>OX454333.1:25991401-30791401 GCA_949716465.1 Chalcosyrphus nemorum
TTCTGATTCGTGTTCATTTGGCATTTGCCAACACTTGATTCGTTCGACACAGAGTTCCCAACGGGACAACAACAATTCCGTAAAACATTTCCCGCTGCCGTCACAGTTGTTGACCTGTTGTTGATTGTTGGACTCTGTGAATGAAGCAGTTTTTGGGCTATCAACTCCTCTGGATGATGTGGATCGTAATCGATGAATTCGTTGCAATCGGTTGAATTGTCGCCACTCCTTTCGTAGAAGTAACCATCGGTCCTGGTTTCGTAGTCCTGCTCGATGCTCATTTCCTCCGAGCCGGATTCCATTTCCATTGGACAGGAGGCGTCGTCGGCGACTTCGCCGAAATAATTGTTCAAACGCACACATTGGGGTGTGTTCATTGGGTAAATGAGTTGTTGTTGACTGTTGTTGTTGTTGTTGGTGCTTCCCGTGCTGTGATCCAGAATCGAGCTGCAACTGCAGCAACAACATTTTCCAGAGCATCTCATCTGATCGTATTGTGGCGGTGGTGTCGAATCCCAACGATCTGCTTGCATTTCCTGTTGACAAGAAATAGATGCTGTCAAACGCTGTTGTTGCTGCTGCTGGGGGCGGAGTGGACGTTGATGGGGACGCCGCTGTGGTTGCACACTTGGCATGACGTCGATGTCTTGATTGAACTGCTGAAATCGTGCTTGGCATGCAGACCATAGTTTGACCTTTTTTTTCTGTTTGTTGCTTTGAAACATGTGCATGGAGGGACTTAAAATGCATTGGTAACATCGATCTATCGTATTTGCATTATCGATTAAAACTGATGCAATTAAACTAAAATTGTATCACACTATCGATAGATAATATTATATTTTTGTTTTTATATTTTAATTTTATTTCTTTTTTCCCACAAAACAAAAAAAAGACTCTCACGTTATTTTAAATGTGCGTTCGCGTTTCTTACGTAACGGTAATGTTCAATAATAAAAATTGTAACAATATTTTATTTTATTTTTTTTTATATCTAAAGCATTATCACATTGACAATTATACAAAAAAAAAAACTAACCAACAAAAGTAAGCGAATCACTTGGTTTTGTTTTCTAAGCGCGCGATTCAATGGAGCACTTTGTTTTATTTAAACTTTAGTTGTACACACACAGAAGTAGTGGCAATGGCACGAGCACGTTATATATTCGTAAAAAAAAATTTTAAAAAAAGGTTTTTCAAAAACCTACTTAATAATTTGTATTTCTCTCTTTTTAAAGATATTTTCTTTTAAGGCAACTGTTAAACCGTATTATCATTAAAATTTTATTTTAATAATAATTGCACATTGATTTTTATTTTTATTATATTTCTTTTATTTATTTAAAGCACTTTTTGGTTGAAGCAGGCAATATATATATTTTATATTTTGATATGTAAGATTTTCATTCGAATAAAACAAAAATGTTTTATTAATTAAAACAATTGTTTCTGCGTTTTGTATATATAGTTGAAGAGATGTTTTGAGTTATTTTATTGCAAAAAATCCGCAGCTGAAATAAATGCAGAGAATATTTTGAATTATTTCTCAATTTTATGAAAGAAAATAATAAGTTATATACATAAGTATGTATATCTACTGGTGTGTGCCATAACCTCATTATAAAATATATTTAGAACAACCCTGTGTGCATTTCCTGAAGGTTGAATATTTTCATAACATCCCTGTGCATCTTTCAATTAAGACTGTTATACTAAAAAACATACTACTACGCCGAGTCTACTTCAACAAAAAAAAAAAGTTATAAAAGCAAAGTCTACTGTTAATACAACATTCCTAACATCACTGCAAGGACATACTTGAAGGGCTTCTGACCCTTGGAGAATCTTTGCCTGATATCTATTGCAGCGTTCCATCCTCTGCGGTCCCGGGTGCGCTACTTCCAATTGTAAAGGCCAAATTTTCTCACAGCTTGATCTTTGTACCTAAAGTTTGGTCTTTTTTACTATTTCGAATCGTGCAGCTGGAAGTCCAATATCTGTCTTGGCTTTAGAGTTGCTGTTCCTTTGCTCGATGTCCCACCCAATGTAGTCCACGCCTCTCACGGCTCATAGAGTTTATGGTTATATTTGTTCCTCCATTCGCCCTTCATTTGGGACCTAATAGCCGACTATTTTATGCTCGAAAGTGCCCAATAATTGATCAGCGTTTTTACTTCTCGTCCAGCACTCGGCGCCGTAAAGCAGAACTGGTAAGATAAGCGTTCTATAGAGCATGAATTTGGTCTGTCGAGTTAGAAATTTTGAGCCCATTTGTTTTCCAAACCAAACAATCAACGGTTTTTCATTTGGGGAATTTTTATTTGTTACTAGACAGGTGAACTTCCGACTCGAAAATGTAGTTCTATCCAAGGTTATGGACAGATAGTTTCTTGTTTATTTACAGCATATACTTCGTTTTACCCTCATTCACTATAAGAGCAATTCTTTTCTCTTACGACAAGTTTGCTGGGATTTTAAAATGATTTCAATATCGGCTGCATATGCTAGCATTTAAATCGATTTGTGAAAGATAGTGCGTCCTGTGTTTACACCTGCTCTGCAAGAAAGGTTTTACACGTTCACACAATATTATCTTGTACGTAACATTAAATTTTGCAAGAATGGCCGAGGCTAGCTAGATATAGCTCTTTCTTTTTCCACCTATCAGCCTTTTATAAAAAAAAAACGTGTTGAAGGCTTAGCCCGGAATTGGGCGCCAATTACCGGATTTTTAATGGGCTTCGACACTTTGTTGCTTAGACCTTAGAGCATAAATTAATAAATAGTTGTTGCATGACCTTGGGCCATGTAATCTTAGACATCAGTCTTTTCTATTTGATTCGCTATGATGGCATATGTACTTGCTAGAGTTCCCCATATTTGATTCCAACCCATGTGTATCCGGGTTTTTTTGTTCTTTACTAGTTTAAAGGATATAAGCTAATGGCTTTGAGGCTGCTTCATGATATTTCACATATAGTTTGGTTATTCGTTCCTATGGCGAGTGGAGAATGAATCGTTTTTGGCGTCCTTTTTCTTTTCTGTAAACAATGATTTCGTCCACTTAAGCACTAAAAAGTAGTAGTCAGACTGATAAACTTTGATGGTAGTGTTCAGTGAGGTATTCATTTTCTAGCGAGTTTCAGCTAATTGGGCGGGGTTTATGGAATTTTAAAAAGTGGTACTTGCTGTCACTGTGCTTAAAAACATTAAAACGTTGGCAATTTTTGCATCAAAAGTTAAGTTTCTCAAGATATGTACGAACGATGCTGATTCTGTTAAACTTTTTAAATAAAAGAATGGAAAAATTTTGATCGGTTTTTTCCAAGTTTTGCATCACCTCTTCATCGTCACTGAGACCGATCAAATGATGGTCGTTTTTGCATTTGATTCATCCTGTGTTTTTGCGGTTCTGTAGGAACGTTGATTGACATTGCCCGTTTGACGGGGCTCGAAGGATCATTCTTTTGAGCATGACCATACTAAATGAGTCGTTTTTATCTTCCTTGTAATGCCCTTATACATGAAGACTTACTTGAATCTTCAAACTTCTTATTTTTGTAAAGTTTTGTTACTCCTACTGTCATCCGTTTATTTGCCTTCATGCTTTTTATGCGTTGTTCAACATCATGAACAGTATATGAGCGCCGGATGTACAACAGCGGTGCAGAGCCTTCGTTTCAGCCTAGAGCATTTTTGGCCTCTACTTTATCACTCTACGATTACGCAATGATTGATGCTATCATCACAAGTTGCTTCGCTGTTGATCATAGATCCCAGATATTTAAACTTTTCGCTTCTTAGGAAGCACTTTTCTATTCAAATAAATGTTTGGAGTATGCCGATATGAACCAGAGAACTCTGTTTTTAACTCATTCGGTCTGCATTTTTCTCCAAAACATTCACCCATACACCAAAAGCTCGTTGTCGGGACGTCTGTTGTTCAACTATGAAAGGAAAGGATACATGATGCAGAGAATCTGGGATTGCCAAATATAGCAAAGTAGAGGTGGACATTAGCTTTTTCTACCTAGTTGTGAGAAGGACTTAGCCATTCTTGCTTTATGTCCTATCGCACAATGTTCATTCAACACCTACTGCGTATTTGGATATTCTTGCGATCAAAATAACATAGATTTTGAATATATCTTTTATTACATTGGCTTTTTTTCAAAGAACTATCTGTGACGCATGTATCGGAATGACAGAATATGTTATTAGCTTTCTCGTTGGATTCAATGTCCAATTTGTTGTGCAACAGATCGTACTGCAGTAAAGTGTTACGTCATGTCTAAAAGCCGCATAGTCCAGAGGCAAGCTTTCGCAAATAAGTGGCATGGCACTTAAAAAAATCCATCCTTTATCCTTTTTTCCTTTTGTGTGATGACTTTTTTTTTTAATTACCTGAAAACTACATAAAATATTTACAGTACAGCTGCTATTCTTCTTAGTACAGTACAAATAAAAGTTATAAAACTTAACACAAATTCATAACCTTACTGAAAACGGAACAAAAATATCCCAATTCTAATTATAAAACTATCATACCGATAAAAATAATTCAATATTTTCCGAAAAGAAACTCAAAGTTCATTGTTCTCTTATAATGGTACAATATTATCTTATCTATATAAAAGTAAAAAAAAAAAGTAATAATTTCACAAAACAATTGAAACTAGGTACACAAGTGAATTTCTGTTCTTCTTTTTTTTTTCAATAAGTGAGGTTAGACTTAGAATAAGCTGACATAACCTTATTGAAATAGCAAAATACAAGCTGCCATTCATGACAAATGTCAATCATAATCCAACACATAAATTCAACAATTTGACACTTGTAATGTGAAATTAGACAGACGAAATAGAAAATAAATAAACATCTGATTGGGTGTGGTACACTAACAGTAAACATCTTTCGAAAAAAAAAATTCGAATATGAAAAAGATTCGAATTCGAATGGTCAAAAACAAGAAAAATATAAGCGAAAAATTATCTGCAATCACTGCACTTTTGCATCAGATAGAGAAGAAAATTAAAAAAAAAAAAGTACTAAACTCTAAATCCACATAAAATCCACATTGCATGCCGTCAGGTATAACGTATGTGTAAATTTATAAAAAAAAAATCAAGCAGGTTATACACCTATACGCTTTTATGGCCGCCATGTGTGTGTATGGTTTTCCTATAGGCGCCAGTGGGCGCCACTGACGTAATAAAAAAAAATGGTAAACGTCGTCGCACTGGCGCCAGCCAGACAGACAGACAGACACAGAAGCACACATACCCACACAAACATAGCCGTATGTAGCTCAATGGAGACAGAACCACAGTCAAGTTAAGTCAGTTCCTTGCCGGTGGCCGACAAAATCTACATTTTACTTTGTATCTATGTGTATCTATGAATTTTTTTTTTATTCTCGGCTATTCCCACACGAATACACAGATATTTATCAATTCGACTTTTCCTTTTATTCAGTTTTCTTTCGCGTAGAAGAGCATAAGATATAAAATCGAAAATGTATCTCCTCACATCATACGACCGACAAAAAGTAAAAAAAAACCGTCCCCAAAACTGACAGTTAATAAATATCTATATATATGTATTCTGTTTGTATATTTTAATCTATTTGACCGACGACGATGCAATAAAAAGAAACAACCAAGGCACTCCACTCAACAAATAAAAAAGCACCCCACTGTTCAATAAAAATTCTTAATTTTTTTTCTTCTTTTCTTTTTAATATTTCTTAGAATATTTAATTCAAGAAGTAGAACACAACACTATACAGATACTCCAAGTAGAGTTTTACAATAGTACAACAATTTCAATTGAAAAAAAAACAAAAAACTATCTCAAATGGCACACACTAGTAGTTATACCTTATTGGTACTGTATTTCTCTTTTCTGGTGTCATTTTTATTTGCAATAACATTTATATTGTATTATTTATTTGCCGTTTCTTCTATTAATAATTGACACGCCAGATACAGAGAGATAGATACATTTTTCTTTTCGAAAAAAAAACTGTTTCACTCACTTTATTCTTCTCAAAAAAAATTAAATAAAAATAATATCTATTCACGACACTACAACTCCTTCCTTCGAATATTATTTGATTTTTGTTAAAAAAAAACACCTAAACTTTTTTCACTTGATTTCCTTTTTTTCTTTTGTACGTTCCGCGATTAGATAGATATATAGATATTTTGATATGTATCCGTAAAATTCCCGTTTCACGATATGTGATATATTTTCTTTTAAATTTTCACTTTAAAATTGCTTATATACTGAGAACAGCACACGATTAACTTTTTTTTATTATTTCAACTTCTCCCATGTGAGAGCATTAGATAGATTCAACAACAGAAAATTAGCAGATAATATAATCAATAATCAAAAAATAAGTGATATTTTTTGCTTCGCTTTTTTTACGTTCACGACAGGAGACAAATCAAATCTTTTAGACTTATTCAGAGGGACGAAAAAAAATAAAATCTTTTCTTTTTTTTTAATGGAAAATGTGTAACTTTTTAGTACGAAAAAAACATTTCCATAATAATAATAATAATAAAAAAAAACTGAAGAGAATACACGAACGCCCGACGTGCAACCGACCAGTTGCAACAATTGACTGAAATACGAATTTTCTGTTGGAGAAAAATTGTATATGTTCCTCTTCAAGTTGGCAACGGCATTTCTTTTTTTTTAGGTTTCTTTTTTTTTTTTTCTTCATTTTGACTTGTTTCTCCGCACGTTCCTATACATAGATACGGATGAGATTGTAGAGAAATGTATTGAGATACTTTTTTGTTCAACACAAACAGGCATGTAGAAAAGAGAAACCGGTCGTTGGTGGAAGATACAATGGTGTTGCGGATGGGAGTACTGTGTACTGGAAAGTATTGTTTTTAGTACATAGTACTTTGTACTCTGTTTTAAACTCACTATAGTCAATACAAGACAGCAAAAGTCATAGGTTAGGAAGATATGGCACTCTATAAAGTGCTTCCTAAGCCCCATTTATCAAAGCATTGAGGTTAAAGTAAGGCCTTCTCTACTCGTCCTTGGTTTTATACGATCGGACTGCTAAAATCATTGATAAAGCAAGTAGTATAACAATTCAGTTCGTTAAGTAGATAATAATTTCGCCTCCTGGTGCCTTTGGAAATGCCTAAAAGTCAAAAAGTCATCATTCTAGACTTGACTAGATAACGTGAAGTACTATTCTGTGTTATGCCCGTCGTGCACAACGTACACAGGACGTACATCAAGGGCGGATCCAGGATTTAAAGAGTGAGAAACATAATCAACATTTCGCTGCATATGAACGCATATGTAAACCCATGAATGCACACAATCTTATGAGCCAACACCTAATGAGCCTGGAGTCGATTCCTTCAGTTTTCGGTCACTTTCGGAAACATTACCGAACATTGGAGGGAGCGCTCTCAGTCACTCATTGCATATGCAAATTTGACAGTTGCTAGAAATTACCCACCCCATTAATGATTTCTCTCATATTTCATTCTCGTTTTATTAAATTTCTGTTACTATCCATTTTTACGCGAACAACAGAGAAATAATTGTAGATTGTGTTGGCGGCTGGCTATGCGGGCAAAAGTATTATGGTCAGTGGTTGGAGTTGACAAAACATAAGTAGGTATGACATAAGCTTATGCTTCTTAATGTTGTTTATAGTTGGCCCTTTAGTGTTGCATTGCAATTTATCTTTATCATACAAGAATTACTCAATAAAAAATACTTTTTATAAATGTTTAATTATATGTTCAATAATGCCAGTTTTTCTTCATGTTTTCTGCCAAAGCTATCAAGTACTTCTTCAGGGTTCATCTTTGAAGCAATACCTAGATGGCTATGCATTAAGGTTCGATCTTATCCCACATTGCTGCGGCAGTGCTGGTTGTCACAGAAAATATGCACAATAATTGACATAGGGTTCTTATATTTGGCAGAGTCGTTGCTTTTTTATAAGCTTTTGCTGGTGACTTAGGAATATTTTCTTTCATCTGTTGCCAAATTTTTAACTTCCCCTTCAAAGCTAAAATACAAAGTAAATACTCTTTATATATTTCAACGCTTGCAAAACTTCATCTATATAATATCATCATCACTTAAGCTATGGGATAGTAACTTTTGCAGCTTTCCTATTCTTTGTAGCTGAGCTGTAGGAAAACTAGACGACGAGAAAAGGAATATGGTAATGAAGTTCAACTGCTATTCACCCGCAGCAAATAAATAATGGCAATATAATGCCAGCTGCACGGTGTTAGAAGCACGCTGCGTCACCATTACTCAATATTCGTTTGAGGATAAAAATAAACCTTATAAAATCACTTATATAAGAAACATCAACCGAAGACAATCTCATTCTACACCGGAATGCCGAGATAGGAAGCTGAATCATAGGTGAAACTTAAGAGATGAAAAAACATTTTTCTACGTTTTAAACCGAGTAGAATCGAATCGCTAGCAAAAAGCATCCAAGACAGACTGAGAAAAAACTGGGAAGTCAAGAGCCCTCCAGAGCTATACAAGAATAGATTCTTCTTTACGTTCCTTAAAAAGGAAATTTGAAGAAGTGCAACAGGTGCTGCCTTCTACGGCAGGTAGCAGAGAAAATCTCATTCGAGCGAATCACAAGTCACATTAGGTTTCGCCTCTAGACACAACGTATCGGCCTCATCCACAGTGTATTGAGTATTGATTGTTAGTTCACCTATTGTTTATCGATAAAGGCGTTTGATATTGTACTTTGTCAGTCGGAAAGTTATATGTCAAGGCTTACTGCATTGGATAGGTCAAACAAAACATTTTGTTTAGGTAGTAACTCGTGTGGCATTGACCTAACTCTTTAGATAAGACGTTGCTTCTAGCTAGATCATTGGAGTAAAGCAAGTCAAAACAGTTAGCTCCAAACTGCGGCTCTAAATTCCCCTTTTAGTACGGTACAATGATAACTTCTCTATCTAAACGGTAACACTTGCCACAAATCCAACTTCCAAACAACACTCCTTCCTACCATATTCCCGACATTATCGTAATTTCCTTCGTATTCGTTTATTGGTTTTGCCACCCTTACTTATGGTTATGGCATGTTTGAAGAAAAAGAGCAACACTCAGAAAAGTAGTGAAAGAAAATGAGAAGAGAGGGAACTGAAAAACATAAAGAAAAACTCTTCTAAATGAATGTTGGATTGGAATTAGTTGCACAATACAACCACAAAACCACATGGCGCCATGCTTAGGCAGGGGAGTGAAACTATGATACCTATCTGTGGGTCATAATCGGTCTATCGGCCTATGCATGTGAGCATTCGTTTTTACCGCCTGACAGGGTCTCCTGTTGAGCATTATGACGGTTTCCCTGAAAAATTCTGTTTATTTTCAATACTTTCCAATTGGCCCTCGAAAAAGAGTTTTGGTTATGGATTAGAATGACGGGGGAGTTTTTTTTCCACACTTTTATTGATATGTATATTTGGGATGGAAGTTCTTGCCTAGTTAGATCTTAGTCACAAGTTATACTTCACATTTATTTACTTATTTATTTATTTATATAGGACAGGACAAATTAGGCTCCTCCTGTTTTCCACAATGAGGGGGCAGGGGAAGTTCGAGATGACTGCCTAGTTTAGTTCGTCTATAAGCTAGTGGGAAACTGTGTGGTTCTGTGAACTAAAAATCCATAGATCAATCGCTGTATTTCTCTTATCCCTGACGAGCGTCTGACTAAAAGTATAGATATCTTAAGGAAGTTTCTCTAAAGTTTTCGGCTCTCCAGACACAGTTTTGAAAGTCCTTTCTATTTGCGGAAACATGCTTGACACCCCAAGCACATATAGTATTAGGAGGCTTCGCAATTCCCATTAGGAGCTGATTGTATCTTACAGCGGTTGCAGCTCTTCTTAAATGTGGCTAGTCGAAAAAACAAGCAACATGAACAGAACATAAGCCACAACAGGGTACTTTAGCTTTTCCACGATGGACTGGTTCTTCAATGATTGCATGTTAAAATGAACTTCGTTTGGAGTAAAGAAGCTTTTCCCTAGAAAATTCAATCCGATATTTCAATGATTAGTATGTTGTATGCGGGATAGAAGTTTGGTTCTCTCCCTGGACACCAAGTACTCAGAATCTATCTGGATTCTGGAGATAAACTAACGAGAACTGAACAGAATTTGTATTAAAATGACCAGGGCATTATTATGATGACAGCTGAGTTACAACACTTATTACTAATTGGTAGCAACAGCTTCATTGACCTTCCTGTTAAATATCACAGGGCTAAGACAACGCAAGCGATTAATTAAGGAAATTATGAACTTTGATAAGTAAACGATCAGAAAGTTGCTGTACGTCACTGAAGTCTAAGGTACCACCGGAACAAATTTTATTTGCACCCGGACACTGTATGTACTCTCTCACACAGGTTAATCAAAAGTCCCGCATGACAATAGATGAATGTAAGAGTGCATTTCAAGAGGTAAAAGAGGTAGATCCAGCAAGGTGTTCAAAGTAGACCTATCAAAGAAATAAATACTAGCCAATACACTTCCCATAGGAAAACACTTGACACAGATATTTCCACTGACACAATTTATTTTCAATTTTCCACGTCAATTTGTTGCACTATTTCGGAGGGAATTGGGCCTAATCAATAAAAAAAAGAAATGTTCGCGAAACCGATAAAAGAATCGTAGCTGTCACGGTCTAGTTTTCACATATGTACCTGTTGTGCGTGGTATATATTTCTGCACGTAGAGAAGGGACCTGCAAAAGGTAGTAGTTTTTTCTGGATTCGAACTGGGAACCCCGTGCACAGTAGTCCAGGGTACTAACCACTGAACCACGGCACCCACTCAAAATAGAGTTAGGTGTATTAAATCCAGCTGCTATGCGGCTGAAACAAATCGTTTTTTTGGAGCTTAGTGCAAAGTAAGGTAGTGCATCGTTGAAACTCCCTGTACGTCAACCTAAGGTTCGCCAGCCATTTTGACGTCACAGAATTTATTTCAACTTGTCAGATGTATGAATACTTGTCTCGACCTTGCCATCACATTCGCACTCACATTGTTTTCCCCACACATTCATTCCGCCGAATCAGTAAGTTCTTTGCGTTCCTCTTTTCATTTCTTCTTCTTATTCAATTTTTATTGTTGTTGTTCCTTTAGTTCTTTTTGTTTTTTCTGTTCGTTATTTTGCCTCTATTATTCTTCTAATTGGAATCATTAGGCGCTTACATATCTATTTGGAATCTGGTTTTTAAAAACCATCGGGTCGGGCGCCTGCCGGAGCGGAGAGGGTGGTGGCGCACGTTTAACAGTATTTAGTTCTTAGCTCATCGCTATGTTCGTTGCTAATGTATGCACCCGGACAAGGGTGTATGTGTCGAGTATCTAAGAGAGCTACTGCGGTCTGGCTACTCAGGTAGAAAACCACTGAATACCACAGCAGCAACAGCAGCAGATGATGATGAAAGGACAAGTCGAAGAAGAATTAACAAACGTACCTGTTGGGCAGCAGATAATGATGATGGCCGTCGTCGTTGTCTGTTGTGCCTTTCCTCAATAGGAAAAGGTGCAGCAGCAGCCACCGTGTCACACATTTGCAATTAGCGGAGGTTTTTTTTTTTCCTATGCGCTAGTATGAGTGGGAGGTCTACACACATTGAATGCGCTCTTTTCTATATCACAGTATGCCGCTTGTGGGGCCAATGGGTGTGTTCAGCATACGCTGTATAAAGAAAAGTGTATGCGTGAGCGAAATTTGGTTTTGTGGCGTCTGCGCCAAGTGAAAACGCGCTGTGTGCGCAGAGTAAGTTACTTCTCATCAAAATATAATTACGCTCGTCGTTTTTCTCTCAATAAAGTGTTGGTTTTGTTCTTTGTGTATTAATAATGGCTTTTGGCCATGTGTGTGACGGCGACGCTTCTGCAGCAATTGGATTTTTTTATTGTTGCCGCAATAAGCCAACATACAAAATGATTCATGTTGATGGGAGCTCATATGGAAATAGGGCATTCGCCGGCAAGGATTAGATATTCTGTCAAATTAATGGATCATAACAACATGTAAGATGGTTTATTACAAAAAGCAAGAGGCTTGTAAAGCTGCAATCCTGAGGGTATTGACTAGTTTACACTAGCAACTCTTTGTGAATGGGGAACAAAATACCTAGAGGTTAAGTTATTTAAGCCAGTTTTAGGGGTTTTGGAAACAGCAGCTGATAAGGTACGTAAAAAAGAGAGTTGCAAAACGTACATATGTACATACAAGGGGGGACAAAACTTATACTCGAACCCATGCTTCTGGCCTGAACCCCCAGTGGTCTGTACTAATAGCTAGAACTCTTGCAATATCTGCACGTTATTAGTTCTTGTGTTCTATTCAAATGTACTTGGCTAAAAGGTAAGACTCATTAAGTAGAATGGTTCTGACCGTAATATATCATCCAACGAATAATCAGCTACTGGCGATTCGTACAGAATTCTATTCTTACATTTTTCACATCAGCTCATCAACACAAACCCTGTCGAATCTAAAACTACTCGATCACTTATGACCGTGTCAGTGGTGATTATTTTTTCGAATTAATTTATAACTCCTTTCTTTTCCCGACTTCTTCCTGGCTGATAATCTGACCGTGACTTCGTTTCTTAAGTTCACCATGGCTTCTCTCTTAATACCGAAGGAGGTTTTTGGTTCTAGTTCTGGTGGTTTTAATAAGGCTTGTGTAATTTACTAACGAACTAGATAAAAAAAAGAGCTCTTGCAAGTGAATTAAGTTGTAAGTTGCAATGTCATTTAATATTAGTTCAATTGGTTTATAAACATAAGTAGTTCAGTTGTACAACTCATTGAACTAACTAAAATAATCGAACACTTCAGTAAAAACTGAGCTATGATTTTTATTGAATTGAATGAACTAGAAGAACGAACTAGTTCAATAAGCAGATATAAACTAAACTGAGTGCCCTACCTACTGAATTGTTATGCTTCTCCTGGAATGTTTTGCATCACTTGATTCTCAGAACACATTTTAAACAATCTTGAGCTAGTGGGTTTCCTTTGTTAGTTCCTACCTGTCATAATTTTAGAAAATACCGTCATTTTCTTCGTTGTATGAATTTGCCTATTGATTTCTGACTTATTTTCTGAAAAAGCTGATGATGGTGCGTATGTGAGAAAATGGACAACTCTAACTCGAAGAGTTACAGTTTTCTTATGTTAATCGTTGCGTTAGTTAAGCAAGAAAACCCAAACGGATAATGACACTCAACTGAAACGCGATCAGTCGACTTACAAAGTACGAATTCGAAGTCAGCTCCTACCTGTCGACCCAAGCTATCCCTTCTCTCAATTTAATACGTTGGTCATCATCTTTAGATTAACTATTAAAATTCAAAGCAAAACTTGATTAAATTATTTACAATTTTGTGCATGCATTCCCTTCTTCATCACCACGTCATAAAATAAAAGTAAAAAAAAAATACATGTGAATGCTCGCCACTGTAAACAGTTTCCTAATCGATTAACGCATAATCAATAAACTGCTGTAGATCTCCCTCAACGGTGCTGTATATGCTATGCTATTGGTACAGCAGCCGTCTCTGATTCTTGGAACGCACGCAAAAACAAATAAAATTCGTGTAACATCCTTCTCTCTGAGAAACGATCCCTCGCTTCCATCCGCATCCGCCCAGTAAACTACTTAATATGTGTGTGCACACAGAAAACATTCAAAGTTATTACTTGGAAACAAATTATCTCGATCGATTAAGAAAATTTACTCTGCAACAGCACACAGATAAATCCACAGTCCACACAACAAAACAGAGTGCAACAGCGCTCCAGATACCTTCTTATTTTGTTTTTTGGTATCCATCGCTTGTTGCTCTGGGCTCATGCTGCACATCCTCGTAGTCGTCGGCGGTGGCGGTGGCGATGGCGGCGGTGGTGGTGGTTTCTTGCCTTCAAGTAGAAGACCAAGGAATAATAATGATACATTCCCTCTTCAACTCGTTGCTCTGCGAAAATGGTTCACGAAATCGTCCGAGCTTGCTTCAAGTAATAGGTCTAGCAACTGAGCACAAAAATTTAATCTGTCTGTAATCAGGGGGCGCTCCTTCTTCGCTTTATTTTTTATTTTCTTGTCGTTGTTGTTGTTTTCATCAAAAAAATCATCATTTCTGGCTTTTGTCCATGCCCTGTGAGATGGACCAGTGATCAGCTTCACTGGTGCTGGTCCATTGAAAAAACGAAGCGGCCTGTCATTACGATAATCGGAGCCTATTTGCCCTTGTGCATGATGGTGAAGTGGATGGGTACTCAAATTGAGCGAGCATTCGAGTAAGGCTGAAAAGAGAGCTGTGCTGTAGCTATAGCCACGTTGTTTGGGGGAAAATCTCATCTGCCCTTGAAGTATGAGGATGACAAGAAATTGGTATCATCTGCGTTTCTTCTAAATTGAGATTCGTGTCGTGTGTACCTGCAAGGTAAATACTGAGCCCGCTCCTTCATTTAAATCAGAAGATGCATTAATGCGAGCCTCTACATGATGGGTTTTGATCATAAACTGTTAATTGTTCAAAAAATCGACATAATAACGTCGACGTCATAAGGTATCCTTCAACTGACAATCTTAAAATGGCGGAAGCAGCTAAGAAGCAATCAGTGATGCCAGACGTGGTGAATTTGCCCTGTTTAAACGGTACTGACATTTACCGACATAAATAGTGACAAATGTGTCACTGAGATAAGCCTAGCGCAGAAAAAAAATCATATTTGTAGAAACAGGGAATAAATATAAATATAAATATAAATAGGGAAATAAATCATAATAGGGTTACGAAATGGGGAACTTTTTCAAAAACTATCATCGAATTCCACTGGTAACTCAGCGAATTGTCCCAGTTTTTGATGGGAAAGTTAAAGGCACAACTATAATTGAATAAGGGCTCTGGACGCTGTCGTACGTAATGATGCGAATACAGACAATTTGTATTGTCGAGTTTTCGTTCACTTTTGCCTCCATGCGTAGAGAGTGATTTCATTCGCATTTTCCGTGCGCATCGCTGCGACTACATCCTGTGAAAGCCAGAGGAAAACGATATGACATACGATCTCGTTTTCCTAAGCTCAAATTTTGACACCATATGGACAGAATTTTCGTCCAGGGATCTGATAAAATTATTTATCGTGGCAACAGCCACGCGGAAAGTACTGGAAAGTTTTTCTGTGTTTTGAGAGAAGAAGTATAAGTAGCACAGGAATGTAGCCCTGTTGAGGTGGAGATCCTCGTCCCCACAGCTTCGTCATAGTTTCTCATTGCCTTACGTAGTTTCTACATAGGGCACTGCAGAGTATTGTGCCGTGTTTAAATTAACGCGAGGGTATAATGGGATCTTGAGTTTTTGGTATTAATTTCTCGATCAGACTTCCTTGTATTGAGACCTGAAAGATCTATCTGGGACCTATAACATATAGCGACGAGTTCGTATAACTGCATCTGGACAGGATAGCTCCCCATTTTCCTGCTGATCAAAGTCTCTTTAGTTGGAATTAGTCTCTACATTGTAAGCCAGAACCAGGACTACCCTTAGAATGTACATAAGTTGATTTAAACTACCATGTGGCTTGAGGGCAGTGGTTCGTGTTGCTTTTATCTTTTTCCTCATTTAAACTAAAAATACATAGTAACACTAACTACTTATCTCTCGTATTATCTAAGAAGTGTCTGAAGGAATAACTAGCGAACTTATTCAACACATGCCTACATACATATGGTGACATAGTATTTTTAATCCCCACAGTATGAGAAAAGTATGACAGCTTTACCAATGGTTATAGCTTAAACGTATAGGGATTCGTCCAGCCGTCAATGGCCTATTATCTAGAATATCACCCAGTCGACAGTACCTACCACATGTCAGCTTACCAATCCGACAACATCATCCTAAAGCAATAAAAATTGTCGCCCTCTCTTAATATGCCATAATACTCGCACTCAGCTGGAACTTTCTTCGCACTTCTAGTACGTCTTTTGTGTGGTGTCTATCCCATGGATTTTAAAAGAAATGTGCTAATCCTTTGGCCTCGCATTGGTATTCGCCATAACAACAAGTCAAACTGTTACAACAGCAAAAGTGAATATTTCATCGCACTATGTCTGGCAATGAACCCTCACATCGGTCACCACACAGATACTATAAAACCTCCACCATCGCATATCAACTATACGACGACAACGACGACGACAGCGAAAAAGACATCGCGATACAATTCCATCCAGACCAGACATCAAAAACCGTCATTTTGCATCAAAAAGAGAGTTGGCGACTGCCTGCCGGCCTTTATTCGCGTCTACGACTCTGGCACAACCACCAGTCTAAATGGGGGTAAAAGTAAGAAGGTGTACTTGTATCTACTACACTGAGTGCAAGTCGCCGCCGCCGCTCGTACAACAATTACTAACTGAAAACGGCCGGCTCCTTTGTGGCGTCGGACACGGCGCGAAGGGTGGAACAGTCTCATCGACGTCGTCGTCAGTAAGTAAGATAAGTACTAAAAAGACTGTATATAACCACCAGCACTGAGTGTGAAGCGAATAAAAGATGATAAAATGCAGCCGCGTGGCGCCCATCTTCAATTTCTTTTGTGGGACTACTCCTCTAGTGGTTAAGGGGCGCGCACAACCACCTCGACGACGACTCGCTCGTCATATCACCCATCAGCACTACAACAGTCTGGCACTGCATAGTGCATTAAATCTACGCACTTTTAGCAATCCAAAAGTCATTCAAGTCCTATGGGTGAATCACGAACGACATTGAGACTGTCCTAGAGTCGATAGTAGCAATGCAATGAGAGACTCTTGTACACTGCTGAGACTCTTAAGACAATGCGTGTGTACGTCTGTCTGTGGCATCGACAGTGTGTCGCGACACAACTTTTCGGAAAGAGCCAATAACAAAATAATACACATCCGTTTTATGTGCGTTGATGGGCATTCAACGGGAGGGAACTACTTTTAGAATGAATTATGTTAATCCAGAGGAAAAATAAAATAAATTTTAATGAAGTACATTCTGTAGGCTCTAGAGACATCATGATTTTTGGCTCTACTATTAGTTTTAACTTGAAAATAGAGCAAAAACAGTTACAAATTCATATTACTGTTGATTTGTATAATGTTTATCCATCAGTACGTTTCTTTGTTCACGCATAGTACTAAAACTACTGTCTGAAATTCTAAACTTAAAACTTGGCATATGTTTTATTCTAATCTGCTATCTAGAAGCTGTAATCTACGCTTAATTATAAGGCTTGTCAAACTTATATTAATTTTGCATACATAGTCCATTCAAGAAGCTTAGGCGCCATCTCTCGGAAGTAATTTAAGGTGTCAATTGTCACGTGCATTTCAAGGAATCCAAGAGATCGCGCTAGAAGCAATTAAGTGAGTATAATAGCGTCAGTTTCACCAGTCGACACATTGCCGTAAATAAATTCTAGGGTATAAAGACGACCTTCCCTCTGCTTTGACATCCTCAATTGTCCCAGCGTAATTGGCATTAAGTAGTTATCCATGAATCTTCAAACGTATCGCCACGAAATAAGTGCTTAAGTTTCGCTTGATTGTTCTGCGTCTGGTTCCACTACATTTTAAGGCTAGCTATGGACCTTCAAGTTTTTCAGAATGTCTGGTCAATCCACTGCCAAGTACGCCGATTTTACGTTTCGAACTTTCTCGCAATAGTAGCGGTTACCCTCCAAGATACATATGTATATAGGTAGTAGCACGGAAACCAACATCTAAAACCTTGGATGTCCATAGCTTACGTCGACTCTGACTAATGTCTCGTTGCAGCTAAATTCCGAGCCAACGAGAAGAAGCTGCGAGCCTTCCAGAAGAAAGCATACAAAGAGCAGCTGACCTAGTGGGTCGAATACCGCAGCATCATAGAACTGATAGCATTCACCACCCTTGGCTAGCAACCACCACGAAAAAGGAAAGCCCTTGGTTTGATGGTGAGTGCGTTCAGCGGAAGACGGTGACACAAGAAGGTGAACAAAATAAAAGCAGCGAAAGCGGAGTACCGGCCCAGAAGAAGGAAATAGAAGAGAATAATATAAATATTGAGGAGGCAGGTGCAACACACTAATAGACACAAACAATTATGACTTTCGCCCCGGCAGATCGACAGTAGGCCAAATTCTGCACACTCAGACAATTTCTGAAATAGACCAACGAATTTCAAGTCGAAACATACCACTTTTTCGTCGATTTAAATCCCGCTTATGACAGCATTCATCGTCTTTAGCTCTACCAGGCGATACCGTCAAAACTTACCCAGACATGTCCAGGCGGGAGCCCTTTGAATTTTGTCATCAAATGACGCACCAAGTAATATTCGTTGTTCATGTTATCCGCCTATTCAAATTCCAAGTTACAATTAAATCATTTGTTTAATGAAATACCATAAAGACTAACCGCCCAACAAAGCGCAGTGCTGCGATGGCGCTTCCTAACCCATTAGAGCAATATATTATAACACTTAGCATGCTCAATTAAAATCCAGTAAAAATTAGTCCACTCATATGACATTCTATACACACGCGAATTGCACAGATAATTATCCCATCTTGGCAAACATCCATTAGATACTAAATGCATGCATCAAACCACATGCACCAGTGCCTTCCCATTAAAAGCAGTCAGTGTTGTCGCACGCCTTGTTAAATATTCGCCCCCATCTATTCATCCATCCATCCGTAGTACACTGTGTCCAGACACCCTCTTTTGGTGAAGCGGCGCCTTTACGGTCGTATCCATTTAATACAATGCCATTATATTCCTGACGTTCACTTCCTTAAATGGGGGAGAGTAGATCGTATTTCCCCCCCATCATTTTGCTTTCGAGTCACACACAATGTCCACATGGAATTGTATCTGCGGTCTTATCGAATCCACCTGCCATTCTCTTTAATTTTTTTTTATGTTCCCCTGCAACAGCAGCAGCAGCACAAACCACCTGTTGCATGTCTAAATGCTCTTGGGTCGGAACAAATTAGCACTAAATAGGTACACAGGATGACCAGGATGGCTTCCTTTGCTAATTACGTAGTTTTTTGTTGAAAACATTGAAGATCATTGACGCATTGGACCACCAAACGTGTGGTCGTTCGGTATTTTGTAAACAAGCAACTGTCATTCGATGCGATGCAATTCCCCAGTTCCCCAAGAGGGTTCAGACCACCCTTAAGACAAGTGGCCATACTGTGCTCCTTTTAAAAGTGAATCATTCGCAAAAAAAAACAAGTAAAAAGGAGAAAAAAAAAAACAACTCAGCCAAGTCTTGTTCCAATTAAATCATAATAAATCCCAAATTCCGTACACAAAAAGGAAGAGGGTTCAGTCCCAAACCCAATTATAATGTTCCCAAGTCGTACACGTAACTGAGAAACTCATTCGAGATTCTACGGAAGAGTACCCGCCTGCCTACTTAATGACATGATAGGTCAAACATAAAAAAGAAATGAAGGTACCCACTCTGTTGATGGATTCATTTGGAACCGAGTCGTGCTTATAGAAGCGGAAAACGAAGCACAAACGCACGGCAATTACGCACCTTTCAGGCTGTTGTGTTGACTACACCTTGTCATCGTGGGTCCAGTGGTCGTCGTCCTCGAAATGAACAGTGGAACATGCCGGTTGAAATAATGCACAAAAAACAAATACGATTTATATACGCATAAAAATTTATTGATGCTCATGCGGAGCCTCGAAGTGGGGCATAATGACTGTGGTAGTAGAATGGACGAAGAAAAAGTTGAGCCTGTTCGTCACCTGTTGAGTGATTGTCCTGTCCTATCAATCCGAAGAAGAATGAGGACTCTTGGTAGTTCTCGAAGCTGGAGGACTTTGGCAACATTGACCTGATGTACCTCTTGAGATTCATATAACTATCTAAGAGGTTCTAGCACCGGAATTTGTTTTTACAGCGTTTTGAGGGTTAAATGATTGGGGACAATCGACCCGAACTGTTGGTCTAAATGAGCGGTGACTCTGATTTACTACAAATTTTTCGTTGTAAATTACAATTAATGATACAGGCCACTAGTCACGAAGTGTAACAAACTACAAGCAAAGATCTTTGGTACAAGTAACAACCAAAAGTTTGCGATAGTGGATCTAATCCACAAATTTGTAATCTAGGACATTTTGCTTTTGAAATATTGAATTAGATCCTTCTAACGCTTTATTTGTGACCTTAACTGTTAAATTTAAATAAATTTCAATTTCCTAAAGAAGAAAATATTGACTTGTTGGAATAACTTCCGTCCCACTGTGCGTCGGGAGTGACGTTCAAAAAAAAAAAACTGGCATTGTGTTCCGTGCAGAGGTAAAGGCCCTTACGGACGACCGACTTTCATGGTTGTGGTCTTTTGCTATATGTTCTTACCATTTCCGTCTACTTGTGTGCAAGTATGTGTGTTTGGTTTGCGTGCGGATGGTGTACCCACTCAATCGTGAGTCGCTGGCGCCGGCTGCGGTTGCACTTAGTCAGACAATCGACGTCCGACAACCGTCGACGCATGGGCTCTTTTCTTTTTTTTTTTTTGTATTAATTTTTATCTTTGCCACTAAATGGGTTTGTAAGTTGTCGTTTCTTTTTGTTTTATTAATGAAATTCGTAAAAATTCTTATAGTTGTGATGCGAGGTTACTTCTCAGATGTGAATAGGATAAGGTACCTATAAGAAGGGACGATGAAAGATTTTCGATAAGAGGATGTGATTTTTTTCCAATATTGTTGCACGAGTTGGCTTTGGGTGAAGGAAGGGTCCATCTGAGATAATGGTATTGTCATTAATGACGGAGTTCTATGTATTCGTATATTAGTAGCTTTTCGGCACAAGGTTCGTTTCATAGTCACTCAAACTCAGCCCTGGAACTTGCGAAATCAGTACTAACTCGTAAATTTTGTTGCAGAAAATTGAAAACAAATCGGTCACTGTTGGGAACCTCGCCCTATAATATTTTAAAACAAAATCATTATTGGCAAACCGGAGGGAAAGAAACCTCCCAGCATCCGCCAGAGATTTATTTGGTATCTTTCGGAGAGTGTTCTGAGATTCGCCCCAGAAGTAGTTTTGTGACTAATCCTCGTGCCCCTTTCAGCCTAAAATACACTACCTTGATGATGAAGTCTTATTGACAGTGAATATTGAATTTCAAAGAGCAAGGTACCCTAACCTACGCATCCAGGTGTTTTGACAGCTCCACTGTAAACCCATTCAGTTTGAACGTTAAACATTCAACCATTAAGGCGCTGTCGTACGTTTTAATGCGAATATACATGACATTTCGCATGATAAATGCAATTATTGTTGGGCCTTAAAATTGAACTTGTAATGTTGTAGTTGCACTCTCGCTTGTATCCATCCAGGTTGGAATCATATAAGCCTTGTTTTAACTCGAGAGTAACTTATCAATTAGCATTCAAATCTTAAGGACTTTTCTTCACAAGAATTTCATACTTAATTATCATTTCCGCACATTTTTTTCCAGAGAAAATCGGTTTGTTTCGACATCGTAATTAGCTTGCAAATAAGTTTTCAACAGATAAATGATTCTGTTGTTTTATTACTTTTTTGATAAAAAATGAGCTGTCAGTGCCAAAATAAAACGAAACCTACAGTTGTCTCTTTATTCCTACACACCACTTAGATATGTATTTAATTTTGAATTAAAATCTTCCCAAGGGACTCATCTGAATCCGATCTAAATATTAAATGAACAATTCAAGTTTTTTGGCCCACGACATTCTTGGAAACCCAAAAATTCGAGGTAAATAAATGATGCAAAACACCTATGATTGGCATAGAATAGCTTCAAAGAATCTCAGTGTCTGATATTTTTAGTTTTCTTTTAAATAAAATTAAACATCATTCTTTAATTAGTTTTTTATTTTTTCCCACTTTTTTTTTTTTTGGTCGGTCGGAAAATAATAAAAATATTTTCGGTTCTTAAAACTTTTTTATGAATTGCGCATTTTTTATTATCAAAACTTTTAAAGACCATCATCCATCTGACGTAAGTCGTTTTTCAAAAATAAAATATTTCAAATTTCACAAATAGCACAATGTTCTAATTTTTGATTGCCATTTAGAAATTCCTTCAACGATCTTGAAAGAAATTTTCCTACGGAAGTAGTGATTTATTATAAAACAAATATGTGCTTTGTCTTAATTTGATATATTAAGTCAAGTCCAGTGAAGTAGTGTAGTTCCTCAGACGAGGTAAATGCATATTATTAAGAGTTTTTTTTTTGCAGACACAAATAAGTTTCGGGATGGTTGATGGCATGTTCACATTCTTGTTCGTCGCCAATGATGAGAGATGATATCTTATTAGTAGTTTCTGGTATTGAATGAATCTCCGATTAAATGCCACCCATTAGAGTTGGCATTTGATTGGCAATTATGGTATTTACATTTGTTTAATTAAAAAAAAAGAGGCAGGACTGTTTAATGTATGTAATTATTTGTGGGTTTTTGAGCTGTATGCACATGTAGGTAATCTGAGGTAATGGCATTTGTGAAACGTTCCTTAAGGTGGGTCTGCATATGATTTATCTCTAAAATGCAATTAAAAGCGCGTTTTAAATGTCGTTGACTGTCTAAATAAGGCAGATGAAAGTTTTCAATTGTTTATCATAAAGATATGTCAATTCATTGCTGTAGGAATGTTGTGCTCATCAAACGAAGGAACCTACATACGTGATTATAAAAATGAAGTCGAAACCAAAAGGTGGATATCCTGACAATCAACAATCTGTCAGCTTGCAGAGTGATCAAAAGTGCTAGCATTTGAATAATTCTGTGGTAGATTGATCTTCCTATAAAGATATTCTCTTTTGAGATTTCAGGCATCCATGGTCTCGTGTGTTGGAGCTTAGGAGAGGATGCAAACACACCTTTTAAGTAAACATTTTATTATAAAAGCACTTAATGAAATGCACGTAACTTAAAAAAGATTATGTTCCTTGGTTTGACATTTCCTTTTGTCTGGTCACATTTTAAAGCTTCAGCAAACTTTGCCTTCACATGCAATGTTGGCAGCAGTGATAGTGTCGGTGGTAGGGGTGATGCCAGTGATGTCAGACTCGTTAACACTGTTATTACAAGGCAACACGTTATATATGTAGAGCTTCTGCACAATTCGCACTGTCGAAATAATAATGTAAGATGACGTTTGATGAAAAGTCGAAAATATTACATAAAACTTTTTTCTGAAGAATAATCGTTGAACGAAAACACAGTTCGCGGAGATTTTAAGAAGAAATTGACACTAGGTATTCGTGTGTACAACTTATCAGCATTCTACGAAGAACTTTGGTTTTGGAAATTATTTTAATACACTAAGCTTAAACACATGTGGAGTAAAAGACTAAACTATCAAACACGTCCTCCTATCATAGGTGTGGTTCAAATAGATCGATTTGCTTGAAGACTAATCAAATCATTGTTTTTATGTCAAGCAACTCATTCAATCTGTATCCCTTATTCGATAAAAAAAGTGTGCAGTTTCTTTGCTCAACCCGTTCCCATACATTTTTGGAGATTTGTCTTTCTCTAAGAGAATTTTAGTGACAAGCTGCGAATTTTAGTGCAGAAAGTACGGGAACAGATCTAATATTTTATCAACCTGACAGAAACTGGTTGTCAGTGTGCAAAAATGACGTGCGATGTGTGGGTATGTTCATTTGAAATTTGAACGAAAATTTGTTAACGATACTTCGGTTTCATTGAGTTAAGGCTTGGAATGCGGGACGTCCCGGTTAAAATTGGACGAGTGCAATGCTTAAAAGGGATAAGAAAGAATAGTGGATTTTAAAATTTAGGTTGCTCTAGATTTCGGTATTCAATCTACAAGGTTGATGAGTTTAAATTTGCTATAATTTTACACCACATGCTTTCTGAGTGGATTTTATGACTTAATAAAAAGTATAAAAAGTTTATATTGTGTGTTTATTTTTTCTATTTCATATAAAATTAAATCATAATTTAGAATTAAGAAAAACTGACTCATTTATTGTACACAAAATTTTATCGACACAGTTCCTAAATATAAGCCCCCGAAAACTGGTTATATTTAAGTCATTTGCTAATAGCGCCACCTATTAGATCCAAACTTCACGTGCCAATACCAAACATTACCTGAAAATTGGAGTTTACTTGGTTCGGTGGTTTCAGAGTCAATAGAATTTACATATAACAGCGCCATCTATCGGCAAGCTGGAGCCAAGCATACACATTCACAAAATTTTGTACCAATCGGTTGGACGGTTTCACAGATCAAAGTGTACGAACACCGTGACAGGAAGAAGATACATTAAAATTTTAACTATTATATTTTAATACATGTTTCTCAGTTGCAAAATACATATCCTGTGAGATGTAAAATAATAGATAAATCAAGTTCACTTACCAATAATTAGTTTCAATCCAAGTAAATTTAACTTTTTATAAGTTGGCACTTTGTGTGTTTATATAATTATTAAAATTGTCTTTTTAGCATTAAGTTTAAAACTTTGTATAATATATTAACCTTTTTTATTTTATATATAAATAGCTTTCATCTAACGTTATAAGAATAAGGCGTATATAATAATTTTTAAAAATGTTTCTTTTTATTTTATTTTATAGTTTTTTCCTTTTGTAAATATATAAAACACGCACAATACTAGAAGCGTTATCACTATTGAATAAATAAAATCACTTAATTTAAGAGCACTTTGTATTTGGTTAATAAAGTAAATTATTTCGTTAACGTCTAAATCATATTTGTTACGTTACTCAATTCGCATCAAATATTAACTCGTAGAGCACGTTTATCCTTAAAAATATTCGC
Source organism: Chalcosyrphus nemorum (assembly GCA_949716465.1). Classification (NCBI taxonomy): domain Eukaryota; kingdom Metazoa; phylum Arthropoda; class Insecta; order Diptera; family Syrphidae; genus Chalcosyrphus; species Chalcosyrphus nemorum. Next base: position 26,016,341 of record OX454333.1, read on the forward strand.
ATCCTCCTAAGGACTTCCCTCTGACATGTCTGCTAACAAACTAAACAGATTTTCAAGCATTTGACTCATTTTATATATTGGAGACCGTATAGCATCGTGCACAACGACGGGAAACATCCTCGTTGGCGGCGTCAAACATCGTCGTCGTCGTCGTCGTTTTGGTCCTCCCCCCGAAAAATAGTCGTAGACAACACACCACCACCCAGCATCAGTAGAAACAGAATAAAAGAGGAAAAAAATATGGTGATATGATTACTACCATAATTATGGTAACTATTGCCATATAGCACCAAATTTTCTGGCGACATTCGTTGTCTAGTCTCCTTGGTGGCTGTTTAAAAAAAAAAAAAAAAACTAAAAACAACAAACAATCAAGGGGGACGATGAAAAGTTTATACACACCCACAGAAAGAAAAAAAAGGATACATGGACTCCCTGCAAAGAAAAAGATAAACCAGCAACAACAACACGAACAATAACAATGAACAAACAGCGGCGACAACAAACATCATAATCACGTTATAAATATTAAAGCTTTTTTATTTCGCATATATATTCACAATGCTGCCACGATTCCTGAAGAGGATAACAAGGACAATACACCCCACATACACCCAGTTATCGGATGGTGACTCAAGTACAGTGATTGCATATTGTTTTCATAGACGAATTTAAGATATGTATGCTATAAACTAAGTCGCCTGCTATGTGTTGATTTTAATGCAAAACTAGGAGAGCAAGTCGAAAAGCACATTCTGCACGAAACCACTTCTGACAATGGATTCAGGTTAGTCTAGTTTATTCTGGATGTTCGAGCAACGTGGACTCAAATCACTACCCAGTTGTAACCAAGGTTGCGGATATTTAGGAAACAACAAAATACTGTGAGGAGGTTTAGCCTTTGCTGATAGAGTCCCCCTTGACCTCATTTTCAGTCCCAAAAATTCAAAAGACCAATGGTAGTGTTGCCAACAACCCATTACAGAGGCTGCCTCTGATGCCATGAGTTTCTCTTGGTCGCCACAACTAAACCCTTAGTTTGATGAGGAATGCCGATAGGTACATGCAGCAAAATAGCGAAAGTGCTGCAGTAGGACTAGAGAGTCAGACTTCTCAGAAATAAGAAAAAAGAGCATGAGAAGCGCTCGATCGTGGAGATTAAGAGTCTTAACTGTTGCCTGCCGCTGCAGAGATGGGTTTAGCGGTTCAAAGAAGGAAAGCAAAATATATATTGTCGACCAAAAAGGACACTCAACATCAGCGTCTTGGACAGAATGCCACAATAGACAGGTAAAAGCTTGAGATAATAAAGAAGGATCAATTGAAAAAAAGTAGATAACTCTTTCTAAGACACTACTTAACCCCGTCCTGTTGTATGTTACAGAGCTATGGACTTGGACAAAATCGAATGCTGATGCCATTGATTAATTTGGGAGATGTCTATGTCTGCAAGAAGATACAACGCTGAACTATACAGCGTATACTAAGTTTTACCTAAGAACGCCTTTGAATCCATCTACGATGGACGGCGCAGTATAGAGGACGACTTCGGGCTAAACGGCGAAAACAAGTGAAATGTGACCTCAATCAACTTGGCGTGTGCAAATAGAGAAAACTGACTTGAATCGGGCTGGCTGGAGAGGTTTGCTGGTTGAAGCCCAGCATCAGTAAGTAACCTCTATTACTTTTGTCTCCAAACTAATCACCATTATCAGGATCTTCTGATTATTTCGAAGTTATCGTCTTACGCCAATAATTGTAGATAACTTAAGAAAGATTTTTCATCTAATAGACGGATTTGTAGGGATCTCAAAACTAGATATAGCTCTACAGAAGTCATTTCTATAGATGCTATTGGGCATCTTTCTTTAATTAGTATGAGACTGGGTGTCAAACAACAAACTTCTCTCGTCATCTCATTTTTAAGCTAACCGCTTCATTTGGTTAAGGTTTCTCTCCACTTGCTACCATTCTATACTGACTTTCTTGACAACATTGGCAGGACCAAAAATCACTCGAAATACTTTTCTTTACTTTCCTTTAAAGAAGCGCACTTCTTTCTGTCTAAAGTCCCAACCATAATTACATTAAGGGTACTTTGTAATCAAACGAAAACTCTGCTACTGTCAAAATCCGGGTGATCTTATGTCATATCTTTTCACACGATGTAGCCATCCTCAGCGGAATATGCTACATATGGAAGCAAAAGTGAACGAAACTCGACGAAACTGAGGAGAAAGTCATTAGGTCCATTCGCGTACCCTTCTAAAACAGCGAATTTTTAAGGAAAGCTGTTCGCGTACGGACAGTAGTTGACCGACGTAGTTTTTCGTAGCGAGCGCTCACGAGAGAGTAAGAAATTTCCCCATGGTACGAATTTTAGTGCAAAAAAATTTTGTGGACTAGTTTGTGAAAACTGTCAAAGATGTCAAACCAGTGCATTTTCAACTTTTTCTTCGTTCGTTTACTTTTTCGTAGTTTTAGCACTCTCTGAGAGAATTTTACCACCATTCTTCGAAATTTGATAATCTACGAATTAGTGCAAAAAGTACGCGAACGGACCTATTATGGGTGAAGTATACAAACGCATGATTACGTACGGCAGCTTCCAGAGCTTTAATTCAATTATGATTGGAGCTTAAGATTTGTAATGACTTATATGGATGTTCCTGTATTTTTTTAAGATATCTCGTAGTGTGATTATTCGTTCGGTGTCTGGCTTAAGCCTAGTCTCATTACGACCGGTTGTTGTTAACGAGTTTTCAGATGGTATGGGGGAAAGGAGATATCATTTCTTTTCGATCAATAAGGATCTTTAAAATTCCTTCTAGGTTTTTGTATTCCATAAGATCATGCCTGACTCTCTGTTCAGTTTACGCGCCACCACAAAAATAAACCTTCCCTCACAATAGTGAAAAAGAGAAATATGCAGATAGACATACTCATCCCCTACGCTTAGCCGCTATAAACTCTCAGCCTTGGAAACGTGCTACTAGGACGACTCATCACAACAAGTCGCCATCCCCTATTTCGCGCTCTCATACCCTAATCTTGTAGTATATCGTAAAAAAAAAAAAAAAAAAGAAATCCTCCACCATCATCACCACCACCACCAACGACCATTTGGCAGACCGTTGGCGCACACAGCATCCACGTAATTTTCCTCTTCCAAACAGGACAGTCGCCACTTGTTACGTTTTTGGCGCCTTCTTTCATCATCAATTGAATAAGTGTGTGCGAGTGCGCGTGTGTGTGTTTGAGATGGAATGATTATTTATTATGAAGCTGGTGGTATGGAGAATGTCCTTAAAAGATGTCTATCTAACGGATGAACTCTCATATAAATATGTTAAATAAAATCCAAATTCAAATGGCTAATTTGGTAATAATGACGCGACATGGTTGTTGTGTATTGGCAGGCACTGGCTCTCGTTACGCACCCCCCAATGGAAGGACTAGCCGCCTGCCCACCCTCTTAGCCAGCCAGCTTTTGGCGCACACAGCAGTGCCTTGGAATTTATGAATGGAAATCGGCTTGTTGTTGGTGGTGTTGTCGTCGTCGTCGTCGCCGGCACATGACGCCTCGACGGCACACAAATAAACATTGTAGTAAATATTTTTTGCTTCGTCCTTTTTTACATTTTTTCTGTTTTCTGTTTGCTGTGGTCCTTCGGTCCATTCAGAATGCGGAAGAAGAACGCTTCGCTTTATTTGTGTGTTGTTGTTTATTTGTTGTGTCCTTGGGTGTCGTTGGAGTTCGAGAACGGGCGCCTTTAGGTTCATGAATTGAAGGACCTTTTTAATGTGAACTGTAAGGGGGAGGGCGGAGGGGAGACCATGTTTTTCTTTCTTTCGATGAAGAAGGAGAGAAGACTCATTTAAGCACACACGCGATGCATGGAAATTAAAAAAAAAAAAGAAAAACAGAATCTGGGTGGTCGTGTTTCAGACCCCATTCCATGGTGATATTTCTTTTTCTATTGGAAAATGAGGACTCGACGCGACACGACATGCGGGATACAGAAGAGAAGGGTTTGAGGTTAGATAGAAAAAAAACAATTCGATTTTGTGTATTTTTGGCAGTGGCTCCTTGATTCTCTGTGCCGTGCTCCATCCATGCCATGGGGAGAGAGATGGTGACGTTTTGTAGCAACAGTAGTAGTAGTAACCAGGAGTACGGCCAAATGCGAGAAGTCCTGAATGCGCGCCAGTATTATGTGCCATGTGCCCAGCCAGTAGTACTGGCGCAGATTGGGTGCCTGAGTTCCTGCCGCCGTCGTTGTCGCCGGGCCGCCACGTTGTTCAGACGTTTCCAAACTAGAAGGAGGACGACTGTCGTCCTCGCACACATTTTTGTACGAGAAATAGAGATGATTCTTCCAATGATGATGATGCTGATGGAGGTTCTACATACTACATAGTTCATCAGGAGGGTGAGAGTTGCTTGGTGGCGATGTGTTTTGTGTTGTGTGCCATGCATATTCTTTGCTTCTAACGCTATTTGATTTTTTGGGGTGGCAAACACGGGCTGGGAGGAGGTTGTCGCCACCGTCGCCTGTCCCCCACAAGAGGCGACTCCTTTTTCGAAGTTAGTTTATACTCGTTTTCGGTGCGGGTTCTTTACAGTTTTTATTTTCGGACTGATAGAGTTGTTACAGTTATTATTTTTCTTTCGACGACTTCGCCGCCGACGAGTATGAAATAATCAGTTTCGGCGCTTTGAGGGGGTTGGCGTTGAAGTAATTTATCTGGTCTCTGTGTGTGCTCGCCGCACAGGGGACTCGACTCGAGCGAGGACTGATGATGGTAAAAATTGTGGATGATGATGATGATGACTAGTATGTGTGATGTGGTTGGTGGTGCTGGTGATTCCCGGGGCAGTGTTGTGTGCTCCTTTTCTAATATGAATGTCGCCATTAATATTGTCGCCGTTGATTCTGTTGTCTCCGTGCTGCGTCGTGGTGATGGTTGGTTTGTTGTCGCCGTCAAAAACAACCGGCTAGTATAGTTGACGGCGGCTTTTAAGTCAACAGTATTTCATTATTTTCACATTGAATAATAGAAGCGGGCGAAAGGATATAGGACCTACCTACTAAGAGAATGAAGATGGAGAATCGACGTTAAGATGGCGTTCGATGGCGTGGAAAGTATTGTGTTTTATTTTTCAATTAAGAGTTTTATGCACAGCGACTTGTTATGAGTTTCTTGAGATACACATTAGGTTTTTTTTTTTCGTCGTTTCTTTTGTGGGGTCCATGTTTTGAAGATGGTGGTGGTTACGGACGTTGACAATAAACGAGTTGTGTTATGTATTGTCATTGCTTAAACCCTGCAGGACATTGTGCGGGCAAACAAGGTTGTTAAGAAGTGTATATACATAATATGTATACCTATCACATTTCAGGTAATGGGGTTAATGGAAGCATTTGTTTTGGTAGAATAAAGAAAGACACCTGTTACAATTGACGTCAACAGTCTTTAGCAACTGGTTTTCAACAGCAAAGGAACTAGTTGAATGCTCGTGAAAGTTGATGTCTGTGCTGATGCAACCTGATTACCGTTAGGCTAATCTAATTGGATTGGACCAATTGCCTTTTACAATGATTAGAGTCACAGCTCTAAGGCTACGCTTAGTGCTATTATGCTGTCCTATATTTTAGAGCTGGTTTAGACTTTGAAGTCTGTTTCTGGAAAACATCCAGGGCAGCGCAATACTCTAGACACGATGTCAAGGATATCGAGCTTCGTTCACTTTTGCTTCTTCTAGCCCTTGTCCTTTCCACGCCAGAACTGAATGACGTAGCATTATTCTTAACCTAGATACTTTTCTCCATAGCGGGTAACATGTTTAAACCCCTCGTCTACATGACTATCTAGTTGTTGACCTGTCAAAACTAAATAAAGTTTAAACCTGCATTTGAAGGGTCATTCAAGGTTCGACACAAACAACCACTCACTGAGAGATCCCTGGGGTCGATTCGACAGTATAAACTTCTAAAGAAATCATTAGCGAGGAGGCTTAGCCTGATAAGTGCGATAAGAAGAAATCCAACTGCAAGTCTTAAGGCTATTCTCAACCTGCCTCCGCTAGATATTTTACCTAGATTAGTGGCAACCTTTAGTGCCTTGAGAATCAGTCAGCCAACTGGAAGTCAAATGCGGCGGGCCATCCGAATATCCTTTACAGATATTTTGGCCATGTACCTACAGACTACCTGACGCCATATCTAGACTTTAAAATGCTACTCATCTTAGCTTAACAGAGAAGACTGGGAAAACGGTTATCTACCAAACACCGAATTTATAGCGATGAAAGGTCTGGAATCTTCTCATATCAGTTGGGAAATCTAGATTCATATGAATCCCAGACCACATCCGTGTTTTCCAATCAGAGGTCCTGGCAGTGACAAAAGCCGGTCGTCAATCTGCCTTAAGAGGAATACCACCAAAAAGTATTACCTTCTTTATCCACAGCCAGGCAGCTATAAAAGCAATTACAGCTGCAGAAGTTAAAGCTTGTGAAGTGCTGCTGGAAACACATCACAAGCTTCCATTCTGCTTGGTTTCTGCGCACGAGGATGCCCCTGGCATACCATGCAGATCTGTTCTGAGTGCGGGTTAATTCTTCATTCCTTCAACCTGCATACCAACCTATACACCCAGACATGCTAGTTTAGAACTATAATTTAAGACCATAAGCAGCCCATAGAGGGCCAAGGTCTAGCTTCTCCCAACCGTGCGTGGTGTACATTTCTGGACGTACAGACAGGACCTACAGTTTTATGCCATTCCTATCCAAAGGACGTTGTCAGACGTCTGCAAGAGGTGGGGCCGTGAAGACACAGTGATAGTATTTTCTCGGACTCGAACTTGGAACTCCGCGAACAGTAGTCGAAGGCAATAACCACTGGAGCCACGTCACTTACTAGAAATGCTCTTTAGATGCTCTATATTTAGAAAGGTCACATTAAACATGGTGTGGTTTTTCACTACGTACAAACGACCCTTAAAGCATAAATGGAAGATATCAACTTCTCTGCTTCTATTCCCAAAAATATGATCCCATGTCGCGTCTAAGACGGAAATGCTTTCTAATTCAGCTTTTTAACACGTTACCCGACCGAGCTTGCCCTTGGTTCCTGTTTGCTTCGTAGGTCATGACATCTACTTGACCATTCCTTGACTTGGACACAAGTTCTTTTAATACTCCACGATAACTAAAAACAAATATTCTTCCAATAAAGTCTCAGATAAGATCTGAATCTGACTCAGATTAAAAAAAAAAAACTTTTCACGAGATTTAGATGCCCTTTATCACTTTCCGATCAAAATCCTTTTAGATACACCCCACTTGTGTTTTTTTCGAAGACTTTAGCCTTTGCCAGGAGACAATAAGTCCCTTGATAGAGACATTCCAAATGGCCATGTTACATAAATTACCAAATCACCCACCCCCGACCTTTGATTGTAAAATCAAACATTTTTTTTTGCACAACCAAATCTGGCAAAACAAAAGCCTCGTTGTAACTCATGACTCATAGCATATAGTATACACAGCCACCTTATTCTTCCTTCCGAAGAATTATGAGAATAGACAAATCGTTAACGGAAACAATACAATACGCCAATTACTCTTTTGACCTACTCCTTGACGACGACGACGACGACGAGGACGACGCCACTCATCAAAGATGAATATCAATTAGAATAACTAAATGGAACTCTATTTACATTTGTAGAACTACGGTCATATATCATCGAATAGATGGAACCAGTCTGGTTCCTGGTTGTCCAGGGAGTGTTCTAAACCGGGTGCCGCTATGGGGAGACAATCGGATGCAGGCAGCATAGCACAGCAAACAAGAGAAAGACATCCAATCCACCCAAAACGGGGGGTGGAAAGCGCGCCAAAAAGAAACAAAAAGAATACCCCCGAGGAAAACAACTAAATGTGGCGATGTGGCTCCTTAGTGCTCCTGATTTTTATTCATCATAGAAAAATTGAAACAGTAGTCGTGGTCTCATAGTCATCGTCGTCGTTGTCGTTGTCGTGGTGGTAATGGTGTCATAGTTTTTCTGTCGCCGTTGATATTTCCCCAAAAAAAATTTCAGTTCGCATGTTGTTATTGTACTCTTGTATGTAACAAACAACCACCGATTGGCGCCCTTTGTCTCTCCATACTGGCTCTGCCATACGTATGTTCATATCCGGGAATTGAACCAAGAATTCAAAAAAAGAGTAAATTTCAAAAACTATGATAGACCACGGAGGAATAAAAAAAAAAGTGTTGTAACCGAATTCGTTGGCGGTGATACTAGTCGCTGCGGCAACTACGAGTACAACCGCACCGCACACAAAAATTGTGTATAAATTCGAAGAATTTACCACCCCATCGCCAACGTTTGCCAATGACTCCATCATCCTTTTATTATGTGCGAGGAGTTCAAATACTTTTAACGATTGACTAGGTTTCATATTTGAGGATCTCTATTTATTTTCGAATGGCGCTCTTCCAATTTTACGCTTTTTGGTTTCTCCTAATTAGATGTTTATAGAGTCGTTTTGCTTTGTTTTAGTATTTGAGTTTTTTAGATTCTAGCGCTAGCTTTGGGTTGTTACATGTGACGCAGGGACTTTTGATTTATAGCAAGCTGAGCAAAGTTGGAGAATATTCACGCACTAGTTCAAAAAAAAGCCCATGCAAGTGAACTAAATAGTTCACAATATCATTTTGTATTAGCTAAATAAGTTTAGCTCATTCAGTACATGCACTGGTTGCCTTTGTTTTGTTTTACCCTTCAGCTTGGAGCATAATAAAGAGGAAATCCCATAGGCCAAAATTGCCTCAGCTATGAATTCTATCAATCAATTGAACTAAATGAACTATAAGAAGGAACTAGGGGGCCAGATATGAACGATATGCAACAATTTAAATAAGACATGTGAGATGTATTGATTCTGACTTAATTTTAAAGCTACATTCATGCCATTATGTGTGGCTTAACACATCCTATAAATGGAAGCTTGCAGTGCTTCAAACGGTCAGTCCTATTTTTGTCGACTCTGACGGCTTTAGGCCAATGCCACACGAGCTCCCAAATGGACGCGCATCCAATTGTCCGCGCAGCTTGGTGTTATCGTCACACGAACAGCATTTGGGAGGTTGCTGAAAAAATTGGTTCGTGTCCCCTCGTGTGTACAGCTCTATTGGTTTGCTGTATAGTCATAGCGCACGCCCAAATGGGAGCGCAGAAAAAGAAGCTCGTGTGGCATTAACCTTATTCTGGCAATAGCGTCTCGAATGTTAGCCTCGAGCTCGCCCAAACTGTTTAAATGATGTCAAGTCGCATGATCGCCAATTGATAAACTCTCGACGTGAGATGATCCATTTCGTCTTTACAGCTTCGAGCATTGCGTCGCTTGTATGGCATGTAGACTTTTTAAAACCACAGCTTGGATGTATCGACGCTGTCGAACTCTGGCCACAGAAAGTGTTAACTAAGGTCGATGATGCCGTCATGCCATAGTCCAAAAGTCAATCTTTGTGTATGACTTAGTCGAACACTTGTGGATTGTGTTCGCTCCAATAACGGCAATTGTGCTTGTTGACATACATAGCAACAGAGCCAAAAATGTGCTTCGTCCAAGAAGATAATGTTTTGGCCAAAATCCGGATCGCTGACCATAATTTCAGAACGTTCGGCAAGCGATACATGATCAAATTGCAAACCATAGACGAACTAAATTAGGCAGTCAACTTCGGCTCGTTTGTCAGATTCGGCTCGTTTGTCAGATCTCTGGTCACCCTTTAGCACAGACAGCCAGGCCTCACACTGTCAACAATTTTTAAACTGGGAAACTTCAAATAGAAGGTCTTACCAACAGTCATCTATATTATTTATCCTCAATTAAAGAGAACCTAAATATTATCCATTAAGAAAACAAATTATAAATTTATAAGTTTTTATTTAGATGTACAAAATTAAGATTTCCTAATTTATCTTTTTTATTATAAAAAGTTTAACCTACAAAGGGACTTCATGTTAATTGAGTAATTTACTCTGACATGTAACTAGACATCTGCATATATCACCGCAAACTAGTCTAGGCTTTTCACTAAGAACTAGCTGACATTTGCACCTATTCAGTACCCACAAGTCAATTGTCTGTTCGCAAGACCTACGACAGTTGGAACCACTTTCTAATTTAGCGAAAACTTCAGTTTGCAAGTGACATTTTGATGGAGGCGGTAGAACGGTAATTGGGTGGTCCTTATTGTCGTTTGCTAAAATTGAAAGAAATTAAGAGCATTTTTATTGATGACAATGAAGAATCCTTAAACTTACCACTAGCACTGCCAAGAACAATAATACCTAGGACAAAGATCAACTTGAACATGTTTCTAGTTGTGACTAAAAATTGCGACTTGATAATTAAATTCTTTTCGTAGTCAATTTATAGTCCAGTCTCTCTCAAAATTTATCTGTCGTGGTATTATTTGTAGCGGTTTTATTTGGGCATTGCCAACAAAAAGATTTATAATGGGCTTATAGTCTATAAAAGTGTTGTAATTATATGAAAGTACTTTAAACTGGATGCCACCTGCTCTGCACAGATAAGGAAGAGCATTTCCATTGTGAGAAGTAAGTAGATCATTACGTAATGTTAAAGGTAAATATTTTGTTGAAATTTGCATGATTAATGCAGTCAGAGACGTACGAGCTCCTCCATATCTCTTCAAAGAGAGTCTTAACATAAACACAGAGGACGCACCCAAAGAGTAAGATCATTGGCGGAGTATCACGGGGTTGAGTCCTAGGTCCTTTGCTCTTAAACGTCATGTGTCTTGTAACACTCAAGGAGACAGAAATTATCAGTTTTAGTAAAGGCATTGTAATCGTCGTTACTAGGAATCGACTGAATAAAATGGAACATTTAAGCAACTTTGCAATACGGATTGTACGGAACTGGTTAAGTTTAGCTGCCCTCACGCTTTAAGTTAGGGTTTGTGATGGATAGATTTCAACATGAGGACTCAAAGACACGAAAGGTGTACTTACCTTGATTCACTGTCAGCAATTTGATTTTGTCTTATTGAACTTTGGTCACGAGAAGTTTTACAACCCTCTCTGGATTGCCAGTAGTCGTTGGCCTCTTTCTCTATGATTTTGTCAATGATCCCGTGTAGTTTCCTAAACGGTGGCTGTATCAAGTCTGTCGATGATAATAGGCGATTCTAGTCTTGTCAATTGACATTCTACATTGCTGAGTCTGTGTACCCGGTATAGCTTGACATGGTGGTGCCTAAGGAATACCAATAAATCTCGACATTTCCTGATTTCTTTTAATTGATTGTATGGGCTTCTGTTCAATCTTCAACTTTCGGAGGGTGTCGATGCAAACAACAGATCATGCGCGCCTACCAAAAAAAAACCGATAGACGAAGGAAAACAACTTGCGTTGTTACTACCCCAGCACAAGGGGGAGGAGAACCGGCGTGCCTTCATTGCATGAATATGAGAGAATACGGAATAGCGTACAAGCGCAACTGTGTATGTACACCAACCTGCTGGCCTCAGAAGTAGAGGAAGTTGCACATAGAAGAACCGTGTACAGAATTACTAAGGAGCAGACAGCTTCTACCAACGACCAGTGAAAAGCCTAGACAGTTCTTTGCTCAGTTCGAATGAGGATCGGCTTGAGATGTAGAATGAGCATTTTCCTGCAATTTTGAACCTTGTATTCGCTGGCGTTATGCTCATTTATCAGAAGAAACTCCTCCAATTACGAATACTTACTGCGAGCACCAGTAGTATTGATTAAACACACAATCATTCAACGGCTTAAGTGGCAGTGGATCCGCCAGATCTTTCGAAATGGTTACCATTACAAAGTACGCAATGTATTTTAATCCTTTAACCCAAGATCGCAAGATAGTAGAAGAATGAAGTCGGTAAAAAGGATACAAGAACAACTGAAAGCATTTCTAAGAGTAAATCAATCTTCATGGGACTAATATTAGGTCTGCTCCCGTATAGAATAGAATTTTCGTAGTTTTACGCAAAAGAGAGCGCTCTTTTTTTGGACTGGTTTGTGAAAACTGTCAAATCAGTGTATTTTCAGCATTTTCTTGTTCAACCCGTTCGTCTACTTTTTCGTAATTTTAGTTCTCTGAGAGAGAATTTTACCCTCCGCTCTTTTAAATTTGATAATCTACGAATTTTAGTGCAGAAAGTACGCGAATGTACCTAATATATCAAAGATTAATATTTACAAATATGTAAACAGTTACTTATCTGCATAAATTCACACTTCACAGGTGGTATGCATAAAAAACGTTGCAACACTTTTAAGGGCTGATTACACTTGTTTATATTTAAATTAAAAAAAAAGTAAATAAACAAATAAGAGGTTTTTGACCTCAAATTTGAGTAAAATAAGAACTAAAATTAAAGCTCCAGTCTAGCCTATAAATTGGCTGTGAAAAATGGAGAATTATCAGTCTGAACTTTAAGTACTCATCAGTGCCATGTACAGCTTACTCTTTTGTCTTAGCGTCGCTATTTTTGCTGGATCTAGTGGTAAGTAAAATATGATAAGTTCAAAAGTTTGTTCTATTTGCTTGTAATGTTAAATTAAATTGTATTTTCAGTTTCAGCCAAAGTAACTGTACCAATAGTACCTTTAAAATGTGAAACGTTAAGTCATATCTTTATTATTCCAAAAAGCCGAATAGTAGTTCCAGACTGCGATGAACTTTGTAATAAAATAGATACCGAAACTATTGCGATTTCATCAGAATGCATCTGCCACATAAATGATGCCCAAGATGCTGAAAGGATTAATAGAGTTTGCAAGTGCCCTGTTGTATGTAAATTTACATATATTCTCCATTAATTTTCTTGTGAATAATTTTATAAAAATAATAAAGAAAGAAAAATATTTCAAACTAACCCTTGACTAGAGCCTCCTGTATAGTCTACCCCACCCGAGTTTAAATTTGATCAGCACCTCCGCACGTCAATCGCAGCTTTAGACTACTGGTGTAACTGTGGGTAGGTGGATCTGGCTGTGGAGTTTGGTTAGAGTAGTATGGAGCTAAAAAGCTGGACATCAGCTTACTAGTCCACAGCAAACTTCAAGATGGTATTGCCATTGCATTTAACGGAGGAGGCATTCTCATAAATGCAGTTTTGAAACACTAAGAAGTACCAGATGTTGGTGGAAGTATTTGATTGAATTCGTGTTTGGCTGCAGTCGGCACTGAAAGTCCAATCGCTAATGTTGGACAGCTTAGAACATTGACATCAGTGAACGCACCTGTTGCATTTAACTAAGATGATATTTCGAGTGACCTTCTGTGGCAGACAGAGGACCTGGATTTGGCTCAATGTTGTCTCGTAAGAGTATTATGTGGAGCAAGGATGCCGGCTTCATTTGCCCCACTGTAGAAAAAACGTTGTCAATCTTTGGCCAGAGAATGTCATGAGAATCGTTCATTGCACGTCTTAGTGCTTTGTTTCTTGTTTTTATCTCATGCCAATTTATTTTAACGAAGCTTTAGATCACACTCATCTATTGTATGATTGCTTTTATGCTGTGAGTCATTTAAAAATAAAGATACGACATTGGTTCCAAATAAAGTATTTATTTAACACTATCTACACAAAAGAAATCCGCTTAAAATGAAATGCTAAAGAGCACTAAGTCCTTAGTGCTTGGAGAACATAAAATAAAAAGTTATTCCTTAATTACGTAGTCTGTGTCAAAGTCGTATTTGTCATCACTTGTGTTTAGTGAGAAATTCTCCAGGACATCGGCAACCTTCGACACTTTCTTTTCATTTCTCACACCTTGCTTCTTCTTCTTCTTTTGCAATTCTTTTAGGTTCTTATTGTGCGTTTGGTTACCTTAATGAAAACATGAATTAGTGGAATAAAGCACTATAAAAACTGTTTAGACATACCTTCCAATTCCATTGTAGGATCAACTTTACGCTTTCGGTCATTTGCATCTAGTTTCCTTTTCTTTCCCCTTGGCTCGCTTTCGTCAATAACGGCTGCGTGCGATGGTCCCGCCTCGTCGTCATCTACAGGTGGTTTGTACTCCACCGGGCCAGTTGATGTTATTTCCATAACGTCCTCTTGCTTGACATTGAATGTATTGAGGATGCCGGATTCCATTTCATCGAAATTCTCTATTTCGAACTCCTTGGCATCCTGGTGGACAATACTGGCGCTAATATGCACAGAATCGCTCTGTGGGACTTCTGGTGGCTGCGTGCAGTATTTGATTTTACCAGTGTTCCAGTCGTTAAGGACGCTACGAGCGGCGGCTACCACATCGGGTACACCCTTTTTGAGGAATTTACCCATTCGTGCGGCTTTTTTAGCGAAAAACTCTTCGAATGTATCGTACTCGGTTAGATCGTACAGTTTGCAGAAGTATTCTTTACTTGCACGTTTCAAGACACTCTCCGCAATGGTGAAGGGATCCTTGACATCACCGACGCGTTGAGCATTCTTCAGTACTGCAGGTACGTGGTTGCTGGCTGACTGACTACCGCTGGAGAACACAATGCCGGGGCAATCAATGAGTTTGATCTTGGAATCCAGCTCAACTTCTTGCATTGCTCTGGAAAGGAGAGTTCATTACATAATTGGACGCAATAAGTGCCTAATGACTAGTGCAGTCTAGAACAGTTAACTGTAAACCAATTAATAAGAAAAAAACATTTGAAAATGTATACTCACTTTGTTACCCCGGGGGTGCATCCAACTGAGCACGCCTTGCCCCTGGTCAGCGAGTTGATGATGGAACTCTTACCGACGTTTGGAATGCCAACCACTCCAACGCGTATTGACGTCTTAATTCCCTTGTTTCGGCAATAATTCGCCAACATCGACATGAGAAGTTCAGCTCCAACGCACACCGAACCTTGCATCGCCTTTTCAGTGCTCATTTGAGCGAACTTTCTTCGGCCGAGTTTTGCCGATTGATCCTGTGTAGATGCTTTGAATGCGGTGACTGGGCCTTGCTTTCTGAAGTACTTTAACCAACTGTTTAGATTTTCTTTCGGTACCAAGTCGGCTTTATTGAGAATCAACACCAATCGCTTGTTACCAGGAGCCGCCTTAACGGCGCGCTCCACTTCTGTGCAGCGTGTTCCAAGAGGATCTCTCACATCAACAACCTCAAGTATGACATCAGCATTCTCGATGACCTTCTTGAACTCTTTGAAATAAGCCTTCAGAGAGTTCTCCTTTGTCGCGGCGCTCTTGTATTGTTTCTAAAAATTAAACCAAATGAAATTCCACAAAAAATAAAAGATGTCTCTTTAGCCACTCACCCCTTCTGTTGCGACGTCATTCTCGTGCATGATTGTGTGCACTGTCCCTCTCATGTCGGCATCATCAACCATTTCATCCAGAGTGGCGAATTTGTTCTGGCTCCGCTCCAGCTTCTGCTGTTCACGGCGAAGTTTCTTTTCCTCCTCTTGACGCTTCTTGGCCTCTTCGACCTCCTTGAGGATGTCCTCCTTAAAAGGACAAATATTTGGAATTTGAATGAGTTTCTGCTTCTTGCTGCCCTTTGCATTCTTTTTGGATTCCTTCCGCACTTTGCGGTTGTGTTCGCGGACTTTCTTTTCGATTTTATGCTTCATTTTGCATGTCAGGCGCTTCGACCTTTTGGCTAAAAAGATAAAATTTTTGTTATTTAAGAGATTTTTATGGATTTTGGATTTTTTTAATTACTTTTCAAACGTTTAAGAGCCATTTTTGTGTGGAGTTCTTAAGAAAAAATATTTAGATCCAAAGACGAACACGTGAAAAAGGACGGATGAGATGTCAGCTGTCAGTTTTTTCTTAAAATGCGTTTGTTTGGAAACTTCAGAGTGACAGTGGGTGGTTAAACAGGTGACTACATTTATCCGACAAACTAACGAGTAGAAGCAACGAGTACCAGCCGCTTACATTAACGCTGTTCTACCCAATTTATCGAAATACTGTACAAATTGGTAAATATTTTTGAACGGTTGCTTACAAATAGTAGTAAGAACTTGAAAACCTGATTTTTTAGAGTGTTAACCAGTTTGCATCAGAACATGCTTTTGAAGGGCCAATAAAACATGGTTGGCAGTGTATTTTTGCTTCGAAAGACAAAAAAAAGTCTTAATTTTGCCCAATATTCAGCCACAATTCTTTACGAAAAGAATTGGTTATTTTATTTCTATCAGCCCCAATTCACTCACAAGTTGTTACTGTTGCTTGTTTATGTTTTATTGCTTAGTAACGTGAGAACGCGATATTAGCAATAATTAAACTGCCTCTGCAAAACTTCATCTCTTCCACTCAATCTTTAACACCACTTCCCTGAACGCACAAATAAAAATGTCAAAATCATATGGTCTGACGTAATTGACGTTTGGCACATTTTATACCTTTAAAAAAACACTGGGGATTTATTTCTTATTTGGAAAGAAGTTAAATAAACACTTTTTTGAAGAAAATGGCATTGCGGCAAGCATTTTCCTCAATTCTTAAAATATCTCCACGTTCGGTTGGTGCTCAGAATGCCCAAATACACTCGACTTCTTTCCTCCGAAAGGCCGAAGATCGTAAAGAAATGCTTGCCTCAATGCCCGCCAAGGACGAGGGTACTGCCGGCGAAAGATCCATCGATATCGACACTCTGATGAGTCGGTAAGTGTTTCATAAGACTACCACGGGCCGAAAGTAAAATTTTGCTTTCAGAAAAGATAAATTCTTCCCCGATGCATCGACGGAGTCGCAGTTGTTCAATGGAATTCCATTCAACGAATTGCCCGTCTGTAATGTTAGAGTTTCGAAGAATAACACCATTATTTCAGTCACAGACCATAAAGGTGAGCTAATTTTTTTTTTATTGATTTGCTAAATAAATTGTTGACGTTGAATTTGTGTTTTAGGAACTGTAAGACTTCTACGCTCGTGCGGCATTGAGGGCTTTAAAAATACCCGAAAAGGTACGAATATAGCTGCGCAAGCAACAGCTATCACCATTGGATCGGTAAGTTGGACTCATTTAAGCTTTGTCATGATGTGGAGTAGGGATTGCTTTTTCGGCGTTGAGACCATCACTAGCAGAAAGTAGCATTTGGGAGAATAGCCTTGTAAATCCCAAGCTTCTTTAATATTTGAATTTGGCACATCATCCTGTGTAGCTCTATCCTTCCTTTATTGCTCTGGCAGAAAATCCCCTTGTAAAGATGAATAACAGCTAATTTATGCTTTCTTTTGGACAGAAATCCGTTGAACTCGGCTGGAAGACAATTCGTGTTAAGGTACGTGGCCTTGGACCCGGTCGTATGGTAAGCTTTCAACAGTAAACATCAAATCCATTCTCAAAGTACAATAAACAATCATTTCAGTCGGCAATAAAGGGTCTCCAAATGAGTGGGCTCAACATAATATCAATCACCGACAACACCCCCGTGTCATGGTATCCTCCCCGTCCCCGCAAACAAAGAAAACTATAAAACCAACACGGAATGTCAAACAAATAAAATGCGATTCGTTTAAATATAAAATTAATTTTATTTTACACATAGTTGATGGGTTTCTTGTCTGCTTAACTTAAAAACTGAGGTACATACTCTTATATGTAAGACATTTCGAAATAATAATAATTTAGGTAAAAAAAACACATACATAATATTAGACAGCATTAACAACTAGAAATATCGATTCTTCTTCATCCTTCTTTCAACTGCAGTTAGTTTAAAGTCTAAACGACGGTCACTGGGTTAAGATTTACTCGTCTATTTGGCAATAATAGGAATGCTAGACTATATGCGCGCTATAGCAGAATAAAATAAACAGAAATATAGTTTCAAGCATGCTTTCTCGTTCTGGAATGGATATTACAACAACACATAGACGTGCGCAAAGTGTACAACGAGCTTGGATCACGCAACCGATGGCTTACAGATACGATAGTGACTACATATTGACTGGAGTAGGTCGTGCACATTTGTGTGCATACATTTCTTGATTCTTTCGAATATACACGAACGACGGCGCTGTCGATTGCACCATTTGCTAAATAGTATGGCGCAGAGTTTCTCATTTATTGCGAATTGTTCAATGCTGCGCAGATCTATACTGTTTAGGTAGTTTAAATTGCTGTAAGGCAGTGCTGGTGGTATTGCAAGGACCATGCCACCATCGAGTCTTGTATCGAGTCCGTCTATAAGACGTATGCTTCGTAAGCCACGACTAATTGCGGCTTCTATGCATGGAACTGAATTATTGCTGCTGCCTAGCGATACGCTACGACCTTCTTCGCCATTACTCTCGCAGTTGTTGCAGCCTCTGCCACCGCCACCACTGTGAAATTGTAGTGTTCCACTGGTAGATTGACCGCTACTGCAACCGAAATTCGAAAAGAACGATTGACTACTACATCCGCCGCCGCCACCGGCGCCATCACCACCATTATCTGGTGGCGGACCATCCTTGAAGAGAGCTTCACCTTCCATACAATCCATGTGAGATGGAACGCATGACGGCTGGAAGACTATAGTGGAAGCATGTCCCGAACGACCCGAGCTAAGTGGAGTCCCTTCCTCCCATAGATTCGTTACGGGATCGTAGACTTCGACAATGCACAAGAAATTCGAACCATCAAAACCACCCATTGCGTAGAGTTTCCCCTCGAATGGAGTGAGAGATAAAGCGCTACGGGCTATCTTAACCGGTGCCATGGTTTGCCAGCATTGATTTTCGGTATCGAAACGTTCTACAGATGACAACTGGCGTGTTCCATCGAAGCCGCCAACTACATAAATGTATTGATTAATTGCCGCTACACCTGTGCGAGAGCAAAAACAAAAGTGTTAATTTGGAAACTAGATTTGGTTATTTTTATTTGGCATACCTGCTCCACTGCGTCCAACTTGCATCGATGGTACCATATTCCATTCATTGTTCTCTGGATGATAGCATTCGACAGTTGCGAGACGATCGTTTCCATCGAAACCACCAATGGCATAGAGTAAACGGTTCACCACTGCAACACCGACGCCAAGACGCTTGGAATGCATCGGTTGAACCAGAGTCCACCGATCCTGTTCCGGATCATAACTGTAAGGAAAGAAGAGAGGATGTTCTTAAGAATAAATCAAGGAAAAGTGTTTGATAGAAAGATGGAGAAAGGGGTAACAATCAACACGCAATAACTCTGCACTCAGAAGCCAAATGAGCCGCTTTGTCGCTGGGTCAAAATGGTCGAATTGGTATTTGGTATCATTCCGTGGATTCATGAAAATATCAACAAGAGTACAACTAACCCAATAATGCGATTAGTTACTAGGTTATAGAGAACCTAACCAACTGTCATCGTTCAGAGCATCATTATCGGAACATTGCCTGATTAGTCAAACGATGTTAGCAGAAATTGCATTGACGATAAGCGTTTTAACTCTGTCTGTCGTGGTGGTATCCCAATGGACCTTAAAGGTCTAAATTTGACTATCTTCAACTGCGTCTAATTTAACCTAGAGTATCTCATGGAGGATTAGGAACTCCGTTTCTGTAAAGACTGCAGACCCGATTGTTGTAACTGGCGAGGTATATCTGTACTGCCAGTTGTAGCAAAAAAAAACTTTGCTCTTTGACATTTAGATTTAACTCTCGACGTCATCGTCCTCCTATAAACACCTTACGAATTATAGTGGAACAATGCGTTGAGTACAGGTCTCAGCCACATCTGCTGATTGTCAATTTCGAGAAGGTTTTCGACGGCTTGAGTAGAGATGCTATCTGGTTGGTCTTGTCTATGATTAATACTCATAAAGCGCAGAGTTATAGAGCTCCAGATCGCAGAAAGTGTTACGTCTTGCACAATACTAAGGTGTCAGAAGAATGTGAAGTCCAAAGGTTATCAGTGATGTTCTCAGTGGACCATTGCCATTGGAAGGAAGCTATGAAATGCCTTCGACAGACTACGTTGACCATGTTTGTTTCCTTTAAGACTGGATAATGGACCTCCATCCAACAAAGTGGGGCTCAACATTAACACAGCGAAAACAAAAGCGCTGAGGACCTTAAATACCTGCGCCCAATTTAACCTCACCAGGAAGTCAAGAAAGTTGACAGCTAGGAAGTTTGGTCTCGGCAAACCGTGGTAGCACCGAACTGGACGTGCGCATGCAGACTCGGAAAGGCCAAGGCTGCTTATTAGCTTAAGAATCAAGTTGCGACTGTTCTGTTCAAACGTAGTATTGGTGTTCCTTTACGGGTGCAGCACTTGAAAGTTGGATACCATTACACACACACGTAGGGTGCAACTCTTCGCAAATGAGTGTTTAAGAATCATTTAAAGGAGTTTTTTCGCCGAACTCTGTCTCCTTTTCGAAAGACTCCATGCAGTGGAATCCGCTCAGAATCCGCATTGCAGACTCTCCATAGTCCCCGAGGGGTTAAAGGATTTTAGTAATTAGGCAAATATCTAGAACGATTACTCATAAACGTATCCACATGAGGAAAGGCATTAACCTTTGCTATAAGGGCACGGGGATTTTTCTAGATTTTCTGAAGAGCACAATGCTTTATCTTTTATTTTAAAATAAACAAGCCAATGACTTGTTTATGTCATTAAGTGTTGCTAAAAACAAAGACCGATATCATAACGCGAGATCTCAGAGATTTCACAGCCTACGACTGATTACAAATTTGTCAAGTCACGCACCCATGTCCCTGCGAGTGTGTGGATAGCTTGAGAATGAAATTCTCATTTTTGCACGTCACTATTGAGTTCATTTTCTTTATGAATTCAAGATAAAAGGGGGAAATCCCCATACAGTTTTTGTTTTCTTAAAATATTCTTTCACTATCACCCGCAAGGTTAAGTGAGCAGATAAGATTTAATTGGGGTCTTAATCAAGTTTTAATTACATACTTAGAAATGTCCTAGTTGCTCACCTGTTATAACTATGCGGCAAATATAGAGATAATGTTTTTTTTTTTTATTATCTAGGTTGGAGGTGTGCAGGCAGTAAATACATTTATTTTTGCGTTGTAAGTTTAATTATAAGCTTATTTTCGCATTTCATGTTGTCGTGGTCATGTCACCTGTTTTGTTTTTCTTAATTACTTAACAAATTAAAAAAAAAAAAAAAACTCGGACTTGTTTTAATGTGTTTTCATATTTGTCAAGTCATTGCTTCGAGAATGAATGACTAGAATGTGCTTGTAATGCATGTGGATGAATGAAAAGGCTAGGCTGGTCATGAATTGCAGCTTTTGAAGTCGTCGTTATTGGCAGGCAATCAGGCGCATCAATAAACTCTAATTATTACCTCATGCACAAAAACTTACAGCTAATAACTCAATTATAAACGAACTGGTAACATCGATTATCGCACGAAAATCGAATTGCTTTTTGCTTTCCTACATCCATAGTCTAGGTCTCACTGTTTTACTTTTTTCTGTCTACAGCTGCTATCTTTCTTCCGCTTTTTCTCTACCATTCCTTCCTTCTGACCATAAAAATAAATAAATATCAGGCCGTAAGCGGCCCATAGAGGACCAAGGCCTTGCTTCTCACAACTGTACATGTTGTGCGTGGTATACATTTCTGAAGGGGGGCGCAGAGGGGTTTTGAGAAGCTTTCTCATGACAGTGACACTCTTGAATGTTTGTCAGACACTCGGAACAGGTGGGGCCGTGAAAAACAAACTTTTGATGGTATTTTTCTGGATTCGAACTTGGAACCCTCCTCCTTCTCCTTCTTCTCCTACTCCTTCTGACCATAGACCAACTAAATTTGACACTTAACTTCGGGTCGTTTGACAGATTCGCTCGCCAAAAACGCACCTGTGTTTTGACGTTTCAGCAAAATTAAATGGGACCTCACACATACAAGTGCCGTTTTGGGCCTATCGGTTGACGGCAAAAGGGTGCGACCATTTTGTCGGTGCTGTGTGCACAACTTGTTGTTGTTAAAGGAATTATAACCTGCAAATAATATTTTGGTCAAATTTATAGTAAGGTCTTGGTCGCACGGAATCTTCCATGTATTCACAGATGAGACAATTTAAGTTCAGTAAGGATCAAATTCCTAGGAAGAATTGCACTGCTATCTTCTCAGATTTCATGCCTAAGAGAATCCATCTTTACCTTTGTAATTTCAGACGGCAACTCTTAGGAAAATCATCAAATCCCTCAAACATCTACTTCAGTACATTGGTACATCAACGGCTCTAAGATGTCGAAAGGAATAGCAGCTGAAATTTAAACTAAGAACTATCTATTCCTCATAAACCACTATCTTCTAGGCATAGGTAATCGCATTAGAAGAAACCTTCGTAGATCACAAAAAGACCTACTTTTAAATAGCCAAACAACTCTCAAAGCTCTCATGTCAATGAAGCTGCCGACAAGCTTGTCTTTGCCTAGTCTTTATCCATTGGTTCCGAACCCTTCTGAGGTGTATTATTCAAGAAATTCTCTTCAAGAAATAACGCTGTACACAACACAAATAGCACTTAGACAAATGTCAAACCTTTGGATGACAACGTCAGACACATTCAAACTGGTATTGACATATTTAAAAATATAAGTGGTAATCCTCGTACTCAAACTTCATCCTTTGGGCACCTCCAAGCAGAGCTACTACTTAAGTCAAAAGGAGCAGAAACAAAAATAACCAGAGAATGTAACCTTTCGTCTCGACGATCAAAAAGTTGAGATAAAGAAGAGGCGAACAGTTTCAACATCAACTGAATGGTGCACAAATTTCAAATAAATGTCAAAGTGTATATGTGGTATAAAAGCTTACAAAAGCTTAAAAAATGGCGCTGCAATGGGCGCGTTCCGTACTCCAAGGACTAGGTAGTCAAACGTCTCTGATTGGTAGAGAGGTTCAATTTTGACAGCTAAACAAGGCATTCCTTTTTGAGGATATGGACTCGATTTGAAGATAAGTAACTCTCCCTACCTTTTAAGTCAATGTGTAAATTGTCAAAAATCATTTTCAGTTAGGCCTTACCTCAAAAAATAGGCCTAGAGTTCGAAACATGCCCAACATCAGTAGAAACTATGAAATGGTAAATTGAAAAAAAAAACTTACTATTCAACTGAATTGTGATATTCCGATCCGGCCGATCCGCCCACGGCATACATCAGTTCATCCATAACAGCGACACCCACCCTGTGTCTTGGCACGGACATCGGTGCACATGGTCGCCAGTGCTCTGTAACCGCATTATATTTGTCCACCCAGTCTGAGTCATAGGATGAACCAATTGAATTATTTCTTCCGCCAACAGCATAGAATGTTCCCTTTAAAAAAGCCGCTCCTAACCCCGATCTAGGTATTCGAAGATTTGGCAGTGTTGTCCACGTCTTATCGTCCACATTATAACCCTCCAATATGTCCAGAGATTGCCTAAAGAAACCGCCTGCAACAAATATCATCCGCGTTGTGTTGGGATTTCTCTCACGCACCACCGGTCGCTTGTGTAGCGTCAAATCTTTGATTATCTTCGCTAAATACTCCTTGCAGGCGGGGACTTTACGCAAAATATCACAGTTTTTAACTTGGTCCTCCAAGAAAGTGGGTGTCAGTAGTTGGCAACGTACCGCACCCAAGATGCTTGCCATTTTTGGATAGCGCTTCGCTTCTTCGTACTTAACCCATTTGAGGACGGCATTGTAGACTTCACGTTCTTCCTGAACGTTAAGTTCATCTCGACGGATCAACGATATAAGTTGGATGGCTGACAATTGGAGGAATTCCTCCTCTTGACAGACCTAAACAAATTCCAATTATACTTCAAATTTGAAGATAAGAGCTGAATTGCGCAAACCTGTGTAAAGTGACGTTCAATGAACATATTCGCCTTCCGCTGTAAATCTGTGCATCCATGCTGTTCGGCGAAATTCGCAATGCCAATCGCATTCGATGGATCCAATTGCCTTTCGAGAAACACACAACAGGCATTTATCACGTTTGGCACTTGGAACATTGTCGCCGCTGGTAACAGCTGGCATACCGTCACCTCTGTCACTCGTATCTGTCCTGTGTACATAAAGTTAATTATGCGTGCCATTGCCGTCGGGCAGACCTGTGCGATAAAATCAAAAAGTTATACCACTGGGCATAGATAAAAAAATAAAAATTCGCTATCACTTACCCCTTGCAGCTGTACCCTCTTCATATCGGATTCCTTCAGTCCACCGGTGAACATTGCCTTAAAGTATGGACTAGCTGCGCACAATACGACCTTATGTGCTGGGAAGAGCTCTTGATTGACTTCTAATATCACATCGGTTAGCATTTGGTGGGAGCGCATCATGTACATCATTTTGAGAGCTTCCTTAGCATAGTTCGACATACAGAATGTCATGTCATCGTCATCTTTCGATAACATGTCCTCATTATCGAGATAGCCCGATGGATTCGCGAACGAATGAAGCGAATCCCTGGTTGCGGCGTTTCTGTCTGTGCCCACTGTGATATCCATAACGGATTCTGTAATATTGATTATTATTTAATTGATTTCGATTTCTGAAAATGTTTATCTCAGCAAAATATTTGCTGAATGGAGAGCGAGAACAATTGGGATCATTACTCAGCACAATGTTGTCGTGTGTGTTTTTTTTTCTTTATGTGGGTTTATCTAATCTTTTTCTGATTAAAAGCTAAGAGAAGGAGACAAACGTAAATCACATGAGAGGGGTGTCATAAAGAGAACAAACTTTGATAGGTGGGGCAAGGTATGAACTTTGGAATCATTAAATAAAATGCAACTGACAAAGGTAAAGCTCTGATACTGAGATTGATGAGAATTGGAACTCATTTAAATAAAATAATGATCTTCTTGGTATATTTTTAAACGACCCTATTAATAGAATGAAAACTATTGTAAAGCCAGACGGCTTCGTGAGAAATTCCATGACCTAATGCACGTTTTCTCAACTCATGTGCTGAATTTCACAGGAATACACGATAATTTACCTACGTTAATTGTGTCATAAACAGCTGAGTAATTGTTGTCAAATAAGTCGTCTTGATAAGCTGTGGAGTTTCCTTATCAATTCGGGGTGATTAAAGGTGAAATGTACACACATCATATCTGTTTTGATTGACGGGTAGTATGCACTGGTTTCTAGGCTGAAACGACCTGCAATAAACTAAAATATTTGTGGTACATCATAGCTGATAGTTCTTGCCAAGGGTTAAAGAAAGGTGCATATGCTGAAAGCTGAAGCCAACCAATATCACTTCAAACAAAGGAGGATATGTTTTTATTGAGCTCCCACAGGAAAATAAAATTCTACCTATAGATGTCTACCTTAGCTGTTTGTTTAAGGATTCAATAGATTCATTAAAGAATACTTGAATCTTTGATTAGGTTCAACTCAAGCCAAGACACGTTGAATAGACCTGTTACCGTCAGACTCTGGAAACACCCCTGCAGAGTTGCAACACACTGAACATGATGTGACTTTTAAGCAATTTTTGGCGGATCAAGCCTGGAATCGACATACTGAGTAAGATCAATCAGATTGCTTGGCAAAGTGCAACCATAATAAATGCCATCACAAAAAGCCATGACGAGGCCACAAACCGCAGTTAAAAGAGCGGAAGCTTTAGCCAACTACGTAGAGGAGAATTGTAACCAGTATTCAACATTCCGCGCTTATTTTTGAACACAGCCAACAGCAAGCAACGATGACGACTTTCTGACATTCGCCAGCTCGATGGCAGTGACCATAGTGCGTACACGTCACAGCTTTAGTGCTTTCGAACACCTACAACGCCGTACAGAACAGCGACCAACAGTTCCTACATCAAAATTAGTCTGTCGAAAGGTAAATCCCTGACAATAACGAATCAGGCCAAAATCTTGAGAGAAGTAAAGCAAACACTGAAATTGAAGGGAGCTATAGAGAAACGTACTTATCAAAAAGACAAACCAGCTTTTGCATATACAAGAGCTGGCTCCCTGGGTACCAACACACAACAAAAAGCTAGTAATTTTTGAAAGTAAAATGCTAAGAATCTTTATGGATCTCTATTTGGTTCCAAAGAACAAATAGTTCTAAGAGGAAGCGCCGCAAAAATGACAGTTGACCCAAGTATAGACGAAGCTGCTTAGCAGAACCCTTGACCATTTTAAGAGCTCCCAAACACCACAGACGCCCAGTCACACAATCTACACCAAAAATCTCAGTTTCGCTTGCATAACCACTAGATTTCCAATTATGTGGCTGTTTTCAAGCTCCCTTGAAGCTCAGTGCACACAGTAGAATCTTCCTTCAACATAAAGGCATCCCTGAGTCTGATGCACTTGCTAGATTTGGTGCTCAGTATTTATTGGCCCAGGACTTGGTTGTGATTAACTTAGCAGAAAGCTTGACACGTTAAGAAATTTATAAATTTCCTAAAAAAATAATGAGCAAGAATAAGGCCAGTGTCTTAACTGACTTTCCAATTGCTCAATCAGATAGTTGCCGACTCTGTCTTGAGAATTCACCACTCACTCGCCCCAACTCACCTCAGCTCAGTATCGACAACTAAGAGGTTATCTTTTGCATTGTGTGGAAGCAATCAATAGATCTGTTCACGTACTGACTAAAACTACAAATTCCTGTTCCTGTACGTCAAAGTTTCATAGTTTTTTCTCAGAAAAGAGCGGTCACGAGGGAGTAAGAAATCTAAGTCCGAGAAATTTCTTTGGGCAAAAATATGAGTCCTATCAAATGGTTGTGTTGTTGTTGGCTGGCAAGATAATTTGACGTCTAAAAAGTTGGCAACTTTCTTCTTCTACCCGTTCGAGTACTTTTTTGGACATTTGTCTTTCTCTGAGAGAACTTTACCCCCACTCTTAGAAATTTGGCAAGTTGCGAATTTTAGTGCATAAAGTGGGTACATCATCCGAACTCAATCCTTTTGACTACGCTGACGAGACGATGTATGCCTACTCTCTCAAATCCGCATTTTGGATCTCCACCAAATGACAAAAGGTGTTTAGTGACAAATGATCAGACTCCGAACAGATTCAGAACTTCAAATGTGCATCGCTGGACAAAAGGAATAGGGAGAAGGACTGCTTAGTTTTTGCACCCAACTAAAGGCGAATAAATCGAACTGTCCTGTCCATGCACCTTTCAAGTTTGGGTAAATGAAGAGCACAGAAATAATTTCACGCAGACCACAATTTTTATCTGTCGTCATGTTCGACAACTAGTCCTACTCTCCGTTCACCTCATGAAGTGCCCTTAATTTAAGACTCAAATATAAATACTTTGTCCTTGATGTTTACATGTCGCCATGCATCTGGCTATGCTCCAGCTGTTTCCTAATTTTTATTTAAATTTAAGAAATTCCAATAAATTTGTTCAGGTTCTAAAACTGTCAATGTATTTCCACTGAGCTATGTGCGCTCACATGCATATAATCGTATCTGTTGCGGTAGGAATAGATCGTTGCTCAACCTACAAATGCACGGAAATATTTTTGGAACATGGCATTGGGCTAAAACGAAATCATGACGTGAGAAGAGTGATTTACTTTAAATACTTCTCCTGCTCCTCTGCGTAGTATTATTGTCGGCGCATGCTTTAGCTTTACTCTGAACTATTTGATTTCGTTCAGAATGACATTCAAAAATTCTAAAGTCCATAAATTGTCTTATGAAACGCAACGCAAAATGATTACGTTTTCGTTTTTCGTAGAGTTATCAGATTCATTTATTTTTTAAGGGATTTTCTGGAAAAGAAGATTAGCTTAGTCATTGAAAGTAATTGTATTGCAGTGAACAATTTGTTGTTAAGTATAATGTTTTTGGTCACACAACATTTTTGTAACATTTAATTGCTTCAACAACAAGTGACTACCCTGTAAATCGATCAGGCCTTAGCACTATTGTGCAAAAGCAGCAGAATCGACCGTTCTTCGTTCAGCACTAGTTCACCTGGTGCAGTTTGTTCTTCAATTAGTGAGTGCATTCGAGATCCAGTGGTGTGACAAAGTACCGAGCTGTGTATACGAAGTATTCCCAAATGTGTTACCTTGAAATATCGTATATCTTTTGTAGTTTGTGTGGAGTTCCCCCCGATTAATTCGGATATGCTTTTTCCTCGAACGCCAAACCGCAAATTAAGTGATTCCATGAATTCACAGGATTCAGATCAGTTAGTTAAGAAAGTTGAAAATATTTGAACATAATAGTCAAATCGTTAGAACACCTCTTAGAAGGGAGTGAATCATTTCCTTTTAAGAAATGGTAATTAGGTTAAATAACATGCACACAGCCTGAATGGCAAACGCATATCTTTAGTAGCGGAAGTCTTACGTTTCTTTTTGATTAATGCGGGGAAAGACAACATTTTGCAGTTCCTTACTTAATCAGAATAAATAGGCCGATAAGATAAGTTTAATGGTTTTCAGAATTTAATAACTCGAATGGATAGTTTGGCACGCTGACTTTCGTTGAATAATTGTGAAGTTAAACCCCTCAATAAATAAGTTCAAACTTTCGACTCAGTTTCGTAGTCAATGAAGCAAATATGTAAGTAGCTCTACGCCTTATCTTTTGGAAGCAAGCATACACGTTTCCAACTTGAGGATATGAGCTGGAAAGTGGGAGAATTGGAAAAAGTCAAGCCGATGCAGCAGGTTGCTGTTGGCCAGACTGATTACTTCAATAATATTATACCCTGCGGCCGCCCCGATTCAGCTGGACCGTTGAGAATTAAAACATTCAATTCACTTATAACTCAGTACTTCGCAAGGGGCAATGATGCCAGGTGGAACCTGCTAGACAGAACAATAAGACTAAGAGAGTGGCATAGTCGCTAGAGTGCTCCTTTGAAATGTTGGCGGACTCATGTTACGAAAACAAAAGCCTTTACGCTTTTGGCCAAACATATAGATCTCGACACCTAGAGACCAGAATGTCAACGATCTCAAAACGTCGACTCAACCAATTCATGACTCAATCTAGGTCAGCGCCATGAATAGTGACTCTCTACATTACAACCTAGCGGTTTATTTGTTCGTTTTAGCCTATACTAGCTTTCGGAAATAACATCTTTTGTGTGAGAATCCTCAAGGTCCCCCATCGTCACAGTTAGAAACGTCTTTCTTTTTTGGTTTGGTATTTCACGGGGAATCTATGAACTGACTTAGAACCTTTGACGTTCTATTCTGTTTTGATAAAATTGATAAACGAAAAAAAAGATCCACCTTTTGTACATATTCTAACATATGGCCTTATGTCACTTTGCAAAAGAATCATATGGACAAAAGAACTTTGGGAACTATTTAAAAAGCCTGGAACATTCAACATTGTAACATATCGTGGCTAAAAGAAACACGAAATAAATATTGTGAATTACAAATGAATACAAAATTCTTATACAATTCTCCCCAGTTATTTGGAGACCACCAATCAAAATGTATTCCTTTCTTCTCTCTTTGAATGCACCCTGGGTATCAGTTCAGTGTAAGGGTAATCATATCCCTATTAGCACACGTTTATGTTCAGGTAAGTAAAAGATTAGTAAAATCATCTTAAGATTCAGTCACTATCCGCAAATAATTATCGCTATATCTTTATATAACCTAAGAACCACTTCTTGGAGGCACACTAGCGTACAAAAGTATTCGTAGACAAATGACATTTTTTTCTTTAAAAAAGCTTGTTTAAGTAGTTAACACTTGCTTAAAGCATTTTTTTCCTTTTTTTTTTAGAACACGTTGGCATGTTTATGTAAGAGAATTATGCAGGAAATCGAAAGTTGAATTGTGATAATTAACTTGATAAAGAAACAGCCTATAAATTTTACGTCAAAAGAGACAAGCAAATACATGTATTCAATGCGCAAGTATGTATTGGGTTCTTTTCGCCAAATTTTATTTGTTCCTCTAATTATATTGGAAAAGCACTCAAATTAGCATCCAATTCAATTAAGTCAATTTCAAATGTGATGAAATTTTATATAAAAAGTAAGTGTACATAATATGTAAAGCAGAATTATGCAGGTTAAGATGAAAGTGTTTCTCATGATTCTGTTAAGAAGTTTAGTAATTGTGTTAGAAGTATTAGCACGATCATGTTCTGCTTTCGTGGTATTCTTTTATTGAGACAAAGAGAGAGAGCAAATTAGTTATAATTGAAATCTTGCTACTGGTAGATGATGTCACCAATACTTTTACCAGTGACGAGTTGAACAAAAAAGCAACTGTCAAACTGAATCATATGCCCTTTCATTTTTTATACCAATAAGTAATTTTAATGGGTATCCAGATGGCGGCTCAAAAGTCCAGACGATCGACTGTGGTCTCATGGTTTAGTCCAAAATTGTTAGGAGATCTCATTTTTGATGAAGAAGCGTCTGAACCATGCGGAAGAAAGGGTGAAACCCTGATAGAGATCAAAGTGATCCACCCACACTAAACTCGAAATACACGACTGTCGTGATATAATCGAAAGATTAGTTGTGGAACTATAGCCCCAAATGTGTTGGATTTTTGGTCCACCTTTGTGGGTTATACTTTCATAATTGATTTGTGGACTTAGAACCTGCTCAGGTGAGTGAAAGTTCATTGTGGACTCATACCAACGATAAAATGGCTGAGAGCTCATTGCAAAAATAGCTCAGACAGACGTGAGACTCGAATTAGCCTGCGTAGTTCGAACAGAGATGTTTTTGCCTTTAGATCGAAGACTTGAAGACGTAGGTATCCGTACAGAGCGTAATTTGTGCAAATCACGTTTCGTAAGTGTCGACTACTTAAAAAAAAAAAAAATAAAATCATTATGAACGACTATCGCGAAAAAAGGCAGACGATTACACAAATTCGGAAAAGGCGGCATTTGATTGGACTTAATGACGAAGTGATCTGAAACCGGGAAGCCTTCTTGAGATCAAACCGACAAACCCCCCAAGGGAACCAGTAGGAATGCAGTCGAAGTAAACTTTGGATAATAAGATTGCCTAAAGGAAGAGATGATGATTATAAGTCCAACAGGGTAACCACACGTCATTCAGCGACGGCGTTTGACGAACAGCAGCATCTGTTTCACGGCCACGTAATCTTTTGATTTGAGGAATCTTACTGGCTCACAAGATCGCCCGATTTGACTGTTCAAAACCTTATTGAAAGGGTTTCATTCCACCAGAATCTGTCGGCTTCCTTCTCGTCTTTCTGAACTAAAGTCAGAAGTATAGTGAACTCACGTACTAACATATCTTCAACCATTTAACCGAGTTATTGGCTCCTTTCCACTTATATGGGTACGTTAACAAACAAAACTGTAGCATCTGAAGCCCCGAAATAGTGAATTCGTTTTCGAAAAAATAAATGAATGACACAGTGTAATTCGGCCATTGAATGAAAAGTTCAGTGCTCAAGTCGCAACTCTGTTCATTCAATTTTCACAGAAATAAAATTAAATAACACGCTCAGACAGCAATTAAAACATTTTAGTATGAATGTGAAAAAAGTAAAGTACTGTGAATTACGAACGAATGCTAAAATAACATACAACTTTTCCCAGCCAATTTGGACACTACCATTGGAAAATAAATACTGAAACCAAAACCTGTGTTTCAAATGCCTCTAGACCAACTTTTTCCTATCTCCTCTACTTTCTTCCAGTTTAATGCCACAATTTTTTCATCTCCTTTGTCACGCACTGATGGTTCAAATTGCTAGCACCAGTCCAAAAACCGCGTCATTCACAATAACAATCATTGAAAAATTGATATCAGTGCAAGGCTCTGTCAGTGAAATGGCAACAATAAAGTACATACAAGGTCTGTTCGCGTACCCTCCTAAAATTGCGATTTTTTACGAAAATTTACGAATTTTTACGAAAAGCTGTTCGCTTACGGAGAATTTTCGTAGAGAGAGAGCGCTCACGAGAGAGTAAAAAATTTTCCCATTCTGTGGGCTGGTTTGTGAAAACTGTGAAGTCTGTCAAACGAGTGTATTTTCAACTTTTTCTTGTTCAACCCGTTCGTTTACTTTTTCGTAGTTTTAGCTCTCTCTGAGAGAATTTTATCCCCACTCTTCGAAATTTGATAGTCTTCGAATTTTAGTGTAAAAAGTACGAGAACGGACCTATAGGCTTTTAGGTTAGAGTTGATTATCGAAAGCAAAACTGACAAAGCACATCAGTGAAACGATTGTGTTCCAAATAATAGAAACGAAAATCAGCTGTTCATTGAAATCGATATCGATCAGTGAAGTAATAAAAATGCATTTAAATAAAAATTTTAATCCGAATTAAGTATTTTTGCTTGTAAAAAAGAACTCCATTTTGATTGTAAAAATTGTTTGCTTAATTGTCTTAAAATTCGGAAATCAAAATTTTCAATGATTCATTTCAACGATACCTATAACTAGCCCCATATGTCCAGGAATTGCTCGTACAAATTGTTCATTGTGTGACGGGCTGTGTTGTCCTGCTAAACCCGCATGTCGTCGTTGTCCATATCATCCAATTGGGACCAAAAGAAACTGGTTGTCATCGACCTATAGCGCTCGCCGTTGATGGTAATAGTCTGGCCAAATTCGTACTCAAAGAAGTATGGACCGATGATGTCGACAGTCCATAATGAACACCAAACAGTGACTTTCTCTGAATGTATTGCAATTCTGTGGACCTCGTGTGAATGATTATAGTCTCGACGAATTTGCTTGTTTGCTCCGGAAATAGGCTTCGTAGTTGAATATAATTTTTCAACAAAACGCACGAAATGTTGCTCGAACAGAAGTCCCACTTGCATAAAACAATTTAATCATTTGCACATGTTGTTGCATAGTATAACCCTTCATGTTGATTTGGCAAAACAGATTAAATAAAGACCAGCAATTTTGACAGAAGAGCCTTAACAATATGGCCGCAATCATCTGTCAAAGTTCAGAAATCCTTGTTGGAAAAACTTCTTCTTGTATGTGGCCCGCTGCCATACTTCAAACAAAAAAAATTACACTACAGGAGTTTGAGTTTGACAACCCTGTCTTAAATAGTTGCTCGCAAGTGGACAAACGTTATTTTACTTTCGGAGATCAACTCGCACTTTTCAAACAATGCCAATGTTCGTATTCTGAGAGTAGATAGTCGCGAACATGGCTAAAACAATATTTACTCTCATATGGAAAGCTACTCGAGAGTTTACTAGCGAAAGTGCTCTCAAGTGGACACGCACCTTGATGGCATGGCAATTTTTTGGTCGTGAGTTTCTTTTTGAAAAAGAGACTTCAATTGGCCGCCGATATTGTGCGATTTAACAGCATTATCTTTAAGGACTATGATTCAAGCACATAAATACATATCAGCAAAGTTATTTCAGCCAAAATCGTGTGAAAACGTGGTGAAAATTTCATTAAATTAGTCACCTTTCTTAGGTATAACTGAGGCGGACTTTTGGCAGACATTTGTTCCATTACTAACCTCAGAGTTTGTACTTTAGATCAAAATATAAATATCACAAATTTTAAAAAAATGCTGCATTTTTCTACTGATAGCCTCAAAGTGTACAAAGTATCGAAGTTTCTGTAGAATAAATAAAAAATAATTATTAGGCCGTAAGCAGCCTATAGAGGGCCAAGGCCTAGCTTCTCACAACTGTACGTATTGTGCGTGGTATACATTTCTGTACGTACAGAAGGGACCTACAGTTTTATGCCGTATCCGAAGGGCAGGGGGTTTTTGAGAAGCTTTCTCATGACAGTAAATACTCTTGGATGTTTGTCAGATGATCGCAAGAGGTGGGGCCGTGAAAAAAACTTTGGTGGTATTTTCCTGGATTCGAACTCGGAACCCCTTGCGCAGTAGTATAACGCACTAACCACTGAGCCACGGCACCACAGTTTCTGTAGAATAGTAAAACAAAATAAACCTTACAGATCTGGGAACCTATTCCACTATCTTGTTTCAACGGAAACCCCACTTTGAATCACAAGACCAGTCGCATTTCCTATCACAAGACTAGAAAAACTATTTTCAATCGAAGAGCAGTTGACTTCCAAAGAAAACCAACTCATTATTTTCCTCCAATTCTTTTGAAGTACCTACCTACTTGTCATACGTGACTGAAACCAATTACTGTAATTTGTAACCAAAACACTGCGCTAAATTTCTTATTTACCCCGATTAAACGTCAATTTGCAAATTTGCATTTTAATGGCACAACCTGTCGAAGCAGCTACTTTCATTTACACAAGAAAAAAATTCGTTCAACACTCGTTTAATCTGCTTAAGTACAAAAGTTGTACCTCAGCTTTGTACGAAAATTTAAAAATAGACACAAAGGTATCTAGACCAAACCGGTTTGCACGGTAATCTATCTTTTACACCACCCACACCCGAAATAATCCACTTAACACAGTTTTTTTTCGTTTTCGTTTTCGTTTATTTACAAACAAACTTTCGAGTAGTATCTCTACTACTTAATTATGTTGTTCCATAGAACTTTATCGTAAGTGACACAGAAAAAAAAATAAAGAAAAACAAATAAATAAACGTACCAATAAATTCATTCACTTTAGCGCCACAAGTACCACTCTACAGTCTAGGCCCTTGGAATATCTCCTCTGAGTGCTTGGCTAGAATGTATCTATCACCTCTCACTTGAAAGACATAAATGAGAACGAAATATTTGCATCGATCGTGCGCTGCTATAGAAGAAGTGGAAAAAGATTTAATCTTTTTCCCTGTAAGCATTACACGGCTAATTTTTTTCCCCAGTCCAATCCACCATTGGATGACGAACCAATTTATTTTATCAAAACCGCAGGGAAAATAATAAAAAAAAATCCCAACAGGGGGGGCCATGGACTGCATACAATGTGTACTGAGTTTTTTTTTTTTTAAATTCCCCAACGGAAATTAATTACCTCCTCAAGCCAATCTAGCGCTCGGCTGAGATATAGACAGCTAAAGCTGATATTACGTCGACTATCTGTGTGTAGGAGTCGAATTGAGACCGGCATTCGTATGTCTGTGTCTGCTGACAGAAAATAAATAAACAAAAATATTACACAATCCTAATATACACAGTGCATTCGCCAGAGATACTACGTCTAGTAAGGCGTCGTGGTCGTACAGACACAACAGAAAGGGGGCAGGGGGCGTAGAATTTTGTGCCGATTCACTCACCTTTCACGGGCGCACTCAACAGCTCGGTGTATGTGCCACTGCCACTTAGCATTATCCAAAAATGAGGTAAAAAATTGTTTATATTTTTTTCTTTCTAATCAGATGTTAAATATCTTAATTGTTCATAATCACACAAAGCGGCAAACACGCGTTCGATGGCCTTCACCGTGACGATGGAACTTTGGTGAGATTCTTTTTCAGACTATGTACAATTTAAAACCTTAAAACCGTATTTACGTTGCATCTATAGATGCATTTGTTTTAAATAAACGAACGGAACGAAGAGAACGTGTACTACTCGGCCCAGGCACAGTTCAAAGTGTGAAAAGAAGCATTTCGTTGAAGCCCAGCCGGCAGTGGGTCTACATGATTGGAGCCATGCCAAATGATTAGCAACGTGGTGTTGGTTTTGCACTAGTGTAGTAGACTCATTTACCCACAGAAGAGGCATTCTCTGTTACAATAAAGCACTTTTATCTTGTGCCAACAGAATGCTCATGGTTCGTCGACGTGCTAGTGTTAAAATATTTGAATTAAAAAAAAAAGGTTAAGCAATCGCTCGTTCGTTGTGTTCTGATGGCAGCGTGATGACTAAAATAAAAAAAAAAGTATATACGAACTCAGATTTGTCATGTCATCGTGATAAACATTATGCCCGTTTGGGTGTGTGGCACAAGATACTCGTACACTGGTGGAGTAAAGTATTTAAACAGAATTTGGAATAATACTAGACTTTGATGGCAGTTTAAGTCAAAGTAAAATGAACTTATTATCGGTTTGACAGATCTCGGAAGACTCTAGTGGTCATCAGTAGAAGCTTTTGGCGATTACGGGCTGTCATATTTAACAAATTTAACAACATTAACAACTGTCCTCTATCAACATAATATACTCTATGTATAAGTGACATTTCTGTCACCGTGACGTAAAATAAGTAAACGTCTTTGAATCATCGTGCTAACACTACAATTTCTACAGCAATGTCACGATCTACTACCAACAGTGTCCAGTCAAAAATCCTTTAAATATGGATAGTAGAAAGCAGGACATGGGTGTCGTGACTCTGTGGTTAGTGCGTTAGAGCATCAGTTTCCCAAAAAATAACATCAAAATCGTTTTCATGGCCCCACCTCTTGCAAGCGTCAGACAGACATCCAAGAGTTTTATTGTCATGAGAGAGCTTCTTAAAGACCATCTGCCCTTTGAAGGCGACAAAAAAGTGTAGGTCCCTTCAATACGTGCAGAAATATATGCAGCTTTATGTATACCGTGACAAGCTAGGTTTTGCCTTCGATCTTATTCGCTCGTTAACACATTTACATAAGTTCGGCTTGAGAGAAACCAAGTACAGTCAGGACTTCGTCTAAATACAAAACAAAAAGTACTCTTCATAACTTATGAAGCCCGTGAGCTCTAGGACATTTGGTACCAACAAGACGGCGCTACTTGCCACACAGCCCGTGAAACCATGACTTTATTGCAACAATTAATTTCGTGCTTCGGATTCGCGCCCAGATCGTTTGATATAACACTTCTAGAGTTTTTCCTTTCGGCATATGTAGAATCCAAGATCGACACCCACGAGCCTGATACGATTGAAGAATTATAAGCCAACATTATTCGTGTTATTCGCCAAATAACACTCAAAACGCGTTTTCGAAATTTGGAACTTCAGAATGGATCATTTTAATGGCAGTCAAGACCAATTCTAAGAGAAGAATCTTTACTCAAAAATGGTTCTTTTGTTTGATAATAAAGATATCCGGAAAAACTTAATTTTATATATTTTTTTAGCTTTTGAAAAAAAGTACCTCTAATTGAATCACATATTTTTAATTCGTAGAATATCATCTCAAGATAAGGACGGGAAATATTTGCACAGATACGAAATATATTCAATCATCTAGTGTTGCAAAAACAACTTTAACGTTTGGCTTAAGTCCTAAATCAGCTGTTGAAATTTAAGTTGCAATTTCTGTGGTCAATAAGTTTGTACCATTAAGCCAAGGGACAGCACGCGAACAGCGTTTTCATTCGTTTCATCAGAAAGCTTCCCAATCACCTTTTCCAATGAATTTTCAATGAAACTGAAGATCCATTTCAGGAAAAGGTTGGGATTTTGTCAGTAGAATTGAATTGATTAGAGACAAATTCAAAGTGAGTAAACACAATCGATTAAACTGACATATAAGCTGACAGTTTTTACAGCTGATTGATGGTCTGTCAGTTCAGGCTGGTGCTCGTAATAATAATTTGCTACTGCGTGACAGTCAGCGGCTGGTATGGATACAGGAATTTCGTCAGTAAAAATTTGTTGAATTTAACCAAAGTTTTTCTTCCTTATCCATGTTTGTAAGTATGAATGACATATGTAGAACTTCTCTAATTTTTTGCCCACAGTAGTCCCATCGCAAGTAGAGACGTGATAACCTCATACAACGAGATTTTAAAGAAAACAGCGCAAGAGTCCTCTGCTGGATAGGACCCTGAACTGAACTGAACTTTGCATGACTAAATCAAAGATCAATCAAGATCAAGATCAAGATCACCCTGAGCTAGTGATTTCGAGTCGAAGAGTTCGGAGGAGAGTTTAGATCAAACGAACATCTCAAATCCAATTTCGCAAAGGAAAGAGTCGGTTGCAGAGAGCCACTAACTTCCACTTCTGAAAAGATAGTAATGAAATGATAGGGACATCATGTTTGTCTCAGAGAATCCAGCAATTCCTGCTCCATTTCGTATGAATTGTCATGACAGACTTTGTGTCCTGGAACTAGGGCTACAGGAATCTTACTACGAGATAAATATCGCATTCCTGTAATAGATATAGACTTAGACTTAAACCCATGCTGGTCCATACTGAAGCCCCAAGACCTTAGATTACAAGTGGAACCAGCTTATAATAAAGCGCTGGAGGCGACCTGTAGTAATGCTTGTTATTTCGCCAAGGTTATCGAAGTAAGAAGAAGTTTTTGAGCTCCCATCTCAAACCTTAGAAAGTACGCAGGTCTCAAAACACAACTTGTGGATTATGGCCATAAAATGGACGTACCCGCACGATAAGTATGGCGAACGTAAAATGGCAAAACGTACTAACCACAAATCAACCTTCAACTGTCAAATTGACTATCTGTAGAAACAGTGTTGCCAGCATTCTTTTGGCTTGTGTGTGTATTTTTTTTTTTCACACTATTACGGAATACTTACTAACAAAAGTGTACGACATTTGAATGACAGCTCATGTTTAGTGCGTTAAGGCGTTCAGCGTAAAAACCAAGAAGTGAGCATACGAATGAGTCCTACGGTTCCCCTGACCAATTAATTTGGAAGTGATCTTAACCTGATCTTTTCTGGACCTAATGTATTAGATTGCTTGTGACTGACTTACTGCCCATAAACATCGATTACAATTTGTCGATTATTAAGAAAAAATACACGCGTGCTGCAAATTTCCACCCATCGACTGTAAATCTAGAAGAAGAAGACAAACACTTTCGATTGATAATCTAACGCAGTTGACCACAACAATTTGCTTTGAAAAAAACCCCAGCTTAGAAGCTTTTCATTTCCAACGAATTTATTTAAATGAGTTGGGATCCGCTCTGTCTGCAGAGTTAATTGCAAGGTCAACGTATTTGCTTTTATAGTTTTATGTTCCGTAAAATAATGACTTTCAAATATTTACCAGAAGAAAATAACAAAGTTATATGTATATGCGGTAATTTTAAATTCATTGAGTGAGGTAAACATATGATTCATTTTTAAACCAATAAAACACAGAAATCAATTATCGCCTATTGGTGGAGAGAGTTACTATTGCGAGGGATCACTCGACTGGGGTCAAATTCCACACTTTTATTATCGGCTTAATCGGGTAATTCCGTTATGAATTGTGGTGCATGCATTACTAGGAAAAGTTTTTTGCACCTGTGCGATAGGTACTTTGCAGTTAAAGTTGACAGTTTTCCTTTATTTGAAGTGTGGGTATGGTACATTCAAGTGGAGGGCGCTTAGGAATCGGGTTTAAAAAGGAGATCTTCTTCCTCAACAGCTGTAACGTTTTTTAACATAGACAAGCTGAATTAGACAGTTAACTTCACGTCGTTTGACACATTCGCTCGCCCGCACTAAAATCCAAAAATGCATCGTGTTTTGACGTTCCAGCTAAATTAAAAGGGACCTCACCCACACAAGTGTAATTTTGGGCATATCGGTTGACAGTTCTGGGCGCAGCCATTTTGTAGATGCTGTGCATACAATTTGTTGTTGTTAAAGGAATCATAACCTACAAAAAATATTTTGTTCAAAAGGAACGAAAGAGATACCTAGACAAGTTTATACTTAGGTCCAGAGAAAAAATTGTAAGGAGTATGAGAGAGAGGTCATTTGGGCTGGATGAGAATTCCTCATTGAGATTCTGTAGTTTATTTTGAAAATCCGTAAGATCAATGGGTGGAGGCAGAGAGGAGTTAAAGGGTAAATTAAGTTGGTGGTTAAAGTAAGAGGATTCCGATTCGATAGAAATTTTTACGCGATAGATTGCTTAGAGAGGAGGTAGTCCAATTCGCAATGGTCTATGAATTTTTTGATTTTATATTATAAAAGCAAAGGAAAGAGGGGAAACCGTTGCAAGAATTGAAAAAAACGTCTTATACCATGTTTCCACCAACCAAAATCACGGTGTAGGGACAAATTTTTACCGAAACTTCCCATTGTTCCCACTGCGTTGAAGTGTTTTCAAATGTCATAATCTGTCAATTTTGAAATGGCCGACACAACAGCTGTTTTTTTACTGTCGCAATTGTTGTTCGAGTGTCGCAATTGTTTTGACTTACCTATCATTTTTTTGACGTCTAAAAAGGAACATCAAAATAAACTTAAGTTCAGGCTGTAGGCTTGTTCGATTTGATACCCTCTCACGGACGGATGAAATGAAGGGTATTTTAGCGTTGTTCAGTGAATGAAAAGGAAGCATAGCACAGAACAGAACAGTACAAGTTTGTAAAAACTTTCAGAACAGATTAGAACCGAAAATCAAAACGTTTCCCAAGGCATTCTTCTTGTTAGCAGTCAAAAGTATTAAGTTGTCAAACAATTTTCATTTATGACAGTTCTCATGAATATGGTAAAAACATTCTTTTACAGGGACAAGTCCTCCTCCTTCTTCACAGTCATAATTTGTTAAGCATTCCACTAGAGCGTGTTTAGCGTTTTGGACTTGCTCACTGTCGTAAGTGGGTTTCTTATTGGCTGCCTCCGCCCACTAAAACTACCGAGATGTCAATGGCGTACCTAAGTATAGATACCATCTGAATCGACGAAAGAATTCAAATCTTCGAAAAAAAAAGAAGATTTTTGTTCTGTCTGGCCGTTAGAGGCGACCAATCTACCACTTCCTCTATTTTCCAACATTGGAAACTACTTTATGATGCTATTCCATAAATAAACCCGCTTTTTATTCGTTCACCAAACAAAAGACCTCCAAAGCGACAAAGCCATTAGCGCTTGCCTTATCTAGGTTAAGCTATAATTATCGCCACTAAAATAGACAAGATTATACCAAGAGAATACTCGTCACAACATCGACGTCATTATGTAGATTAGGGAATAATTCGGCAGATGAATCTCCTCTGAGGAAGGAGAGGTGCTCCCCAAATCACAGACAAAGAAAAACCCAATAGGCAGACAGATCTACGAATAAAAATAAAACTTGTTTTGCAAGCAGACGAATAATCAATTAGAACTTTCTCTCTGTGCCCACAAATCGTTTGTTAACTTTTCGCCTTCGCTGTATTCAATTGAAAGCGAAAAGTACATAAGAGAATAAAGGGAGCACATAGAGCTCACAAGCGATTAACAAAATCTCTCCGATTTTGGGTGGGTTCTGTGTACAACGACGACCACGATCATATTCATTCATCCATCATCCGTAGAGCGAGTAACAATAACAACAACACGCATGATAAGGCCGACCGACATTGGAATCGATTCGAAAAAAACCAACCGTTCAGGTGGACTCAGCGGCCTTAAAATCAATCCCCAACTAGTGGGTAATACAAAACCAAACCCAGCACACTACACGGCACAGAGTAAATAATAGAATTTCTGCTTCATCATCGCCGCAGCCACATACGAGATAAAAAAAAGAAAAAAAAACGCAAAGAAAAAAAAAGTCCATATCATGTTTTCGGTCTGGTGGGGTTCTGACGACGATGACAACGGACAATCGGGCATTCATGTGGTGTGTTCGATACAGAGCGGATATAAAATACAATAAACCAACCGATGGACAGCGAATATTTGCGTAAAATTAGAAAATATATTGCACTTTAACAAGAAGGGATGGGAGAAAATTCGAAAGGAAGACATTTTTTCCATTGAATTTTTCGTTATTTGGAAGCACTTTTAATCACTTTATAGGCACTATTGTGTGAGGATTATATTTTAATTTATTGCTTACCTTAAAGTTTTGCTAAATTAAGGCAATAAGCAAAAGTTTGCAAGGGAAGATTGGGTTTTTTTCTTTCTTTTTTGCTTTATTATTTGGACAAAACGCACTAATCACACATTTAGTTGACACTTGACTGGAGTGAAGTTAGCTGCGGCTACATATGGTACAGAGCCGGTGGGGCAAACATATGATAAAGTAACGAGTAAGAAGAAGAATGTAGCAGATTTTTTTTTTCTACTTCCAGACGAATTATATATATTTTTTCTAACTAGGATTAATATGAAGCTCATTAGAAAAAATAAACATACATGTATGTATGTGAATTGAATAACGGTAATAAAGTTAATTAAATACCAAGAGTGTTTTCTATAACTATTTCAATGTAAAGCGCACGGCGTAAGTTTTTGGATTGAAAGATAAAATTGGATTGAAAGATAAAATATTTGTCTAAATCTCTTGTAAACGATTTTCCATCTTTAAATTTGAATAAAACAAGCTATGAGTTTTTTAAATTTTTTTTTTTAAAATATTTAGAAGGCTAAACTATGCCACAATAACACAAATTATTTGTAATGTATGCCATTATGTATGGAACAACAACAACATTCAAATGTCGACCGTGACTTCGCTGGGTGGCGTGCAGACCAAACGTCCATAATTCCGGCGCATAAATTAGACTGAATTTGACCAATGGCATTGATTATGTTGACTTTCAGGGTAGTAGTGACTTTTGGTTTACTGTCATAGACCTGGAACTAAAGAAAACCCCACAAGAAGGAGTCTAACAGTATCAAATCGCACGATCCCAGTGGCTCTCGCAAAATGTCCATTGGGGCACAT
The DNA here is from genome assembly GCA_949716465.1 of Chalcosyrphus nemorum. NCBI lineage: Eukaryota > Metazoa > Arthropoda > Insecta > Diptera > Syrphidae > Chalcosyrphus > Chalcosyrphus nemorum. The sequence continues at coordinate 26,058,797 of OX454333.1, forward strand.
AGCGTCATCGGAGTTCATATTTTGTAAAGTTGACAAGCTCTGAGAGCTTTTACTATTGTTATTATTAATTCACGCAGCAAAAATGCAATTCAAAGTAGTATTCATTCGGACGACATAGTGAATGTACGAATTACCTAGTTAAGAAAGAGCCAAGCTCAAAATGCAAAGTTGTTACTTCAACTGAAGCCAAACCTCGTAGTGTTGTAATCCGTCATTAATAAACATCATTGTGGTTACATATTTTCTTCAAAACGACGTTACCTAGGAATAGCCCAAGATTACATCTCTTCGCAATGTGTGAAGGACGAGTTGCGTTTCGGAAATGAAAAAGAACGCCTCGTCATGATGACCAATGAACATGAATTGTAATGAATTGTATTACAGTTTTAGTAACATTTCCACCTTTACTGTACCCCAAACAACGATTGGCATCACCTATAAAAAAATAGAAAACAAAACCAATCTGTCACGTCTGACAGCATTGTGTCATATTAGCATCGCCGCCTGTGAAAACTCCAATAGTGCGGTGTTGTGCGAAATTTCGTCTTAATTTTTAAATAAGAATTTATTAATTTTATTATGCAGAGAAAGTATTAATTTACTAATAAACTATTGTATACAACTTAACCGGTTAATTGTTGAAAAAAAACGGCCTGAAAATGATGTACGACAACGAAGAAGGTAAGCCGAATCGCACACGACTACAAAGCGCCGAAAAATGGCCGCCTGTTTCTTGATTTCGTGATATTGCTTATGTTAAACCGGGCTGTTGTTTCTGTTCTCATTTTAGAGATCTACGAGGGAGACAGTGGCGAAGAAATTTCCCACGAGTTGTGGCAAGAAGCCTGTTGGATCGTCATTAACGCTTATTTCGATGAGAAAGGTTTGGTGCGACAGCAACTTGATAGTTTTGATGAATTCATTCAGATGTCCGTCCAACGGATTGTCGAAGATTCACCGGCTATTGACCTCCAGGCAGAGGCGCAACATACCTCGGGGGAGATTGAAACACCGGTAAGATGAAGGATTCCAAGTGAAATTGGATTTAGTATAAAGTTTTGCATTCAAAAAGTGGTATATGGTTGCTTAAGCTGGATTTGTTGGTCAAATTAGCTGAGTTCCTTGAGCTTTAACTTAATAGGACACGATAAAACCTAAACTATTTGACTGGTTGCCGGTTGGTGCTCTAGTTTACCAATCACTTTCATTTTAAAGACCGTCTTTGCCATTCTGGTCCTCTTCTTTCAACAGCAATTAACTAAAACCTTTCTCTTTTGTTACAGCCACGATTCCTGTTGAAATTCGACCAAATCTATCTATCGAAACCGACACATTGGGAGAAAGATGGTTCGCCCAGTCCCATGATGCCCAACGAGGCACGCCTGCGCAATCTAACCTATTCAGCTCCGCTCTATGTGGACATAACAAAAACGAAAATCATCGATGGTCAAGATCCCGTCGAGACACAACATCAGAAGACTTTCATTGGCAAAATTCCCATCATGCTGCGTTCCACATACTGTCTGCTCAGTCAGCTGTCGGATCGTGATTTAACAGAGTTGAACGAATGCCCGCTAGATCCAGGGGGTTACTTCATCATCAACGGCTCGGAGAAAGTTCTCATCGCCCAAGAGAAGATGGCAACCAACACCGTGTACGTATTCAGCATGAAAGACGGCAAATACGCCTTCAAGTCCGAGATCCGTTCATGCCTGGAGCACAGTTCACGTCCCACATCGACGTTGTGGGTGAATATGATGGCTCGCGGCTCACAGAATATAAAAAAGTCGGCAATTGGTCAGAGAATCATCGCCATTTTGCCGTATATTAAGCAGGAAATTCCCATTATGATTGTATTTCGTGCGCTGGGATTCGTAGCGGACAGAGATATCCTAGAGCACATCATCTATGACTTTGACGATCCAGAAATGATGGAGATGGTGAAGCCTTCGTTGGATGAGGCTTTCGTGGTTCAGGAACAGAATGTCGCGTTGAATTTCATCGGCGCGAGAGGTGCACGTCCCGGTGTGACGAAGGACAAGCGTATAAAGTACGCTAAGGAAATTTTGCAAAAGGAAATGTTGCCGCACGTGGGTGTGTCGGACTTTTGTGAGACGAAGAAGGCTTATTTCCTGGGCTACATGGTACACAGGCTGTTGCTGGCCTCGTTGGGTCGGCGTGAGTTGGACGATCGGGATCATTACGGTAACAAGCGTTTAGATTTGGCCGGTCCCTTGCTGGCGTTCCTGTTTAGAGGGCTGTTTAAGAATCTGATGAAGGAGGTCAGGATGTATACGCAAAAGTTCATCGATCGTGGAAAGGACTTTAATCTTGAGTTGGCCATCAAGACAAACATTATCACCGATGGATTGAGGTACTCGCTGGCTACAGGAAACTGGGGTGATCAGAAGAAGGCTCATCAGGCCCGAGCTGGAGTGTCTCAGGTGTTGAATCGCCTGACATTCGCGTCGACATTGTCACATTTGCGGCGAGTGAATTCGCCCATCGGTCGTGATGGTAAACTGGCAAAGCCACGTCAATTGCACAACACTCTGTGGGGAATGTTGTGTCCTGCTGAGACGCCCGAGGGTGCCGCTGTCGGTCTGGTAAAGAACCTAGCCCTGATGGCTTACATTTCTGTCGGATCGCAACCGTCGCCGATCCTGGAGTTCTTGGAGGAGTGGTCCATGGAGAATCTAGAAGAAATCGCGCCGTCTGCGATTGCCGATGCGACAAAGATCTTTGTGAACGGCTGCTGGGTGGGCATCCATCGTGATCCGGAACAGTTGATGGCGACTTTACGCAAACTTCGCCGACAGATGGACATCATTGTGTCCGAGGTGTCGATGATTCGAGACATCCGTGATCGTGAGATCCGAATCTACACAGATGCTGGACGCATTTGCCGGCCTCTGTTGATTGTCGAGAATGGCAGCTTGCTGTTGAAGAGAAATCACATTGAGATGTTGAAGGAGAGAGATTACTATAACTACAGCTGGCAGGTGTTGGTAGCATCTGGCGTCGTGGAGTACATCGACACACTGGAGGAGGAGACCATCATGATCGCCATGTCACCTTATGATTTGAAGCAAGACAAGGACTACGCCTATTGTACCACCTACACTCACTGCGAGATTCACCCGGCAATGATTCTGGGCGTGTGTGCCTCCATCATCCCATTCCCTGATCACAATCAGAGTCCACGTAACACCTATCAAAGCGCTATGGGTAAGCAAGCTATGGGCGTTTACATAACAAACTTCCACGTTCGGATGGACACCCTGGCCCATGTGTTGTACTATCCGATGAAGCCGCTCGTTACGACGCGTTCTATGGAGTACCTACGTTTCAGAGAGTTGCCCGCGGGTATTAACTCAATTGTGGCTATTTTGTGCTACACAGGATACAATCAGGAGGACAGTGTTATCTTGAACGCCTCCGCTGTGGAGAGAGGTTTCTTCCGGTCTGTGTTCTATCGTTCGTACAAGGATTCCGAGAACAAGCGTATCGGCGATCAGGAGGAACAGTTTGAGAAACCGAACAGAGCCACGTGCCAGGGAATGCGAAATGCTCATTATGACAAACTGGACGATGATGGTATCATTGCGCCTGGTATTCGTGTGTCTGGAGATGATGTAGTCATTGGAAAGACGATTACTCTCCCAGAGAATGACGATGAGGTGAGTTTATGCTTTCGAGACGAAAGAGGAATGGAATTTGATTTGATTTCTTTGATTTTTTCAGTTGGAAGGCACTACAAAGCGTTTTACAAAGCGGGACGCATCGACGTTCTTGCGTAACTCAGAAACTGGTATCGTCGATCAGGTGATGTTGACGCTGAACAGCGAGGGATATAAGTTTTGTAAGATTCGTGTGCGTTCGGTGCGTATCCCACAAATTGGCGATAAGTTCGCTTCGCGTCACGGGCAGAAGGGTACCTGTGGTATCCAATATCGGCAAGAGGACATGCCATTCACAGCTGAGGGTCTTACACCGGACATCATCATCAATCCTCACGCTATTCCATCTCGTATGACAATTGGGCATTTAATCGAGTGCTTGCAAGGTAATTAGCTTCTCCCAATCCTGTGGGTTTAACCAATGCCTAAATATTCTTTCAGGCAAGCTGGGTTCAAACAAGGGTGAAATCGGTGACGCTACACCATTCAACGATGCCGTGAACGTGCAAAAGATTTCAACTTTCCTGCAAGAGTACGGCTATCACCTGCGAGGCAATGAAGTCATGTACAATGGACACACTGGCCGTAAGATCAATGCCCAGGTAAGCCCTTAACAAAAGGTTTCCTACTCTCAATCCAATCTAAAACTGTCTGTCTGTCCTTAAGGTATTCTTGGGACCGACTTATTACCAACGCTTGAAGCATATGGTGGACGACAAGATCCATTCGAGAGCTCGTGGTCCGGTACAGATCTTGGTGCGACAACCTATGGAGGGTAGGGCTCGTGACGGTGGTCTACGTTTCGGTGAAATGGAACGTGATTGTCAGATTTCTCACGGCGCTGCGCAGTTCCTTCGCGAGAGGTTGTTCGAGGTCTCCGATCCCTATCGCATCCACATCTGTAACTTCTGCGGGCTAATCGCCATAGCTAATCTGCGCAACAACACATTTGAGTGCAAGGGATGCAAGAATAAAACACAAATCTCTCAAGTGCGACTTCCGTACGCAGCCAAACTGCTGTTCCAAGAGCTCATGTCGATGAACATCGCACCACGTCTGATGGTGATGTAATAACCGTGTTTATTGTTTTTTCTACTTTGAATAAAGATAAATAATCCAAAAGGAAGTGACTTTGTTTTCAAATGCTTACAAGGTCAATCCACTCACTCACCGGCGTTGATGCATTACATCGATCCAATTGAAATGTTTACAAAACAAAACCTTTTCCTAACGACGACGACGTTCATATTCAATTTGGTTCGATTGGGACATTTAATTGGTTTTTGTATGTAACGGGCTGTTTGTTGATATCGTTGTCTGTCGCTCAATTGAAGTCAATTTCCATTGCACCCGATTGCAGTTGGCCGATTTCATTTAATAACTTTATATCGAACGTTGCTTGTGCTAATGAAAACATCGCGCTACGATTGTTAGGTGTTGATTGATTTTTTTGTTATTGTGCATTACATTTTTTGAGGAATAATTGGCATTATTACTGATTTACGATGTGGTTTTTAATTTTCTTGGTCAACACGTGCCATTTATGGGAGGCTGACTTGAATTCGTTCGCTCGCTCGACGACGGTTTTGGTTGTTTCAAGTACGACGAGTGGCGGCGGCTGGCTGGCTTTTCAGAGATTGGAAATATTTTGAAGACAGTTTGGATAACTTTATTTACCTTTGGAGACAAATAAATTATTCAATCGACAGAAAAGGTTGATGTATTACACAATTTAAAAGTCTAAATAGTAGGCTACGTGGTAGATTGGTTTATTAGACTAAACGTAGGCTGATTTGTCCATGCCGATGAGTGTGTAAGCCCGGTGCATCGGGTTCTTACTCTTGTAGTCATTTTCTTCTATGTAATCACGCATTAAGTCACGCAATGTTAATGGGTGTTACCGATGGTCTTCTTTTCTTGGTTATACAGCTTTTTTGCGCGTTGGAACGTGGGAATCTTTCAAAGACGAATTTAGCTCGTACTCACCTACTCCACCTACTAAACTCACCTCCTTTTCTACCCCTGATCGTCGTGAAGGGGGATTTTAGCCTAATATCCTCGACTCGTTCGCATTAGCAACTATCTGTTCTGCATTTCTTTGTCGCTCCTGTCTTCTTTGCTTCTTCATGATGGAAGCCACGGTTTCACTGAGTGCTTACCAAGCTTCTTGCGTGCTTAGCATCAGTCTGACGATGTTCTCTGCGGTTAAGTCGTATATTATGTGTTCAACGTTTTCAATTGCTTCTGTCCACAGATCTCTAGAAATATGCTTTAAAACATTCATGCCCAGTAAGTATCTGTGTTGGGTAGAAGTTTAGCGATCCATACTTCCTATTGGTCAAAAGGTCTATATTGGGGATCAATCTCTGCATCCATCTATCTTGCCATTGTTCTTTGTTTGTTCTCTGTGGTACTTAACTATCACTTCTACTCGTTGCTGCTGGCATCGTTGTCTTCCTAGCAGTATATTTCCAATCGGCTTCTTTAACAAGGATAACTCATTCCAGTCACTACGCATTCCGACGCAACTCTTGCGAAGCGTTCTCTTCTTTTGTTTGGGTGCTTTAATATTAGACAAGATCCCTGCCGTCTTCTTACTGCCTTATCCACGTGGTTTGTTACATATGTTGCTTAAAAGTTACCCTTGCATCTGAAGTAACGCCAAGCTACTTCATCTCTGGCTTAGAAACAACAACGTAATCACTCTTACAGTCTCCATAACTCGTCTGCTATTGATTAGTACTACCTCCGTCTTCCCCTCTGTTAGTCGTAGGTCCATGCTTACCAGCTAGTCCTGTACCGCCCAGATCGCTACATTGCAGTCATACTCTAATTTTCTTCAAGAAGTTTGGCTGCTATAACGATCGTCGGCGAAGCCAATTTTCTCCGAGGACCTCGGGATTCGAACTGGACGTACATGAGATAAGTCGACCTGCTATGGAGCCCTGGGGGACACCGCTTGTGACGTTATACTACCTTATCCCGTGATCGTTGTCGTAAAGGAGTGTTCTATTTCTAAAATAGTCCGTGATTATCTTTTGTAGATAGTCCAGTACTCTCTTGGCGGTTGGTGGTAGAAGAATTTTGCTCCAGTTTGTGGTGTTAAAGACGATCTTAGCACCCAGTCTACAGACTCTATAGCCTCTACAGAGATCATTGTAGGGGATCTCTCTGAATTTCATTCTATACTGACTTAGTTACTGCTGTTCATGGTTGGTCTTACTTCCATATTACTGAAGTAAGTACTTAAAATATGGCAGCTCGATATCGGTGACGCCTATTATATTATAACCAGGCTTCATCAGTTTCACGATTCAGTAATCACAGTAATCGGGTTCACAGATTTCTTAAGTGGGAAGCACATGGGAAAATTTCATTAATATTTTTGAATTCAACGTAAACAATAATTAAGGGGAACGCCTCACCGCATAGGGTTCTCTGAGTAAACAAAATACGTACATTGATTCTAGCTTACGTCAATTGGCATTTTACAGATCTTATGACGCGTGATTGGAGGCTTGCGTGACTCAAGCTGGGTGCTGACAATCTCAGAGATACATACAGATGTACATACATGCCTTGATTCTATCTCTAGATATACGAGTACACGTGTGCAAAATAAAAAGAGAAAGAATAGAGAGTCAAGCTAGTTTGTAACTTAAGATCCCACAGAGGACCAAGATCAAGTCCTATCTTCTCTTAAGACGCGTGTTTTACAGTTTTATGCCGTATATGAAGGGCAGAGAGGTTTTCAGAAGCTCGCAAGAGGTGAAAACTTTGATGCGATTTAAACCTGGAGCCTTACGCAAAATAGTCCAAAGTACTAGCCACTTAGTCGCGGTACATATATACCACAGAGGCTACAGCGTAAAATAGAAGAGTTCCAATTAGAACATTTTAATAGCTTTCCTTGTAAGCTTTGAGGGTATTTCTTATATACCCGAGCCAGGCATCCTCCTCAAGACTGTTTTCTTTACATCGCAAGGCAGTTATCCTGATGGTGCATGGCTTTTACGTACTTGGATAATGGGCATCATCTGCTCCTTCATGAGAGCTGAGGTTCACACTGCTTTGCTTCTACTGTTCCAACCGTTTGTAGCACCAATTCTTCACAACTCGGTGTGCATTCCTCATGGATTCTTGCTTTTCCTTTTGCCATCTTTGCTATATCGTCAGCATATCCTACAGTGTGGATGCCAATATCTTTCAAGTCTTCTGAAGAAAGAGTCCACAGTTGTATCCCACACTGTAGGTGATAACGTTCTTCCTTGCGGGCAATCTCTGCTAACTCTTCCTCTAAGTCTTGAAGTTCCCGTCTGAATACTTACTGCAACTAGATTTTCGCTCTCATCCTTGCATACATTCACCAGAATCTCTACTTCTTTTGTTGAAGGAGGCTCTACGAAGTTAGGATCCACTTTTAACCTCATTGCCACAAGGTCAGGGCACAGAATTTTGCCAACATAATCACTTTAACTTTGAATCTGACTTTTGCTAAACTAGTTCTCTTATTTTCGTAGTTTTAGCTCTCTCTGAGAGAATTTTACACCCACTCTACGAATCTACGAATTTTAGTGCAAATAGTACGCGAACGGACCTAATATATCTGACTTTTGCTAAACTAGTTCGTTTATTTCAAATCTTTAACAGTAGCGTAGGACTACTCCCTTAGGTTAAGAACTTCTCAGTGAGTTAAAAGTTTTCTCCTCTTTAAACCATAAGCAATAAAATTAATTGCTAATAGAATAATAAACAACTCACAACAAAATACCTACTTACCTACTAAAATAGTGAGTTCATCGAGTCGTATGACCTGTTGAACTTAACTTAGTCATTTTCGCTTCTAATGCGATGTTATTGCAATTCAAAGCGAATATGTATCTTATAAATATATGACAGATACCAACAGACGATCAGTACATGACATCATGTTTCATCATCCAACTTTAATTGAGTAAACTGATCGATTATCACGTCAACAAATTGCCAACCCTGAAAAACTTCAATAGGAAAAGGTGATTCCTTTTATGTTTTCCTTTCTTTCTTTTTTTCTCTTCAATTCCCTAGATGAAAACGGAATTCCGAATTTTGTATACTTTGTTCAAAACATCCGCATTTTCCATCGACTCTTGACAGACCGCATACATATTTCACTTTAGAATCCAAAGAATTTTTCTCACTTTTCAAACAAAAATTTATTCTCTAAGGTCAACACGTCGGATAAAAAGATCCAAAAAGAAAAAAAAAAAAACGTCGCGAAGCCAGCCGACGCATTAAAAGAGAACATTAAATGCTCGCCCACACATCAAGACGATTTGTTGATTAAATTAACAAAAAAAAAAAGGAAAATATAGCAAAACAACTGTTTTCGATAATTTTTTAATGAACAACGCGAGCAGTCGTAAATTGAGAAACGATTGATTGTGAGCCTTGCAGTTGGACATTAAATTAATCAAAAATTAGGATCATTAAGGATTCAAACACAAGCTATGAAAAATAGAGTTCAATTAGAGCGAAACTATAACATGATTAGGTTAAATTCGGTGGAAGTATCAACGGTGTATGTTTCATTAACAGACGATGAGAAGTGCAATGGTATCAAATGTTAAGGGCTTAATTGCATAATGTCACGTACCCTCTCAAAAGAGCGATTCTCTACGAATAGCTGTTCCAGAGCGGAGAATTTTCGTAGTTTTCCACAGAAGAGGACGCTCAGGAGAAAGCAAAGGTCCAACCATAATTGCATTATGCCTTTGATAGCAAGTATCATAACTGAACGAAAACGCACGAGCTGTCAAAATCTAACCGAGAGAGAAAGAGATTTTTTTGGCATTTCTGTTTCTTCCTTCATTTGCAATTTAACAAACATTTTCCTGCACGAAACTCACGCCGAGAACACAAAACTAAAGCAAATTAACAAAATTACTAACGAGCTAAAGGAAAAAATCTTTCAAACTCTTCTATTTACCTGACAGAGGCTACTCCGTTTACTTCTCATCTGTCTCTCCCCCACTTTCGAGTGTCTCGAGACTTTGCTCGACCTATCTAAAACTATAACTGTTTAAGGAAACTTGGCTGTATGTCATATCATTTTATCTTGCTCTTAAAGAATAAAATCATTTTCTACGTTATGGGGCCAAAAGTGAACGAAAACTCGACGAAACTGAGCGAAAATTCATTATGGGAATGGGAGCTATATAGAAATCGTGTATACGGCAACGTCCAGAGCCTTAATTCAATTATGGTTAAGACATTTCCCCATCCTGCAAATTTTATTCCATAAAAATGTCTTTGGACTGAAAACTGTAAAATCAGTATATTTTCAACTTTTTCTTGTTCAACCAGTTGGAGCACCATTTCGTATTTTTAGTTCTGACAGAGTTTCGAAATTTAACAATCTAAGAATTTTTGTGCAAAAAGTATGCGAGCGAACCTATTAAGTCCGACAACTAATGTTATAATTAGTAGAATACTCTACTCATGTGCTGTCAAAAACAGCGCGGAGCTTCAATTGCATTAAGCAAGTTCAACCGCATGTCACATCATTTTTGTTTGGCTCTTACACTATGTCCTCATCCTCATCGTTTCATAGAAAATTTGCGGTTGAAACTGATGTAAATGTGTGGAGCCAAAACACACGACGAAACTGACCGAAAAGCCCTGTGTATGACGACTTTCCGGAGCTTCCGATGGTCAGATTTGGGAGAGATACTGCCTTTCGTATTGACACCTGCCCTGCGATATTGTAGAATTCCCATGACAACCCGTAGCTGGAAACCCCATTAGACCAAGTGGCATCGCTGTTTTTTAAAAAGTGCTTTTTAGCAAAATTTTTTTGAAAATAAAAACAAACAAACAAACGACAGCTTCCACGTATGTTTTTGCTTTCTTAACTTTTATTTTGATTAATTCGATTTTGTTTCGTGCGTTTTTGAATTCGATTCGATGTGTCTCTGTCGTCAAACAACAAAAACAAAACAAAAAATATAAGTCGAAACGTACAAAAGATACGGAAAATTAAATTTAGATTTCCGAAAATAAATATCCGTTTCCCAAAACAAAAACAGGGATTTCTTTATTTGGGAATATTAGCTGGGTGTTGGTGTAAGGATTTATATGGGCGCGGTCTTTTGTTATGGACACTATAAACATTTTCTTTTCCTAAAGTTTATTCTGTTGTAGGGCATGCTGCCCTTTATCGCTTTGATGTTCAAAGTATGTATGCTATTGGGGGGAAATTTTAAAAATAAATCAGTGTAATACGGTCGTTATTTTATTGGTCTGTATTGGCTCGCTTGTCTGTCTGCCAATCTGTCTATCTTACAAATAATTATGTTTAGTATTATATTTAAAATTAAATTCAGAAGGCCCTTTTGGACTACGTGCTAAATGAATAGCTAATAAACAAAGAAAAATGGGTGTGGAAAGAGTTTGAAAATGTTCAATATGACGTCGAAAATTGGCAGGTGTTTTGTTTGTTTTCTTATAATATAGCTAAAAAGTCAGCTAGTGCTGGATGTCTTGTCAAAAATGACATTTGTAGGATTAGGGGAACGAAAATTTTGGAAAATTTTGCATGGTCGGCATCAAGTTTCTTGGAAACTAAAGTTCTTACGTTTCTAATATGTCTTGTTAGAAAATAGTTCTTAATACACAAACACACAGTGCTCTTAGACATTTTATTCTTAGGACATAACTTCGTCCAAATTTATTGACTACGTTCCATCGCTGATCTATTAATAATTTAAAATCTCGGTAAACGACAACTTCTCGAAGCTGACCATTTCGTATTAGTAGTCATCGTCAGATGCTTATCGAATGTGGAAATTATAAGTAAGTGGTTTGTGAGCTTTGAACAAAAGTTTTATCCTGGAAAAGGAATTCTTCTCGTCCTTACCCCATTAGTTTGGTTGGGTTGATATATTTTTGATTCTCATGTCATCATGAATACCTAGTGACGATACATGTCGCCTTCGGTCTTCCTGGTCTTCATGGTCCTCCTTTATTTCAAAACAAGATTTTCAATTCTACCAAGAGTCCTCATTCTTCTCTCAAAAAAAGGCAGAACTTTCAGACAGCAGTTGGCACATAGATTCAATTTCTTCCTCATCTCTCGTAATGGCTTCTGCCAGAGAGAAAATAAATACAAATGAGATAATACCTGACTATATTAAGGTGTGACCAGATGGTAATGAAACTTTGTTCAATTATTATTAGAGCAGGAGTTAAAGTTACCAATGACATCCAACTGTCAGTAAGGTTTGACATTTGATCATGCTTCCCGTATGGGCGGAAATTATCAAAAAATTTCCTCGGTCTTCATCATGGTGCAGGCAAAGTTATTCGTATCGTAGTTTGTGTATCTTCTCTGACATTTTTGGCGCAGTGGTTATGTCAACGAGCAAAATTGCCGTCATTGGAGAGACAGACAATTCCAAACGTGTTAGACTAAGCATCAATGAATTCATAAATATTGACTCTTTGGCGTGGTTTATAGCATGTCTTCATCATCGGAGTTTATTTCTTGCGTTTCAGTCAATGTCACTTGAAGTCAGCGACTGCTTTCACGTAGTTGAAGTCTTTGAAGTCTTTTGAAGGCAGTGATTGCCTTGTCTACCCTGCCTTCAAAGACTTCAAACTTCTTTTACAGCCCTGCTATTACAATTTAACTTTTTTTAAATAAAGCTGTGTTCATTAGGAATAGTGAGATTGCTAATAACTGTTTGCCTTTAAATGTGCCACAATGGTTGTTCGCGGTTCTCCTATTCGCTGGTCGCTGAGCTGTGAACGTACCTTTAGGTATTGAGGGATGTTAACCGACTTCTGTATCGATATATTCTAGTAGTGGTTCCAACAACATGGCGCTTGAAGGGTAAAGGATAAATTTGTTCATCAAATGGCCCTCGTAATCATACGATTATTTGCTCTGGGAGTACGTCTAGTCCTTAGTCGACGCTAATAAGCTAACCACTTTCGACAAGCTTGAGGTCAATATTCAAGACGCTATTGTTGTAATATTGTCGTTCAGCGAAGTCGAGGGTGAGCGATGTTGGATTTATATGCTATTTCACACAAAATGGCATGAATGTCGCTTCATCGTAAAGTTAGAATCTAGAATTAGAATTTTATGTCTCACACCGTTGTTTTTTTATTAAGTTTTATTTTCCTATTGTTCTTATCTGGTCAGGAGATTTTGTTGCCTACGTAGTCATTGTTAGTCGCAGGCAATCATCATTTATGTTTCTTCATGGTCTTGAGAGAACTCTAAAAAGTGGAGTTAACCTGCGACCAATATACTTTCGCCATCTTCCGAATTCTGACCTTCCTTCTAAAAACTTTTATAGTATATTACCTTCCACGGCATGTTTCGTATCTGTGTTAAGGACACATTGTTTGCAATCACAAACCTTCAGATAGAACCTTCTGTTAGTCTTTTTAGTAGCCTAGAACTGCGTCCATTTTCCGGGCGTTATGGGAAAATTTTTTTCCTTCAACCCACAACTTGGTGACATAAAATTTCCACTACTATATAGTACTTACTACAAAACACAACCCAAAGCACAACCAGTGGCATCAGTGAATATGTAGTTTTCAAATTTATTTCATATTTTGTTAAGTGTTTTCTTGTTCGCTTATTTATCACATTTAATATGCATCAACCTGCAAGAAAACACATAAATCAACATAATCACTTGAGCGAAAAAATGTGAAATAAAAGAATTAATTTTTTGTTTGTTTTGAAAATTTATCTCATATTTTATTCTAAGACTCTTAACTAAATCATTGAAATTATATCTTTTATTTAAAATCTAAAGGAATATTGCTTATTTTTCTCTCATTTTTCATTCTGTTTTTTTTTTTTTGTTTTTTTTTTTTTCATCAATAGGTATTGCCACATATGTTTTTTACAAAAAAAAAAAAATACCTAGTCTCTTGCACAATGATAAACAGTAAATATAACAATTTTAGCACCTTAAAATCTATAGCTGGGTTTGTTTTTCTTTTTATATTAAAAATTAATAACAATTACTCAATTAAATATCTCTTGTCTGTAAATACTTTATGTTTCTGGTCAGATAAAGATTTTTTAAAGGCTATTTTTAAACTTAAATATATTTTAAATTTGTTTTTTTAAATCACACACGCACTGCACAAGCTTGCACACTGAGAGAACGGCTCAAGAGTTAAATTTCTCTATTTTTGTCGTAATTTTTGGGCTTCTTTTCGTGCCTTGAATCCTCGGAAACTGGCCTGAATTTTGGTAGCTGCATCGGTTGCCATTTTTTGCTTCTTACGCACTAGGAATCCTCTGACGCCGGCTTGAATTTTGGTGGCACATTTATCCTCGACAGTTGAGCTTTCACTTCCGCTACTGCGTTCATCCCTTAAATGGGCGGCGGTACTGTTGTTGGCGTCCATATTTTGATAGGATCGATGGTAACCGTTACTGGGTCTCTGCTGATGTTGAAGTTGTTTTCGAACACGATATCCTCGGAAACCGGCTTGTATCTTAATGGCGGCGTTCTCCTCGGTTGGCGATGAATTCGGTGAACTCGGATGAATGTGCATTTCCGTTCCCGTTTGAATTGAGTTTAACGTTTGCAGGTTACACGGAGCGATGATGAAAGAGTTTAATGTATCCAACAAAGTACAAAGTATTTCAAAACTATTTGAGTTTGGAAGAGTATCCGCTTTGGGTGGACCGTTCAAATTGAATTTCAATTCACGACTGACGACCGACTGAACTGCGAGAGAACCAATCTGTTGCTGCAAACGATTCTTGATCTATGGGGTGCCTGTCTAGCTGACGCGATGGATGCTGGGTGGCTGCGGCGACGGCGGCGGCGGCGGTGGCGATCTCTGTTATTTGTTTAGTCAAGTTATGTAGTTTTACACTGCAACACAATATGTTGGCCTGTCAGATTGTTTAGAGAGATATTTGTCTGTGCTGTGGCGTTTGGTTGGTTGGGTTCTGCTGTGGCGAATGCCTGCTCGTGGAATATACTCGTGTCGGGGTTAGTGAGATGCTCTTATAGGCATCGCGGAGCGGTCCACCATAGGCACTCATTTAATCTTTTTTTTTTGTTCTCGTTTTGGCTTTGTTTTGTTTAATGAATTTCCTTTCTATTTATTTTTATTCTATTTTCTCTCTATCTCTCTCTTTCGCTCTGTCCCTCTCGGGGGTGAGAGCGGTGAATGGAAATGCATCTGAATGAATGATGAATCAAAATTGAAATTGAAATTGCTTCTCTGTGTGATGGTGGGGGAGAGAGGATCTCTCATTCAACCCCCAACCCCTCCCTGGGCAGGCCTTTTAGGGGTGATTATTACTTGACACAGGGGGTATAAACAATAATTTCTTTCTCTACTTTTTTTTCCGTGTGGGTGTAAGTGTGTGTTGATTTATTTTTGTTTAAAGAAATAGACAAAAAAAAAAGGAATTAAATTTTTAAGCCGCAAGTAGTACATGTGGACTGTGGCTGGCAAACATCGATGATGATCATACATATGATGGAATCTTACGTCGATTCTTCGTTTTTTTTTGTTTTGTTTTATGAGGGATGCGATGTTTTTATTATTTTCTATTCAACATTTTGGTATTTTAAAGAGTTGAGTCGGTATATATTTATAGACAGTTCCTGTGATGTATTTGCTCGGACGCTAATTGGTTTTACATCAAGTCGATTGGTGGTGTCGTTTTAGCAATTGCCAGCAATTAGTAATGTTGTAGATAGTTTATTGGCCTTTGTTTAGCTTGTTGTAATTGAAAGTACACTGAGGTAATGCTTTAAGTGGGTACCTATAGAGTCTTATGCAATTGGTGCGCGTGGGATCGGGATGAGGTAAGTGAATGAATGTATATTCAACGAGGCAAGAGACAGAATGTCGATTTAGAGTTCAAGGTTTGATTGAAATTCAAGGGGACATGTAATTTAAGGTTAGGAAGCCTTATCAATAGGCCCACTGTGATGCCAAACGTTGTAGTGGGCGAACTCAGTAAAGGGTTGGAGCATGATTCCAATGAAGCTGGAATACAGGGATGTCTAGTAAATCTGAGTCTATTGTCAGAATAACCGTAGATACTTACTTTACTTCAGCTTCCCCCAACTCTTTCCCATTTGCCGTGCTTCCTTCTCCACAGTTCTGCGCCTCGTACTCCTAGTACCGCCGCGTTTCCTGCCATTCTGGGTGGTGTAGTAGTATCCAAATTAGACTTAAAGTACCTTCGTACCCTCGCATTGTGGCCTTGTCGTTGGCTACAGTTGGAGTTGCTTAGAAGGTTTTTGGATGCCGTAGACCATTGGAGTTCATCTGCTGGTTCTTCTTCCGAGTCGTAGTAATATTCTGTACAAAAAAAAAAGAGTCCACAAGTAATTCCTGTGGACTTTTGACCCATTGACTGTGGTTTATTGCTCATTAAGGTATGTATAAGTCAATATTTGTTAAGTGTGCTCAAATTGTTAGCAAGCGATTTGCTCGAAATATCGTAGACTCTAGACTAGACTTCATAAGATTGGTTGTGGAATTTTGGCTTGAATACTGTATGAGATTGCGGAACTATGGCTTTAAATTTTGTAGACTTAAAATTCACGGAGCTGAGTCAAAAGTCTATTGTGGACTTTAACAATGTTTCTTTATGATAGAAGCTTAAATAGGTCTAGAGTAGATAAAAGCCACTCCACTGGCCAAACCATGGTGAACTACTGCAATCAGTCCAAGCACCATGCTGCGACTGTTTCACGTTACTCTGTTCTCTGAAGACAAGTAAGTCACAAATTCTACCTGACAGATGCTTACAAAGAGCTCAATGATCCTCAGACCCAACTGGAACAAATATCCAACAAAGAGACTCAAATATTTAAATAGGAAAATGCAAAGAACAATTCCAATAACAACAATAAATGTGTAATATAGAACATCAAGCACTTTATTTTTATTTCCCATGTAAATCCACAAAGCGAAGAGTATACAGCAGGAGAAATATTATTCCTTCAATGTGCTCCCGAAACTTTTCCATGCGTATCAAAGTCTAACAGGCAATCTTTCATGTTCGATAATCTAAACCAGATTTGTGCAACGGAAGTATATAAAAATAGATACTTTTATTAGCTGCAACCGATACTTTGTATGAAACAGATGAAATTCATTTTAAAATTCTTAACTTGAACTATAAATAGATAGGAACAAATTTGATTTGCCCTACGTAGTGTAAAGATTTTAACTGTAAATCATCCAATTTCATAAACTTCAAAAAATGAATTTATTTGAATTTTGAACTTAATAACTGTTTTAATGAAGAATTCGACACCAGCACTTTTGTAGCAAAGCAATGCTATCAATGTTTCTGGCTAAAGGCTCATTGACAGCTCAGCGAACTTCAAATACAAACAGACGAGCATTCGCAAATTTTGTGGTTTTATTCACAGCAACGCTTTCATTTGTCATTTATCAAAGGAAAAAAAGAATTGTGAGGTTAAACTCTCCCGAATGTTTTGGTTGTGCGAATGTGGATTGCGTTTCAAACCTGTGGAATGTGTATTCAAGTTTGACAGTTCTTAAGAAATCGAAAATCCTATAGACCAGATTCTTTAGCGCCAAAACATTTACGGAAATAAGTAGCTAATAGCATGACATTTATTGACATTATCCTCAGTGAATTTTTCTTGGCAACAGGTTGGCAAGCTTGGAACGTATGAGAGCCAGTTGAAGCTAGATTGAGTCTTAAAATATTCATATCATATAAAATAAACTTATAGCATGCGTTGGATCTCTTTTCTGTGAAAAACTACGAAGCTTTGGCGTATGGGAAAAGAAATTCGCTATTTTTCGTCAAATTTCATAGTTTTAGTCAGTATGGGAACAGACCTACTTACTTACTTAAAGGGCTCCCGACCCTTGTAGAGTCCCTGCCTGAGACATCGCTGCCTTCCATCCTCTGCGGTCCCGAGCACGCTGCTTCCAGTTGTGAAGACCAAGTTTTCTGGCATCCGCGACAGCTTGGTCTTTGTACCGGAGGTTCGGTCTTCTTCGCCGTCTCGAACCTGGGGGCTGGGATTCGAAGATCCTCTTGGCTGGAGCATTGTTGTCCATTCGCTCGATGTGGCCGAGCCAATGTAGTCTGCGTATCTTGGCTTTTTGGACTACATCCACATCCTGGTACAGCTCATAGAGTTCGCGGTTGTATCTTCTCCTCCATTCGCCCTCCTCGCATAAGGGACCTAATATCCGACGAAGTATTTTACGCTCGAAGGTGCCCAATATTTGCTCAGCTTTCTTACTTATCGTCCAGCACTCGGCTCCATACAGCAGGACTGGTAAGATGAGCGTTCTGTAGAGCATTAATTTGGTCCGTCGAGTTAGGAGTTTTGAACCCAGTTGTTTCGCCAAACCGAAGTAGCAGCGGTTTGCTAGGGTTATTCTTCGTCGGATCTCTACAAAGGTGTCATTTGTAGGATTTATATTTGTTCCGAGGTAGGTGAACTCCTTAACTACCTCGAAGTTATAGTTATCAACAGTGACGTTCTGCCCAATGTTTTGGACAGATAAATTTTTGTTTGTTGATAACATGTACTTTGTCTTGTCCTCATTCACTTCAAGACCAACTCGTTTCGCCTGCTCGTCAATAGCCGTAAATGCCTCTACGACGGCTTGCCGGGATCTTCCGACGATGTCAATATCGTCTGCGTATCCCAGCAGTTGGACGGATTTGTGAAAGATAGTGCCTTCCGTGTTGACACCTGCCCTGCGCACTATCTGCTCCAACACGATATTGAAGAAATCACATGACAGCGCATCTCCTTGCCTGAATCCGGTGCATGTTTGGAAGAGCTCCGAAGAGTTGTTTCCAAATTGCACAGAGCATCGCGTGTTTTCCAGCGTTATGCGACACATCTGGATAAGTTTTGTCGGTATCCCGAATTGGGCCATCGCCTGGTAGAGCTCAAGACGATGAATGCTGTCATAGGCGGCTTTAAAGTCGATGAAAAGGTGGTGGGTTTCGACTTGAAATTCGTTGGTCTTTTCCAGGATTTGTCTGAGTGTAAAAATTTGGTCTATTGTCGATCTGCCGGGCCGGAAGCCACACTGGCACGTGCCGATTAGTGTGCTGCAGAAAGGTTTTAGACGTTCACACAATACGTTGGATAGGATCTTATATGCGACATTTAACAGGGATATGCCTCGGTAGTTCTTACAAGACATAGGATCGCCTTTTTTGAAGATGGGGCATATAGAGCTGATACTCCAGTCGTCGGGCATGCGTTCCTCCATCCATACTTGGTTGATGACTTGATGCATGCACCCTACCAAGACATCACCTCCGTATTTAAAGAGTTCAGCATGGGAACAGACCTATTGTCAATTTTTTATGTAAATATGATTCAGTCTCAGTTGAAAATAAGAGTTTGACAAAAATGATTCTAGGAAGTGATGCCATCCTGAATATCGTGAATATTGTGGATATCACAATAAAGGGATATCTTGACTGGCTGTGCAGCTAGTATTACCACAGCTCTTTAATCTCTCAAATGGCAGGTTTGCTTAGTGTCGCAGATACCATTTTATTCAAAAAAGCCATATACAAAAAGGTATCTATAAATGAATCAATATTTACATTAATTTGCCTTATTTGCCTAAGAAACAGCGACTATCATACAGTCTTGATATGTGAGTTCCAGTTAAGTCGTTAGTCCAGGAGTACGCTAAGATAATTTGGGTCATGATAACCTACTTTGCACTTAAATCTATTTCCCTTAAGCCTTCTGTTTACTGCATTGGATGAAGCCCTTTCATTGCTTTGCGCTCTCTCTCTCTCTCCGTGTCAGTTGCCGTGACAGCTGTCAAGTTGTAGACCTGTTAATTTTCGGTTGCGATTTTGTAGTCTCATCTCGTTATATAGTTACAATATATGGGTAATTAATTGCAAGATTGCACTTTTAGATGCATCATTTGACTTATAACTCTGCTGTTGCCCGTAGGCACTTACACTCTAAATTTGCATAGTTTTTGTTTGCTTTAACATCGGACCATTTCACTTATAGCTATCAACTTTAAATTGCACGGTTTTAAACTAATGAAAGTAACACGAGCACTGATTATGAGTGGCGTGCGACTAACAATAGGTCACCCTCCTGTGTGGTGCGACCAAAGTGAATAATTTTCCCTGCTTCACATGGCAACATTGCAAATTGCAAACTCTGTCTAGATGCACCCTATTCAACCAATTCAATTCGTTCTCAAGCCCACAACTAAGTCTGATTGTCAGCAATTGATTGTTATACAACTCGTGTTACCCAATTCAGCAATTTATTCTCCTCTACAGGTAGCAATTCATCATTCAGTCTTATTAGGTTCACCAACGCAGCACACGCTCACTCGAGTGGGAGAACAACTCACCAATTGTTGGCGTTAACAAAAGCTAATCATCAACACATCTCTCCTGCTGCTACCCAAAAAGAAAAGGAACAAGTAAAAAACTATCTGTCATTTGTGGTTTAAAAAAAGGAAGACCTATTCAACGGATAGAAATTTCCATCCGCTAAATTGCTGAGTTACTTTTGACGTCACACTGGACGTCATCTGATAATAAACGATCGTGTTAAATATTTTCACCCCATCTTCTCGGTCTCGCTCAGTTCTTTTTGAATTTATTAGAGGAAAACTGTCCAAATGGGCATTTACTTGAAAAAAAGAGACAACATTGACGTGGTGTTCCCAATTGAGGCGGAAGAGTCAGGCGGCACGATGTAGTAGTTAATCCTCTCTCCGTTCGCGCCTTTGGTCTAGAAATAGTCTCGTGTGGAACTAGTAGCGGCTGGTTATACGATCATAGGTTCAAATCGCAGCTAAACGTGTCTTTCGTACTCTGCTCGTCGATTAGAGATTTTACAGAGAACTTATAAATATCTTTCAATTGGATAATTGAATTGAATTTATGATCTTAGTTATAGTGGTTGGAGGGTGGCGCGCAACAGCGCCGACCAAAGGGGATTTGTACATTTGCATTTGCGAGAAGGTAGCAGGGTGGCGAGGTAGTCATGAAAATGACGCAACCATAGAGCGAATGACGGCTTTGAATTAATCACATTGAATTTTGTGGCGAAGTTCGATGAGATTGTTTGCAGGATGTTTGGCTGGCCTTGAACTTGTTAGGTTTGTGAGTTTCCGGTGTTGACTTTGGCATCGATTCTGATGAGGGCGGAGTTACCTTCAAGAACATCAAAGTAATTGATTGGAATGTAGTCTTTCGGTATACAGGCATCAGTTATGGCTCTGAGTACACAGGTATCTGGGTTAGCTCAATCATTCATTCTTATTGATGCGTCAATGAAGGAACTTAGTTGTTGGCCGAAAGAATGCCTTTCATTCACCATTTCGAGCTGCCCCTCATAAGGGCAACATTTGGCCTTAGAGGAAGCAGACTATGATTGGTTTTTTGTATGCTGCATTCAAGAGGTCATGGGATGTATGCAAGAACCTTGAGAGTTACCTAGGCAATATACTTAAATTTGGGTGAGTACCAATCCAGCACTCTATTACTCAGGAAGACCATCCGGAGCCCCTGTGGATGTGAAGTATAACAGCTATTAATAATACAGATTTATGTACCAATTAATGTTTTCTCTGATAAAGAAAAGCTAGTTTGAGTTTTTTGCAATCAAGTCAGCTGTATATCAATTAATAGGCAACCAATCTTCAATCAAATTGACAACTTGCCATCACTTGCTGTATTAAAAGTAGTCTGCTAAGCTACGGAAGGAAAAAGCAGTGGCCATGACTAAGTGATCCAACTATGAGAGGAACTTCGCATGACGTGGAAATAATCCACAGTTGGCCATGTCGTGACATAAGCTTAATTGAGGATTATGAATTCGGTTTCAAGAGTCCTTCGAACTCCGATTAATCGAAAGCCTTTTTAAAATCGATGAACAGTAGATGAAGAGGGAATCAATACTAAACACATTTCTCTATCCACAGGCTGTTGATGTGGTCCACATGGAAAGATCCAGAGCGGATTCATTTCAACATCGAATATGCCTAACATAATTATTATCTAAGTCACAAAAAGTAGGACGCATTTATTCCCTCAGTTTTCGGACTGGCGTTAGGTTGTCTCTCCTAGGAAGCTTAACGATAATTCTCTTCTTTAGCTGAGTCTAACTTGAGTTCAAATTGCTGACCTATACTCCGTTGGTTATATTAGGTATATACTTAAGTCCCAAGCATAATTGTATTAGTATCACAATTGAACGAAAATTCTGCTCGTGTGCTGTCAAAATCCGAACACACCGAGCTAAAGAAAACAAATTATGTGTATTCGCAATGACTACGTCCAGCCAGAGCCTTTGACTAGCGATGTGCTGAATGCGGCCTTATCAATAGGAAATGGAGGATCAACGAACGAAAACAGCTAAGAGCTCGAATTGCAACAGCTCCAGCAGCTGGGAGAATCGAGCTAATGTCCCTATATCACATGAAAATGACAGAAGTGCAACGTAGCGTGAGACGTGACAAGCGCAATTACATCTTTGCGCTGGCCACGGAAGCAGAAAAAGCAGCAGCGACAGCAGAACTGTTTTCAGAATCATCAAAGAGCTTATAAGGCGGTAGGACTTGACGGCATACTATGCTTCCTTCTTGATGGAACAGCGAGCGTTCTCCAAAATTAGACATGGCTTTATACAGTTCGTCCCTATTGATGCTGTCATAGGCGGCCTTGAAATCGATAAAGAGAGGATGAGTATCAATGTTGACCTCCTGGGTTTTCTCCAGGATCTGTAGTAATGTGAAGATTTGATCGATGGTGGACTTACCTGGCTTGAAACCGCACTGATAGAGGTCAATCAGGCTGTTGATAAAAGGTTTCCGGCGTTCACACAGTATTGCAAAAAAGATCTACGCAATGTTGAGGAGACTTATGCCTCTATAGTTATCGCAGTTGAGGGGGTCACCTTTCTTGCGGATCGGGCAAATGATGCTTATGTTCCATTCATCAGGCATACATTCATCTGACCAGATCTTAGAGATGAGTTGGCGTATGCTCTCTACCATTTCATCCCCAGCTGCCTTGAACAGTTCGGCTTACCCGTCAGATCTAGCAGCTTTGTTAGATTTCAGCTTGGATATTGCTATCCTCATTTCATTAAGCTCAGGTGGACGAAGATTTTGCCTATCATCGTCAATGTTGGAATCTGGATTGTGTTGAATGTGAATAAAATTTGACAGTTCGTAAGAAACATTCGCTTATTCGCACAAAAATTAGTGAATTGTGCTTTCTTCGCAGAAACTAGTTACAATTTAACTTTTATTATATAAACCGATAGATAAATTAAGTTTTCTTCTCTGGTAATATTAAAATTGTCAATTGTTTGCCTTTAAATGTGCTAAAAATGTCTTGTTATCGGTTCTTCCAATCGATGGTCGCTGAGCTGTGAATGTACCTTAAAGTTGCATATGTGTGTACAAGCGATTCTCATTGCAAAATAAACTACACATTTCCAGTCTCATTCAAAGTAAACCAATTACTCATTTGTATATTTTTAAGACTATCTACAAATCCATTTGCATAAATTATACTCGATTGCACACACCCTTTACTTGAATGCAAATCTATTTCAATTCAGCTATATCAAGTTCACTAACCATTTATGTTTATGTACGAAATTTGAATGTGCGTTTTCATTAAGATCAACAATTCTTGCTTTGGAATGCAACAATACGAGTATTTTTGGGGTACACGTACACAACACACCCGTACAATTGCGAAGCCAAATCTAGTTCGCATTCCCATTTGTATCCAATTTATTGGACATCAAATGCGAATACAAATGCAAGAGACGGACGTTTCTCAACAGACTGGAAACAAGAAACTAGGCCAACGAAGCGTAGATCTAAATCACTTATAGAAAATAAACGTGTTCTAGTATTTCGGACAAAAGTCAGCCGGCCAAGAGGGCAGCCGAATTCACTTGATTTAGTTAGATTCATTAAAATTGTGTTGAATGAAACGTATCGGTAGAATAAATTTTACATTCCTATGCTAGACCGGAGAGGATACAACAAAAAAAAAAAAAAATACTCGAAAAATGTTGCTTTAATTTAGTGCAATAGGTATGCAATGAATCATTTCATTTGGTGCGCAGTATACACAACAAAAATGTATTACAGCACCAATTAGTCGCGTTTATAGTGCCAATAAACTATTAGAAAATTTTTAAATTTTTCAGGCCCAGAGTTCAGCATTTAGATGATAGTTATCTGGATCTGAAGAGCAAAGGGTTTTGAGTTTCGGATAACAATTCAAACCGCTTCTATACTGGTGTCTGATATTCAATGGAACAAAGGTAAGAAACATTGCATGGGTGCTTGCCTGATTGACTAGGAAAAGGCCTTGTGGTTGAAAAGGAAAAGTAGCGTACGAAGGCTACTTGATAGATCAGAACTTAATATTGACGTTATTTCAATACGCTTGCAGTCTTCGATAAGATTCAGCAAAATTCGCTTCTGTCTGGAGCTTCTAGGGATATAAGTTATATGGACGTCCATTTAAATGTCAAAATGAGACTGCCTCGCTAGCAAGACCAAGGTCTGATCAGAGCCCTAGCTACTTTTGATCTTACAAAGAGACTTTTTTAAAGTAGCCAACTCGATGGAAGGGTAACCTGCTGCATGGCCCTCATATGGCTCATGATAGCATATGGATTTCACTTGTGTTTCAACAGTGGGCCAATCAGGATGGGAAGAATTTAGGTGGCGGCTACGTAAAATGGTTCTACGTAGAATGAATGAATCTGCCTGGATTTGGTCACCTTCAATCTTAGAACAACCGTTAATTGCGGTCCATCTTTTAACTTGCCAGGGATGCTACAACTCTGCCGATTTTTCCACAAAAAAATAATGTCTCTCGCTACTTGTGGACTTCTAACGAAACAAAATGGGATGCTCATGCTGATTAAAGAGGTCTCACACCAGCGCAATGCTAAATGTAAGCAAGACAGGACACTGCATTACAGGGAGACAAGCCCTCAAATTGGGATTGGGATTCTTCGTATCTGTCAAGCTCTCTTAACTTGAAGGAGGTTGAGCTCAAAAGATTACTCCTTCGGCAAGTCAGCCGTGTCTCAGGCAGAGACTCTACAAGGGTTGGAAGCCCTTTAAGTTTATTAGTATCGCAATGGGCCTTCTTAGGCCTATGTACCTTTTATTTCCTTGGGATGGGAAAAGCTTTACTTAAGCACTCAGACACTAACTTGTCCATTGTACTACCAGGAAGCACCCCATTACGTCCCCTTTTACTGCATAAGTTTTCTTGTCCTCTTAATGAATTCGAGTAGACACTTCAGAGACGAGAAGCTTACACTAACAGCATTCATCACATCTCCACATAGATTCTAGAGCCTGATACTAGCAAAGAGAGGACAATCACATAGAAAGTGTTCCCTTTAGCAATCTCATTTCCCGTAATACCAGTCAATAAATGGAATCTTGCGACAAAGTTCAACGCTGTTTTGTATTCGCCAACTAATTTGGATGAGGTTAAAGGGACTGTAGTTTGACTCTTACTATATACACAGATACTACGACCCTTTCACCAACGATGTGACTCCCAGCCATTAGGAATGGAAATATCTCTACTTGGAAGACCTCTGGCATGCTTACTTAATGAGTAATGCACCAGCTACTGATGCTAGATCGGTATTGGAACCATTTGCGAAAATACGAATACATACCATTCCTGACTCAAACACTGGCCGTAGCCATTCCAGAATACCAGGAAAGTCGAACTCATCCTTCACCTGCAGCTGAAGTTTCGGAGTCATAGCTCCAGGGCGGCTCATACCTAAAGCCATCTCTTCCAAATCTGTGAATGGATTCAAACGAACACTTCATGACATAAGTATCAAAAGGAATACTCGGAAAAGCTCCCGTGCACGGAAGCACTGTACTTTCTGTGGCCTTCCATTCTAATCTCACCTAACCTAATACCCCGTGCAGGGTTTCTGCTAGGTTCTGAATAAACACCAAAAATGCTTGTGGGCCAAAGTTTTTTGGAAGACTACGATTGTACAGTAAGTGGAAAAGTGCACTCCTGTCAACAGCATAGAAAGCCGCATTGAGGTCTACTGAGAACGCATACATTTCTTTCTTGTTTCTAATGTAGTCCTGCGTAATTATCAGGCATATGAAAATTTTGTCTGTTGTTGATTAATTTGCTTGTAGGCCAGCCAGACGCTTAGCGAGAATGCTCATTACATTTTTTTCAAATTAAATTTCAAAATATCCCAGTTCTTTGCCAATTTGCGGTCACCTTTCTTGAGCACGGGGAATATCACAGATCGCTTAAAATTGCTTGGAGCGACATCTGTTTAAAAAACACGATTTACACTCTGGTGTAAAATTCAAAAACATGGTAGATCAAGTTTTAAAAGAAAAACTTATCAAAAGAATTGTCAAAAATTTCACTTGACACATGGTGCAGTCATTCAGTTTATACATACTCACTATTATTTCTAAATAAGAGGTCCAGGGATGTGTAGACTTGTCAGAGAGCAAAAAAAAAAAGAAAGAAAAGAAAAGAAAATACCCTCATCATTCAAATGCCGTCAAGGAAAACCTAAATGAATAATCACAACATTTAGCGATGGCACTAATTCTCTGCACAAATGTCAAACTAATTACAATTTGTGACTTAAACAAATTCATCTGCCAGAACGTGGGAGACTTCTTGTACATCCCTAAATAAATCTCAAAACAGAGGAAGTGTCTTTTAGCCACTCTGTCACCGCCACTGGCCGGGTCTTACGTACGACGCGACGTTCTTATTTTTGGCAGCACAATTATTAGTTATGATTGACAGAAAATCTCTAGCGAAAAACTATGACAGATTTTTTTGCATCCAAAATGGTTGTCAGCTTTAGAGACCAAAGACCAACAGGCCATTGAGCAGAGTTATTTTTGTTATTTTTTTTTTGGGAGAAATTGCGCATTCGGTTCGCCGCTTGCTTAACGGATCATTAAAGCAATTTGTTATATGTCACGCCGAAAAAGAATTGCGTCAATACAAGGTTTAATTTCATTTTGCATCCGTTTGTTAATGGAAGGCGTTCTTTGTATTTGTGTGTGTATTTGTCATAACAATATTCTCTTGTTTCTTTTTGTGAAATTAAACACATTTACCATTCTCGTCGATTGGTAAGGAATTGTGTGTATAAAACAAAAGAATTTCACCGAACACTCCTTCTCGCTGCAGCGAGTGCATATTGCGTGAGGCGTGAGGGTCAACATCTTTGAGAAATTTTATTGAAATCGGATCAAGTTTTCCTTGTTACATCGAGCTAAGGCTGACAGCAGCTGGCATAGCGCATTGTTTGTAAGATAAATCGACTAAAATATTGAAAACATATTTTTGCAATTAGGTTGTCAGTTTCGCCAGCCCAAGAACAATGTGCGTTTGTATATTTGTGCAAACGGTTTGCCTTGGTGGCGTATACGTAACATTGTTTCATTTGTTTCAAGGTATAAAGGTGTTATTGTGATTGTCTTTTGATCTTGTGCTGTCACTACAAATATTCTGTCTGCCACCGAAAATTTGAAGACACTCAATTTTTATGGTTACAGAGAGGTTAGAACTGTTTTATTTAATAAAAATTGAAACAATTTAACAACTAGCTGTCAAGGGTTCTTACCGATCTCTATAGTCTCCTTACAAGAAATCTACTACAAATATTCTTAACTCTCGCTAGCCGCTAGACTGCTAAAACCAGCTAGAAAACAAAATTGAAAATTAAAAAGTACTTATCAGTGAAATTCGCCATAATTTAACGAACCACTAAGAAATATGAGGCAAGTAGATTTTTACATACAGATATCAATACATATTATTGTTAATTTTTAGTCCTAGAGGCCGCTAGATTCGTTAGCGATCTGTCATCTGTTACTAGCATGAATTGGAAAAATCTAAGACTAGCTGTCATAGCTTCTCAGCAAACTTTTTCAAGGCTTCTGACAGTCTCTTTTTCAAGCGATGCCCAAAATTTTCCCTTCACCGCTGAAACATTGTTTGTCAAAGGGCGTGCTGGCGAGTTCAGGCACTTTCAAAATTGTTGGCAATTTTTCGACTTTTCGCTTTGTTTCTCGATGTTTTTTTGTCCATTTGTCTGTTAGTCTGTCACTGCTTTGTAATTCTTGAATCTTTTGACGCAGAAGAAGAAGAAAGAGAGAAAGAAATTTGCTGCGAATTTCGTTGGGCAAATGTTTGGAAGTAAAACAATACAAAAAGAGTGACGTCTAAATAGTGTTCAGGTTTTTGTTCAACACGTACCTGTACATTTTTGATCAATTGTCTTTCAAGGCATAAAATCCTGCCGTTTTGAAATAGTCAACGCATTGACGAATAGATCGAAGCATTCTATCGACGTGTCTTAACAGCTTTGACAATTTACACGGGAAGCACGTTGGTTGCTATTTACGGCAACTCCATTCTGAAATGCAGCATAGGCCGCTGGCTTTGGCGGCACAACAGCGTCCACACTCTGAGAAGGAATCAAGTTCTACTACGACGAGTTATTGATTCTCTGTGCGCATTGAGGAGAGAAAGGATTTAACAAGAAATGTTAGAGCCTTTTTTCTTGTCAGCTTCTTCGCCAGATATTAATCATTATTTTCACCAATCTATGGTAAAGAAAAAATTCCTCAAAAATTGTGAAAAAAGCTACAACAACTTTGAGTGAAATATTAATGTCGTAATAAATTGTTGGTAACATTGTTCTCTGCTGATAAGGTAGAAACGTCATACACGCAAATTTGACAAAAGAAAACATGTCACATCTGTCCATCAGACTTGATTGAACCAACCTAATTGACTGACGTTTATCTCTCGTACAACAAGAGCAAATATTTAGTGGAAAAGAGATTTCTAAGACTAAGGTCGTTTGTCGGAAATACCCGACACCTGTCACTTACTTCATTTGAATTTTGAGGTCGCAGCTCTTATCTCATGACGTCTTCCATGAAAGTGGCAAACATGATGATCACGTTGATAGATCAATTGCGTCAGAGAACACATAACTAATTTTTCGCTTATAAAATAATCATCACCCCTCGCAACAAATGTTATATGAAATTTTGTTAAATAAATAATATCTTTCCCATCCACCCACGGTGTTCGCTCTTGCCACCCATGACGAGGATATGTTCAAAAGTTCATTAAAACAAAAAAAATCCAACGCATTCCAGTTGGACTGAGTCACCCACCCCAACAGTTGGGGATGCATCGATGATGGGTGAAAATTGTAAAGATAATTTTCACCACCGCACATTGTGTGTGTTGAGTAAGAGTGCTAAAATGTGAAAAATGATTTTTATCTCAACCATGGCCATAAAATAATACAAACTCTTGCCATAAAGAAAATAAATTCAATTAAAGAGTGGGGTATGTACTCCGGTACCCCCAAACCGGATGAGTTTTTTTTGTTGTTGTTAAATATTTCACTTATTTTCTATTAATAATTTGGCTTTTCTTTTCTTTTTGTGTTTTTATTTATTTTTATACATTTTGAGGGGGAAAAATGTTCATTGACGCAATGCCAAGGTGAATATTCGTTTGTTTTTGTTGGATGTTTGGATGTACAGCAGCAGCACGACTAATTATGTCCTCCATGCAGAGAGCGATCTGTAGGATGTGCTCTTGTATCTCATGGGGAGCAGGCTTTCGGTTGTATTTTGGTTGTTGGGTGAGACACTTAATGGTTATCTCAATCTGTCAATGAAAAACAAGCGAAGTAGGAAAATAAAATGACTTCTCGGGCAGATGTCCAGGTGTAGATACAAATCTATCATGCGGTGGGAACGGGACAGAATACTGGCGTATTTCTAAATGTAATGTAATGAAATGCATTTCGTACAGCGAGTGCTCCAAACATACATACATATAATGCTAATCAAAATTGTCACATAGCACAGCATGTGACACGACCCAAATACTAACCTTGCTGTTGGAAATCGAACAGGTCACAATGTGGGTTGTCACAACTGACAGCAAGTAGTTGTCAAACGAGCGAGAAAGTAGAGAGTAGCTCTATTAAGAATTTGAGGTCGAGTGTACGATATCTACGATGTAAAGCGTTGGAAATGCCAGAGGTTTGGGATATCCCCATAAGAGCCCATTGATTCTATTAAATGTGTCAAAGTGCGACCGCGGGAATGCGACATTATGAATTGAGCATGAAGTGCACATGTTAACATCGAACGATGGAATTTGAGAGATTCTTTTGAATAGAACAGAGTACCTATCTATAAATTCCATGCTTTTTCTGAAAACAACTTACACTCTTAATAAGTCTTGCCGAGAATAGTTCGCCTTAGAGTCCTCTCTCCAGCCCAGTTTACATTAGGAATCTGAGAATGAAAAGTGGGTCTATAGTTGGCATATTCCGCAGAATGGTTCAGGTCCCATGAAGGCTTGTCTTGCCAAGGCGTCGCGTCGTCGGCTGCTTCGTTACTTTTGATCCGGATGTGTCCGGGGATCCCATAGATTGTACCTAGTTTTTTGAGTTTGAGTAGGCATTCTCGTACAGGCTTTGATTAAGAGCATAGGCACACTGCAGACTTTCTATTGGCTGATAGTTTGGTTCGGGTTGGGCTGTTAACGCGCAGATTGAACCGAGTTAAAAGTCGGATTGGCGGTACTCCAAAATATAGCGTTACTCCTAGACTGTATTGTATATCCTCATGGGGACATTTCTTCAAGCTTCTTGCTTCACATTTCTATAATAAGTGACTTAAGCATAATGCCTGACCAGTGATCGAAATATTTAGGTTGCTAGTGGCCACTTCAAATTGCTTTCTAAATAATATTTTAACTTGGAATTTTTTACTTCAAATTCTTTTCACAAAGCAGTTAATCAATAATAAAATTTAAAGCATAGAATTTGTTTAAATGAAAACAACCGTCCTTGAGTTAAAAGCAAAGCATTCATAAAATGAAACCAAACTTTGTATTTACGTAAGACTTTTACGCAAAAGCTATAAATCAATTAGCAGCTTCAATTTGCCAAAGATATTATAATTCGAATGGCATCCTAATTTTTCTTTTTCTAAAATCTAAAAGAATGCGAGAAAAAGCGCATTAATCTAATTTATTTTCTCTTTCAAATCTCATCACTCAAACATGTATCTCAGTCAATAAAAATAAAAATACTTTCTTTCGTAAAAGACGTCGAAAATTTTGATAGGTTTTCATAAAAAAAATTCAAATAAACGTCAAAAATGTTCCATCTCCTGCGTACATTTTGTCACAAGTGCGTCACACAAATCTAATTAGCTAGAAACAGATCTTTCTCATCAAATTTTCTAAAAACAAAAAAAAAATTATGTGATCTGATCCAAATTCTATTCGAGAGCAAACGAACACAA
The DNA here is from genome assembly GCA_949716465.1 of Chalcosyrphus nemorum. NCBI lineage: Eukaryota > Metazoa > Arthropoda > Insecta > Diptera > Syrphidae > Chalcosyrphus > Chalcosyrphus nemorum. The sequence goes on from OX454333.1 coordinate 26,089,888, forward strand.
CACTGTTCCCTCTGTAGGAAAACTTATGAATGACAACTGTTTTGCGCTTGTGAATATACATAACTCAACACGTGTCCACTTTGTCGATTAATAAATTAGATTTTCAATTTCACCGCTGAAATTTAAATTAAAAAAAAAATGATTTGCACAAAAACGTGCAGAATTTCGTGTTTATCCATTTTCCCCCCCAACTTCTTGCTCGCCGCATGGGGGATTTATATTTGCGGTCAAAACAAATATCACATGCGTCATTATGATCGCTCAACAAAAACCGACCATATTTTTGAACAAATGCCAACACGAAAACATTCATAGGTACACATGTCTTGAAACTTTGTTTTTTTTTTGTTTTTTTTGTGGGAAATTACTTAACATTTTCGAATCAATTTTTTGTTTTCAGCGATTGCATTTGAAAGTGAAAGATTTATTTTTTCCCAAACGCATTTTGTTGTGCTGAAAAAGTCAATAAAAAAAAATATTTGAACTTCTTTTTTGTAAATTTTATTGTTTATATCAAGGCTGTGCAAAATTTTTATTTTTATTTATTTGCTAGAAAAATATTTTTATTTTTAATTTTTTTTGTAAAATTTTGTATACAAAATGAGCATTGCGGTCTGATGAATTTCAATGTAACGTCGCCCATTAGTCTCTGGGAAGGCGGATGCGTTTTTTTGTCTCACCTTCGGCACTCTTAATCCGCTTCCGCATGTGCTTGGGTAGAACGCGAAATACTTCAGAATCAATTTGGACGGGCATTGAATTTTGACGCATGGCAAACCATTTGACTTTCTCCTTTTTTATGGTCGCCGCTGTAAAGAGGTTTTGAAGAAATTAAGAAATTAATTTAAATTCGTAAAAATAAATTAAAAACAAAAGGCGGAAAGGAAAACGTGGCGCCTAAACAAGTGAAAACCCTTATTCTTGGAACATTTCGTAAAAGAAGAGGCACGGACACAGCGACTACCGGAAATACTTTTATAGATTTGGACATGATAGTTCGCCCTTGTAGTCGGAGTGTCCAAATGCGAAGAAGGGTGCGGTGCATGCAGTTTTCTACTGCAGACGCTTTGCAGAAGACAAGGGAACCCGAGTCCAGAAAATCTCGTAAGTCACATGATGGATGGAATCCATGGACGGTTTTGGCAGACAGCTTACATGATCTACTTCTACATATTCAAAGTTTGTAAGGATTTCCGTACCTACGCCAGGGTTATGAAGCTTAGATGGAAAACCGGGAATCATAAATGAACTAACCTCTAAAGTGGGATACTGAAGTCAGTTTGTTTTCTATCGGCTCTTCGACCGAAGGGTGGCTTAAACTCATGGAACTGGTCCTCTATGTTGAGCGTTGTACCTTCTTGTTAACTATAAACGGTAAAGGACGACATAAGAATACGAGAAAGCGATGCAGCACAAGATAAGAGCAGGAAAAAATAAAAAGAATACTGAATCCAAAGTAGGAAAGAATAGACAATTTAGGAGGGACTTTTCAGCTTTACACTTCAAAGAACTTCAATCTCAACACATTAATCGGAATGTTCAGTATGACCTCCAATTCGGCAGATAGAATATCATGTGTCAAAAAAAAGGAAAAGCAAGATATTCCCCATCCTCCATTTAATGTAAAGAATGGAAAACTGTGCAATGACTTCTCGCTATCAACGCCATTCGCTGTCGCAGATACTCAATCTTAATAGAATTTCTTAATAGAGTAAGTGAATCAGGTAGTCACTGGAAAGTAGCAACAGAAACACTACAGAAATTGGTTCATGCTCAACGTCGCGCCGGTGGATCTGATCTGTGACAACACATCCTGTTCTACGTTTATTGTATTGCGATTTTTAGTCATTGTGATTGAAATCACAGTTCACAGTTTGGTTGTTGAATTCTAATGTCTATAATTAAAATTCTTCTCCAAAAGCCCACTTTAAAAAAAAAATCAAAGTACATTCTTCATTCTGCCGGATGTGAGGTGCCGACGAGTTTCACAGACATGTCCCCCGCACAAATTCCGTTCAAATCAAAACCATTCACCAAATCTCTAATCCCTTTCTGGCCTAATTAATTGCGAAAAAAACATTTCATTCAGAATTCGCTCTCGCTTAGCAATTACCAAACATTTTACGTCACCCAAAATATTTAGGAACACTTCTCGCATTTGTGCACTCGTTTGGCGTCTGCCAAAATATTTTCGAAGTCAAAAACCAAACCGAAAACGGTGGTTCTGCTCAACTTACCTGCGTCAGAATAATTCCTCCTCTCTGTTGTCGTCTTCGTAGTTGTCGTTGTTGTAGTCGATTCGACCATAGTTTTCTGATGAAATAACATACCACCACTAGCGGGTGGAATATTTTTCACAGAATCCACCTGCTTGGCATTACCGTTGTTTTCGTCGTCGGGCGCGGAATCGTTTCGCATCGCATCACCACGCTGTAGGGTGAGACGTCGAGCTGCCAAAGTTGCCTCTAAATTCGATGGCACTTGCTCTGAATCATCTTCTTCCTCAGTTCCGTGCCGATTGACGTCATTCTCTGACGCGGAGGACAATTTGTGGAGCTTACCATCAATGGAAGACCACTCTCCATGGGGTTGATTGGTGGTCGTTGTCGCTGTCAACTGGGCTAATTTTATATTATCTGATTCATCGTCTTCACGCGTTGGCGATAAATGAACTGTTGTTGTCTCTTGCTCGTCGGAATTCCCCAAGGCTGAGGGTAATGAGCTAACGCCCACTTGACGGTGGTATTGTACTTTTGGCATGCGTTTTGTGGCTTCCTCTTCGACGAGTCTATCGAGAGATTCTCCAATTGCATCGTTCCCAAAGGAGGTCTTTATTTCCTCAGTTAGGGATGACTTGGTGCCCATGCTGGCACGTCGGAGTCTTCGTCGGGTGAGGAAGCCTCTTGCACCAGCTTGGATCTTTGTTGCCGCTGAAATAATGGTGGTATCTGTGTCACTCGATGGGAAAGTGTCTAGCGCGGTGCTAATGTTGAAGTCATCGTGGGGACGACTAGTTTGATCTCCTGCCTCATAATAGTCCGAATCGGCCTCGGAAACAGAGTATGCAAGGATTTTCTTTCGCACATCGGCTGATATGGCGTCATCCATGGAGAAGCTGCCACCACTCTCTTCGGTGGATTTTACCGGATCGATGTACTTGATGGTGTCATCGATTGTCACCGATTTGAAGAGGTGTCCTTGGGGCTTGTATATACTTCGATCTGCAGCAATTGTATTCATCCGATGGAGGGTGTTAAAATCCATGTTTTCGTTGAAAGTATCATCTGATTCTGTGAGCTGGCTGGTCGCATCGCCATAGATTACCGACTCACTTTGAGCGCTGCTCTCACGAGTGGTATCACTCCTTTGAAGTTTTTGAAGGATAATGTCATCCTCAGTGTCAATGGACGAGGATTTTTGAAGCTCTTGCATTGGCTTTATAGGTTCGCAAATAGGTTCGTCGAAAGCAGCTGGCTGCTCGACACTGTCTATGGAAACTTTGTGTTCTGATGCGCGTCGTTGTTGCATGCGAGCAACCATGGCTTCGGTTTCACGAAGCTTCGCAGTCATTGCTTCTAGATTATCGGGCATTAAGGGGGGTATTTCAGCGGCGTCATTCTCAGATGCATCGTCATAGCCGGGGGTGGTTGTGGTTGAGTCGGCTTTTGTGGTAGTCGATTCAAGTTCAGACTCTTCTTGATCGGAGGTCGCTGATAGGGGAGTCGGTGGAACTGTCTTTTTGACGCAAGTTACTTCGATGACCTCTTCGGGGGCGTTCTCAGTGGGGAGGTCATGAGGTTCTATTGTGTTTGCTTTATTTCCAACTGGCAGTTCTTCCATTAGTCTTTCCAGATTTGCTTCGACATCTAGAATTTCATGTGGTTCAAGAGATATTCCATCGAGTGACTTTGACTTGTCTTTGGGTTCAGTAGAAGATTTAGTGTCGACGGAGTCATTGGTTTTAATTTTGACTGAAGGCTGTGTTGTAACTATATCCTCAGCTTTAAGACTACCATGAAGAGGTTTTGAGGCAATTTCTAGATCTTCCTGTGAGGGTATTTCCTTACTAATTGGAGGATCTTTGGTTTTATCATAGAGGGAAATTGATTCTGCCTCCTGCTGTTCAGTTTTTGACGAGGCTTCTTGGCTTTCTTGTTTGACAGTAGTTGCTGCTACTGCAGCATTTTCGTCTGTTGCTTTGGATATCTTTTGATCAATATCCTTTCTTATTTCTTCTTGGACCTGCGCTGCGGTATGACTTGAGTCTTTCGATTTGTTCTCGATAGCTACTTCTTTTTGCTCGACATTTATATTTCCCTTGTCTCCCGATAGTGCTAAATTTTTAGCTACATCCTTGCTGATTTGCTCCTTGTTCATTGAGGATGTGAGCTCTTCAGCTATGTCCTCACTTAAGGACTTGGCTTCAATGACTTGCTCCTTGTTCATTGATGATGTGAGCTCTTCAGCTATGTCCTCACTTAAGGACTTGGGTTCATTAACTTCCTTCTTGTCAGCAGATGACGTTAGCTCTTTGGCTACGTCTTCACTTAAAACCTTGGGTTCACTGCCTTGCTCCTTGTCAACTGATGAAGTGAGCTCTTCAGCTCTGTCTTCAGTTAAGGACTTGGGTTCACTGACTTGCTCCTTGTCAACTGATGAAGTGAGCACTTCAGGTTTGTCTTCACTTACAAACTTGGGCTTATTGTCTTGCTCCTTGTCAACAGATGAAATGAGTTCTTCAGCTTTGTCTTCGCTTAGAGACTTGGGTTTATTGACTTGCTCCTTGTCAACTGATGAAGTGAGCTCTTCAGCTTTGTCTTCGCTTAGAGACTTGGGTTTATTGACTTGCTCCTTGTCAACTGATGAAGTGAGCTCTTCAGCTATGTCGTCGCTTAGAGACTTGGGTTTGCTGACTTGCTCCTTGTCAACTGGTGAAGTGAGTTCTTCAGCTCTGTCTTCACTTACAGACTTGGGTTTGCTGACTTGCTCCTTGTCGACAGATGAAATGAGTTCTTCAGCTACGTCTTCAGTTAAGGACTTGGGTTCACTGACTTGCTCCTTGCCAACTGATGAAGTGAGCTCTTCAGCTATGTCTTCGCTTAGAGACTTGGGTTTATTGACTTGCTCCTTGTCGACAGATGAAATGAGTTCTTCAGCTACGTCTTCAGTTAAGGACTTGGGTTCACTGACTTGCTCCTTGCCAACTGATAGAGTGAGCCCTTCAGCTTTGTCTTCGCTGTCTTTGCTTAGAGACTTGGGTTCACTGCTATTCCCCTTGTCCGCTGAAGATGCTAGCTCTTTAGTTACATCCTCACTTAGAGACTTGGGTTTACTGACTTGCTCCTTGTCAACAGATGAAGTGAGTTCTTCAACTACGTCTTCGCTTAGAGACTTGGGCTCACTTTTCTTCTTGTCCACTGACGACGTTAGCTCCTTTGCTATGTCCTCACTTAGAGACTTGGGTTCAAGAGTATTTCCTGCCTTTTCAATTTTATCAATTACCTCGTCCTTCATTGATTTCGTTTGGTCTTGATCGTGATCTTCGCTTGATGTCTTGAGTTCGATATTATTCGAGTTCATATCAGTCTCGCCCTTGGTTGCCTTTGGTTGTTCTTCAACTTGGGTATCGCTTAAGCCCTCGAGCTTGACGTTCTTCGAAATCGTTTCAATCTCATCAAAAGTCTCGCCCTTAATGAGTCCTAGTGATCTTTCAACTGATTTTGCATTGTCGTCTAAAGGTTTTTCTTCTTTGACATCAGATTTTGAGATTGGTTCCGTTGACTTCTTTTCATCGCCTTCTTCAGTTGTTTCCTTAGAGACAGATTCTTCTGAGGTGCCTTGAGGCTCATCCTTTGCAATTGAGTCATCACTTTTTAGTTCTGATTCAGCCTCTAGATTGCTTTTATTTGTTTCAGGATCATTACCAATTTTAAGTGAATCCTGGTCTGTTGATTTTGTACCCTGATGCATTGATAGTTGACGTTGTTCATGTGGTTTTATTATTTCTTCGACTACAGGAGAAATTTTCTCAATTGTGTCTCCCGAAAAAGAGTCTTCAAACTTTTGATCTTTTCCAATAGTCTCTTCTTCAGTCTTTCGTTTCACAGCATCGTCTTCTGCCCTTGAGGAATCTAAGGCGCCGCCGATGTCAGACTTTATAACAATCTCTTCTTTAACTTCTTCATCTAAAGGTGTAGCTTTCGATTCATCTTCAACAGCACCTACCTTGTTTGGGCCAGATTCTAAGCTTGATTTTTTGTCGCCTGATAGAGTGGCTATAGTCTCTTCAACCTTCTCTTCAGCGAGCTCTTCGTGCACCTTATTGTCCTCAGTGTTGATAGGACTGTTGGTTTCTTCTTTTGCTTCAGGAGTTTGATCCCCTTTGTGCTCATTTAAAGGTTCAGTTGGCAAGGATTTAAGGTCTTCGTCAGTAACTCTTGAAGTTTCTACTTCCACCGGTTTGGCGATACCACCACCAGCACGTTGCGTTGTCTCACAAATCGAGTCCCTGTCAGATATATCCTCCTCGGACGATGGTGGTATGAGAGAAATAGAAGGATATTCCTGATGATGAATTTCTCGATTATCTTCGTCGAGTATTTTCACTGCCACCCCATTTGAAATGTCCGACACTTGAGTGTCAATAATTTTCTCTAATTTATCAGTTCCCTTCAAATTTGACATTTCAGTGACAACTATATCATTATTACCGTTAGTTTCGTTAACCTTTACAGATTCTTTGTCATTTACGACCGGATGACTTGAAGATTCTTCCATAAGAACAAATTGTTTTATTTCATCAGTTGAGTAAACAGCATCTTTTGTAGCTTCGACACTGGCATCTGAAAATAAAATTTTATTACAAATTTTTCTGTTTTAAATAAATTTAACTCGTAAACCATATTATGAGTGTTTTTTAATGACGCAATTTTCGAAATGGTTTTCACAGTGGGAGTGTAATGCCGTCGACAAAATAAAATGATTAGTTAGGCTAACAAATATAATTTTGCTTTAAAACATACATTAGAATGCAAAAGTATCTAATGAATGTGCAATTGCTCTTAGGTTCATAAAGAGCAAGATAAAATCTGCGCATCTGGTTGGTCGCTTATTTAGTTTGCACTGTATGCTTATGTTTCAAAGAACCGCGAATATTTTCAAAACTCATGAGTGTAATTTCGAGTGAATATTTTTATGTTTAGTGCACATTTTACTGCATTTAGAATTTAAGAAGTCTAATTAAAATTTATTGGCAAAAATTCATGGTCATTAAAAAGGTATGTGACCGTATGTATCTATTTGTCAGGCCATAAAAATGAGTCATAGACGAATTATAATAGACTGACATATTCGGTCAATTTGACGTTTAGCTGCGTTCAGTTGTAAACTATCACCCATTTGGAATGTATTCTGACGTTTCCAGCAAAACCAAATGAGAGCATTTGGTGGTCGTTTTTACGGGCGCATTCATTTTTATAGTGCCTTCAGTACATTTTACTTTTGTTAATTGAATGACAGTCTGCCGAGAAAAGGGTGGTAACATTTTCCAAACATATCTACAGGTTCACTCATAGTGAGAACAAACCATATTTGGCAAATTTTAAGGCAGATAATTGACAATTTTACTATTGCCAAAATGAGAGCTTAATTATTTTATTGATTTATATAAAATAGAGTTAAATTGTAATTCAATTTTGTGAAGAAATCAACAATTCACTCATTTTTCTATGAATAACCGAATGCTTCTTGCGAACTGTTAAATTTTGTTTACATTCTACATATGTGGAATGCAATCCACATTCGCTCGACCAAACCACTCGTCAGAATTTAACCTCACAATAATTTTTCCATTGGTAAATGACAAGTGAGGTTCGAATAGAAGCAGAAAAAGAAGCTCTTGTGTCATTGGTCTAAATATCGCTCAGCATCGCTTCTTTTGGGCAGGAATGAGTGGTCATAAGTTGCGCGGCAGTTGCAGCCAGAAGCTGCGTCTGATTCGATTTGCCCGAAGCCCGATTTGACCTCATAAATATCGACTCGGCCACAGTCCCTTAGGACGACATGCTCATATTATAGGCATCCCCTACAATAATTTCTGTAAAAGTTGTAGGACATTTGGCCTGTAAATATCGTCAAGGGGAAGTAAATAGTTCCAAAAGTTAGGTGCTGATCATTGGTTCTCATCAAGGATCTTAAAGTATGCATCAGCTGCAAGTGGAGGTCCTATGAAATTCCTAATGCATTCTACAATTTTGCTGTATTTGCTGCTAGCTTTGACGATGAATCAAAGGAATCATAAAGAAATCTAAAATCTCCGAAAGCACTCATGACATGGTTCATAAATAAAAGTCTATCTTACCTTCCAGTGAGAATTCCTTACTCATTCTTGCTTCAAGAGACTCATGTCCATCTGCTGTTGATGATGTCTCGTCTCCTTGATGAGCCCCATCAACACAATCCCTACACAGGTCTGGTACAATCGCTTGTGAGTCATCAGGTTCATTTTCTAGGTTTCTAGGTGATCTAGGAGCAAAAGGGTCAATACTATATAAATAAGAAGTTTCTTTCCTGGCTGCCAACCGATTTGACATGTCTTCTTTATCATCCTTATCAAGATTTTGATCTTCAGCTTTTCCTTCGATTTGCTTTGCTTCATCTTGGAAGTCTTCTTCTACTTCTTCTTCTTTGTTTTTGGTTCCATCTAACCTAATTTCTTCTTCTTTATTTGCTGAAACTGCCCGAGAAGTTTTATTTAAAGGATCATGCATCTCTGTATCATTAGGAAACAACAAACTACTAGTACTAACTACAGCTGAGTTGATAGATGGTGTTAGTTGTAGATTAGGATTAAGATTTAAATTTTCATTACGTGCATCAATGCTACTCAACTTTTCAAAGCTACTAGAAGAAGCTAAAGGTTTTGGAAAAGATGAAGGTTGACTAGATAGGTTTGTATCTTCGGTGGGGACGATTAGATCATCGCCCACATACCACTGGGGCTTTGGATCATTGTCACTGGCGTTAAGTATGTCTTCAAGTGGAGGAGCTGTTGGATCCATGATGCTTCTTTTGCGACGGATTCCTTGTGGGACGAACAGGGAGTTACCATCTGTCATATTTGGGCCCGAATCATTCTCTCGGTGTCCACCGGAATGAAGGCTAATGGCGAATGTAGGTGCAGCGTCTAGATCTAGTTCATTCAATACTTCTTCATCATGTATTAGGGTTGGTGTTTCAGTAGAGCTACGCCTATCTAGGTTTAGGATATGCTTTTCACTTTCAACATCGGACAAATCAAACGATGTATCGGGTCCAATGAAAGTGCTACTCTCGTCTGAGTTCTCTATAGCTTCTTTGAAAGCGTTGTCTCGCTGAGCTCCATGGGAATAACTCTTGATTGGAGATTCAAATGGCGAACCATCTTTTCGCGTATGATAGTCTCTGTAGGCCTTTTGAATCGTAGATGCAGCCTCCTCTAAGAGTGCACCAGCTGAAGTCGCTTTAATGGTTGTCTTAACTACATTATGGCTATCAGATGGTCCTGCGTCACTTGGTTCCGTTTCGTGGTTGGTCGCACTCTTAGTATCATCAGAAGAAGACTCATTGATTGCAGTTTCAGTCTGACTATCTACAGCATCCGCATAACTCTTGCCTTCGTTGAGAGCCATTTGTTCAACATGCTTGTCAGGGCTTTGGTGTTTATCCAAATCTTTCTCAATATGTTCAGGTTGATGCAGTTTACCACCAAGTAACGACTCCTTGCGAGTTTTGAATCCCTTGTAGGTCTTTTGTATCATTACAGCTGCCTTGTCCAGGATATCAGTATCTTCTTTATGGGGAACAAGGTCTCTTTCACTAACGTCTTTCCTTTTGGGCTCATCTATTGGCTTAGATTTTGGTTCCTTGTCCATCATTTCTGGCTCCTGAGCTAATTTGCGTTCCGATTTCTCGATTTTGCCTTCGTTCAAACGTTTGTTTATGAGGTCCTTTCTTGTTTTGTAACCTCTAAAGGTCTTCTGAATAGTGGTAGCAGAATTTGCCAAAGCAGCATTTTGGAACTCTTCAACGTCAAAGCTATCAAAGACGCCATCTTTTTGATGTATCTTCCCCTTTCCTACATCAGTATCTTCCTTGTCATCGTTTGTACTTTTATTTCCTCTCAATGAAGCCCGGCCTGTCAAGGATCTGTCTACAACTTTGATTTTCCCGCCTAAATCCTTTCGTGCCTTATAACCCCTAAAAGTCTTTTGAATTTTCGTAGCAGATTTGTCAAGCACTGAATGTTTGAAGTCGTCAATGTCTGCCTTCAAATCGTCAAATATACTTGTTGGCTCGCTTACGACTGTTATGTCTGTCGTTTCTCCAGTAGTGTCTAAAGCGCCATCTTTTGTGGTCGATTTGGTGTTATCTGTCACTTTTGGCTCACCGTGGCTCTGTTCAGAAGTTTGCTCAGATTTCTTAAGATCTTTTCTGGTTTTATAGCCTCTAAAAGTTTTCTGAATCTTCGTGGCTGAGTTCTCTTTCAATTGGTTGACATCTTTCTTTAAACTGTCAAAAATACTTGTTGGTTCGTGCACTTGTTTATTTTCCTCTGTAGTTTTTGGTTTATTTGTTTGAACATTATTTTGGTCTTTCAATGAGTCATTCTCTTCAATTTGTCTTTTATTTTCAGCATCAGCTTTACCTGTCAATTTTAGACCACTTTCGGTGGCTTTGTTTTCAGAAATTTGATCAGATTTTTTTAAATCTCTTCTTGCCTTGTACCCTCTAAAGGTCTTTTGAATTTTAGTGACTGATTTCTCAAGATTATTAAGGTCTTCTTTTAAACTGTCAAAAGTCATGGTAGTGTCATCTTTTTCTCCCTGAGAGTTGACAGGTTCGTTGACTTCTTTTGAAAGCTTTCTTTCACTTTTTGGTAAACTCTTTCTAGTTCTATAGCCTCTGAAAGTCTTTTGAATAACTGTTGCGGATTTTCCCAGGGCCGTTTCTTTCATTTTGTCAACTTCTTTCTTTAGGTTGTCAAAAATACCCGACGATGTACTTGTCACGCTGCCAGGATGTTTTCCTTCGAATAGATTAGAGGTTTCAGCTCCTTTCATGTCTTCCACCTCATTCGGTGATGCTTTGGCATTGACAAAAGGTTCCATTTGGTCGATATTCACCTTTTCCTTAAAGTCATCAGTCAAAATATCATTTGTCGTCTTTTTAGAACTGTCAGGAATTTTATTGGTCCCCGAAAAGTTTGGAGATTCCGAAGATGTGGCAGATTTGGCCGAATCAGAGCCTGTACCGTCTTTCTTCCCTTGAACTAAAGCCGTGAATTGTGTCTTTGTAGAACTGTCAGGCCTGTCAGAGCTGTTAACCTCTTCCGAGTTTGCATCGTCTTCCTTACTTGTCTTGGTTGGAGACTTGACACTATCTTGATTCCGCTCCAAAGTGTCCAAAGATATTTCGGATTTTCTAGAATCTATTGAGTCAGAGTCTGAATTTGTCATTTGAGTTTTAGCACTTTCAATTCGTTGAGAATTTTTATCATCAGCTGCACCAATTTTTGTAGATTTTTTACCAGATTCACCTCGTGCTCTGATATTTCGGTTTTCTTTTGCTAGTATTTTAGTTTTCCTACCCGATTTTTGTGGAGTTTTGACTTTTTTTGACAGCAGCTCCTTCTTGATGGCTTCCACATCGAAGACATTTTCTTTTTGAGTATTTCCATTTACTGACATAGACCTTGAAAACGTATTCCTCCTACTCTTTGCCAATCGGGGGCGCTGCTGTAGGTCAGAAGTAGAGGGAGTTTTTGATGGAATCGTTTTGGTTTTGCGTGTTTCGGCTTGGCCTTGTCCTTCTAAAGGCTTAACGATTTGTGTTTTCTTTTCCGGTGAATGCGGTTTAGTTGGATCCATTTGTCTTTTATCCAAGCCATCATTTGCGGTTCTTATTTCGATGGGTTTTTCTTGAATAACTTTATTAGAGCTGTCACTTTTGACAGGCTTCGACTTTCTCATTTCATTTAAACTGTCACTTTTGACAGTCTTTGCTTTCACTGCTTGTTGAGTGTCATCTAAACTCATGCTTTTGACAATATTTGCCTTTTTGCCTGAACGCTTTTCCTGTGCTCTTGGAGGCCTTATGAGCGGGAGTCCATCATCTGTGGTTTGAGTTAAGCTTTCGTCTTTAATTGACTGGCGTCTTCTTTCTAAAGGCTTTTCACGTCTTATACGGGCTGGCAAGGTTGAAGGTCTTATGACATGTTGAACAATTTCAGCGTTGGTTTCCTTTGTATTCTTTTTAAGTTTTTCATCTTTTAGATCTGGACTAGGCTTGCCAACTTCAGCTTCAACGCCTTCTGAAAAATCTGCTGCTGGATGAACGACAACAGTTGAATGGGGCGAGTGTTTGATTGGATGAATGATAGCTATCGGGGTCTGAGATATCTCAGGCTTATCATCTCTAGTTCGATGTGTAATTTCCTCAGTATCTTCTTGCTGCAAGCTTGAAGCTGGATGAGATTGCTTCCGTTCATTCAGAGCCCTCCTTACGCGATAGCCTCTCAAAGCGCTTTGAATTACTATCGCTGCCTGCCTTATAGCATTTCCTTGTGTCGAAGTTTCAGAACCTAGAGATTGCTTTGCACGCTTTATTGCATCATCACTGCGCTCAGGTTGATTGGAATTTTTATTAAGAGCCTTTCTGGCTTGATATCCTCTAACAGCACTTTGAATTACAATTGCTGCCTGTTGTAGGACATCTTCGGACTTTGGTTGGTCTTTCTTTTGGTCTCCATCTTCCTTATGATCATTATTTTCTTCATCTTCATCTGGAAGGTCTTCTGCCAAATGGACAACAACTGTTGGAGGTCCTTCCTTCCTTGTGTTTTCATCAAAAACATCATCCATTGTACCTAATAAGGTTGTAGCATTCTTCAAATAGGTGATAGTGTCTTCAAAAAAGTCCAAATCTTTTCCAATACTCGAAAAATCTGCTGATGTATCAGCAATGCTTTCATCGTAACTTGTAACTTCAGTGGGCATGGATACAGAGCTTGCTATTGAGTTTAATTGACTGCTTTCATCTACAACATTCGTCAATGAAGTGGGCCCATGTTTGATTTTATGTTCAGGCTCAGAGTTATCTCCTGCTACCTCTCTAAAGGCCTTGCTTTTGACCAACTCATCACTAACTAACAGATCTGTCTTATCCGGCTCAGGGTCTTTAGGAATTTCTAAGTCAGGCTTGTCTTTAATTAAACTCGAGTCCGTAACTGTATTACCCTCTTCAAGGATTGATTTTTTAGCCAGGTCATGTTTCTCAGACAAGCCAGGCTCTTCCTTTAGGTTGTTCTCTGGTACTTCTGCGCCTGATTCGTGATCTGCGGCATGGTCGGTCATTACTTCCTCCTTTGTAGCCTCCAAATAAGAGTCGTTTCTCTTCAAACCTGACTTGACAGTTTCAGTAGGGTATACATGTGCCTCCTTGTAGACTACTTCTGATTCAGGCTGACCTCCAATAAGATTAATTTCTGAAACTTTTGCCTCTAAGGCACCAGTCGACTGATCAATAACATCGTGGTCTGAGCTTAGTACTGTCCCCAAAGCTTCCGACTCTTTCATGACTGTACCTATTCCTAGAGTTCCGATTTTACTTTCTTCTTCTTCTGCTTGATCTGAGATGGGTTCGTTTGTTGTTATGATTTCCTCCGTAATTTTCACTTGTGATTGCAATTTCTCATCACCAGAGCTACTGGAAGGTTCAGTATATTGTTCCCTGGTCTCTATAATATCAATGGTTTTCTCAGCTTCAGTATGCAGATGGGTCAGATTTTCTTTCAAGACTTCAACCTCCAAATCAGGCTGTTGGACATCACTTCTCCCTGGATTCACTACTAAAGTGTCAGGTGATTGCTCACTCTCAATGCTGTCTTCTTTTGAAGCTGATTTTGGAACTTTTCCTTGCAAAGAATCGCTGTTGCTACCTTCTTTTACGCTTGTAGGTTCAAATGTGGATTTTTCGTTCACTTGCTCAGGCTTTATGATTATGACTTCACTTGGCTCATTTTCTCTAACTTTTAAGTTTCCAAAAGCTTCCAAGTCCATGGTCGTAGCAAGCTCTCTGAGATTGTCATGCATCAATTCCAATTCCTTTGAACTATCTATTTCAGATGATGAAGGCTTTTCTCCGTGACTAATTTCATCTTGGACAAACGAATTCCCATCACTTACAGCGGAGCCACTTGAGCTGTTAGGTTTTTGAACTAGTTCCCTGTCACTGCAAGCATTTTGTTGGGTCAAAGTGTTCGCCATCGTATTCGACTCAAAATTCGGATCGTTCTTATCTTTATCTAAGTCACTCAAGTCTATGTTTTCCTGCTTGATGGTTGAACTATCACTTGCGCTACCAGACTTTGCATTACCATCTGCGCTATCTAGGGATGCTGATGATCTTTTTGCCGTCGCTTTGTCTCCTCTTCCCTTTTCGGAACTTGTGACAGTCACCTGTTCTGTGACTAACCCTGTGCCACTATCATTTGACGTTTCTCCATCCTCTTCTCTTCCTTTTACAGAATCTGTCACAGGCACCTTTTCGTTTATTAAACCTTCAGTTTCATCATTTGACGTTTCAACCGCTTCTGCTTCAATAAAATCTATTCTTCCTTTTTCTGAACTTTTGACAGCCACCTTTTCGACCACTAACCCTTTGCTACTATTATTTGACGTTTCTCTATCTTCTTCTCTTCCTTTTACAGAATCTGTGGCAGACACCTTTTCGCTTATTAACCCTTCAGTGTCATCATTTGATGTTTTAACCGCTTCTGCTTCAATGACATCTCCTATTCCTTTTTCGAAACTTATGACAGCCATTTGTTCTATGACTAACCCTTTGCCACTATCATTTGACGTTTCAGCAGCTTCTTCTCTTCCTTTTACAGAATCTGTGACAGACACCTTTTCGACCGCTAACCCTTTGGTACTATCATTTGACGTTTGTACAGCTTCTTCTCTCCCTTTTACGGAATCTATGACAGACACCTTTTCGCTTATTAGCACTTCAGTATCACCATTTGACGTTTTTATCATTTCTGCTTCAATGACATCTCCTCTTCCTTTTTCGAATCTTATGACATCCACTTTTTCGGCCACTAACCCTCTAGTACTATCATTTGACGTTTCTTCAGATTCTTCTCTCCCTTTTATGAAATCTGTGGCAGGCACCTTTTCGTTTCTTAATCCTTCTGTACTGTCATTTGACTTATTTGCAGCTTCTTCCCCAATGACATCTCCCTTTGTTTCCGCAGAATCTGTGCCTTTATAATTTTTGAGAGCATCTGTCAAACTGACTCCTTCAATTACTTTAGACAAATGATTCTCATCATCTTCTTCTGACTTGTCTGTTGGGTTGACATCTTCCTTCTCATTTTCTATCATCGATTGTGCTCTAACTTCCGCCATTTTGCTCATCAACTTGTCATTTGATTCATTTTCATTTTTGGCATTATCAGCTCTATACATTTTACGATCGTTTTCGGATTCGTTCTTGTAGCTTGTCTTTTGTGCCGAATTAGATTCAGGAGGTAGCGTATTTGATATATCCTTTTTAAGATCTTGAGTCGATGGTTTCGTGTCCTCCTCTTCATCTATTTCCTCTTCAACGGATGGAAGTTTTTCTTTAGAATTTAATCGGTTTATACTCATTGAGCGTCCCAAACTTTCCATTTTAATAATGTCAATGCCTGCACTGACGTCTGGTTCATTATTGTCGATTGTGTTTCCAAAATAGTCTTCTTCTTTCAGTTTGTTATGGCTTTCAGGAAGATTTCTAATTGGTGATATGAGAACCTCGGATTTTTCTACGGTTTCATGATCTCCGTCTTGCTCACTCTTGACAGCTGACGCGGTGGATTCCTTAGCAATTGAACTTTCTTCAACTTGGTTCTTCGAAAGAAGTTCTTTGTCATCTTTGACAATTCCTTCAAGACTATCATTTGGTAATTTAGAGGTTGTGTTTGCATCCTTGGTATCCTTGTCAACCTCTTTACCTTTTGACTTTGCTATATTTTGAAGCCCCGAAGTACTAGCGCCGTCATCTTCGACTTTATCACTTTTATTGATTTCTTCAACAGACTTAGGAGTCTCAACATCGCTTCGTTCTTCATCAAGATAAACGTCTAAGTCTCCAAGATTTAAAGGAGGCACTAAAACTTTGACATTAGACTCGTAATTTTGTACAAGTTTCGACTCTGCTTTGGGACTAGGTTCGGCATCAGACATGGCTATTTTGGTGTCAACACTGAGATCTTTTAAAGCAGGCGTGTCTACAGCTCTGACAGCTACTTCTTGACTATTTTCACCTGCAAATTCCAATGATTTGAATGATTTTTTAGACGATTCGTGAATTTCTTTTGATTTTTCTAACTCTTCCTTCGCTTCTTTACTAGGAGTATCTTTAGCAGAATCGTCCTTAGAATCCACAGCTTTTAGCTCTTCAATATTAATAGAGTCTAGTTCTTCAGGACTCTGCTCAGCTTTATGGCTCATTTCAAAACCTTCCACATTGTTGTTTGCATCATGTTCCAAACCAGTGCTGGGTCTTCGTTCATCTGGCTGTATGTCCTTTGTATGATACTCCGATATTATGTCTCTTATCTCCAAGCCTGGGTACAGATTATTTAAGTTTTGAAGCTCCCTTAATTGTAATTCAACTTCGGAATCATGATTTTCTTTCAGAGATGAAGTTGGTCGGCTCAAATTGTGACCACTATATAATGACTCAAAATACCCAAGCGAAGAAGATGTTCGGGGAATGAGGGCGTCAATTAGAAGGGTATTAGAGTATTCGTTTGGATCCGCTTCGGTTTCTTTCGAAATGCTAAGTTCAATTTTGGGTTCTAGATTCCTGCTTGTAACAGAACTTGCCTTGGATTCCAAATTGCTTTCTCCTGGATCTAGTTCTAATTTGTCTTGGGAAATGTTCCCTTTGTCAATACTTATTTCAGAATTGTCAGCCGTAGTGCTGGCAGAGTTGCCATTTATGTCGACATTATGTGACAGATCTGTAGTTTCTTGCTGAATATTTTCATTTGCAGAAAATGGCGGAACAACGTTGACAGATCGCTTTTTACGGTGTGTTGATGTCTTAGATATGTCATATGAGGTTTTAATCTCGCTTAATTTCGGATCAATATCTGGATCCTCTTCGGTAGAATCCGTCTGAGATGTGCCCAATGGATTCCCTGGCTTGCTCTTGTCCTCAATTTTTAATTCCTGCAGTTTTGGGACTTGTTTTTTGTCATTTGTATTCTCGGATTCTTTGTCTGCTTTGTTGTCGACACCAAGTTCAGAGTCGTGTACTTCGTGGGATTCTTTTACTTCCTCCTTAAGCTGTATGTCTGCTGGAGCCTTTTCATTAGAACCTCGCCTTGATGTGGACAACTTTGCATGATCCTTTTGATCTTTATGTGGGTCTATAGATCTAGGTCTACCTAGTGTTTGGTATGAAGCAGCCGATTCTCTTTCAATAAATTCAGTAATATCAAGTGTAAGTTTAGAGTCAATTCCAGGATCTGCCGATTCCTTAACCTGCTGTTCCTTTAACAGTTCACTTTCCGTAGACTCTTCTTCTATCTCATGACCTTCATTTACTTCATAATCCTTGAAGTCATCGCGAATATCTTGTTCTAAAACATTCTCAATTTCTGTTGCGTTTGACTCCTCTGATGTGCTTGCCTTTGAATCCAATGACGCTTCCTCGAATTTCTCATCGCCCAAGTCCTTAGTCAAATCTATATCTCTCGCCTCATGAGCTTTTATGCTTCCAGCTGAATGCTTATTCTTTATATTTTTCCTCTCAACAACTGGAGTACGAGGTGGATGAATTCCATACAAATACGAAGGCGTTCTTTCGAGTTCCATCGATTTCTGGACATCCTCTCCTTGCTGCACATCATCTGTATCCCCATATAGACTACCATCATCATCTTTAACCTCTCGTTTCACAATCTGGGTAACATTATCAATTGATTCCAAAGAATCCACATCCAAGTCTTCATTTTCAAGCGAATCTCGCTCCATTATACTCTCATTCAAACTATCAGAATAGTCTGCATCATCTCGATCCTGATAGAACACATCATACAGTTTCAAGGATTCCCTAGTGACTGGAACGAACTTTCGCACTTGTACGTCATTCTGGTAGGGATAAGCGGCATTATTGCCTATGTCTACACTACTGCCAAGACGAACCGCAAAGGGTTCCTCTTCAATTGTTGCCGGTTGTGGTGATGTAGCTGGGAATGTATCCGGAGTTGCTCCAAGCGATTTTGGGAAATTTAATGGGAAATCTGGAACTTCCTTTACATCGGTTATGTGTTTTTGTATTTGTGTTGGATCACTACTAGTATTACTATCAATCTCAACGGTATTTGTGTGAAGTGAATTTTGTTGGTCATTGCTGCCAATTTTTGTTGATAATATGCCAATGTGTGCAGTACTAGTATCCTGTTTATGAAAACAATTTTAGAATAAACAATTCAAGCAATTGACTTACCAACGTTTACATCAAGTGGTGCTGTTACATCGAATAGTGTTACATCTTGATCGATTGATTCAGTGTTGCCTGCAAGAAATAGAAGAAAAGAATATCTTAAGGACAATAACAATAAGGTCCCTTAGAGAGGAGCACCTTTTATAAACATATTTACCTTGCATTGGCCAAAGAAAACCCTAACCAAAGATTTGCCTGCTAAACAGTTTTTTTTCTTGTCTAGCAATCACATCACAATGGGAGTCCGAAAAGACTGAGTGAACAGAATCAGATGACGCAGTTAGGAGTTGGAAGTATTTAAGGGGTTAAGCAAAGTCTTTGGCGCTGCTTGGCTTTTGTTGTGGAGCTCTTAGGCTTGGTTACGTTTATGGGTACCTTGCGACCAACAGTTGCTGCTTTCTTAGACCAAGGAAAAAGTTGGTTCAAACACGATAGCTTACCCTACTGTCAAAGAATGTCGACTTGAAGTTTTTGATGCAGTTTATTCAGAAAAAGAAATGTGGATCTATTAGAACCGCAACGAACTCAACTGGTTGAGATTTGATTCATCAATAGAACGAGGTGAGAAGCGTCTTGACCATAAAAAGAACGATAGCTGCAGATGACATTGCTTAAGATGCCATTTATGCCCGGAAAGTTTGTTATATCTAGTGACAGTCCCGCCAGAAGTCTGGTAGAAGTGTGTAAGATTAGGTAGGTCATTATTCGGGTTTGACAGTTGTGTATGCTGGGAAATCAGGCTTTTAGTATCTTTGCGAAACTATCAGCTACTCCCTTCCCTCAAACCAGAACTCCTTCTGTCAATCACACAGGACGAAATACGGGATGAGCTTAGCATACTCTATGCTGACATCAAGTGTTTAAAACAAACTAAGCAACTCTACAGCAGGAGTAGAGCTAATTAGAAGAGAACCAAAATTTGTTCACGGCTTTTGATCTTGCCAGGTGTGTTAAGGTGGTGACTGATGGATTAAAGAACACTATCGAAAGGAAAGTGTGAAATAGGTGCAAGCAATAATTCTAAAAAGAAGAACCTGCCTGGGTGCTTATTTTTCATTAAAAAATTCTACAAAAATCGACTGTATATCATATTTTATATATGAATATATTATATATATTCGTCATTAATTGTCAGTATATCAACAACAATACCATTCAACGTCGTTCGCGTGACATAAATCCAATGGAACACGTACGCAACGCATTCGCATCCAACCAACTCCATTCAACTGTCTATTCAACTCGACAAATGTATAACCTCATACAGTTGTGCAAAAACTCACGTTGCCTATGTTGAGCAACGCAATTCGACTTTAAATTGAACATATTCGCGTTGAACCCGTTCCGAGCCTCTTATGTCTAGTTGATCAACTCGTTCAATTATTGAATAGCCTTGTTGATCAATTTGTGTGATTTTGGCAAAAAATTGGTTGCTTTAATTGATCAACTGCGTTTTCAGTTTGGTTGCGCAACAAGTTGGTGGACCTGTTGATACTCTTGCACGAGCAAATCGAGCTCAAATGGACATATGTAGTTGAGGACCTCGTACCTTAGAGTTGAATGTGTTTAATAGGAAATTGATACGTTGCGCACTTTGTGTACGACCAAGTTAATACTGCCCATTGTGGCTATATTGAAGATGTCACGCTCGTCGTATTACTTACCAGCAGCACATTAAATTGCTTCTAGCGCCATCTCTTGCACCTTTTGAAATGTTAGAGGCGAGTTGGGCCTATCTCTGAATACTAATAATCCTATTCACCAATTCAAATCCTGTTCAACGCTTAGAAAAATATAAATTGAATCCGTTTTACAATTTAGTTGATCTCGGTGTCTGGACATCAGATCAGATTAAAACATTTACCAAGTTTTAAGTTAGACTTTGAGAAATGCAACTGCGAGAACCCTGTCCAATCTCATGTATTACAAACAGACAAACAATTTAAAAAAAACTTACTTTGACTTATGATAATGCTATTATAATTTACAGTTTTATTTAGTATTTCACTATTTGGTCCTACGTTATTGCCTTAGAGGCCAGAAAAAAAACTCTCTTTCAGTGTTAGGAACAATTTTGCAAAAAGAAACACGTGATTCCCTATCTCCAATAAAATTCCACCAACTTTGCTATGAATCATTATTTTTTGCTAAAAGTTAACACAATCAATTACCATTCTCATCAGCTATCGATTTTTTATCCTCTACCACTGCTGGACTCTGTTCAACCGCTACCAATGGTTCAACTTGAGTTTTTTGTTCCTTGAACTCAGTTGATCCCACGTCAGCACTACCATCTGCGACCTCTTCACGTCCTGCCAATCGATTTTCCCTTCCATCTTGACTGTCGGCCAACATTTGTATTGTCGACGACGAGGTGTAAGAAGCCGCTTCAGATACATTGTCCATATCTTCTTGAATATCCCGCTTGATTGGATTTGTATTTCCTTCTGCTGGAACCTTTAGTTTATACTTATTTGCAAAGAGTTTCCGCATAGTCCTTTGAATAATTATAGCTGCTGTAGCTGCACTCAAGCCATTGTTAAATGCAGCCTCCTTCTTCCTGTCTGCGTAACGACGATAGTATCGTTGAATTACATAAATCGCCTTCAGATACTTTTCATCGTTGTAAATACTTTCAGTTTCTTCGTTTATCGATTCCATTGCTTTGAAACTGGCCATCATATCGGATTTCGATTTCCTCGGCTGCAAGTTGGGGTGCATAGGAGTTGGCCTCTGGCAGGAGTATCCACAATCGGCAGGAACTGCGTAACGTTGCTGGCCATTGAATTGTGCCTCGTAGGCGACAAATTGCTCATAGCCCTTGTGCATGGAGCCATCCCTCTGTTGGATGAGTTTTTCAAAGTGAACTGCCGCGAATTCATAGATATTCTCTGGCTTATCCCGCAGGACCTCTTTGGCGAGATCTTTCATCAATTCAATGAGTCCATTTGGAACGTGGGGTGTTAGTAAAGGCATTTTTTTCAACAAAAATAATTTATAAAGAATTTCAACTTGTTAATCGCGACCGAGAAACCGTCGACACGAAAAGTTAGATCAATACTGACGGCAAATTGCTGGAACTGCTGGCACTTTCGATTCGTAACCACGGGCTACCGTGGTCTAAACAAACAGAACTACCGGCTTACGACCTATTTCCTGGAAACCTGCTTCATCCCTTGCAAAGTACTATTTTGTGTGACAAACAAATGGAAGGTCAATTTAAATTGACCACAGACAATTGACATACTGGCCATCGCATGTTTGCACAAATTAAAGGCAATCGCACAGAACCCCCTCTCTCTTGGGGGACAGGTCAAGAGTTCATTCGGTTTTTGGGTCATTATTCATGTGTCCACCATCCACACAGCGATACAAGGGTGGAATGTGGAATAATAAATCACCATCCCTCTGTGTACGAATTTGTTTTATTAATTTCAATTTGTGTTAGGTGTTTGGGTGTATCCGCACGCACGCAAGGATACATATCAGTCGGCGACGTCATCATCATTAGCTTCAACAATGCGACATATAATTGGAATGTCTTGCACTTTTGTCGGATTGCCGACTTTCGTGTCGTCAAGAGACTCGGCGATAATTTGCGATTTGAATAGCTGCCACTTGCGTGTGGCTAGGAAGTCCTTAAACAGTATCTCACGTGAGGGTATTGTTGAGTTCAAATAGAAACGCATTCGTTGCCATATGTTACCGGGATTTTGAGGCTTTTCAAGAAGCCAAAAGCGTGGTATTAGAAGACATTGCACTGTGGTTCGTGCCATGATTACACGATGTTCGAGTTGTTCGCCGAGACCGAAAATCCCACCGAAGGTGAGCGATCCAACGTCTATAAAGTGGTTCTCCAGCTTAGCGGGTAGCTCCTGCAAAAGGAATCGTGTACATATTAGCTGATAAAGGGAAAGATTTAGCTTGTTACCTTTGCACTCTCTGTTGACATACGGCTGACTATAGATACCTTTTTACTAACAGACGATTGCCTTTCACTTGCTTGGATATCAGATCTTTGTGACTGTGTTGATAGGCGCTGCACGGCTTGGTCGAACTCTGGTACTGATATCCTTTCGGTGGCAGCTCTTAAATCCACGCCACACATGGCTGCATATCTTTTGTAGTCCGATTTACGGGCCTGGAAATTACAATTACAAAACATATAACACAATTTCCTAAAAAAAAAAATAACAGAACTTCAAGTGTGTCAACCTTAGACTTTGGTTAGACAATATGTAAGTGTTGCTCTGGCCAGAGCTCGAGTCAATTGGATGTCCTACATATTGCCCATGTTCACTCCCAGGTGACTTAATATATGATCAAGTAGGATGGAAAGGATTCCGGTGCTTAAGAGGCTTTGACTTCTGGTGTGTACAAGACGAAACGTTTCTTTGACGTTGAGAGGAAACCTTGAAAGATATTCTACTTTTGGAATGTCTACCCAAATACAACTTCAGTTAAAACTTCACGGTTACATTTCCATACTGTATGAACTGGGAATAGGAAAACCATTATTTGAACAAAATGTGCGCTCTTGGGAGTCTCAGAATCCACCATTAATTCCACTCAAAGTCACTAAATGGTGTGCAATATACGCCATAGGTGTCATTAGGCCTAATTTTTTCGTGGGCACAGTCGGCAAAACGGTTACTGTGGCTATTGAGTTTTAATTGCCGCGAATTGATGAATCAGCACTGGAGGTCAATTTTGGCAAAATGGTCAACTTGTCAGGAGGTTTCTTAGGTGTTAATTGACACTCAACTGGACACTGTGCCCAAACAAGGTGCCATCTAAGATTAAGTGAACAATACCTAATTTGGATTAAAACTTTTCTATAAATCCAATTTTATTACTTCTTTTTGTTCTCATCTGTCATTTTTCCTTTCAATGTTCAACTCCAACCTCAAAACCTATACTTTGTTGTTGCTATTCCACTGACAGAGCCTTCCACTGATAGAAATTTTTTAATGATTGCTATAACTGACTTGTCAAAAAAAAAATGAAACGACTGATTTATTCCAATGATGCATTTCAATGATAGCCTTAACTGGCCCCTAAAAAGAGGTCCTTATTGGTTTAAGAAGGTCTGTTTTTCTTCGTCAGGCGAACCACGCGTAGGGGCGTAATGGTGACGCAACAAACTTTAGTCCTTAACTGGGCGTTAAAATTCGATCAACATGCCGCTGTCAAAAAATACCCGTTGGTTAAATTGAAAGAGAGGAGAAGGGAAAATAAAAAGTTGTTGTTGTGACATTTGACATTCGGAACCACTCGGTTGGTACTAGGTTTCAATATTTATTAACCATAGGTGGTGTCTCAGCTGACTGGGAGAGTTAGATCTGATTTTTGCGTTCATTCGTAATTCACAGTACTTTTTTCCACTCGTGTTGGGATACATTTAATGGATCGAACTATTCATTTAATGACCATTGCATCTAGTAACAGTAGTACTACACAATGACCACCTACAACTTACTAGCTTACTCACATATTATCTCTCCCTAAAACACTAAAGGAATGCAAAGCCGCACCTAGTACTAAATATGAAAATTTTAGGTTAGGTAGGTCGGTAGGTCACAGCTTACGGTGACCAACATGTCAGCAAGTCAGGTTAAGTTTAGTTATGCCTAGTACCATAAAGTTGGAATAAGATATTTGAGCTACTTATGCTAGTTTCAAGCAGTTTTCTCTACCTTGTAAGAATTAACGTATCTACATTACTATCCACCTACCTTTCTGTAAACCCCTGCAACTTCTTCCTCATCCTCTTCTTCTTCCTCTGAACTAGCTGAAGAATGAGCCTCTTCGTCATCGTCTTCGGCTACTTTCGATCGCTCCGCTTTTGTTTCATTTAGTTTCTTTAAGAGTTCTTCATTGGTCAAATCAGCGAATAGTAGTGCTCCTTCTCCTTCTGAAATATCGATGAGGCTGTAGGATTTCAAACCATTTTTCTCCGTCACCTTGTAAATATCAAATGAAGATGAAAACTAGCTAAACTTTTAAATCTCTACTCACTTTCATCTTTAAGCACTGCAGTATCATGCATTGTCCACTTATCACGAAATGCACATAAGTGAGTGGTCCTTTATCTTCGTCATAAATCGTCTCCAGAGGTTCATACTGCTTCAACAGTCCAACTTTACACACATAAACTATCTGCCACAAGAAGAAGAAAAAACCCCTCAATTTTTTATAAACACTTGGTAACACTTTTGGTAGCTAACCTGATTTGGACTCCAGTCCTTGAAGTAATCAAATGAAGCTAGTGCGATTTTTTTCTCTTGCCATTGTTTCTCCATATAAGGACGAAGTATACGATCAAAGTCCTCCTCGTAAACAGTCAGGAGCTCTACATCGTCTGAAAGTAACTCACAGATTAACCCAGAAACGATTGCGCTACGCTAAAGGTAATAATACATATTTTTGTGAGTTACAATTGAATCAGATAAGGAACCTAGATACTCGTGGGTGGTAGTTACACCTACACCAGCCGTTGGTCTTTGTAGACATCTAACAGAAGGATAACAAACTGATTCTGATTTGGCTTTGCAATGACTTTGCTATCAGGCACAATAGGAAAAAAAAGAAGGAATATTAAATAGCCAAAGGACGAGGGCGGAGGTCGGGCACAGGGCACAGAGAACTATGCAATACGAATCGATTTGCTATGAATTTTGATTAATAGAAAAATATTTTCATTTTCAAGTTGTCTTGTTGGGCTGTGTTATAAGTAGTCACGCAAAGTCTATCCCCGGTTCCTATTTCAATTGGATCCTAAACAGGATATACGAAAGTAGCGTGGCTGATTTGATTTTTGCTGGCTTTTTGTTTTTGGGTAGGAACGTTTGGTTTCATGGTACCTAATAGGAAATGAGCTATTTGATTAGTTTTGATATAAAATACAATTAGGAAGGTGAACGAGAATTGTTATGTTCAAATAAGTAGGGAATTGTGTTACGAGGGAATATAGTTTGAATACGTAATTGACTGATGGAAGGAAATAGTGAGTGACATGGGACAAGGGATGGGGTAAACATTTAGAAACTACTTACGCTGACTACTAGCACATAAAGTTGATCCCCTTAGTCGTTAAATTTACCAACATCGACCCACGAAATGGTTAAAAGTTCCGAGAACTTAACTTGACTTATGTCCTGTATTCCCTTGTGGGTCCTAGGGCCTCTTCAACGCCTACTCGCCATCGTGTGCGATTTCTGGAAATGTGCCTCAGCTCTCCACAGCTCTTTCCCAGTTGCCGTGCTTCCTTCTCCACTGTTCTGCGCCACGTACTCCTAGGACCGCCGCGTATCCTTTCATCGTGGTTAAGCGGGTAAGTTCCGAGAAACGTGTGATAAAACGACGAGCTGTAAGGACCTAAAAGCTTTAATTCCACGCAGCTTATGACAATTAATCAAACACTCGTCCCACAGCAATAGAAGCAAGAGATGTACGCTAAGGAAAGCCCGGCGACTGCACTACATACTTCTTCGAAGTCGAGTCTGTTAGTCGCAAGGCAAAGCCATCTAAAGTCTTAGGTCAAGACGAAGTCGCGATGATCTTCCTCAAGCCCCTAAGGATCGATAGGTATCTCTTGCCTGACCCAAGTGCTTAAACTATCGTTTCAACCACTAGAGTAGAATAGTTCCACTTCTTATCCCCACTCGATGTCTTTTCTATCCCCAGTTTCTAAGACTCTCGAAGCGCTAATTCTAACTTAATTTCACATCTAAACTGAGCCAAGGACGAACTCGTATTACTATAACTGCTCTCTCTAAAATCACCACGCACATCATAAAAGACTGCAACCGGCAACTTCGACCTCATAAAGAGTTCTTTCAATGGATTTCCTTTCGAAATAAGCATGCTTAGCTCTACATAGATATAAACGTCTAGAAGTCTTTCAAGTCTTTGTCTTTTCCAACATAAAAAGGCTCCGTCCGCTCCACATGACTCAGCCATCTTAGTCGCTGTATGCGAACTCTTTTAGCTAAGTCTTTGTATAGGCCCTATAGTTCGGCATTGTACCATCTTTTCCACTCACCGTCTATGCAGACGGACCTAAAGATCACTCGAAGAACTTTTCTCTCAAGAGAACCAATGGTGTCCTCTTCCGATCTTAATAAGGTCCATGCCTCTGCACCATACAGCAGGAGTAGAATGATGAGCATTTTACCTTGAGATAGGGCTTTATTACTTGTGCTGTGCTCACCATAGAACCATCACTGGAATATCCCCTAATCTACAGTGAAGAACCCTACAACGCAGTTGTTTGTTCGTTACTCAAATGTTCGTTGTTCATTCGATGTTCGGTGTTGTCAACACAACGAACATCAGGTAAAAGAATGAGAGTGTAAAGTCGAAGATATGATGAAACATACATCTGCCAGACTAACTTATTTCGACAAATGTCATACCACAATGGAATGCTTACTTGTACTCCTATACGTTTGATATCGGGGGCAATGTTCAATCAACTCTATTTCCCCAAGACAATCCCCGGATCCACAAATAAAGTCTAGCTTCTCCGTATATTTTTTTTCTTTCTGAAAGCATATTTCTTCTCAATTATAAGCTTCAATCATTAGTCCCACTTACCGAGTCGTAAACCATACTTGTAACTTCTATTTCTCCGCTTAAAACGAAGTACATAGCCATGGGTTCGCTTCCTTCTCTTATTATCAATCGTCCAGGATTCAGATAAATAAACTTGACAACATTAGCCAGTCGGGCACGTATTTTCTGAGAATAAATACAGGATATAGAGTTCAAATTTAAGCACATACCCACATACCGGTGGAAATCTTGCGAAGCACGTTAAATTCAGCATGAGGACAACTAGTCTCTTTCTTTCATCTACACTTCTCATATAAGTAGGACTTCGAATTAGTGCTTTCTCCTAAAAAATAAAATTAGTTTGAAAATATAGTTTTGAAATATTTTTGCATAACGTACAGCCATGGTGAGGACACCAATCTTCCTTTGCTGCCGCACAAGCATGGCAATGTTTTTCTTAATATTTGTTGAAATCTTTTGCACTTCCATGTCCTGAAGCCATGACCTGTTAAACATGACCATGCGTATTATCCCTCTGAAGCGCATTCTGGCCATTTTGCGCCTTTTTGTTAGTCCGCCCTGTTAAAAGGAAGACTGGGTTATTTTGTTTGCTTTTTCAAGTTTTTAACAGAGCAGTCACTAACGTCCTTGCCCCTTTTGCTCATGGTGGTGGTTTAGAAGAATCGAGTTCCTGAAAAAAGTTGTAAGAGTTTGATTTGTAAAAACGATTCAAAAGCTTTCCGAAGCGGCAAAATCTAGAAAATGAAATTTGTTTACAAATTTCCCTGATGTGACGTTAAGTACATAGGGGGACAGATTGAACCGACACATTGGGGTTATTGACTCAATTGAACCTTTACTTGCAATAGGCATTGGCTAATAATGTAGGTGACCGTGAAGGTCAATGTCCGTTAGAGTGACTAATCCAATCAAATTCTTGGTGTTGGCTAGGTAGGGTGGATCATGCAATTGAACCCTTCTTCAGTAATAGTGTGAGATTACCACCAACCCAACCCAGCTTCTCTTCTACTCTTGCGAGGGCTTACTACAGCCTTATTCACATGCTTGGCTCGTACGCTTTAGTAACATTAGCGTTTCTCCTTCATGATGTGATGGGATGCGATTTAACTGACTACTTCTCAAAATTCTTGCGCGCTCATCTGATGATGTTCTCTGAGGTTTAGATCCCTTTCAGCCTGTTCGCCAACAAGTTACGGCTTCCATGATATCGGGGACAGTGAAATATTGTGTGTTCAGTGTTATCCACTGCTTCTGTACACACATCTGTGGAAGGGAGCAGTAAAGCATCACCGACATAGTGACTCTTGCCAAGAGTTGTCTTTCTTTTGTTTAGGTCCTCCAATATTTAGCCTAATCCTTGCCAGGGTAGCTGTTGTTCTTGCTGCATTTTCCGGTGCATGTTGCCGAGGTTGCATTGAGGTTTTGAGAAGGTCACTTGCCGTCCATTGGAGGTGACTGTTGTAATACTAATCTCTCATGGGGGAATGTTGATGAGGAATGGGTATGGTATGTGGTTTGAGGTGTTACTTTCCATTGTTAGCAATCGTTTGACAGGACTTCCACTCTAATGAAGGTCTGCTCATCAGGTAGTGTCTTGTAATTACATATTCTTACTATGAGGATTATTTTCCTTCTGTTTAGAGATAGGAGTCTTTTGGTTTTCCTTTAGAGAACCGATCTTTCTAAGTTACTCCGTCTTTTGTTTACGATTGCTAATGCTTCGTTTCAATGTTTATGTTGGGATTACCGGCATTTCTCTGTTATCACTTAGAAGCGAGTTTGGAATATCTCTGTGTCATAGGACCCAGCACAGGATCTATTTAAGAGAATCGCGTCATTGTTTGGCCCACCAGTTGGCGTTTGCAGATCTTTGATCGTTGACTGGCTGTCAATATAGAGGGAGGATGGTAGATTTACCATATAGAGTCTACGGGTTGCTTCATGAATGATTGATACTTTCACTTGATCTGTACAACAATGGTTCAGAAATTGGAGAGCTGCGTTATGCAGAGGTCCCTCTAAGAATATCTCTCCTTCTCTGCAATAAAGGTGTGTATTCTACCTGTCGATTATGTACATTTCATGAGCCTTCCAAAGCAACATTTTGATTGTATTCAGATAATTCTAATGCATTGAGGTAGGCATTTCCTTTCCGAAATCTGAAATCACTTAAGCAACATTTCAACTTGTCGCAGTCCTGCACTCGATAGTTTTTATCTCGCCATGAGTGTGCCGCGACACATTGACTCGTATCCCATCCCACAGTGGTATATAGTATTTCTAAGAAACTTTCACTTATCACTGTCCGAACCGCACACCCATGAGGTCAAAAAACCAACACTAGTGATTCATTCTTATCTCACACAAAGTAGATTGCACATTTAGAGTTATTTTTTTGCTGTCGACTTCTTTAGTCTTCTTCTTGGCGTTCAATCGAAAGCATTTCAAACTTTCTTTCTCTAGTATTATCCAAGTATTCTCTTAATTAGAAATGTATCTCCGAGCAAAACTATTCCAATTTCAATTGTTTTTAATTTCCGGAATTTATGTTGAATGTAACACTTACATCCGTCCGCCATAAATCCACTTCTGACATCTTTGTAAATATACACTTCTTCCAGATGTGTTCGCAAACAGCTTGGGTCGTGATGTGATCAATAAATTCAATAAAACAACTTGTTTTCGATCTGATGACGCACTAGAATCAAACGGTTAGATAGCTATACGAGTAAAGTTTTTATTTTTTTTTTGTATTTATCGTCCATCCAACAAAAATTTATTTTACATTTACAGTTCAACCGGAGGAAATCAAAAGTGTTGACGGAAATCATAGATTTTATGGCTTTTTGGTAGGCCCAATAGCCCTGGTAGATATAGATTGAAATTTAATTTTGTTTATCGTCCTCTAGGCGAAGATCGGTTGGACGTCTGCATCGGGTGAGGTGACATTTCACTGTGGCGGGACATTGATTTCGGATAAGTTTGTTCTGTCTGTTGCCCATTGCATGGATATCGAACGAGTAGGTGACCATAATTTATAACATAAAGGCAAATTTAAAGAAAATAACATGTAGCCTTTGTACAAGCCACAACCGGATATGGTGCGGATTGCAGAGCGGCCATTTGAAGGTGATATCGTTGGAAAGGACATAGCTATTGCTAGCATTTACACACATCCCTTGTATGGACTTCACAGTATGTACGATGATATTGCACTGGTGAAGCTAAGTGAGGCGGCAAAGTAAATGCAATTTGTTCAATATTACATTGTAGCAAGTCAAATATGGAGTTTTCTTTTGTTTAAGATACAAACCGGCATGCATTTGGACTGGTCTAACGTGGCCAACATCGAGTATATTCGCGTTGGGACATGGTGAGTTTGACCAAGCAGTTTTTAGAGATCTTACCATACCTACATATGTATATATAATTTTGACTTTCAATGCAATCGGCACAGATCACAGAAAATAACAATAAGTCCTTGTTCTCAACTCCGCCACCTGTGATCGTCTAACATATGTTTATCGGAGACTTTAACTGTCATGGGAAAGTTTCTCAAAATATTTTGCTCTCAGGACGGCCTAGAACTTCCACTTCCTTCAATAAATGTGTGCATCGCACAACACCTGTTCTCGTATTTAAAAAGTTCAGGTGGAAGCCTATCAAATTCAGCGGCGATAACATTACAATATATTTCCAGTTTTCTGATGGCTGCTCTCCCGCTAAAGGTACATTCACAGCTCAGCGACCAGCGAATAGGCGAACCGCAAATAAACCATTTTTAGCACATTTACAGACATACAATTCACTATAATCAAAGAAGGGAATTTAATTTATCTATCGTTTTATAGAAAAAAAGTGAAAATTGTGATTAATAATAGACGAATACTTTTTTCGAACTGTCATATTTTATTCACATTCCACAGATGAAGAAATCCACATTCGTGCGACCAAAATATTCGCGAGAGTTTAACCTCCAAAATTTGTTTTCCACAGCGACTGCTGTGAATGAAACGTTAAAACTGGCGAATATTCGCTCCTTCGTGTTCGCAGATCGCTGAGCTGTAAATGCACCTTTACTTCTTCAATACTAGATGAAGGTGTTGGTTCACCACCAACTGGAAGTGTTTGGAGATGTCCCATCACTCTATTGCTCCATTCACAGCTCAGTGACATATATTCGCAAATTTTGACATTTTATTCACATTAGCTTTTTTAAGCAACCTGAGAGTTTCCCTTGCCGTTTAACTCAGGAAAAAAGAATTGTGGTGTTAAATGTGGATTGCGATTGTGGATAGCGTTTCACATCTATTTATGCATTTGAATGATAGCTATAACTGGCGTCTTAGCTAGTTCGAAAAGGCTTTGTTCTGGATGTCAATATAATTATCAACATTTCTTTTACAGACCTGAAGGAAATTGGATCTCAACAAGTTATGAGTCTAACTTTGATGTTCAACAGTGATTGTGATCGTATCTATTCACCGTCAAGAAAACTACCTAGCGGTATAGTAAATTCTCAAATTTGTGCTTGGAAGTCAAATGTAACTGAAGCAGACAAGTGCAAGGTATTCATATATGATAGCATTTACACATTTAAATCGAATACAGATAACCTTTTTTATTGATAGGGTTTTATTGGAGGTCCACTACTGACTCAGTTAGAAGAATACCCGGATGACATTTTTGTAATTGGACTTACAAATTATGGACAACGATGTGCCTCCAGTGACTGGCCAAATATATATACAAAACTGTCATTTTATAGCGATTGGATTATCGAGACTGTTAATGATGATTAAGGGATTTTTCTCTTAAATCCTTGAATGCTTTTAAAGGAATATAAATATGTTTATTTGGCATATAAAACAATGTTTCAACGGTCCATAATTTCATCAGGAAAGAGCGCTCCGACAGTGTTTTTTGCTATAGAATATATCGCTTCTTGCCTCTTCACTCGAAACTCATTGTTTTTCAGATGTTTCAGATAGTTGGCCACAAATTTAATCGGTTCATCTGGCTTAGTTACATGCATAGCTGCTAAAGCTGAGACTAAGTCCTTGTTAAAGTGCGCCTTGAAATAATCGAATAGCTCGGAACGTTTTACCAATTGTTCTGGAAGAAAAGATTTTTAAATGCTGCTGGTTAGACATGTATTCTATTCTTACCATTCCTCATCCAAGCAAAGTCGGTATAGAAATCCTGGCAAATTTCAGAAGCTTCCATGGTGCTCGATACAGAGGGACACACTCCACTGTGGCTACTTCTATCGTCGATCAGTGAGAAGATATGCTTCAATCCTTTTTCACACGAATCGATATAAAACAATTCATCACAAAATTTCCTGTCGATAGATTTTAAACGAACCTCCACCGCTGGTCTTATTTCGCGTTCGCAAAATATCCTAAACCTTCGCAGATTGTCCACCTGCTGGTAGTGCAGGGCTTTAAACTGTGTTTTAAGTTCGAAAAGTTTATCCACATTCTGGCTGATAGCATGACATTTTTGCTCCTTAATTAGCTGGTATTTCTCAATTTCACTCGAAAAAGTTGCATTGGTTGCTTCAATCTTCTTGACTAGCTCATCGATACTTTGCAATTTATCTTCCGTTTCCAGATATTCGTTTTCTTGCGTACGCTTGACTTCGTCTTCCAAGAATGCCAGTTCCGAGTCGAAATTGCTCTTTAAATTTTGAATTTCGGTGTTTGTGCATTTGATGTCATTGTCCAGTTGAAGGAGTTCGTATAGAATCGCACGGATTGCATTTCGTTGGTTAAGAAATACCAAATGATACGGATGCAGTGTTGTAGTTTCCCAATTCTCTTTTGTTAGCTTAGCATCGGCCTCCTGTTCGGTCATTTTTTCTTCTAAAATTTTTATTATCTTACGATTTCGATCAGAATAAAGTTTAGCTAGGTACAGATAGTTTTTGTTTGAATAAAGTTTTGGCGAAAAAAATTGTGCTACTTTAGTTTCCCCGCTGTGCAGGTAAAAATAAATAAATATTAGGCCTTAAGCAGTCCACAAGACCTAGCTTCTCACAACTGTACGTGTTATGCGCGGTATATATTGCTGCACGTACAGAAGTGACGTATGCGAAGGGCAAAGGGATTTTGAGAAACTTCCTCAAGACAGTAATATTCTTGAATGTTTGTCAGTCACTAGCAAGAGGTGGGGCCTTGGAAAAAACTTTGATGGTATTGTTCTGGATTAAAACTTGGTACCTTATGCACTGTGGTCCAACCACTGAGCCACGGCATCCACCAAGCCAAGCTATAGCAAGCCTAAAACAAGCGAAACAACCTGTACAAAGTCCGAAAAAACCTAGCCCAAATAACACAGATCACGTTCGAACACTGGAGAACACGCGACCAGACTACTTTAGTAACATCAGAAGCATGCGGCAAGTACAACAGATCCAGAGCCTACTATTAGTTGGAAATGTTTAACTATCGGGTTAATTTCGTTTGTTGGTTGCAAGTACATTCAGCGCTCATTTTTACGGGCTTAGTGCTTCGTCCCTTATTGTTGGGTGGGAGTTCAGTCACAATCTACAAGTTACAGGATTTAATCTAGCTTACGTGGAGGTCATAGAGACTTCCAGAGCCGACAACGCGACGTCTTGAGGAAACTTCAACAACAATTTTTGTGGTTTTTATTATATGGATTGCTTTTCATTCATTTCTTCCAATAAAACAAAATCCTGTTAATTTTTTCGATATTCAAACCGTAACGACCTCTTCATTACCCACACTTCACATGCTCATTCAATCCATTGATTTGGCACCACTGCCACCTGTGGAATGTGCCAACTGTCAAAGAAAACTTGTTTCGCATACGTCATTAATGTCATAGAAATTCCGTTACACTTCTTTATTTGGTGAAAGTTCTCTCGCACTTAAGGCCTAATTAACAATTCTTTTCATGTTTTCGGATATTATTTATTTTTTACTTAATCCCATCAATAAAATTCACAAATGGACGGCAGCAAAACTCAATCCGTAAGTTTTCCACTTAAAGAGCCACGAAATTTCCACTGACATTTCTTCATTAAGCAGCCAATCATCGGTGAAGAAATCTCCACAACCAAAGTGAACCACTCAAGTGTCCCGATTAAAAGTGTATTTATCTTCCTAATTGCCACTGTTTTCAGTGCTGTTGTATTAGAAGTCCTGCCAAACACCACACATAGTCTGTTTCCATCGAAATCTCAGCATGACACGGGGAATTGTAGTTCAGATGGACGTGCAAAACGAACATATGCGGTCTATGGGAAGAGTAAGACCGAAGAGCATCTCAATCATGTAGTATCCGTCCTCCAGAGACTCGGTTACGATCGAACCACAGTCGAAGGCGACTGGGATCTTCTCTGGGCACATGACTATCCATTTCTGACTATGCCAAAGCGTCTAAAGAATCTGGAACCACACCAAAAGGTTAATCACTTCCCCGGTTGTGGTTTTCTAACGAATAAAGTGGATTTATCCACAACTCCACTGCCATTCCTCCCGAAAGCCTTTAAACTACCCTCTGAGAAGGATGAATTCCTTAAGTACATCACCGACAACCCGACCGCTCTGTTTGTAGAAAAGCACAACGAGCATCGATTCATTGAAATCAAGGCTCCACAGGACATAGACCTCGATTCAAACAGCAGTTTTGTTCAGGAATTCATTCAAAATCCATTCCTAGTGGATGGATACAAATTCGATATTGGAGTCTACGTGCTTTTAACCAGTGTCGATCCTCTAAGGGTGTACATATACACAGGAGACATCCTCTTTCGTTACTGTCCGGTTAAATACCATCCCTTCGATCCAAGG
This sequence comes from Chalcosyrphus nemorum, assembly GCA_949716465.1. NCBI lineage: Eukaryota > Metazoa > Arthropoda > Insecta > Diptera > Syrphidae > Chalcosyrphus > Chalcosyrphus nemorum. Next base: position 26,124,828 of record OX454333.1, read on the forward strand.
AACGTCGACAAATATGTCGTAGGAGATGACTACTTGCCGACATGGGAGGTGCCTTCATTGGGAAAGTTCTACAATAAATTCAGTGGCAATATGAGAGGAGCATTTGACGCGTATGTTCGAGATCAAGGCAAAGATCCGAGCGGAGTGTGGCCACAGGTTGAAGACATCGTTCGGCGGACAATACAGTCGAAGGAGAAGCACATCGCCGACATACTTACGTCGTATAAGACGACAAACTTCTTTGACTTGATGAGGTTTGATCTGATCATCGATGAGAACTTGAAGGTGTACTTAATGGAGGCGAATATGAGTCCGAATCTATCGTCGGCGCATTTTAAACCGAACTCGTTGTTGTATGAACAAATTTTGTACAGTGTATTGAACCTGGTTGGAGTCGGTTCACCGGTGGATCATGCAATGAGGTGAGTTGGTTTCTGTATTAAGTAATTTTGTGTGTATTGGATTGTAGTATTACAAGTTGTGGGAGCAACTTGGACGATGCAGCTCTACTCACACTAAGTGAAACGTTCAGGCGATTGCTTGTTTGTTTCGGATGATGACCAGTTGGAGAGATAAAAAGAGTGTTTCCTATTAATATGCGATGTTTACTTAAGGTGATAAGGATGAAATCATCATCGCGATCGAAGTACTGCAAAGCAACATCGATAGGACTATATGCTCTTACTCTTACCACCCTAAGTAAACATCGGATGGATATTTCAATATTTAAAACTAATCCGAGAGGCCAAACTAAATTGAAATTAAATTCTTTCTCTTTTACGCCCTTACACAGCATTTTGTTTCATGTTTTTCAGTTCTGATGATGTGGAGGAAATGATATCCACCGATAAAAACTTGGCAACACTACTGAATGTTTGTGCTGACTTTAATTGTGATAAATCCTGCAATGTGCTCGAATGTGAATTATGCCTTCCATGTCTAAGCGGAACCGATTACGAGATATTACGTACAGCCTATCGAGAACACATTCATAGGATCAACATGAAGCGCATTATACCCAAACCTATTGTAAGTTTCCGTCTTTGTTGTCTTCTTTTTTTTTCAAAATATATTATCTGTTGTTGATTTTATGCAGGACGACAGAAAGAATTTTGACATCGGGAAGGAAACTCAAGCTATGACTACCAAAAATCAATGGTTAACGAGATGGTTCTACGCAAAGTGTGTAGATGATATTACGTGGTGCTACTAACCAAGAGTCGTATTATTATTTTAATTTTTACTCAAAAAATTGTATTATTTTTATGTTGTTTTAACATTTACTAAACAAAAATAAGAAAAGACACAAAAAGAGTGTTTTAATGGTCCATGATTTGATCAGGAAAAAACAGTTGCTTCTGCAACATGTTCTTCACTCGAAATTCATTGTTTTTTAGGTGTTTCAGATAGTTGGCTACCTTGGTTCGGGGGTAAAATGTTCGCAGGTAGAACTAAAACGACGAAATAGTGATCAAACTGCGGCTGCACTGGCAAGGATCATGCGGAATATTGAGATCCCAAACAAAAGAAGATACTGCTCTTAGCAATAGCTGCAACGTCAAAGATGCCATGAGGATGAGATCGTACAGAAAAGGCTAGAGAATCAAAGCCTTATGAGTATGCAGCGCTTTTTAAACAACCAACCATATTAAAAAAAAAAAACGAAATTAAACATTTTGTCAATAGTCTTTACATGCACGAGTCTACCAAGGACAATCCTCTAACAATGGTAGGAATGATTGTATACTACTCTGCAATTGCAATCGAATCATTTGAAACTGTGGAACACATCAAGTTCCATCTGCTGACTTACAGGCTAGGTGAGGACTTAACCCCAAAGAACATCAGGTTGCAAGAAGGTATCATAACGAAGCTACAACGAAGACAGGAGTGACAACGAAACATAACGCAGATGGCAGATGGAAGCTCCCTCTCTCGATAAAATGGTTGGCGGCAATGTCGTGAGGTCGAAAAATGAGAAGGAAGATGGGTTTAGTGCTTCGAAATCCCACACTGTTACTGAATAACAGAATTCGAAGGGACTATCGATAACTACTTCCTCGAACCTGACTATCTTGATGATCCAGGTTGAAAATAAAAACACAGTCATTTCCACGCTCATAGTCACCCGCAGTGGTAAATCTCCAGAAAAATATTTCTTTTGGCTTCATCACTCTGCTGCCATGTTTTAAGAAAAGACTAGACGATCCCAAGCTCACTGTATGATCTATAAACAAAGCTGATTCATCTATGTGGATCGCATTAGATCGCAACTGCCTTAATGGAGCCATAAAGATCTTTCCCAGGCAAATCATCTTCATCTTTTTTGAATCCCCAACAAAGCATCTGCTTCTAATGACATTTAGAACCCTTAACATTGTCTAAATCATGCTGCACTCTCATTTGCAAAATGATGTAATGCTTATAAGAAACTCCTTCTTTAATAGAAACAACAAAAACCTATTCAAACGTAAACAAATTGTTAAAAATGACGGTGTAGAACAAATTATAAAGAAATTTTCCTTGTAACCCGTCGATAACTGAGCGTTTGCTATAAAAAAAAATCTTTGAGTTTGACTTGCATACTCTTAGGCAGTCAGATAAATGATAATTTCCAAATTTGCTTTTTTTTCTCTTATCAAACGATTGCAACAAGTACAAAGTAAAATAATGAATTTGATATTAGATTGATGGGTTCGGAAAATTTTACGGTCTAGTGTCCCTAAATCTACAGCAACCATGTTTCATGGTATGCGTTAGGAAAGATTAAGGTTTTCTCAGCAGGCGGTTTACTATCTACTTGTTTACTGGCGAAGATCGATTGTTAACTTATCGTGCGGTAGCGTGGGAGATAAATGTTTGTAAAACAGAATCGATATATGGATAGCAAGTGAACGTATTTCTCAAGTCGCAGAACTTGACTCTTAGAAGCCCTCTAACCTCCTATCTAGACGTGTGATATAGTGGCGTTGATAATGCTTTTCGAAGACGTAGTGAACAAGCATCACATCAACCCGTACTGACAGAGACAGTCTATAGAATGCATGGTCGCAGCGCGTCGTCCTACAGACTGAATCTCTGTTAATATTTAAGGATAAGGATAATCAGTGCCGAAATCTCCTCTGACTCAAGCTCGATTCCTTCTCGACTGTTCTGAGCCGCGTTTTCCATTGTACTCTCTGTCTGGGTGAGCGGCTTTTACAGCATGGCATATTTCCAATGCCTTCATGCCGTAGGGGGTGTCCAATCCACTACCACTTTCTCCTTCGTATTGTAATGTTGATAGGCTTCTGGCCCGTTCTCATATAAAGCTGTTTTAGATAGCATTCGGCCAGAAAATCCTAAAGATTGTTCTTAAACACTTATTTACGAAGACTTGCAGAGTATGTGTGTTAATGGTGTCCACCTTTCAGATGCTGCACCCATAAAGCAACACCGATTCTACGTATCAGCGGAACAGTTGCAGAGTGGTTCTTAAGGTGATAACATTGCTTTTCCGGATGGTGGTGGATGCAGGTGTTTAGTTTTACATTTTGCTTAACGGTAAGATGGTAAAAGTCTTTGAAGTCCAGTAGGGCAAGGTTTCAAACAAACACAGTTGTCATCTTATCTCGGGAGCTGTAATGTTCTCTTTGAGCACTTTTAGATATGGAGACTACTTCTCGAGAGTCTTTGTTTTTTCCCTTCAATCGCAATTTTACTGTGTGAAGGCACACGCACAAAAAATTCTCACAAACATTTTTCGCCACAAAACGAACTAAACGCCGAGAACACAAAAATAAAGCAAATGAATGAAATTACGAACGAGGTAAAAGAGAATACGAAACAATTTTTTCAAATTCTTCTACCCGCCTGACACAGGCTACCCCGTTTACTTCTCATCTCCTTCTCCCTCACTTTTGAGAGTCTCGAGTCAGAGTCTCCCTGTCTAAAAGTGCACTTTGTAGCCGTGAATACAAGGAACAGCAGATCACCTCTCAAGAGGTGTCGAAACTTTAAAGCTTTCTTCACTTCGAAGGTGTAGCCACCAAGCCCGATGCATGCGACAGACCCGGGAAATCGACTATATATTAAAGATCTAGATAAGAAAGTAACTTTCAAAAAATTTTTTTTTTTTAATTTTTAAATTTATTATTAAATTAAATTACAAAAAGTACTATTTAGTACCATTTCATTGCATAATAATTAAATTAACAAGCTGGCTTGCAGTTCATCATACCATCAGCGCAATAATGTGGGAATTGTATTCCTTGCAACAAAATATCCGTGACACCCTGTTAAAACAAAATTTATTAATAAAACTCTCAATTTGATTAGAAAAATAGAAAAAATTAACGAAAAATTCTTCAAAATAAGCTTATCTGAGTTTTAAAAATATTTTCAAAACAAATTGTCAAGTTAAAACATCAACATGAATTTTATATTCCTTCAAATCAACGCCTTCGAATAGAGTTTACATTCGCTTTATAGTTCCGAATTTATGTTAATGATTTTTATTTGCATTTTTAATTGGACGTGTAAAATAAAACGACTGTTTCCAACAGCCAAAAAGCGAGCAAATGAATCATAATTTGTAGCTAAAATGTGTCAAAAGATTAACAAGACAATTGCGAAAAATATTTTCTTTGCCTATTGCCGGGTTCTTATCTGTGTTATTTAATAAAAAAGAAAACAAAAAAATAGCCTAAGTACACTAATTTTATTGATAAAAAAGAATTTTAAACAAGAACATTGAGCGTTATCTTTATTATGTCATCGTTTGAAATAATAACTATAGTCAATGCAATTATTTTAGTTTACTACTCGTTTAAAGAAAATTAAAACACTTTACTGCTACAAAGGTCGTAAAGTAATCTAAGCGCCTAACTAGAGTTTAACATTTTTGAGATTAGTTGTGGGACTTTTGTGACAGCTGTTCCGGTAGACTATAATTTCATGATGTAAGATTTGGAGCGATAAAGGACGTAATTTTCAAAACACAAAGTGCAACGTAAAGATATTTGACGTAGTTTACAAAAAAAGGCAGGTCAAGATTCATACAGAGACTATAAACCATCAAAAAATCAAGAGTTGAAAGTACGTTGTCTGATGCCTCAGAAAGAAAAGATTACAAACGCCATAAGACACAAATAGATCCCAAGAGTAAAATGTATCGTTGGCCCTTGATTGTCGAGGAGGGCATACTCGTATATGTGTGAGGGCAGATATTTACCTTGTACCACAGACAAAGAATATACAGATGTCGCACGGCCATACAAAATAATGAGGCAAATTTTTTCTCGTAGGCGACAAGCCGGAGGCGACAAATAGGTTTCACAAATAAGAATATGAAATGGGGAATATGAAACCTTTTTGTCGGTTTTTCTTTCTCGCATTTTTCTCCTTCTTCCGATCATGTGTGGAGTTTTTTTTTATCTGTTTGTCTTATCATGTGCGAAAGCAAAACGGATAAGATGAATGAAATATCTTTTTCCTCGCATATTCTCCCTTCTTCCGATCATGTGTGGAGTTTTTACTTGCACCTATAATATAGCGCAAGTATTGGATTCGTGAAAAAAATCGAACTCGAGATGACAATCAATTCTGATATTACGATGATAGATAAGCTCGAAAAAGTAGGTCTGGCGATTCTGTCTGTCTGTCTGTCTGTCTGTCTGTGTGTATGTACGCTGAACTGCAGCCTAAACGGCTGGACCGATTTGCTTCAAACTTCATATCTGAGCTCTGTATGGTCGCAATTCGAGGCGAAATCGGAATTTTTGTTCTAGCCTTTTTATTAACGGTACTTTACTTAAGGCCAATTTTACAAAAAGTAAATTTTCTCAAAAACGGCTCTAACGATTTTGATTAAATTGAATATTTGAGTTAGTCTAGATAAATGCTGTAAGATAGCGTACCACGTTTTTGGCTAAAAATGCGTATAAAGGTACTTCCCTTATTACCAATTTTGGGCAAAAAAAAAAAAAAATTCAAAAAAAAGTTCTAAAACTGTGGATGATTCTTTTTTTCTTGGTTAAGAAGGGTGTTAGTGGCTTGTTGCACAAAATACTATAGTGGTAGTACTTATTACCAATTTCGGAAAAAATAAAAAAGTTCAAAAAATTTAGGGGAGAGATGCAAACCCTTTTCTTATTTGTTATACTCGTACGTTATCATATCACGCCTTAAAACTAATTGCAACAAACTAAATTATTCTATATATTTACTGCCTTAGTTAAACTGTGATTATTATTTTTTTAACCGCTTTTTGTAAATACACATGCCGTAGTTCTAGATTTCCCTATTTTTTATCGTCCTAGTTCCTTATGTTCGTGCCGAAGAATTAAAGAAATTTTGAGAAAAAAAACTTCCTTGAAATTGTTCTACGAATCATGTCAACTTCACTTCCTTATGCTAATCAAACTCATAAATACATTATGTATTTTAATTTTTATTTGTAACTTCTTTTAATTTATTGACCATATTACAATAACAGGTCATTTTTTACAAGGGTACATTTTATTGCTTTATGGCAGGGTAGTTTTTTGAAAGTTTGGAATTTTTTAAGTGTGGGTTTTTTTGTTTTGGCACACATTGACCCAACAGAATTTCAAAAACTGAACGTGAAGTTGGCTGCTCAAGTTTTAAGCAGATCTGTAGCTTGTGGAATTGAAGCTTTGATAGAATTGAACAAATTTCCAAGCCATATTGCTCAATACGCGAAATCGACAGCCGAATTTATAAAAAAAAAATATATCGGCTTTTTGATCTTCTAAATGGAAAACCAGCACTCATACGGAATGATCAAAATGTACATTTCATACAAGAAATGAAAATTTATATATTAAAAATTGAAGCAGTAAACGCAAGAAATAAAGCCTTTTGTTTCAAAGGCTTGGCCTTAACTATTGAAAGCGTTCTAAGGATAAGAGAAACATTATTTATCGATCATAATGATCTATTTTATATTTATGTCAACAAATTTAACCAAGATCCGTTAGAAAACTTATTCGGAAAAATAAGTTATATCTTTAAAATTTTTATTTAAATCCAAATGTTCCAACTGCGAAGAAGAAGATTCCGAATATTTGCAGGTTGATTGGAATGCCATTTTGCTGAGTGATGCAGAAGAAACAATATCGCTTACACAGGATCTATCAGAAAATGATGATATAAATGAGATGAATGAACGTCGTGAAGAACCGATATCGGTCAAGGTTCCGCAAATCAATGACCTCGTTACTAGGTATTTTGCAGGATATTGTGTTTTTAAAACAATAAAAAAAATGAACAAAATATGCGATAATTGTATTAAAGAAATGTCCAAAGACAAAAGCAATTTCGATATTAAAGAAGTATTAATCAAATTAAAAGAATATGAAAATTGTAAAGAAAACACTGTTCTCTTATGGCCCTCTGAAAAATATTTTCAAGTATGTAGTCTACATATAAACATTTTTTCCAAATACTTCCAAAAATTACCTTTTGCTACCAGCCTAAGGGAAAACATAATAAGAGAATGCATAAAGGCAACAAACATACATTTTCCCAATTGGTTTAACGTTTCCGATGAGTGTTATGAGCATAAACTTGATGCAATAAATTTTCTAATAGTGGTTTTGCTCTGGAAAAACTGTAAATGGGTTCTTGATAAGAACGAAAAAAAGAATAAAAGACCTAAAAACAAAATAAAAAAATTAATAAATGTAATGAATGCATGATACGGCACACAAACCTAACCATCGTTACACATGCATACACATGTACGTCAGCAATTCCACCCTATATTCACCGTGCCGAGATCGGCACTCCGCAGGCAAATTTTTTCTTTTTCGTTTTGGAGCGCAGGTAAAAACAAAAACAATATTGTGCGGGACATGACCGAAAGAGAAGAAAGGAAGAAAAGGGTATTTTTTTTTTGTGTGCGATTTTTCATTTGATCTGAAGGAGTAGAGAAAAATAGATTTTGCTGTGCCTTTTTTTTTCAGTAGATTTCATTTTCATATACCACTTTTTTGTATGGACGTGCGACATCTGTATATTCTTTGTCTGTGCTTGTACTGAAGAAATTAGTGCACCTATTTGTATAGGTAGATCTTCTTTGTGAAATATGTCAGTCTCTTGATATTAACGTTAAAGGGTGAGCACGTCAAAAGGTTCAAATCGTGTGATTGTCAACATTAAGCGTTTGCTCAACTTTCCGAACAGAATACTCTGTGTTTGTGTTGATAGTAATAGTAACAGTTGCAATTGTCAAAAGATGTATGTAAAATATTCGCCCACAATTGTGTGTCTCGTTAAGACGTCAAATAAAGCTACACAGGCTACACTTTTTACTTATGACTTCTCTTCCAAACACTTTCGAGTCTCCGTTGTCTCTGTCTTCAGATCTAAAAATGATCTACGCTGTAAAATTCGTCGCGCCAGCGAAGTTAATAGGCCAACTCTTAGTACCAACACAGCGACTCGGCCACGGGATATCGGACATCAACTGACATTTAAGTTTGATAAGTACGACAACTTGCTTAAGATTTTTATTGAAACATTCATGTTTAATGGATTCCACATTTCTGACAGACGAATTTCAATAATTTCTTGCATTGGGATTCAAAAGATCAAAAGGTTCAAAAATTCATAAAAGAAGTACTAAATAGTTAAAAAAAAACAAGAACAATCTACGGGTGAACCACAGTCTGTAAAGTTTCCAAAAATAACAATACGATAAGAACGATTCGACGGTTTATAAATACATTTGGAAAATACCATAAATCAAGATAAGAAGAATCCAGTCTTGCTATAGGCCAAAAATAGTTTTCTTTTCTAAAGTTCATATAGAGATTTATAAGTAAAAATAGCTCAATAGTAAGGTTGGAAAGATAGTGATTATTTTAAGAGTAGAGTATGTCGATATGACCTTCGGTAATTATTTAGGTTAATAGGCTATTACGATGAATAGTAAGAGTCTGTTAAGTGTCCTACTACTTATGATTCTTAAAATCAATAAATATTGCTTTTAAGGTTGATATTCGATTTGATAAGTACTCTTATCGCAACAAAAACTACTAGACATGTTTGTAAGTTGTAGCGCATAACCACATACCTATTATTTTTTTTGCGGATTTGGAGGGACTGAGACACTCAGAATCAATTGGTCCATTATACTACTGAGGATGAAGTTTGGAATATGAGAAGTCAGCACCGTAAAAAGGCAATCTGTTTGCTGTTTAGCGATGTGATGAATGCGGCCTTGTCAACAGGATATGGAGGAATTCGATGGACTCTTACATCTGAACTCAAGCACATCAACTACGCCGATGATTTATGCCTTCTGCCTCACACAATAATGGACCTTTACCAAATGACAGCAAATGAGGAGGGGGAAGCAGACGTCGTTGGGCTTAATTAAATTACGCCTTAGACTGAACTCATCAACTCATATTTATTAATTGCTGGACAGACGGTTAAGAGAGTAGAGAGTTTCAAATATCTTGGGACTTTCGTCTCAACTGATAGCGGAACTGAACTGGATATAGCCAGCCAAATAGGTAAAGCAAAATCTGCGTTCGGGATGCTTTCCACAGTTTGGCGTAGTAATACAATTAGCTTAAAAACCAAGCTAAGACTGTTCCGTTCCAACGTTGAATCCGAACTGCTATATGGTTGTGGGACTTGTAGATTGACCGTCACTATCACAATGAAGCTACAAATGTTTGTCAATAGGTGCCTGGGGAAGGATATTCTCGCCAAACCGTATCTCTTACGAACATTTTTATCAGAGAACGAGCCATGAACCATACGACGACGAAAGTGACAGTGGATTGGTCACACTTTTCGAAAGACTGACAGATCCATAGCTAACCAAGCCTTAGTTCTTAGTGGCCATTCCACTTCCATAATCAATAAGGAACGGCAAATATCATGGGTGAATAAGTCCAAAGTAAACACGATGCACGATTGTCATCTCGCATGAATGCTTTCCGGCAAAAATCACGTCCACACTCAGAGCTAGCCTGATCCTAGCAGGTGAACAACGCGCCGGTACAGATCGCAGTAAAATAAAAACTGAAACATCCACATTGACTACAGCTACATTTACTGTTCATACATATGTATGTAGGTATGTAAGAATATATATTTAATCGCAAGAAAACGCATCGCTTTATTGCATCACTGTGCAAGCAGCCTAACACTACGTTACCGACGCGTATGATGGAGACCGTTTACATATTTGGTCAAAAACGAATTTAAATTTACGAAACTTGAACACGATTTTCGGCACAATTTCACGAGTTTTAATTAAAAAATAAATAACTAAAATTGTACTTACCGATAGGCCCGGAATACACACTACGAGCACATATAAAGGGACGTAGAAGAAACAGCAAATACTAGCCACCCAGAACGATATAAAGAAGAATACAATGAGCCAAAAGACAAACCATATGGGATTCGCCATTCTGTCAGGATAAAACACACAAACAGGATATTATAAGAAAACATATTTTCAAACAATTTTCATACTTATTTTTTTTTTTTTCAATATTAATTCACGACCAGAATAACACTGCAAGCAATTCGCAGTTGACGATTACGACTTACTTGGATACTTAGCTTTATGCGCGCGCTTTAATTAAATTCGTTGGATGTTTGGCTTTCTTTTAGGAAAGATGAAGGTCTTTGGAATGAAATATTCGCAAAGCTTTTGAATGACATCAGTTAAAATGAAATAAATAAAATCAAAACAGTTTTATCAAACGTACTACGATAATTAAAGTTGATTCTACTCGTATTCGTATGTGATGAGATACTTTATGAATGCACCCGCGGAATGAGTATACTGGTAAACAAGGAATATTTTGGAAGTGTAGCGTCGGCAAAACAAAATGTTGTTTAACTGGTTTGAAAAATTAAAAGGAGAGTGCAAAAGAGTCTGTAGATTTTAGATTAGATTAGATTCTATTTGGGGAAAATCTCTTGCAAGGGGGGGCTTATTGCAATTTTGGATGTGATTTGTGTTCGTTAAGGAATTTGTTTACTTGTTATTTGTTTCTTTTTTTGCATTCAAATAACAACTTTCTCTTTATGTTTACTTAATACATGACATGTCATTCTACATATATGCAATTATTGCAGTATGTAGGCTTAACAGTGCGATCACACATAGAGAGTGGAAAATAAGTTGCGCTAGACGACCCGTGGTAGGCACTTTACTGCTGGAACACAATATTGTCGTTGTCGTAGACGTACTACATGTAACTTTGAGCCCTTTCATTCGAGACTTTTTGACGTTCTCTTTTGGTGTCCCTCTGTTACGTTCATACGTCGAGACACCACACAAGAGATCATTTATATTTCTGTTTCTCCCTTCAATCGAAATTTCACCGTGTGCAGGCACACGCACGCATCACACTCCCACAAAAATTCTCCTCCACGAAACGATCTCAACGCTCAGAACACGTTGAATGAAATTACGAACGAAATAAAGGAGTATACGAAAAAATCTTTCAAATTCTTCTACCCGCCCAACACAGGCTACCCCGTTTACTTTTTATCTCTCTCTACCTCACTTTTAAGAGTCTCGACTCGGAGTCTCCCTGTGTGAAAGTGCACTTTAGGTCGCGCATTGATGTCGCGTACTTTCTTAGAAAATCCGTCCACAACGGTGTCGTATACTTATCATGTAAATATTATTTGTATTTTTGCCAAGTGGATGTAGTAATTTTAAAAATATTTCATACGATTTACACTTCTGTAAATTTTTCGGCTTGTTGCCCCTTTGTTGACTTTTTTAACCAGCTGTTCAAAATTGCCCAATTCATACTGTAGCGACCAAGACTACGGCTACAAGGGGCCATCCCGAGGTATTTTTTACTCTCGCACAAATTGGATGAATAATGCGGGGTAAAATGCTGTATACATGAACCGACTTCCATTTAAGTGGTACCCATTTCTGCTAATTCGACAGTTCGCAAAAGAAAAAGTAATTGGTTATAGTTCTACGAAAATAAACGAAAACTATGATATTTTGGCGTGAAACGGACTGTTTTCTAAAATACTTCTTTCAAAATTTATGTATATAAAATTTTGCTCCATTCCAATTATTTTTTAAATGGCTGTTCCTCGGCAGCCAAACTACAAATGAAATACGTACATTACACAAATTTTTCAACTCCAAAATGACAGGCGTAAGAGTTTTACTCCGATTTTAAGCCGCTTCAACTCTAGATGAAGATTTTACCCAGTTTCTTACTTCACACTACATCTACCTCTTTTGCAACGATCGTATTACTCCGGGGTAATTGCACCAGTGTAACCACCTTCGGTATAAACAGAAAGTGCGGAATATAAAGAGAAAAACTGGAGAAAAAAACTAATCCCAATCCCGCAAGTAAAAATTATACTGAGTGGAATTTAATGCTTTTAAGACATTTCATTAATCCTAAGCTGATATACAACGCCCAACTGGTCTGGTCCACCCGAGACCATTTTGCACATTCTAGATAAGGTTCCAAATCGGGCGTAGAAACTTATAGGTGACAGGGCATTGTGAAGTCTACGTTGAATATGCCATAGTCTCATGTCTTTCCCTATTTTATAGCTTCTAAATCAAATTAAGTCAACTACGTTCCCCCCTTTAAAATTTCATCCGCAACACGCGTCACTCTTTGAATGCACATAAGTTCACTCTCAAGCTCAAGAAAGAGGATACTCAAATGTCAACCCAGATTTCAGTGAGGGTCTCATCTTCTTCCTGTTAAAATTACTGGAAAGACTAATTATTGCAGTCAACATCCTTACTTAGTAGGCTCATCAGCCACGTCAGTCAAACTATGTATAATTCGCATTCTGTAAGAGATATGTATGTATTTATAAATTTTTTTTTTAAATAAAACACAACAAATTATTATTTTGTACTTTTTTTTTTATTTACCACTAGTACATTTAGCTTACACAATATTTAATTATTAGTTATTCTCTATGCATTTTGAGTTATTTACAAATCCAATAATGTTAAAATTTTCTACATAAAGTTGAACATTGTAAAACAAAAATTAAGAAGAATTAATAAATATATATTTATATTTAGAATTTAATTAATTTTAATTTTATTTAAGCCAAGGGTTTGCCCTCCATCATAGCTTTGGCACAGAAATGTGGAAATTGTATGCCTTGAAGCAAAAAGTCCGTGACACCCTGTAAATAAAATGAAGTAAAAACAAATTAAGTTGCATTATGTCATCATTTGATAAACGTAATATTTTATGTAAATGATTTTTTTTTTTGGTTACGTAACTCGTTCGAAAAAAAAAACCTTTATCTAGTACAATTTGTTAAAATACCTTACTGGATCTTAAAACTTTAAAACTAATTAATTATTCGATAGAAACAAAACGAGCCTGTGTGTAGAATAAAGTCGTAACTAAGGCGATCCTTAAGTACTTAACGCTGTTACAAAACGATACGAGGAAACTTATCTACATTTTTGCCAGACGTCAAATGAATCACTCAGCATTGATTACGTTCGATAGTTCTGACAATTGACTTGAAGAATTTCTTGGGAAGTATCAATAGCGATAAGATAATATGAGGATTGGAATGCCATATTGATCATGCTTAGTAAAGATTACAAAAGAAAAGTACCTAAAACTTATCACTAGCTTTGCCGGTCGGCTTTTGAAATAAAAACTATAAAATGGTTCGGTGAACCCCAATCTCAAAAAGTACAACAATAATTGTTTAAGATAATTATTTCGGTAAAAGCGATTCGAAATCTATTTGCACTGTCACAGATAATTTGTAATCTTTTTTGGGCAAAATATTGTTTGCAGAGCAACAGATTAGTGGGCAGTACCATTGGGTTGATCACTATGATTTGGGGATTTTCCTTCAATGTCAAGGGTGTAGACCTTCTTTTTTCAAACAATAAGGACAACAGTTTGAATAACAAAGAAAGGCATTATTTTGAATGACTTCTTGTCGGTCCAGTTTGAGTATTTCACCAATCTCACGGTGAATTTGGGCTGTTATTGGCTGAATAGTTTGCGGTTCGCGCACCCTCACAAAGCAACACAGTTTTACGAAAATTTACTAAGATTTATGAACATCTTAAGATGTTTTTCATCACAGTGCTTCCAAATGCTGTGAATTATGGTAAAAAATGTTTCCTGCACTGGATTATGAGAGCTGTGAAGTCAATGCTTTTTGCGGAAAAAAAAATATGAAAACGAACCAAATAGATTGACAAGTTGCATTGCATCAGACTACTGTAACGTCGGGCATTGACTATAAAGCTAGATCTGCTGGCCAAATGATTAAAATAATTAGATCCGACTACAGTTATAAGAATTAAGGTGTCAATCGGAAGCACACACAAGTCTCGTGGCCTTAGTTCTTCTAAAAGCTATATTTTATTGGGATGTTGATCGAGGTATTTGCGCATAATTGTCCATATAAAGGCCAGTAAACTAAACTGTTGCGATAGATATCTGATTGACAATTTAGAATCTTTAGTCACACTTTCCGTCACACAGTTAACAATGTTCACAATGCGGAGAAGATTGACTACGGTTGGTCGATTATAAGGAACCTAAAAAACTAGTAATCTTGAGTTTGAATGATACAGAAGCTATTCTGCTAAAAGTCGATTCACCATGGCTTGTCACACAATTCTTAACATAAATGTCAAAGCTTTTGTCAAGAGTGACAGAGTTGACATTAGACAAGAAGTCGACTATTGCGGTTTCGTTGACAGAGAGACGAAAATCTCGGATTCGTTTCGGAGTAAAAGCGGTTGAAATTCAAGAAGATGGTTTCGATGACAGCCGCATAGCGTTTGAATAATTCATTTTATGTACATATTTCAAAATGTTGATTTAATTAAATGCGAGCAGTCACCTGTAACTGATAATTTTTGCCACTCGCCGGATGCGTCCGACGAAATGACCTGGGAGCTTGGTATGCACCACAAATAACCTATTTATTTGTGGTTATTTGTGGTATGCACTTACGTCATTATTTCGCCAGACGCTGTTGCCTGAATGCGTGACTTAAGTATACACTCCATGCAATTCTGTGACAGCATTATCGTGGGTGGGTGATTAATTCATGACAGTAATGCCAGATGGAGGTGGTTGTCTGTTCCAAGACTCTGGTACTTACGGTGGTGATGTTTTCGGTCTTCTAAGGCGACTTCTTTTGGTTTTTAATACAAATGTTCACTTAAATTTGATTGATTGATGCACCCAAAATGGTTTGGGGAATTGTGATTACAACTTTTTTCAAATTTAGTAAGAGTATTCACGGCATTATCAAAGTATATTTTCAAGTACAAAGCTCTGCTCTGTTTTCCTATGACAGCGACCAAGTTAGACCAAATTACCACAAGCAAATGGGAACTTCTTGCTAAGGCACTACTTAGGCCACAATTTTTTTTTTAATCTAATGACAGTTCTATTGCAAGTGACATGATGAGCTAACCTCATTATTAAAATTCGAATATTATATCGTAGAAAACTTCAGGTAACACTGGTCACACTGGTTTTGATATCTAATTTAAATATCACTCTTATGGGGATATTGACCTATTCTATTGTCAGTAGCATGCAGTCACAATTGTGACCTTATTTCTAGGTCAACTTTTTAGACTTTTAAACCATGATTAGCCTTCAATAACAAGCCTTACCAAGTTTACCTTCCAAAAACATAGCTTCGTCGACCTACCTACATACCATCCTAGTGGCGCTAATCAAATATTCATGTGCTTACGTCTGCGCACCAAAATTATAGACGAAAAAAGCATCTCAAAACGGGTTAACCTTAGTTTTACTTACCGATAGACCCGGTATACACACCACCAGCACATAGATGGGGACATACAAGAAGCAGGAGATTCCAGCCACGAAGAACGATACAAAGAAGAAGATAATGAGCCATAACACAACCCAAAGTGGATTCGCCATTCTATAGTTGAGAAAAAAAAAATAGAAAAAACAACAAATTTGAATATTCTTACACAATAGGTAACAGGTATCTTAGGAATGCGTAAATATTTATGTCAAGAACAACCGAAACACGAGCAGGGAAACGCCCTGTACCGCGTCTACAAGTCGTATATCATGGCTTTCACTATGTGATGTGGGCGGTGGACATTATTCCGTCAGAATATCAAAACTTATAAATACATTCTAGCATACGTTTTTCTCAGATTAGTGCGCGACTAAAATACAAAAACTATAGTGCAAACAATTTTGCAATTGTCACCATGACCTCACAGTTGTTTGACTCGGTTTTGGAAAATTCGTGATTTTGGTTTTGAAAATCAGTGACATCAGCCCAAAATGCAATAAAAATAAAACAGAAACTAAAAACAAATTTGATCAAACGTACTTCAATACTTTCAGTTGACACTACGCGTTAGAGATATACTTTATAGGAATGCACTCGCGGAGTGACTGTAAACAACAATACTCGTCAGAGTGTTGCTGCGTCTGCAAGGTAAAATGTTGTCCAACTGGTTAGTGGATACGAGTACAAAAGAAAAACGAAGATTACACTCGCACTATATTTGGATTCGGAGCGAGTAGAGTACGTACGTGTTCTATAAAGCGCGGCGAACGGATGACTGAATGAGACTGGTTGGGAAAAATTTCCAAAACAACAACTTAGACTTGACAGTGTCTCATGACACATCGCTGGGAGTATCTATCTAATCCAATAATATAACAATAACAACCTTGCACTGCGCGTTGTGATACTGCGCAAGTCGCTTCAATGGCAACATTTGATAATGAATTTCATGATGACGCGATCGTTTAGTGTTGCCGTTGGTCTGGGGTAATATTTTTTATTCAACTGTCTTACATACCACGGAAGCAAACTTACCAAGCGAAACTATGAGGGACTTGTGTGGTAAGGAGTATGCATTACTAGCACTCAGCACATAAATGTCATGTAAAACGCAGAGAGCTTTACAGAGAGCTACACAGGGCTGCGTATATGGACCAGACAAGTGGGACTTAAAACATCAGATCTCAGCTTCATTACATTGCGCTTACTTTGCCTTTGAATCGAAGGTGGATCGTGCTGTGCTGTTCAAAATGAACTATTTATTGAAGTATAGAAATGAATTTGGAGCAAAACCAGTGAAAAATGCTACAATCCGCCTGGAGCGAATCGTATGATACCCTATCCCTATCTTATTTGGTCGTTTCAGTGGGCGGTGGAAAATGTATTCACAAAATTTTCTATTTTGCCTTATAAACTAATATTTTTACTCGAAAATTTATTTTTGAAGTAAACGCCCCTAAAAAGTGGGCGTGGCCATATACAATGTATAGACGATTTGTAGATTAAGTGGATATCTACATATTTGCCCAAGTAATTTTTTTCGAGTTTCATATGAAAATAGTGAAAAAAAGTGATTTTTTTGAATAGTAGGCGTGTCAGTGGGCGGATTTTAAAATTTTTTACACTTGTATTGCTTACTTTTCCAAAGACCTCGTGTACAAAATTTCATCAACCTAGCTCAAAATTTAAGGCCCAAAACTGGTGACATACGGACGGACGGACGGACGGACAGACGGACGGACGGACGGACGGACAGACGGACGGACGGACATGGCTTAATCGACTCGGCTAGTGATGCTGATCATTTATATATATACTTTATGTGGTCTATCTTCAATATTTCTCTATGTTACAAACTATGTATCAAACTTAATATACCCTTAGGATAGGGTATAATTAGGATAGGGTATAATGAGAGCTTTGATCATAGTTTTGATTTATGCCTGGGTAACAGCAGCTCAGCCCGGTGTCAAGATGCACTAAGTATATTTGGTTATTCAAGGAGATTCATAACACACATTAAGATACACAATCATCAGTGGAAGCCAATAATATAGAAAGAGGGTATAGGGTGACGTGGCTCAGTGGTTACTGCGTTGGACTACTGCGCAAGAGGTTCCAAGTTCGAACAAGCAATCTCATCAAAGATCTCATTTCTTAGTATATCACTGTCACCTAGACCTAGTAAAATAGCGTGACTTCCACTCTCCTCTACTACTTGTTAATTGCCATTAATTTAGCATAGTTCAGCGCTTAAAAAACGGATGCCTAATATTGAAGCCTTATATTCTTTCTTTTCACAAAGCAACTACATGGCAGCATACGTACATAACTACTCAAGTAAGTTTGTGCGAGCATGGCCTCAATAAAATTCTCTGTGATACAGTGACATCAGAACTTTGGTGTGCAAACGGAATGGAAAGTATTGTGATCCATGCTAGCGCTAAACACAAGGAAAATTCAGCATCTCTATGGGGCTATTTTTTTTTTAAAGAGTAGTTAGGGATAAGAGAAGGCGATAAGCCTATGAAGCACTACGATCCAGGAGGAACTTTTGTGCTATTATTGAAGGTTTAAATATAATTAGTTGTCCTGAGGTTCGGCTAAAGTCTAGTTCATTTATGAATCTAAAGACATTTATAGCTGAAGCTGAGGAGACATCAGAGGGAGAAGTGAAGTACTTTGTTAAAGTACTTAAGTCTCAGCCGAGCTATGGGAGGACATTCGCCAAAAATGTGGTGGGCTGTTTCGGTGTCTTCAAGACATAGGCGACACGTGTCCGATTGGACACGGCCCATTTTCTTAAGGTGATAAATAAGAGAGCAATGCAATTTTCTTGACTTTGCTCATAGAGAGGATATCTTTTGTTCTCTTTTTTGAAGATGATGATGAGTTTGGCGTGTTTTGAGCCATTTTGAGAGTTCCAGTGGGAGAGTGATTCTTGTCGTTCCCATCTGCTGAACTGTATTCTGATTTGATTAGTTTGTGGGCCACAAAAAGGTTCAGGACCAATGAAAGGAGCCTGAGCACTTTGTCTGGCAACCTCATCGGCCGGCGGCTTCATTGCCAGTGATGCCCATTTATTCAGGGACAGGAACCGAAGTTAGTGTGACATTATTATGTGCAGCAAGCTGTAAGACGGATTGGAGAAAGTTCCAAACTAGCTTAGACTTAGACTCGGGGAATAAGCTGATTGTCCCAGAAACTTCGGATTGGGATAACGATCTCAAAAGGGTGATGGAGAGCGATTCTCTTGGGCATGAAGTCCGAGGTTCACACTGCTGGATTGGATAGCGAGAAACTCCTTCAAGAATTTTCATGTGTTCATCTAAGTTAGGCTGGAGGAATTATTGCATAGGAGTTGAAGCGTTAATGCACTGGCAGCTGCAGTCTTCAAATATGGGGCTATAGAATTATATTAGAATATATAAATAAGAGATATACTACACCACGACCTGTTGGTTTATTGTGTTCCCTACTTATTTGTGTTTGTGTGCTACTGTGCATGGGGTTCAAGGATCGAGTCCTAAAAAATAGCACCGCCTGTCGTGAAAATGCTTCTCAGTAAACCCTCTGCCATTCTGAATTGTAGGTCTCTTCTTATGGTGTAGATATACATGTGTATATAGTCCGCACAAAATGTACAGCTGTGAGAAGCTTTGTCTTGGTCCCCTTGAACCCTAATATACATTCCTTCTGCTAACTAGAGCGGAGTCGCTGCATATCTTCAAAGACTTTACGATGCTTTTCAGAATCATTGTTTCTAGGATTAAGCGATTGAACACAATATCGGTACGTGAGCAGTGACTTTCTTGTCACAAGGCACCCATCCATCATTATCATCCAGTTTCTCCTAGAGGAAGAGTTGTGCCATGCCCGGCGAGTTCATCAGCAATACAGATTTTAAATGTCTAAGGCCATGAACGCAGGTTCTAGCATTGAATTTTCTCTCTAATTTTCTCATTTATTCTTTAAGGATGCATTCTTCTTTTTGTTACAAAATTTCAGGGCTAGAGAGTCTGCTGTTTCATTACACTCTGATCACCTAACCAGCAGAAGCTCACATTGCTTCTTCTGCATAGTTCATTACGCTTGCCTAGACATTTCCACGGGAATTTGAATTTAACTTATCCCCCTATGCAGAATGGTTCATCAGAACGTACGTAACTTACACCATGACTGCTGGCAACTACAGAATTTCAAGCGCAGTCTCACAGGATCTTCTGCATGTCGAAATAAAATAGAAATAATATTTAAACCAGTTCAGACAAATTGCATCTCCGAAAGTACGAATAGATGTCTCTTTAGGGCAACTTTGCACAGGTTGTTGCAAATGCATGCAGTGGAGAATAGTTCATCTAGAAAGTAATAAGAGAGAATAATTCAGCCCTAATCGACCAATTTCCACTCATTAGAATCAAACTAAATAAAAAACTTATAAGCACGAAATAAAACGAGTTTCAGCTGTGTTACATCGTGAATTTTTCAATTTTTTTGAATTTAATTTTTTTAATTTCTAAAGACTTTAAAAGCAACAAAAATTTTGATGAAAAATATAGTTAAAAGCAGATTTATCTGTACTCATTCATGTATACGTTTTGAGAAGTTGGCGCATCTGGTAAAGGTGCGTTCACCGTGAGCACACCATCTTCAGTGACTGACGAACGAATTGAATTTGGTTTGACTCCCTTCGGCAAATGGACCTGTTTACTAGATTCCCTGTAGATACGTTTCCCATGTGACTTCTGTTCATGTTTGGCCTGCACCGAAAGCTTATCATCAACAGCACTAAGCGAGACTTCTTCGGGCTTAAATTGACTAACGTCGAATCTCAATTTCATTACTTTTCGCTTGCCTTTCTTTTGAATCGAAGGTTGATCAATACTAGATATTCCGTGTTGGGTTCTACCTTTACTTAGAATCGAAGGTATATCGGAGCTAGATAATGGTTTCTTGGCTGCTTTGGCTGTAAATGCAGAAAGTAATAAATTTCCATTCTTATCCATTAATTCGGAACGAAAACGTGCCATTTCTTGTTCGACTTTTTTTATCTCGGTGTTGAATTTATGGCGAAATTCGGTGAAATCTCTATCGGCTCTGGAACTTAAGTCCTCGAATACAACTTTGGGAGCCTCCTCGTCATTTAATTGTACTACCCTTGCACGTAAGTTATCTAAGATGAATAAGCGGTCGCTTGAATATGCCATGTTGTCCGGCTATAGGAAGTTAACTTTTGATTTGATTTTGTAATATTGAAGAAATGAAAGGCTTTTGAAGTCACATAACGACGAACGTGCTTTCTATTTTGATATACTCACAGTGGAAATTTGAACTAAAAACTAAAGTCGTTTTCTTTGCAAAGGCAGGCATTCGTTTGAACAACTGGAGTTAGTGTTCTTTCCTTTTGATTCGATAATTCACCACTAAAGGATGTTATCGTACTCAAAAAATTGTGTGAAATCTTCTGAACTAGACCACCAGACTCAACTTTTGTTACGGCAAGATATATGGATATCAAAGGAAACGAAAAGGCTGACGAGCTTGCTAGAAGAGCTCCAAACAATTCCTTTCGAAAGAAAATAGAAAATAAAGCTACTTGTTGAGCAAACAGGCGGCTGGGTTCATCTGGAAACTTGTATATGGCCAGGCTTTGGCAAGAAGAGATCATCCTCTCTGTCTCTGGCATAAATACCGGAGTGACACGGTGTGCTGCATAACGACTATTACAGAAGTTGCAAGGACGATGAAGAAATTGAATCTATTTGTTATTTTTCTGCTCTATCCGTTGGAGGAATAACGACTCTTGATAGATACTTCTACTCGGAGCTAGACGACGCTGAGCTAATGGACCATCTGAGATTAATATCCCTATCTGGATGCTTCTACCAGAGGGCTTTCAATTTAAAGCGTTTTCCAGGGTTAAATGGATCGCCATAATCAACTTAGCCCCGAACTGTTGGGCTAAGTTAGCAATCTAGAAAGTCCAGTATTCGGTGCCATAGAGCAGAGCTAGTAAAGATAAAAGTTCTCAAGAGTTCTTTGCCAAATCAAAGAAGCAGCGATTGTTTGGGTTATTCTTCGCCGGATTTGGACAAAGGTTGTTATGAAAGTGACGTTCTGTCCAACGTTTTTTGTTTGTGGACAAGACACACTTGGTATTTGCCTCCATTTACATCAGGACCAACTCTGTTTGCTGGCCCTGCAATTGCTTGAGACTTATCTTTGCTGCTCTTATTAGTAAAAATTTAAGCTTCAGTAAGCAATTTGCAGTCACAGAATGTAAATAAAATAAACTATAGTTTCATTAATATTTATTTTATAACTAGTTAATAAGAAATGCTGCTTTCAAAACTTGTGGTACAATGTCTAATGTCTGTAAGCTTAAATAAGTAGAATAAACGCAAGTCTGGGGATATCCCCTCATTCTTATTGTGTCAACTTTCGTCATCAGCTTGTGACTCTTTGGCAAACAGTTCTCCCCACTCCTTCGTGTAGCTACTGCATTGATAGCATTTCTCCCAGAGGGTATTCTGGATCTCTTCTTCCGTAAGACGGGCAGGATCCAATTCAAAAGGAATTATCTTCGACGCCTCTTCGTTGGCTGTGAAACCCTTTATCATATGTGGATCCTTATCGCTAAAGTAAGTTTTTGTACATGTTTTGAGAACTGTTTGATGAAGCAACCTGTCGGAAAAAAGTCATGAATACTTCTGACCCAATTATTTTGATTGTAAATAATCTTACTGAAGTTTGAGAGTTTTATTCTCCTCTGAGTCTTCTGACTCACTTATTTTGATTGTTTCTATCTTTTCCTCCAAGTTTCTGATCTGTTCCTTAACATTTTCCTTAAATTATGAAATAAAATAAACTTTTTCATTCATCATTTTGCAATTGAATTTTGTCCCAATGGACGTACCAGTTCCTTTTGTCGTTCCTCTTCCAATTCTTTTAGGGTAGCGATATTTTTCTTTTTTCTTTGCAGTACACTAATTGCAGTATTATATTCTTTCGTTTTTTCGCTTATTATATCGTTTATTATCGCTTAAATTGAGAAAATATTAGTATCTTTGAAATTTGATGAGTTAGAATCTGATGGCGGAAAAACTTACAGTAATTGTTCCATAATTTGGAGAATTCTTTTGCGAGGCGGACTTCTTTCTTTCTGTTGGCGATAGTCCAATCGCAGAGCTTTTTAAATTTCTTGGAACATTCAGTTTTATTTACCATTTTAAGTGGGAATTAAAACAAATTTTAAAATTTGCAAATTAAATCAAAATACACAAACTGTCGTTTTGAAGAAACGTCAAAGTCAATTGGTATAAATGTGAAAACGTTCAGGCGCAAATAATGCTGTCAGAAGCATCCAGAGAAAATTTGCTCTCAGTTATTAAACTGCTGATAATATGTATTCTATGGATTGTCATTGTTGGTTTAATATTTAGGTTTCTTGCGATGTCTAAGTAGCCAATATACGAAAAAATAAAATGACTTAATATTTATTGAGAAATCAAATGTTTTCGTAACTTCAAAAGTGTTTTTATTGTCACGAGAAGGAGGAATTTTTGAAATTCTTCAAACTCTCAACTCTCAGTAATTTATGGCAAATCCCACTTTAAATTCCATCGAAAACTGTGTGGCTTTTTTTCTTTGGAAAATGACAGCTTACTTCCTTTCAAATAATGCTCCTGCAGCCGCGGAGTAATCATCGTTTTGGAAAGGGTTTTTTGTAAATCAGGTGGGATTCGTCCTTTGCAAGCATTGCTCGTGCATTGAACGGCTACAACTATTAAAAGTCCAGTACAATGACCACTTATTGCTACTTAATTGCCAAGTCCATTCGAGAAATAACAATGAGATAATGTTTCTAACAACTGATTCTCGACCTATGCTTAGCCATTGCCTCAAGCGAGTTCGTTTACTATTTACTACTTATATTTGCCGCACACTTGAACATCTCCAACTACCCCTTATTGTAATTGGTATAAAAAAACAACCACAATTTGACATTTGCTTGTGGCATTTTGCCGTGACGGCGCCGAGTGTGCAATTCCAGTTTGCTTGTGCGAATTTTATTCGCTTTTTGTACTCGAAATAAGTTGCTACTGCGTTATTTTCCTAAATTAAACACATCACTCGGTTCCTAGCAGGTAATCCAATTATATCTCGCGACGTTTTTGCTCACGCCTTTTTGAGGTTAAATCGTCCTAGATTTTCGCCTAATTCCCCTCGAGAAAGGACGAATAGAGTAGGAAAAAAAAAAAAATGGGTGGCGATGCAAAGCTCTTGGATACGACCCAACTTATCAACGGTCTTGCCGTACTGCTCTCGTTCTACGTCGGTTACAAGTACGCCATCAAGAAGCACATCACCGAAGTCGGTGACGAAAAAGACACTTCCAAGCCTGCGGCGAGTACTTCCGAGCGATTGGTAAGGGAAGATACCCCATTATCTCTCCTCAATGATTCACATTTGTCCGACAGACCTTTTCAGATTATTCAGACAATTACAAGATGGTTCTGGTGGTTAGAAACGACCTTAAGATGGGCAAAGGCAAGATAGCGGCTCAGTGTGGTCATGGAGCCGTTGCGGCATACCAAAAAGCTGTGCGGTCGAAGCCGAACCTTGTCCGTCTGTGGGAACAGACTGGATGTGCAAAGATCGCCCTTAAGGTATGAATTATATTCCCTTTAACAAAATTAAGTCTTTAACTTGAATCCGTTATGATTACAGGTTGAAAGCGAAAGGGAGATGGCAACTATTCGTAAAGCTGCCGAGGCGAATGGCTTAATCAATTGTGTGATTCGCGATGCCGGTCGGACACAAATCGAACCAAATTCCAAGACTGTCTTGGCCATTGGGCCAGCTACTGTTTCTGATATCGACAAAGTCACTGGGCACCTGAAGCTGTTGTAAACACCTTTTAAACTCCTTTAAACCTTTACCAATTGGGCCGCACGATTCAGCCATAAAACACAGCATTAAAGATTTCCAAAATCACTAGCTAGTAAGTTTCTCATTAGAAATTCTTTTTGTAAAACGTAAGAAGAGAGTTCAACTCGCCGTCAAATAAATGTACGTTCTGAGGGTGTATCCTCAGGATGCACGCTCTAGTGTATTTGTTGTAGTATTTCTTATTCCTACTGCTGTTGGCAATTATGTAGGTTATTACCCCCTGATGGGGGTATACACAAAACATAAAATCGATTTGTAAAGACGGCGCCGAGTGATGACGAAATAACAATCGAGCTTGGGGTGAGACATCAACTGGATACAGTGAAAGTTTGTGTAATGCGAACGACTTTTGTGAGCCTTCATTCGCCGACTGAGAAGGTGTCAGTAAGTATGGTAAATATCGATAAAAGACGATCGCTCTTTAGGGACAGCCAACCACGCGATGCAATTGAACGCGTGTACAGAGGATACGCGACGATCGTAGAAATACATGGCAACTGGGAACGGATTTTATCCCAAACTGTCAAAATCCATGAAATTATGTCTTGATGATAGCTATTTAAATAGCAGGCAATGCTTCGTCAAAAGAGGAGTCCTCTTACCGAATTTCTACATTAGGAAACTCCCCACACCACCCTCTTTAAGTATAGGATGTATTTCTCCTCCAACTGCAGCCACTACAATGCCTACCTCGATGACTTGGAGTATTTATATATTTTTTTTCATCACCTGAACTAAAGAAGTGTACACACAACTTGACATTATGATACACGGGGTCTCATGAGGATCATGTCCAGCATCTTAGTACCAAAGAGCATAACAAGCTTCTTTCTAAACAGTTCCTAGATCATCCAACAGAGATATGCTATCTCTCATGTTTGCATCAAGTCAAAATCTATCTGAACACTTCTCAGCAACTCAACGCGCATATCTGGTATACAAATGGCTCCAAAGAAGAAAAGACAATATTGGAGCATACGGATATATGTATGGTCTTGGTTTCTTCCGTGCGCTACCACTTACATAACGTCTTTCAGGCGATAGTCTATGTGAAAGAACTTTGTGTTCTAGAATGACTGCGAAGAAATGAAGCTTGAAACTAAACTAATGGCCCTTATATCGAAGGCGCGAAGCATCTATGAGTCTGTATTAACCGCGCTTCCGCAAACTAGATCTACATAACTTAGATCCAAGAAGCCGAAGGTTCCTATGGTAAGGAACGTAGAAGAGGCACTTGTCGCACAGAAGCCAGTCAGTGATATACACTTCACAATAGCCAAAGCCAAGTGTACTCGCCGAATATTACGACAAGAAAACAGGCGAAGTAGTGGATCAACCCGAAAACGAATATAGAAAGCAAGCCTTTTAAACTTATACCGGAAGATCTGCGAACTCTAAATGCTTATCTAATCGGACACTGACCACTCGTAGTCGAACTGCGAAAACGAAGCTGTTAGACGATAGGGCACATTTTCTGTGAATAAACAGAGACCACAAAGACTTACTCTACCCAACTCGGGTCGCATAAGAACCTAAGGCATAAGGTTTGTAAGAACCTCAGTCTTAATTCCGGTTAAGCATTGGCCCAACACAAGATCGTTTAGATTGCTATAAAGGTTTGTAAGAACCTCAGTCTTACTTCCGGTTAAGCTTTGGCCCAGCACAAGATCATTTAGATCGCTATAAAGGTTTGTAAGCACCTTGCGCCAGCACAAGATCGTGTGCTAAGGAAAACATGCAAACAAATAGTTAAATGGTTTTGAACGTATTTTTATTCATACTTTAACGGTATAATATATTTATAAATAAATTGTATCGTATAATTATATTTGTTTGTATATATATAAATAATCTATTTGTTTTTTATTTTTTATTTTTATATATAATAAATAAGTATATGTGCGGTAATACTTGTTACGATTTTTTTTTTCTATTTTTAGTTGAAATAATCAAATCATTCTCGTCAGCTTGTGTTTTGTTTATACATTTATTTTGTTTATTAATTAAACTATATTTAGGTTAACAATGCACTCATTAAAAAATTAGTTTAAAAAAGAAACTCCGGTCTTACACATATGTCGCTATAAGAAATGGCGTTCACATATAATTTTATTTTAATTTGTTTTAAGCGAGAAGACGTAGGCATTTTGTAATGTTTCATATAAAAAACGTTCTTAAACTAAAACCTTAGTATTTATGTGGGGAAACTAAATAAATTTTAAATAATATTACGTATATTTATTTGAAATAAAACTAAATCTTTTTTGGTTTAGGGATAGACAGAGAGGGGTAAGAAGTTCAATCCGCTTATGAGTGTTTACAAGAGTATACCTTTTTTTATTTACTTTAGATGAAATTAAATTTTGTAGGCATAGGTAGTTACATTTTATGTGATAGGAAGTAGATATAGAACGGTGTCGATTTGTTAGGTAAGGTTTTTAAAAAACCAACAAAACGAGTTTTTTCTTGATTTAAAAGTACCCAACAAAATTGACAAAGTACCATCATAGTTTTTAAAGGAAAGGTTTCTTTTAGTTTTAATTTTACTTAATTTTATTAATTTAGCTAAAAACAATTTCAACAATTCACCTCGTATATAGATAATTAGTTTCTTGATTTTGCTGTATTTTTGTCTTGCCATAGATTTATTTATGTTTTACATAGATTTAAGTTTTAGTATTAAGCTAGCTAATATTTTTTTTTATTAAATGCATTCTTGAAGTAAACAGCTATATTTTATTTAATATTTATCCTCTTTCCTTTTTTAAATCGGTAAATAAGTTTTAATTTAATTGATTGTTTTGGTTTTGTTTCATTTTATATTATTTTGTATACACAAAAACTGTTAACAACATTAGTGTAATGCTTATAAATGTTTTCTCTGTTAGTTTTGTTAAAAATTATTTCTTTGAATATAGTTTTTTTTATTTAAATTGAAATATATTTATACGAAAAGTATCAAAATCGCGAAAATTAATTTAAACAGTCTTTACGATCGTCGATTATTTATTAATAAATTGTTTTTAATATATTTTTTAATGTTAATGTTATGGTAATTTGATTTGTTCTTTGAAAATAGGATTTATAATAATTTATGTTTTACGAATATATTACAGTGGCTTGTTAAGATTTACTTGTGTATATTTCTGTGAGTTTTATTTTTGTATTCTGTTGGCAGTTTAAATTAGATTTTAATGAGAAAATTAAGTAAGAAAATGAAAGCTTTGTTGTTTTGTTTGATGAGCTTGGCTGCTG
This sequence comes from Chalcosyrphus nemorum, assembly GCA_949716465.1. Classification (NCBI taxonomy): domain Eukaryota; kingdom Metazoa; phylum Arthropoda; class Insecta; order Diptera; family Syrphidae; genus Chalcosyrphus; species Chalcosyrphus nemorum. The sequence continues at coordinate 26,152,860 of OX454333.1, forward strand.
ATAGGTATATTAGGTCCGTTCGCGTACTTTTTACACTAAAATTCGTAGATTATCAAGTTTCGAAGAGTGGAGGTAAAATTCTTTCAGAGAAAGCTAAAACTTAAACTATGAAAAAGTAAACGAACGGGTTGAACAAGAAAAAGTTGAGAATACACTGGTTTGACAGCTTTGACAGTTTTCAAAAACCAGCCAACAGAAATTTCTTGCACTAAAATTCGTAGCATGGGGAAATTTGTTGCTCTCTCGTGAGCGCTCTTTTCTGCGAAAAACTACGAAAATTCTTCGTAAGGGAACAGCTTTTTATAAAAATTAGTAAATTTTCGTATAATTCGCTGTTTTATGAGTTCACATACCTTGGAAAAACTATGAGTCCAATAAATGGCACGTTTGGGGAGATCCAGCTAAGAAGAGTCCTAACTCGAAGGAACAAATGAATGCTCTGTACAACGCGAACTCTATGAGATGCACCAGGATGTCAATTTGCTTTAAAAAGCCAAGGCAATGGATATCGATTACATTAACTGGATAACGAAGAATGGATAACAATGCTCCAAACAGCATAATCTACGAATCAAAGCCTCAGGTTCCAGACGAAACGGGTATAATGGCCTCGGAACAAAAAGGAAAGAGGTACAACATTTTTGAGTAATAACTCTGGCTGCGCGACTTCCTTTTTTTTTTTTAATGAGCTCATTGCACGGTGGTTCAGTGCATAGGTCAAAACCCCTTAAAACTCATTGTCGAATATTGCTAATACAAATAGCACGTTGTCATCACTAATTGCCAACCTATCTGGGGATGTAAATATGTGTGCTCTTTATTCCCGTTATCACTTATTAATCGACCTCGGAAGTGAAAGCATCTCATTGTTATTACTCGCTGCTTATCGGTGACTAAATAGCGCGGTGTGTTTTTTTGTTATTTCTAAGAATCGCTAATTATTTAGTGGTTAAAGTGCAATGGAATTTCAAGACCAGGGTAAGTACTTTGTAAGTAATTAAGTTTTACAAATCTATTTATTATACTTTTCGTTTTATGTGGGTACTACGCCAACCTATTTTTTTATATTTTTTTTGCCGTTACTGCGGGTTTATCAAGAGCTGCAAAAACTTGGGGCCAAATGGAGCCATCCAGACTTAGTTTAAAATGATGGTACATGTGTCTTTTTTATGAGGAACAAGTTTTTTTTTGCCCCAATTTGCCCGCGCGGCCATAAAATGCCTGCTACGGTGCCGTAGACGCTTCGTAGCATTTGATACAAAATTTAATTTTTGCTTTTTATTTTTATTTCAGGTACTAAAATCAAATGTTCCTTTTCAAGGCTTTGTCATCGGCATTTAATATTGATTGCAATAAGTTTAAAGAATACTCTTTGATAACCGCGCGTCAGTTAGTTGAGGAATATCCGTGGTACAATCTCCCTGCTTCCGTCGACAAGGTTCTCTTACATGGTGCTGATGTATCAGAATATGCTCTTTTATCTATCGGGGAACTTTCCGAGGAAGCAGCTGAATCTAATAACAAACACTTAAAACTGTTCAGACGAGATTTTACCCGAAAAATGTCACGCGAAGTTACAAATACAGACTTAATTAACCGACTTTTACTGAGTTCAGACCCCTTTATAACTGGTCTTCGGAAACTTCCTCGAAAGAAAAAGAGCCTTCTACCTAAGGAAGTTACAGAATTATTAAAGTTTTAAGCTGCATGTTTCTTTTAGACTTTTTATTGTGTAAGTTGTATATATTAATTTGTTTTGCTTAGTATTGTCAAACTATAGCACAATCTCTATTTAATTATAAGTCTTATTAGTTTTTTATTACTACGATTATGCAATTAGCTGTAGTTATTAAGAATTCATTGATCTTAAAACAATTAATTATATTTTGGTACCAAATTTTAATAAAAAAACTGCATACGATTTCAACTATTTTTAATAATTTTTCTGATGCTTGTTTATGATTAATAAAAATTTATATTTTAATAAATTTGTTTTTATTTAATCAAAAACGTCTTTTATTAATATTTTAAATCATTCACAATAAATTATATTTATTAAAAACAGTTCTAGGAGGTTTTGACCGCTCTCCCTAGGACGGCGTACCACCGTGCATTGGTGTCAAATCACATCCTTAATGTGTTCCTTAAGAGTTTCTTGTTACTGAAAAACAAACTGAATTTCACATAATTTCACTACGCTGATTGCGCTTAAGCTGCCACACATCATAACCTTAAACATAAAGTGGAAAATCGCAATACAGGAGTTGAGATCAGAGATTCTGGCGTTCGGAAGAGTACCTGGTGAGAAGAAACAGTTTCGGTATACCAGACGGATATGCCTTTAAAAAAATAGGAATCCAAAGAACTGACTGAATATTGGAGCAACCAAATAGGACAACTCAGCACGTGTGTTAGAAAGTGCCTGCTCAATATTTCGGAAATGCTTGTCTGTGATCTGAATAGTTCAATGTCAAAAGTGGTTTCATTTTTTTTTTTTAACAAGTCAGTTATAGCAATCATTGAAAAATTCTATCATTCGAAGGCTCTGTCAGTGAAATGGCAACAACAAAGTATAGGTTTCGAGGTTGAAGTTGATCATTCAAAGGAAAAATGACAGATGAGAACAGAAAGAGAATAGAACACATAAGCGACTGTGTTCCAAATTATAGAAACGAGGATTAGTTGTTCATGGAAACCGATTTCGATCAGTTAAATAATAAAATTGGATTTATAGAAAAGTTTTAATCAAAATTAGGTATTTTTGCTTGTAACTGGCTACTAATATCAGCCAATATTGTTGGCTTAACCGTCTTAAAATTGGAAATCAAAATTTTAAATGATGCATTTCAATGATAGCTATAACTGGCCCCTAATAAAGCTAAGGTACATAACCAGAAACCGCAGCAAATGGTGCATCAAGGTGATGAAAACCAAAGAACGCCCACACATTTAAGTTTGTTGATCAGTGATCTTGAGTTTGTTTTTCGTAATCCTTGTTTATTTTTCTACATGAAGCTAGCGGTTTTTAATGATGGAAATGCTATACATAGGGTTGAAGTAGAAAAGGTCAAGATAGACCTTATGGAAAACTAGTGCCACCACAAGCTAACTATGCCCGTACTTTGACAAAACAAGGATCGAGAGACCTAAGTGCCCAACCCATAGAATCCGTCGATCCGTTGTTCCGTCGACGTTAACTGACAGCTCGATAAAATACACACAACCTTATGGGAGGCGGCCCATAACCAACGGATGGATGAACTTCGACGGACAAAGTAGGTTTACTTTCTACTTTTTCAATCCGTCGATCCGTTGTCAGTACACACATTCACGTATTTCACATATTGAAGTTCACGCATAAGAAAATTGAGAGTACGCATTTTCATTGGTGGAAGCAGAGAGAGAATTAAAGAAACTATCATCGCCTTTAACAATCAGCTGACGGTTGTGACGGATTCTATGGGACTGTTCTATCCGGCAATACGTCAACTTCAACGTCAACGCACAACGGATCGACGTCGACGGATGTCGACGGATTCTATGGGTCGAGGCCTTTATACCTAAGAGCGGAAAATCTCTTTGCGACCAACTTTTCCTACATCGAGCGAAAGAACTGTGCAGACGCTACGGTGGCATTTCGTGTGGCAGTGCCCTTTATTTAACTACAGCTTTCATTACCTCGAAAAGCTCTCTGGCGTATTGTACTCTACTGAGGAGCTTCATCAATGGGCTGACCCTATCCTGAATGCACGGCACGGAGTTCTTGGCAGTCTGCCTCTTGTCTGTCTAATACAATAGGTCCGTTCGCGTACCCTCTTAAAACAGCGAATTTTTACGAAAATCTGCTCGCGCACGAAGAATTTTCGTAGTTTTTCGCAGAAGAGAGCGCTCACGAGAGAGTAAGAAATTTCCCCATGCTACGAATTTTAGTGGAAGAAATTTATTTAGGCTGGTTTATGAAAACTGTCAAAGCGTTTGACAGTGTATTTTGAACTTTTTCTTGTTCAACCCGTTCGCTTACTTTTTCATAATTTTAGTCCTCTCTGAGAGAATTTCACCCCCACTCTTTGAAATTGGAAAATCTACGAATTTTAGTGCTAAAAGTACGCGAACGGACGTAATAAGTGCGTTCACGTACCCCGAATTGTTTACCAATTAGTTGTCGATTCAACGCTCATTATTTCGCTTATAAAGCATTCACTCTTTAATAGCTCATCTCACAAAGTAAAAATAAAATAAATATTATTAATTTACAAATAAAAATTTATTTAAAAATAAAAAAAATATTACATTTAAAAATCAAAACATACATGCATGTAGCTTATGAAAAATAAAATATAAAACAAAACTAAATTAAACATAAATAAATACGAATTTATTTTAATTGAGATTCTCACTTAGGGGTTTTGTTCTCTTTTTTTTTTTGGATTACAAATATATAACGGTTATACAATATACTGTAGTTTTTTTTCTTTTAAATAATTTAGTACTTCTTTGATTTTGAATTTTGCTCTTTTCTATATCTACTGCTACTTTTTTTTCTGTTATTTGCACAATCAGTCAACGGTCATCGGTCAATTCGAAATAAGAAACTTAAAATATAAAAAAATAACTACACTTTTTTTCTGTACAATTTCTTTCATAAAAGCAAATAAAATCTAGTAGATAACTATTCGCAAATAGCGGTATTTTAGTGTGACTCGTGTGTGTGTAAGTGGAAACGGCTTTAACTGTGTCTAAATTCTCACTCAAAATTTCTTTTGTCATCCCCACTTACTGAAAATACTATATTAGCTAGGTTGTGGGGCTACCAAAGCCGCATTTGGAGTTTTGATCATTGATGGTGGTCGTGAGGCGCTCTTTCGATGCTCGGCCACAACGAATGGTGTTGTTGTTGTTGTTGTTGTTGTTGTGGCAGCAGTGATGGGCGGTATGGCAGCACCATTCTTTATAGGGGCTGCATGCTCTGGTACTGGTGGTGGCGGAAGATCACCTTTATTGGCTGTTTCAGCTTTTGATTGAATAACTTGTGAGTATTCTCGAATAAGGTTGGCGATTTGGAAGGCCTAAAGGGAAGCAAATATTAAGAAAACTGGCACTTTGTTTGAATAGAAAGGAGCTTACCTGTGATGTTGTTAGGATGACCTTTGATTGTTTCTTGTCTGTGCCGGTTATGATCATTAAACAATTCATATTCGGCGAGTACGATAGAATGGAAGCGTATTCATATGTACAGAGAGTGTTTCTAGAGCGATGCTCCAGCAAATGAATGCCATTCTGATCGACGGCCAACCAAAGGAGCCTTGGCCAGTTCGATGTGAAAGATTGCTAAAAGAAAAGAATAGACATTTAGAACGAAAACTTTATAAAGATTTCCTTTTGCTAGAACTTACCATAACATCAAATATCGTCGCCTTATGCAATGGCCAACTCTGAATTAGGTTAAGGAAGGATTTCTTTGCCTCGGCTGGAAGCATACCACGCAAACTCTGATGATGCATTGCAACAGCTTCGTGTGGAATATTTGGAACAAATCTTGGCGGCAGACAATGACTAGCTATGATGCGATAATCATGAAGGATTTCCCCACAATCACCCAATTCCAATTGTCCCTGCAGAGCGGTCAACATAATCGCCTCCATTTCGGTAATAGGGAATCGCTCACTACGCAAACCATGCAAGACCTGGTGATACAACAATTCCTTCTCAACAGGATCATCCAAATTCATATAATGATCAAAGAATAGATGTTTTTTGAACAGGAAGATGTGATGTTGACGACGACACTGTGGTGCCGATGGACTGGACTGCTGAAAGAAATTTGTGGTTATTTTTAACACCGCCTAAAAGTATGCAACAATATACAAACCTGACTCTGTTGTGCTGCCTGTGCGGCGGCGTTTCTATATTTTTCCCATTTGGACATGACATCAGAGACTTTCTCTTCTGGAAGAAGACTTCTTTCGGAGTTACCTAGCACCTCGTATATAGCATAGCCCATGGCGTTCTCTTGTAGACCAATTTTCTTTTTAACCAATTCCATCACTTCATTGGCCGTCGAACTGGGATGGAATTCAACAGAATGATACTGACCGTCCATGAAATGGAAACGAGCATAAATCGGACGACGATTGATTGTGCAAACGATTTCTTCACGACTCGGTGGCCATTGACGCCGTCGAGTTCCTTGAGTTTTGAAGAAGCACTGGAAAAAAGAGAATTGTTTATAAGTAACGGTAAATGGTTTGTCTTGAATCCCACAAAATAAAATGAGCCTAAAACCACGCTGACGATGTTAGGCGTATTAACAAAAGCAAATGAAATTCGCAGCGATTATAGCGATGCGATGTGAGCTTGTACATATGTTGCTATATTTACAATTGAATCGTGGATTCATCACCAAAACCTGATTGAATTCAGTAGACTTTTGGCTTTGCCTTTGCGAGTCAATTTTGATAAAATGTTTGACCACTTTGGACACCTATTTTCTTCTTGGTTGTTGTAGAAAGTGGGAAGCTCCACTCCATAAGTAATTTGGCTTCTTCTGTAAAGCTTCCAGAGAACGTAGGCAGCCGTCAGTCTTGTAAAAAGGCTTAGCTGCTACACTGACTCAAGTTTCTCCTTGCCTTCATTGATTTAACACAGGGATGTACGAACCTAGCTAATGTCATAATTGAACGAAATTTCTGCTAGCAAGATGTCAATATCCGAGTGCACCCATAATTGCATTAAGGGAACGTGTTATATCTTTTCACACGATTTAGCCATTCTTAGCGCTCCGTACGAAATGCGCGACTAACTCAATGACTGACTCTATGGAATGCAGCGTCCAGACCCTTAATTCAATTATCGTTGCCTCTAGACAAGCAGTAAACATACCGTCACTCGTCAGTAAGAACTGTCAGCAAGAGTGCAGACATTTTTCTTGGAGCGTCAGTGTGTCATTCGCTACAGGAGATGAGAAGATGGAGTACGTGCCCAAACGCATAGTGATTTTTGACCACTGTAACGAATTTAAGCGATTGAGAACGTTTTGTCATGGCTTAATACTGGATTCTTCCTCTACTGCAGAACTCGTCATTAATTGCTGCTCCCCTGGCTCGGATGTGTCCGGCCAATCTCAGTAATATTCAGCTCCTTCAAATGCAATGCCACAAAAACATTGCCAGTCACGACAAAGTTGACAAAAAAAACTTAATTAGGGACTACCCAGTCAAAAGAAAACCACCGAACGATTGGCGCCCAACAAGGGGCCTCAGGAAAGATCCATAAATCTTTGTCAATTATTATTACAAAATTGTATTAAATTGTTAAATCCCGGTGATACTTTTAATGTTTATGTACAAAAATTTGGACGGATGTTAAATGTTTTATTTTTTGTGAATTAAATTTGATCAAAACCAGCCTGAATCCAGAATTATTTAAATTATTTCCCAACGACCGCTTAAAAAATCTCCTAAAACCTCAATTCTGTTCTTACCAATTTGAAGAAGTACATTTTATGATATTTTGGGTGTCTTCAATGGATTTTCGAACCTAAATTTAGATAATCGCTCAACGATTTGGCAAACTCCTGTGAAGGAGAAATGCCTACGAAAAACACTCGGATTTAAAAGAAATCTGTTATGCAGTAAAGTATAAATAAAATTGCTTACCCTTTCAGCGAACCGAGCATATTTTCCTTCCTCTGTAATGGAATCACTGGCACAACGTTTCAAATGTCCAATTAGGTATTTCCGCAGGACCTTCATCGGTGGCAATATAACGCTACATGCGAGCGATAACAAAGCCCAATGACGGAGATTTACTCTCGAATTCGGATCTGGATGATCGTTTGTCTGTTTGATCAACTGTAGGTATAGTTCATTGAGCAAGGACTCCTTTCGCATACAACGATCCATTATCGATTGTATAAGAGTGATGTGTTCATCTTCGGCTCTCTGTACTGAGTCACCTAAATAAGAAAACAGAGATTCAGCTTTGCAACTCAAATTGTGTGGTTTTGTTTGTCTTACCACTTGTTCCCAATCCAGCATATGTAAGGATGGCTTGAAAGATAGCCAACATTGCATTCTCCTCCTGATCTGATAGTTTACTCAAACTCTGCGGCAGTGGCTGTCGGCTAAACGCCCAGAATGCATGCGGGAATCCTTTATAAGTCTCACCGTGATCTTGCACAGCGTTGCCATGCTCAGCGCGAAGCTTCTCCAGTCGATGCTTAGACAGCCGCCTCAGCGTGTTCCTTAAGAAACCACCGCTCGTATCCTGTGGCTTTCGCATCAGCTCAGCGTCTATTAACTGTCGACGGCAAATTACAACGTTCTGGTATAAACGCACCCGATCCTCGTTCGTGATGCCCTTGGACTTCTTTGGTGGAACCTCATTCTCGGTTATCCAATTTGACAGAGGAGGATAATAGGACACGATAAGTGATCCAATTTCATTCTTTTGTGAGGTTTCAAAGACAAAGCATCGTTGTTGCTCTGCCGTAGGACTAGTGGGCGTGGTCGATGTTTGATGTTGTGTAGTTCGATTCAGAGTGATCGTAATGAAACTATCACTTGGATCTAACATAATCGATTCAATGTCAAAGTATCTAAAGTCATAGAGAACGAATTTGTCCTCGGATTGAATGAGCATAATGCCTTCACAATTTACGCCAAGAATCAAATTGTTGCCATAGCTCCAGTAGCCACGATACGTGACCTGGAACATGGTTGTGCCATAGAGAGGATATTGCATAACACAACTTAAGTACAAAACTTTGGCAGTAAGTTCGGTGCGTGCGGCACCGTATTGTCGGTGGGCTTGAGCTAGAATTGGTACCCAGAATTGTTCTTCGCGGGTTTTTGAAATACGTTCCGGCAGATAGTTATTGACATCGGTGTAGTACTCTGGTTTGGGTTGATTTGATGGATCGCCCAGCGCTACCTGGGCTTGTAGACCGGCCAATTGTAGGGCGACCTTCTCACTAACCGGGAAGTCGTCGCACTAAAGATGAATACATTTTTAGAATCTTGAAATGATGGATTGGGTGAACTACTTACTTTTACAACACTATAAACAGCTTGAGCATAAAGCATATTAACCTCGACAGGATCTTGTGACAACTCACGAGTGGTTTTGAAGAGTCGTTTCTTGAATACGAAACGATTCTCTCCCGAACCTGAGGTGGCAGCATTACGACGCATTGTCGAACTGCCAGTTGAAGCTTTTGTTTGTTTAATTTCCCATGCGGCTATTATGTCATATAGATAGTCATGTGATTTGACGTGCTCTTCTCCATCTGGACGAGATTGGTAAATTGCCCAACCATCGGTGTTGCAAAGATTTAGTTTATCGGCTAGTTTTGCAACAGCATCACTAGCGCTATCTGTTGGATGAACATCGATTGCTTTAGTACGCCCATCGAGGAAGAAAAATCGACAGACGATGGTTCCAAGACGTCGCATGGCCTGAAAAGAAGAGATTTTTACAAGGAACTCATGAAAAAATGGTTGAGAGCTTTATGCGCAATATTCAAAGAAGCCCTTTTAAGAAGCTTTCTCATGACAGTAATACTCTTACGAATGTCAAACGAATGTTTGATGCCATGCGCAACGAAAAACTTTCTTAAACTTTTCACATGTTTTGACAGGCCATTGGCAATCGAAATTGTTCAAAAATCTAGTACAATATGTATATTCCACTTACCGCTACTTCCACACTAGATGGAGGATGCAATCGGGGTGAAACCTTGGTACACTTGCAATTATCAAAGCACCACTGTGCATACTGTCGCAACTTCCCATCGAGTGTTTCTAAATTCTTTTTAAGAAAACTCACAAAGTACCTAAAAAAGAGTTATTTTGAATACGTGCTCACCGTTTCTCTTTTAAGTCAAACTTACCTAAAAAGCAGTTTACTAGGTTGAAATGCCACTATAGTTAAGCAAAGCAGTAGCCACACTCGATCGGTCCATTCCGAATGTGGATTATTCGTCGATTGTCGCATGCACTGAACGAAAATCTCATCTCGAAGCTCTTCTCGTTCGATTCCTTGACCAATTATGTACTGGATCACTTGCAGTTCTCGCTCAGCGTTTAGTTCTCCACGAATATATTTACAAAGTTCCTAAGGCACAGAGTTAAGGTTAGGTTTAGTAAAAATTAAGAACTGTTATGAAGTATAAATACGTCAAGTACTTCACATACTTGAGAACTTTTGGGAATACTTGTATGATGTACTGAACGATTTTAAGGAAATATTTCAAGTATATTTGTGATTTTGAATGCTCCGGAAGTACTTGAGAACGTACTTGCTATACTTGGCGATTCTTGAGCTACTCATCATACTCAAGTACTTTATCGATCCTTAGTTAGCAGTATTTACTACAAGTAAATTTTCAAGGTACTTGAGGTAGTTTCAATACTTGAAGAGTACTCTTTTGTTATTTGGAAATTCTGAATGGTACTTCATACTCAAGTATTCTACCAAGATTCAAAGTAAAACTCACCCGGAAAATGTTGCAAGCAACGACGATATTTTCCGGATCATACATGTGGATGTGCGATGATGGAATCTTATCGCTACGATGATAGGTCACCATCTCGTATTTCGGCACTAAATCCGAGGTTTTCTTGCCCTTTCTTGTCAACGTCGCCATTATAGTGCCCTCTGGTGTACGTTCATGAATATTGAAATAGTTTTCGGCAAATTCCAAGATATCGTAGTACAGATCATCGCGCAATGGATCCTTAGCCTTCTCTGAGACATCGATTTGCTGCATCTCTTGGAGTTTTTTCTCGACACGATGTTTGCGTCGCTGTTCGCGTTCAGCAAATTGATGCCCGCCACCGGTCGACGAAGTTCTCGAACTCGGTCGACTGTGTTTCGGTGAGGAGGGACTAATCGGTCCACTAGGCGTTCTCTGTAATGCTGGACTGGCCGATCGGGCCATATTTGTGACGGCAGGACTCTTTGGTCGCAATTTGTGTGGTGGTGGTTGCGGCGTTGTGGTTGTATGACCATTCATTCCATTGTGCTCTTGATGTACCGTCGGTGGTGGTGGCGGTGGAGCTTCATTGACCTCGGGCACGGGAGGTAACTCTTTGGGGATGACAGCTTCGTAAATTGGTTCGGGGTCTTTTGGTTTTGCTAATTTGGTTGGAGTTTGAATTGGCTGGACTGGATGCGGAGGATGCGAATGTGTGTGAGGATGAGGATGAGCTGTACCATTGATAGCCGTTGGTGGTGGCGGTGGCGGCATTGTTGGCTCGGGCAAAGTGGGTACACCTTTGTTGGGTGGTGTTTTTGCTGGGCGTTCCAGAGCTAAACCTTCCATTTCTTGTTGAAGGACATTTTCCAACTAAAAGCAGAGAATTAGTAGCTGCGATAGAGATAAACGTTTTGAAGAAATTACCTCCACATCAAGGTCATGAACAAGACTGTCCATCTTATCGCTGATTTCCTCCAGCAGTGGATTAGCTGAAGTATTTGGGGTCACTTCACTCAAGAAGGCAAACAGATTATCCAAATCGACTGAATCATTACTCTGTTGATGGGTTTCGCCTACCGATGGGGTAGCATGTCCATTTGTTAATGATTCCTTGTTATTTCCATCGAATGGTGGCAGTGGAGGCGGTAATGGTTGATTCAGTTTGGAGTTTATCTGTTCTGCCATGGCGGAGAGTGCGATCATCTCTTCTTGAACCATCCTGAAACACATATGACAGAATGGTTAATAAGGGATGCTTTCATGCGGAATTACACTGGAATTAGTGTTGAAAGTGGGAGGGAATCAGTATTTATTTTTTTTTCGGGAGAACAGTATAGGATTCACACCGTGCAAAAGAAAAACTCGCTTCTACTTTGAAATAAGGGTGGTCAAGAACAATAGTAAGGGCCTAAGGTTGCAGTGTGTATTTTTGTTTTTTAAATAGGTGTGCGTGTACGTTTTAACTGAAAAAAAAGATGCATTCAAGATCTACATGGATGTGCTTCGACGAAGACATTTAGACGACCTCAGCGCGGGTGTGTGTATTACGTATCTTCTCCCAACATTGCCTTTTGCGCCTGTATAGAAATAGGAGTGATTAAATGTATAATTTTATGCCGTGGTTTAGAGAAAACTGTCAAAGCTGTCAAACCAGTGTATTTTCAACTTTTTCTTGTTTAACCCGTTCGTTTACTTTTTCGTAATTTTAGCTCTCTCTGAGACAATTTTACCCCCACTCTTCCAAATTCGATAATCTACGAATTTTAGTGCAAAAAGTACGCGAACGGACGGGGGAAATTAAAAAATGGAAAATACTCGTGAGCGCTATCTTCTGTGAAAAACCACGAAATTTCTCCGTACGCGAACAGCTTTTCGTAAAAATTCGTAAAAATTCGCTGTTTTAGGATGATACGCGAACGGACATATGTAATCTTTGTTTATACGAGCTGGGAAAGCTTTGAATTAATTCCCACGTATCGAAATGAAACCTCGAAATTTCAATGAACTTTTATCAATTTTTATTTATCTATGTTACAAATTATGTGTTGTATAGGTCAAACTTTATATCGTCATTGGGTATAACTACGGAACACACCCGACAGACTTTTTGGTTTTTGTTATAAGCCATGTTTTATTGGTAAGTGCATAGTCAGTTCAATAAATTTCTGCACAAAAAGCAATAACAAAACGGAAAGTGATGAGAATTTCGTGAGTAGCTAAAAGTGAACATAAAGTATGGTAAAGGTCGAATCCTAGATGGCGTGGACTTAAATTATAGACAACAATTAATTATTGTTTTGCACTGATAATAGGATTTAGTAGTTAATGGCTGCTGTCTTCTAAGGTTTGAATAGCATTTTAAATGTAAAAAGTGAGTATGGGCGTCTTATTGAGAGCTGACTATACACTTTTCAATAAAACGCAGCTATAATTGTACGCGCTCTATCATGATAATTAATCGAAAGATTTTAAAAGGAATGTGAAATATTTATTTTGTGAAATAATGACATTGAAATGAATTGAAATTAAAGACTGATTTCGAGATCAAACAGTTTTTATATTCCTTTGGTTAATTCTAGACTTAAGGTGCGAGTCCACTTTTGAGAGTAAAATTTGGGAGAGTAGCTCTCTGGCCACAAAGAAATTTCGTAAGTGGACACGGACCTGAGAGCAACTCGCAGAGAGCTAGTTTACTATTCTCAGCTTTCAAACTTTCAAAGAGTTGCTGTCAAGTGGACACACGTTTTTTTACTCTCGGAGAACAACTCCCACTTTTCAAACAATATTCGTATTCTGAGAGTAGCTAGTCGAGAGCAGTTGTGCCATAAAAGCATCTTTAATGCTAGAAAAAATTATATTGCAAAAGTCTGACCGAATTTTTATGTTGTATTAGTTTTTATTGGAAACTAGCTGTCCCGGCAAACGTTTTGTGTGTCAGTGATCAACTGTAAAACGACGTCCGTTTTTTTTTTTTTTTTTTTTTTTTTTATAATCTGCACATGCCAAAGGGGATATGAATACCCTTTTACTGTTTAACAGGGCACGGGCGTTAGTTAATTTTGGAAGAGAGAAGAAGGGATAGGAAAGAGTTGGTGTAGTGGTATTTGAAACTCAGGTGATATTAGGTTTCAATGTTTATTCTCCATGGGTGGTATCCAATTCGATTGGGGAGAGAGTTGTGTGTGATTTTTGCATTCGTTTGAATTCACAGTATTTTTTTCGCGTTCATGTTGAAATACACTAAGTGCTTTCTGAGCGAATTATTTAATTTTTAATACTGTGAAAATTGAATGGACCTGGTCGGAAATTGATCACCAAACCTCTCATTCAATGACCGAATACACTACCACTACGCCGTGGCCACCCACATTCCGTTGCGCACGTAACGCCACCTTGTGGTATTTTTCCTGATTTTTCCGTTCGAATCGAGTTATGGTCGTGAAAATCGAAAATCCCATTAAAAAAGTGCTTTCAGTTACAACTGCAGGTGCAACTTTCCGGTTATGCGACGTCATGATGACTACTCGGTTACGAGAGTACTATCCGCAAAATTAACTCTCAGAAATTTCGCAGTTAATTCTCAATAATAAATCACACAAATTTTACTGACATATAGATCGCTACTCGAGAGCTTAATAGCGAAGTGCTCTCAAGTGTACACGCACCTTTAATCTATGAATATGAAATTGACATGTCAATATTTTTCTAACCGAAGAAATTGCAAGAAGGCATTAAAATAGAAACAAACCGTGCCCAAATGTGCTTGCTGAATTTACTGGCTAGCAAGTAAGAAACTTGGTAACTCTATTATAAGTTTCAAGCTTTGTTCAGTGAGTCCGTACTGAACAGTCCAGTACAGAAAATTGAGCATTTCGCATTCAATGAGAACAAATATCGCCCAAAAGTGTTTTTCTTGTTGTTCAATGAGTTTGTTTGCACAGTCCAGCACATGATTTTCTGTATTTTGGGGTAGAACATATTCGTGAGAATTGTCATAAACGAAATTTGTTTGACAACTGAATACTTTTGACGGCTAATAAGAAGAATGTTTTGGGAAATGTTCTGACTCATTGAACAGAAGGTTGTAATTTTCTGTTCTAATCTGTTCTGACAAACAAGTTTTCACAAACTTGTGCTGTTCTGTTCTGTGCTGTGGTACTTTGTAAATACTGAACAAAGCTTCAAAGAACAATTACAGAAAATCCTTAGCAAAGATGTTTCTGTTAATAATTTCTTTCCATTTTAGCTCAAGGTTTTAGTCAATTTGAATAATTATATAAATGCATACCCATAAACGAACTATAAGATATATTTCATAACTTTAACAGTGACCTACATTATGTCAATACTTAAATTAAATACTAGCAAAACTCTTGCAAAATTTGTCTACATCAATTCTTATGTGTGTGTGCGTATTCAAAACAACAAAACAAATTTGTATAAAAGTGCAAACAATACTAAGTGCCATTGCATTCCAAATCGCTAAACACTAATTATTATTAAAATTGCAATTAGCAAAGAAAAAAACCACTCTATTTGTCGTCACAGCATGGACATACAGTAGGACACAACTTACCCTCCACCATCCTCGTCAGCGCTTCCAATGCTGTGCATGCTTCAAAATTTTTTTAAATAAAAAACTTTTGTTACTTCACAAAACAAATTAAAAACAAAATAAAAACGGCGCAAATGGTATTTCGAAATTTTCTCAAAATCATAAAATATTTTCCAATTTTTTTAAAGAAAAAATTTAAAAGAAAATTAGGTTAAGCTTTCTTTAAATTAAAATAAAAATAAAACGCTTACGGCTAAGCGCTAAACTAATTCGATGGAGAAAAACATAAAAAGCAGAAATAAATCATCCGAGCGCACAAAATGTTAAAGCCACATATGATGCACAAGTTTAATGATTTTTCTTTTCTTAAATAAATTATAAAATAAAATCTTAAATGTATGTATAATTGAAGCAGAAACAATATTAAATTATATTTCAAATCATAAAACCAAAACTGAACGCACTAAAATATTGGTGAGTGTTTGATTCGAGATGATTTTTGTAAAATGGTACTAAAAGTTGAGAATTTTGGTTTCGAAAATGGTAATACCTTTCACATTCTTCGATTGCCTTTCGATCTTCGTCTGATGTCTTCTCCATGCGAGCTTGTTCTTCGCGTTTCTTACGCTCAGCTTCGATGCGTTCACGCTTGCGCATTTCTTCATCAACGCGACGCATTTCGCGCAGTGCAGTTGCAACCTAGGGGAAAAGAAAGGTAATTAGAATTGAGTTATGAAAGAAGTAGAAGGTTTTATCCAAATAGCATCAGATATTGGGACTAATGTTCTGAATTCAATTTTATTCAAAATTGCATTCGGTAAACTCTTAGTTATGAATTAATCAAAGTTTGTCTGATTGGGTTTAAATAGGACCGATGATGGTTCCGCGAAACTGTCAGTGAGTGCTGAATGGGTCATGAACTAAAAGGTAATCGTTTTTACTGTACCTTTGATGTGAGCAAACAAAAATTGTGCCGAAAGATAACAAGTTGCCAAAGAGCCAAAAAAAAAAAAAGGGTATCGCCAGCAACCAGAAACGTCAATAGCTACTGAACGTCGTAATAGGATGGCCAACGAAAGGCATTTGTCTTAGATTGAAGACAGTAGGAGTCGCTCAAAAGATTGAAGACCGATGAGAAGCCGGTGATGGTCTTCAGTGAACGTGGTCGGCGCTACAAAAACAGCAGTGATTCCCATAAGCTCTTTAAGATAGAAAATAAGCCCACCTGTGAGACAAACAGGGCTAAACGTCCTCTGTAATAGCCAGGACTCTATGCCAGCGCCTTAGTAGGATGAGATCTATTTGTCTCACAAAACACAGAACACAGCGACAAGGAAGAAAATGAATCTGTTCGTAACCCACCGTGTGAATGGCCTGCACTATCCGTCAGAAAAAAAAATTCTCTTTGCTGATTCTTTGAAGGCCCACCATAGTTGTCAAAACTGTCAAAATTTCAGCGCACTCTTAATTGAATTACGGAAAAGTGGCCAGATGTCATATCGTTTTTGTCTTGTTCTCACACGTTATAGTCACCCTCAGCTCTCTTTACGGAATATACCAATCAAACCGCTTTTATGGAGCCGATGTATCAGAAAGAAGGTGGGAAGACCTTTAAGCAAGAGTACCCAAAACGCTCTATACTTACAGCAAACAATCTAGAAAAAGGGAAATGAAATCATATGCTCAGAGTACTCACCTCTCTAGCGAAAACACCACGCAAATGGCTCTGTATAACAATAGCCGCTCGTCTCTTTCGTAAGAATTCAATTCGTAATTTCCATCCCCTATAGGCGTGTTGCATTCTCAGCGCAGCATTTCTCATCTTTTGATACTTCTTCTGAGCAACGTAACGCTTCCACGAACGCTGTATCACGAGGGCGTTTGCATTTATAATCTGCATTCGTACATCCTCGAGTGGTTCATGGGCACGACTTCGCAGGAATACTTTGGTTCTACCAATTTGCCACTCCACCGATGGCACATTCAATTCCTTTATCACAGCCAATACTTGATCACGTGCAGTTGGCAGACGTTGCTTCTGCTTCGTAAGACATCGATATTTCGTAACGAATTCCTCGAATGTCAGGTGTATCGGGAAGCCTTCACGTCGTATCCGAATTATATCTAACATACCTAAGTATCTAAGTTGGTCTAGGACTAGTTGATCATTGTAATCGTTTGGTACTTTCTCAGAGTTTGGCTTAATACATCGCACGTACCTGCAAAAGGGAACACAATTTATTATTTAAGGACTCTCCATATTGTATTGAGTTTGCGCAACTACCTACCATGGTTTGGTACTCTGAAGGACATCGACGAGCGATTGTAATTGCACTCGAAATGTATCGCTTACGGTTAATTTACCCTTGGAGGTACCTCTTTGTACGGTCGCTGATGTTGAGGATATTTGATTTTGTGATTGTATCGATAGAAGATCCTTGAAAAAAAAACCATTATGATCTGCATTCCCTAAAGAAAAAACACAACTGAATGCTTACCTGATAGGAAGACAATTCTTGTACAAAGACATTCTCGCTGCGACTCATAAAATCGAACAAAACATCCTGTTGCACGTCTCGATTCTTATCGACAAATCCTTTTACGGTATACAGAACACAGCCGGCGTAATGTTTTATACCAAATTCCGTTTCCCAGTGTCGTCGATCGGCACCTTTTACGTAGCTAGGATTCGCCTCGAATTCTCCATGCAAATTTGTCAGATAAGCTAGATCTGATCCTTTTGGCATGTGACACTGTTCGGTGAGAAGTTTAAGGATACAACGCGGTGGTTTCTCAATCAGTTCCAAGCAGAAGGTATTGTCAGTGAACTCGATGTGCGAAAACTTGATTTCTTCTTGTTTGTACTGGGAATATTGATTTCATTAATCAAATAATACAGGAGGGAGGATCGAGGTTACTTACAATTTCCTGTTCCAAGGCGAACACATAGTGGTTAAAGAATTTATGCAATTTTTCGTTGGTATAGTTGATGCACAATTGTTCGAATGAATTCACTGAGAAATTTTCAAATCCAAAGATGTCCAAAACTCCAAGGAATCGCGTGGAATCTTGACCAGGGTTGATGCAAATGTTTATTTGACTAATGAGCCAGGCAAAAGTTCGTGAATAGAGGGCTTTAGCCATGGCGTGACGGTTCTCTCTAGCCTGCAATAGGAAATAGAAAAGGTTATGATTAAGTGATCAGCAGGCAATAAAATATTTACATATCAAAGATCAAAGAAGAAGATTTTGAGGTCCTGAAAAAGACCAACAAATTGCAAGGCGAAACCCAACTTTAAAGCCACTTATGACAGCATTCCTCGTCTCGAGCTGTACCAGGTCCCTTTTTGGGATACTGTCAAAACTTATCCAGATGTGTCGCGTTACACTGGAAAACACGCGATGCTCTGAAAAACTTGAAAACTCTTCTTTTCAGCTCTTCAAAAAGTGAACTGGACTCCGGTAACGCATCTCCGCGTTGTCATGTGATTTCTTCAATATTATGTTGGAGCAGATAGTGCCCAGGCCAGATGTCTACACGAAAGGCACTAAATATTTTGGCTCGGCTACATCGGGCGAATAGACAACAGAGCTAAAAGGATCTTCGAATCACAGCTGTCGCAGTTACCACAAAACTTGGTCATCACAATTGAAAGCAGCTTGCCCGGCGCAGCAGGGGATGAAAGATAGCCATGTCTCATGCAGAGACTCTACAAGTGTCGGGAGCCTTTTAAGTAAGTAAATATATCCTAAGGGACTATCGAAAGAGTAGGCACTGAATGATGCTGAGAACCAGAAATTTACCATATCTGCTCTTCCGTGGCGTATCATAATTAACAAAATCTGTCAAGACTAGACTGACATAAAGTCAAGATTGTCATACATGTGAACGAAGGCGTGGTAATTTAAATAGTTCGAGACTAGATGGTCATCGTGTTCCCTTTCTTCATTCAACATTTTCGCTGTCGGTTTACCAATTGAAGCTACAATAAGGTTCTGATCCTATTAAAGCAGATTCTGTGCCAAATTAAGCAGGATGAATTAATAAACCTCAAGTCGCGTTCTAGAAACCCTCCTCGTTGGGTCACCGTTTTATAATTAGTCTCCTTTGAGTACCGGCCACGGCAGATCTACTGGCTATCTACTCTTGACGACATCCCCTGCAGAAGAGCTACACATGCTGTTGGGCATTCTGTCAGTGGAATGCGGGCACTTATGCAGGCTGAATATTGGAATATGCGCAGGACAGTCAGAGAGGAATCGAGCTATTTATTAAATTATTTGAAGACTGCGTAAACGACTTGGAACACTTCGAATAAGATAGTGCACAGGATTTTTTGCATAAATATTTTTCATCGATTAAATGCTTTAAACGATTCATCGTGATCTTGTTGACTATTGTCTCCCACTTGTATCTCGACCAACTAATTGCATAAAATTTTGCTAGCGTTGCAATTGAACGAAAATACAGCGAGCATGCTGTCCAAATCTGCGCATACCAATAAATTGCATTAAGTAAACGCGATTGTATGTCATTTCTGACACATGATGCCTCTAACTTTCATACAATGTCATTTATAAACAGAAAGAAAGAGTAGACGAAAAACTAACGAAACGTAGCGAGAAGTCATTATAGGTATGGTCCGTCCCATAGAATCCGTCGCATGTGTTACGTCGCCATATGTATTTAACTGAAACCTGCCTTATAACAATATGACGTATAGAGTTGGCAGCCGACTGTCAGCGTGTACGGCGGATTTTTCTTTTCTATGTCAAATGCCAATGGGCACGTTCCGAACTCTACAACATATGGAACGGCAAACGAATTTTGACAGTTTCTTACCTTCAAATCCAGTCCACTACCTCAAAAAGAAATGCCTTACTTTGTAGTCAAAACTGAATCTCTCACCCAAGAAATGCGATCCGCTTATCATCATGGGTACCATTTCAACCAGGTTCAACTTATAGACAAGCTGAGTCCAAGAGGCTTAACTCAATTATTGGTTTTGAAAGACAACAGTCCAATTACAAAGCACGATTATCTATTGTCAATTCTTATGCTGGTTACATTCGTTTCAGCAATTTTTCCTATCACGCTCATAAAAAGTTATATTTCCTAACACACTCTGTCAATTACTTCCGATTTCCACGGAAACCACACTCAATTAATCCCTCCAAAGATCCCTTTTCATCCCGAAGATGATGAAATAAACTGCTAATCAATTTCTTAATTGACAAATATTTCAAACATCCATCCACCAAAAGATATTAATTACCTACGTGTGAGACAAAAAGAAACAAAACGCGCGTATCGAATTCGATAAATTACTAAATTTCGATATAAATACCATTCGATACACGCAACAAGAAAATAAAAAACGACAGACAAAACTCATTTATTTCAATTTGAAATCTAATCGAACTCAAGACAAATATGGGCGGGAACATCATCTTTGTTTTATGTTTAACAACAGATTAACTGAGTGTAAATGTGAAGCTTAAAAAGAACTTATCGATTAATCAATGTTGCTTGGAACGTTAAAATGTTTGGTTTTAATGTCTCGAATGATAATATTGTATTTTATGGGTTCGTGCCTTTGAGGAAGGAAATTGTGACAGGTAGCGCTTGTATCTAGATAGATTTATGACACCCCGATAGCCATACATACATAAGTGTGAAGCTCTAATGGGGGGTTATTAATTATACATATTTATTTTTTATAGAACCAACTCCCTTTCACTTGGATTCATTGTTGCATTTAACAGATTGCTTGCATTTGTGTTTTTTTCTGAAAAGCGGGAAATTTACATGCTAATCTGTTTGTTTGTTTTTTTTTTTTTTTTTTGTGATGTAATATTGCAGTGGAAATTTTCTCGTAATTTCTTATCTTTTCTGTGACTTTGGCGGTAAGAAAAACCCCACAATAGATTTATTTAGTTCTAGGACGACAAGTCGATAAAAAGCATTCAGTTCGGAGAAATGTATTCTTAAGAATTCTGCTTCAATTTCTCTTGCAAGTGGGGGTTTTCCAATTTTGAATCGTTTTGCAGTATTTCTAAAACATTGTCCATATTGATGACAACTATCCTCAGTGCATAAGGATTAAGTAGGCATGACTTTATTAAATACCTTAGGTCCATTCGCTAAATTTTTGCACTAAAATTCGTAGATTATTAAATTTCGAAGAGTGGGGGTAAAATTCTCCCAGAGCGTGCTTAAATAACGAAAAAGTAAACGAACGGGTTGAACAAGAAAAAGTTGAAAATACACTGGTTTGACAGCTTTGACAGTTTTCAAAAACCAGCCCACAGAAATTTCTTGCACTAAAATTCGTAGCATGGGGAAATTTTTTACTCTCATGTGAGCGCTCTCTTCTGCGAAAAACTACAAAAATTCTCCGTACGTGAACAGCTTTTTGTAAATATTCGTAAATTTTCGTAAAAATTGGCTGTTGAACATACTTTAAAATTAAATTAAATCCTCATATTCATAGACTGTAAACTAATTCAGCATCTTGTCAGCAATATGTAATGAGTCCTGCTAAAGAACAGGTTACGTACGTTAACGTTGACAATGATCCATCGTCTATGTAGGGTAAAGAACCGATGTCATGAGAAAAGCGTCAACTACTGCTCTCGAAAGCATGTTTGGACTAATCCTAATTATTGTAGATACCTTTACTTAAAAATATCGACAATAGTCTGACGTTCCAAGTGCCAAGTGTCAAACATCAACACTTCAAACAACACATCCGCTAGTGACAAAGTTTTCACATTCGTTAATTCTAACTTTTTGCACCTAAATGCCTAGATAATCAACTGTCACAAAGATTGAAAAGTAAATGAATTGGTGAAACAAACAGAAATTGAAAATAAGCTGACTTAAAAGATTGAACAGTTCTTAGAAATCAGCTCAAGAATATTCTTCTACTAAAATTCGAAGGATTGTAAAATTTCTTACTCTCTCGTGAGCATTTTCTTCAGGAAAATTCTACGAAAGTTCTCTGTATTTGAACAGGATGTTGTAGAAATTGGTTAAGGTATAGTTTTGACCGTCTTACTTCTCATACTAAAACATACTACTAACTGCTACTACTACTAGACATACTAAATTAGGCAATAAACTGCGGATTGTTTGAATCATTCGCTCCTTTAAAAAAGCTTTAAAAAACCATCCAAAAACATATTTGTATTTTGACGTTTCAACAAAATTAAATGGGGCTTCACACATACAAGTGCAGTTTTGGATGACTCTTTTGACAGCACAAGAGAGCGGCCATTTTGTAGATGCTGTGTTGTTGTCAATAGAATCATAAACACGACACATTTGTAGTTAGGCGCTGTTCACACAGAAATTCGTATGTTTGTATTTACAGATTGGACAATTTAGACCCCGCCTATTTTAGGAAACGCAAGTTGACTACTACCAAAGACTATATAATACTATAAGACTTCGCACGCAGAACAAATTTGTGTTCCATGTTTCTATTTGCTCGATTTTTTAGCAATATGTAGCTGAACGACTAAAATGTTTCTTGTTTACCGAAACATCCATGTTGTTGTTATTGTTTCTTGCGGCGGATACATTCAAATGTTTCGTCAACATTTTTCAATTTTCTATCTCCAATTTATCTGTTTTGTTTTGTTCGAGAACCGAATCAATTGTTCGCTTCCCAGTGGAGGCAGATTGTTTATTTTTATCCCCACTTTTTTAAGAAATAAAAAATAAACAAACTCGAAAAATTAATGTATAACGATACATATTTTCTGAGTAAGTGTTCGACACTTTTCCCAAGTGTGCGTTATTAATATTTTGTCATAGAGAAGTAGTCAAATTTCAATTTATTTGAATAAAGGAACTTTTCGTAGTGGGATTTTTGGAATTAAATATTGCAACAATGTATTTAAAAATACTATATAGTCTGCGACGCGTTTAGAAAGTATTCTTAAAATTGTTATTGGTAGTAGATGAACAATAACCACGCATGTCTCCTGAGTGGACTGGTTTGAAGCACTTCAGTAAGTTAGGTTGTCTTGGGTATGTCTTTGTATAGTAGTCCGGAAGTAATAAGGCCGAACTTATCCCAGTGGGTCTAAGTTGTGCTACAGAATTTTTATCTTGTTTAGATCAATGACCATGTTCATCTGCTCAAATTAGGCAAAGCCAGTTTATGCATAATAAAACTTTGTCTCTTTAATAGAGGCTGCTACTCTGGTACGTGAGTCCTAGAAATAGAAAAGACAGCTAGATTTGTTATATTTATATTTGTGCAGCTTTATAGGGACATTAAAGTTCAGGGCACCATCAAGCAGTCAACTTGCAACATAAAGCTAAATATATGTATGTATGTATACCTCCAAATCTATTTTGTTATTGATGAAGAAAAGCATTATGTTCATAAATAAATACAGAAAAAGATAAAAACGGATTTGTAACAACATTAGGACAGAGTTCATGATAAACCGGATTTCAGGTCATGCAACATGTCTTTCTCACAAAAGCCAATTTTGAAGAAAACAGAAATAGTTTGGCGTGTAAAGAAACAGTAGTTAAAATGATGTCCGAGGAACAGAATTCATCGATGAGCTATGCAAACATATCGTGAAATACAATATCTCTTTTCTATATATGTATATAGCTCCTTCCTCCTCCAATATACTTGCTTGAAAAACTTTTGTTTTTTTCAAAAATCTTATAAAATTACTCCAAAACATGAATTTTCTCAAAAAATGGTCCTGGTACTTTGAAAAATTCTATACTCGTTTTGTTTCGATATCCAAAGACTTCGTATAAAAAATTTCATTGTCCTACCATCGATCTTCAGCTTACAGGTATTGTTGTGACAGAAATTCAAAGTACATACGCTATACTGCAGAATATGTTTAATATGACCGAAATATTAAATTTAATCACAAATTATCAAACAGTTTTTAAGAAAATTAGATTTTTAACTCTTAAAACACACTCAAGAGCAGTTTACTTTACTGAAATTTCTCTGAAAAAAACGTTAATACTTTATCCTAACGGCTTTTTACAAGTAGTAGACATTCGAATTGAATTCGAGAAATTAAAATCTTAAATTTTCTTGCCTTGAAGAAAAATTAAAATAGCGCACACATCCTAAGATTCACCTAATACAAATAAAGGACGTATACGTATATTTTTAATTTTTGATTTTTATTTTATTGTTTACTTCTTGTTACCTAGCAACATAAATGTAAACAAAAACTGGAGGTTGAAGTACACCCTCCCATAACCAGCCCGCTTGCCGTTTCGCGGCAAACTAAAATATATTTGAAACATTTGGATGTATCCAAGCTTCTGAAAAAACAACAACAATTTCTATTAATTTGTTGATATTAAATGTATTGAAACATTTGAAATGTTGCTGCACCCATTGGTGGGTGCTAGAACAAAAAAAATCGAGCAAAAATTTTGTTCTACGTGCGACGTCTTATAATATTCTATAGTCTTTGCTACTACCAATTACTACCTTAAATAAATAACAAAGAAAGAGAAAAGAAAGAGCAAAACAATCTCACTCACCTCTTGAAATTTTAATGGAATTTCTGTGATATTTCCCCTCACGTTGATTTGTCGCTTCAGGCAAACCTGCTGTACGTCCTCCTCCTTGAGTCCCAATAGATCCGCCACCGTCGCAACGATTTCCTTATCACTTACAGCCAGTTCACATCGTTCACCATCGATATCTTGAAAATCTAAATTGCCCAACCATAGAATGGCACTCAGCACCCTAATGATACCATCAATAGTCGGTTGTGGTATCTGCAGCACGGTAAACGCCATCCGAAGTGCTTCGAATTTTTTCGCTTCCATCGGTATGTCCATTTGGACATTACCAGAACCATTCAAATATCGATAGAATGACGGTTCCTTGAGGTGAAATGAATTGGCCATTTCCTTATTGTTTTGGCCCTCTGCCACCAGCTGATACAGCACATGGTAATTCCGTTCGCCAGGACTCTGGAATGTTATGCGGGACTGTTCGAGCAGATAATCCTGTATAATGCAGCCTCGTATGCACCATTTCGAATCGAAGCACACTTGCATGAATTTACCAAATCTAGAACTGTTGTCATTTCGGATGGTTTTTGCATTGCCTGTGACATAGTTACACACAAAAAAAAGAGAGAATACAAAAGAGATGTTACATCAAAAGCGTTGTTATGTCACATTGTTGGTTTGTTAAAAAAAAAAACTAGGTCAAAACAAAGTTTCACTTTTGTAAGCAGCCTCATTACGAATGGCAACAAAAGAAGAAAAGCATGCGTCATAATTGTGGATAGGTACTTACCAAACGCTTCGAGTATGGTATTGGCTTCGAGGATTTGCTGTTGCACCCATGTGGAGACATCGCATGTCACTGTGCACAGATACTGGAGAATGAATTTGGTGGTTTCCGTTTTGCCAGCACCTGATTCGCCGGATATAACACACGACTGGAAAACAAAAAAAAATGTTAATGAGAGTGTTTTTTGAATAAATTTTTGAATCTAGAGGACGTTACATGTACTTTGTCGGTACTTTTTGTTTGTTGTTGTTTTGAATTCGACGGTCTATAAGGTCATGAACTGAATGCGGGAACAAAAGAATAATTATTTCAATTTTTTTTTTTACAATGAAAGTGAACATTTGCTTTCAGTGCAATGCAAGTGAGGGTAGGTGGTTTGATAAATTCGAGAAATTCATGTACTTCCGGTAGATGAGGCGAAACAAATTATAGAGCACGGAAAGAAGAAGGACACGCAAGAGATTTTTGATTCAGATAAATGGAGTAAGACCAGCATATCCCTTGACTTGAATTTAACTGAGGAATTTTCGTTGACAGATAGCAATGTTCGGTCTTTAAAATAATGGAGGTGATCCATAAGGAGGTCATTTTTTGAAAGTAAAAAAAAAGTACTTCAAAAATCAAATTTATCCGGTCATTTTTATAGCCAACAAAAGAACTATTCTTGACATTTAGTTTTTAAGGTTGTTTTTTTTTAAATGTTGGCCGTAACTGTGCGGTTAACTTGGTCCATTCTGAAGGTCCGAATTTCAATGACGAGTCTGAGCATTTCCAGTGGTATTTGAGAAATAACGCGAGTATCGTTGGCTTCCTATTCCTTTATCTATGCCCGACTTTGGGATCTACATAGCCCCAAAGGGAAAAGTCTAGAGTCCATCAAAGGGAAACGATCACCAGTCCGAAGCACGAAATGTTCAGCAAATTGTAAACCATGGTTTGTGGCAAGCGCCGTCTTGTTTGGAGGAGGGCAAAGAAGTGTCCATTTCATTGCTTTAGATTTTCCAATCAACCTTGTGCAACTCAATGATTTTTACAATTACAATCTGGGCAAAACAGCCATTGTGATACATTTGTTTAGTGTGCCGTTGATGCCATTAATAATGAAGATATGTAACATCATTCCCACGAGAGAATACGCTGAACGCAATTTACCACTACCTTTTCGTAGGCATCGAACTATATGACAGCTACATCACGCTTAATGTTGCTCCTAAGGTCGCCTAAAATAATTGGTTTCTTCACGTAAATCATGGTGTTTTCATAACCTCAAAAAATAGGGTGACTAGACGTCAAATCGCACGAAATAGTGGCAAATTTACTAGTTCATGGCGTTAGGATGGTCGTCGAACTTTAAATTCAATAATTTGTCGTGGTGTTATCTAGCCCATCTAGTCTAGTGTAGTGCAGTCCAGTCTTTTAGCGCCGATCTTGACTCTGAAGAAAATGTTTGGTCTATTGACTCTCCACCATGAAACCTACACTAAACTGTATATTTTTGTGGATTGGATTTGGATTTGGGTGGTTGACGTGCTCTGTCATATTTGAAATTACAAAGCCTTTGAAATTGGACCATAAATAGGGTTTTTTCGTGATGAAATGGCAAGACGAATATGACGCATCACACAAACTGCAGCTAATTTCATGCATAGGCGATAAATGTCATTGTGATTAATTGGCTTTTCCGTTGAAAACCCACCACGAAATTTACACCTCTACTTCGAACTTAGAAAACAAAGAACTCTTGAACAGACGTCGAACCAAAAACTGTGACAGTTTTGACAAACTCCCTAGGCACATACATCAATTTTGCTATACTCGTAGTAGTAATGTCGGAGAGCCAAGTTACCATTAAGGCACTTGACTCCAAAGTTGGTAAGTTTAAACCCATGTCGAAATGTTTGCAACAACTTAACGAACTAGGTAGGCACGGAAGATGTCCTGAACATTAGGAAAAAAATACACTCTAAATCATTATGTGAAATAAGTGATCACATTCTTAAAGAATCCAGGGAATTAGCGAGGAAAATCGGGCTTACATCAGGAATAAACCTAGGCAGAAACTCCTATAAAGTAAAGAGCGATCTTAACAATTAACTCTTCAGAACGATAACTGCAGTATTTAATTCACTTAATATTTCATTTGAGGTTAAATTATGACCTCAAGCGTGTTATTAAGTCAAAAGCTGGCATAACCACATAGTTAAAATCTAATCAGGCTTAGCCACCATAAAGAAATCTTTGGAATTCAGGGTGGAACACTCTTCGATTATTACACTCTCGTGTGACGAAAAGCAATCATGTTTGCATAGGTAGAGCTCCCAACACTCTGATGCGATTCATAACAGCCATTAAAGCATAACTCCGTGCACCGGATTTAATTGCATTCTCCAGTCCACGTTTCAATACTCACCAGGCATTCGTGCGAATCAAAGTAATTACCAAACAGCTCTCCGACACCGACACAACACCCAAGAAATGGGGTTGGCTCCCATTCAACACCCATTTGCATTCACCTATAACACATTTGCCGCAGTCAAAAACCCTTGCTTATTGTCAATAATAGGTTGGTTCATGTCTGATACTTGGAGGAGAACTTTCAAGTGGCAAATTTTCTGTCTGTCTGTCTGTCTGTTTGTCTGTCGTCATGCTAACACACAGAATAATAAGTTGATCCTTACCTGATTTGTATTTGTGTCCTTAATATTCTTGTATGCAGCCTCGGCAAGGGCAAACACATGAGGCTCCAGTGTACCCAACTTCTGGCCATGGTACTTGAATACGTATTCCTGCAAAGAAAAGACAAAAGAGCTTGCATAAATAATTATGACTGACTTCAAGTGGATAGCAAAGCACAGACCGATTTCAATTCAACGGAACACAATTATTTCGTTTAATCGTGTGGCATTATGTCGGCGACATTTACACACACACACACACGCACAAATGTCGCGTATCTGGAGGATTCTGGATACAAGGAGTAAAAAATTATGGAGTGCATTTTGTTTGTTGTTACAAAACATGCATAGCTACTCGTCAAAGAGTGCATGTACATGTTTCTTACTTAACCTTTCGATAACCTCACACACAAGGACCTTTTGTGACCCTTGAGCGTGCAGTCTTTTGAATTTATTTTCAAAACATAATGCCGTTGTTGTTGTTTTGTTTTTAAGAACTGCTTACAGAAGTTGGATAATCGTTCAAATTAAGTTACACAATTCTTGCTACTCTAGTTGTTTTGTAAGGAATCATTTAAAGTGAAATTCCTTTGTGAAAACTGCTCGGTCTTCATGTGACTTTTTCCCTTAATTTCTTATTTAACCATAATTTGGACCCATTTTTTGTGTCAACTAGGTCGTACACTTATGCTTACGGATGTGGAAGATTCAATTTTATGCCAAGTACTAGTAAGGTGCACTCATTTTGATGAAGAGCTTGTATAATGCAAGGAAATAGTGAAAGGACATAGTTACAAACGCTCTCTTATAGCATGGATCATTAGGGAATTCTTCCTATTTACGTACGTACATTCTTTTATATGTTGAGGGGCCTCTACTGTAAGCAAAGACAGGATACTTGTGATGCCTTTAATTAGTCTGTAAAATTTTAAACAGCGGAACGCCTTTGCCAAACATACTGTGGAAAAGTTCCGGAGCAAACGAGTTTCTTGAGAAAGTTAGAGTGGCAACTTAAACGCGTTGCTGAACTCCGAATAAGACTTTGCGCAAGTAACTTTGCCTAAAGTCCAAACGCATTAGCTTAAACTCGAATCTTCATCTTCGATCTTCAATGAATCTTCAATGGCTCTGAAAAATCTAGGATTCAAAATGTAAAAAGACGGGAAGGGCTGCTTAGTAACCCCCAAAGATCGTTTGTAGTTAAGATGAG
The DNA here is from genome assembly GCA_949716465.1 of Chalcosyrphus nemorum. NCBI lineage: Eukaryota > Metazoa > Arthropoda > Insecta > Diptera > Syrphidae > Chalcosyrphus > Chalcosyrphus nemorum. The sequence goes on from OX454333.1 coordinate 26,182,090, forward strand.
GAGAAGAGGTCTTAGACGTCTATCTTGAGGAACACTATAAAAGGCCGAAAAAGATGCCAATGACCGTCAACTGAAAGTTCGACGTCAAAAGCAAACATCGTCCAAGTTGTTAAAGGTAAGACGTCATATTCCATTTTCGAATTAAGTTGCTATCCTCGACCAAGACCAATAGCGGTAAGAGTATGAATCCCTGATATACTCCACTTTAAACTGCAAAATCTTTGGACACCCTACCGTTGTCTAAAACTTGGCACTTAGCTTCCCGACAAGCGTTTTCTGAGCAAGGCTAACTAAAGAACCACAAAGAACTTTATTTATCTAAGAAATTAATAGGTCCGTTCGCGTACCCTCCCAAAACAGCGAATTTTCACGAACATTTACGAATTTTTACAAAAAGCTGTTCGCGTACTGAGGATTTTCGTAGTTTTTCACAGAAGAGAGCGCTCACGAGAGAGTAAGAAATTTCCCCATGCTACGAATTTTAGTACAAGAAATTTCTGTGGGCTGGTTTATGACAACTGTCAAAGCTGTCAAACCAGTGTATTTTCAACTTTTTCTTGTTCAACCTGTTTGTTCACTTTTTCGTAATTTTAGCTCTCTCTGAGGAAATTTTACCCCCACTCTTCGAAATTTTATAATCTACGAATTTTAGTGAAAATAGTACGCGAACGAACCCAATAATTAGCTGATTTTTCTACAAATAATCTTTAGCTTTATCAGAGAACGGGCCATGAATTTATAGGCATAACCATACGACGACCAAAAGGGCAGTGGATTGGTCACACTCTCTAAAAGGATGGCAGGTCCATATCTAACCAAACCGTGCAATGGAACCCGCTTACCCAGGATGGCAGAATACGCGGCGTTCCTAGGAGTACGTGGCACAGCACAGTCGAGAAGAAAGCATGGCAACTGGGAAAGAGTTGGGGAGAGCTGCGGAATATTTATCGGACCCAAAAGGGGGTACAAGACATAAGTCAGTAAGTACCACAGACAGAAGCAAAGCCTTGCCGTTCTTAAGCTGACTTGGAGCAAGCATTTCTGTCTTTTAATAAAGTCCAACATTTTCTAAATGTACTAAAGTTTACCAAAACTTATTTTCTTTCATAAGTCGATTTGAGCTCTTTTGATCGACCAAGCGGATATGCCAAAAATTAGTTAGCATCGCATATCCTCTTATCGATTGTATGACGATTGGTCATATTAAGGAAATCTGTAAACACACGAGTACGAGTATCTATTATTTTAGCTGATTTATCATAACAACACCACGACCAAAACACATGCAAGCTTGTCAGGAAGCTCCTTTATCTGACGACAGATATATGTACCTATACGCCTAGTTTCCTTCCTGTACGATTTTCTTTTCCAGAAGCGCATGGTGTGGGAGAGAAAACAAATAAAAGAAGACTCTAATGTTCCATAAATAGACCTTTTCTGGTTTTAATGGGGGATGGCTGGGAGGGATTTTTATACTCTTTCTTTCCCCCACCGATAATACCGCACAATTTTATGTGGGTATGTCTTTTGAGGGGCTGACCAAACAATCCAGCCGCTCCTGTTTTTACTTTTTTTTTTCTCTTTTGCTATTTTCGCTGGTTAATGGCTAGAGCTTATTGATTGTGTGTATCTTAACCCGTAGGGATTGTACGCGGAAAATTTGGGTCAAACAATGTACTCTCCCGTTTATAACTCGGGGTCTGTGCCTCTGCAGTCGTCTTCAGTTGCAGAGACGAGGCAGACACAATGATATGCGTTTATGGAGAATGGTATTTATAGCTGGATTTTTATTTAATTAATTATACCAGTGTTGCAATAAATGGGGCAGTAGTTCTGTTTTTGACGGGTATAATGTAGATGTCTCGAGAGATTGGTGGAAGTTGTAGTCTCTTCACCTTTGGAGGTGTTCAGTTTTGGTTGTGTGGTGCCTTACGTAAGTAAATCCATCAATCATTCTTGGTTGGGTCCTTTTTTTTTATGCTTGGAGAACCCAAATGTTGATTGCAAACAAAACAAATGGGATAAAATGTTCCACTGTCCTTAATTTACTGGGGACATTACTTTGCATTGATGTTGATGAGATTAAGGATGAAGGTCGGTGTCCTTTTTTTTGGTTATCCATTCTCCAAAGACATATGGTTCCTTTGATACCATCAAAGTAATCTCTTCATCATGGAATGATATCCTATTGCTGTGTACAGGGTATGATGAGTTTGATGATTTACTAAGCCTTACTGATCTCTTTAAGAGGTGAAGTATCAGGCATCATTTGCGAAATTTCGAAGAGACAAGAGGCTCTGAATTGTGCCAACTACAGTGGTAAAATTATTCTGAATATGTGAAGATCCTAAGCCTTATATGACATTATAAGTGCAGGTTTAAATCAGGAATGGTGTAGGTAAATAATAATTGTACGAAACTTATAAGCCAACACTGAAGTTTCGGACAATCTTAAACAAATCTACACAACTACTTGCTTAGGCCGCTCACATTTACATAGTCGGAAGAACTCAGTATTGAGATCAATCCAGCAAACAAGAGTTCACCTCTCAGCGATCTGCGAATTCGAAGGAACGAATATTCGCAAATTTTGACATTTCATTCACAGCTACTTTTTTATTTAGTCTGCAGCAGTCTGTGAATCTCACTTGTCATTTAATGAAGAAAAAAAGATTGTGAGGTTAAACTCTCGCCAATGTTTTGGTCGTGCATCTGTGGAATGTGAATAAAATTTGACAAGCTCGCAAAAAACCTTGTTGATTTATTCGCAGAAACGAATTAAAATTTAAACTTTTTTTATATAAATCGATACAATAATTGGTCTTTGGGAATATTGAAATTGTCAATTGTCTGCAGTTTAGCGTGCTAATTATGTTTTTTTTTTTGCAAGTCGCTCATTCGCCGGTCGCTGATCTATGAATGGAGCTTTAATATTGGTACCAGCAGCCATTAAGACCACAACAAAAAAGACTAGGTTTTGCAGACTATGTGGCAAGTAGCGCTGTCTTATTGGTACCACTAATTTGTCCTGGATATCAAGGGCTTCGATTTAATTAGGCAAAAAGTCAATGTTCATGGTTTGATGACGGGCCTTATTGGCAGCATGAATATTATGATTTTCATAATACATTTGAATAAATGTCAAACAAAACTAGACAAAAATACCATAACAGGTTAACACAAATCACGCGCCATCTGTCAAAAAATCCATAGACAAAAAAAGTATTTCTAAATGAATCACGCTTTAATTAGTAGTTATGCACAATATTCTGGATCTATTCGCTGTGAAGGGTGTGCTGGACCAGCACTAGTAGCATATTTTTGGGAATCCTAGACTGTGTGTAGTTTTCTGTATATCCTTGTGGCCCCATCTCCAGTGGCAATCTGCTGTGTATGAATTTCCTTGACCGACAACCCTGTCGCTATTGGGAATCCATTGTATACGACTTACTTTACCGGCAGATCTGAAGGTTACAGTGTAGTGTAATCAGTGAACGATGCCCATTCTTCGTGTGCTGCTTCGTGTATATTATTTCAATCACCAATCCAAGTATCTATTTACAAGCAATTTTAATTGGATTTATTAGCCCAAATTCTGCATCATAAATTCCCAGACTACTAGAGCAATAAATCCAATCCATCATAATTATCATCACACCATAAATGTTATACACTTTGATTTGCATAGCGCATACGGTCGAGTCGAACTCAATAGTCAAATAGTTTATGCTTCGCCTGCCACACATCAAATAATTAAAAACAGAACCTTAATTGCAAACTAATACTCGTAGTCGTAACATCTATCCAATTATGCACGGTTAGGCGCTTTCCATCTGCCTCAAAGTGCTCAGCGCTAAAAAGGGCTTCCACTTGAATCTACGAGCGGCGGGCGGCGAATCGAACAAAAAAACAAGTAAAAATAAAATTCAACTCAATTATCTGCAATTAACTATAGACACACTTGGCGTACATTCGGTGCCACCAATTTTGGAAACAATTCTATTAAAATTCACATCAACTTAATGGCTTTATAGAATGCGTGAAAAAAAAAAACCAAACACCAATGAACGCAAAGATAAAGAGCCTCTCCCAGGCAATTTAGCCTTAATAGGTGTCGCTCATTCCCGGCCAAGCAGTCGGGAGTCTCGAAGACATTAAAGAAAGATTCACGCTTCGAAACATTTCCTGTGGAACAGTTTTTGGTGTTGAATTAGTCATAAATAATTAATTTCTTAAGCTGCTACTACTACTTTTATAGAATTGCCACTGGACGATGAGGTGCGTGTAAAGGTGGAGCCACATCTATTGTTCCGGTGCGTACCAAATGGGGAACACTGTCGCTTCCCCTCATGGGTTGTATTATAATTTTTTTTTAAATTTATGAATCTTATGAATAACTTATATTTCATCACACTTGAATTAATTCAGTTTGTTTTTTAATTATTTATTTGTTTAAAAGAAGAAAAAAAGCATTTAAAAATGAATTAAGCTTAAAATGGGAAAGTGAATTCGGAAATCAATTGATTTGATTTGGTCCCGTTTTTGGTTTTGCTTTTTTCTTCTCTCAGACAGTGTTTGTTTTTTTAAATATTTTTTTTTTTTTATGAATTTTTTATAAGAATACTATAATGCCCCACAGGGATTTATGGCAATTTATCAATCGGCCTAAAATTGGATTTGACTTTGATAGGGAAATTCTGTCTTTTTCAATGTAATTTAAGATTCGTGGAAATAAAAGTCAATTTCACTAATAAATCATTTGTTTTGTTTTCAGTTGCCCGGCTGTGGACGCAGATTGATTAAGTTTCTTTGAAAAGGGAAGGCGAAATATAAATAAATGAAAACAAAGAAAATTTTGAAAAAAATTCCTATTCAGATAAAATATTTATATGAATCATTAGGTGATTTACATATGTTTATAACACATATAAGGCAACTATAAATAGGAGCACTTACTGAAACTATGCGATGGTCTAACCCAAATAGCAGGAAAAACCCAAAATATTTTTAGTTTCAGTCATAGCCACATATATTGTTTAAAATATTTAATTTTTAGGCTGCAACGCATCATGACACACCTATTTTTTTTTTTTTTTTTTCAAATTAGTGTCGTACTTTCGCAGTTTGAAACATAGGATAATAGGAGGCTATTATGGACTGTGCTGCTCTGAACTTTGGCCACACAGAGAGGAACATTGCGAGATCCGTTCACTAAAATTGCAAGAACTATGACAGATGCTGTCATCTTGTGGACGACGCCGAGATTTTCCACAGATGGCGACAGTACATATTAGTTTTGTTCAGTGACTATGGCCAGCACACAAAATTACAGGTTTTTGCGTTCAATGAGAACAAATATTCTCCAAAAGTGTTCCTTCTTTTTGTTCAATGAATCTGTATTGCACAGTTCAACACACTCTTTTCTGCACCTACTTTTGGGGTAGAACATATTCGTGCGATGTGTTATAAAGAAAATTATTGGCGATTTAATACGTTTGACTGCTAATAAGAAGAATGCTCTGGGATACGTTGTGACTCATTGAACAGGAGGTTGTACTTTTCTGTTCTGACAGTTTTCACGAACTGTGACTACTTTTTTAGTCACAGAACAAAGCTATTGTGTAGCACCTTTGAACGAACAGTATTCTCTTTGAGATCCTTGGGCCTTTGAATAAATACTTTTCAAGAACTACTCGTAACCATGACCAAGGAACGAAAAACAGTTGGGCCAGACGTGACGAGACGACCTACGAGTCCTGGAAAAAGAGATGGGGGATATGGGGTCCAGGTGGCTTATTGTTTTGAACTCCAAACTTATGATTCAATGCTTATTCGGTGGAGGGAGAGTTATGTTCTTCCTTTGCGCAAAGGGGAGAGCTATATAAGCTCATAGACGAACTAAATTAGACAGTCAACTTCGGGTCATTTGACACATTCACCACCCAAAAACTTATTTACATTTTTGACGTTTCAGCAAAATTAAATGAAACCTCGTACATACAAGTGCAATTTTGACATTACGTGACATTGACAGCGCAAGGGTGTGACCATTTTGTAGATGATGTGTTTACAATTTGTCGTTGTTGATGGAGGAAAGAAACAGAACGACACATTTATAAATAGTTAGGTCCTGCTTACACTCAAGTTCATATGTATTCACAGATAGAACAATTAAACCTCTTCCTATTTTAGAAAATGTGCAGGCAGGTGAAAGGCGAGTTGACTGTCTATGGCCATGATGATAGACGAGTCAAACTAAACTGTCAGCTCGAACTTCCCATGTCCCCTTATTGGTGAAAATAGGAGGAGTCTAAATTGCCCTGTTTGTCAATAAATTTGAAGAAACGTCTGACCAAGACCTAACTATAAATTTGTCGAGTTATCTCTTTCATTCATTTTCAACAAAATATTATTGTTAGTACGTACAAAATGGCTGCGCCCATAACTGTTAAGCCAGCTGCCGAGATCTTTATATACGTGTATTTGTGGGCTTTGTGAGCTCCGATTTGATTTTGCTTGAACGTCAGAATACAGTGACCAATCTCGGCGAATTTCAGCTTAGGGGAGCGAATCTGTCAAACGAGTGACAAAAAACTAACCTTTAACTTTAAAGACGGCACTGCATTTATTCATCTAAAGATCACATACGGTTGTCGCAATGCTAGACAATGTCCAATGCTTCGCTTGACAGTAGTAAAAAAACTTGATCGAATAAGAAGTTATAAGATCCGAGAAAGTCTTCTCGTCAATAAATCCATCTCGAAAAAAATTAGACCACTTAATTGATATTTTCATGTTTAAAGGAGGGATCCTACGAGCCCTGTCAAAAGTGCAATGTCAAACAGCCTCCCTTTACAATTGCGGAAGCCTAAAAACTTATGGATCACTTAAGCTGACACTTTCTGATGTCGAATTACCGAATCTTACTGGCGGGCCAGTAGATTATAAGAGAGGTAAGAGGTAAGAATCTAACACTCCTTATTCCTATACTCAGTCTTCGCCAATTCTTATTGACCATTTCTTCCAATAGCTCATTTCCCAATAAAAATTGTATAATCGTCTGATCAAACTACTGACTTATCCCATAAAGGAAACTTAAGCCATACAAAGTACGTCATTCAGAAACCATTTGACATTTATAGACATAAATACCCCATCCTACTGCATTGCCCCAAGAAAGATTCACCATCAATTGTGATTCAATCGAACATACGAACGACTGACGTGCGATTAAGCCTTTGTGTCAGTCATTTTGATTACACTGGAGCTTCCTGTATACAATTTGTTTTTTTCTCCTGTCAAACGAGCACGCATTCCCTCTAAAAGGAGGCGAGCGAGGAGTTCATTCCCCATTATTATTGTTTCCATCCAACGGAAGTTCGTAAAAAATTAAACAAATTTATTAATGTCATTGTTGTTGGTGTTGGAATTGTCTAGAATGACAATACGGTGGGAACAACGACAGACAAGTACTCTGCGCATATAATATGCGCTCAAGTGTCACGTAATGCAATAAGAAATGCAAGTGCGACAAAAAACAAACAGTCCCAGTCGGTGTTTTTTTTCTGTGTTGCAGCAATTTGTTGCATTCGCAAGGCGGGCGGAATTTATTGCTTGAGTTGTTGCTTTACTGCGGTGTCGTTTAATTTGATGATGGGATTTTGCATTCGAGCATAGACAAGCATGGTGGGTTCTAACGATTACCGGGAAACCAGGCAGATGCATTAATCAATTTAACAGAAGTTATGGGGTCTAATCGGATGAGTTAAAGTATTATAGGTTGAGTAGTGCGCATCGCCTGTAACTAAGAAGGGTATTGACCGTTGTGGTTACACTGTGGCTACCTACATTTTTGGACCTTAATCTCGCGAACAATAGTCCAACGTAGAGCCCCGACACGCCCACGAAATAATCCTTTCCAAGCTGTTCACCAAAAGCTGTTCCACTTCATCACCCTTAATCGCATGCTTTCAGTAGAATGACTCATTTTCTATGACACATTTTTCCTGAAATTCTAAAATTTAGACCGGTTTCCATAAGTGCTTCCTTTTTACACAAAACGTCTTGGTTACCCCCATTTGACTTAACACCGAGGGTAGTCCTTTGTCTCCCCTAAAATACTTTCTTTCTCCACATGAATTATGTCCCTAGACACATACGAATTTCTCAAAAACAAAATTAAATTTCTAAACAACACATCATAATTCTTCTTCCGACTGCACTCAGCTTCACAAGCGGTAACCTGGCTTGTATCCTGAGCCTTTCCACGATCTAGAGTGGAAAAGTGAGCGAAAAGAAGAAGAAAAAAAACACCCTTACGTACTAATTGACCTAATTCCGACGACCAGAAACGAGAGATCCTACATCTCACCACTTTTAGCTTTATATACGAATGTATAGTATGTAATGTAAATTTCAAAATATTACCACATACACACAGAGATACACGCGCTTAGAAGTGTCCTTTTAAGAAGGACGAACAAAAAAAAAAAATAATGGAACTCCTTTCTCTCTTCGTGAGTAAACTAAACCAACTCGGCTGTCCTTCTTTTTTTTTGTTTGTATCCATCAAAATCAACCCAGAGGCAGTGCGATGTGCTTCAAAATGTAAATATGTAGCTTATGACAGTGGTCCTCTCTGTACATGTGGGTGTGGTGGATGTATCTCTGTAGTTTTTATGTGAAGAATTTTTATGGAAGCAATGATGATGGGGAATAGAGAAAAGGGAAACTCCTGTGAGTCATCTATTTTCACTTGAAAATTAAATTAAAGGGGCAGAAAAGGAATTGATGGATGAAATTTCATAAATTTTCATAGATACAAAGGATAATGAAACTATAGAAGGAACTCTGTGGAGTTTCTATCAGATCTGCATAACTTTGTTACACTGCAACTGGGTGGTATTGATTTTATGTCGCTGAATCATGAAGCGAAGCTCTGTACCCGGAAAGACAAAACCATCGTTCAGATATTTCATAACAATTTTAATTACGGTCAATGTCAGGCATTCTAATTCAAAGTCAACATCAGGGTTCCTTCCCCCTTCAATCCGATGCTAGCATGAGCGGGATCTGCTTTAATAAAACTATCCGCTGTCAATGGTTTATATACATAAATTTTTTTGCTTTTAATTGACGAGCTTGTAGCTCATCATGTTGGCAATAAAACTCGACACTCTGGTCCGATTCGAAGCGACATAACAGCGCTCTTGGGTTCCCAAGATAATCACACATTACGAGTGTGTTTCTTCCATTGAAGTCTCTAGTAGGACGTAAGGAATAAAGATTGACTCGAGTGCCTGACTTGAGTTAAATAAAATTTCATTCATGACTTGTTGTTGCGATTCCCCCCCAATCATTTGGAGTCATCCAACACAAGAAGGGTGTTTAAGGTTAATTAATTTAAGACGACACAAAGTGCATCGGGGATACAACCATCGCATCGTACATAATCAACCCTGATAATCGGATTACAAATTTGATATTAAATAATAGACACTAGGCTTCTTTTGTCTTTAATGACTTAATCTTGGACGATTGCACAACAAATGGATTTCCGACAGTATTAGGGGATGATTTTGTTTAATGATTGAAGATTACATGTACATACATACGTGTACTCATTCAATTAAAACACTTATCCTTACGACAGGAAGAGAGAGTTTTTTAAAGCAGTATTTAGATACTGCTTGGTGGAAGTAGATGAATGGCTTGTGGTTTGAATCCTAGAAATAACCAAAAGGTCATTCACACCCAAAACTCTTGCGAGTTTTCGAGTCATTTCTCAAGCTTCTCAAGAATTTCGGCCATTCCGGTTCAGCATAAAACTATTAGACCATCTATACAAACAAAAATGCTGCAAAGAACACGTAAGGGTGCTAGACTTCGGTGCCTCATAAACTGCTTAGAAAACTTAAAAATATTTGATTCATTTAGAGATACTCTTTTGTTTCTGGATTTTTTGACAGATGACCCAGGAGTCATGTTATATTGTCATAGCATTTTTGTTCAAAATTGTTTGACATTTTGTTGTGTCAGAGCATCTACAAACTATTCAGTTATGCACATATTATAGCTACAATTTTATTAATTTCTGTCAAAAAGCAGCAACAGCTGCCAAGAGGTTTGGGATGGCTTATAGTCCACATATTTCGTAAGGCCTATTTGCTGTCCGTGATCTTCAAGACGGTGCTACTTGCAATACACCTCTTGAATCCTAAATTTTTTCATTACAAAGCCGACATGGATAAGCTAGATAAAATTGAGGAATTGGAAGGGTGTATTGCTTGTGATATTCGCCAAATACCACTCAAAATGCTTGGACGAGTCATAGAAAATAAGAGGTGCAAAATGGACCATGCTAACCGCAGTAACAGTCATCATTTGAAGGAAATCATTTAGAAAAATAAATGTCAAGAATGGTTCTTTTGTTTGATAGTAAAAATAATCGGATAACATTTTATTTTTATATTAATTTTACTTTGAAAAAAATACCTCTAAATGAATCATCTTGTTTCATCATAATTATCATAGCATTTACTAATTATTAACAAACATAACTTTCGATTTATGAACTAGTTCTTTCCGAAAGGATAACTCATTTGCAGACTCTTGGCACCAGGAAATATAAACAAAAAAACACATAAAATTGTTAGAGTTCTCCGTTACATACTTTCCAATGGAATATGTCATTAAGTCACAAAATTTTATTACAGTTGTTGAGAGCGAATTTTCTTCGCAAAGAGCCTCCATACCACATATACAGTAAAAACTAACAAAAGTGGTAAAAAATATTCCATAGCAAAGTCGTGCTGACATTAAATTTACTTTATTTTGGCAATGAACAACATTTAGGCTTAAGGGTTTAAGACTATATTTACATAACAAACAATGTTTAATGAACTTCATATTACTTTCGACACTAATTTTTGATTTATGACAGTTAGAAATTATAACCTATATAATCTTTGCCCACACCCTGTTTACTATAATTTTTGTGAACCTTAATGGAAACAATCAATGTACTTTCTCAATTTCGAATTTGATGGGCTTTACATATACTTTACGACAATATAACTTGAGAGCCACGTCGAGATTTTAAATGTCAGTCGGGCGTTACGAGCTTATGAATATTAATTAGTAGGTTTGTTCCTGCTTAGGTTACTAAGAATGGCGACATAATTCTCTCAGCGGGAAACCAATCTCCAAAAATGTACAGGACCATGTTGAACAAAAAAAAACCTTTACCCTGTTTACACGTCACACTTTTTCGTACTGTTTCACTTCTATTTAAAACAAAAAACAATCATTTGACAGAACTCCTAAATTTGCCCAATGAAATTTCTTGGACTAAAATTCGTAACATGGGTTGCTCTCTCGTGAGCTCTCTCTTCTCTGAAAAACTACGAAAGTTTGACGTAAGGGAACAGGAATTCAATATTTTTCGTAAGTTTTTGTAGTTTTAGTCTGCGCGGAAATAGACCTATTCATTATGCCTGATTCAAAATGTAGAGTGAGAACGAAGCGAGTCTAGCGCAAGTTGTCAAAAACTCTATGAAAAACTCTCCAGACGTGACAGCTGTCTGATGTGACTTTTATTGCCAGAAAGAGAAAGGTGTTGTTCGATTGCAGAATATTATCGTTCTTAATTTTTCACATAGATTATATGAGGTTGCTGTCAAAAATATTGCATCCTTTGTGTTCCGGGGAACGATTTTATTTGAGCATCGTGCAGAAGCGGTGTATGATTACTTTCCCAAAATTAAATTTGTATTCAAGAACGGGTTAAAAATTTAACCCAATTGACACTCGACCCAAGCTGTAATCCTATATCAAAGACACTGTCCACGCATGATGAAAGATTCAACCGGCATTATTCTTCCCCATTCGTTTCCTTGACATTGATTGATGACTTTTACACTCTTATGCAATATGAACATCATTTCTTATGCAACTAATGGTTCTCAAGCCACAAGAGAGATTCAAGTTCATGAAAAAATACTCAACTCTTAAATCAAAATAGAATAAGAAAAAAACCTTACAAATTGCGAAGCTAATGGCGAGTTTAACCGTTATTCGCTTGGCTCGTGTTTTCATTGAACGCGTGTAATCACTGACACCGAGCTCACACCTCACCTTTGTCACTGGGATAACATTGTTTAATCATAACACCCAAGAGCACACACACAGGGATCATGTTACAAGCCTCTGCAGCGCAGTAAACACGTGCACTGTACACAAAAGCGGGAGTTCTCCCGCTTGCGTCACTCATAAAGGTGGAATGCACTGTGCCAAGGTTTTTCTTCTTTTTTCTTAATCCGTCAGAGGTTTTGTTTTTATCGTTTTCCTCTTTGTCCCCTGTTCAAAAGAAAAACGCATAGGTAGAAAAAAAAAAACAAACAGAAGCTCATCCAATTCAATCGGTTGGATAAATAAAATCCCTGCACTACACTGGCACATCAGCGTCTCCGTCAACGTCATCGCAGCAGCAGCAGCTGCCGCAAAAAGGCCAGAAATTAATTTCATTTAACCCTCTTTGGTACTACACCAGGATATCACATTACATTGCACGTCGTCGGAGGACGATGACACACTCTCTTCCGCGTAGTGGCGATGTCTCCTTTTTGCTCTTTTCGCTTGCCGATGCACATACACATTTGTAATTGTAATCCGCATGCCAAAACGTGGAGAACCTGCCTGAAGGAGTTCAAGATTCAAGCTATACACTCTGTGTCAAGCCCCTCTTTGGCTATCTCTATTATTCATCTCGAAGAGTGCAGTACTTCAAAAGCATCTACATACATATACTTGGGTATATACCTTCATCTTTCTTAGTTTGTTTTATAAACAGATACACTTGTATGGATCGAGTTAGGTTCGTTGGCAGGCAGGGACCCCCCTCTTTTCTTTTTAACTTCAAAGATGAATCGAGAGCAAGTGCCTGGAAGAGTAGTGAGATGAGATGAGTCGGTAAAAGATGATGAATAGTTCAAAAAAGAACATAATGCTCAACAAGTGAAATTTTGTACTGTTCTTTGGTGTTGCGTAAGAGCGGTTTTATAACCCCTATCAGAGCTTGCTCCCTCTAGTGGGCGGAGTAATGTACATAACTTTTTTTTTGGTCGGAACATGTTTGGAAGGAAGCTCCAAGAATAGAGTGACTGACTTGCGGTTAATGGTAGATGCTTTTGTTAAATGAGCGTAAAAAGAGTTTTTCAAAAAAAAAAAAAAGAGGAGATTGCTTTTGATAGAACACCCTGAATGGAAATGGGGCCAGAGCATGTCCCCAGGATGGATAAAAGAAGGTAAACATGGCTTTTGTTTGGGCGGAATAATTTATGGAGGAAGTGCGTTCGTTATACTCAAAAAAAAAGAACCTGAATGGACGAGGTGTAAAAGGAAATTTGGTTTATTAAGACAAATATTTTATGTTATGGTGGCTCCATTTTGAGAAGCAGGTGTCAATGAAAAGAATGGCATGTAAATTGCTTCTCGTTATAGCTAAGTGGAATAGGGAATTTTAATTCTAAAAATAAAGTACAGGAGATTTTGTGTTTTAAAGAGGTTGCGATCGCGGTTTAGAGGGGGGTGTTCTACAACAGAAATTAAGTTCCAAAAATTTCGATAAACATGTTTTTGTTTTATTTACAGATAGATCGTCAAACAAGCAAAGCTTTTAATCGTGCGTCATTTTTGACAGTTCGTTCGTTCGCTTCTGTATTCAAAACTTGTTCGACAATAGAAGAAAAATAAATTCTTTAGAATGTCAGAGGCCACAGAATTGGCGTGGGCGGATGTTGCTTCCAGAGTTTGTGTTACGAAAGCACCCATCCCCTTTTTTTCGGCATCAACAGGTCGAAAAACTTTATCAAACTGAATCGAAAATATAATTTACATCAATATGCGCTACAGCTGTCAGTGTGCCAAGTGTGCCTTGATCAACATTCAATCTTTGGTCTAGTGTACCAGGGTATCAACCAGGTTGATCAACTCGAGCAACCAATCTTGTTGCCAAAACCACACAAGTTGATCAACTACGTACACATAGGCTATTCAATAGTTGAATGAGTCGATCAATTAGGTGCAAGGCTCGAAACGCGTTTAACATGAACATGTTCAATTTTTAGTCAAATTGCGTTTCAACACTGGGCAACGTGAGTTTGTGCATTAGTGCACGAAATAAAAATAAATAAATATTAGGCCGTAAGCAGCCGATAGAGGGCCAAGGCCTAGCTTCTCACAACTGTACATGTTGTGCATGGTATACATTTCAGCATGTACAGAAGGGACCTACAGTTTTATGCCGTATCCGAAGAGCAGAAGGGTTTTGAGAAGCTTTCTCATGACAAGTATACTCTTGAATGCTTTTGATAGTATTTTTCTGGATTCGAACTTGGAACCCCTTGCGCAGCAGTCCAAAGCACTAACCACTGAGCCACCGCACCCACTCACTAGTGCACGAGACTAAAAATTTGTTCGAGTTTAATAAACAGTTGAATGGAGTTGGTTTGATGCGTTGCGCACTCAGTGTACGACTGTCATAATGGGGGCACAGAAGAAACTTTATCCTATGTGAAAGTGTGGCGAAAGAGCCGTGATTCGACATCGAACACAAACAGTTCTGTCCGTTTTGTACATTTTCTTTCCACTAGAGATAGCCCTAAACGATGAACATGCTCGCCGAACTTGCGCGTTTGCGATATCCTCTACACGACGAATACATTTGGCGAACATTCATATCCTTTTGTTGTTGTTTCCACGACATGAACTTGGAGGCGTTCACAGCAAAAATGAAGTTTGCTCGCGAACATGGCCCTACACAGCGAACATCGCAGCCAACGAACACGAAAAAATCAAAATTTTTCGCCAACAACGAACGGCTCGCGAACCAGCCCCAACACGAGAAAAACATAGCGAGCACGAGCATGTCCGTCGTTTATGGCTACCATACCATCTGTGCCATCAAAGATTTATCGATTTATCGGTCTGACTAATTTCAATAATCTTCGCCCATTCGCAGATCCACTGTAATTGCAACTCCATTATCCATATCGTTTGGCAGGTCGCTGAATTTGCCTGCCTAATAAAGAACTCTGTATGTTCTTTCTCTTTCGGTCTAGCAGCCTCGGCAGGAACAGACATGGCTACCGTGACATAGTAACCTCAAAAGTAGCCGTAATTAAGTATACGCCTTCGAGAATATAGCTTTTGTCAAGAGTAAAGAGATTCGGCTCTTGAGCAACTTGAAGTCGACTTTTATTTTAATAAAAACGTGACGAGGTTCTCTTTTAGTTCAGTGGGTTTGTAAACAAGTGAAATTGCCAATCTTTGAAGTGAGACACATTCAGACTATCCAGTAAGTAAGTAAGTCTATGACAGGGTTCAAACTCAGTCAATCAATATATTTAGTCCTGGAATAACTTGTTTGCGCAGTGTGGCATCAGCACCTTTAATTGGAAGCAAAATGTATACAATTTGATCCCGCATTACAATTCGGCGTAGATCCTATCTTCTAGACAACAGAACATGATTAAACATACACCCAGCGTTAAATTAAACTCTAAAAACTGTAACTGCGAAAACCTTGCTCAGTTTTACCTTGATTAACGTGCAAAGAAACGTACAGGCAGATAGACAGTACATGTACAGATTTCAAAACGACAATATTCTTGATTGTTTCGTCAATGTCTTGTTTTCCTTTGCGACATTTGTCAACTTTTATCTTCTGGTTTTAATACCTATGCTACTGATGACCTTATTTCTAAAAACATGAACCACCTTCTTTTCAACTTTTTCTTCGGAATAAACACGCTAGATTACGTTCACAACGTATCGCTATTTGTTCGTCAATATTTTTGTAGGATGACATCATGACTTATCAACTATACGATAACTTATCATAATAATGTCACATAAGAACTTACTAAACAATAAAAAGAGAAACCTAATTCATTCGGAAATTATTCCGGTTTCAACCACTCTTTCAAAAAAACACATGTAACATGACCTTCTGTATCTTGTTTCTGAAGGTCATCTGCGTTTGAAATATTCTCAGACATTCCAAATCCAAAGTACTACTTGGGTTGGCGCCTAACACGAACGATAGTCATAAATTTCCCATTAGCCGGCCACAGACCATCGACTCGGTATAGTTCCCATTCATGTGCATCGGCCCACTGCTGCTGCTGGGAAAGCACATCGACGTTCCGCATTTGATAACTCAAGTCCAATATGCGGACTTATTTTTAGAACTCTCTTACAATCTCCTCCGTTAAATATTTACTAAATGGACAGAACATTGCGTTCTGTTTATACCACCCAACGCAAGATGATGATAATTTTGTACACAAAGTACTAGAAGCACTTGCTCATCCCATCGGCAGAACTGCCGTCGATCAAAGGTTCCGCTTAATGAGCACTCGCCGAGTGATTGCTGAAAATCATGCCAGCACCCATTGATAGATTATTAAGTATCAGTATCTTAGACTTTTTATAGAAAAATGAGAATCCATTTGTATGCATTTGATGGATGTAAAAATAAATAGAAAAAGATTTATGGAACTTACCGTTGTGAAGACATCCAATTCCTTGTACGGATTGACTGCAACTAATATTGATCCAGTGTACGTCTGCGTTAGTTGATGACGATGATGATAGTTTGAGTTAAGGAAAATTAATTACATTTCTGTACCTATAGATAATATTAAATGAAAATTTAGGTCAACTTAAATGGATATACTGAAGGCGACGGCGGAGGTACAGCCCACACATGTGTTTCGAAGGTATTACAGCTAGCAAGACGGAAAAGGAAAGTTTGTAATGAGGAAATTGCTCTCAATTCAGTTGATATTGTGGAGGCAACTTTGGGAATTGTTTTAAGTTTAACCCAGAAAAACACTTTCGATAATAATGTTTACCCAACCCACGCGAGTTGATGGTGTGATGTAACCTTTAATTCGTTTATATTTTGTAAGTGCACTGTGGCGCTTAAGTATGTCATTACATTTATTAAATTAACAAACTAGTGCAAGGGACTGTAAAATAGGATGCATTACAAACTGCATGAAAACGACGTCATTTGAGGTTATAATGAGAGTAAGTAGACGTAGGTGGGGTGTATCTATTCCATCCATTAAGCTAATGAATGTAAATGTCTTGCAAGTCAATGTTCAGACAGCACCCTAAGCTCATAAGAGAGATTGATTAAGGCATTGAGTTCTTATGTTTTTATGCCAACACTATCTTCACGATGCACCTGGTATCAAGGGTTCCATTCAAGGAATGAGTTCAGTTCTCTTTTGAACACTCTACTTCTACTGTGCCTTGACATTTACTAACCTATTCAACCACTTTAGCTAGTTTTAATCTTCAGACATAAGCAATAGATCCCGAGTAACCGGTGACTCATTCAGTTCATCAATATATGGTCCAAATGTATCTAGAAAAAGAAAAAAGTACAGCGTAGTGTGGAGCGTGACGCACTGGCTTCAAGGGTTGAAGAAGCCGCCAGCAGGTGCGATAATAGGACTGTATACAGCATCTCCAAAGAGCTCATTTG
Source organism: Chalcosyrphus nemorum (assembly GCA_949716465.1). NCBI lineage: Eukaryota > Metazoa > Arthropoda > Insecta > Diptera > Syrphidae > Chalcosyrphus > Chalcosyrphus nemorum. The sequence continues at coordinate 26,199,647 of OX454333.1, forward strand.
TGGTTGGAGCTCCAAACAACACCCAGAAGAGCCTAGACGGTAACGATCGAATTCGCAGGAATATGACGTCTTACCTTAAACACCTAGCCTACGCTGACTATGTTTGTCTACTTCCACACCGGATAATGGACCTCCATATCCATGGCCTACAATCTAGAAGCCGAAGCAAAGAAAGTGGGGCTCAAAATAACGCAGCCAAAACAAAAGCCCTGAGCACTTCTAATGCCAGCGCCCAACTCAACATTACCGGTCAGGAAGTCGAGACACAACTTTCTATATCTAGGAAGTGTGGTCTCGGGAAACCGTGATGGCACCGAACTGGATGTTTGCAGTAGAATCGAGAAGGCCAAAGCAGCGTTTGGAATTTCATCCAAAATCTGGATAATAAATGCTATCAGCTTAGGACCAAGCTGGGACTATTTCGTCGGTATTGCTTTAGACTTTAAGTCTGTTTAAGAATCATCTTGAGGATTTGTTGGCCATATGCCATACAGTGGAATCCACTCAACCAAGCAGGCACAATAGCGGGACGCCCTAGGTAAACGCATAATAGTCGGGGAGGAATCGAGCTATTTAGGAATGAGTTGAAGACAGCTCAAACACGTTGAAGAAATTCAAACAAGATTGGGCGCATGCGCTGTTAACACCATATGCCTTCCGAGGGGTTAAGGGTTTTAAGTAAACACGTTCACCTTCTTGACGTTCTTCTCGAAAAGAAAATTATTGCTTCCTTTCATGACCTTGTATATGTACTACGTACTCCAGAGCTTCGGCTAACTCGGCAAAGTCTTCTGTGGAATTTTCACATTCATAACTGAAAGCCTGTTTGTGGAAACCCCATGTCCAATTATTATCCTTAATTACAGCGAATTCCTGTTTGAGATCTCATTACAAGTTACTAAATCAAAAGAGTAACACACTATGTCAGAGTAAAGTCTCTAATTTCCAAAAGTTTCAGGTCAAGTTCGCACATCAGTTTGGTGTGTTCCAACGTTCCTTCTCTCACCACTTGAATTTAATTAGAGGGGTTGTACAGTACAGGCCCTTACCATCCTTACCTCGGAAAGTGGAAAGTATACACACGCATAAAATTTACCAAGGCTGTGTTCGTTAGCAATAGTAGTTTGAATAAAACATGACACATTCATATTAGATAGGGGAGCTGTGTTTGTGTATCTGCTGAGTTAGCATCTTTCGCATTTGACGCATTTTCACTCATTATGCATAGAAAAGCTTTTTCATTTATTAGATGATGGTGAATAGTTTTGGTTATATTGTATATACATATGTATACTTTAGGTAAATTGAGTGAGTAAGGAACAGATACATTTTCTCCGTGAGTAATGACTCATCATGGTATGTTTGCGAAACTATTTAGTACTAAAGTGTGTTGTGCCTAGAGATTTGCTCTCACAGAGTAATGGAATCACTAATCAGTTGGAACAAGCAAAACAACGGATTGTCCTTAACAATGTTATGCTTTGTGTGTATTGTATTAGAGAACGAAGGAGACTAACCAATGTGGCTTAACAGATTACAACATTTTGCTTAAGAGGTAAGCATCCTTCCGCCTATTGGCAAGGGATGATGCTGGTGATTCTTAACATGTTTTATATGCAATTAGGGTTATGAAGGCGTTGACATGCCCCAATAGTTTTGTACAGTCTCTTATACATTATGCAGAAGCAGGATATATAAAAATTAAGCACGTGAAAAACTAGAAGTTAAGGACATTCATTAAGGACAGAAAACGTCGCACTTCCCTATAGAAATGTCTGGTCACAAGAATAGGGGTTCTGTGCATTTGGGTAGGTCATTTAAGGTAGGTCCTGAGAGCAGCGAAGTTGCATTAGGCCTAAAAACTAACTGGCTTTTTGTACTACAGCTCACTGTAGATGTAGGGAGAAAGTTTGCCATAGTTGAGTACTACAGATTCTATTTCTCTCTGAAAGGAAGGCACTCTCACTCTCAATGTAATGCAGTCAATCAATAAAAAGGGCCTGTATTTTATCAAAGAACGATCACTTTTTGCTGGATTCTATAACGAGGATTATCTTCCAAGAGCGTAACTCCCACTCTTTTATTGATGCTACCATAGACAAACTAATATAGACGGTCTTCCGTCGATTTGTGTGTATGTATTCTGACGTTTCCAGCAAAATTAGATCGGAGCTCGCGCATACATTCTCAATCGGCGGTAGTTTTTACGGGAGCAGCCATTTTTCTGCTCGGGAGCACAAATCTGGTAATTTTTCCTTCTCGGGATTTACCCTCTGTGTACTTATTCCAAAAAAAAAAAATTATGTCCCAAAATGTCAAACTGTAATATTTGGCCCGGTCTTGACGAATTGCAAGCTCGCTCTAAGATTACTTTCAAATGCATCAGAAGACACCTTCAAGTCATTCGAATGAAAACAATAACCTTGATGGCAACGCAGTTGATTACGAACTTACTAAATTTGGTGCTGGTCTTTAACCCACTTTAACCCATCTGCCATCTGTCATAACAACTATACAACTGTATGCCCTTTTCAATAAGTGGGGCAGATTGACAGTTTTTGCCTATGAATATCCAAATACTTATTGAGAAATGTCATGCGTCGTAATTGATCACGATCCATCTGCAGCCCACCCATGCAGTATCTAAACCCTTTCAATACAGTTCTTTGATTATTAGTTTCCCCAAAATAGAAGCAAGACCATAAGATTATGTTTAGTAAAGTTAACCACGTGCCACTCTATAAAAAACAGGCGCAATCTTTGTTACCAAAGAAACTACTTGTGCAGTCCAGCTAACATTTTAAAAGTAGCTCGGACTACTAAAGCAAAAACAAGAATAAATGAAATATAAAATAAAATAAATAAAAGTATAAATTACTGGCGTCGTTATCACTGAGTAAACATACACAAAGTATGGGGGAATTTATGGTTACGTGTTCGTTTTGTATGCCGGACGTGGACAACGATAAAATATCCCCAAATTGTTGTATAAAAAACGGTCGTCTGTACTTTTATACATATCTTTCAGACCGTATGGTCTTGTAAAGATTGTTGGGGAAAAAAAGCAACAGCCTTATCGATTGCACACAAAGTAGATACAACATAAATGCGCGCATTACTTCATAAATAAATACCGAGAACGGATTCCTGGAAATAACCCAGTTTTTTGCTTGAATTGAAAGTTTAGCCTTGAGATTAGAAGGCTTAGATTCCAAGAGTTTTCCACTTCCAAAATGGTGACTAAGCTAAGGGAGTCAAAGATATTTTATATAGCGAATGGTCCATGGAACATAGAGCACCCTCTTAGCACAATATGTGGGCACCGTGGCTCAGTGGTTGGTGCGTTGGACTAAGCTACGTCCCCCTATGGACAGCATTTAAAGGCATAAAGATTGAGGTTCTAGATGTTGGCATTTGTTAGTCTGAATGACTTGAACTGGGATACTGTGATGGTATTGATTCTTTGCAGTCACAAACGCTTTAAGAATTTTGACTCCACTTCCTTCTATAAGAAGTCGTTGATAGTCATGGATAAAGTCAATTGAAATATTGTCTTGTGGTACTAGGTTCCTGCAGTCTCTGAACTCTCTGTTGTGAAGCATTATTTCTATGGCACTTAGTCCTATGACTACTCCAATGAGTATGTAAGGACTTTCTCTATGATGTTGTCAATGATCCCGTACAGTCTCCCTGGACGGGGGATGGAGTGGATAATGGGTATTTTGATGCTCGTTTCAATTATGACTGCTCTTGATGTTGACTGTGTGTGAAAAGTCTGTTGGACTGATGGTCCAATGTCTATAGTTAGAGAGCGCTATGAAGCCCAGATTGATGTGTTGACTGTTAAAGACTGAAATCTTTCGCAACCAGGTTTGAATAGACTTACCGAAGGGAGCTTGTCTTTTCTTTGTACTCAATTCTTTGTTCATAACCAGTTGAAATGATAAATTGATATCGATGCCACATCCATCAGAGTTATGTGTTATGTATTTTTCAATAAAATTTCAATAGCTCCACATTCGATTGTCTTGAATGCCCTCCAACTTATCTATTTTCCAAATAAAGCAATCTTACTTCAATCGAAATCGATTTAGAAAATAAAAAGCCACCATTTATCACCGACTTCCTCTAGCGAACGACGATGTATAGATACATTCACTCCGCTACAGAATTTTTATGCATTCGTTGAACTCCCTTTTCTGTTGTGTAGTAGCTGCCGCCGCCAAGTGTTCATGTAATAATTTCAAAACCATTTTTGGTATTCCTCCAGTATCCACGCGACCATAATGTTTAAAATTAGAGTTTTTTTTTTTTATTTTGTTTCTCGTCCAACCTTCAAAAAGAAAAGACGACACATGAAACGAGCACAAAGCGACAGAACCTAAAAGTCAATAAAAACGCTGCAAGAGGAGCGATGAGGTGAATTATTTTCGTCCCAACCGAAATGTTTTTGTGGGTGTAGATATGTGTTTGTATGTGTGTGTGCTGCATGCGCATGCATAGTATGAGACTTCATAGAGTATGTCCGAATTAAGTAAATACCCGCAGCAAATAGGGCTAACATCCTTGAAAGAAGTTAAACACAAAACACACAAAGAGGGTGGACATTGCACAAACATATCTCAAATTTCACTTTGAGGCTTCACCGCAAAAACACAGTGGGACAAGTGCTGAACCCTTTATTTTTTTTGTGGAAAAAATGTAAATGAAATGTCGACTGCAAACAAATTTGGCTAACGTTCATAACCTAGTTTGCATTAACCCTTACTAAAGCAAGTGCATACAGTTGGGCGCAAAATTTGTGGTACTTGTTTTGATTTCTGTATGTCTTCAGATTTGGCTGACGTTTCGATTTGATAAATCATCAGTTCAATGTATTTTTAGATACCACACAATCCTCCGCAAACAGCGAATTTTTACGAAAATTTACGAATTCTTACAAAAAGCTGTTCGCGTACGGAGAATTTTCGAAGTTTTTCGAAGAAGAGAGCGCTCACAAGAGAGTAAGAAATTTCCCTATGCTACGAATTTGTGTCCAAGAAATTTCTGTGGCCTGGTTTATGAACACTGTCAACGCTGTCAAACCAGTGTATTTTCAACTTTTTCTTGTTCAACCTGTTCTTTTACTTTTTCGTAATTTTGGCTCTCACTGAGAGAATTTTACCCTCACTCTTCGAAATTTGATAATCTACGAATTTGAGGGCAAAGAGTACGCGAACTGTCTTGTGTTCTATTCAGGGAAGATGTCAACAGAATGAGGCGACTTTGATCTCCCAATGGAACAATTAAACGTAGAATCGCTCTGATCTGGTTGCTAGTCCTTTTACGAGTACATGTTATTAATCCTAGTCCTAGATTACGTCAATTTTTGTCTGTAGTTAGTTGGTTTAGCTGAGGAATGGCTGTAATTTTGTGTGCTTCCTGCATTGTACCAATCTTCTATTAAAGTCCTGGCGAAGGCCTGGATACAGACTTTATAAAAACTTTAATATTGCAGAGTGAGATACTCATTTCCCGAAATCACAATGTGACCTAGTAGTGAGTCAAAAGTGAAACAAGTTCTAATATTCCCTTTTGAGTAGTCACCCTTTCCGTGAAAAAAAACCAACCAAAGTGTTAAGAAGACTGACTGAAAGTCTATCGCACTATTCATTGATCATGGTCTAGAGCCTTCTATGCAATTTGGGACAAAAAATGGCGCGACATTAGTTTGCTCGTAAGCAACAAATAATCAACCATGATGCATCACCATTTCTGACATTATTGTGCTGTGACATATTGTCCCCAAGCAGAGCTGTGGTTTTCGCTATTATCCGCGAACACTTGTGTAGCGTTTACACCATGACAATCAACATGTCCTTGGAGCAAAAATTCAAACAGCGCTTATAAACAAATTCTTCTACTACGTCGAGCGATAAGAAATAAACTGTGATAAACTTCGTCAAGCGAAAGTTTATCAAGCAATTGTTTTTGAAAATATTGTGAAGTCCGTCAACTCAGCGACAAGTAAAGAAAATTGGGCTTCAGCTCACAAACCGAAAATCATTCAGCACCAAAAACAACGTTTCAGTGTTAATATATATATAGCTAAGCTACCTTCTCTTCCGTCTAAAAGGTATTGCCTCCTCTTCTAGGCAGCGAAACATTGAGTCCTTAAATAAAACTCTAGTCCATGCTAAGATGTTAAGAATGAGGATCAATACTGTGCTCTACATCATTTACAAATCTAGAACTTATAGATCATGAACTAGAAATAAAGCAATAGATACTTCACTCAAAATAAATGTACGTGTATTAGGCTTTCGAAACATGAGGAAACGCTGAAGAAACAAGTGTGCTCTACATTGAGTAAACCATATTTTTTATCTAACATCAGTTTGCTACCATAATCACACCAACTGTGGACCTTTCTTCCGCCACTTTTGTAATTTTACACACAAGATACAAGATAAAGTGTAAATCCAACCCACAACAGCAGTTTGATTCCAAAATTATAACCCTTTCAAATGTATACCAAGATGATGACAGCTGCCTTCGCCTGACCCACATTTTTTGCACGCCACTGTTGTGTAAATGCAAACACAATGAACTGATCTACCTCGTTTCAGCCCCCCGTTACACTTTCATTAAATTTTATGGTTAAAGACCTGCAATATGCCGGCAGGTATGCGGACTCGAATGCTCAATTCCAGTCGGAGACATAAATTTTAAAACAATATCACAGTCAAAGAGTACTTTCTTCTCTGAATAGATTGTTTGTTCGCCGTCATCGTGGTCGTCGTCAAAAAGCAGATCTTATAAACAATAAAGTGACTTTTTCTCGAGCCAAAAAAGTTAAAAAAAATTAAATGAAAGTTAATAAACGATAATTCAAATGTCTTTTGACAGATAAAAACTAGGTCACAATGGTCTACTTTGCCGCACACCGGTTCAACTATTGCGCCAAAAAAAAAGGGCTTAAACTTGTCTTTCCTAACCTACTGCGGCGCTGTAATACCTCCGCCGGAGGCTAACAAAGCCTACTGTCTAAGCTTATTAATTATAATCTCTTTAAAATGTTTTGGCTACAAAAAGAAATACAAATAAAATGAATATAAATAAAGATTGCATTGTGATTGGACTTTCTTTTGAAAAGGATACATATATTTGATCTCTTTGGTATCGAACTTTAAGATTTTGATTTATGCCGTTTTCATCGATATCCGATATTGTTGTCATGTCCGGCACGCCTTTGTCGGGCGTGGAACTTAATCGGCCTGCAAATAGAGAGAGAAAGAAAAAAAAAACACATTAATAAAGATTTCAACAAAAATTAAGCTCATTATTACATATTTAGGTAAAAGTGATATAATAGAATTTAGGCTTAGAATTGTTTGTGTTTTTTTGGGCAAAGCGGGAGCAAAAGATGAAAGTGTAAGTTTTCCAAAAAATAAGACACTGTTTTATATGGATGGGTAGACAGACAGCTTATTGTGAATTTGTTATAAGACGTGACATCACAATGACTAAAGCAAATCATGATTGGGTTACAATTTGAGGTACTAAAGCGTTCTATTTTATTGGTAAGATTTGCATAAGCTAAAGTTTTTGGGGTAAAATACTAAGCTGGATAGAATAATAATATTCTATCACAAATGGTGTGTTTTCGGTAATAACCGAAAGAATACGCGGGTATAAGCAGCTAAAATGATATTAATTTATAGTGTTGCTAAAATAACTCGTAGAGATCGAGTGAGAAACACTAGAGTACGTGAAGAGTTCCTTTCAAGTGGAGAAGTATTTGGTCATCGAGTACAGGGTTCAAGTTACAACTATGTGAAAGCACTCAGTACATTGCAACAAGAATATGCAAATAAATACTGTACAAAAATTACATACAATTCTGCTTAATAATTTTGGACACCAACCACGGAGAGTAAATTTCAAAAACTAATACCACGAGTTCAGAATTTTAACCAGACTTCTGTCAAGAAGTTCTCTCTGCACTTAACAACACACTAAGGAGGGAATTTCAAAAGACCGGTCATTTGCTTCAACGACTTCTGTAAGACTAGCAAAGGTGAAGAGGACGAGGAGCACAGTTTTAGAGTGTATCCCTCCATCGATGTCAATGATTTTACGTATCATGTAGACAACCTGGCGAATTAGCCAAATGCTGCTGCTTTGGGAAAGAATGACTCACTTTTCGAATTAAATAAAGCGTTATAACATGTGCTGTCACCTCAAATTTTGACGGCAAATGTTCGATCACGAGAACGGTGATGCCGAATCCTCACATTTTCGATTAGTCGTTATCGATTGTTGCTATTTTGATCTTGAGGAAATCTAAAAATACTTTGCTCAGTTCCAAAAAGAGTTCACTTAAGACACTATCTTAGGACTTAATGGACACCAAGTTAGTTTAATGCAACCAGGATACAACCTCTTGCTAGACCTCTCAGGAAAGAATGTTATACAATAAAATAAGCCGCCTGCCAGATTCGTTCTCTCAAACAGTGGTGGACTTGTAAAAGTCTCAAATCGAAGACTTTTCACACAGCTGTGCCATTTGTCTAATATTTTGTGGCGATTTATAACAACTTGCCTTCTTCCTTTCCTGCGGCTGCTGCTATACATGGACACCATACAAAATAGCTACTTCAACGCATTCATAGTCTTACGTCAAATCGGAGTACGTACATTCGTTTGACTGTTGGATCCATGCAGAATATTGAACATTTTTAAACTTCCAATTCAATTTCCGATTAGTACAAATAGAAATGTACTCATCTTCAATCACAACCGCTATCTGCGTAAGTTCCTGCTTCGCGAAAACATATAAATCATTTGAACTTCACTCATCAGAACGAAATCGTTAACCGTAAACAAATAATTTCTAAACAAGTTAATCTTAATAAAATTTCTATTTTAATTAACGCTTCGCATCCAATTCTATCTATCACAAGATTTATAAACAAGACTAACGCCAACGTATTTACCACTTTATTTATTTGTTTTTCTAATTTGCAACCGCAAAAAGAACAACCTGCCTCTTCATTCATTCAGAACTCATCATGCGGAAACAAAAAAAAAAAGATGAAAGGAACACAGCTTTCAAGAACACCTTGTGCTCCAACACAAGAAGGCCTGCTGGGGATCACTCATGATCGTTCCCCTTTCTTTGGATTACTTTCAGATCACCACCTGCAACTACAGAAACGAAAAAAAAACAGGCAGCTGCTCCTATCCACCTGCTTTTATCAGACACGAAATTCGAGGACGCGGATGACATGATGTGCAACAGAAATCTCCCCCAGAACTTCCCGAAAACTTTGCCCCACTCTCGATCGTGATGGATACACTAATGGCGAACATGATTCAGCTAATTACAGCTCGCGTGCGTTCATAACGAAATAAACCGTATCTCTTCAAGAGTTAGTTGCACATAAAATGTTGCCTTTTTTTTCAGTCATTTCCACATTCCATTCGAGATAATTAAGTTCTAGTTCTAGAACTGTGTAGATACAAAAAAATATTGCAAAATCGTTTCCAATTGAGCTAGCATGTTGTTCACTACGACGCAACCATTATGTCTGTATCTGACCACCACTATTCTAAGTATTACGTAGTTGATAGCGGGGATATGTTGAAATTATCGATAACTACAATTAACGCCTCGTTAAATTTCAATTATGAGTGCTTTTTCGATATCTCTCTTGCGCGCAAAAGCAATTAGGTACTTCAAAAAAGAAAAAAAAAAAAGGCTCGTGTAAAGTATCTGCTGAATGACCCTTTTTCTTCACTTCAAAGAAGTAGGGACTTAGATACATTTTTTCTGTGCTCATAAGAAAACCCATTTCGATTCTTCTTGTCTCTTGAACGATTCGATTATGATGCTTTGTTCCTTGTGCCAGGCATACTTCAAACGCTTTGAGGGTAAATAAACAGAAACTCAAATGAATCTTTGACCCGTCCACGAGCATGACCATTGTCTATACTCTATATGAATGTATCTCTTTCCTTTGTAGCGGATATCGAAAGAAAAATATACACTGACCAATCGAATGTTTATTATTTCTTAGAGAGAGAGCAACACCACGGATTCGATTTGATTTCATAGTACGAGTATGTCTCACCTTTTTTCGAATTTTTCATTCGACTGCATTTCTTGACGATTCCACGAATTTAACACTGATTTGCCGGTAAAAGGGAAGTCCAAACGCGTGAGTCACTCAGACAGAAATGTTGAAAGTAACTCTCGTGTTGTAGTCACGACAACGACGACGCGACGATGTCTTTGTGTAAATATTGAATTGAAATCGTTTCCCACTAATCTGTAGATACGTATCTAATTGTTTAGCAACAACAACAGCTCACGCCTTGGATTAGTGCTTAGTGGCTATTGAATCATTAAGTAAACCGGTAGTTGTTGTCTGACAGGGTGAATAGATACATTGAGTAACTGAGGATAATATTATAATTTAAAGATGATTAGCATTGAAGAGGTAATGAGGTTCAAATCGACGTCGTTTAGGTTTACAAATACTTAATCCTTGCAAACTGGCAGCATTTTTTCGTTCGTTTACATCAAGCGGTTATTAGCCGAAAGACCCACTCTTTGTCTTTGAAGTTAAAGTAGGTCGCAACGCAAGTAAAAAAAATGGAAAATTAATCGTTTTTTTTATGCCTTTTGTACTTTTACCCATAATAATCTCTTTGAGGAACATGAGATGGAAAAGATAAATCAATTTCTGTATCCGTCTGTGCCTTATGCGAGAGGTGTTTTTTATGCTAAATGTGCTTAACATTTTTAATGGTTCTTAAAGGAATATATATGTGTAGGAGGACTATTCCAAACTCTATCAGTTTCAGGTATGATTCAGTCCAAGTTTCTGTTTGTAAAAGACTAAGTGAATTCGTTTCAAACCTTGTATCTCGATATAAAATGGATCTAACGATCTTGTGCAACTTTTATGATCAAAAACTGCATAGAGATTGGGTTTACTGCCACTAAAATACTTATGTCATATATTTCCTTGTGGATCTTGGTACTTATGTTCTATGCCAGGTAGATGCCGTTGAGATGACGTTGAATAGTGCTGCCAGTGTTTTGTCGAGAAAATTCCCACGTTAATAGCAAAAAATCCCTTTGTCGACATTTAAAATTTTTCATATCGAAAATATGAAGACACATTGCATCAATCTGCATTGCGCCACTCATCGCTTAAATACCCACATAGATATATACAGAGCTACATTCTTTGATTCTGAAGTACTTCTTCTTCTAATTCCCTTGTTTTTTTTTCTGGAAGGCAAAAAGGTGCATTTTGAGACCAAATATTCCCTCAAAAAAAAATTTCCCACGAACTGGCAGCACTTTATAACTTTCTTGAAATAATGGCTGTCATTTTCTAAATACTGCTCGCATATAATAGCGTTAGCTCTACATTGGAGCGAAACATAACATTCTCCAAATTTTTTAACTAAATTCCAAAGGATACATTAAAGCGATTTGGCTTGTGACATCTTCTTTTGACTGAGCCTATCGTTCCAAAGTATTGACAACTCCCTACTCTGCCGACCTGTTATGCAAAGATGACTATTTGAGTAAGTTAGTTATGTCCATGGCTTGGTGCCTTGCTTTTTAATGTGTTAATCTTCAGCCCTATGGTGTTAGCCGCCTTCATCATATTTGTTGCCTTTTGGCAGGGTTTTACGATTCTTTTGGACATGTAGATATGCACACGTCGTCAGCGTAGTCAAGTTGTTCTAGTTTCGATGAAAAAGTCAATCAATTTCTCTTTTTCAATTTTCCACATCAAAGCAGAGAGAAGCTTGTTGTCATTAAAAACAGTTTGGGCAATAGAATGCAACCTTGCCTGACTCCAATCTGAAATTGAAAAATGTTATCCTTCACACGTATGTACTTGCTATGTATGTATGCAACGTTCGAAAAGTGTTGACCTTAAATTTAAATCATGGTCTCTTGACACTATATTAAGGATTATGTTTCTAAACGACTCACTCCCCCATTCACTCAATTGACAGTTCCGCGTCATTGCCTTGCTTACAATCGAACTGTTTGCCATTTCTTTTAATTCAAATACAGATGTCTTATTTAATATTTATGCGGGCAAAGTTCTGTTTCCTTTGTTTAGTACAGACATGGTAATGACATTGATTTGTCCGCTATTTAATTCTATTTTTCATTTGACATTTCAAAAAAATGAAGTCCAATTACTTGCAGAAAAAAACACAAAATTTAACACACTCGTACGAAAGCCCTATCTACGGACTACCTACCCAATAGTGCACGTTCTATCGATCCATGTTCCTAAATGTGTACATTGGCTCCACAGGAGACCAATTCAAAGGGACACATGGCCTTTGTTGTCTGATTGTTTTGTTATAGCACCTTTTTAGTCACGGGCCTACCTTTTTGTTCGGAACCTATCAGATACACAAATGACCAGAACTTACATAATGGTCACCATATGTGGCACTCTGAATGTGAATGTTGAACGTCATTTATCTTTCAAATTGTAGGATTTTTTTTTTGTTTTGTTTTGCAGTTGAATAGATTGAGGTGAAAAAATTGACCTGGAATTGAGTGGTTTGCTGAAATTAATTTCATCTGGTCACGCTTAAAGGTGTTTCGAATTGGCACAGTTTACTTAATTGCGTACAGATTGAGTTGAGTTATGTCAGATTTAAGGAAAGATTTATGAGAAGATATCCTTATTCCGAATATCTCTCGAGAAAGATTTTATTTGTATTGTATTACGTAATAATATTGTAATGACAAGAAAGACATCCCTGCATGTTTGGCAGCACCACACTTCAGATTTATGATTGCAAAACTAGAACTTGTGATAAAACACATCACATCTCTGCTTCTCTTACCCCGGCCTTGACAACTACTGTCAATTCTACTGGAATGACAAATGATAACCAGCAAATCTCGTTCGATTTCGAAACCTGAAATGTCATTTTCAGAAATTCAAATACAAGTCAACTTGACTCAAAAAGCAGTATGATTATGCACATACCTATAAAAAGTTCTATTTGACAAGCAAATTAACGTAATTAAAAACGAATTGTCTGTCTTCCTTGTAGAGTTTTAATTGCGACGCCAATGAAACACGCAATAAAAAAAATAAACACAATTAGTCAAATCAGTTAGATCTAACGTGGGCTTTAAACTTGCGTTTGAGTCCATTCGCCTTTAAGCTTATACAAGTGCCCAAGAAAAGTACTGTAAATAAATAAGTGCTCTCGGCTTTAAAGGAATATTGTATCTATGCCACTTCATCTACATAAAACACAGATCTATCTTTGATTTATTGCGACTCCAAGTTTTTGAAGTCATTGATCTCAAATTACCAAGAGAAATACGAGTTTAAAAAAACGAAATGCTAAAAGCGTTGTCCGACATGAACGAATTTGTAAAATACCAAAATGTTATGCAAATTTTATTTGTCACGAATTAGTTTACGTGCCGGTGCACAATTTGGTGTTGGATTGTTTTTAGTTTATTGCTATTCTGAATGAGTTGATTAAAGGGAATAAACACTCAAGAAAATTCCGAGACTAATGTACATCTACTGCTTATAACACGAAGGTGAAGGTTGACCAGTACATGGACCCTTCCCTTTTGTCTGAAAGAATTGAAGGGGCAAATGGGAGGAGCTTTTTTAAAATATATTTAAATATTTGTCAGTACAAAAATGGCTCGAACTGTGACTATATCAAATCACAATTATGAACTGTCAAAAAATGCACCCATAATGACTTTTCGCTCAGTTTCTTCGATTTTCGTTCACTCCTGCATCCATACGTCATAGAGAGCGTTTCCATTCGCACAATCCCTACAGAGCGCTGAGGATGGCTACATCGTGTGAAAAAATATGACATACGGTCACGTTTCATTAATGAAATTATGGGTGCGCTCGAATTTTAACAGCTGCATTTTTGTTCGATTATGATATAAGCTATCGCACGCTTAATGGAATTGTGGTTGGGGCTTTAATACCTGATTAGGAAAGCCAGGCTTCAAATAGACCAAAGATGTCTCTATAATAGTTCGTCTATGCTTATTTCTCTGGCAAAAAAATCTCCACATTCACCGTCGTTTATTTTCTTTTAGGGAAAGACAAGGTCTGTAGCTTGTTGCTATAGAAAAGTGACTTCGAAAAACCGCAAAAAAAGGGTCAGAAAAGGTATTTTTTTTATTAGAATCTCTTAAGCTCAAGTGTGGTGTAGAACAGGTAAATTTGTACGCCATCATCGATTGTCAAACTTCCTTTAATTTTCCCAATAAATCCTCCATTTTCAAATCTCCAAATTGTTTTCATACAATAACTGGTCGCAGGAAACATCCTGTAATGAGGATACACTTCTGGTGAAAAATTATTTTCCTCATTAAAAACTAATTTATCCGTCGCCCTCAGAGAAAAGTTAATTACTAAAGCATTAATAACTATTCCAGCAGACCATAAAAACGTAAAATAATTAAAAGGCAAACTACTATTGGAAATTCAATTTCTAGGAACCGATTGCAAAAATTACGTAATACACTAGAGAACGTCACAGACTTTTGCAACAAAATAGTCCCCAAAGTCAGTGAATAACTCTGGTAGTTTGCAAAAAAATTAAACATTTCCGTTCACGAACTCACGAGTTACACCATGGGATTTCTCTACAACAGTAGTCATTTACTAATTCAATAAAATAAGTAGTAGCTTTCATTTAATTAATATCAATTAAATTTGAAACTAAGTCGTAGTTATCGATAGGTATTGCATAAGTGTGACTTTGGTTTTTAAATTATTCTTATAAAGGCGAAATACTGGTTTTAAAGATTATAAACAAAATAAATGAATAGGAAGTGCGAAAGTGTAAATATTTTAGAATTTTAAGAGTGAATTTATAATTTTATCTCTTCTAGAAGTCCAAACGGATTAATTTCGGCCTTGAATAAGCTAAAATATTAAAATCATGAGAAGGTATATTTTAGAATAAACATAGCTATGATCTGATATTTTTTTCTAGAAGTCAGTTCTATATTTTGATAAAACAACAACAATTTTACCACAATTAACAATTAATTATACGACCAAATCCAATATTTTGCAGTTCGTTTTCACAAATCCTCAATTTTTTTGACAACAGAAAGCAAAACTACAGACAGCTGTTGTTTGTTCTGACTTCCTCGGTTGATTTACTACATTTTATGCAAGTGAATTGGGTTTACTACTTTACAGCGAAGATCTCCGTCGCTAGGATCTGCTAAAATCTAGTCGAGTTTTGGTCCGAGAGGCCGATAGATTCTCTAGGACAAAATCTGTCATCCCGGTGCGAAATTATTCTAGCAGTTAGATTAGTTGTTGGGAACTCGACCAATATGGTGACTGACGTTTAAAGTACGAACATACCCCGGTTAACGTCGTTAACGCGTTCCTGGAGAACACGACGTTACATCGAAGACACGCAACGTTAAGCGATATCATTGCCATCCTCACTGACAGTCAGGCTGCTATCAAGGCTATTGTATCTGCCATGATATTCTCCAAGCTAGCGAAACAAAGAAGAAGTTTCATCGATCTAATCTTTGTGCGTCTCGGAACAGAGGATTATGGAGCAGAACAACGCGGTGATGAACTGGAAAAGCGATGATTTGCACATTGGCTTGTAGTTTTTAATTATAGTCATGTGAATTTCCACAAACCGTCTACAATGCTGTTACGGTTACAGAAATCAGATGAGAAGTCAGATGACTGTTCCTGATGGAGCTTGAAGTACATTTCATCCACTTCATTTCATTCGATTTCATGTTGGAAAAGGCTTACTAGAACTTAACGCCTGGCAACGTCACCCCGGAATGAATGGATATGAAATAAGCCCTCTCTATTCTAGGTGTCATGTCTCTCTCGCTTTGATTTCGTACAACACGTACACCAAACCAATTACAAACACACCCATACAGATCCTTGCCAAAAATGGTGTTTTAAACTGAGAAAATCGCATGCATGCGTACATGAGACCCTAAGTACAGTGGGACTATAAGAAATAAACAGGTATAGAACTAATGTTTTCAATGCACACATTTAAACGGTGGCTTCGTATGCACTGTTGACCAACCATACACACTTGACACAGTCCTGCTATTATTGTTTTCTTTTTTTTTTTTTGTCTAAAAAAGGGATGAAGAGAGAGGTAAATGCAATGTGCTAAACATTTATGCTGTCTGCTACAATACCATCAGCAGACTCCACAGTAGTGAAGAGCAAAAGTTACCACCAACTTTGTGTGTATTTGTAAGCAATTCCAACACACATAATTGAACTAGGCAGCAACGATGTGGCTTTAACGTGGAAAGGCTTTGTTTATTATCCTTTTTAGGGCAAGCAACTTTGTTTTTTTTGGATGAATTTTTTTTGTTTTCCTCTCTCCTGTGCATGTTGTTTTGCAGTTGCAGAAATGCAACCTCAAAGAGGAACTATAAATAAATGTGAAGTAGATGAGCGGAGATGAGTGTGTGGGATATTTTTAGTCCTTTAGTTTTTGTTAATAAAACTGTTTAGACTGCTCTGCAGGCGCTGCGAATTAAATTAACTTTTTTTCTTCCTCTTTTTGTTTATTTGTTTCTTTCGGGCATGTTGAGAATTTATTAGTATTCTGTGAGGGATCTCACCCGTGGTGGATAAATTAATGCATACTTGTGGAAAGTAAATAAAAATTTCAGCGATTTTTTTCTTTTTAATGAATGGGAATGCTCTTCTAAATTCATGGGATTTTTAATCAGGTTTTTTCTACCGAATCTTAGAGGTTTTAAGTTCTCTTCCAGATTTAGAAGGTGGATAGGTTTCTTGATGTTAGGCAGACATGTCTATGTTACCAATTATGTGGGTGAATTCTCCATGTAATTTTCGAGCTTTTCAAAAATGTAAAATCCTAGTGACAATACAAGAACTTTTACGATGGCCTTGTGAATATCTGAAATGTTCAATGAATGCTGGTTGTTCTGCTACCGTATCTAATTTAGCTTGATTTCGGTTATTTGGAGTCAAACCAACTTGTGTTCCGAGTGGAACATAGCGAAATGTAGCGGAAGCGACGAGTTTAGAGGTTAGGACAGTCAAATATCATGATAGCTTCTCCAATAATCCGGTGAGCTGATGACTAGTTTGGTGGCCTTCAAACCTATCTGGAGGGCTGCAGAGTACACCTATCATGATGCTGATTCCTTTTTAGTCCAGAAAGAAAAGGTTTTTGGTCCTTTTTCATCCAAAGTTGGCTATAAGCTCCGAGATTTGATACAGTCACCTCTAGTTGTCCAGGTTTTGATTTTTTCTCTAGCTACTCGGTCTATTTCCGTTTCTATTACAGCAAACGGGATGGCTATTAGCCTCTTAGTGGATTCTTCATTTAATGCTGATCCTTTCCACCCGCTGTCTCATTACTTTCTATATTATTAAGCGTGAGGATCCAGCGAAGGGTGATTTCATGGGTATAACATATTCCGTTCAGTCGACATGTGTCGAGCGTTTTTGAATTGATTGTCCACGAAGATTATGGCCCTAAATGTAAATAGCGAGGACTTGGGCTTAAAAGATAAAGTCGTCAAGAGTTTGTATGAATCGAAAAACTCTCGAACTCTCTGTGCGAGTAATGTTGGGCGAATACACTGTTTGCGAACAGTTGACGAACATTAGAGTGGATTATTGTCACTACAAAGGGTCTATGCTCAGCAACTAGAAGAGGTTAGGTTCTGACTCCTGTTGGCCAAAGTAATGAAGCATATTTCTCAATACTTCCGTGATTATAAATACATCTGATACACTTCTACAGACCTGATTCAAGGTATCATCCATATCTATATTCTTTTTAAGGTTAAAATCCCTGCCAGCTAAAGCGCCATCACACATTATAAATAGTAACAGCAACATTATAGCAACATTATATGGTCCAAATTTCTTCGGTACATCCTTTCATATATACATATTCTCCGATCTTCAATTTAGAAATTTGGAATTCTGATGAACCTCTACCGGCTTAGATCTTCCGTACTTATAGGCAAACCAATATAAGACAAAGGACACATGTTATTATTCCAAAGCTATCCTTGCTTTACACTCCTTCTTTGTACAAACAAACCTATATCAGTTTAGTTGATAAATTAACGCCTGGCAACACTCCATATCATCTGTAGCAGGACATTTCTTACCTACACTACTAAACTTTTCATTTGAGAGGGAGAGCAAATAATAAATGTGATGTCCTTTTGAATCCTTCACACTAATGTCACTGTGTGTGTGTTAGGATAGGGAGAGGAGAGAAAATAAAAGCAAACATAAAGAAGGGTGTGTTTTTCCAAAACTTATACCAAATAATTTTTTTTTTTCATCCGTTCTTTCATGAAAAGAAAAACCCCTGATCCATATAGAGACCATGCAAAAATTTAAACAACCAGATGTTCATCTCTGCAACCCACATCTCTCATCAGGGACAAGGAAGAAAATATTCCAGGAATTCCCTATCCACTGTCGACAGAAATTGTATATGCAAATCCCTTCTGTATAAAAGTATAGGTACACAGCATCGATAACTGACTTACCCTCGAGAAAATTTAGAACCATTTTTGGGCTGAAAATGGGACTTGTCGATGCAGATTTTCGAAAAAAAATATCCTTTTTCTTTTTACTTTTTTCTGTGGAGTTGTTACTAACTGGGCAACCCCACTGATGATGAATTCTTATTCTCTGTAATCCTCTTCTTCTGCATTAACTTGGGTTACACAATACACACCATCGCTCCTATTGCGATGGAAAAAAATAAGATTTTTTCCACACTTTTTTTTTCGCACTATTTGCACTTTTTCTTCTATAGGTAGGTACTTTTTTATTTTCCTTAAAAGCAAACACGTTACTCCCTTTTTCTGGGTTATCAGACAAATTAGATATAGATATTCACGCCGAAATGCATTTCGATGCGATGCGATTTAGATACGCGTACTATGCGATACTTAACGTTTTTTTCTTTTTATTCATAACTTTTGCAACAAAGAACTCGCGAATAAGTAATATCCTCCTCCGTTTTGGGTACTTCTTTTGCGGTCAGCGGCGAAGCCTGATGATGATGATGGTGTTTCCAAGGGATAGAAGTTAAAATAAAACAAAAGTAACGAAAAAAAACAACTTCAAGAAGAATTGGACAAAAAAAAGACTTATTACATGAGAGAGAGATGGTACACAAACAACAAACACAACACGCGACTTATCCGACGAAACCGACCGAAATCAACTGTGTATCTGCGAGAACTGAGCCAAATGCGATTCTTTGGATAGAAGTTTAGCCTGCTGCGAGATATAGAGGAGCGGAGTTCATTGTATTTTTCCTTCCGATTTTAGCAGAGGAGAAACAGCAACACTAATACACAGAAAAGGTAATGTGGAGTGTGAAGTGGAAAAGAGTAACGGCAAGAGTGAAGAGAGCGAGAATTTACTTCGTTCCATTTTCCATTTGGTTTTGTTTGTGTTCAAAATCGAAACATATGACTGGATTTCGAAGATTGGCCGCGAGTACAGACTAAGGGGGATCGCAGCAATTTTTTTAAATAGTACTCAGGCAATTTGTATCTACATTAAAAAGCTTGACATCGATTTCCTGCAATGAGATGGAAAAGCATAAATTCTTGGTAGTAACCTGTGGGTGGTGAAATAGGTCACTGGGTCCAAGTCCAATATCAGTTTATAAGAAAATAAAAAACGCCATGACCGTCCAAATTACCTAAACAATAAGACCCTGAAGCTCTCAACAAGGAACAGAGCGACATACTGAGCATTCCATAATATTATCGTGGCGACGACATCTTACACATCGGTCATCTACTTACTTACTGCAACTTCAACGTCAGCTACAAGTACTCAATATCAGACAAAGTGAAAAAAACGTGATTCCATTTGAGATGAGCTACTGTCAAGCTCTACGGAGTCGGTGCTGTAGTCCTCTTACATAACCTCAACATGTACTTCTCCTTTAACCTCTTATACTACCCAAAATTATGGCCTCGCTATACAAAACTCTGTGCGTTCAGAAGGAACCTCCAGTTGTATTCTATATCCGAAGGGCAGAGGGGTTTTGAGAAGTTTTGTCATGACAATTTTACTCTTGAATGTTTGTCAGACACTCGGAAGAGGTGGGGCCGTGAAAAAACTTTTGCTGTATTCGAACTTGAAACCCCTTGCGCAGTAGTCCACCGCACTAACCACACTAAGCCACGGCACCTACCCGGTCAAATGAAATAGTAGGTATAATTCTCTCAGGGAAAGACAAAACTCAAGTACGGGAACGGGTTGAACTAAAAATCTGCCCACTTTTTAGACGTCACTTTTTTTTGCATGAATTTACTTCAAATTATCTTGCAGCCAACAACAACACAACCATTTCATAGATTTTCGTAGTTTTAGTCAGTACGGGAACAGACCTTGTTTTACATATGTATATACATAGACAACAAGATTCAAGACAGTGAAGGACTGTCTCTAAACGAGAGGACTCATCCCTTGCTGACTACTAGTCATTGCGATAAATCCATGGACGGCAGCATTTTAGCCAAGAGGCTGTTTCAATCTCAACCGTCAGGTTCGAAACTTCGAACTTTCTGTGCAAAAACCAAGCTTTTCTATTTTTTCCTATTAGTTCCACTCCGTTCCGGAGGTTGGAAATCATCGATGTAATCTGAAAACTTGTTTGTTTATCACTCCTCTGAATATTTCTGTTGTTGAAATTGAAAGATTGAGCCATTCTCTCAGGTTTGATAACCAAGTTGTCCTCTGTCCCCAACGCTTCTTCTCCCTTGTAGTATTAGTTGGAGGAGTTGATTTTTTTTGTCCCTTATGATGTGTCCGAGGTACTGAAGTTTTCTTTTTTTTTTTATTAAAAGAAGTATTTCCCTTTTTTTCCTCATCTTAAAACTTCCTCATTTGTTATTCTATCTACCCATGAAATACGTAGAATTCTCCTGTATATCAACATCTCGAAGGCTTCTATTTTTCCGTCTGTTTCTACGTTTCTTCTCTATAAAGTAGAACCGGCCAGACATAACATTTTACAAGTCTCAGTTTGGGGTTAAGACTTATCCCTCTGTCCATCAGCACTTTCCTTATCTTGCCAAACGCAGATCTCGCGTGGAGTGGTTTGCACTTACGACTCTTCACCCTCTACAGCTACTTTTGCCGTCCTGTAGAGGTTCTCAATCATCATTGGCATCATTCTTTGTCGAGCTTTTTCGTAATCGACAAACGAAACAGCTCGCGCAGAACTGCAAACAATGAGATGAATTCGCGTCTCAGCCAAGAACTTCCCAATTGAAAGATAGAAAAAAGGAAAGGAAAGAATTCATGAGTGTCCAAATCGGCTGGCGAGAGTTGTATGTTATTTTTGCATTCGTTTGCAATTCATAGTATTTATTCCGAAATACAGTAAATGTTGCCAGTTTTGGTGATTGTACTTGGTGATTTACCCGAGACAAACCCCCACTATTCATCAGAAAGCAGTTATGTATATTTTTTGCAGTCGCCTTTTCTTTGTGCAAAGGCAGAAGGAAATTTTTCCTCCAGCGTTTACACATTGAATGACACTCATAAGTTTGGCAATTGGAATCATGAGCCACCTGAACCCAATGTCTCTCATGTTTTTTTCCAGAACTTAGGGTGCACCTCGTCTAGCCCAAACGGCTTTTCCTTTTTGATGTCTTTGAACTCTTTCCTAACCTTTTTGGGCATTTCTTCATGGTTAAAAGCTGTTTTTGGAGGACCCGAGACAGAGGAAAACTGTCCGGTCAAAAGTAGGTATGTGAACAATGTTGTCTTCTTCCACAAGAAGCTGACTTTGAACCAGTATTATATGCATTTCTTCTTCTGTGAAGATAGTTATTTGTCGAAGAAAGCTTGTAATTTTAGGATCTAAGTTCTGTGGACCTTCTCGATGTGATTCTAGACTTACGGAAGTGAAAGTTAGGTAAAAAAATTGTGACCTTTTAAGATCCTTGAAGACTTTAAAAAACATTCAATCTCAGGACTACACTACGAAATTAAATTTGCATTCTTCCCAGCGTCAACTCTTACATAAGCTTTTCACAAAGTTTTGAAAATTGATTACCTCGCATGCGCATCCTTTAATACTGCAGTGAATCCATGAAGTACAACAAAACAAAAAGAGGAATTAACATCTGCAATTGGCACCACACCAATGACACTATTAGTCATTTGGAAATGCTACTAAAATTTAAAGTAAAAAATAGATAATCGAAGAAAAATTTGACTTTAAAAACACCTTCATTGTACCGATAGAAATTTCTGCCACGAATCATTGCAAATATGAGTTCGCTTTGAATTATATCAAAAGTCCACGATTCCAAATCGATAACAAGTCTAAACATTGATTTCCACGTCACCTGCTGTATAAATTTGTCACCCGTCAAGTGCCAATAATCATTATACCACTTATGACCGTGATAAAACCACAAATCCATGGGTCGTTGTACCTTTCTGTGTTGAAACAATAGTTAGCGACATTATCGATGGAATTCCTTCGATAAGACTTTAATATTTGCTAACAAAATTAGCGATATCTTTCTAACAACAATAGACCCAGACAACTGCTTTTGCTTTTGGCAGAGGTCAGTTATGCTAGTGGTTACCATTTAAGAGTAATAATGTACCCATAAAATGCACCATTGACCCGCCATGCACGAGCTCAAATATTTGATAACCTGCCAAATGCGAAGAAAATTCACTTTTCTTTCTTTAGTAGGAGTCTACTTTATTTCCGTTTCAAAATTAATCCTTACAATAAACCTTCGAAATGATCACAAAAGGGGTTTGAAGCCCTCCACAAATCTATTCGTACTTGGGTGCTGGAGACTCGGATTTGCTGTAGTCCCTGATTGGCGAGTAGAACTGCAAATAGAAGAACATTTGTTAGCGATGACAGGAATTTTTGTTGTTGTTGTTGTTGTTTAGAGTATGTGTTACCTTATATTGCTTGTTCCTGTACTCTTCCCATGGTGCTGGGTTGGAAGAGCGGTTCCATGTTACATCGGGATTCCTGGTGGCCAAACGGAAGATGTAGAATCCGGCACCGAGTGCTCCGACTCCAACGCAAAAGTAAAGTGGAATCAACTGTGTTTTTTTTTTGGGAAAAAGCAATTCGTAGATTGGGTATAGTATCTCAAGAGATTATGTAAGAATGAGGGAAGAATCCCGAGGAAAGTCACGGGGAAATGGAAAACGAAGAAAAAAAATAACTCTACTTACCGCTGGATTCTTCTTGAGACTAGCCCATCCCATGCCCTGCATTTTGGATTGTTTTTTGATTAAATTTGCGAGTGTTTTACGGATAAAAAGTCTACTTTGTTATGTCAACGAGTAGATTTTTCAGATGAAGATTTTTGGCTTTCGGAGGAGAAATACGACGTGCGCTGTCGATTTTTTTTTTCTTTCACACTTTGAGACTGTGAATGGGGCGGATTTGCGCGTGTTATCGATAGAGATAACTGTGTTAGTCACAATAGAGTGGTAATGTTCTCGTCCACATTGGGGCTTAAAAGTAACTAGATGGAGCTAGCAGGTTGCGTCTCAATCTTTAACTGAATAGATATACAAAGTCCATATAACCCACCCAATAAATAAGAAAAGAAGACATGTTGATTATTTTCCTAACTCCTAATTTCTACTTTCATTATCTATAATCGGACTAAAGCCTTGAATCGACCTGTAAGTCCCTCAAAAATTCAACCACCACCATGCCTCTAAAAACAGAATCGTCTTTAGGATTTCCTTGTGTAACTTTGTCAGAGCCCTAGCCCAAAAAGACAGCGTAGACCATAGACACTACATATCTTATCGCATATCTGTGAACACCTTTCCTAAAATAGACGAGGCCTAAATTTTCTATATGCGAGCAAATGTAAACTAGCATGTCTTCGTGTAGTCCTATTTCTTTCTCTACACAAATTTCCCTTAACAACACAACAAATATTAGACACAACCTCTATAGACTGGCCGAACTCAGTGCTGTCAGTTATGAAATAGTTCAAAAGTCTCGCATTGCGTAGATGTGTTCGCCATTTAGAAAACATTGGTGTAAATTGCATGACTTGAAGAAAACCTAATCCTGCAAATTTTACAAGCGAAATTATTCTTTCTTCCCGTAAAAATGACCATCAAAATGTCAGGAAATAAAATATATGCATCCGCCATGATACAAGCCCATCCACATCCCCGATTACTGTTTTCTGGTTATCGATAACTTTTGCAAAAACCACCGTCACCAATTCAACAGCCGCTTCCACCGTGAATTGTTCTCTATAAACGTCAAATAAATTCACTTCAAAAAAAGTCCAAAGTGCGTTCGATTTGCCGCAAAGTTAAAAGTTTTTAAATTGTTTGTTCAACAATATTTACATGATATCTATAAGAAATAAACTAATTAAAAACATCCAGGTAAGTTATTTATTCTTATTCCCGACAATTAGTTGCACAATCATCGTAGCTTCATTGAATTTTATCCATTTACTTTGAACTCAAACGGAACATTCGTTCCATGCATGCGAATGCATTGCATTTTAATTTTAATAGTTTAATAGTCAATTAATTGTGTTCATAAAAGAATTAGTTAAACAAAACGTAAAGAATAGTATTTTATTTGTCATTTTGTGCAGTAAAAAGTTGAGTTTTTCATCATTCATTGCATGAAAAATCCATAAATAAGGGGTTCCTCATTCCTTACCTGATGTCTTTGGCTAATTTGTGGTGTCGAACAAAAACATGATTGAATTTTTAACCTCGTATTTTTCTAAAATATCGGAACCTGTTGTCAGGCTTTGAAACACGTACTTCTGGGTCATTATGTGAATTGCATCATGTCATTTATTTTTATCTTGATTCTGGTTTGTACCGTGCAATCGAAAGTGGCATTGCGGGTGTCCCGATCCCGAGCTTGGACTCAACGTCAAATACCGGCTATCTGACGGGGTCGTCACCTTGTGCATGATAAGATATGAAGACGTGACTCCGAGGCGATGGAAAACGAAAATACATCGATGACGGCGCTGTTCAAATGGAATTTGTACTCGATCATCTTATTGTGTAGGGTACACACGGATACTTCGTTCTGGGCGACATGTCTCATTTTGTTTAAGTGCGTGATTACACTTTTTATTGTTGTTTACATTTTGAACATATAAATATGACGATGCATAGCTGTTGGTCGTTTATTAGGAGAGTTTTGTATAAGCAAATTTAAGGTTTGCTTGCATGCGAAGGTTGGAAGTGAGTATTCAGTTAGACTGAAGTGCTATTGGGTTTGTACACAATCCAATCGAGAAAACAAAGTAAATATCGATGTCGTACGATTGAACACGTATTTTATTGCTCGTGTCATAAGTCTAAACGAAGCTGAGCAGTTCTTCATTGGCTGACATAGGCGTTGAGTAGGTAGGTATCAATGTCTCTCTGAAGACAATCGTGCATGCGACTTCTGCATTGTGCCGCTGGAAAATGTTTGCCCCTAGCCAATATTCAGAAGACGTCAACCGGGTTTCCTTCCTCATACGAGGTCTAGTCATATGCTTAGGAAGAATGTTTCTTTTAAGGCCGCGGCTTGTTGGACCACACACTAGCTGACATTTGTACTATTTTGGGGCTTATGTTTTTCGTTATTTGTCCTGCAATTCACAAGTGCATTCCACGAGAACAAGAGAGGCTGCAATAGCTCTTTCTCGTTATTAAGCGGACCAACAACTGTCGGAAACAGCTGATCTTACAACGCCTTTGTTAGTCGCCTTCAAGATATGACCTTTTGCTTTTACATTGCCTGGCACAGTAAGACCAGAAGGAAATTCAAAATATGTCCAGCGTACATTTAACTCACGCAAAAGGTTCACTACGCTTTTGCACTGTTAGAGTACGAGTCATCATCATTTTAGGAGATCAAAACAATTTTTTCTTATGCGCAAGTTCTCACTTTGACGTTATGACGTTCGTCGTTATTTTTTATTTGCACATTATCTTTAGGTCAAAGAATAAGAAAGTTTCGACGTCAATGGCAACTTCTTAGGAAACTATGAGATAGGCAAAAGAATAGGGAACGTCTTCTACATTTCAGAATGGGGGACGTGTCATCATCATTTTGTTTTGATTTGTTTTTAGCACTCATTCAGCGTTAAGTGTGGTCTTTTTCTTCCTAGATGGCGTTACAGTTCGAGGTAATCCTAGGCCTCAACAAACACGCTCATTCTGCGTGTGCCTGCGACGAGAAGGCACTCTTTTGCTTCGTTCACATGTCCTAGTCATCTCAGATGTCCAATACACAGTTTTTTGACTAAGGTCGATGTTGCTGTACAGCTTGTATAGTTCGTCGTTGAATCTTCTCCTCCAAAACCCATTAACGTAAGTGGGACCGAAATTCTTACCAAGTATTTTTCTCCTAAAGCGACTAAGTGTTTCAGCGCCTTAAAGTCTTATACAGAATCTCTTTAGTTCTAACAGCGGTTAGCAAGTGTTATTCTTCGCTTGTTTTTTGTGCTGGTATTATTGTCAGAGTATCAAAGCCAAGGTAGACCTTAGTACATTAGTTGTAGCTGCCCACTCTGACGGTTTGTCCAAGTCGTCGGTTTTGAGTGTCGCTTCTTGTTGACAGCATGTTCTTGGTTTTGGCCCCCATTGGCCGCTTCTGATTTAATGCTTCAAAACCCAGCGGTAACTGGCCGCTGTGTTCTTCCAATTATGTCCATATCGTCGATGTATTCGAGGAGTTATACAGACTTCTGTAGTAGATTCTGCCACTGGGGTTGAGCGGGGTCTACTGACTTCAATTCTTATGGCAACTGGGCCTTATAAGCATGTCAAGAAAAGGTAGCTAATTCTTGTAGTTGTCTCGATGCTTGGGTTTTCAGTCATACATACGCAGCTACGGAGGATAATTTTTCAGTTGATCGACATCGAATTATGACTTATCTTCCCCTAGACGCTTCAATTTGTCTATTAAATACACTGTAGCTTGATGATGACGAACTTGACTAAAAGTTTCCTGCTTTTCAACCAACAAATCCGTGGCATTGCATGTATGTATGCTTTTATTCTTCCATTAAAGTGTTTCTTAGCAAATTGTTGTTACCTTTGTACACCAACAACCGTCAAGAGTTAGGGACGGCGACCAGTACTAGCTTGAGCTTGAAAAATGTATGCACCAGTGTAATATAGATTACATGCCATCCGTTGACCGCTCTCCGCGATCCACTGCAGACGTATTTGCTGCCCCCGTCTATACAATCAATTAATTCAAAAGCAAAGTGAATCCAAGTCGCTATTATTTATTGATTGAAATTAGGTCTAAAACAAAGTTGCTAGCCAATTAAAATTGGTCTCTGTTTTTCTCGTTTTATTATAATTTTTTTGTTATGTTCCTCGAGTTATTTTGTTTGTGCCATACTAATTGAAAGTTGTTTTTGTTAAATAAAGTTGCTTATCGCTTATAAATGTTCTGGTTCTTTTGTTTTAAAGTGTTTTGTGCCGTTTTCGTGTATCCGTCCCAACTGAAATCATCTAAACTCAAAAATCTACTGTTGAAAAATGGCATCATCATCAAATGAAAATGGCAATCTCATGGATGAATTCGAAGAGGCATTTCAATCGTGCTTGCATGCACTAACCAAACAGGAATCAAATACTGGAAATAATAAAGAAGAAATCGAACTGGAAGTACAGAAGACTACGAATAAGTTCATCGATGTTGCGCGTCAAATGGAAGCTTTCTTTTTGCAGAAACGTTTCCTTGTTTCAACGCTAAAGCCAGATATGCTTATAAAAGATGAAAATCTAGAGTTACGCAATGAAATCACACGCAAAGAGACTTTAATCAATAAGCACTACAATCGCTTGGAAGAGTGGAAGAATTGCCTGTCTGACATTCAGCAACAGCAGGGCTATAATAAGCCACCAATGCCGGGTCAGGGAGATATCAGACCTGGCCAACAAATGGCGTATATGAATCCCATGCCATCGAATATGCCGGCACAGATGGGAATGCCGGGCATGACACAGAATCAATTGCAACAACAGCACATGCAGTCGCAACTGCAACAGCAACAGAAGATGATGCAGGCGCAGCAAATGCAACAGATGCAGCAGAACTATGGTAAGATGAATAAAGCAATGAAATGACAGCATGGCCGGAGGCATCGGGATTGACAGGAGTAGATAGATGTCGTCGTTGCGCTGCTAGGATAAGACTTTTCTTTGTAATCGTAATATTAGAATTAGTATTAAATAAACACGTTTATTGGTTATCCGAATTTTGGTGCGTTTTATGTTTTAGTCTTTGTTTCAGGCGGCCTCTTCTTGTTAAAGGGGCAACCTTGATCCATGAAAAGAAGTATTTAAGATACATATTTGCCAGCGAAGCTCTAACCTATTGAACTCTTATAAACAGTATTTGGAGTCATATCCTCCTTTTTAGATGTCCTTCAAGCGCAACACTTAAGCTTGGGAAGCAGGAAAAAGTCACTGAGGACTTGGCATTGCCACCCTCGTAATCGAGCGTTACTATCGAAATTTGAGATGACAGCACACATTATTGTGCATCATTCCATTAGACAACTATTCTGCTGTTGAGTCATCGAGCGAAACAACAAAGATCAGACTCTGAGACTCTGCATCAGACGCATCCGAAGATTTCAAGTTAAATTTGGCGAATAATGCGAGTAATGGTGGCTTCCAATTCCTCAATTGTACCCGGCTTATCCATGTATCTATACTTTGGACTTTACATAATCCTAAAAGGCTGCCAATTGACCGGCTCGAAGCACGTAATTAACTGTGCACCGAGTTGTTCTCGCAGTAAAGCCTTAGTTTTACGGGCTGTGTGGCGAGTAGCCCCGTTTTATTGGTGCCAAATGTCGTAAGGCAACAAATAATCCAATACAATGGCGCGATTACGTTTTGGCCATCATCATTGTTGCAACAGTACCAAGGTTAGCTCTTTCCAGATCAGTGGAATATGTAAATGTGAAATCTCCATTATTTTCTGGAATTTATCACGAGTTTTCTTCGTAAAAGAGCAGCACATTCTATCGCAATGATGTCAAAAATGAATGCAAAACTTCTACAAAACTTCTTCTACTTCTACTTCTTTTCCCAACTCTCTTTTCAAGTCAAGCAGACTCTAACTCTTTGTTCTCATTTTCTTAAGTTCTTCACAAAAGTACATACTAACACCAAACTGTTTTAGACTGTTACAATTCACCTTTTTCTCTTCACAGCCTCATTTGAAAGCAGTATCTTCTAATTGCGTTGCACCCAAGACAATGAAATACCTAAACCAGACAGAAGCCACCAATATCGATTTAGAGCTTTTCAATGAGTACAAATTCAGTGTTGACCAACTCATGGAACTGGCCGGCTTAAGCTGTGCTCATGCGATTAGTAAATCTTTTCCAGCAGAGAGGTAAGCTGAATGCTTTCTCTTTTGTTGCTTCCATCATTCTAATTGAATCTAATTTTTAGTTTTAAAAACGTACTCATCTGTTGTGGTCCTGGCAATAATGGTGGCGATGGCTTAGTCTGTGCGAGGCATTTGTCCTTAATGAAATTTACACCAACAATTTACTATCCCAAGCGAACAGCTAAGGAGTTATATGAGAATCTAACTCATCAATGTACTCGAATGGGTATTGAGTTTATTGCGGATTGTCCCAGTGAGGATGAGGCTTCGAAGAAATACAATTTAATTGTCGATGCTTTGTTTGGGTTTAGCTTTAAGCCGCCAGTTAGAGAAAGCTTTGTGCCCATCATAGAAGTGATGTCGTCAAGGAAGATTCCAATTGCAAGGTTTTTCTTTATCAATTTACTTGTTCGAATGATGAGCTTTGTATTGATTGTGATTTCTCTTTTGTGTTAGCATTGATATCCCCAGTGGATGGGATGTTGAAAAGGGAAAACTTGATGAGTGTTCGATTGAACCACAATTACTGATCTCTTTGACTGCTCCGAAGATGTGCGCCAAACACTTTAAGGGTGAACATCATTATTTAGGCGGGCGTTTTGTCCCGAAGGCATTACAGGATAAATATGAACTTGAATTGCCGGAATATCCTGGCACGGAGAGTTGTGTGAAGCTGTAATTTTACTATGGCCTTTAATAAAGTTCACCTTAAATGTCTTTTAATATTTAATTTCTTATTGGCTAGAAGAATATTTAGAATAAAGAAAAGAGCTCTGAAATCTTAAGAATTTGTATGTCCTTCAACTTAAAGTTACTAAAATTACCAATGAACAACACCTTAAAGCAGGACTGTCAGAGATACGGCCCGCGGGCCATGACTGGTCCGGAAGAAAATAACTTATGGCCCTTGCCATCGATTCAATGGGTGTGTTCAGGATACTAGTCACTAATATGTTTTGATTAAATAAAGAAAAGTCAATTTGACAGATGTAGCCTAAACGATATGGAAACGATCCTCTGTCAAAGTTCTGAAATCCCTATTGGAAAATGCAATGCACGTTCGCGTAGCCTCCTAAAACAACAAATTTTTACGAAAATTTACGAACTTCTACGAAAAGCTGTTCGCGTACGGAGAATTTTCGTAGTTTATCACAAAATGGCTGCACCCTTAAGAACTATCACCGACTAAGAAGTACACATTCGTTCGAAGATGTCTGTCTATTTAGTTCGTCTATGGTACGAAATGTGCTCTCACCGTATGCAGCCAAAAGTAAACGAAAACTTGACGAAACTGAGCGAATAGACTGAAGGCCCAATTATAATTGCTTTGAGCGTGTGATATGTCATAATTGAACGCAAATTAGGTTGTGTTAGGTTAGGTTTGTGAATTGGCAGAAGAATCGAAATAACACCGCCGCACTCAGGTCAGAACTGACCCATTGTGTCACCCTTAGGGGGGTTTAGAAAAGTCCCCCTTGTCCATTTAACCCATAAATATCTGTAACAACTACCCATTGTTGTACTTACTCTTTTTCCATATATACAAACCATCCTGATGTTGTGATAAAGTTGAATAACATGTCGGTGTTGGCGTTGGAGAGTTCTCCTAGATCCTGAAAGAAGTGTTTGCCGAGGAATTTGTACCTGGAATGTTGGAGCCCAGGGCACTGGCAGAGGAAGTGAGTTTTGTCCTCTACAACATCCTCATCGCCGCATCCTCTGCAGAGATCTTTCGTACGGCTCAGTTTCTTTAGGTGGTACCGCAGAGTGTTGTGGCCCGTGAGTATCCCCACAAGCATGTACAGTGAACGTCTGTCCTTGCGAATAATTTTCTCGGTCCTTGCTTTGTCAAAAGTTGGCCATAATTGTTTTGCAGTTTTGCAAGTTTCTAGGGAATTCCATCTCAGGTTGGCCTCTTTCGTAGCCAGTTTCCTGCTTCAAACCTGTGAACGCAGGGTGGGGTGCTTATGGAAAAGTCAGTCAGTTCTTGAAGCTTTTCTTGCTAATTCATCTGAACGCAAATTAAATGATATATGATTGAATGAATATAATTTGTTTGCTTTCAAACATAATTGAAAAAATCTTCACTTGTAAAACCAAAATAAAAATGAAATCCAAATCGGTTATACGACCTCTCAAGAACCGAAGAATTTGATCGTTATAACCGATGTCGCGTTAAACGATTTCGACTGTAGTTGGTGCTAAATTTTTTTGTGCACAGAGCTGTATGTACCTATGCAAATAGATACTTAGCTTTATTTGCAATTTTAGTTCTATAGTTTATAACCGAGAAACGCAATCTGTGCGGCTATAAAGAATATTTTATTATTCTATTCAATTAGCGAATTATTTCAAGGTTATTAAAAGTACGTTTAAATGAAATAAAAGAACACAGTCATTTCGTTATGTCATTTAAAAAAAATAAACTAAAATAATTAGCAATATAAAAATGCTTGACAGTAAACATCCCAATAGGGTTGCCAACGTTCTTAGATTCTCAGTTAATTCCTACAATCTGGCTCATGAAGACCTGAATGATTCACAACAAATCATATGTACATATGTACAACACCCAGAAGAGATCTATTTCTCAAAATATTTGTCACACTACATGAGTCCTTCTCGACATAATTAATGCGCACTGTATCATTAACATTCATGCGGAATGTCTCGTTGTACTGCACAGCAACTATCGCAGAAACTGCAACCACGCGGAAGAAATTGTAATGTAATATTGAGTTAATGGTCTAAGTGAATTTCCCGGTCGCTAGGGAACCTAACCTTTAATAATTGAATTAAGACTTTAGATGCTGTCGTACGCATATTCATGCCAGTATGCACAGTTTATATGTCCATAATGACTTCGCTTAGTTTCGTCGAGTTTTCGTTGATTTGCTTCCTTACGTAGAGAGCGGTCGCACTTTCCACACATAACGCTGAAGGTGGCTATATCGTGTAAAACAATAGGTTTGTTCCCGTACTGATTAAAATCTACGAAAACTAGCGAATTCCTGTTCCCGTACGTCAAAGTAGTCTCGCAAATTCTCTCACAAAAAGACAAATCTTCAAAAAAGGGAACAGAAAGGGGAACATGTTGAACAAAAAAGCTGCCCACTTTTAAGACGTTACTTTTTTTTGCTTGATTAACAGCAAATTTCTTGCCAGCTAAGAACAATACAACCATTTGACAGAACTCATATTTCTGGCCACAGAAATTTCTTGGACTAAAATTCGCGGAATGGGGAAATTTCTTAATCTTTCGTGGGCTCTCTATTCTGTGATAAACTACGAAACATTGACGCACGCTTCTTTTCGTAAAGAAAGTAAAATTTCTTAGTTTTAGTCAGTACGGGAGCAGACTTAAAAAATTCAATTAAAATTGAATGCATTCTGCACGTTAAAAGTTCTCATTTTACAATTTTCCCCACCTGACTGCCGTATTTTTATAAGTGAGAGCGAATGAATTCGCACTTCCGAACGTGAGCAAAAGTGACCGAAAGTTGAACGAATCGACGCTTGGCTCATAAGACTGTGTGTATTTGGGGGTTTACATACATATGTGTGCATATGCAACCAAATGTTGATTATATTTCTCACTTAATCCTGTGTATTTGCACTGCGGTCGTACGAAACCATACGACTATTATAGTTCAGTCTTAAGGCTCTAAACACGTAATCATGTGCATAAGCATAATTTGTATAATTCACCCGATAAATTTTGTCAAGTTTTCGTTTATTTCGTATGTAGAGAGCGGTTTCAATGTCACATTCTGTACCAGAGACCTGCAGCAAGTAGCTCGTTTTGTGAGCCATTCGAAATATTCACTGCTTTTCACGTATTCACAAGAAGTATTCGCTCACATTTTATTGCCTCTTATTCTTATTCTCTCATTCCAAGAAATTATTATCTACCCTTACACTTTGCTGCCTGGCACTGTATTTGGAAAAAGACAGTGAGTGGTTCGAGCAGTTTCTTGTCATAAAAAAAGGTCGCATTTGTTGTTTGTACTTGCACTGGGTTTTCTTCCTAATCTTTAAACCATTCAAAGGCTCGTGAATCGGTTAAACATTTCACTGCCTATACTTTGAATCAATGAATGTATTATATACTCTAAGATTCATGAAGACCAACATCATGATGATTCGTTTTCATTTCGTTTCGTAATGTTAGCTTCGTTATCTTTTCTTACATGATTCACACTCCCTTGTTTTCTGTGGATTCTTGAATGGATTCATACAGTTCTCTGTTCTGTACGAAACCCTGAGTGTGAGAGTCCGACAAAAACGACATGGTATACGGTTACGTTTTTTTTTTTTGCTGCAATTATGGATGCGCTTAGATTTTCACAGCGCGCGAGGAGATTATGACATTAGCTATAGCGCAGTTAATGCAATTATTACCGAAACACGCGACCTTCCACTTGAGTTCGTCGACTAGTTGAACTATGAACTATGAGTTGAAATTTAATTGCGCCGATTTTCTTTTCCTCAGGTGGAAAACTTCGGAATTAAAAAGTCCTATAGCTGCAATATTATTCATATTTCTCAGCAAAGCTTAGGGTTACGTCTGCCAGAATATGTTTAGATAAAAAAAATTTGAACTGCCGCCCTTTGTCCCTTTCTCAATAAACCTTCGCTTCATCTATCAATAAATCTACCAATTACCGGCGATTTAATGACTTGCCCTTTTCACTTTCGCAAATAATCAAACGTGAGGGCTCTATAAAAAAAAAAAATGTGAAAACTACTCGTAAAAGCTTGATTTTCTGCCTTGTCATTGGGCAGCGTGCCTGAATCGCAGCGATAGCATAGCGACGACTGCTTCTTGAGAAACTTAAGTCTCAGTTAGTATACAGTCTGGTATCAGAACGCGACGACGCAAAATATAAATACGTGCTTGGATTCCAATCGCTTAACCGAGTGCATGTGGGTATTTTTTTGTTGTTTTTAATCGAGAGATAGTGTTAACTATAATTAGTACCTATACTTGTGGACTTAGTTACAAATCTAGCAGCAAAAAAATAGTAAACAATAGACAAATTGCCGGCAACGGCAGAGGGTATTTGTTCATGGTTTTGTTTTCACCGCTCGCATCCAATGACATCATGTTCTTATGTACTTTTTAGATACTACTTCATTTCATCGGTTCATTTAATTCCATTGCGCACCAAAAATAAATTTCATACATGTAGGCAAAGTATTGGTAATTTATTGACTTTACAGATACTCTAGCTCCTTTCATGAGTTCTATTTATACACATGAATGTAATTTCGATTGATTCACATCGGTCTCTGGATCTGGAATGGCATCTGTTTTCTTCGATTGATGTGGGAGCGATTATAGATTTCCAGTTAAATTGCAAGCAATCTATCCCACGCACGCAATAACTACACACACCGGCTGTTTCAATTATTTTTTTTTTCTTGCTCTCTTTTCTAATCTGGAATTGTTTATGCACATACTAAACACATAAATTAATAAAATAAAAAAAAAAAAAAAGCAATAGACCTACAAGAGAGGACAAGGAGTGCGATTCGGTACGTTTGAGTAATCTGAGTCTAGAATGTTATTAGGCAATAGTTTGCGGCGATTACTTAACTTAACTTTGACATTGAAATAACGATAAAGAAGCCGTTATACAGTATAAAATTGTTAATTTTGGAACTCAATCTAAAAGATTGCTAGAGTATTTTTTTTATTTTTTTTTTTGTTTTGTTGTTGTGGTGTTTTTCTATTCTTCGTTATCGTGTGGTGAAATACTACTCATACTCATCGGTTGCATTTTTGGTATTCTTTTTTGTTCCGTTTTTTTCCATAGTAATTCAGCGAGTTTTTAAAGGTTCATTTAGATAATTTTGTTAAAATGTCTGAGAAGCTAGATGTTATTATATTTGGAGCTACAGGCTTCACTGGGAAGTATACAGTCTTGGAGGCGATTACTGTACTGGACGGACTGAAATGGGGT
The DNA here is from genome assembly GCA_949716465.1 of Chalcosyrphus nemorum. NCBI lineage: Eukaryota > Metazoa > Arthropoda > Insecta > Diptera > Syrphidae > Chalcosyrphus > Chalcosyrphus nemorum. The sequence continues at coordinate 26,235,097 of OX454333.1, forward strand.
GTTGCCGGACGGAATCAGGTTGGTTGCGGAGAAAAACCATATTTGTTTGGGTAGAAATTGATTGACTTTTTGATTAATAGGAAAAACTTCAAGCGATGTTGAAGGAAATCGGCACCAAGGCGAAGAAGGATTTGACTAAAACTCCAATTGTTATCGCCGATGTTGGTGATGAGAAATCACTTGCTGATATGGCTGCTAAGGCTAAGGTGAGTACAGAAAGTCTAATTGGAACTCTAGGTTTGGATTTCAAAGAAATAGCAAAAAGGTTTCTTCAACCTAACCTCTTGTGAGCGTGTGACACTACGTCTCCACGGGTAATAGGTTCGTTCGCGCACTTTTTGCACTTAATTTCGTAGATTGCCTATTTTACAAGGAGTGGGGTCAAAGTTAAAAGTAAACGAACGAGTTGAACAAGGAAAAGTTGAAAATATGTAAACTGATTTGACAGATTTGACAGTTTTCACAAGAAATTGGGCACGTTCCGAACTCTAGGTTTACTTTTAGAGGTAATACCTAACATATGGAACGGCAAAAGAATTTCTGACAGTTTGCACATTGACTTAAGAGGTAGGCAGACTTTTCTTACCTTCAATTCCAGTCCACTACCTCAAAAAGAAATGCCTTACTTTGTAGTTAAAACTGAATCTCTCGACCAATCAGAAAAGTTTGACTACCTAGTGCCTAGAATGAACCATTGACTTCAGGTTGAAAAAACTAAATCACCATTCATTTTGAAGTCATGACTGCAGCAATCATTTTAAGCGTTCTGAAGTCAGAAAGAATGCAATCTTTTTGATTGCACTGTATTCTTTGAAGTCACAAGTACTCACTGATTGCATTTAGTTCCTTGAAGTGAGTGATAGCATTCATTTAGTTTAAGTCTTTTGAAGTCTTTGAAGTCAGTGATTGCATTCACTTAGTTAAAGACTTTTGAAGTACTTGAAGTGAGTGATAGCATTCATTTAGTTAAAGTCTTTTGATGTTCTAAAAGTCAGTGATTGCATTCAATTAGTTAAAGTCTTTTGAAGTCTGCATTCATCGAGGTAAATGCAATCACTGACTTCAAATTTTTCTTTTCACTGCAAAAACATCACGAAGGGCTGTTGCTTAGTAATTTTTGTTTCTTAACCTATTTTTTTTAAAAGATAATCGTCAACACCTGCGGTCCTTATCGCTTCTATGGTGAAGCTGTTGTTAAGGCATGCGTTGAGGCTGGGACTCATCATGTTGATGTTAGTGGAGAACCACAGTACATGGAGCTGATGCAATTAAAATACCATGACCTCGCTAAAGAGAAGGGCGTCTACATTATATCCGCTTGTGGTTTTGATAGCATACCAGCCGATTTGGGTGTTGTATTCTTGGAGAAGAATTTCGAAGGTTTGTTGTGTGTTACCTCCTAGTCAGATTGTTAATTTATTCTATTCTTTTTCTGTATAAAGGAGTTGTTAATTCAGTTGAGACATATTTGCAAAGTTGGTCATCGGGTGGTAAGCGTAGTGGAGCATCTATTCATTATGGTACTTGGGAATCAGCAGTTTATGGCTTGGCACATGCCGGTGAATTACGTGACATTCGAACGAAACTCTATAAGGGACCATTGCCCAAATTCCAGCCACGATTGAAAGCAAGGTAAAAATTGTCTTTGTTGACTGGCACATAATTGGATACTAATTGTGTATTTGCTTGGCTTTAGACCGATAATTCACAGATCGGATGTGATCGACGGTGTATGTCTGCCATTCCCGGGCTCAGACAAAGCTGTTGTCCAACGTTCGCAGAGATTCTTATTTGAAACTGAGAAGAAACGTCCAATTCAAGTTCAGGCTTACGTTGGATTCCGGTATGTTACTAAATAGTGCTTAGCCGTTTTGTGTAATAGAATATTGTGTCATTTCCAATTGATCTAGTTCAATGATCGCTGCATTAATTGTCGCCTTTGTTGGTGTTCTATTTGGACTCATGACTAAATTCGCTTTTGGACGTCAGCTTCTACTTAGTTACCCACGAATCTTCTCGTTTGGTTTCATCTCACACGAAGGACCATCAGAGGAGCACATGAAAGCTGCTCGCTTCAGTGTCACCATTAAGGGTAATGGCTGGAAGACTACTGAGAAATTAGCTGAACCAACTGATCAGTACACAGAACCACCGACAAAGAATATCATTGCCAAGGTGACCGGATCAAATCCAGGCTATGGAGCAACCTGTGTGGCTCTTTTGGTATCGGCTACTACAATTTTGAGGGAAAGCGACAAAATGCCAGGAACGTAAGTTTAAAACAAAAATCTGTTACTTATACTTCGTAAGACAATTCAAATTTTTTTCTTTCCAGTGGCGGAGTATTGCCACCAGGTGCTGCTTTTGCCAAGACCAATATGATCGCCGAGTTGGAGAAATACGAGAATGGACTTAAGTTTGAAATTGTGGCAAACAAATAAATTTGTTGCAGTAATAATTCCTTTTTTCTATTTATTAACTTTAAACAAGAATGCAATTCTTAATGTTGTTGTAACACAAATTTTTTTTATTAAACGCTTTTAGTGATTACTGAATATATTAATACTGAATTAAAGCAAAGCTAACTGATGGCAAAAAGTGTATTTATGGTGTTTCTTCTGACTACTGATGTGTGGGGGCAATAAAGTCATGATATTTGGGTGGCTTTTTAGTGCGTATGATCGTAAATCGTTCAGTGTCATCAGATTACATGAAGTTCAAGATCGTTACTTTAACTTTACAAGTTATGAGCTTGATCTAAGGTGATCGACATGATCTTATCACCAGAAGTCAGTGTATGTAGGTCGTTGCATGCATTCTTTTGATTAAAAATGAATAAAGGTTAGGTTAGGTTGGAGTGGTTGTCGGCGTTCAGATACAGTTGAATGTCCGTTCTGATTCCACCGGATCTTAACCTGTACTATGATCAGAACTACAAGGTACACGACAGGCAGGTTTAGAACTACTAGATAATAGGCACGGCTGCCAGATCACTAAGGTCTTCGAAGAAGTATGACCATAAGTAGAGGTTTCTCTTTGAAAACAAAACAAGACAGCTATAGAGCTCCTCCTGGTTTCTGTAATTTCTACAAAAGTAATTTGAAGAGAAGCTCAGACGTCTATCGTGAACGCCAGAGAACTGCATGATTCCATTCAATTGTCGTTGTGAATCATTCGCTAAAAAGCGAGCTTTTCACAATCTCAAGCGAGTATGAATCATGCAGGAAACCATTACAAAGTTCACTTTGCGAAACGAAATGAAAACAAATCATCATGGCGTTGGTATTCATGAATTAGTTTTGAGTGAGTGGTAGGCTCACATTATCATCAAATTATTCACAAAGGCAGCGAAATGTACAACTTATTCACGAGCCTTTGAATAAAAAGTACATAGATAGGGAACCCAGAACACTGTAAGTACAAACAACAAATGAGACCTTTTTTTATGACAGGAAAGAAGCAAAAACAAAGCACTGCTCGAGCCACTCGAAACATTCACTGCCTTTTTCCAAATACAGTGCCAGGCAGCAAGGTGTAAAGATAGATAATAATTTCTTGGTATGAGTGGCAATAGAATGTGAGCCCAGCAATTACTTCTTGTGAACGATTACGAATGTGTGTGAATACGTGAAAGGCAGTGAATATTTCGAAAGGCTCACAATACGAGCTACGTGGACTCATTTCTCTCGATTGATAATTCTTTATTTGTTTTATTTTCTATGGTAAATCAATAAATTCAAATGCAAGCTAAAAAGAACAAAGTTAAATTAATGATCTAGCCGGCAAATGGGTCCATCCTCGACCATCTTTAGATCGACTTTTGGTCCAACCAAGTCACGAATGTTATTGATTCCATATTTAATCATAGTCGGTCGTTCTAGCGAAAGACCCCAAGCGAGAACATTCACATTTGGTGGCAAACCCATGGGCAACAGCACCTCTGGTCGACAGACTCCAGAATTACCAACCTAAAGAGCGAACGAGACTGATTAGCGACGGAAAATATAAATGAATCACTCAAACTCTTACCTCTATCCACTTGTTTAATCCCGGATGGAAGCAGAAAATCTCCATACTCGGTTCGGTGTACGGGTTGTAGGCTGGCTTGAACTCCAGCTGTGTGATGCCCATTTTCCTGAAGAATTCGTAGAGGGTTCCAATTAGATCGCCCAATGTGAGTCCTACTTCGGCGATGACTCCTTCAACTTGATGGAACTCGGCCAAATGGGTAGCGTCTAGAGTTTCGTTACGGAATACTTTGTCAATACTGAAGTATTTGGCCGGCTTGAATCCTCCTGGTTGATTGGCCAACTTATAGAGCATTCGTGCACTCACTGCGGTGGTATGCGTCCGCAGGAGGTTCTTTTGTGCTTCCTCCAGTTTCCAGTCATAGCCGTAGCCCTGTGAACCGTAACCACCAGTTGAGTGAACCTTTTTCACACGTTGCAAGTACTCTTGTGGGAATTTGTAGCTCTTCGATGGGTAACTTATGAAGAAAGTGTCGTGAGCATCTCGAGCCGGATGCTGTTGGGGCTGGAAGAGAGCATCAAAGTTCCAGAAAGACGACTCAATGTAATTATTCGTTGGCATCTCGGAGAAACCCATTTCGAAGAAGATTTGACGGAATTCACTGCGTACTTTGAGCAGAGGATGAAGGTGTCCTCTCGTGGGAGGTGCGCCTAAAGCATCAAAGTTGTACGCCTTGAACTTGAGATCCTTCCAAAGGCCAGAGGCGAGCATGTCCACCGTGAGATCGGTCTCCAGCTTTGTCAGGGTAGTCGCGAACTCTGGGCCCTTGCTAAGAATGAAACTCTTGATGGTAATTTCTTGAAGCAGTTTTCGCTTCTTGTATTCAGTGATAACATTCGCCGCTAAATCGGATTTTCCGCTGGCAATCGCCTGGAGGTTCTGCATAACGACATCTTCAATGTTGTCCACCTTCCTCTTGACCAGTGGTGGACTGACAGACTTGTCCACATAGATCCAACCCTGTGACATGGCTTTGCTGAAACCAACCTTTGCGTTTGGCGAGGACTTCATGAGTTCCGCTTGTGGAATACCCTCCGCTGGTACGGCATTGTACACTGCAGCTTCGTGACTTCCTTTGGCAGCTACCTCAGCTCCCTCGCCCGTTAATTCGAATGTCTTGCGGGAAGTTTGCTCGGCAATGACCAGCTCACCGTGCGCCTGAATACTCTTCAGAGCGCCGACTATTTTTTGATGTTCCTCACCGAAAATAGGCACCAAATCGAGAGTGTCAACACTCTCGCCGCCGTCCAGGTGCTGGAGAATCCTTTCAGTTAGATCGGGATGCATTTTCAAGAACACAATTCAGAACGATAGTAATGCAAATTTGAGCACTCGTGTCGTGTGGTCCTCCTCGAGCCGCCGTGTCAACACAACATGCGCAAGTTTTCTCGTACAGAAATGACAGTTCTGCAAGTAACCTCAAATGGTGTGTTTGATTTATAAATTTTATTTGGACTTTACGTTTTCATTACGTTGTGTTGGCGTAAATAAATTCTGAACCGATTTTGTACTAGTTCAAAGAAAAATTAGAAAATTTGACGGCGTTTATAAGGAATTGTGTGGAATATAAACTATTTACTCTTGTTTGTTATTTTAAGTAATGATTGAGCGACTCATAGTAGCTTAAGCTCCAGCTTCTAATCCTAAACGCCTTGCGTTACGGCAGATAAGTGTCCGAAAGTGACAAAACTGTAAAATTGAACTGCTTCAGGGGCTTGTGGTGGCATTCCTTTAGTTTTTTTTTTCTAGTAAAAGAAGGCCCATCATTTAGTTATCTTTTAATTGTGTGTCCATGTGATAGCAGTAAATAGTCCAATTGGATTCATTTTAGTTCAATTAGAAACTTTCAAGTCGAAATTTACAGTAAACGAAAGAAAAGAAGGACAAATTCTGTAATAATCTGCTCACATGATGAAACACATTGCGTTACCACCTTCTTCATGTGTCACTTTGTCCGATGAAGTAACAGATCCCAAAACGAACGATACTAATCCGATTTTGTTAAAAAAAAAGTCTTGCTCTACGGTCGAACAAAAATAAAATACCTATTTTTTTCCAACATCAACACGTCGTCGTCCTTGCCAAATATTTATTTTCCGGATTCCATATGTGCTGGTAAACAGTCGTGTGCTTGAAATCAAGTAAGAACCCCAAAAGAATATCCTTCCATTTGCCCACTTCTCCTCCCAGTTTCCTGCACTAAATTTTTCGACTCGAATGACTTAGAAAATTGTTTTTTTTTTATTATTTTTTCTTCCGTCTTTTTATTGGTTTTCTGTTTCGTCAATCGGTTTTCCATTCCATTCTCCACTCTGTTTGCATATGTAAATCGCTTCAATTAATAGTGTGCGCCTTTCGCGGACTTATCTGCTATATGGGCACGTAATTAGATTGCTTTTCGAGTGCCTTCCATTATCTCGGGTGTTTTTTTTTCGCCCCCTCTTTCTCCTCTATCTTACAGAGAGCTCGGTGTACAACAACAACTACGACAGCAACAACACCGCACCACCACTGACCCTGTGTGGAGAGTAGTCAAAAGGCGAATCATGAGACTTTTCTTCGAAGAGTTGCTCATTGGATTTGAATTTAAGAATTTCCTTATCGCTCTAGCTGTGCTCTTTATTGTTTACCTCGCCTGGGAGTCGACCTATGTCCGTGACTATCGTGTGCAGCCGAATGCGTTGCTTATAATCGAGAATAATCGTCGATTGTTGGTCGATATAGGAGCGAATACGCAAAGGGACTTGCGACCGGGAACTGATTGGACGTTGGAAGCGGTTCAAGCGGAGGCAACAGCTAATGAACGCTCGGCCACAGGAACTCGAGAAACAAGTGAGGACACTACAGACGGTGAGAATACTGTGCAGATACCAGAACCTCCACCATCGCTAGAGGTTGTCATCGAAGAGGTACACGATTTGGCTAGTGTACGACAGCAATTGAACGAGAACGCTTATCGTACCCTTGAATCCTTTGAAGAGGGTATCAGTGGTCTGTTGGAGGACAACGAAAGTGGTCCACAACGAGTCATCCGAGCGATGGACACAGCCGAGGGCATTAGAAGACGTCGTTTGGCGTTCTACAATCAAGAGCATGGCTCAAATGAAACAAACACCGCTCCTGAAACGACACCCACCCAAGGAGGTGGCGATTCAGCAGCAGATTCACGTGTAAATTCAGAGAATTGTTCCAATGAGAACAATGAAAACGAAAGTAAATCTATAGCGGCATCGTCATCATCGCAATCGGTGTCTGCTGCAGCAGAGAAAGACAATCCTCCAACGGCGGATACATTGGATGCAGATGCAAACGAAAGGAAAGATGAATTTAGAATTAAGTTGAAGTACTTAAACGATGACATGAAGCTAGTGACGGGAACTCCCAACGAAAATATCGGCGATTTCAAAAAGTAAGTTTTAATCTTTTATACCTTCGCAGTGTTGCCAATATGTGTTCTTGTTTTTAGGCGAAATTTCACACTCGAATTGGGAGCGCAGAAGTTTGTTCGATTGGTTTTCAATGGGCACGTCTTACAGCCGGATTCAAAGACACTGCAGGCATGTGGCTTGTTCGATAACTGTGTTGTGCATTGCTTAGTTCATAACAGAAATCCAAATGCAGCTAATCAGAATCAGCATGCTGGCCAAGCTAGTTTAGGTAAGTTTATATTTGTGGGAACTGTAGATTTGGTTACTTTTGTTAAACTATAGACCAAGACGGCAAAGACTGCATTATTCTTCTGTACAATTTGCCATTTGCTTCACCGAATTGTGCTTGAACACAATGACGACCTTTATGACCTCCAGATTCACTCACTTTTGTTGTAGAAAATTAGTATTTAAAGGGCTTCGCGCTCTTGAAGAATTTCACCGTGAGACGTACGTGATTGCTTCTAGTTGTGAAGGCCAACGAGATTTCTGGCATTCACGACGGCTTGATCTTTTTAGGGCATTTTCTATATTCTTCGCTGTTTCGAACCTGGCCGTGATTTGTTGATTCTTCCATGTTTACAACTGCTCACATAATACATACTCGTAATTCACATAAAAGCACATCTCTTTGCCGCACGTTGGGATTAACTCAGCAGAGATGTATGCAAGTTACACAGGGCAGCGTTGGGCGATGGCACTTTTGGGCTTCCTAATCAACAGCACATCTAGTTGGTCGACACAAATTTAGAACACGAATATTAAGCGCTATCATCTGTTCAAAGTGTTTCTGAAATCTAAAAACAAACAGCAATAGGCACCTCATGCGTTCTATCATTCTTCGAGCTCAATTAGACACACAAACTGTTGTTTGATGCAAAGAGTAAAGCACATTGCTAAACCTTGCGTACTTTTAGCCTCAACTCTATTGAATAATATGTTGAAATCAACGAATCATCCTCAACGCAGAGCTATTTGACGTTTTATTTGTTGTTTCCGATTTCTCAGTAGACTGTAATGCTTACAAAAATTACGACAAGCCTGTTGGAGAACTTTAAACACGAAATCAGTCTTTCGTCTTTCCTTTAAAGTCCCGACTAAGGTTTGGAATGATGCGTCGTGCGAGCCGTTGTTGCAATCTGGGCAAACGTTTGCCAGGTTTGGGTCTAGTCGTTGACTCTAGGACACCAGCATAAGCGAAGCTGAGCGAGTGTTGTTATTGTCTTCTGCCTCTTCTCTTAGGACGCCCTTCTTGTGTTTTCTTCAGAAATAAAGATACATTTTCAGTGGAAGACACATTTGACCAGTCACATAGGTTCCGCACGCATGTGCAAGACTGATATTAATTACTGTAATCAACTACTCATCGTCTGGTTCATATTACCTTGCGACGAAGTGGACTTAGACCAAGAAGAGATGGTATATAAAACGGCAAAGCAGAGGCTGAGGTTTCCACAAATATCTGGTTTCTACTTTAGAACATACAAACTTTACCACGCACGGACTCACGTTTGTGTTCACTCAGAAGTCTTGACAGATTGTATTGTAGCGCAAACAATTTTAAAACGTTTTATTCCATTTCAGGCGCAGATAATACCTCCACTCAGAACACTTCAACTGGTGATGCTAATCCGTCCAATCTTCATGGACCAAGAGTTGGCAATTTCTCAACCCATGAATCCAATAATGGCCATCTAATGGCCATGTACGCTGGCATGGCATTCATCACATTATCATTAATCCTCTGCTGGTATTGCAGGTAAGTTAGTCCATCCAAATGCGATTTAACCTTTTAACTGTTTTTTTTTCTAAAACAAAAACAAAACAAATCAAAACTTTTCTCTGGCAGAATACAATATCATGTTTTCTTTTCCTGGTATTCAACCCTCGTCCTTATCCTTGTCACGATTCTCTTTTCAATACTTGGTCCGCTGTTGATATTCATCGAAAACAATGAAGTGCAACAGACGACTTAAACAATTAATCAGAGAGAGAGAGAGAGAGCGATGCAATCAACCGAGGCAGCAGCAATTAAGTGGTGAAATACAATGTCAGGGCGAAACGATTCTCTGATCAAAACTAAATCTGTGACAAATCCAATTCATAACTTTTTACAAATGCATACGTATATATACATATACATTTTTTTTCTTTTTTCTTTTCACAAACAAAGTTTGAATTATTTTTTATTAATTTTATCTCGTTTATATTTAACACTCCAAACACACACACACACAACACACACGCATACACCCACTCAAGTTAAGTAGGTTTGCTTTAATTTTGAATTTGATGAAGAATAGAGAAAGTTCATTTATGTATAGATGTGTAATTGTATATTATATTTAAAATATAAAAGAAAAACAAGAAAAAAAGAAAATAAAATATAAAAAAAAGGAAAATTCTTCTTCTTCTTTATTTTGGATCACAATTTCAATTTCAAGTAAATATTAGTCAGCTTAGATGTACAAAGATCCATCGGCTGGCCCGAGATAACGCAGAGAGATGAGCAGCACGTCGATGATGGTCCAGACGCCCAGACCGCCAAAGCTGAAGAGCTTACCAATACCCTCTGGCCAGTGACCGAGGTAGAATCTAACAAAAAAGCAGAAACAAATAACAGGGTCATTATTATTATGTGGCAAAAGATGCAATCAAAAGCTTTGTTCAGTGACTGAAAAAGTAGTACAGCAAAGAACAGAACAGAAAAGTACAACCTCCTGTTCAATGAGTCGAAACGCATCCCAAAACATTCTTCTTATTAACAGTCAAACGTTTTTAATCGCCAATAATTTTCGTTATGACACTTCTCACGAATATGTTCTACCCCAACAGTAGGTGCAGAAAAGAGTGTGTTGAACTATGCAGTACAGAGTCACTGAACAAAGCTAAACTGAAAATTAAGCGGCCGTTAACTATGTGGCACTCATCTGAACACCTAGTCCTTACCGCACACAATGGCACAAGATTCACACCTGTCAAAATGATACCTTACGCATTATCACACCAAGAAATCCTTACTCTAAACTTGAAAGAGGACAACCAGCTTTTTGCTAAACATTTTCCACTGGCTTGCCACCAACCGAGACCTGATCACCCTCAATATTTCTTCCAGCAAAGCCGATCTGAAGAACTTAGTCGGTTTATTCCACATACTAGCTAATAAGTGGCCCCAAACGGGATTCATTAGATAAGACTGCCGCCAAAATAACACCCTTCTGGGTGGTCGCTCTCCTCCTATACATCAAAGCGAAGAAATCCTCCCCAGAAGACCCAGATGAACTAAGATCAGGATGGAGCTCATTTCACTCACATGACAGCATCATCAATCAATGTACAGACTGTGGTGCATCAGCACACGTCCATCTGACATTACTTACAACGAAGCAGCCGCATTTTTGGTTCTGGACAGTTCTGAAAGCAACCTACACACGATAACATTTGGAGCTATACGAATCAACAAAGTTGCTACAATCATAGCCACTACATCAGCTTGAAAAATTGATTACCAATAATTCTTCAATTAACTTAAATGCCAGGGCTATTTTGTATGACACGTCAGAGGTTAAAGAACGAGAAAGGAAAGAACAGATAAGAGTTGATTAAATGGACTCAGGGGCCATTCCGTAAGTGCAATGGTGTCTGTTTTTTTATTACTCATGACGTGTACGCAATCGAAGAAATTTATTTATTTTCGACAACGATTGTGCCTAGAATTAATGGCACCAGTTTTGATTGAGAAGAAGAATCTAAATATTAGAGTCTTGACCTAGAAAGGGAGACTTAATTTGAAGCTTCTTGAACGCGTAAGGAGTGAGAGTGTGGGCTTGCTAATGTAAGCGAACTATAGGACCTACTCTTGCATGACCTATTCTTCTTTATGGTGGTCAGCATTTGACAAGACTTTTTACCTCAACCTCTGGGTAAAAAAAGCTGCCTCTTATATACCAACACCTTCCGCGGATGTATTAAATTAAGGACGAATACCTATAAGTATTGTCAGTAGACAAATGGCTTCATCCGGCCAGTCCTCGATCCTGTATGTTCTTAACTTCCCTTTCATTAACTACTCCTCACTCAAACTTATTTTGGGCGTGATTTCTCATCTCATTTCGTCTAACGGACCGTAACTATCTACTTTCCACTACCAAGAACCCCACTGAGTTACATATCCGCGCAGGTACAAATCCGCATTCGATAATACTTGTGTTAACGCGCGATTTTGAACTTACCTATCAACACCAAAGCCGCCCAAGGTTAGGCTTATAATCAAAGCGGTGCTCCATCGGTAACCTTGCGTCCAATTGCACTTGATACTCTTAGAAAAGGTTCTATTTCCCAAGCAAAGCACATCAGCATGCGCCGTACAATTTGTTCTGCAAGCGAATACAATGTATTACTCTAATATTTCGATAAAATACTCTCCCTCGCTTGCTCACTTACTTATAATACTTATGAATGGAATTGCAGCTTCCCTTTTGGACGCAGGCATGCTGCCAGAGTTCAGTTTGAAAGCAATATCGACAGTTCATCAGTCGTGTAAATAGTCTGTCGCCCTGAAGAAGTTCAAATATGATTTGAAACTCTTTCTGAATGATTGTCGTCTTACCTGACATTGAATATTGGACGCAGCTTCACAGGTAACATTCACATCCTTTCCATATATGCACGAATAATTGTAATTACATCGCAGACAGGGAAACGTAAGACTGCTGCATGGCACCTCCGTTGGACATGATGAGGTCTCATTAACCTGCTAATGCCATTCAAAATAAAACAGAAAAGAATATAAAAAGAGAATGAAGGTTTCACATGTACAGAGTAAGCAGTTGATCATATTAGAAAGGTCATGTAGGGTGCAGTGTATGAAGAAACTAACTCCACTACTCGGTTTGGCAGAGTGGATATACGGAAACAGTGGAGAAAGCAGCAGTAAGTGACAAAGAATAAGACAACTTGCCAGTGACCGCATAGAATTTCGCATATTCCCTGTAGAGAGTATAATCTACTGAAAGGCATAAGACACGCATTTTCTGTAAGCTCTTAGTTTTTTGTAACAAAAAGTGCAATGAACCCACGGTTACCCTGCGTCAAGAACAAATCTCGGAATAAAAAGCACCAACTCACATTCTTCACGATTGTCACGGGCACATAATCGACTGTGTTGTTCTTTGTAACCTCTGTTTTGGTGTCAACGTCCATTAAATTGATTGCTAAAAGGATTCAAAATCATTAATTTGTGATTTTTAGTGAAAAACTACGAGTTCTACTCACCGGTTTGACTTTGTTTTATCCCAGAAACAATGATTGCGAGGAGCAAAACCACGGCTGATCTTAAATTAATAACAACATACCTTCGCTGAAACATTTTTTTCGGTTATTTTATATTTACATTGTTTAAAACTAAGTTTAAAAAATAAATTCGATTAAAAATTGTTTAATTTTTTGTTGTCTACTTTTGTTTGATCGGACTTTCGCTCGTTGCAGAAATGTCAATGTCAAATGAGAACAGCTGTGAGTTCAGTCCGAAAATTCGGAGTAGGAAATGGTGAAAAAGTGAACAGTGGGAATATGGTACTTTGAGGAGAGCAAGCATTTGACGTGTGTTGAAATAAAAACAGAAAAAGGGATTTGGAGGTTGTTATATGCTCACCAACTTATATTGTTTTGGAATTAAACCTTATCATAGGTCTATGTTCGGCCTTTTGCGACAGTTTGACAGATAGGTAAGTATATTTGTAACTGTCATAGAAGAACTTTTCAATGCGTAATGAAACAGCTAATTCTAAGAAGTCTAGCTTGTCATCTTTGGAACGTGCTCCTCTAAGTTAGTTAACAGTCTCGTCTAGTTTTATGAATGTTCAACCCACTGGGTGAGGATGATTTAGGTTACTTTCAGAGATGCGTGTGATATCGGCTCATCAGTATTGTCGAACAGTTTAGAAGGAGGCCCAGAACTAAGTACCCATATTATTAAGCAAGAAAGAATCTTCATTTTGTTGAGATGGGTTTTCTTGAAATTAGAATCTTCTTTCGTTCCTTTAATGGATGTCATCTATTTAGGCGGTTGTCTTTACTTGAGTTTTGACATATTTAGCTTGGAGAGCCGCTTAAAAAACACGCTGATATTTTATTAAGTTAAGCTATTTGAGTCGAAGATGCCAGCTCTGTCTCTACTTGATATATCGGCGCGGGCTTTCAGGAATCTAGAATTAATTTCTCTCAGACATTCAGAATAAAAATGCAACAATTAAATTTAATCTTTTTTCTAATCTAAAAGCTTATTTATTGTGTTCATTCATGTGGTTTTGGAATTGGAATTTTAAATAAATTGTTGCCAAGAACTGTGACTCGAGTGTCACTTCCCACATTATAAGCTGAAATGGACGATGAACTTGAGGTCGATGTCGAAGGTAAGCTTTAAATAAATTCAATGTGTTTTCATTAATTTTAAAACAACAAGACATTTTCCCTTACCTTGTCAGTGTTGAACGCATTTTTAAATCCCGACTCTTCTTCGCAGCTTCTTCTAAAATTCGAATTATTTTCCACTTTGCATCTTCGAAAATCTCTTCAGGCACTTTTCCGAGTTCCGATTCCACCATTAATCCCAGGAATGTATTAGGCGACTCTTGACTGTAAACTCCAGTAGTATTCGAATTCCCTAAGAGGATGAAAACTAAGTATAGAGTCGTTGAAAGGAATGAAATACTCACCTTTTTGTTGCTGCAGATCTTGGATTTCACTTGTAAGAGAGCTCAGTAATTTTAAACACCTCGTTCGTAGTTCACTACGTTCTTGCCTCTGCTCAGTGCCTTCTTCACTCCAATCTATTTCGATTTCATCATTTGATTTCTTTGGATCATTGGAGTCGTCACTGAAAATCTCTATTGTACTTTCAGGTACTTCTTCAATTGCCATTTCTTCTGCAGGTAAAGGCGAATATGTTTCTTCTTGTTTATCGTAATTTCCTTTCACTTCGTACAGCGACTTGAGCATTTCGTAGCACCAAAGCCTTGATTTGTATGGTTTGGCACCTGGTTTAGCATTTGCCAAGGCCCTTTTCATAAATTTCGTTTCGCAATTATATTGACTTTTGATTGTTCTTAATTTATTTTTTACGAGCCTTGGAGTTATATACGGTTTTATGTGCTTGAATTTGTTGGTAAGCTTTTGAAGAGCAGTCAATCGGTGTATACGAAACTGATAGTGTGGATGAGATCTATCGTACAACAGCGGATAATTCTTAAGTTCTTGCAAGAACATAAGTGTCTGATCTTTTGACCAAGATCCCATAAGCTTTAAGGGATCCATTTTGTATTATCTACTAAAAAGAAATTATTTCTATAAATTGTTGGCTTCTTGGAAATAAAAAAATCTTAGTAGATTACTATCAACGTAAGCAAAACATAAATAGGTCTCAACGTCAACTGTCTAAAAAATCCATAAAACAAGACCGAGACGTCAGATATCTACGACGATGTGCAGTGGATTATACTTTTATCATTTGATTGAAGTATAAACTTAACGTCAGCTAAAAAATTTAAACTAAATTCAACTCGTTGTCCGAATTTCACCATATAAGCATGGTGAATAGTAAACATTCAAAACGACTGACAGATGAAAGGACTATAGTTTCTACACATAACACACAATTGTCTCACACACTCAGTGGAACGTCTTGGAATTGAAAAGCAGCTGAATTTGTTCAATAAATTTACAAATATTGTTTACACATTAATTTAAAACATGTAGCACACATACAAAATACATTTATTCATAACTTACACAAGCGGTGAATGAAGACTATTGAAAATTAAAATTACGCGTTTACACTTGATTCACTAGCCATATATTCATCGCACACACGCGGCACAAGCAGTACACAAATGAAAAAGTGACATTTAGCTAGGTTCCAAATGTAATAACAAATCCATTCATACGTTCCACTTGAGTGGGGAGTACTTAAACAGTAGAAGGACAATATAATGAACGATTTTTGATGGGTGTGCTACTTGAAAAATGAAATGGAATAAATAAAATTGGAATATTTTGGCTAGTATTTTTCATGGAGATTAAAGAGCATACAGAGATTTTACAAATTATTTAGATAGAAGTCAAAAATATGTCGGTTTAAGGTTGTGCTTGTAGATTATGTAACTTGAGGGAATAATTAGAAAAACTTAAGAAAACATTAAAACAAAGTTAGGCCGTAAAATATAAATATATACATACCTCATTTCAGATTGTGTATACAAAAACTTTGAGAGAACCCACAAAACTGGTAAAATTAGTCGAAAAAATTCTCCTCAAGTAAATATAATCAAAAGAGCAATCAAAATTATTGGTAAATTAAAGGCCCCACCCCAAGGGCGATGTCAGTTTCTGTACATTCCCTCTCTGCTTCCACAAATGGAAATGCGTACTCTCGATTTTCTTATGCGTGTGTGGAATGCGTGAATTTAAACGTATGAATGTGAATACTGTCGACGGATCGACTCATTGAATTTGTACTGGTTATCTCTTTTCGTGCTTAAAACCCTATAAGTCAATGAACATTTGACAGATATTCGTACTTGACACTGACTCTTCGTATTCATAGAGCCATCCTACTAACTTTTCGTCAATTGTTTGACCAAAGATAAGAAAAAGAATTAAGAAAATATTTTCTGAGGATAACAACTTTCATCAATTCGAGTCTGAACAAGGCTTTAGTTCGGAGGTTTGTTAGTAAGAGCACACCACCAGCAAATGAATGCGTCCCAAAAGACGCTGATTACTCTCTCTCCGAGTTCCAGAATACGAACAAATATAAATTCGCAAATTTTGACATTTAATTTACAGCAATTTTTTATTTGTCACTTACTAAAGAAAAATAAAAAATAAAAAAATAATAAAAGTGCGGTTAAACTCTCGCGAATGTTTTGGTCGCGCGAATTCCACATTCGCGTTGCACGTCTGTGAAATGTGACAATTTGCAAGGAACATTCCTTTATTTGAAATTATTTTTTTTTTTTAGATAAATCGAAGAATACATTAAACTCTCTTCTTGTGGAATAGTAAAATTATCAATTTTTTGCCCTTAAATGTATGGTTTGTTCGCGGTTCGCCAATTCGCTGGTAGCTGAGCTGTGAATGTATCTTTCGACCTCGTACCCGTTCACATAAACATTATGAAGAAGCTGTTTTTGAATCAAGGCTTCAACTCTTGTGAAGCCCAGAAAAAATACCGCGGCTATAAGTACCAGTAGTATGCCCGTAGGACTTCATACCAACTGAAATCTGTCCTCTTCAAAGTCAGCATCGCGGACCGCAGTTTAAGGATTATTCTTCTGTCAGTCAACCAATAAGAACTTTCAATGACAGCTGTAAAATGTCAAAAGTGACGGGAGCTGATAATTCTGGTCTAACCTACAATTTTAATACCTCTGTTCTGAGTCAGAAAGTGTGTCAGAAGAAACCTTCGTAAATCACAACGCCTTCATGTTCTTCAACTTCGAGGCGAAGCTGGTTTCGAACTGTCTTCAAATAAGTTACAGCTACATAGAATAGAAACTGGTCCGAGTTTTGTATTTTGCGCCTTTATTGCTCTTAGTAAATATTAGAAAACAAAGCAAGTTTCCAAATCAAAATCTATTGCTTCCTCTTAATTGTATCATACAAATCCGTACGCCTTTGTTCGAATATCGGTATCTGCTTTCTAACCTCATCCACCATTGTAAAATCTACCCAAAGACCAATCAAATCAAACACAAATCACATTTTGATAAGAAATTCCATTCACCAACTTACCAATATCAGCGATGATTACCTCCTGATTCTCGCGAGCCTCATGCATAACTCTGCCCCAAGGATCAACAACCATCGAGTGTCCATACGAGACGTAATCAGCTTTCGTATCTCTGGCCGATGAAACTGTAACAACAAACAGTTGATTATCATTCGCGCGAGACCTTTGCAACAATTCCCAGTGCATTGGTCCTTGATCTGTGCAGAACGACGAAGGATACACAATCATATCGCATCCTGAAAATTACCACAAAATGTAATTAATGCCTCTAATCATGGTGCAGTTTTCTACTACTTACCCTCTTTGCGATAGATTCGTGCCAACTCATCGAATCGCATGTCATGACAAATACCGATGCCGAATTTTCGATTTTCAATCTCGACCACGGTGAATTCATTGCCCGGTGCTAGTGCTGATGACTCCTTAAAGTACCTCCTGCCACCCACATCCGAATCCAGATTAATATCGAATAAATGAATCTAAGGGATGAAATTGTGTTTTTTTGTGGAAATTCAAAGGAATATTCCCTTACCTTTCGATGCTTTCCAATTAGTTGACCAGTGGGCGACCAAACCGTACAAGTGTTGTACATCTTATCGGGATCAACTCGTTCAATAATGCTTCCTGCAATTAGGTAGATTCCAAGATTTTTGGCCAATTTCGAAAGCATTTGACTGGTTGGTCCTTGTGGTACTTTTTCGGCGTATTGCGAAAAGTATTCGGTTCCATAGGGACCATTGAAGCACTCGGGGAGTATGGCAACTTTCAGGTCTGCATTCTTGGCTTTAACTTGCTTAACAGCCTCCACGGCGAGATTTACATTGGCAGTGGGATCCTTGCCAACGGACAGTTGGAGTAAAGCGATTTTCATAACTGCAATCGAAATTTATTTCGAATTTACTGTGGAAGAATGATGCTGCAAGGGATTCTGATTGTAAACTGAAGAGCCAGTCTGTCGGGCGCTCAATTTATAGGAATGCATATGATTGGAAATATTTTCATTTTTCTCTTTTTGATCGGATTATCTGTGCAAAAATGCAATTTATAATCCGAGCTGGTGACAGTGTATCATTATCTCATTGGGAAAGGTAATTACGCTAATTATGGAATCTGAAATATTTTGGAGAATAACAAGTGATAAGAGTTAAATGTTTATGACTTGGTTGTAGTTTGAATGGCAAAGGTCAAGGGGAGAGTTACATACCTATAAAATGTTCCCGGGGAGTGTTACATATAGGAATTCATCTTGGAAGCAGGGCTTTTGAGATAAAGGGAAGAGAAAACTCTTCATCGGAGCAGTCAATGGCAACTAGTCTATTATACGACAAAAACACGCCCCAAAAGCTCTTCAGCCAAGGGCGGCTATTGATACTTGATACAAACAAAGACAGAGCAATCACAAAGAAAATGACCAGCAGTCTCCTGGTGCTCTTTTCAAACTTTACAGACTGAGTCTTCGAAAGAAAGCAAATAGCCTTTCAGCAGCCTTTACAACTGAGTGACAAAAGATCGCCGCGACATTTTTTTCAACATCCTAGAGTGTGCGTTTCTTTAGCCTGCATTTAGAAGAGTCATATCGTAATAAAAGACAATGGCAGCCCTGACTAAAGTTTCGGAAAGACGTTACGTAGGCTCTTGTCTTCTTGCCCTGACTGAAGGTTCGGAAAGACGTTACGTAAACTCTTGTCTTCTTGCCCTGACTTAAGGTTCACAAAGACGTTACCTAGGCTCTTGTCTTCTTGCCTTGACTAAAGGTTCGGAAAGACGTTAAGTAGGCTCTTGTCTTCTTGCCTTGACTAAGGGTTCGGACAGAAGTTACGTAGGCTCTTGTCTTGTCATGACAGAACTCAAGAAAGAGGCAGTGAATATCAATACGATATTCAGAGAGTTCTTGGAGCTAGGTTGGAAGTGGTTAAAGCCGGAAGACAGCTTGCCACATAATCTTTAAACCTTCGTACGTACGTCGCGGTCATCACGGATGAGAAAATGTCCACTTCGATGACATGATGACAATCCTATCTTATTCTAATCCGCAAAAGCTACTGAGCTTTGGAACCCTGGGCTTATCATATCTCACACGCTGTAGTCGAAGTCAATCCTGAATAATGGAAAAGCAGACCTCATACTTGCCTAACAGTTAGAACATTGGAGCTATTGTATCGGTTGACACATCCATGGTCATACAGCAACAGCTGCAATTGCAAAAGGTCGCGAAAGCCTTAAGCCCCAAATACAATTGCATTTAGCGTGCGGTAACAAATGTCATAATCGAACGAAAATTCTGCTTGCGAGCTGTCAAACTCCGAGCACAAAGAAAATGTAACCGTGTGTCATATCTTTTCACACGTGGTAGCCAACGGAGTTAGCGAATGAAACCGCTCTCTACGTTTGGAGGCAAAAGTTAACGAAGCTCGTCGAAAGTGAGCGAAAAGTCATTATGGGGGCAGTATACAAATTATGTGTGTTCGCATGACTACGTATGCCAGCGTCCAGAGCCTAGACAAACTAATAAAGACGGTCGTCTTCGGTCGATTTGACCGTTGCGTTGGCTCCCACAAGAGCAAAAGTACCACCGATTTTGAATGAATTCTGACGTTTCCGGCAAAATCGAATCGAAGCCCACGCGCACATTCTCAATCGCCGGTGCACTTAATGGGTTTTTAATTGAATGACAGTCTGCTGAAAATGTGGTATGCAAAAGGAAAGAAATTGACAACACGATTGTTTTTATAGTTACATCTTGTTCGCACGTTCGTTCACACGACCGTCTATATTAGTTTGTCTATGGTCCAGGGCCTTAATTCAATTATGGTTGGCACTTAAGCCGAACTAACTAAAGACCCATGCCGCCATGGGCAATTGCCAACTAGCCATTAGATATGCTCCTTCTGTTGTACCCACTGAATGTCTTCCGGCTTTCGAATGAAACAGTAAATAGTGCACTTCTCAGGGAAAAGAAAAAGTGGTGATTGTCAGAGTGTATTACAGGGTGGTTGTTCAGAAGTCAGAGGTTCGGGCAGAACTAGACTTTTTTCTTAAAGCCAGAAAGTTTTAAAGCACTGATCGGTCGTCTGAACTTCATTTGAACCTTGATTAGACAGATAGAACTTACTTTCTCAAGATCATCCTTTGAAATGATTGAATGTGCAGTAGAAGAGTAACAGAAGAACGAAATCCTCACTAACCCGATCACCAAACGTACTTATTCCTCAAGTACATCCCTTAAACGCTCTGCGCTATAAAAAAACTTCTTAAAAGACCTATAAAATTCTCATAGCTGCAACAATAGCAAATGCTTTATTGTCCTCTTCCCAACGACCAGAGAGCATTAAATTCGCATTCAATTGATCCTTACGAGTTTGCCGAAGATTTCAAATCCAAATAAACACTCCCAATCGAGCAATAACAATCAATTCTCATTTTGACGAATACTTCCAATAACCGGCCAAAAACTCATTCGTTCCAATTTCTACATCCTTCCATAAGAAAGGATACATTTTTACTTTTTCTTGCCAATTGCAACTTTCCCATTTGACTGAAAGAAAGAACAATAACAAACAATTTTGGCATCGTTGTGCCATAAGGACATCATCGTATTGATCAAACAACGACCGTGTGTCCCAGAGTCCTTCTGATGAGTTTATCTCTGTTGTTGTAGTTGTTTAGTTTCTGTGTCCAATGCAGTTTGTTTCCTTTCAATCATGGAGGATTCTTTGGAAAACTTGAAAAGTGTACCAATTTGCAACGCACAAGTTGTCGACCAAACCGTATCAACGGTCACCATCCAGTGGGATGGTGTCCCAACTGCAGATGTCTACGAAATTGAAAAGCATAATAAAAAATTGGGTTGGCAGCGTGTTGCCTGGTTCGTACATAAAGTATCCTCTGTTTGTACAAAAAAATAAATAAATCGTGGCACTGGGAATAATGTGTAGCCTCTCATAAAAACAAAAAAAACAAAAAAGAAATTATGATTATCCTTGCGGTTGTTGGAGGTTTTTATTTTTTTTTGTTGTTTGTAGGACCAGTGCGTGCAGGACCACAATTGAGCAGCTGGACGACAATTTCGCATATCGATTTCGTATAAAAGCGCTGAAACTTTTCCCGGACGAAGCAAAGGAGGAGGAAGAGGAAGAGCACTACGAATGTAAGGGCCAGAGCAGGGAATACAAAACGATTGGCGAGTCCGAGGAAATTGTGGTGAGGACAATGTCATTTGTTTTATGACAACCATCCGTCCGAGCAGCAATTAAATTTCACTTTTGCACACATTTGTGGCGAAAAAGTTTGAAGAACGTGCTGCTGCATCCACTTGCAGGGTATCACACAGGCGGTGCCACCGTCAACTATGTGCCTGCATCGAGCCATCAAGAAGGGTCAACAGTTTCTGATCAAAAGGATCCTTCGACGTCGCCCCAGTCTGATTGATTATCCAGCTCAAAATGGATACCTGCCGCTGGCCAATGCCATCACTGTCGGTGAGATATGCATCATTGACATTATTTTGAGTGCGGGAGCAAGTGTGCACATGGGAAATCCTTTGAACGGACGCACCTCGTTACATGTTAGTTTCCTTATATGAAGTCAAAATATTTTTGCTTCCTTCTCATCCTCTCTTTTAGCTGGCATTCTTTTATGGACACCTGCCAGTGGCACGAATGCTGCTCAACAAGAAGGCCGATATAAATGTCAAGGATAACAATGCCATGACACCGTGCCATTGTGCCGTAGATGCTAACCAATATGACATGTTGAGATTCGCACTCGACAATGGTGCCGATATCGAGGCAGTGGATTTGTCAGGCTGGACTCTGCTATTGAGAGCTGGTATGTGTGTATGATGATGGATAGGAAATCGATTTTTTTGTTCTCCGAAAAGTATGTTAATTTGTGTTTTTAGTTGGGATGCATTCAGAGCTGTCCATTGTCAAATTGCTGCACCAGCAGGGGTCAAATCTGAGAGCGGTGGATGTGAATGGGCTTAATTGTATGGAGTTGGCACGTTTGTTTCGAAATAATGAAGCATTGAGGTACTTGGAGAATTGCTTCCCCAGATAGTGCCGGACGTGCTATGAGAGTGAATAAGTCAGAATATATGGATCAAAGGGGAACAATGGTATTTGGGGTTGTTTCAATTTGTGTTTAAGTCTTTAGGGTTAAAGTCAAATAAATTGTAAGCCGTTTATTAGTTTAAATTCACTAAAGTTCAGTTATATTGTTGCAGATAAGTTAGCAGGAAATTGCGCTATATGTTTCAAAAAAGGAAAGTAAAAAATTACCCATTCACACATTTATTAGGAGTGTATCCAGTACCAGAGGAAATTGTCCTTCAAAAGCCAGTTAGCTCCGAAAGAGAAAAAACATGATAAAGCACACGGTGAAACGGCAAAGCAAAAACGATGTGTCAAAAGTGAACGCAAGGGACCACAATAGCCTAGAGAGAACACAAAGACTCCTGAAAGCCGAATAACAATCTGCGCCTGTCGTAGAAAGGCTCTTTACCTTTGCTGCTAGTCATCGCTCGGGGTCTAGGGCCAAATAGCCGCCATCATGCTTTATCATTAGACAGTCAACTTCAGGTAGTTTGACAGATTCGCTCCTCCAAGCTAAAATCCAACCAAAAACGCATCTGTGTTTTTACGTTTTAGCTAAATTGAATGGGACCTCACTCATGATACATTGGTTGACAGTTCTGGGCGCAGCCATTTTGTAGATGTGCACACAATAGGTGCGTTCGCGTACCCTCCTAAAAAAGCGAATTTTTACGAATTTTTACGAAAAGCTGTTCACGTACGGAGAATTTTCGTAGTTTTTGACAGAAGAGAAAGCTCACGAGAGAGTACAAAATTTCCCCATGCTACGAATTTTAGTGCAAGAAATTTCTGTTGGCTGGTTTATAAAAACTGTCAAAGCTGTCAAACCAGTGTATTTTCAACTTTTTCTTGTTCAACTGTTCGTTTACTTTTTCGTAATTTTAGCTTTAGAAATTTCTTGGTCTAAAATTCGCAGCATGGGGAAATTTCTTGATCTCTTTTGTTAAAAATTAAGAAACTTTAACTTGCGGGAACAGAAATTCGCTATTTTTCGTAAAATTTCGTAGATTTTCGTTATTTTTAGTCAGTACGGGAACAGACTTTATCTTAAAGAGATGTATAATAAAAAGGCAAACCTTATTGACAGCTGTCATTGGTAACTTTGACAGCTGCTAAACAAAACAGTTGGAAAAAGTATTATATATATCTGCCACGTTCAAAACTGTAAATAAATCTTACCTTCGTTAAATTTCAGAAGACTCCTCCTTGCTATCTTCCACTCACCTGTTCAAAAACGCATTTGCTTGCCAAAATATACTCTCTTTTCAACTCATACCACTCATCATACAGGTACTTTGTAATCAGGCACCAAAAAGCCACCACTCTACTTACAAATTTTATTCATCTCGATATTCCCAGAGGAAATAGAAAATTCCAATACCTAACCAAGAAAAATTATTCAACTTACTTAACCGCATCATTTGTGTTGTCATTCGTTTAATTTATTATGTCTGCTTCTGGTTTTCTCATCAATTTTCTGCTTATCTGTCGCCCTTTGAAGGGACGTCGTAAGAAGTCTATGAAAAATGGTTCCCAGTCATTACTATTCCCAAATGGTAGCAGGGGGTGATTTCGCCTTCAGATAAATTCCAACCACTAACCCAGAAGACATCCGATCTAAAGACGCGCGACAACACACAACACACAATTGATGAATGAGATATTTTCAAGGTTTTTCAGTTCATTTATTTTCAATATTCTCTCAAAAACATTCAGAACCTTTTAAAGTTTGATAGCCACACGAGTAGACATTGTAAAAGTCGTTATTCTGCTTCAAGCCCAAAAAGAATACGTTTTCGGCTAACTCTTTTCCGAAATCGCAGAAATTCTGCGCGTAGAGTGTGAAGAATAACCGCTTATTGTCCAGATTGTATCGCTTGAGAATTTCATGCTCTTGATCGAAGGTTCCTTGGGTGAGCGCTGTTGAGGTTATCCAATCTCGGTACTCTACCCATGCGTTTTGGAAGCTTAGAATGTAAATCACAGCGAGGAGACGGGCTTCCTCGAGAGCATTTATGGCGGCAGGGAGTTTCAAACAATCGGCTATTTCGTTGTACTTGGTCTTGTGGGTCATGCGGGCGGTATTGTTGTAGAACAACATCCAGAGGTGAACATTTAAAGTTGGGTAGTAGTAGGACATTGGTTTGTTCCGGCTTTGATAGATGTACAGAGTCCAGTCTAGGATTGCTTTTGGATTACCCTGTGAGTAGGTCATGTTGGTCTTTTGTAATTCTTCAAGGGACTTCACGTTGTGCTCGTACGTATCGGGGTATAACTTAACGGTTTCGTATTCTTTATTCAAGTCAGCTTTCTGAAAAGAGAGAAAGTACTATCTTAGCCAGTTTGTATAACAATTGCTAATTTGATGGATCCTCCTCCATGACGCTGGGCGCTGGAGAGGAAAGTAAAGTGTGGTTCGGATATTAGGTCCCATAGACGACAAAAAGCAGCTATGGCCGCAAGTAGACTAAAAATGACTCCAGCCCATCGAGCGGATTGACAATAATGTTCTAGCCAAGACAATACTTGAACTCCAGCTCCTAAATTCGAGATAACGAAAATGGTAAAACGTTCAACATAAAGAGCTATAGGATGCAAGGCAGCCATGTTTCAGGAAGTGACTAATCAACAGTAAGTGAGTCCTCAACCGGTGGCGCGTACAAGTTCAAGGGAACCACGACCAACGTGGCTAGAGACCGAGCTAAATGAAGAAGCTTGTTGGTTGAGGCCGAGGACAAAAGTTATGGCCTCATTCTTAACTAACACTGGTGTCTGGTCAGAAAGAGTGTCCATGTAATTGTTAAGTTTGAACAGCTGTCAAAGTTACCAATGACATCCAGCTGCCAAAATATTCGTCAAGATTTGCCATTTCATGATGAACCGTTTTACGCTTGCGTGCGGCGTAAGGACGGTCGTCAACATGGGCTCAGTGTGCAGGCAGTATGCCACCTATTCATCACAAGTTTGAACGTGAGTACACCCTTTTTAGCCCTTAAGCCACCATCCAAATGGAGATAAAGAAAGTATAACCTCCAAAGCGGCCGGTATCGAAGAAGACCAGATAGACAATCCGGCATATTTTGCGATTGGATTTGACCAAAATTAGGAAGGAGACACCGGTATCATCAAACGTCTCAGGTATAGAGAGATATTAACCGACTTTTTGTAAACATAGTTATAGAAAACATCCACCAAGCTGGGGCTCCAAGAAGATGGTGCTATCCCATGCAAAGACACGTTTACAAGCGACGCAACTCTTGGACCGACTACGGGGCTACGTCAAGTCCTTAGTCTACTCTAACAAGCCAATCTCTTTGGACGACCACGAGGCCAACATTAGAGAAGTTATCGGCTGAACTTCGTACATATTGCACCGAAAAACATCGAAAATTGAGCCGACCGCTTGAAGCACTGCCACAAAAGCCGATTCAGCCATTTGAATCACATGCTATTTCACACATAACGGCATGAATGTAGCTCTAAAATAAAGTCAAAATCAATTTGATATCTTACACAGTTGCTTTTTTATTTAAATTCTCTTCCCTATTGTTCTTATATGGTCACGTCTTAGATTTCTGCGAAGATGGCAACATCTATCATCTATCACGTCTCACTTAAAAACTGAGTTTAGTCGTGGCTTTAGGGCACAAAACACAAACATCATAGAATTTCAAAACTCATTTGCACTCACTTTTTCTATCAATTCTAGTCCACAGAACTACCCTTATCCACTAAATTAAATCACAATTCACCTGAAAGTACATCGGAGGATACTTTAGTTTCTCCTTCAGCGAATCCAAATTATATTTAATCCAATGCGTAGCAAAGTTCTCCGTTCGTTTGACGCGTGTTAAAAATCTCTCCAGCAAATCCAGCAAATTCTTATGGTCCTGTCTGTCTAAATGCCTTGAAGCCACTGCATAACCAAACAAGGGACGGAAATAGTGAAACGTTTCACGATAACAATCATCGACTGACTTGATCAGGTTACAGGACAAAAAGAAATCCATCATTTTGACTTTGGCCTCGAATCTATCCTCGTCGTTTTGTAGGTCAACCATCAGATTTATCAGGTCATTTTCACTGGGCATGCTACCCATGACAGAGAACATCGGTCGATGTCGACTGCACACATAATCGTAATATCCTTCACAAGGATATTTATCGCTACTAATCGAATGCTCTAGTCGGACAGCAAGGTTCTGCAGCTCCTTAATGCGTAAATCTGACAGATGACGCGTGTAGCCGATTTGACCAAAGACCCCAACAACGGAGGCGGACACTAGGAGCAAACCGAACGTTATCAACTTGTGAAACATATCTCACGAACTGACACGACAAGCTATTTCAATATTTGTGTTAAGCTTAGGAAAATCTTTGGCAAATTACTAGACATGAGTGAGTTGTTGTTTTGCTCTTAAAGTTTTCTAGTTTTGGGGAGAGGGTGCCTGTCGGAAAGATTACTATCTATCTATAGCTGAGGTAGAGCACATTTGAACTAGTTTTGAGATAGTACTCGTATTTGGATTTAATTTGAGAAGTAAACATGGAACAGCGAGTTTGTTTTCGAGGAATGCGTAGGCAAATATTTAGAAAGGAATTTGCTTCTTGGTGGGGGGGAAATGCTTCTAATATATGTTCCTAATTGGTTCTGCATCTAGATTGATAATTACATCAGAGTGGAGCACTATTATGAATTATTTGTTTTAGTTTGGAGTGATAGTGTAAGAGATAAGGAGTTTTGAGGTTTATAGGACTATCGTTAGTTGAAATTTGACTTTGGGGCGATGCGATGCGATGAGTTCGATTGGAGATAAGAACGAGATGAGATTTCGTCACTGAAATGTTCTTGTTGTCTGTTCAAAAAGCGATTAAATCATTGACCTAAGCCTTCTTTATCGAGATTCAACTTGAACTAAGTAAAAAACCACTGAGGAGGAAGCCGAAGAGGCAGGCTTTCGTTCAGGATCATCAGGTCCACATCTACACTCTGCGGATCATGATCAAGTTTCGTGGTTTTTTGTCGACGTGAAATGGAGGATTACATTTGAACTCGAACTACTGTCTCCCAAGGTAATGGACCTTCACCAAATAATAAAGAACGTGGAGAGCAAATCATATGTTGCCAACCATGTAATAGCGTAAAAACTAAATGCCATTTACATTAACATAAAGAAGTGGGAACACTAACGAGAAAGAAAACAAAACCAAGCATTGAGAGTTAGAGTTGCCGTGGCATTAGGCATGATGGAAAGTTTAAAACAAAATGTACTTACTTATACCTCAACAGAGTTGAAAATTGTAATTCATTTTAATTAAATACAATTTTTTGCCTCTTAAGATTTAAAAAAAGATAGCCGGTTGTATGTCCAATTGCGTACCCTCCCAAGAATTGAAACTATACGAAAAGCTGTTCGACTAAGGGAGATTTTTCGTAGTTTAGGGAGAGTATTAGGTTTTCCCTAGGTATAAATTTTAGTTCAAGAAAGTTCTTAGGGCTGGATGGTGAAAATTGTCGAATCATTATCTCTAAAACGCCTACGCGGCATTGTGTGCGATATCTGAAAATGTGTCTTAGCTCTCCCCAACTCTTTCCCAGTTGCCGTGCTTCCTTCTCCACTGTTCTGCGCCACGTACTCCTAGGACCGCCGCATATCCAGCCATCCTGGGTAAGCGAGTTTCACTACATTGCTTGGTTAGCTATGGATCTGTCACCCTTTCGGAGAGTGTGACCAATCCACTGCCACTTTCGTCGTCGTATGGTTGTGCCTTTAGGTTTATGGCCCGTTCTCTGATAAAGCCGTTCGTTAGAGATACGATTTGGCCAGAATATCCTGAAGATGTAGCGCAGGCACCTATTGAAAACCGTTTGCAGCTTCCTCGTGATGGTGATGGCCACTCTCAAGGTACAGATTCAACGTTGGAACGGTTCAGTCGTAGCTTGGTATTTAAGCTAATTGCATTACTTCGCTAAACTGTGGACAGCATTCCCAAACTTTACCTATTTGGCTGGCTATATCCTGTTCGGTTCCGCAATCGGTTGAGACAATACTCCCAAGTTATTGGAAACTCTCTACTCTCTCAACCTGCCGAGTTAATTTTCAGGACAACGACGTCTGCTTCCCTGTCATCATTTGCTGTCATTTGGTGAAGATCCATTATTCTGTTAGACAGAAGGCATACATCATCGGCGTAGTCGAGGTGCTTGACTTCAGATGTAAGAGTCCATCCTCCAACCTCCTCTCTAGATCGGAAACCTGCTTGCTCGTCGTCGAGTGTATCTTGAAGGTGTTCTTTGATTCGCTCCAGGATTATTCTAGCATATTTAACTATTTCTGCTTGCCATCTCGCAGACAGTTTTCCATTCATGTTGCTAGTCTTTGGCATCATCCGCCGGACCAGGTGTGGTGTAAGTCCGGATATAGACAATAGTTCAATTAAAAGTGTTTTATTAGTTTTTATTCTTCACGTTATCTGTGCTATTTATAAATGTTCTGCTTTAAACCATTAAACATTTTTTATTGCAAACAAAAAAAAAAAAACATTTTTTCGAAACGGCAACCCTGCTCAGGTGTTTTAGATTGGTTTCCGTTCAATAATATCTACTTCCCTTTCCGGGGGGCACAAGTGCATATCCGTCGGCGCAGCTTAATTAGTTGTTCGCGGTGTCTCGTTCGGTTCGGGTCTCGTAGTAGTTTTCGGGTCGTGCGTTTTTTAGTGCAGTGGCCTGTGTGTGTTAGTGTTTTTATGCGGAGAGCCTCTCTCTCTTGCAGAGTGTAAAGTGCAAGTGCAGTGCTTGGCAGTTTGAGAGGCAGTGTCTAGCATAAATGTGTCTTTCTCCCTCTTCCAAGAGTGTTTTCAGCATCCGGTTTCGTTATAGCTTTCGGGTCGTCCTGTTTCCGCCTCCGGTTCAGTGGTCCATGAGTGCTAGTGAGCCTCTTTTGCAGTGCTTATTGTGTCCATGTATCGTGTTCATTTGAGAGGCAATCTCTAGTTTAAATGCATGTCTTTCTCCCTCTTTCTAGTGTCAGTTCGGTTCTTTCAGCATTCTGTTCGTGTGCTTCCGGTACAGTGGTCTCTTTGAGTTAGTGTTTTTCTCCAACCCCTCGCGCAATCTCCCGGTGAAATATCTTACTCACCCTCTCTAGTGTAAGATCGGTTTGGTCGATAGAAGTGGAATATGTGTAGTGCATTGTGTGAAAGAGTTCATGTTCATGCTAATTTGAGTGCATTTCACAGTTCATATTTATGTTCTCCCTCTTTAAAGTTTAATTGCATCTCTTTTCCCGTCCTTCTTTATTCCCTTTCTGTCTCTTGCCATTTATCTCGGGTTCTACCTTTGTGTGTGTTTCAAATTCCGGTCATAATAAAGCTTTCGGTGGCTGTATTAGTTTTGTTTGTCATAATCATAATCATTAGTGCAATGTGGGGTAGTGTTAGAGTGAGAAATCTAAGCGTTCATCTGAAGAGGACGTCAACTGGAATACACATTTAAAAAGGTGAGTTGCATTTGCATTCTTCTACAAATAGAAACATATAACTATCTCTTTCGTGTTTGTCACTTAAGCAAATATTGGCAATGGGCAATGCATAACAAGTGCTACTATAATTTACGGCTTCTGTAGACTTTATTTGGCTAATACTTTTATGAGTGGCTTTATTAAGTATTCACTCTATTACTAGATTGAAATGATAGATAGGAGAATTAGAGGAGTTGATTCAGTAAACCTCTCAGTTAAAGTGATGTCTAACTAACTGAAACTTAAAGAATTTGAAACAGCTTTGAGTTCAGCTGTCAGTTTAACTGACATGTGTCAATAGGTTTCAATTTAGTTCTCATTGTCGACAAATTGCAGTTCTGCAGTTTTGTTTTTCTTTTTATGACAGTTGGTTGAATGTTCGTCTTTCTAAAAATATGTTACACTAAGCCTTTCGTGAGGTTTTCTGAAGTTTGTAAAACTAACATAACTAATGCCATTTGAATACATTTACGAGTGGGAAGAAGTGTGTTTCAACTAACCATTACAATTCAACTCATCTCTAACTGTTGTGCCTCCATCCAACAGACTTCCCTGCTGTCATTTCGTGGAAGTTCACAATTCTATCAGAGAGGAAGCAAACGTTAGTGTAGACAAGATGTTAGAGCACATTGTTGTTCACCAATAGAAACAGAATCGGCGACAGAATACAACCCTGTCGTATGCCACTTCCAATTGGCTTACACTTCCTTTCCACTGCTACCTTCATACTTTTCACCGCCTTCCACATCCTTTTCAGGTTCTTTTGATATCATTTTGAATTTATTTGAAATATCCTTCCGTTTGATATACCTAATATCTTTGATTAAAAATTAATCAAAATAAATTGAATTTTGAAAAATGTTCAATTACAATCCTTCGTAGGTAACCTACCGATTGCTACTCGTACATCGATAGACATATGGAAATATTAAATTTCTCTCGAAACGAATAAGAGGAAGAAATTCCTTTCAATTTCCTGTGTCTTATCCCCTGCTGATCCAGAGCCGCCACAAATATTTGCCATAATCACAAAAAATAAATATCTCTCTGGCTTTTCTTATTAAAATACTTGTAAGTCACTGTTAGCAGTCGCTTATTGAATAGTTAGCAAAAATACCACAAATACCAAAAGCTCAGCTCGTCGTCGGCTTTCCATCTATTTGCACCTGTATACCAACCAACCTACCACTCATATGTGCTGCAGCAGCGTAATATGTATAAGAATCCCTTCCCTACAAAGGAATGAGTTAAACATTCTTTTCATACACCACCTCAGGATAAAGACGGCTCCAGAGTTCCAGCTGCTAGCTCCAAAAACTAAGGACCAAAAAATAGAAAGATAAAACGATTAAAAGGTATTTCATAGCAACCCTCAAGTATAAGTATAGCAAGCACACCATCCATCCCAACTCCGTGTAGCGATCAAAATTCTTATGCAGATGTGGAAATTCCATGCGAAAGGGTACACAAGGACTAAAAAAAAGAAAAACGCTTTCCCACATAAATTTCGAGAGAATATTTTCAAAGTCAGTGTGTTTTTGGCAGGCTGGCCATTCTGGAATATTAGGGAATTTTTCTTCCCTCCTTCTGTGAAGAAATATAAAAGAATTTCATTTGTAGAACAAAAGCTGGTGGTAGGGGTGGGGGTGGAAATACTTTCGAGTGGTTTTTCTGGTTTTTGGTAATGTGTGCGGGTGGTGCGAGGTGCGAGGCTCCAGCAACAGAATTGCAATAATATTTAGTCCTTGTGGCTAAGTGCCACATAGCACACAGACAGATGTTATTAATGAAATTAAGTTTTACCCATTTCGGCTTTTAACCACTTAATTGGAAGGATAACATTCTCTCTCTGTAATAGGATGGGTTTTTTTTTTCTTTTTTTGTTTCTATTAGCGCAGCTGAGTGCATTTTGTGTTATGGAATTAAAAGCGGTAAACATTTAGCTTTGCGTGGTCCTTAAAGAGTGACCTTCATGGGGAATAGAGTTTGCATAGGAATGTACTAAAAGTTTCAACTCAGGATATGGTACAAGGTCCAAGGGCACTGGGTCTACAGCAACCCTTGACACTTTTTGGATTGGAACTAGAGTAGTGTAGTAGGAGTATGCCTAGATGCTGCCCCTGCTTAACCCTTTAACCTCATCCAAACTAGTTGGTGAATGCAAGAGAGCTTCGAACTGTGTCGCTAGATTCAATTTATTGACTCTCATCTGGGTGCCAGGTTACACTGGTATCGTGGGAAATGAGATATCCGATGAGATTGCCAGACAAGGCTCAGAGGAAAGTTTCTCAGAACCCGAACCTGCGTTAGATCTTCCTGCATCTACAGTCAGGGCTTCCACAGATGATTGGGTTTTTTTTATGAACACAATTGTGTGTGGTACGACTCTCCTGGAAGAAGGCTGACTAAACGGATGCTCCCAGACGAGCGGCATTCTTGCAGTCTCTCAGCAGAAAAGACTGCAGACAACTTATTGGCGTTCTTACGGGTCACTTCGCTTTTGCTAAGCATCTTAATGTGATTGTCTTAAGTGAAACATCTGTCTGCGACGCTTGTGGATTGTCCTGGCTTTGCTCGTATCAGGCGGCAGTTTCTAGGTGCGGCAGTGGTGAGTGCTGCCAATGTAAGCTTTTCGTCGCAATGTTTTCAGACTGCTGGCAGCTGAGAGTCCCACTGTACAGTGTCACAGTCACAGTGGAACACCATATCTTAAATTGAATCACTTTTTGTAATTTATATTCTGCATACGCTTCTTGCAAATATTATTACAAGACATAAGGTCTTATTGCACTAAATTTCGTAGAAAGAGTAGTTAAAAAGAAGAAAGAGACAAGGAAATTCACAAAGGTATTCACTTGTCAACTGGTTCTCGTAGTGTTTCCTTTTTTCTTTAAGTAACACGGAACACGGAATTCTCGGACAACTGCTTTTCTTTATTTGTGGAAGACGGCAGCAAAAGGAAGGAATTGTGTCCCATAAGACAATCCCTTCATTGGATTCATCTGACACCTGTCAACTTGCACAAGAGTACAAACAGCAAAAGACCCTTCACACGTCAATTACCAAACGCCATCCAAATACCTAAATTGATCCTAATTGCTCATGCTCATCCCCACGCTGAATATAATTGCATTCGTAACTTTTGCTTGCCATACTTGTCGTTTCGAAATCCTTTCAATGCACGCCATCCGAATGCCTAATGAGTAAATGAAGGTCCTGTGTTGCTGTCAGTATTAATAACTGCAGCAGAAGAACTTTAAGTCGAATGAAAATAAAAGTGAATGTCCTTCTCTATCGAGGTCAACTATAAGTTTGGAATTTATGCGATCCTGGGAACGTCAAACCTCACTCCTTTGTTTTCTGTTTTTTTTTTTTTTTTTTTTTGTATCCATCCTTCGTCATCTAAACTTTAGTCATTCTAAAAGTTCGTTCAGGAGCTGCTGCAAAGCCACAATCCATGAAGATAAACGATTATTTTCCGTTCATCCTTTTTGCCACAGAGAAACCAGGACAACGACGAGTAGTGGGAAGGAGTTGCTGTTTCTTTTTTTTTTAATGTCCGCTGGCGTGTACTTTGGCTTAGAATAGAGCACCTCAGTGTCGTCGGCATAGATAAACCGTGTGAGTGTGTAAAGGAAGAAAAAAAAAAAAAAAAAAAAAAAAATCCTGTTCCTGTGTGCTTTGAGGCTATGGAAAGTTATCACGGTGTGGTGTTATCGCTTGAGCGCTATCCTATAATGATTCTTTACCTCAGAGTTGTTTATGTTGTTGCGGGTGTGTTATCATCAGAGAATCCTTTTTCTTTGCTGCCTGACGGTGACGGCGCGTCGTTCTCTCGATTGTTTGCTTAAAATTTCGTTTCGTTTGGCGTTTTTTTTTTTGTTTTCCTTTTTTAGGCATTCTCGCTGTTTGTCACTATCTTTGATGGATTTTCGCATATTTTTCTCGTTTGTCTTCTCTGGTGTGTTGGCATGACACCAAAGGATTTGAAGAGACGTTTGCCTTAAGCGGTTTTTTTTTGTTCCTCTTCAAGATAGATTGGATTTTTTTTGCCGTGAGAAATGAAACGATGAAATTGAGTAACTCAATCATTCATTCTATACAATGTCAAAGTCGTTATCCAGATTTCAGCAAGAGTAGACTCACTAGAACTTGGTTATTCCAGCACAAAACTTGGCTTTAAATGACTAGTAGATGGCCCAACAACAGATTGAGAAAACTGTCATAGAGTACCACGCCTAATCCATAGTTGGTCTTAGGAATGACAGTTGGTTCTAACTCAGTCTTTGTTCTCTCTCTCTAATTTCAAGATTTGTTCTTTAATTCCTCAGATTGGTTCAGTGACACGCTCCTCTTCCCTGAACTCCTCTTCTATTAAGCACCTAAGCTAAGTAGGGTTATGTGGTTCTCATAATACACCAGGCACCATAATGGCAGAAAAGAGACTTAAACCATGTCGCCTAAGAACTTGATCACGCCACAGTAGTTGAGTATTGATCCTTCAATTGGAGCTGTGAACCTACCTTCTCTAGATTGGCGAGGAAGAGGCTTCCCAGGCTTCCTTTGTGAATGGCTTGATGACCCTAAACAAACTCCATCGTTCAGAATGATTTTGCCGTGTTCGTTGTTGAATATGTTTAGGGCCCAATCCCTAGGGTTATCTTGCAGGCAGTGGTCGTTCAAGGCTTTGGTAAAATACACCACCAACAGGTCACAGAGAGGCCTTACTCTTGGGATCGACGTGGAATCCTCAGTAACACTGCAGCCAAACTAGTCTTCTTCTCTTTGTTGAGAATATTTCTCCTTTTCTGGATTCGAACTTTTAACCCATTGTTGCGCAGTAGTCCAACGCACTAACCACTGACCCACGGCATCCATAATTGGGTGGTATCTTGAGCCATGAGTGGAAATCTCTGGCTCGCTCAGACTAGCTCTTTCAGACGAAAGACTCCAGCGCCTTGAGCGCCGCCTGACTGAAGATCGCAATATCCTTCTTTGATCTCAATTAGTTTCTCAGTTTTGAGCACGGCTAGAACCTCAGCCTGCAAACACTGCATGAGTCCGGCAGTTTAAGAAACATTTCTAGGTTCAAGTCATTGGATAAGATACCTGGACTGGAGCTTTGGATCTTGTGTTTATACCAGTTCTGGGTTGATGTTAAGTCCGCAGTTCTGAGGGCTGATTCCCATCCTGTCGCTGGGAGTGTCCAAGAATTCAGTCTGAACCAAGATAACCAGGTCGTCCAAATATCCTGTAACGCTAATGTCCATTTCGTTCCTTTGAACGTCGGCAACTACTATAACCAAGAGTAGCGGGGTGATGTCTCCGCCTTGGGGAGTGCCCGCTTCCTTATAGAGCTGCAACAAAGGAATTTATGTATCTGGAGTTCTTATACAAAGCCAGGGCTCATCTTATAGCTTTTTCTTTCGCCTAGGAACACCTTCAATGTTTAGGCAGGCATCAAGTGTCAATACCCTACTACTTCATGTAAGGCCGTTTCCACTGGCTCTAAGGCCGTTTCCACCGCCTTTCCCCTTAGGGTAAGCATGCTAAGATTTGAATCCATATGTCTTTCGAATACTTCAAGTGGAAAATACATTTTTGTAAGCACCTAATTGAGACTAAGAACAAAGCCCCAGCTACTATCAAAAGGTAGCACAAATCACTTTACCCAAAGTGGCTACATAAAAGTCAAATTAATTGGCTTATAAAATATTAAGGACCCTCTTTACTCTTGCATCACTTAACCCCTAGAGATCGTTTTTGGTGTCCATGATAACCAATGTGTCTTTTTTTTTGTTTTTCGTTGTCACCAATCTATGATGCGGTATTTAATTGACACAGCGCCCACACTATTCCATGCACATGAACACTTCTCCCTTCTATAGATATGCCATCACTTCTCTATAGGAAATAATCAGGACGTTTATCTTGCATAATTCCTCTTGTAGTGTGTACGACAACTCGTGTTAGTCGTTTGCTATTTTGATGAGGGTTAATTCCCGTCGGAATGTGTCTTGCTTGCGTTGCGACACAGTATATCTCAGCGATATCGTGGAAGATTCAAGAAATGGTGACAAGCCGAATGCCAGTAGCATATGTCACATCTCGTGAAAGCTTTCCTTTCATTTTTTTTCTCCCTCACACGTCACCCCATACCAATATGTCATCGTTTTAATAAAGGATATATGTACGTACGTTCTTTGTGTTTTGTTTGAAGTACTGCCGCATAACGGTTGACTAACATGTCAGTGTCATTCTTCATTAAATCAGTGACTTTGTGCGACCTGTCATGTTAGCTCGTGAATAATGTCAAATTTTGAAAATATTCGAGTAGATATGTGACATGCGGTTGGATACACAAGTTTGAAGTTGTTTAGTTGTTTCGTCCTGTTAATAGATTTCAAAAGTTAAATGCCAATTGATTGTTAGAGATTCAAATGTTTTGCTGTGAGTTTGACTTATGCTACTGTTGTGGTCCTAGTTTTATTTGAATTCATTCTTAATAGCTTCCTTAGTAGTCCTTAGACGGTAGCAGTCAAAGCGAAACTGCCAGTTATTGTTGATGTTTGCCGCCATGGATATGGATATGGCTCATTGTGTATTTTTGTTCAGATCTTGTATGCGACATTTAACAGAGACATGCCTCGGTAGTTCTTACAAGACATATAAGCGCTTCTTTGACAATGGGGCTATATAGAGCTGATACAGCAGTCGTCTGGCTTGCTTCTGCTTGCCCTTCTTCTTCTTCTTGTATAGGTCTACAGTTCGGGGTGAACCTGGGCCTCAACCAATAAGCCTCTCCACTTAGCTTGGTCTTTAGCTAAGAGGTCCCCTTCGACTTGTACGGGAGGAGACCCCCTACCTCGTCGTCCCTCCGGATTTGATTGAAAGACTCTACGGGCCGGAGCGTTGGCGTCAATTCGCTCTACAAGTCATAGACGTCCAATGCGCAGTTTTTTGACTTGGTCGATGGCTCTGTACAGCTCGTATAGTTCGTCGTTGAATCTTTTCCTCCCGAAACCCGTCGACGCAAACGGGACCGAAAATCTTCTCTCGACGCGACCATGGATGTCTTCATCCGCTTTCAACAAAGTCCATGTTTCAGCGCCGTAAAGCAGGACTGGAATGATCAGAGTCTTATACAGAGTCCCCTTAGTTCTTCGAGATAGGGCTTTACTGTTGAACTGCCTTATTAGCCCCAAAAAAACAGCACTTGGCAAGTGTTATTCTACGCTTGATTTCTGCGCTGGCAGAGCCAAGGTAGACAAAGTCCTTTACTACCTCGAAATTGTAGCTGGCCACTGAGACGTGTTGTCCAATTCGTCGGTGTTGATTGTCCCTTCTTGTTGACAGCATATACTTGGGTTTGCTCTCGTTTATCGCTAAACCCATTTTGGCCGCAAGCTGCAATAAGACATAAGACAGACAGGTGCACAAGATGTTATATTCGTACCTTGATTCTTGGTACTTTTGAGAGGTGTCTGGCGCGGCTACTAGAGTATGTTGGTCATATGGAGACTGTTTCTTGCCATTTTTGTCGGAATTCGCCTCCTTCATCACAAAATTGCTTTTCAAAACTCCAAACTAGTGCGGCTAAAACTGAAATTAAACTTCTCTTCTCGGCAAAGTTTCACCAAACCAAGGGCGGCACACACATTCTTAAAGCAAACTTCAAATTATCTCTAAATCGACGCTCGACATAGCGCAGCTGAATGCCGTATATCTAAATATCTTCTACACCAACTCACTGGGAAACAATTTCAAGTTTAATGTAGTTTTAACCACCTAAAAGAGATTACCACCCAAGAAAATTTATCTATATTTCACTGTCATGCCACTGGGTGTATGCAGAGGGTGGCGACGACCTCATTCTTCTGCCAATTGTTCCCAGAGTTCGGTGCCATGATGAAGTGAAGACAGATGCACCCTTCTTCTCCACACAATGCCATGGTTTCTACTGAATATTATATAGAAACTTGTTCCCTCTAACATAGTGACGGATTAAAAGAAAAAAAAAAGGAGGAACAACCGCCCCCACGACTCAAGGCGCCCATTCTTCATAACTTGCTCGACAACAAATTGCACAAATTTATGGGTAAAGCGGATTCTGGTAATTTAATATTCACTCACAGATATGTACATAAATACACAAGTAGATACACATAGATACATCATTCTATTGTATGTAGGTGCCTGGGTTATCGTTAATTCCCTCCAAACTGCAACCAAGGCAAGGATTCCTCGAACCACAGAGAGAACACTAGTTCTCTACACAGATCCTTCTTCTTGTATCGTTTCACAATTCGTCCTCGGTTTTTTTTTTTTGTTGGTGGTTGGTTGTTCGAAATGAAGTTCATAAATTCACGAGGTAAAATGTGCACATTTCGGGTACTAAATCGTTAGTCCTTGCTTGTGTAGGTGTGCAGTAATAAGCAACAAAACCTATACACCAACCAGCAGTGGGTAATGTTCTGCGAAAATTCATTGTAAAACTTTTACAACTCAGCGAAATTGCACAAAAAATAGAAAAAAAAAAAAAAATTCAATTGTGGGTGCAACAAAAAACCGCTGAGAACAAAGTTCAACACGGAAATTATCGACAGGATTCGGTTGGAAACTACAAACACAAAAAACGAACGAGTTTTATCCTTTCTTTCGATCGAATTTGAGCAGAATGCTGTAAGTAATACAAACAATGGAGTTTGTGGAGCATAATTATTGTGAGCGTACAGTGGGGCACTAGTGGTGAATGCAAATAATTGCATGCTATGGGATAGTCTACTTAGGGTTGAAGCTAATTAAGGGAGACTATAGGTTATGTAATGAGATAGATATATCTTCCCTCTCCGCCAGAGTAGACACGGAGAATGGTCCTGTCTGTTGATGTGTAGGTCCTGCCTTATATTTCCCTATCTAGCGAGCCAATGACTTCCTCCAAGTATTTTAGGCTTCCTTCTTCAAGTTCCATCAGACAGCTAGTTCCAACCATTCTCTATACCAACCGTTTCTTGTCTTCCTTCTTCTGCCACCCTCTGCTGACAACTTTCAATAGTTCTGGCATCTACGCGCAGGCATATGCAGATGACGTCGTCATGCTCTCTGTTGCTACATGCCCAAGAACTGTCTGTGCTAATGTGCGGATGGCCTTGGTGTACTAGGAATGGGCTTTCGGTCAATCCTCTCAAGACGAAGGTCGTTCTCTTCACGAGAAGGAGGAGGATCATGACCGGTCTGACTCAGCCAGTACTTAAAGGCGTCACCATCTCGCTCCCAGATGAAGTCTATTCTGGATAAGAAGCTTCATCTAAGTCCCTCTCAGTTTTCTAGCAGTGTAAGGGTGCTTTTGAAAAGACGTGGGGCTTGTCACCTCTGGCTCTATACGGCTATGATAAGACCATTTCTGGCTGATGCGTCGGTTGTTTGGTGGAAGGGTCTTTCTCGTAGATACGTGGTTGCCTCTTGCGCCAAACTACAAAGAACAGTCAAAGTCAGTCAGTCAAA
This sequence comes from Chalcosyrphus nemorum, assembly GCA_949716465.1. Classification (NCBI taxonomy): domain Eukaryota; kingdom Metazoa; phylum Arthropoda; class Insecta; order Diptera; family Syrphidae; genus Chalcosyrphus; species Chalcosyrphus nemorum. The sequence goes on from OX454333.1 coordinate 26,274,461, forward strand.
GAACAGCCTTTCCGAGTACTCCGGGCTCTGCTATAGATGCACTGCTTGATACTTCTATCATGGGGTGTTCGCTAAAAGCTAACCACAGACTTAGACGTGGTGGCTTTTGGTATGAAACGCACTGGAGCTTTGATGATCTTGCTCGACACTTATCCTATGACCCTGGTCTTATGGATATGCCGCCTGATGCTATGAATCCGAGGCTTTAGTTGCGGCTCAAGTATAAGGTCGACTTTCCAGGTATTCAGTACTGGTTACCGCCAGCTTCTGAGCCAGTAACCGATCAAGATTCAGGGGCCGGTGTATTTGTGGAAGACGATATCACTCATTGGGTAAGCATGCATTTGTCTTGCAGGCGGAGATATACTCGTATGCAATCCTAAGGGCTACAATTCACATAGTGGGGAATAGGTGGAAGGGTCGTAGTACCTGTCTCTGTAGTGACAGTCAAGCTGCGCTTAAAGCACTGCTTAACTCTTTAACCTCATCCAAACTAATTGGTGAATGGAAGAAAGCTTTGAACTGTGTCGCTAGATTCAATTTATTGACTCTCATCTGGGTGCCAGGTTACACGGGTATCGCGAAATGAGATATCCGAAGAGATTGCTAGACAAGGACAGTTTCTCAGGACCTGAACCTGCGTCAGGTCTTCCTGCATCTACGGTCAGGGCTTCCATAGATGATTGGGTTTCTTATGAACACAATTGTGTGTGGTACGACTCTCCTGGATGTCAGCTGACTGAACGGATGCTCTAGGAGAAATTCTTGCTGTCTCTCAGAAGAAAAGACTGCAGGCAACTTATTGGCATTCTTACGGGGCACTTTGGTTTTGCTAAGCAGCTTAATATGATTGGCTTAAGTGAAACAGCTGTGGAGAGGGTCCTGCCTTTGCTCGTATCAGGCAGCAGATTCTGGGTGCAGATATGGTAAGTGCTGTCAATGTAAGCTCTTCGTCACTGAAGCGCCTACTCGAATTCATTAAGAAGACGAGAAAAGTTATACAGTAAAAGTGAGCGTAATGGGGTGCATTCTGGTAGTACAATGGGCAAGTTGATGTCTTTTTTCCAGGGGCATTCCCAATCCGTATAGCGTTTGTGTCAACTGAATCGAAGGATGCCTTAAAGTCAATTAAAAGATCACTTCTTGCCTCGTGATGCTTCGACTGTACAGAGGCACTAACCTCTCAGTTAACAGGCTGTCTAGCACCGTCTAGATGTCCTCAATCTGCCCTAAAAGGCAGCTTGGGGTCATCTGCATGCTTTGCTCCTCTATATACTATACTTTCGTTCTGACCTCCTGGGTCAGACGTCCTCATTGCCCTCGGTTGTGCTGATGGATTTTAAGCCACCAGCTCGACTTGAATGAGTTCAGCGAGCCTGATAAGTTCCCTCAGTATAAGTTGTCAACCACGCTTGCAGGCCATCCTTTTCGGAGTTCTGTTACGCGTTTGAGTTGTGTCCAACGAATTCGTGAAAAGCTCGATTCTTCCTCGACTGTTTTGGGCTACGTTTGCCTACGTTGTCGTTCTATTCTGTCTGTCGGAGTAGGTGCTGTCCAATCCTTTGCTACAACCTGATAACTTTGCTTCCTCAGATAGATCTTGGTTAGCATTCCGAAAGGAGCTTTAGGTCTCTCAATTATGATGTCAAGACCAGTTAATTACTTACTTGCTTATGTCTTGTCTCCTCTAGTGGGTCCTAGGCTTCTATAACGCCTACGCGCGGTCGTGTGTGGTTTCTGGAAATGTGCCTTTTCTCCCTCTGACCCAAAGTCGAAACCACACTAGGTACAGAGAGTTGTCAACTTTCTCGACTTCCTCTATATTGAGTTGAGCGCGGCTGTTAGGTGAAGGGCTCTGGGCTTCTCACTTGGTTCTGTCTACTTTGAGCTAAGATTGCTATTGCTGACTTCTGAGATGTTTAAAGTCAAATGTCACAATTCATCGAGCACATGGCCGATGATCGCTGAAAACAATAGAGATGACAGTTTGTACTCTTGATGTACTCCACTTTGGACTTCAGAACTGTGTAAGGCTTACCTTTGAAGTGTTGGTGAAAGATTTAAGATTTCTTGGGATGCATCTCCTGCACAAAACTAAGCAGACAGCATCTTAAAACTGTGGATAGTAGTCTCAAAGTTGATAAAGAGGTGTTCCAATTGTTAGGGACACATAAAGACCGTCTGCCTCCCAACGCAGCGGGAGATCTCTGAGCACAGAGTCATGGTTGGGTCAAGTTTGACGTCCCTCCCTCCTGAAGCTGTCTGAGGATTCCTCTTGATGGGTTGGAATCAGAGGCTTACTCATTCTATTAAACAAAACGATTCTCTCACTTTGAGTACCCGACACCCACCGAAAGTTAACTCATTTTTTAACTTTAAACCTTGGATGCCTTTTCACCTTTATTCCTCTAAAAACACTGTCCCCCCTATAGCAACCCCCTCGTAGAAGAGGAAAACCCTCTTCCAATCTATTACACCCTCACATGAGCTCCTGCTAAATTAAATCACCGAGCACAAAGTTTCTATAAATACCTCCCAAGAGCTCAATTTTAAACTAAACTAAGAAAAAAAAAAAAAAACATTACGGCTTCCTAAGCAAGGAAAGAAAAATAAAATTCACAACGAGCTCCTCGCCTTGTTTTATCAGGACAATCAAATTATTCCCCAAGAAACCCTTAAAACTACAACCGAACCGAGCCCGTAGCACACAACATTGTAATAACTTTCTCAATTTTGTGAAGCGAAAAACTTTCTCTCTAAACTTGTTTTCCAATCACGTGTTTGTAACCCACAATCTGGGGGAGGGGATCCTTGTCAAGTATCATATATCAAAGTAGGTCTCCTCCTCGATAAGAAGAATGCGATATCCTGTGCGCGCCATCTTCGAGATGAATTCAATGTCGAGTCGATAGACATTTAATGAGTTTTTCCCATTGATTCCTTGCGTTCCCTTTGAATTCACAGGAATTGCAATCTGAAACACCAGGCAGTCTATTAAAAAGAAAAAAAGAAGCAAAGGAAAAGCAGAATATAATGAATACCCCGTCGAATGTCAAAATCAAAAACAAGCACGACAACGACAGAAGAAGACTCTCACGCAGCAAGAGAGAGAGAAAGACAGAGAGAGGTGGGGCATAGGTACTACAAGTGAAGCCAAACCTCTTTGTTTATTATTTTTCTTCGTCTTCTTATAATTTTTTTTTTTTTCTCTCTCTCTCTTGTCATTGTGAGACGGTAAATAATTCAATTTCCGTTTGTCATTGAATTTTTCATGCAATTTTCAAGTGGAATGTCCTCCAAGTCCTTGAATAGAAGAAGAAGAAGAAGAAGAAGAAGAAATCAAGTTGGAGTTCGTCTTCTTCGTCGTTGTCGTCGCTGGTCACGTTGGACTGCACACGTCTTCTGTGAGAACAGTTTAAACACTTCGTCTTTGGTGGAAGTACACAGGACTCTAACCAAGTGGTTATCTGTCTAAGGAAGCAAGAGGATCCTTATTATGAACTCAAAGCCCTAAAGCCAAATGAATTCTACTCTGCCACTCAGCAGAACTCTTTTTCAAAAGAGAAAAGACAGAGAGAGAGACATTTTACCAATCTATTTTCTTTTCTATTTTTCTCCTTCCTTCCCCCCCCCCTTTTGCCCTTTAAAGTCTCATGGATTTGATTTGTACTCGTTGTCCTTAAAATAAACACAGTCTCAGTCTTCTTAACTGTGCTATCCGACCGACTTTGAAGATTGATTTCTCAGATATTTTTGACGACACCAAAAATGTTTAGTTCCATCTTGAAGGAAATTCAGGATACGAATACGATTCCGAATCAATTTAGAGCCCAAAAAAACGAACTGCGTACTTAAATTGATGGGCAATACTATGAAAAGCGAATGGCGGAAGTAATTTCATTTAGAATCCGCTTTTAAATTTCCCTTTCATCTAATTACGGATATTGAAATGAGTACCCTTCCCCCTGGTGGCGCCAGCCCTTACACCAATTTTTTTTTTGAACAACAGAACTCATTTGAATTGATTAGCAATAAATGCCATCAAGTTAAAATTTATTTTTCGTTGAAAGCATTCTCATTGATTTCATTGTCGGTGGAGAGCGCGGCATGAGAAGGTGGGAAAAAAATCGATAAAAAAGAAACAAAATGTTTCATGATGTGTGAACTTTGCTTTTAAAGTGTCGATAAGCGGAGTAGGGCGGTATCGACCGGAGTGTTGCCATTGAAAAAATATTCAAAGGCAACAAAAATACTGCGAATTATAAACGAATACAAATATTGCATACAAGTCTCTTCTCACTAATTTGATCAACATTCACAAAGAGAAAGCTTATACCAAATGAGCTTTAAGTTTCTCTTCTATCGCTTTTTTTCCGCTCTTCCACTACCCGTACCTCAGTGCAACGGCTTTCATATGTTCGCTGATCACTCTTGGTCTCTTTACGGAAGAAAATCACTGGCGTATCGAGGGTGGGGGGCAAAGGGTACACAGGCCCGGACGGCCCCAACTCACGCTACGCCACTGAAGAAAATACTTAGGTTAGGTTCAGGCGGATGAGTGCTTTGTGACAAAAGAGTCACTGCTCAGTTAGACCAGCAATTGGGGTCTACTATTGGGTCCAATCATTATGAAGCTCAGGATGGCTATCCAACGTTGATTAAGCTTTCCAGCTATAGCTTTCGGTCGGATGTGACAGGACCAATGTCTCTAGATAAACTTCATCTTTTACATATTTTCTTTTGTAATGCACTGATGCACTAGGGCTTCGTAATAAACTCCAGCTGTGCCGTGTATAACTCTCAGGAGGTCCACCAGCTCAACATTGCCTAAGTCCTCCAGCTCCGAGAAGAAATTACTGCGAAGAGTTCTCTTTCTTCTAACCGATAGGGCAGAACAGTCACACAACAGGTGACGAATAGATTCAAGATCTTCTTCGTCTCTGCAGCTTCTACAATAGTCATTATGCGGCACACCGTGTCTCTCTGCGTGAAGACCAATGACACAATGGCCGGTAATTACGCCAGAAACGACCCGTGCGTTGTGACGACTGAGTTTAACCAGAGTTGATGATCTCTTCTTGCTAAAGGCCGGCCATAGGGCTCTAGCCGTTATGCATGTATCCAGATGAACCCAGCGTCTGTTTGCATGGCTGATGGCTTCATCTTCTACTTTTTTCTTTTTTTTAAAGAACTGACTGGGGGTGCTTCCTAGCAAGCTCATCCACCTTCTCGTTTCCTTCGATATCCATATGCCCTGGTACCCAACTGAGGGTCACTGGATATCTCGTTTAAAAGTGATTTGCAGGTTCTCACCAGCCTCGACGGAGTTATAGCAGAGTCCAGAGCCTTAATGGCTGCCTGGCTGACAGTTATCGTTTTTTCAGCCTGCGTAATGGCAGTGACTTCGGCTTGAAAGATGCTGCAGTCATCCTTTATTCTAAAGGAGCGGTTTATTTCTAGTGCTTCAGAATGAACTCCGGCTCCTGTGCCACTGTCCCACTTAGAACCGTCGGTATAGAATGCCAACTCCTTTTTCTTTTTAGTCCTCCAGTTCTTCCTGTCAGAAATTCTTGCATTGAATCTCCATTTGAATGTTAACATTGGGTTCATGTGATCTGTTTCCGTCAATTCATTGGTAGCCTTCCATCGGAACAGAATGGAGGCGTGGCCGTAAGTTTGATGACCACAATCGGCCTTCTTGAGGGAAGCCGTGTTGTACAGTGGTGATCCCAATATGGCGCTTTGAGGGACTCCAGCTTAGTGCTTCTACAATAATGGCTATATTGTCAGCAAGACCAATTATCACACATAAGGTTGAACAGTGGTGATCCCAATATAGAACCTTGAGGAACGCTATCACCTCTTCTCAGTTTGCGGAAACATTTATGTCCTTATCTGCATACGTACGCATAATGTGTCACCCTAGCCATTTGTTGGGACTGGCTGACGAGGTACTGATCTTCACATTCGTTTAAAGCAGAAGCTTGGACTCTTCTTCGGGATCGACGAATCTTTAGAGAAACCATCAATGGGCATCATCAGCGGAGATCTTACGTGAGTTTTCATCTCGTACTGGAGGCAGGTGTCTACTGATTGTTGCATCATTATCTGTGGGTCCAATAGTGTCACTGGGTCAGGCTATACTTCTACCAGGCTGTGAGGGCGGTCTTCCAGTTCTTCTGACGTTCCACTCTGTTCCACATTATCTAGGAACAGACGCCTATGCAGGGTCGTTGACAGATGTTTTCCTACTTGTGGAATAGCTACAGTCACTAATAGATCCAGGACTCTCCATGACTGCCGGTGTTATAACGTCACTGATGACACTTCGGATGGAGAGTGTTTCGTTTTCAGCTTTGTCATCATTTTTGTCCCCTCAAAAAAGTACTAGAATTTTCTTACAATATGAGCACCTCAGCAACACTGATTAGTGGCGGTGTCCTCTGTTTTTCTTTTTCTGGTTCAATGTGAAAGGCAAAAGTTTTAATGGTGTAATAAATTTCACTAGATATGATCTGATTTCGAATTGAATTATGAGTGGAACGGGCTTGCAGCATCATCATAGGCGATAGGTGGTATTTAAAAGGGGAGGTCTACCCGCTGCTGGTTAAATGATTTTTTGCTATTTAGCTATTGTGCATCGATGACGTGTTATCGTCATCAATATAATGGTGTGTAACACGGTATTAAGCCCCTAGGTGTTGTTGACGATAGGCAAGGTGTCAAAAAGGGGATGCGTTTGCATTTGTTGTTTTATGCCTATGGAGAGCTTATGTCGAGTTGAAATTTTGCGAAACATTTAAAAGAAGGGCACTGCCAAGCACCCGCTTATTATCTGCGATGCTCAGAGAAGCCTTAACAACTAATAGACATCTAGACAATTTCGCCTATCACGCCCTGAAAAATTTGAGTGCATTTCTACCAACCTCCACTTGGTAAATTGAGAAGTATCATACTCTGGGAGCTATGGCAAGACCTACACTGACCTACGACAAACCAGAATGGCAGTCGGCTGTTAAGAAAGCCACTAACTTTAGGACAATCCACGGAAGTGTTTTCCAAGCAGGGGTCTAGTAATGAAAACAGCCGTCCATGAGTCTGTAGTAAGGGCAATACCGCCAGGAAGTATTATCTTCTTTATCAACCACAAGACACCAACCACCAGGAGGTTAAGCTCAAGAAGTGCTGTCGAGAAGAGCTCAAGGTTCTTGGTGGTTTCCCCTTGATACGAGAGTATTTCAGGTAACAAGAAGGCCTATGACCTAGCAGGAATCATTTCAACAGACACACTTGAAAAAATTATACGTTCTGTATGTATGCACAGTCAAACTGGATGCAGGGAATAATGGCCAGAAAGTCGGACATCAGATGGATCTCCATGGAGACTTTTAAGGCAATGACTCAGAGAATCACTCAGAAAGGCAGCAAATCCCAATCCATCCTTGTAGAGGACACTCTAAGGAACCACATGAAGAAACTACGCATGACGGAGAAAGAACTTTGCAGACAATGTGGTGATGAAGGAGCTCTTGAAAATTGCCACTGTTCTAGTCTTCAACAATTCAGGAATAATCTCCTTCTTCTTCACGTGTGCTGTTATACATTTAAGGTGTTTCCAAGTATGCTCATAGTAGGTGAGCACAGTTGATGACTCTGTGTGCCAGTGTTGTTCGAATTCTCGAAATTCCAAGATTATCTGGATTAAGCAGCTGAACCCTAATACAACCTTCTCGTGGCGAGGTCACTCTATAGCCAGTCTAAGGCATTGGTAGATGGTATGCCATATTATAGTATGGGAGGAATGTGCACCAAGAAAGTTTGCTTACACGGAGGGCTATTAGTCCCAAGTGATTCCCTCTCGATTGTGGTACTATGTCTGTGTGGATTCCTTATTAAATGCTGATCCTTTTTATTCTAGTTCGTCTGTCGTTTCACTAACTTCTACATGCCCGGGAACTTTACATACTCTGGCGGTTCCTGTTGACAGCTTATTGACTGTTTTGACTGTTTTCCAAGCTTCTTGCGAGCTTAGCATCTGCTTGATGATGTTCTCTGAGGATAAGTCCTCACCAAGTCCGTTCGACCTTCATGAGATCGTTGGCAGTACAATATTATGTGCTCCCCGTTTTCGTCTGTCCAGAAACCTGAGAACGGCTCCATTTCAGTCTCCTAATCCCTAGCCTGCCATGTGCTGAACCAGTTACCCATTTTACTTAGCCGCGAATAGTATGAGCTGTAAGTGCCAGTCGGGGACTCGACCAAGAACACTACTCAATCAAACTGCCTCCAATCTCGCACAACCCAACCTTAGACTTTAAATTTGTTTAATTTACTCATTTAGTGAGTTACCCACCTCATCGCTAGTAGATTCTCATTCACAGCCGGCATAGAGGGAGATCCTTTAAACTTTTGCCTTGGATTATAATGGAAAACTTTTCTGCGCCCATTAGTTCAGAAAGTTTCTATTTATCCCGAAGTACAAGCGAGAACATAACATCATTCCACAGCAGCGACGGTGGCGGCGGCGACGTTTGCCTCGTTTCATCATTAAACTCAAGAGGAACACCCCCAAAGTAATACACGAAAGTATGCTTAAATGCAGTCATTATGCGAATCTGGAAAATTTAACTCACGGCACTATAATGCGATATGAATGAGTTCATACATGCCGTCGTCTCCACACATCGGGGTATGCATCTTAATTACAATGAAATGTTAGTCCTTACTGAAACAAGGACGCAGTTTTTTCTCTTAAATAGTTGGAAGCATGACAGACAGAGTGACATTGGGTAGAGGGTTAATGACACCTCAACTACTCTCATGCGTTTGACTATACAACACCATTTTATAAGATTAACAAAACACAGAGTGATTAATGCCTGAAGGATACCACCCACTGGGACCGCACCGCACCGCAACAATGCCTTCTCAACTTGAACAGCAATTTGAGTGGCTTGCTTGGTTTGTGGATCTCTTAATGTCATTTCTCATTACGATAAGTAATTCGGCTGAACTCGATTGTAAGCACAAGTAGGTATACACTATTTGCGCTTATTGGATAGACACAGACATTATCCTTGGGGCTATGTTATGTCACAACTCACAATATACGGGTTCGTGTTTGGGACTTGTTTCTAAGACTAGGCTGGAGCATGGGTATAAATGGATTTTAATATAAATATTGATTACAACCATCAACTTGAGGCGGAATAGAATTTTTGGGGAACTGCCACAGTCAAAAGGACCACAAGACTGCTCTAGGTAGTGCACGACGTATATGAGTGAAGAGACGATAAAAGGGTTCAGTAGATACTCCGAATGGGTGGTGTCCAAGCTAAAGGTGGGTGTATTCTACATTCGTTTATAATTCGCAGTAAATTTGGTTCGAAGTACAACATCATTGACTGTCCCAGTTTTGCTTTTAAAAAAACGGAACCCGCTTGGTTCCCTATGAGTTCTGTTTGGAGTGATTCTAAAAATGCATGGAGGATAGATGTCCTTTTTCTCCTCTTGCGAAACCTTGCTTCTTTAGTCAGTTTCTTGAGAGTTTCTGGAGTCTTCCTGCCTTCTTACTAACAAAGGCCTACCGAACGTTGTAGAGTCTCTGCCTGAGACACGGCTTATATCCTTTTACTATGGTCCCTGGCATGCTGCTTCTAAGTAAGCTAATCTCCGACTACGCACTGCTGCAGTTCAAAGTTCTTGCAATGACGCCAAAACTTCCAGGTTTAATATGGACAGAATAAAGCATCCATCAGTGCGCCAACATCAGCAACTCACTGCCTGCAACCATTCAATTGTTGGTTGAATGTTGGTCGATCGCATTGAAGGCATAGGACATGACTTTCCGAGAATACCTGGATGCTGATCGACGAACGAAAACAGATGAAAGTCCGCATAATCACTACCCCAACCGCAGAAGGGAGCTGGAGCTGGAATCCCTATATGGGATGAAAATGAGAGAAGTACAGCGTAGCGTACGAAGTGACAAACCCAACTACACTAAAGCGCTGGCTACAGAAGCAGAGGAGGCTGCACACAGGTGCGACAGCAGGACCGTCTATAGAATCACAAAGGAGCTGACAAGTGGTCGCAGCTTCAGCCAACACCCGGTGAAAAACCTAGACGGCTCTTTGCTTAGATCGGATGAGGAACAGCTACGGATTTTAATAGTGTTTTCGCCAGCGATATGCTCCCAAATCAGACACAGAGCTGCCCGAGGTACAAAATTCCCAAATATAAACATGACCCTCAGTAAGGATGAGATCACTGCCGCGATCAAGGAGGCCACACTCTCCGACAAGGTGACAGTTCCATAGCTACCCAATCTATGTAATGGAATTCGTTATACCTGGTAGAATACCTGGCGGTCCAAGGTGAACATGGTGCAGAACGGTCGAGATGGAGGCACGGCAGTTGGGAAAAAAGTTGGAGAGAACATTGCCAGAAACCATACACGATGGCGCGTAGACGTAGTAGAGGCCCTAGGTCTCACAGGAGATAAGTAAGTAAGTGTGCTGCTTCCAGTAGCTTCTAGTGTCTGCGACAAAGTGGTCATTGTACCGGAGGTTCGGTCTTCTTTGCCGGCTCGAACCTGCAGGCTGTTATTCGAAGACCCTCTTTGCTTAAGCATTGTTGTGCATTCGCTCGATGTAGCCAGCGACATTCTGGTATATCTTTTCCTCCTTTCTCTCTGCAACACTCTCTCTTATCGCTTCGACCAGTTAGATAATTGGAATGTCTTAGGCGTTGATGTCGAAGATCTTCCACTGTCTCGCGCTCAACAAAATTCGACACCAAACGGCGGACAGGCAAAGCTTGTGTCACATTTTTTTTGCCATATGCACTTTGCTTTGACACGAAGCAAATCACGCTTAAAATTGCTCTCAATTGACGTTTCCAAAACATGTCAAGACAATGACAGACGACAACTGACAATGGTATTCAATGCTTACATAACGACACGAAAGATGGCGCGACCTGTACTCACCACGTGTGTCTATACTAATTTTGAGGAATTCTTAGTAATTTTTTGCATTCGCTTATAATTCACAGTAAATATGGTCCATGCTGTGAGGCTAAATATTTAGAATTGAAACAGATTTTGAGAGGTCTTGATGTGAATGTGTACTCTCGGAGTTTGAGGGTCCCCAGAAAGTCAATCCTAGTCTTTGTTTCTGTTTAAAAACTTCAATTGTTTCTCAAGTAACTTATGCTTTCTAAGTCGTATTCATGAACTCCCCCTTTCTGGGCAAAAATCTTCCATTTTCTTCTCACAAAATCCTTTCATATCGCAGAATACTTAAAAACTAAAGGCCACCCTCTATATGCCAAGCTAAGACTGGGAAAAAAGAAACTTTTTCTAAATTTGAAAACTAAAGCACTATTTGGGACCACTTCGCCCCCCACTACCACCGAAAAAGAAACTCTTTACATCAATCTCGTTCAATTCCAATGGCAGTAGTGCTTGTAATAAAAGTAAATAAAGAACCAAAGAGACTAACTTTCTCTCCAAAAAGAAAACCCTGCAAACTGAGACAAACTCAAATGGAAAAGTTCCTTACTCCAGGTGTTCACTTACCGAATAGTAGAAACCACTAAAAAGTTATTTCGCAGGAAGAAGAAGAAACCCGCGCAAGTTTTGGCTGAATTCAATATTCACAGTGCGCCGCCCGTCGTCGTTCTCTAAACATACCCCCTCATCGAATAAAATTAAAATCCTTTTTGTTTTTTTTTCTAAACTTTATCAAGACGTGTAATGGTGAGTTCTCTCTTTTTGTTTTGCTTTCGACAAAGAAAACCAGTTGACAATAGAAAATGAACTTTTCCTCAGCGAATCGATTGCAATCGCGAGCGAGAACTAAATAGTTCGGCCGGGGTGTGTTCGTCAATACCCACAGAAACTATGTGTACTATCGATAAACAAAAAGAAAAGAGAGAGCAAAAAAAAAAAAAAAAACAAGTTTTAAAATCCTCAAAGTTCGTCCTGGGATTCGATTTCAGATTCAAACTTTTTTCTCTCCTTCTTCCCCCCCCCCATATTGAGATGAATTCATTTTGACGCTAGAGGGGGCGATTTGTGTAGTGCCGAACGTTTAATTGTTCGCAAATTGCTATGCAAATTTGTGCTCTTTACCGTTTGGGTATGGCTTCTTTTTACAAAGGACGATATAAGGATGCCTTTTTTTATTTCGGAGAAATTGAAATAGTTTTCGGCAAGCCTATACCTATTTGAGAATTGTTTCGTGTGTGGCCGTGTGGGATTGGTTTTGCTTTCAATTAGTCGCAAGCTTGGGGGGGGTTTTTCTTTTTAGTTTGTGTGTGTCTAGTGAACTATGTAGTTCATTTAGTTCAGTTGAGTTTTTAGGAAACAAAAGGGGTTATTTGCAATTTTTGAGGATTTACTTGAAAGAAAGGAATGTCTCACGTTTCTATAAAAATCTAAAAGGACTAAGCTGTGTCCTAAAGGTTGTGATATATTGTGCCCGGTGGGCCACTTTTGGTAAGCAGAATTGGGGTTGTGGGATGAACCAAGCGTGATGTTACGGTGCCCAAATCCTTACCTTCTCGTAGGATTTCTGAGAGAAAACAAGTAGCAACTTACGTCTTTTTTCCTCGTGTTTTGGGCCTCAGCGCTTGTTGTTCCTAGTTCCATGGGGGGCTACGTCTGGACCTAGTATCCATTGCTGCTGTATCCGACTCCTTGTAAAGCGCATCTTTAATTCTTTCATACACTTCCCCGCACTTTATGGAGTAACGTGGCAATAGGCTCTCTATCCTTAAAGCAGATAGAAGAGTTTTAGGGTCCGAGAACAACTCTTTAGTTCTCAAATAGACCCCTTTCAGTTGCCAATCCTAAAAGTGCCACAGAGACTGATATGGTCGTCGAAACACTCATAGGAACCTTCGTCGGACCGGTGGGTGGGACATGTCTTACTTGTAATCCAGGTGGCATAAGAAACTACTTACCTTCAAGGACTTGGATTGCATATACACACCCAAAACTTTGCTTTTTATCCATGCCCTTTGTGCTGAAAGGATTAACAAACATTTCATTACGAGAACAGATTTCAGCCTTACGTATTCGGGCCATTCGCGTTGAGATCCTGCTGCACTGCATTTCATTGTCACCCTCTAATTTCCAAGCATCTTTCTCGCTTAGCATTTGTCTGGTAGTGTTGTCCAGAGGGCTACGTGCTTCATAATGTCATGGACAAATGGATTTGATAGATTGCTTCTCTACAGTTTGATCTAAAGGAATTGTTGTGTCGTCTATAAATCCGTTGAGGCAGGTTCAGAAAGCACTGTGCTTCAGTTCTCCTCAACTCTCCAGAAGAAGTCTCATTCTCGACAGTTCAGCGCCATGTGCCTCCTACTGTGTCAACCTTCGAAAGTTCAGGAAAAAACTTAACGAAACTGCTTAAGAAAGCCTAGAATTGAAAAGAGCCCTAACCTATGTCTCAGAACAGGGCGTTTAATAAAGACCTTTCTTAAGAAGGTTGTTCGTAAGGCACTGCATATCTCGACAGCTTCTCATTCTTCTTCTTGAGCAGTAGAGCTCGTCGCTTCTCTTGCTAGGAGCAACCTCCGACATACTGTCTGGCATGATTCTTGCCAAGTCCTTGCTGCCTTCTCTGCTTTTGCATCTAAGGGAAGACACTGCAACTCTGGTTTAGGTTGCCGAGAGTTACCCAGCTGACGCAAGACCGATGGCATGAACCAGGCGAAGAGATACCTAATGGCAGGCTTGCATGAGGGTTGGTAGAACGACAGAGAGTTCAATGAAGATATGACGCATTCAATGAAGCATTGAGTGAATGGATATACCTAAGATCAGCTGGGATATCAAGCACGGGAAGAGTAGATCCTCCAAGAGAGTCTTAGAACTGTATCATCCATGAATAGGTACGAAGGCGTATCCCTAGCACCGATTGTTCTGTGAGAAACGCACATTCTGATAGTCAAGGCTACTTATATCGTTGGTGCAATTAAAAGACGTGGAAAGATCTATCCCCCATGAGTAAGGGTAAGAGTAGAGGCCGAGCAGTAACTTCATCCTCGCTTCCCTCAGACGTCATACGCAATTCCTATTTATGGGACAGCATTAGGTTATTACATGCTGTTCGTCCTGCAAGTTATGTTTAATCAATACTACCTTATCGCTGCGTCTCTCTAATTTGCTAAATGGATTGCCATTACACCGAAATTCTGTAACCCCGCACTCGAATGTATAGTATCTGCGGCGTTTAATTCACGCCAACAGCGGAATTAATGATACAAAACCACCTTTTGTCTAGTTGGTATCCTTGGCAGAAATCGATAGCCACAATCGAACCTCCTCCCCCCCTAGATTGTTTATACAAACAACCTCGACCGTATCCCCATATGCGAGAAGCGAAATCGAAATCACTGCACCATTCCTATCAGATGATTGATCAAATTACGTCGAAACCACAATCTCAGGCGCTCCACCAAACCTTTTGCTTACCTGGATGCTACAACACACACACACATACGTGTTTATCTCTTCGATACAATTAGTCAAATAAAGCGATTCAATCGTTTTCTTATCTTATCCCTCGTGACATCCCTTAAGCCGTGCACAAGAAGCAAGCTTCCGTGCAACACAACACAACAGGTAACAATTGAGATATTAACGCAGGTAATGACAAACGGATGACTGGGAATGATTTTCTCCGTCACACACACGCGCAGGCAAAAAAAAAAAACAGACACCAAATCATCCTTTTTTGGATAAGGATCTACAGAAGCGCGCCTTCAAGAGAAAGAATGGAAATTTTCCATCACACATCCTGATGTGATTTTTCTCTCTCCGTATGTCGTATAAAGTTTCCTTTCTCTCGTCCTTTTACACATCGTGTGGGCTTTTTGTACTAAGGACCTGGCGATAACAAGTTTTCTTCGTCAATGGAAAATTTTGATCTACCACAAGGTAATTCACATTAAAAATAATGTAATCGCAAATGGCTTTCGGGCTCAAAGATAGATGGCGCTCAAATGGGTGCGGGTTCTATCAGCCCTCGGGGGAATAAAGAGAAAGTATCTCGTTACAAAAGGGTGCTGCTACTGCCTATGTACGGTATCGTATGCGTTTAATGGAGTTATCATGTTAATCGGGTGATGGGGCCCCGTCCTTCCTCATGTTGGAATCAATAGCCTCGAGGGGGTAGCCTTTTCCGAAAAATAGTTTTTCCTGTTTACATCGTTGACACATAATAAATGTTTAAACTTTTACACGAACATGTTATGGGGAACAGGGATGTCGGAAGCAAGCTCGTGCACATGTGAACTATAGGTATTGGGCAAGTAGTTGCTACTTTAGTTCAATTTGATTGGCGATAGGGCGCTCCAAATGTCCTGAAATGCTCATATAACTTAGTTTAGTTCATTTAGTTCAACAGCTCACTTTGTTCAGGAACTTTTCGTTCATTACTTAGTTCACTAGTTCACTTAGACCAGATATCTGTTGAGTTTAGTTCTTTGTGGGGCAATTTAGTTCACTTAATCAGAAAGGAAGTCAGGAATTTTTTAACAGCCAAGTCAGGAACATATAGCCTGCCCTTGGGTGTGGTTGGGATCTTCTCTGGAAGTACTACGGGTAGTGCAGCTCTTTTCAAAAGTTTGCAGACTATCAAACTGAACTTTCTTCCGAATGCGGTTAAAGACTGCGCTAAAGCCTTCCTTATCATATGGGCCCCACTTGTTTTTCCGCAATCCATGACAGCAATCTGCAGCGAACTCCGGTTTGCCCTGCTGAAAACTATCCCCATGTCTGACTTTCAACTTTTGGGTAGATTTTTAGAGTCTTCCGGGAATCTAAGCCCCTTAGACCTGAAATCCTCCCTCTTGGTCCTAGCCATCTCACGATAATTCGCTGTGTTGAGGACCATACTATCAGGTTTAAAGGCAGCAAGGGGCGTCAGGATCTTCCACTCGGTACCTGGTATTTTCATGACAATGGTCACATCAATGCCAGTCGTTGTACTGACTTTAGGGCCAGAGGATAGAATAGACCTTTTTAGGTCGCAGTCCCTTTGCCGCGTAAGCAAGGATGGTATTGGTCGGTTTTCCTATAGAGTTTCCAAGCTTTTCTAAATAAATGTCTGTATCTGAGAAGCTCTTTGACGACAGTAGAACTCATAACAAAGATGTTTGCCAAATGTTCTCCACATGTTCGTAAGATGTTCCCGAGCTGCTCACGTAGCGTAGAGTTAAGAACAGCCGCTTTGGTCGAACCTTGCTGAGTAGTTTTAAACTCCCTGAGTGGCAGAGTATTGGTTAAAGTGTCATCTATATAGTTGTCTGTATAGTAAATGTTCGCCACATGTTCGCTAGATGTTCGCAGATGTTCCCAAACTGCCCACGAGGGGCAGAGTTGTGAACAACCGTTTTGGTGGGACCTTCCTGACTAGTCTGACGAAGGAAACTTATTCTCCTGCACACATTTAAGTTTTTTATACTCCCTTCGTGGTAGAGTATTGATTAAAGTGTCACCTTGCATGAACTTACCCTTCAAAAAAGCTGCAAGTTACAACCTTATGTAAGGACCTACCTCAACCCCCAACATTGACTGCATTTTCAAGCCGCCCTAACATCCTATCCTCTTCTACCCACACAGCAGAGTGCGTGCTGCGGCGCGACGACGTTCCATCCAAAGTAATCTCTTAAAAAACTTTTCTCATTTCGTTTAATCGGTTTCCATGTGCCCATATGTCGTGCCCTACGTACATGCACGCCACGCGAACTCGTTACATCAACTAATGATCGAAATTATTTCCGCGTCATGAATCTACCCGAATGGGGAATGCCCTCTCCCTTGCAGCATTCCTAAGAAATGCCATCAGGGTGTCACCGATTAAGCGATAAATCAGTGCACACACACACGTCGTATCTGCGAATCTGAATCCACGCCTGATGCGCCCTTCAGATACATTTTGATTATCACATGCTAAGCGGAGAGAAAAGCTTTTTAAGAAATTTGAACGCGTCTTTTAAAGAAATTACTCCTCCAACTCCAGAGTGTGTGTCTGTGTGGTGTGCTGTGTGTGTTGGCAGGAGGGAGTCCTAATCTCTGAACAAGAAATCCAATGGAATTCCCAATTCGCTCGAGTGTTTGCCAACGACGACGACGACTGACGGAAGGAGCCAACGCACGGATTAGAATGAATGCTGCTTAGAGCAGAGTCCTTTTGGTTTTCATAATGCAATTTTATGTTTTTGTGTAATATTCGTTCACAAGTGTTGCTACTTTCTGTGCTCCTATTCAAAAATGGTGCCGAGGAATCGTCTTGAAATTCTACGCGAAGCACATTTGTTATTGGATTAAGTTCACATACGAGTAGCCCACTGCCACCCCAAGGAATCCCGCAGGGATTCTATCTCTCGTCTGAATAGAGCCATAACTACAGCGAATATTTGCATTGAATTCATAAGATACTTTTGTGTGTGCATGTGTATCTTTTTACTTGAGTTGCAACTAAGCTAAGCTGGTTGTAGAAGCAATTTGAAACGCGTTTGAGGGAGCTTAACAAAAAAAGAAAGGCAAAAGCGTTTCACCAGGACTCTGAGCGGGATGTTGTTGCTCAGCTTAGGAAAGCTGATTTAAAGGGATGCCAATGATTCTGTTAAGGGGATTTCACAGTGCAATGACTTTATTAGATTTATTCTAGCTCTTTATCGGGGTGGAATATGTATGAGTAGCATATTAGGAAGATAAGGCAAATCAAGTGCACGGAATTGAGAAGTAAATTTGAGTGATGCGTCGGTAAAAAGGGGCGAAAAAACTTGGGTTTGCTTTGGCTATTTTGATAGGTAGGATTGGATTCTTCTTGGGAATTTCTTGGCACTTCTACTCTATTTGGTTGTTGAGTGTGATGGAAAGTATTAAGGACTAAAACATGCCGAAATCGCCTGTCAATGTTCGTCAAAATTCTCGGATACAAGTGCTGTTTTCACAGTTGACTTTGGAGTACCTCAAGGTTGTGGTATAAGACTGTGACTCTTTAACAAACTCAACATCTGATCTGGGGAACTAATTGCCTTTAAACAGTTTATAAGAGGACGATATTCCTTTCCTAAGTGAACATTTCTCGTGGTGTGTAGTTGGCTTTCCAAGGTGGCGCTCAACAAGGTTTAGTTCTAAGACCTTTGCGCCTTTTTTTAACTTATTTGATGACTTGGATGAGACGACGTTTGCTAACTCTATGCTAACGACAAACAGCAAGGAAGATTCTCAATGCTTAAATGTAGAGTAATCACTGCTAGGTAAAGATTTCTAGGCAGTAGTTAAAGGGCTGTCTATAGTCTCCAACAGGATTCCAGATAGACCTTTCAAAGACAACGAGCATCTTAACATTAGGGAAAGCCAAAGGCAATAAGGTTTCGAATGAAGAGCGAAGAACTAGCCTCGCTTGGATACCATTCCATGATAGCTCTCAAATGGGTTCCAGGGCATAGTATAGGGCCAGGCAAAGCTCAGCTCTCCATTGCTCACTTGCGGAGCAAATTTCTATCTACAGGGTAGAGAGTAGCGAATGCTCATCGATCTTCCTCCAAGTTTCAGCTAAAGTCCATATGCGATGGTGTGTCTGCCTTCTACCGACATAGTTGCATGCCTTTTCGCAGCTTTCCTGTCCATGGTATCCTGCGTTGTGCTGCTGATTGCTTCTGATTCTAATGCAAGGTGTTGTCTGAGCCTTTCGGTATTCGACATTCAGGAAGTTTGAGCAGTTGCTGTGAATGGATGAAGTAGGAAGGCGTATATGATCGCATTCTTGTCCAATATTTGCTCTACGTCTGAAGCAGACGTTTGTTGGCTTTCAGTTGAGCTTGAGTCCCAGGTGATCGTCTGGCAGGTGTTTTGCTGAAACAACCAGCCTTCAATGAGAAGACGTTTGATATTACAGAACAAACTGATAATAGTAAGTAATTTTGGTTTCCGAAGCCAGAAACTATCGTTCCATCTTGTTGCTCCCTGCTTTGGAGTTGAAATCTTCATCATCATTACGATGAGGACACATGAGGTGCTTGACTGTGGGCAGTATCTATTTAACTGGCTTTCTCACTCAGTCTCAAGGTGACGCTTTTATATCGTGTAAGCCCAAGTTCCATCTGGAATGAGTCCTGGGGCTTCTTAATGTTCCAGTAACCTGTCGTCGCCTTAGCCAAAGATCGTCAACATCGTATCCGCAGCTAAACTGAAAACCACACATAGAGAGAACCTCTGACAAAGTAACTACAGCCTTCTGGGTCTATTGTAGGTAGACTGGACTTACATCAAGACAATCACTTCAACCAACCAAACTGTCATCCGATCCGCCCCTCAAAAAGAACAAGAACTTGTCCAAGACCTCCCCATATTCCTCATGCGAGTAGTCCATTCCATTCGTATATTAACGGCTAGAAAGTTTCAAAAGAGGCCAGGGTTGAACTATCAGCTCCAAAGTGGAAACTCTCAACACCACAAGGATAATTTACTTACTACATCGTCCATGGATCTCTGTGTCAAAGAGTGTTGCAGGATGTGGAAACAGAAGCGTTTCCCTGGCAAAGAAGCTGCTGGCCAATTTGTCATCTTGCTAATTCCTATATTCAGAATTTCTGGATGGAATCGGCTATAAAATTGACATTGCTCTAAGAGTTCTAGTGATCTGGTAACAGTAGCAATCAGTGGTCTTGGTGCTAGTCTGACTATCTGGAATGAAGTCCCTTAAAGAACCTGTCTTCGTACTCTTCTTGTGGAAACAGTGTTACTCTTTTGGATGCTTGTAGATTGTTGTGATTGCTAACTTTTTCTTCTTTGAAACTTCGTCACTTTGACAGGGTTCACTACATTGCTTAAGCCGTCTCAATCACACTCTAAAACTATTGAATCCTATACAATGGTTCATGCCTTAGCTAACCTCACCCTGACATCGTATGAGACAGCTGCCGTTGTTATCCTTTCTGTGAGCTTCTGTCATTCTCCTGCGTTGCTAATTATGCCACTCGAAAAGAACTCTGGGCAACTCCTCTGTTTTGGAAGAAAGACTTTAGCTCTAAAAGGCACAAACAGATGGCGTTCTTGGTTGTGGAACTGTGGTTTCTGTCCAGGATATTATCTGTCACATTGGGTATTTTCAAGCGAGATCTGCTGTCAGCATGGAATGTGAATGGACCTTAATAATCAGGTTTCTGTCCAGGATATTATCTGTGTATATCCAAGTGAAATCTACTGTGATGCTGTGAATGCAATATCACCATTCACTGGCTCGCATTCGCAGCTTTGCTAACCTGTGAATGGAGCTTAATAATCGACTGTAAGCAAAAGACCTTTTCGCTTGATGAGCATTCTTTTCCATGAAATTTCGTCAAAGATTTTGCTTGAGTTGCTAAAATTTGGCTTATCTCGTAAATTTTTCATCTGTGTACTCAAAAATACCCATTCCACCCAACAAGTCCCACCATTTCAACTGTCTAACCTCAAAAGAGCGCCAATTACTCTCCATAAAAATGTTCTGCTAATTGAAAAACAAGTTTCAAAAGAGTCGTGGTCCAAAAGAACCACACTCTGTTAAATAGTCATCGCCGCCATTTAACTAACAACAAACGGAAACTCATAAACACTAAGTACCTACTCTTTTAGTACTATAAAACAGTTTCACATAATTATGACACGAACACTGACAACCTAACCAAAACGCGCAATGCAACTCAAATTTTGAGCAAAAAAAAGGAAAACCCAAAGGACATCCAACCGCATTCCTAGCAGCACTAGCTCGAAGCAAATTCGTTACTAATTGTTTCAAATCAGACCGCGGTTCTCCGAAAGGAACTAAAGCCACACACACAACAGTCGTGTCGGAATAGAGAGACAAACTCAGCACCAACGTATGCCTCGAAATTGTCCTTGTCCTTTTTGTCTGTTATATAATAATAATAACGGTATCTAACAGTAGAAAAACTCACACAAAACAAACTTTCCTTTTTCGTTCCAAAAAAAAAAAAAAAACACGAGTCAAAACGAAACTTTTTCTCATGTTTGACAAAGAGTTCCTCGATGGTGGTGGAGAAACAGTCAGAACAAGGAGGACAAGGAGGACAAGGAGAATGTGTTCCATCCATACAAAGAATAAAGTTTTGCAATATCGCATAATGCCTTAATGTGACACATACCCTATCTCCTGCGATGGAAACGAGGGAACAGCAGAAGAGCTACACAGCTGCCGTCAACATCAGTCGATGTGTGTGTTTGTGCGGAACATGCAAAAGGAGCAGGACCTCCTTCATATTATAATGATTTTATGTTCTACAATCTTCAATGGCGCGCTGGATGAAGTGACGTAAAACACACATTTACACATATAAATGTGCACACAGTTAGTTCTATTGGGAATTTTCTCCTTTTTTTTTTTCTCTCTTGTTCGTCCTTTTTATTTTGCTGTACAAATATTTGAAAGGTAAATAGATTGCGAAACAAGTTTTATCATAGTTTTACAAAAGGACTCGAGGAACTTCTGTCTGATGGCAGAAGGGTCTACGACTTTAGGGGGGGTAGTTCACAATGAGGTCTTCACGTGCGAGACATTCCTCGTGTAATAGTGTCAGCCTACGGAAACTGACGTCTTGACATAACCCCACTAAGATCCTTCTTTCTTCTCTTTCTTAACGACAAAATTATGGTCCGGAGTAGACTATCCGCCCACATTCTTCAAATCGCTGTCAATGTTCAATCACTCGGCCCAATATATAGGGCAATACGGCCTCAATGTAAGCCTTGAGCTTGTCCAAAGTTGGCTTGTTAGAGTAGACTAAGGAAATGACGTGCCCCTCAGTGAAAAGGGGAGTATTGTAAGAGTTAACTGAGGAGTATTTTGTGTCTGAGGGGAGTACAGGACCTGCCTGAGAACTTTAGAACTTTTGGCCATCACACACTGAACCAATTTTACCCTGGAGTAACCCCGAGGTACATATCTTTTACTCTCATTACACTGGATGAATAATGCGGAGTAGAATTCGTTATACATTTTACAGCCTGTTCAACTGCTTCAAGACTGGAAGAATATTTTACCCCGTTTCTTACTTCACACTCTATCTCTCTCTCTTCTCATAAAGTGAGTTTTACCCCGGGGTAAGTGCACCAGTGTATGATGGCTCATTCAATGAAAAAAGGCTGAAAAGGCAAAGTACGAAAATGTTTTAAATGGAGTAAAATCAGGACGATCCTCCATACGAGCTACTTAAAACGAATATACCAAAGAGCCAAAGTGTCAGAGTGAAGCTTGAAGCGTTTGACATCCTTCGATGCGGCAGTTGGCTTGTCCATTTGCCTAGAACAAGTATCAGGATGGCTGTCCATGTGTACCAATCGAATTGAAACAGTAGCACCGTTGTGAACCTTGGGTGTGACACTTCGACAAGCCTTCGGCGAGAAAGGATAGTGCGTGTAGATTGTCACGGTACTACTACTTCTTCTCTTTTCGACAAGGACATTTACGTTCAAAATAGAGCGGCTCCAACAAAGCTCAAAGATTTGCTTCAACATTCGTCTAGGATGCGATACATTCACTGGCCATATGATGAGTTAGTTCTGCTTTACAACTGGGACACTTTGTTCTTGGCGTTCAATTAAAAGCCTGAGAGAAGAAGGATCATTTTCAGGATCAAATGGAAGTTCAAACTTACACAAGTGACTTCACTGAATTGACGAAATCAATCCTGACATCGATATAGTAGACAGTTGCCCTTCCATTCAGGCCATTCAGGACTATCCCTATTAGCAAAAAGTGGTACCACATTGAGACCATGAAGCATGTAGTAGCACAGGTTGTAGGTTGGTGTTGACCAAAAGCAATGAGGGTTGAGAATCGTGACTGATTTAGTATTCGTGATACTTTTCCTGGTTTGGAGATGAGGGAGTGTGTATAGCTCCGAGTATGTGCCAAAGAGTTGGAGGTTGTTTTCATCTTTCATTGGACAAGGATTCCATTCTAATGGCGTGTTTTCCCATCAGGCTGTGTCCTTCTATGAAGTTTATATTCCTTTCTTTTAGAGATAGGAGCTTTTGGGTTATCTCTACGTCCAGTAGGGGTAAGACCTGGTGCCTTAGCAACCCGACGTTTCTAGAACTTTGATTGCTGGCTTTGATCTTCGTCCAATGAGTTTCTTTTCGGTTTTCCTTCTGCTGTACCTTTCGGTTTTCCCAATCTGCTTCTTTAGTCTTTACTTACTTACTTACTAACGTCCTTTATCCCCTCGGGGGGCATAGGGCGTCAACGTGCCATCTTGTTCGTACTTCTGCAACGCGTTTGAGCTCTCTCCAATTCATTCGTAAAGAGCTCGATTCCTCCTCAACTGTTCTGCCTCACGTTTGCCTCCTTCCCACATGGATGGTGGAAAGCATTCCGAACGCAGCTTTGGCCTTCTCGATTCTGCTGCACACGTCCAGTTCGGTGCCACCACGGTTTGCCGAGACCACACTTCCTAGGTATAGAAAGTTGTAAACTTTCTCGACTTCCTGTCCGGCAATGTTAAGTTGGGCGCTGGTATTAGAACTGCTCACGGCTTTTCTTTTGGCTGTGTTTCAGCCCCACTTTGTTTGCCTCAGCTTCTAGATTCTGGACCATAAGATGGAGGTCCATTGTCCTATGTGAAAGTAGACAAACGTAGGTGTTTAAGGGAAGATGTCATAGTCCAGTGGACTCTAGTGTTTCCTTCCGTCAATGCTGCACGGAGAACTTTACTGATAACCACTAAGAATAGCAGCGGTGACAGTATGCATCCTTGGCGTACTCCGCTTCAGACTTCAAGTTCTTCTCACATCTTGTCTTTGTGTAAGACGTGACACTTACTGCCCTCAGTTTTTCTGGGATACCTCTCCTGCGCAAGGCCAACCAAATAGCATCTCTATTCAAGCTGTCGATGGTCTTCTTGAAGTCGATAAACAGCGGATGTAGAGGAGACCTGTACTCAACGCATTGCTCGATTATGATCCTTAAGGTGTTAATATGGTCGATGCAGGAGGATCCAGCACGAAAGCCTGCCTGTTCGACGTCGAGTGTTGAATTCAAATGTTCCTTCTTCAGTCTTTAGTTGGTTGGATCTTTAGCGCTCTTTGCTTTATCATCGTTGGGTGTTGGCTCCCTCTTCCAAGTCGTTTGTACTTCCTTCCATTGGGTGTCCTGAGCACGTCTCCTTTTTGTTGATTGTAAAGGAGTTCATTTCTAGTGTGAATTTTGCATGCGCTGTCTTGGCTGTTAGCTGGCGTTAGACGGATTCTTTACCCGCTGCATAGTAGGTCTTACGTCATGGTGCACAGTGTTTCTCTACAAACGAAGCTTGGCAATGTATTTATGATCCATAAGTCCTAGTGTGTGGCATGCTTCTCTAAGACTAAACGGATCCAAGTCAGAGAAGTATCTTCTCTCATACAGCAGTAAGGAACTGAAACACCTTTTTGGTTAGACTTTCATAAAAAAAACCTCTAAAGGTCTTCAGTCAAAGTGTGTAAATGTTCCAGAGTTTGACACTATTTAGTGCCTCCTCACCTGGTACTTCTTATTCGTGTCCATTCTACTTAGTGCATCTGCCAATAGAAGGTGTCTGAAGCCACTATCGCCAACTTTTTCCTTGGAAACAATCCTTTCATCGAAGTTGATGGAAAGAAAAAACTTTCTTTTTCGCACCACAAAACTTTAGCCTCTGTTAACCGAAGAAAGTGCGAATATTATTGTCTTGTCCTGACTCACGTCGTTTACAGACTCAATCCCATTAAGTTTCGGTCCATCCATACAAGCAAATAGCATATCCTTCCGCCCATCCAGCAGCAGGAGAACTTTTCAATGACCTTGCTGCGCTTAATTACAACTGACATTTCATAGCGAAGCCACCATTAGTTAATTAAATTATGAGAGACCAACTTACCGCAGCACTTATGATCGCCAGCAGGAAACTATACCTCGATGAATAAATATCCTTCGACCTCCTTCCTCACCCAGCGGCAGCGCCTCATAAATATGGAGATTCGAAAAGTTTTCTGTTTTTAAAATCTGCCAAAAGTTTCAAGATAGTTTGTTGTGCGGGCTACGAAACAAGAGGGACCAAGTTCTCGTCCTAATGGAGTTGACGTCTAAATGAATTTTGATTGCATGTTACGCACGCACGAATCGATCAAAAGCGTGCTCCTTTTCATCTCTTCCTTTTTGCAGCGTCATCGCGCAATAACTCAAGCAAAATTCCTCCAACTGACCAAAAGGAATCAGCGGCGAATTTTTCAATTTTCACATACCGCACTTGTGGTAGGTAGCAGTTTTTACAACTGATTGCATTCCAAGGATATGATATCCTTTTTGCGCCACAAAATGGTTTCATTTTGAAAAATAAACGAAATAGGTCGAAGCAATACGTTACAAATCTCGTTAATATCCTTGGATTTGCGACAAAAAAAAAACCAAGAGAAGAGAGTGTAAGGATACACAGCAGGAACCTCAAAAGCATTAATCAAGACAATTCCAACGGCATCCCTTGGTTTGGTGCTGCCTCCCCCCGCCCACCATACCTTTGACAGTAATTTTTCATTCTGCTGGTTTCGACAGCGCGATTATCGAACACGGCCATGATGTGTGTTTCGTTTTGTTCGTGTCCTTTTCCGTTATTGTATGGGTATGAGAAGAGAACTAAATTGTGCGGAAAGCCAATTTTAAATTGTCCTGTGCGTTTGTGTGTGTGTTTGTGTGTTCGTCTGTAAATTTAATGGCACACATTATGCTTTTGTTGTTTTTTTCTTCTTCTATCTTTTTGTCCTGGGATGTGTTGTCTATTTCAAGGACACACCCAGATAGCATGGTTAATTTTCGGTCTCTAAAAAAAGCAAACCATTTACTTGGGGGGGTAATTTACTGCATGTAGAAGCAGAACTGTTATCATGTGTGACCATAAATCGAAGGTTAATCCTGGACGGTTATAGTCCTATTAATAGGGATCCTGGCGGCATAATAATATCAAAGGGTAACGTAACGAGGTGTAGGCTATTTACGTTTGCTAAAGTTCAACTTTAGGTGGCAAATTGGGTCTTCTTTTTATCTGAAAGGATTCAAAAAAAACTGTAGTTTGCCGACAGAAGTAGTTTGACAGAGGTTTGAGGAGACTAGCTGAGTCAAGGGTCCTTGTAGTTTTTAAAAGAAGAAAAGGGACACGTCCCTAATCTAATGTCAAGATACTGTTATTTATAGCGCCTGGCAAAGTGTCCCACCGTGTCCTTGTGTCAATTTAAATATAAATTATTGAGGACGAGAATTGAGCTTGAAGGAAACAGAGACATCTGACAGGAAGTCGGGGCATCATTCTGGGAAACAGAAGATATATTTGATGGACGTATAAACTGGATAAAGAAACAGGCGAGGACAAATCTTCATCTTCCCTTTACCTTCATCGATGAAGAGAACTACCTTCCTTTGATCGAAGAGAACCAAATCACTTCTTGGAAAGTCGAAAGGCCAAAGAAACTGGTGGACAGATGAAGCTAAGGTAGTGATAGAAGAAGTGGTACTTACTTACGTCCTGTATCCACTTGTGCTTCCTAGGGCCTCTACAACGCAATTTCTGGAAATGTGCCTCAGCTCTCCCCAATTCTTTCCCTTCTCCACTGTTTTGCGCTCAAGCAAAGAGGCCTCTATCGGGTTGTTGGCTATCCAGGTGACTATCTTCAGAATAGCCGCCCAGAGAAGAGAGAATTCTTAAGAGCAATGGTTATGGCCAACGATAAAGTTCTCCACAGCTGGACAGCACAGTATTGCGAAGTTCTTTTGAATGGGAACAGTTTCTCCAAGTATTCCTTCCAAGAACCGCTTCTGACCATTTTGAAGTATCTGACGTTATGTGGTGCCTACGAATGGTTTTGAGGAAGCCTTTGATAGACAACCAAGAGATCGAATACGGATGGCAAGTTAACGAGGAGACAGGAGCAAAGACAAGAGGAGCTACCAATCAATCTTGTTGTACACCAGGGAAGCATCCTCAGTCCTTTGCTAGTTATTTGCTCAGTAAAGGCTCTTGAAGCCATGAGGGAAACTTAGCGATGTCGGCTTCTTTCAGGAGTTGTTTGAAGTAATGCTTTGTGCTCTCTCCTTTGTGGCATTTATAAAAGCTCCTACTAACTCTTGGCTTAGAGAATGCATTAGAAGAAACCTCCGAAGATCTCATATCAACATTCTTTCAGACAGTCAAGCAGAACTCAAGGCTCTTAACTCCTACAACTTTGAGTCTAAGCTAGTCTGGAACTGTCTCCAATCCACCATGGACACAGGGGCATCCCTGGCAATGAAGCCGCCGATGAGCTTGCCAGACAAGGTGCTCAGGCTCCTTTCATTGGTCCTGAACCTTTTTGTGGCCCACAAACTAGTCAAATCAGAATGGAGCTCAGCAGATGGCAATGACAAGAATCGCTCTCCTACTGGAACTCTCTAAATGGCTTAAAACACGCCAAACAATTCATCAATTTCTCAAATTAGTTGTATGTATGTGCCTTGCTTCCAGGCAGCTTGATCGTAGAGATTGGATCATTTCAATCAGCAGTTGGGATGATTCAAGTTGTATTCTTGCTATGATCGTTATGAGGGTAGACTTCGCTGACTCGCGAGTATCTACTTGTTCTGCCTTGGAGTGGTTAAGATTTACTTGGATGCTGGTCAGGACTAACATAGTCTAGAAGCTTTTGTATGCTGTCTACTAAGAGGGAAAGGGTTCAGATTCTACCCCCTTTGCTAAGAGTTTGACTCATTTATACAGTCATCTCTGATGTGTGTCCATTTTGACCAGCTGATACAAAGGCTAGATACTTTAGATGGCTCTTTTGACGTCCTCCTGAAGAAGGGATTCTCTGCTTTAGTTAACCCATCCATTTTGCGATCCAATCCATCCATTCTCTGTCGCGAAAGAGCGACCTGTAGTTTGACTAGGGTCTATGCATTGACGCTGTAACTTGTATGCTCCTTCTTAAAGTCAAAGTATCTCTTCAGCTTTCAGATGCAGCGGCAGGTGGTTGGTATATTGTCTTCTGTACCAGTTCCCCTCACCAATCGTAGATAGTAGAAACCTATTCCTCTTGCCAGTAAAACCAGGCTCAAAGGTCTGTTCAAGCATCGCCTTGTTGCTCCTCAGTGGTGATGTGTTACTAGGACCTCAGCATTCTCCTTACACTTCAGTCGCTTGGTTGGTTACGACTCTGTCCATAATCGAGGTTAACCAGAGCACCGGCACAGCCGTAATGAGGCATAACTTCCAACGCAGAGAGTAAGTAAACTGAAATTACAAATATACTTCAGCGAATCATTGCGTTTCGCAGTAAATTGTTTCGCATTTGATTGATGGCTTTCGTTCAAATAAATCAGTGAGTACAGTAGAGACGTTTATCCTTTGTGCTCCTATTGACGTCAGTATTTAAGTATTTCAGCGGCTCCTTTGAAGGAATTAAATATTCAATTCAAAGCATCGGTTAGGCAATAACTCTTGATGGCCTCTTGATGAAATCCCCTTCCTAAAAATAGTTAATTTTTCTCCATTCGTTCGGTAATTAGTTACAAGAGGAAAGTACCTAGTACTAGGAAAAGTTTATTACCCATCAAGCTTGACGTATAAATGGCTCTCGTCCTAGAACTTGGTTTTTTCTTCTTCTCCTCACACAGTAGAGCTTAAGTGTGTGCTCTTGTCTTGTGCACCACCAAATGGCATCGTCGAAGTGGACATTTTAAGACCCACCACAAGACAGGAACACGTTCCTCATAATTTTTCTCCCCTCTAAGCTGGTTCATGATGGCGTACTCTCTCTCCATCATCATCGTGTGCTGTGTGTGTGTCCTTAAACCCTTTCTACGAATGCTGTTTGGCCATCATTTATGCTGCCGGTGGAATGGTTGATGGTAAGCTCATGCGGCTTCTTTTAAAAGCATTCCTCGGTTGAGTCCTTAGAGTTGATGATGGCTATACTCAGTGTGTGTGGTGTAATAATATTGTTCCCACATAAAGTCAGACTAATAGCGGACCGTATGTGATGGCATTACCAACGGAATGCCAATGCGAATGAGAGAAGAAAAAGGATCGGCTTCTTAGGAATTCGTCGTTGTCCTTGCTTTCTTCTTTTATTGTTTTGTTCAATGGAATTTTCGCTCTCTCTCATGCGTGTGTGGGGTGTAATCCATGAGCTCCAACTGTCAGATTATGTCGACAGAAGGAGGAATGTACAACTCACTAAGTAATAGCATCTACGCTGATCTGGTGTCAGCAATGCACTCGCTTGACATACGCTCCATTCGCTTTGGCTATTGTTCTACCCCCAGGAGGCAGAAGACAGAAGGCAGGAGACAGGATTTGCAAAGAAAGGCGGCGGCGTCTGGCAAGGAGTGATTATTATAGGATTCTTGGACCTTTAATTTAAGTGCTTTTACGTGTGCTGCGTTCACGTGTATTAAATATTAATATGTGGAATTATTTCCTCTCTTCGGAGGGGAGGGAGGGAGCAACAAACTGGACGGAAATAAATGCTCTTTTCTTGTTATCTGTCGTCTCTAGTTCGGCCAACATCCTCCGTGCAGGATTAATGTCAGTTGTTTTTCGGGCAGAGTGTTATGGAACTGATTGAAATCGACCTTTTTACTTTGTGCTACTACTGCTGGCAGAGGAAGAGTGATGTCCTGTAATTAGTTCCATGATTGAGACCATAAATTATTATATGAGAGCAATTAATTTAACCCGGATGGTGGCTCATTATTTAATGAGATTTTCTAGATTTCTCCTTCTTCTATGTATAAACATTTCTGGTTAATGAATGAACTCGTACACAGAGATACTTTTGTTTACATTCACATCAAAGGGAATCTGTAGCTAGCTTTGGGTTGAGGCATTCAACTTCAGATACACCAAAACTAAGAGGAAAAAAACTTGAGCAAGAAATGTTGTATAAAAGGTTTAAACAGCCAAACAAATTAATTAGCTGAATTTATTGATCGACATAGTGTCGGGTCTCTCTCTAAAATTTGTATCTATACCGTCGGTGGTGGTGGCTACACTGACATCAGAATTGTTTTCATATGATCAGTGATCAGCGATCAGCTTGTTGGCAGTCAGTTGGGTGTGTTTATTTGTTTGTCTTGTGTTTAATTGGGGTTAAGTTAATTGGTCTTAATTTGTTTTTCAATTGGACGCTCTAAAGGTGAGTGTACACTTAGTTTTACCATCGAAATGTGGTATGGAACGCATGTGAAGTTGCAATTGATAGAGAGATTCTAAAAAAGAAACAAATGGGTACGGGGTATAAAAACATCAATCATAATGTCTTTATTAGAAAATTCGTGATTTTTTTGCCTTTTGTGCGAAAACAAAGAGGCAACTAAGTTCACGGTTGAGTGCAAGACATCATATCCTATGAATTGTATTTGGGCTACCGATCCTAGGGGTGTTTGACTGACACGCCCACTTCTCATTTGGAAAAACCGTTTCTTTTCCTTAATTTTGCATGAAACTCGAAAAAATTTACCTAAGCAATTTTGTAGATCTTTTTTTTGTCCATAAATCGTTCGTACATTGTGGGTAGCTACGCCCACTTTTTAAATGCGTTTTTCTTAAAAAAAAACGTCTGCCTCTCGGTCTGTCCGTCCAGTTTTCCACACAAATTTCCACGCCTCAACTCTTAATCTCACTCGGTCGAAGCAAGGTCTTTAGAAAAAACGTGCAGTACAAGTGTAAAGACTTCTAAATTTGTTTGCACTGACACGCCCACTTCTCATTTTGGAAAATGCCTTTTTTCCTGAATTTTATATGAAACTCGAAAAAATTTACTTAAGCAAATTTGTAGATCTTTCCTTAGGCTATAAATTGTCCGTACCTAGTGGATGGCCATGCCTACTTTTTAAGGGCGTTTTTCTTAAAAGAAAGAGTTTTTACCAATTTTTTTCGAGAGATGTCAATTCGGAGGTCTGATAGTCCGTACAAGATGACAAATTTTTATAATTTCAGCACTTACACACGCACTTTTTGAAGGTTTTACAAGAAACTTAAAAAAAAAACAATCTGTCTGGAGCGGATCGTGTGATAGCCTATCCCTTGCCTATGTACATGATCTCCATCTTCTATTATTGTAATTGCTTGAAAAAGTGTGTTTTTTTAAAAATTTCTTCTAGATTTTAGAACCATAACCTAAATTTTCTCAAAAGTGGGCGTGGTAGTGAGCGGATTTTGAAAATGTTTACACTTGTGTTGCTTACTTTTCCAAGGACAAAATTTCATCAATTTCCAGCTTTTGATCCTGGCTTCAAACTTGGCGAACTCCATGGAGTGGATGTACAGTCCTACATTATATTTGGCAAAGCAAAGTCCAATCCTGATAGCGTTAGATGCAGAACTCTGTCGTACATAAATACTTCCACAAAAGAGGGCCCAAGGACCGACCCCTGTGGTACTCCCGCAGTTCGTTAGTTTATTTTGGTCAGTCATTTTAAGCATCTAGTGTTCGTGCCTCTTCGCTTCTGTATTGTTTGAACTGTTGTATATCCTACCGTCCTACTGAGTGTCTCCTCTATTCTCGGCCACTGGTCTGCTTTGCATGATTCTCCCTGGGTTCTCATGGTGACTTGCTTCATTTAGGTAGCAAAATAGGCGCTACAGTTTCTATGGTTTAAGGAGGATCCCTTCCATAGGGTACGTTGTCTTCTAGTCTCTTTGCTGGTCACTTATCTAATTGCATACTTTGTACAGCTCATAATTCGGAATGTGTTCCGGGCTTGCTCATAAAGTATGCTCTATTATAGTCCTCAGAATTGTTAGGGGGATATTCGTGAGCACTTAGTGCTCTTTCGCACTTTTATCACCATCCAATATGCTACCCTTCAGTTGTTTGAATCATCATAACCTGAATATATGGTTTCTTTGGCCTAAACATACCTAGATACACGTTCCAGGTCTTTCACTGGATCGCTGGGATTTGCGCTGAGCTTGAAAGCACTTTTCTCTTAACGTTCTGATGCCAATCATTCAACCAGTAGCTTTGAAGACTCAATTCAAATAACTCATTAAATTTCCGGCAATTTTCGCCAGAAAATCCTTTTAAATAAATCACAAAATTCGTAGTCCTTTTGGTTGAGGTTTTTCTTACAACTTATCTCGACCACATCGCCAGCACTCTCACTTTTCCGACGAGAAGGTTTACTTTCAATTCTCCTCTGAATAGGGTATTGTACTCTTCTTAAGCACCTAATTCCATGCCATTGTCATTGCATTTTAAACAGACTGTGAATCTATCACAAGTCATATCTAATCTACTGCTCCATCCTCTCCCAGAAACGTATATATTAAATAGTCTGTTCCACTATGTGACTGAATCCATTGGCACACACACAACAGTGTCATCGTTGCAACAACTCGGGCGATGGCTTTTAAGTAATATTGGATTACTTCCAAAAACTTTTCCATTTCTTCTTCTTTTTTTACTTGTAACTACTGGCAGCAATGCTATGGACCGTGTATTGGTTTCATGAAAATAGTCTCAGTCTCAGTCTTACAACTTATTTAGTCTAGTCTCAGTCTCAGTCTCAGTCTCAGTCTCAGTCTCAGTCTCAGTCTCAGTCTCAGTCTCAGTCTCAGTCTCAGTCTCAGTCTCAGTCTCAGTCTCAGTCTCAGTCTCAGTCTCAGTCTCAGTCTCAGTCTCAGTCTCAGTCTCAGTCTCAGTCTCAGTCTCAGTCTCAGTCTCAGTCTCAGTCTCAGTCTCAGTCTCAGTCTCAGTCTCAGTCTCAGTCTCAGTCTCAGTCTCAGTCTCAGTCTCAGTCTCAGTCTCAGTCTCAGTCTCAGTCTCAGTCTCAGTCTCAGTCTCAGTCTCAGTCTCAGTCTCAGTCTCAGTCTCAGTCTCAGTCTCAGTCTCAGTCTCAGTCTCAGTCTCAGTCTCAGTCTCAGTCTCAGTCTCAGTCTCAGTAGCAAAATAGGCGCTACAGTCTCTGTCTCTGTCTCTGTCTCTGTCTCTGTCTCTGTCTCTGTCTCTGTCTCTGTCTCTGTCTCTGTCTCTGTCTCTGTCTCTGTCTCTGTCTCTGTCTCTGTCTCTGTCTCTGTCTCTGTCTCTGTCTCTGTCTCTGTCTCTGTCTCTGTCTCTGTCTCTGTCTCTGTCTCTGTCTCTGTCTCTGTCTCTGTCTCTGTCTCTGTCTCTGTCTCTGTCTCTGTCTCTGTCTCTGTCTCTGTCTCTGTCTCTGTCTCTGTCTCTGTCTCTGTCTCTGTCTCTGTCTCTGTCTCTGTCTCCGTCTCCGTCTCCGTCTCCGTCTCCGTCTCCGTCTCCGTCTCCGTCTCCGTCTCCGTCTCTGTCTCTGTCTCTGTCTCTGTCTCTGTCTCTGTCTCTGTCTCTGTCTCTGTCTCTGCCTCTGTCTCTGTCTCTGTCTCTGTCTCTGTCTCTGTCTCTGTCTCTGTCTCTGTCTCTGTCTCTGTCTCTGTTTCAGTTTCAGTTTCAATTTCAACTAGAAAATTGAATTGAATCGATTGAAACTCTTCAATTCACTTGATGACGGGACCAGCAACCCCGTACGACCCCCTCATATCCTTTATTTCCTCGAGTCCTGCCAGAGAGTTTTTGTCCGGAAAAACATTTGTTAAATCGGATATCCTTTGTCAGAGCACAATGCGGCATCGCGAACATTCCAAATGGGACGACTGTAAACTTTCCAGCTGATGAGTCTGTTCCTCTTTAGGAGATGAAACTTCGGATTGAATGTATCTATTTGTTAGTACCTGAGATACTTTTTCCATTATTCTTAATCTGCTTGTTTGGTGAAAAATGAAGTACACCTCCTTTTGGTTGACTAAGCAGCGTCAGAAGCACCTTCCTCTTTTCAAATGGAGTACCCTACGTGCAGCTGGAACTAATTCCCTCCTCTCCCAGCGACAATCTACTGTCAAAGATAAATTATTGAATTTAATTTAATTTCAACTTTAATTTACATCCGTGAATTCGATTGCAGTCATGTTCCGCCCAAAGGGCGAAAGGTGCCACGTATTCCACACGATCAAGCGCTCTCACCCCTCTTCTAGGGAATCGCCTTAGTCTAATTTTCTATTCAATTTGAGCGGCAACATTACAGGAGCCTTTTGTCTCAAATCTAATTGGTATTCTAGGAGGAAGCAAAGTTACAGCGAAAAGGACGCGTACAACGCCCTATCACCGAGTCAAATCACAAAATCTCCCGAAAATGGTGAAAATGGCTTTTACCCGCATCCTGTGTACCAAGCACAGAACACCATTTGATGTTCCTTTTTGCGACGACGACGACGACGAGGACGATGTCACTAGGTCTCCCTTCATATTCGCATTCGCATCCGGGAATTGAATTCATAGAAAATTCGAAGCACTTACCCGCGCTGTGGGTGGGTGCAATCCACCGCCCAAATTCACAGGAGATAATGCGAACACATTCTCTCATGTCCCCCATGCCCTTGCGGGCGTGGATTAATAATTCAAAATCAATATTAAAATAGTTTCCTTGTCATTATTGAATAAGGACGAGAGCAAAAAAATAAAATAAAAATAGATGACCCACACAGTGTCAGTACGCATAGACACAGAGGAGCTAAAGTAGAACTGTCATTAACCGGGCAATGGGTGGGTGGAACGAGCAAGACAATGTGGAGGCACATTTGCCGTTGTCATCCCTCCTACCGAGTGGGTGGAGGGAAATTATTGATTGCGAACGAGGAAAGCGTGAAGGAATTGCAGTCGTAAAAAACTCATTAATCACTGTCTACGTGTATGGGCATATCAAAAGCCATGCGGATGATGTGCAGCGAAGCGGCAGCACTGCTATGGATGAGGAAGAGATTAATATGTCATAAAGGGATACGGGTTGTGTGCCAGGCTACAGCACAAATTAAAGCAAAGAGAATGAGATATTACTCGCCGAGCATCTAAACATGCGAAACTCCTTGCGGTAAGAGAAAGTGTTGACTGGAGTACTAGCGGAGCCCGTGTAGTGACCCTGTTATAGAGTGCACGGCAAAAGTCAAACCAGATTAGACCAGCTTTCGGATTTTCCTGCGGAAACTGACCCAAGTTACTACAGGGCAAAAATATTGACCATTTTTCAACCACAAGCAGTCCAAGAGCCAGCTTTTAATGCCTACGTGTACTGGGCGTTATAAGCTTTTGCACGGATGTAATGGACGTGTAATTCTATGCCATGTCCAGGCAGTACAGAGATGAAAACTTTTAGCATTATCTGAGACTCGAACCCTGAAATCGGCATTCCTGACAGAATTTATTGGGAAACCCGGAGAATCATCAAAGGTGCAGTCCTTTTATGCTGAGGCTTATGACTCGGAGTTTGAAAAGGCCCTTCCCCTAAACAGGAAGAGAGAAAGTATAGGAATTTGGACTCTTTGGCGGTTTGTGGCTTCAATTATTGGCTTATGTTCCTTCTGACTTTTTTCACTCAATTGTAATTCACAGTAATTTATTCGTTTGGGTGTTTCAGTACATTACGAGCTGTACATTCAAGTCAAGGAGCGGTCAGATTCCAAATACCAATTTTGGTGTTGTTAGTGCCGTCATACCACTCATTGTGGCGGTTTTCGTAGCAAGCGGGTTACGCAGATTACTAGCCTAGATTGCCTAGTTTAGAAAGAAGACTGAAAACTTTTTAGCATCTGCAGTTTTAATATCCAAAGATGACTAAAGACTGACCTAATCCTGAGACACTGAGACTGAGACTGAGACTGAGACTGAGACTGAGACTGAGACTGAGACTGAGACTGAGACTGAGACTGAGACTGAGACTGAGACTGAGACTGAGACTGAGACTGAGACTGAGACTGAGACTGAGACTGAGACTGAGACTGAGACTGAGACTGAGACTGAGACTGAGACTGAGACTGAGACTGAGACTGAGACTGAGACTGAGACTGAGACTGAGACTGAGACTGAGACTGAGACTGAGACTGAGACTGAGACTTAGGCTTCTGCAATTTGTATGTTGTGCGTATGACAGTCCATATGCTCAGGCTCATTGTATGGCTCGTATTTTTATGGTGGAGAGGCTTGACAGCTGTCAATGACTTCTTCTCATTTGAAGGCATACACTAGGTCGAACTCCAATGGGTTATGGATGACATAAATACGTCTTTCTCTCTACCGGAAGGTCCTCCTCATAAACCAATATTTTCCCTCGATTCCACTGAATACCAAAGTAATTTGACGCCACTTGTCATCCCTCGCAAGCATGCATTCGTAAGTTGATCGTCCATCGAGTGTTTGACCTCCAGACTTTTGTCTCAAATGAACTATTCCTTCGGCCGATTGAGTTCGCATTCCGCCATAAAAAAAAGTCCTCCACCTCCGCCTAGCGTTTGATTTATTTCCCTCAATCCTGGCACGTGATTCAACCCGTTTTCTCCTGCCAACAAATGTGGCAGTTACTATTCTTCCTTCGTCCGTCGCTATGAGTCATTTGGAACCCAAGCCAACCGAACCGAGACAAGATCAATATAAATCCGCTTGACTGTCTCTTCGATGTTTGTGTCCTTT
This sequence comes from Chalcosyrphus nemorum, assembly GCA_949716465.1. Lineage (NCBI taxonomy): Eukaryota > Metazoa > Arthropoda > Insecta > Diptera > Syrphidae > Chalcosyrphus > Chalcosyrphus nemorum. Next base: position 26,310,999 of record OX454333.1, read on the forward strand.
CGTTGTGTGTTTGTGTTTACTTTTATTAAGTTTCTTTCGTCCTTTGAGTAACGATGTTACTGGACTCTATTATCCCGGAATAAATTGCTTGGTAATCGTTTTACAAAACACAAGAGATTACCCAGCAAAATCCTAGACACCTACCAAGCTGGCAATTTGCTCTGGCAAGCAGTTTTATCTTGCATCTAATCCTTCGGGCTGCTGACTGATGCGGTAGATGATAGCACTGCACACGATATAATCATTTTCTAACACAATATTTCGAGTAGATATACACATATTGGCTACAAGGATGCACAGTGGAGGGATTAAATAATTAAAACTTTTGCCCTTATCTTCACGGGCATCGATGCGATGGAATCCACTTAGGGATTTTTTGTGCCTCAGACTCTTAAACTTTATTAATAACTCGGAATGGATATTTATTAGGAGGAAGAGTTTCATGGTCCCTGGAGGTGTTGCTGGATGCCATTGGTGCGCGGTGGTGTGAGATTGCCATCATCAGTCGATGGGTGCATAAAATGTTCACAAATGAGTTTGTACAGCTTCTTTGGTCCTCCGAGCCGGATCTTGGGATACAAATTGCTTTCTATTTTCTCTTTTTTTTTTTTTGCTTTTTCTTTTAATTGCACGAACAAAGGAGTTGGCGCGCGGACGAAATTTATTGGTTCATAGAAATTGCTCTCTCATTATGCTTTGCTACTGTGAGTTTGGTGTCAGTCCTTGAAACTGTTTAAGAGGCGAAAGCAAAAAATCAGACAAAAAAAGAAAGGAGAAAAAGGATTTTAATGACAGCGAAGCAAACGAGTATCATCACATTGTCCTTTAAAGAGGAGATATAATGAAAATTTTAATTATTAATTGAATGGCTTATTTCGCAGAAGGCCAGTTTTGGTGGCCAGGAATATGCTTATGTAGTCTTCCTTTTACTCTGAACACGGGTCAGCTGCTGATGGTACCCACTCTCTCCAGCTCTGTAAGCTCTTCTGCTGACGGCAACATAAAATAACGACGAGTAAGAATGAAATGAGAAGGAAGTGATAGTTGTGACATCAACCCTGAGTACTTGGGAACCACGTGGTTGCAGTCTTAGATCGTCGGTAAGGACTCCTTGTAGAACTTCTGCTATCAACCACAACATATGGCAAACGAGTAACGCCGGATTGGGCAGAATGACTCTCCATGCAAGGTGGTGAACAAGTCTGCTCTAGTCGCCAGAGATAGTTGTGACATCCACCCTGGCAACTAGGGATCTATATGGTTGCAGTCTTGGATCGTCGGTAAAGACTTCTTCTAGAACTTCTTCTGTCAACCGCAACATATGGTAGACGAGTAAAGAACAATTGGGCAGAAGGACTGTCCACAAGCCTGCTCTAGTTGCTAGAGATAGTTGGGACATTCACCTTGGATCTGTGTGGTTGTAGTCTTCGGTTGCCGGTAGAAATTTGTAGGTCTCCAGCTTGCTGAATGAATTTGTGGGGGTTTGGCTTACGGCCCGCAATGCCATCTGTGAATACAATTGGGAACTATGGCCATATGATTGTTGTTCACTTTAAGAAAAGAAAGATCATGACCAGTCTGATTAAGGCCCTCAAATGAATCTTGGAAAAGAAACTTCCTTGGTCCAAGTATGTGGATTAGATGACATTAAAGGCGCTCACAGTCTTCTGGCAGTTAGAGACTTATGGTCCTTTCGATTTATACTAACCTGAGAGCACACTTTGTTTATCTGGAGGCAAGGACTTTCCTCTTTGCGCCCAACTGCAAAAATATGGCATGTCTTGGCTGATCGAGTCCATTTGCCTCTACTCTAGATCCACTGCGAATCTGACGTTCTTTTGGTACACTGATTTGATCCTTTAACCACTTTCAACATGAATCCATGAAATCATTCGCAAGATTGAACCTTTCGTTTCCTGGTTGGTCCCATTGGGTTACACTGGCATTTGGGAAATGAGATCGATGAAGGGATTACTGGAAAGAGCTTAGAAGAGGTGTCTCCCTGTATCCTCGGTTGCGGTTTCCGCTGACGATTGGGTCTCTCTTATGTACAGTTGGGATGTCTGTAGGAAATCAGTTTCTTTCTTGCTGTCTCTCAGCAGAAAAGGCTCTTTGGTCAGGCTACTTTTACTAATCATCTCAAAATGTTAGGCCTTAGTGCAAAACCTGCACAGAAGTGGCTGCATTCTTTTGAACATAAGGTACTCGTCGCTATTGATCTACTACAAGTTTTGTTTCCAGGGTTGCGGTCGAGCTGACTCATGAGAGATTGACATTGCTGGCTTTCTCTGCTTCTGGTCATCAGACTGAGCCTTTCTTGTGATAGGATCCAGTGGGTAATGGGAGAATTGGGTGCTTTGTTACCAAAGAATGCTGCCATAGTTGTGATTGTATTCTGCATCAGTCATACTTAAGCAAGACAAAGGGATAGAGAGAAGGCAGTTGCTTCCTTAAAGCATAATTCAAAATCCCTCTGCCAGGGCTGAGGCTACATACTTATGCTGAGGATCATATGGGTCACAGTCCTGGTATGACTCTGGCTAAGTACTCAGGTAACACCGTTGACAAAGATTGTCTTTTGTCGATTGCCACTAGATGGACTTGGAATTGTCAGTGGTGACTGCGGTTGTTCTCTCCTCTGATACTGCAAAAGGAAACTGGACCCCTTTTGTGTTAGAGAGATGAAATGCACTCGCTTTTATCTATGGCATCAGCTAGTATAGTACAAATTTCATTCAAAAGCTGTGCACAATGGATACAAGCGGATGAAGACTTTCTAGACCTTGTTGTATGTTGGGTTCTGGGAGGTGAATGGGCATTGGCTTTTGAGTTTCCTGCAAGGCTTACGCTTTTCACCGTCGTCGCTGCTATTGACATTGAACTCGTATTCTGTTTACAATTAGCAGTAAGAGCTCTCCTGAGTACCTTCTTCCTTTGGCACTTAGACCTCATCCAGCAATCCAGCTTCCAGAGTCCATTCTGCCATTTGGCTTCCCGAATTATAACTTCCATCCTGCTCTCAATTTTTCAGCAGAACAGAGCATAGAGTCCAGTAAGGGTTCCTACTTGGCCGCCACATAGCTGCCATATCTGCCACTCTAACCAGTCTGAGACCATAGGGTCTGTCATAAGTTAGTCTAATGCTTATCTCATCGACTCAGGTTTCACATTGCTCAGTACTTTTAGGCCCAAGAAGCACCTTAGAGTGAATTCTTTGCGTCAGAGTGATCTCTCGTTAGTCGTTACCACTTATGCAGCCCCGATTCGACTTATCGCCCTTTGGTTGCGCACCAAGTACCGTGAGCTCACAGTTGTCATAATCAATGGTATGTGCCCTAGTCTCAGTAGATTATGCCGAACGCTGGTGTAAAAGTTCCCAAAACTGTCCATTTACTCAATAGTCATACTTTCTGGCGCCAGGGGTGCGTTCGCAAAGAGGTGTCTGGTCTTATGGTCGGTCGTTTACATTAGGCTTTGTTAGAGTTGCGATGACTAGTCAAAGATGGGAACGAAGACACAACCTTAAAGTCAGCCCTTGGGTACAGAAGAAGGATGAAGCAATTAGTCTGATCTGATGATAGGTTGCTTCGTCTCTCTTCTTGACGAGACTGTGGGGAGCCCCTTCTTATCCGAGTACATAGATGCCAATAGTTTCGAGGAGTAATAGTGTCAGACTCGGTCATGCTGGAGCTGATAGATGGAGCCTGCCCTTCTAACTGACGAGAGCACATTAGTCTAGTCTAAAAGTGGAAGTTTCTGCTTAAGGGCAAAGCAAAATGAGGAGCTCTCTAAAGCCGCCTTGAAGGAATATTGCAATCGATGAGTGCATTCGGTGACTTGCTAGGTTTTATAAGAAGGACTATCCATAAGCTATAAGAACTCCCCTTATGGGGTTCCTATGTGTGTCTATTCAGAGTACAGGCTCTCACTCTGCTCTCCTTCCTTGTGATCCAATTAGCATCATAGCTTAACCAGATTCAAGCGGGTCAATTGTCAGGCTTTGAGGGGGGAATAAAATACACCAAATGGGATGCTCTTCTTATACAACTCCTTCTACATATTCCACCATATATTTCCCCCCACAAAAGAGTGTATGACTTCCTTCACCTCTCTCCTGAGTAAACACTCATTCACCACGTCCTTTTATTGTTCATTTAAAAAAAAATAATTTATACAGGATTACTTTATCTACCCATAACATCCCTGTTCTGACTGTCACCATCGGACATGGCCATTACCTTACTACAGGACACATGTCATAAGTGTAAGATGCCACCCATTTCACCCTCTCTCACCATCATACCAATCTCCCAATACACACTCCCTCCCTCTCTCTCTCACTCTCCCTATTGTCGATGTAAGAACAGAACAAATGACAAGCCATTCACCCTAAACGTAGTTTCTATGCAAATTGAATTGCGCTACTAATCCTAAAAATCCTCTAACAGGACACTACGGTACTATACAAATAAAATCACAGACATTTAGTCGGCAAAAAGAAGAACGAAAAAAATTAATAAAATAAAATTTCAGCTTTCGGCCAAACTGTCATGGGAGAAATTCAACTCGATTACTGTGTATCCTTGATGCAGGCCAATATACACAGCCACAGATACCATCAAACAGTTATTGTAACCAAACTCCATGTTCGAAAAATTTCGAATTTGAATTTTACTCTAGCTAACTGTTGTAGGGGGGCGTGGGGACGGGGGCTATCTGTCAGATATGAAGCTTTCCCTCTGTTTTTGATGCGAGCTTTTTGGGTCTTGAAACTCGAGCTAGGCTTAGATTTGTGGGTTCCATATGGATGAGGCGCACACATATGTATACCAAATAACAAGGGGTGGCATCGAAAAGGGGGGGAATCAGCCATCACACACACACAAAGAAACACACAGACTGGCAGGCAGTTTCAAGTGTTCGATTAAATCTTCCGCACGTAAAAATCTACTCATCCGCTCGATTCGATCGAAATTCGCGTAAAAAACAAATCGTCCTTTCAGCTAATTAACACTCAAACAGCGAATTAGAATCCTAGCTAATCGGGTGTGCTGAAATAACTAGGATTCCTCAACTTAAAGATTCAATTTGTCGCCCGTGAAAATTCGTCCTAGCAGCAGGCAAAAGAAGAAAAACGAAGGAAAAAAAAGTTTCCCTGTTCCGAGTTAACCTGTTGTATATGAAGGAGGTCGCCGTCGCCTTGTCTCCTTGTCTCCTTGTTGTTGTTGCCATCCGAGTTGAGTGAAAGTTTCAAATTTCGCCGTGTTCCTAAGGATTGTTTGTTTGTAAATTTTCCGTATTTTGTTGGCTGTTTTACTTCCTTTCAATCCGGGTTGTGTGTGTGTGTGTCCATCATTAAACCAAAAGACAACGACAGAAAAAGAAAGTATCCTTTAGACCAAAATTTTGTAACTCAAACAACGATCTTCTAGTGTCTTCTAGTTTTAGAAACCTTTCGTGTCCTTTTTGGCGATGATTTCATCGGTTCAAGTGTTGTAATTGAAGTCCTTTTCCTTTGCCAATTCCTTTTATCGGTTTTATATTTTTCCCTGGCTCCATTGTTGGTTGTAATTTTTGTTCATCATCATCCCCCAAACCCAACGACGCCCAGTTTCGTCTCGCTCTCATCGATACTCGAAAGCTTAGTCTCTGTATACACGGGAGTGTGTGTTTAAAAAGCTCTTTCGTGCTGAAAAAGAAAATCCTTAAAACAAAAGTCCATCGAGTGTATTGGTGCGCGCTGTGGTTTTTGTGTGTTTGTGTGGGAAAAAAAAAGAGCGCCGAATTCCTTTCGTCGTCCTTTTGTTTACAACTACTACTCGCTACGGAAAGCTTCCACCACAGTTGCAAAAACGAGGACGAAAAATATAGTTTTGTTATCAAGGAATAGTGGTGCCTTTTTCCCATTTTGTTTAAACCAACAAGAATATCCTTTTTCTCTCTTTAAAAAGGATCAAAGAAAAAAAAAGAAATTATTTAAATTTAGTGTGTCCTGTTGTGTGTAAGCAAGGAATTAATTCCTCCTCAAGTAAGTACATTAGAACATCATTATCCTTTACTATATTATATGCTGCTGCTGCTGTCTGTATATGTGTGCGTGTGCAAATCCTGTGTGCGGATGTCATAAATCACAAAAAGAAAGAAAAGTCCTTAAAAAAATGTAGTAAATCGTATATATCCTGTAGCGTGTGCTGCTGCTGCTGTGGATGACATTTACATAACACACAATAGTGCTAGTGTAAACAATTTTTTTTCGTCCCGTCGTCTGTTGACAGGATTTTTTCGAAAAAAAAGTCCTTTATTTTTCTTTTGAAAAATTTATTCAGCTTTCTGAATTTATTTACCAAAAAAAAAAAAAGAAGGAATTTCTGCTGAATCAGGATCTGACAAGAACAAAAAAAAAACACAGCAAGCTTATGCGAAAGGATATGTGTAGTAAGTCGAGTCGAGTTGAGTTGAAATGGGAGCACGTGTTCTCAATTACGGACGAAAGGTTAAATGTCGATGAAATTGGGGTCTCCACACCTTTTTTGGTCGGGAAGATGATTCAATTTTAGATAGACTACCAGCGGTGGGCTTCTTCGATTACAGATTATGCAGGATGAAAGGGCGAAGGGGGGGGCGATGTTGATTAGCTTAAGTGAAAGAGCGAGAGAATTTGCTGTGAGGAAGGTCTGTACACTATCGATTTGGGTTTTATTCATTTGAGACGGCCGCATTCATTGTGGCGAACAGGATAATGGGCAGGACAAGGTGAATGACTTTTTTTTTTTCTGTCCTTTGAATAATTCAAATGTGTTTTACTTTTAAAGAGGAGAAGTCCTTTCTGATGATCGAAGTCAGCTCTCTCAACCATACAAGGACTGGCTTAGGTTTGTGGGTTGGCAGAGGAATCCAAAAACCACCGCCGTGGCTATGACTTGACTACTGTCTATAACTTGACTACTGTCTATGACTTGACTACTGTCTATGACTTGACTACTGTCTATGACTTGACTACTGTCTATAACTTGACTACTGTCTATGACTTGACTACTGTCTATGACTTGACTACTGTCTATGACTTGACTACTGTCTATAACTTGACTACTGTCTATGAGTTGACTACTGTCTATGAGTTGACTACTGTCTATAACTTGACTACTGTCTATGACTTGACTACTGTCTATGAGTTGACTACTGTCTATGACTTGACTACTGTCTATCACTATGACTATGGATGGACTACTGTCAGTCCATTGAAACTATAAAGGACTAGGTTAAGTAAGATACTGTCCAAGGTGCATTCCAGTCCATCCCTTACCAAAAGGCCGGATGGTACTTGGCTTGGATTCATCCAGCGATCCTTTGGAACTCCTAATGCAAACACACTTTTCAGGATGAGCAATCAAATTTTTGGAACGATATTAAGACAGGGATTACAGAAGTTATTACCTCCTGGGTTCAGCTTCTCTCCCTACAAACTGGCTGATCTTGATGGCATACTTCCGGTTATGCTACAAAAAACACTGGACCAGGTGGTTCCGTAGCTAGTTCTGATCTATAGAAGCTGCATTCTTCTAAACTATACTTGTCCTATTTGGAGACGTTTTCGTGTGAAGCGCAGGCTTGAATCCGCTAAGAACTTAAGGCTTAAGGTCGAACCCTTTCATTAAAATCCCTCCATACTTATACCAAAGGCTACGCGACGCACGTCAGTACTCAACAATCAGTTAGTTGCCTTATCCTCCGGCGCAAAGTACCTTGGTGATGTACTTGACTCGAAAACTAAGCTAGAAACCCAAAGTTTAACACTATCAAAGCTATATTCCTAACTAGGGAGGAGTGGGAATTAAGAGATGAAGGCGGGTGTATCCTCCAAAGTCCTCAAATTCTGCACTTCTTACTGGGTTCCGGATTCGTGCAGCGTCTTTCAGGCTGATGTACTTGCTGTACGTGAGGTTTGCCGCCTAGTCAAGCGAATTTCTTTACCCCTCCTCACCATCTTCATCTAGCATCTTTGAAACAAGTAGAACAGTATAAGAAGGGACTCTCCTCGCTGTTTGAGGTTGAGAGCAACATCGAGAACAATGCGTGAGCTGGCAAGGTAGGGTTCTTCCCTTGATGGTTATGTCCCACTGTGTGCCCTCAGGAAAAGAATCTTTGCACAATACCTATAAAAAGCTGATACAAGGTGGTAGGGTTTGCGGAGTTGTATCTATACAGATGAGGCCCAAATGTAAACATGTGATATTGCACGAAAACTTTCAATCAGTGGTAATTATGTGTCGCCTAGTTCTGCCGACAGAAACACTCCTTCCTACCTTCCTATGTAGGGGCTCTCTCATAAATACAGTCCTTACCATCACCAATGCTATAAGCAGCTATGCTACATATCCTCCCAGTGGACATTAATGTGAAAGAAGATACAGTCTGCGTTAAGAGTCGTTGACCACGTTCCAGTTGGTATGACTAGACTGCGAATATAGACACAAAGGCACTGATAGTCCTAAGACAGGCGAAGCTATGGAGGCTATAATGCTATCGGCCTCGTTGGTTATTAGACTATCGAATCGGCTGCAGTATTTTTCAAGTCGAAATTATGGCTGACTGGGGCTTTCGATGGGATAAATGTTTCAAAACGACATCTGGCAGTCAAACGGCTATAAAAGCCCTTGAATCCCAGGTAATAAGATCCAAATTGGTGAAGCAATGTCTCCTGAAAGTGATATGGGCAAGTTCCAATTAAACTCTGATACTGAAGTTTCTGATAACTTTAAAGCAGAGCCATGTATCTTATCCAACCTAACCTACCCTAAGCCAAGGGCTCACTCATCAATGGCTTAACAACTTAAGTACCAAAGTGTAGTGCTTGAGACTTAAAACTTAGTTGGAGGTCTAATAGAGAGTAGAGTCCTTTAGTGACTTTGGCCGGAGATAACCAAACTCTCCTTAGGGTCAATGCTCAATAGGCACTAGTATGGCAATTGGAACATGTCCAACTGAAGCCTTGAATGCTGTCTTGCACCTTATACCGTTAGACAGTAGATGAATTGGTCAAAAATGACTCTTCACTGCCAGTCAGTGTATGCATCAGCTTGAAGCCGTGTCAGATGTCAGTTGTCAGGAGAGGTGTGCCGATGTACCGGACTTTAGGGCCACAATACTATCCATAATCTGTTACCATGGATCTACCTTTCAGGAGGAACTACGTTACCGTCAGTTTCCCAACCAAAACCGAGTGGGAACTGCTGATTATCTGGCTCTTCTCTGTCGTACTACCGACTACAGTGTTAAAGCAGAGTCTTCCAGTTGCTGTCTACTCCAGCATATCACCATCAGTCAGTCAGTAGTCTTTCCGCCATGACATCTTCCAAACTCGTGCAAGAGAGCCTTGGTGAGTTATCGGCTCAGAGGTTCAGTTTTCTCTGAGTGGCAGGGCTCTGATTTGGATCTGACTGTCCGATTTCCTACTGGGAAGTTCACTCCGTCTTCAAGCGACTGTCTTAACGTCTTAACGTCGAGAGTCATTCTCCATCTTCACAGGGTCTGACAGGGCTCCATTGTCCTCTGCTATATTATATGATACGGATGGCCCTCTCTCGTTCATGTCTCGGTAATTTAAAAATGCTAAGCCATTCTTGGGAATAATGACCAGTCTCTTGTGTAGTAAAGCTAGCTTTTGGAGGTTTTGATAACACTTTACCTCTCTGCGATGTGTTTGCAGGCACTTCATTCTAAGTCTTTGGATCTACATCAGTAGCAGGGCTTCCCTATTTTACTGGGACTGTGGTGATAATTTGGATCAGATGATGCAAAAGAGGGTCTCCGCCGATCCGTTGCAAACTGTGGCACTAGTTGTTAGCTTAGAAGTGTTCCGAAGACCATGCGTCCTTCCACTTTGGTCCTGCTAAAAAACATCTGTGTCTTGATCAAGGAAGGTAGGTAGATAAATGCCTTGTGACAAGAGAGTCACTTGCGAGCTCTAGTGATTTGATCCATGGCGCGTAGGAGTAGTAGAGGCCCTAGTTCCCACAAGGGAGTACAAGAGATAAACAAAAAAACAGTTCTAGTTCGGTAGCAGTGGCTTTCCTTAACTGAGCTGAGATCTGACTACCTTCTAGCCTTCAGTGAACGCTGAAATGCCCTGTGTCCCGCCAGAGCAAAGAAAATGGAATCCTTTTTTTTGGATGCTCTTGAAACGAGATTGAAAGATGTATAGTCCTCTAACAAAGGCTTAAGTCGTCCAATTAATGTCCTTTATGCTCATTTTCTAGCTCAAAAAGGTGCTTCCTTGAAAATTCTATTCAAAATCTAATCGACACAGTCTCAGTCAATTATGTCCTCCCCCGTGTTAAACATTAATAAAGAACACTCCTCATCGATAAGTCTTCGGAATACCACTCTTATGACGCAAGCACGTGAATATTTTACGCCGACTGATTGATGATCTCAAGACATCCACTGATTTATGGCCGTGATTTATGGACGCGTTTATCGTCAGAAGAAAGAACAAAATCTTTTTGGTTCCCACTCTTCCTCAAACTGTCAGCACGTGTGTTTGCATCCAATTAAAGACCACTCTAAGCCTAATAGTGTGGCCAGCTTACAACAAATTGCATTTTTTTTTAAAATAATAAAAATTATATAAAATCATTCAGTGAATTCGCCAACGGGTTTTTTGCTGTCCAGCACACAGTTGTTCGGCGAAAAAGGATTCACCTTCCCCCCCAAAAAAAAAAAAAACAAGAGAGCGCTTCTCATTGTAAACACACGACGACGATGGGGCTACTCTCAGCATGCGCTGCGCAGCCTATGTCAACTGGAGGCTCTATTTACTTTTTCTCCTTCGAAACACCCTATATATACTCCTCCATGGGGCGATTCATCCGCTGTAGGGGTGATTATAGGAGAAAAAAGCTGTGCTTTCTCTCTCTCTCTTGTATAGGGAGTACGTAGCCCTCCCCCCCCCATCAGGTGTACCAACAATAAAGAGCCTAAAAAGAACAAAAAAAAAAATGCAAATGAAAATATCAACCATCCGCGCGGAGAAAGACCGAGTGTATAGGGGTTGTGTGATTTTTCCAATGTGATTAGTATAGGAGCAGTAGTGCCCTGTAAAAGAGTGAAAAACCAGTGATCCTTCAATTTTTCTTCGGTTGGTAGTGCGCTCTCTAGCTCTGTGCTACTACTTACTGTTATTTTTCTTTCCTCTTAACACAACTACTAACTTAAAGAAAAGTACACTTGTATATTGTTTTTTTTTTCTTGTTTCGTTGTTCGTCGCCGCAAAAAAAAAAAAAAAAAGGACTAAAAAAGGAAAAAAGAATCTACATCTTCACAGAACAGATATTAACTTGGTTAGTTGTGTTTTTTTTTCTTCTTCTTCTTCTCTGCTTTATGTTCGTCCTTTCGTTTGTATAAACGTTTTCTTGGCTTTTATTTGTTGTTGCTATTGTTGTTGTTCTTGTTGTTGTTGTGTGGTTTTTTGTGTGTGAAAAAAAAAGTGACAAGTTCGGAACTCGCCAACGGCAAAACCAAGACTCAATTGTAGACCACCTTCGCACAGAAACAGGAAGTTTTGAATCCGTTCATATATGTTCCTCTTGCGTATGTATAAAAAAAAATAGACAAATCCTTTCTTGTTCCCTCTTTCCCTCTTATGTACCGTATTATAATTTATATACCATTGCGTAAATTAGAAGTGCGTGTGTGTGTCCACTATTTTTACGTCATCCCCTGATACTATCATCATCATCAGAAGAGACATTGACTACCCTATAACCGAGGAAACAAATCCTTTTCCTTGGGGGTAGAAGAAGAAATCTTTTTTTTTTTTTTTTTACATAAGATTAACTTATTAATTTGTCCGTCTACTTTTTGTGTTATTATTCTTTCCAAGCCGCAGAAGGGGTGGGGATGAAGAAGACGAAGAATAAAACAACCAACCCCTAGGTTGTAGTCGAGTTGATGTCTCTTGTTGTCGTTCGTGTCAACGGCACACTAATATACGTAATAGTTTCCTGTTTTCTTTTTCTTTTTTTCCCTTCCTTTTTATGCCTTCTGTTTGTTTTTTTTATATCTTTAAGCCACACAACATCTAGAAATTGATTTTTATTTTCTAAGAATATGATTACCGAACAAAGAAACCCACATTTTAGGTCAAACGACAGAGGTATCCCTAAAAAAAAAGACACATTTTGAGTAATTTTAAAGAAATCCTTAAATTTTCCTTAAAACACAGGTACGTACAAAAGTCTGTCTTAAAAAGAAAAACCTTCCCTCGGACTTTTCCACAAAAACAAACGTCAGTCAGTTGGTGATTTATCGATAAGTGTTTTTTGGCAATTTTCCAAATTTTTAAAAAAACAGGAGAGTTTGTGTGTGTGTACTGCTTTTATTTATTGCTTTAAGCTTGGTTTTTTTTTTTGCTTCATTTTGGAACTATTTTTAGTGGCTGTACTGTTGTGCTTAATTGATTTGTGTGTACGTGTGTGGCTATACTATATTGATTTTGATAAACTAATTGTATAAGGCTGAGTTAATTTTCTCGTTGAATGACTTTTTAGATTGTTAAGATGATTTGGCGAAATGAGTGAAATTTCTGGCGAGTCATTGTTTGGCTATTAATCTAGAGGAGGACATAAGCTATTATATTTTGGGCCTGTGTCAACGTCAGGGTTTGTTTTGGGGTGATTTATGCGCGTCTACTCTTCCTCAGAATGATGTACTAAGGACTAGTAATAGTCTTTAGTCGTCCATCAAACAAGTCCTTAAAGAGGTTGATTCCTGGCTACTTCTACTCTTCTACGTGACCCCATTGTCTGTTATACTGCAGTCCTATCTAAAAAGTCAAGTCGTTATATTCAGTACATTTCATTTCGAAACCCTGAATATAGTCCTTGAGACCACAAGTGATCTTAATATAGGCTTCCTTTTCTTCCTTTTCCTTTTCCTTTTTCTCAACATCGGTTGCTCCTCTTTGCTTTCTTTTATTCTTTAATCGAGGAGGATGATAACCCTCCTACTGGTCCACCTATTCGACGACAGGAACTTCCCGGTTTCCGATCACTTAGTAACTGCTAATGTCCTAAATTTAACATGTTGGGAAAAAGTCTGCAACAAAATTACCGTGAATTGTAAATGATTACAAAAATCACCTATGATTCTTGCAAATAATTCGGACACAAACCGCGGGGATCAAGTATTGAAGCCTTAAACCATCTCATCTTAAAATTATACTGTACCCTTTCTTTCCCATCATCTTTTCTCTCATTCTACAACTTTCATAAGTGCTACCTTTCTTTTGAGTAAAATAGAGAGGGTGTTTTGAAATGTCTTGTCGAATGGCACTCATGCTTGACTTGCTTATCCTGGGATCCGAATCTGGAAACCCATGCACAGAAGTCCAAAGCACTGACTACTGAGCCAATGCACCAACTATGGATCAGTTTTGTATGACATCATTTGATCCGGTTTACAGTTGACTACGTAGCTTCTACAAGATAGAGTTCCAAAGTCCTAAACCATAATTTTACTCCTAATTTGCGAGCTTATAGGATGCAGAACTTTTTGTTAGACATAGGGCCTGAGTAGTTCTCCTCTGGCCGTGACTTCTTCTTGGTTATTCTTCGGCTGTCTTTCTCGAATTTATTACTCAAGTTTCTGGGTTTTAAAACATCGCTTTCGACCTTTTCGTAGTCCGTCTCTGACAAGTCCTCACTAAGATCTTTGTTGTGGAAGATTCCCTACACAACTGGTTCAAATCCCAACCATAACTATGAAATTTTTGACGAAATTTTAACGAAAGTAAAAAAATACAGCGAACTATAAACGAATGCTAAAATTGCATACAATTCTGCCGAGTTGATTGGTGGCCACACCCAGGAAGAAAACCTAATAAGACTTGGGTTTGTGTCGTTGCTAATTTTGACAACTTCTTGCAGTTAGAAAGACTCGAAAGACTCCATTGCGTACATGGATATTTCCTTGATGTAAGTTGCTATGCTCAGACTTCAAAGGATATCTTTCCAGCTCGGGTATACACCTCCAAAACGTACTTATCTGGAGTGCATCCATTAAATTCAAACTTCACCAGTGTCTGAGAGGATCATAAAGCGTAAAAAGTATCTTTTTTGTTGAGTCATAACCTAGATAAATGCACTAAGTGTGTCCTTGTTATGTGCCATGATAATTTTAACGATTCTCTTTTTGGAATAAAATGTCAGCCATCAATCAATATAAAGTTTTAAATTGTGTCTGGAAGCGAACATAAAAGAAAAAGCCGTTGAATGGAAGGACAGACATTCTTCAAATTGAAAATGGTTAGGAACGACGAGATATGCTCTTGCCTACATATAGTAGGTGGGTCCTTTGAAGTTCCTCTTTGTGTGCAATTTGAATAGCATTATTCCTTACAGAGACTGAGTCACTGTATAGTGCAACCTTGTGGCTTATGGTAACCTCCACTGAATGTCCTTTATTTGGACTATACATAGCTCTAACTCTATCCGAAGAATCAATCAATCCTGCCAATCCTCCTTTGGGCTTAGAAATCAATGGCGAAGTAAAATTCTCTCCCCAACGACTAAGGTATATCCTCTTAGTCCTGTTTTATAGCGCAGAGGCATGGGCTCTATCGAAATCTAATAAGGATGCCTTTGATTACCTTGAGAGAAAGGATATAACCAAGTACTGTATGGGCTATATTGCGACCTGGTAAGAGGTTTAGGCAAACAACTGCTGAGATGGCTGGGAATAAAAACTCACCGCCTCGAAAGCTGCTTAAATCCGCTCTCAAATAGAGGAAGGTAGCCAAAACAGGTGGCAAGGGATCTGAACCAACTTGCCGCGTGCAACTGGAGGCAGCTTGTTCGAGAGGCTTGTTGGTTGAGATCCAAGTACACCTCGGAGAGTAGTACCTTCTAAGTACTACCACTACTTAGTCTGCTTTCCTTTTGTCTTGAAGGCTTCTAATATTGATTTAGAGTTTGGAGGATGTTCGAGAATTATTACAATGCCAAGCCTTGCTTAAGTAGCATAGTGTCGAGATCATATTCATCTGATATACTCGAGGACACTTCTAGAGGGAACTTCAGTTAGAAGGATTTCGGTTGATTCAAAAATCCAGTGCTATGTTGCTTTAACAATCGCCACCCAAGTCAAATGCTGGGTCAAGTCAAGTCGTAACCTTAGCCAGAGACGCTAAAAAGTGGAAGAAGTCTCATCCCATTGAATCTATCAATCTTTGTACAGAAGTTTAGGCTGTGTAGGACTATCATCATAGAACAATAGACACTTAGAGTCAGCCCATTGCTATCCACAAGAAAGCCCAAACATCCAATTGCCCTGCAGACTTTGAGCGATTGCTTAAGTTGGTTCTGTACCTTCTCTCGGTAGTTTCTGGCAATGCCCTCTCTCTATCTTGTTGCAGTAACTCATACTCCTTGTCTGTATCAAAGGCAATGCCACTAGCCAACAAATAGATAGACTTTCCAAGGCTTCTGTATGTGTTCATCAATATTTGTTGTAATGATAAAGATCACAGGACCGAAATGGTTCCCTTGAGGTACTCCATAAGCAGCTATATAGTTGGCGCCCTTATTGAGACTCTAAAACAGAGTTTTTACTGGCAACTGATTGGAGCTTTTAGCTCCTGTCAGAAGCCTTGCTATAGACTGAGCTAAGGGACAAAATCTTCACAAAAGATAAGAGTCTAGTATAGGTACATGGACTCAGTTAAATTGTTCGTCTATAAGTCATTCTCTCGTGTCGAAGAGCTAAGCAATTGGTTGATAACTAGAAACTTCGTGTTGTTCTCTCCCTTAATTGAGAAGTAGGACACTGAGAGGCTATGTCAGATGGTCACTATGAGCAATGACAAGTCTAAGAAGGTAGGCTCATACTTACTTATGTCCTGTATCCGCTTGTGGGACCTACGGCCTCTACAACGCCTATGCGCCATCGTGTGCGATTTCTGGCAATGTGTCTCAGCTCTCCCCAGCTCTTTCCCACTGTTCTGCGCCACGTACTCCTAGAACCGCCGCGTATCCTGCCATCCTGAACCTTATTCGGTCTTATAAGTACATATTTCTCATCGATTTTACCCCATTTAACCTGAAAATTTAAACGAAATCCTCAAACCCGATTCGAGAGAATCAGCTTAAGGCATTAACCCCAAGTAAGCCCCCCCTTCAAAGTACTCAATCGTTTCGACTTTAAACTAATGACTCATAACTGATATTCTTCTTGAAATTACCTCTCAGAAATATGCAAGGATAAACTACTTCTTCCACTTCCACTCCCACCACTAACCCGATTCTTTTGAAGGACACAATTCCCAAAGACTTTTGCCTCTTCAAATAGAATAAGAAGAAGAAGTAGAAATCCTCTTCATTGCACATTATTCACTTGAACATCAAAGCTCATATCCTTGTATCCTTTTCATAAATTCCAAAAACCATACCAACATTTGTGCATTGATTTTCTCTTCTCTCGGAACTTGTCGGGCGTATACGTAACATTTTATCATTTTATTTATTCTGCTGATTTCGCTCTAAACGTTGGCAATTTTCCAATTTTCAACAATGCCACCCCTTCACCCACCCACACACAATCAGGACGACAGAGAGAGTAAGAGAGAGAGATAATTTCCAGACATTGCTACCCACTTAAAAATTGTTTTGTTCACTCTCGCACAATAACTATGTGAACATGTGCACTTTTGCCTGCATCCATACACAAAAAAAAAAAAAAGAGACCAGAAAAAAAGGACGAGAATTTCGGTCCGCTGGCGTCTGTCATCCTCTTAAAATTGATAATCTAAATGCAGAATTCCTCTTTTGAGGTAATTTATGCTGCAATAAATTTCATCCTCTCTTACTCTCTCACTCTCTCTGTCTTCCTTCAGGACATTTATGTGAGGATTTTTTGTCGTCATACTGGGCACTGACCGATATTTTTGATATTAGCAGCAGGAGCAGCAGCAGCATCCTCCAACTCACAATGCAAATGGGGTAGGGGTGGTTAACCCCTCATAATGTGGACGTACCGCATTCACATTGCAAAGTTATAAATTTTTGGCAAAAGTTCACGTGTCGCAAGTTTTCGCATTTCGCATTTTATTGTGAATTTATGGGCCGGGGGCGGTGGGCTGAGTGGTGGTTCTGGTGGCGATGGCAACGATCCTAGTCTATATCTCTATGACATGGGAATTATATTGGCCCTTACGGTTTATGTTACATTCTTTTTTTTGCGCTCGTATACTTATTTATCGCATTTTTTTTAAGCTTCAATGAATCCCGTGGGTAACACTGTATGTGTGCGTTTGTGGAGGGGGAGGGCAGGCAGGCAGGGGGAAAGGACATTATCATTTGTTGTTTGAATGACAATTTATTAGGTTGGCATTTTAATTAACACGACTCTGGGGGGCGGTATTACATGTGTTATTCAGCGTAGAGCTGGTTATTTGGCGAAATTATCATATCGGCGGTTGTAAATTCGGCTTTAGGGCCTATACTATTCGATTTTGATTTGTGTTTTGGCGGAGAATTATCTCGAAGGGGCGACTGAAGGGGACGTGTTACAAGGAAGAGGTGTTGATAGCTAATTAGGTTGTAAAATTCTCGGAAAATTGATGGCTTTTTCTTGCATTTCTTGGGTACTGAGTGAAGAAGGAAATTCTTCTCCCCAATAGATGGAGCAAGCTGTCAACCATAGTCGTCGGACGAGACTCTTTCGAAGACTGAAACTAAGACAGAAACAGTGTGGGACTTACTAACTTACTTAGGTCCTTTAACCCATCGAGGGGTATAGGGCGTCAGTGTGGGACTTGTACCTACTCAACCCAGCTCCTCTTGTTACCTGAAAGGGGTCATCAAACTTACATACTCGAGCTACTTGCTCTTCCTTTTCCTGTCTCCCTCATGAGCCACAGTTTCGCTAACTCCTTCCAAATCTTCTTTCGTGCTCAGTATCTGCCTGATGATATTATCTGGTGAGGCCATCACCCAGTCTGTTGGCTTCGAGGTTATGGCCTTTCGACTGTTTCTTACTTATTCTGTGAAAATATTCTTTGAAACATCCATAAGGAGTAACCATCTGCGTCAGGCAAAGATCCGGGCTCCCAGCAGCTTCCTATTGATCCAAACTTCTATCTCTGCGTTCATCTATCAGCCTTCCTCCTGCCATGTCATTTTCAAGGTTTCTTTTTGTGGTACTTCAGTGTCACTTCGACTAGCTTCGGCTTTTTTAACTACAAGGTCTATTGGCACCATTCCAGAAACTATGCATGCCCCGTCGACGAAAGAGGTTGTTCGAAAGGCAATCCATTGATTCTGTAAGCTGCATCTGTCTTGCTTCCGTCTTCATTGCCCCAGCTATAGAGCATCATCGACGTCGCAATTCTTGTCTCTTCTTCTGTATAGGGTTTCCAATATTTTTTATAACTCTCGTCAGGGCGCCCGCCCGTTGTTCTTGCTGTCGTATCCGCTGCAGGTTTACTAATCAGTCTCCAGCAACTCCGACTACAAAATATGTCCAAATACTGAACCAACCTCTGGAGGAGTTAACCTAATCTGCAAACCGCAGTTTACTCTTTCTTGTGCTACTCGTGCTGTTTGTAGAGGATAGGATGTCCGATCAAGCCCCAGAAGGAAACAGCTCCTGTTGGCAGGACTCAAGGGATTCTTTACATCGAGGGCGACCAGATGAACCAGAAGCCGGTAGCAGAACCCAGCAAGGACAAGTCTGGGGACATAGTAGAAGGAGAGTTCGCTTATCCCCTGTCGGGGGCATAGTCACCAGGTTATTTTGTATGGTTGTGGCTGTCTGGGTTCGCAGGATGCTCGAGATTCATCCTCAACTGCAGCCCTTTACCTACTTAAGGGTTAGCTGCTAATTCTTGCCTTTAATTTCCATCTCGTGATTAAGCAGACCAACACCCATCAGGAGACGCTGCTCCTAGGACACATTTGTTAGTCTTTTACCATTAAAGGAGTATTGTTCGAGTATTTTCTTCTCCACGTTCAGGATGTACTCTCTTTGGTCACGTATTGTCTAATAATAAAAGTCGGGTTCCAAACCTTTCAATAGTAAAGCGAATCGTGCGTTCGGTAGTCTAATTATGTGGACCATAAGTTGGCCTAAGTGTAAAAAACACATTCCTCGTAGGACGCTGATTTTCGTACAGCAGTTGCATGATCTGTATACGCTGTGCCAGGCTGTCTTTCTATGATGAAATGTCGAACAAAAAACTAGACAAAATTACCATGACAAGTTAATACTACTCACTTGTCATCTGTCAAAAAACCAATAAAAAAAGTTCCTCTAAATGAATCACTCTTTGAAGGAAAAGAACTATAAAGCTCACTCTCAATGGTTCGTGTCCATGATATCAGAAGAGAATAGTATCTAATTTTTGCATTCGTTTGTAGTTCGCAGTATATTTTGTCCCATGCCTGATGGAATACACTCAATCGAATGCACTTTCTGCTTTACCGAGGCCTAAATATATTATATCTTCCTTACACTAGCAGATGAAAGGTATGTCTCCTTAGAATCCAAGGACCTTTTCTATTTGAAGCTACAGCTCCTTCGAAACAGCACTTTTATTTTCCCTTTCGTGGTCCTAGCAACCTCCAAAAAAATTTCCTTCACAAAAATTTATGCAGCATCCCTTGGACTACCCTCTTCTGCCTGGTTGCTGGTATCTAAGACAGCACGGCCCATCAAGATGACCCATCAAAAGCGTCCCCTTATTTTCAACATCACCACTGTAATTGAATGCCTTATCTGTTATCTTTCCATAAATATGTAAAGAAAAAAACATCCTCGTCTGTCGGCGAGATAACAAATTAAAACAATTTGTTCCTTATTTTTCACAACAGCAGCAGGCAAGTCCTTAAAATATCTTTTCTTTAAAGTCACATGATTTACTTTCAAATGGACAGACAAATTTGTCCTTTTTCTGGTATAAAATATCATATTTATCCTACGCATCCTTTTTTGTGGAAGGCACACAGACATTAAGTCATGTTGACAAAGTTCTAGGGTACACATCGACATGTTTACTTAGGCGATGCTGGTCGCTCTGTATGTTGCCTTTTTCTTTTTTAAGTAAACTTGTGCGATATTAGAAATGAGATTACCAAATAAAAGCCAACAACAACAAGAAGAACAACAAGAAGAACAGAAACAAACCCTAGTACCTTTTTTGTGTTACTGGATCCTTTTCAGTTTTGGCCAACAATACATACTGTGGTCCGGTTTGTTATGACCAAAAAGGATATTATTACGAGTTGTATTAGATTTGGGGTGCGGTGCAGTGTCCATGGCAATGGAGTAATTAGAATTATTCCCAAATTGGTCATTAGTCCTCATTTGATTAGGGGAAAAATGATGTTTTGTTCTCTGGATCTCGGAGTAAATTGGTATTAATGCATACTCTTGGGTTACTTGGACTCTTTTTCTCGAAAGAAGTCGAGTCTCTCTCCTCGAACACAAGTATCTTTCGGTCACTGTAATGAGCTATAATTAAGTGTACGTAAATGATTATGGAATAAGTTTTCATTGGGTCTTAGGGGGTGGTGGGGAGGATTGAAAAGTCCATGGCTTTTGGCGTTCACATGGTGACGACTTAACACAAAAAAAAGGTCAATGGTAATTTAATGTGTGAAGATGGGTCGTTGTTATGGATTGAGTTGTGTGAATTGGGTTTATGCCGCCAGAGGACTAGGACTAGGGACGTAATCCATTCTCCATTGGTTGCCTGGCAAGGGTCCTTACTCTTGTCAATAAGTCCATTAGGCTTATCATCAGTCGGTATCGAATTTGAAGGCAGATGGAATAGGACTCAATGGGTATCTTCTTTCCTTACAAATAGGAGAAGGCAGAAATGTGCATGCATATCCTGACAAGCGTCAGAATCTGGCCTAAATGATGAGTCACAGAGTTACTTGGTAATGTCATGTTCAAAAGAAAGATTCCGCAAGCACCTTCAAAGTTTGGATTCCAATCGATGAGCCAAGATGAACGCGAAAAAAAAGTTGGGCCTCTTGGTTTTTGCATCGGATGTTGGGAACCTGCTAACGTACTAAACCCGCCTTCTATCTTAACCTTAGGTCTCACAAATCTCATCAAGCAAAGGGGTGAATTAAGCCTGCTGCTGGGCTGTGCTTTATTGATATTCCTTTCTCTGCTGTTCCTTCATAGGCTGCTATAATGGAAGCATCTGTCCTGATCATCTTTCCGTCTGCTCGGCTTAAACCTATCTTTATTAGACTGATACCACCTCTTCTCCCATTCCTTAAGATTTCTTCTTGGTGGCACCTTAGTATCACTTTCATTCACTGTCCTACTGGCACTTAAGGACGGCTTATTGGAACCATACGCCATCTGCTACTCACTCCAGGTGCTTTCTGTGTGACTTCATGGTATGATCCAGGCAGCGGTTTCTTTGCCTACTCTCTCGGCTACAAATTGTGGCCTTTGCAAGGTACTTCAACTCTAAACAACCCGTCGATGTGGATCATTGCGATGCCACTAAGCTGCTATGAGCGATACTTAACCTGAGCAGATCCTCCTAACACTTCTGAGGTCTCGAACAGGAGTCCTCTGGATACAAACAACCAAGCACTATTCCATTTACAGTAGTACACAAATGCTAGCCAATTTCTTCAACATTCACTGCAGAACTGGTAAATGAAACAAGGACACTAATCAGCTTTATCAGGGTACTTATCGTGCAGTCGCTACCATGACGAAATAACCTCTAAATGATGCTCGTCCCACAAATAGACGTTGTAACACACTCATCGCGCACTGATATGACCTCTACTGTCGGTAGAAGCTCTTAATATGAGAAGGACATGTATTCCAGGATAGTGGCTGAGCTTGAAAAACTAAGCCAGCATAGTGGCAAGAATATTCCAAACCATGCTTCTGATGCTGTGGCTCAAGTTTGTCGGTGGAAACCTTGGTAGTACACGTAACACATTACTCGTTACTCGTTACACTTTATTCGTTACCTGTTACTCATTACGCGGTACTTGTTACACGTTAATCGTTACACTTTACTAGTACCACGGTCCACGTTTCACATTACACGTTAGTCGTTACTCGTTACAGGTTACTCGTTATACGTTACTCGGTACACATTATTCGTTACACGTTACGATAGGACTGTCAAACACAGTCACATGGCGCAGAGGCTCTAGAACATGCACTATGTGAATGCAAGGGCACTTCCCAAGCTAGACGCAAATACTACAAACGTTACTCCTTTAACTCCCAAGAGCACGCTAGTTTGCTGCTCGATGGCACCTAACCTAACCCAAACACTGTGCTATGAACTATAGAAGCTGTGTTACAACCTAGATGACTGGTACTTGCCATAAAACTGGGTGTAGTTCTGCCAAAATTCCTTGAAAAACCCCATCAGGACAGCGATTTAAGCATCTCATTCCGAGCATAAGAGTAGGTACACTAAATCTCCTTCCGACTCCAACTGTTGGACGAAGAAAAAAAATCCTCCAATTGGCGGTGACACAATTCCTTTACAGCCTCATCTGCATACCTCTAAATCCTTTTTATGAAACCGCTACACAATATTGTTTCCTTCCACGATTCAATCGTGCGTACGAGTAGGTGCCTGGCCCCCCATAAACCTTCGCCTAGTTAAGCCATGTCAAGAAGAACATTATCCTGTTGTGTGTGCGAAAAAAAGGATTTCATAATTTTTAATCCACTCCAAGCTGTTGAACAAAGATAAAGCCGAGGCAAATTGCTTGTAATAGGAAAACATTTGCCAAACCTTAATGACCAATTCGTTGTGTAATGCTGCTGCTGTTCTCCTTGATGACACAGGAGGAGGCGGCGCCGCCGCCGGTTCTTACTTTTTTTTTTATTTTTCATTTAACGACACTAAATTATGTCTTTTCATCAGAATTTTTCGTTTTCGTTTTTTTATATAACTTTTTGGTGCTCGTAAAGAGTCACGTCAAAACGATAAGAAATTATTTATTAAGACAATATTTTTGGGCGGCGACTGTATGTGTAAATTTCGTGACACAAAAAGTGTCCTTATTTTGTGTGTTTGGAGCGGCAACGGCGGCGTCGGCGGCGGTATAATTGATGATAATAAGTATGAATGGGATTGTTAACTACCTTTTCATAAATATTTTAGTTTGGGGGGAAATTTCGCGTGGCAGATGGAAACTACCACAAAAAGTTAAATTAAAAAAAAAAAAAAATAAAGAGAAACCTTGATGGTACTTAGATATTCTCTCTGTGTGAAAGGAAGGATGAGAGATGGTGAGCCAAAAATAACACAGTGATATCGAATCGTTTAAGAGGATCCTAATTACAAAGGAACACGAAGGAAGTTTCGTATTTATTTGGTTCTCTCCTTTCATTTCGGTGAAATGTTTCATCAAAAATTTAAGCATTCTCTGGCGAGAAGGAAGAATTTTGTGAGTGGGCAAGTTGGGTGTTTCAGCTGAATTTATTTAAAAAAAGTTTGAAAGAAGACGAGGAGAATGGTTGTCCTTCTGTGTTTTGAGGACTTAAAGGGTACTGTTGCTTGAGCTTAAAACGCCCTAACACTCCCGGCATACAACCCTCAAGAAAGAGGAAGGTAATGGTACATAAGTTAGAGAAAAAAGTGGTCTAAATAGTTCAAACAAAGCTCTACACTTTGCAAAGGAGGAGGCTCACAGCCTCACAGGCTCACAGGAGAAGGCAGATAGTACTTTAAGAGACTACTTGCTCTACAAATGCGCAGGCTTCTGCATTACCAGAAAGTCCATCTTGGATAGTACTTCTTTGACAAGCTGGTGGACATCCATAAAGCCACCTATTGCCATGTTGGAATGCACAATAACTTCTGCAGGATAGTTTCGATTTTTTCTGTTTTGTTGGAAAGTCCAAAAAAGAGCCTCATTACAAGAGAACTACTTTTGGCTGAGGTAAATTATGAAAGGATTCTTACGAAAGTATGTAGTCTCATAAGACATAAAATTTGTGGTAGAAACTGTTTCCTTGGTCAAATGTTGTTTCAAGATGAAGATAGGCTTCTTTCAAGTCGATAGACTTCTGCTAAAACACCTTAAGCCTTAGTTGGTGTTTTGCTTTGCGAAATAGGCGATGGCTTCCTCCTCCTTGGCCTCCAAGGAAGACTTTAAGATTAGAGAATAGAGAGAAAGCCGCTGGTGTCCAGATGTGGTATATTGAATGGGTGGACAAGTTTTTATGGCTATCACCAAAGTGTAAGCAGATTCTTTGTCCACTTACAGCTGTTTTACTTGCAATTTCTGTCTTCAGCTTATCAATTAAGGATGTATTATTGTCTCAGCTCGAGACAGTCTGTGACTATCCCAAAAGACAGTCGCTATCACCCTCCCGACCGATGGAACCAGCTCTTGAATAAATCCTCTCAGTTTTTCAGGGGCTTAGCCAATACAGCGTCCTTCAAGTCAAAAGCTTAGCGATCACTGTCTATACAGACAGCCATGCAGCCATAAAGGCTTTGAAATCTGTTGTAATAAGGTCGAGGCCGACGAGCTTGTTGCACTTATCGGACCCTTCCTCATGGCTATGGGCAGCCTTTAGGAAGAAACGTAGTCGATAAAACAGACGGATCGTTTTTGACTCTCATGCGGAGCGACTCGATGTGCTGCAGAATGACTAGCGAAAGTTTATCGCCACTTAGTGTGTGATTGTCCTGTCCCTTAGAAGAATTCAGACTCTTGGTAGTTATTTCTTTTCTCAGCTGAAATCCTGAGTTTCATATATCCTATCTAGGTTATTCAAACAGCAGGCTAACCTTACAGGCTTGATTGAGTACAATGGACCCGAACTTTGGCTCTGACTAGGCGGTAGGTCTTTTGTTACAAGGCACTCATCTTATCGCGAATACCTCCAGACCAAACTACCTTCACAAACTAGGAACATCCTTAATCAGAAAGGTCTAAGTGCAGACGCTCACAACGGTAACTTGAAGACTGGCAAGTAGCGGGTTGTGCTTTTGGAGGGCTTCTTAAGTCTGACTCAGATATTATACCTTCCATAAACCTGGCCAATCCTGGCCAAAAACTATAGTCTCTATCCAGATCTTTGGTCTTCCCCTTTTCAGGAAAAACGGCTTGAAATCATTTGCTACCGCCTAAGGGGTCATCCTTTATTTATAAACATCTTAACGCAGGGAAGCAATTTGCCTTTAGAAGTTTCGCTTACTAATTTGCCAACATCAATCCGGTATTTCGGATCATCGCCTGCCAACTTCAAGCTTTCCCTCTTCTCAAAAAAATACCTGATAGAAAATTTGAACCATATGCCATCATTTGATTTGGAGCCATCCCATATTTTTCGACGAAAATTTGAGTGAGTGGCTTAGAATCAGGGTTGGTTCTTTGGACCTTTTCTAGTGGCCATCAAGTATATTCCCCGTACTCCCCTCGTCCTGATTTGACTCCCTTTAAAACATTTTAGTACATTGTCAGTCTTATTTCATTGAATGAGCCATCACACACTGGTGCAATTACTCCGGGGTAAAATTGATTTTATAGAAGAGAGAGAGAGAGAGAGAGAGAGAGAGAGAGAGAGAGAGAGAGAGAGAGAGAGAGAGAGAGAGAGAGAGAGAAAGAGAGCGTGGAGTAAGAAATGGGGTAAAGTCTTTATCCAGTGTTGAAGCAGTTAAACAGCGGGGTAAAACTAATACATACTCGTAATACAAGTTGTCAAATTCGAGCTGAAAAATCTTCAATAAAAGTCAGAATTTTACCCCACATTATTCATCCAGTGTGTAATGGGAGTAGACGGTGGTTATCCCCGGGTAAAATTGCTCCAGTGTGGGATGATGGCCCAACGAATCCATATAAACTTAGAATAAAAACTTCCTCTATCCTTATTTTGTAAATATTTAGTCCTTCCTAATTTGTGCTTAAGTTTTTCCTGCCTGTGCGGACATAAAATGAGTAAAAAGTTGCGCAACATTGGTTTAAACAATGTAATTTCGTTTTTTAATCGCAACCAACGTTGCCAGCATAGTTGTTAAGTTTCATTTAAAGTCCACAAAAGGCTTTTCTCAGAATTCTGACCAAAGGATGTGGATATAGCTTCGTTAGTTTTTACATGGAATTTTAGTAATTTTTTTTTAAAAGTAAAGTCCATTTCTAACCCATTAAAAATAATTGCCTGTTCATAATTATAAACCACAGAGTATAGGTCAACTCGAGTGTGTTCAGATTGAAGTGAAATAAAATTGTAACCAATTAATACGGATGAATAATTTCCTCCTAATTGGATGACATATGTTTCAATATTTAATTATTATTCAGCAAATGGATTCAAGGACAATTTGGTTGCTGACATTAGTCCTCTACTTGCAAATTGCACAGGGTTCTTCTATAGAATCTCAGAAAAAGCGTAACGTGAGTTACTTTAATTCCAATTTAAGTCATCAAACATCGGTTTATGAATGATACGTTGTTTTGGTTTAATTGAATGATTGGAGGTCCTTGCTTTGGACTTCCTCCCAAGTCATAGAAAACTGGTTCATTTTAAGTGTGTAACGTGAGTTACTTTCTTTGAAAACTCTTTGATAGCGTCAATCAGTGGCTATGAATGATACGTTATTCTAAGGTTTTAGCTTTTGATTCCATGTCAAGTCACAGATCATTTGTTCATCTAGGTTTTAGGTCTGTAACGTGAGTTACTTTCTTTGTCGTAGGCAATTTCGATATCTCTTCCTCCCGTGCCATGCACTGAATCCTTGCGTCTTTAGTCTGTTGGTATTAAAAGTCTCATAGTCATGTAGAATAAGTTCGAGCTGTACAATGGTGCCCAACATAAGACCTTGTCAGCTACAGAGCGTCATCTAGTCTAAATATAAGTGAAGTCAATCTTAAATCACTGGGACTCAACCTTAAGTTGAAGTTTGAGGCTCTTCTTGAGTGAGTCAAGGACGGTTTAAGTCCAAGGAATTTGGCGTTCTGAGCTCGGGTTTAAGTCGAAGGAATTTGGGGTTTCAGAACTCGGGCTTCAGTCTGAGGAGGTTGGCGCCTTGAGGTTCTTCTTTTAGTGAGTCGTGTATGGTTTCAGACTGAAGAATTTGGCGTTTCAAAACCCGGGCTTCAGTCCGAGGAATTTGGCGTTTTGAGGTTCTTCATTTAGTGAGTCGTGTATGGTTTCAGACTGAAGAATTTGGCGTTTCAAAACCCGGGCTTCAGTCCGAGGAATTTGGCGTTTTGACGTTCTTCATTTAGTGAGTCGTGTATGATTTCAGACTGAAGAATTTGGCGTTTCAAAACCCGGGCTTCAGTCCGAGGAATTTGGCGTTTTGAGATTCTTCATTTAGTGAGTCGTGTATGGTTTCAGACTGAGGAATTTGGCGTTTCAAAACTCGAGCTTCAGTCCGAGGAATTTGGCGTTTTGAGGTTCTTCATTTAGTGAGTCGTGTATGGTTTCAGACTGAAGAATTTGGCGTTTCAAAACCCGGGCTTCAGTCCGAGGAATTTGGCGTTTTGACGTTCTTCATTTAGTGAGTCGTGTATGATTTCAGACTGAAGAATTTGGCGTTTCAAAACTCGAGCTTCAGTCCTAGGAATTTGGCGTTTTGAGATTCTTCATTTAGTGAGTCGTGTATGGTTTCAGACTGAGGAATTTGGCGTTTCAAAACTCGAGCTTCAGTCCGAGGAATTTGGCGTTTTGAGGTTCTTCATTTAGTGAGTCGTGTATGATTTCAGACTGAAGAATTTGGCGTTTCAAAACTCGAGCTTCAGTCCTAGGAATTTGGCGTTTTGAGATTCTTCATTTAGTGAGTCGTGTATGGTTTCAGACTGAAGAATTTGGCGTTTCAAAACTCGAGCTTCAGTCCTAGGAATTTGGCGTTTTGAGATTCTTCATTTAGTGAGTCGTGTATGGTTTCAGACTGAGGAATTTGGCGTTTCAAAACTCGAGCTTCAGTCCGAGGAATTTGGCGTTTTGAGGTTCTTCATTTAGTGAGTCGTGTATGATTTCAGACTGAAGAATTTGGCGTTTCAAAACTCGAGCTTCAGTCCTAGGAATTTGGCGTTTTGAGATTCTTCATTTAGTGAGTCGTGTATGGTTTCAGACTGAAGAATTTGGCGTTTCAAAACTCGAGCTTCAGTCCTAGGAATTTGGCGTTTTGAGATTCTTCATTTAGTGAGTCGTGCAGGGTTTAAGTCTGAGGAACTTGCTGGTTCGAAGCTCGGGTTTAAATCTAAGGAATTTGGCGTTTTGAAGCTCAGGTTTAAGTCAGAGGAATTTGGGGATTTAAAGTTCTTCGTAGTTATGTGTCAGCCTAAAGAAAGTAAATTTAGGCAGGTTTTAATGACCCATATGGTATCCTTCATACCGAAATGCCTAATAGCGAGAGAGATAGATGAAGAGTTTCAGATTGTGGAGGATTCAGGCCGTACAATCTGTGCTGCTGGACTCTAAGAACTGAATATAAACCTCGAAGTGGCTATCAATCATCGTCAAGCAGGATCTTAAAGTTTCAATTTGCATAGCAAAATGAATACGTTTCAAGTGTTTACTAAGAACTTCCTTGGGAACTTTTTGCCATGGTTCCCAAAACAGTTTTCAGTCCGCCGTTTCCAAACTTTTGACTCATTGTTTACAAGCACAAACTTTCATAAAGAAAAAAAGTAGTCGCAGTCTATCTTTCCAACACCCTTTTCTGCCTCAGAGGGTGCTGCCTCCATAAGCTATATAAGGAACTAGGATTCCCTCTTTTTGAAACTGTTTTTCTGCACAAAAAAGAGGGGAGTACTTACTAATTGGCTTGGTAAGTTGCCAAATGCGTTGTTTCATTTGTAAAGCACGCCACCAAAGCAAAGGGGAGAACGGAATACAAACAAATCCTTTTCATTTAATTATTCACCAGGCGAGTCCTGTTTCAATGCGATACCACATTAAATCTCAATTTTAGTGGTCGCGCGCAGTTCCCATTCCATTCAGCCAACAGAATCCCAGTGTCAATAACCCTTTTTTCAAACCCGTTGACACTGTGCCAACTGAAATTGCACTGTGATGGCTGTCCTGCTGCCAAAATCGATACAAAGTCCTGTGCAGAAAAAAAATTATCTCATAACTTGCACACCGACACTGTACATCAAGTGGCAAAAAATAAAGTTGAAAGTTCTAGTTCAGTAACGATAGAGAGGGAGGGAGGGAGGAGAGGGATTTTTTTGTGAAAATTTGCTTCCATGGACCAAAGTTTTTCTAACACACATCCTGGTACATAAACCACACACCACACACAGATGCAGGAGACCGGAAACAATCCTCTTTGATAGGATTTTTTCTCAACCATGGGATTTTGACTAGGCCATCCTTGGATCCATCCTTGGAAAAAAAAAAGAACTCCTACTCGTATCCATTTCACCGCTCTTGAACTGCTAGTTCTGGTACTCAGTCTATCACACTCTTTTGTTGAGAGGGGGGGAAGAAGGGACGATAGATATCTATTACGCCAGTGTGGGTTGTACAGGATAATGTAAATTTCGGCGTCCGTGTTCTTAGGAGGAGACAATGCGACGATCGATAGTTTTCCCTTCGAGCTAGAGCAGCATCCTTCATTGCAAAGTATCATCGCCCCCTTGGCACCAGTTCTTCTTCTTTTTTTTTTTTTTTATGTAATGCCTTTCCTCTCTCTGTGTCCTAGTTCTTTCTTGGTTTTGTTTTTTTTTTTCGGGACTAGTTGGCACCATGCCAAAAGGAAAATGAGGGAAGGATATTTTTCTTTCGCCTCACAGTGCCACTTACGAGGGCTGTTCTCCATGGTAATGGTGGCGGCGGCATTATGTAATCTCACGAATGGCAGATATGAGCGTATCCTTTCGGCATGGTGTTTGGCTTCCACATCAAGCCGTTTCATCTATTTTGCACGCCCGTTCTGATCTAATTCCTATTCCGTTTCAGGATTTTTAATATTCCTCGTGCCACATGTGAGTGCAAAGACAAAGGAGAGTGGAACAGAGGGAACGACTTTCGACAGGGAATGGGTCATTAAATGCCAGCTGAAGTAGGACAACAAATAATCTAATTATTTTCCATTAATGTGAATACTATTTGTATCCTTGAAGTGAAAAAAACAGACATATGCAGGACTCTAATGACTTAATAACATAAATTAGCTTGGCCGGGGCGGGGACGGGGACAACAACATTATAGAGCGACAATAGTCGCCATTGTTGTGGATTTATTAGGGACCTCATCCACTCATATATGTAGGTAGAAGGAGTTACAAGCCAGTGGATAATAATAATTATTATTACCTTCAGGCGCAGTGGTGCGGTGATATCCTTTCTGTCCAATTGCGCTGGAGTAATAAATTTTTGGGGGCTTTTTTTTTTCTTCCCCGTGCTGAGATAAATATGATTTGTTGGGGATTTTATTAGAGGGGATTATTAAAGGACCAAAATATAGCCGCCGCGCCAGTAGATATGAAATATTTTTATGGGTTTTTATTATCCAAAAATTTATTTCTAAGGATTTTGTTGAATTAGGATGAAAGTAATTCCATTTTTTTGTGGTGCAGAACTAGCAATTGAGTGCTTTTTCTATGGAAGAAGAGTGATTTGTTGGGAGTGTTTACTTTTAATCGGGCAATTTGGCCCAAGGAAAGGGTGATCCCAATGAATTTTGTGGGTTTAATGGTTTTTTTTTTAAGGAAATCCCTAGACATTTGGAAGAAAGATTTGAAGTGAGGGAGGTGTCCCTTTGGATTGGGGGATGCAATTCCCCTGAAATGGAGTGAAAATTGAAGTCATCTCGGGGTTGGCGTGGTTTGGCGTCAGTTATTTCGTTTTAACCTTCCTTATTCTCCGAACATAGAGACGACAAATTCCTTAGATTGACCCCATCCATTCGCTTCACTTTCCTACTCTGTCATTCCCTTCTTCCACTCGTCAGCCAAGCGCTCGCTCTACAAGTGGTAGGGGCTGGCCGATATTGGGCATTGGTGCTGATGGTAAGAGCTCACGTAAAAGTCCTAAAGCCTTGCTGTTTGTGATTACTTGATCGCGGTAGTAATCTCGTCCTTACTGAGGGCAGTAGTGCTGTCATGCTGTACTTCTCTCGCCCTTATGCGTTATAGGTGCTTTAGCTCGCTTCTTCCTTCTGCTGGAATAGCTGCGATAAGAGCTTGTTGGTCAATCTGCTTTCAGGTAGTCACGTCCTATGTCTTCCTTGCACCAGAAGTAAGTACTATACCTAGATCTGCACCTCGTCTGCTTTGGACGTCCAGGAAACAAGTGATAGAAAAGCGATTGATCTATCTGTCTGTCTGTCATTGAATACCCTAGCGTTGTGCTCAAACATTGTGGTACCTATAAAAAGGCGATTGGCGCTGCAGAAATCTACACATAGATCTCCTGTCGCTGTCGTTTCGGTCGCCTTGTTCTAGTGCTTGCCGACTTCTTGATCTCCGTTTGGCATTCTGTTGTAACTGGCAGTCAGTTGGTTGTAGAAGGTCTTCTTTTCATCAGCAGACGAGCCTCTGGTGGGATAAAGCACTGAGTAATGGTGTCGAGATGCTGTTTCCCTAAAATCGCCGGAATCCTGGAATCAGCCAATCTGACAACACTTGCCGGTGTAGGTCCTGCCTTGGATCCTATGATCTAAGGTATTGGGCATGGTTTGCTGTTAGTTGGGCTTTTTGGGCATTTTGCCTAGTGTCATCTCTGCGAATAGTAAGCAGAGAGGACATATGCCCATGCCTCGATATTGAGTTCCGATGGTAGAAGTCTTCGGCCTAGAGCACTTGTTGTTGGTTGCTGCTTCGGCAGTGATAGTTGTAGTCGATTTGGTTCATTCGTTTGTCGAAAAAGACGTCGATCCTCTTTTAAAGTTGGACGACGAAATATGGCTTCCATTGATCTAATACCCACTCCAAGTCCTTGGCGTTCATTTTAATCTACGTTTCATAAAAAAACGTCCGCATAATTTCAAGCACAGTGGACTTATAGACTTATGTCTGCAAGATGGACATTTAGCTACAAACAAGGGACAAATATCGCCAATTAAGGAGTAGACAGTATTGGACTTACAACACAACCCTGAGGAACCCCAAACTTGGTACCGAATTGGCTTGACATAGAGCCGAAGTTGTAGAGAAATCAGGACAGACAGAACATAGTTTAGATGACGGTCTTTAAAATCATCAAGAAAGGCTCTTTTCTTACCCAAATGAGGGACAGTATTCGATCTAACGTTGAGAAGGTAGAAACGCTCAGGAGAGTCAGCTCATCCTCTCAACTTGTCACCCTTGCTAACCTCAATAGAGCGGCTTCTCCATGGCAGAATTCACATACTCACACTGTCCTACAGTCAAAGGTGAAGACGGTAAGGATGGGACTAGGCTTTGACTTGTCCGGATGGTGCAATGGGCTTACAGAAATTTGGTGTCCGCATCTGGTGTCGGACTCAAAGAATAACAGACCTAAGTTGGCCTTCTCTTCATCTCTACGAAACACAGAACAAAATGAGGGCATCCTCGAGTATGATGTTGTCAACTTCAGGGTAAGAGATGGACAACATTTGATGCGAGTAGGCATGGTGTCAAAAAGAACCCTTGATTCGGGCATAAGCGCTAGAACACTGTCCATCTGCACACTATTTCCTTCCTCATTCTTTTGACCAACAACCTACAAGTGGCAGTGACAGTGGATTGGTCACACTCTCCGAAAGGGTGACAGATCTATAACCAACTAAGCGATGCAATGGAACCCGTTTACCCATGATGGGAGGATACGCGGCGGTCCTAGGAGTTCGTAGCGCAGAACATTGGTTTTCCACAGCACAGCAACTGGGAAAGAGTTGGAGGAGTAGAGGTACATTTCCAGAAATCGCACACGATAGTGCGTAGGCATTGGGCCTTGATTGAGATTTCACTGACGATTAGCGTCTTTTTCTTTTAAGACAACTTTTGCAGGTTTCAAGAAAGCCATCTCTCTACACTTCTAAGTTTGCCTCCAGTCCTTCTAAACCGATTGACCATCACAAAAGCTTCCTGAACTGAAATTTGGACCATCCCCAGGCATGCATACAAATAAAAATTCATCAGTGTGAACCCTTTCAAGGGATTCCTGTCGAGCATCCCAATTTCTTCTTATTTCCAATCAAATTCCATCGAACGACCCAGGCACCAGGCAGACACCCACATCAGCCTCATAATTAAGCCCTTCTTCTTCATTTTGATTTCATTTCCCATTGTCAATCATCACCTTGCCACATCCTGAGGCAGGACCCACCCTTAACATGTAAATTTTGTACCATGTTCCTCTGTCAAAATTAATAAAGTTTTCCCAATGAAAAATGCATATACGAGTATGTGTACGAGTATCTCACAGCAAAAAAAAAAAAAAAAGAAAGGACTCAACTGGTTCGACCCTTAACCAATAATTTACTCACGTAACCGAATATTAATCGAGCCAAGCCCCAAAGCAAATTTACATTCACTATAAGGAGCCAAGAATTTGCCCACAAAATTTATTCAATACAAGAGTCAAACTAACGTCCAAACTACTGATGTGTAATCCTTACATCCGGTCGAATCCAATCGAGAGTCCGACCGAAGTACGCATCGATTGTTCGTCCACACACAAGAAGGACGTCAGTTTGATGGGAGACGGATCCAACCCACAAATTTAATATCCGCCCATTGATTATTTCCCCCCCCAAAAAAAAACCAGACACCGTCCAAAGGAATTCACCTCAAAAAGGCTCCCACCACATCCTTGAACGGGTACAACTGTGTGAAGGTAAAAGGCGTGAGCGCCTTTTTTTGGGAGGAAAATTCATTTGAATAAAATGAATAATTGATTCTAATTCAAACTCCTGCCAGCGAGTCCTTACTTGCAATGCAATGGTGTCGAGAACGAGACTCCATGACAACAAACAGCAGGACGAGAACAAGAGGACGTCTACGACAAACGTGGGTATTATGAAAGTATATTTACTTTTAAATTAAATGGCATTAAGTCGGCCACTTAGATGCGTGTCTCCCTCGGACGAAGAAGAAGAAGAAGAGCAGAAAAAAACGCCCTTTTGTCCAATTACCGGTTATTACCTGGAATTCTAAAAACGAGAAATGGATATATTTTGAGCACTTAAGCTTCGGAGTATTTGCTCTCGAGCGAGGACAGATGAATTTTGAAATACTCGTGCTTATGAAATGTTAAGGCGATTTGAAATCCTGGACTCCCCACAGATGAGGATGAGAGTGTACACTCTTCTCCACTTGTACCGAAGGGGGCTTAAGTTTTTTTTCTTCCCATTGTCCTGAGAGTGGGGTATTCTGCCTTTTTGGGGGAAAAATTTAGCTTATTACCGAGAATGGGAATGTTGGTGTTAAGGCTTTAAGGATTATATGGAGAGCGAGTTGGAGATGATTTATTAAACGATATAATTAAGAAAATCCTCCTTAAAATGGAGCAATAATTGAAATTCCTTAAAGGATTAGGGGAATAGAGGAAAATGTCTCAAATACATCAAGCAGCTTACAGGAATCCAAGGCTGTAGCAGGGAAGTCGAATCTCCCATTTGAAAGGAGCCTAAGAGCGGGTGGGGACGGCACAGGGGAAGTTTGAGAAATCCTTCCAAAAAGAAGGTTGAAAAATAATCTGCGAACTACAAATGAATGCAAAAATCACTAGTAATTCTCCTCCGCAATTTAGACACCAACCAGGAGGAGTATATACTAAGACCCAAATCGTCTGAGTTTCCATGTGCAGTAGGTACACTCTTACCTATCCCATCTTTTGCCTTTCAATTTCGCCACCAAAATCAGAGCCATGCTCTGATGGAGAAGACGTTTTTGGCCCGAATTTTTTGACCTGAAAAAGCTGTGACAGAAAATTTGTCGCTGGGAGATCATTTAAGATGGACATTGTTGCTCTCAGGTTGGACTTTAGTTAGGAGATTTTATATGATTTTTCATTCATCAAAACTAATAGCAAGTAGACGAGTCCTGTCAATCTGGATTCAAGCTTGAGAGAGAGGGAACTGGTTGTAGCCAAAGAGAGATCCTTTTGTCTTGATAAATCGGCACATAAGGCCTTGTTTTTGGGTCTATTCATGGCCGCCAGTTCAGCTTTCTTAAACGGATTCTAGTCTAGACTCAAACCATGGAAGCTGAGATCAGATAGAGTCTTGGTTGTGGTACAGTCTAATCTTCTTCAATGGATTGATTGTAGTTTTCTGGTGAACCACTTTACCAAGTTATCGGTTAGAGAATTGGCTGCCATTTTATCTCAGGCAATGGCGGGCTTAGAGTATGTGATCCGTGGTTGGTGTCTGAACTGAGTCATGTTTATCAGCTCAACTCAATAGCCTTGATATCGGCCTGGCTGTCAATAAGAATGGCTACGTATGGTTCAAGGCTGTTGAGGTTTTTTCTGAGGCAAGCGGCAAGCCTCACGCAGGAGACTGGAAGCCGGTAAGACACGGAAACGCGACCACCTTGAGTCCATCTCTATCAAGTTTGTAAAGTATGTCACTTCTTACCATGGGACAAAGAATAGGAGATAAGAGTTTCTTCCTCTAACGACAGATATGGTGGAAGTGATCTTACTGATCGTCGAATGATTCTCTCCTGACCTTACTGTCGAAAAAGGGGGCTGGAGTTTATTCCTTTCCTTCCAGTGAATCGTATTTTCTATCGTTCGCACGGCTTCATGAAGCACCGGTCTCTATTGATCGCCTCTTACGTGCTTACTTACTTATGTCCTGTATCACTTTGTAGGTCCTAGGGCCTCCACAACGCCTACGCGCCTGTGAGAGAGAAGGGATACATCATCGGCGTAGTCGAGATGTAAGATTCCATCGAATTCCTTTATTTCCTGTCGATAAGGCCGCATTCAGCAAATCGCTAATAACCAATAAAAGCAGTATTGGTGAAAGTATGCAGCCTTGCCGAAGCCCACTTCGGACATCGAGATCCTTAGACAGCCTCTGTGCCTCTTAGAGTACATATGTACCTACGAATTTGAAGGAAGGGACGACTGATCTAGGGTGTGTGTCCTAGATACTAGATATTTATCCTTTTGAAAAAGAAAGGACTCCCACTCATTTCGTTGAAATTTCCCTCAATTTGAATGGGTTTATCCCTCTACTAAACACCCATTTCGAAATTTGTTGATGAACGACTTCCCTAAAAGTGTATCCCCAGCTCCTCTAAATATCAGAAAGCAATTTTCCCATCAAAGAACAAAAGTCCTGCGGCAAGAAGCAATTTATGAAGCAAATACTCGTAACAATATTATGATTTTTGGACGTGTGTAAGCGTCCTGTGGTGTGAATTAATCTAACACACACAGAGAGAGAGAGAGAAACTCAATTCATTTCAATCTGCCTGCAGGGACATTTATGCTTCTTATAAAGAAGTCATTCTCAGTGTCATGATTAGATTGTTATCCACTACAACATTCAAAGTAAATACACAGGATAACAAGCATGCGAAAGCTATAAAAACAAACTGATATTGCAAACACAAATAGAGAACATGTGAAATCCATTTTCGAAACTACTCTAACTTTGTTGAGGGGCTCTGGCTCTCTTGACGTCGGCAAACAATATCGAAGAGCAAATATCTGTTTTCTGTAAAATTATTTAGTTACGTGGTGTTTCTTTGAGTGTTTGCTTGAAAGGAACTTGTGTCCTTTACTCATCGTTACTTATGTGAGATTGCGTTCTGCTTTGGTGTCCTTGATAAAGCTGATATGCGTCCTTGTTTTCGAAGATTGTGAAAGGCTTTTTGAAGCGAAACTAGGTGGCTGCACCTTGGATAGTTCTTTGGCTCTGAGCATTCCATTTTGGGCTTCAGAATGTGTAGTCCCTGTAGTTCCCAAGGGATGGTATCAATATCCACTTGATCTTGAAGGACTTGATGGCTGATACTACTTTCTGTTCACTGGGAGGTGCGTTGCTTGGGAATTGGTTGGTTTGGGTTGCTCATTCTGTGCAGTTCTCTCCATCTAGGGAGCTGATCCTCACTACTACCATCTCGACTCTTCACTGGGTCTTGCTTAGAGTTTCGATCCGACCAATAATCCTTGGTGATGCTTAAGACCATCCTGTTTGCTGCTTCTTCAGGCTTAGTGTCGATATAATAACGTTCGTCACGCCTTTCACAATCCTACTTACTTACTTATGTCCTGTGAGTCGTAGGGCCTCTACAACGCCTAGGCGTGATCGTGTGCGATTTCTGGAAACGTGCTTCAGCTCTTCCCAACTCTATCTCAGTTGCCGTGCTTCCTTCTCCACTATTCTGCGCAACGTACTTCTAGGACTGCCGCGTAGCCTGCCATCCTGGGTAAGCGGGTTCCATTGCATCGCTTTCACTACCCTGCCATTCCTTCTTCCTCTTTACACGGTACTATGGCTCTTTTTACTGCTGAGGCTACTGCAATCCCAGCATGTGAGCCCCGTTCCCCGAAGAGGCAGCTCTTGGTGTCTGTCGAAATCCATGCGTTTCTGCCTTTCACCAACGTGTGGTTGCCTGTCCCAATATCAAAAGCCTCATCCACGTCCTCCCTCTTTAAGTTGCTGATTGATTGTGCTTCTATGGCAAAGTGCTTCCTAAACTGTTGGCGGACTTGAGGAGCCTTGAGCCTGAAAAAAAAAATAAAAAGTTCAAAATCCCAAAAACTCAAAATCATGAGAATTTCAAATCTCAAAACCCCTTAAGACCCGAATCCCGAAAAACAAATCCCAAAATTCTCAAAAATCCGGAAGTTTCAAATTCGGGCAAATGGAAGTCTAAAAACTCGGTCTTCAAAATCCCAAACTCAAAATCTGATCTCCAAAATCCCGAGGAACAAAATCCCAAAAATCCCCAAGAATCCCGAAGTCTCAAATTCACGCAAATTGACGTTTCAAAATCCAAATCGTCAAAAATTCGAAATCCTTGATCTTAAAAACTGAAGTCCCAAAATCCCGAAAATCCCAAAAATTGAGAAATGTGCATAAATTTTGATCGATGGTTTCAGATGATCAGGATTTTCGACTTTCAGGATCATCTTTTCCGGGATTCTGTCCAAATCTCCTTCAATTATTTTGACTTTGTGGTTCCACGAATAAAATAGGAATCAGAATTTCATTGGAGCCTTCATCTTCAGGACGAATTTACTTTCCATCAGTCCTGACGGGGTTGCCCCCCAACTGAATTGGGCCCTTCATCTGTCACCAACAAGAATAAATTCAGTTGAACATTTCCCTCTCAAGTGCATGACGTCAGAGTCTGTGGAACTCTCTCAGCAAACCCCCCCTTCTCATTGAAAGAGGGGGAAGTACCTCACTTGACATATCAATCATAAAATGGAATAACATTCGACGACCTTATCATGTGCGCGCTAATTAAAATGTGATCGTGATTTATGATTAAATTAATTGCTTAGCCTCTCTCATGTGTACGAGACGCGCTCTTATCCACACGCCACACGTCACACCCGACAATAACAATCCTACGCATGCATCACCATCCAATCCAAAGGACAAAGGACAGCCAATTATAACACAATATTGCAAATTAATTAATTTAAGTAAGTTAAGCTCAATCAATAGATTTGTCGTCCTGCATGTGACAATGATTAATCAGTTTCGTTTCCAATGGAACATGTTGAATGTGTTGTTGCATAACCAATTGATCCTTTGTTTTGAAGTTTATCTCTCTCTCTCTCAAGTTGAGTTGATTACCCAATTAACCTCAATCTATTGGTTTTGATTAAATTAATTACAAAAGGATGCATACAAACCGAGTGTAAAATTGTTTTTTTATTTTTTATTTGCAATCATTAAAACTGCAAATTACAATCGTGGCAGTCCACTCATTATGTCGAAGGATACAAAGGATACTGCTTGCAAGTTGCTCATTCTCTTTGGATTAAGTTCGAAATGAAAATTTGAAAAATACATGCAATTGCAATTGCAATTGCAATTTGAAATAACTCCTGCACCAGCAAGCAGTAGGGCTAGCTCCTTGCTTTGTGATCCTTCAAGGAGTAGGTAGAAAGGGAATGGGTTTTATTTTAGGTCAGCGCTTCCTGAGAATTGCACAATTTCACGAAGAAATTGTGTTTCTGTATTCCTTGGCTTGTGTTTCGTAGGAAGCAATCATCAGGAGGAGGAGGACTGGGCGGTAGTCCTAGTACCTACCTCGAGTTTAATGAGCAGGACTCAAACGCACAGCGATTAAAGTTCACAGAAAGATAAAATTCGAGAGTTTAAGGTGAAATATTCCTTGCAATATGAAGTGGAAGAAGAAGTTTTTTTTTGGATACAAAATGAGATTCCTCCTTGGTTCAAGGATGTGTACTCGTACTCGTACTCGCGTACTGGTATTTCGTGATGTTCAGTCGTTACTCTGCCGGAAAATTAAAATATTTTTGATGTTTTGCTTTGGGGCGACGATTCGCGGTCTAGATGGTAGTTCTTTTGGAAAATTGTAAACTATTTTGGATACTTTTGGAAAATTTATAGGGAGATGGTGGAAAGGGCCAAACGATTGTGCAGTCGGGTGTGGCGCCATTGGAATGCTAGTCGAGGTATTTGTGCTGGAGGAATTCGTATGAAGTGCAAGAGGCTATATGTAGCATCTGATGTGTGCAAAAGTGTCTGCGGCTCCTTCAAAACTAGTCTCTGGTATGTCAATCAATTGGCTTTCCTGCTCTACTGGACTGGGACTGAGCTTTTTGGAGGGAAACCCGCTTCTATTTGCTGCCAATCTGTGAGGAAGGTCGTCACCTCCTTCAGTGAATGGCTAGATCAGTATTGCCTCGAGCCTTCTTAGCTAAATGTCTCCTCTTTCATTCTGTATTGACTTTCGCTAAGTTCAGTGTTTAAAGGTTTATCTGTTGACACCACAAGATGATGTGGTGGTCATCTTAAAGTGCCTTTCATGCTTCACTACCATGACGGAAGGGTCCATCAATAGCATGTGCATATTGCCGGCTTATTTCGTTCAAAAGTTTCAAGAGGATTCCCCTACTGTCTCCTTGAGACTGGTGAACCTATTTTAACCTAGTTGTGGTCGTAGCACCTTGGAATTTGTCTCCATGCATCATACTAGCGGGGCTCTAGCATGCAGGAGATCCTCGATGCTGGTCAATCGTACTAACCTGCAAATCCCTTGATAATATAGATCTGTTGGAGCCCAGCGTCTGCCATATGGGATAGAGTTGTGATCGCAGTGATCTCCTATCAAATGGAGGTAGAAGCCTCTTGGTCTTTGAGTGATGTAAATGGTTCTATCATCATGCCACGATGTTGGGGCTCTTCTTTAAAACACAGCCAAGACCGCCAAGGTAATAGTTCACTGTGACTGATGTGCTTGACAGTGAATGGCAAAATTGTCAGTTTGTACAACATTAGCCTGCATAGCAAATGATCTTGTCCAAGGCATGGCGTTGGGTCAATAGTCATACTACCTCCCTTATGAAGCATAACCTACAGGCATCG
Source organism: Chalcosyrphus nemorum (assembly GCA_949716465.1). Taxonomy (NCBI): domain Eukaryota; kingdom Metazoa; phylum Arthropoda; class Insecta; order Diptera; family Syrphidae; genus Chalcosyrphus; species Chalcosyrphus nemorum. Next base: position 26,351,457 of record OX454333.1, read on the forward strand.
CTGGCAACCATCCGCGGAAGTGAAATCACATACGCTACTGCGAATAACTTGAATCACTCTCGGAAAGAAATCAAGTTCCCGAGGACACAATAGAATGCAGCGAACGAAAAGGCAGATCCTTTTGGTTGAAGCATTGTTGTCTCTTTACCGAGTCCAACACTGAATCCATCAATTGATCTTTTTCTATGACTCACTGTGAAAAATGATTGCGAATGATGGCTCGCTTTCAATTGTGAACTGCTAATAAAGTCACTCACCGAAAGAGCTGTTCTTCACTTGACTTTGGTTTGGGGCTGGATTTGTCTTACGTGCAGCTTCCCTTTCAAATATCTATCAAGGATTTTAAGGTCTCAACTCTGGTTAAGCCACTATCGATGACTCCTTAACGGTGGGTCAATAGTGAGATAAATGATGGAGGGGTTTATTTGAAAGTAATACCTTTCTCATTCAGGAAAAGATTCTCCTAAAGAAATGCAAGCTTGGCAAGCATCCAAAATCAATCTTTTTGTCATTCGTATCCACTGTCAGTCACTCGCATTCATTTGAAACCACTCTGCATTCCCCATCTGTCACTCGTGTTCATTCAGAGTCATTTGCATTCATTTTGTGTCCAGTGTCAGTCACTTGTGTTCATTTGGAGTCATTTTGTGCCTACTGTCAGTCACTTGTGTCCATTTGGAGTCATTTTGTGCTTACTGTCAGTCACTCGCTTTCATTCAAAGTCACTTGACTTCATTTGGAAACATTATACATTCACTGTCGGCGGCCTGTGTTCATTTGAAGTCACTTGAATTCATTTTGTATTCACTGTCAGTCATTGTCAGGCACCTGTGTTCATTTGGAGTCATTTTACAGTCACTTCGCTTCATTCAAAGTAACTGGCATTCGTTTGCGACCATTTTGCAGTGACTTTCAGTCATTCGCTGTCACTTGATTGTCGTGCCCTTTTAGGAAAAGGTGTACTTTTGTTTAGGTTATGTAGATGAAGGGCATTTTTGGCAAAGTTCAGATCGAAGCAGTGTCATAATTTGTTAGTCACTTTCACATGCTAGGAAATACTTACCTACTTGCTGAGGACAATAAAGGACGTGCAACCTTGATACAGCTTCTGACATCCAACATACTTTCTGTTGGTGAAAAACTCCAAACGAAAAAAGAAGAAAACACCATTAAAAGTCACAAAATGATTCGTGGAATCTAAAAAACCTCAAAGTAAGCACTTTTTGTTCATTGATTAGCTCAAACTCTTGGCGCACGCACACATTCCCCAAGGGACCACATCTCGAGACAAAGTCCTTTGATGGGAAATCTGTTTTGCTCATTTCTGATCGAGGTGCGCCTTGGTAGTTAAGTCATGTCTGGGTTTCTGTTCTTCATCAAGGACATTCAGCCAGAGTGATGCGTCTCTTCGCTTTTATTGTCAAATCATCATTTGACTTTTGTCATTTGTTATACCACCGGCCGGCGGCGCACGTGTTTCGCAAAAATTTATAGTTTGTCAAAACTTTTCCTATAAAACGCGATGACTGTAGAAAATAAAAGATACAATAACATTTTTGTCATCTTTCTCATGAGAGAATGCAAATTATTTACGTGAAATTCGTCCCCGAAAATTACCACACATACACATACCGCAAATTCGCGTCCTTTAAATATAAAAATAATAAAATGTACGGTATCTCGTTCCCTGTGCAATCAAAGCAAACGGCAGAGAAGAAAAAATTGGTATTTTTTTTTTATGGTAAAGTCCCACAACATCCTGCAGGATAAATTCATCAGGAAGATGTACAATTTAACCGAACAATTGCCGTGAAGCTGGCTTACTACATACGCATGCCTAATTTATCTGTGTGTATTCCTTTTTTTTTGTTGTCCTGACTGAACGAAGGTGTTGTATAATTTTTGTCATTCATTCCTTGCCGACGCTTGGCAGGAGTATTTCCCTTCCATTTTCCTGATTTTTATTACACACTGCGGCAATGATACCTACCTACACATTTCCCTACAATTTCCTGTTCGTATATTACATTTTTTTTTTTTTTGGGAAGGATCTTTGCGTGTGGATTTAAAAGATACTTCTTGGGTTTTTTTTTACAGCCACAGGACGAGTGTTGGATTCATTGCTAAGGGATATGTTTGCAGTTTTGTTGTTTCTGTTTTTACGTTTGGGGATAAGTGGTTTGGCGTTTCACTTTTCTTAATTGATTAGAGTGTGTGTCGGGATGTCGTTTTGAGTTAAACAGTTGCAAAAGGATCCGCTCTGACAGGGCGATGCTTCTAAAAATAAATCAGTCCTTAGGCTGCGAGATGGAAGAGAATGCTTTGATTTTAGCAAAATGTTGGTTTCGCTATATGGTATGGAAGAAAAGAAAGCAGTCGTTGACTGTGCAATCATTTTAAACATAGAGAGAGTTGGACCAAGAAAATGCTGTTTTATTGATTTTAAGCCATTTGCGATTCAGTTTGAGGCAGTTACGTTTATTCAGAAGTCACCTGCAGTCATTTGGAGTCATTTTGTGACTACTGTCAGTCACTCGCTTTCATTCAAAATCACTTGACTTCATTTGAAAACATTTTGCATTCACTGTCAGCGACCTCTGTTCATTTGAAGTCACTTGCATTCATTTTGTATTCACTGTCAGTCACTTGTGTTCATTTGGAGTCATTTTGTGCCTACTGTCGGTCACTCGCTTTCATTCAAAGTCACTTGACTTCATTTGGAAACATTTTGCATTCACTGTCAATGAGCTGTGTTCATTTGAAGTCACTTGCATTCATTTTGCATTCACTGTCAGTCACTTGTGTTCATTTGGAGTCATTTTGTGCCTACTGTCAGTCACTGGCTTTCATTCAAAGTCACTTGACTTCATTTGGAAACATTTTGCATTCACTGTCAATGAGCTGTGTTCATTTGAAGTCACTTGCATTCATTTTGCATTCACTGTCAGTCACTTGTGTTCATTTGGAGTCATTTTGTGCCTACTGTCAGTCACTGGCTTTCATTCAAAGTCACTTGACTTCATTTGGAAACATTTTGCATTCCCTGTCAGCGACCTCTGTTCATTTGAAGTCACTTGCATTCATTTTGCATTCACTGTCAGTCATTTGTGTTCATTTGGAATCATTTTGTGCCTACTGACAGTCACTCGCTTTCATTCCAAATCAAAGTAAACTAGGACCCACAAGCGATAGTGGGATTGACAATGTGCTTAAACAGCCCTACTCAATTCTTTCAAACCTACTGTACTCAATGAACCTAAGTCCTCTTTAAACGATCACACAGAGATGACTCTTACAGTTCATGACGATGTCCTTTAGTTTAGTCAGAAGATCGTCTGTCTACTACTACGCTTAAGAAGACCCACCTAGGCCTAGGTTGCAGCATTTTCTCTCATTCAATCCTAGTGCTTAACTCTACCTCTTTTCGAGGCTTCTTTTACTTGCATCGTTCTATGCCTTACTGACTTTCGTCCTTTCCTCCTACAACTCAATTGGCAGAGCGCTGTTCCATGAGGCTCTAAGTGTCTAATGGGCATATTGACTGTGATGTGGAAGTATACGTTCCAGCACAGCATTCACTGTCTTTGAACGCCTCTATGGTCTTCAATAGAAAAGAAGTCTCTTTCTCTGTCACCTTTCTCCCTTTCCCTCAGTCTTGGAATTCATCTAAAGTCTCTTTAGATTGAAAGAAGGAACAAAGAATGGCAGAATTTTATATTAGCATATGCAACCACCATGGATGGTGTCCCAGCTATCGAGGGAAAATCAGAGTTATTCTTATAATTCGCAGTAATTTTTCCCCTCTCACCTATTAGACTTCGCTTCTTCTCCTGTAAAGTCCTTTGCATTCATTTGAACCCATTTAATGACTTCAAAGCAATCTTAAGAACCTTTCCTTCTCTCAAACCTTGTTAAACATTCATTTGCCAATAATAATCAAAATAACAACCAACAGTCATTTAATTTTTCAAATAAACTTTGCACTTTTGCAACCACACCATCCTGACAGGCTCTTAAAAGGATAACTACTCGTTAATCGCCATAATTACGTAATCAATTTCGTAGAGACAATCATTTTAACCGATTTTTCTCTCCCTCTCTTGTACTTTCAGATTTCGAGCTGTAAAAACCCCTCTATCAAGGACTCTGCTGTATACAAACGAGTAAGTGAAATATCCTTTTTCTTTTCTTTTTTAAGTTGCATCTGGATTGTGTTGAAATATTTTATGATTGTCCGCATAAAAAGGTGTTCAATTTGCAATTTCACAACTTCATTGGCGCGAATAAAGGATTTTATTTGTCTTCGCTGTGTAAACATGTTTAAATGTCCTTGAACGTCCAACGTTTTGTTTTTTTCTCTTCATAAACATGACATGAAATTTATTTGCCAAAAAAAAGGAAACGATTGTCATGTTTTGAAAAATCTTTGAGTGGATTCGTGTTCACAGGAAAGTGGTGGCGCAATATGGTTTGGGTATCCTTGTATCCTTTCTAAGAATTTGGGTAGTGAACATTTTAATATGTTAAAAGGGCTTGTGCTATGGTTATAGAGATTATTTAAAACAGAAAGACATGCGATGGTAGGGAGTGCTAAATGGGTGCCATGGTTGAGGGGAAACACCCAGGCCCATATCAAATTTTGAACAAATATCGCTCGTCATCATTACACTAAATCCTATCCATACTTGAGCCTAAGGGCGATGATCTAAGCTACAAGAATGGTATGGATCCTGGTCGTGTGGAAATTGCGAACAGCAAACTGCGAACTCCGAACTTACTGATGCCGCTGTTGCAATGTTTTTGAAGTCGATTACTAAAAAGGATACTCAATAGAATAGTCTTCAATTTAGTATTGTTAGTTTGAACAAATTTCATTCATCCATTCATCACTTTGAGCCTTACACGATCAGTACTAATCGCATTACTTCCTCTCATAAGGGGCAATTCAATAAGAGGTCCTATTTTAAATTAATAAAAAAACGCAAAATTTTTGTGACAAATGTTGACTTATGTATTCTATCCCAAAGCATAAGCTCTGAAGTTTTTATTGGAATACAATATCTGACACAAATGGTCATTCTTTTGATACAACTTTTCGTCAAGTTCAACTTATAATTGCGATGAGTGCATTGATGTTCTCTGTTCATTGTCTTCACCATAGCTTCAAAGAAACAGAGTCTTATGATGCTGAATCCCATGATCTTTGCGACAAATTCAAGTCTCCCCAACTCTCTCGCTTCTTTCTAGACTGTTCTGCGCCACGTACTCCTGGTTCCGCTGCAGCCCGTGGTTAGCTGACTAAACCACTGTCACTTTCGTCGTAGTGTGCCTGTAGATTCATGGCCCGTTTTCTGATAGACCTAGCCATCTGTTTCTCTTCTTCGATTCATAAGGGATGCTTCCTGCTTCTCAACAAGTGGGATGAGCAGCTCGTTCGATATTGTTGGCGCTCACTTTAAGAGATCCGCCTTGTAGCTTTTGAGTGCCTTGATAGCGGAGCGGTTGTAATCCTGTCTTCACTAAGGACAGTAGTACGTTGATGTACGCATGCTACGCTATACTTCACTCATCTTCATGTGGTATAGGGACTCTATCTCTCTCCTTCCTGCTGTTGGAAAAGCTGCGATGTCTTCTTCTATGCCTTCCTTAATCCCTTTTGCCCCAGATGTGACGGGCAATAAGCTGCTGATTGCTTCCACACCACGCGAAAGGTGTTCCCTAATTTGCTGTCAGACTATAGTTACTTACTTACTTAGGCCCTTTATCTCCTTGTAAGTGCTAGGGCCTCTGTTGTCGTGTCGGTGACCGTGTCCATGCTTGCCGAACTCTTGGTTGTCGTTGCCCACGTTGTCATTCCAGTCACCCTTCAGCATGTGCAACTATATCTCCATTTGGCGTTCTGTTGTGAATGGCAGAAGGTCTTTTACTTATCATAAGACGAGCCCTCTATTGGGACTCGGAATCCGACCAAAGGAATCCTATCGCCATATAAGGCTGCCAGGATATCAGACTCGCTTGTTGTCCTCTGGCTTTCTGGAATAAAGCACCATCCAAGGCATAGTTTTGCTGTCTATAACTTGAGTCCTAACCTACGGTCGCACTTGCAATTTCAGCTTAATTATCTACAACCAGTAAATAAATAAAACTTACCTTGTCCACCACCATCGCAGGAGTATAACTTTTCCATTTGTCTCTGTTAAAATTCAATTACTTCGCCGACACCTCATTCGTTTAACTTTCCTTAACCGCAATCTTATTTTCACTGCCCACCCTTAACCTCAAAAAGAAGAAGCAACAATCTGTGGAAACTCCATTCTCTCAGATTTCATAATTTATAGCCACAGCGACACACAGTAGAGTGTACATTTTGCACTTGCACCAACCAGCCAACCAACAAGGGTTACATCCCCTTAACACCTTCAAGCGGCCTACACCATACACACACACAAGGAGAGAAAAAGTTCACTCAACTCGGAGAAGATATAAAGGAATACGACCCAGACTGCTGCTAATTAGTATCCTCTTTCCATGCTGCTGCTGCTGCTGGCTGGCAACCTGAACTCCATTATCATCGTCTTAGTCAAGATGTATCTCTAGCTCTACACCCAGTAAAATATACAATTATCAAGTTTTATTTTTGCCACCCCCACTGTTAGCTAATTGAAACGCCAAAGCATAGCATAAACCCTTTCATCCGTGCAGTGTTCTAGGTATTTTAGCTGAAAAAATGTATCCGAAATTAATTACACAGGCGTCCCTGCCCCCCCCCCCCCCCCCAAAACGTTTACAGTATTTGCATTATGCAAATCAGCTATTAATACATATTTAACGGTCTGTTTTTTTTTTTTCGTTAACTATTCTCCGTACGTTAATTTAAAGGCTCTGTGTATCTACATAACTACAACTCTGTGTTGGTACCTATGAGTATCTAGCTATACAAAGGCGTACGCGCTCGAATATTACATTTTTAATTGCGTTGCATTAACGTTATGGCATGTAATCAAGGTTTCTGTTTAAAATTTACATAAAAACTCATTACTCGTTACTCGTTACTCGTTACTGGTTAATGTAAATAAATATAAATCTCATTGTTGTGAATAATTGAAGATAGATACTTTTTTTTTTTCGTTGAATAAAGCATTTCCTTTCAGGAAAAAGGAAACCATCCCCGGGCTGGAAAAATAAAAAAAAAATAAAAAACTTTATCTACTTTATTGTGAGAAGAAATAATGGAAGGAGATTGATTTTTAAAGTTTAATTTACGATGATGTTAAGGACGACAAGGAATGGTACTTACCCGGGGTAGCGACAGCGCTAAGGGGATTAAATGCATTAACACAATTGCAGTTGAGAGATGGAAATTACAGTGGGGCAGAGCAAGCAGGGGATCAGGTTCGGGTTTTTGTGTAAAAAAAAAGGATTTCGACTGAAATGAAGTTTAATGTTCGGCCAAAAGAAAGTGAATAGTAGGTAGGTTAGGCGAAGTTGAATGTTCTGCCAGGCTCGAGTATCCAGATGTGTCCCCTTTAGTCTCCTCCTTCAATTTTGATCGAAGGAATGCTTGTGCCTCGTACAACTTCACAGAAAAACTTTCACAGCTTCTTCTCCTTTCCCTTCGGCGAAGGTATGATCCAGAGAAAAAAAGGAGGATCACAATCTTCCCACTTTACTGCTCTCAACTTCTCTACAGATCCGCCTGCGGTGTTTGTCCTTCTAACCTCAGACTTCGCCACTTAGGCCAACCAAATCCTTTCGTTTTTTGTGTGGTTCAGTTGTTTCTTGGTCTACCGGGCTCGAAAGCTGTCTCCTTTGAACAAGACAATACCAACAGATCCGGTGGTGGTCAATTTCGCTCGCTTATGATGGTCTCTTTGACATGAAAGTTAGGTTAGGCTAGACAAAGAAAGACACTAGGCTAGTGTCCCCCTAGTGCGTCTAAAATGCCAGAACAAAACCTAAAGCCTTAATCAAGACGCCCAAGCAATAGATTGCCCTACAGAAGTTGAGAAGGTCCTTCGGTTGGTTACGAGAACCTACCTCTTCCAGACTGCTAGAGAAGTGCCTTCCTAGATGTACAAATCTCTTTCAAGAAATACCCTCACATTCAGTATAATATCCTCCGAGAAGTGTAGGTCCTCACAATATCTAAAAATATCAGATTCAAATAGTCCTAACCTGCTGGCGCGTGGCTTCTTAAAAGACAATGACTAGAGAGGATTTTAATCCTAACTTTGACATAAAAGCTTGCCCGAATCTTCGAATTTCTTCTACCAAACTTTGCTACACAATTTGACCTCATACTTGCTCTACATTGTACAACACTAGGAATCGTATGTGAGAGCCTTCCTTTCAGCTTACGCGGTCAAGAGCTCAACCGTCTCTTTATTCAGCGTAGCCTAGGCGATATTTGATGTCATCATCACAAGTTGCCTCACCCATGGAAGTCAAGAAGGATCAGTTGGAGAATAACACTAAGAGCATCCATGTGACAGACTTTAAAGCTTATGTGATGCCTACTTACTGTTTCCCCTTGTGGGTCGTAAGCCCTCTACAATTCCTACGCGCCATCGTGTGCGGTTTCTGAAAATGTGCCTCAGCTCTCCTCAACTCTTTCCTAGTTGCCGTACTTTCTTTTCCACTGTTCTGCCTACGAATGCCAATCTTAGTACTGTCTTAAGGCAGTCCACCAAACGATAGCTTAACTTATCGTGGAGGGAACATGTCCTGATGGTCTTTCGACTTTGGCCGGTTCGAGGTTCCGGAGGTCACAATCCTTATGATTGAGGAATCACCCTAATTTTCTCTAAGGACTCTTGAAGCTATCTATCTGACAAGAGTCGGAAAGGTTACACCTTCACAGTTCCGAAAACTGTTCGAGGTATTCCTCTTGACTCGGGACTCCAATAGTATGTGTGAACGGCCTCCAAAAAGGTGGTGCATTCTGAGCATTCCTTGTCCAAGATTTCAGTGTTGATGGGAGGAAACACTTCCTATACTTCTTACTTGAGTCCTTTAACCCCTCGGGGGCAAAGGGCGATGCCTGCGCGCCATCTTGTTCGTAGTTCTGCAACGCGTTTGAGCTCTCTCCAGCTCATTCCCAAAGAGCTCGATTCCTCCTCGACAGTTCTGCACCACGTTTGCCTAGGGCGTCCCGCTGTTCTGCCTGCTTGGGTGAGCGGATTCCATTTCCTATGTATCTACATAATTATGTGATTGTCGTCCTGCCTTTGGTCGTATTAAACTGCAGCTTCTCATCCCTGAAGCGCTTAGTCGAAGATTCACCTCGCTTTTTCACTCAAATTCTGTTTAACTGAAAAAAAATATTGATCAAACTGCTTTTTCAGGCTTCAAGTTGAACTGATTCAGTCCTTACAGGATAAAGGCCACAAATAGTGAGGATTAATAAGACTAGAAGTGGAATAAACACTATTTCGCTGGGAGTACCGCACGGCTTCGTTCTAAGACCCATTCTCTTTCTGATTTGCTTTTTGTGTTAAAATTCACTGACTGCTTTGGTAGGTGATGTCGGTTGAACTTGATTGGATTTTTCGCTGTGTCTATCATGCAATCTGTAGGTTAGAATCCAAGAATATCAGGTCCTCCTTAAGCCGCTGGAGTAGGCCTCTCTGTTAAGGGAAAGACAGTCTCCGACAGAATCTCATCAGAGTTCCTCATCGCTACCTTCTGATTGCTCTGGAATTTGGGGGAAAAGCCTTGCTCCCAGAAATAAAGAACTCATGCCACTATCCTCTTTTGCCTCCTAAAAATCCTTTAAGTATCTCAATCACACTCTTTGGGGCTACAGACCTATAAAGAAGAAGAAGAAGGGTCTACCTCTTGCAGGACATACTATACGACTACGTATAAACTTTTCCATGGCGACACAAACTAGTCGTTCTATTTTTCCTCACTCACCCAAAAAAAACGAGGAATAAAACGCGCGAAACTAAAAAAAAACTTTTCCATCGGTTTAATGATGCGCTGCGCTAAAACTTTTGAGATTTAAATATATAAAATCAAATAGTCGACACTAAAATTAAGAGCACAGCACAAGAAAAAACGGGCACAACACAAATCACAGTGAAATACAATTAAAACTAAATCCAGGACTAGAGCGAGACTATTCACAGGCGCCGGGGGTGGGTGGCAGGGAATTTATGCTGTTGACAAGGATAAAATGGCTTCATTTGTACCCTTACTCTGGCGATGCAGGACTAGAAGAAGAAGGCGCGCGAAATAGTAAAAGTTCGCGCACCCAAATGGAATGGAAAGGAATTTCAGCTCCCTTAATAAACACAGGACTCGAGGGTTTTATAAATGCGAAGCAGTATAAATCTGTCAGGAACACACTCTTTCTAGTTGTATGACCATGGCTATGGCATATGGATAACAGGCGATGGTAGGAAGACTAAGAGCAAACTAATTGCTGTACATCAATTCGCAATTCGCAATTCGCAGTTAGCAGTTAGCAATTTGTTTGCCATTCAACGGAACAATAATTGTTATTGTTTCCTCGCGTTGCACTGTGTGTTATCCTTGACAAAAATCACGTCTTTTCAAATCACACACACCCCACAGTTCCCATGAGGCCGAATACACACACTTGCTCTCTCTCAAGGTCAAGGATATGTGGTGGTGGTGGCTTTTTCTTTCGTTTAACCGCCCTCGCATCACTTCCGAGCCTAAAGGATCACATTCACTGCACACACACACACAATCACTCGGCGGCTGGTAGGTAGTTCTGAAGTAATTCTCATGGTTAGCTCTCATATTTATGAGAAGAGGAAATGAAAATGCCGCACATATCCTTGTGTAACTACATAGCTGTACTTTTACTTAAACGTGACGTTAGACGAGTGAGTATATATGCCAGGGGGGGAGGGCGCGTTCCTTTTTTTTTCTTCTCGCCTTCATATTTTATTCATTACTTCAAGGAGGGAGTGGGAGAAAGCAGCTTCTTCTTGCTAGTGTCGGCAGCCCCCTCTAGCGGTTGTCATTTCCTTGTCTATTTCTGTATCCTCTGAAAGTGTCAACCCTTATTCATTCGACGGAGGGGGGGCGTGGGGGCGAGCTGTCACAAATGAGTGCTGAAAGGTTTTCAATTGTACCCTTGCTCCTTTCATGTTCCTGCCGCGCTCCTTTCGTTCCTGCTGCTGCTGCTGCCTGACACAGTGAGCGGTGAGGTAGGGTAGTAACTGTTTAGAGTTATTTTAAAAATTGAACCTAATTACTTTTGGCTTTTGTGCTGTCATCATGCGATCAGGTAGCTCGTTGTCTCTCTCTCCCTCTCTCTGGGTCCTTTTTGCGTTCATTATTCATTAGGAGAGGTATTCCACGGTGATTATAGAGTACGAAAGCTGAAACAGTTCGCTGATGAATAAAATATCCTTCTTCTGATGCAGTCGATAGGGGGAGAGGGGGGACGAACGCTAATGGATGGCTTGGTTGGTTGGTTAGCTTGGATGACATTTTGAAGTATTGATTGGATAATATGCTGGTCCTTGTTTTTTTGTTCGTCATTCGGCTGATTAGGGTATTGAAGAAGGACGTTATGCAAAGTGTACAGCATGACCTTTTGATAAAAGTGCACAGTTTGACGTTTGAGGCAGGTTGCGAACCAGCATGACATGGGTAATCGTCGCTTTCAGTTTGTCATTAATGTCATTTCGATTGACTTGTCCTAATTAGGAGGAAAAGGATTTTTACATATGCCTACACTGGAAGAGCACACGTCCTCATGCAATGAATGAATACAAAATCAGCGAAAGGGAGAAACCCTGCGTAGGAATCCAATCAAGTGTGATGCAGAAGAATGTACCAAATGACTTGTGCTGCACGTAGACGACCTCGGAGCGAGGGAAGTTCGTGCAGCAAATGCTCAATCGAGTACTTGTGTGGAGGAAGTCATAGATGACACGATGTCCAAAGGAATGTCATGGAAACGGATACTCATTCGTCATTCTTCTCGAGTTTTTGCTATCAATTTTCCTACCAAATAGATCCAACCAGGACAGTCAGTCTGTCCTAACTATTGGCTGTATCTATGCTCGTATTCATCAGGCTTCCTTTGTTCCTCTTCCTTTTATTGTCCTTCTCATTCCAGCTTTGCTTCAAAGTCTTCTTTTTAGGGCGGGAATGTGGCTACATCCACGGTCGAATCAGCAGACTGTTTGAGCGTTAAGAGCTCCGTCTTTCAATGCTTAATTCCTGGTAAGAAAAGAGGTCCTACGTCATGCCTTAATACCGCGCTACAGTTGAGGTTTGAACATACAATTCTAAGCATTGTATCTTGAACGCACTATCACTCGGCTGATTTCTTTCCTATCCCGTCTCCAGCGATATAGGTAACTGAATTTGGGAGACCCAAACCTCACCCCTTTTGTTGTGTTTCTGCGACTCCACCTGAAGAACACCGAATGGTTTAATAAGATGTCCTGGCCCTCGATAACCTTTCACTGAATGCACCCAATGGCTGGCATTTGCACCATCCAAGCTCTTTAAGGGCTTGCCTCAGATAGTCGATTGATAAAGGTTCATCGATTGACGAGGGTCTTCATTGACTTGGCATGTTCAATCCCTCTTCTGCAAAATGGTCTGGAGGAGAGTCTAAATCTATGACCACCGTCGCTAAACAGATTCCCCCAGCTGTCTTTGTCCATGATTCTATGGTGGGAATGAACTTCTGGGTCTACCTCCTTGATCTCGCCGTGGGTCCTCAAGAATAACCTATTGTCTAGCATAACTTTAGGGTCTTCAGCGATTCTTTGGTTCTTGCTGTTTGATCATCCGTGACGGAATCTACGTAGCTGATGTATCTACAGAAACGTCGTCTGCAAAGCCAATCACTTTGACTCCCTCGGGCAGTGATAGTCGCAGAAGAGAAGAAGAGGTCTAAAAACCGTCCCTTGTGGGACTTCTGCGGAAATGCTGTAGTATATATGTAGCTTCCTGTTAGGGGAGCAGTCCATTCTGAACACTCATATCCAAGTTGAACGCATTTGCCAGCATGAACATACATATCCTCCACGAGTATTCGCCACTTGATGTCTCTAAAAGTGAATTCTAAATAGATTCCAATTGCAAAGTATCCAATCGCTCTCCCTCCCTCAAAAGAGATAGAATTCCAATTCAAAACTAGAAGAGCGCAAGCACTCTATACAGGGTTCCATTTCATTTATGATCCCACTGTCATTTCGGCGAAATTCAATTCAATTTCGACATCAAAATTCGATCTATCAGTTTTTCATTGAATTTCTTTTTTATGCTTGCGATTTAATTTCAATAAAATTCGTTCAGGTATGAAACACATGCTCAATTGAATGCAGCAACATAGACAGATACATTGCTCTGGTGTGAGTAACAAAAATTCATATGAAAATTTAATCTAAGGACTGGGATACAATGTGTAACCTGGTGAAGTGAAATAAAAGGATAACGCTTCATTAAACATTCTCAAAGATACCTATACTTTTGAGAGCACATTTTTTCTACACCCAATTGACAGTCAATATTGGTTGTGTATTTATAGATGGAAAGGATTAGAAAAAATCCGCTTTTCATCTGAATTAATCGGCTCAACAACCACACGCAGGAGCGTAACCCTCGAGTCAATTACTTTGTGCAATATTCACGATAACTATCGCACGCTATAAATTGTCACAAGTGCTGTTCCACTTTGCCACATGGTGAAATTAATTTGAAATCAACGTGCAATATGCACGTCAGAGGCACAATATGTGTCAGCGGCGGTAATGTGTCAGTCAGTGGCTTCCTAACCCAATTGCCATCGAGTGAAATAATTAAACATAAATTATTCCTTTGAATGGAGCTAGCTAGTCGCGTCGCCATCGTGTGATATTGATGCAACGCGCCATTGTCACCAGGACGAGGAGGAGGAGGACAAGGATTCCTCTAGAGAGTGAGCCCTACCGGCCCACTATATTGTGAGTGAATAACTCAATCAATGGGTGTCGCCTTTCCATTGGAAAGCAAAAAGTCATTGTAACACGTTACGTTGGCCTGTTTGTGTATCTGTCGCTTTTCTTGTGTATCTACTCGTATCTATGCAACCATTTGAGCTGCAACCTTACAAGTGCTCCATCTAATGTGTATGTATGTGTGTAATAATGAATAGGTTGTGCCACAAGGCTATAAGCTATATGCAGCGCACTTAAACTCATTTGAAGATGAATGCGCCAGCAAGCATTCTGACACATGAAGGGTTATTAGTAATTTTGAAAATCCTTTCTTTTTCGAAAGAGCAGCGTGACTGTGATGGACGGCATGCAGGAGAGATACAGATACAGCTCGTCTGAATAGGTTTGAGGTAGATAAATATATCATGCCGAGGGATAGCTATGTTAGTGGGTGAAGGACATTCACAAAGGAATTGTTGGAATCTATTGTGGCCACCTCTCTCTCTCTCTCGACATGTGTATGATGGATGGGAATGCTGTTTGTGGTGGTCCTAAGACGGGGTTGATTTGGCACTGTTTGCCATCGAAAAATTTGGAATGATAAGTGGTCTGTGTTGCTGTGGGCTACAAGGAAGAGCTTGGTTCCATGAGTCAGTTGTAACTATGGTAAAGGTTGCCAGGACTTGTGCTTTCTCACGAGTTATTGAGAATGCCTCTACAACGCCTTGAGGCTTTAGATGGGTTCTCTTATAGCGCCTTTTGTCATCCTCTATCATAAACTCATGGTTGAGAGGCCGATTCAAGGTTGTGAGGCCGATTGAGGGAGACTTGTGGCTTTTAAACTTCTCTGTGTGGCGACTTCTTCCCCCCGGAATGAGGGGTTCCCTTTGCTCTTCTTACAACTATATATGACTTTCTCTGTTCAGCTAGTCTCGGGGCGGCCTTAAAGCTAGCATTTCCCATTTAGTCGAGGTGGGCTCTTACTATGTTTGCCCTGACTGCTGAGACTTGTAAGGAACGATGACGTAGAATGACAAACTGATCGTTCATCAGGAGATCCCTGTTCAGAATGGGTGCGGGTACTGCTTCAGCAACACAAATCATTACAATGTTTCCACGGGAGTCCCACAAGAGACGGTTCTTGGACCTCTTCTTCTCTTCTGCGAGTATCACTACCGGAGTTAGTCAAAGTGATTGGCTTTGCAGACGACATTTCCGTGGCTACAGCAGCTACGTGGATTCTGTCACGGATGAGGTAATTACGAGAGAAGGTTGCCGGTCTGAAACTAGCTGCACACAAGACTGAGAGTGTCTTAATAATCAGTCGTAAGGCGGTGTAGTGTGCGAGCTAAAACAACAAGGACCAAAGAATCGCTGACGAACTTGAAGTCATGCTCGACGATAGGTAATGCTTGAGAACCCACGTCGAGTATGAAAGAAAGATTATACAAGCTGCGCTCTCGCGTATGCACCCGAAGATCCTGAAGTCTAGAACCGTCAACTCGGTCCTTCAGTACGCTGCTGATATGGTAAGATGCAGTGGCGACAATTGTATGTAAGATGAAACTATCATCAGCTTACAAGCTCGGCGCAATCAGAGAGATCAGCTTACAAATTTACAAACTATCTTTGACGGACCAGCCTGCGTCTTCGTCGCAAACAAGATGCAAAGGGTGTTACTTAGGTGACCATTGAATCCACAAGAGGAAAACAGGATCAAAGAGAAGCAGAGGGCAGTCTCGGCAACGCTGTGGAATGAACACTATAAAAGGCAGGTGGACCCACAAGCTCATTCCCTGTTACACAGTTCCTGCCCAGGCAGGAAAGCACGATAGCTTGTCCCTGTACCCAGAATATCAATACGAGAAGGGGGCAGTGTTCCATTGCAGACGCTCTACAGAAGATGGACCAAAAGTCACGTCAAATGGCGACATCTGAGGCCCAGTGGACGGGGCACGCGGCGCCCTCAAAGACTGAGTATAAAAAAAGAGAAAAAAAGTCCAATGACGTCAATTGTCCTCCCCAAATCTGCACCACATACTCGTACAGCGTTCATAACGTATCACTCAAAAGAAGAAAAAAAGGACACCCCTTTCAAGGTACATAATGGATAGATTTACTCCTCCTTTTGCAACACAAAAAGGGACTGCCGCCATCTCTCACAACTCACAAGCAAGAAGAAGTTCCTTCATCTCCAACAGCTAAACAGACGTCCTCGGTGCCATAATGAAGTGGGTACTCATTTTGTGATGCCACTTTTGAGTTGAATCCTCTGGAAAATCCTTTCGTTTTTTTTCCATTTTTTTTGGGATAACACATCCATTTATCCACTCTCGCCCATTGTTCGATGATTGTCATGCAACGAAGGAGTTGAGTGTTGAGTTAAATTGCTTTTCATTAGAATTGAAAAGGTTGTATTGTACTAACACACACACATGTGTGTGTGCTCGCAGGGTGTACATATCTTTGACATTAAAGTAGGTCCTTATAACACATTCGCTGTGTGTGATCTGCCTTTAAGGGGGTACGCGGTGCGCGCTATTGACATGAGAAATGCTGCCGAAAAAAATATCTATAGAGAGACACACGCCGACAGACACACACACTCGAGGATAAAAGTGGCATTAAGGGAGGTGTTACGAAAGTGATAAAGCCGCTTGAAGTGATTTCATGATGAACGATGAACGATGAACGATGAAAGGGAAAGTATTTTTTTCCGAGGGAATAAAAGACAGATGACGACAGTTAACTGATGATGATAGTGACTTACAGAAAAAAAAGGATATGAGTCGATCTATCAAGGTCACGGGTGCACACATATTGGATTCAAAAAAAAGAGAAGTCGGTCACGGGGTTTTTGTCTGTAACTTTCCAGTGTATCCTTTTGAAAGGACAGACACTTTTTTGGCATCACAAACACACTGACACTGACATTTAATTAAAAGTTGAAAATTATTGCCATTTGACTAGCAAAAATCTATAACGAATCAGCTGAGAGGGGGAAAAGGACTCATGCTAATGGATTTCTGTGGTTTAATTATGATGGAGTGCATTTGGGTTAGCAGCAGCTAATAGTGATCGACGGTTTTCCGTGAATATTGATGAGGTTTGTGAGAATTTAAAGGATAATTCTGGGGTTGGAGGTTTTGTGGATAAATATTTAATTGATTTAGATCAGCAATCATGTCTGTACATTAAAAATACTCATAAGCAGGAGACCGCGAAAATGGTGTTAAAATTGTTGTCTGTCTGTGCGTTTGTTTGTTTGCACATTATGCTAAAACTGGTGGACAAAATTGAAGGAAACTTTCACACTTACATTGCAGAGAGTCCAATTTAAAGATTGGTACATGATTTATCGTGATCGGCTGTCTAGAAGCTGAGATCTATGACGAAGTGTAAAGCTACATAGAAAACTCGTTGTTCAGAGATAGCGCCATCTTATGAGTGACACTAGCAGCACTAGCTTTTGAAATCTCAATTTAGTTTAGTTTATTTCATCAATCAGAGTATAAACATCTCTTACAGACTAAAAAATTATACAAAAATAAATAATAGAGTAGTGTAAATAATACAAAAATTCTACGAACATTCGATATTTCAAATTCAAATAATAATTCATAATAATTCATTCATCTACAATTAAAAACAAAAATTGATTAGATATGTATCTTCAACAATCAATCGTTATCAGATAAAGTTAATAGAAGACTAGTTTTAAAATTAAGCCTAGAAGAATTCTCAAAAATATCAATAAACGATAAAACTGAGTTTACCTCATTGATGCAACGAGCAATAGGTTCATTTTGAGAATAATTCGTACGGTGTATTCTTTCGCGGAAATGAAACTGACCCCGTAGTAAACGTGACGGAGAATAGAAATCAAGCATAGATAGCAATATAGGACACTGAATTTTACAATGAATTAAATCTCTAACAAACATAACGCAAAAATATTTTCGCCTGCATTCTAAAGTATTTAAGTTAAATAACGCCAATCTGGTTTTATAGGAAGGTGTTTCGATTCGCCAATTTAATTTAAAAAACATAAATCTTGTGAAATGTTTTTGTACTCTTTCAATACGATAGGAGTGCAATTCATATGATGGATTCCAGACAATACTACAGTACTCCAAATGGGGTCTGACTAGAGATATGAAAAGGGTTTTTAGTGTGTAAGGATCAGAAAAGTCCTTAGAGTTTCGTTTAAGGAAACCTAGCATTGAATTAGCCTTACAAACAATGTAGTCAATGTGCTCATTAAAAGTGAGACGAGGATCAAGTAAGATACCTAGGTCTTTTTTTGAAGACACTCTGTCCAGTGGAATGTTTTTAATGGCATAGTTAAACGAAACAGAAGTAAGGGATCTAGAGAGTGTGAAACATTGGCACTTTGAGGTATTTAAGAGCAAGTTATTTATTACACACCATTCGTCCACGGCATTTAAATCTTCTTGCAGAAGCTTACAATCGTTATAAGATTTTATTGCACGGTATATCTTTAAATCATCAGCAAACAAAAGACATTCAGAATGCTTGATGACATTCGGAAGATCATTGATAAAAAGTACAAAAAGCAATGGACCTAAGTGGCTACCTTGCGGTACTCCGGAAGTTACTTTAATAGGTTTAGACAGACTGTCATTAATTTTCACAAGTTGGACACGATTACACAAATAAGACTCAATCCACAGAAGTAAATTCGAGTGAAAACCTAAACAAGAAAGTTTCCTAATTAATGTTTTGTGGCTAACCCTATCGAATGCTTTAGCAAAATCAGTGAATACCACATCCGTTTGCAAACCGACCTCAAAGTTTTTTATAACAAAATTGCAGAAAAGTGACAAGTTTGTGCAGGTAGATCTTCCCTGAATAAATCCGTGCTGATGACTTGAAATACAATTTTTTACTACAGATGTAATTTTGTTCGTAATTAACTTTTCAAACAATTTAGGTATAGAAGGAATTTTACAAATAGGACGGTAATTGCAGACATTTTGTTTTGAACCGGATTTGTATATCGGAACAATATGCGATATTTTCCAAATATCCAAGAAATTACCAGACGCAAGTGATTTGCAAAGGATAAGATAAAGCGGAAGAGAAAGAGAAGTTGCGCAATTTTTTAATAAGATAGGTGGAATGCAATCCGGACCTTCACTTGATATTCCTTTGAGCTCAGTAAGAGCTTTTTCAATATCAAGTGTGTCAAATTGCAAATCACCCAGATCAAACATAGATTCCAAGTTTGAAAAAGAGTCAGGGCCATCATTAAGGCTATAAACTGAACTAAAATAGTCCGCAAAATAATCACAAATAGTTCCAGTGTCCTCAGATGAAGAGTCCTTAAAGTACATAAGGTTTGGTAACCCATTAGTGTTTCTTTTGGAATTAATAAAATTCCAAAAATACTTACTATTAGATTTTAATCTGTTTTCGCAAGATAATATGTATGATCTGTATAAGAACTTATTAAGAACGTCAAATTCCTTTTGACAGAGTAGATACCAAGACTTTACTTCCATATTCGATTTATCTCTCCTAAAATGCTTATAGGCCTTATTTTTCTTATTTTTTAGATTCAACAGCCTCCTATTAAACCAGACTGGTTGTCCACTTAACACATTTTCTTTAATTGGCACGAAACGATCAATAAGAGATATTAAAATTGAAAAGAAAGTGTCATACATAGATTTTAAGTCTAAAGATGGTAAAATATTATTCCATGATACCGATTGTAAATAATTGTTCATTGCAACAAAATCAGCTTTATTAAAGTCTTTGCGAAATTTGTGAATACTAGAAATTTTCTGATAATGATAGATTGAGAAATCTACTATAAAAGCATTATGAAATATGGAATTCTTGAGAATTGGAGAATCAGCTAATTCAATATTAACAACTAATTCTTTATCGACAAACATAAGATCAAGAACATTATTAAAACTGTTTTTATTAGGATTAATCTGAACTAAGTCATACTGACTAAAGAAGTCTATAAGTTCAATTTCTTTCTCACTAGTTACATTAAGAGGTGATAGATAACTATCAAATTTATTCAACTCCCATACAATGTCCGCCATGTTGAAATCACCGGTGAACATTACATGTTGATGTGGTTTTAAGTTATCAAATAGAGTTCGACAATTATCATAATGTAACTTATAAAGTTCTAAAGGGCTACCAGGAGGAAAATAGCTAGCAATCAGAAGAAGATCAAAGTCAGGCGAAAAAGAAATTTTTAAAATTAATTGATCGACATCAAAATTAGTAGGAGGTGTCAGTTTATTAGAAGGCAGCTCGATTTGTCTGCAAGAGAAACAACTACGAACAGCAATCAGTATACCTCCACCCCTGAATAGACCAGTAGTGTTCACGCAGCGATTTTTGCGAAATACATTAAAGGAGGAGCCACTGATGAATTCGGCTGTAAAGTGGCTGTCTAAAAGCCATGTTTCAGTAAAAATTATAATATCAAAATCAAAGGAAGAAGATGAAAGATATAGTTCCTTAAATTTGGTTCTCATACCACCTACGTTTTGATAGTATAAAGAATAGTTATGTTTCGAGATCATACTTAAAGTTTTAGAGATACCTAATCGTTTTTTGGATGCGTTGCAGTTGCAGCTACAGATCTGTTGACTGATGATGTATTTCTAGCTCGAGAAATATATTCATGGACTAAAGTTCCATCAGGCCAAAAGTCGTTGGAAAGTAGCATTTCAAAGTGGGCATCAGGAGTTAGTAATTTAAATGATGCTATTTGACGAGGTTCATTAAAGTTATACTTGATGCATTTAAGAGATGATATTGGCACCGAAGTTTTGCTGGCAATATATCTCAGTATATCGTCCACGGTGGTAGCAGAAGAAAGTCTCGAAATGAATATTGTTTTACGAGGAGGCCTTTTGACTACCACAAGATTGACAGATGATGGCGATTCTTGAAGTACAGGTATCAGCGGTGAACCCTCAGGCAGGAACGGCAAAGCGGAGGGAATATTTAAATTCTCCACAGGAGTTACAGGATAACTCACGAGGGGTTCTCCAACTAGAAGCGATGAACTCGAAGTGGCTCCGTGATCAGTTCGTGAATTAAGTGATGGAACCGCATTAGTGACATCAGATGAAATTAATAAGTCCGTTCTCTTCGATTTCGGAGTAGGTTTAGGCTTTTTTGACTTTTTATGAATGCAACTTGCATTCAATGTATCTACATTGCAACAAGCAAGTTCATAGAGCTTGTCGCAAGACTCAAGGTGCTTCTTAAAATGCGCTTGCAATCGATCTAGCTCTGCCAAAATAAGCTTCGAGGGGCCTTTGCACTCATCAAGAAGTCTCAAAAGCGCAGATGTTGAAAATTTACGGCACTGAACACAGAACCATTGGAGGCCGTTAGGTGTAGAGTTGCGTAAGTCATCGCCAGTTCTCGGTGAAAGCGTCACACACTTAGTATGGAACAATTTCAGGCAGCCATCACAGGAAATATAAATATCATTAGCACTATAGGGTTGCTTACATCCATTACAGCCAATATCCATATTTTGATTTGTGTTGAATTAATAAAAATTTTGTTGTTAAAAAAAAATGCCACAATAATAAATTGGCAGCTCTGTATACAGCAGGTACAGCAACCAATTCTTCCAGGTACAGCAACCAATGCACTCTGCAGATGATGTGGTTGATGAACTCGATGAGGTTCGAATAGAAGATGAATGAAATATATATTGTGAATATCATGCAATAGATGGCACTACAAGCATATAAGAGATATCTGTTTGGCGTTCGGTCCAATTTTTTATGACTCGGCCCAAAATATGGCGCTATTCAGACAATTGCGTCCCAAATGTTGGCCTCAAGTTTTTCGAAAGTAGACTAAGAGTGGTGTCAAGAGGGATAATCGTGGCAGCTTGTATGGCATGAGACGCTGTCCTGCTGGAACTGAGCTCTGGCCACAGAAATTGGACACCTGAGACGGTGTCTTCTTCCTCATTTCGAACGAAGTAAAGTCTGAGCGAAAGATGAGCCTCGTCCGAGAAGATGACTCCGGACCTCCGACCAACCTTACCAGCGCCGAATTAGCAAACTCACGACGTCGTCTACGGTCGTCTGGTCTTAATTCTTGGGTCAGTCCAGGCTGTAGGCCCAAATTCATGCGCAAAAGCTGGTTTCACTCTGGTTTACTCTCTGTTGATGCCCAATTCAGCTGATCGGCGCCAAATCGACATTCGTGGGTATCCTTGGACACTAGCCGCTATGGCGGCTATGTTTTGGTCATTTGTGGCTTAGGGCCCAAAAGAGTGTACTCCTGCTCAAACTGGTACGAATTGCCTGCACACTGAAGCCATGAGGCGACCAACTTCACGCCCGACGAAATTCGCGTCATGTATTCACAACTGAGCCGGAATTTCGATGACATTTTTGAATAACTTCCGCACGTTTTTAAATGCGTGAAGAATTGGCAAACCTTACTGAATATTTTGACAGCTGAATGTCATTGGTACCGTTGATAGAAACTGAAATATAATAACTAGAAAAAGTATCATTGCTATCTGGTCACCCTTCACAGAGACGAGGACGACGAATCTATTTAAAGTCCCTGAAACATATGTTAAATTTTGCATCAAAATTTCTGAGAGAAGTAACCAAGGTCCCCATCTCTGTCAGTTGCAATCTATTTTTAGACTGACTTTTTGTAATCCAATTAATTGAACTTACATCCTTGGCAACACTCATCCGTCTTCTGAACTTTAAATGCCACATGAAAGGAAGAGAGACCTTGTAGCATGTCCTTAATTGAACGACGACATAATTCTAGGCTTTGTTCTCTCTACTTTCCTGCTTATGTTTAATTAATTGCGTTAATTAATAACAGCTTCCTAATGTAAGTCACACTGTTGTAGGCATTCGAATGTCTCTCTAGGATGCTTACATGTACATAGAATTGATCTCCTTACGAGCTTGTCTATTACTTCTTCTTCCAAATGTTTCACACAATCAAACGAACTTTGAATTACAAAAAGAAGGACACATGAAGGAGGAGGAGTAGGAGGAGGATCTATCAGCTACCATCATAAATTTTCGGTTACCAAGGAATTTCATGCCTGGGAAACAGATCCACTTCTGTCGTCTGTCTTCTTCTTTGCTTAGCACTCTTTCTGCCGCCGCCCTGATGAATTAAATTGAAAGCGAATGGTATTAAATTGAATGCCTTTGAACAAAGAGACAAAAAAAAGCACAAAAAAACCGAAAGGAGGCGAGCGAAACGTGTGCTCCTTTTAGGCACCCCTCGTCCTATTGCGTAACTAATTGAATTCAAGCTACATCTTGGGGGGCGGGAGGCTTGACACTTAGTCCAACCAGTCAACCGTGCAGCTAGTCGTCATCATCCTTCCCCGACTGCTCCTCTCTTTGATCCGCAATTCAATTTCTCTTTCATTTGCGCGCAAACGAAAGTTGATTTTCATTTCTTCCTTCGCCATTCGCACATTTTAAATTTATTTTCATATCCTTTTTCCATCATAATTAGACTTAGAGAAGATTAAGATCCTTTTCCCTCTTTTGCTGTTGCAAAAAAAAAAAATCAAATTCCAGCAGAGATGATGGAAGAGAATCCTTCGATTTTATGATCCTGCAATTGAATGCGTTTGGGGATTATCCTTTTGTAAACGAAACCGGATAGAGTGCGCTGTTATTTTTTCTTCCTTTTGCCACACACTAATGAGCTGCCTAACTACTGGGCGGCAAAAGGACGAAAACAGAAAATAAACAAGCACACATTTGGAGAAGTAATACTACTTCGGGTTGTTGTCCTTTGTGCTGTGTGCTGGTTCATGGTGTAATGAGATTAAGGTGAAAAAGGATTTGCTTTTGTCCTTTATACACTAAGCAGTAAAGGCTTCACTGTGTGTGTTAAGGTTCTACTCCTAGTTCCTATCAGTTGTATTAAATCAGCGACAAGGATAAAAGAAAAACCAGAAAAGGCGACCAAAGCCAAAGGGATCTCATTACACAAGTCAGATTCACATGAATTGGATGCTTCTCTTCCTCCTCCTGACGACAGAAAATTGGAATTTATTTTTGAAATGTAATACACAGCCAGAGATGGTGATTTGTTTGAGCCTTAAATAGAAATGTATACAAGCTTAGTTGGTGGAAGGAAGGAAGGTGGAGTACTTTGATATGCTTTACATGCGTCACGAGAACACTTGACACAGTAAAGGGCTCAAAACCTTAACCATTTCGTCCTTTTTTTTCAAGGAAGCAACCCTGTTTAGTCTGTTGAGGATGGGAGCTAGGTCTCTCTAGCAAGGTTGATTAAATCTGCTTGAGGTTGCAGCAGGAGATTATGACGTATTACTGAAGAAAAGACGTCGAAGGAGCAATAACCCATTAGGAGAACGCTGGCCTAAATGGATGGCCCATATTCATACTACCAAGTGAAGATGAAAAGTGAGAAGAGAGCTGGGTATTGCAACTTTAGCCTGAGAGTTCCAAATCCAGCACTGTCACATGGGGTTCTATCGTCGAAGCTACAAAGGCTTTCCTAGTTACACCAGTTGGAGCAAATAAAACATAACGATCGACGTTATATATTCCTTCAATACGATAAGGTGGTCATCTATTAGGAAATCCCTTGCTAGAATGCCTATAAACACACTACCTGCTGGAGACAGACATAAAAGAGGCTACGATAATGATCAGAACCTCAACACTGGAGTCCCACAAGAGTCTGTCCTTGGGCCTCTTCTGTGCAACATACTCGTACATTAAGTAAGAAGAAGTTTTGGAACTAATTGAGGTCTAAGACCGAAGCGTAGTTGCTCTGAGTCTCATGAGATAGACTTATGAAGCAGACGTCATGGTCAAAAATTGACTAGAGACCACTGGCCTGGAACTGGCTGACCACAAGGTTGCGATCTAATAACCCACCGAAGCCATCACGTCTAAACGGGTGGGATTACTTGTCACCGGAGAAGAAGAGCGAACCTCAGGTACAAAGACCAAGCTGTCGCGGATGCCAGAAAACTTGGTCTTCACAACTGGAAGCAGCACAGATGATGAAGGCCAACGATGTCTCAGCCAGGGACTCTACAAGGGTTGGGAGCCCTTTAAGTAACATCAGAAACTGTAGAAACATTGTAAATATAACATGCACTTGCCGATAACCTTCTATGGGACGAGCAAGATGATATTCCCCAAGGCTGCTTAGTAGGTCCACTGCATCAGGTTCCTGTTCACGGCATCATGTTGTGTTCAGCATAGGGTTTCCGAATGTGATTGCGTTTGTCAAAGAAACTCGTTGTATGTTGAGAATATAGATCCATGTCCTCGATCCATGCTTGATTGTCTGAGACGCTACACATGAAGGCCATTAGCACTGACAGCGAAGCGGCACCTGAGTTTCCAACGCAGCAATTTACCTTTGCATCGTCTTCTCCATAGGAACACTGAATGGACATACATCAGTGGCTGCAAATGCCATTCTTGTGGTAGGCGTGGCATAGTCGATAGATTCAACCGAAGTAATGCCTTGACACTTTACCAAAGAGCAGATCAGTGAGACCATCCACTAGGGCTGTGGCAGAAAAGGCAGTTGACACTGAAGTCGCCAATGTGGTGGTATTTGCGGGTATCCTTGTCCTCTGCGACTTGGCGAAAGCGTTGTAGGAGTGAAGTAGGTTGAATAATGCAGAAAGGGATGGAAGAAGGAGATGCCAATATATTTGTTTTTATCCTTTCGGCGTAGTTATTGTCTGGCACATAACGAGTGTTAACAGTTCACCAATGACGTGGAGTTTCAAAGAACACCTCTTCTTGAATGACGTTTCACCAGCAGCACATTTTAACTGCCTGAAAATGTGCTGTATTGTGTAAATATTCTGACAATGGGACCTCCCCTTTGCTGGTGTCACCAGAAAAACTCCCCTCTAACTAATCACTGCCAACAGACAAATGATAATTGTACGCAGTATTTTTTGGCCACTGCGTCTTAAGTCACTGCTTTTGTCTCCCTCCCTTCTAGTCACAGTCCCAGGTCCCATGTCCCAGGTCCCAGGTGATATTTACGGGTATTACGCCTTGGAAAACAAAGAAAATATTCAAATTAATTCCATCGCATTCGCTGTGTTAATTCCAAAAGTTTTAACATCTTTTCAAAACTTTCTCTCACCGACACACCTTCCAAGCGATTGCACAGTCGCCCATTTAAAAACTCAAACCTCACTTTCAGTTTCTCTATTTTCAAATCGACTGCCTTGCTTACCTTTAAAAAAAAATTTAAGTCCTTCTACCCTCACATTCAACTGAGTTCCCATCTGATTTCACCCAAATTTCACCGAAAACTCCTGTCCGGAAGCTTAGATTTGTTTTCGACAAACAAAAGTCCTTCCGGCGCCACCCACCCCACTTGATTATTTGGGTCCTGTAACCGTATCCCAGGAGAGCCCAATGCTGCCAATTTGTACCAATAAAAATTATAATTAAATTAAATGACTTTTCGGTTGAATTTTCAATCGAAATCGACGTCCAGATATGTGATTTTCGTTTTTATATATCGGCAGCCATTATTTGTGCTAACGGAAACTTTTCAGTCGCCAATAAGAACAAACAAAAGGCAACACTACCCACCGAAAAAGTAATGAAAAACTTTTGACGTTTAATGTTTGGCATTTGAAAGAAAACGAAAAGAAAACAGATGAACGGAAACAAATAATAAGAGGGGAGCGTTTCTTATTATTTTTCTTTTTTTGGTAAATAAATTCAAATCATTCTCAGCTGTTGCCGGAATCTCTTCGGATTCGGGGTGTGTTGGGTAATTTACGAATTATCAAGAAGAGGGAATTTGTTTTTTTTTTGACAATATGCCATCCCTGTTGCCAATGGAAATGGATCCATCATTCATATTTAATTCACTTATGAGAGAGTCTCTGGCAAAAAGTCACGTAGCAATAGTTTTGCCAAAAAGTTTCCTTCTCCTTTTGACACGCCTTTTTTTTTGTTTTTTGCCAAAGAGAGAGAGATAGAGAGAGAGGAAAGGAGTAAATCATGTATCAGAATGAAAAATTCAGGCGGCAAGTTTTGTCCCAACGAGCCATTAATCAAAATTGTTCTCGAAAAACTTTTTCTCCAGGACGAGAAAGATGTGTGTCGAAACGTCGAATGAAGGTAAAAAAAAAAAAAGAAAAAAATATAAAAACAGGATTAGGGTGACTCCTTGTTGGTCACGTTGCCTGCTTAACTCACACACATGGGCTCACACAGTAGAGCTTACGTAACGTAACGATCGATTAACGTATATCGTCTGTAAAATTAAATTCATGGCACGCATAACGAATCCAAAATCTAATGGGAAGCGACCCTTCTCCTCCCCCCTCCTGCCTCGTCATAAGAAAAACTGTGTGCAAAGCCAAGGTAACGCAAATTTGTTTACATCCTGCGTGCATGACAGGATACATAGTAGCCATAGCCATAGCCGTACAAACAGGGCTCATAATCATATAAGGATATGAGGCAGAAAGTTTATGAATTCTACAAAATGAGGCTAAGATAAGCTTCCATGCACACACAAGGACATACAGAGCTGCTGGCATGTGCATGGTGCCTTTGAATTGCTGCTTATACTGGTCGGTAGGTAGTCCTTTGGTTCGTTTTACTCGCATGGCTATAAAGGTGAGTCGTGCGTTAAAGGAGCTCGAATTGCATTTATTGCTTTCGGTGGAGTTAAGTGGCTGTACAGAGAAAAGGACTTGCTTTGAAGTAGTGGAAACGTGTGGGCCAAAGTACACACTGCCAGAGGTAGACAATCAAATGGTGTGTCCTTCTTTGTAAACAAAATGGGCAAATGGAAAATGACAAAATTGTCTAAAGTGTGTTTGCTAAATGTCTGGTCACTTGATTTGTTTTGTAATTACAACAGGAGCGTCTAAACAGTTTGGGTCTTGAATTTATTTTGTAAAGGAGGTCGGCAAACAGTACAGCAGGGAGATTATGCTGGAGCAGAAAGAAGGGCGAAAGATAGTACCAAACCGATGATTGGCTTAAGAACTAAAGAGTTACGGCGGGTGTGCCACAAGGTTCAGCTTGGGGACCACTTCTTGTAGAGGAAAGAGTGAATCTGACAAATTTTCAACCAAGACACATGATGAGGTTGCAGGATGATAGTTTGGAGCTCTGTTCCTTGAGAAAAGGAGAAAGGGGGCTTAGGTGAAAGAAACAAAGAACCAAGTGGGAGATCAATTGGCATAGAATGGCGGTGAGAATCTTAGAAATCTTTTGTCCGATTGTTTGGTCCTGTTTATTTGGAAAATGGCCGAAAGTGGATACAAACCATCGTGCAAACGGCAAGCGTTCGAATGTGGTTCTTGGTGAAGGCAGATACCATAAGGTGTACTCAGGAAGACCTGGTGCCAGAAGTCAGTTTACTGAAGTTATGTTTCAATGTCTCTTTGTCCTTCGAAGTTATATTGAACCAGTTATATGGATTGAAGGCACTTTGATACTCAGCTCGGTGCTGATCCCAATGGGAGAATACATTTTGCTCTTTGCCAAGTTCTGATAATCTCTAGTCAATCTCCTGACATGCAAACCATCTGTCGTGGAAGAAGTGACTCTTCAGTGGTTTCTTCCATGCCAAAATTTCCAGGACAATGCCACAGAAATTGGGTTATTTCCTTTATAACTTCCTCATCGCCTCTGTAGAGTTTCTTTTCCGTCAGACTCAGTTTCTTTATGTGGTGCCGCAGAGTAGTGTGCTCTCTGGTTGAAGTGGGCTTTTACATGTTGCCCCATATGCAGGTTTCTCTAAAGATCCACCAGCTGTTTGCTGTTTCTGTGGCTTTTATCCCTGCATCAAGCTTGAGAGTGGAAGGCAAGATATTGTTTGTTCTAAGATCGATGTCGAGCCTCGTCTTGGTAACTCGCCAACTATCCAATTTGTATTCTATCATGTCCAGGAACTCAACAGAGCGTGTTATAAGAGCCTTAAGTTCTTCGCGAGGGCGCATCATAGACTTTCGATCAAGGCTGTGAAGAAAGAAGCTAGCTTTTGGTGTTGCCTTTATTGCTGATTTATGTGCGGCTGCTTTCACTGCCAAGACTTCAGCTTGGAAGACTCTTCTATAGTTTGGGAGCAGTGTTGCCACAATGATACCAAAGTATCAAAAGTGATACTTTTTAATCTTAATTTCGACGTGATACTTCGGTTTCTGTAAAGTGCCTATTTTGATACTTTTTTAATTTGAACAACAAATTACTATAATATGCCAGGCAATACTTCAACATTCACTGAACTGAATCGTGCAACTCAAACCCGACGGATTCTACGATAGGGGTGATTATTTCGTAATTTTTTGATATTTTATTTGAATATTCTTGTAGTTGACTTGGCCCCGGTTTGGATGGATAGATTTTTTTTGTAAAAGAATTGAGAATATTCATGTTATTTTAAGCATTATCGTTTGTCTTCATGTTTTTAATATTAACAAAATAATAATAATGGCAGTTTTACTCATAGTTCCTACTATGATACCTTTTGATACTTTTCTTTTGTCTGCGGAGATACTTTTTTCTTAAGTCTTGTGGCAACACTGTTTGGGAGTCCGACTTATAGTGATATAGACAGTGGGTGAGAGAACATAAGCCAGTATCCATTTCGGAGTCCTCTTAGTTCCTCTAGCGTTCTGCCATAATGACACCCTTTATATTCCAAAATAGGCACTAGGGTAGTTATAGCCAGATGGGCTAGCAAAAATGCTTGGCTTGACTTGAATGATCCACTATTTAGGGCTTTCTAGGAATACTTGCCTGTCCAAAGGTTTGAATGCAAAGGTTGCCGAGGGACTAAACAACATACCCCTGCTATGTCAAGATGTATAGATAGGATCACTTTATTTACAAAACTCTATCACGTAGTTAAAGAAAGTCCTTGTGTCAAATTGTTTCTGGTATTTTTGCCTGCTTTTTAGAACAATAAATATCTCTAAGTATCTTTGTAACTTAATCTAATCTTTTACATGTTCTTATCTTTTCTTTCAGATTCTTGTATGCAGAAGAACTAAATGTAAGTTTAAAAATATTTTATGATGAACATTTTTCCTCGACATATTGCTACGCCAGATACACCGGGCTTCAAAATGAGCATGGTTCAGCGAACTAGAAAATTTTATATAAGAGACTGTCAGTCATAAGAATTTGAGACTAATTTCCCCATATGTCACATTTAGTGTATTTTAAAATTGAACGCGAAAAAAATACTGTGAATTATGAATGAATACAAAGGAGTTAAGCTAAAAGTTGTGTGGTATCTTGGGCAACCAAAAATTGGGCTCTAAATCAAAGGGAATAAGGGAATACAGAGCCTGAGGTTGTGTGACAATAAAGTCTGTCTGTCAATATAATTCGCAGCCCCTTGTGGGTCCTAGGGCCTCTACAACGCCTACGCGACATCGCTACCTACTCTTACTGTTCGATTAAGTCGACATACACCTGCTCAGGGTTACTCCTTAGATGCCAAGCTGGAGTTGATTTACTGAATTTATCACGAATTCTCTGAGGTTCTCTGAGGTCTAACTAGTGGCCTGGAAATATTCAGAGAAACTTCAGCATCTTCTAGATTTCAGACACTATTTCGCTTCTAGAGCAGAACTCTATCGTAGTCTCGACACTCCATGGAACGGGCATACAGACATATGCCGCACACAAATGCCATAAACGACAGCTTCATCCTCCAAGCCGAAGATGATAGAACTTTGTCTCAGAGTCTCTCTGTCTCGATTGTCAAGCCACAGTAAGTGTTTAAAGTTTGTCTGGGACTGTGTCAACTCTGCTTGACCATCTCGCAGACACAAATGAAGGGTTTAAGGGATATGCTTGAAGGATATGCATGAATGACTGTCGGGCAAGAAGCCACACTTGAAAGCTCTTGTATTCGATGAATACTGCGACAATCAGACGAGCCTAAAGCCAATTCGCCTACCTCGTCAAGAGTGGAGCAAGTAAGCTACTTGAACTTAGCATGGAACTCTGACTGGTTACCTTACCGGATACTTGCCATCTGAACAGAATGCAGGAGACAGGAGCCATACATTGACTCTACTGTGAGTAAACAAAGATAATAGAACAGATGGTCATGGCCTTCATAGATCTCATTTGTGTACCTCAACTGTGTACTTGGGAACTTGAAGCCTAGAGAGCACTAAGTTTATAGTAAGGGGCAGCAGCATCTTCCGATATACGTCGGTCTAATAGCGATAGCCACTGTTGCCAAAAGCCTCCTAGCAATCTGGAAATTGCTTCATAAATCACGTACGAAGGAGGACGGAAGGCAAGGTTTCTGTAGCATAAAAATTAGTGTGTTTCGGCAGCTATCACTCCAGGCTCAGCTGCGGGGAGGCGATCCTTATGATTCTTGACATTCAAGCTGAGTTTTCTGTGTCGAAATAAGACACGGGGTATCTTGGGAGTGCCAAGTTAGTTAAGCCTTCTTTATACCAAGTCACTGTTTCATAAGTAGTACAATTCATGGTACAGAGCTCGATAGGTACAAGTCCTCCCGTCAGCCAACAGAACTCGCCGTCAAAGGCCCATGATTTGGACTAGGCACTTGGGCTGAACAGAGAAGAAGTTTACAAAGAGAACGAGTCCTGAAACCTGCCCACAAGGCTCTAATTTCCGCGGTAAGGGCTATGTATTCAACATTCTTACAGTATTGTACCTTCGCATTCAAGGACATATTAACGTCTGTGGCAGTCTGTGTTTATTGAGGCTTCGACTTGATTTGCGAGAGATTCAATCAAAGTAATGCCTTGACACTTTACCAAGGAGCGGATCAATGATAGCATCCACTAAGCCTTTATGCCTTAGATTCGTCCAGAGTTCAGGCAGTCCTACACTCCAGTTGAATACCCTTCAAACGCCCTTTCCTGAAGCTACTTGTCTTCATTCCAACTCTTTCTTATCACGTTCATGCGCCCCATCCTTAGCGCTTCAAGAAACACAAGGAATTTCCATTAAGTTCCTGCCGCATCCCCAACCCCTCATTCGTGCTGTCATCATCAAACCAATTCACATTACAATCGAGTTCCCTTCGTCTGGAGTGTGCTATGTGTTCATTAATTACACGATCTAATTGGATTTTTAATTCAACTCCAATTAATGCCATTATTTTGGTAGAAGAACATGCGCCAAGGTAGCAGCACATTAAAGTCTCAAGGACTCGATAATGCTGTTGCGAAAAATGCCAGCTATATCCTAATCATTTGATTAATTTCAATTACCAACAATGGGTTTGAACAGGACCAACCAAATATGCCAAATGCCACTAACTCACGCAATTAAAGTTAGCCAGCCGCCATGCCACGCCACACTACACAAGGATATGTCCTTTTTTTTTCTGTTGTTGCTTTGCCGTGTGAATTTCCTTGACTTTTTCTTTCCAAAGATACAAACAAACAAGGTCCTGTGTCTCTGTGTGTGCTTGTGTGTTGGCAACGTTATTAATTCGAGGTAATTAACCGAAGCATTGACTTGAGGGGGTGTGTAGTGTATCTCAGAGAACCAATCCCCCCAGGGGCTGTGTACTCTAGAAATGTGTTTGTGTTTTTTGACGATGATTTTGCATGTTGTGTGTGCTTTCAAAAAAAAACACACAGGGGCTCTCTGTCAAAAGAAACAACAAAACAAATAAACACGGCTAGGGAGTCAAAGAATGGAACTGCGCCCAAAAGGTACTTCTTCTTCTTCTTCGTCCTTCAGTCAGGCTCAGGATGTGTTGTTTTCTTTGGAAAACACATCGACTGTGTTCTGTGGTTTGTTGTTTGTGCTTTGTTTTGTTCTAGCAGAGGGGGAGGGGGTGCACCAGGTTAATCGGGTAATTTATTTGTTTCATTAATCTATTCAAGAAGCGTTTCTTGATTATCCAGAATTTTGTTTGTGCTTTGTTGCCCTAGGAATGCGACACACTTTGGCTTTGATTTTTGTGTTTTTTTTTTTTTTTTTGTGGCAGGAAAGTCTAGTACCAAATGTGTACTCAAAGGATCCACTTGATTGAATGGAGCTAGTGGACAGTAAGAGGCAAAGGACTCAGACGAAAGCACAAACTGTCTTTCCTTGTTTGGATGATCTGGAGAAGGCAAGGAGCAATGAACCTGATCGTTCGAGCTCCAAACATTTGTATCATGAGAGGAGAAGGATTTGCCATCCGCAAATGGAATAATCTGGAGGGACATGGGGTGTCCTTACCGCCTTAGAGCCAGAGTTTGAAGAGATCAAGGGAAATTTCGGAAATTGGGGCTTTGATTGGGATTCTCTCTCCAGACATTGTCTTCTGAGAAAGGACGCCATTAAAGTGTGATTGTCAGAAACGTATTTCTCAGACGCATATCCCTATGTGTGGATCCTTCTTTAGTAATCTGAAAGAGGTTCAGGTTCTAAGGATCAACGAAAGGTTTTACTACTGTAGTTCAATCAAGTGCTTTGTGAACGTGGTTTAGGTTTCTTTCTGCCTTTTGGGCCTACCCAAGGGATCAACTCATGGCTGAGATGCTGGTTCAATCATCGCATTGTTGACTGAGGGAGACTCGTGCTTTTCTGTAGAACTGTTGCTTGGTCATGTGATGACTTCTGCCACCTGGAACGCCTCAGAAAGAAGTTCCCTTCGTTCTTCTTGCAACTGTATGTGACTCCCTCTGTTCGTCTGTTTAATAGCAACAAAAATCTAACTCATCATGGGACATTACAACACTTCCGTATGAGTCCCACAAGGATCGATTCTTAGACCTTTCCCATTAGACATTAGGTACGACCATCGCTCTCCGCAGGAGTCAAAGTGATTGGCTTTTCTGGCGACCCAAACTGTGGTTACAGTAGTCAAACCGAGGTAGTGTCCACTACGGATGAGGCTAAAGGTTTCAGGTCTGGAACTAGCTGCCGCCACAAGACTGAAGCTGCCCCAAAAAATAGCCGCGTAATCGGTAGAGTATTCGAGATTTTGGATAGGAAATCGAGCAATCAGGTCCAAGGAATCCCTGAAGGACATTGTGGTCACGACGTCGAGTAAAAAGTGAGAAGGTTGGCCTATTTGCCAACCAGAATGAGCACGTTTCCCTTGTTCTTCTTCTGGCCTATTGGACAGTTGTACATGGACCTTGGTGAGAACTTCTGTTGCTGATGGTGTTCTGTTGAAAAATCCAGAAACCACCAACAGGGTCTAAGAAATCCTTTAGAGGGCAAGCTTTCTTTCCGTCTTTCTTAAACCGTCAGTCTGATCAATCTTTAGATTGGAGCAAATCCACCTAAAGCATTCCTTAATGACCAATTACTCAGTGAAGGATGGGAACCCAGGGCACGTATGGCATAAACCTTTCCCACTTGAATATACTTTTAGATCTTCACGTCAAATGGATATATCAGCGCCTATCTGGGAGTCAGGAAAATGAGTCTTGTTTTAGTATGGCTGCCATCAGTTGGATCGCCATTACTATGGGATCTAGAGAGGGCTCTGTGAACCCTAAATTTGTTTAGGGCTTTGCTCCATATCCTAAGTATATCCATATCCATTAGCAAAGCGCGATTAGTTCGTCATGACTGTGATACAGTTGCATGTATGTCATATAGCATCTGCCTAAGTGTAGACTCTTTCATTAGGATCCTTATATTCCCCCCACTGACAGTTTCAGCCTTTAGTTTTATCTTAAGACTCCTATGTGCCCCCTGAACGGTGAACTAAATGAACTAGTTCGTGAACTTTGATAATCACTTTTATGAATGCAATGTCATTTGGCAGAATCCCTTTGCGGTGTCCAGCCTCAGGTGCATTTATGCATGAATACGGTTCGCATATCCTTAAAACTATCTCGTAAATTTATTACTCACATGTGGAAGACTGACAAATGACAGAGGAAATGCATTTTCACACGAAGAAGTTGTGGTACTCCAAGGAAAACCCAAAAAGAGATGGGAGAGATGAGAGAGAGAATTATTTTAAGGTCACAATGGGAACCTTGAGAGGTGGAAATTTAATTTACGTGACATATAAGGTGCACGCTTGGGGAAATTCATTCAAACGTTCCAACTGACACCAAGGAAGAATTATTGCTTGTAACATTAAACTGATAATTTACAGTCGGTCGGTCCTTGGTTCTCCTTGGTCCTTAAATGAAAAGATGAGTTGGGAGATAGTTGGAAGATTAGTAGAATCCTAATGCAGTTACTCTGTTTGGGGCACTTTCTATTTTGATTCAAATAAATGCGAGTCCTGGTTGCAATATTTCTATCTAAAT
The DNA here is from genome assembly GCA_949716465.1 of Chalcosyrphus nemorum. Taxonomy (NCBI): domain Eukaryota; kingdom Metazoa; phylum Arthropoda; class Insecta; order Diptera; family Syrphidae; genus Chalcosyrphus; species Chalcosyrphus nemorum. The sequence continues at coordinate 26,386,650 of OX454333.1, forward strand.
GAGTGAATGGATTGAGGCAGAAGTTCCAACTGGGATTGCGGCATTGTGAAGGACATACAAGAGCCAGAGCTTTGATTTGACTAACAAGCATTAACAGTCGTTAGAAACCAGAGTACTGAGGTCGGCACTGTTTAATGAGATTAAATCCTCTGAGTGCTTCTGATGTTATCCTGGGCTAGACTTCCTTAGAGATAAAGAAATTTTGTTTGAGGGTTGTGACCTATCAATAGCGTCCTTAGCATTTAGCACCTTACAGGACTATGGGCCCTTGTGGCCTAGTAGAGGGGAGAGAAGAACGGAAATCGATGACAATCTTTGGCGGAAAAGTGGACGCGTCTAGAGACTTTATGGCCGTTTGACTGTAAGTTAAGATCCAGGAAATAGTTGCCAATATTTTCACATGAAATACCCTACAATGGTTAGGAATACGGAGGAAGGACTGAGCGAACTATTTGGCTTAACTCCTAAGTCGAAGCAAGTTTTGGATCAGATCGACACAGCTTTAGCAAGGTCGATCTCTCTGTCTCTCTGTAGATCTAGTAACAGCTTTCCAAAAAAAAGGGGAGACAGAACACTCCACCACATCTGACAAGTCTATCAGTCGAACCATTCCAACCACCCAAGTGGTAAAAACGACACAGACTTGGCTTCCTGACTTCTTTCTGACATTTGACGACTTTCGTACTCTCCTCACTTTAGTCGGCTTTTACTTTGCTGAATGCGGCATTTTGGAGAACAATGTCAGCATGAAAGTGGTCCACTTCGCGACCTGATATTCAGGCATTGAATGGAATATGTCAGTGGTCAATGACGACATCTTTCTGGAATCACACATGATCCGGATCAATGTCGTGCCCAGCCACTTTGGTCATTGATCGTCATTCATGTCTGGTCCCGGCACAGAAGCATAGTAGCGTGAGATACTCGTAGCACCAGTGAATTTTGAGTCGTTCACTCGTTGAATTTTCGTTCACTCGTCGCAATTTAGCTTGTTCACGAACCCAAAAATTGATCTCTGTCGCTCTAAACGGGGATTTTTCGATAAAACAAACAATTGACTCCAAACTGTTCCAATATGTGAACTCCTAAGGCATGGCATTGTTTCGGGACTTTATATCCTGCACTAACTGGATGTTCTACGGGTGTAGGGCCAGATTTTTGTAGCAAAATTTTGCACATAGGCCAAATCGACGACGAATATCACAGCTATTATCCTCTCAGACACCGTTTTTTACCTATCGGCCTTTCACATGAACTTATCGGTCAGGTTCAGCTACTGAAGCGTTTGACTAAGCTCTTTCGTTCGTAGACTGCAGACGACCTTAAGAGCCTTCAGAACTGTGAAAAGTGTGCTTGAATGCCTTATTATGTGGACAATTTCCTTGAGGCTAAGCTAGTACCCATCCAACTCTTAAAAGAACATAATCAAGATTGAGACTTGAAGGCATCTTTAATTTGTTGTCTTATGCCTCACAACTAATGCTTAGATACGACAGCCCCTCTGGTCAGAGAAAAAAAAGTCCTCTCCGTCTTTTTTTTTTAAGCTTACGACTTTAAGCTAATCACCGCATCCCTCTCGTGGCATTGCTAATTAAAATTTAGCCAACACGATGGCATTTAAATCCACTTGACAACGCTGCTAATGACGTCAACGCCGTAAGCCTTAAAGTCTTAAAGAACAAACCAAGTATCAGCAGTACCACCAGGATGCGGGGACGAAAGGCAAAGGCAAAAAAATAGATTTGAAAAACTTTTATTTTTCTCCTATTTGTTGAGGATTTTAAAGCACGTTGACTCCCATTGGGATCTCGACTAAATGACTCCCCAATGGACTTGCCAAAGCAGCAAGGTCTCCCTCTTCCCCTTCTTCCTTATAAAAACGTGCGGTTTTCTTAAAAAAGAAAAAAGAAAAACCAAAGTAACGAAGAGGAACAGCAAAAAAAAAAGAAAGGAAAAAGAAACTGCAAGCTAATTTCATTTGCTACATCTAAGATGACGACAACACAAATCCGATTAATTTAGAATGTCCTGCTGGTTCTCTCTCCTTTGCTCCCTCTCTCTCTTTACCTGGAAAAAAACAAGCAAAGGAGCGTTAGGATTAACAAAAAAAGAGGACGAGAAACTCCCCAGGTTAGTTGTTTTTTTCATCATTTACCCTGACCGCCATCCTTTTGTTCTAATGAGTATGCAAAGGCGAGCAAGGAGACACGAAGACCAAGAAAGCTGTGGACATTTATCCGCGCTTCATTATTAATAGATGCGCCGCGCGAAAAATGGCACGTTTTTGCTTGAACAGCGGCCCGAACCGAATTGGTATCACTTTGTGTTATTTATTATTTATTTTGGGTTTATCCTTCTAAAATTAATGAAACAAAGATGACAAAATCATCATGCAAACCACCGGGTGGGTATCCTTGGTGGTGGCAACCACCCAGAGATACTCGTACCTTAATAAATTTTCTCTGAATGAAAGCTCTGCGCGCTGGCTTCCATGGACATTCAGTGTCAAGATGTTAATCCAAAAAAAAAGAGGAGAGGAGAGGAGCACAGCAAGGCGCAAAGGAGGCAAGTCTCCCCGTCGCCCCGTCCTCTCGTCTCCCTAGCTTATGGCAAAGTTGGGTAGGTTACTTATTGTTATCCATAGCAGGAGGCAGGAGGAACTGAAAAATACAGAAAAGAATAACTCAAGTGGTGACCACCAGTGGGAAGGGAAGGAATTTTGCTTTGATGCTCAAATGCTATGCATACATTAGTAGTGCTTGGCTGAGCCTTGATTGAGCCTTTTTGAAGGACAATTTTAAGCGACAATTTGCCGAGTCGTATAAAGTAAGCATTTATCGTTTTAAGGATCTATGCTTAGGGTGGGGAGGGGGTAATTTATGCTGAGACTTTGATCTCTTAACTTGATGTAGTCCGAGCATCATGAGAGATGACAGTTGGCATTAAAGTTGACAAAGATCGCCCCTACTTACTGGATTAGGATACTGCCGCCTTTTGAGTCATCAAGAGGGACGAAAGACATTCACACATAGGCGGATCTATAAATGAGTTAAATTATTGTTTCTGGGGTGCTGTCATGGTGTCATGGACCAAGAAGACCAAAAGTAAACTCTGTGCTACGGACAATGGGTCAGGTTTATGGGTTAGTTTCCAGGTTCCTCCTGGGCTTTAGGTCGAGAAGGTGTTTCTTTTGGTACGAGTCCCCATAGTCTGTGGCTTCAAATATCTCTATTGACTGTCTTCTTGATTCTGTTCCTGCCAAGCAATGTTCTTTTTCGTCGTTCGTCCATTCGCACTTCCAAAGCCTCCCTTTTGTTTGTTGTGACATCGTTCTAGTTTGCCTTCCTCACCTGCGGCGAGGAGGCCCTCTATTGCATCGTCGCTCTGGGTTTGGTTCGAGGACTCTTCGCTCTACATGTCGTAGCCATCTCAGACGTCCAATGTCGCTGTACAGCTCGTATAGTTCGTCATTGAATCTTCTCCTCCCAAAACCAGTCGACGCCTGTCTTACGAAGAATTTGTCTCTCGAAGCGAACAAGGATATCTTCATTCGCTTTCAACAAAGTCCATGTTTCAGCTCCGTAAAGCAGGACTGGCAGTCGCCCTTTAAAGCCAAACTAACCTCATTTGCCTCCTTCATTGAATTTCTACTGAAACCAGAAACCAATTCTCGCTATCGCTCTTACTCTCTCATTAAAATTGTATCCTTGAACTAACCTTTCATCTTGAGTTAAGCAATTTTGCCCACGAGCTCTCGCCCCAAAAGCGAAGTAATTCATCTCTGTTGACATATATCCACACTATCGTCCCTTTCTGCCGATTGGTGGTGGTGGTGGTGGTGGTTCTTCATCCCCATCCACACACATATATGTAGGTACAGTACAATGCCAATTTAATAGACATCAAGCAAATAATGGCAAATAATGCAGCACGTGGCTAGCCACACTCAATTATAGAAATCCGAAAGCCTATTGAAATCATCCTGGGCTCGTTAATTATTCACCATTTGACAGGCAGCATCCTGACAAATGTATATTAGGAGCGAAATGAGAAAATTACTTCTTCTTCTAACCCACAGAACGACCCACTGACAGACCGACCGACGCCGAGTGAACGTGTATCTGGGTATCTGGATATTGAATAGAAAGTAGCAGCATGCTGCTTACCCGTTACCAAGGACAAGCTGAATGCTAATGGAACTCACATTCTCGTCCTTATTATATGGGTGGTCGGTGGGGGTGTGATGGGTTAGGGTTAGTGGTGTGTTGTGGGCATTTATCCTTTCATACAAATTCACACATCAATGCGTCCTTATAAAATCTCCTGGAACCTTTCAATTTCACCTTCTTTGAGAGAAGAAAATAAATGCCTTCTCTGCCTTATGCCTTCAGCCCTCCGCCTTCGTTTGATTTTCCTCGTCCTTGTTAGAGACTTTTTTTCAATTTGCTTTTCCTCTTTGCGGAGGATAATTAAAACCTGAGTTTATGACAGTCTTATTGGAGACAGGAAATAGTATATTCTAAGGACACACAGTGTTTACTTCCTCTCTTTTAGGAAAAGCCGAGTGCAAATAAAGTTGCCTGAAAAGCCTCCGATAATCCCGCTTTGAGTCGATGCCAAAAAGAGGCGACCCCACTCGTCCACAACGTCTTAAGAAGGGTTGAAGCAAATATAGCAAATGTAGCAAATGACCAGCTTTAAGGAGCAGGCAGAACGTGCCTATTGAGTCGTATTCAAGGATTACATTCAGATGTGTGGATATATATTTTTGCCATTGGCATTATTACTGACCCCGAAGGTCCTCTGTGGCACTGTGCCATGTGTGTGCCATTTCTTATTTTGGGGAAATAAACTCCTTTTTTTACTGCCATGGTGTACCTCGTTTAGGTGGCAATGAAATACGAGAATTTATGAAAAGGAAGCAATTAATATTGAAAGATAAAAGGGATACCTATTCTCTGTTTTCTTTTTATGGAAGATCAACAGACGCGGTAAGGTGGCGAGGAAGGGGGAGCGCAGGAGCGAAAGCGAAGTCGAAGCCCAAGGAATCGTTTTATTACGACGAAATAGCAGAAGAAATCCCTTTCTAATCGGCTTACAGAATTAATTTTGGGTGACAAAATTAGGACGAGAAATTGGTTCATGGATATCGTATTCCTTACGGAGCTTTGCGTTTTTATTATTTACTTGCTTATTGGTATTTTTTTTCGCTTCCTTTTTGTTCGCTCAAAAAGAAAAAAAAAATGTGTTGACAATATTACGCTCGCCAAGGTCGCAGCGAAAATATTTATTTGTGCAAACCCTTGACCGAGTCATTTTCTCAGCCAAAAAATAAAAAAAGGATGTCAATATCTCAAGGGATTCAATTAAGAACGGGAGACTTATTTGAATGGATTTTTAAATAAGCTCTCGTGGATATTATTACGCCGAGGGGAGTTGGATGGGTTTGTTTATTAATTTCTTTTTTTTTTGTCGCCCGTGTTTTGCAGAATTTTGTTGCCCTTAAGCTTAAGCTGAATGTCCTTCATAAATTTTTGGAATTTTCGCGAGATTTTTGCTTGCTTTTAAGCCTTTAGATACAAAGTCGCTCCTTTGAAGAACATCAGTGGTTTTGATCTTCTTTCGCCTTCAAAAGAAACTCTGAGTATCTCTTTAGATTTGTATATAAAATTTGAAGGTATGATTTGGTAAAATTTTGGACTAAATGTCTACGGAATCGGCTAGCGACCGAAGCAGAAAGAAAGTCACCAAGAAAAGCCGACCCTAAAGTAGTATATAGACTCAGTCTCGAAAATTAAAGCAGGTAGCTCTGGAAACAATGGTATTGAAAAGTAATAAAAAGTATTAAAAAGTACTACATAGTACTAGGTGGTGCTAGATGGTATTGAATGGAACGAAATAGTACTAAATTCTATTGAATAGTATACCTAAAGAAGTTGTGCAACCATATGTGAGCCAATAATAACTCCAAGCTCCTAATGAAGGTGGTTGAGGCTGTTGTTTTTTACCAAGGAGGCTTGATGCCTACTCCCAATTGGAGCTATCAAGGTACGCATTACAATTAGCAAAATTATCTACTGTCTACTTAGGAAGAAATGAACTTAGAATACCAACAGAAGAGAGTAGCATTGGAAAGTGGGAATCTTTCATAGAAGAAACTGACCCCATACTCATCAAAAGTAGAGGATTTACACTCACTAAACCCATGTCCTTTTCCACCTCTGGTCCTATCGGCTCTGCCATCACGAGAAGGCCTCAAAACTTAAGGTTTTCACCCACTTAACCTACATCTCTTCTTAGCCTTGATCCTTTCAACAAAGCTCTAAGTATGCCCGCGTCTTACTGTATCAGGATGCGAGAGCAGCCACTTTATCCTTGTGTTATAGCAAACAGATTTCTAAAGCAACTAAGTCCTTTCTACACAATTTATATCAGAGTGAGTAAAGTTTTCAATGAGGAAGACGTAAGACGTAAGATCGCGAGAGTACCACAAGGGAGTCATTTGGGACCGCTCTTCTTCCTATTGTTGGTGAATTATATCCCTGATTCCACATGTCTGCAGATGGTCCCTTACTGCAGAAGTACCTTCAGTTCCTACATGAAGTGTGTATGCAAAACAGGCCCTAATTGTGTCCCAATCCTTATTTAGCTCAATTAAGCCCACGCTCTTACCATGCTAGTCTTTTCGAGTGAGGTTCACTTCTACATTTAGGAATGCTGCTAATGATGATTCCATTCACTACTCAGTTTTTATCAACTCTTTGCTCAGCTGGAAACAGGTCCATCGAATGGACCAAATGCTCCAAAAGTAAAGACAGGCTTGGCTTTCCATAGTGAAGGACTCTGTTGAATCAGTCTCTGATGAGAACGTCTTGAAGAGAAGTGCAGAGGCTGCTTCGTATCGACGTTCATGAATTGGCCCTAAATCCATGAAAGTGGAATCTGTGGTGGCCATTATCTACTGCTGGTGGCATAAGCTTTTATAAACTAGATTGCAGCTCGTGTTACAATCCATCTTTCCTTGCGTGTGTCTGCCTACCAGTTCGCATTAAACATGCATACTACCCAGTTCATCTGGAAGTCAGTTCGTCCACTAATCTGTCTCAAGTTCTGAGCTTGTGTCTCGCGCTAAGCATATTCTTTATCTTGCTTCCTCAACCGCCTGAAAGTCAGTGCGGGTGTACCTATCTCCCAGCTCTGAGCTTATACAATCTTCTTCTTCTTCTTGCATGGCGCTATAGTTCGGCGTGAACCTGGGCCTCAACTAACAAGCCTCTCTACTGAGCTCGGTCTTTAGCTAATTGCCTCCAGTTGCTTACTCCAAGTTGATCGAGGTCACCTTCAATTTGTACGCTCCACCTGCGGCAAGGAGGCTACTACAAGGAGGCATCGTCCCTCCGGATTTGATTCGAAGACTCTTATACACTCTACCCTGTCTTATAGTATGAAGTTCTAGGATATGTGCTCTCTGCTACACCCTGACAAGCTATTTTTGCTTCCAAACTTGAGAGATGCTTTCAACAGGAAGGTTTACTTTAAGGGGACCTTCGTTGCGACTGATTGGATCCATTCGCATTGAGAAGTCCTGCCTGTCAAAGTACAAAAAGTCGTATCAAAATTGAAGGAACTTTGGTATCAAAAGGACACATTCTTTGCTACTCTCTACTTTATAGAATAAAAGTGCATAACCACGTTCTCCAGGAGCAAAATGACTTGAAATAAATCCCTAATCCAAAAAGGATAAAGCTTCTTGAAACATGAGTTGTAAATCAGGAAACTAACCTCTGGTTTACCTCTACGAATGTCACGAAAGGTTGCTGATACACTGGAATCCTTTTTGCCGCCTCCTCTTTTGTGTGCACTAAGCTAAGTCTGTATCCCTACTTTGTCTTGTCCTTTCAAGTGAATACATATCTCTCCAACTAACGATTGCATCCTTTCTAGCAGATATGATGTTCTTGGGATTATGACCCTCATTCGAAGGATTAGAAGTGAAAAGATGAAGGTCCTTCTGTATTGCATTTGCATACGTGTCCTAATAGATAGTAAACTTCTTTCAAAAACAACAAAAGGACTTCTAATAATTGTGGAATTTGTGGCTTGGTAGAGAAAGGATACGCATTCGAGGTGAAATGAAAATAATTAAGGCAGCCACTTCTTTTCACTCTCGTCAGGCAGTCGGTCGGTCGGCTTTGGCTGGCGCAATTAAAATTCCTCATAATGCATTATGCGGTCATGGCGGTTACTTTGTGAAACGCAATTATAGCATTTTTGCCTCTCCCAACCGAGACAACCAAACCAAGTAGTATCCTTGTTAGTGCGTTGTGTAATTTTAATCATAATTATGATGGCAAAATAATGAAATGCAAATATTTTGTGGCGATGAGAATAATAACAATAAAATAATGGCGCAAGCAGCTGTACAACAACCATGACCGCGGCGAGCAACAAAATACGAGTACACAATAAACTAGTGCGTTGTAGAGCGTTCTAGATACTATAGTAGTGGAAATGGAGCAGAAATGATTATGCTGTATGTGAGATATTGTCGTGATGATTGGTTTTTATAGCTCAGTAGATGGATTCAATTAGACAAATGCTTTGGGCCCATGAAACTGAGGATGAGAGAATGGCGATTGCTACTGTAAGAGAGACTCCTTCAAGAAAGGCAAGGAAATGATTTAGATGCACTTCTTCTACTACGCCTGCTCGACAGCATGTGTGACAATGAGTTTCAGCTCTCTCCAACTAGTCCCCTTCATCGTGTATCTTCCTCAACTGTCGCTCGCCATGCCCTTCCTTCTCACTCCAACCTTTCATCTTAGCGATTTCTATTCCATGGCCTCGCGGCTTATGCTAAGGAGCTACATCCCTCTCAAAGTTTATGACTGACGTAGAATAGTCGTGTCTCTTAGCTTCTGAAGCTGTTTATTGCTCCCTCAACCAGTTGCCCAGCAATGACAGTTTGAACGAAGGACTGAGTACCTCCGCTGGTGACCTATGAAGTTATCCGCTTTCTACACGTTTTTTTTTTACATACGGTGAAGATCTATAATCCTGTGGGAGAGTATATATAACGCTTTAGATATGCAGTTTATGCTGACTGGAGCTCTTAGCCATTAGGTGAATGTGGACTATATTGTTCCTGAAATCGAGCTCGTGGTTTTAGCTATCGAGTCTACTAGCAATGGGGCTTTGGTCAATCGGCAAAAGACGAAAGCTGATCTCTTTACGAGAAGCAGGAATGTGACTTGCCTGACTCAGCTAGCACCAAAAGGTGTCATGGTTTCGGACTAAGGCGAAGTCAAACATCTAAATTGTGGGTAACAAGTTCCAAGCATCCAAGTCGCTCTCAGTTTTCTGGCAGAGAAGGGTGCTTTCGGAAAAACGTGAGCCCTATCCAAAAAGGATAATCTGGATGCTTTGATGAGACAGCTATCATATAACCTATCATTTATGAATAAAGCCGCGTGGTGCTAAGATGAGGTAGTTTTATCTGGTATTCAAGACTGGCTCCGTCCAGAATCTGAGCCAGGAATGGAGGGCAGTCGAGTATTGTAGATCAAGGGGCTTAAACCGATCAAGGGGCTAGTGCATTTGTGGAAGACGATAAGACATTGCTTTTATCTTCATCTTTGGGAATATGTGCAAGGGCTTAAGGATCTCTGTCTGTATTGTCAAGGCCTTGCTTATCCCTTCAATATGCATTCATGATTTGGTCGCAAGATTGAACTCTCTGATATCACAGGATATCACCCAGAGGGTGATTTCTTAGGCTCCTGCGTCTTCAATCAGGGCTTCCATTTATGAATTGTGCGTAGCATGCTTCTACTGGGTGCAGGCTCATCAAGTGGATGCTCTCCTCAGCTGTCTCTCAGTAGAAAGGACTGGTAGATAATTTGTTGTCATTTTAATATTCTTGTCCTTAGCGAAACATGGGCTTAGGAGACGATGACTTCGCGGACCACTTTTTAGGTGATTGTCGTGCCTTTGTTCAAGCTGAAGGAAGGTGAATGCTGGTAGCTCCTTATCACTGAATCGGCTGCTCAAATTCTCCTAAAAGTCCTAGGAGTACGTGGCGCAGAACAGTGGAGAAGATAAGACACGGCAACTGGGTAGAACTGAGGCACATTTCCAGAATTAGCACGCAATAGCGCGTAGGCGTTGTAGAGGCCCTAGGACCCACCACAAGGGGATACAGGACATAAGTAAGTAAGTATGCACCAAAATGGGCTGCTTTTTGGTAGTACAATGGACCAGCTCTCAGTCCCTTTTCCACTCTTCGTTGCAGCAAAAAATTGTTCTTAAATTTTTGTCGCAATTTCCATAAACGCTGCGCCCATTATCGAATCTGTATAATCCCAGGATAAATCCTAAAAAAAACATAAAACCCACATTAAGCAGGATAAGAACAGGCTTTACAATGAAATCAATTAAACGACATGGTAGCCAGGCAGCCACTGCTAACGACCACAAAGCGCACCCGTTCGCTGTTATAATTGCAAGCAAAAAAAAACCGTCACGTTCTGCTGTAATTTGAGTGTCCCGTTCGACCGCACATGTGGGATTATTTATTTCAAAATAAAACAACAAAATTTGCGCACTATTTAATTCAATAAATAATTAATTCACACTCTCTGTTCGAGCAGGATTTAGTCCTTTTCGTCCTGTGTATTTGCCAATCGAAACGAGTTAGAGAGACGCCGCCACACGTGCAAACAAACAAAAAATTTTTTGGGAAAATATTTACCAAATTATTAATTCAATTCACTTCAATCAAATTGATTTTAATTAAATATGAAATGAGCAATAAATTCAACACATATTCCCCAATCGGCGGCGGCCGGCGTGTGCCGAAGGAGAGCACGAACACGAGCAGAGAAAGCAACGCACACAACTGAAAGTATGCATCATTTTCTTGCGAGGATAAACCATCCTGTGGTTATGGTGACTCCTTGTTGTGCGTACCCCTCTCTGGAGCAAAAATAAAGGATATATGGTTGTGTAGTGTAGGTAGCGGTTTTCTGTTTGTGTGATATGGGAAATCCATTGTGTGGATATAATTGGGGTGTTTGCGGCTTTAAGGGTATGCCACAGTTGCCTATACACACACACACACAGGCTCCACACATATATTTCGAATTCAAATTGAATAGAGAGAAACACAACATAACCCCAAAAGAGGTCCTTTCTTCTTCTTCTTCTTCTTCTGCTGCTGCTGCTGCTGTTTCAATTGATTCCGAATGTTAAAAGCCAACTTGCGAATGGGTTCTTTTTTTTCCATCCAGGCTGGGGGGTGAATTAATTAAAACTTCCCCGTGACAATTTCCATTAAATATTGTTCTAATTATTGGTATATATAGTTGGAATTAATTTAAGAAGGATCTGTCAACACACAGAGTGCAGATTGTTGTCATTGTTGGCTTACTGTGTGTGCCTGCTGAGATGGGGTTGGGTGGAAGACGTTTCCTCTTCTTTGTGGTCGACACATTCTTACGGATGTAATCCGATTAAGAGGCTTGGGAATTTTGTAATTTTAAAATTAAAATGGAATATTTGAGGAATTTATAGTGAAAGCTATCCTTCAAGTGGTAGTTTCTATAGAGACGAATAGAGAGAAACTGGTAGATTTGTGATATACTCTGGGACTTGAAGCACCATGAGAGGCAGAGGTTTTCTTAGTTAAGGAGAAGCATTCAAGGCACATCTTAATGCTGTCTAGTTCCTGCCGGTCTCTAACTCTTGAGGAGTAAGAGCCAGAGACCTCTTCCTCTAAGTCTTGAGGAGTAAGAGCCAGAGACCTCTTCTTCCACCTCTTGAGGAGTAAGAGCCAGAGACCTCTTCCTCTAACTCTTGAGGAGTAAGAGCCAGAGACCTCTTCTTCTAACTCATGAGGAGTAAGAGCCAGAGACCTCTTCTTCCACCTCTTGAGAAGTAAGAGCCAGAGACCTCTTCTTCCACCTCTTGAGGAGTAAGAGCCAGAGACCTCTTCCTTTAACTCTCGAGGAGTAAGAGACAGAGACCTCTTCTCTAACTCTTGAGGAGTAAGTGCCAGAGACCTCTTCCTCTAACTTTTGAGGAGTAAGAGCCAGAGACCTCTTCCTCTAACTCTTGAGGAGTAAGAGCCAGAGACCTCTTCCTCTAACTCTTGAGGAGTAAGAGCCAGAGACCTCTTCTTCTAACTCATGAGGAGTAAGAGCCAGAGACCTCTTCTTCCACCTCTTGAGGAGTAAGAGCCGGAGACCTCTTCTTCTAACTCTTGAGGAGTAAGAGCCAGAGACCTCTTCCTCTAACTTTTGACAATCGTCCACTGTTTGCCTTACAACATCAATATTCTCTCGCTGGTCTCGAAACCTCGTCCCACACGTCGAATCATTGATGTTCCTAGAGTCTTGTCTACACATTGACGTACATAATTTATGTTCTTTCCTCAGTCTGACCTCCCTCGTCCTAGGTTGCAGTAAGTCATTATCTTATTGTTGATGTTCCGGGCCACTCTTTCATATTTTAAGCCTCGTCCCAACCGTTATATTACTGATGTTTCCGGGCGCTCTTTAATTCTGACGTTCTCCAAGTTGTATTAAGCGAGGCTCCGACGTATAGTTGATGTTCCTGGGCACTGTTTCACATTGTAGCAGACAGCGTCAATATCCACTTCTTGGTCTCCCAGCTCTCGTCCTATACGCCCAATCATTGATGTTTCTCGACACTCGTCCACATTCTAATGAATAGTTCCCTTCTTGATCTGCCAGTCTCGACGCTACTCGTCCTAAACGGATATCCGTCATTTCGCAGATGTTTTTTTCTTTAAGTTTTTTGGCAAATATTCTTTAACCTTTTAGTTTGGCGCAGTCTGCCTTCTTTTTCTACAAATTCGTCTCACAGTCGTCGGTCGTTCCAAATTGAATTAAGTGAGTCCCCGCCCTGTCGTTGATGTTTCTAAACACTCGTCCAGTTTCGGCAACAATATTCTCTTCTTCACATGCACTTTTGAGTAGGATAACTCTCGTCCTACACCTCGTATCACTGATGTTTTCGGGTATTCGTCCACTGTCAGCGTCAATGTTATCCATCTCGTCCTACGTGCATGTTTCGATGTTCCTATTGGTGTCAATCCAATGCATCGGTCAACACAAGGTGGCGCCAGTGTCCTCTGTACGCCTTTTTTCTCTCGCCCACTGTAAAATTTGAACCCCAACTAGACACCTACAGCCAACATAAGTCATCGCTCCTTTAAGTATAATTTTATTGCACGACATAAAGATTAATGTTAATGTCGACCCCCTCTCGTACTCGTTAAGAGGTGATATTCTTTTGTGATTGCCATAAATATTTATCCTTCTTCTTAGATCCTTTCATATCGTTATCTTCAGTCTCCGCATATAAATCAATCGCTTCCAAATACCAAAACATAAAGTTTATATTTGTGACAATCTTAATGGGTCATTCGAACAGAGTCAAGGTTTCAAGCCGTCATTATTCACGTACACGGTTGCAATAAATCTCCAAAGTCACGCCAGTTAACCGAATTGCCTGTATAAAACCGCTATTTCTCTAATTAATTGTTCACGCACTACTCTAAAACAAAAGATCCACACCGAAAGAAACACTCCTCCTCTGGAGACATAAAAGTGCCGCAATAAAAAAGTAAACTTTTGCAATTCTACCGTAAATCGGAGCAAGGACATAACCGCACAACGACAACGACGACGATGACGGAGCACTATTATTTTCCTATAAAAAAAAGAAACTGTGACTACATTTTCAATTATCCTGTCTGGGGGGAGACAACTTGTGAACCACCTCGAAAAAGGATCAAAAATGAAGCATAAAAATTCCAATAATTTATGAATCCTCTCAGCGAATTGAGAGTCGGCGCGCACATCCTTACAATTCCCACCTTTGGGGCGCTGCTGTTTCCTTTTCCACGTGATGGTGGTGGTTGTGGTTCGTGTCGTGTGCCTCGCTTAAATTAATAGACAACCAAATTAAATGGAAAGGAAAAGAAGTGCTTAGTACTGTGAGTTTTTTCCTTTTGCAGGATGAGCAACGTTGTAAGATGCTGTATCCTTTGCTGAACAGAGAGAGAGAGAAACCATTAGCGATATAATAATTCTTCAATAATAACCGATGCTATTGCGAGCAGACCAATAAAATTGATTTCCCTTAAGAAATATACTTCTACACCGGCCATCATCATGATGATGATGATGAAGAAGAAAGTGCACATACAGTCGGGAGTCGGTGGAAGGCAGATCCTTCTTGTGCAGGCTCCTTGGCTGTGGTGGGCTACGGCTGAGTTTTATTCATCTTAGAGTGGCGTTTGTGTTAGAATTCAGGATTTTGTACGTCTTTCTTCGCTTTTATTTGTTTCCTTTGCTTTTATGCTTTATTATCCTGCGATATTCAGTTATTTTTGTGCTTCGCTAGTGCTTCGCATTGTTGGCAATGCCCCAAGGGTGCAATTTACCAACAAAAGGAAAATGAGAAGAGAAAATGTTTATTATTGTATTTTTTTCTGTTTTTATGATTTTGTTGGTTTTTTTTTTTAAATCCTGGTAGTGTTGGACTTGGGGTTTATTGGGAGAAGATGGTGTAGAAGCGAGGCATTGAAGCTCTTCTAGAAGAAGATTGAATTGCTCGATGTGAATACTTCAAGTAAGACGGTTTGCTGTATAAGTTCAAGGATGGCTCTTAAAAACTGCAGTCTTAGCCTTTCGGTCTTGGTGTCCAAAAGGATGCAGGGCAATAGTTGCACCAGATGTTGCTCCACGATTGGGGCGAAGACTTTGGCTGGCCTTATCCAGTTCTCTTCCTTCCTTGTGCCTTTAAAAGCTGACATTTTCGGCACCACCTCACTGATCCAATCAAGGGTTTGCTGAGTTGAGCATTTCACTACAAGGGCTCCATGCGTCAGCGTATAACCCTCCACTTGAGTATACGCAGTGGAAGCCGACACAAGCTTACACAGTCGATCAACACAGTGCTTGCACTCTTGATCACTTCTCGCCTTACCTATCCGAAGGGTGACATAAGAAGCGACTACTTGCCTGTAAGACTACAGCGGCTTCCATCACTCTTTTGATAACGAGCATCTTTAGCTAGAGATCTCCCAGCGGAACCATTCTCTCCTACAGACAGTCCCTGTCCACTATTACTGGGTCCTTTGACCACCAGTATCTGCTTATCGAACGGCACCGCCAAGCGACCCCTCGCCAGAGGGTCTCGCCGAAACCTCACAGTGGTTTTCTTTTGCCCTGTGTATGCTTTCAGGAAAAGGGGCAGCATTATGTTTCGGGGATTGATGCCGGAAGCGAGCCGCCGTTAGCACTGATGCCTTCAGGCGCACATGCCCCCTCTTTACATCGAGCAACAGCTTGTCCACATACTAGCGTAGAGCGCCAATGTTCTCTTCTTAGTCTTACAGTCCTTACCCCAATTTGTAGAAGGCATATTGTGCAAGCTTTTTACCGGGCGTTGGCTAGAGCTAGTGTGAACTCCTATCATTTCGTCTGTGTTTCTGTCAACGGCGTCACGTCTTCATGGCTTCCTCTACTAGCTAGTGATCCAAGCTCGTGGCCCGATAGTGATCGCCTGTCTGCCGCCCTCGTTAGTTATCTTTCAATTCAGATGCTCACTCGAAATGGGTTGCCCAATAAGATTGCTAAATGATCCTGCTCCTGCATAAATGAGACTATTGATATGGTCTTATTGCTTTTTTTTTAGTATGAAACAACGTCCGACTACGTCAAAAGCATGTCCGTCCTTCAATAACCCTAATTGCGTATATAACATGTTAAGAAACACCGGCATTATCCAAACCAATTGACGGAAGGATGCTTACCTCATTAACTATGCAAAAACACGAACACAGTTCCGACGACTCGACGCGCAAATAACTGGCCCATCACCGGGACAACAGCCTCTGGCTAGTGACAAACCTCCTCCTCCTTCCTCTACACCACAAAACCAAAAATGTAATTTTCACTACTGTGTCAACATTTACGCACTACAAAAAGCACAATGTCCTGTCGGTCGAGCTGACTGCTCCTCGTCGTCGTCAGTTAATAAATTCCCCACCAAAAATTTACTCCAAACAACAACAGTGCAACAGTAGCAGCAGCAGTGGTGCGGTGGTGGATGTCCTGCATTCTGTGATTTGGCGAGGCCTAGATTAATAAAGTTCTAACCCTTGTGCGCTTGCTAACGGTAATGCTTATGAAATTAGTCAGGATACAGGATACACACACAAAACAAACTACGCGATTGGGTATATGTAGGTACTAAAAGGATAATTATTTATTGAGTGATTGCATTAGAGGATTCGAATTTATTATTCCGTTTTCATTCACACACGTCTAAAGGATATTTCGCAGGAGGAGAGCACCGCCATTCGGTGGATGAGCCAACACACACTCTTAATTTGTTTATACTTCACTCGTTCGATGGTGGTATTTACCCACCCGACAGTAGGAGGAAGGATTACCCAAAATGCAGAGCAGTAGTTATAGTGCGGACTTCCCATAATGTTGGCGTTTATGATGTTCGACTAGGTACCCTACTCTTATTGGCAAAGTGTTAAGTGGGGTGCTTGTTTTATGGCTATCGTCAAATTATACTCTCTCACATACATTCTCATTCATCATTTGGGTTTGTTTACACATGAATTGAGCGGTAATTGAAGGATACCATGCTAACGTTCTCTGAAGCTGGGTTTAATGCGATTTTCTGCTAATGTGTTCTGTGAATGGTGACCAAAATGTTTCGCCATTAAATTTGTAATTTATTAATTTGAAATCATTTAAAATCCGCTTTAGAAGTTGAATGGGAGACAGGATTTTCCAGTTGTTTGTTAGCAAAAGCTCTTCATCCTGTACTTATGCAAGGGTTTTTGTGCATATACGAGTAACTAGGTCGTGATTCAATTGAAATTTTCATAATGGGTAACGGGAAATTGATTTTATCTTATTTTATTGAGAAATTTACATATCCTTTTCGAGGAATTTATGATGAATTATGTCTGAAAGCTGTTGAGTGCTTTGTTTTCTCAGCCGAAAGTCGAGTAGGATTGTTTGCCACTTGTGTTGTGTGTGTTTGTACTTTGGTGCCCAAGATTTTGAGCTTCCCTCCTGTATCTGTATCTGTGGCTACGAATGGGTATTTAGAATCAGGATTGATCAGGATTAAGGAAGTCTTGGGATACATTCTTGCTAGACTTACCTCTCAAAGCAAGCTCCTTACTCAACTGTGGGACAATGCTTTGATTATTGTTCATTTGGAGAACGAGGAGAAAACTTACCTCTGTTTGCAAGCACTTTAAAGAATACTGGTTCCGGGTTAACTGACTGGCTAGTAGAAGGCTCGTCCCGCTCCCTGACGACAGGCCTTCTCTATCGAGAATTGCTCCTGCAGACAGACTTGAGTGCTCCGTAGCCTTCTTCTCTCCTTCTAGTTCTTAATCCCTGATCTCTTTACCATTAAGTTGCAGTTCTTTGCTCGTTTCAAACTGGTTGACATGTAAGAGAAAGATGAGCTGTCGGCAGAGGGAACAAGTCTCACTAGGTCTTAGAAGGAGCCTTTCTAGGCCGTCAATTACTCTAAAGTTGTGCAGAAGCGCATCTTCATTATCCTTTGGCTGGAGACCTTGCCGTCGTTCGTCTATAGTCCATTCCTGACTCAGAATCTGAAGCCAAGACTTCATAGGTGCGCCAGAGGTGGAACGTCCTACTATCAGACAGCGTAGTGCCATATGACCTCCAGTGATTAAAGGACGTTCTTTGGTCATCACGTCTTCTACCAAAATATGAGCTCCAACAACCAAACCCTTATTGAATCGAGTACAAAATTATACAAAAAGTGGGTGGATCTAACCCATAGTCCTACGTCAACTGGGTTCTCTCCAAACCTATTTCTTGAATCTCCGCCCCCATCCTCTTAAGACGTCAAAACGTCGTTATTATTTTGCATGCAACACGAAACCCAAGGAACTCCCATAAAACCTATAAAAAACACGCACAGGACATAGCAAAAGCAGCGAGTGTAAAAGTCAGTACATTGGTCGTGGTCGTGGTCGTGGCATACATTCCTAATTCCCACACACACACAAAAATATAGGACTCACATTGTGTATGTAAATGTCCTCGTTACTTTGACTCACAAATGGGCTTACACCACACATCGATTATGGAATATATGAACCAGCAACCGCAAGAAGAAGAAACCATGCGAGAATAAAACCCAAAAAAAAAAAAACAAAGAAACCAAATGGAATCCTAGGACACAGGACGAAAAGACGAAAAGGTTATATGCACTGTGTACGTACACTCCTTTTGTGGGTAAGCGTTTCAACTAATGGCGGCCATAAATCACACATAAATCCAGGATATTTCAAGAACATAAAACGCAGCCACTCACCAGAGTAAATGGCGGACCGAAAAGTTATTGAAAACATTTTTCCTTGGGTGGAGTCCTTTGCACAAAAAAACAAAAAAAAAAAAAACCCAAAAAACATTCGAAAAATTGAAAAGAAAAAGAACAAGGATACGCCGCGTTCTAAACAAACTTCGTATGCAATTTTCTCCCGCACAAAAAGTCCCCAAAAAGAGGGCCTTATTGTGCCGAGGATGACAGATGGTAAAAATATGTTCCACCCAAAGAGAGAGAGCGAGAAAGAGAGAAGGAATCGATTCGCAATCGAATCCTTTTTCGGTGATTTGTTGAAACTCGTTTTCCCCTTTCGGTTCGATTTGGAATGGCCAAAAGGACACAATGATTTGATTTTTCCTCCTCAACGTCCTCGTCATCGTCGTCGTCGTCATAAGAGTCTATGGCTGGCAGCTGTATCCTTGTAATCGACGTTAAATTGCATTCCCATTGTGGAGTGATAGTGGGGGCAGCATGTGTGTCGAACATGTGAAATATAATCTTTTATTTTTTTTAGGAGGGGCTGCGAGGGGGTTTTGGGGTTTTTATTAGTGCAAGCTGTGTTTATGATTTTGGCTTTTGTATGGCCGGCGCGCGCGAATGGACATGGCAAAAGGTCGTTATTCATAATCAGGATAATTTGTGTCATTAGTGTTGGTGTGCGGTAAATTTATGGCGGACATAATTCATAACTGCGTAACAGTTACATGGGGGGTTAGACCGCTGTACTCATACAAAACACTCTTTCTCTCTCTCTGGTGAGTGAAAGTATGTGGTGGGCAATTGTACGCCCGGCTGATGAAGGAGTACCACCTACCTATCGTCCTACCTACCAACCAACCTTACAGTGGCTATTGAAAGTAAACGATGCAGAAAATGATAATTAAGTTTTTACGATCTGGCTCCATACACACATGGTATGGTCCAGCTATTAAGTGAATTAACGAAGTATGAAGAAAGGATGTTTGTGGTAAGGATGTGTCTAACCGTCTAACTGTGCTGGGTCTGTGTATGTAGAAGAGTTATTTGCCCCATTAAAATTGAAAGAAAATGCTTATATAGGAATTAATTACATTTTAAGCAAATGGTTGGTGCAGGAGAAGTCCGAAAAAAGCGGAGTACGAACTTGGAAGGTCGAAAGAGCAGGACTTTGACTATATCACATCCTATGCCCACGTATGGTTGCAGCTAAACTACCTCTCTTATGCCAGTGAGTATGTATATCTTTGGAGGATCAGTGGTTGTGAATGCGTTTCCTTAACCAATCGCACTTCCTTGGTATCCTCCTCTAGGACTAGTTCTCATACCCAAAGACAAACAAAGACATGAGCAACCAACCTCGTACAAGTGCAGACCCTTATATACACTGGAGGAGGACTAGAGACTTACACAGAAGGGGACTCATGGTCCTCTGTAGTCGACAGATTTGAAGCGAAGCTGAGCTGAGCATGATATAGCAAATCAGGCTCGGTGAAACAGAACAGTACTATGCTGACAGTTGACGTCAAGAACGAGTCAATTCAGTCGATTAGAGCTGTACCATAGCGGCATTGAGCGTCCTTCTTGTGAACTACTTTGAAGACAAATTGCTTTGCTATGACGCAGAGAATAAGGACCAAAGAGGTATAGAATCAAGGGAGGAGTATCACAGGGGTCTGTCCGTGAACCGATCTCCTATATACGGTAACAGCAACGTATCATAAGACACACATCAGAATGATGAAGTCGCCGCAGAGAATCGTATTTCTAAGAGTATGTTGTGCCCTTGGAACTGTATAAGCTGATGCGATAAGTGTAAGACCAAACTTATGTCCACCTACAGTAGAAGCCAAGAAGACTGCGGCAGGAGCGCGATGAAAGAACAACAGCAATGGAAGCTATAAAAGTAGATGGCAACATGTAAATTCTCATCGGGACACGGATGCTTCCGGAAGACAGCAGGATGCCGAGTGGCAGAACTATTCAAAAGCCAGGAGAACACTAGAACGAGCAAGTGAGCCTGAAAATGCTGAAGATTGAGAAACTGCAAATGAGTACATAGCAACTGTGTATAGACGAATGAGCAATGAGAAAGATACTGTCAAAGTCTAAGCTTTTGCCCCTTCCTGCGCACCGTGGTATCTTTGAGAACAATAAGGCAGTTCGGGAGTTCGATAGCAGATCATTGGCCAGCCTTATTATGCTCATCATCATCAGATTATTTGCTAACCATCATCATCAGAGCTTGGTGATAGATTGTAAAGCATCATAGCGGCATTTGGCTGTAAGATCAATGGTTAAGTGGGTTCTTTCGATAGAATCCATCTCTTGTCTTGAGGCCTCTTTAAGGCCTACCAACAGTTGTGGGTAGATCTGACAATGGGCTCCCTACATACTTTTCAGTGCTGGTAATACTCCCTTTTCTTCCTTTTGAGTACTCGGCTCTAGTCCATTGGTGTAACGTCATTTTGATTGTCCCTGGCTTTGCTACCATGTGCTTGATTCATTATCAAATCGTTGGTTTCCTTCAAATGACTGAATGACATTTAGTCGCACCTTAAGGTGGCATCTTTCCTTTGCTATCTACCATCACTCTCCCTTCAGTAAGAACATTGAACTTTCAGGGTTCAATTGGACTCCTTTCTCCCCGTGTTGACTTGAAAGTTGTTAGCACGACTTGAGTAAATATTGACGAGTCTTCCTTTGAACAATGTTCTCTTTGTCTGCAAATAAATGTCCTTAAACAAGGCTTCTTTTAGCCTAAAGGGATAGCCAGAGATAGACTGCTTTTTGGCTGGGAGAATCTAATAAAATTGACGACTGTTATAGTGTCTCCTGCTTGTCCATCGTCGTCCTTCAGCTAATATTTATGTCACGTATGATAGTGACCAGTTATCAGAACCCAGATTCCATACGAGAGTCGTAAATCCATTTAACTGCTTTGATCCTGGATACTGACTGAGAATTTGCTTCGAAGAACGCTGACATATGTACATATTGAGCTATTTTTCCAACGAATTTCTCCATCCCTGGTCTCCTTGAACAAAGTTCCTCCTAATAAGGCCATCTTAGGACAGAAATGAGTCATAAACTTGGTAGAAACAGTCCAACTACACATGTGATTCAACTATCCAACCCCAGTGCATATTGTGTCAGTCCTAGCGGGCAAATATCCTTGCCACATTCAATTCATCTCTTCTTCCATTTGTAAGGAACAAAATGAGGGTGGGATAGACCCAAATATTTGTACAAGCAATCATCACTCCACTAGGTCGTGGTGACACACACCAGCATCTGTTAGAGATAGAAGGAGAACACGCACACTACAGAGTTAGGTTAGGGTTACAACACCACCATCGCATAATCCTATGTAAACTTCATTTGTTATATCAATCTAGCACCGTTCAGCAGAATGCTAACACATCTCGCTGCCGAGTTCATGATGATGAGCAAGCATAACATGATGCTTTAGGGTGGACTTGTTCTACTCCTTCGAAAGCAGTAAACCGACGAGAACCAAGTCATTCCGTGTGCTTTGACATATTCTAAAAAAAAGAATCTAGGTCATTTGTAGGAAGGTCTATGGTTGCTTTATCCTTTTTTGGGTTTCCTTTTTTTATGGCTTTTTTGCGCTTTCCTTTTGTGTCCCTTGCATTGGGTTAATTTCGTAACAACACTGTGTGTAAGGATCGTGACCAAATCTCCTGCATACGTGAGCAGTTTAATAATTTTATTTGCACACACATAGACACATGTAAGGACATCACCTGGAGCGAACAACTTTCCATTTTGCGAATCCATCGCGCGAGTCCAATTAACTTTTTCGCAGAAAAAGGATATCCGCGCTGGGGCGGCCGGCATCCATCAATGTTGCATGAGACTATTTTCCTGCCAGGAAATCGAACTGTAACCTCCCCTTTTGGCACAAGCTGCTGACATCGACAGCTTGATTAATGTCGTCCTAGTTAAGCGTTCCTCGTTCCTCGTTCCTTGATGATGGTAAGGGTAACGCGGTCAAGCTGGTCAATGTTTTCATTGTCAGAGGCGAAAATCGATATTTGATTGAAAAACTATTTTCGCGCTCATAAAACCGTTGAGTAGTTTATGCTGGCGGCCATTATGTTTTCAAATATTAGGGCGAAACGTTTGTCAGTTGAAAAGGGGACCTTTTGTGATTTGCATAGAATTCAACGCCATTGACAGGATATTAAGAAAATTTAATTAATTGCCCGCATGGCAATAGGATGCGTGCAGCAGGTAGCAGTAAGCTTGTGTGATTGATGGTAATTGGAGTGATTGCCAATTAGACTGAGTGCAGTGGCAATATTTTTTTATAAAATCCGGAAGGGGCTGTTGGCTTTTGATGTCCTGTCAACGGTGTTTTGGGGTAGTTAAGCAATTAGGCGGGCGGCAAATATATAGAAGAGAAAGCTCAACAGTGGGCTTTGTAAGGGGGTAATGCACCACGCAAGGAGACACCGCTAAGGGCATTAGAACAGTCGTCAATTTTATTAGATTCTCCCACCCAAAAGGCAGTCTTTCACTGGCTATCCCTTTAGGCTACAAGAAGCCTAGTTTAAGGACATCTATTTGCAAACTAAGAGAACATAGTTCAAGGAGGACGAGCCGTCCTTTTGTTTCAATATTTACTCGACTCATGCTAAGAGAGAGGACCTTCTTTAAGTCCAGAGACCAGGGACGTAGAAAACGACGAACTAGAGCTGCTCACAAGGAGCACTGACTACTCCGAAGGAAGAAAAGGGAGTGTGAGCAGCGCTGAATAGTAGGAGAAGGAAATTCGAAAAATGGAATAGAGTTAAGGAGATGTGAGGCAAGAGGCCTTAAGAACCACAAGGAGAGACGGGGCATAAGTAAGTATGAAAAGCTTTCCATCGGAAGGGAACCACGTTCCTAAATTCTTCCCAAAGCTTCTAACAGAAGTCAGCGAAGCCGAAAATCCAAATCTTATGGTGAGAGAGATTCTCTCTTTAGACTGTTAAATAGTGACGCAGGAATCCCGTCGTCCCGATAGATGTTAACTCAATCATAGCTCTGTTCAAGCTTAAGTCGCATAAAGCCACAGCTGCCAACTCGGTGAAGAACGGGCATTGAATTGCCTCCAAAGTTTGGTCGAGCATATAAACATTTACTGCCAAAAGAGTACCCAAGATCCCGACTCTTGGCAAGACCCGACTAAGGCACAGCTTCCCCTCCATTAGAACATTGATTCTTCTAAAGAAAGACCGGACTAACATTAGGCCCATCAAACTGCATAAGGTCTCCATTTCTGGTGACTGATTAGTAATTTGCGTTACCAATTAGTTCCTCTTGAGTAACTTCGTATGTAGGCGGGCTAGATCAATAATTTTCTTTCGATTTCCTGTTTCGCTACCTCGCTCTGCGATACGCACTATCTGCCTCCAAAATTTATTGCATTGCAAGTAAAAATCATCCAAAATTCTACTCCAACAGGTCCACCTTCTGAATCGTCATCTGTTTCAGTCCTTGGGCTCAAAAGCTCGAAGAAAATCCACTGCTTTCGACAAAAAACTGTCGGAAACTGATTAGTAATTTGCGTTACCAATTAGTTCCTTTCGAGTTACTGCTTTGTTAGACTGCCAAAACTAGTATTTCTCTTTCAATTTCCTTTTGTCTTCTCGCCCTGTGGCACTCACACTGTCCTCCGGTAAAAATTTATTGCATTATCCTTGCCACACATATTTTTATATTTTATTGAGCAAAAAAAGAACCTTCATGCTTTGACAAGACACACGATGTTGTCGCATCAACCGTAAAGGAAACAAATCGAGCAAAATAACCAAAAACACCATAAGAAGAACCATTTGACAATATTTTATCAATTTCCGTTGCCAAGGACAACAATGCCAACAATGTTGTTGATGACGATGATGCCGTATGATATGATGAAACAGTGATCAACATAAAAACAAGAACCCGATACACTTTATCGCAAAAAAAAAATAAGAATGCCTGTGCCTTCAATTGAAAATAAAAAAAAAAATATGAAAATAAATAGCTGCTCATATTTCGTCCTTGAGGGGGTTGTTGTTCAATGCCACGAATTGATATTACACAATCGAAACGGAAACATTTCTTCTCTGAGTTCGATTTTCGATTAAGGACATTTTTCAATGAGGACCCCCAAAGTGACAGCCAAAATGAGTGAGAGGAGGGTTCACACGCACAACGAAGAAGTTTCCTAGAAGAAGGAGTAGAGGAGGACTTTCTTCAGTGGAAGGGGGGGCAGGGATTATTTCATCTATTTGCATAATTTATCTCTTTTGAGAGTTTTAATCATGAATCTAGCGAGGACGACTTGGACGAGGATGAATGTTTATTTCGCAAGAAGTTGCGCCAGGATTTCCCTTTGCTATTTATTTTCGGATCAAGATTTTTCGGCGGCGCAGGAATATAGGATAACCAATGCTACAAAGTACAAAAGAAACGTTTCTGTCTTTCCTTTCCTTTTTTTTTTGTTTTTGCTTTTGCTACACAGATAAGGATAAAGGACTTGTTTTTATTTTTGGTCGGTTGGTGGTTTGTAAGAAAAAAGTTCAACGCCAGAGGAAAGAGGAAATACAGAAACTCGGGACAGCGTGAGGACCGCTCGCTGAAGCCGTTTCCATCGCGCTGCTTACCCTTATAAGGATCATCCCTGTTGTTGTTGCTGCCATTTGCTTTCAATTATTTATGCTCTGATTATTTTGCCTGACCCTGTTGAGATTCCCTTTCGTTTTTCGTTTTCGTTGTCATGGCGATGATGGTGGTGGTAGTGGTGGTGGCGAATAAGTAATAATCCTCGAGATTAGCTTTTTAAAGGATAATAAATTGAAGCGATTAATTCTCAATAAATTATACACGAATGAATGTAGAATGATGAGGCGCGCGCGCTATACGTTTGATGGAAGCACAGATGATGAGTTGGGGTAGTAATGGTATCCTTTGATGATTTTATCGAAAGGACTGAGGCCTCTTTTCGGTGGAAAGTCCTATTTCAGCATGAAAGGGAAGTAATTATTCAGTTTAATTGGGTCTGTCGAGTTGACATAGTTTCAGAGAGTGTAATCAACTGAAGAGATTTGCGATAAATGTCAGAAGCTGTTTAGGTCAAACGTCAATCATTTCTCATACTAAAAACTGCATTTGGATGCCTTGGAGTCAAAAATACCATAAGATTTGTGACTAGCAGTCAGAGGAGGACTATATGAGCCAAACTAAAGGTTCTGACATGAGCTGACACTCGCTTGTCTGGATACTGACATAAACTATCGCCTTCAGTCTAAACCTGAGAGCTGTAGCTCTACCAATAGAGAACTGGGCGCTTGTCTGGGCACTGACATGATCCATCGCCTTCAGTCCAAACCTCAGAGCTGTCGTTCTGCCAATAGAGAACTGGGCGCTTGTCTGGATACTGACATGAGCTATCGCCTTCAGTCTAAGCCTCACAGCTGTCGTTCTGCCAATAGAGAACTGGGCGCTTGTCAGGATACTGACATGAGCTATCGCCTTCAGTCTAAACCTCACAGCTGTCGTCCCACCAATAGAGAACTGGGCGCTTGTCAGGATACTGACAGGAGCTTTTGCCTTCAGTCTAAGCCTCACAGCTGTCGTTCTGCCAATAGAGAACTGGGCGCTTGTCAGGATACTGACATGAGCTATCGCCTTCAGTCTAAACCTCACAGCTGTCGTCCCACCAATAGAGAACTGGGCGCTTGTCAGGATACTGACAGAAGCTATTGCCTTCAGTCTAAGCCTCACAGCTGTCGTTCTGCCAATAGAGAACTGGGCGCTTGTCAGGATACTGACATGAGCTATCGCCTTCAGTCTAAACCTCAGAGCTGTGGTTGTCCGAATACTGACATGAGCTATCGCCTTCAGACTAAACCTCAGAGCTGTGGTTGTCCGAATACTGACATGAGCTATCGCCTTCAGTCTAAACCTCACAGCTGTCGTCCTACCAATAGAGAACGCTTGTCTGGATACTGACAGGAGCTATCGCTTTCAGTGTGAACCTCAGAGCTGTCGTCCTACCAATAGAGAACTGGGCGCTTGTCAGGATACTGACATGAGCTATCGCCCTCAGTCTAAACATCACAGCTGTCGTCCTACCAATAGAGAACGCTTGTGTGGACACTGACATGAGATATCACCTTCAGTCTAAACCTCAGAACTGTCGTCCTACTAATAGAGAACTGGGCGCTTGTCGCCTTCAGTCTAAACTGGGCAAACGTGTATTCGTGACCGTGAAGGACCTTCATCACATACTCTCTCTCATCAGAAAACTGCAAGACCAATTGTAGCTCGAGGAATTGGTACGTGAATGCCGTACTCTCGGTCAGAGAGTACTTGTGACTCCTTTCTAGACTCAATTTCTTCTTCCCTTAGTCTGGTGCCCAAAAGACCCTGAATCGTAGTTATGTATCTCTCTAAAACAAAATATCAAAAATTCACAAAGAACACAAACAATCCCTGAGCATATTCCCAGAGACTTGGTCATCATCTTTAGAATCCTCCCTCCCTCGCCCCTCTGTTGTTGTTTTTTGATTTTCTCCAAACAATTTTACAAAAACAACTTGATTCCTCCTTCGGTGTGCTCCACCTCCAAGGCTTCTGCAAATATTTGTCTATTTTTCAAATAAAATATCTTTAATTTAACCTTTAAGCAAGAATAACAGACTAAATTTTCATGCCAATACAAACATTTAATAATCCTCACAAGGATTCACCCGCCGCCGCCCCTGGCAGCGATTTTCATTTTCACTCACTCGTTTTGGGTATCCTTGCGTGTGTGTGTGTGTTTGTTGCTTTCGTGTCAGTGAAAGTTTTAAGATGCTGTGTCCCAGTTTTCTATCATCACCCACCCACCCTCAAGGGGAGGATAATGTTTATTTGTTTATTTTCCGAGCTGTTATTCGCTCTTTTTTGTGTGATTTTCCATTTTCCATCCCCCAACTAGGATGTTGATGTTTGTTGGTGCCTAATGTCCAATTGTTGGGATCCATCCTTACGCATGATGGGGAGCCGGCGCCATGCGTCTAGACATAATGTCGCATCTATATGAGACTTTGTGGATGTTAATGGCATGTGAGCTACCATAAAAACTGTCACACAAATACACATGCATGAGAATGGTTATGTTTGGTATTTTATGTGAGCCAGCTGAATGGGTTGTAATTATTGTTGAAATTGGCTCACATTCCAAAGGCGCGCGATAGGACTCCGTGACTCCATGGTGGGGGCCTTGAGATGAAATGGCAGCTTTTTCTTAGTTTCGTCCTTTATTTGTCTTGCGTTATAGCTGAAAGTCATGTCCTGGTCGTATCCGTATGCATAAATATAAATCACATTGTGACGAGGGGTTTTGAAGCACTTAGTGTGTGTAGATGGCTAAGCGATGGTGACGTATGCCTTCAAATGAGAGATTTAATGAGACTCGTAGTAGCTGACGATTCAAGAGACCAAGGAGTTGAAGCTGGGTTCCACAGATGTACATATGACAAGTTTATGTCGCCTTGTTGGAACTCCATGTCTTCCACATCAACATCTTTGATTTCGTATCAGAAATGTCCTACTCACAGTCCAACGCTCATCTCAAGTGAACGCCCACAATGCGTACCAAACGTCGTCCACTTTATGGTAACGTCATGGTGTCTTCTGAGTCACGATTTTCCTTCGCCTCATATGCTGCAATGTTGTCCATTGACATGAGCACCTAGAGAGCTGGAAGTCTTCCTCATCAGAATTGTTAAACTCCCAGTATTGGGAGCAACTCTTCAGAAGGTCATTTCGAGTCATTTAAACCGAGACTCAACCAACTATCGGTAGTAGCCAAATCTCCAAAATTGATAGAGCAAAGTATCCCTAAACGGGTTAGATCATCTGCTGCAAAGTAACATCTCTCGACATATGGGAAGATCAGGCCCAATGATGGCTTTTCCAGAACAAACTCTTGGACTACAATAAGTCTTAGTCTATTGCAGATTAGCTGGAATTGGATAGGTCGTCTGCAGGGACGATATATCGGAAGAATTATCGACAGTACCGCAACAACCAAGTTCGTAGTACCAAGGTCTGCTTCAGTGAATCCTGATGGGCTACAGGTTCATGAATATGTGAAATGTTTACTGTAATTGAAACTGTCCTGGTGCCTGGAGCATTAATTGTAGACTTAGTCTCAATTCCTGGCTGGTGCTGTAGAGAACCTAGGACACACAAGAAAGCATAGGACGAACACAAGCCTCCTCTGGCAACTAAGGACGTAGCAAGGCTAATAGTATAGAGAAACCTTTGAGTAAGAGACTGGTGATATTTGTTTGGAATGGATGAGCTGTTTCCCCGCTCGGGGTCGAACCTGCACACACACTTACTTACCTACTTATGTCCTGTATCCCCTTGTGGGTCCTAGGATCTCTACAATGCGTACGCGCCATAATGTGCGATTTCTGGAAATGGGCCTCAGCTCTCCCCAACTCTTTCCCAGTTGCTATGCTTCCTTCTCCGCTGTTCTGCGCCACGTATTCCTATGACTGCCTGCCATCCTGCTGCACACACATTTGGCTATGAACGAACACTCTATTCAGCGCAACATTGACATTCGCTGATAACATATGTATGCATCTGGAGAGCAAATTGTGGTGGACCTCACTTGGTATGCACATCACAAAGGATAGCAATTTGGCCTGATATAATCTAACACAAGCCAAAAGGACACAATTAACCTTAAGATCACACCCCCTTCTCAGATGGGCGATAGTGTAATGACCACTTCTCTATGCAGTGATGACAAGGCAATTCAGCCTGGACTGAAAGTTGGAAGAATAAGTGCTATTTGGCATGTGAACTGCGGAGGCTTCTTTGCATTCCATAATGCAGAGCCCTCGTTAGAGTTCCTCTTCTTATCTGCGCTTTTACTTATCCTTAACGAAAAGAGTTCTCTCTCTAGATCAATTTCTTTCTGGGTCCATGATTGGCATATTCTGTGCTAATATTTAGTGCTTATTATACAGGACCCCAGGAGGTGCTCCGGCATCTCACTTGAGTCATTGGAGAATCTACAAAGGCCTTTATTTGTTATACCCTGTTTCTGTAGATGCTCGCTCAGTTTGCAGTCTCCCTTTGGAATCTTCCTGAATTTTTCGCGTATAGTGTGCTCTCCTATTCCGCAGAATGGTTCAGATTCAATAAGGGGTTTTGTGGCTCTCTGCCTTTTCAAAGGGCCTGCTGGTTCTTCACATATCATCCCGATGTTTCCAGGCAGGTATCCAGTAGACAGTAACTTTGTTGTTCCTAGTTCATTAAGTTTGTGTGTAGGCATTCCCATACAAGTTTTGGTGCATGAATCAAGCACCTTATGAGCTTTTTGACAGTCTGTCACGGTATTGCCATCTCACAGTTACTACAGATGCGCTCAGATTGAAAAATGCTGGTTCCCTTGCCTATGGATTCTGAGTGTTTCTTCCTTGGCCGGAATGCTCTTGCACTCATTCCTTCCTTCCTTCCGGTTCTCAAGCTGTCTGTGTACCTAGGCGAACTTCCATGTTCACATAATTTCCATTTTACAGAGGCGTGTCACTTTACTGAGGGACGCTCTAGTTGCGACTTACCCGGTAGGATGGCGTTTCTGGAGATCTCCCCCGAGGCTTGTTAGCTTTTCAAGTAGTTCCGTCACATCAAGACACCACATACTAGAGGGGATAGTACTCCCCCTTGTGGGCATCCTCTTGCTGTGTTGAGTTTGAAAACATTGACTTCCGTTTGAGTATCAGAGAAAGTACATAGTAAGGGATTCCTTTCCCCGAAAGTTTGAGGTGTATACTGCCAATGAGGGCAACACCAAGACTATCTCAAGGATCTTCATGATCCCAATTTGTTTCAAGTGTATGCTGCTGTATGGGAGATGTTGCTAGTCCTCATGACATTCATGTGTTGTCGTCAAAGATCTAGAAGGATGGTACCATTGGACCCGTCATATGTACTAAGTCTAGTCCTACAGGGGGAGTAAGAGCTTTGTTGGAGTTTACCCACGAAGTACCAGATCTTAGACCCAAATTCATATCAAAAGGTCTGCACCAAGCTTAGAAGGCTTTAGAGGACGTTTCTGGGTTCCTTCTTTGGCTCACCTGGACATGTGCATCATCTCATTCTTCTTCGATTTGCTCTAAAGTAGTTGTAACAGACAAGATGTCATGTCTTCTTCTTCTTCCACGAGGAAGACTTTTAAATGAAATGTGTCACAGAACCAGACTTGTACTTGTTCTTTTGCCTTTGTCATTGTCCTCCTGCTTGCTCCTTAGAATACTTTTTCACTTTATCATTTGAAGTAAGAGAATAGGGGTACCTTTTGTTCGAATGCGTCTTAAAGAACTCACGTTTCAATGTATTTTTGTTTAGAAACATCTCGGGGTTTATCTGCTCTCTAGGTTTATGACTTCTGTCGACACTTTACTCCCTGTTCATCATCATAAAAGCGTTAATAGCCTTTGCCCTTGTTGTCTATTGAAAAGGATTCAAAAGATTTCCTCGCGTTTTACGCCACTTTGTGTGTGAAAGTCCTGAAGATTTTTCACTGGATACAGTCTAAGTGCATCTTTCAAAAACTACACACCATTTGAATGGTTTTTTAATTAATTTTTTTTCAAAATTAAATTCTCATCCTCTTTCTCTACTTTTTATTTCAGATTCAACTGCAAAAACAAACTCGTTAGCTGCGGAATTGTATTCCTTTCTAAATTCCAACTAAGGCCTTTGCAACACAGCAACAACAACAACTACCACTTAATTGAAGAAAAAAAGTAAATTTTTAAAAAAAAAAAAAAAGGAAAAACCTCTTCAATATGGCTGCATTCATTGCGAAACAAATGGTTGGCAATCAACTGAGTGCCGTAAAAGGTACGTAAAAAATTTTTTTTCTAAAAAAAAAAACAAAACTTTACACACATAGTTAAGTGAGAGAAAATTACGTAACGTAAACTACATACGGCGGATACGTTAGCTGGAGTTCCAACAGAGTGCGCGCAATTATTATTATGGCGCGACTGTAAACAGGCGGATAATATACCGTTAGTTAGTTGAAGTTGGTACTTTTAAGTGGCCGCAGTCGTGGTTTGCATAAAGTATGCAATTAAAAACAAAACAAAAAACTCAACTCAAAACTGTAAAAGAGAACTAAAACTAAAATGGCGACCAAGCGGGAAAAACTAGAAAAACGCAAATGTTGCCGCGCGAACTAAAATTAAATTTTTACGACCTTGTGTGGGGTTTATTCTTACTTTTTTTTTTTTGTGGGACATTTTACAGGATTTGTGTAAGTTCATATTACAGTGGGGGGTTTTTAAGATTTAAAAGGAAAGATTTACTCACGATAAACACAAGTTGTAAAGCGCCAGGGAGAAACGTGTTTTGATGAAGTCACGCAAGAGTTGGCTTCCGAATTTGTTTTTCAAAAAATACACTAACTAGTAACTATTTTTTTGTTGGGATAGGAAGGCTTCGCTGGGGCACTCAGACATCATCTACCTACCCTCTTAAATTAAATTTTCTCGTCCTCTTAATGAATTCGAGCAGTCGCTTCAGTGACGAAGAGCTTACATTGACAGAACCACTTTCGCACTTAGAACCTGCCGCCTGATACGAGCAAAGGCAGTATCGTCACCCTCTTCACAAGCGTCGCAAACAGATGTTTCACTTAAGACGCTTATCAAAAGCGAAGTGCCCCCTATGAACGCCAATAAGTTGTCTGCAGTCTTTTCTGCTGAAAGACAGCAAGAATGCCGCGGATTTCTCACTGACGTCTGGGAGCATCCGTTTAGTCAGTCTACATCCAGGAGAGTCATGCCACACACAATTGTGTTCATAAGTAACCCAATCATCTATGGAAGCCCTAACGCAGGTTCGGGTCCTGAGAAACTCTCATCTGAGCCTTGTATACCAGTATCAGTGTGACCTGGCACCCAGATGAGAGTCAACAAGTTGAATCTTGCGACACAGTTCAAAGCCCTCTTGCATTCACCAACTAGTTTGGATAAGGTTAAAGGGTTAAGCATGGCCTTAAGCGCAGCTTGACTGTCACTACAGACACAGGTACTACGACCCTTCCACCTATTCCCAACAATGTGACTTGTAGCAAAGACTATATAATACTATAAGACTTCGCACGCAGAACAAATTTGTGTTCCATGTTTTTATTTGCTCGATTTTTTAGCAATATGTAGCTAAACGACTTAAATGTTTCTTGTTTACTGAAACATCCATGTTTTTGTTATTGTTTCTTGCGGCGGATACATTCAAATGTTTCGTCAACATTTGTCTATTTTCTATCTCCAATTTATCTGTTTTGTTTTGTTCGAGAACCGAATTAATTGTTCGCTTCCCAGTGGAGGCAGATTGTTTATTTTTATCCCCACTTTTTAAGAAATAAAAAAATAAACAAAGTCGAAAAATTATTGTGTAAGGATACATATTTTCTGAGTAAGTGTTCGATACTTTTGCCAAGTGTGCGTTATTAATATTTTGCGCTAGAGAAGTAGACAAATTTCAATTTTTTTGAATAAAGGAACTTATCATAGTGGAATTTTTGGAATTAAATATATATCATCTGGGAGGCATTTAGAACGTATTTTTTGAAATATGTTATTGGTACTAGTTGAACAATAACCAAGCATGTCTTCTGAGTGGACTGGTTTGTAGCACTCGAGTAAGTTAGGTTGTCTTGGGTGGCTCTTTGCATAGTAGTTTGGAAGTAATAAGGCCGAACTTATCCCAGTGATTCTAAGTTGTGCTGTAGAATTTTTAGCTTGTTTCAATCTTTCGTGGACTTAATTATATAGTTGTTTAAATAACTTAGTAGGTAGAGAATTCAAAAATGCCTGTAAGCATACAATGACCTTGTTTATCTGCTCAGGCAAAGCCAATTTATGCATAATAAAACTTTGTCTACTTAATAGAGGCTGCTACTCTGGTACGTGAGTTCTAGAAATAGAAGAATGGAAGTGCCAGCAAGATTTGTTGCGTCTGAACCGCTCTACAGTCTAAATGCCATTTTCCACTTACCTCTCAAATGACATCTTATAGAGCTTTAGAGTGCAACTTTATACGTACATAAAAGTTAAGAGCTAGGTGCACCATCAAGCAGGAAACTGCTACCTAAATTGCAACATAAAGGTAAATATATGTATGTATGTATGTATACCTCCAAACTTTTATTGATGATATTCTAGGCCTGGTACTTTAAAAATTGTTATACTCGTTCTGTTTTGATATCCAAAGACCTCGTATACAAAATTTCATTATCCTACATAAAACGTAAGGTCCAAAAACTGGTGACAAAAAGACGGACTCGGCTAGTGGTGCTGATCTATCTTTAATATTTTTCTGTGTTTCGAAAAAAATGGATGAAATCACCGAGATCTGAAATAAAACAGATAATATAGCAAGTCGGATCAAGTAAAAGAATATTCGGACATAGCCCTCGCTGCCGATGCATTGTATGGTACAGTTCCAACACTGTTGAACACTATTTGATGACAAAACAGCACAATCGGCATTCAAACTACCTTTCAATTTTCAATTTTTTTCACAGTTGGAAAATTGGATTAATACATGAACCACAAAAGTGGTCAATTTTAATAGTGTTGCAGACACCAAGTCAAATATGTACATGCTTCGTTTAGTCAATGATATTTCATGTCAAATCTTCTAGACATAAGTTTATCGTTCATGTAAAAGCCAAAGTACAGCTTGATTCCATCTTTAGCTTATAGGTATTGTTATGTCAGAAATTCAAAGTACATAGGCTATTCTGCAGAATATTTTTAATATGACCGAATTGTAAACTTAATCACAAATTACCAAACAGTTTTTAAGAAAATTAGATTTTTAACTCTTTAAACACATTCAAGAGCAGTTTACTTTACTGAAATTTCTCTGAAAAAAACGTTAATACTGTAGCCTAACGGCTTTTTACAGGTAGCAGACATTCGAATTGAATTTGAGAATTTAAATCTTAAATTTTCTTGCCTCGAAGAAAAATTAAAAAAAAGCGCACACACCTTAAGATTCAACTAATACAGAGAAAGAGCGTATACGTATCTTTTTAAATTTTGATTTTTCTTTTATTGTTTATTTCTTGTTGCTTAGCAACATCATTGTAAACAAAAACTGAAGGTTAAAGTACACCCTCCCATAACCAGTCGGCTTGCCGTTTCGCGGCAAACTAAAATATATTTGAAACATTTGAATGTATCTAGGTTTCTGAAAAAACAACAACAATTTATATTAATTTGTTGATATTATATGTTTTTAAACATTTGAAATGTTGCTGTACCCATTGGTGGGTGCTAGAACAAAAAAAATCGAGCAAAAATTTTGTTCTACGTGCGACGTCTTATAATATTATATAGTCTTTGCTTGTAGTCATTAGGATTGCAAAAATCTCCGCCTGGAAGACAGAGGCATGCTTTCCCATTGAGTGATATCGTCTTTCACAAATACACCGGCCCCTGAACCGTGATCGGTTTCTGGCTCAAAAGCTGGCTGTAGCCATTCCTGAATACCTGGAAAGTCGACCTCATACTTGCACCGCAACTGAAGCCTCGGAGTCATGGCATCAGACGGCGTATCCATAAGACCAGGGTCATAGGATAAGTGTCGATCAAGATCATCAAGCTCCAGTGTCTGAGTCTGTGGATAGCTTTTAGCGAACATCCCATGATATAAGTATCAAGAGGAGGGAGATTCACCAGTGCATCTACAGCAGAGCCCGGAGTACTCGGAAAGACTCCAGTGCACCCGAGACAAACTATTCTTTGTAGTCTGGCGCCAGAGGCAACCACCAAATAACCGATGCATAAGCCAGAAATGGTCTTATCATAGCCGTATAGACCCAAAGGAGCCTTTTCGGTGGCAAGCCCCACGTTTTTCCAAAAGCACCCTTACACTGCCAGAAAACTGAGAGTGACTTTTGATTCTATATGTTTAGACCAGAGAAGCTCGTTGTCCAGAAGAGCTATTTGGTGACGCCTTTTAGTACTGGCTGAGTCAGACTGGTCATGATCCTCCTCCTCGTGAAGAGAACGACTTTCGTCTTGAGAGGATCGACCACTCATCGATCATGTCCAAGGCTATCGAATCAGTTCCTAGTCATGTACTAACAGAAGGAAGGGGTACTTTCGCCTTAATTTGTTCCTGATATGCTGGCAAGCAATGGCATATTGTTGTGTGTTCCCTCATAACCCATCCAACGATGATCGAAAGGGATCTTCTGTCCTTTCGTTCAAGTCTTTCGCTTCTGCTACTTTGTTAAAGACTGGCAATATGCTGGCACAAATCCCTTTGAAGTCACCTCTTTTCCCTGGAACTAGTTTGAGTGCTCAAAGCGAGTTGCTCACATAGAATCAGCTTGTTCTCTTGATACTGCTGATCTTTCCTTTGATAGCTCGACAGCTTTTTGTTGCATGGAGTGTAGTCATTCTCAGGGTCCTTGAAGTCGTATGGATCCTTATGTATCAGCTTGACCTTACATCAAGTTCAAGTGTTTCATGTGTTTATAGTTACCGTCGGTCCATTAGGGGTTCTCCATTGCGAAATTATTGAAGCTTGGCCGTAAGGTTTCACCTCCAGATCATGATCAACCCATAGAGGGAAAAGACCGTGCTTCTCACAGCTATACACGTTCTACACCATATATTCTTCTATACAAATAGAGAGGAACTAGAGTTTTGTAAAGGATAGAAGGTTCTTGGGAAGTTTTTTTTCATGACAGCAATGTCCTTGAATGTTTGTCAGACGCTCTCAACGGCTAGGCAGGTGAAAAACTTTGATGGTAGTTTCTGCGATTCGAATGAGGAACCCCATGTATAGAATTCCAACTCACTAACCACTGATCCACGGAGGTAGCAGAAGCAGAATGCTTTTGGAAGCTCCCCAGATTCATACGCGGTTGAGATAATCCCAAAAGGATGGCTTTTTATTCAGCGGTCTACACGAGGATTATACCGCTAGTACCCTGCATCTTTATAGCTTCTCATTGCTTAAGGTTGTTGGGCTGCCACCTTAGTCTTTTATTTAGATTGAGACCCAAATATCTGCGTTTTGGAGGCCCCATCATTGGCATCCCCTTGTGTCCATTTGAAGTACTTAAGGAGACCATTCCATAAGCTCTTTCTATGAGTTATTGGGATGTTTACTTGTAGGATTGCTTATTCCCTTGCAGCTCCCTAAGAAAGAAGAAAAGCGAGACACCGTCTTGCAGCCTTTAGTGAAGACCACTCCCACACACTTCTTCGTGTTCGATTTTAGCCTAAGATTGTCCAGTCCACCTCCAAGATTCACAAATCAATAGACTGTACCCTTAAATACACTTTTCTACCAGTACCAGCAGACACCCTCGAAAAAAGGATATTTACCCAAAACTCATTAACTCCCTTACACTTCCACTGACCTAGTAAACAGCTGAAATCTTTCACACAACCTTTTAGGACTCCAAAACCCCCATCACACTCTTGGCTACCCCCATCAAACTCCTGGCTAACCTCGGAACAAAAAACATCCCCTAGTCAATAAAATAATCGTTCCCGCGCAGCGAGGACTAAAAAAATTAACATTTACCTCTGACCCTTCGGTCGCCAGAGGCGGCAAACCCATCTAAACCGCTCTTAAACATTACTTAGGCTCCTTTAAGCAAAGTCGTCCTAATAACTGTAATCGCCTTGGATTCGATCCCGCGTTTAGAAAGAAAATCAAAAACTTTTCGTGTTTACTTTTTATTGTTGCGAGTGTAAACTGTAAGCATTCCTGCGCGCGTCAATTCGTCGTATTGACTGTTTGTTGTGTGTTATGTCCTTGTGCATGAATCCTTTGCTTTTGAGCGAATAAATAAATCAAATTTTCATTTAAATATGAGCAACGATTTTCCGGTAAATTCGCCTTCACATCGCTGAACAGCACACATGAAGAGTGCACAACAAAAAAATGGAATATCCTTTGCTCTGGCATAAGGAGATATCCTAGAACAAATTGAATTCTTTTTTGTGTTCATATTCACTGCGCGAAGGGAGGCCTCCATTGTGGAGCCTTGCCTTTGTGTGTTAAGCTGCTTATATGAGGGAAGAGGAGAAGGCAGCACACAACATTAGTGAGAGTAACATCACTGAACATGAAGGTTACAATAAATGTCGCATCCACTTAATCTATCCTCTGCATTCGTCTTTTTGGCGACACAGAGGGCGAGACGGGGGCTAGGTACTTATCCTTCCTCGGCTTTCGGTTTGATGGCGACAGAAGAGCAGCATTAGTTCGCACAAAAGAACACACAAGATCCGCTTGAGGGCAGAATGCACAGCAGAAGGGG
Organism: Chalcosyrphus nemorum; assembly: GCA_949716465.1. Lineage (NCBI taxonomy): Eukaryota > Metazoa > Arthropoda > Insecta > Diptera > Syrphidae > Chalcosyrphus > Chalcosyrphus nemorum. Next base: position 26,424,418 of record OX454333.1, read on the forward strand.
GTGTTTCTTGTAAAGCACACACCCTACCCCCCCTGCATTAATGGCTTTTTCTTATCGGAAGCTCAAAGTTTCTGCACGAATGCACCAGAGAGTGGGTCCTTAAATCATTATTTCAACTAGAAAATGTTGCACTTAATTTTCCTCACTTGGCTTATTCCATTTGCCACAAAATATTTCTTGAAACGAGGAACGGTATCCTGTGTACACTGTCACCGGAGGGGTGGGTTATCATCAATTCCCATAGACTATTTAGTTAAGGAAGGCTAATAATCCCGGTTTTCTTTGAAACGCCTAAGGATATGCAGTAGAATTGGTTTTAAGCTTAAAGCTTATTTGCACACACATATAACGGTATTAATTTGAGGTTAAATGCGCCTATAGATACACAACAAGCAGTATTATTGCTTCAATGTCCTTGCAACGTGGCTGGGAGCAATTCAGATTGAGCTCTTTGAGAAAAGAGGAGTTTATTCGATTTGTGGTGAAGAGGCTTAATACCTAAGCCACGGGATTTTGGCTTTACCCGATCAACTAGTACTGTCCTGAGGAGATAGTTTTGACGGTGAATTTAGTGTAAAGTTACAGGATAATGTTGCAGGTCGATCTTTAAGGGAGCAGGTGGATGATGCAACTGCCGGGTAAAAGTTGATCAAGAAGTAGAAAGCTCTCCTTTGAGTATGATGCCGAAGATTTTTGTCAGACATTCTCCTGTATCTTGTAACGAATCTGCTTTTAAATGCCAGCATTGGGTTCATCTGAGGATGCCACCTAGACTTAGTCGCCAGAGTGTCGATGAGTACCATTCCACCTACATGGAGGCGGCCTCATCTGATACATGTTTCTAAGTCTAACACCTAATCCTAACTCCTAACTATGAGCACCCGCTTTAGGCAGACACTCAACAGCACCCACTTGTGGTAGACACTTAGCACCGCCCGCTTGTGGCAGACAGTTGGCAGGAAATGCTCAAGGCAGATGCTTCACAGTACCTTCCCACGATAGGTATTTAACGCGCAGAGAAAAACACGTACAGAATCACGATGGGGGAATCTTCCAAACAGGATTTTATTTGGGACCAGCAATGGCTTCTCCCGAAATGCTAGATGAGCCCAACTAACTACGGTCGAGTCGGCTATGGTCAGTAGCAGACCCGATATATAGCTTCCCCTCGCAAGGTAGATGCTTTTCAAAGTAGTACAGTGGCGTCGAATAATCGGGGGCACGGGGGTACATGGGCGTGGTCGCTTCAGTATTATGAGATGCGGCGGTCGGTGAGTACTGCGCAGTTGTGTCGGATGACTGGGTTGTACAGTGGCGTCGAATAATCGGGGGCATGAGGGTACATGGGCGTCGGTTCGGTATTATGAGATACGGCGGTCGGTGAGTAAGCCCAAGTGTAACGCTTCGTTACAAGCTAGAGATCGGCTAGTTCCAATCAGGCGAATGGCACTCCTTGATAGGGACAAGTGCTTATTTTGTGGTCTACTATCGGCGAATCCCTTTGCCGTCTTTCCTTTAAGGAAATCGAAGGGAACCTTGTGGAACTCTGACAGTGAAGTGATCCATTTTATCCCAATACCAGTTCTCCTAGATTAGATCTTGAGACATGCGTTTATCGACTACTCTGGTGGTCTCTCTACCTCCTTAAATTTATCTGAAAAGGCTCCAGGACACCTTGTGAAATGACTTCTCCACCTTTATGCCACGAATTCGTCTCTAAATCCTTTCCAATTTGCTAAAGTACTCTCCGTCAAAGAGTATAATCCCATGTGGACGAGCCCTAATTAACTACTGTAATATCATCTGATAGCTCAATAGGTTCATTAAACCCCAATATGCCACAAATAAAGAGAACCTCCCCCTTGGGACATCTTTAAATGTCTGTTTTCCGCCAAATTGCAATTCGATACAATTGCCCCCCGCCCCCCCTACAAACAGAACAAGAACAGATGCTGGCGACAATATCAAATATCCAGGCGCCATTCCACCAGCATCAGTGTCCTGGTAAATAATTAATTGAATTACCGACAAAACATATTTCCCTTTCTCGTGATTATTATCATTTGATATCCTTCTGCATACGAGTCCTTTCACGTACGCCAAATACAATTTCCATTTTTATATCCTTTCTCATTAGTTATTCTTCCCACTTGTACTCTTGTACACGAAACACAGCCGCACACAATCGTATTAGCTTCCCTAATGTGAGGCGAGTAATTAATGTCTAATGAAGGTCATGTGACAACATTTTCCTATGATTATACCGTTTAGCCTTTGAAACTACACACACACAGAGACACGTAACATCCTTTGAGGTAATTAAATTCAAATAAAAAAAAAATCCCCCAAAAAAATTGTGTTCTTCTGTCTAATCCTTTTGCTATCAAATTGGGTTACACCCATGTGATTCATGCGAAAGGATTACAGTCCACAGTCCAGTCCTTGGAGAGATAAATTCTCAAACGAGAAATAGATGGCGAATATTTATTTAACAGTTTTCAATGCAAAAAAAAAGGGAGGGGAGTCCTGTTCGTTTGTCCATTAAATTGGCACCTTCCCAATGGCAAACACCACCCAAACACACACACACAGGACACACACATATTGGAATTAGACGAAAGGATTTTTTGGGCAAAAGCTTTGTCAGGATTTTCTAATTCACAACATTGAGACCACAGCCCCATGTGAGGCAAGGATGGGATTCCATTTTGTATTTGAACAAAGCAGCAAAACAAAAAAAAAGGAGTGATTCCATAAATCAATATTAGTTGACTGACGACGAGGACGAAGCCATGGGGGGCGACAAGGATAAAGTCGATGGCATTCCTGTGTGAGTGTGTGTACTGGTGGTGGTGGTCTCTGATGTGGTATTCCAGGCCGCAATCGAATTGCGGTTGGAAAATATTTTAAATCGCCAGCAAAACAAGGAATAATGATGACGGGCGCATTGAGCAGGACTATGTATTTGCGGGACCGGACAATTGGTTATCAATTTTGTATCGCTCGGCCGGCGAATTCCGAATGAGATAAATTAAATGGATAATAATGGAGCGCGCTTTCAATTAAATTCATCTGCAGAGGAATTTATTACGAAAATTTCGAGTGGCTAACGAGGACGAGAGTGCTTTTCCAATTGCTTAACTCTCTACCCCGCATCCGTGTGAATTGAATTAACAATGCGGTATTCCTTCGATGAATATCTGGTTGTAATGAAATTATTTCGAGGATTTAACTGCGCGGGGGTGGCTTTCATCGGCGCGGCGGCGGCGGTATGCTAATTAAGGGATAACCGAGATTCCTGGCCATCGCCGCTATACTCCCCGGTTGTTAGCACTGACTCAAGAGATTGATGGAGGAATGATAGCTTTTTGACGAAAAAAAAAATAAAATTTAAAAAATCTTATAATCTGTCGGCTTAAAGGAAATTTAATCTGCGGTTGGGTTTTTTTTTTTTTTTTGACATTGACGTCAGTCAGTTGTGCGGTGCAGTATGCAGAGGAAGTATCATATGAACGTCCTTAATTTGGCCTGAATCCCTGCGATTACGATTACTAGTAGTTACTAATGTAACTAAGGTGAAACGAAACAAATGTAACTAAAGTAACAAATGACCGAATGTAACTAGAGTAACAAATGACACAAAAAAGTAGACACTAATGTAACTAAGGTAACTAATGTAACTAAGGTGACAAATGAAACAAATGTAACTAAAGTAACAAATGACCGAATGTAACTAGAGTAACAAATGACACAAACAAGTAGACACTAATGTAACTAAGGTAACTAATGTAACTAAGGTGACAAATGAAACAAATGTAACTAAAGTAACAAATGACCGAATGTAACTAGAGTAACAAATGACACAAACAAGTAGACACTAATGTTACTAAGGTAACAAATGAAACAAATGTAACTAAAGTAAGCATGTAACTAATGTAGCAAAAGTAACTAATGTAACTTATTAAAAACATAAAGTTTTAATGACGATTTCATGGACTGACTTGTGTTGCCCATAATGTCGGGCTTAGTTACTTATATACATATGGGACCTATCTGGCCTTAAGCTTCGTATATTTTAAAGAGCATGAGTAGAGTTAACTATGGAGGACTCCGTGAAATATTATTTTCCCCCAAGACTGTCAGCTTCTATCTGAGGAATGAATGATAAGGACCTTCTATTGATAATCATAGCCATTCATCTGGTTCACAATCTGCTTACAAGAAACAGTGGAGCGGGACTCCCTTGCATCTGTTGTGTGTTGCATGAGTCTCTTCAATGCGAGTGGCACTTGGATTCAACACCCATCCTGCCGGTTCCTGGCTGTCGACGTCGGCAGTGCTTAACTGCACCCAGGCGTGATTCTTGCCATGAAATTGCACCAAAAGTGTTTAAAGGATTAAACGATGTCTTAAGTCACTGTTATCATAAATTCAATGGCCATCAGGATCGCAAAGATCTCTCTTTGAACTACACAAGGATATTTGCCAAAAGAGTAGTGAAGTCTAATATTGTCCTTTGCCACGAAGGCTCTAGCAACAGACACCTTCCTTGAAGTTTGGTAAAATGGCAGTCACTTACTTATGCAAAAGTGCCCTTCACCAAACAACCGTTATGTGTTGATCCAAAAGACCTCATGAGCTCACATGGAGCTTATGTCTTGATGAAGGAATCCTTAGACTGCCAGAATGCTGCTTTGCCTAGGTATATTTTGACCAGAAAAGTCGCTTGTCAAGGATTACTCCTAGATATGTTGTCTCAAGAGCGGGATAGTGATGCCTTCTACTATTGATTGTGTCCTAACGCCAGAATATAAGAGTGGTCCCTATTGCTATGCTGCGATTCTAAAGTTTCAAAGTTTATAACTGCAGCAACTAAGAAGTGTCCTGCAGATTGGACGAGTTTTTGGCCTCCAAATTGTGGGACTTTCAGTCAATTTGCCTGCCTCAAGAAACGCAACCTTTCGGCCCTCAATTCAGTTCACATTCAGCCCCTTCTTAAAGCCTTAAAGCCATGTCACGATGCAGCATTTGTGCCAAACAGATTATGAAGGCAATTCAAGGCACACACCACAACCACCCCAGTAAGCCATTACATATTCCATCTTATCCTGGACTTTCTCGCTAATACCGCTGATCGAAATAAAATTCCTCATCATTTGCTGTGGAATTCCAATTCCAAGTTCTCTCTGTTCGTAATTGCCACCAGGAACACTTGGAAACGAGAATCCACATTATTATCCGCCATCCTAGCCCGCAGCAATCGATTCGAATTATTATTTTATGACGAAGCAGTCGACGAAACGTGTCCTTGTGTGCAGAGAAATAATATTAACATACCACGGGTGCGGACTCAAAACGTTTCCGCCTACTGTTATGTGAATATTCGAGAAAATTATCTCGCCGAACAGGGCCCTCTTCAACTTGCAAAAGGATATGACGTCTGGCATGAGAGGAGCAAAATAATAGAAAATTGGTAAAACGAAATAAGAATGAACATTCCTCATCATCACATTCCTTATACCAGTCGTCCTCCACTCCCACCAATGTGCTCTTAATAAAAACTCAACTTGACTATATAGTTGGAGAAAAGAACAGCTCTCTCTCTCTCTCTCGGCTGAAGGACTTTTGTAGGAATTCCTGATAATGACATTCCGTACGTTGGTCGCATGCTTAGCGCCGCGCCAACATCACAAATAAACGAAACAGACAGACAGAATTGAAAATTGAAAAAAAGAAAAAAGAAAAAAATACTGGTCCTGGAATGTACATAGCATTTGTTGTTTAAGGGTGTCCTGCCTAGAACACAGCCTCCAAGATTGATTTCACGCGATGATGATTGAATGCGAAAGTTGCTTGGTAGGTACCTTATCAGCATTCATGGCAACCATTAGAAGAAAATGATTCAGCATGAGGCGTGGCGGAGGGAGAACTTGGATGGAAATCGTCCCTAGAGGGGGACACACGAGATAGAGAGAAAGAAAAAAAAAAGTCTAAATGTTAAGCTAATTACTTAAGGGTGCTAAAGGCGCCCCCCCCACATCCTTGTACTGGTGGTGGCTGTGTATAAGCCAAAGTGTCTGGCAGCATGCAAATTGGTTGGCAGCTTGTCGGATTGATTGCTCCCTAATGGCTGGTAATCAATTTTCAAATTAATCCAAGTGGATTAGGTTTTTGTGGGATTTTCCTTGTTTCTTCGTTTCACGAAGGATATTATCTACTAGTAATGGTCTGACAACGACAACACGACAATGATGATGGTGATAAAATGTATGTTTATCTGAGGATAATGGAGAGCCAAATTTAATGTCCTGGATCTGTAGGACAGTCCGCAGTTAATGCCACGTGGTCAGTTTGAGCAAAAAGTTCCTTTAAACCAAAAGGAAGTGCTTTTTTTGCTGGAGCTGTTAGGGGGCATGGTTCCCAAATCGATGGAAGGAATACGGCTTCGTACTTGTACAACTAGATCACTCTTCCTGGTTGCACTTTGGTTGAGTGAGTCTTATGGTTCTCTCTGAAATTTCCTCTTGCATATCCTTGACTGGTTAGTACAACGTCTATCAGCACTTGTACAGGAGTTTAGTTTACTTGTGGGCCTTTTCTACTGATGAACTTGGTTAACACCTCTGCCTCAGTAGTCATAGTCATCAGCATCTCCCTTCTCCCTCTCCATTAAGGTAGACGTCGTGTGGTCTACTTCTTTCCTTTAGAGTCCTATTCTGATTGAATCATGCGAAGGGCTATGGAAGGCTCTTTTCATGTTCAGAAGGTTTCCTTGACTTCCAATTCATCCTAGATTTTAGTTGATAGCCGTTAGAGCATTGCCTCTATGGATCTACCTGCATTAGGGCTTGCCGAAATAAAGAAGAACCCAGTCTACTGCCCTGACTCTGGGCTAGACACCCTTAGAGCTATGAAGGGACTGTTTTAAAGTTCCAGAGCTGCAGAAGGCGCTATAGGCAACAAAAGGCTTTATTTGTCAGTGTATACGTGCCAAACATCAAAGAACAGGTCTGTTGCTAGTAGAGCCTTCGAGGAAAGCCACAATATTAGACTTCCCTAGTCTTTAGGCAAGCCGTATTTTCTAACGAACAGCTTCATTAGAGAACGGGCCATGAACCTATAGGCACAACCATACGGAGGCGAAAGTGGTAGTGGATTAGTCATACTCTCCGAAAGGGTGAGAGATCCATAGCTAGCCAAGCGATGCAATGGAACCAGCTTACCCAGGATGGCAGAATATGCGGTGGTCCTAGGAGTACGTGGCGCAAAGCGGTGGAGAAATAAGTATGGCAACTGGGAAAGAGTTGGGGAGAGCTGAGAGCTGATGATTCCATTTCATCTCGTTTGTCGAAGCTTGTTACATACTTTCGCTCAAATTTCCCATCATTCCTTGAACAGTCTCGTCCTCAAAAGCCAGACAGAATATCATCCCTCCTTTTAGTCAATTTAAACCGAATCCACAGTGGAGAACCTCTGCTCATTTATTATTCACTCTTCGTGATTCAATTCAAAGACTTGTCTCACAGTCTATTAACCAATCTCAGCTCATCAAACTTTTATCCTTCGGTCGATTTTGAGAAGAAAATTAAATGAAATTCAATCAGAAAGAGATACCGTTGAGAAAAGAAGAAAAGAATTTAACTCGATTCCACTATCCTTCCATACTTTGTCCTTGGATTTCTAATTTTTTTTTTCTATTTTTAAGCGAGACCATCTGATGCCTCAGCACTTCATCATTCAAGTATGAACGACGACTGCGACTAATAGAAATGCAGCGCTGCATGTGCCATGAATTAAAAAAGAACAGAATGATGAGATGGTTAAAAAGAGAACAGGATATACTCTTTATTGCCATTCAAATGGCATAACAAATCCACCACATTCAAGTCAATCTAGTTTTCAATCTGCAATCTCAATTCACAACCCCTATCGTCATAAAAAAGAGGAAGAAATCGACGATAAAATAAATGATGGTGGTTACCAATCAACCGCAGTACTAAACCACATGCTTCCATGTACTCAAGGACATACCAGGAACCTTGAGAATCATGTACCCACCCACGCCATATGCTGCAGAGTTGGATGATTGGATCGCATCTGGATTATTTTATTTTTCGATTACCGCGCGTTAAATAAGAGATACTTTTTCTATTTATCGAATACGAAATGAGGAGTTCTATGCGAAACGTGAGCTGAGCTCCTAGCGCAGGGATACTTTGTAACAACGAAGTTTGTTAGAAAGATCATCACTCACATAGAAAGGTATCAAGGAGCTCGAGGTAGGTGGGTCAGAGAGAGTCAACGACTCACTTCAACCAATGTTTGGAACCTCGACAAGCTCAATCCTGGATCCCTGGTGACAACTTGAAAGTCGGTTTCGTTGGCGTTCATGGGAGGATTCCCAGACAAACTGTGTGAAATGATGCCAACTCTCCAGCCTCCAGACTAACTGCACCTAGACCGTAGAGGACATGCTCGGCACGGACACAACTCCGCCGATTGAAACTGCACTGCAATGAGGAAATCAGCATAGAAACAATTTATATAGAAAGACTTATTAGTTGAGACCCAAATAGACCCCAAAGTTCTCAGCTGGAAATAAAAGTTACCTGGCTAAGGACTACTTATGTCCTGTATCCCCTTGTGGGTCCTAGGGCCTCTAGAACGCTTACGCGCCATCGTGTGTGATTTCTGGAAATGTGCCTCAGCTCTCCCCAACTCTTTCCCAGTTGCCGTGCTGCCTTCTCCACTGTTCTGCGTCAAGTACTCCTAGGACCACCGCGTACCTGCCATCCTGTGGAAGCGGGTTCCATTACATCGCTTGGTTAGCTATGGATCTGTCACTCTTTTGGAGAGTGTGACCAATCCTTACTTACTCTTATTAAAATAGCCCTGGCAGTATTGGTCAGGTGAACTGGTAGTCGCGGCCTCAACGTGATTTCAGAAAAGAGCTAACGTCTTCTTCACAGAATTCCAAAGAACCAGAGCTTCCTTGAATGTGGGGGATACAACTCAGTTTCTTTGATTCTGAACCAACAAGAGTGGACTGAGAATGCAATACTAAATGACAATGCATTGGATGGGTATGACGGTTGAAGCGGAGGGATCTCTATCATCTTCTATGCGGCAACCCATCATTATCTCGATCAAAGAAGCTCATCATCAGGAAATACTCCTTCGTACTTGGTCAGAGTGAATCCTACAAATCACGGCGACAGTCACCTAACATAACCAGCTCCACAGGTCACGTTTACATGGAGGAAGGTTGGGTTACCCAAGGCTGGATTCTTTCACCTCTATTGTTTCGACTCCCTCGGCGCTTTAAGGTTATATCATAGCTCAGAGGTATCCCTGCAAAACTCAGCACACTCTCACTCATTCACTGCTCTGCAAAACATACGAAAAAACCTCCCAGATACTGACACCCTTTTGCCACTTCGTTTGTCACATTTTTCAAGCTTTTCATACCTCAGCGCTCAGAGATTTTAAATCATAATTCCATACCTCCAAGGATAATCTCCAAAAATAACCATTAATTCTTATATAGAACCAACCAAAGGACCTTTGGCACCCTTTTCGCTCAGTACGAAACTTCCTTCGAATGCAAATGACACAAAGCCAATTTATACGAGATTTGACATTTTATCACAAGAATATTTCACATGTCCTGGGCTCAAGGAAGAATATGTTTTTTCTACTCAAGATCCTACCATTACATAACTGTGTGAGTGGATTTTCATTTTAATGCAAAGGATTTCGTTTTTTTTTTGAAAATATTTCATTTTTTCCGTTGCGATCCATTAAACTGTCAACACACATATTTTTCAAAGCAAGTAAAAGGATTGGAAGGATATTTTCTTCTGCTTTCTGTGGGCAAAATGTTTTCCATTTACTGCGCTTGCTTTTGCGTGCTTTGCGTGTGTTTGTGTATTTTCTTTGGAGTAAGTGCCTTTAGCGAGAGTTGGCATTGATTCTTGGTCCATTAGGCAATTTGATTTCGTTTTCAAAATTTGGAAAAAGGAAAAAACTTGTTTTCTTGTAGCGAACAAAACATACATAATAAATTCATATCTCTGTTTAAATTGATTTATCCTTGAAGGGTATATCGCTTAGGGAAAACAGACAGCAGACAAATTGCGTCATGGACACGCACACCAATCGATAGTCAGGACGAATAGAAAGTCATAGTCTAGCTAAGAAATGATGCCTTCACTGACCCCTTCATCAGAAGAAAGAAAAGGCTTCAGTTTTCTCAGTTAGCAGATCTTCTCCGTCACATAGTTTGAAGGCATGAAGCCTTTATTCGGTCAGCAGACTGAGTTGCCCTCAATAACACTAAAGGCTTATTACAAATAACTATGGAGCCTTTATTCCTTGTCTTGTCTTACGTATGACACTTGACTTTACTGATGATCACTTTGGACAAGCCTCATGATTAAGTATCGCTGCCCAGCACAAGGAACGAAGCAGCGATGTCCTACGAGTTAGTATCGAACGAACAAAACAGAATCAGTACGTCTACCCCATCAATATCAATCGACCAAGACCTTACGAGTAATATAGGTGGAGGACAGACGTTAAAGGCTAGGCATGTCACTTTCAAACTATAGCGCTGTTTAGTTTAAAAGTGTAACGCCAGTTCTCAGATGGCGCTGAATCGTATTGGAGACAACAACCACTAACAAACAACTCCTGCTATAGGCGCGTTTTTTTGGAAGCTTACTAGCCAGTAGAAGCAAAAACAGTGCGAAACAGTTAGAGGTTTTTGTGTACAAGTAGTTTCAACGTCGTCTTTGAGACCATCTATAATTGGTGCTGCCAATCTAACTTAGTTCCACATACTAAGGCTTGAGAAAATAAAAAGAAAGAAATTAGAAAATGAAGCCATCTGGTAAGAGGAACAAATGTATCCGTCTGAAGAATGAGGTCTCTTCTTCTAGAAACCAGATGACTCAAGTATGGGCTTCATATCGGGCGGGCTTTAATCCTTAGACTACCCATCTCCATTCACAGGTTAAATAAATGGACCCAAACAGTTGGTAGCACTGGGTAAAGACCCATCTTTCTAACCTAGCCTACACATTGAGTCAAGTCAAGTCAAGTCTCCAAGATTCCAAGTTAAATGCAGTGTAAGCGGTCTTAAGTTCCAAAATTTGTTCTCTGGGAATGGTATCCAAATTGCAGGGGAGAATTGTATGTGACTTTTGCATTCATTTGTAATTCACAATATTTTTTTTTTTGGTTTTTGTGTTCACTTTTGTTCGATGGATGCTTTATGCCAAGTTGATCCTGTAATTTTTTTCGGCATTGAACTCATGGCTGTAGTTCCATTTCCTTTACCAGTATAGAACTATAGAGGATGTCGCTCCACGATTTTGTATGTCAAGCCGCAGCGGAAGCCGCTAATCACTCTGATTGGGCAGAGTTTGTGACCAGATGATGACTTCATCCTACATTCATTGCCAGTTGACAATGGAACTGCCCCTAGACGGTTAGAGAAGTCGGGATCATTCGGGAGAGTACTTTCTGCATTGGCAATGACTTTTCACTAGAGCAATCAAGGTTGGCTTTAACGCGCCGTACATGACCCCAAAGTACTTCAGGGATTTTTTGAATTTGGTTATCTCGTTTCCGACCTGGAGTTTCCACAGTTTTGTGGCTAGTTCTTAAGACAGCATCAGTCTTGTGGGTAGCTAGTTCTAGACCGATGGCGGTTAGTCATTCCTTTATTCTTGTGACTGTTATCACACGACCTGCACCGGGCAGGGATAGCGAAAGAACTCCATCGTACATAATGTTCCATAGAAGAGCGTTTGTGGCGCAGAACAGTGGAGAAAGAAGCCCGGCAACTGGGAAAGATTTGGGGAGAGTTGACGCCAATTTCCAGAAACCGCACACGATGGCGTGTAGGCGTTGTAGAAGCCCTAGGATACAGGACATAAGTAAGTAAGAATAGAAGAGCCCAAAGAACAGTGACTAGTCCGTGACTATCCTCAGCTGGAAGTCTGGTGCATCTATTATAGCCAGGGCTCTTATAGAGCAGACTTCATTCCCACCATATTGCTTCAGTTGCTGTAGTGGTCTGGTGGTCTGACAGGTCTTTGTTTTCCTGGTATGCACTAGGATTTTTCCCGGCGTGTCAAGCAGACATATAGATCGATACATTTAGGCCAACGCCACATGAGCTCCCAAATGGAGGCGCGCCCGATTGTCCGCACAGCTTGGTGTTGTCGTCACACGAACAGCATTTTGGAGGTTACTAAGGAAATTCTGACAGCTTTTTGGTCGCGCTTCTTCCTGTGTACAGCTTCTATTGGTTTGTTGTATACTCATGGCGAGCGCCTAAATGGAAGCGCAGAAAAAGGAGCTCGTGTGGCATTGGCCTTATGGTTCCTCGGGCGGCTTCTTGCCCTTTGGAGGCAGCACCAAATATGTATGGTAGATCCTTTGGTATAGATGGTGCTCACTCCTCTAGGCAACTTGGCTTCGTTGTTTGAAAGACGTTCGCCCTTGCCTGCACTGCTCGGGATGCCATTCGGTACAGGTGCTTTGCTGTCTCTGATTTTTTTGAATGCCCTTATAAAGGTGATCATTAGTGGTCGGTGTATGGAGGAATAGAAGCTACTTAGCCGGTCGGTTTAGCTGTGGAGACCTCTTTCCTTTGAGCTTCCCCATCACCCTTTTAAACGTTCTCCAGTGGCTGGCAAGTGAGCTTCACGGTACCTTAACCTTATTTGCGCGCAACATTAACTCAACTTGTGTATGGCATCACTTTCAATACTCTCTACTTGCATGTCCTTTGAAGGACTCCTCTCTCTCTCTCTCTGTGTAAGCACATTGAATCCAATGAAAACCCTTCAAAACTAAAAAACAAGATAAAGCAAAACTTTCCCTATTCTCCTCGTCGAGGTCCTCTCTCCTTGTTGTGTATTAGCAGCTGGATTGTTTTTTTTTCCAGCAGGAAATTCAAAAAGTTTTTTCCTCAAGGAAAAACACTTTCCATTCGTCGTCGCGTAGACAAGAAAACTTACACACTGCTTGCGCCAATATTGCAAGAAACTTTTCCAACCAAAGATTGATGGCTTTTGTTCGCCTGCCAGCAGCTATAGACAGACGAAAGCCGGCAAACGGAATTTGTTTGCCCTCCCCTCGAACTCGAAATAAGGACCTTCGTCGGGTTTAGTGTTGTCCTTTTTTTTTTTTTGCTTATGTATACCAAGCCCTTGAAGTGCAATCGAATTTGGGAGATGTATTTTGGGTTTGGATGTACAGAAGATATCCTTGTTGAAGGATTACAGAACCTAAAAAAAATTTTTTCCCAGCATTCATGTTGACGTTAAAGGACGAACAGAAAAATACAGAAAAAGTCAAATGGAAATGCACTTTACGTGAACAGAATTTTTTTGGGTTTTTTTTTTGTTTTTGGATAAAAAGTTGTCAGGATATTTTTTGCTGCAACAATTTAGGGGAAATCGATTGGAAATTCAACTGCTGTATGTACACATACTCGTATAACGAACGGATGTGATGCCACGTGATAGATTTTGTGCATGAGTTCATTACTAAAGCGAATTGTGGTTGGGGGGGGGGGGTCGATTTTGTTCGTCCGTCCGTTGGGCAATTTGGAATTTCGAAGAAAGGATTTTATTTATTTGAAATTGAAATTCATTCGAGTGAAGCATTTTGTTACATATGTATGAGAATGTGCAGGGGAATATTTTTAACTAATGAAGATCCTTTTTTCTTTCTCTTCTATTTCCAGGTAAGTGCGATGTTTATTAATTTGAAGTTGTTTACTCTGGCAAATGAAGCAGTAAGTAGGGAATTTTTTTTTGGTATCCTTGCTTGTTGACTGTAAATAGAGATGGAAAGCCATCTGATATAGGTCCTTACTGATGGCAGGCAAAGTGGTGATTCAAGGGAACCTAATCAACGCTAGAGTAGGCGTTTTGATACCAATACTCGTGTTTGCTAGAGAATGATGTTGTTTCTAGGAGGTCGATGTGGTAAAACTCTCCCCAAGGAGTTAAGATGAAGATACCATTCATTTGATGCATATCTCTTGAAGGAGATCCTGAAGAAGGCTTTACCTAGGCTGTCTGGTTTCAGGTGAAGCTGAATATCTGTGGGAATGTGTTTGTATCCATGGAATGAGGTCTCTTCTTCTAGAAATCAGATGACTTAAGTATCACTGAGCTACTGAGCATTCTAGGCTTCATATCGGGCGGGCTTTTAGTAAAAATTTTGAGTCATTAAAGCCTATGCAGTTTCATTTAATCCTTGCAAGCAAATTGGACGCAATTTATCGGATACCAGCGCCACTTTTGCCTTGAAGACACAGAGAGAGGATGCCAAAGTCTGTGTGAATACTCATCTAAAGCTGGACTTGTCTTTAGAACCATAGTAATGACTTTGGGCCACCAAGTGTGGAGAGTTCAGATGGAGCCCATATGGCATTAGACTCACCTGATGTGGGAATTACTGTTTGAAAGATGGAATAAAACTTCCTGCATTCGGATGTACAAAGGAAGTGATCTTAATTTTAAATCATCCCAGCCTAGGTGCATACTTCTTTAATGAGCTGTCAGTTACTTGTGGCCCGTAATGATATCCAACAACAATTTTGGCTGTTTAGAGCGAGGATTAAAGCATTGTTTTCAGGGCTCCTGCACAACAGCTGCGCTAAAGATTCTTATAGACCTTCCAGACTGCACAGTTGCCAGTACAACAACTCCACCCTAACTTAATTGGACTCATAAAGATCCTAGAAAGAATTCCTTTTCTATCCTCTCAAGCAGTGTGCTTCTCAGATTTCATGCCTTAGAGCAGTGGTTCCCAACCGGTCCGGGGCATGGACACGATTTGAATTGTGAATTTTCAATACAAAGAATGAATTAATGCTGAAGGCTTCAACATTTATTTCTAAAGTGTGTGGACATTCCAACCAACCAACCTTGGTTTTCGGCCGGAATTGGGATTAACGTCTAACTGCTCGAAAGCCCAGTCAGCGAAGAAACAGAGTCTATTATTAGACTAACTTTGAGCTCCTGGGTCAGTTGAATCTTGTACGGGTTTAGGGTCAAGTCATGACGCAAAATTCGCCAATTTGTGGTCGAGTTCTTGTCCGTGGCGTGCAGTTGTGTCTTGTGCGCACGGATAGCGGCGACATTTTCGGAAGATCTTTGTTTACTTCGATTGTTGATTGAATCGATCTACTTAAGTTTATCCACCATGTTGCGAATAGTCCTCTCGGAAGGACGATTATGGCGACTGCAAATTGATCAAAGTGCGAGCGAAAAATGTTGTTTGAACAGAAGACCCACTTTCATAAAGCAATAAAAAATAACTTTTACTTATTGTTGAACAGTATGACGTTTTGTGTTAATTTGGCAAAATATATTTAATAAAACAGGTTAGATTTGATAGATGTAGCTTAAACAATGTGGCCACAGTCATATGTCAAAGATAAGAAATCCCTATTGGAAAGCCCTTTATGTACTTATTTTTCTGGAAAAAAAGAATATGCAACGTCAGAAATTGGAAGGACGAGGGGGGGCATGAGACTTTCAATTTGCCATGGGGGAGGGGGGGCATACGGTGGAAAAGGTTGGAAAAGGTTGGAAACCACTGCCTTAGAGAAGCCAACTCTATCACCCTTTCGAAGCTCTTGAAACAATCAAAAATCTTTCAAACATCTTCTTCAACAGATTGTTACACTACCGGCACGCAGATGTCAAAGGGCTCTAGAGCTGAAATCTTTGGTCCAAGCTAAAAACTTAACTATTCCAGACTGGGTGCTCAGTCTCTGGCCCGTGTGCAGTATGACACGTGTCGTTTATATTTTAAACACACTGAGAGAGCACTTCACATACTGTGCGAACGTCCAGACATAGGTCAGCTGAGACTTAACTATTTTAACAAAGGCTTCGCTCAAACTGTCTTTAGCTTAATAAATTAACTAGACTTCAACCAGGTAGCACAAAAATTAAGCTAGCATAAGAGATCTAACAAGGTCTTAAAGTTTCTAAGGTTATCATCTTTTGTTTCAGTCAAAGTCTTTCATATACCGTCGCCAGTTCCTCGGGGAAACCTGCGACATAAAGAAACCTTAGCCAACAGTTGTTGAGTAGATCCTTCAATCAGTTCCGTGAAACTACCTCTTTAAGAGTGCTAAAGAAGTAACGTCCCAGGTCTCACACCCAAACCTCCTACGGTTTGACCCTGATTCCTAATTCACCCAAACTTATGGAATGCAGTCTTACTCAGATCTCATCGAATCCATTGTGATCCTCAGGCAAGGTATACTCTGAAGAGGGATTAAGTCTTCTTGTGACGGTTGATCATTCAGGGTCCTAGAGTGGCCATCAAGATGAAAGTAATTATTGAGTGAATGCTTTGTTGGAATTGCCTAATCAGTTCTAAGGATATTGTCAAGAGCCCGCCAGATATTCACTTTCCTGAATCGCAGGAAGATCTGCGAGACGCAATAATGCCTGTACCAAGTCCGCAATGGAGATATTTACTAAAAAGGGCTTCCGACTTATTTATAATCCCTGTCTTCTATCCCACGACTGCCCCTTCGACCACAGGCACTCAGCTTCCTATTTTGAGGGCAAGGCCTTCTGCTATCTGTCTGGTCTTGGCTATGGAGGCTTTGTCCTTTTCATCATCTGGAACTAAGAATCGACTATTTGCTTGATATGGCCCATCCTATTGTAGAAAAGCTCTACAAGGTGAGGCAGATGGTAAGGCACTTCTAGATGTAAGCCAAGTGGTACATGGAGGTATGTTCCCTTTTACACTTCTTCGATGTTGGTTAGAGTCTGAGACTGAGGATGAGTTCAATAACATTAGCGTTTTGCATAGGTACCCCTGACGTTTGTCTAAGGAAGAAACCAAACCAAAGATTGGACCAACAACGACAGTGCCCAGACCTCTTTGACACCCCGTCAAAGGCCGTTGCTGAGTCTAAGCTGACGTTGTCCTAAGCTAAAAGAATAGTTTGTGATGGCATCTTGGCTGGCCAACCATCTGATGGTCCATAGGGCCTATGCATGCTAGTCTCTGGACCCTCTCTTCCACTGACTACTAGACTAGTCATCTGTATATGTCCGGCCCATTACTTACTTACTTAAAGGGCTCCCGACCCTTGTAGAGTTGTGAAGACCATTCCTGGCATCCGAGACAACTTGGTCTTTGCACAGGAAATTCGGTCTTCTTCTCCATCTCGAACCAGAGGGGCTGCCAATTCGAAGATCCTCTTGGCTGGAGCATTGTTGTCCATTCGCTCGATGTTGCCGAGCTAATGAAGTCTGCGCATCTTGGCTTTTTGTACTACATCCACATCCTGGTAGTTCGCGGTAGTATCTTCTTCTCCATTCGCCCTCCTCGCATAAGGGACCTAATGTCCAGTCCCTCTTTTAAGGCCAGAACTTTCCTCCATACGGACATAAGAGGTTATGAAAGCATTCTTCATTCTGTGTCCTTTTCCCTTTCCAACAAATTGCGCCTGAGTATATATAAATTTCAGTTGGCGTCCATTATGCCTGCCAGACTTGTCACAATCCCCTTAAAAATGTCCTTCTACCTTATTCTCTTTCTCATACACACTCTAAATCACTTTGATAAAATTTAGACGAAAACCTTTTGTGTGCCTCATCGTCAAGGATACGATGCCATTAGTACTTCAATTTGATGGCGCCGTCGATAAGTCAAATGTATTAAAAAAAAAAACACAACAGCCTACTCCAATCTCAAGACACATAATAAAGGCATGCTACCCACTGTCATATCTTAACAAAAAATTCTGCCCAACTACCTATCGCTTTGTCCTTGCTGAACTGAAGAAGAAGTGCCTTCGTGTCCCATAAAAAAATGACGATACGCACCACTATAATAGTAAAGTAAATAATGATGATAAATTTCCACAATAAAAATAGAACTAAGAAGCAATTCCCAATCCCCTGCTCCTGTGTCACATGTGTGACACCATACAAGAAGCGAGATGAAGAAGAGTCCTGCAGAGATAAATAAATAAATGCGAAAGCACACATATACTGAAAACAAGTCAAATAAAATCCTCCACTAAATGGACACACTTCAGGACTCATTTTTTTTTTTTTTTTGGGTTTTTTTTTTCTCCATCCCACCCACTGTCGGCTAATCCTTGTCCATATGCGGAGAGAGTAGAAGAACAGCAACTAAAAGGACACATACAACATGAAAACTCTATTAAGTTGGAGAGATTTCGAAAGATTTGTCAAATAGAGGAGAATCCTTACACAATAGGGTGGCCGCCGACAAGGAGGCGAGGCTTTTCACTAGGTACGAAGTACGAGTACGAATATCCTGGCCCGTCGTCGTTATAGTTATGCAATCTGTAGTTTCTTTGGGAGAGAGGAGCATGAGCACCACTCAGGACGAATGCGGTAAAAGTTTCATTTTTTTGTCGAACGTAAAGTCTACACTTGATGACTCAAAAAAAACAAACCTGTGCGCCAGGATATGGTAGGAGAAATATAAAATAAATCCTGTAAATGGTGTAAATAAGTGATGAATAAGGAATAACGGAGAGAGAGAGAGAGAGATGTGTACACAGCGTCTGCAGGGGTCATTTGACCCCGTTCTCAACTGCTTGCTGCGCCTCCTTTATGACGGGCATAAAGCAAAATATTTATTTCATGAAAGGAACCGGAGCGCTGAATGCCACTTGACTCAAAAAAAAAAAAAAAACTTAAGCCAGCCTTGTGTATCCAAGCACTTGAAGTTTGTTTTTTCGCGTCTCAGGGGCCGTGCGCGACGTGGGCTGGCGAGGGTGGTGGGCGGGCAGAATATGAATGATATCGAGTTTCTTGTTTTATTTTTGGGGATCATGAGGGCTTCTCTTTTCATGCGGGCGAGTACGTACTTGTGGAAGGCGAAGGGGGGTGGCGTTGCATGAGGGTTGACACTATGTAGGCTTTGCAAAACAAATATTCGGTCACACGGAGCATGGTAAATAGGAAAGAGTTGTAGAACATTGTAGAGACCCTAGGATCCACAGGAAAGACTACAAAAGAACAAGTTCTTGGAGGTGATTAACTCTTTATGGACACTACTACGACTCCATGCTCCCACATGTTTACATGTTCTAAAGTACGGCCCTCTAATCCTGTCCTTTTGTCGCCAATGTCATTCCTTTATACAGCTAGGGGTTGACGTTCTGACTTTAAGTTGAAGGCCTCTCTTCTCTTTGAACTTTCGGTGTTCGGTTGTCCGCCAAAGCTCCTTCCAAATACCATGAGGGTTTACTGCAGTCCCGATATCGCTTTTTAGAATCTATCACGGTCTCTCATATCTTTTGAATTCAACAAGAACGTGTTGTGGACTTTGATTTCACAGAGACGGTGGATCAGTTGCAATAGTGGAAGCGTCAGTGTCCTGCAGTGAGATAGGTAGAAGTTTACCCCAAAGTCTTTTCTTGTGATCCACTCTTTGATCCTCGGCAGCAATTGGTAGGCACTGATCGTCTTCTAAGGAGCTCCATTGCCGTTTGACATATTCTGAAGGATGCTCTTTTGTGGACCGCTTCATATCTCTTACGAATGAGTAAATGCACATAGCCTGTGCCCATAGAGGGGCTACATTAACGTACGAAGATGCACGCAATTAGTTGCCTCAGTCCTGTAATATTGGGCATTAGGTTGGACAACAACACGATAACCCTTCGTCCTTGTGTTGGACTAATGCTCTCTAAACTAATGGCCAAGCAATTTCCCTATCTAATGCTTTGGTTTTCGCCTTCCTGTATCCGACTTTCTTGTGGAGTTGGAGGGCAGCCCCTCGGTGTTATGTTCCACTAGGCCTGATGAACGAAGTCATTTTCAGTTGGTATTGTAGCTGTCTTGAGTCACCTTCTCTAATGTTTTAGCCACAACCACCACAGTGATACATATTGTCCATTCCTCTTGTGCGTAGTACACTAAATTTCCATAAGACTGGCCCCTACACTTATCCCTCTTTTCATCCGTTCTTCCCTATCATGGAGAAGGAGATGCTCTCACAATGCAGCTCCACTTTGCAGAGTTGAATGCTTTTTTCTCTCCTGTCCTTCTGCTCCCGATGTGGCTTCGTGTTCTTTATTGCAGATTGCTTGTATCGCATGGAACGTGAGTGCTTTGACTCTTCCTGAAACCATATCGTCGGTTAGAAAGTCCATAGTCTCCTTCGGTGTACTGGTCTAGTTTGTAGCACCTTTCATATTGTGTCCAACATATGAACAGTAATCTATATGATGATGATTGTTCTGCCATGTCAATTGTAAAGGAAGCTTCCCTTTTGCCAGTCACCTTATGTAGAGGTCAGCAAATGGCTCTGTTTAGATTCGAATGGGCTTCTTTAGGACGAAGTTGGAGGAATACGATCTCTCTGATTGAGTTTCTGCTGTTGGCTGTCATATAGGTCTAGTTCCTTTGCCCGTGGGTATGTTAACAGAATCTTCGACTTTGAAGAGATATCATAGTCACCAGGGACCTGGTGTAAGTCTCTAACGTAGAGTGATTGGCAGCAAGTTCCGCATCGGCTTCTGTATCCATATTGGGCCTATCCATTGTTCAATGTCCAGAGTGGTTATACCTCCATGGGTTCTTACTTAAGACCTTTGACTACTTAAGGAGAATACAGCGTCAACCACACCTAAACGTCACAATATTCGGAGGTCTGTATTGCGTTTGAGCTGCCTCAGCCTCATCATAGCTATAGAACTCAATTCCTTAGACTGTTCTCCGCTACGTTTGCTTAATGCGTCCCACGGTTGTGCCTCTCTGAGTGGCTAAATTCGACTACAGGCCGTGTTTTGCAGTAGAATTGCCTTCGCAAGAGTTGTCTCAAGATGGTTCTTAAAGACTTGCAGCCTGCGTTTGTACTGCAGGTACTGCATTCATAAAGCAACAGAAGTATTGATGACTTTGTGTGCTGCTGTTTGCTGCTTTGTTTGCGTCATCTTCTGGATTGTATGTCATCAGATGAAGGTCTATTATGTGGACAACTATGGCTGGTCAAAGTGCTTAAGTAAAGATGTTTCCTTCCCTCAATACTGCACAGAGTAAATCGCTGATAGCCACCATGAACAATAGTGGTGACAGGATGCATCCCTGATGTACTCCACTTTAATCTTTAAGTGTACTTCAAGTGTACACTTTGATCTATAAGCTTCTCTGCCGCAAAAGGCCAAGTAGACAAACAGTCGAAAGTCTTTTTGTAGTAGAGACATGAACCCAATACATTGCTCAATTCTGATCCATACGTTGTTTATGTGGTCGAAAGAGGATGATCCAACACGAAAGCATACCTGCTCGCCATCGATTATGCCAAGTGAATTAGCACTTGGCAGTCCATCTAGTGAGCTAATCCGCTAGACTCTCGACTGAGTGTTGTTTAGAGTTGCGACCTTCAACCAGCTCCTTAGTCATTCTATAAACAGTCCTACTGTCGCATATGCTCGCTGCTTCTTGAACCCTTGAAGGCATGTTGCAAATATGTGGACGATTAGGCTTGTAGTTCCGCTCTCCTTCCTGGTGCAATCTGGCCTTGATAGTTCTACGCTCATGGATCTGTCTCCAGTTGCCTGCCGAAAGCCATGAACGGTGGTTTGCTAGCCTTGGACGAATCCTGGTTTAAGCAGCCATATTCCAAATGAACTCTCTCAGAGCAGGAAGATCTAATATCACTTTTAAGCCAGCTTAGGCGTTGTGGTTACTATGCTACTAGCTGCGCAGGATCGTAGCAAGCGTTGAACTCTGTGCTCTCGATGTCCTGCTGATCTTCTTAACGTTGTTGGGGTGTCCACCTTTGTGTGATTCATTCAACGTAAAAGGTCTCCTGTAATTGTTCCTTTTGTGAGTCTCATGATCCTTCTATTTAGAGATAGGAGGCTCGGCTTGCGCGTTAACGAGTTACTCCATTTGGTGTCATAGGTAGGGCTTATAGGTAGGTCCATGGTTAAAGGCTCCCTACCTTTGAATAGTCTCTGGTTCGAGGAATGCTGCTTTCAAGTTGATTATGGGCGGCCAAACGCCTCCCTATATAAAAACCATTTAGTCCACATAATGAATAAAATCTAGGACAACTCCTGAACACCTTCGACAGTCCTTTTTGCATACAGTTTGTGCTTAAAACTAATTTCCGTGGGAAGGATAGACCTCCATCACTGGTATTCCAAGTAGCACTCGATTCTGTTGCTGAAACTTTGACGTATGACAGCTCTGCAAACAGGCAGTAGAATACTTCAAATTGTTCCCAGGAATTTCCTTTAAAATTTTACCTTTCAAATGAAATCTCATTCCACATATGAGAGCAAACAAGGATAACAATTTCTATATGAAAGGCCAACCAAGTTCCGGGAACCGAACTCTACATCCGGTCACTAACTTCAGACAAATGTTATCCAATTAATTTCTTGTTCATTTCCATTCTTCAAAACTGACAACCATGACAATGCATCGCCTTCGATATCCTTTAAACTGTGAGTGCAAGTGAAATGTTTTTAACAATTTCCACGCCATGACACCTGACACAAGCACTGAAATAAATTGCAATTCTAAATCCTGCTCCGCCCGCCCGTCTGCCATCAAACATATGTCACAAATCGAATTCGATTAACTTCTTGGGCTGGGTACATGACAGAGAGCATGACTGCAACACAAACACCTTTCCTGTTGACCTTGCAATAGAAATAGAGTATGCAACTTGGAGATAGTGTCACTTGTATAATTGAATTTCTTATCCGTATAAGGATAACCTCAATTCCAGGGAATAGATCCTGCCTATGAGCCGAAGACAGTAGTCAATCTAGTCGTGGATTGAAAATCAACAAATCTCCGATATCAAATATGAGATTATTATTATATTCCGAAGGATATACGGCATTTACTCATATCATTGTCCTGAGAGGAGGACGACCCAAGGAAACTGAATTTGTTGTGTGTGTTTGCTATTGTTTGCTTACACAAACGCCTCCTGCCGGAAGGTACACCATGATACATGTGTCTGTGGATATAAAAGATTTGTCCCACTCTCCCAAGTGCCAGATTCTGGTGAATTCATTAATTTTTGTCACTCATCTTGAGCGCGCGGAGGGGGAAGGAGACGAAGAGGAAAAAAATATGAAATTACTTTCGTCTTATTCTAAGCGGATGTTGGACAGGACACGCTTGTCCATTATTTCTCTTGATGAACAAGTTAATTAAAATATTAAATGGAACGGGAAGATACTGATTGGATTTGCTTTCTCATCGGGGGGGCGAGGAGGTTAATTTGAGGAGGATTCCAGCTATTGGGGTGGGAAGGATTAGAAGTAAGTAACTGGGAAACAAAAACAGTCAATCGCTGTTGTGCGACTGATAAAGAGACCGCTACGGCTGGAGGTAGACTCCTACTCAAGTTAGACACTGTCAATAGAATTCCTAACGATCTGGTGTCAAATCTGCCGGTGGATACGAAGCTCTGAAGTAATAACCTGTACTCTGGGCCATTGCACTCCCACTTCTTTGGGCTATCCTTAGCTTTAAAGCTAATAATACGTGCTGTCCTGTTGGGATCCCTCCTGAAGAGGATTAGCGTTCTTTCGATATTGTCCAACTCTGGCTGCATATCATCTGCATCGCATTCCATTACCTAGAGGTTAGATGCAAGTGGATCTAAGGATCTCCGACTCATTAGTCTGTCTTCCTTTCTCCTAAGGACTCTGCAAATATTGACTGATGTCTTCCCCCGTGAGGGTGTTGAACTCCTTTGGCTTTCAACGGCCCAACATGCATACTGCAAGGGTAAACCAGTAGAGATTGTTCTTCACACCTTGGTGCAGTCTTTACAGATCATAGACTTCTCCATGGTGATCTTTCTCGACATTGAAGGCATGTGCTCGCAGACCACAGTGGCGATCCTGGCAGTGACAACAGGCGTTTGTGAATCTGCCGTAAGAACAATACCGCCAGAAGGTATCACTTTCTTTATCGACAGCCACCTTGTGAAGTGCTGCCGCGAAGAGCTTAAAGTTCTTGGAACTCAGCACAATGTTCTGCTCTGCTGGGTCCCTGGGCATGGGGGCGTAACAGGAAATGGAAAGGCAGATGAATTAGCAAGAAAAGCTTCATCCGATCCACTAGAACTGACTGACCTCTCCATAAGGGCTCCGCCTTGCGTTCTCAGGCTTGAAGCAGGGAAACTGAATACGAGAGAGGCGAATCTGACTTCCCTGGAAACTTGCATAACTGCCAACTTATGACCAAGAAATGACTGAGAGAATTATTCGTAATGACAGACGTTCACTGCACATGCTCACACCTAAATAAACTGCGTCGTACGGAAGAAGAACTCTGCAGTGGATGTTGTAGAGGACACTACCCACTTCCTCTGCCAGTGCCCTCGACTCCAAAATTCCAGGTACAAACACCTCGGCTAGCACTTCTTTCAGGATTTAGGAGAACTCTCCAACGCCAACACCGACATGTCATGGAACTCCATCAGAACAATGGACATGGAGAACTTTTCTAAACCCCCCTATGGATGACACAATGGGTCTGTTCTGACCTGAGTGCGGCGGAAGTATTTCGATTCCTCTGCCAACTCACAAACCTAACCTTATATAGGATCTGTATGCTTCACCTTTCTTCCAGCTAAGTGCCAGCCATATGGTGGTGAACGAAGAGGTGTAGTCTTCTTCTTCATGTGGAGAAGAGCGTATCTCCTCTTAGCCTATCTAAAGACACCAATTTTTGGTAGTATTGGACAAGCATATTTCAAGCTTGTTGTCAATTACTACTCCAAGGAGCAGCTTATAGAAGGCTTCAGCTTACCACTCTATGACATTATCCTCTCGGCGTATTAAGGCCTTAATCTTGTACCTCTTTTGGCGAGAGAAAGATATGTAAACTTTACTAAAACTCTAGTTGTTTTTTGGATGACTAAGGTCTGAACGTTTTGATTCCATCAGTCCAAACTATATCGGGACACCAGTATGCGGCTAAACAGTGCGTGGGTTGGACTCTGCCCTCAAGTAATAAGTCAGCCTTATACCTAGTTTCCTCTAGCTGGTCACACCAAGTTGATGATGAACATAGGTCCTCCTCCATTTATTTGCACTACCTGCCCAAAAGCTAGACTTTCTAGTTGAGAACAAAGACCTCCATGACTCTACGTGCCGCAGATAGCTCAGTCACTGCATGTGAACTCTTCTTGCTAAGTCGATGTGATACTTCTTCTTGTATGGCGCTACAGTTCGGGGTGGACCTGGGTCTCAACCAATAAGCCTCTCCACTTAGCTTGGTTTTTAGCTAATTGCCTCCAATTGTGCACTCTAAGTTGGTCGAGGTCTCTACTGCGTCGTCCCTCCGGGTTTGATTCGAAGACTGTGCGAGCCGGAGCGTTGGTGTCCATTCGCTCTACATGTCCTAGCCATCTCAGACGTCAAATGTGCAGTTCTTTGACTAGGTCTATGTCGCTGTACAGGTCGTATAGTCCGTCTCGAAGCGACCAAGGATATCTTTATCTACTTTCAACAAAGCAGGACTGGAATGATCAGGGTCTTATACACAGCAGGGTCTAATACAGAGTCTCCTTAGTTCTTCAAGATAGGGCTTTACTGTTGTTGCATAACAGCCCCCTGAGTTCCTCCAATGCCCAAGTTAAGGCGTCTCCTTTATTGTGGATCAGGTTGCTTAGGTTCCATTCATCAGGCATACATTCATCTGACTAGATCTGAGTTGGTGTATGCTCTGTACCAGTTCATCCCCAGCTGCCTTGTATAGTTCGGCCGGTAAGAACAGCCAGATCCAGTAGCTTTGTTAGATTTCAGCTTGAATATTGCTATCCTCACCTCATTTAGGTCAGGTGTTCCTTTTGCCAGCTACAACGTCCTTTCAACAGCTGAATGTTTCACAAAAAAGACGCTGGATAGAGTGATTGAAAAAGCCCATATAAACAGACGTCTGTCCATCAACTGCCGTGATCAAGTAGTTCCATTAGTACCACCTATTCCCCTGGCGTCCTTATACACGAGTTTTCCAAAGATTCTCTCGTCTAAAAAAGAAAAAAACTTTCCATAAATTGGGATGAGTTAATAAAAATAACTGAAACTCATGTCAGATCTAAAGATCACAGCGCAATGGATAGAGTTTTAAACTTTCTCACCAAACTATGCACCACTCCCTCCCTCCGTCTCTGCGCGCACAATGAACATGAAAACAAAAGTTTCTCCTCCTGTGCAGGATCCTTGTATAATTTGCAGCATATTTCGTTCAATTTAAATGCGAAAAGTTTCCCGAAACCACCGGCAACAAGGATACATATTTCTAGTCCATCAAGTGCACTTTATCTGAAAAGTTCCACCGCCAAAAAAAACCCCAAATGAGGTCATGTTCGCCACCTGCTGGAACTCCTTTTCGTTCGAGATTTGTTCTAATCACATTTTGTTTGTATGTGGCGAGAGGAAAAAAAAACAAAAAAGGACAATAGACCTCCTGCTACAAAGATATCGATACTCCATTAAGTCGAGAGAGAGAATGACTATACAAAAGGACATAGGGAGGGGGTGGACGAGGGTTGATTATGTCAGCTCATTCAAAGAAAAGCCCCGAACAGGAAACTAACTCGTTTATTCCATTAAACCTAAAAGCCTCTCTCTGAAGTATAGTCTCTTCTCGTCGTCGTCGTCATCACCACATACGAGCTATACACCATCGCCCATCATCGTTTTGCCCGCTGGCCATTATACACATACTAATACTCTGTGTGTACAATGGGGGGAGCGAGGCAATAAAATAAAAGGAGGTGTCCTTCTCCTCCTCCTTGTATACCGTATCCGCACCCGCACACATAAAGTGTAATAAAAACTACCAAAGTGGAAAAATTACAACTCCGGCCAGAATGACCAAAAGACCAGAGAGAGACTCATTCAACCATTCGACCATGTTAAGGCCTTTGGGTGGTAGGTACTATTTTTTTTGCAGGAGCAACATTATGTTTTATGGGGGATAATTGGGGGGTGCCAGTTACGCTCTCAATCGAGAAACCCAATTATTTGTTACGGGCTCCTCCGCTCATGCAACCATGTCTTTATACATCTCTACTCTACACACACACAGGAGGCGAAGGACTAACTTAATTTCCGATAATTACCCGACAGCAAAGTGATTTTTATTTCTGCGTGAATATCTCCTCTCTCTCTCTCTCTCTAAAGGATCAAAGGCAACAACAGGGATGCAGCAGAAATTCTTTGTTTCCTTGGCTTGGTTTTAAGGGTTTTTTTTTTGTGTGAATCCTTTGGAATGGAAATCAATTTTAATTGGCAGCTGATTTAAAATGAGCAGCGCGGATTTTCATTGCGGAAATCTCCTCTCTGAGGGATTGAAGGTTTGTCGATGTCCTTTCTCACTAATTAGCAGGGCAGATGGTGATTTGTGTTGTATCTGTTGTTGGCTTCAATTCAATTGAAGGTAATTAAAAAACAAATTGCAGTTACAGTTGTGCGGTACAAAAGGGACTTTAACCAGGGCAATAAGCAAATTCCAATCAGAGGATTGGTGGATTGATTGAGGGAATTTAATTTCGATCGGAAGTGGAATTGGCCAGGGGTGGCACGGGACTGTGAAACTCTCGTCGGTACACTATGTAGTCGATTTCATAGTAAACAGTGGCCACTATCACAATGGGGCTTCACTGTAGCTGCGATGGTGAACAGAGGATTGCTAGGAATCGCTTCAAATCTTCCATGGGTCAGTGGTCAGAACGTCAGACTACTTTGCATGAAATCACAGTTCAAATAGCAGACACACAGTTTCATTTCAGGGTCCAGCAGTACTTGTATCAGACTTGTGTAGTTTGAGTCCATTCATCCAATCGTCCATTCGTCCATTCATCAAAAATGAATCTCTAACGAATTCCACCTAGGATTGGTCACTCTAAAGGCTTTCTCTCCCTGCGATGTTTATAGGAGGAGCAGCCTTATGCTGCAATGACTTACGATAGCACTTCACAAGCTTCACAAATGTTTCTGTATGACTGTGCCTTGCTGCTGTCAAAAAAGTGATACCTTCTGGTGGTTACGGTTGTATTGTCCTTCCGACAGCCACATGGACTACTGTTGCCACTGCTAAGACCTCAAACAGACTCTGCTAAAGTTCAGAGCACGAATTGTCCACGAACTGAACAAAAAAGATGCCAGCATTTAAGGTAGTGTTGCTAGGATACGTCCTAAGAAGTAACTATGACATTTTGTAAGTTAGGTTAGGTAAAGTTATAAAGGGGTTATGAGTTCATCATAAAGACACCAGGCACCATGATGGACCCATTGCGATCGTCTTAGTGAGTCTTAAATGACAGAACAAAACCTAAAGCCTAAATCAAGTCGACCAAGAAATCGATTGCCCTACAGAAGTTGAGGAGGTCGTTCGGTTGGTTACGAGAACCTACCTCTTCCAGAAATCTTTCTAGAAATACCCTCACATCACACAATATGTGCGTAATATCCTCCGAGGAGTGTACGTCGTCACAATATCTACAAATACCAGATTCAGATAGTCCTAACCTGCTGGCGCGTGTCTTCTCAAAAGACATTCAGAGAGGATCCCAATCAAACTTACTAGCTTAATGATTTCCACTGATCTTTTGTGGTTCATCTCTAGCCACAGAGCTCTGGATACCCTATGCCCATCTATATTAGTCCATCAGCAGTTGGCCAAATTGTGTATGGAGTTGGTGATGTTTCTGTTGGCAACGCATAGCAATATGTGAATAATGATGCTGCATAAACCCCTCCATGTGCGTAAGTCTACTGTGCCCAATGCACATCTAAGGTCCAGTGATATCAATCTGACATAAAGCTAAAGGCTTCCTGCCTGAATTGGCGAGAACTGATTCCATGGATGTGCGTTTTGTGTTGATGGTTGTGGGATTTGAAATCTATTCTATGTCTACCCCCAAGACAATATGAAGTATTCAGCGCGAGGTAAAGTGAAGTTCATTTTAGGCTTGGCGTCCACTTCTAAAGTGTGTCCAATGAGCATCTTTTCAGGTCTGGCTTTCTCCATTAACAGACTAACCACTGCTGATTCTGATAATAGCTACTGTTTAAAGGACTAGGGCGACCTCTTTTTTGTGATTTAATCAAGGTCCTTGAACGCTATGGTGAATTTACATATCGTGGCCCGAAATTCGACTTTACTTTCTCTAGTTTTGATTTGAAATCCAAAGAACGAGAGTCAGCTGCAGAACTGAGTTTGCTTCTGCCGTTGGTCGACTTCTTCTCTTAGCTCCTTTAGTCAAAAGTCTGCTTGTACCTGTTGCATGTCGTACATGAACAGATTCACAGAAGATACACTGTTGCCTTTAACATAAGATTATATTTGGATTCCTTTTCTGTTTTTCAAGTCCCTTCATCTACTTGTTGTGGCGCATCATCCTTCATGCTGCTGCCTTGTCCTTACTCAGTCTAGATTGACTAATACTCCCGCTTTGGCTCACTCAAGTGCACTTTTGTAGATTTTTGGCATAAGAGTCGTACCACTCCTTATCTCCAGGATTTTGCGCTTGATCGCTTGTTCTATCCCTATTACTTCTGGGGGCTACACTGTTGGCTTCTTTTATCAGGGAACTTCGAGTCGAACTTCCTCTTCTTATATATTCGAATTTCTCTAAGTGAATCCATTTTGAGATAACTCGCCTCCTCATATTCCTGAATGAATTCCATCAGCTTCTTGCTGCCAGGCATTTTCACAACATCACCATTCTAGCTTGGCTTGTTCTGACTGGGTTCTAAGTTCGCTTTCTTCTCCATGCTCTTGGGTGTGCTCCTCCCTTTGATGTACATATGTTAAGCTAGGAATAGATGCCTAGACGCAACCTATTAAGCTGACCACACATTGTACGTGAAGCTGCCTGTATACTCTAGCCTTTGTTAAGCTTGTGATATGTCTTCCGGCAGTAGTCCACGACCAATCATTTGAATGTCTTCGGGATAAAAGAACTGAGAATTACTCCCCTGAAGTCTTTCGCCAGTCACACCATTCATTTTATCAGTTTAAGGTACTCTTCGTATGAGGGTATTGATATATGGCAGTCCTCTTAGTAACCGTCTGGAGGCTTGAATAGGTCAAATGATTTGATAGCTTACTCAAGACTCTAATGGGATCTAATTGGCAATCATCTTCCTCGCAGTCGAGCTTTGGCAGGGCTTGTGTGCATCATCTTTAAATCTTTCGCCAAAATTCGCTGTAGAGACCAAATATTGATGCCCGATTCCATGGCTCATCATCTAGCGTACGGTCGAGGAAGTAATATTTTCTTCTACGAGTAAAAGGCCATGACCATGGTACTGTCCCATGTTGAGTCAGACTCAAGCCGTGTTTGCCTTCGAGGTTCTTCAAGACTATGGTTGGTTGGTTGGAAGTCTCACTCAGCTTGGAGTCAATAATCCGACAACTGAGCAGTAGATTTATCAAATCGCCAAGTGAGCTGTCAACCTTCTCAGAACTGATAGTGCATCTGCTATCGCCAATGCATTAACATTGTTGAAAGCACCTTCTATATCAAAGAAGGCTCCTTATGAACCATGGAGTCTTCCATATTACTTACTAGTGAGTGTAATGCCGTCTCCACTGATTTACCTTTGGAATATGCATGTTGTGCCGCAGTTGTCTGTAAGCGGTAAGTGGATATCAATCAGTCGTTCTAGTGTTTTAAAGAGGAAGGACAATAGACTTATAGGTCTAAAATCTTTTGGATTAATGTGAGTGCATTTGCCTACTTTGGGTATGAAGACTACTTTGAACCTATCTCCATAATTTGGGGACATATACCAGATCCAGACAGGTTGTTTAAAGAACTGGCAGAATGATGCCTGACGACTTCTGCAATTCGGCAGGTATAATGCCATCGGATCCCGCTGATTTGTATGTGTCTGTGAATAGCCCAATTTAACTTGCTCTGGGTGATTATTTTTGATGATTCATATGATCCGTCATCCGCTTATGAGCTACCAGTAGCAGATTGAGAGAGTCTTCGCTAGAGGACCAGGTCCAGGACCCATTGCTTTTTTTGAGAAAGCTGGCTGTTATTGGACTAGAGGAGAGAATTTTCCTAAGTCTAGAGGCCACAGAAACTCCTTATGTGTTTTCGCAGAAGAGTTTCCAAGATTTGCGCTTAGCTTTTCTTCATTCTTCACTGTATATGTGTAAGGATGCCTTGTACAAGTCCCAGTCTAGCACATCTGAGCTACCCCATACAGTATGGTGAAGGGTAGCGTCACAGACAATGATTAGATCTGCTTTCTGCCTCCTCGCATCAGCGACCACTCTTTCCAGGTTAACCCCAAAAAGAGAGTCCATTTCATCATGGGCGCGATACGCCGAAACCACGTAGTAGGAGCCGTTCCGTGTTTCAATTCTTGCCGCTTGTATTGTATCTCGGTCGCTGTAACAAGGGAGTAATGTTACATTGAGGCTATTTTTCACCAATATACACGATCTATGTTTACCTTCGGCCCGTGCATACAGGCAGGAGTAGTTAGGAGTCTTGAGTCCAGAAACCGGCTCTTGGATCAAGACTATATCTTCGCTGTCTTTTGAGAGTCTCTTCTTCGGCAGATACCTTGATGGAGTGGTGGAGGTTAATCTGAACTAACTGCAGCATGAGTCCAGTGCTTCCGAGTCTAAGGGCGATCCAAGTAGTTCGTCCTTACTCAAAAGTAGAGGATATTCATTATTGAAGCAATCATCCGTCTTCATGTCATACAATTTGTCTTCTTCGCGTGGGGTGGTGCTACGAGTCATCGCTCTCCAAAGTTGGAAAGGAGATGCGTAATTCGGGCACATTCTCTGATAAAAAGGATCCATGGGGTGGGAGGGGAGTTTGCCCAATTCAGAGTCTTCGTCTTTCTTGTCCCTTCAAGACTATAGCCTTCTACGGTTTATCTGCCTGTTCTTTTTTCCTCCACATATGACAACAAAAGGTCCAATTTGTTCGCTCTTCATATTTACTTAGATAGGATGCTGCCTTTTGGCCGTAACTGTGTCTACTGTAGTCGCTGGCTACTTGATCTTCACAACTGGAAGCAGCGTGCCCGGGACCGCAGAGGATGGCAACGATGTCTCAGGCAGGGACTCTTACAGGGTTGGGAGCCCTTTAAGTAAGTAAGTAAGTAGCTGACTAGCTAGTGCACCCTCCGCTGGCCCAGTTAGCACTCGGCTTTCCCTCTTGATACTTGAATGTCCTGCGGCTGATTTCGGAAAATTTCCAGTCAAGCCTAGTGTTACCAAACGTAGCAACACCTTGGTACACGAATTCCACAGATTCGCGATGGGCAACAAGGGATAGCATTGTTATGAACGACGGATGATGATTGGGTTCTGTTTTGTTTTGGAGTCGACTTGATGCATATAATCCTCTAAGAAGGACGTCCAAACTTCATCCTCTTTTCTGCATTTAAAAGTTCCCTAGATACTATTACCCGCCCGCACAAAAGCCAACCCCTGTGCAGCTCCTCAAACCCTTTGATTCACTGCTAAACTCTCCACTTTACTTACTAATTCGTAATTAATACAAAAGTTATTAACTTTCTCCCCCAAAATTGTATCATTGTCAGTCATCTAATTGCTGAGTTCACTTCCAATTCCCCTAAGACCACACACACAGCACAGCAAAGCCGCCACGTAAGCTAACTTTCTGCCCGAATTAAAGTTTCCTCCTTTCTCTCATGGTTCTTATGAGTTGAGTATCCTTCCCGAGGGATTATCGACGTTCAAGTGATTCTATAGAATTAATATTGAGCGCAGAGCATGTGTACTCGAAAATACTGTCGCGTACACATTACTTTTGTCAAGAACATCGATTTTTTTTTTATAAATAGCCCGCGGGTACCCGTACCCATACCCCATTCAGTTAAGTGGATTAACTTAACTAACAAAGCAAATGTTCAATAGACTACCAGAGAGCCACAGTAAATACAGCTTTCCAGTTCAATAAATTGGAAAAGATACTTTCTATAGGATGACCAACCACCACCATGTCTATAATTAGTTGAAACACACACTCGCAGAGAAGAATGTCCACCGAGAGTCCACCGAAGGCGGTTAATACTCATATTCCACTTGAAGTATCTGCAAGTTTATGGCAAAAGTATCTAGCATATGCCAGCGATTTGCAGTACAATAAAACAAAAAATTAATTATGTAGATAGGTTGGGGTGGGGTTGAGAGTTTTATCCACCACACCCGCTGGAAGGACGATTCAACTTTTATCGGTTGGTTGTATCTCTAATAAGGCTCGAGGATTGAACAATAATCCGTCTATCCAATCGATGAAACCGTGACTTCCTGTTGGTTTTTCCTTTTCCTTTTCCTTTTCGTCTGTGAGCATGTGTGTGTGTGTGTGCTTGAGTCGCATGTGAGGGAATGTTATTGTTGAAAGGATATCAGGTTTAGATTTCGAGGGATAAGAGATTTGCAATGCCATCAGAACTCAGTGTGAATAATGTTGACATAGATTCTCTTTTCTCTTCTCTCTGTCTCTCTCTCTCTCTCTCTCTCTTTCTCTCAATGGATACAGGACACTGTGAATGTGTGTCCTTTCAAATATATTCGGGATGGCCTTTCGTTTTGTATTACACCCTCTTGAAGGCCGTGTTTTCACCCTCCATCGTCCTCTTTTGTGTTTGGTTTCTGTATTTTTTTTTTGGGTTACGGATGGTGGTCACACTTTGAGTGACAAGATTTGTTGTTAGCTAACGGTCGTGGGGTGGGCCGCCAGAGACGAACGACAGACCAACAACAAATTGACATGAAATATTCATTGATCCCTGTCGTTATTGTGCATTGGACACAATTGACTGGGATTTGTAGTGCGTAATAGGAGTTTTCTTTTTGCCCCGTGCTCCTTTCTGCAAAAGGATTCACACAATGGGGCGGCATCTTTGATTTGTGCATAATAATGAGGCTGGCAAGAGAAGTGTGGGCTATTAATGGGATGATTGTGAATTGACGTCTTTCAGATATCAGAACATCGGTTAGAGGTTAAATTGAAGCCTGATTTGATGAGATTTTTTTTTTTCCCCTATTGAAAGGACTACATGTCCTTGGGCTTAGGTTTAAATGGAGGACTAATAGTTAATATGCATATCGGGAGGATTGACGTCAAAGTAAGGCTTAAGGAAAATGAGAAGACATAATCCCAGTGCTATTTTGGACTCACGTAGACCCTGAGGTCAAAATGGGAAGTTTTGTGGTTGGGAGGCTTTTGGGAGTCGCCTTTCAGCCTTCAGCGAGGTTATGAGTCAGAGAAGAAGGACTGTACTGCATCCGTACTGCTCCTTTGTGCAATTTAAGAACCAAAGCCACGGAGGATCAGAAGAAGGCAATAAGAGTTGAGGAACTTTGAGTTCTGTGAGGTTTCTCTAGGTCCGTCTTAAAGGTCAGTCTATCGTCTGTTTTTGTTTGCCTCCTGGCCTTATACCATTGTTAAATCCAGACAACAGGAGCCCGAGCATGCAGAGTTTGCAGGACTACCATTCGTCATGACTTCTTGGGGCCTGTTAGCCTTCTATGACTTTCTTTATCAGTTCGGTGATTCGCCACTGTCAAAGCCTCGAAGGGACTTCATGATCAAGGCTACAACCTGTTCCACTTCGACTCATATTGTGCTGGATGTGGACTATGTGTGGATGTGGACTATGATGTCCTCCGGAGTGCTTCTCTGATTCTTTTCTCTAAGGCTCCACGCTCTGTAGAGTGAGCTCTGTATCGTCTCATTATCGTCCTTCATTCAAATTGGTAGGGGGGTTCATCTGATTCGCTCCAAGGGAGTCATGTTCTTTAAGGAGCTGGCTGTAGTCCCAGTCTAACCTCTTTCGATGTCCATCATCTCTTTGAAGAATAGTGTAACGCTTTCCGGTGTCAGGTTCTGCTTCCTTCTTCCATCGCAGACCTTTTATCCAATCCATCTGTGTCCTCTATTTCCGCCAGTTGTTTGTCATCACCAAAGTCTATTCATTTTGCCTCATTTCGGCATGGAATCGCCCTAGAGCTCATCATATTTACTCTTTCAATAGCATTGGTCCTAAGACCGATCCTTGTGACACTCCACTGGAACTGCTTAACTCCTTTATCTGTATTGTAGTGTAGCTGCCGTTTCTCGAAGTATTATTAAGTACTATTTGAAGGACTTTTGTGTCATTGTTGACCCAAGAGAGAGTCGCAGTTCAATATAGTAGTTGGCAATATCTTCTATACTAGAACAATCCACTCACTTGTGTACTCCCCAGTGCACCCAACCTCCCTCTCACAATCAATCAATAATACACAACCCAATCCACCCGCAGGCCAAAAACAAGTCCTGCCCAGGTGGCCAAATTCATGTTCACAAAGTATTGATCGCCAAACAAGAAGAAGAGAGAGAAATCAGTCCCTCTCTCCCCCCTTAGTTGTGTAAGAACATCATTATAGATATCATGTAATAGTATCCACATCCAATAAAAATTAACCACTTAAAAGACCAAATAATCTCACAGGATAACTCACGTCTTGGAAAAATTGCCTCAAGAAATAAACTTCTTCTTCTCTTCTCCACACATTCGTATCGTATCTAGATAGAGTTCCTGTTCAATTGGGACATGATAGATACAAGTAACTGTGAGAAATGAGAAAAGAAAAGATGAAAGAAGAATGATATAAATTCCTTCGATTTATTTAATCCTGGCAAGAAGAAGTATGTAATTCCTTTTTTTTTGCGAGGGTTTTACGTCCGGTTTGTGTGTGTGTCTCTATAGAAAAGCTCTGCTTCCTGTCGGGGTTTGTTTTTTTTTTTTTAATCCACATGTGAGGAGGAGGTTTTTTTTTTTTTTTTTTGTAAGGGACATCCCCCCAAGGTAGACGGTATCTTTATGTCACGGAGGAGATTTATCCTTTTCATTGAATCATTGTTACACGCTCGTATAGAGCGTGTGTTTCTGTGAAATAGGGTTCCAAGAAGTTGTTACTTGTTCTCGTCGCAGAGTGTGAAGAATTAAATTTAGAAAAATGTTTCAACATTTTATTATATTGGATTTTTGGGAGGATGTCAAGGAGGAGTTGGGATACGTATTTGGTTACTATAGCAGCTAGGTGGGCACAAAAGTAGTAAAGTAGTAAGTAAATCGCAATCGTAATCACTGGTGATCGCAATCGTGAATCGCAGAAAGCTACATGTGAACAGTGAACATAAGGATCCATATCGATGTTTAGCACATACCAGCCAAGTCGCTTGATCGCGGCAGATAATTGATGGACGCTCGCGGTGAGGTGAACCAGTCGCCAAATTTCTCCTTCACAACTTCGAGTGTTGCGTCGCCTTCTATGGCATGTAGCGCTCTGTCTTGTTGGAATCACAGCTCGGGTAAATTGATGTTGTCGAGTTGTGAACACAAAAAATTGGTTAACATCGCTTTAGACCTACAACCATTGAAGGTAGCAGTGTCTTGATATTTGGTGGGTTGTGTTCGCTCTATGACTGTAATTTTGCTTGTTGACAGCCCAAAAAGGAGCCTCTTTCGACAAGATGATTCCTGATCTCCGGCCACCGTTTCCAGCGCCCAATTAGAGAACTCACGGCGTTGTCTATCGTTGTCGGGCTTTAGTATAGTCTTATGTGTATGTAGGCCCAAATTCGACCCTCTGGTGATGCCAAATTCCAGCTTGTCGGCGCCAAATCGACATTTTTGGGTCTTCTTCGATACTGTCCACTACGGCGACTATATTCTCTTCATTTCACACCAATCTCCATCTAGTTGGTGGCTTAATGTCCAAAAGAGTGTCTTAAAGGTCAAACTTTTCCACGATGCGAAGAATGCGACTGCACACTGAAGCCGTGATGACTTCGATCTCACCATGAAATTCATGTTGTCTATCTACAACTAAGCTGCAATTTTGATGATTTTTTTTTACTAATTTCCTCACCATGAGTAAAAATGAAATGATGCATAGTAAAATGGCAATACTTCCTCAATATTTCGGCAGTTAGATGTCATGGGTAACTTTGACAGCTGCTGAAATATTTCACTTGAAAAAAGTATCATTACTATCTGGTCACCGACTCTAGACGCTCTTGTCTCATATAAGTTCCTGCGCTGAGAAAGAGAGAGAGAGAGCGAGAGCTTATAGGACCTTCTACTGTTTGGTTTCATAATTAAATTTCAAATAAATACCGATCATTTTGAAGCCCACAATTGTTCGCTTTAATGAGCAAATTCACTGAATGCTTTTCGCGCATTCAATCAATCAATCGACCCCCGGGGATGGAAACCCCTTTTTTGAAATACTCAATGCAAATGAATTGCCAATACGCGTACAGTAGATGTAAAAAATGTTTTAATATTGAAAAATAAGAACATGTGATGATGAAAATTTCCGCCCCAATACTTTGTAGAAAGAGACACTACAAACAGAAAAAAAAGGTTAAAAGCAAACATGTGACACACTATACGTTCGAAAATCATTAAAACAAAATAACACAACCCAACCTTCACACGATTTAAAAGGCTTCTCTCTCTCTCTCTGCTTTTTTTGTTAATAAAATACCATACGCATTCCTGTTTAATGAAAATGCCTTTCGAAAGGAGAAAAACTCACACAAGAGGTGGTACTGGTGCTGGTGTATACTCGCGCAGGCTGCTCCTCGTCGTGTATTTTTGAAAATAACATTTGGAAACATTTTACGCCAATTAAAATGTATCCGCTTTTGTATTTAAAAAACAAGCACTGAGTATGCAATTCCATACTGTGTTCTTGTACACAATGTAGGGTCGCATTGCAAGGACTCTGTGGAGCGCAAAAAAAGGAGCTCACGCATGTGGAAGAATGATAGGCGACCGTATAATGTGAATGGAGGATACAAAAAAAAAAAAAATCAGAGCAAGGTTACCAGCACGCTCGTGTTGCAGTCTTGTGAAATTTAAATATTTCTCTCTCTCTTGGCCTTAGAATGGGATTTGAAATTGGATAGAGAAGGATATTAGCG
Source organism: Chalcosyrphus nemorum (assembly GCA_949716465.1). Classification (NCBI taxonomy): domain Eukaryota; kingdom Metazoa; phylum Arthropoda; class Insecta; order Diptera; family Syrphidae; genus Chalcosyrphus; species Chalcosyrphus nemorum. The sequence goes on from OX454333.1 coordinate 26,462,434, forward strand.
ACCTTGATTCAGGAGGCAGTTTGTGAGAAGTCGCTTTCCACGAGGAGTCTCCTGATAATGATGAGTGTATATCTGTCTTTCGCTGGCCTTAACATCTGAATAGCGTCTCTAACAAGAGCCCTCAAAAGGAGGATAGACGACGATGGATAGGAACTCTCGAAAGAATCCATAGACGGTCTAGCAGACACCTTAGATGAACTTCGTTGACGTACTTAGAGCTCGGGGCTGGAGGATTTCCATAAGTGCGGGAGTGCTTTGGAATGGTAAACCCCATCTGCTTGTTTCAACAGGAAGAAGCTCTCAGTCACCCAGAAGCTAAACGCTGGCCTTCTTAGTACGACAGAAGGAGACAGAGTCTACTGTAACATCATCAAGCTCCACCAAAAAAGAGCCATCGGTATGAGGATAAGTGGTGACAGAAGGACTGCAAGACAAGACCAACAAGAGTGGAGTTCTGAATTGGAAGAGAGAATTCTACATAAAAAGGAAAGGGATTATGCAGCTCCCGCCTTCAAGGCTATGTAAGAGTCTTATGAGGGCGACAATGTCTCCAAGCTGGCTTCGAATTCACAACTTAGGCTCCTCGAAAGGGATTGCTATGTCGGAAAGCAAAAGCAGAGACTGATAGGGCAAGCAGGGAACCCATTTCCAGTCAGTGACTGGATCAAAAGACAGTGCAGTCATCAGAAAGCTAAAGAACAGAAAAGCCTCTGACTCTGATTGATTAGCTGAATGTGGAGGCGATATTTTGGTGCAATACATAAACCATGCCATCAGTCAAGTATTCATGGAGAAAGCATGGCCAACCAAGCCGGTCCTGTCCAACGTGTGGATGTCTGAAACCTTGTTTACGACACACTAATCGGCAGATGGGCAACAGATCAAATTCAAGTGAAATTCCTGGATAAGGCCAATGAACAACTCACCAGTCATTGGGGGACCTGCATTGATCGGGAAACTACAGACTGTCCAAAGCATGGATTGGACCAGTAGCGCAATAATCAAGTTCGTAATGTAGTGCTTGCTTGGACCGACCGCTTGAAGCACAGCCAGTAAAGCTGATTTGGCCATTTGAATGATGTTTTCTTCCAGATAAAATGGCATAAATGTAGCTTAAAAATAAGACTAGTATCAAGTTTATATCTCACACCGTTGTTATTTTGTTTAAGTTTTCTTTCCTATCGTTCTTATCTGGTCTCCCTAGATAAGGTTTGAATATTTACTCTTAATAAGTGGTGCCCAAATCGACTGGAGAGAGTTGAATGTATGAAATTTTTGCATTGGTTCATAATTCACAGTATTTCGAGTTCAATCCCAAGTACTTTGGAGGCGAATTACTCCATTTTGTTGAATGGATTCGTTCGGGACTTGAACACTTGTCTCGTTGCCTTTGTCCACTATGAAGCGATGGCTTTTGCTCTTCGTTGTCTCTGCTGTCTTCGCTACTTTTTCTGAATGGTTGCTATAGTGCTTCTAACTTTTCCCCTATCACGGGCAGTGACGGTTGCCATCCTCCCCAAGTCTATGGAGCAAGACTCTTACGTATGGATGTGCCAAAATTCAGCTGCTATACTTCTTACTGATCCAAGCATCCATAATGCGGATTAATCTCTGCTTTTCATAGCTCTTGGTGATGGTATCTACCGTAGTATCTACCGCTGTCCTTCTGTCATGATTCCCTGTTTGGCTCGCTACACATGTCGAGTTGCTAGAGAGCCTTCAAGTGAAGTCGAATGTATCCGCTTTCAACATCAATCTAGGCTTTATGGGAAAGTATCACCGTGGGAAATCGTTCCTTTGGACAGGGCTCCTTCTGCTTCCCTCTTCCTAGCCTCCTCAGTTGAATGTCCCATCAAAGTCTGTACATCTCTAAAGGGATCGGACTCTCCCTCCCACCCCCTATTCAGGACAACCATTAAGTTTCATTCCAATTTCAAAGTAATCGTCAGCACCATAAAGAGTAGCACTTTCAAAAATTGCCAACGTCTCTTGGCCATTATACTCGTACATCCCTCCTGAAACGATTGGGTTCGATCCAATAGGCAGTTTCAATATGCACTCAAGTGTGTAATACATTTTCACTGACCTCAATAAAATAACAAACTTCTCGCCTCTCCAATCGACTGTGTCATCCTATAATTAGAGCTTTCAACGGAGTTACCTTCACAGGATTCTATTATAATCCTTATCCAGAACCACTTAGACACAGTCTCCGCCCGCCCTCCTTCTGAGTTACGAATTTATTATCTACACTTAGCTTTACACTCGAAAGGATATGGATTTTTATTTTATTTTCTTGAAATCCCAATCAAATTGCATTTGTCGTCCTTAAGAAAAAACTTGTAACGGCAATTTTAGCCAATTGCTAAGTACATAGCCCATTGAACACGACAAATTATTGCGGCTTTATACCGTAAACGTATACCGCATAAAATATCCTTGCCACTGTTTTTGAATTAATGTGTCCTTTATTGCTATTCGAACGAATGGTGTGTGACTCTCCTGCTGGATGACATACTTACTACTCTCGGCAACCCTTTTGTCGAACAGTTAACTCCACGGGATAATTCAAGTATCGATTTACTACCTTTTGTAAGGACATTTATTCTCTCTTCTTTTTTTGCGCCTCAAAGTATCACTTTGTTGCAGGAGGCGGAGGAGGTGGAGATGGAAAAAAGTAAATTCCCTCACGAAGGACTATTGAAAACCCACACTTAAATTGAAATAAACAATCGCATCCTTACGACAATGACGATAAAGCATCACTCTTCTTCATCCTTTCAATCGGTGTGTGTATCCTTTTGGACTTATTCCTCGGATATCGATTTCTATCTCTTTCTCTCTCTGTATCTGTGCATGAATAAAACATTAAGTCAAAGAGAAGTTAGTCGCACTTTAACACCAGGTGAGGGCTGAGAACAACGGCGGCGGCGAATCCATTGTTCAACACAATGCCACACATACTCGTAGTACTCGACAGAAGAAGGCGACAACGTGACGAGAAAAATATCCTGCAGGACATTTATCTTTCTTCGATTTGTTATTCGATGTTGTTTATGTATGTTAGCTGCCGCCAGGCAACACTGTGTTACTACCAGCCGCCCTTCCAAACACATGCGTCTGTAGAACATATGCCCGGAGGGCAGTATCTCTTCCTCTAGTCAGTCGTTTAGTCAGTGGATAATGTATTCCTCCTCCTCCTCTGCTCCTGGTTACTCTCTATTATCTCGGCTTCAATGGATGTTAATCCATTGAAGAGGTTATAAAAGAACTAGTATGCGCATTGATTATCCCAAATGGCGACTGCTGCATCCAATTGAATGCGTTTTTTTGCAATAAAAATACAAGGATACACAGTCCTATGAGAGGGATCCTCTGGTTCAGTCATGTGAACGAATTGTTTTATTAGGAGTGAAGTGTTTGGAGCAACACACACTCCATAAAGCAAGTGGGTGAGGGTGTGTTCCTGTGTAAGATTATGAATTGCATTTCAATATAAATATACTTAAGGATGCAGCATGCCAGCCAGGAGAGGGTGACTTTTTCTTGTGGAAAATTTAACACTTGATTTGAGTTGAATTTGAATTCAATTTGCACATGAGAGGACGCTCAATTAGAATCAACTTGTTCGACGAGGAGCAGGAGGTATTCAATGCTTCGTTTGAATGTGTATTTGAGAAGCGCAAATGGACTGGGGTGTAATGAGGCTTATTGTCGAGGGTGACACTTGATGTGAAGATGAAGAAAGGGGAGAGTCTTAGCATCGGTACGCCCAATATAACTCTTCAAACTGAGTGAGCTTTGTGATGGTAGCAGACCGGATAGAAACGATAGGCACACATATTTAAATAAAACAACAACGGTGTAAGATATGAGCTTGATCCTAGTCTTATTTTGAAGCCACATTTATGCCATTTTATTTGGAAGAGCTGATCATTCAAATGGCTTCGCTGGCAGTGCTACAAACGATCGGTCTAATTTTTGATAATTTAGTGCAATCTGTACGGCGTTCACTCGTCCAAAGTAGACTAAGGACTTGATGTAGTCTTAGAGAATCCGTCAGAGCTTACAGCTTTAGGTTCATTTCTTCTATTTGAGGTTGAATTCAACACAGTATTCTAGTACGCTCTTAAGGAATATGCACCCCCCTTTTCGCCCTACAAATTGAATCCTTAAAGCGTTGACCTACTTCACATAGCCTTGATTCTATTCACCGTACACGCATTACTCCACTTGCTATGTCCTGTCACGTTTCAACTAGAAAAGCCTCTCTGTCAACACGGTACACCATGTTGACTCAAGGTTACTACGAGTTACTACATCCTCTTATCACGCCTGCACAACTCTTTACACTCGTATCTCCTCAAAAAGAAAAAAAAAATTGAAATCGTCCTTTACAAACGCCAAGTCCTATTAACACACACATCCCAGCGCGATATGCTAATTCCATTGAGCCTTATCCGGGGGAAAGACAACTTTTCATTTTGTAAAATAATTACACACGAACTTTTTGGTGTGTAGACTTCCGCTTTAGTCCTTTCAAACTGACACACAAGACAGAGAAATAAAAAAACAAACTCATATCATGAGACGCATGTTGTCTCTCTTTGTACACACAGTAGCGGGGATAAATTAATATCCTTTCTCATGGTATAATCCAATTTGCATAGTTTACACAATAATTGCATTATTAACAAGCAGGAGTTGTCGTTGTATCCTTTTTTATTTTTTTTTGGGGGGGGGGGAGGGAAGGATCTCATGCAAGTGTTTGGTGAGTGTATGTACTTTGTAAATTTATTTCAAACTTTTGTGTGACACATCTCGCTTGAAATGGTAATTAGCATAAACTTGAATCCTTGCTTGCGTTTGCGTGTGTGTGTGTGTGTGTGTGTGTAGAAGATAAAGTTTCGAAATTATGTGTACACACATACATAGTAAGCGCGGACCAGGAAACTTATATATTTGCCATCATTATTCACTTTAAGGACTCATCCACGCGAAGTGAATGGAGATAATTTCCAAAGTAGTTTCTTGGTAAACATTTTGAGGATCTCTATGTGTGTGTGTGTGTTTGTACGATTGAGATTAATATCGAACAATGTTTCGCTCTCTCTCACTCTAACCTCTCCTACGTGAATTGGTAATAAGTTTTCGAGGATAAAAGTTAACTTGGCTGGCGTCTCTCAGAACTTTAATGAATGGAGAAGGACTAAATGTTAGAATGTTGCGCTAATGCTTTGGAATTTGTTATCGCCAAGCATATTTGTCGCAAAAGTTACGTGTGTTGCCGTGCAGATAAGTAGATTTACAGTGAAATTATTTATCTGACGTTTGGTTTTAGGGCTCGTAAATTGGATCCTTTTTTGACCTATTTACCTGGATTAATTGGCTTGTGGAGGATGCCTTGTAAGACATCGAATCTGTTGTTGTTTTGGAAGACCTAAAGAACGCTACGTGCTTGGTATGCAAAGGAGAACAGAGTCCTTTGATTTATCGCTCTAAAGTTCAAGTCATATCTTAAACATGCCTTTGCTTGTTTGATAAACTGCTGCCGAAATCCTTTGTAGAATATAAAATCTGTCATCTTGAGAGCACTTAGGTCATGACTGTCCTATAGAATCGTTAGTTTTGTCCTGTCACTGATTTGTATACCTTTCATTTAACATTTGAGCTTTAAAGGACTTCGTTCTTTTAACAAAGTTTGACGAGGTTCTGGTATTATGCTGACTCCTTCCCTGCAACTTGTACCCTTAACCCTTATCATACCCTTGGTCTTCACTGTCGTCAAAGCATTTCATCAGACATACATTTCCGTTCGACCATCTTGGCAGCCAGGACCAGTCTGCTCTTCTATATAAGTTACTTAATATTTGGCATGATCCTTACTACGGCATTTTGTACATGTTGCTTAAAAGTTAACCTTGCATCAACAGTAACGACTATGTACAAGGTAGTACCCACTCTGGTTTAGAAACTACAGTCTCCATAACTCGTCCGCTGCTGATAAATACTAGTCCTTGGAGTCCTGTACCATTCCAATGGCTTCATTGCAGTCGTACTCGAAACACTAATTCTTGAAGAAGTTTTGTCACTACACTGCTCACTGTATCATCAGCAAAGCTACCTAAGAACGGCATCGTGCATAAAATTCCACAGTAGTGGACCAAGGTCAGAGCCCTGGGGGACACCGCCTGTGACGTTTAAGATGGACTATGTAGTCGATGCTTTTGTGGTTTCGGAATCCTTGAATATATCAAAATCTTATGGACTTCCACATGTTTGTACTGCCTTAATAGTGGAATTACTCGATGGAATCAAGCATGCCGAAGAACTGCCAAGGCTCAGCCATATATTGCAGAGTCAGGTTAGAAAGCCTCTACTTCCTGCTATAAACCTTCCCATCGCATAGCTAGCTATTGACCAGCTACCTTTGCTCGTTTTAAATGCTATTTGCTCTTAACCTTGAGGACTTCTCAAAGACGTCTGTGGCTTTCCTAAAGAGTTATCCTGTTGTACCAACATTCCTCCTCCTTCATTTAAATAACAAATAATCAAAATAAGTAGCATTTGTCTCACCCATCGCTAGACTCGCTCACGGATTTTAGAAAAATGAAGGCCATAAGCGGCCATGTCACGAAAAGGACCTTAAAAGCTAAATAAATTACCGGAAAAAAATCTCTGGCAATTTATGAACCTGCAAAGTGGCGCCATTTAATTTTATTTCTTTTCTTTTTTCGACTGAAAGATTTTCTATCCTGATTATTGTGTGAGCCGTGTCAATTGTACACACTGTGCTCATCCTTTTGATCCTGAAAAATAAAAAAATAAAAAAACACCAAAAGCAATAGAACAACACTAGCGCGACGCATCGTAGAGGAGTATAGAATGTCCTGGAGGTTGGTACCGTTGTGTTAAAGAAAGGCAGGAGAAAAAACCTCCAGTAATAAATGTCTGTTTATTATCCTTGGTATCCGTCTCACTTTGCACGTTCAATTCCCCTGAAGTTAGTTACAGTTCTTCTTCTTCTTAAAATAATGTTTGATTTTCTTCTTTTTTCTTCTTCTTGGTTGTTTGTGTCTTCGTGATGATTTTTTGCGTATTTTTTTTCTCATCTTCTTTATCGTCCCCACAATATAGTTATTTACCGTACGTTCGAGGGGGTGTTTTAAATTACGTTCATGTGCCCTAAAGCACGTTTTAACGTTCCTCTTGCTATTTTTTAAGAAAAAGTTTTTTGCCTTTTTTTGCCGCTCGTTCGTCCTTTGTTCTAAGGATTCTTTTCGTTCGTTTTTGCCACCGTGCGTCGTCAAGCCTTAACTATTATTCTTAGGTGTGTAGGTGGATATAAATCCTAGCCTATGGCAAAATCGGATATTGGGGTGCGGGTTACAGTAACCTTATCACAGCTCTTTATTTTTCCTATCATTCTGCAATCCTGTTAGAAGAGGTGAGAGCCGAGAGGACAAAAAAGAAAAAAGCCTAACGAAAAGTATTTCATTTGTCACAAAGTATAAGGTTACATCCCGTTGGAAGGATGTCAGAGGAATAAATTAGAATAAAATGGAGAAGAAAAAAATCAGGACGAACAAAAAAAATACCAAGGAATGTGAAATATGTTTCCATTTGCATTGCAGAGAGAGAGAGAGAGGGGCAAATCCATCTGACATGACAATTTTTTTTGTTCCTCGATCTATAAATGATTGAAAATAAAAGGACGATGGCGCGCTGTAGTAATCGTCAACACAGGAAGGAGAGATGCTGCCCCGGGGGGATGTTTACTGGTAACTTTTGACCCAAAGATAGCAGACGATGCAGAAAAGTTTGAATTTTTTCTTTTTTTTTTTTAATTTGAATGCGGGAGAAAAGTTTCGACATTTTATTTTTGAAATGGAAATGAGGAGAGACTTTTTGGAATATTTCCATGTCAATGAAGCTTCTAAACGGGAAAAAATTGCCGGAAGTCTTATATGACTTTTGTTTTTAGGGTATTCCTCGCTGGAGTGTCCTTCATTTGTTTTCTGTTGAGAGCGGTGGATGTGATTATTCGAGGGCTGAGTCTTTCTGGATAGATACGTTGTTTTGGTGTTTACCAAATGGACGCTGGATTCTACAACCCACACCGTGGGGCTGTGTTATGTTGATGAGCATACAAATACAGTCAAATAGGGCTTCAGTAACTTTGAATTAAAGACCAAAGATTTCTTAAAGGCGAACTGTGGGCGCCGTGTCACAGGGTTCGAATCCCATCAAGTTCACGAACCTACCCCTTGTGAGTGGTCTGGCAAATATCCAAGAGTATTATTGGTATGAGAAAGCCTGTCACAACATCTCTGCTCTTCGAATGTGTCAAGGTCTAAGAATTCTAAATAAGGCACTTGAATCGATCTGGAAAATCGACGTTCACAGCCCTCTACAATAGAAAATCGTCTTGTGTCTATTTACACGCCATAAACAACCCACCAAATGGATATTCTCCATGATCAGCTGCAGAGTAATCACTGTAAAGCTTGGACTTCTCTCGATAAACCCAAGAACTACAAAAGATTGTCTTCATAGGAAGATCCTTGAGACAATCCTCACCGACAGTATGCGCCTCGGACTTCATTCAAAATAAAACGAATGCAATGTGAATCTCAGATGCTCCAAAAGAGCTCTCATTCTTCTGACGGATACGACAGGACAATCACATAATAATTAGGTGACTAACCGATTCGACTTCTCCTTTGGCCCTGTAACTTTTGAAACTCCAGAAACTAAATATCTTCTTGCTACAGACCGTCCATAGTTCCTTGACTGTTAAGCATGTCTCCAGATGAAGTATGTACGATTAATGGAGTCATCTTCTAACTTCTTCCGTAAGGAACTGCTTGGGAAGGGCCCGCGATAAGTTCTGCTAGCTCATCAACCCTTTCGTTTCCTTCGATATCCATATGCCCTGGTACCAAGCTGATGGTCACCGCATTAGCTCTGGATATCTCGTTTGATTTGTGGGATCTCACAAGCATCGACCTAATCGCAATAGAGCTCAGAGCCTAATGGACCGCCCTGGGAGTTATGGTCTTTTCAAGGATATTATTCTCGAGTAAAAATTCAGCAGCCTGTATGATGGCTTAGGCTTGAAAGACTATGCAGTCGGCGATTATTGTGAATGAGCGGTTCTCAATAAACTCCAGCTCTCGTACCAACCCTCAGTATAGGACGTCATATCCTTAGTCTTTTTGGTTCTCCATTTTTCTCTAGCATTTGGCTCATGTTTCCGTCAATCCACTGGTAGCCTCCTATCGGGACAGTATGAAGGCATAGCCACAACCGGCTTTCTCAGTCTTATGGTGGGCCTGGGCGCCAGACCGAGATTGAATTTAAGGAGGCAACTATTAGTTCATTAAGCATCCCAGTCGATCCCAAATCAAGGTGGAATTCAAGGAGGAGGAGGACGATGATTGGGCTTATTTGAAAGCTGATATTGTTTCTTAAGTACTATCCTTAACTAATACAACTTCTTGTAAGGCGACCCAGTTTAGAGTGAACCTGGGTCTCAACCAATAAACTTCTTCACTTAGCCTCCAATTGCGCACTCCAAGTTGGTCGAGGTCCCCTTTAACTTATACGCGCCAACTACGGTGACTCTACTACGTCGTCCCTCTGGGTTTGATTCGAAGATTCGCTCTACATGTTCTAGCCATCTTAGGCGTCCAATGCGCAGTTTTTTGACTAGGTCGATGTCGCTATACAGCTCGTATAGTTCGTCATTGAATCTTCTCCTTCAAAATCCGTGGACGTAAACGGGACCGAAAATCTTAAGATTAATTATTCTCTCGAAGCGATCAAGGATATCTTCATCCGCTTTCAACAAAGAGTATGTTTCAGCGCCGTAAAGCAGGACTGCAATGATCAGGGTCTTATACAGAGTCTCCTTAGTTCTTCGAGATAGGCTTTTACTGTTGAACTGCTTTATTAGCCCCGAAAAAACAGCGGTTAGCAAGTGTTATTCTTGTTAGAGTTTATAGCAGAGCCAAGGTAGACAAAGTCCTTTACTACCTCGAAGTTGTAGCTACCCACTGTGACGTTTTGTCGAAGCTACACTTATATACAGCTACTGTATGGCCATTTGTACTGCCTAGCTTTCAACTGGAATCAGATAGTCTAGTTTGCCTAGAGAGCTTCTCGAACCAGAGCACCCTGGCACCTCAACCTCCCACATGAATAAATTGAATATTTTCCCTGTAATCAGTTGATATCCTTTCAATCCTCTCTCATCATATTTACGTCTCCTTAAGTACCAGCCATAAAACGATCTCACATTCTTCAAATTTAATAAATCCTTAATGCACTAAGATAGGATAAGAACCACACCATATCAATCATTTTAAATTGAATATTCAAGAGAGTCCCTTTAACGCAGGGATACGAGTACGAGTATGTATCCTTTTCAACGAGAGCCAAAACACGAAATAAAATTCAATAATGTTGGGTACATAGTTTACTCCCCCGAAAAAAAAAAAACACTCCATTTCAGATAATCAATCATATTTTCTGGAGGAAATTATGGCACAAGGATTAAGATAATATGGTGACTAAATTGCTTCGAGAGATTGTCACAATAGATGAATGGTTGTGCCTCTTCTCAATGCCGAAAGAAAACTTTCCCGAAAAGTTATCCTCCTCCGGCAAAAGAAAGGACTCCCTACGGAGGGCGTGTAGTTAGTTTTCGCTCTCTCCTTATAGATCCTTTCAAAAGACTAGATAGTCAATTGAACTTGACAGTAGCTGTCAAGTTGGTAAAAATTAATGAACGTCAGATAGATACACACACAGAGGTATATTATCTTTTGAAATTGAGTGGAAGAAATGATGGGAAAAAGGACTTGTTTTTTCCTCTGTGGGTTGGGTATTCATTTTTAACGACTAGGACATACATATACGAACATAACGGGCAATCGAATTGAAGAAATATTCTGCCATTCGTTTGGACAGTTTTAACGGATGTGAGCGATAAGTTTGTGTCAAAAAGTATCTCGAGATTTTTTATCAAATATTAATGGAGTGTTGTTGTTGATGGTATCTAGGATCTAAGTATGTTTCTTTTTTTTTTATATAAATATATAGGCGAAGTGCCAATGCCATCAAGATAACTAATTTTGACATTTATTCTCTTCTCTTTGCAGGTAAGCGTTTGTGGTTCTTGTCAAACAAATGACAGCTGTCAGTAAGTTTACATTTAACTATACACAGATGAGCATAATTCTATACCCATGTGTGATTTAAATGCTCTATAATACCGTTAAGTTAGGCAGGGTACACATTTGTTACTGTTCTAAAAAGTGACCATATAAGAATGATAGCAAAACAAATTTCAGTAAAACAACAGCGGAGTAAGATATAGAATTAATTTTGGCCTTATTTTGAAGCTACATTTATGCCATTATGAGTGGAGGAGAACATCATTCAAATGGCTTCCTAAGCTTCGCTGGCAGCGCTTTAAGCGGTCGGTACATTTTTGATGAGTCAGTCCAATCTGTACGGCGTTATTTCGGCAATAACGTCCCGAATGTTAGCCTAGACCTGGTCGAAAGTAGGTAGCTTATTAACTTGAAGTAGTCCCAAAAAGAGATGTCAGTTCGCATGGTCGTGGTACCTAATGAACGCTCGCCGTAAGACGACCCAGTCGCCATATTCCTTCTTCGGGAGGTGCGATGTTTCTGTGGCATTTAGCGCTGTCTGGTTGGGACCACAGCTCATATATGTAGGTGTTGTCGACAGCTGTACATCGTCCTCATTTTGGTGGCTTAAGGTTCAAAATTTTTCAACAGTGCGACGAATTTCCTGCATACTGAAGCCATGATGAAGACCGAACTCACGGCTAAGTTTATGTTGCGTACTTACAACTGAGCCGCCATTTTGATCACATTTTTCAATGATTTCTAAACGTTCAGCGAGCTTTAAATGATCCTTGATAAAATGGCAAATTTTAGTGAATATTTTGACAGCCAAATGTCACTGGTGGCTTTGACAGTTGCTGAATTATAATAATGGAAAAATGTATCACTGCTTGCTGGTCACTCTATCATTCACGACGAGGTTCAAGTTGCTTACTTACAACTAAGCCGCCCGTTTGATAATATTTTTTAATGATTTTTGAACATTCAGCGAGCTTTAAATGATCCATGATAAAATGGCAAAACTTAGTGAATATGTTGACACCTAGATGTCACTGGTGGATTTAACAACTGCTGAAATATAGTAATTGGAAAATATACCACTGCTAGCTGGTCACCCCATCATGAGCAGGAATCTATTGTGTCATTCATCAGCAGCCCTTCTAGAGAAGGCGTAGACGCTCTTCACGGATGCTTCAGTGGTTGTATCTATTGCTTTATTCAAATGCCTTCAACTGATACAGAGACTTGTAGTGATACCAGAACTGGCTGCATGTGAAATTTGTTCGTAGACAGTCTTATCAGTGGGAGCATCCGTAACGAGAAAGGCAACTTGCTTGTAGTGTACAAGTCTTAAAGGGTAGGATCGTCCTTAGATATAGAAAGATGTCCATATGTTGCGTGCACTCTTTGGCTGTGGGTTAGCCAGCATCAGCCACTGGTGCTGAGACCCTAAGAGCTTTTGCGCCGACAGTGCCACTGATATTAGGGTCCGCCCAAGAAAAGCGATCGAAGGCAATAGACCTTCTGTTGGCTGGTACTCTCACGCTTTTTAGGACCGAACCTACCAAAAGGAACCTCTCCACCGGAAGGACGTACGATAAGCGGGCGTTGCACTACTTCAGTTTCTTTTCTTCAAGATTATCCGTTAATGCTTAGGAATTGCTTTTGAAAAGCCTCCTATAACTCTTTTTCCACATTAGAGACTCGAGCGAACTCTCCATAGTTAGTTTCCAGTTGATGTCTTCTGAGACAATGTCTTTGAAAATTGTTTTCTCTAAAGTTGGAGGTTCTTATGAACGCCCTGCACTTAGGAGTACAATCCCATCATAAGCCCCACCCTCTAGACACAAGTATAGTTCCCAACTTCAAGTCGTGGACTAAATTACTTTCTCGAAGAAGAAGCAAACTAGGTCACAGACGTTCCTAATGGCAACAAACAAAAGCCATAAATTCAGTCCTTGTCCTGGACCACGGAAAACTTTCATTTCATGCGTAAACGAGTGTTTGCACTCTCCCTCAACACGTACGGATGTTAAAACACATCAACAAAAACAACAACAAAAGCCAAGCTCACTCTGGCCGTTTAAAATAAACATTAAGACGAGAAACGAAAAACATTCGCATCACAACACAGTGTCATCACAATGGCCATTGTGTCAGCAAACTTCCACACTTAATGGCCGAAAATTTGTAAAAAAAAAATAACGAGTCCTCTCATCCGAGATACCATATACCAAAAGGCATAGCTCCACCACCACCACCACCGCACACAGGAACAAGCAAATGTGATGAAAATTGTGCTGAAAAATGTTTTTCATTTCCATTTTGAGTTTTTTCATTTCGAAAACAATGAGTCTTTCTAGGATCATTGCCGCACAATGTACAAATACGAAACGCAAAACGTTTACGAGCATCCTGTAAGCGGTTGCGATGCAAGGACAATGATAAATTAGTATCTTTCCTCTTTTATATTGGATTGGTTCGTTTTTTTTTTTCTCTGAAATGCAAAATATTTTGTAAAAATTTCATTTTCGAATGAGCACCAGCAGTGCTCTACTAATAAAGTGCAAGCAAAAGTACAGATACTTTTCTCACTCTCTCTCGACAAACAAATGTATAACATTAGCTAGTGTATTGTCCTTATTTTGTATGAAGGATACAGAGAAGCACTTTGTCCGAGTTACATTTGCAACATCAGGTGGGAATTTCATTTCGAAATTTAAGAATGCTGGCTTGTGATGCTTTTAGACAGTGATTGTGCCGGGGAGGGTGTATCTTACGAATCAAAAACGAACTGGATACCTTGTCTATTTGAATGGATACAAGGGTAGAGGTATTTTCATATTAAGGATACACTCAAACGAGTTGAAATTGTTGCAATTCTTTCGGAGAAGGGACTGATGTAGCTATGTACAACTAAGGGCATACATTCAGGGACATCATTCAGCATTTTGCTTGGAATTTAACTAAAAAATTGAGTGCAATCACCCTTTGGGTAGTAGGACCTCATCGTGTTAGATCTCCCCAACATGAGTGTTCTGTATCATATGCTTGTCGGACATGGTTGTAGAATAGGATAATAGTTCCCAATTTTTCTGTAACATGGAGTAGGAGCAGTGTAAAACATGCAATCTTCATTTAATCCTTAAATTTGCGTCATACCTTTGCGCACGTTTGACAAATATTCCAAGAGAATTTCATGAAGAACATTATCTTCTTCCAATGGCTATTTTGACAAAACGAATTGCAAGCAACCACGCCCTGATATACAGGGTGTTTCCTAACTTTGTTTCAAAACAAGTTGGGAGTGTTTGTTTGTAAATTTAACGAGGTCTTTTAACGCTTTGTTGTCCTCAAGGCAGTGAGTACTTTAAGCTGCTAACAACCACGCCCTGATCTATAGGGTGTCTCATTTTATTTCCCAAAGAGAGTAATGTTGAGATAAATTGAAATAAAAAAGATCATCGTCAGGTATCACCCTGTATTGTTCAAGATGATGAGTGCTTAAGGACCATAAGGGTGTCTCTAAATTGTTGTCTATTAGAAGCAAGGCCTAATAGCATGAGGCAAAAGAGTAGTGCTTAAGACGGGGTGTGCTTTAGGTTTATAAAAAGCACGAGTAACCACGCCCTGATTTATAGGGTGTCTCATTTGTTTTCGAAATCAAATTTGGTCGAGATACCTGATACCTTAAGAAGCTGTCTTAATCACGTTCAAGTATTAGTGATTTAAGGATTTACGATTCGGTTTTTCTTGGAGTTCCTCCCTAATTAGGGCCAAGCTTATAACATCTCGAATCAAGCAGAAATAGAAGATAGTAGATGTAGTTCCTTAAGATGTCTGTTTTATACTACGTGACACCTCACTCTAGTTTGAATTGACTTGAGTATACCTCATCAAGTGAGATAGCCTTTACGTTGTCGACGGCTTAAGGTGCCTAGTTATAGCCCGTTTATTCATCCTGCAGTTGGAGGAAGCTCTTGAAGTCCGTCATCTGGCGTGGGATGGTTCATGTACCCAACAAAATGTAGCCCAAGGATAGGCTATACTTTCGTATCTGAGGCTTTATAATTCGTTCTAAAGCAACCATTCAATCGTTCAAAAGTTGACCTTTCTGTTCTCTCTCATTATTTTTCTTCCTCCTCATCCCTACTGTTTCCGCTGACGTCCAAGTCTGCAAGAATTCAATTTGAAAAGAGTTCCCCTCTCCATTCTCCTCCCCTTTCAGAAAGTCCAATGGACCTACCTATTTTGGTTCAGTGCACTTGATAGAAACTTCAGAAACAAACAAACAACAAATGCACCCTACCATATGTCAAAGGTATTTCTAATTAAAAACCATCTACGCATTTTATTTCTCCTTCATGCTCTCAACTTTCTTTTGTTTATTTAATGAATTTATTATCAAGTTGAAAGGTCATACATATTTACCTTGTCATCATGTGTGGGATACATATGTATATGACTTTAGAAAAAAAAAAATACCAGCAGTACCTTCGCACATAAGATTGTTTTAAAGAAAAGAGAACCCCATTTCCAATTAAATCTTTGCGTGGGTTTTCAAAGCACGTGTTTCAAAATTTTCCCGACATAAGTTAAAGGCTACGCTTCGGAGACTAGCTATTCACATAAAAATGTCAACTGTCAAAATTCAAAGGAAGTAGCTGTAGATGTTCTCGTTTGTATACAATAGAAACGTATCCTAAAGGGTGATTCATTCAGAGGTAACTTTTTAAGAAATAAAAAACGATGATAGACTTAAATTTTTATCGATTGTATTTAATATCAGACAAAAGTATGAATTTCGATATTTATTTTTGAGAGATTATTTTTTTCTAATATTAACAGTAACTGTGCTTCATATGGTCCATTCTGAAGCTCAAGTTATCGATGACGCGTTCGAGCATTTCGAGTCATATTTGACTGATAAAGCTAGTAAAGTTCGCTTCCTAATCCTTAATTGTACCCGATGTCTCCCTATAGACTGTGAGCTTTATAAATCCCCAGAAGGAAAAGCCAAAAAAACCTAAGCGCGAAATTGTTCTCGCAATGAAGCTATGGTTCCACTAACTCTGTGCCACCACAGTCCATAATCGACCCTAAACGGTTCAGAATCACTATATGTGTCAATTGACCCTTGTCCGTCTGTCTGTCATTAATTTTTGGCTCGTAAATTTGTGCTTGTTCTATAAAATCCTCTATACAAAATTTAGGGAATAGAAAGCAGTATGACTTTTTTCACTTAGTGACACGCCCACTTTCAAAGACGAAAACTCCCTTTTCTCAGTAATTTTGCATGAAACTCTTAAAAATTTATTTAAGCAAATATGTAGATAATAGCTTGCTCTACAAATTCCTAATACATCATTTTGAGCCACGCCTACTTCTTAGGGGCGTTTTTCTCTAAAGCAGTTTGTATTTTGTTTCTCTTATTTCAATTTAATTTCTTTGGAAGAAAATCCAGTAAAAATGTAAAAAACCTTTCAAAATCCACCCAATGACACGCCCACTGTTACTGTTTGAGTAATTTTATAATTGCCTCTTAAGCCATCAGACTTAGATTCTCACTTCTATAGATGGTATAGATGGGGACCTACAATTTTATCCCGCATCCAAGGGGATGTTTCGACAAAAACTTTCTCATTACAGTAATATCTTTGGACTTTTGTTAGACGCTCCCAAGAAGAGGGGCGTCATAGAACCCCATACCAACCCCTGAGCCACGGCACTGTAGCCCTACCTCTGCCTGCATTCTTAATGTCTCTACGCATAACTTCCAGTTCAACAGCATAACTCAACAAATGTACACACTCGACTTGAAGCTAAGAACCGTACATCTAATCGCCTTCACTCAAAGGACCTTGTGTGTGCGTGTGTGTGAAATATCTCTTAACGCATTCATGTGCTCCCTTAATAAGTTCCTCATTTTTCTCATGAAAACATCTCAAAGGGAAAATCACAGTGGCATTAATGTAGAAAATCCTTTTCTTTCTTTCAATCTCATCCTCCAACGACGAGAACCCCTTTCAATGTGTATTTACATATCCTTTCATTAAAATAAATATAAATTTATCTATTTTGCCCTCAAAAAATAACCAAAAAAACGCCGAGAATAAAAAGTATCTTCCATCTCTGGTTGGTCCCTGTGACCCACCAGCGCCACCCCCTCGCCGGTGGAACAAAATAAATCGCATTAAAAGAATTGTGTGGTGTTAAAACGGGATCAAAGGAATCCACAAAAAATAAAAATGAGAGATTTTTTTTTGAAATAAAATTCCAGAACCACCAGAGGAGCGGCTGTCGGGCGGGCGGTCGGGCGAAAAATGTTTTGAAATTTCAATATTTGCGTTCGACCCTTGGAAATAAAAAAAAAAAAAAGTGATGTGCATTTGTAGCGTGTGTGGGCATCTATTAAAGGCTTCAGGCCTTCCCGAGTCCTTTTTATCGTTTATGCGAGTACACAGCAACAAAGGGGCCCAGGGTGTCACATCCATTTATTTCGCCATTTCAAGCGTAACTAAGCTAAGGTCCGAAGCTTTACAATTTCCGAATTTTTTTCTTCCTTCCAACTCACTCACACTCATCCTGTGCGAAGCGAAGCGAAGGAGGTAATAAAAATAAAGAAATTGTTGTAATAAAATTGAGAGAAGAGTGTATAGGATCCTGTGAAATCCTTTATTTAATCTCGAAGAAACGTTTTCCAATTCCTGTGCTTCCTTTTTGGTTTGATTTAAATTTAAATCAAGGAAAAGATTTAGTGGACATATGGGAGAGTTAAAACAAAATTGATTAAAGGAAGTGTTTGATAGGAAAAATTTAATATGACCAAAAAGGGGTAAAAGGATTTATTCGAAGCGAAATTAAGGGTTTATGTGGAATTCTTAGAAATTACTCGTACATTTCGAATATATCATCCGGGTTAGGTAATACCAGCGATAGATTACATTTTATGTTTTTCAAATGGAAATTCAGAGAAAAAGCTCAGTGAAAGGACCTGCTTAGTCCGGGAACTAGAAAGGTGCACCCTGTCGTCGAATAGAAGAAATTGTGGGTTGCCATGGTAGAGGGACAAGTTCAGTGGATATCCGCATTCCAATACGAACGCGAAACAAGTTCTGTGAATTACAAGGGAATGGAAAAAGCACATAGAATTCCACTCAATAGTTTGGACACCAACCATGGAGAGTATATATGAAAACCTATTATCTACTAGCCATCAATAAATTCCCGTAGGATTTGCAGCCCTTTTCAACTCGTAAAAACTAGTTGCAGGGAAGACTGGTCAACATAAATCCCGTCCGCCCTTTCTCTGTGAAATAAAAACCAACCTTAGAACTGAACCTTAGGTTATGAGCTTGGATGATGGAAAAGAACTCATAAGGTGCACTCGAAGAGTCACTAGAGGACCATTGTGCTTAGCTTCTGTTGTAGATTACTAGGGAGGAGGACACTTATCTGGGTACCAGTCTATTCCAAAGCTTCCGAAGATTCAATGGAATGCTCGCAAAGAGTCTGCAGCCTCATACAAGTAAAGGCAAGACAACCACTTAAGAAGTGTTTCGCAAGGTCGTCGGCCTCTCCACTAGAGTTGCTCAGATGATGAGCAAAGGCGAAGCAAGCTGTCTGTAGTCTTTTCTACTAAGAGACAGCAATAAAACGTGTGAATTACGTGTGGGAGCATCCATTTACTCAGCCTGCAACCAGAATCGACATGTTTAATCGATTATGTTTATAGGGACCCCAACCATCAATGGAAGCCATAACAGTGGATGCAGGCAATTACAGGGCCGGAGAAATTCTCCTTCGATCCTTGCCTAGCAATCGCATTTACTGTGGTAGCAGTGTGACCTGGGACCAAGCGAAGAGTCAGAGAGACAGACCCTTCACTACAGACAGATGTACTGAAACCCTTTCACCTATTTGCAACGATGTGGCACCCATTCTAGTCAGTAGGACTGGCCATTAAGTATTGTAGTCTTGTCTTGTCGTTTTCCACAAATTCACCAGTCCTTGATCGGTTTTGGAACCATCTGTGAATACTCAGAGTACAATTAATTCATTGCTCAGAGTCTGGGCGATGTCAGTCCTCAATACCAAGAATGTTGACCTCATACTTGTGGTGCACTTGTTAGTTGTAGCCTCGGTGTCACAGCATCAGACAGGCTGAAGCCATAGGACCTCGTCCGAGTGTCTGTAAAAAGCCTTATAGACTGCGTCTAGAGCAGAGCTAGGAGTACTCATCTGAGGCAAACAGCTTTTCGTAGTTCAGTGCAAGAGGCAAACACGTCCCTTCCACTAAAAAAACTGACGCAAAAAATTGTCCTTTCGGTGATAAGTCCCAGTTATTTCTAAAAACGACTTGGATGCTTAGAGCTTCTTCTCCAGAACTCATTGAAGCTTCTTATATTTCACTATGTCTGAGAGCAAGAGTGCACCACTCATCGATGATGTCCAAGGCCACTAGGATTTCTAGGCGAAAGGTTTGTTGAAGTAAACTTTGCCATTCGTAGGATGAATCTTCTGAATCATGAGGCAGTCAGATGGGTTGGTTCTGATAGTACTTTCATGGCTTCAAGTGGACAGATTTGCATGATTGACAGACCAGTATTGATGTTATTATACTTAGAGTACTATTTAGGATACAACTAGTCCTTGTATTGTCCGCCAATGAAGATCCATTTTATTTCCTAAGGAAACCGAGCTTACATCCACAGCATGATGACCACCTCTGCTTGTGAGTCCCACCATATGAACCAAGAGGACCATGTATCTAGACATTATCCCAGTGTCTTTATGAACAAGCTAGCCTCCACACTTTGCTGAGCCTTGTTTCCACTGTTGTTGGCCTAGTCCATGCAATCAGGATGATTAGTCAGTTGACACACCAATTACACTCTAAGACATTCATACTCACTAAGCATCTTAAGGTTAGGTAGAAGTTCAGCTCTCTATTGATCCAAGCGTCTATATTGTGAATCAATCTCCTCCAGCCTTTGTGATGCCTCTTGCCATTCTTCGAAACTTAACTTCAGGATAACTAGGAGTCGTCACTATTGACACTGTTCTCCGGGCACGATATCTGCAGTGAGATTCCTTAACAAGAAGGTACAAATGCCATGATGCCGGGTTCTATAAATTGTCCCCGTCTTCCTTCTTTAAGACTTCGTCTTAATGGCACCAGCCGGGAGCCGTGCTTAAGAGTAGTTTCACTTCTCAAATATATCCATGTCAGCGCAGCCGTTATCCTTGCCGCCTTAACAGAGACACTCTACTTGTTTAACTTATGTCAGAATTGTGTCTTAAAGCCTTGTCCGCAAGAGTCGATTCCCAAGCACTTGCCCTATACTGCATTCTATAGTACAAAAGGGTCAGCATACGAGTAGTATAGGTATAGATTGTATCCTTGTGGCGACACAAATACCAGTAGTAGGACCAAATCAACTGTGCAGCAGCTCCTTGTTAAAGAAGGCCACTACTACTCCTTCCGAGACCAAACAAAAGGCGAAGGCGAGCTTGCCCCCGTTTCTAATTTCACTAATTAGAAACCCATTTGTAGGGAAATCATTTTCATCTAATTAATTGAACTGGGGAGTTGCTCCAGCTCGTGTGCGGCTCCGCTCGGCTCCTCCCTCAAAGTCGGTGCATGTAAGTTCGTAATTAATTTAAATCTCAAGAGAAACAAACTTCTCCTGAAAGAATTTCTAAAAATTCAATGACTAGCTAGCTAGCTTTGCAAAAGAGAATAGCAAATGTGTTGCCATACAGATATTTGTCTTCCCCAACCAACCAAAGGGCACCAGCCAGCTAGTCAGCCCACATAAAAGCTAATTTCATAAAATTAGGAAGACAAGTAGACTCCATCAATTCCAATTGATCTGCTAACGAAGTTAATTCACTTTACCGAATGAACGATCCTTTCGGCTGGAAGGAAATCTCTACATCCTTCTCCCTGTGCCCCTTACCACACCGCCCACCACATTCCTAAGCATTGAATTGCAAATAAAAAAAGGACACACATACACATTTGTTCATTTCGTCGTCGCCACCCTGGGACAGGCACAGGACTTTCACGATGATTGGAAGCGATGCTGAATAAATTGCAGTAACTGATTTACACAGGAAATCACTTTATTAAAATAAAAAGAAAAAAAGAAAACGATGTGTTCTTCGAAGGATAAATCCAGGACTACATTGTGTGTGTGTGTGTGTGTACCTACAGCATGGTGTGAGACATTATCTCTGTCTGCTAGGAGTGATTGTCTGTTCGATAGATGTACTCTTCTGAGTGCGTGTATAAAAAGAGGATACAACATGTTTGCAACCAACAATCACAAATCGAAGGAAAATATCCTTTTTTTTTCGAAGAAATTCTTTTATTTATTTTGTAATAAACTCCAAGGGAAACACATCTTCCATTTGGAAATTGCTCCTGGTACAAGGATACACACGTCGCTACATATGTTACAGATTCTATTTGCGCTTGCAGGAGAAAAGAAGGAGTAAGGGATTTATTTAAATGTCGCAAAAGGCTTTGTTTTGTTTTTTTTTGTTTTGCCTACAAATGAAATTGAAAATGTTTGCTCCTTTCTATCCTTCACACACTTGGTTACGACATCTGTGTGTGGAGCCTTAAAGTTTGTCTTTGGATGGTAGTGAGCGGTGTCTACAAGTACATCTCCTTTAATAGCTATTTGGTTGAAATAAGGAGACAGGATATTAGGCAGGCTAATTCTGAGTGCACTGTGGAATATTAAAGTTTTGCAAACCTCCAAGACATATGTATACTTCTATCCACGTGGCCTCCAAATTTGAGATTAATTTTTCGCCTCTAATCGACGATAGCAGCACAATTAGGATCAAAGTGTCGCATAGCAGCACGTGTATCTCCCAAAGGCATATTGTTTACTGGGTACTCCCTTCTGGAAAGTGGAAATGAACGAAATTAGGATAAAATTAAGAAATACAGGATATTCTCCTTAGAGATTACAAAAGGATATCAGAAAGGTGGAGGAGTTTTAAAGCCGAATTGGGGAGAGATGCTACTGGTTCCTCTTACCCTTCTCATGGTCGATACTGACGACCAAAATGACGACCAAAAGACTGCGAAGAGATCGGCTTAGAGTTGGAAACGTAGCTTAATTATAGACGGGGATTTTGATAGCCCTTCTTGGCTTTTCTATAGATAAATACACTGGGAGTAAAGATACGAAGACCTTTGAGACGATAGCCAAGGTGTTCCGCCACAGAGGACTATCAAATGTTTTTCCTTGGTAGGCAACTATTACAACAAATGTCAAATGAATCGAATATCTGTCATTTTCAGCTTTCGAACAACTTAAAGCTTTCATTGGTAGCTTTCAATTCCAGTGAGACCAAAGTTCTGCAATCTTAATGCAGTTCTATAGGACGATTCATTTTGAAGTACTTTTTTTAGAAGTAAGAAAAAGTAAAAAATATCAATTTAATTCAGTCATCTTGACCATGAATAAAAATAACAATTCTTGGCATTTATTTTACAGGAAATAATTTTCCCATATGTTGAATAGAAAGAACTATTGTTGGTATTTACTTTACAGAAATTACTTCTCTCAGATGTTGGCGGTTAACATGGTGCCCTTTGTAGTTCGATTACACGTTGGAGCATTTCGAGTCGTATTTGGCATATTACGGGAGTAAAGTTTGCTTCCAGTTTCTCAGTCGTATCTGGTTTATCCATGTAGGCTTTGGACTTTTGAAAGGGCCAAAGGAAGAAGTCTAGAGATATGTATGGGCGTCCTACCCTTGGATAGTCTCTTGCTGAGACACGCCTGCTTTCCATCGTCTCATTTCCTGGGTAATCTACTTCCATTAATCAAGACCAAGTTGTGCCAGAAGATTGGTCTTCTTTGTCTTAAACTTGGAAGCTGTAAACTGAAAGTCTTTTTTGCTGGAGCATAGTTGCTTATTCGCTCGAATGAATTCTCTTATAGAGTTTGCCGTTGTATCTTCCACCCCATCCGTCTTCCTTGTATTGGTCGGCTTGCTTTCGACAGGTTCTGCCTCCACCTGACGTGCTAATAGGTCCATGCATCTTGGCATATTTTGGTCTAAATTTTGGTCATCTGTAAAACTTTAAAAAAAGAAAGATTGCAAGACAGTAGTATAAACAAAAGGAAGTGGCAGCACTATTTCAATAAGGGTACTGAAAAAGTACGTTTTAACTCAAGCCTCTGGCGTCCCATAAGCCCTGTCGTATTTGTGGCAGCATATTACTTAAGGAGTTTGC
Source organism: Chalcosyrphus nemorum (assembly GCA_949716465.1). NCBI lineage: Eukaryota > Metazoa > Arthropoda > Insecta > Diptera > Syrphidae > Chalcosyrphus > Chalcosyrphus nemorum. The sequence goes on from OX454333.1 coordinate 26,485,858, forward strand.
AGAAAAGTGTTGCCATTGTCCCTTTTTCGCTGTTAAAACAGCTTGCTTTTAAAGAATTCAAATGAATGCAGCAACGTACTTGCAAACCTACAGTAAATGAGGAAACCGTCCTTTGAAGGATAATGCGTTAGCTTCTACCCCCAAAGAGCCAATGACAAATTAAAAAAAAAAAAAAACCAACTCATTTAAGTTACGTAATTAAGTCCTTGTGTGTCCTGCTGACCCTTTTTTTTCCAACAAAATCCACACACCGTAAGCCAAGCAAATAAATCCTTTCTCATAATCCCAACTTAAGAAAAGACACAACCATCGCAAAAGAGCCAACAATTACCGCAATCATCAGAGGCTTTGAGGTTGCCTCAATCCAAACATTCTCCTCCTCAAGCTTAAATCCCACACAAAAAGGATTACACCAAAGGAGTAACAAACAGCGTACAACCCTAGAGAGTAAGACTAACTAGACAAGGTACAGCACAAAAAAAAAAAAAAAAAACATAAATTAAATTAAATGGAGAACAATCCTTCATCGCATCATCTTGTGCTGCGCTGCCAAAATCCCTAATACATCCTGATAATTAAATAACACCAGTGGGGTATACCAATGCAAGGATCGCTGTCATATAACGAGACAACTACGATTGCAATTCTTGCCACAAAAAAAAAGAAAAAACTGAAAAGGATATCCTTTTCTCTTTTTACTTTTGTTTTATGGTTTTGTTTTTTTTTTTGTATCACGTTCTAAGGACGATAAGGAGTACGAGAAAAAAAAAAAAAAAAAAGACGGCAGTCAACTAAGAACATGACGATTATATTCCGCTACTTTGCTGCTCTGCTCCCTCCCTCCCAACAGTGGTGTGTGTACATTTTGATCCTATTATATCCTAGGTCGAAGATTACATTCAAAGGAGCACACAGTAGTCATACCCTCGGATGAGATGAGGGCGTATAGAGGAAAATACGTTCTTTGCATTTTATCCCAGATGTTTGCCATTGCGATAACCACCACTACCTCTGACTCTACTCCTTTTTTTTTGCTTTTGCTTTTGTTCCTTGTTTCCACCTAAGTATATTTGGCCTCGTTTTCATTTCCTCTGTGTGCAAGAGGAAAAGAAAGAGGAAAGGTTGACATTGCCTTTCCGTTTCCTACCCAACCTACCTTTGCCTTTGTGCTAAGAAGAAATGTCCTTCAACTGCACACGACACGACAATTGTTATTTCTTACTCCAGGACTTTGCGTCTACGTTTTTTTTTTTGTAAATTTTTAATTAAAATCTCGAATTCACGTCGTCGTTTGTGGTTATTTCCTTTATCTGGTGAAGGAAATCAAAGAAACGAAAAGAATCTGCTTATCTAGAAGGCGTGTGTCCTTTTTTTCTTCTACAGGAATGGTGTGGTTGGGTGACCCATAAAATCCTTACTAAACTTTCTATAAGAGTAACATAACACACAATCACATTCCATCGGATGCATTCTTTTTTGTTTGGAGTAAAATTCAACGACATCATCCTGTGAATAAGGACAATATGAAAATGGAATTATATTATGAATAAAATTCACATAAAATATGTGCGATGTCATACATATGTGTGCACAAAAGAAATGATGCAAGATGACGGCAAGAAAATTTCCATTATCCTTTCCTGAAAATAGTGGATGCGATGTCCTTTTTTTATTCTGTCAATGGAGGGCATTGTTGTGGTGAAACAAAGTGGAAAGCAGTTTCTGAAATTTATGTCATGTTGCTGGGAGTGAATTGCACTTTTTTTTGGACAATAAACTAGTTGCAGGGGAGCTTAATGAGGAGACAGTGATTTTGAACAAAAATTACTCAGAAATTAATCATAATGTTGCTTAGTCATGCAGAGGGGTTTGAGGCGACCGAGATGAGTCATGGGTTATGATGGCGTCATATCATGTAGCTTCCTATACTATCGATGTGAGGACTGTCGGGCTATTGACGGGGATTCTAATGAGCTCAAAACCCAGATGAAAACTTCTTGTCTCACACTATTTAGCAAAATTCCTTACATTGCCACCAGTCTGAGTTACTTGCTTATCAGAGTCCAGTGACCACAATCTGAAACTCTCTGAAAGGAGTCTCATGCAACGAACCTCAAACCCAAGTTCTCCAACTACTAGGATTTCTTCCTGACTCATTTGTCGTTTTTGATTCTCCGTATTCACCTATCCTTAGCTAAAGAGATCCATTGAACAGTCTGGTTGCGGTGTTACGGTCTTATTGGAAAGCTTTGCCCAGCAGTTTCACATTGACCTTCTCCTTGTATCCTTGTATCTTATAATGTGTATCCTATGGTCTTATTAACATGCGATGGCAATCTATCCCATCTCACTCTGGCTTCCTTCTTGGTGGACTTCCCTGACTTGGGTTACATAGTCATTCTAATAAGCTGACTCCATTGTACAATGTGGTTAGTTGCTACTACATTGGGAAGTGTGACTCATCTACTGTCTACACGTTGCGTTAGCTTGGTCTCTAATACTAGTAGGAGGTGCAGTTCCAGTTCGTCAAAATATTACTAAGGATTCTGTGCAGCTATTCGGGTCCTTTGCTTTGTCCAGTAAATGTGTTCGAACTCGGGAGCTGGAAAGATCTCCCTCTGCCTGCCTCTACGCATTCGCTGCCATTTGGTAAGAGAGTTTAGTAAAAGCATTGTATATAAATCTAATAGTAGTATTACTTGAGGAAATCGACACTAGCGCCTCTAGGTTTTCTCGAAATGATTTTCTCACTTTCTCTTATAATCCCAGATACCAAGTGGGAAGAGAAAAAATATTAAAGAGAGAGCCGAAAAAAATTAAACATAGCAAAAAATATTAAAGAGAGAACCAAAAAAAATACCAATACCAAATGCCAATTGCCAGTGGAAAGCGAGAAAAAAAAAATTGTATGATCCTTCTGTCGTGTGAAGTTTCTACCATGCCATGATGTGTATTGTGTGCAGCTTCGCCTGTATACATACACTTATGTATGTACATCCTTTTCTTTTTCATGTTGCGGCGGTTAAGGGTTAATTACAGTCACATAAAATGCTCAGTCAATGATCTTGGGAAGATTTTTGTTTGCGCGAAGGAAACTGGGGGTTGAGAGTAGGTATGTGAAGGAATTCCACAGGGTAATGCACCACTTCTTCCATATTTCCTACTGTTTCCTTAGAGTTGTAGGTATGTTTAATGTGTATTGTAAAGTTTTCTACCATATGATGTCTATGCGTGTTGTGTGGGGCCTATCTTGATACATAAGCAATAATTTCAAAAAACCCAATACCTACACTTCAGGTATGAAGTTTAAAGACAATCGGCTTAGCCGTTTAAGCGGCAGTCCAATAAATGGACACATATGAGTAGACAGACAGATTTAATTGACAGACCAACTTTTTTAGTATTCTCTTTAATGACAGATCAAAATATATCAAATCTCAAAAGCAGATTTTTTTACGATAACAATATTTACATCATATTACAAATACTTAGATGTACCTAGGTACATAAGTAAAAATCAAACTAACTATACATACAGTGTTGGCCAAAACTAAAGCAACTTAAACACAGACAACAAACACATGAGTAAAATTGCTTAAATAAAAATATATTCAATAAAATTTGTATGTAGGAATGTAGTGGTTACATTCAAAAATAACATTATAAAAAAAATCCATTTATTTATAACAAAAACAAAGAAAAAACCAATAATACTAAAATATGCTGGACAAAACTAAAGCAACTCCATACTAAAATTTTGTTTATGTTCAAATTCGTTGTGTTAAACTCAGTATTTTAATGCCATTATTTCAGATCACCGCTGCATACCTATAATTTTTTTGATTTTTTTTTTTTAAATTTTGCAAATTCTGTACGAAAAACAGTGTTAAATTTGGAGAATTTAACAGTTTTTTAAACGCACATACATATATCCAAAACGAGGCCAAAATTTAAAATGCTATCTCAACAGAACTTCGATTCGTTCATTACCTATTGGAAAGGTAAAAAAATCAAATTTACCAAAAAAAATATCAAATTTATACTGTTTACCGGCTTAAGTTTTGTTTTGAAAATTGCTATTTTTCGTAAAACACACGAAAGTTGTCTGAGTATATTTTAAATAAAACAACAACAAAACAATTTTCCTAAATTGGGACTCGAACAAAACTTAGATTCCCATTCTTTAATATGCCAAAATAAACGTTGCAATTGGTTCACTATTGGCCGAATGTCGTTGTTTTGAAAATGCACAATTTTCGCTTTTTGCTCAAATTCTGGATGGAGGCCTCTTAAGAAAAACATATACATATATGTAAATACTAAACTGCATTAAAATATTAATCATAATTTGCATTCACATCGAAACCTGCGATATTACATTGTAATTGTACGTGAAATTGCAGACAAATAAATTCATTCATTAGTAAGGCAAACACCAAAAAATACAAAAACAAAATACGAAAGTTGCAATGAGACATAACTAACAACACATAACGATACTATCCCACACAAAACGAATACGTATGGACATGATTCAAAGAGAGTTTTTTTTATATTCTTTGCCGTTGTCTATCCAGTCCAGGCGATTATCCATTCGTTCGCTCAATACTCTCTTTCGTGAAAGAGAAATTACTTTACTTTGGCGACGCAGCGCCACCTGGGTACGTCAAGGAATAAATAAAAAAAATCGTCAAGTGATAATACTATTAGATTTATATACAATGGTAAAAGTCAACTGAATTCCGCCGTTTCATGACAACAATACAACATAATGTACAAGATCGGTGACAGAATGCAACCTTGAGGAACGCCACCTTGAACTTTTATTTCTCCAAAGAGCTTTCCTTAGCTGCTACTCGTTTACTTAGCATACCTCTTCTTCCAAAGAAACTTACTCGAGATGAACTGTAGGTATAGTGGCGATCGATGTTCAATGGACTGCTTGATGATGATCCGCAGGAAGATGATGTCGTCGCTGCAGGAGGAATTGCTTGTATAGCATGAAGTGCTTCTAGCTTCAGTGGTCTCAGCCTCAGAAGTGTTTTCAAAATTCAGGCGATGGAGTTTTCTTTGTTCGCAGAAGCTCTGGTCCAAATTTGTTTGCTCTTCCTGTGACACCTCATTCTCAAATGGCTGCATGTCGTAAGTACATACTCGGCTCAAAGCCTTGTTGAATTTCTAGGCACTTAACCCCCAGCACATACTTTTGGTTGACTTTTTACAACCATCTAGGAGTTTGATTGTCATAAGAGAGCTTCTCAAATCCCATTTTATCCTTTAGTAATGAAGGAACTCACTCAATATGTCACCTACAGTGATTTCTGCTTGTCACCTCTTAGTTCCTGATAGAGGATCATTCCACTGAATGATTGTCCTATGTCATCGGTGGCAATTTTAAGTCAGTCATTACTTAGAAAATGTTGCCATTTAACGTTTCGTCTCTAGGTTCTTCTAGGTTCTTCATTCTCAGTCAAACATCCTTTGGAACAAATTATGTCTTCTTCATCATCAGACGAACTGTCTCTTGGTGCACAACGCTATTTCATGTGACATGTCATGCTCTGGTCTTTAAAGTTCGATCATAGATGGCTGCTGACAAACCAGGCTCCCAAGCTATTCAGAGGAGTCCTATTTCCCATCTATACCGTCTTCTCGAAGGTCTTGTGGAATAGTGCTAGCGAATGTCTTCTTACTTCCAAAACACCCAGCCTACATCGCATAAGCTTCTGCTCGACTCAAAGGTGTTCAAAGAGTAAGTGAGCTAAGCAACCTCTTCAAACAAAGAATATAGTATGCTTGGTGAAGGGAGTGCCTTGACAAAGGAGTATCACTCACGCAACACAGATTGCCGCTTGCTCTTTTGCATTTTGACATGCAAACCATCTTGTGGATTTGATGAAGTTCATGATTTTCTTTGTATGCTAGAGCCTAGTATGATGGAGGCTGGGGGGCTGACACAGAAGGTTCATATGTGGTGACCTTACTCCATCTTCTATCTCTACATTTGCCCGATTCTCGGTTTTACCTTGAGGGTCCTTCTTTATGATTGTTTCCCTTGGTCCAAGCTATTTAATGTAAAAGACCAGACATTTGTACATAGAGGGGTTAGTTTGCTCTGATGTACTAGATTCAGTACATGCTCACTGCCTGGAGTGCCTTCGTGATAAAGTAGCCATAAGCTTCTGAGTCCCCAAAAACCCCATCAGTGGGATGAAATCTAGGCAAACTGATGTCAAAAGAAAATAGCCTATCCAACAGTTTTCCGACCAAAATGAGCCCAAAACGCCAAAGGCCATTCGAAATTATTGCTGCAGCTTAGTATGTAGCTTATCAATCAAAAGTCAAAAAAACAGTTAACGCATCCCTTTCAACGTCACCCCCTCTGTCACACAAACAAAATTAACTCAGAAAGACCAAATAAACATCACTGCCCCTCTTCTGCTTTTCAAACCGTAGTCACCCGTATCTATGGTGACCTTGTAGATGCAATTTACTAATTCAGTTATGCATATATTCGAACGCAAATACTATCCCGTTGACATCTGAAAATTTATCTCGACTGACCAGTGGTTTCAAATCGCTAAAAATAGTTCGCGAATCGACAAAATTGTCATGCGACAATGAAATTGAATTTCAATTTGAATTCGTCCGCATGTCGATGTCATAAGGCTAAAATATCACACAATCCCCGTTTGTGGATAGAAATTTTGATTATGAATACGAAAATCACGTAACCGAAATTTGATTTTCACAAAAATGTGAGCCGTCGTGGATAATTCGGTGAAATTGGACGACCATATTTGGGAAAAAATTTAATACGAACACATCAAAGGCAATTGGACAAACAAGGATTTAAGCTAGTAAGCACCTTACAGGAGCAAACGGACAGAACTCGTCCTTTGGATGAACAAATTTGAATGGACACTTTTTAGCTTTATTCCAGGCACATATGTAAGTAGTGATAGCATAGTGGGGGTATTGTGGTTTGCGCAAGTTAGAGTCCCAAGAAGTACGAGTATCTATTCACAACATAGACACAAATACCGACAAAGTGTCTTACCACTGCAGGAAGTGAAGGTTTCTGTTTGACCAATAGACACGTTGCGTCGATGACTCTTGAATTTTTGGTTAGAGCTTACAATATCAACAACCCAGATCAGTGGCCTGACACGGAGTTATGAAAGCATCTAGTAAAGGAAGCTAGCCGTCTCATCTGGCAAATTCTGGCTTAAGTCTGCTATATCTTACTTACTTACTCAAAGGACTTCCGACCCTTGTAGAGTCTCTGCTTGAGATACCGCTGCCTTTCATCTTCTATGGTCCCGGGCACATTGCTTCCAGTTACCGCGACCAAGTTTTCTGGCATCCTCGACAACTTGGTGGTACAAAGACCAGGGTCTTCTTCTCCGTCTCGAACCTGGAGGCTGGGATTCGAAGATTCTCTTGGCTGGAGCATTATTGCCCCTTCGCTTGATGTGGCCGAGTCTATGTAGTCTGCGTAATATGGCTTTTTGGACTACATTCACATCTTGGTACAGCTCATAGAGTTCGCCGTTGTATCTTCTCGTCCATTTGCCCTCCTCGCATAGGTGACCCATTATCCGACGGAGTATTTTTCGCTCGAAGGTGCCAAATATTTGCTCAGCTTTCTTATTTATCATCCAGCACTCAGCTCTATACAGCAAGATTGGTAAGTTGAGCGTTCTATAGAACATTAGATCTCTGCAGAGTTCCGAGGAAGGTGAACTCCTTAACTACCTCGAAATTGCAGTTATATTTTTTATCTAGCAAGAGATAAAGGTTGGGTCTAGATCCTGCAGGTATGTGGCTATACGACTTGCACTCGCGTCTGTTCCAGAACTTCAACATTAGTTGGTCGATTCTTCGATACCTCTGCTACTTGCTCTTGCTATCGAGTCTTAGCTAGTGTTATGGTGCCCTCGATGCGATTGATCTTTTAGCTATGTATAGTCCCGAATCATTGCGTGATATTTGCTACACAATTGTCACAGAAATTGATGAGGTTTCTTAGTTCACAGTCGCAGTTCACAGTCCTTAACATTATGAAGTATATACTAGTGTGTATGGTTTTGTATGTTACCTTTCGCAGGAGATTGAGGTTGACAGCTTTGTTGGTTCTTTGAAATCTTGGAGCCTCTTTACATGACCAGCTTTGGCTTGAACCTTCAAGCTCAATACCCAAAACCAGACTCCTATTGCTGGTACTTGAGGCTTATGCTACTTACTGAACCTCGCCCAAACAAAGGATGTTTCATTTTCTAGTGGAGAAGGCCAGCAAAGTTGTATGCCAGAGTTTACGGAGTCTATTTTGAATGAGTATTTGCCTGAGACAACAATAGCAACGTCCTTCTGTAAGGCACATCACTCTGTATCCTGTACTTTCTCGTTCTACCAGCAACAGACACTATCGTACCAACCGCTCCAAACTGTTACCTCATGGTGGAGGTCAAAGTCATGAGAGAAAGGTGCTTACATGCCCGATGAAGATCAGAGTTCAATGATCATTTAGCTGAGACTTCAGATTAGTGAGACGCGACCTCTGGAGGGCCAACAATGGGAACAAGGTAACATGTCTCTGACGGGAGTGGGACATCTTGAAAACTCGAAGTTCCGGAAATCTCAAAAATTCACAAAAGTCAACGAGACTAATGGTCCGTCAGTGGATCTTGCCTGTCTTGGGAAAGATTGGTTTCAGTAAGTATCGTGCCTTTTAGCTAATTGGGGTCTCCAAAGGTTAAGGTAAGTTGCTAACCTTTGTTGGATCTCAGGAGAGGTGATGACGTAGTTCGTGTTGCCATCACTTTGACGTCCCACTTCTAAGCCAAGTTCGAGCTGTGCTCCTTGAAACAAGGACAAATTTCGGAAAGTATTTTTTGTCCTCCTCTTGGCTTAAAATGGGAGGATCACTTATTACAAATTGCCCAGTCACAGAGAGGACAAATATGATGGTCCACCTCAGTCGTATCTTTCCCCAACTTTTATGCAAATGTCCTTGTGTTTGTCCTTCTCCATTCTGATGTCAGAGCAAAGTGAATTTGCCATCAGCGACATATGTCATGGTCTTATCTCAAACTGACTGATGTTACATATCTTTAGAAATTACTCTCTCCCCCCGGATAGACACAGTATGTTCCTCCTCACAAAGGACACCATAACTGACAGAGAACAACCACAAAACTATTCGCCATGAATACAAAATTTAGAATATTTCTAAATTAATTTCCTTATTAATTCTCGCATATCCTTAAGTAGGACCAAAAAAGAAACGACTACGTGTTCGATGGTATATAACTGCACACAGACATTCTAGAGAATCGCTTAACAAGAATAGCTCCAGCTCTAGCGAGTCTCTCTCATCATTAAAATTCCTTTAGTCAAAAACATTGCACTGCATAAATTGAGAGAGAGACAAAAAAGGAAAACGAGAAAGAGAACCACCTCCTTGCCGTCGGATTTCCGCCCACCAGTTACAAGGACTTCTCATGGAATTCCTAATGGCTTTATCTCGGAATTCTATAGTTTTTTTTTTTTTTGTTCAGGGATGCGGGGGGCTCTTACACTCATGCCTTGCTCAAGGTTCATAGTTGAAAAGTATTGTAATAGGAATTGAAAGGATGTTAGCATAGCGTATACAACAATTCACACACATGAGACGCAGAAGGAACTACAAGGACTATGTCGAAAGATGCTTGTCATTTTTTGGGTTGGTTTTTGTTTTTTTTTTTTGTGAAAAGGCAAAAGAATGTCAGTCATCCGGTGGTTTACTAGTCACCTGCATGTTTTTTTGTCACACACACAAAAACCCTAGGAAAATGGAAATGTGCATGCCTTAGCTGCTGGCAGCAGTGGTGTCCTTGGAAAGAGGGCTGTTTCTGTCTCTTAATGAAATGAATTTCCATGTGCGGTGGCACATTCTATTCCTCCAAAATAGAGAATTAGAAATGGTCCACATATCCTTTTATTAAATAAGAATATACCCATGTTCTCGTGGATGCTCATCTTTTTGGAATTTTCCCTTTTTGCCATTGTTGGGGCTGGGAATTTATCGCACCACTTTTGCCTCCCCCATCTAACGGTACGGTATTCAAAAATTTTTATCAACGACTTTCCGGTGCACTTGTGCGAACAATGGAAGAGGGCAATTACACCGTTATCGGGATATAAATCTTTGGCAACCATAAAAAAAAAAAAAAATTCACAAAAACGAACATTCAACGGACAGTGAGGGGTTTAATTATCGTCCTTGAATAAGAATACTAGAACTCGTTAAATTTGAGTTATGTTTGTTCTTATCTTTGGCATTTAAATTTTCTTTCGTTTTCTTGGGCTGGGAAGTTGTCCTGAATCCAGTTTGGGGGTCTGTCTTTCTCTGCAAACAGGAGTTAATTGGGAGCTTCAATGCTTTGTTGGACTTGTACTCTACTTTGTATCTCAGTTAACTTAGTTTAGAACTAGATGGTACTAAGGAAGTGAAATAATGAAAAGGGCTTCGAGGATGTTGCTCAAAGGAGAAGTCGCGAAAGGCCTCCTATTTTACTAACATGGAGGCTAACATCTTGCTAAGTAGCGGTGTGTATTAAGGACAACTCAACTAGGCCATTCCCAGTGAGTAGCCATCAGTAGAAGACTCTCTGTTTCTCCGAAATGGCAACCAGAGAAGCTTGTATCGAGCTCTAGATTATTTTGGGGCTGCCTGTACTAAATCATGACAGTAGCTTCGGTAGAAGTGACCAACGTGACGAGTAAACCTCAAACAATAAAAAAAATCTCCCATCCAAAGTGGAAGAGCATACAACGAGGGAATGGGTCCCAGACAACTGGGAATGAGAAATGACGCACTTTTCCAGAAACCGCAGTCGATGACACGTAGGCATTGTAGAAGTCCTTGGGCCCAAAAGAGTTCGACTTGAGTTCAGCCTTCCCATGGTATGTCGGGCTCAGTCAGATGCGGCCTCCTTTCCCTATAACAGTAGAAGGAAATCTTAGTTCTTAATTCAAAACTGGTACTGCTGTCGAACAACTGATTGTAGCCATTAATGGCGCTCTACAGGTCCCAAAAGCCCACTGTATCATCCGCCTAAACTTCTCGGTGTGCTTTTGAGCAATCAGAATCAGTTTGGTGCCATGTGGGCCCCACCCGAACCCTCCTCATGTGGGAGATCTGGTGAAGCACGTTGCCTCTAACTCTGGTGCGTGCACCTACAGAGAAATCTGTATATTCTTCTTTGTCAGAGGTTGGTATAGGTCCCTTCTTCTGAAGCTTTTTGCTGATCCTTGCTATATTACTGCTTTCTTTATCCTTCTTACTGACTTGACATAGCATCGTCAAGCCAGAGTACTTTCATATTTTAGGGAGATGGAGTTTTTCGTCGTAGTTTCTGTTGGACCATAGTTTCTGCCATGCAGCAGGGTCAAGAGAGTGCATACATATGCCGTTCCATTGTGTACTCTAACATCCATCTAGACAGAATGGAAGTTTCAATCAAGATTCTGCCCTCCATTGCCGTATCAATAGCCACTGACAAACTTCCATGTGCTTGGCTAGCAATTGATCTAGCAAAGGCTACCTAGGCTAGGAAGTCCATTCATTCTAATGAAGCATTTAAGTCTCTTGTCCTGCGAGGCAACAGTCTCAAAAGTGCTATCGTCCACAGAGTCTTGTTCTTTTTAGTAAGGCTGACAGCGAATGAGTTCCAAGCTTCACATAGGACAGTGTCACTCAATCTATTCCACTCACATTGCAGCTCCTCCAATTGTGCTTTATATTAGCCACTCTAATCTCAAAATTGATAGGCAACGTCTGCTTCTGATAAGTATATGATTTCGGGCTGCTATCAGTCGAAAATTAATCTCTCGATACTGATAAATCGAAAAACAAAATTACTTTGTGTAGTGCTCGAGTCTAAACAACCGCCAACAATCAATTGCAGGCACACAAATATACAAATTGATTTTGCAGACCCGCTCGTCTGGTGTCGACATTAATTGGCACACGTTCCAGCGAGAGAGATTGATTTTTGTTTGAACTCCTTCCCCCGGGGACACACAAGTTTGTCACAAAACCGTGATTCATGTGCCCTTTGCACTTGGGTAGTGTTTGCGGTTTTGAATATTTTAATTAATTTGTCGATTGGTATTGAAGTAGATCGGCTTTCAAAGTGTTACCACTGATCTATGGATGGGCGATGGAAAGACATTTTTTCTGTGCCCCACTGTAATTGTGGTGGTGGGCAATAATCTCAGTGGAAAAGCCGTGATTGAGTGGTGGAGGTTAGGCTGAGGTCAGTGCTGGAGGATTAGTGGCGAAAAAAGTGGATGTAGATACATGTCCACGTAATTTGACACCATTTCGCACTGTCAATGGATACGCTACTATGCCTTGAAAGGCTCAATTGAATATCAAACTCAAATATACTTTGAGGGGAGAAGCTGCATTAAAAGGAAGCACCCAGAGCTCATAGTGAGCACCGATTCTGCTTCCCTGATGAATAGATTTGGGGTTTTAATGTCTTGGATTGCTTGGGCTGAAGAAGGTGTCCTTGGAACCATCGTGATGATGCTCTAAGACTTAGAATAGCGTAGCCCAAGTTATCGAAGAAAAAGTCTTCAACGGGAGATCTCTCTTGTGAGGCAGAGACTGGGACATTTTAATAACAAGCATCTGCATTGTCACAACCACCCTTTTGTGCTGTATATCGCCTTTTTGTGCGACAAATTTTCATCTTGTCATGCTTTGTCCAAAGTATTCAGAGAACGCAACATGATGTCAACATACTCAGTCTGTCATCGGCTTGTCCTTTGAAGAAGTGCTATTCTTAGTCTGGCAAGTTCTAAGGGAGGGAGGACGTATTGCATTCTAGCCAATTTGTTTGAAGCTTGACTAAATCCATTTTGTCTCCTTCTGAGGTGACTTTCATGAACCGCTTCTGTTATTGGCAGGACTTTCGCTTGGAGCACACTTCTGTGGCTGAATACTCGTGTCGCTTTGCTAAGTAGATACCAGATTTCATTTCGTTTCTGAAGAATAATGGGCAGTGTATTTGTCCAGCTCTCCCTTCTTGGAATGCGATTGGACTCTCTTGAGATTTTGCGATTGCCTATGCTGTCCTCTTACCAGAAGTTGGGCACTTAGCAGCTGATTCCTTGACATATTGGTCTACATATTTAGTTCAGTATAAGTATTGTTTCAAAGGCGACGGTAGGTTCTCTGCATTTGGCCCCTGTCATGGGCTCATGTCTCTGACTATATGTTAGGATAGGCCTGTAGATGACTGTGTACGTGCATACTTGGTGTAGGCAATCAGAGGAAGCCATGCTTACTTTACTTACTTATGTCCTGTATTCCTTTGTGGGTCCTGGGGCCTCTACAACGCCTATGCGCCATCGTGTGCCCTCAGCTCTCCCCAACACTTTCCCAGTTGCCGTACTTCCTTCTCTACTGTTCTGCGCCACGTACTACTAGGAGAGGGAGTCATGGCACTAAAGGCTAATTATTGGAGCGAATGTGAAGGTCTGTATGTGTCGCCGTCTTGATTTCTTCCAGATCCTTCTGAAGACTCATCAGTCATCACCCTAAGCCTTAGTGTAATGAGCTCTACATCCGATTGCATCAAAACAGGGTTTCTGACACTATTATCTCTTCCATATTTGCCCTATTCATCCAGTTTGCCTCCTGTTTCCTTACAGAGTCCACGGGTTCTATTACAAGAGCGCGAGAGTGCTCAAGTAAATGAAGCTGGTATTGGAAGTCCTCAGAGGTAGTTCAATGGGCTTCTCTGCATACCTCTTACCTTAATACTTCGCCGATTGTCTAAAAGATGAGCTAGATGTCTGCTAAAGAGATGCTAGCGTTGACACAGTGAATCAAAATCACAGAGAACAACTGTGGAGAAATCCAGAGAGTCCTTTTGGCAAAGATGGATCGTAGATGAGAGATGAAAAGTTGTAAAAGTGGTATTCCCAGCACCGAACTACATATGCATCGCCTACGTCACTCAGTCCCAAGCTATTTGTCTAGTACCACGTAAACTGTAGAGGCCTTAACATTCTCTTCAGCCGCCGTCAATGGCTCCTTGCCTGAAAGCAGTCAGGAGGTTCTAGAGATACTTGCAGATACTCGCTTGTGACATAGTTTTGATCAGAAGAATCTCGGGCTTTGAAAATGATCACATCCCCTTCCCTCTTTAAATGCTCCATGATTCCTTCTTCGTTGGCCTTTTCTAACGTAAATGTTCCTCCTGGAACAGGACATTTTCCATCGGTTCGAGTCCAACTCCATCGGCTTGTTCTTCTATGGAAATGAAACCCGAAGCAGCTCTACCCTATGCTCTGTTTGAGTGCACCATAAAAACCAAATGGAAAAGAGTGTTATCACCCAAATGGGTGCCCCTATCTCCCCCACCACCCCAACTTCCTTATCTAAATCTAGATACCGCTCTAATCGCGAGGCACTCGTTTGTTTGTTTGTTTGTTTTTTTGTTCCACTCTTGGCCCGGTGTTAATGGATTGTTGTTCTCGAGGTGTATAGGTCTGTTGTGACAGTGGTATCAAGTGTTAACTCCCCATAAACGTGTTACTAAAACAGATTTTTGTTGTTGTTGGAAGAACATGTCGTCGATTAATAAATTTCTATTCGACATAAACAAACCCAAGTGGCAGTGGCGGCGGTTCATTCTGGGGTGAGTCCAACTACACATTAGTACTATCTAGTGATTCTATCTTATCTTGAGGGTGAAAAACTCTTATCTCTTATCGCAAAAACAAAAAACAAACTGTTTGACAATTCTAATATCGTGTTAATTAATTTCAATGGCATAGAGACATTTGAAGGAGGAGTTAGCGCCCCAGCTCACCCCAAGGGTCAGAGAGAGGCACGCCAATGGAATGGCACCTACAAAATGTAATTAATTAAAATAACAAGAACGCAAAGAGCAATAACAAAGAAATATCAACAAGCTTTACACAAAAAAAAATCGCATAAATAATCTTCTTTCTTTTTTCTCTGATACGATTCCTTGGGTAAAACTTAGGTGGGTGGCTGCAAAACAGTCTCTCACTGTAATGAAATGGGACCCCGACTGTAAACAAAATAATCAACAGAAAATAATGAGAATCTAAAATGGGGGAGTAGAATACGAAATATAGGCCGGAAGTATAAAAATAAACAGCCAAAATGGTACTCGTGTGGAATATGATTTAAAGAAGAAGAAATTCTTTTCAAGTTGTAATAATGCGCGCGCCTTTTGCGCGTAATGATGTGAGGTTTTTTCTAATTAAACTGGGGACCTGTTTTTTTTTTTTTCCTCATTCTAAAATAGAATTTTCGGTCTTTAAGGGAGGGTGGAATTTTATTTAAAAATTTACTCCCATTTTGACAGGGCGAACGATTTAATGAGAGGGAGTAGTGGCAAATTGTTGATATTAGTGGGTGATTCATTTGGAGGTACTTTTTTCAAAAGTAAAATAAATTAAAATAGTTTTACATTTTTTAGAGTTATTCATACTATCAGACAAAAGAGGCATTCTTGGCAATTATTTCTTGAAGAGTGTTTGTTTTAACTGTTGACCGTAACAGTGGTTAACATGGTCCATTTTAAAGGTTCAATTTTCGATAACGCCTACGAGCATTTCGAGTGGTATTTGGCGAATAGTGTGAGGAATTTTGGATTCGAATTCTTCAATCATATTCGGCTTATCCATGTAGACTTTAATCCTTACATATCTCCAAAGAAAAAAGTGTAGAAGTGTGATATCACACGATTTAGGGGACCAATTCATCGGCCGAATCTTCGAATTGTTCTCCAGCGGCTGTGTGCCTAATAGTGCTTCCTTATGGTACCACATGTCGTGGTGATCAATTTGACGTAGTAAATAGTCCACGGGTGGGAAAGGTGGTCTATCAGCTCAGTATCATCCACGTCCTTCAGCTCTGTAAAAAAGTAAAGGAAGTAACTATTGAGAGTCCTCAAGCAGAAGATGGCAAACAGTTTTGAATTTCTTCCTCGTCGTTGCAGCTTCTGAAGTAGTCGTTGTGCATAGAGTACACTAAGGCCGCTTTGTATATTGTGACGACTTAGATTCGCTGGAGAAACAGATCTCCTCCTACTCAGGGTCGGCCAAAGCGCTCTGAACTCATGTGGACACAGCGTGTCGATGGACTCAAGAGCTGATCGCAATAAAGCGCATGCGACTAACAAGCTTGCCTTTTGCTTACTAGTTCCAAACAGAGGTTAGCGCAATTGCTCATAAGCTTCGATCTAATAACAGTAGAGTCCAGAGCCTCAACGGCTTCCCTAACCCCAGTTTTGTCTGCCATAGTGTTTCATTACAAATACAAGGCCTTCTACTTAGGACTGTAAGGAACTATCCTCTACACGTTGAAGACAACGCCATATTAAGGCAGAGAAGGCTCGCCTTGGGTGATCTCTAGCAGACCATCTCTCGGATAGTTATAGCAACCAAGCTCCATGAGGAGATAAAGAGGTTTACGAAGTACCAGCAGCTAACTGTCCTCTGAGAGATGGTTTCAGTGCTGTCTAGTAATCGATAGTAAAGCGGTCTTATCGGAGAACGAAACTAGTTAAGCAAAGGCCGAAGGATTTGTCGTCTAATCACGCTTCTTAAAGTATGGACAGACTGCCAACATAGCGCGTATCTCTACAGATTCAAGGACGAGAATCCTCTCTACTGTCTGAGTTGCAACCAGGCTGAGGAAGATACGGAACATGTCCGTGATTCGCACTCCAGGCACAAATGCCAAGAACATGATGACAATCCCTGTACTAGTTTAGTTTCCTCCTTTAAAGATTCTTCCCCTGCCTCAGCTGTACTATACTCGAATTCGGCATCAAAGTGCGACCGTTATGTTCAGTGTTGTGTCTTGCGGTTATCCTTACGTCAATGGTTATCCCGTCACATTGACGTTGAATCAATTTTCATGTACTTATAGTGTACAACAGTTGGTTGTGTCCTTATAGTCGTTGTTGCTGTCTCTGGCCTTAGCCATTAGTGTTTCAACGTTTCATAGCACTGGGACAAGTCTCTATGAAAGGCCACCTCTCTTGGCACTTTTTTCCCTACTTTAAGCCTAAGTGTGGAAGGCTCAAGGAGTATTCGTCTTCTTGATCAAAATAACCATCGAATGACTCGCAGGTCTCGGGTCTCCAGTTTCCGGTCCTTAAAAGACCTTCACGCTATGCAAACACGAGATTCCTCTCATCACTGCCAATAGATTTGATAGATTACATCAATTGTTCGACATTTATCTCACTTTATAACAAATATTGTATTTTTTCTTCTTATAAAATGTGTCTAACAAATTTCCCATCTCTTTGTTTCCATCTATTTTCAGGTAAGAATGTCCGATAAACTTATCAATTCTCAACAAAAAGTTCTCGTAAGTTCCATTGCGCCTTATGATTGATAGATAGATTCATCAAAACCAATTGTTAGACAAACACAGATAAATTTTATCGAATAAAAAAAAAAAACCAAGTCCATTTGTTCAAATGACAGCGCTAAATATAATACAACAAAGCCCCCCCCTCCCCCCAATCGTGCGCCGCCACTGGAGGTCCTAACAACTCTCATCCATCAGTAAAGTGAGCAAAAAAATTCTCGAAAAAAAAAAAAAACGAAATAGAATGAAAAATGAATATCACTTTACATGGCAGGACCTCCACACACATTCTCTCTTGTGGTAAATTTGGTATCTATCATAAAATTATCGCAGATTGTATCAAATTGGCAATAATATCGCCCCCCCCCCCCCACGTTAAGCCAAAGTTTTCACCGGCAAATGAGAGCCAGAAAAGGAAGAGAAGAGAAACTTTTCAACCACAGGATGCCTTTTGTCCGTCGTGTGACGGCAATGGTACTACTGATGTGATGATTGTGATGCTGATGATGATGATGATGATGTCCTTTCTTGTCTTTGGCATTTGTTGTCGGCCATGGCCATCGTGTATGTGTCCCTGATGTGGTTATTTTCTATTTTTATAAACGCTAAAGTGAAGTGAAGCAAACTCAAACAAGGAAATGACACTCACACACACGCTAGAGGAGGAATCCTAGAAAAAAAAAAAGGATAAGAGAATGGCAAAAAAGAAAAAGTTATATAAATGTGAACGAGTCCTTAAACGTTTGCGATTGATAGTGTCATTCATCTTGAGCATACACATAGGGGATATCAAAAGTCCTTCTTCTTCTTCTTCCCTCCTGGTTGGTACTCGTGGGTATAGTGTCCTGCGAAATCATGACCAGTCGGTCGGTTGGTTTGATAGTTTGTTATGCAAGTGGCATTTTGTGCTAAATGGATCACATTCATCTATCTGTGAGATGAGATATGAAAATGGTTAAATTTATTTAGTTTGTCAGAAAAAGGATATCATCTTAGATTCATTCCTTTCATCAGAGGAGAGCCAATTGAGGAAGGAACTCGTCCTCGTATTAATTTCGTTTGTAATTTCTTGCCGCAAAAAGCAAAAAGGGTTCGCTATCAGTTTCCTTTTGTCGAAGGGAGCGTGATTGTTGGTTCGGCTTTTTTTTCGTCCAGTTAATTTAAGGACTTGAAAGTGTTCTCTTTAAAAGGAGGACAACTGTCCCACATGTGTTGCATAACAAGGGTACTTTTTTTAAGTCGACAATAACCAGCATTTTTTTTTGTAAAAAAAAAGGATAACAACTGATTCTGTGCTTTGTTATGCTAAAACTACGAACCCATATCAAATTGCGGATACAGACATGTTGCGACACCGGAATGTGACACTTGTCAGAGTGTTATCCTGGTGGTAAACTAACTTTTACATGCTTTTTTTTCCCAGTGAAATAGGACAGAGCCTGTTTGCAGTCATACGAACAGAGGTACAGGGGAACTTTGAGAGTGGAAAATGCTAGGAGTTCAAACATTTTGCTTGCTGATTTAGGCCGAGGGTTGGCCGTTTAAAAGGGCTTTAAATAGGCTGCGATTTGGTCCTGTTTCCTGCCAGAGTATATGAATTTAAATGAGGAACTCACAAGGCTGCGTGATGAGCGCAATCTTCCTTTTATGGCGAGCCAATAAGCTATTCACAGAGAGAAGACAGAAGATGAGGCCATCTAGACAGACATATGGTTGAACTGAATTGCTATGGTCATCTCTAGGATTTCCACAGTTGACTACTCTCGGCATCTCCTGTAAAGGTCCCGCTCCATCTGTCCTATCTGCCCAATTTGTCCAAGACTTCTTCCCGAGACTTCTATTCATATCTTTACCTAACTCGTTCTTACAGTGCTGCAGGCTCAAGATAAAACTCCAAACTCGTGCTCTAAGTAAGGAGTCAAAAGGCGCCGAGCTTTTTATCTCTCTTGAGTAGGAGATCGTTCTCAGGAAAGCCAGTGCGACTCATAGCCCCTCCTTGATTAAAGACTTGCACTTTTGCACCAGATCTGCTGGTGTGTGTGTTTTGCTGTGTTTCTCGGTGGCTTGTTCAAGAAATAGAAAGGAGAAGTATCTGGTAAGATCTGGTGACATTGGAAGCCTATGCCAAGTCTAGAAAAGCGTTCTTAATTAAGCACATGTTTCATGTGATATATGACTCAACATACCGTATCCCCCGATGTCCTAATAATACAAGCTAAAGAGGTGCTACTACCTTGCAATGTCTTCTCTCTAGAGGTGGTTTTCCATATCATTTGTGGAGAATTATATCTGATTTTCACCTTCATTCATAATTCACAGTATTTGTTTCGACTTCGTGTAGAAATAGAATAAGTGCTCTCTGGGCGGTCTTGGATTGTGGCCAGAACACTAGGCCTTCCATTCAATGACATCGACTTGAGGAGTATGGATCACTTACCTTCCCAGCACAGAAGCTATGCCACGCATCGAAAACTATCATTACTTCAGAAGGGAATAGTTTGCTCCATGACAAAGCCAGTGACATGAAAGTCTTAGCTCCGGCAAGTCTAGACCGTGAAAAATCTCCTTATATAGTTCTTAGAGTTAAGTTCATTCTGTGCCTTGTTGACGTTGCCTTGAGCAGGTTCTCTTAGACAGTATTTCACTTTCTGAAAAAAGTCTTAATTCTGGCTTAGATACCTCATAACATGAGGATCTCTAGCATTTCTAGTCATGAATTCACTGACGAACTTACTCGACTGGTTGGCCAGTCCCCTTTCACTGATCCTGAACTTGTATACCGATAGGAAGCTGGAGCCCTTCAGATATGCCCAGATTACTATCACTTTCAGAAGAAATCGAGTCAGAACAAGGCTAAGACTGACTTCCTAACTAATAGCTCTCCCAAGTTCCATCTCAAGATGGTCTCTAATGGTTAGGGCGGCTAACTCCACCCAGGCGTGATAGGGTATGGGCACACTTAGACCTCAAGTGTGGTGATAAGCGACAAAGCAAAACCACCTGACAGGAGAAGTGCGGCATCAACCGCCTCTATGCTTGTCGTTTGTAGTAGATGCAGCTACACCATTCGAACTTACAGGTAAGGAAGTCAAGCTGCCAGAATCGGTATCTTAGACAATGACTTCGGTTCCAGCTTCTCGAGGAATATCCTTTTCATGTTTTTCGTATCTGCTCAGTACTGCCCACTGCTTCAAAGACCTTACAGATATTGCTGACTAGAACGTCAGTAAATCATGGCCTACCGGCTCATGTGGTAACAACACAATGGACCTCACTTGGTACATGGGAAGAGTGTATCTTCTGTTTGTGATGCCATGACGCTGTTCATTGATACGTAGAACTGATGTCCAGTGTTTGTGGCTACTCTCAGTCTCCGGCCATCTAAAGTAACCTTCCCCTTAACTAGTTTCCTAGACAAGGATTTTACATGTTTTTTGGTAGTTTTAGTTGGCTACAAAGCAGTTTTCTAGCTCACACAGACCTGCAAGTGTCTCTTATATGATGAACTGGATTCTGGACCATAAACCCATTCCAAAGTGACCATAAAATTGTAAGCCCAACATGAGTTTATGAAATTAAAAAACCAGCCCATCCCACACACAAGAGGGTGTCTATAACTTTTTTAATTTTGAAAACTTTTATCTGACGAATAAAATTTTAACCGACAGCAATCGTGAGCTGAGACGAGTTCCGAGTTCCGAGTTCCCTCAGCCCCAAAAGTGCAACAAAATAAAACGAAAATACACAAACTTAACCTACTCATTGGGCAAATTGCCTTTTACCCGGACGAGCGCTCCTGTTTACATGGTCAAAAGTTAATTGAGTTTTCTTGTTACCATCCGCAGGCAATTGAAATACATATCCTCTGACCGTTGTTGTTACCCAAGCACTCCCTAAAGCAATTAAATTTCCTGCCAAAATTTTGGGGCATCCCACTTTGTGCGTGTGTATGCGTTGCCAAAAAAAAATCACACACAGACGCACACTAACTGATTGCAAAGTACTCAAATTATTATCCTTTTTTCTGTTTGGAGCCTGTTTAGTGTCACGCATGATGAATTACCAACTCATCGTCCTCGCCGCAAACGCCTTGAGGAATAAACGAGTTAAAAGTGCCTGCAGTGGCGGTGAACTGTATTCTCAAAAGATATCTATTTCTCTCTCTCTCTCTTTGAAGTGCATATAAAATTCTCGAAACCATAGGCATTAAGGAGATACAACTATGTGCACTGCAGCGCAGCACTTAAATGTCAAGGCCAGTCTGCAATCGAGAAATTCGAAATCGATAATTTGGTGTTTTTCCATGAGATCCTTGAAAAGGACTACACGGACTATCCCCTCATCAGACTAATGGAATTGGGCGAAGGAAAATTTAGTTGTTCCTTCATTCGTTCTCGAATCATTTTAAGTGGTTTTAGGTCACGCAACCCAACGGTATAGATAGAATGGCTTAATTTTTTTCTTTCTCTCGTTTCCTTGTTCGAAATCATCCCCCAAAATCGGGTGAAAATATTAAAAATGTTTAGATATAATCTGGCCAATCAATCTGGATGGAGTTTTACACCTGGTGCCCCTTCAGCGATAGAAGAACAAGAAGATACCTACCCGTCGTAAATGACGGTATTAATGGTGAAAAATTGCCAGAAAATTCTTCTTCGTTTTGGTAAAGTTTTTTTTTTTTTTTTTTTTTCGTTTAACAAATTATGCGCATTTTCAAGGAATTTATTGAAAAGTTATTTTTACGAGAAGCGAAGAAGAAAAATCTCCCGATAATGCCTAAGGACTTTTGGCTGTTGGGAAATATTGCGAAATACTTTTAGGAGTTCTTTTGCTGGTGGGTTTTTAAAAAAAAAAATGTTTTGTAATGGGTTAGGGGAATTTCACGGTACAAGGGTTAAATTGAATGTAAATCTCTCTTTGGAGGGGAATTTTTTTAAGTGTCCACCTGGATGTGTTCTAACGCAGATTTACACAGGTAGGTCCATGGGAGTTTGTACAGCATTCGGAGGAGTTAAAATTTATGGCCATGTTAAGTACTTTTCAAATTTTTTCGAGTAGTTGCGATCAATTGCATGTAGAAACTACAAGACGCCCTTTTTCCTTCCTTAGATGACCGATGTTGGGGAATTCTTTACAAATTTTATTCAAAATGTGATTTTTTCGAAAAGTGGGCGTGTCAGTGGGTGGATTTTCGGAACAGTTTTATACTTTGTTTTAGTCAAACTGAGAGCAAATAGTTTTTTTTCTTTTTTAAGAAAAACGCCCCTTAAACGTAGGCGTGGCCATATACAATGTATGGGAGATTTGTAGCCTAAGTAAAGTTCTACACATTTGCCGAAGTAAATTTTTTCGAGTTTCATGTAAAATTCTTAAAAAAGGGTATTTTTTTGAAACGAGGTGAATTTGAAAAAAATGTCTGCTTACTTTTTCCAAGACCTCATCGATCTAGCTTTAAATTTAAGGCTCGAAACCTGGTCACATATGGACAGAAGGACGGGCGGGCAGATATAGCTTAACCGAGCTTGGTATACAGTCAAAATGGGGTATAACGATCTTCAAGGGACCGAAGAATTGACTTTACAGTAGGAGTACGAACCTATTAGACATCCCAATACTGAATAGCTACATCAGCTCCTGATTGCTTTCGTTTTTTGTTTTTTGAATGATATAGTCTCCAAGTTGTTGATAGACTGCATGATCCCTTAGTCTATCGGTGTCATGCTAAATTGTTCGAATGGCGGCGGGGATCACTTGTATAGCTGCAATTCAAAGGCTAGTGTCAGCTACCATAAGGATCTTGTCCACCTGATAGTCAAATTTGGGCGAGTAACTCTCGAGCCAATCTCGGGAGAAATTTCGTAAGTGGTCACATACGTGAGAGCAGCACGCAGAGTCCTGGTTTACTACTCTCAACTTTCAAACTTTTAAAGAGTTGCTCGCAAGTGGACAGACGTTTTCTTACTCTCGAAGATCAACTCGCACTTTTTAAACAATGTGCGTATTCTGAGAGTAGCTAGTCGCGCGCATGACTCACAAATTTTACTCTCATATGGAAAGCTACTAGAGAGTTACTCTCGACGGTTAACTACCGAAAGTGCTCTCAAGTGGACACGCACCTTAATGGCACATGTGTTCTTGTGTCATTATAGGTTG
Organism: Chalcosyrphus nemorum; assembly: GCA_949716465.1. NCBI lineage: Eukaryota > Metazoa > Arthropoda > Insecta > Diptera > Syrphidae > Chalcosyrphus > Chalcosyrphus nemorum. The sequence goes on from OX454333.1 coordinate 26,509,430, forward strand.
CACCCTATGACAAGGCGATTGGTATTATAGATTTATTTCATTCTTATTGTATAATCATGGTTATGGTCTCAGTCTCTTGGAGTCTTTGTACCTTGTTGCCAAGTGTGGTTATCCACAGTTTGAGACGTACATGATGACAGTTTGGCCCATAATTCACCGAATGTTCTAAAACAAAAAACGAAAGCCAAGCTTCATAAGCCCCTAAAGCTGCAAGAGCCATTCATGGAGAATAGATGCTGAAACCTAGTAAACTCTTTTTCCCTAGCTATTGACAGGCTTACAGGCAACTGTGGCCTAAAGAGCCGATCTATTTAGTTCAACTTGTGCCCAGAGACGGTATGTCGGTTCTGTTTAGGGAAAGGGCTTAAAGAGACGTGCCTTCCATTAAGACTAACATATACCCCCTGCAGCAGGACTGGGATGATAAGTGTCTTATGAAGAGTTACCTTAGTAGTTCTAGCTAGGGCTTTGTCACTCAATTGCCTTCTTAGTTCACAGAAACACCAAGAGTGATTCTTCGTTTGATCTCCTCACTGATGAGCTCACCCTAGAGCCTAGGTAGACAGAGTCCTTTACTACCTCGAAATTATATCTGTCTATTGTGGCCTTCTGTCCAAGATGCCGATGTTGAGTGTCGTTTTTGTAGACAGCAGATATTTCATCGATCTCAATGCTCGCAAATGCCCCTGCTACCTTGGTTAGTCTTGTTTTGTTGGTTCCACCAGCAGCTGTGCATTGTGTATTTACGTACCTTCTACTTGACATATGTCATCATTAAATTATGTATGCAATCTTTAATAATCAAATAGAACAACTCTTGTGCGCAAATATAACTTACAATATTGTATCTAGCTACAGCACAAACTTTGTTTATTTAACTACAATCCAATTCAATTATTTTTAATGATAGTACACCAATAAACTGTTGGATCATTGAGTTCAAAGTGCCCACACAAAAGTGAGTGAAAGCCAATAAAGGATTATACCATCTATCTATGTGTTAAAGGATACAGAGAGAGAGAGAGAGAGAGAGAGAGAGAGAGAGAGAGACTTTCAATTAAATTTAATTTTATGTATCTGCTTTTCTATTTTGATATAATAAAAGTGGTCCATTAATTCTCCCTGAGGCTTGAAATGTAATACAAAATCAATGTTGACAATTGTCCTTTGCATGGCCACAAGAGCCTAGCTAGCTAGCGATCAATAATTCATTAAACGACTTTGTAATAAGGCAATACAATATTACTTTATGGCATTAAACAGGCTTAGGAGGATGGCTTTTAAGTAAAACCCATTAAAGTAGTTACTACTTGGGAGTGGAGCCAGGGGAAAGTGTAATGAAAGGACTCATTTGCCTTAAGAACATTAAGCCAATGGAAAATTCAATGCTCTAGCAAATGAGAAGAAAGGACACATGGAAGGCCAACAAGAAACTCATTTGAACTTTAAGTCAACCAAAACGCACTTACAGTTGAATATTGCTGCTTTGAAGTGGGTACACCTACTGGTTCTCTCTGCAAGTGATTACCTCTGCAGAAGAACATCTATCTGGGACTTCAATATCCTGTTACGGATGGGTAACCTGTTGGCTTATCAGTTTTTCGTTTGTCAAATTCCGAAATTTAGTTCGGCAGCAAACGGAAGAAAGGTTATTGAAATTCTTCTGGTTCAAAGGACACGAGTCAATGACTGACCATGTTACCAAGGCTGGAAATTCATCTGCCAATGGATATTCCTTAGTAAAATTCATAAAGGCTGTCATTTTTCTAAGAAAGTAGATATCTTCAAAAAGTTTGCCATGAATACTTTTAGTTGTATGTGACGATCTCCTTGGAAATATAATACATCCTGGAGCCAGAAATAGAAGACTTGTTAGGTCATCTGATGGCTCTTAGGAAAATACAGGGCCTCCTTTAATCTTTGGTTATCTCCTACCGACTACATACACTACCACTCCATGCCATCATCGAGCTAACTCCAACTCACTACGAAAGAACTTGAATCCTTACCTCCGCAGCCACTAAGTCTGGGTGCATGAATGCGTGGATTCCTTTAGATTCCTTGGATTCCTTTCCTTTATTTCGTTGTTCTCTATCCAGTCTTGGTTTGATCAATGGTTCGTTACAGCCATGTGATAGCGACATCAACCTTCAAAGCACCAGGTTCCAAGAAAAAAGTCAGTGAATTACAACTGAATGCAAAAATTACAAGCGAATCCTCCAAATTATTTAGACACCAACCATAGAGAGTACATACCCTTCTTCTGCCTTAATTCTCCCGACTGTCAGCTGTTAGTCTGCGTGGTCTTGGTTTTGTTTCCTTCCAGCAGTTAATAGTCAGTGAAGTCAATGTGTCCAGGCTAACATATCATAGTTTCCTTCTGTAAACTCTGCCTTGGCTTCAGCTTCGTTGACTACCGATGATGACAACAGTGGTGAAAGTATACAGTCCTGGTGTCTCACTATGGAATGTTCTCTGAATGGGTACACTGTTCACAGAATTGCCATTAACAGGATAAGGAGCAGAGGATAATTGAGGTAGCTCATGAACCTCTTGCACTACCTTCACATTTAGCCGATATTTCACTTTGATTTCCTCAAAGTTAATCCTCATCACCTACTTGATGGAGAGAGATCAGAATAAAGAACTAGAAGCCTGTCCCTAAAAGGAGACTGTTGCAATCAATTGCTTTATACCGGAACATAATTTGTCGTTTCATCCTGTCAAATGCCACACTCTTAGAGCTTTTGTGATGCTAAAGGGTTTGGATCGCATTCGCTTCGGCTCTTGTCATCCAAATAGAATTCTTGTGATGTCCTGGAAGTACATATCGCGTTGTGTTTTAAGCGCCTAATGTCTGTACAAAATCAAAGGCTTTCCTCCTATGTCAGCAGATGAGTTACTGGCGTTGTCCCACTTTGCGATGATCCTTATGAATGTACCAAACCTAAGTGGCACTACGATCTAAGGTCCTTTGGTAGAAAGTCACTATACTGCACAGCATTTCCTTGGTTGTATCATGTCTGATTCCTCATATGCTTCAGAGCAATGTTTCCTCTCTCGACTGTACTGTGAAGTGGATATTAGGTTGCTTGATTGAGTCAAAACAGTCCTCGTTGCCTTTCGGATATTGACGAATGGAGGAGGTGACCGATAGTCTCTTTTTCCTCCTCATCCACACATGTTCTATAGAAGTCAGTCAAGATGATGCTCAGTATCTGGCCATGTCTTTCTAGAGCACGCTGTGTCCTATTTTGAAGAAGCTAAAGGAGTCCGTTAGACCTTATCTTAATCAGCGTTGAGCAGTCTAAAGTATGTCGAGTTGGGCTCCTGAACACGTTGACGCTTTTTGTTCCATTGTGCGTTGTATAGCCAATCGTCAATACTCCCCGGTATGTCACGCCGCTATCTTTCTTTCACTGCCTTAGAAGTCATGTTGCTTGATGGAATGAATAGCAAAAGGGTTAAAAAAAACCTGCAAACTTGGATAATATCCCTTCCTGGTGCCACTTGATCTCTATCCATCAAAGCCTCAGTAACTTTTAGTCCTAAAACCCCAAGCTTTAGCTCGCACAATGGTCCTTTTAGGCGCTCCAAAAAGAGCAGCCACTATTTCCTTTTGCACGTTGTATCAACTTAAATCAAAAAGCGCTGGCAAATTAGTTTCAAAACTATCTTTCTCCTCATCAACGAACGATAAATTAAAATAAATACTTCCCCGGGGAGCAAACTTTTTAAATGTGTCATTTTGTGGTCATAAAAGCCGCACACCATTTGTTTAACAACTGTTTCCATGCTCGTAAAGTTTTATTTAAAACAATTCTAGATACATATATACCTGGTTATGGTTATAAATCATAGAAACATAGTTTGTGCAGGCGGAAAAAATATTCCAAGCCAAAGGACAATAGGTCTAAACAATATGTTGTCATGATTTCTATACAAAAGGACTAGATAAGGTCTTTAAAAAGTTAGACGGATAGAATGTTAGGAAACTTGTGATGGTGCACTGTGGTCGTTTAAGATCTGTTGAGTCCCGCTTTAGAGTTCAAATGCTTTAGAGAAATTTCTTCTTCGTATATGTCGTATGTCCTAGGGAGTGTTCCAGTCTCTATTTAGTCTGTGTATTATCATGTAGGATTTCTGGCAATGAGTTTCAGGTCTGTCCAACTCTTCGAGGTTTTTTCTCTGTGCAATGAAATGGAACCCTCTATCTTTGAAGGGTGGATCGAAAAGTCTTGCGTCATGTACGTCTCGGTCTATCTGCTATTCTGCCATAAGCTGCTTAAGTTCCTCTATCAGCTGATGACAACTCGTTCAAGGTAGTGGTAACTTTCTACTCCATCAACCGGATGTCCAGCTACCAGTATCTATTTGAGCTAGAGAAGCCCTACGTGGCGACGTTAGTCTCCCTCTTGAATACGTCAAGGAGGATATACATCATCCTGTGCGAGGGTCTAGACAAGACACGCGTCATCAGCGAGTCAAGGCGTGCTATAATGACTGTATCATCTGTTGACTTATGGAGGAGCTGGTTCACTGCTTAGCTCCGTATCAGAGGGAATCACTTGAGGTGTTATGGGGAGCACTTTCAATGTCCAGAAAGGACTTCGTGTACAGTGTTTCCTGTAAGCTGATAGAGTGCTGTACCTGTGGACCTATGTAGAAGCAACCAATTCATTCACAAAAGGTTGCCTATGTCATTCTCTAGAGATTTTAGTAGGTCAGGCTTATGGTCCTTAGAAGATGTGGTGGCTGTTCTCTCTTCTTTCCAATGAATATTCCCTTTGCTTGCGCTGATTGCGCTACCATCTCGTCTTTCAACAGGATTCTCTAATGCCTTTCATGACTACAAGTATGCTATGCCCTCTTCCACATTCCTTCTTTCTTTCTTTTTCGTAGAAATCCATTTCAATTCACAGGACCCTCCGAACACATCCATTCAAAAAGAAATGTTTACAGAACCCTTTCGCCAGCTCAGACATTGATGTGTTTTAAGTCCTTAAACTGCCTCAATCCATGTAAAATATTCATCAGTCTCCATCTCGACCCAAAATTATTCTTCCCATTGAACCTGTCCAACACCATATGGCTTATGTGATGCTGATCCTGCTGCTGCTGGTGGTGGGTGCTCTCTAGACACGTTCATAACCTTAAAATTCCAATAAAAAAGAGAAAAATTGCTGACTAACGATATTAAAAACTCAAAAAAAGAAAAAAGCAAAAAAACTCGTCCATCTTCCTTGGAAATTTAGTCCTGTTTTCTTATTATTTTCTCTTCAAACTGGAAAGGCTGACCCTTTCACCTAACATGAGCCAAAAGAAGAGAAAAAAACTTGCATAATCATCATTTTGCCATTTTGGGGATTATTTTGATGGCCGTTATTGAATTTTGTGCTGACTTTTAACAGTTGACGGTCATAAGGATGATTTTCTTTTTGAGTCTCCTTAATATCGCATAAATAAATATTTATAAGTCGCTTGTCGTTGTTGCTTGCTGCTCATCCTTAAGTTTTGGGGTTTTCCAGCACAGTTAGTAGGCCTCGTACTTTTTTTTTGCTGTTTAATTAAATTTAAATCCTTTTTTGTGTGGAAGTTAAGAATGTCCTCTGTTGTTCCTGTTGATGGCTGAGAAATGGAGTAGGTATGATGAATGGGTCGCAATGGAATGAAATGGATAACAAAAGGACTTGGGGGATAAATGACTGCTGGCAAAGTCAAAAGTTAAATTCTTTTCAAATACTCGAGTGTGGCTCACATTGACATTCCGTTAAAAAGGGGGGGGGAAAAGGAATTCTTTGGGTAAACTTGTAAGCCTTCGGGCCTGATGGAATTCTACCTTAAGGATAATGGAATATTTATGTACTGGCAGTAGTCTTGTGAACTATGTTTTAAAATATTTCCTTTTCTTTTTTTAAATAGTCTTTGCGGAGAGTTTTTTTTTTTTTTTTTGCCTTTTTCCTGTTTGGTAAGGACATTGGTGGGATGTTTAAGACTATTTGAGGTTAGAAGGGTTGATGGGGTGTACATTTTGTTTAGTAATGAGGTTGGGACAATTGTACATGTGCCATCAATTACTTAGAGAAAGAAAAGGAACAACCAAAGGCTCCTTGGCTGGCAAGTTTCAGATCTTCAGTCCAATTCACTTTACTTAGGTACTTACATAAGTAGAGCTAAGGAGAGTGGCAGTGTCTTGGCTTTGAGTTGAACTACTTGGCTCGTATTATCAACCACTACAGCCTACTCTATTGCTTCGCCTTTGCCGGGAGGATACAAATATTTTCCAAGCTCCTTCCGGTTCTTATATAAGTAGACCCAGACGGCCTAAGCTCTTCTAGCTCAGTTCATGTTGTTTCTTAGGCCAGATAGTTCAACATCGTATTCATCTGGGCTGATGGGCAGGGCTGATGTCCCTCTGCTCTACATGTCCCCACCATTTTGGTAGTTGTATTCGAAACCTTTTGGCATTGTCACTCTATAGCTCGTGGCCATACCGTCTTCTTAACACGTCGTCTATCTGCATAGACCACAGATCACTGGGAGAACTTATCGCTCATAGTAAACAAGAGCATCGTCTGCTGATTTTGGCTTTGACATTGTACTCGTTAGTGGGTTAAAGAAGCTGTGTGATTCAAAAGCCTTCTTCCGATTGAATTGAGCTCACCATAAAGCCTAGAAGACAAAGCTCATTAGTCCATTCTCCGTTTAGCTACCCTCAAGCCACCCTCCTAAAGCATGTTCTACTATTCAATATGCATTTCTTAGTATTTTCTGAGCCTTGGTTGAGCGGTTGAAAAGGATTATATCGATGGTCGCACTTAGACCGAAAGTAGTGCTGTTAATGTGTGAGGTGGATAAGTCACCCTTGGAATCTTTCAGACTTAAGGCTGTGAATATTTTAATATGGGTAACCGATGGTCTTTTCTTCCTCCTCGTTTCTACACCTTCTGGAGAAGTCGACACAGTGTGTGTCCAGTCAGAAGGTTTAAATTATTTTGAAAAGGATCTGGTTCTGTTCTGTATTGGCTAGAGATTAGGCATGTTGCACTGGTTTACTCGATGCTTTGGCTCTTCCAGTGTATTTGGCCTCTATTAGCTACTATTGCGGCCTTAACTTAGCCTCATAATTTTTCAGTATATAGACGCCCCTTTATTTACAAGAGACACTATGGAGTCTTTCACTGTCTTGGATGTAACATTTCTGCATGGAAGGGAATCGATAGCTGCCTGACTCTCGATCTGTAGCAAGCGCCAGCAGCATCATGTCGGAGAAGAGACTTTTCACTCCTCTTCAACTTTCAGATAAGTTTTCTGAGTCATGGCTTTAGTATCAGGACATTCAGTCATGGAATTCAATTTGCTTACATTCCTTCAAATCTTTTGTAGATTGTAGAATGGATATTGAGATGGGATCTGGTCTCCATGTCACTGGAGTTAGATTGGGTCAATTGTAATTTCCTCATACGTCCTTGCTTCAAGGAATTTCTTTCAGTGACGTCCAGTCTATCGACGTAGTCTAGGCACAGTCTAGGTACAGGACACATTGTGCGTCAATCCCTGACTAGCTCAGATTTGATAACAAACGACTCTAACCCAACCTGACTATCAAGGAAGATAGCGTTGGAATCCATTCTCAATCTTGGGGAAGGAGTCGCACGATTCACACATTGGGTAACAAGCGAACTCACTTCCTACTGCACACCATTGTCACCAACATCTCAAGTCAGATGTTTGTTTTTGAAGCGCGACAATACTATACTTTCACCTAACCATCTTTTTTAGAAGAACAATTAAGGTTAGGTATCCTGGCAAGAGCCCGAATACACTAAGGCCAAAGGGAGGTCTATTGTGGAACCTCTACCAATCTCAAGAGAAGACTGAAGGTTAAAAGTGCCTAAATGGACTAATTAGGGGGACTTACTCAATCAACTCTAACTGTCAAGGAATCGTGAAGGTATCGAATCGAACTCTTGTACTCTTCTGCAATAGTTCTTGGCAGGGGACGTGACCTAGATAGCCGTGGCCGTGGAGCATTAGAGTCACTGATTCAATCAAACTCCTGGTATCGTTCCTGATTCAATTGAATCCTTTATCTAGGTGCTTTAGAGTAGAAGACTCCACTGACTCAATCAATCTCTGTTTGATACACTGGCTACACAGAAGAACAATTAAACGTAAGAAGTATTGAACGAAGGGTTACTTCTAGGGCTTTCAATCTTCATCCATCATATGAGTCATTTGCTGCTCAAGTACCCCTTTCAGTTCCTCATTCACACAGTGGCTTGTTTTGTTTTGTGCCTTTCCTAGTCTAACCTAAACCACTTCTCCTACTAATGCCTGATAGATGACTTCTCTTACTGTTAGGATTATGTTTGTTATAAAAAACCCAAGGGGGCACCTCATGTGACAGAAATCATCTCTTAAATCTAAATTTATTCAAGTCCTTTAGTACATATTTTTTTTTTATATGGATTCCCCACTGCAGAGGTCATCAACTATGAAACTTAAATTAAAGTCCTTCCTCCTGCACAGAACAGAGGACCACAATTTATGTGTTTCCACCCACGATTTTTGTATTTTAACTCTGCGACATCCCACACACTGCACTTAAGTGCCAAACATGCTGCAATGTCAACTGATTTCCCACTCTATTCCCTCTTAGTTCACACATTTGGCTTTCGGTCAAAAGGATAAGGATTATCCTTCTTAAAATAAAAAAGAAGAAATATCTTACCATTTAAGATTCATCGCACGTTGCAATGAAATCATTTTTTTAGCTTCCAGCTCCAAAGTCGGGGTGCCTTTCAAAGGATCTTCCACACACAAACACACAGAGAAAGCCATATGAAGTAACTCGCAAACAAAAAGTGGCACAAAGCCATAAAAAGCGGTTTCACAGGGAGAAAGAGAGAGATGAATCTTTAAATATCCTTCGAGAGTCCCCCACAAAACCCCCCCCAAGTTGAATTGCGGAATTCCATTTGGACTTGGACTTTGTTTTACACAAGAGAGTCACGTCCTGTCACAACGCATTTAATGTGCAAAACGTGAGCCTCCTTATGCATCTCATTTTCTGCGCTTCCTCCCTTTCTTTTTTTGTTTTTTTGGTTCAAAAAGGACCTCAACGATTATGAATGATGAATTATGAAAAAAAAAAAAACTGAAAAAAAACTAGGGGTTAAGGAAATTCCAACAAAACTCTGGCAAATATTTTCCAATTGTTTCCGTGATCTAATAATTTTTTTTTTGGTTCGCGCCACCATACCAGATGAGGCAGAGGAATAATGTCGATGACAGGATGGGAAAGCAAGGAGGCCCGAGATAATTTGTTGTGCAAAGTTGAAAAGTCACTTGACATTATTGGAGGCCGCTCACGTACCGATAAGTTCCAAACAAATTAAAATCAAGGAATATTCCTCCTCATCCTCCTCCTGCTCCTTCGATGGATCGCTGTCGTCCTGTTTTTTTTTTTCTTTAAGGTCAAAATCCGCATATTCTCACATAAAGATTTCATGTCCTTCCTTCCGTATAACTGGCATCCTTTTGTTCGTTGTTTCTCACTCCATTACACTATGTGTAGGATTCCAATGATGATGTGGCTACACACTTTGGATCATAAATTGAAAGTCGTCCTTAAGTACATATAGAGTAGGTATGTGTATATGCGTGCGTAACTATTAAGTCAGGACAGGATATTTTTTTTGAAAAGGAACCATCCAAGTCCCAAGGCATGAAGCAGGAAGTGCAGATTATTTCTCTGCTTCTCTGTCTATGTGTGTGAGAAAGAGAACAACTCAACTACGACCGACAGCTGCATGCTGTGGGAATAATAATCACCAAGTACATCATGTGATTTGGTTAGAAAGGCGGAAGGACCAACAACAACAACAACAACAAAAAGACGTAACACACAAAAGTATGCTCAGAATGTAACTTCCTTATGTACACACAGGGGTTTACAGAGCGGAAAATCTCTTCCTCTCAGAGCAGAACAGTAACCATCCCCCTCTTTGGGTATATAGGCTAGCCACCCCTTGGGGTAGGAAAATGAACAAAGTTTACCCCAAATAACTCTCCTTTTTCTGTGTCAGAGCGAGACCAAGTTTCTACTTCTGACTATTGGTACCACTGCTAGATGAATTGCCAGCCAACCCCTTATATGCGCGCAGGATAGGAATTCGCCCCAACACACACACACACAGAGAGAAAAAGAGCGAGCAACATAAATTCAATTGGGAAAGCTTGAGGAAGGGTTAGCTTCTGCGCATAGCCGCTGGTTAAGTGATGGAATTTCTAAAGAATGATGGAAAACCTCTGCATGGTGTTCCTCCGCCCCTCCTGCTTTTACATGCAACATGCGCGTAAGAGCGCACCCACTCACTCTCTCTCTCTCTCTGGACTCTCAATCCAGTGCGCGTGGTTCCTTCCTGTTTCTCCCAAATAGAATAGGAAAATGCGCTCTGTAATTCTTCCATGTTAGAAACCTCTTTACTCCCTAAAAACCATAAGGAATTCCTTCACACTCTATACATGGATCCCGCATCCTTACATAGAAAAAAAAAACCCGAATTACTATCTCGCATCCTGCATCTCCCTTACTCCTCGCAGTTACGCAGGAAAAAGGATTCCCGTCGATGAACTGCGAAAAAATATAAAAACCCCGCTAGGAGTAATCAAAACTCCTACTCTCGTGCAAAAGCTTTACTCCGAAACATCGTCCGTACATCCGTCGTCGTCGTCGTTGTGCTCCTGGTCCATACAAAGAATAAAAAACCATTTTACACTCGTCCTTTTATTTAAACATAACCACGTCCTCGAAGTTCCCGTTTCGGGTTAGTTTAGTCTCACGCTAGGCAACAAATTCGACTTGTCCCACTGACGTTGACGACGACGCACGTTGCCTCTTTCTCGACCAAAAAAAAAAAAAAAAAACAGCAACACTCCACTCCACCATGCTGCTGCTGAGAACAACACCAAGTAGTAGTACACCAACGAACAACAATAGTAGTAGTACAAGTACGGTCTACAACAACACTACATCGGAGTTGAATTTTTTTTTACTACGAAACCTAGAGTACGACATTCGGCCAGGATGGATTCTAGTTCAGTGCACAAAGTGCGTCAGTGCAAGTGTGGTCTTCTAGTCAGAACCAGCAGCTCTTTGAAATTTTTTGAATTTCATTTCAAAACTTCATATCAAGACGGACTTCTTGGCGAGCTAGTATTCAGTGAAAGCGCCAAGGAAATATGAATTTCATTGGTACGTTATGATTAATAATAAATTCTATTTAAATTCTATTTTTTTCTAAAAATTTTCTAAAATTTTATTTAAAATTTTTTTTAAATTTTTAAAATTTTCGATTTTTACTTTTTGAAAATTTGTCTACCATATGGTGTGCTGTGCTTTGGAGTTTTCCATTTTCACATTTTAGTGCTTAAGTGTTAAGTTTAAATAAAAATTTAAAACTCAAGTGAAAAATTTTAACAAAAAATTAAGTGAAATCAAATTTTGGGGAAAAAAATTTTTGGAAAAAAATTTCGTTGAGTGTATTTGAAATTACGTAAACATATGTTTGCCTGTTTGACAATGTGAATTGTGAGGGGAGGCCTTTTCAAAGAAGAACGACGATGACACCGGGGTGAATTGAAAAAGAAACGTGACTGTTGTTGGAGAGTTTTTGGGGTTGTTTTTCTGTGTGTGACTACTGTCTCCCTAGTCATATGTTAAGTGGAAATAGTTTTTCTATTTTTCTATTTTTTTTTTAAATCGATATGTGAGTGTTTGACGTTAGTTTTTGAAGGGCTTTTTCAAGTATGCCGAGGGCTAAGAATGTGAATACTATTTATGACAATAAGGGTGGAAAGCACGTGGTTTTGAATACTTTTTCGGAAGGGACACGCAATAAGACCTTACAATTTCTGTCTAGTTCCTTCGAAAAAACAGAGCTGTGTTACGATTTTCATTTGGGTCCTTAAAACTCCCAACTGATTCCTTTGAAAACCCAGAACTCTGCTAAAATTTCATTTGCCAATTGGGGTGCTAAAAAATAAACACAGATTCCTTCCATTTGGATCCTGAAGAATCCCACCTGATTCCTGCAATAATTCTTAGATTTTCATCTTCCAATTTGTGCCCCGAAATGATTCCAAATCCATTGCTTCTCTCAAAAACCCAGGGCCACATGATGAAGAAAAGCGAAAAATTCCTATCTCTCTTTGGCCTTTGAATACGAAAGGATGAAGGAGAATTTGACATTCAAAAAACTCCTAATTACACCAGTCCTCCTCTTAATGATGCCTGCTTGTTTGAGTGTGTGTTCCTCATTCATGTCAGGTTCAGACCCATCAAAGCTTTTAATGATGACACTTAACCTTTAACATTTAAATGAAATGATTTTCACGATTTTATCATTTCCTTTAATGGACAGACATTTTTTTTTAATAAAAAAAATAAAAAATACCATCGTGCATTCATCATGGGAATAATTTGAGGCTATTTTTAGAATTTAATAAAGGTACTGGACGGGCGTTTGAAATTTCCTTTATCTTTATTTTTTAAATTCAATTAGAGAGCCCGAAAAACTTTATTGGTATTGAAATGGATTTAGAAATTCGTGAAACTCCATTGACCTACATTAAATGCAAATCAATTCAAATTGCTCAATCATTTTTGGACATAGTTGGACCTTTTTTTCATGCTAAGCTAAGAGGTTTCTAAAAAACATTAGCTCTTCGAAATATTGATAGGGTTTTTTGACTTTATGGTGTTTTTAAAGAGTTTGAGAGTGCCAAGCTGAGTAATCTAGGTTAATTCTCTGATTAATTATTTTCGAAATATGTCTTTAAATTCAAACTCACTTTTGAAAAACTAAAGTTTTCCAAAAGAACAAAAATCGTAATTTACTTAATCCGACCTGGAGGCGGTGTAAAAGTTTTGGTCTATACATTTATTCGAAAGGCGCTAAAAAACAGAGATTTAGGTCGAAATAATTTCTATTGGGTTCTTTAGTCCAAAATTTCAAATTTTTCGGAATAGAAAACCAAGTAACCTTGTAATGAAAACTAGAATAATTTGGCTAAAACACTCCTATAATTTGAGCCAAAATCGTATAATTTGAGAAAAAGTCGGGTAGTTTCAGCAAACAACGTATGTACCTACATATTTAGTCTGCAAGATTTCGAGTAAAATAGCAAAATTCGTAGAAGAATAAGTAAATATTTTGATCCACCATATTCGAAGAAATCCGTTGTACAAATTTTGAGACTTTTATTGGAAATATTTTACTCGATACTCGTTCAAATCACAGAAGATTTTAAAATGTATTCCTAAATTTATCGAGAAAAAAAAAACAATAATTATCAATCATTAAATACTTTCGTAAATATTGGAACCAATCAAGTTCACTTCTGGCCAAAAATTGTCCATCGGTCCAATCACATCCTCCTTTTTGTGAATCCCATGGATGAGTACATGTAGGCTTGTCGCTTACTGGCAAAGTTATTGGCGAAAATTGGGCTCCATCACTGACGAAAATTAAACGATGAAATGCAGAATTTTCTTCAAACTTTTGCAGAGCCCAATTGGGCACTTTAAATCAGCCAACATACTTCAATTTTTTAGTTAATTTGATCTTGCGAGGGTCTAGGCCAAGATCTTTACATGACAATTGCCACAATGTTGATTGAAAGAATTCCAATTTCTATGAACTGCGACCCTTAACCAAATTTTGGTTCAAAATGTACCAAATTTTGAACTGAAGCCCTTGCAGCGCCCATAGTTTCAATGGGGAATATGTATATTGACTCAAATTTATTGATTTTGCCTTTCTGATAGGACGACTATTTCGACCAAAACTTGGAGTCTTAAGATGGCTACCATCGATTCAGAAATTCAATATCAATTTTCAATACTTTCCAATGAAAATTTTAGCCTTCGACTGACATTCTGACATCAAAAGATCACTCAAGAGGTTGCATTTGTAAATGCACTACTAAATTCTTTTATCCCTATTGAAAAACTCAATAATATCCATTTAATTTTCTTGGTCCTTAAAGAGTGAATATAGTTTGAAAAAATCTGTGAATTACAAACGAATACCAAAAAGACATACACTTCTCTCCGATAGTTTGGACACAAACTCATATTAAAGCCTGATGCCATCAAATCTATTCCAACTTTTCTTTTCCTATATAAGTGAAAAAGATATTCATATCCCCTTGATAAGAAACAAAAGTTTGTAGGCACATTTCTACTGTCAATTCAAATCCAATCTCAACCTAGTCCTTTCTAAGGAAACACGCCCCCCATTCCATTGCAATAAATACATCTCACCATTATTTGAAAATCAAATACATAATAGTATTCCTCTTTAATATCCTAAATGTAAGTAATTCAACTAAAAGCACATTCATCTTCGTTTCCATCTGCAAACCCCCAAGAGCACACATATTTTCTTGAAGAAGAAATGTCAAAACATAAAGCAGGGAAAAAAATAAAAAAAAAATACGCATGACTATTTTTATTGTCCAGCTTTGTACGAACGTCGCTCTCTCTCTCTAAAGAAATCCTTGAAAATAAATAAATAAAATAAAAGCATATAAACAGGATGGAGGTTGCAAACAAACAAATGAATGCACAGATGTATTCTAACACGTACACACCTCTAAACGTACCTTGCGACAACTTGATGACCATGTGCTGCGGTTGTTTTAGTTCAAAAAAAAATAAAAACTTTCTTCTTCTTTGGAACAATGCCAATTTTGCAGAGTAATAAACTAAATAAGGCAAAAAAATCTTCAAGTCTTTTCACTAGAAAATGGACTTAATTTTTTTTCACTATTATGATGCATGAGGACACACACAATTGTTTAAATTACAATAAAAGTTCTCTATGTCCTTCGACAGATGGAACTACTCGTTGGCAATTAAATTTTCGAAAACTTGGTCTTGGTTTCAGAAAAAAAACCAATTTAGATAATAAAAACCCCAAACACAGAGTCAAATAAACTTCTCAAATCGACGGATGTTTGCGTTTTCGAAAAGATAATATTTTTTTGAACACAAAACCACTGGCACTGACGACACACGAGGAGGGATACGAGTATTAAATCACTCGGGCGTATGTGGTTTTGTTTTTCTAATATCTGATTCTCTGATTCTGATTGAAATATAAATTTCAAAACTGTTGTGAGAAGGAGAATGCTTTCGGAGAAAATATTTCCCAATGTTTTGTGGTTTTGGTGTTTCCTTGGTATTGGAAATATGGTCTTCTTTCCTTTTTGAATTAAAGAAGTACGGCACTGCCATTTTTGACAGTTCTTTGACATTGAGGTTAAGTGTGTCTTGAAGCCTTTTCCTTGAAGAATTCGTTCCTTATGGCACACCTGAGCAGCTTTGAATGTGGGCTGTTTCCTCAAAAACGTACTCACCGCAGGAGCCTCTGTAGAGTTTTTTCTTAAATCAGAGGCTGTATTTGGTGTCTCCTTGCTACTATGATAGTCTACGAGGCATGTAAGACTGTATCAGATGCCAGACCTGGAGGTTGAAGGCGCTGAACTTCAAAAAAATGAATGTTTTTGGTCACACTAAGACTCTAATGTGCGTCGCTAAAAAACCTATCCTTCGTCAAATCTGGAGCTGGTACAACGTGTCGTAAGGCCCCTATGGCTGAAGCTTAACTGAAGAAGCTCAACTCTAGAGAAAAATATCCGGGGACTATGCAGGTATACAATGGCATTGGTAAGAATAGCTTGACATATCCGGATCCTTGGCAATGATTTCCAGCGCCTAATTAGCAAACTCACGCCGTTGCGGCTGTGTTGGCTCACTAGCCATGCACAATTCCGGGTCTTTTGATTTGCTCGAAAAAGGGTGCTGGTTTTCATCCTATGGTCCTGCAGTCTTAACTAGAATATCACTCCAGTCACCTCAGTCTTGACACAACCACTTCTAGTTTCCATCTACTCCCTATACCCTAAACATATTAGTCGTTGTATCCAAACTCTTTTAGATAGAGTCCATCAAGCTCCCGATTATACCTTCCCTATCAATTGCTATCTATGGATACAGGACCAAAAATCCCTTCGAAGTGTCCGAAGACTTCCTTATGTCTTCCTTGGTCTCATTTACATCCTTTCCCGGCTTCTATATTCACCAAATGCCTAGAATCTGATGTCAACTTGCATACATGACGTGTGTGGCTAAATTGAAAGACCTTTGGAAGAGATAAGAAAGATTTGATGTCTATTTGGTTGGTGTCCAAACTATTGGAGAGAATCGCATGTGTTTTTCCCATTCATTTGTGATTCACAGTATTTGTTGGAGTTCGTGTTGGAAAAGCCACCACACAGTTCCTCGATTTGCTCCAAAATCTGTCGCAGTGGTGTTATCAGGCTTTAGACATTAACATAGTACGACAGGCAAGCTCTATAGTCACCACAGTTCTAGTGATCTCCTTTCTTTGGGACATTTGGAACTGGAAGTCTGCTTCTTTGAATGGCTTTTTCCAAGTTCAAGACTTGGTAATTGAATACATTGCCATAAGACTGTGATGAACTACTGTGCATAAAGGCCTAAAGAGAAAAGAGGTGTTTTCCTTGATCTTAGCCTCCTTAAAGTCTTTCTTTTGGGGACACAATTAAGGCTCTTATAGCTTTCTACTTCAACGACTTCCTTGTTCCCGATAAGACTTCGCAAACTCGGATCCTTTACTAAAAATAACCTCTCTGATGACTCCATTATTTGGAAGTATTCAGGACTACTCTATCTCTAGTTTACCTTTTGGTTTAAAGGTTCTGGGCAAATAGCCCAAATAGTCTTGAGGTCTAGCCCTGAATAAGGATGGTTCTTGGTCTCGAAATAAGCAAAACTCAGACAGAGTTGAGTCTCTTTAAGAATACCTCTCAGGAGAACATAATACGCCATGAATACGTCCTAAATTTCCCCATCGAGACATTAGTTCTAATGAGTTCTTCCCAGGAGAATCTCTGAATACACCCACCGAGACACAAGTCTCAAAAACAATCAGACGACTTGAAATATGTATCCCAGCAGAATCTCTCTTGCTATCAAATCCTCTTTCCTCCCACCAATCGTGGGGGCCTCCTTCCTTCCTAATCAAAACGCTTTAGGTCTTAAAAAAAAAAAAAACATATGTACTTTTGTAAAAATCCGATTTAATATTCAAATTGAATTGAGAAACAAAATCAATTATTTTGTACTTTTTTTGTTGTTGTTGTTCCCCATCCAAGCACTCTTCTTGTCGACCTGTCAAGGTTCTTATTCCAAAAAAAAAGGAGAGCGATGCCATTCCTTTTGAAGAACAAACACTCATGTTTGCGATTTCTTTCCAAAAAAAAATATACATACATATGTAGAGAATATAAATCAATATACCTCATCCATGGGATTAAATTCGTTTCGTATGTATACCCCGGCTTATATCATGCAATATAGGTTAAGAGCCTACATGCCTACAAACCTTTAAGTTGGTACTCTCGCCCTCCTGCCACTCATGGCAACCACCTTTGACAGATTTGATTCTCGTCACAGACCAACTTGTCAAAAAAAAAAAAAAAAAAAAAAAACAGAAAATCTAGATTGCTCTCAATTTTTGTCGTTTATTACACTCGATGACACATGCAAACACACACGCAGAAGGCATCTCCTCGACGACAATCAGAGCATCAGGACAATAATGCTCTAAAGGACTAAAGTGCTGGTTAAAGGGAAGTAGGTAACTCTCACAATGGCTTTGTTTCACCCCTTTTTTTCGAACACATCCATACATATTTTTTTTAAGCACAGATAAAGGTAGTGTACACACATTGACATGACATGACATGACATTATTGACTTTTTTTCTTTGTTCAAAAATAGACATCCTTTTCTGTGCCATACGGGAGGGGGGGGGGATAAACATTATTTTATTCTCTGTCAGTTGAATTATAGGCAGAGCATGAGTCCTTGAAAGTGTTTTGCCCATAATGATGGCTAATTATAGACCGCAAATGCATCTGATTTTTTTTGCAATAATTTTTTTTCAGCCACCAAATTGGTGGGGCAAATAAATTGGATAAAACAAAAAGTATATATTTAAACATAAATTAGATAAACAATTAAAGTGATTATAATAAATAATTTAAAGCAAATAAATTGCCAACCGCCGCCATTGGGGTTAATTAAGAGCCCACTACTGGGAAACAATAAATTCTAATTTATCAGTGAATTTTGGAATGCTATAGCTTTTTTTATATTTAATTTTAAAGATAAATATTTTTGGGATTTGATTTTATTTACAAAATTTGTCAGAATAATCACAGTTGGAGGGATAAGTGAATCGTAATGAGATGAATTATCTAGATACAGGGTGACCAGATAATGACGATAGGAAATAAAATTTAACAAAAGACAATAACGGTATGAGATATAAAATTAAGTCGTACTCAGTTTTAAAGCTACATTCCTACCATTATGTGTGGATTAAAACATTATTTAAATTATTTGCCATTTCAAACCGTAACAGCGTTATTTCGGCAGTTATTTATTTCGAGTATTTACAACTCGGTAGAGTCCGAATTTCGATAAATTTTTTCAATAATTTTCGCACTTGCGATGCATGATAAAACGGCAAAAACAGTTTGACACTTTAACAGCTGAATGACATTAGTATCTCTGACAGCCGCTGAAACATAATAATCGGAAAAAGTATCATTGCTATCTGGTCACCCTGTATAAAACTCTAGACGGTGAATGTACTAGTGAGTGTGTCTCAAATGTTCTATGCACTACGCCATCTAGTGTGGATTTATTTCTACTGTGCAAAAGCACTCAAGTCAGTCAAAAGAGATTCAAGAGTAAGCCAACATGAGGCTTAAAAATATATAAACCGACTTCGCCCCTCATCCCATTTATAATTCACCACTTCATAAGCCCCACTAATCTCTGCAATGTTTACTTTTATTTAAAAATAGCTCGCTGCAACTTATCTCAATCGCCTCCTCTGGCAGAAGTACCAGCCGACATACCTGCGCCTTACTAGTCACTCGTATGACCTAAATTCAGAGTAACCAACGTTTTTCCTTTTTAAGCAAAAATAAATAAATTTCCCTCTTGGAGTCTGAACACACCTCTTTCATTTTTGAAAAGAATATGCACCAAGTATATGTATGTATATTATTTTTTTTTACTTTTAACTCACAGCCAAACTGTTAACCCGAATTATTTTCAACCCAGTTCTTTTGTCCATTCATGGGAAGGAGGACCAAAACAACCATCGCTCCAACCCTAATGCCTGTGCTCCAACGTCATATCATCCACCTCACATATTCTTTTCACATTGGAGAGATTTTTTCCCATTCAGTTCACTTGAAAAGGTTGGTCACTCGAAGTTTTTTTTTTCCTCTTATTTTTCTGAATTTAAATTTTAAATCTAAAATTAATTGGTTGTCAAAAAAACTTTTAGGCCAATCTACACACAAACACTAGGTTTTTGGTGTTAATTTTAAGTGGTTGACCTATCAAAGGGTATTCCCTTTGTCAACGAGGACAGAAATTAGAGTTCTAGGATAAAGAGATTTCAGTTTAGGCAAAAAAGGTTCGAAATTGTGAAATTTTAGGGCAAATTTTTTCGAAACTGGTGAAGTGGAAGATTGACAGAACTATTAAGTTGGAATGTCTAGACTTGTTTCTTTTAAGTAAATTTCTGATCAAACAGAATTAAAAAAGACCGGGAAATAAGGGCAAAATTTAGCCAACATTTTGGAGCTTAATGGAATGAAAGAGATAAAAAAAGGGTTTCGTCGGTATTGCTAGGCTTAATTTGGGATCAAAAGACATTGAAAATTGTGACATAGCTACATATTAATTTGGCCAACATTTTGGATCTCATTTAGAAGATTTAAGTGAGCTTAAAAGTATGCGAATTGAGTGACAAGTTAATCAAAATAAAGGCAACTATTTCGACCTTGTTCTAATAGACCACGAAGGTTAAAATCTGTTGGCAAAATTGGCACTAATCTGAAGATGCTTGATCCGAAAATGCTAACGAAAACAATACAATACAATTTGGGCCATATTTTAAAAGAATACAAAAATAGAGAAGATGTACAAACTGGTAACATATTTCAGATAAAACTTCTGTCGAAAACTAAGGCCTAAATTGTGTGATACATTACTCGTCAAAATTCTTGTTTCTAAACAAAATTTTTGCCTTTTTCAACAAAAACTATCCAAGTCAGATTTAAGATCGAAATGGTGAAAAAGGTATGAAATATTGGCCGACATTTTTGACCTTTAAGACACAAGCTAAATTTAGAACACTTGAAACAAAAGCTTAAATTTTGAAAGAAAACTTAAGACTGTTTCAAGTCAAAATGTTAATCATAAAGTGTGCATCAATTATTTTCTAAATTATGGCATAAACTGTAAGTAACATTATCTTCCCAAGACTGTTTTATTCCAATTGAATTTCCGTCTACCAAAGCTCAGGTAGAAATCGTGAATTTTGGTCGAAATATTTGACTCAAAACGGCCAAAATTTACACAGTCATTTGGGATCTTACTTACTGGAAGCAAAGGACAGTACTCGTATTCACAGCAAGATACTGAGACAAATCAGAAAATCCATACAAGACCAAATGCGTTTCGGGGCCAAATTATGACACAAATTGCCCGCCCTAAATGGAATTACATCAAAAAGTTTATATTTCTTTGTCAACCAAATGAGCTCCGCCTTTCTTTTGGAGCAAAAAAAAGTCTCAAATTGATGTTCTTTTAAGATATTAGATGGAACATTTTTCGACTAGATGCTTTCTAAAGTTCTTATTCAATATTTTACATTTTACCCTAATCCTCTTTGCGATACTTTCTCACTTTTCTAACTTCTTTTTTTTTCAATTATATTTTTTTTTTGCTTCCATCTCTACCTACTAAAAGGACGCTATCAAATTTCCGTTTCCTCTACCACGGGGGAGGCAAGGAGGCTATAAAATCCTTAAAGCCTCAGGAGGACGGCATATTTAAGAGAAAATTTTCAGCATAGATACATAGATACAAGCCAGATGGTTGAAGGGCTAAAAATCTGTATATAATTGAAAATCCCATTCTGGTAAAAGATATTCAAGTCAAGTCCTTCCTTCCTTCGTACACTCTATCATATCCCAATGGGGGGGAGGTGGGCTCTCTGCCTGTTAGTCAAAATGGACAGGACACAACGCTCACTCAGACTCCATGTGTATGGGATAGAACATTTTCATTTACTCAGAAATAATATCTTAATACGATTTTCTTGGTAATCTTCAATTTTATTTCCTTCCAATTACCACTGAATCCTGGACAGTCTAAGTAAAAGTATCCTGTGAACACCCATAGTCACCAAAGAAGATTTTTAGTTGCCTTGGTACTTGTGTGCTCTGTGTGCTGTGTGTGTGTTGTCCTGTTGCTTTGAGACAGTGTTGTCAATTACTTTTATAATACCATTTGACGACTATGATAGTAATTATAGAATTAAGGGCGGATATCACTGAAGAGACTAGCCTCTAGAGGGAGTCCTTTTTTTTTCTTTGTACCGAGCTAATAGTTCTCTTCTTTGTCTTACTCAGGGGGATGTTTTAGTTTTGCCCTTTCACTTTAAAGAATATTGATTTCTACGTTTTGTTCTCTATTAAAAATTAATTAAAAAGTTTTCTTCGAAAATAATGCAAAGACCTTACTAGGCACCTACCCTAGGACGACAAATATCGAACTGCAAGGATATGTATATCATTTAACAATCTAATTAGGTAGGTTTACATAGTATTTTTTGAAAAATAATTAATTTATAGCTTGGAAGGTTGGTTGTTGGGAAAATTCCCTTGCACCAGTCTTCGCAAGGATAACACAAAGTTATGTATCCTCAGTCCGTCGGTGTGATTTTGTGCAAACGGATGAGTTCAGCAAACGTTGATAGTAAGTTTTTTTTTTTTTACTTTTTATGGAACTGGAACTCGGTCCGTTTGTGTTTGCTGAGATTTTATAATCTTGTGAAGTTTTGTAGAAGAAATAAGCCAAAAAATAGTGTCGTGCAAAGTGCTTTTCAGTGCCATCGACTCTTTGTTAGAAACTGTCATTTTGTTCCTGAAAAAAACTGTCCAAAAGTGTTCTGATTTTAATTGATCTGAGCGAAGGAGTTCTATAAACCTTTTAACTGTTCAAAAGAGTGTATAAACCCCGAGAAATTTTAGGTCCACAGTCTAGCTTAGACTCACTCTGAAATGCTATTACATTCCCTTACTGACGTCTACAGTAAAAAAAGTTCCAGGAGTCTACCTCGACGAATTGCTGTTATATGTCAGTAGGATCCATAAGTCCTTGACGTGAACTTCAAACCCTATCATCATAAATGCGAACTTTAGTTGGAGAAAATAGCTACTTTTCAGTCACAGTTCTCATTACGCTTTCTAGCAAACTAATTGACAGCTAAACAAACTGTGAGTGTGATTTAAAACTGCTAACACGGTTCGCAATCAGCCAAAGTGATATCTCAATCACAATGACTAAATTTTCCAGCCTCTGCATAATAGCAGGGCACTTTAAAGCAATTTCTATAGACCAATCATCCGTCTCACAATCAGCATTATTTGCTGATCGCAACCATCAGAATTTACGACTCACAGTGATTAAATCATCCAGCTACTGGATAGCAGCAGCGCAATATGCTGCATCTTCTATCGCCCATATCTTGTTATCTCTCATCCAATCACAATCGTTTTGTTGTTGCTTGGAGCCCAAATGACTTATGACTCACAGTGACTGTGATTGACTAACAGTGATTACTAGGCCCTCTCAGTTGCGGACAGTAGTGAATTCTCAATCACAGCGACTAAGTCACCGATCACGTTTCTGTTCATCCCATTGTGAGTTCAAGTTATAAGTCACACAGAGACAGTGATTGTGAATTTCTGAATCACTATGACGGAATCACCGATTGTGCGATGAATTAGGCCAATAGAGTAAGACCAGTCATACCAATGCCAGATGTGGCCCAAGTGCACCTAACAAAGAGCATAAGAGGTACCCTTCCATATATTGATGAAGATGTGACTATTTGTAGACGTTTGAAGGGTGGAGATTGAGCACATCCCTTGCAAGTCTTCGCCTATTGGTAAGCTCAGACAGTGGACACCAGACAGAAGGACTGAGAAGACAAAAGCATTGAGGAACTTATCAGCAGACTTACCAACCCACCGCTGTTCAAAGAACATCCTTCCTTACAGCTCACCATCCTTTCACTGGAAAATCACAAAGAAAATGAAAGAAAGACAAAACTCATTTGAAAAGCCTCCTTTATTGAAAAAAAGCCCATTCACAGTACACTACAAACTTTCTGTGGCTTCATACCACTCCCAGTGGAACAGCCAAAAACCCCGGCAAAATCCCCTGTATTCTTCAGATACGTATTCACAAACTGTTTCCCCTCATCACAGTGTGTATAAACCGAAGTGTAAAAGTACAACCTCTCCAAGTTCAGCTCCCTGCCCACCGACCTGAGAATCCTTCGAATTCGATTCACCGTCTCACCATTGCTCGCTATCCAATTCCGTAGAGCTTCAAATGCCTGCCTTTCTGCCAGTATCCTTCGCACAAGATTATTCCCAATCAAATTCGTGTATGTAAAATTGATATTCTGCTCCTGTAAGCATTTCCCCAACTCGGAATACTTCTCATCCGAATCGCTGCTACGCCAACTTCCTGGCGTCGAACTGGAGCCACCGCCTTCAATCATTTTCTCGGCAAATGCCTCCCCAATCGATCCATAGTACAGTGGTTGTGGCAGCATCTCATTGTACATGGGTCCCATGAAAAATTCATACAAATCACCAACTGACGCCGCCGATGATGATGTCACAATGCGACGAGCTGCGGAGGAGGATGCACCCACCGTTTCGGAGAATTTCTGACACTTTTCCAGATTTCGATAGAAATTCTTCTTTGTCACACTTAAGCTGGCATAATCTGCATCTAGTCTTGCGTCTCCATTCAGAGTCATATGAATCATTTTGCCGAGATACAATTTTGACTTTTCGTTCGAGATCTCATCAATCCAATCGGATGCGGGCAACAGTGACTGATAGACGCCACCAATTTCGGAGAACAGTTTAACGATGCGTCGTTTGTCAATCGATGAACGTTGCACAATGTATCTGTAGACGGGATGAAAGTACTCGCGTACTAGACTCAAACAATTTGTGACACCCTTATCGAGGAGATAGTCAATCCACATGTAGTTCAGCAGTCGGATGGCTGGTACTTTAGAGAGCATATCGAAAACACGTTCGAGTTGTGATTCGTTCTCCAAACGAATGTTGTCGGTGTCTTTTAGGGCTTTGCCCAGTACTCGACGGAAATATACATCCCAATTGATGTTGGCAAACTTTGCCTTGAACTCAGCGTATGTCATTGTAGAGGGTGCCGCTGGGGGGGCTGTTGTTTGGGCTACCTCCCTGCGGTATCCTTCAAGACCGGCGAATTCCAAAGCAATCATACGCGCTTCAGTTGGATCAACCCCATAGGTGAGCAGGACCTCTTCCGCCAGCTGGTTGCTCTTCATCAGAGGGTACTTCACATTTAAATTCGCCTCGAGTTGCACGTGCCTCTTGTTGCTCTTAATCTCGACACGATGCTTAAAAAAGTAGTCCACACCGATGTCATGAAACGAGGCCACAGCATTCATCCATGAGGGTGCTTCACGTCGGTTGTTGGTGGTGGTGGCATCATCAATTGCTGGCCACCCACCACTGATGCGGTACAAGTGCGAGCCCTTGAGGTGTTCCACACCGCGAGCATTGTGACACGATTCGTAGAAGCGTTTCAATTTCAATTCGACATCCATGAGTTGTTCTTCGTCTTCGTTGAGTAAAAATTTCTGGAATATTTCATCCTCACTGGGGCGAGCGTCGAACTGATGCGAGGTCCTTTGGTTGCCGCAAATAAATCCGTGAAAGTCATCACACGGCCGTTTGCCTGTATCCACGTTGGCTTTCAATTTCTGGGCAAACCTACGGGTCGCCTCCTCAATGGTGCTGTTCCATGTGTCTTGTGCCGAACAGCACGCCACACAATAGCCCACAATAAGGATGCTTAATGACAAAAGTCGATTGTTTATTCTAAAATTTCCAAACAACATTTTTGCCCGAGTGGAAAGTTCTTATTCCTCCCCCTCTTCTACCCTTTTGTTGACGGAATGAGGAGGATTGAATGCACCCGGTCACAAGGACGGAAACGGATTGTCGGATTGTTATGCGAGGCAAATAAATCTATTTTCCGGTTCGATAGTGAGTTTTGTCCACACGCGAGGAAAACTTTTGAAACACAAAAAACAAGTAAAAATTTGAAAATTTTTCTAAAGTCAAATGCGGACTAATGGGCGACACACAAGACCGTCGAATAAAACGAAATAAAAACGCCAAAACAAATAATAAATCTGTGAAATGTGTGCTTTTTTTGTGAGAGATTTTCCATTCCGCTCTTGATAAAGGGGTGACACAGGTCAGCCGGAATGAAAAGCTGTACTTTGTGTTTGAACTGGAGTATAATCGGTTGAAAATTGAATGAAACAACAACCGGTCTGCCATTTTTGTCCAAGTCAAATTCAATCTATATAACTACAAAGCTGATTTTTAAGTCCATAACGATGCCAGCCATAACTTTCAACTTCAACTTTGTACACAGGAGTGAAAGTCTTAGTCCAAAGTGGGGGGAATCTTTAAGCTCATTTTGGAGTAAAAAATCGAGAAATACTAAAAGGACAAAGTACTTAGTACACAACAAAGTGATTCCATATCCTGATGAAAATTTTATGAGAAGTATCCAATTTGTCAATTGCACTAAGTATCAACTAGGTTCCGACCAATATTCAACCAAATTCCAACCACATTTCAATAATTTTTTAATGAAGTGGGTGGATAATGCTACCCTTGTGACTCTGTCTATTTGACCCCACCAAGGCTTCAATCATTATTCAACCAAATTTCAACCCAAGTTCAACCAATATTCAACCGCATATTAAATAATTTTGAACAAACCTTTATCAACTAGGTCGGAGCTTTGTAGATCCTTTATCATTCCGACTTCTTGAATTAACCGAAGTTCCAATCAACTTTCAACTTAATTGAACTTAGTCACAATTGAATTGATCCTTCATCTCTGCGTTTGTGTGAGCAGTCTTGCTGAATCGATAGACGGATAGCCATATTTATTCCCAGTTACTACTTACTTAAAGTAAAGGTGAATAATGGTTCCTTTGTCCCTATATCCACTTGGCTTAACCCATACTTAAATCATTATTCAACCAAATTTCAATCAATATTCAACCGCATTTCAAATAATTTTCAACAAACTTCAAACTAAGTTAAAACTAAGTCAGGGCTTGATAGATACATCTTTCTGACTTATTGAATTAACCGAAGTTTTAACCAAGTTTCAACCAACTTTCAACTTTGTCAGTCTTCTATGCTTCTCTCTTTTCCTCCCATATATACATAGCTTTACAATCCCACAACTTCAGATAGTAAAATTGAAAACTAAAAATCTATTCCATTTCCATTTTTGACTTTAGTTCTTTCGAAAGATAATGAACCAAGCGAAATCTTTTAAGTGCATAGAATGACCCACATGTGTTGGGACGTCTATCAGACCGATAAGCGTTCCCCATACATATGTTTACTCACGACGCGACGCGACTATCAAAAATTCTACGAGCAGCTATATCAACAAATTATTGCCAAAGTAATCCAAATAAAAACTTAATTGTAGTTCAAGGGGAAAACGTGATAAGCTATTTGAAAATAAGTTCAAGCAATTATAGACGAATTAAAAATAATTAATGATCTAATTGTAGACTGTACGAGTAGTGTGTGTTTACGAGTACTACTATAATGTGCTTGTAGTTTACGAGGGGAGTATTTACCCGGTTAGTTTCTTCACTTGAATGACTTGAGAGACTGTCTGGAAGAAGTTTATGAAAGGAGTGATTTGTACCGCCTTTTGGTTTGGTTGTCTAGTCCCAGCTATTCCTCCTTCTTTTGGATCAACTCTGGGTTACAGATGGGTAGTAAGCACGTGAGAGATTGTCCACTAGTCATTGAAGTTGAACCTGAACATTTCCGTGTGATTGGATCTTCCAGACAGCAGCAATGTATTCCTGGACTCTCAAAAGACTTTGGTTTCGTAGGAAGCCTCATTTTTTCTGCCCTTCTGTTTGGCATGTCGTGAAAACTATTTCTAGAAGGACGACTTATAGATGAGTGTTGCCTACCACGCAGCTGACCTTGCTTTGTCTTCAATCATGGTTCCACCTTTGCCAGGGTGATTGGAATTTCCTTAGTCTCCCTTAGCAAGTTCGAGTCCTTTATTATCGCTGCGGTCTCCTAATAACAACGTCGACGTTGGGTACTGCATTCAATTTGACGACCAACTTATTATAGAAGGTCTCCGAAGGAAACACAATCCCTTAAACCAACAAACAGGCATCCTTCTCCCCTCAAATAAATCATCCATTGGAGCTTTATACATAAACATGGTGATACAGCTTATGGTAGCGAGAAATCTCTCCTTACAGTCCTATCAGCCTGAGCTCTGGACCCATCTGACAATCATCTTACCTCGCTGACTTACACTGTATATCCAGCCCATAAGGCGTTAATTGTTGCTCCACTTGGCTCTCTGATGTCCATCAGTGCGTCGTTACATTTCAAAAACCAAACTTAGTCCCTACTCGACAACCAAAACTCAGTAAATTGTTGTCAATCATCATCCGTTTCTGAAGGGTCTGAAATGCGTACAGCCAGTGTTACACGATGACCGTCTTATCTCGCTTAGTCCCCCTCTTTTGTCCCTCTCGCAGGCTACCAATGCTCAGCATCATTGTCAGTTGTTATCTGTAGATGTTTCTTAGTAGTGGCTATGACGGTCATTTCCTCCGTTAACTCTAGTCTCATGCTTGTGAGTCAGCCACGGACAGTCTCTATAGGTTAATCTTCCCTTCTTCTATGCGTCTTGAGTCTGCAACGATGCCTATGTCATCAGAAAAACCAATTATCTTAGGATTTTCTCTCTTACAACAGTGATGGACCAAATACACAGCCTTGAGGAACCCCATCTGATAGGTAGTATGCAACGTTTTGTACTAACATTCGTGAAGTAGAACAGCACTCTCTTCATGTAGGAACTTGTGTATATGCACAAGTATCATAAAAGAGGCGGGGCATCTCTCAGAGGGGGTACCTTTTGGGCCACATTCCTGTATGAATGCATTTTTGTCTGCTTTCATGTGACATATCAAATCAAAGGGAATTTTTGAGGACTCCATATTTAGAGAAATTTGTTTTGTTCTGAGGAAAATTGACAATCATTTGAAGAACTGGAAGACTGGATTGGTCAACTTAACTCATAGCTTCAGCTGTTTTAGTACTCCTTTCCCACTCCTTTGAGTGTAATTCATCATTCATGCAGTAAAACATCCTCTTTTACCTGCTCCCTATCGACTTACATGGAGTACTTAAAGTTTTACATCAAAACGAGGTTAATTGGGACCACGAATGCACTGGCTTTCCCAAAAGAAAAAGGATAGCCTCTCACGAAAATTCCCTCTCTTTAAGTATGGACGAGGACGACTCTTTTCCTCGCGAAAAGTTTTCCATTTACCCAATGTTTTTTTTTTTTACTTAAAAATTTAAACTTTCTTTTGAGATACTTTTTTAACAGATCTTTCTCATCGTTGCTGCACTCACTCTTCCTAAGTAAAATATCAAATAGATTGTAAACTTTTCCATTATTTTTTCTCCACTTCAAAGGAACGGAAGGAAAGAAAGAAAAAAAGGCTCGGCAAAAATGGAAGAAGGAAAACCTAATTCAAGTTTTTCTTTTTTATTCCATCGAATCCCGAAACCACTTGCACCCACCACTGCACAATGGGTTGAAGGCACCTCCCTTGCAATACAACCCACATACTGGTGGGGAAAAAAAAAAAAAAAACTTGATTTACTGACGGATGAATGGATGGATGGACTAGTTTCTTCTTCCAGGCCACGCTGCATGTGGTTTATGGCCCAGGCATCAGGCATAGGCATAGAATATCCTTTCTGTTGTATGGAATTTCTATTTGCATAGTAAGCACATAAGTACTCTTGTACACTTGAATTGTGTGCGTAGTTCCAGTTTGCAAGTGAAACGTGAGCACAATTTGTTGAGGATGGGAGAGAGAGGATCCTCCTAGTCCACTTCTAGGGTTTCCCCCTAGTACGAGTAGTTTAACCAGTTGTAAGAAAGTATGCGTTTTGAGATGCTTCCGGGATTGTAAGCGGCTTTTTTTTTTTTTTGTGTTTGCTCATACAGTAGGTGCAATTGCGAGGACGAAGAAAAGTGGAGAAGCAACACAAAATAAAAGAAAGGAAAAAGTTTCTCCGGCTCTGAAGTGGCGACAATCTGTCTGTCTGTGCATGATGTCTTCTTGGGGACAAAGTTTTAATGAACTTATTTGCGAAACATTTCATCTTGCTTGGTATTTGCGTTTTGCGATTGTTTTCATAAATATTTACAAGTTGCGACAACAGAAAACAATTCTCGAGGTGTTTTTCCAGATTAGTAGTCGAAGGTGTTGGTGGAAGTTTGTTTTGAACGAAGGAGACGGTTCGTTGGAAAGGTAAAACGTGTTGAATCGCAGGGAAATTTTGAGAAGGGAACTGGAAGGAGATTCTTTAACCCACCCAGTGTTCTCTTTTCCCTGCTTAGTCTGGTCTTACCCTTTCCTCTGCAAAGCGCCTGCGCTTCATCCTCTGGACAGCTTCATACAATGCAATAGATCGTGACACTATAGAAGTGGAAGATTGGTCCTTAGATGGGGCCTTTCTGCTAATGATGACTACTGCTCGAGTTACATAGGTGAGGAGACTATACCTCATCGTCACTGCTGACCTGGACATCAACCGTCTCGATCGCTTCATAGGAAGCTGCAGTTAGTGTAACGATTGGACTGAGAATACTCGATCCGATTGCTAACGCAGAACTTGGACACCTGTACAGTACTCTCACAGGACAGGAAATGTGTTGAGTTAAAACTTGTTCCCTAATCTGTAGCTTCGTCTTATGAGACTCTTTTTTATGAAAAGGAGAACTCAAGGCAACTAGTCGTAGGGCTAAGGGTAGATGTCTAAGACATGCCATGCAGACCAGTCTTTGTCTTCCTCTTTGTGGAATCGTTAGCAGTTAATACTTTGATTCACAAAGTCGTTCCGTGCTGCATAAAGTCCTATTGTTCTCCTATGTTTGGAACAAGGAAGGTACTTATGACCCTCGCTAATGCACCATGTACTATTGTACTCCATTCCTTGTGCCTCATCTATGGCAATCCAGCTGAGTTAGTCTCACCTTCTCACCACATTCAGACTGAATAGATACCTCTGATTACATGATTTAGCCCGGTAGCCAGACCTAACCTACAAAACATCTTTTGGTGCGGCGGTCCTAGGAGTACGTGGCGCAGAACAGTAGAGAAGGAAGCACGGCAACTGGGAAAGAGTTTCCACAAATGGCGTAGGCGTCGTAGAGGCCCCACCAGGGGATACAGGACATAAGGAAGGAAAGATGAGAATGGCACTCGTGGGTCAGCTTCTTTGTATAACCTCATAAAGCAATCTACAGTGGACACTGCTTCTGAACATGAACCAACATAACTCGTCTCTGAATAGCTAGCCTAAGCGTCTCTTACCGAATCCTCCAACTTTGTTCTGGTAAAATAGATATGGCCGATAGTCCCGTCCTTTTGAGTTAGAAGACTACTTGTCACCACAGACGTCCAGTATGTAGTATCTTTTGATCAGACATCGCATTTTGAAGACCTCTTTTGCTCCTTCAAATCTTTGCAGGTTCTTATGCTACTTTCCTTAGGTGGCGCTAGAGTTCGGGTTGAACCTGAGCTCCTACAAACCAGCCTCTCTACTTAGCTGGGTCTTTAGCTATTTACCTCCTGTTGAGGTCTTCTTAAACTTGTGCGTGCTAGCTACAGCGTCGTCTCTCTAATTTCGATTCAAAAGGTTTATAAGCCTAGAAAGCCCCTATCCATAGTTTGGGAAGTATTAGGTGTTTCAGTCAATAAATCTGTGTTTAAAAGCCCTATCCCCTTTGAGAGAGGAATTCCACCGAAATTCACCAAACTCCACTACTTTCAGTAGTCACGCCACAGCTCTGTCGGTTGCAAAAAATAACATCCCCAAACAAAAGTTTTGAAATTCCACATAAAACCTCTGAATATCTTGACTTATAAGCTACAACGACACCCTTGGGTGCCGCGAAACCCCAGAGAGAAAGAGAAATACCCTGCACTTTTGCACTGCAAAACACAAAGCCATGTGCCGACCAAACAGTGTAGGGGTAGGTTTTGTGCTTAAGTAACACCCACCCCCCACACATAGTCGCTTATTAACATTGCAACCTTGGAAATTTCTCATGCATTCAGGTGTATATAGTTCTCTTCTCCTTTTTGTTTTGCATTTCTTCTGTGAGAATGTAGGCCTTGTGTTCAAGAAGGATGAACGAATGAAATCGATTTTTTTTTTTTCGCTTTTTGCTTTATGCCATTCCAACCCCTAAAATGCACTTAAAAATTCAAGAATCGCTGGTTTGCTGTTGCCGGGTGAAAGTTTTCCACAAGCAACTAAGCATGTCGTCTGTGTGAATGTGAACGGGCCATCCAAAGTGCGCATATGAGTGCAGCTCACCCCTAATGAGGGTGGTTATGGAAAATCGTTAAAACACAAGAGGTTGCTGGGGTTTCTAACCTAATTTTTGCAGGTGGCCAGGTGGACTCTGTGTGAGGATTTTCTCTCTGATTTGAGGGGATCCAAGGAAGTCCTTCCAAGACAAACGTATCAATGTTTGCGGAAATAATGAAAACGCAAACTCGGCGAGAGTAAATTGTTTGTAAACATAAATTCATTAAAAAAAAAGTCTTGTCCTAGATGGTCGTCATCGGTAAGGAGTACATGGGGTCGCACCCCCTTGAGTAAACACAATAAGCTGACGATGGGAACGAGCTTTGTTGTTAAGTTTAATGGACAAGAAGCGAAGGTAAATTGGCTTACCTATGTTGGTGAAGGGAACTTTCTGTAAGTGTTGCCATTTGCCAAGGAGTAAGTCACAAAAAGCCATATCCGTAGAGGAGAAAAGATATGCCTCTGTCTGCTCTCTTTCTAAAGTCATTCACTTATCTGCCGACCAGCTCTGCGATTATCTTTTAGCTGAGGAGCTAAACTTGTACTTGATCCGTGTGCAGAAGATTCTACAGTAAAGTGTGAGGGCTCCAGCTCCAGATCATAACATCGCCTTAGGACTTGGCAACTGTTTCAGTAGCCCATATGCCCTCATATCCAGGGACCGAATAGATTGCATGTGATGTTTATAAGCTCGTTCACTGGTCAGCCAAATCCTGTTTCTCTTCTCGGATTAGATCCATTACGATCAAATCTACAAGATCTTAGTTCCAAACCACTTGAAGCCCATTCATCATCGGCGTATGCACAGGTAACTAGCCGACTAGATGTGACCAGTAGCCTCACAAATCTTCTTTCTGTTGCTACCTTAAGAGTAAAAAAGGAATGATCGACAAAGGGCTCATCTTGTACTTATCAAAGATGTAAACCTGGTCTAAACTCGTAGCTATTCCACTAACCTTGACATCTTTCGGTAGCACGACTTGTTTTGATAGCCTTGTGGTGGTTCTACTGTCATCAGAAGTCTCACAAAGTTTATGGTTGAAACTGCTCTAAAATCTGAACAGGTGTATTGTACTTTAGTCCATGTCGATCAGATTGTCCAGTTGTACTGATCTAAGGGCCAAAAGTCCTCATCATCTTTTGTAGCTCATATGCTTCAGGCGTCCATATGTCAAATCTTGGCTAAATCTGGGGCTGCTATTACTCTCATAGAAAGATGTTTACTGGACGTAGTTTAAGGATAGTCTACAACTCTCTTGTGATTGCCATTCAAGACGCTATATGGGAAACCACTTTATGGCCATATGCTGGCCTCAATGGAAAGCCATTTTAGCATTACAAGACCTCTTAATCAGCTGCATAACCCTTAAGACCGCTTTCCTTACACTTAAAGCTCTCAAATATGCGAATTCGCTTGCAAATCACCCACCAACCCACCCATCAAAGTACGCAACGCTACAAGGAGTCCTGAAAATTCCCTGTACTTGAAATT
This sequence comes from Chalcosyrphus nemorum, assembly GCA_949716465.1. Classification (NCBI taxonomy): domain Eukaryota; kingdom Metazoa; phylum Arthropoda; class Insecta; order Diptera; family Syrphidae; genus Chalcosyrphus; species Chalcosyrphus nemorum. The sequence continues at coordinate 26,542,668 of OX454333.1, forward strand.
CCATGCAACAGCCTCCCTCAACGATCAAGTTTCACTCAATCAAATACGGCGTCCCCCTAGTTAGCTATATTTGAAACTTAATCATCAGCTTAGTAATGGGATACTTCCTTCAAACAGAAAATACCAAAAATAATTCCATTTCTTCCCGTCGCGTCGCACTCTGTCAATCAAAAACGCTTCCCGTTCTCCAATCTCCGCCGCTTGTTTGGTGTCACAAAAACATATCTCAAATACCGAAAAAACTTATTTGTTCCGAAACAATTTCCACTACAAAAGAATTCCCCACCAGAAATAGAAGAGAAAGACTTTCCCTTATCGTTAAATGGAATCCGCTACGCACCCCCTGGAAGCGCCTCGCCGACCGCCACCACCACCGCGACCTAAATCTCAAATTACCCACTCGAGCGTAGTTTAGAAATTTTTGGCCGAAATTTGTTTGCGTGTGTGTGTTTGTGTTGATGTATACCAGTCCAACAATGCCCTTTAGTGTGCAATCAATTCGGTGGGTGGTTGGGCGGTGGAATTTTTGTCCAAAAACAAGGACCAAGACGAAGAAATCCAGTTTATTTGCTTTTCTTCGTTCATTTTAAATGTTTTTGTCATTTACTGTGTCCAAAATAGCAGCAGCAAAAGTCCTTGTCCTTCAAGTGACACACAACAACAACACAATCTCGCATGGATCCTTTCGCATTGCGTGTTTGTTTAGCTTTTTTGGAAATGATTTCATGGCCGAATGACTACTTCAAAGTGAAGTCCTGCTTGATGTTGACTTTAATTAAGTTCAAAGTGAAATTGTAACTTTTTTTTGTTTTGTTATCCGAGGTTCCATCGCCTCTACCGTGCTACAAAAAGGACATACAAGGTGCAATGTATATTAAATACCTAGTCCTCACAGCAGTTTAACAGTTTAACCTCATCCCCATCAGCTTGTCGGTCGGTGAAAAGTTACATCAACTCCATGCGAATGAGTTTTATATATAGGTAGAAACAGGATACTCTACACAAGGAACATCATCGTTCATAGTTCCGTTTATGGAGCTTAAAAAGGAAAAAAAAAAAAAACGAGTGAACAAATTAAACGGTCGTTGCTACAGAATATCCTAGCAACTGTGCAAATGTCGCTTTAAAGGATGTTATGGCAAAATGGAATAGGGAGCAATTCCGGGACAACATACGCTTGGATAAAGTTTAATTGGTTAACGATCCTTGCGGGGGTGCATAAGGTTATTGCGTTTTGGTGTTGCTCTGTTATTTTTGCTCCTTCTCTCTCCCGTTTCGGTAGATGCAAAAGTACTCGTACTAATTGTGAAACAATTTTATCATCCTCATAACTGTCCCGTTCGTCGTCGTCCCCTTGATGCGATTGCGGTTGGATGACGTAAGCGCGTTAAAGGTGTTATTCTGTTCCTTTTGGGGATGTCTGTGAAAAACATGTATTTTATGTCAGGACTATTAAGGGGATGGCTGTACTTAAGGACTATTTAAAGAAAGAACAAAACTGGGAATTAAACTAGACGATCAAGTTTTAGTGCGGGTTTTAACGAGTTTTAGCTGCAAACAGCATAAGAGGATCATTGTCAACTAAAGGGATGCAGTGAAAAGTCAAATTAATATCAATCCACGTTATCCTTTAAGACAGGCTTAGGAGTATGATGGGGTTCTTTAAAACTGTAACCACTTGCAAGGAGTCTTCTCAGTTCATGACAGCAGCTCAATGATTATAATAGCGCCCTTCCATTGCATACAATATGGCAAGTAACTCCTCTAGAGAGATGGGAAGTACCTACTCACCAAAAGTGAGAAATAATTTCACCAACAAACTTGCAGCAAAGGCTGTGTTGTGCGGAGTAAATAGACACTCCACTTGGGAACTTATTTCGCTTCTAGTGGAGCGAAACCATTTTCCACCAAAAGTGAGAAATAATTTCACCAGCAAAGGCACAGCCTTTCCATCATCAAACGTACTGAATCCTTAAAAACCAAGAAAACTAACCCCTCCAAGTTCCTGTAATCAACTTAACTTCAAGAAATGTCCTGAAAACTACTCAAAAGTGTCCCCAAACTATAAAAGTAAAAAAACAAATTCAAAACTGACCGCAATCCAGCGTTTTCAACCCTTCCAACAGAAGCTACTTTCCCCATTAACTTAATAGACTCCAATCCCAAACTGTATCTCAACATTCTAGAATCGATTTACCAGAAAATTCCAAATAAACTATTTCAAAACTCTCAATTAACTCAAAAAAGAGTAGAAACTTTTCTGTCCCTCCTGGGTACACCTGGACATTCAGAGAGTTCTCCTTGCGGTATTCCTAATGGCAGTTGTCGGGCAACTTCAAAATCCACCTTCGGAAAACTTTCGAATCGCACTGATTTTCGACTCCGTAACCAGAGAAGATGTTGAAATGTTTTTCGAAAATTTAATTAAAAACTTACTCCCAGTTAGAGGTTAGAGAGATGTGAGAATAATATCGATACGCAGACAGGTCCTTGGACAGTTGGGTTCTGTATAAATGGCCCAAAAAGGACATAAAATTTGATTTGCGGTTCAGAGACAATATTTCCCCAAACCGATAACTATCCCAAGTTGGCAATTATTTGTACCTTTGTGTCGATTTTCTTGTTTCTTGTTTTGATGGTAAAACAACTTTGATTTGTAAGGATGTAGTAAGGATAACTTAATTAAAAATTGTGTTTTTTGTTTTTTTCTTGCAGGCGCAGTTGGTGGTGATGGTGGCGATGATGGCGACGACAAAGAGAAGGCAGAGGAGGAGGAGAGGGAGCGTCAGGAGGCCATCCGTGAGGCCGAAGAACGACGAAAGGAGAAACATCGTAAGATGGAAGAGGAGCGAGAAAAAATGAGACAGGACATTCGTGATAAGGTAAGTCCTTAACCCTTTTAACCCCCCCACTCCCCCTATCAGATAGGTTCTAGGATCAACGTGTGTACATATTGTCCAAAAAAAGGACTTGACACTGGTTTACATTTTCACTTGCTTTGACATTTATACCCTCTGGGGATACCAGGTTGCCTGGACAGACACCACCCCCTCTCTTTTGAGTCATAAATTATTATGTCGTTAAACTGAAAGTGAGAACACAACCCAGGTGATGGTTTAGGGTCACGGAAAGAATGATATATTACCGTTAGTCTCGCAAAAGGATGGTAGCAACAAAAAAGAAACAAACTTTAACAAGGGGTTGTATGTATTGTTGTGATGGAAATGAAACAATCCTTAAACGAAGCAAAGTATAATAAATTCATCAATAATAAGAAGAGGGTTGTTAAGAAAGTTTCACGACGTCTTTATCAAGAGAACACGTGACTTAACGGGGTTGAAGGAGCAGCACATGATGACCCTTGAGACACGGAAGACTGAGCATGATTTGCGTTGCATTTTGCACTGTTACTTGAGTTTTTTAACACTTAAGTCACACCATTGCTTTCTTAGACTGGCATTTGCCTAGCCTTTCATTAAGAAGGCTTGGTTTTATCTCGTCACGACAAGTCTAGGCGCTGTCACTAGAACAACATGATTGAGTGAATTTATGTCATTCATTAGTTGGATTAATTGAGGTAACTTTGCCCTTCATTCATTCAAGTGTGATGTCCTTGCCACTGAAGTCTTCGAACTTGGAGCAATTGGTAATGAGATCATAGACCATTTGTATGTTCTTCAAATCAAGGCAATCATTGCCGTACTTAAAATCATTGACAGCACTGAAGTCGGAGTAAGGAAACGAAGTTGAAACCATGCCTAATCCTAACTTAAGTTCTTTAAAACATCGTGTACATGTTTTCTACTTCAAAATCACTTAAGTCATTGAGATCACTGATGATGGTTTTAAATCCATTGAACCCATGTCATTGAGATCAATGATGTACCAAAAATTTGTCAAATAATAAGGCCACTCAATTAAAGTCATTGAGATCACTAATAATCTCTTAAATCCACTGAAGTCCTATCATTGAGATCAATGATGTACCTAAAATTTGTCAATTAACAAAGGCCACTAAACTAAAGCTTGTTAAAAAATAATAATCGAGATTTCGACTCAGTATCGAGTACCTATACTCTTCGACTCTACATGTAAACATGGCACACCGTCTGCCAAACAGAAGTCTTATCTGTCATTTTCAAACATCTTGTCAAAAAATCTTCTCTTCTACTTCAAATACGACCACTCAGATGTTTGTTACTCAATCACGCTTTAACAGCTGAGTGGATTCGAATGAAACTTGATGAATATGTAGTCCGTATCTTAGATTCGCAAATAGGCTACTCAGAAGGATAAAAGGATCTAGTTGAATAAAGGACTTTAGGCTGAATTCACGACGCCTACTATCTGCCATATTGTTTTTCCTGTGACATCACAAAATTTATAAAAAAATCAATTGGAGAAATGCGACTGTATACTCTCCATTGAGACACAGTCATGCCCCGTCGTTGGTGCACTCAGTTTAGACCTGATTTCAACTCGATTGAAACTTGAAAGCTGAAGTTGAATATAACCTTTCAATGGAACATGTATTGCGCCAGAAGAAAAGTTGTTTACACCTCATGTGAGTTCTTTTAAGGGTGCGTACTTCCCCTACAAACAAACCACTGAATTATTTCCCAAAGACATGGATAGCTTTCTTTTCTAAAAGATTGACCGCATAATCACTATTCAAATATAATTACACAGCAACCTCAAACCAAAACAAAAGCCCAAACCCATGATAACGAATGACGTATCCACACGAATGGCATGGTAATTATTTACGCAAAATTTCTCTTCTACCTTTTTTCTTTTTTTTTGCGTTTTTGTGTTTCGTAATAGTTTTAGGCCTAACGAATTAAAATCAATTTACAAAGTGCTAAACAGACGAGGGTTACATAACCCTCCGTGTTCCGAACCACCTTCTTCAACCTTGACGTTACGCCCTTACTTGTTATGCTGCTGATAGTCTAAAAATGGATAGTTTTTCTCCCCCCAAACTAAAGGATCCATAAAAAGGGGACCCAGAAAAAAAAAAAGCAAAAATTGACAAAAAAAACTGTAAACACGAACTTCTTGATTTATTAGCAAATAACGTGACTATCACGAACTAAGTGTAAGCCGGTGCCCCTCACGAGGTGTAAGAGGAAAGGACTAAAGCCAGCAAAGGAGTAGGAAAGCTTAAGCAGCTAAATTTAACATTAACATCGTCCTGAGACATTTCGTGACAAATTTAGATTGACACACATATACTTGACTCGCAATTCAAATGCGAAAGGTATAAGGTAGTAATGTCAAAATAAGGACAAAGTGATAGTCTCACACACGAATGAGTTTCTATTTTAAGGACATCCGGTGCTAAGGGGCGAGGGGAAGAGTTTTGTTTTCGATCAAGAACCTACAACCCTTAATCCCTCGATGAGACAAATCCAACTTCAAAGTAAGACATACCGTCCGCCTGCTTGAAACAAAAAGGAGAGGAAAAACCAACTCAAGGAAGCATGCAAAATTGTCATCCCCCTCCTCAACAGAGAGCTTGTATCCGCCTGAACCTAACATGGGAACCAAAAAACCTCGTGTGTATAGTGACTCGATTTCCATCCTTCTGTTTGGAAAAAAAACCCCAAAACAAGGACAACAATCTCACCGGCATTTCCTTCACTCATTCCGGCGGACTTATGGTTACGCAAATAAAAAACTTATAATCAAAATTTTTTAAAAGGAAAAAAAGGATTCTCCCATCAGTGTTCCAAAAAGGACTTGCATAAAGTGTTGTCACGTCAAATTGCCGGAAAGATTGTTCACACAGAGACAGCAGGCACAACAGCAAGAAAAAAAATTTCCTGTTTTTCCTTCTTTTTTTCCTTTATGGATGGAAATTTGTTTTAGAAGAAAAAAACAAGGATACTCAATGAAGAAAGTGGACTTTATACACTACTACCCAGAGAGAGAGAGCGAGAGTTCACCTTTTTTTTCTCGATGTTAATAGTGTTGACAAAGTGTTTACCTGAAGAGTATCTGTGTTTACACGGGATATACATGCATAGCCTAGGTTTTATTTTCCATCCGAGTGGACATGAAAAGAAAGAAACAGGATGTGGTGGGGGGGCGAATAAAAATGTGGAACATGCTGGTAGTCAACTGATTTATCTATTTAAACGACTAGATGGAATTTGCATCAAATCCTTGACCCGAATTTGCTAGCCTAACAGATGCTTTGAAAGGCTTTTGTATGGGTTTGGTCTTTGAAGGTATGTGATGATTTCTGTGGATATGTTCTTTTTATGCTAGGCTACACCTGAAATCTTTGTGGAAGAAAACGATACGGATACTTTAGGGATATCAACAACAACCGACTCAATTGAAGTGTGAAACAAACTATAGAAGGTGGAGGGTCCAGAGATGATTCAAAAAAAAACTCTTACTGTTGACATGTAAAAAGTGTCTAATATGGCAAACTGGAGTCATACCTTACAAGTCTCACTTGCGTGTACCAAAATACCCCACAGACGGTGTGGTAGACTACTTCTGGCACAAGATTCTGCACATGGCCTCTACCCTTCTCAAAGAGAAGAAAGTCTGCCACATGAGCCACAGAACGCTATAGAATACCTAGGCTTACCTAGATGTCCCCGCTGACAAACCCTTGCCCTTCCCTTAGTTGGGCTAACTTAGGGTAAACTCAGGATTAAAATTCACTGAAAAACATGTCTCTGGAGTTTACTCAGGTCCAATTCTGAGATTAAGATGAAAAATTGGACCTTAGACTTCCCAAGCAATGTTGTCTACTCCAACCGAAAGATATGAGAGATTGCGTCCTAGCAAAGACACTGAGTGGACATTGACAACCTTCTTCCCTCTTTCAGAACACTTCCTTTGTAAATTTCATCTACTGCTCTGCTTTCTAGAAAGACCCTACTTGACGAGTTCTTTTTCCGTAAACTGCCCAAGTGCCTATTAAGCCCCCGAATGCAAGCTTAACTTTTCACCTTACAGCCGAGACGAGTTATAACGCATGTCCATTTAGTTTCCGCAAACAATTACATCACTCAGAGAACTCTTAATGTATTCCAACATAAAGGGTAAAAAAAACTGTGAATCACAATTGAATGCAAAAATTCCATTCAATTCTCTCCAGCAATTTGGACACAACACATAAAAGGTAAAAATTGAAACCAAATGACATTTTTCAGCTTTTCCTTGCTCTTGAAATCACCACACCAGTGCCCCGTATATTAGGATAAGGATATGCCTTTAACGGGCTCTGATTTATCTCCTGAAGGACTTATGTGAACTGTAACAACTTCTTTCTAAATACTTCCTAAGCTAGATCCCACTAGAGCACTTTGGACCCTTGTGAGATACGAGTGCAGTACGCATCTGTTTGCTCTATCCACTTTAAGATATTCTATCCTAAGCTCGCCTTATAGTCTTCATCCAAAAAATGTCAATATTTTCAAATGACAAATTCTGCCAATATCCTTATGAAAAGGTTGTCTTAAAATAGTCGCCTTAAAGCTTAGAAAGATTTACAGTCTCATCGAAGAATTTTGAACCATCCTTCTAAAAAGCTGTCTTCCTAGAATGAAAATATTCTGTTGTACACTCACATTTGCTCAAGTTCAGCTCATCCTTTTGTCCAAACACAAGTCTCGTCTTGATTCTGCAAATGTCCTTCTAGAAATTATAAGCAGTTGGGTATATTCATGTCTCAAGCTCATCATAAACCTATCAAACGCTCTTTTTATGTTTCGAATCTTGTCATCTTCAAGGACATCAGCGAATTCTTCCAAATTGTCAACTAATTTTGGAAAGCATAAGGGCGCCCTTTTAAAGTGTCCTCCAGCCAATAAAACAGTAAACAAAAACCCATCTGATTACCTCTAATCCTTTACAAGGACAAAACCCATTTAAAAAAAAAAAAAAACCTCCTCTTAAAAGTCAAAAGTTCATCGTACTAGACTGTTACTCCTCTCCTCTTCTCTGACATTAAAACATCGTCATCGTAGTCAGCTGTCAGTTACATTTTAAGTCTCTAATAGCCCTCTCAATGTCCTTGTGCCAAATGTGTCCAGAAATTTGCTGTCCTCCCACAGAAAAAACAGAAAACAGAAATCATCAGGATCATTAATTTTAAAACGATACTGTCTTCTTGGTATATCCTGACAAAAGTTATTTATTGTCCTTTAATTTGGTGCAAGTAGTCACCTCCTTGAAGGGTAAAAATACCAATTTAAATTAAATGGCCTCAACCAGTCTAAAAAAAAAAGGATCCTTTTAAGTGAAAAAAAAAGTGTGACAAGTTTATAATTGGAAACTGCGGGGTTACATGAGAAATATAAATTAAAGGATGTCCTTTAAAAATCCATTTGGTGGGATAATTACAACAAAAAGTTTTTTGAATCCTTTTTTTTTTGTGAAATTTTTTAGTGAAAAAGTGAAAAAGTTCAGTCATATACCTTACGGGGGGTCAAATTGACTCTAGTAGGGAGTCCGTCTATATTAGCGACTCCCTAACGGAGTCAGATTGATCTCTTTAAGGCCAATCAACAAAGGATATACATATGTGCATGTGTTTGTGTGTGAATAAATTAGTTTTTTTGTGTTCCTTGTTTTAAATACTTTATAAGCCTTTTGTTATACAACAGAATCAGGATTCTTTTTTTTGTTTTTTTTTTTCTGTACCTACTGTCAAGATAGAATGAAAATCCTTCACACATCCTTCAGCATTAATCCGCTTTGTCTATCAAAATGTCTGACATGCTGCTGTGTTTGTTATACGAACGTCTGTTGTACGCCTGGGCCAAGTTTTCTCTTTGAAATTAGTTAAACCTTGATACGAACATTGTTTCTTGTTTCTTGTTTTTTTTTTTTCGACGTCCTTTCTGATCCTTTTTGGTGTAGAAAACCATGTAAAAGGGAACAGGGCTTAATTATCGAAGACAATAGACCTTTCTCCTTGAAAGGTGTACTACATGATGGGCGGAGGGGGTTGTTAATTTCCGCCGTCGAAATGTTTGTTAATTTTTGTTTTGTGTGCAAAAAGTTACTTTCAATCGTAGCAACATGCAACCATCATTGATTTATCAGCAAAAAACAGAAGAAAAAAAACGAGGAAAAAGTTCCAGTTAATGTTATTTCTGTTTGCTTATCACGTGAAACACATTAGGGACGGTGTGTGTTATGTTAGCGAGGATGTTTTGACCTCTTTAATCATTTGGTAGATAGTGAGAGAGGAAGAACGGCGGTTTTTAAGGCTAAAGTTCAGCTCACTTGTGTAGGAGTCATCCATTCTGACGATAGAGTTTCGGAACAGATAGGAATTGGATATGAATGGCTTGTGTGCTTCAATCAGATTGGAAACTAGTCCTTCTAGTTTACACATCTGATTTGGGAACTGCCTGTAAGGACATACAAATCTAAACCTCTTTACGCCTTGTGGCAATGCAGTTCTAGGTTCAGGAAATACAATCGAGGTTTCGTGCTATCGTTGGACAAACATCGAAGAGGACTACTGTCCTGAGAAAGCTTTTCAAAAACCTTCCTACGGTTATGGCATAACGTCCCTTCTATGCGTCCAGAAGAAACGCATTTGACCGTAGCCATTAATAGGGCCATCTAGTGAAGATCCGAGAAGCACATTACCCAGAACAGTTGAAGAGGACGCACGAAGGTAGTAGCATAGTGCTAAGGATAACTGCTAGATACTTGCTGCGTTAGGTTAGGATAGATTGTGATGATGTGTGATGGATAGAACTCATCCCGTGCACTCTGATTGTGCTTACCCTTGTGACTTGTGAGTTAGACTGAGATACGTAGGTCAGAGTGAGTAGGCCTAGAGTACGTAGGCGTTGAATGTAAGACTCAACCTCTTCCTCGTCGCCACAGCTCCTACATAAATCTTTAGACACTGCATTTCATTTGGGAAGCATAGTTTCTATGGTATCAATGTCCAGTGATTACTCCAGGGGTCAACCCATTATCAGCAAGGTCTCTATATTTATTTTATCCAATTTTGACACCAGAAGTTGCACACGCTTCTCTAGATTTCCAAAATGCATTGGCCTCTTTCTCTACTCTCAAGGGGATAAAGAGCTGAAGTAAGAAAGACTCAGTATATCAAAGCCAGTATATTTCCTAGTTTCCATGGTGCAATGGTGCCCAACAATGGCCCCACAAAAATTTCTCTAGCACAAAGCACAAGAAATGAGGAAATGCCTCTGCTTTCAGTTGTCAAGAACAAGTATTGTGGCATCCGCGACGACGCTGTTTTTGTACCAGAAGCCTTTTCCGTCGTCTTGAAACTGAGGTCCCGGATTCTAAGATCTTCTTGACTGGGGTGTTGTTGTGCATTCATACAATTTGGACGAATGAATGTAGCTTCTGGACCAGAGTCACATTCGTCTTCCGCATATGAGAACTAATATCCAGCAAAGTATTAGTCTTTGAAGCTGCCTTTATTTACTTTAACTCGTTTCATCTTCTTTGCAATTGCCTTAAACCCTTCTACGATGCCATCATGCTCTTCCAATGTTGTCAACATTGTCTGTATAGGCTAGTTGGTAGATGAACTGGGAGAACTGAACAAGACAGTGTATCTTCTTGCCGATATCAAGTTCAGGAATCGGTGATGAGTTTCAACTTGATATTTTTTAGTCTAGGCTGTCAAAATGTTGGTCTATTGTCGATTTTCCGCGCAGAAAACCACACTTGTACGGACAGATTGGATCTCAATCTTGACATTTAGGAAGGATATGATAATTATACTGGTACTCCAGTGTCAGCACTCCTGCAACTATGCCATGACCTTCATGTTTACAAAGTTGGCCTCCTCTTTGTCTATTATAGTCCTCCATTCTGTCATCCTCTTCCTATTCATTGGACAATCGATCTCTATGATTCAATAAGTAAATGGTCAGAGTCGATGTTGCCACTTCGCAAGGTGCCCATAAGCATTTTCTTTTTACCATCAAAGTGATGATACTCCGTCTGAATACTACTTAGTCCCATATTGCCATTATTTTCTGTTAAGACTTAATCTCACCTGCCTCAACTCCAGAGACATGTTTTTCAGTGAATTTTAGTCCTGAGTACAGTCCGAATCAGCAAAGGGGTCGGGTTTGTCAGCGGGGACAACTATGTAAGCCTAGCTATTCTATAGTATTCTCTGGCTTATGTGGCAGATTTTTTTCTCATTGAGAGTCTTCTAAAGGCCATATGCAGAGATATGAATCTTGTGCCGGAAATAGTCTGCCACAACGTCTATGGGGTATTTTGGTACACGCATGTGAGACTTGTAAGTTATGACTCCAGTTTGTCATATTAAGTACTCCTTACATGTCAACAATAAGAGTTTTCTTTTTGTAATCCTCTCTGCTCTCTAGTTTCTCCTATAGTCCTTCGCCGCTTTGATGAGAAGTCGGTTAGAAGGAAAACCGACATTTGTATACCATTTAGACTTCCATGTGTTTATGGAAATCGTTACGACCTGAACTTCAACCTGACTATTTCTAAGCTACTTGTATAACGTGCCTGCCAATGAATCTATAGATTCCGCTGAGCGAACACATCCGCCATCCATCTCAATATTGAGGGCTCCTGCCTGACATCTCACATTCAATTCAAGGGCTTTCTTTCACCTTGACTCGTTGCTGCTGGCATCATTGTCCAGCTGCCATGATACTTCCAATCGGATTCCTTAATAAGAAGGTCTCTGCCTACTCTCCAGATATTGGGTCTGCAATCTGCCTCTATCTTCTGTATAATTTCGTGTTCATTGCATCAGCCCATATTTGAGAGCATTATCGACATCGTTACTTCTGCCAAGAATAGCGTCTTATCCTGTTTAGATCCTCCAATATTTGGCAAAGTTGAAGGCGCTTAGGTGAATCTTTTCACTTCCACTTCTCCTTCATTCTGAGAGAAAAAAAAGGTTAGATGCTCCTATTCAGCAAGCTAATAGAACACACTGTGCATTTGAAAAAAAAGTGAACGCCTTCCATGTGCAATGTCAAAAATCCAATCATGTCAACCCTTTTCGGTCGAATGCACTCAACCGAAATAGCTTTCAAATCACAGGCAAAACCTATTTGCATTCGAAATTTTTGTTCTCAATAAATTTGTTATTTGTTTCCTATGTTTGCTTGCACTCCATCCATCAACTTGTGACAAAAAAAAAAACAAAAATTTTTTGTGTACTCTTCCATGAAGGACATCAATTAATAATTCGATTCGAAGTCAATGCTAATTCAAGCGACAGGACTCACTCTAACCGAGAATTTTTCAACCGAAATGTGACTTGTGTCGTTGGGGGTCATCATATTGATTTGGCAACGCAAACAAACAGAAAAAAACCGAAAGGCAAAGTAAATTCTCATTTCGCATCCTTCCGCCAATATTGACTTCTAGTCCTTTCCCCCAACCCATCACATCGATTGAGTTTTTGCAAATATCAACATGAATTCGTCTTTATTTGCGTTGAATCCTTTTTTTTTCGTTATTTGGGAAAAAGGACTCCTTTCAATCTGTTCCCACACACTCGTGTGCGCATATCAATTACATTTATTCTAAAGCAGGTAATTAGAAATCGTAATTACTGTTCGTTATGATAATAATTATCCTTACGAGAGTACTCGTATCCTTGAAACATGGATTTATGTGTTTGTTTGTTTGATTTGCTTTTTTTTTTTTTTTGCGTAGAACACACCCAAGGACTTTTGTTCGTGTTGTAGCTGACGTGTGTGTACTCGTATAACGTTAGATAGATTTGTTTATCTTTAATAAGCATAATCAAGTTGAGGATTGAGTGGCACCCGCAGGCGGGGAAAACTCATGAAATTCACATAATCATCCTCGCACTCTTGCACCCTCTCCCACCCCCGAATCATGATGGAAGACGAAGCGTAATGAAAACATATGTAATGTCAGTTCCAGGCGCATAAATGCCAACAAGACAGATGAGAATCCTGCTCCCCTCGCTCTCAGTGGGGGTGGTAGAAGCTTTGTACGCATTTTTATAAAAAAAAAAAACAAACAAACATCCTGCCACAACTATGTTTTAGGCATTTTTTTGTGTGTGTTTCCTCCTTCTGGAGGAATAAAGGATGACTCCGAAATGACTCTGTGATTTATTAGCGACGTTTTTTGGCTCAGCTTGAGCGACACGGGTGGCGGCTTGGCTTTGAAGAGTTCCTTCACATGAGTGTGTGGGTGTGTGGGTGCTCGTATGGTACGCTTGCTTTTGAGAGTTCATGTCAAGGCGACTAACTCTCATAACACAATGGTGCGCTTGCTTTTGGGTAATTTTTCATTTTTTGTTTTGTTATTCACTTCAGTTGCAGAAGCCGATTCAAGGATATGAGGCAGAGGATACTCCTTCGTGTCACGTGAATTATTTCTCTTTGTCTGGGTGAGGATGGATTGAGTGGAGTAAAGTTTAGTTGAAACTTTTCTGGCGATGGTTTCTGGGCACTTTGCAAAGACGAATTACTTTGAGGCACTTTTGATATGGTTTTGAGGCGTCCTTCAGACTTTGATTGGATGCTGCTCTTTCGAAGAAAAAAAAGGATGCAATTTGATGGAAGTTGTCATATTTACGTATATCCACTCGAGGAGCTTTGTTTTCGACGAAAGATGGCAGCACTGAAGGATAGATTTCGATCTTAAGGAGGAGCAATGGTCTTGGCGTTTAGTCAAACCAAAAGTTAGGTCGTCTGCGATGTTGTACGGAGTTTTTTTCCCAGAGCTTGTAGCGCCTTTGCCTTTGCCACTCTGTTTTGGCAGTTGCTCCAAAGGGTCTGCATACATACCTTGCTCTCTGTCACAGGTAGACTTCTTTTTGGCTGCCTCGATCCTTCAGTATTTTGCAATTAGACTAACGACAGCCCGACTTGCCTCTGCATTGTTGTCTCTTAAGTTCAGAAGAAGTTCTTTCTCAGCAACCTGCTTCTAGAATGTTGAAGACACAGACAGAGCTCCTTCATCCACACAACAACTTTGAAGTACTTCTTCCAAATATTTCGCCCGGTCTCCTCGCTTTGTCGAAGGATGACCATAGCTTCTTCTTTAATGGAGGTACAGATCCAGTGTTCCCCTCTCTATGGCTATGGCTTTGGCCAAAGGCTTTGTTTCCTACATCAAACTTGAGTGTGCAACACGGGATTCACACAAAAGGGTTCAGCTTATTCTAGTAGGCCAATTGAGTCCAGCTCCTTGCACACTCGTCGGCCTTCTCGATTCCTAGAATATCTTTGTATTCAGAGACCTGTATTCCCTGAGTCTGAGTAGCACTTCACAAGCTTTTGTAGTTGCCTGGCTATCGATAAGGAAGCTGAATTCTTCTCGGCGGTATTGTGCGTTACCATAGACTCATGAGCAGGCCTTCTCCGGACTGGAAGTCATATGGATGCAGATATACCTGACACATATGACTGCTCTTTTTCGATCCGTCTGTAAGACTTGTATAGGTCTAGGCTATAGGTACATTCTTCCCTACCAAGATATGCGGTAGAAAAAGGCGTACTAAGCGTCTAGTGTCCGTCATGGGAACGAGGCCAAAGTATCATATCCGGATCACCAAGAGAGTTGTTCTGACTGGATTCCAGTTTCCTGACTTAGGTTGAGAACAGCCTCCAGTTAAAGTTGTCTTGGTAGTGCCAGTGTAGTCCTGAGTGATAGCCTTTTAAGTTGGTGGCCTTGTTAAAAGCTGGCTAGTCTTTCTAAGGCCATATCCATAGTATGATTTTGGGCAAGGGTCCTCAGGTTCTTCAAAGTACTATATGCCCTTGGCTCTAACCTATTTTGAGATCAGATTGACAGCACACTGCACCACAATCCACTGTCTTCATCACAAGAAGTAGGTTCATAAGTAATTCAACCCAAACTCCTCTTCATCTCATCGAATAAATAGATATCCGCAAGTCGCTTCAACTTAAAAAATTGAATCCATCTCCCTCTGGTTCTGGTTTTAATTTAATAAATGACTCAATCCGAATGCAATAAAGGGAAAAACGAGAAAAATCCCCTCTCATTTAATCATCCCAATAAAGTCCGCCAAAGCTCTAGCAAACACACAACAAAATAGAAACTACCAAACCACATCCTTTCTTCCTTAACCGAGAGACATCAATATTGATGGCCAAAGCAACGAAACTATAAAGTCACTGCTTCGCCCTATGGAGTATCTCAAGTAGTAAGCCAGTAGTCAATCGATTCCACTATCCTTTTTCCTCTTCTTTTTTTCGTTTTTTCTATGAGCAATTTCTCAAAAAGGAGTTTAATAAAATCGTATTTTTGAACCCATCCATCCGAGGCGAGCTAGCTCATCAATAATTCCACTTTATTCTCCACTTTCAAATGAACTACACAGCAGCAGTGCACACTGTTGGATTCTCTAGAAAAAAAAAAAAAAAAAAAAACTCCTCAAGTCCTTAAACAATCCGCAACGAGAGAGAGAGATGAAAAATTTCCAATGAAACTTATTTTGTGGTATCCTTTTTTGCATATTATTCTCTCTCAAGCATCCATCAATTTGGTCGTAATTTTGTGCTAATTTTGGTCTATCTTTTGCTTTGCAGTATAACATCAAGAAAAAGGAAGAAATCGTGGAACAAATGCCGCAGGAAGAACCAAATCCTTTAATGCGGAAAAAGAAGACGCCCGAAGAATTGGCTGCCGAAGCCGAACAAGAAGAGTTAGATGACTTTACAAGTAAGTTTTGTTGCCCTCTAAAATCGGTTTCTATCTTCTTCGGGATACTTTTTTTTTTTTTGTTTCTCTGTGTGTGTGTATCCTATCTATCTTCTATCTCTATACTCTATGTGTGTTGAGTTTATCTTTTCCCCTCTTGAAAGATAAACTCAAAGTGTCCTTTTTTCTTCGCAAAAAAAAAAAAATGAAACAAGCCATAAAAAAAGAAGAACAAAAAGAAGAACTGTATCCAACAGTCGTCGTCAACACAGCGCTTAAAAAATGGAAGGAACTTTTAAAGCTAAATGTATCTACAGTTCATCTACAAGACTCTATTATGCTCGCATTTTTGATCTCTCTTCATCTATCTATCTTTAGATTTCATGCTCTATCTATCTATGTACATATATGTGTATCACTCTTCGTAACTGTAGTGCTATTATGAATCTTTGACATCATCTATCTCATTTTTTTCGTCTTTTTTTGTTTAAATTCATTAATTTTTAATTAATAAAATCCAGATACATTTTCTTTTGTCCGAAATATGAAAAATGTTGAGTACAATCATCATCATCGTTTGAGAGCTTTAATTTTTTTTTTTATTAAATTATTCAAGCGTATAATTATCCACCAATTAATCCAAAAGAAAAAAAGGAGAACACACCATCTGTGGACATATATTTAATTTGGGAGAAGGACTTTAAAATTTCATTTAAAATGCCATCGGCAATTATTCAGAGAGTATATTGTTCTGGCTTGTAAGTCCCTGGGTAGATGAAGATGCCACCTGAATGTATCTATTATCATCTCCTGCTGCTAGAGGAGAGAATGGAACTCTATGCAAATTGTAATTGGAATCAAAAGTATGTTCTGAATTTAAATGAATACAGAATAGAGTGGGGAGGGAGTACGTTCCAAATGGGAATCGTATGTTTGGAATATTACTCTTAATTGTTCGTCGTTTCAACTGGCAGATATGAAAATTATTTCAACGAAAAGGTGTGTGGGTACCTACATAATTTGAAAGGGAAATTCTTTGGACAACAAAAAAGTTGTATTTCAATTTAGCCAGGTCTTCTAAATATACATAAGTTGGACTAGGATTGGTAATAACTATGAATATGGATGAGTTGTGTTCTTCTCAACGTTGTATTCTGATAATTACTTGGTAATTTTGCAAGAAAGCTTCGGGTCCTTTAAACAGAGAGAGTAGATGCCATAGACGCCTTTGAGTCCAGGGACATGCACTAGTGAGAAGCGGTTCGGAATCAGTTTAAGCCTTAAGGCTACATGTCAAAGAGTAGAGTACTACTTGACCATAAGCAGTCTAAACAGGGTCTAGCTTCTCGCAACTATACGTGTTGTGCGTGGTATACATTACTGCACTTAGAGAAGAAAACTAGAGTTTTATGGCGTATCCGAATGGCAGAGTTTGTCAAACACTTGCAAGAGAGTAGGCCATTAAAATCCACAGAGCCACGGCACCCACAACCATACAACAGCACAGATTCTACCTTAAAGCAGAGCAGATGCAGGTTTGCTGGTATACTCGAGTATACTTGAGCACTCAAGAAAATTCCTAACAACTTCTGGGCATGATGGCATAGCTACACTAGATAATTTCAAGTAGTCTATCGGTAGAGTAAGTAGTATGAAACCAATCAAAATACTTGAGTATACTTCAGTAGATTCCTAGTAACTTCCACATTCCAGAAGCCACATCATAAGTAGTCTGCCATGAATGAGTACTACGAGGTGGGAAAAGCTCATGGACTATTTAACATATTCGAGTATACTTTAACACTCAAGACGATTCCGAACTAGATAATTTCAAGTAGTCTGTGTTTAGAGTAGCCAAGTAGTGCAAAGTCTTAGCTTAAGTATACTTAATAAAATACTTAAGTATTCTTTAGCGCTTAAGTAATCACAGATTCATGGCACCCACAACAATATACAAGCACAGATTTTACCTAAAAGCAGAGCGATATACTCGAGTACACTTAAGCACTCTTTGTTGTTTACCAAATCAAACATGCTTAAGTATACTTAAGAACTTAAGTAGATTCCTAGCATCTTAAACTCTAAAGTCCACATTTTAAGGCATCTGTCCCCTGAACGATTACTAGAAGGAAGGAGAAGCCCATGAACTACTAAATATACTCGAGTATATTCAAGTACTCCACTTACTTAAGTATACTTAAGCGCTTAAGTAGATTCCGATCATCTTGAAACTTAAAGTAATCTGTCCCTTGAACTATTACTACTTCTGAAGGAGAAGTCCATGCACTACTAAGTATACTCGAGTAGATTAAGTACTTCAAGTAGTTTCTGACAGCACAAAGTAAGAATGTAAGACCATTTGTATCAACGAAAAAAAAGACAGCCACTACCGACATACTCGCGTATACTTAAGTACTTCAAGTATAGCCATAAGTTGAAATATATCTTTCTTTTGAGGGAATGTCGAAAGATATACCAATTTGCCTTGAATTCATAGTCCTTTTTGTTGATCTAATTTCAATTTGAAGAGTCCTGCTATCGTGTGGGTCACTCTCAAACAATTTTAAGTGAAAAGGAAGGGCTCGGAGGCAAATATCGTCTTTGGAGTCTGATGGAAACCAAGCTGATAAGGAAGCCTACTGGTTCTTCCTAAGTAGACCAGTAGAAGTGCAGGTTGTGGTCCTCCAACTTTAAAGAAGATGGCTTCAAACTCACTTAATCTTCATATATCCCTGTAAATAAGCCAATGTAAGCTGTCAAAATTAGTTGTGCGTATATCTCAATTTGTAGATTCCACCATTAATTGCGAACATTACAATTGACCCATTAAAATGAATTTACCCTATGGGGATGGAGCAAATCATTTTCTTCTTCTTCGTTTTTTTTTTTTTTTTTGTAATTCCCAGAATGCCTTTCAGTAAATCTCGGACCTTATTGTTGAATTAAACCATTTATTATACGTCAAATAGCCGCGGGGTTGAATTCCTTTCAAAGGAACCCAAAGCAACAAAGATGGGAGGAGAAAAAACTCCATTCTCCTTCATTATAATTAAAAATCATGTCAACCCTTAAAGGTTCTAGATACAGTCTATACGTCCTTTTTGCTTCCTTTAACTTTTCGCTTTTAATTTCATTTTTTTCCATGCACGACATTCGCGCGTCGTTCGCTAAGGAAATATCGCCATAAGGCACACACAGAGCAAGGGAAAGAGGGCGATTGTCCTGATTTCGTCCTCATTTTTTATTTTTTTTGCTTTTTGTTTGCCTCAGAAAAATGGGTTAAAAATGAATGAGGTCTCTAGGTATGAATACAAGTTCTGCTTGACATTATTTCCTATTCCTACCCTACCTTTCCAGGACATTAGAGCGGTGCTCTACAGGAAAAAGCCTCACCGGTGTTTTTAAGCACTTGACGGAGGAGAGGGAGTTTGGCCAACACACATACAGTTTTTCATGACCTAGTCCTGGTTAATTAAATAGAGAAAAAGCGTAAGGACATTTTTCTTTTGAAAGTGACTTCTCGCTCTTTCTCTCTCTCTCTCTCAGCCATAAGTGTGTAAATGCCTTTAATTATAATATAAAGTACTGCTCGTTTGCTGGACGAAGAAACACCGTGTGTACATACATACTTTCGTCATTTAACGAGGACTTCTCGCTCGGCTGGGATCCGTAATGAAGACGACGGAATGTGAAATGAATTTCACTTTAAATTGGGTCGGTCGTCCCGGATATCCGCTGCGTGGCACATAGTCGTACATAGCCACTCCTTACGTGAGCTTCGAGTGTAATTTTAAATAATAAACATAATTTATCGCTTGGGGACCTGGTTTTTGGCCAGTCTGGCGGATATAATTGCGGGGATTTATTGTTCAATTTGTGTATGGAAAACATGTTACCAATGTTTTGGTACCCCTCTAGCTACTCTCTCTCTCTCGCTGATGGTGCAATTTGATACAGAAAAAACGCCAGTTCTTCGTCCTTGTAAGGCTGGCTGCTGACGAAAAATATTTGCGAAATTTATTTCATTCAGTTATTAATGGTAAACACCTTCGTTGTTTATTGGGACAGGTCATGGTTTAAATGGGAGGCCAGAGGGTGCACTGTTAAACGGGTGAAATTTTTTTGGTGTGGCACTTCGCCAGCGGGTGGGTCTTGTTTGAGTAAATGAATAATAGCGCTCATTTGCACTTGGAAAATATATAAATAAAGACCGGAAGGCTTCAATGAACTTGGGAAATATTTCTGGTGAGTGTTTTGAAGCTTGTTTTTGGTGTTTAACTAGCGCGTCATTTAACCAACGCAGGCAAATTGTTTGTGCAGTGTTAATTGCATTCGCAGAACTAAGTGCTGTAATTTATATTATAAATAATAAACAATAAACGACAAACAGAGGGTTTTTGAGAAGGTTTCTCAGTGCAGTATGTAATAGTTTCGGATGAATCGTCTAGCGCACGTCACAGATACCACCTAAAAACAAAGGTTGGCTTAAAAACTTATTCGTCCTTCTTCAGCTTTGAAAATCCAATTGTTCAGTTTATAGTTTGATTAGGTCCATTAACCCCTCGGAGAGCATAGGTCGCCACAACGCCTGCGAGCCATCTTATTCGTACTTCTGCAACGCGTTCTCTTCAACTCATTCCTAAAGAGCTCGATTCCTCCTCGACTGTTCTGCGCCACGTTTGCCTAGGGCTTCCCACTGTTCTGCCTGCTTGGTTGAGTGGATTCAACTGCATAATGAGCTACCATCAAATGGTGATCGAGTTGCTATCCGAAGGGGACAATTTCTGAAGCGGCGACTGATCGCATCTGGTTGGATCTGGTTGGATGCTCGCTGCCTATCAGTCGAGCCCCATTGATCTTGTGGCGATGTCTCCATTTGGTGTCTGACTAAAGACTAAATGACTATAGAAATTGTCCTTTTCATCTTCAACCATGTCATCGGTCGGAGTGTAACATTGTATGATGGTGACCTTCCTTACTCTACTATGGAACCTGGCCGTCAATATCCGGTCACTGTGGGGCTTCCAGTATATGAGGCTTTGTCGCGCTGCTGGAGTTTATATTAGTCCTACTCCGGACCCTCGTTTGTATCCAGCTGGCTTACCAGAGTATTGTATGTATTCCCTTGCATCAAACCATCTTATTTCTCTCAACCCTTAGATGTCTATTCTATACCACGAGAAAGTGGGAGTAGGGCTTACTTTCAGAACTGCTAGGTGTTCGGCTGCAGTGGCTCTTTCTTGTTACTTAGCGAAACATCATCTATCAGAAGATGCTGCTCCTACGAGGCCTTTGTTAGTCGTTTGTCTATAGTTTAACGAGACGAAAGTCTGAGACGATTGTCCTTGCATGGGCCTCTTGCCCCAAACTACTGCCACTACTGCTTTAGTGCGCCACATTGTCAGGATAGCCACGTGGTTTAAGGTAGGTTGTAAGCCCATCACAAATCACTCTCTCTCTCTCCACTTTGACGGAAGACACGGAGTCCCTCGGTGAGTTAGTTAAAACTGGCTCTCGATGAGGATGTATTTAGGCCAAAATATGGGTACATTTTGGTGCCGATTTGAAAGGTGGATCACCCTCTAGATTAGGTGGAACTATTTCCTCCTTTGGACGAAGGAACTAATCAGAAATCAGGGCATAGAAAGCGGTGTCCTCTTCCTCTTGATCTTTACAGCTTCTACAGAACTCATGCACAATCTTTGAGCTTGTCTTTCTATATTACAGTGTAGGACCACATGTTAATAGCTGATTCACTTGAAATCTTGGAACTGCTATGCAATTGGTAGGGTGACTGGTTCCATCGAATCCTTCATACCTAGGTGAAACATGGAGGTAGTTAAGTGCATGTGTGGCTGAGTTGACTCTCTCCTGGCTGATGTTATTTGTCTACTAGATCTAGAGGATTCTCTCTCTTTTTTTTTGTTGATCAAATTTTCTTCAAAGTTAGCCAAGCAGTCCAAAAATTTAACATCGGTATGTTTAACATTCATCGGCTAGTTCTGATTCACTCAGACGCCTTACTCAGATCCTCTTCAGATCCGGCCTATATGTTTGCTTGTTCCCTGAGATTCCAATGTAGTCTCTGGGATCCTTTGGCGTCTTTCGGAGAGCCTCTTATTAGATCCTTAGTAGATCCCCGCTGAATGACGAAAGGGCTCTCATGGCGGTTGTTTTATGGATAGTTCTGGTGCTGCTAGGACTTCTACTTGAAATACTTGGCTGAGAAGTCTTAACACAAACGATTTTGAGCTCCAATGAGTAAATAATCGAGCGAGTTTTGACGGCTCCACAATTTGCCCAGTGCTTCCTTGATGAAGATGTTTAATTGGACTCACGTCGAGGTATTGTGTTGGCCTCTGTAGTCTGTTTTTCAGAGCTCCGATTGCAGACTAGACATCCATACCCCCAGGTTAGAGTGGCTATGCACATCATGTTCATTGAGTTCCAATTTTTATGTGCAGACTTTTGCCACATGCCTAGAAGGTTCTTTATTACTTCTTCAGTCTTTGGTCGAGTGTACACCTGGTAGGTACCGCACTTCATCTGAATTTAGTAGAAGAAAGTCCTAAGGTCGCAGCCTATACTTCTGCTCCTAGAAAGTCCTCACAAAAAATTATATTGCCTCAATTGTTCGGTGAAAAAATCCCATTAATCGAAATTCTATTCTCGAAAAGAAGAGAAAAGGAATTATTCTCTAAATTAAGCCAATCCTAGATGGTGGAGGATTTTTTTCTTTTTTTCCTTTTACAAGACGTTACCTTGTTGGGAAACATTAAAAATGCTTTCGCCAGGAGCGTAAACTTCATTAATGAGGAATAAATTTCCCATTTCCTTTGTGAAAGTCCTTTTTCTTTTTTTTTGCTGAAATAATTAAAATTTCTGTAACAATTACTCGAAGCACTTTGATGCTTGTCTTACATATATTTTCTGATGGAGGGGATATTAATTTTTTTTTTCTCTTTCTTTTGATTATAATGATGATGATGACTGTTAATATTTTATTCCAATTTTTTTTCTGACTGCTGAAGGCTCCAAACAGTGATTTGCAGCTCTCGCAGACTAAAAAATAAAAAAAGAAAATTTATCTCGACTATAAGTGGTTATAGACTTTTTTTCAAATGAATTTGTTTTGGGTTTCTCTTAATGGTAAAAAGGCGAAGGAGAAAATAGCTAAAAATAAAGAAAAGAAAATCCAATTATCTCCTTTGCTTTTACAAAGTTTTACATTTTTCTGATTTTTTTCTTTGTCTTTTTGTTTTTCGCTCTGGCTCAATTAATTTTTCAATCTTTTCATTTTTCTATCTTATTGCATTTGCCATTATTCTATTGAAATTCATTTTTGCACTTTCATTCTTCATATTCACATTATATGCTAGTGTGAATAATAAAAAAGCTTTTTCCCTCTTAAACTATCCTACGGCTTCATATACATAGGTGGGCTCACAAGTTCTATGATTTTTATTCGTGCGATGGAATTTTTTTAAACAATAAAGTGAACTTTTTCAGCTTTAATAAATTTAAAATATTTTAGACAGGTTGCAGGTGTGAAAGGAACACTCTGTTTAAAGTAGAGCTTGGGCGGGACAACACTCGTTTAAATGTTAAAGTTTAGTCTGTGATTCCTAACCTTTTCCAACCTTCTTCCCTCTAAAAACAAAAAAAAAGCTGAATATTGCCAATTTCTGATGTTGCATATTCTTTTTTCCAGAAAAACAAGTATATAAATGGTTTTCCAATAGTGATTTCGGAACTTTGACATATGACGGCGGCCATGTTGTTCAAGCTACATCTATAAAATTTAGTTTGGTTTAATGAATTTGTCTTGCCAAATGAACACAAAGAGTCATAATATATAACAACATGTGTAAATGGTTGAATTCCTTTATGAAAATGGGTCTTCTGCTCAAACAACATTTTCCGCACTTTGCCCATTTTACGGTCGCCGTAATCATCCTTCAGAGCGGAATATTCGCAATGTGGTGGATAAATTTAAGTAGACCGGTTTAGGCACTATACGTGAGAGTGTGCTGGAGACTTCAAGGCATTCAATTGCACGCCACGCACAAGAACTCGGCCTTTCGCAGACCAGAAATTGGCGAATTTTGCGTCATGTCTTAGCCTTACACCCGCATAAGATTCAACTGACCTAGGAGCTTAAAGCAAATGGCCATAGGCTACGATCTTTTGCCGACTGGACTCTCCAGCAGTTAGAAGACCAATTTCGGTCTAAAAATCATACTCAGAGACGAGGTTGAGGGTTGGAATGTCCACACACTTAAGTGATTAATGTAGAAGCCTTCAGCATTTATACATTCTTGGCATCAAAATTTCACAATTTAAATCGTGTCCATGCCCCCAGGGGGAGGGGCGCGTACCACCAGTTGGGAACCACTGGTCTAAAAGATACTTTTAGCATCAAAGCATATAAAGCGAACTGAGAGCTTATGGGAAATAGCAGAATGTAGTCCTTGTTACCTTGCTCTGTTAAGGCAGTAGAAGTTTTTGTAAATAGGAGCTTAGGCAGTATATTCCAGCCAAACCGTCCAGCTGTGCTCAAACTGAAGCAACTACTTGAGTTAGGACCAATATCAAGCGAGAATATTGCCATCAACACCGACAGTCAGGCTTAACACTGTGGCCGCGAAGTTCAAAAGCATCAGATTGCTGATAAGAACAGTAATAGGGTTATGCTTAGTACAGATTAGTATCATAGGGACATACTCTAAACACTGCCAAAAGACGGACACTGATATATGCAGTAACTGCAATGCAATGGCATAAATTGAAGGAAATAAGAATAGACCCAGGATAGCATAAGTCTCAAATCAGATTAGGGCAAGGCACATACAATTTCTTCTTCGTATCAGACCAACAAAAAGCCTCCACTATAGCAAAGTCCACAACCAAAGTGACAACCCCCAGCCGTTTTCGATTCATGGGATAGCCATTTGTCATAGCGTTTCCACTTACTATCTAATTCAGATAGTTCTACGTATTTTTATAATAAAATGTCAAGTAATACTGAACAAAAATACCAAGACAGGTTAACACCATTCACTCGTTGTCTGTTTAACAATTCACAGACAAAATAGTACCTCCAAATGAATCACCCTTTAGTTAAGAAAAGCACTATGCCCTTCTATGTGGCGTTTGTGGGCTGAATATCATATGTTAGAGTTAGAGGGACTATCAGTGGTGAATAGGAACACACGTCCTTCTATTCACCTCTTCGGCTGCCATACAAATCGTTATCTCTCAAAGATTATTCATACTAAAGTTCGCAACTAATAAGCTGAAACTAATATTAAAAACTAGGCTTTCATATAGACTACATCCTACCAAAATAATAAAAGTTTTTAGGTTACAAATATACATTTTTCAAATCTGCGATAAAAATTACAGAACTTGTGATCCTACCTAGGTATATACTATATATGTGTACTTGCATTAATATATGGTATATTTTCACAAAAAACAATAATAATAAACTTTATACAACAAATAAACTATAAAGAAACTATTGTAGTCTATCCTACAATAACACGCTTATTTATTGCTGTTTCCATTACTCAATTTCTTTTTACAGAACTGAAAAATCAAATAGAAACGCAAGTAAATGAGCTAAAAACTCAAATAGAGGGAAAATGTGTCATGCAGTGATATGTCATCATATATATATGATCATATATAACAAAATTATTTAAACAAAAAAAAAAATAAAAATTCAAACCCACACATATATATATATTTATTTAACAAAAAACAAAAAAAAAACTAAAAGAAACCCCCCAAAACTGAATATATAAATATATATATACAAGAAAAAAAAAACATATATACATATATATACATGTGTTTAAATTAAATTAAAATTTTGAACAAAAAGAACAACAGATTAACGAATTAATTTCAAAACCAAAAAACAAATCAGAGATCATGAAGCACTACAAAAGCAAACCAAAAAAATAGAGAAGAACCCCGGTACCAAAATTTCCAAAAGTCCTCCTTTCGAAATATTAACAAAATTTCCACAATAGCTGCCAATTGTTACGAAAAATAAAAATCAATAATAATAAATTGGAAGCGAATGCTTGGGAATGGGGCGGAATTCAAATCTCATTATTGGCGCCAAATTTTATCATTATACTCATCAGAACTCAGACCCTCTTCTCTCACATCATCCAAGCACACACATATTTTCCTAAACAAAGCAAAAAAAAAAAAAAACCATCAGCTGGAGCGTAAATAATGCAAATTGGAGAAATGCTTCCCTTAAAAATCACAAAAACAAAAATACGACATGCAGCGAACCAAGTGTAAATCTATATTATAGACATTTAGCTAACTATCAAATGAAATCAACCAAATCAACCGCTACATCTATACAGAATTGTTGTTCCGTTCCGTTTTGTTATAAGAGAATAAAATATAATAAATAAAAATTCTTTCCTCCCTAAAAAAAGAAAAAACAAAACCAATTCAAATAGAAGAAGAACGTAATAAAATGTAAGTAAAATTTAAAATTATTCTCTTAAATATAAATATAAAAATTTTCATTTTATTCTTTGCTGTAATAGAAAATATAATAATTTTTCTATTTATTTTTTTTTCTTTATATTTTTTTGTTTATTAAAAAATAAGACATATAAAAAAACACCTGTGAAAAATAAAAAATTTAATAGGAAGTTTTTGTTTTATTTTTTTTAAATAGTAAGCAGTTTTTTAGAAACAAAAAACAAAAAAAAAAGTAGAATAAATGTGTAAAACTGACTTCAGACAAATTTAGATTAGTTAACTTGTATTCTTTGTCAATCAAGAAACAAAAGCGTATTTGTGATAAACAAAAAACAAATATAAATAGTAGACGAAACAGAAATTACAGCCCACAGCCGTTAGCCGTTACAACTACACACCATTCTTGTTTCAGAGTTTTTTTTTATTATTTATTTTTAGTGACAAATTGACTGTGATAGCTTACAACTGTCTATCAAATTAAAATCTTAGAAAGGAGTTTGTGAATCGGTTTTTTTTTTTACCACTCAATTGCCGTCAGAAATATTTTTGAATCCTTAAAGTTTATAACGATTTATTAATTAAATAGGAATATGCCATCTATTGAGTGCATGCTAAAAGTAACAACCACCTTAGCTTCAAACCTGTGCGCCTAAAAATATACTCCTTTTTTATGTTCTTCATCGTCTGTGATGTTATGCAAAAAGCAATGAAAGAGAATACTAAAGCTAAAGGACATGTCAAATGTATTGAGCAGATATATGTATACTGG
This sequence comes from Chalcosyrphus nemorum, assembly GCA_949716465.1. Classification (NCBI taxonomy): domain Eukaryota; kingdom Metazoa; phylum Arthropoda; class Insecta; order Diptera; family Syrphidae; genus Chalcosyrphus; species Chalcosyrphus nemorum. The sequence goes on from OX454333.1 coordinate 26,569,624, forward strand.
TATTAATTCTGCATCTCATCAGGAACAATATCAAAATGTATACCTGACGCTGGCCCGTCAGTGGAGGAAGCCCTTGGTGCTATGTATATTCCATTTATATGTCAGACTTTTTTACAGTCATCGTCATCCAGACTTGAAGCAAAGCAAGAGCTGTTGCATATACCTAATGACCTCTTGAAAAAATACTTACTTGATTTACTGTGATCAGATAATTGATTGAAAACGGTGGGTGAGAACTCACTAGGACCAGGAGTAGACTCATTGGGATATAATTTTAAAATGAGTACAAAATACCAGGGCTCCGTAGCCCTGTCGAGAATGGAGCTTAGGGATAGTACTCTAAAAAGTTCATAAATAGTCAGTTTAGGACAAATTTATGTCAGGATTGGTTCTTGACTCCTGAACTCCTCTACTCCAACTATAGTAGCATGATTATACCCCGCTTCAATTGCATTATTGGGCATGCATCCTTATTGATTTTATAGAGTTGTAACACGTTTTCACTGGACATAAGCCTTACGATGCATGATGATAAAGAGAGTTGCTGGGTCTATTGCACGGTGTAGCTTGAACAAGATCCATATAAGTTCATGAATGGCCACTTTATGGAAGACTCATCGCTTTAAATGATTCAATTCTGTGCTTTATCCCATCGTAGAGTAGGAAAATTTACGATGGTCCCACATAGCACATTCTATTCAAAATACCACAACTCAGATCTCCACAACTCTTTCCCAGTTGCCGTGCTTCCTTCTCCACTGTTCTGCGCCACGTACTCCTAGGACCGCCGCGTATCCTGCCATCCTGCGGAAGCGGGTTCCATTGAAGTGCTTGGTTAGCTATGGATCTGTCGCCCTTTCGGAGAGTGTGACCAATCCACTGCCACTTTTGTCGTCGTATGGTTGTGCCTATAGGTTCATGCCCCGTTCCCTGATAAAGCTGTTCGTTTGGCCAGAATATCCTTAAGATGTAGGCAGGCACCTATTGACAAACGTCTGTAGCTTCCTCGTGATAGTGACGGTCACTCTCCTGGTACCAATGCGGAATCATACAGCAGCACGGATTCAACGTTGAAACGGAACAGTCGTAGCTTGGTGTTTAAGCTAATTGCTTTACTTCGCCAAACTGTGGATAGCATACCAAGCGCAGATTTTGCTTTACATATTCGACTGGCTATATCCAGTTCGGTTCGGCTGTCGGTTGAGACAATACTCCCAAGGTATTCGACACTCTCTACATACTCTCTCAACCGTTTGTCCAGCAATGCATATATGACTTGATGAGTTCGGTCCTAGGATGCTCATTTTTGTTTCTGCCGATTTTGGATTGTCTGTATCCCCTTATGTTGTTCTTCTTATCCCGATTTTCTTCGGCTTATTGCCCAAAACAAATAGCGTTCTTATACTCTCGGTCACTACCCAAATTTCATGAAATTTTAAGTCGAATAACTCGGGTTGAACCTTTCCAATAAGACATCGTCCAAGCTCCTTTAGAATTTATTCTAATCCTCCCAGCTCTTCGCTATAAGACCACAAGAAACTTAAACTTCTCGGTAACAACGTTCTTCATTAAAAAAAAAAAACTGATTCACAATCTTATGCCAAAGTAAATTCTAGGATCCAAGGACTAAAAGTATTAGTTGAATTTTTTAACACATTATTCATCCAAATTCCTAGTAGCTTTCAATTTTCACAAAACTAACAACTCGTAAGGCATGATAAATAAAAATAATCTTCTAGGCAATAATCACAAAACTGAATGCATCGAATGAGAATTTATTTAAACTTTTTTCATACAAAAAAAAAATAGTCTAATAGCTAATATTATACATACAAGCAATGTGAATTATCCCACCTCACAATAGTGTGCGTATACAAACATAAATACTCTTCAAGACTTCTTACTCTCTTCAGTCTGTAAATAGGAACGAGATGTGTGCTTCAAAGTACTACTATTAACTTTCTTGTAAAATACTGTGTCCTTCTTGCATGTTAAGCGTATTTAAGATTTTTTTATTTATTTTTATTTCTAATTTTAACAGCACTTATCTACTTATCTGCATAGCTTCTTTTTACAGCTAAAAACTACTTTACAATACACCTTACTTATATCTAAATGTCTTCTTTTTTTTCCTTTTCTTGTTGTTTAGCTGGAGTAAATAAATAAAATAAACTTAACAAAAAAAAAATAAACAAAGTTATGCTAACGATATCTATATTTAAAAAAAAGCGCTTTCTTCCTATCTTCTATATTCAAATGCATCCATAAAATATATATATATATATACAAATATTATATGTGTATCTTCTATCTGTTAACTTGAAAAAATATACCAAAAAAATAATAAAAAAAAAACAATAAATAAGTGAAATAAAATAATATAAGCAACTTATAACAACATCACCACTATCATCAGACAAAAAACAATACAGAACATCACCATACCACCAACAACAATAACAGATACAATTAAACTAAAAATGTATCTCTCTCAACCTAATAACTGATAATCCACAACAAAACAAAATATAAAATCCTACCTACTACTACTCTGTTGTATTGTGTTTAAATAGCAAAAGAAAAATATTTTTCAAAAATAGCCAACAAAAATATATATGTGTGTCAATTAATTTTAAAAATTTAACAAACAAACACTACTAATTTTTAATTTTATTTTTGTTCTTCTCGTTAGTTTTTCTTTCTTGTTTTTTGAAACCAACCTATAAGTATGTAATTCATCTTAAAAAACAAGTATTTAAAAGTTAGTTGAAAATGTTTTATTAAAAAAGAAAAAACTTAGAACAATTTGTTACACTAAAGAATTTTAAGAAATTTTGTTATATCTGTAGACAAAAAAAAAATCGTCAAAACTTAGCAAATTTTGACAAATCTAGATTGTACAAAACGTTATAAGGAATTTTTAAGAAAAAAAAACAACTATGCGATGTTTCAATATTAGGTCCAGTTCTTAAATAAGAAATTATAATTAGGAAATTTGTATTCCAAAAGGTTTTTTTCTTTTTCATTTTGAAACATTGAATTAAATTCTTTCCCTTGATGTTGAAATTTTGCAAACTGAGGGCAAGTTTTGAAAACCTGTAAGCTTAAATCTCTGCACGAGAACTTTGAAAAGGAGAAATAGTCAAGTAAAGCCAAAAATCTTCCGAAAGCGACTGCTAGTCCGTCAGAAAGTAATTCAAATCTTGGCTTACAGATTATAAAGTGCCAACTCAAAAAAGAAAATGAAAGTCTTACGTCAGCGTCATAAAACAGTTCCAAGCTTAGCTTAATGACTAGAAAATACTAACTCAGTCTTTAAATAGAAGTAAAGGACTCTAGTGGTGACTTCATTGTAATTGCGAAGTTCAAAGTCAGGCAGAGTGCCTAAGCTCCGTATGAGATCTTTCTCAACAAAGAGGCTTACAGATTATAAACTTCTACCGTAAGTATGAGCCCCTATGTCCAATATTAAGTGGAAAAGTACTTCCCCCAGTAGGAATTTTTGGTCCTTGGCAGTTACTGCTTCTTGGAAGTCGTCAATCTAAAGAAAGATGATCTTGAAGGCCTACTATCGCTATTTGATGGTTCAGAAATATATACCTTAGAGTGTTCCATTGGTAAAACCTTCTGTCAGAAATCCTCTGAACGCTTTAAATAAAGCCCAAAAGTGCTCTTATAATAAATTCATGACTAAATCGTCGAGACTACTTTCAATTACGAGGATTCCGAGAATACACTTCGAAGCTAAAAGCATCCTTCTTTCATGATGGATACAAACTAATCATCATTCAAGGTCAAACTCAGTATGCAACACATTCCACAAAACTACTCGTTTTAAAACGCTTTTTCTAGTTAAATTTCTCTCCATACCAAGTCTACTTGCTTCTTTACTTAAACCAAAACAATTTCTATTTGCAATTAATTAAAATGAAAAAAACAAAAAAAAAATGTTAAACACAGAACTATATTATATATTATTATAAATTTATATTGCTTGTTAAATATTTGTAATGAATTAAAAAAAAGAAATAAAATTTAATTTGACTAAGCAAAGATACACTTGTTGTTAATTACCTAAATGATCGCAAATACTATACTAAAGAGGTCTATATTTTAAGTTTTTATTTTTTAATTCAATTTGCGTTGCAATATTTTTCTTTTATTTTTAACTACAAAAAAAAGTAAAGATAAATAAATTCCCTTCGCAAACTTTATGCAAATCGGAAAGTGATGTTTGCGTTCACTTCCGCCTCATGGCATGTATGTGGGATATCTGAAGGCAATTCGACTACTACAACGCGGATACCTATAATCAGAAGAAAAAAACTAAAAAAAAAAGAAAATAAATAAAATCGAGGTTTCCACAGCAATCAACAAAAATCCATGCGCCAACGTTAATATTCACGTAAAAACCAGAAAAAAATGTTACAACCTCTGAAATTTATTTTGTATTTATTTTTGTTAAATATTCCCTTAAACAATTTATTTTTTATTTTGCATTGTTCATAGATATATTATGTGTATTGAAAACTAGGGAAATGAATAAATTATTTAATTTATTTAAGAAACAAATGAATATACATACATACTATTATTGATTATTAAAAATGAAAAAAAAATCTATATATACACTATAACAAAAAAGACGAAGAAAAATGTTAAATAAATGAATTATTGTTACTTTGAGAAAAAAAAAACAATACAAAATGAAATCACTTTAAAAACCAAATATAAATAAAAATAAACATAAAAAAAAAATATTAAAACGAATAAAAAAAAAAACTCTTATTCTTTTTCTTCTTGTGTTGGATGTGTTGTTTTCTTTGCATAAAAAAAAATAAATTCTACAAAATCTATCCTCTTTTTACAGTTAATCTATCTACATTTCGTACATAATTAAACATTATGCTGTATTCTTAAGAACATTATCCTTTTCTGCTGCTTTTGATGTTATTCTGAATTTGAACCTTTTTTATATATATCTCACTCTCTACTCTCTCTCTCTCTCTATCTATAACTCTCTGTCTTTTGGAATATTACACTTGACATTATACACTTTGCATTCTATATATAAAAAATATATATACATTTTTTTTTCAAGTATACATAAGTGTATGCATATATGTGGTTTGCTCTGGTTGTCTTCGTGCTTTTAATGTGTGGAAATTTTTATACATTTTAAGGCGTTTAAAAGGGCTTTGGCTATCTCATAAGTAAGTATTTGTATTTGACAATTAAATTTAAGTGTTTTTAGAAAAAGTGACAAAGAAATACATACCTGGCAACAATCATATTGTGGTTACGGCGCGATTGAGATTCTATTTACATTTTTACTGAGTTTTAATCTGACAGAAGACCGTTAGTTACTTTATGACAAAAAGGTGCTACATGCTTGACCATAGTTAGAACCATCTCTAAGCTAATGATCGCAGAATACTGTTTTGGAAGGCAGTTATACGAGGGCAAGGTGAACAGTGCTTGGCCTGAACCATAGTGGGAGTCCAATCAACGTATAGGGCAGAGAATCACATGCTGTATCGGACGCAAAAAGTCAAGTCTGATTCAAAGATGTCATAATTTTGGCCAATCTCCATGCTACAGATATCTGAACTCTGGAACCTTCTCTGAACCTTCATGAACCTTTGACCTGCTCAAAGAACTATCATCGCAAGTAAGTGGGCTCCAACTCAAATATTGAGTACAGTTAGACTGCCACACTCTCACTTTTCTAAGCGATAAGTTGACACTTTCAACGGAAAGAACGGACATTTGGTTGATCTTAAAAAGAAGATATGACATAAATCTTTCATTATACCGCATCATCTGCTTATAGTCCTTGCCCCATGCTTCAACGATAATTAAGAATTCTCTACCGGTTCAAAACCCAAGCTAGAAGTCTCAATAGTCCAAAATCATAAAATCATAGTAAGATGCCTCAGCTCACTTCCGCAGATGCAATAGAAAGTGTAAGCAGCTCATTATAAGTCTTGCTGAAACAGTGACTGACTGCAAGCAGATCGTCTACGAGTTTCTGAATCCAAGTCTCAGGACTTTTCGTCCTCGATCTTCCATCGCCGAGTTCTTTCAAAGTATACCCAATGAGAATCTCTTTGAAGGGACACTTTGGTTGCTCCTCTCGGCTGTTATTATCATTAAGGTATGATGACTAGTAAACTGACATAAATATAAGCCACATTTTCCGAGGTCTTTGTAGAAAATTAGAGCATACATTTGTTGGTGAAATTATTTCTCACTTTTGGTGGAAGGGAACTATATTTCTTTCTCATTGAATGTGAAGTGAAATGATACAAGCATAAATGTAGAATGATTACCTTGAACTAAGCTTACCGAAAATATTTATTCAAAAGCTCTCATTAATTTAAACTATCTATCACATAACATATAATCCTACTCTCTTCGCTTCAAACCAAGTCTTATCAACCAGATAAATATAAGAGATGAAACCCTAGAAGAAGTAGAAGTCCATATCACAAGGTAAGAGACATTTTTCTTCTAAATACCTCAGCATTCTAATTAAAAATATTTGGTGTTCTCTAAAATATGTACAAACTCACAATTTACACAAAATAAAAAAATAAAAATCAATAACTTTTTAAAATTTTATTTAAATACCAGGAATTTGGGTGCTCCTATCGAAGGTTTATTAATAATTTTACTTTTCACAATTTATTTTCTTCCAAAATTTGAGTTTTATTTTAAAAAATACAATACAACAAAATTCTCAAATCCACTGTTTATTTATCAAAACCATTTTATCTTTCAGCTAAAAATTTAAAACCTATTTAGAAAATAAAATTAAACACAATCCCCATTCAAAATTCAGTATCGGAAACTGGTTTCACCGAGCCACAACTTACTCATACCACAAATGATTTTGTTTCAACACAGAACAACAAATTCAACAAAAAAACTTTAAATTTTTTTTCCCCAAAAAAGAGAAAAACCAACTCAATCGTGAAACGAAAAAATAAATGAAATGATTTTATTTTAAAAATATAACCAAAATGCAATACATAAGCAATCAATATTATAAAAAAAAAAAAATAATACAAAAAAAATATAAGTTTTTAAATTGTAGTTTAATGTTTAAATTAAATTTGAAAACAAAGAAAACAAAATTGTGTTAATATTAGGTTTTTAAAAGTTAAAAAAAATGTTATTTTTTCATATTAACAAAACAAAGTTTAAGAAAATAAAAGAAAAAAAAAATAAAAAAAAAATATTTATATATAAAATGCCTTCAAAAAATAATTAAGATAAACTGCATTGTCATATGAATATAAACCAAAATTTATATGTATGTAGTTATTATGTAAAATTTAGTGTGAAAAAAAAAAACAAAATATATATTGAATCAGGAAATAAAATTTTATTTTTGCCACGAAAAAAAGAGTTCAAAACTCTCGATGGCGAGTGCTTTTTTTTTGTTGTGCTTAAAGTGAATTAGTTTTTATTATTTACACTTAGCAGAAGAAGGTAGTATGTTTCTACTGAGAGGAGGCACAAAGCTTTTCTAATTTTTTGTTTCAAAGGCAAAACTTGTCTTGAAGGTTTTATAGGTTTTTTTTGCTTGAATTTGCCATGAGGTATCCTTGTTTTTACCCACAACACGTAAGTGTCTCCTTTGCCAATCTTTTGTCAAAGTTCAAGAATCTACTCAAAGTCCTTACGCATTTTTTAAAAACAAAAATTAACTCCTCTTCCCTTTATCATATTTATATTAAAAAATATCTAAAATTCCCAGCATAAAAAAAAAAATAAAAACAAAAAAAAAAAAAGATTAAGTAAAATAAAAATTCATGATACAACGACACTAGTACATTTATATACCTTTCATAATTAGCAAATAGGATTATTAATAAAAAATAATATTCACAATAAATAAAAGAATATATTTGTATCAAGTCTTTTTTTTTTCATTTTTTCAGTTTAATAAATATGATTTTAAAAACAAAGAATAAAAAAAAATCCTATAATTTAAATTTTCGGTTGTATTGACAAGTAAAAATTACATATAAAGTAGAGTGAACTTATTTTAGAATACAAAAATATATACATATAAAAACATAGTATTAAAACATATATATACATACATTTTTAAACTGGAAATACCTAAATGGTCTATAAAAAGAAAAAGAAAACTTACATAATGACCGACTGAAATTATTGTTAAATAAAAAAAAAGATTAAAATTAAAAAAAACTTTTTTTTTTGTGAAATGTATATTGATATAATCAACTATAATAACAAAAAATTATATATAACCATTGATATATATATATAAAAAAAAAGAAGCAAATGTTACAAAGTAAACTAATAAAGCAGAAAATTAAATTCCAGAATATTCTTACATTTTAAAACAAATATAAACTCCATATTTCAAGTCCTTAAACTCTTTCATATGATTTTTGTTTTTTCACGATTCAGCTGACTAGCATCTATAAATTAGTTCACTTAGTTAAAAAAAAAAAACAGAAAATAGAAAAAAACTCTTAACTATAAACAGATTAAATGGAAAATTGCTGAGTTTATTATTTATATATATTGTATACCTTTTCGGTAAATTGTAGTGTCCAGCGATTAAAAAAGAAAAACAAGTCAAGAAAAGCAAACTAATAATAAAATTATATATATACACATTTACATAAACTTGCATAAAAAAAAATAAAAAAAAAAAAAACAAAATTTATATACGTCTGAGATGTATATATACAAATTATATATACATATATATATACAAAAGATATATATATATATACATAAAAAGTTTGAATAATGAAATTTATTATTTCAAAATTCATAACTTAAGGTTAGTCGCATATTAATATTATTAATATAATTATTATATTAAAAAAAAAATTTAATTAATTTATGTAGTTTAATACACAAGTTTAAATGTGTATTACTGTTGAATATATATATTATGAAAAGAAAAGAAATTGACAAAAAAAATAACAAATAAATTGCATAAAATGAATTGACAAAGAAAAATTTGTTTTCTTTCAAAAATCTCTAAGATAAATGGAAAGTTCTGAGAGCTCAAAAGGTAAGCTAACCTTCAGTGATGGTTAAGTAAGTTTTGCATATAATTACGCGTAAGTAATTGGAGTGTAACTAATGCAACTTATTGGAAATGCATCGCAAACAGATTCTTTCATTTCAGCGGCTCGTTGGACAGCAATTTTGGAAAATTGTCTTGGTCCATAGATTTTTTATCAGATTGTGTACGAGTCGTGTTATCCTGCTATTGTACTGTAATTTACGCGTCTCTACATCGAAAATTAGAGTTCTACAAGGAATATGCTTTGTGCTCTTACAGCAAAAAATCTTGACTGTGTTATCGACTAACAGACCTATGCTATTTGCAGTTACTTCCAATATTTCAAAAAAATAGTCTTTCAACAATAAATGCCAGGAATTTTCGCTTATTGTTTGATAATAAAAATATATTAATAAAACTTAAATATTTGTTTGTTTACTTTTGAAAAAAGTACCTCCAAACGAATCATTAATACGTATGCCTTAAAACAGAACCAAGCTAACCCCGTTATATTATTGATTATATAACCAATACTGGCTTCCTAAATGAGCTGGAGCATAATATGAGAAACTCACAAGAAATCACTTCATCCAACTAACTAGCTAGGGCCAGGATCGTCCTTATCTCAGAGTTAAACCTGACTTAACTACAGAAACATGTTTCTCTTTGAGTTTTTATCCTGAATCAACTCGGGTTAACTATATTCAATCAATAGGTAAGTAAAGCCGCAACTGCTATCCTTATTTTAAGGAATACATTTAGCCATGGGTAGGTAACGTGTGGCAGGTAAGTAGGGTAATGGTAGCTCCCTACCACGTTCATCGCAAATCTAATACAAGCCTAAACCTCAGAAAGAAATCTTTACCACATAGCTCAAACACTTTATTGTAGGCGAATAGATCCTTCAGTTTGTACTTAGCCAGTAAAAGTGTGGCTTCTACCCCTGAACATCACGGCACCTTATCGTCATTATATAATAAGCTCGTTGCTCCTTCATAATGGCAGCCACAGTGGCACTTACGGCTACGCAAGTTTCTTAGTCTGATGATGTTCTCTGGGGTTATGTTCACATCCAGTCTGTTCGCCAACGGCATTCACAATATCGTTTACCATTATGTGCTTCGCGTTTTCCATTGCTTCTGTGTACATTGGACAATAATGGTTGTCTTCATGCTCAAATCTGCCCTAAAGGATTAATGACCATTAAGCATCAGCATCTGCGTCAGAGAGAAGTTCAGCTCTCTATGTTTCCTACTGAACCAAGAGTCGATATTGGGAATCAATCTTTGCGTCCATGCTTTATCGGAAGAGTTCCATGTCCATCTTTGTTGCCATTCTTTCAGGTTTATTCTTCGTGGTAATTCATCATCACTTCGACCTGTTGTTGTTGGCATCGTTGTTTTGTTGTCATGAGATATCATGCGGCTTCTTTAACGAGGAGTTCTATTTTCGAGAACCTGAGGATTCGAAGTTTGACGACGTCGCTGTACATAAGATTCCACAGAAATGGGCTTAGTATGGAGCCCTGGGGAACACTGTTAAAAGCGTTTTTACCATCCAGCAGAGAAGAAAAAACGAAAGACTTATTGGTCTTAAATCCTTTGGCGTACTATATAGGCATTGCCTACCTTAGCTATGAAGATCACCCTTACGTTGCTTCATTGTTTCAATACCCTGTTCCTGAAACTGGTCGACGCTTTCGGTAAATTGACAGGTAGAATTCTAGGACAGTAGTGAGATTATCTCCCACGTCATTTGTTGATATGGTCAGCGGGTCTGGATCCCTATTTGAAGTAGAGCCATCTGGTGGTTTCTGGCCAATGTGTCAGAAGCTTCATGACTACTTTCGGCCCAGGAGCCATCAGATTTTCTAATAAGACTGTGAAGATATTATTGTTTCTGAAGTTTATGAAGCCTGGAGGCCGATATGGATAATCAAAATTGCCTCCAAGATTTCCTTTTTCTCCTCATTATGAGGTAATTCAAATCCCACTTACATTCGTTTCAAGTGGTTTCATCACCACGCCCTATTGCGTGGGCTATACGTTAGTTAAGATAGTGTGACCTTTTAAAAGGATTAATATTAATTACTTCCAATTCAAGTATCTACTACACAAAGACATATTGGTCGTAGGTAGTTCAAAGATATTTTGGAACCACAAGCTTCTTTAATTTCATTTTGACCAACCACTGACTCCTCATAGCCCAAGGGTCTGTCTTATCTGTTATTACACCTACTTAAGAAGTCATTGACCTTTTCCTAAATTTGCTTTTGCAAAATCGCTTTTCCACACCAATGCCTTGCTCATATCATTAAGATAAATTCCCAAATTAAATTTCGTTTCTAAAAAAAATATTTACCCAACCAATTGCGTGCACGTAGTTCCGATTGCATCCAACTTTGCTCCGGCCTAATCCATTTAACCCTCCGGCTCACGTACCTATTGATTTTATATTGTTTCGATACGTTCATTCGATAAGAAAGCCCCCAACCCAAATACGAGAGAGAAAAAAAATCTGTCAAATACCTTCCACGTGGATTGTTCGTCGCATTCATCGGATTAGCATAGTTATTGGAGCATAAATTGTTCTCGTACACACTGTGGGGGGTAGAGTAGGGTGCCAACAACAACAACACCGACCTACCCCGGCAAAGGTTGCGAACAGTAATTCGGAAGCAAATTCACCCCGAGGGTGCTTTCGAATTCAGTTTTCATAGACCAACCTATTCGTAGGTTCGCCACAGCACAGCACACTTACTCATCGGTTTAATCATTCGATAGCCATGTTCAGATAACTGCTTAACAAAGGATATTAGGGAATATTTTCGCCCGATTACGCTCAGGTACTCGACAAAATTCCCTCTCTCTCTCTCTCTCTTAGTCGCTCTCAGCGACATGATTTATCTGACCGAATTAGAAAATGACAGCGTGAGGAGCTATCGCTTTGCGTGTCACCGCCGCCGCCGCCACGGAAGCGAATGGCATACCAAAAGTGGGTATTTCGGAACACCGTCGCCGCTGCTGTAAACCAAGCTATTGTATGGCGCAGGGAGCGTAATTTTATTGAAACGCGTGCTGAATAAATTAGAAAAAGACTCCGCTACCGGCCGCCGCTAAGCGTAGTAAATATTATCAAAGCGAATAAATTTCTAGGAGCGTATTGTATGTGCCGCAGGCGAACAGGCGTAGCTAGGAACTCACAAAATATTTTCACTTGATAATTAAACGCACCGTCGAGTGTGTGTGTGTGCATTTTATGGGGATCATTAAGGAGAGAAAATCGATCCAAGGACGATGCCAGAATACATTAATACCAAGGACTCGTTGTACTCGGTTTTAAATTATGTGAAATAGTTTATTCGATAAATTACGCAAGGAATTTAATGCTGTTGGGTTGGAATTGCGACCACCAGCGAGGAGGGAGGGCGAACACAAGGACAACAAGTCAGTGTTATGTCGAAATTGTTCAAGTGGAAAATTAGCAACGAAGACGACGACAACGACGAACCGATGAATAACAACACCGAGTGACGTTGTCTTGGACACAATTTTAAGCGGATGTCGTTTTATTTTTTCCTAGATTCTGTCAACGATCCGAGACATCGCATCGTAAAGTTGAAGTATTCGTATTCGGAGCCGATTTAGACGTAATTGCGCACCGCAAATTTGAAATCACATTTCGCGTTTCAAGGCCCTCTTAAGAGAGACGTTCTGACATCAGAATTTTAAGTGTCATTTACCTATCACGTCTTCAAAATTCTCTCCTGTCCAGAGAAACCGTACACAGCAATTTCCTGCTAATGATGGACCCTATCAGGTCGACTACAGTGTGACCAGATAGCAGTGATACTTTTCCTAACAATCAGATAGCTGGAAAGCAAATGCATATAGAGGTATGTACAGGGTGAGCCAAATACAAGTTTATTTTTAAAAATGCAATAAAATGAGCTTATGGCTTTATTGGTAAGAGCAATCATTCCCATTAATTGTGGAACACAACGTCCTTCAAGGGACTGCTTCGGTTGGCTTTGGAGTAGCGCATTCGAATTTTCGAAGACCTTGTTCATGGTTTTGTGCTGTAGCTCTCGAAATGCCTTGGTAATGTTGGCCTTTAGTGCTTGAATCGTTTCCAGATTGTTGGCATAACATCGGTCGTTCCAAAAGGAGTCAATCGCAGCTCCGAGGCGGCCAAATGACAAAGGCAAGATGGCTCATAACACGATTTGGGAATTTGTTACGCAAAAGAGCGATTGAAGCATGGGCTGTGTGGCATGGCCGACCATTCGGCATGAACCAGAGGTCGTCCAAATCGATGTCTTCGATTTCAGAAAAAAAAAAACAAATCGGCTTACATGGCTCTGTAACGCCCACTGTTGACCAAATCGTTGTTCCAAGCCAGATCGATGGGTGAATTGAGTCTCGCACTCTCGGCTGGACAGCTACATTCTTGCCTGTACAACGACGGGGACCATGAGTATTGTCCACTAGCATACCAGTCTCACGAACTTTTTGCACAAACTTGCGCACAGCAGGCAAGGTGGGTGCTTCATTTCGGTCAAAACCTCTTTTTAAAAAACCCACTGTGTAGTGGGCGATACACCACTTTGACACTGACAGCTGTTTCCCGCTCGAAATCTTGACAGAAAGTCTGTACCATACCTCCGGGGAACGAAATGAGTCGCTTTACGATTGAACATCGTTGGAAAATATTGTTCAAGCGTAAAGCGACTCATTTTTGTCAAGATTTCGAGCGGGAAACAGCTGTCAGTGTCAAAATAACCTATGGTTTAAAAAGAAACCGCTAGATGGCCCATCCATCTCTCAGTATTGTAATTGTGTTTTAAGAGGAAGCCTGTAGATAGTTTTTTTTATAATTTGCCCCCACCAAAGGGTTTATGAATACCCTTATACTGATGATTCAGGGCTAAGGCATTTAGGAAAAGGGAGACGAGGAACAAAGGGGGTACCTGTACACGTTGGCTTTAAATGCTTGAAGGCTGTAATGGCGAGACAACACAGAGCCTGGAAGTTCATTCAACATACGGCTTGATCGGCTAATGAATGAATCTCTGTACTTGACAGTACGTCCGAAGTTGGGCTTGAGGGTAAACTGATGTGCATTCAAAGTGTCTTTCGGCTTCCGCGATGCAAGTACCATTCATGGATAGTGGTTGGGGGTTTTGGTTTCGCTTGAGTGACAGGCGACAGCATTGTGTTTTGGATCCATTAAATTCCACTCTGTTGGTTGAACCCAATTTGATTCTGCTGTCAAGATCGGAATTTAATGAGTTTAACATACGTTGCCGTTCCTCTTCTACAGCAGAAGAGCAGGGACGTGAGTTGGGGAACGCATATGAAAAACTGAGGATAGCGAAGGAATGAATTGGATTAGAGGTAGCATTCATTTAAAAAAATAAGAAAAAGAGTCGGATACAGAACTGAGCCCTGGGGGACACCAGCATTTATGTGGTGGACAGCCGACTTGAAGCCATCCAATACAACTTGAAGAAGAGACTCGTCGATAACATATGCACGCATTTTCGACAAAAGAGCCTGATGCCAAACTCTGTCAAATGCTATTGAAATATCAAGCGCAACTATTTTTGTTTCGTCAAGGTGGTGAAGAGATTGGTTTCACTTCTCGCTGATATATGCCATCAGGTCACCAGTGGATCTGTTGCTACGAAAACCATACCGTCGGTCATTGAGGAGTTTTCGTGAATCAAGATATTTCATGAGCTGACAATTTATCAGCGTTTTCAAGACTTTAGTGCAATTAGTTGAGGAGGAATCGCCTTTTTTAGGGACAGGCTGGACAAATGCTGTTTCCCATCTACACGGAAAGAGCCCCGAATAGTAGGACAGATAGAAAAGTTTACGCAGAGGTCTTGCAAGCGCGGAAGAACACCTCTTCAGAACTATAGGAGGAATAACGTCTGGACCAGCGGATTTGTGTATGTTAAGACTTTTAAGGACTCCTGCGACTGCGCGAGTGCAAAAGCGGACTTGTCCCATAGAAAATTCGACACTTTCAAGCACAGGGACAGACATAGCACTATCTTTTAGTGTGGGGTTCACTGCGAAACGTGCAGCAAGCAGATTGGCTTTATCTAAGGAGGAATGTCATTTTAAATGAGCGTAGGGATGGCAGATGAGGCAGAGTTTTCAGTGTTTCAGGATCTGCTAGCTTTGTAGTTCAATTGGCAACACTGGTTAGTTGTTTTTTGGCTAAAGAGAGGCATACATACATAATTTCATTCATCTCAATGGCATTTCGTAAATAGTTTGAAAACTTAATTTAAATTCCAACATTTTGCTTACAAAATTCATGTAATTTCGTAGATTTTTTTTTTTTCACTATTCAACGTATGGATGGCATGCATATGAACGGATTACTCTCAGCAGTAAAGTCCTTTCCATTAATTAAATTTTTTCCCCAGCAAAATATGTAGGATACTCGCGTTTTTATCATCCGTTAACCGTAAAATATTGAATTCCAGTAAATATCTCAATGGATAAGCCCAGTAGCACAACTCACAAAAGCCAGAGAAGCCTGCTAAACCATTAACACACTGCCACAGTCAGTTGTAATTAAAAAGATGACGAGACTAAAAATAAAAAAATAAAAACTTTATTTGAATATCCATTTCATCAGTAGAAAAGACCACATAAAACCTTACAAAACAAAAAAAAAAAGGAAAATCACCAACAATACCATCAGAATAGCACATTTTAGCCATTTTGGCGGAATATCCGTACCGCAGAGATGAAAAATTCCGATTGTACACGCAAACGAATGCTCCATGAGATATTTGAACAGAAACCAAAAGGATTAAACCTAGCTACATGCAATGGGGGCCGGGCGATACAAAGTATCTGAAAATTCCAATCAAATAATTAAAACCGGGAATGAATTTCCACTCGAATTCGGTTTGTGTGCCGTAGCCGTTCAAGGACAATAATCGATGATACATTTAGTTGCAGCAGCAGCAGGAAGGAACAGCCTCCGAGTAGCGCAGCGGTTGTATGTTGCACGAGATTCTTTGTTGGCAAGTAATTAATTCCGTTCCAGAATATAACCTACACATTCCGTGCACAGAGATTGTGATTTGCTACGCACGGCCAGATAAATGGAACGTATTCGCTTCTATAGTGGTTCAATGTTTCATTGAAATGCTTTCTGGTTTCGGTTGGTATCTCGATTGTTGTTCGTTTTGTTCAGACAGGTAAAGACAGCTTCGTAGGCTGTCAATGCATCCAAAATGAGGGAGTTTTAGCTTGAGAACAAATCGTAGATATCTACGGCATGACAGTGGCCTACATTCCGAATGGGATTATCCTTCTTTCAATTCACAGGTCAATGGTTTTGGGTCTTTTAATAGAGATTAGATTCTGTTTATTGCTGCATCCAAATGTGAATAGGTCCTAAAAGCAAAATTTTTTTTTTTTTTTTTTTTTTTTTTTTTTTTTTTTTTTTTTTTCGTGGGTAGGTAAAAACCTTCATAGGCACTACGAGGACCGGCCGCGCGTGCTCATAGTAGTGTGAGATTCTTACTCACTAAAAAACCTCCCATTTCCGGCTAGACTACGACTAAGTTCCCTTAACAAGTAGTTCACGCTTCTATAGTAATCGTGTTTGGCAGGTTACCTTCCAACGAAAGCACCTACAATACCGTAATAATAAGCGGTTTCTCCTTATGACGCTAGATCCAACGGTCTCGTTCGTTGTAGTCGGCGCGCAAGGTTTGTCTGATCCAGAGTTCGGATTATTTCATCATTGCAATGTTCATTAAGACGAGTGCGAAGCTTGCGAGCAAAGTTTCTCACCTCGTCGGTCACGGTTGCGATTCCTAAATCTCGATGTAAGTCGCTATTTCTTATGTACCATGGAGCATCTACGATTGCTCTTAGTGTCTTATTTTGAAAAGTTTCTAAAATAGATATATTGCTTGGTTTAGTACAGCCCCAAAGTTGTATACCGTACGTCCAAGATGGTTTTAGCACTTGCTTATACAAAAGCAGTTTGTTATATACGCTTAATTTCGAAGATCGTCCGATAAGCCAATTCATTTCTCGTAGCTTGATTTCGAGCTCGTCGCGTTTCTTTTTAACGTGTGGCTTCCACTTAAGTTTTGCATCTAGGGTCATGCCTAGATATTTCGCCTCGTTGGCGTACGGGATTTGTACCGAGTTAATAAAGAGTGGTAAGTTGTTTACCCTTTTGTAAGTAAAATTTACATGCGTTGATTTAGTCTCGTTAAGGACGATTCGCCAGGTCTTCGTCCACTTGCATATTTTGTCCAAAGCGCGTTGGAGTTTTCCCGTTGATAATTCGACTGTTTTATCCGTGGCGAGGATTGCCGTGTCGTCGGCGAATGTGGCTACAGTCGTTGTCTCATCTTGAGGTACGTCTCTTGTATACAGCAAAAACAGTGTTGGACCGAGAACGCTTCCTTGCGGAACACCGGCGTGTATTTCTTTGAATTCCGAGTATTCGCTCCCGTATCTCACACGAAAGAGTCTATCGTCAAGATAAGACTCTAGGAGTTCATACATTTTTACAGGCAAAACTTTCCGTAGCTTATATTTCAGGCCTTCGTGCCATACTTTGTCAAATGCTTGGGATACGTCAAGAAAAACGGTAGAACATATCATTTTCGCTTCTAAGGCTTTATCAATTTCATTAGTTATTCGATAGACCTGGTCAATTGTTGAGTGTTTGACAATGCAAAATGCAAAACCCTAAGAAGGCTTTCAAGGGATTAGAACGCCCTCTTGAGGGCCTCTACAACGCCAACGCGCCATCGTGTGCGATTTCTGGAAATGTGCCTCAGCTCTCCCCAACTGTTTCCCAGTTGCCGTGCTTCCTTCTCCACTGTTCTGCGCCACGTACTCCTAGGACCGCCGCGGGTTCCATTCCATTGCTTGGTAAGCTATGGATCTGTCATCCTTTCGGAGAGTGTGACCAATCCACTGCCACTTTCGTCGTCGTATGGTTGTTCTCCGATAAAGCTTTTCGTCAGAGATACGGTTTGGCCATAATATCCTTAAGATGTAGCGCAGGCACCTATTGACAAACGTTTGCAGCTTCCTCGTGATAGTGACGGTCACTCTCCAGGTACTACATCCATATAGCAGCACGGATTCAATGTTGAAACGGAACAGTCGTAGCTTGGTGTTCGCCAAACTGTGGACAGCATCCCAAACGCAGGCTGACTATATCCAGTTCGGGGCAAACTATAGCATGTAGTGCTGCTCTTCGAAGGAACCAAACCCTCCGCTCTTGCTACTGGTTCAAGGACTTCTTTTCTATAACTTTTTTTGCACTTAAATTTCTTTTTATTGCCCTCTGTTGCAAACATTTACGAACACCTTAAGTCTGGCTATACATATACCATTCCATCTGCTAACAGTTCTGCTACACGTCTGCTTTTCATCCACCGTCCTTCTAATGTGCCCCAAGGTTTCGGCTTCGGTGGAGGTGGAAGGAGAAAACCGCATTCAGCATTCAATTGTTCCATGCCACAAATCCAAGATCATTGTTGACCATGTTTACAGTCTCTAGGGGATATCACAGCTTACAGTGGTGTCGGCATTAATCCCTTCAGAGAATGCCACTCCATGCACACAGTGTGTCCTCCGCCTAAAGCAACAATACAAGAGGACAACTGCCAACCACCCAACGAACTATCACATCAGTCATTAGGAACGCATGAGTTCGTGACTGTGCGTATCGCGTGGACAATGTTGCTGGTGCTAATACTTATGGTCTGGCAACCGCATCCTATCTCTCTCTCTCGAACGACAACACCGACACAAAATGCAAATGCAATTCTAAATGGCTGACAACGACGAGAGAGAAAGAGGGTTTGCGACCCCCAAAAAACCAGGACACCTCAAAAAACCAACCGAAAAACATCCTAGATTCATAGAATCCTTTAAAATTGTTTTCAATTTTCTTCTCCGCCGCCGGCCGCCCGCTTGCATGGACCACACCGGGATTGTGTGACGGTACAGAAGAAAGGAAGGATTCTTGCTGCACGAATATAATATGAGCTATTCTCGGTGGTTATTGCGAATGTGTGCGACGTGGGACGGGACAGCGGATGAATAAATGGTTTATTGTTTTAATTGCATTTGCAATTCAATTTCCAGTGCAAAAGTTGCAGCAATAGATAAAAATTTGATAACCAAAAACTCAGATGATGTAGGTATGTGTGCTATTTGGTTGGATTCGTTCTCATTCTCGTTCTTGTTGTGTCGGAAGGATGATGGACAAAACGTTTCTAATGAATTTTATGTTTAAAGTATTATTTATCTGTCAGAATTGTTATATTAATTTAAGTGGATCTCTTGATTTGGATTTTCTGTGTGAACAGCTGGCAGTTCCCATGGAAACCTTCATGCTCAAGGCAAGAATCACAGCTGTGGACCGCCTTTTGGGGAAGGAAGACAACAGTACACAAGCTTAGTCAGTGGCGACAAATGGTACCTTCTGTGGATGGCGGTGACTAGAAAGAAAGCTTAAACTCAGAAACTGCAAAAAAGTATTCACTTCCAATAGACTGAGCAGAGTCCTCGAAAGTAAATCGATCTCTGATTGGATATTGTTATGGCTAGAGCCCAATTTGACATGCAAACGGACGCCCACGCTGAGACCCATTATAGATGGTTGGAAGTGGCTCCTCAAATGATCGCAACCGGAATCTTCAGCGTCGCTCTTCTGAAAGTTCCCATCACTAGCGCTTCTAACTCTCAATCACGGATAAAGTTCAGCTCGCGTAGATGTCCTTCTTCAGCCTTCCAAGACTTCGTGCCGAATCTGAATGCTTCTTCTTCTCCTCCATGGCACAAGATCAACGCCTGTGTCCTCTATGGCTAACAACTCCTGGACCTCAGTCCTTCTTTCTCCACCCTTCTAGTTGATCGTTTATACATCCTCTCGACGCAATCGCAATAGAGGTTCTCTCAGACGATCGGAAACGTCCGTGTCATCGTCGATGTGTGGGAAGTTCGGACATACATAGTTTGACGATCACAACTCCTCTGTCATTCTGGCTACGTCTCATTGCGTGTAGAGGTCTTGCGAAGAGCATCTAAGTGCAGCTAATGAGACAGGAACTGTTGGCATTTACGACTTTGAGACGATGTCCTGGTAGTATAGATGTCTAAGATGTCAGCGCAATTCAGATAGGGTTGGCTGATGATGCGTTTATCTTGGCTTCAGAGCTTCAGAGTAGTTCCTTCCAGTCCTCTGCAGTTGAAACAAGTGGTTGTGCTCTTCACATGACAAGAGACCAACCTTCAGCGCCAAAATTCCAAGACTATCAGACTTAGAGTGAAGATCTAACTAATCTAGAAGGTCAACGTCGATAAATGTATTAGGAAAGCAAGCGAAGCTATGTACTCCTGCAAAAAGGCGTTCAGTAAATCATACCTACGCCAGCTGTACGACTCAGTACTTATAGCTCAATGAAAAGCACTTGAGAATCAATTACCAGCTGGTACCTTGTATCATGGGATCACTAGGTCTCAATCTCTTTCCGTTGGACAAAAATTCTGTAAGGCTCATTGGAAAGCCAACGAGTCGATTCTACATCGTTAGCACTATGAAGGAACGCCCTACCTAAGCCAAAGCCACTCCCAAGCAGGTCAGCTTCCCAGAAACTGATGGCAACTTTCTGTGGCTTAGAACATCCAAAAAGCCTTTGTCTTTTACTATTAAATCCTCACATTTGCAGGAAGTCTTCGAAGCATTCTGTGCTTGTTTGTTTGCTCTAGGACTCTACTATGTTTATGTACCTCTAGAGTCCTGTCAATCAAATAGCTGCTCTTTCTACTCATAACTAGCCTCTTAACAATGATATATTCTCTAGAAATACAGACGCAAACTTTTCCTATAGCCCCATGCCAGTAAGTGCCACATCCTGCACCCATCTAGAGGCACACGTGTCCCTTCTAATCACTACAGGAAATTGCTTTGTTTCCGTTCAATAATAACATTATAACAACACTCAGTTGCACTGTATAGAGATGGACCATCCCATTCACTGAGTGCTTGCAATCAAAATTCAAAAAAGGATATCCGAATGTCCAAAACATTCCGAATCAAAGCTCAATTTTTATCTCAAATACTAATCCTCTATTAAAAAGGGGGTCACTATCGCACTGTCCATGTCGTTCGCAAAACCAAATATGATACAACGATGAGAGAATCCTTTGAAAAGGACTCTGCCAACTAATACCAGGAAACACAACTGTCATGATAAGGTCGAGAAGAACTCGTTCAACTACACACCCATATACCATGGTGGTCATGTCCTGCAATGACCTTTCAAGTGGCAACGTTGTCCTGGCCCGAGGTATTATTTTGCATTTTAATCGAACAAAAGTTTTCCCTACTTGTACTCTTGCAGTAGTAGGCACAACAAAAGGACATTGCGCTTCTAAACCAAACCCACTATTAGTTGAGTGTTACATGTACATATGTACATCGAGGAAGGACTCATTTCCTATTTTCTTGTTCTCTCCACCAACCATGAGCAGATATTTAAATAGAAAAGAGTTGTATGTCCTTATAAGTGTTAAAATTAAATTAAATCCACACAACATCTGAGGCGAGCATGAAGGACGAGCACACACACAGCCACCACACGGCAGGCGAGCGAGTGATGAATTTTCCTCGTTACTGTGAGCCTTGGAGATTAAAAACTTTCCAAATGTTATGCATACTTTGTTTTAGGCGAAAAAGGATGAGCACAAAACAGAATTTTAAATGATGCAAACTTGTTCCTAGGCATCGTATCCTGTTCACGGCTAAAAAGGATAAAACAAAAAAAATAAGAAAACTTCTGTTCGTATGGAGTGGTAGGAGAAATCCTTTTTTTTGTCTTAAATCCTTTCTGTTTAATTATCGACAAAAAAATTGTTATGATTTCGTTCTTCCTTCCACATCCTGTTCAATGGAATTTGACGCGACATCTTCTTCAAATAACCAATCAATGTAAATTGATTGTATCCCCGCGATGATGATGATGATGACGACGACGACGACGACGATGATGATGGCAAGGATGATAGCGGAATATCCTTGGAATGTTTCATTCAATATCAACTACACTCGTACCTAGCTCGGTAAGTAATTGTGGAGCAAGGCAAGGTTTGCCTTCGATGATTACGAATTCCAGCTGCCTGAAGATGCTGCACAGTCTCTAGACTGACAGTAAATGGGTCGATGGTGACATTGTCAATAAATTTGCGTCTAAACGTTATTTGTTTTGTGGCTAACAAGAGAAGGATCAGGTTTTGTTTTGTGGAGAATCTTTTAGACGAAAACTAATGCACACACGAAGGAGTCTTACCGCCGGTTCTTACCTAGACGTTTCTTTGTTCGCCCATAACGTTTGAACTACTGCACCTGATTGACCTGAATTTCCACAGTTGCAGTGCCTAGAGTTTAACTTAAAATTTGATACATACCTTAGCGATATCTGGTGGCTACAAGCTTATATCTACGCTAAATTGTAAAGCTGATTGAAGTTACATAAATTGTAACGAGATGAGACTAGGTACATCTTCGCAACCGTAAACGAACAGATCTTCGACTGCACCGACACCCAATACTAACAGGTCTACAACTAGACAGCTGTCACGGAAAATGACGTTGAGGAGAAAAGCGTGAGTCTGGACTGGACTTTGGGCTCGAGCTGCGTGGATTGAATTTGTTGAGGTTAAAACAATTTTGTCGAAGAAGAATTGTAATAAAGAATTTAATTTAATCTGCTTCTTGTCGCTAGTATTTCAAGCAATGCAATAGATGGCGCTAGAAGTAATTCATTGTGCAAAGTGTCGCTGCACCGCAAAGATAATTGGGTGACTTGAACTAGCTATAACTAGCTTAACGCCACGTGAGCGATGTTACAGGAAGACTAAGTCAATCATTGGGGTTTATCTGCCTACAGCTACAAATCCAGAAATGGGACTCCTTCTTGCCAATCAGAAGCGCTTTATCTAACGTAAAAAATGGTTCATTTAGAGGTACTTTTTTATCAATGAATTTTTTCATAGATGACGGGTGAGCCGTGTTTAATTGTCATAATATTTTTATTTGATATTGTTTGGCATTTACCTATTTAAAACTTATTTCTAACATGTGTAGCTTCTATGACGACGTACCGAAATCAATGTCCTTCTAGCAACTAAATACTGACGGTGTTCTTTCTCGGAGGGTGCATACTGGGTCTGCTATTGTGTGACATAATGTCTACGACGCCGCAGAATCCTAAGGTCTTCAATTAAGTTGCTTTTTGTAGATATCAAACTCTTTGTAGAGTTAAAGGATGACTCAAATTAAACTAAAGTATGACTTGTTGGTGAGCATGGGCCTACATCTTGTCAAGGAAAAGACGACAGTAAACGAACACGCCCTAGTATTCAAATCTAGAGCTTGTAGCTGAGAAAACATCAAGAGCAACGGTTGTCATGGCAAAGATCATTCCAAATAACGAAGGACTGCTCTTGACAAGAGTTGTGACATCGATCAAAGCCTCACAAACGACCTCCTACGACGCGGTAATATCCTCAAAGACGGGTCTCGAACAGAGATAGCCGCAGATGGATGAAAAAGTATGAATAGCTGAATTTTTACCCTAGATGCACGTCTTCTGTTTGCTAGCAGTTGGCTGAAAAGCACTCCTCATTGTACGGAGCCTCGACTTTCGTATACCAAATTCTGACTGCAGACTGATACTGTGGTCGAGGAGTGAAAGCTACCTAACTTGTGATGATATGATAATGTATTACCTCAGCGATCCTGAATGAGGACGATGAAATGCACACCCTAGTGGTAACGACAGCTTTCAAAATATCTCACAAAGGTAGAATGCTTCATCTACAAAGAAATTCGCCCATAAGTCTGCTTAAATATTCAACCAATGCACACCAATGACCACACCATCAAGATGTCACTTAAAGGCTCTCAAATCTGTATTCAATTTCGAGACCACAGACCATCTTACTTTCTTGTCAATCAGACTGTAACCACTGTTCAATCTATTTACAATTGTGTTCATCAGCCATACGCCTATGTACACATACTGTCACCGCATATGCCTGTAATTACATCACAGCAATATCCTGAAAGACAATCCTCTCGATACCACAACCTCGCATTTGTCTAACATCGCACCGGGTGGTGGCTGGAGAGACATCCTAATGCCTGTATCTCCACCATTCCTTTTATCCGAATAAGCTTTCCACACACAAACACACGAGCGAGATGGTAAGGCTCTTGGCAGTGATGTTCTGTGTTTCTTGGCGAGGATCACCATGTGAATGTGGTGAATGGCGCACCAGACAGTATAGCAGCCCTGAACGAAAGTGAAACGCTCTAGAGTGGATTCTTAAACCAAAGATAAATTGAATAGTGTTTAGGTGTGGCAATACTTGAAGATAAATTGTCGTCCTTTGCACATCCTGTCGATGGGTGTTTTGGTGGCAAACATCTTTTCGTTGATGATGTTGCGGAGGCGGTTTTTGCGAAACATTTACGAGATTTAACAGAGATTAGACAGTTGGCATCCGGATACGGACTAAAGTTTGAACTTGAGTTTTGCGCAAAATGGTAATGTATTCGTCTGTGGGAGGAGGGAGACAACGCCGTTTGTCTATTAATTTATGGAGCTCTGGTTGCTAAAGCACCTGGAGATGAATTACAAATTTTGTTGGCCCACAAATTGGCAGAGGAATAGTTCATTTTGGGATTTACTTTCCGAGAGGAGGAATATATTTGCTATTCACAATTGTGTGATAAGGTCTGCTATATGTTTCTCTCTAAGCGTTGGTCTTATGAATAGTAATCGTCAGATTTTATACAATATTGCATACAGATATTGGAAAGACTTGTGATTGACAAAAGGTAGCAAAAAAGCCAAAGGACACGTACAAAAAGTTCTGAGTAAGAGGTGTCATTCCAAACTATGAATTTGAAGCCTGCAGAAGGCAAGAAAAGCCGAAGAAAAAGTCTTGAGGATCTACTACATTCTTGGACCCAAAAAAGGCATTCATAAGCTAGGCTTGGTTCAGCCCACTTTTGTCTTATGCTACGGCCATCCACAGTCAAAAAAAGGAAAGCTGATCTA
Organism: Chalcosyrphus nemorum; assembly: GCA_949716465.1. NCBI lineage: Eukaryota > Metazoa > Arthropoda > Insecta > Diptera > Syrphidae > Chalcosyrphus > Chalcosyrphus nemorum. Next base: position 26,594,826 of record OX454333.1, read on the forward strand.
TGCTGAGTAATACTCATAAGCGTTTGCCGGCCAACAACAGCTTTCTTCTTAAAATTCTTTATATCTCCAAGCTACATCTCCCCCAGAACAGAATCTCATGTGCAGGATACCGAGTTTGACAGACAGATGCACACAGTGTCCCAAATATGGACCACCGAAACTCTGTTGTGTTGACGAGTGACCTATGGCCAGAAGCACTTTAGAAGGAAGTGGCCAATTTTTACCACAGCATTTCTATTGCCAATTAGAAGATGACACATCCCTGGCACCACCAACAGCTTAGTCCTCATTATACACGGGACATTTCCGGCATCATTTTGGAAAGCTTAACGAAACTAAGATCATAAACTAGCTAGAAGTTGAAGACCTAGAACTAGTAGGGGACAAACCAGCCGAAGGACAGAGGAAGGCGCCACTAAACTGCATATATTAGATGTATAGAAGGACAACAGGTTATTTCTCGGACAATACTAAACATCAGTCGCCCAAAATAGAAGGCAAACATCATCGGCGTAGTCGAGGTGCTTGAGTTCTGATGTAAGAGTCCATCGAATTCCTCCATTTCCTGTAGATAAGGCCGCATTCAGTACATCGCTAATCGCCAATAAGAACAGTATTGGTGGAAGTATGCAGCCTTGCCGTACCCCACTTTGGACTTTGAATTCCTCCGATAGTCTTCCTCTGTGCAAGACTTGAAATGTGGACCCGTCATATGAAGCCTTGATACAGATCAGAGACCTGCTTGCTCGGCGTCGAGTGTGTCTTCAAGGTGTTTTTTGATTCGCTCCAGGATGAATCTAGCTATTATCTAACGCTTTGTACCCAACATGAAGTGATATGAGATTGCATCTTATTCTTTCCCTTACGACGAGATAAATTACCCGCCTTCGGATAATTTCGTCACTGACCCGAACTAAATGCTGGTGTCTTTAAATTTGCAATGATTCAAAAAATTGTTGTACGGTATAAATAAACATACCGTAGATAACCTTATCGCTATTACACATGTTCTTGGGTTTTTACTTTAACATTTTCTCTAGCTTGTCGACCTCTTAAAAGTTAAAATTAAAACCAAACTTGGAGCCACTAAAGATTAGGCAAAAGAATGTGTCAACTGTTCAGTTACTGCAAGAACTCTATAGAGTTAAGTACAATTAAGAGCAACTTAAATAATTAATTATTTTTTTGTTTAAAAAACGTCAGTGAATCTCGAAGAGCTTAGTGCATTCCCGCCAAAGTTATGTCAGTGAGATTTGTAACACTTTTGCCTAAGGTTTTTCACTTTATTGATAAGTTCTTTTCTGTCAATATTGTCCTCTGTGTTCTTAAGTTGACAAGCAACCGTGAAAGCTTTGATAGTTTTTCGTTTAATTTAAAAAAATTTTGTGAATTAGTTATTCCAGAGTCCGAATATAGTCGAGACTTGAGTTCAATGTTATCTCTCTATGGCGTTCCATGATCGTGAAATCAGAACTCAGATCGTGAGAGTTCAAAATTTGTATGAGTACTTTTTTAGTCAGTTATGAGTTAAGCAATAAAGAGACACTTTAGTAGGATTAATCTTTTGTCAAAACCGAGAAAAAATCCACTCAACTTCTTGTCAACTGTCAAACTTCCGTACTGAAGGTGAGCCATTTGTGTAAGGGAATATTGCATTACGTTACGCTATCATTCAAATGCATCATTTTATTTTGACAAGTCGGTTATAGCAATCAATGAAAAATTGTTTAATATATGTCAGTGGAGCGCTCTGTCAGTGAAATGGCAACAACAAAGTATAGGTTTCGAGGTTAAAGTTGATAATTGAAAGCAAAACTGACAGATGAGAATGGAAAGGAAATTGAACACATTAATGAGCGCGTTCAGTACTCTAGGGAACAGTAAGTCAAACGTTTCTGGTCGTTAAGCTTTCTTTAGTGCAGTAGTTACCCATAGAAAAGTAGTTTAGTCAGTTCATTTAATTTCCAAAATAAAAAATAAATAATACAAAGGCATAACTACATTCGGCAAAAAGTGAAAAAAGGGAAAAAATATTCTCCCTCTCTCTTTTCATCCTATAAAGTAGTCTGCATCATTCCATTTGATTTGCAAAAAGTATATATTTTAGAAGCTCAAGGTAGCCTGAACTATTACTTTTTGCAAGCTCAGATGGCTCTGTGATACGATGATTTTGAACAAACAATCCTTTTTTGACACAAAACACAAATATATGACAGTTTTATGACTGATTTTTTTGTGGTTCCTTAGATGTTTTAAAATAAAAATAATGAAAGTTAGGATTTTTTCGAGTTTTTCACATTTTTTTCTTTAGCTTATTGATATCAAATAAAGCTTTTCTTTTAAATATCAAAGAGCTATTTAACAAAAGGTGGCGCTAGCATATGCGTATACTTGTGACTGTAGTTAAGTCGCTTAAAACTATGTGAATTTTTTTTTACTATTACATAAGTACTACATTATGTATGTCGACTGTAGACGAACTAAACTAGACAGTCATCTTCGGGTAGTATGACAGATTTATTTCCCCAAGCTGAAAAGTCCAAATTTTCATAATTGAATTTTGACGTTCCAGCTTCATCAAATTGGAGCTCACACACACCAGTTTAGATTTCACCGGCTGGCTTGACATTACTGGGCGCGGCCATTTTATGTATCCAACGAAATAACAACCTGCAGAGAATATTTTGCACAAAAGGAATGAAATGAAGATAGCCCGACACATTGGTAACATGCTAATTCACGTTTATTCACAAGTAGGACAATCTACTTACTAAGGAAATGAGAAGACAGGGTAAGTGCGAGATGACTGTCTTCTTTAGTTCGTCTATTATGTCAGGTAATACTATTTTTCTCTTTCAGCTTGCAATAGAAATTGCATATCCTCGTATATCCTATTTATAACCTCACTCCAACTATTTTTCAAGCTAGGCGCAAACCAATCTTACGACGTCTTCCAGCCTAAATGCAACCAAAAAGCCGGGGTATCACAATGCGACTGTTATATTGGATACAACGAATTAGAATGGACATGTGGAAGAGAGAACATTGATAGTTTTACATTCATAATTCATCGTCCTGAATTGACAGTTGACTGTTTTGGTAACGATCCTAATAATTTTGTTCTCCTGCCTAAGATGGAACGCATAGTCACAGCTGCAAAAGTGACAATAAAACAGTGTTCACAGGTTATGTCAATTGAAAAAATCACACATAACGTCAAAACTACTCAAGTAGTAGAATTGGTACTAGAAGATACAAAGCTGACTGAACCGCTACAATATAATTATTTTAAGAGCTTTGTAGCACTTGAACGGCTCAATCTTCACCATACGAAGTTGACTAAATTGGAAAACAATTCATTTGCCAATTTAGAGAATCTGACTCATCTACAAATATCGAATAATGTAATAGAACATCTACCCCAGGACGTATTTGTCGCATTGAAAAACCTTCAATATCTTGACTTATCTTTTAACCATCTGCAGGATCTTCAACCTGGTATATTTCGTAATCAAAAGAAATTATTTATTTTAAAACTCAACAACAATAATATAAGCACTATAAGCAAGGATGTTTTCCAAGGAGCATCATGGATAAGTGAGTTACATTTGGACAGTAACAAACTTGGTACTTTCACGTCAGATGTATTCTCTCATCTAATAACTTTAAAAAAAATTATCCTCAGTAGAAACTACTTCGAGTCTTTGCCTGAGGATTTATTTAAAAAAAACAAAAGTCTAAAGGTCTTAAAATTGGTAAATGGTAATGATTATGAGTTACTTAAGGAGTTGCCAGCTAAATTACTCTTTTATCTTGCTTACCTTTCCGAAGTCGATATACAAACTGGCTTGACAAGTATATCGCCAGATATTTTTCAAAAATCCGGGATAATCAAGTCGATTCGTATTAGTTATACCCACCTTACAGAACTACCATCCACGCTGTTTAATACACAAACGAGGATGGAATCACTGGATCTCTCTTTCAATAAGTTAAAAGTGTTGCCAGATGATGTATTTAGAAATACCGGTCGCATACGTACGTTAAAACTTTCTCACAATAGTTTACAGTATTTACCAGGGTAAATTTAACATTTTAATTATAATTCTTACTGAAACCTTTTGTTTCAGGACAATTGCTCATTTAAAAGGATTAGAGAGACTCGATGTGGACAATAACAATCTGATAAATTTCGATGTAAGGAGGTTCCTCCCCACAGAAAAGGCTTCAACATTTATTTTCAATTTTGATTTGAGGAACAATTCGATTCGATCCATGGATTTCTTGTCAATCTACAATAACTACAGACGACATCAGACTTCCTGGTACGCACGCTTTGTGCAGATTCAACTCAGCCATAACCCGTTCCACTGCGATTGTAACGCCTTGTATTATATAAAAATGACCACAGAGTTGCATGAGCTGAAAATTGGCATTGACCAGCTTCAATGCAGATCTCCAGAAAGTTTGAAAGGTCGGCTCGTAAGTCAAGTATTGGACATGGATCTAGTCTATCCATTTCATACTCAGTCCTCATCTAAAAACTTATGTCCACGTGGATGCTCGTGTATGGTAATGTGCGACCTAAATTTACTGAAAGTAGATTGTTCGAACAGTGGGTTCACCGACATCCCTTCATTGCCAAGAATTAAGAATGAGTATCATTTGCGAACAGTGTTGCACATGGAGGACAACAAACTCAAGGAGTTACCAACAGCTAAAATGGTGGGATATGACGACGTCTATGAACTGCATGTCGCCAATAATAGTCTCACTGAAATCTCCGTTAATAATCTGCCAAAATCCATATCCTTTTTAAATCTGTCACTCAATAACCTACAGAGGCTAAATCCATCCTTGCTAGAGGTTTTGAGGGAAAATAGGATCAATGTATCGCTTGGCAATAATCCATGGGTGTGTGACTGTTCGGCGCAATATCTTTCGAAGTTCGCAGATAAAAACAGCGTACTTATTCTCGATTTGAAAGAAATGATATGTACAAGTGGGAAACATTTCCAGGAACTTACATACGACGATCTCTGTTTGGATCGTAACAGGCTCATAATTGTGATCAGTATTTTGGTCTGTGGATTGGTCATTTGTTTGGGTACCTTGGCAGTCTTGTACTACAAATACAAACAAGAGATTAAAATTTGGTTGTATGCCCACAATATGATGCTTTGGCTTGTGACAGAGGAAGAGATCGACAAGGATAAGAAGTACGATGCATTTCTCTCGTATTCCCACAAGGATGAAGACTTTATTGTAGACCATTTGCTCCCGGGGTTGGAACAGGGTCCGACACCCTTTAAGATTTGCATTCATGTCCGGGATTGGATTATAGGTGAATTGATACCAGATCAAATAGTTCGGTCTGTAGCTGAATCGCGACGAACTATTATTGTTCTTTCGAAGAATTTCCTTGAATCCGTGTGGGCCCTAATGGAGTTTAAAGCCGCTCACACCGCTGCCTTGAGTGAGGGACGAGCCAGGGTGATTGTTATAATTTATGGTGATATTGGTCCCATTGGTTGTTTGGACCCCGAGCTGAAGACGTACCTTCAGTCGAATACTTACGCTAAGTGGGGCGAGCCATGGTTCTGGGATAAACTACGCTTTGCTATGCCACATCGTTCCAATAGGCGCTCCACGCAGATGGATACAGCCCAGGATATGGAAGACGATTACCAGTTAGAACTATATAACTTGAGAACTTAAAATATAAATAAATTTAGTTGTTATAAAATTTATAATAAGAAAGCTTTAACAAGGTACTTACTTATGTCCTGTATCCCCTTGTCTGCCTCTTCAGTTGTTATGTATTCCAGTCTTTCAAATCAAAATCGATTGATTGAATCCTGCTCTCATGACTCATATTTTTGTATAATTTTGTGAAACAAGGATACGTATCTGCAGCAATATTCATTTCTAAGGACACCCCCTCTCAATCAATGCACTAATTAGATACTTTCAGCAGTCGATTACATACAGAAATGTAAAGCACACTAATACAATTGTGACGACGGCTGCCACTTACAACCTCTGTGCGGCAAGGATTATGCCAATTCACCTTTTGACAGGCGCTCAGTGAATAATGATGCCCACCCAAAGTTACAAAGAGAGGGAGACTGACGAAAAGGAAGAAGAAGTTTCGCCTCACAACCTTCATCGCTGAAGCCTAATTGTAATCCTTGCAGTGGAAATGCAATTAGAGGTCGACCCAAGACAAAAGAACGTGACTTTCGAGGAAATCCTGGTGCAAAATTTATTTTCCTTTAACGTTTTTCAGTTTCTCCTTTTTTTTTTCTCTCTCTCTCTTTTTCTTCCTGTTAGAAGGTTCTTCTTTCTCGATTGTCATCGTAGTTATTTTCTTGTGAAAAGTTTTTTTATTTTAAAAGAGGAATTAAAATTCAAGGAACGTTAGTTAGGTTCTTTGGTTTACCGGGTGGGTAAACTCCTTTAAGCGGGGATAACATCTTCGAGGTGAGGAGATTTTCCAAAAGAAATCATTTTACTACGTTTCAGTGGGGGCAGAGGAGAAGGCTCTCTGCTCTCGGAAAAGTTGGATGTGGTATATGATTCTGGTGGAAATTGTTATCGAGGACTTTTAGTTTTTTTTTTTCCTCTTTTTTTTTAATTATTCTTGCAGTTCAGTGAGGGGAAATTCTCTTCCTTCCTGCGGTTGGGTTTGGTTGTAATGCTTGACAGTTTTGGAACTCAGTTTTTTGGCGGAGTGTTTTTAGAATGCAGTTCAGAGGTTGGTTCTATGTTAAAAAGTCCAAAAAGAAAAAAAAAAGAGATTTAGGTTCCAGACTATAATACTGCGACAAATGACAGTCGCTAATGTCATTGACAGGTACAGGTTTTGCAGGTATATCTGTCACTTATATAACCTAAGCCCCTGCAATCCCCAAGAAATTGATAACTTGGTCGAAAATCTCACCTCGACTCTTTCTAATGCAATGACTTCTTCCTGTCCTCTTATCCATCCTCGAGGCAAGAAAACGATGCATTGGTGGGCTGCAGATCTAGTCCCTTAAGAAGTAAATTGAAGTAAGTAGGAAACTATTTAGTAATCCCTAAATTACGAGGAAATGTGTTAGATTGGGACTTAAACATATACAATAAAGAATTGAGAAAAGCTAAGTGTAAATCTTGAAAACTCTTCTGCGAAAACATAGAAGAGGCCTCTAGAATTAGGAAAATTCTCTTCTCTAGTCCAATAACACCCAGTTTTTTCAAGAAAAAGCGATGGGTCTTGGACGACTTCTGGCGAAGACTCACTCAATCTACTACTGGTAGGGTAGCTCCCAAGCGGTTAAAGGTATGATCATATCACAAGCTATTCACAGCTTCAAAACATACAAATCTGCCGAATTGCAGGATAGTCAGACATCATTCTGCCAGTTCTTCAAACAATCGTGAAAAGCTGTCTGGATCTGGTATATGTCCCCAAAGTATGGAGAGAGGTTCAAAGTAGTCTTCATACCCAAAGAAGGCAAATGTTCTCACATTAATCCAAAAGATTTCAGACCTATCAGTCTATCGTCCCTCTCTCTTAAAAACACTAGGAACTGTAAGGCCGATGAACTCGGTAAAGAAAAATTCAAGCTGGATGCAATCGAGAGTACAAATCTTAGGTGGACAAGTGGTATAACATGTCTAACGACTAAACAAATTTACCCTAATCTGGATTTAAAACGTTCTAAGACTTTGATTGCTCTCAACAGGTTGCATATCCGCACCACAATACGTGTCATCACTGGACACTGTCTAATAGGCAAGCACGCAACAAGGCTACCGGGATAAAGAAGAGAAGGAGCTTCATACTATAACGACTTAGAAGATCTAAGTAACATAGACATAAAAAGTCTCTTATACTTTATAAGAAGCTCAAAATGGTTCTAACGAGTATTAGAGAACTAGGATCCATACTCCATGGTATCAGAATGAACCCATTTCTGGTCCCAGTGTGTCGGCGCTTCGAAGCTGGCAGCCACTTCCAACCAACCAACCAACCATATAATCTGTCTTACCAAATGGAGTGTTAAGGCGCGCAACAACATGTGCAAATGATTAAATTGTCTTATTGCCTTCTGTTCGGCAACACTTCCCCCATTTTACTGGAGCCTTGGAGAAGTCGTACGTTGGGCTTAACTTAAAAAATGTTGATGTGCTAAGGCATAACTTCCATCAGTTGTTTAACGGACAGTAAATGGAGAGAGAGACAGTGATACAAGTCATCAGTCAAGAAAAGGTAGAGAAACGACAGCTCTGTTTGCCCCAAAAAGACGATAATATGCCTGACCTTGCAAGAATTACCGAGGCATATCACTGCTGAGTGTCGCTTACAAGATCCTATCCAATATATTATGTGAACCTTTAAGACCTTTCTTACGTACTTACTTAAAAGGCTCCCGACTCTTGTAGAGTCCCTGCCTGAGACATCATCGCCTTCCATTCTCTGTGGTCCCGGACACGCTGCTTCCAGTTGTGAAGCCCAAGTTTTCTGGCATCCGCGACAGCTTGGTCTTTGTACCGGAGGTTCGGTCTTCTTCTCCGTCTCGAACTTCAGGGCTGGAATTCGAAGATCATTGTTGTCCATTCGATCGATGAGGCCAAGTCTACGTATCTTGGCTTATTGGACTACATACACATCCTGGTACAGCTCATAGAAATCTCGGTTGTATCTTCTGCTCGCGACACTTCTGGATAAATTTTGCTTGTATCCCGAACTGGCCCATCAAATGATAGAGCTCAGGACGATGAATGCTGTCATAGGCGGCTTTAAAGTCCATGAAAAGGTGGTGGGTTTCGACTTGAAATTTTTTGATCGTTGGTCCTTTCGAGGATTTGTCTGAGTGTGAAAATTTGGTCTATTGATCGATCTGCCGGGCCGGAGGCCACACTGGTACGTGCCTTATCTTATGTGCGACAGGGACATGCCTCGGTAGTTCTTACAAGACATATGATCGCCTATTTTGAAGATGGGGCATATAGAGCTGATACTCCAGTCGTCGGGCATGCGTTCCTCCACCCATACTCTAAGACCTTTCTGCAGTAAATTCATCGAAATGTTAAGGTTTGGCAAGTAGCGCTTGCAGGCTTGTTGGTAACAAACGTCTTGAAGGAGTTGAATTTAGCATTTGAACCAAAACACACGCCAAGTTTTTGATTACGACAAGCGAAGGAGTTGAAAACTGCGCGTGTTTCAAATGTGTTTCAAACTTTTCGATGTTTTAGCTAATCGTGCGTTTGGTAGACTGATCTTGTAGAACATAAGTTATTCGAATTTACCAAAACACATTGCTCATGAATGCTCGTCAGGCTTTCACTGGAACAGCGTCCTTGGGAAACTTGTACGGGTTTTCTGTTTTTTTGTTTTTTTGTTTTTCTGTTTTTCCTCGGCAGTTTGGCGCACTAAGTTCTAATATTCAGTATACTCTTAGTAGTTTCTACTGAATTCTTAAATCGTTCATCATCGCTGCACGTGCACGTGCCAACAACGCGTTGATTACTAAAATCATGCCAACACCAAGGACTAAGCAAAAAACAAAACATCTCTTGACACTAGCAAGAAAAAGTTTAACGAGGCAATTTACCACACACGCACGTAGATACATAGATACATATGTACGTATGTACGTAAGCAGGGACATCAAAAAGTGATGACATTTCATTTTATTTTGCCTGAAGTAAAAAATCGATTAGCAACCCACCCAACTCCTGGCCACGGGCATAAGACAAAATCAACGAACGCGAGATAAGCCACTGTATTAACGCTGACAGTTTGAAAAAAGCACTGTTAGTGCCTTGAAGCTATGTATACATACGCATATCCGCATTCCTTTTAATTAAACCCCTTGAAGCGCACATTTATATCAACGAAGCCGCCACCATGTCAACCAATTTTCACAAAGGATTAAGCTCAACATGATTCCATGTTTCTACTTATTTACATTTTATCCAAATTCAACAAAAAGTCATTGTTTGTTAATTTTAAGAGGAAAAACAGGGAGAGTGTCGCCCCACCTTCATAATTTTCGGGTAATGACAACATATTCATTTATTCTAAGCACACATTAAACGCGAACCTCTTCCTTGCCCTGCCATCTTACAGGATGTGTGTTCATCCTCAAACGCAAATATCTTCTAATTGTATGCAACATTTTGCCCAAAAACCCCCGGACTACATGACATGAGTAGCAGCACTCTGGAAGTCGAGTGGAAAATTTCATCTGAAATTAACGCTTCAGCGCAAGTACCACTCGCAGCACAGTACAGCACAGGATATGTGAAACAACACAATGCCCAATTGTACCTACCATCGTCTCATCAAGGAGAAGAGTAAAATCATCTCTTCTCTCAACACAGTACAGCACAGCACATCCTTGATGTGCTAGAGAATTTCTTCAATTTTCTGTAATTGTTTCTCTGGAAGGGTTGGGGGTTTTTTTGTTGTATTTGCTTTCGAAGGAAGAAGAAGAGCCTTGTCCTTAACACCAGCTGGCACACAGTTTTGTGTAAACTGATCCAATCGCTCACAGGATTGAGGAAACAGCAGTAGCAACAGCAGTAGATATCGAAGGATGCTACCACCCGGCGGGTTAGAATCTTCACTTGAAAATATTTAGTTTTCATTCGCCTTTTGTTTGCTGTTGATTGGGTTTTTTAAGCGCTTTGTGTGCGCCTTTTTAATGAACTGGAATTCCAATTACAATTGGGAAATTGTGGACTCTTTTGAGTGTCGAGTTGATTGTGATATCCTTTTGTTTAGAGTGTGGGGGGGGAACTTGCATGTAAACTAGATATAAATGAGATTTAAATGGATCTGTATACTATGAGTCATAAGAGTCTTCTTTCTAGCAATTAGAACTGCATAGTTGCATTGGATACGATAAGGATTTTCAGTTGAATAGATACTCAGTCACATGGAGCGCTCATGACAAGAGGAAACAAAATCCTTTTAGATTCAGCAGGAAGGATCTTCTCGACATAATTGCAAAAATTGGATAGTTCTTGAATGGCTTCTTTCGCATCTTATCGTTCATAACTTGGCCGGCTTCTATGGCCGTATCATTCCGTGGATTGGGCTTGGGTTTTGGTGTCGAAATTTAAGCAGATTTTTAGCACAGATCCAGGAATAGGTCGCTCGCATATGGTACTGTGTGCTTTTAAGGAAAGGATGCACCTCTCTGGAGGTTATACCGTCCCTACTCCGTCGTTAGAGCCTCGTCAGTCGAAAGCAGGGTACACAACTTGCATGTGAGCTTGGCGATGTTGATCTTTGTAGGCCCTGATACCCTGGCAGTGACACATTGTCAACTTGTAACGAACCACCAAACATGTCCTTGGCAAGTTGTCAGCTATTACCCTCACTCTACTTCGGAGCTTGCAATAGACACCGCAACAAAGAAGATGACGAAATTGGGGAGAAATTGTAAAAAAATTGATTGGGTGGACACACAAGATCAATGGCATGGAGTAGCGACTATAACCCAGATCTGTCCTTTGTAAGCAAATATGACTTAACTCCACCCGAAGATGACCCAACAGATGTCAGTTAAAGATTGGACTGGGAGGGCAGAAGGGAATTTTCAGAAGACAGACTGTTCTCTAGAAAAGCCAACGACACCGTTCAATCACATCCTCCCAACCCGTCCATTTTATTTACAAAAACAGGAACCAGAAATTGTCTCTGTCAGAAAGAAAGAGTGCATCCAAAGACTGCAACAATCTGACAGCTCACCCTTTTGCCCAGAGTGTCCAGATGTAGACGCTGACACATGTAGCTGGCAGGCGATCAATAGAGGGAAGCGTGAGCTTTTTAATCGCGTAGCTTCTAATGTGCCACCGGACGAGGTCAAAAGACGATTGGTTGAAGATCTTAGATCAAAAGAAGCTATGAAGGGTCTGAGTCTAAGGATTGGAATATCCGAAGAGCAATTTCTAATATGACTTAGCCTGTCCCGCAGGTAGATTGGCAGTAAGACGAGATATATAATGGTACGTAAGCGCATTCCTGGTATCAATCAGGTTTAAATGGTCATCCAGTGACGACATTCTTTCTTTATTCCGCTGGACGAGCACCGTATATCTTCTCATAGGTCTTAGTAGCGTTACGACTGCTGCACGCAACTATTCTCCTTATCAGACTGTCAAGTGCTCGGCTTTGATAACGCCTCTATGTTGTTGTGTCAAAATAAGCCAGCAGCTTCAATTGCAGCTTCCTTTCCCTCCTTTAGAAATATTCTTAGAGCGCTGAGTCTATAGAAAGTTTTTACTCAACCTACAGCAGGGACGTGTTTGACAGCGCTAGCCTTCTGCTCTTCATAAAGAAAATCTACGACTATGTTATAGCTTTTTCTACCGACACGACAATTGGTAACCTTAACACAATTACTTGGTGGCCTTCGTCTCCTTCGTAGTCTTCCACCGGTGATTAGAACTGCTTAGAGCATTTGCTTTGATAATTCCAATTCTTGAGTCAGGGACAGTGTTGTTCGACTTTTTTACTTTACGTTTTTTACGTAGTTTTTTACGTTTTTTTAAGTTGGTTTTTTACATGGTGAATTTTTACTATGCTTATGTAAAAAACGTAAAAAAGGTAAAAAAGTAAAAAACAAAAACACGGTAAATAATATAAATTGGCGAGCTTCAAAACAGACGATGAGAGTTGTATCTGATTAATCTGTGCGGTATACAAAAAACTATTGGGTTTTATCTTCTTTAAGATCAAATTATTAAAAAGCCCGATTTGTTGAAAACAGATTCTCTAATCCAACGTTTGCCAACCTTTAAGCGTATGCGGAATGTGCGGAATACGGACCCCCAGCAATGAATTTATCAGGGATAACCCTGTTATTATATTATACTGTATTCTTTTTCTGAAATACATGTAATAATGAAGTCTGACCAAATAAAAAATCGAGAAAAATTTGATTTTTTTTAACAGTGAAACATATACAATATTTATTACAGAGGTCTTCCATACCTTTAGCTTGAAGTTGGGTGCACTTCTTTGATGGGAGACCTCTATAGGCCGTTTGAGGAACTCAAAGAAGTGCGCCCAACTTCAGGTTGAGTATAAGGAAGCCCTCTATAGGGTGTTTGAGGAACTCAAATGATGTGCAACCAATTTCAAGTTAATTATATGAGTATGGAAGACCTCTATAGGCGGTTGGAGGAACTCAAAAAAGTGCACCTAACTTCAAGTTGAGTGTAAGGATGACTACTATAGAGGGTTAGATTAAGATGTGTACCCAACTTCAAGCTGAAGACCTCTAGAGGCAGTTAGAGGAAATCAAAGAAGTGCATCCAACTTCAAGCTAAATGTTTGGAAGACCTCTATAGGGGGTTGGAAAAACTCAAATTTATGTGCACCCAACTTCAAGTTAATTGTATGGGTATGGAAGACCTCCATAGGCGGTGGGAAAACACAAAGAAGTGCACCCAACTTCAAGCTGATTGTATGGACGACCTCTATAGGGGGTTGGTGGAACTCAGAGAAGTGTACCCAACTTCAAGCTAATGTATAGTATCCATCTGTAGGGGTTGGAGGAACTCAAAAGGTTGTGTACCCAACTTCAAGCTAATGTATGGAAGGCATCTATAGGGGGTTGGAGGAACTCAAAATGATGTGCAACCAACTTCAAGTTAATTGTATGTGTATGGATGACCTCTATAGGCGGTTGGAGGAACTCAAAGAAGTGCACCCAACTTCAAGGTAAATGTATGGAAGACCTCTATAGGGGTTTGGAGGAACTCAAAAGATGTGCACTCACCTTCAAGCTAAATGTATGGAAGACCTCTGTTGGGGTTTGGAGCAATTCAAAGAAGTGCACTCCAAGCTGAATTTATGGAAGACCTCTCTACGGGGTTGGATTAACACAAAAAAGCGCACCCAACTTCAAGCTGATTGTATGGAAGACCTCTATAGTCGGTTGGAGAAACTCAAAGAAGTGCATCCAACTTCAAGCTAAATGTATGGAAGATCTCTATAGGCGGTTGGAAAAACTCAAAGAAGTGCTTCCAACTTCAAGTTGAGTATATGGAAGACCTCTATAGGGCGTTGGAAGAACTCAAGGAAGTGCATCCAACTTCAAGCTAAATGTATAGAAGACCTCTACAGGCGGTTGGAGGAACTCAAAGAAGTGCATCCAACTTCAAGCTTAATGTATGGACGACCTCTATAGGCGGTTGGAGGAACTCAAGGAAGTGCACCCAACTTCAAGTTGAAGGTATGGAAGACCTCTAGAGGCGGTTGGAGGAAATCAAAGAAGTGCACCCAACTTCAACTTGAAGGTATGGAAGACCTCTATAGGCGGTCGGAGGAACTCAAATTGATGTGCACCCAACTTCAAGCTGATTGTATGGATGACCTCTGTTAGGGGTTGGAGGAATTCAAAGAAGTGCACCCAACTTAAAGTTTAAGGTATGGAAGACCTCTGGAGGCGGTTGGAAGAAATCAAAGAAGTGCATCCAACTTCAAGCTGATTGTATGGAAGACCTCTATAGGCGGTTGGAGAAACTCAAAGAAGTGCATCCAACTTCAAGCTAAATGTAGGGAAGATCTCTATAGGCGGTTGGAGAAACTCAAAGAAGTGCACCCAACTCCAAGCTGAATGTATGGAAGACCACTTAGAGAAGTGCATCTAACTTCAAGTTGAGTATATGAGAGACCTTTATAGGGCGTTGGAAGAACTCAAGGAAGCGCGCCCAACTTCAAGCTAAATGTATCGAAAACCTCTATAGGCGGTTGAAGAAACTCAAAGAAGTGCATCCAACTTCAAGCTAAATGTATGGAAGATCTCTATAGGCTCATTGTATGGAAGACCTCTAAAGGCGGTTGGAGAAACTCAAATTGATGTGCACCCAACTTCAAGCTAAAGGTATGGACGACCTTTTCATGCGGTTGGAGAAACTCAAATTGATGTGCACCCAACGTCAATCTGATTGTATGGAAGACTTCTGTAGGCGGTTGGAGAAACTCAAATTGATGTGTATCCAACTTCAAGCTCATTGTATGGAAGACCTCTACAGGCGGTTGGAGAAACTCAAAGAAGTGCACCCAACTTCAAGCTGATTGTATGGACGACCTCTATAGGGGGTTGGTGGAACTCAGAGAAGTGTACCCAACTTCAAGCCAATGTATAGTATCCATCTGTAGGGGGTTAGAGGAGCTGAAAAGGTTGTGTACCCAACTTCAAGCTAATGTATGGAAGGCATCTATAGGGGGTTGGAGGAACTCAAAATGATGTGCAACCAACTTCAAGGTAAATGTATGGAAGACCTCTATAGGGGTTTGGAGGAACTCAAAAGATGTGCACTCACCTTCAAGCTAAATGTATGGAAGACCTCTGTTGGGGCTTGGAGCAATTCAAAGAAGTGCACTCCAAGCTGAATTTATGGAAGATCTCTATAGGCGGTTGGAAAAACTCAAAGAAGTGCACCCAACTTCGAGGGATTTTTACGTTGTTTACACTTATTTACGCTAATCAAACGTAAAAAGGTAAAAATAGTTTTTGTTACACAGATTTGAACATCACTGGTTGCTAAAAACCGCCTATAGAGATCTTCCATACATTTAGCTTGAAGTTGGATGCACTTCTTTGAGTTTCTCCAACCGCCTATAGAGGTCTTCGATACATTTAGCTTGAAGTTGGGCGCGCTTCTTTGAGTTCTTCCAACGCCCCATAGAGGTCTTCCATATACTCAACTTGAAGTTGGATGCACTTCTCTAAGTTCCACCAACCGCCTGTAGAGGTCTTTAATACATTCAGCTTGAAGTTGGGTGCACTTCTTTGAGTTTATCCAACCCCTTAGAGAGGTCTTCCATACATCCAGGTTGAAGTTAGGTGTACTTCTTTGAGTTGCTTCCAGTGTTGTTCGATTTTTTTATTTTACGTTTTTTACGGTTTTTTACGTTAGTTTTTTACATGGTGAATTTTTACTATGCTTATGTAAAAAACGTAAAAAAGGTAAAAAAGTAAAAAAAAAAATACGGTAAATAATATAAATTGGGGAGCTTCAAAACAGACGATGAAAGTTGTATCTGATTAATCTGTGCGGTATGCAAAAAACTTTTGGGTTTTATCTTCTTTTCGATCAAATTATTAAAAAGCCCGATTTGTTGAAAACAGATTCTCTAATCCAACGTTTGTCAACCTTTAAACGTATGCGGAATATGCGGAATACGGACCCCCAGCAATGAATTTATTAGGAATAACCCTGTTATTATATTATACTGTATTCATTTTCTGAAATACATATAATAATGAAGTCTGACCAAATAAAAAATCGAGAAAAATTTGATTTTTTTTAACAGTGAAACATATACAATATTTATTAATCTTCTGTTTCAATATCTATATAGTCTGCATTAGTTGAATTTAGTGAAAAATATACATGAATGAGTGTTTTAGACCTTTCAAAGGTCAATCGATTTCTTAAAGGACTATGCATTTGAGCCCAGTTTGGGAAAACCCTTTCAATTTGCGCGAAGATGCTGGTATATTAAGAAGCTTCAATGCTTAAGATGACAGTTATATTACTTATTTGGATTTTGACAGATATTGCAATGCCTCTGATTTTTCTCAGTAATGTACTTTATTTACCTCTTCTTTACCTTTTTTACGGGATTTTTACGTTGTTTACACTTATTTACGCTAATCAAACGTAAAAAAGGTAAAAATAGTTTTTTACACAGATTTGAACATCACTGGTCAGGACTCCATTAAACATGACCAATCGCCCGAATTGAAAGCATTCTTGAAAGCATTTAGACTTCCGCATCGACTTCTTCCTTGAAACAAATATCTACCACAACAATTGCAGCGTCTACTGAGAACCAACAAGCAAGAAAAGTTGAAGAGTTCTCTCCTCTTCTTCTTCTTCTTCTTCTTGTATGGCGCCATAGTTCGGGGTGCACCTGGGCTTCAACCAATTGCCTCCGAATGCGCACTCCAAGTTGGTTGCGGTACGCGCCACCTACGGCGAGGAAGCCCTCTACTGCGTTGTCCCTCTGCGTTTGATTCGAAGACTCTGCGGACCGGAGCGTTGGTGTTTGTCGCTCTACTTGTCCTAGCCATCTCCAAGACGTCTAATGCGCAGTTTTTTCGAACGGCTCAGTACGGTCATTACCTTGATGGAGCAGCGAGCGTTCTCCACCGTCATCCTGCACAAACGGACAAGTTTGGCAGGGATGGCAAGACTTGACATGGCTTTGTACAGTTCGTCCCTAGAGATACTGTCATAGGCGGCCTTGAAATCGATAAAGACATGATGAGTATCGATGTTGACTCTTGGGTTTTCTCCAGGATCTGTCGCAGTGTGAAGATTGGCCTGGAATCTGACCTGAAACCGCACTGATAGGAGCCAATCAGAGTGTTGCAGAAAAGATCTTGTAGGCAATGTTGAGGAGACTTATGCCTTTCCTAGGCTACTAGTATAAACCTTCTAGATTAAAGCTGGAAGCAGCGCCAGATGCTGTACATTACAACCTGAAACACGCCTTCCTTTCGACAGCTCTTGCCCTAACAGCTCCTCTTAGATCTTGGATCTCAAGAATATCACCTGAACCTGGTGCATTGCTATCACCAATTTATGTTCCTCTTGAACTGGACTTTATTTCTGCAGATTGTAACTTGCAACCAAAGTCGCAACAGACATATCCCACAAAATCAGTTCCTAAGACAGCTTAACTCCAAATCAGTAAATCCCTGGCAGCCTGTCATTGAATTGAATTATTTGTACCTGTCAAAACAAAACAATATTGTCAAACAAGTTAAATATCACATTATCCTTGGGATCATCTTTTCTAACCCAAAAAAAAAAAAAAAAAATCCCCGCCCCACCAATAGCAGCAGTAGTAGTCCTTTCTATCAAACAAAATTAAATGTCTTTCAACACGTAATCCGCAAAATTCTGATTGAGAAACTTTTCTCTTCCAGAGTAGGTATCCCTTACAACCCTCCCCCTGTCGCAGGACGGTGCCAATGAAATATCCTAGCGCCATTGCTAATGGACTTAAATCTGTTGAAAGTTTGTATATCAAATCAGCCATTCTCTCGGTCGTTTCTCATCGTTTGGCCTGACCTTAAACAAAATTCGAGTTCGAGTTAATTTGATGAACTTTTCGTCAACAAGAAGAACTCAACTCGGTGTGTACACTCACCTCACCTCCTTGGAACTTGTGTTTAATCTGTCTGTCTCTAATTAAAATCCCCTGCCCTGTTCGGAAGGCAGATGTAGTAGGGTACACTCTTCTCTCAATTCAAATTCATATTCTTCAATCTTCAATTCTTCGTACAAGATGCACAGGATACGATTATAGAGCAAGGATAAAAGAAGAAAGTTCTCCTACACCCACCAAGAGAAAGAAAAGATGTAGAAGCAATCTATTTGGGGGAAAAAGAATGCCTCAAGGTCGGTACCTCCTTCACTAATTGCGTTATGATGTTCTGCCTTCGTCCTTTGGCCTCACGAAATATCATCATGTCGCTTCTCGCTCTGCAGCATCCAGGACCAGTTCTCTTCCCCATTCCTAAATTCAATTAGAATGCTGTTAAAAAGCTTTTAACCGACGACGAGCGAGAGATGGATTTAACCAAATGCTCGGGGTCTTAAATTACACTTGCGGCGCGGCATAACCAAAAAGGTCAGCCGGCATAATCTTATATTCGAGCTACAGATGCCCCTCTACACTAGGAAGCGGTGTGTCCTTCCTTCTTTTCCTTTCTAATCTAATGAGGGGGGGGGGGGGGGGGGGGGGGGATTGTCTGTTTTTCTATTTCACACAAACAGTGCAGCTAATTATGGACAGCTGTTTTGTTGGATGGCTATATGGGTGTGTGTGTGTTTGTGTTTGTAATTACTTTAGGGAGGAAGGACGCTTTGATCATCATCAAAGGGAAATAGGAGAAGGTAATGACAGTAATGTGGCCGTTATACGGTGGGTTGGATTCAAAAGTGGATTGGAGAAACTCATTTTTACGAGCATAACGGGACTCATAAAAGGATATAGTCGACACATTTAACAAGCTCAAGAAGGATATTAGAGAGATCGTTTCCTTTTGTATAATCGACTGTGAGTACAATATGTCGACAGTGGACAGGACATTGTCTTAAGGTTTCCCACGGGAAAACGCACATTTGTTTTGATGTTATGGTTTCATGCGGCTGATGAGTGGTGTATGAAATGGAGCCAACCTATGGTGCCACTGAATCAAGTGTTTCCACATATGTAACTGCCGTTAAGGAGCAGCAGTTGGTGTGTATGAAGCGCATCACGGGACTGCTGTTCGTACGAAGACTGGGAAACTTTAGCTGCCGCCTATAGGTTAACCCTCACCACGATAGACTATTGCCGGGTATAGCAACACACTGATCCTCGCTCCCTGCGCTCTTCTATAACTCTCCCTGTTGTACAGCTGTTGACAAGAAGTTCTATCTTCTGTCCTAACAACGTGTCGACTCATCTTTCAGCTCATTCTAGCTTTTGCTGCATGCTATTGGAAGCTGTAGTCTTGACAGATTCACGCGTAGCGTCTTCCTCCACATCTGGGCGGTATTTCTAGCCAACTATCTCGTTCAAATCCCCCGCTGTGCTGTGCTGTGGTTACACTAGTGTGGCGCGCCTGTATGCTACCGCCAAGAACTGAGCTTTCTAGTAGAGCTTCCCGACTCCCGCCTGAGAAATGCTAACTCATTCTTATCGATGCACTCTGGAGGCTCGTCTGAAGGCAGCTAAACTTTCCTTAAACTGCGATCCTCCTCTGAATCCCTATGATCTGCGTCTAGTCTGGACTAAATTTTCTCTTGGTGTGATAGAGTCTCCGCAGCTTGACAGTTGTTGTGTAGGTTCAAATGATCAATCTCGAACTTTAGTCTCACTCACTCATGTAGCGCTTAAAGGACCCCCTCTATGTGGATGTATTCTCAGCGCAAAATTTGAATAGTCATCATCATTCTTCAAAGGGAATATTGAAAGCCTCTCAGGCAAATGGAAGCCGTCACTGACTTATTCCATGTCCCAAGTCGTAATCTTTACTTGACATCAATTATTGCCCTCCACCACCCGAGGGTGCACAGCACATACATCCATATTAGCCACCACCATAGGAGTCGTAATTAAACGCAATCAGAAGCACACACAGAGCTGGATATAGTTGAGAGAAAAGTTACAAATCCTAGCCAAGCGTAATGTGCCTTCATGACCTGACTTAATATTTGACTACCGCACACAGTAATTGCCGCACTTAAGTGGAGCTTAATGCCTTGAATCAATACGCACACGTCATATGGGTATACCAGCTGCAGCAAGTACATATGTGTGTGTGTTTGACTGATTTAAAATGCCACTTGAAAGTTACGTTGCTGTTTGTACAGAAACCTCTGCCAGCCGGAAGTTCTTCATAAATATTTCATTCGTAACTGACGTGACATACATTCGCTCCAGGTTGACGGTTAAAAAGGGACGAGGACTCCCATCCTCATGTTAATCAAGTATACATGCGAAATAATCATCCACATGCAAGGGATCCTTAGAGACCAACATAATGAATCGTTTGGCTTTGTGGGACATTTTGAATTCCTAATGCAAAGGATACTACACCTCTTCTTTGTGTGCAATTGGGAATCGACAGGAAACGGGATTTTCCCCGACAAATCTCTACATCAGTACTGATGACCGGGTGTACAAAAGGATTGCCAAAGAAAAAACTTGTCGAAATCAAGGACCTACTGGAAATTGTGTCGAACAAGCAAAGTGACGGTCGTGTTGTTACCACAGCTGGAGAGTAATTGGAGCGATGTCTGCAGTTGTCGGGTGTAAGCACACACACACACACGCGCACAGGATAATAGTTTCCTTTCGCGCTTGGTTAGCTCTCAAGTAATTATTCTCATTCTGTTAGCAGGACCACCTCCTGGGTGATGATATTCTGCATTCTTTTCAACAGCTGAGAAGTTGATAAAATGTCCTGTCACATATTCACACAAATCCACATCAATTACATGGGTGGTTAGATCTAAAGATACTTTGCTGCTCGAACAATGGTCCTTTATTTCCTCTTGCTCACTGCGTATGTCAGTCCGTCAACTCTCATTCAGCTAAAAAGGACTGGCTGTGTCCTTTTGTGTTGATATCGCCATGTTATTTGTGATATTTAAAAATTAATTAAATGTGCCAGGACAACATACTCACTCCGTTCCAGCATACACACATAGATTGCAGAGTTTCTTTCATTGTCAGTTTATCATGTCGTCGTCGTCAGTCGTATGCTGTGTATCCTTTTGTCACTACACAGGGTGGCGCGATGAAGTAGAACTTCAATATATGTCAGAGTATTTTTTCCCCCTCTCAAACTCATTTATTTCCCTCCTCCATCTCCCTGTCCCTGCCTATGGAAACAACTATCATTGCTGGTGCTGTCAGATTGTAAATATCGGAGAAAAGTAAAGTTCGTTTTTGTTGCAGATATGTGGGCGCGAGATGTCGGTATGAGAGCGAAAAATAATTGCTCCTTGATGAGTTGGAACGGCATGCGGAGACAATAGAGGCGGTATGCATGAACCATAAATGTATGTGCGGATATTAAACGTAACGACATTTCAGAAAAAGTAATTTTCAAGCGATTTTGAAAGCTGGAAATTAATATCTTCTCTTTCATTAACTGTTCTTTTGTGTTATTCCGCGTGTCCGCAGGATATACAACTTTTACGTCTTCTCTTCTATATCATTGCCATCCATTCAGGGGGAAGTTCTACACAGAAAAGGATTTATCCGAGCTCACATAACATAATTGCACGCAGGATAATTAAAACGCTCTTTACAAATGGAAAAAACATTTTGCTGCATTTAAGGCTCCGCTAAAGTCCTCTTGTTTGCATCCAGATCATTGAGATCAACAGATTTTGATCCAAGAGTCATAACTGTCAAAGATGTCAAGCAGGGAAATGGGCCTTTAGAATTCTATGATATCCTTCTGGCCACAAAACCGACAACATACTCCACTTTCGACTTTAAATTCGTCTGCATTGTAAAAAGGTTGAAAGACGAAAAATAAGTCTCACACGACCATCATACTCCAGTGACCCTTAAAGGCTACCATATCCTATTACCAATGCAATGGCCATCTCCAATCAGGAGAACAAAGAATGGATCATTCTCCACAGTATACTACATATTTCTTTGCCCTTTTATATCCTCTCGTGGCATAATTTATCACAAGGAGTCCTTTAACCTCCTACTGGCGTTAGATCTCCTAACGTTCATTATGATGCTTGGCCTTGGCACGTTCTTCATGCTTTCGTTTGAGCGTCCTTTCCATGATGGTATTCTCATGTAGAGACCGCTGAGGGCATCCCACTGCCAGCAAAAGACGCCACTTCCAAGTCCGTAACTTAGCCTCTAAGTTGTTTAAGGTCCCTAGTGCATCATGGCTGCTTTCACTGTTTTCCTCGACTATGTCAAGATCAGGCGTCTTGACCATCCAGTGATTAATATGATGACCTACTAAATAGGTGACCAGGGTAATGGAAGAGTATTCATTAAATGATAGGTTTGGGGATCATTTTCCAACCAAATCCATTCCCTGTAAGAAAAATTATATAATTGTCCTCGAAAGAACAGTTTATTTCAAGATGAACGCGAAAAAATACTGTGACTTACAAACGAATACAAAAATTGCACACGATTTCAGCTTGGACACAACCCATGAAAAGTAAATATTGAAGCCAAATACCACTCTTTGCTATCCTCGCACCATAAGATAGATTATTCTACCATAACCTCAGCTTAGACACGTTTAAACCAATGGTAGGTTCCGCTTCCTAAGACACTGTGACTTACAAGATCTATTTCATCAGAGATCTGGATCTGGATCTAGACCAAACGACGATGTGTAATCTGAAGGGAATGGAATGACATCTTCGATGCGGCCAATATTCATCGATGACCATAGTCTTTGTCTTGTTGTCAGTTGTCACCAGTGGCACATAGCTTTATGTAGAGCAATGGTGTCAAGAGCGGTCAACATATGTCAGCTCTTTGTGGTCCCCGGCCTATACTTTGTTCCCTCTTGGTGGCATATTGAGTGTCTTTGAGAAACAAAGTCTATTCACGTGAACAGGGAAGTGGTTGGCTTGGTAGTAGGTTTCTGTGCAAGACCAACTATGGTTTGTACTGCTTCATCAGACAATAGAGAAGGACCCTGCCTGCCTATTAAGTATCAGCGCAAAGGGAGGCATACTATAGCTTTATCTTCAAATCATAATTCAGTGACTTTTATGTATGTCCATGTAATTTCTTTTTGACCCAATCAAAACTCTTCAAAAGCAACAAAAGACTATAAGCATTGATAAGCAAGACGCATGATACCTAGTCTGATCCTTTGTCATGACAATCCTTACTTCGTATTTAGTCCTCCAATCTTCCTCAACAAATTTACTCTTTAAAGACATTCTCCCATTGCCACCCCCCGCCACAGAGCATATTCAAATTGACTACCCTCTGGCATCAGACACTAGCAGGAAATTAACCACCTTTGCTTAGTGAAGCACATCTTCATGTAAATAGGACGAAACGACTCACTATACAACCGCTGATGGGGCTGCAAGTGCACACAGGTAAAAGATGCAGCCACCAGAAAAAGACGACACAAGAATTACCCATCCCTCTTCAACTCTCTTTCGCCAAAGAAAAGAACCAAGTTAAGTTCTTCTTCCTTTGCCGCCATCATCGTCCTGAGTGCGAAGAAAATCCTGTTAATACTTCTTGGAGAAAATTACAAAATGCATCCAAAGGAAAAGATTTTCCGCATTAAAATGAAATGGATGAAAAAAAAAAAAATCACCTGCACGCACACACCATCACCAACGAGATGATAATCCTTGGAGCTTAAGGGCTCCAGGATATTAGATTCAAGCGAATATTTTCCATGTAATTCTTTAAGTGATATAGCGAAATGCACTTTGGCCGGCTTTATTAAGACTTCTCACCGGCTTAGGGAAGTTCCTTGCTGCGGATTATTATTATCAGGTCAGAGCCCACTTCTGACACCTCCTGCGTAAAAATCAACGACAAAACATTCTGCCATCTGACATTTGACACTAAAACGTTACGAGAATGGGTTTTTCTTTGGTTCTGATTTTAAGGATGTTCCATTTCCATCCTTTTTTTCTTTTTTGTGTTTTGTGGATGAGTTCAGCAGGTACCCACCTCTCCTGGAAGTGTTACGAAGAAAAGTTCACTTGCGTCACATTTAAGTAGAAAGTTCAAGTTTCTTACTCAGTTGTACTTGGTTGTAACAAAGTTCATGCGGAATTATTACTTA
Organism: Chalcosyrphus nemorum; assembly: GCA_949716465.1. Lineage (NCBI taxonomy): Eukaryota > Metazoa > Arthropoda > Insecta > Diptera > Syrphidae > Chalcosyrphus > Chalcosyrphus nemorum. The sequence goes on from OX454333.1 coordinate 26,619,161, forward strand.
GAGTCGACAAGAAGGAAGAAAGTATTCGTGTATCCTGTAGATTTATAAATAGTAGGTTGACTCTGTGCTAAGGGTAGGAGCAGGACATTCTTAAGCAAGTAATTGGTTTTACTTGAGAAGAATTCTGCGGAAATGTCCTTGGAAGAGTTCGGAATTAATTAGCTTTCGCTAAATTTAAGTCATTTTTATGGCTTCTCACCTCGGCAGCACAAAAGTGAATTGCCTTGCCGCTGAAACCATGGTTTTTAAATAGATTTTCTTCCTTTCAAGGAGATTAATTGAGAAGTCATAGCATAAGTTGTGAATGGTAGGTTGTGTAGGAAAAAAGGGAACTAGGAGAGCTACTCGAACTCTAATGATCTGCCGCAAGCTACAGTGCAAATCGTGGGGATATTGTAAGACCATATGGATTGGTTACGTGGACCAAGAGAACCTACAAAACCAGCTAGAGACACACTGAGGAGACACGAGAGCTTGCCTTTTGGATTCAGTCAGCGAGATCCAATTCGATTTCACCTCTAAAGATTCACAACCATACGACGGTGACAGATCCAAAGCTAACCAAGTGATGATATGGAACCCTCTTACCCAGGATGGCAGGATATGCGGTGGTCCTAGAAGAATTACATAGCGCAGAACAACAACTGGGAAAGAATTGGGGAGAGCTGAAGCACATTTGCAGAAATCGATGGCGCGTAGGCGTTGTAGAGGCCCTGGGACCCACAAGGGGATACAGGACATAAGTAAGTAAGTATCATAGTGATTGTGGTTTTATTCTGAAGCTACATTCATGCCATTATGTGTGGGTTAGAACATCATTCAAATGGGCGCTGGGCCTTGCTGGCAGTGCTACAAGCGGTCGATCCAATTTTTTATGACTCGGACGAATATGTTACGTGCTATTCCGACCCGAATGTTGGCCTTGAGCTGGTCCAAAGTGGTTGGCTTGTTAGTGTAGACTTAGGACTTGACGTAGTCTCATAAATCGCATGATCCAACCCAAGTCGGCGTCAATGGAGTACATGTGCTGCCGGTCTTCCATTTAGAGTTCATTCATCACCATCCAGCACCAATCCTGTCGCAGTTATCGAAGTTCTTATAAATTTGAGCTTCCAATATGCATAAATACAGAATCCGTTGTCCATCACCCTTCTTGTTTGATATATGGGACGCATTTCAGATGTTCAGGTCATAAAGAGATTCCTCGTTGGGAGATTCCCATATGAGGGTAGATGGATTTGGCATACACTACAATATGCCGAGAGGTCTGTCTATATTCTCGCACTCGCCGTAGTTTTTTCTTCAAAAATAAAGAGCTCACCGTCCTCCTTGTGCTCTCCACTCCTTTAGCTCTAAAATACTGCACTTTCACGGCTAAAATCTCTCTCTCACTCCTGATCTTAATATATAACTCCTCGTGTAAGCCACTAGGGATTTTCCAGGTGCGAAAATTTCACTTCGAATCAACTGCTTATCATGTAATAAAGTTCTCCAACCTTACAGCTCCGTGTCTGTGTGTGAGTGTATGTTTTGAGTTTTCAGCGAAAATATTCCTCCATTAACCACAACATACGCTCCAACACTTATACCGCGACGCCAAAAGCCGTTGCCGCCGCATTATTAAAAAACCACATGAACCATAAACTGATGATGAAGCGGGCGCGCAGCGCAAGCATCAGGACTCCACGAGCGAAAACTTTAAATCAAAAACTAATTTGCATACAGTGTGTGTTGGTGTGTTTGTGTTTGAGTTGAGCGCCCCATCCATCCAAACCATTGGTATTTGAATCCTTCGAATCGCTACCAGCGCGCCAGATCACGAGAAAGAACGTTCACCATCCAATAATGTAACTTATTTACCATACCGCGCGCCGCACCGAAGGATATGCATGCAGGACCCCATCAAATGTGTGATATGCCAGTCCGCGATGGAAGGAGATTACTACCAACAGAAAAGAAAAATGACTGTAAGCGACGAAATGATGATGTACGACAATGTCTTTGTTTTTTTTTGTGGGGTTTTTGTGTGCATCACACGATGCGTCAGGATGATGAGAGAGATCCTGCGAAAAGGGCTTTCACAGGTTATCTACTACGAGGACGACGACATCGACTGTCTCACTTTCTCGCACATACAATACGCCTTCGCCTTCGTGTGAATATAATTTTTCGTTGGTGGATTATTCTGGCTGCGAAAAAATGTTTGTGTATCCTTGCGGTTGAAAGTCGGTCGGGATCGATTTTAAAAATGTACACTTTCCTTGTTATGCTTCGCGTAAAGGCTCTCTCAAAAATTAAGTAATTTTTTTTTTTTGTTACGTGCGTGTTGGCTCAATATTTGATGGAAGCGCTTTATTCTTTATTCGATATTGTGTCCTTGCTGGAAGGGCCGTGGGAAATGTCAGAGCTTGACATGGGTAGGCCTTCTCTTTTTTTTTTTTATTCTTTTCAAAAGTTTTGAGCTAAATGGAGGCTCGGCGGCGGTCAGTTGCCATTAAGGGATACCTACAGCATGCCATACAAATGTGATAAGGAGAAACGTCAAAACGTAAATCGTTTTGAACAGTTGCGTTACGTTTTTTTGACATTGTAATCAAATTGTGTAACTTTGTGGCGTCTGGGTAAAAGTTAATTAAATTTGAAAATATGTAAGAAAACTGAAGATCTTGGGATTGGTATAAGTGGGTGAAGTATGGGATGGCAAAGGGCTGATAAATAATGAGTAAGTAAGTAAGTATGTAAACGGTCGTCATCATGGTTTCAGTGTGCAGGCAATCGCAATCTGTCGCGCCCTGTGGGAAAATTTGAGCGTGAGTACACCTTTTGGACCCTAACCTACCAACCAGGCAGAGATTGTTCCGAAATGAAGAGAACATAGCCACTGTAGTGGCCAGTAACGAAGAAGACTCAGAAATGTCGATTTGGCGCCGATTGGACATGACCAGAGAGTCAAACTGACTTACTTTGCAATTGGATTTGGGCCTACATCTTCATAAGATACTTACTTACTTACTTATGTCCTGTATCCTTTGTGGCAAGAATCGAAGCCAGACGACCATAGAGAACCCCGAGAGTTCGTACTAGCCGGGAATCCGAATTTTGGGCCAAGAAATCATTCTCTCGGACAAGGCCTACTAAGCGTCAATGCCTCGACAAAGTTTGACTGTTTGGTGGTGGGGTTTATGGCATGGTGGCATCATCGGAAATAAGGAAGAAGACACCGTTATCTTCAATGGTCTTAGGTAAAGTGCAATGTTAACCGACTCTTTGTGCCCAGAGTTGTGGTTCCAATGCCATACAAGGAACAGTCGAATTTGTGAAGGAGTGACTAGATCATCTCACGGCGAGCATTCTTCAAGTATTAACTCTATGTCACAAGCCAACCACTTTGGACAACCTAGAGGCCAACATTCGAGAGACTCTTTTGTCGGAATAACGCCCTAAATATTTTACCGAGTCATCCCTAATTGGGTCGACAGCTTGAAGCACTGCCAGCAGGACGCGATTTGAACGACATGCTATATCAGACATAATGGCGTGAATGTATCTTCAAAATAAAATCAGAAACGATTTCAAATCTTATACCGTTGTTGTTGTATTTAAATTGCTTTTCCTATCGTCCTTATCTGGTCAGCCACTGCAAGTAAAATTCGTTGCTTGTGGCTGTGTACGGTCTCCTGGCAGATATGTTTTGGAATCCTTTGTCTATGTACGTTTTTTCGAATCAAGTGTATAGTCTAGTCGCCCATCTCCAGGGGAAGAGTATCTAGAGTACGGCTTCCTGGACTCCTCCTAGACTTCAGGAATTTTTGTGTTCATCGTACCAGCGCAGCCCCATTCTAAATAGGAAAAAAAAAGTTATAATGACCTCATTCTAGCAGACCATAAATACGCGAGTAAGGGGCTCATCACACAATAATTAAACATGAATTACAGGCATATTCCATTGGACCATCATCTTTCGTCGTAAAACACACACAAAGTCTCCACTCGACCGTCATTCGTCTGTTTTATCTTTCAAAAAGAAAAAGCGAAAACAAGAAAAAGTATCTCAGCTATTCCTTAGATACTTAAACAATGAATACGAAAACCTTTAATTAACTGCCCTGGTCCTCACAAAATACAAAATGCCGTCTTTCACTTCATAATGATGATGATGGGCCTTTTTACAGTGTGCTGCTTCCCGCGCTGCGAATAATGGCCCCGATCAAACGGACCCCAGCTACATGCTGTAATTATTATTTAAATTTCAATTACTTTTCAGTAACTTGTTCGAATGGCATCAGCATATTTCCTTCCACACCCGGGAACATCCTTTTTTCTTCTCTCCCTCTTTTGTGGGTCTCACTCTCTCTCTCTCTTGGACGAGGAGTATTTGCATTAAACAAAGATAATTTCATTATCCTAATTACCCTAAAATGAAAGAACCGTAAAAGTGCGCACAAAGTGGTTCAAAAGTTCCGAAAAGACGATGATGAAGTTCTTGCTCTTGCTGGTTGCTTTTTTGTCAGGACGAAAAAGAAGACGCGACAGGGAAAACGACGAACGATTTTAGTGAGGCTATTACTTAAGCCTCCGATAACATCGGGATCATTTTTGTTAACACAATAAACAGGAAGCCATCAAACAGCCCATCACCATCTACCAAAACGAAGAAGTGTTCAACCCCACCAATTGGTCGTGGAGTTCTTTTTTTAAGGAGGAAACCCAGATGCCTGTGTCTGCTTGCCCTTTGGCCTACTCAAAGAATCCATTTGAACCATTGAATCCAAAATGCCGTTACGATATTGTAAATTTACTTAGAGTGAGCTTAAGAGCTTATTGGGAGACACAAAAAGGACCCACGGAGGTGGGGGTTGGAAAACTTTTTCTGTAATTAGCTGGAACTAGGCTAGCAAAAGACACCAAGGTCATTGTGCCAAGAGAGAGTGGGTGGTTCTAAGAGGGTGAATTTCGTCTTTGGTTTGTGTACAGTGTACACATTTAAGGGTGGTAATCAATCACTAAATTGAGATATTTAAAATGATGAACCAAGGCCGGGGTTAGTAATGGTGTCTCCGAGGACAGAATTCAACTTGAAAAGATACAAAGTTTGGTGTTGGAATGGTTCTTTTGAAACTTTTAATTCTCCTTTAATTAATATAATCAAGGAATGGGAGGGGAGGGTAAGTACAAGTTCCTTATTACATATACTAAGAGCGACCAACATCTTCACTTACTTGACTAGATCCGTCCTCTAGGCCAGGGTATAAGGTGTCAATAGGGCCTACGTCTCGTTTTGAATTTTGCAACGAGTTTGAGTTGCTTCCGACTCATTTCTAGAGAGAGCTCCTCAAATGGTTTGTCCTATAGGGCATATGGCGTCTTCCTGCTCTATCCGGTTCTATGATAAAGATGTGATTGGAAAACAAAAGATCCTTGACATGATTCTCATACGAAGATCTGGTCATGTTTGGTCGTCTATGAGTTACTTATGTATATTTTTATAGAATCAATGGCGAAGAACCCCTGGAAAACAGACGACTGGCATAGCAAGGGACCTAATTGAGATAGAGCAGCTTAAAAGAGGAGGAGTTACTCCATCAGTCACGCCAATGAAGAAAAGGAATCCAATTGGTTGAAAGAAAAAAAGCTAGCTACGATCCAAATTTAGCTTAGCAGAATGGAGAGGCAAAAATGGACCATACCCGAGAAGATGATTTTCTGGCCAAAATCCGAATCTCCGGCCAACACGACCAGGGCCTGATTAGACAACTCAGGCATTTTTTATGGTCGGCAGACTCAAGTTTTACGTCAACACGATTTTATAAGGATATAGGCTCAATGACGGGCTGATTCCCTGGGGCGATGCCCAATTTAGCTGATCGACATTTCTGGTTCTTTTTTGACACTGACCTTACGTTCCCGTCATCAATCTCTGTCTTGTTGGAGACTTAAGGTCCCAAAAAGTGTAGTCACGGCCAAACTTTTCGAAGAATTGCCTGCAGTTTGAAGCCATGATGACGACCGATCTCACGACGAAATTCACGTCTCGTATTTACAACTGAGCCGGAAATCGACGATATTTTTTGAATAACTTCCCCACTTTTGCTGAACGTGAAACGAAACATGATGAAATGCCAACCCTTTCTGAATATTTTGACAGCTAGACTTTGACAGCTGCTGAAACATAACAATTCGAAAAAGTATCTATGCAATTTAATTTCCAGTTTTCCCTTTTACCGCCTGAAACACAGGAACTAGAGATGTTTGAACAGACGTGAAGTTGGGCACTAGCAGTCTATAGCACTTCTAGAAGCTGACCCATAAGCCGGACTTCCTACAAATTCAGCAATAATAAACTGTTATCTTCTCCGTCACGTTACGAATGCGACGTTATCCATGTTACGGCCACTTACACATCAATCATTCTATCGGAATACCAAAGCAAACAGAACACAAATCAGCTGGCAGCTGTCAAATTAACAAAAAAAAGTGCTGCCAATTCGTCGTTCTTTTGACTGTTAAACTGAAAAATACCAGACAATTATAGGTCTTCAATTGCCACAATTTCTAAAAATAATTGCTGTTTCATTTCACCAAACAAATACGAGTCAAATGTACATATGTTGGAACAATTTTAGCGGTCCAACGTCATAGGGGGCACCCAATTTAAACGTCGTTACTCCAGTCAACACAAATATTCATCCAACCGTTGAACCAAATTGTAACTAATTCATTCAATTCGAATGGCGGAATGGAAAATAAAAATACCAAAACAGAAAAAAAACTGAAAGTATCCAGGGAAATATTGAAGTTAGTTCAGGCGACAAATTGGAAATTACTTTGTATTTTGTTTCCGGTTCGATTGGAGGGGGGTGAAGTAGATTTATTTAATTTTTTACTTGTTTTTTTCTGTTCGTTTGTTTTGTTTGGCAGGTAGCTACTCTTTGAGCTACTTTTCCGATTCACGACCAAAAAAAAAAAAAAGGAAAAATTGTATTTTTTAGTGGAAATTGGATCCGTCGAATAAACACTAATGTGGCGCAGCATTCTAGGATTTGGTTAGGAAAGTTTTTTGATTACTCCAACCAACGAAGGATCTCTATTTTGTGATTGTGTTGGCGCAATTTAATTAACCTTTTAATTAATATGAGAAGAAAAACAAAAAAAAAAAAACAGTCAGGGGATTTACAGGAAACCGATATAACGGTATCGACTCAATGCACAATCATTAATGGTATTGTTTATGATTGAGAGTTGAATGCAATTAAACGAATATTATTGGTCAGGCAAATATTACAGCTGATATTGGAATTAAAAATAAATAAAAAACAATTTTCAATTATAGTCACGTGTAAAGGCGACATCCAACCGATAATTGAGTGATTAAAAATTTAAATGAGAACGCAAGAGCGTTATTGGGCTTAAAAAGAAGTCTTTTATTGGATTTGAGGACATGATTTGCATTCAAATTAAGTCCTTGATAGGATGATGGAGCAGTGCGACCCATTCCGGATCCTTTGTGCCCGCATACCGAAGCCCTAGTCGATGTAGTTCTCGCTTAGAGAAGTTCCTTCAGTCCAAGTGGTTGGAAGCTTGCAGCAAATGAGCTGGAATATATTGTTACAATCTTAAATTCCTTATCACAATTATTCTTCTTCAACAAAATTGTTTTAACCTCAACAAAATTGCCTTCCGCTTTTTTCCTCCACGTCAGTTCCCTTGACAGCTGTCAAGTTGTAGGCCTGTTAGTATTGGGTTGCGATGATGGAGTCGTAGATCTGTTTGTTTTCAGTTGCGATGATGTAGTCTCATCTCGTTACAGTATTTATCGGATCCAGCATTTTATATTATGTGCACCGACAGCAATGCCACTGCTAGGTGTTGGTCATCTTCGTCCCTCATTGATGAAATGCTTCTTATGGTTATGTTCCTTCTTAGGAGTCGATGTCCCTTTTCTTCGGCTCTCGTTGCTCTTAAGTCCATCCTAAAGTGACACAACTCGTTGTAGAATGTTTGTCGAAGAGCTTGCCTTATAGTCGACAAATTGTAGGTACTGTGATGGATGCCAAGCTTGGAGGCATAATCTCCTATTAGCCAGTGGTCAGGTTATAAATTGTAGATATGTTCCAACTTGTTGAACTATTCTAGCCTCGCCTTAACTATTAGAAAAGATCACGATATTGTGGTTGGCTAATGTTAGTCTGTCTACTTAGGACACAGTAAGCTTCTCAAATCTAGAGGATCTTGCTCGGTCTGAAAGACGAGGCTGATGTTTGCGGATAAAGCCACCCACTTTGGTGTATTCACATCCATTATATGAACGATATTCGCCTATGTTTTTCCGCCGCAATCCTCGCAGTTGATATCGCCGTCTTTCAGCCCTCTTTTGCCCTCTGTCAAATGGAGAAAAAGGAAACTTAATATTTTAATCCTTCGCCTTGCACATTTGCTGCAAGCTTTAAACACTTCCCAGCAGAGCACCTTAACAAGACATTCCCTCTGATCATATCCTCCTCCGATTAGTACTCATAATAATTTACATCCTTAACGTCACAGGGCACAGACATCCAAATATAGATCCTTCTTCGCTTCCGTTGCCCAAAATAAAGTTATGTATTCCTTTCAAAGGCTGCTATCAAATCCTCTCCTGCCATTTACATCCATCGTACTTGTCTCTTCCTGTTGGCTGCACAATTTCTCAACTAAATTCGACACCTAATCCCCATTCATCATATTTTCAGGACTCTTTCCACACGCGTGTTGTTGCCTGTGTGTGCCTGTTCCGACTTTTAAAAGAAACTGTATACCATGAAGCAATAAATAAATTAAAATTTCACGCGCTTATCCTAATTTATAGCTCCCAAAACAAATCCAGCCTCATTCCTGCTGCCTACCAATTCATCGAGATATATGAGCCTCGCCTCGGATATATACCCTTAGGACATTTTCGCCAAGCAACAACAACAACAGAGGAAGAGGAAGAGAAAAAAAAAGGGAACCAAGCGAATCCTCCCGCATACAGATTTACATTGTGTCTTACACCTGCCATGGGTACTCAATCAAAAAAGGAGAATGTTTCTGCTCAGCATAATTTTCCTAAGGATAAAATGCAAAAAAAAAGAAAGGATATTGTTTCAAAAATGAAAATAAAGTAACATCATCCTCAACCGCCGCCCACAACCGAACGGAATATGAATGTTACCCCCACCCCCCGAAGCGACGGGGAGGACTTTTACATATTTACTTTGGAAAAAAAGGATAATTTCAAAATTGTGTACGTGCTTAACCTTGATACCCGAAAGTCGGTGTGAAGGATGTGCTCTGCTCTTGCTATTGGAACCTAAACGCCTGACAATAGCTAAAAGAAAAGGAATTTAACTTAAAAAGGCGAAAAGGATACGTTTTCTTTACTTCAATTTCCATCATGTTCTTCATTTATTTATCTATCCATTGGCAGACAAATGATGTGCGAATCAGGATTAACAGAAGAAACCAAAATGAATGGGAATTTCATTCTGAAAACTGCCTACAGGAGCGGATTATGGCGCTATAGTGTAACCTACAAGAGTCCTAGGCCGTTTCTGAAGGAAAAGGAAGTTTTTGAGAAGCTCTTTCATTCTTGGATGTTTGTCAGATTTTAAATTGGAATCCCTGACGCACTATTCACGGAGCCATGACATGTTAGCTCACTCCCGTGGCATATGAAGTTTAGTGGAACTAACTTGCTTCGAGTGTTCTTATCCCGAGAGTAGCTGAAATTTGAGCTTAACCGACTAGGTATGCGTTCTTCTTTGCGTTGATTCTGCAACCTCCCTGCAGCAAATCTTTTTCTACTGCCGATCCAGCTTGACAATTTTGTAACTCCTTTGGTAATGACTTTCAGCTTCTGTGCTGCTCTACTGCGTTCCTAGGCACGAGGGTGTGCCGGGCAATGAAAGACCAGATGAATTACCAAGAAAAGCTTCGCCAGATTCACTGGAACAAACCCTCCATTCTAAGGCTTAAAACAGCTGCAATTCTATTGCAAGAAAACTATGGCCATCCTTCGATAAAGCAAGGACTAGGAGACTAAGAGATCCCTTTCAATGCTTGTAGGGATCCTTGAAGAAACTGCGTCAAACGGATGAATAAGATATTGAGGATACCACTCACTTCTTCGCTCGGTAGCATTTGTTTCAAAGTCTAGACGAACCCTCTAGTGCAAACATCGACACCAGGTCATAAGGATGTTAAGTACCTCAAGTAAGTGCCTCTTGAACTAGTTCTTTGTTTTTTGGACTACCTACTTGACGGCATTCCTAAATTCACCGACAGTAATGTCAGCTGTTTAGGAGCGCCTCTTGGGAACTATGTATATCTGGGAAAACTGTCCTTTATGTCCTCACTGTCAGCATCTGTGGAGAATCTTATGCTCTTCCATAAGGAGCTGGCTTTGAGCATTATTAATGAACTTTGGTGAACGAATCTCCTGAGCGCGTTCCTTCTTCTCTGAGCGGCTATCTGGAAGATTGTTGCTGCTGTTTTGTCGGATCGCCTGGATCGGCTAGAATGTCCGTTGCGGCAGGAGTTATATGCCACGTTGTGCCGCCCTGTTTAAATCATATTATCCATACCGCTCTCCGTTGATGGGATTGTAATGCCATCGTCGGTTTCGAAGGCATAAGGACCGATGATGCCCCGGTGATTTCAGCTTCAGCTCCTATGAACCGAAACACAGTTTCTTTATTCTTTGTTTTTTTGTCGGAAAGGCACAGGAGTAATTTTTGGCCTCAATATGCCAAAAGGACACTGCAAAATTGACATCTTTATTTTGCCTGAAAGCAGACTCACACTATAGGTATGTTAGGCCAACGCTTTGCTTCTTTGGGCCGTATACATATGTAGCACAAACCCTCTTTCCTCCTCGCAGCATCACTCCGCTCCTGTTGATGGCACACGCCACGTAAAAGACTTGATGACAGCACATGATATATTACAATTATTGCTCTTGGGATTTTGCGGGAAAATTTCCTGCCACAACTTCCCCAAAAAAATATCACAAGAACCATGAATGACTAAATACAGGGGGCCAACGGAGAATAGAACAAAAAAAAAAGGATCGCTCGCAGGAATAGACATACGAAGCACGCGTTCAAAGCTTCATAACCAGACCAAACAAGAACATATTGTTAGGCTGTTAGGGCGGCTTATATTCGGTAGTCGTCGCCGTCGCCGGTCTGTCATGTCAAAAGCGTGGAAACCACTGACACCGCTTCAACAGCACCACATTACCACAGCAGCCACCGCTATCTCAAGTTAATCCTGTTATTAATGTTGCCAGATGCCAAACGAAGTCTTCTTCTTTGCCCAGGACCTACATTGTCTTACTTTACTGTGAAGCGGAATGATGGCATTACGAATGATTATTTATCCCTCATCCTGTCTGTGTGTCGTCGTCGGCGGCGGTGCGGCTTCTTAAAAACAAAACAAAAAAAAAAAAAGGTCCTTATTCTCTACAAAGCCTCAATTGCGCACCGCTTCTTGTGTGTGTTATTTTGTTCGCTCAATTTTATGAAAATTAATTTAATTTCTGGTTCTGGTTGTGGCGGTAATTTCCCGGGGTCGTGCGGATTACGTTGCCAGGATCTGAGTCCCTTTTTTTTCTTTTTTATCTTCTTCCGCCCGCCCGCTGTCTACTAAAATAATGCGCGCGAGTATTTATCGCACAAATTATGTTGGAACATATTTTAAATGCGTGCGTATTTATGTAAACTCCATTTGATTAAATTTCTATCATTTGACTGTCGGATTGGGCGGTTTGGGTGGTGGTTTTTGGGGCGGATTCGGCGATTCCCAAAAGAGAAGCGTGAAGAGGATTTGCCGGCAGTTGTTGGGTATTAAATTTTAAAGACATCACTGTCAATGGGGCAATGAGTGAGTGTACGACAGATAGAGAGGAGGCGAAGTGTCTCTCTGGTGTCGCTACCGTTGACATGAACGGTAATTGAGGGTGGATTATGGCAAACGGAAATACATGTTTGCGTACGAAGAAGAAGAACAGGAAGACAGTAACACACAAAGGAATGAAATTAGCTGTTCAACTGAGGATATATGCGAATTGATTAGTATCCTGTTGGCGACGACCAAGGGGGGGGGGGGTCTACTACCCCCAAAAGTGATAGATTGCAAAGGGGCTTTATCAAATGAACTGCTCTGAAGTTGTCTCATTGGGCGTTGTTTATAAATTGAAGAGGATGCTAAGAGAACACAAGAAATTTAAAGTAAGTGTCTTCCAAGGATTTAATCAAAGGAAGAAGATGAGAATTTGAATCAGAAATTAGCCATGTAACTCGTGGTAATTGCATACTTATGATGAGTCATCCTCTAAGTAGTTCACAATACGCTTACAATCACGCTTTCATCAATGAAGTCCTTATATCACCTGCTAAAACTTTGGGACAACATTCACGGGATGACAGCGTGCCTTAGCTCTCCCAAACTCCTTCCCAGTCGCCATGATTCGTTTTAAGCTTCCTGTGCCATAAGTATGTTTCTTCTTTGTGTATCGCTCCTCATCGCTTCTTCAGAGGTTATTGAAGGTGATTTCTAGTTCACTATTTTGGAGACGATTCTTCTTCTTGAGTTTTAGAAGAAGAAGATTATCGTGATGTTGTTGGACAGGAAGAGTTGCTTTAGCGACTGAATAAGGCCCTCACCGACACTCTTGTGCCCATTCACCGATATCCGGTTCCCGAGAATACTCAGATGAGGAAGGTAGACATTCTTAAGGACAGCCGAAAGCCGGGTGTATGAACTCGAAGTCAAGTTCATGAACTGTTTCTGGGTACACCTTTGGCCTACTATTCAAGGTGGTCACGGGCTATGGCAGCAAAATCAAGAGCAAGGCTAAACCCTCGGCGTAGAGCTATGGTTGTTCAATGCAGACGGCGAGACCTATACAAAGGAAGAAAGATCATTACATGGCACATCCTGACGTGAGTAACACTCAACCATATTAAAGGCACGTTTTCGTCCATGAAGGGACTTCATCTGAAACTACCTAAAGTCTTTACTGAAGGAAAGGTGGCAGAAATAAAGAGAATATCTATATAGGTAGCATCTTTTGCCATTCACAAAGTGATAGCAGAGGACAAGGTACGTCCTATGCCTAGCCGATAATTTCACAAAGTTCGTCATTCTTAGGCCAATGCCAAACGAGCTCCCAAATGGACGCGCAGCTTGGTGTTGCCGCCACACAAACAGTATTTTGGAGTTTGCTGAAGAAATTAGTTCGCGCGATCATGCCGACAGCTTTTTGGTCGCGCTCCCTCGTGTGTACAGCTCTATTGGTTTGTTGTATACTCATTGACCAGAGCAAAATTCAGAGATGCAACTGACTTGTGCCTCAAATCCATGCATGAATGGAGAGGAATGGATCTGCAAGCAATCCAATGGGAACTCGACTCGGTTCGGAACTGCACGTCGAAGTTGAGCCTGTGCGAACTTCTATCAAAGGTTTTTGGAGCTGGGTGGAAGTCGATGAACCGATGCCTGGAAAAGATAGAGCCGCCGACAAAAACTAGTCAAAATCTGCAAAACAAAGAAGACGACTAGGCAACCTCAATAGCTCGTCAGTCAATTGGTACTCCTACTTAGCTACATAGTCTTGAGTTTTGTATTCCACTTAAAGATTATTTCCGACAAAATCTAGTACAAATTCTCCTTCCCTCGAATACTTAGCTTAGTCTTCGTTTAAACTCGACTAGCTGTGCACTGCACTGCATACACTCTGCATGATTCATAGTCCCATCATAGTTCATATGCATAACCACTCGGAGATTTATTACTCCATACACTTTCGTATGTGTATTGCACTTGTGACCATATCATTCTCTCTCCCATATAATGAATGATATGAACCAATTGTCTTCTATTTAATCAAATTCCAGAATGATCCTTTGGGTGTGCTTCCTTCTCCATCCATCCACACGTTTACATTTAACCAAATTACCATTTAAACGTTGCCTCCTGTGTGTTATGTGTTCTGTGTGTGTAACATATGCCATGACAATCCTCGAACCTTGCCATATGATCTATTGCTCATTAATTTATTTTGCATCCTTACCTTACCATCTCTCGAGCAATTTACAACCATCTGCCTTTGCCATCGGAGCCTAGGCACATCCGATCGAAACACAACCTAAAGAGTCCACATGTGAGAATGTTTTCAATTACCATGTTACCAACACACACACCGTCATCGTTGTTGTCACTGTTACTGCTACTACTTGTATGGTGTATCCTTATAAATTATTCAAACCTACGCGCTCTGTAACACATAACAAATTCAAGTAATAAAAATTCCACCCCCTCAGCTCCATTCCAAGCGATTTAATGAAATGCAATAATAAAATAAGTCTCCGTACGGTTAATGTCACCTTGTCGTCGTCCACTTTAGTTAAGAGCCCCAGGAACCAGGCACGGAACATAACGTCCAGTAGCCAACCAACCAACCGACCAACCGAATGGCACACTCCCACACTCCCAGTCCATTTATTCACCTGAGTTCGAAGCAGATGATGTATATGTATGTAGTATAACGTGTGCGTGTTTATGGCTTGGCCACAACAAAAACATTCGAGGTGGTTTTTGGATCCTTCGATGCATGTGAACTGGACACGAGTTCATCGTGGTGCCTTTTTTTATTTTTTTTTTTAGTGAAAACCAACCCTCCATGATGTAGTTGGGCTTCTAACTTGGGTTACGTTACGTAAGGCTGATTGCAGCATTCTAAATCGCATACCTAAAAAACTACATTGCAAAATATTTTCTTAGCCATTACTCTTGACAGCGGACGACGCGATCATAGGCACACTTGAGGAGTGAATGCCTTATATCATATCATCATATTACAAGAGCTTAAAAGCTAAGACGCCGATTCTGGCAATTGGTTCACTAATTGACCTGCGAATTGATCGGGATCAACGTACACCAAATGACGTTGTAAGAGAGCTTCATTTGTCTCTGTTCTATTTCCATTTGGACAGCAGCTACTGTCTTCCAAGAAGAAGGCAAAAAAAAAAAATACAGTGAATCATATTGCAATTGAATGCAAAAATTTCAAACTAAAACCTGAAGTTCAAGTTCCATTATAGCTCTTTTCTATTCCTTCTTCTCCCTTCAAATGTATCGAGATCAAATCTTCCTAATCCTTGATTATACTCGTATATTGAGTATGTACAAGGATATTTAGTATACTCTATTTTTTGGAGCAATCTACTTACAAGCATATGAATATACTACAGTCCGTCTGGACCGGATTGTGGGCGGATTTTGAAAATGTTTACAATTGTACTGGTTCCTTTTCGAAGGACCTCGTATACAAAATTTCATCCATCTAGCTCAAAATTTAAGGCCCAAAAACAAGGCCACTAAGAGTCCGTTTTGATGAATGAACTCGCAGTTTTCTCGAGTTGCGCAGGAAAATGTGTGCGGCATGTGCGTCCCTAGCAATTATGAAACTGAACTGTCAGTAGAAATTTAAGGCAACAACTGAGTATGAAGTGCTGGACAAAATTATGGCGTAATGCAACCATGCACCAAGGTGAAACTTTTCCGAATCAAAGATCAGCTCGTTAAGGTATCTGCTAGGCAAAATCTTAAGGGTCTTAAGGATTTGCTACCCACTTTAGGATCGTATGGCGCAATTGGTTGGCTAAGGGATATTTTTGTCTCCGAGCGCGACAAGAGCCAAGAAATCATCAAAAAAAATGGCAATGCAAAGGTGATGGTTACATAGCATGCGAGAATAGTGTTAGAATAGTGTTAGAATACTGTCAGAATAGTCTAAGTGGTATATTTGATTGCACTCTATGTATGTCCAACGACTAACAGCCAGTGAAACTATATACACTTTAAGCCACTGAATTTGGTTTCCAAATATTTTGGAACTGATGAACACTTGAGTCTCTCAAGTAACAAGTAGGATAATATTCATGAGTTTGCTTTAATTTATTGATCCTTTTAGCACTCTATCGATGGACTTCATTAAGCAATCGATATGTAGATAGAAGCAAGTTTAAAAGTTTGAATTTAAAAATTACATTGCTCTAGCTCTAGCTTCATGACCTAGTTTTAGCCTAACCATCAAAGCCTGACTTGGACCTGATAGCCTTGATCATATGAGAAATCTACGTTAAGAAGAAGAATCCAGATATATCTCTGGAAGATGTCAGTACGGTTTTGGACGATAAAGTACCTGGAACCGCCGATAACTACTAAATGCACAAAGTATATCAGCACATATGTCAAGAATTTGGAAGGCTAGCTTCTCTGGTCTAGACTGTCTCGAGGTGCACAAAACCCCAGATGATATCCTTCAATTGCTATAGCCCTCTTAAAGACTTCTCTGCGTTAGATTTGGAAAGCAGATATCCCACAAGGCCGCTTGAGGTACATAGTGCACATCGCGAGTAAGATTCTAGCTCTACCATATCCGGTATAGAATTGACTACTAACGAGATACTACAGGCTACCAAGAAACTCACCAAGTGTCCTTCACAGTTCAACTCTCTTCCACAGTGGATGATCTCTTATCGTTCATATTGTCTACATGAACCACTTTGTTGAGCTCTTGCTTACCAGGTTACGGTTCTGTTAAAACTCTTTTGATGATTGATATTCCATCGTGGACTGTTGTGCAGCTGTTAATCACTTGAATTGCAGTCCTTAAGGTCAACATATTGAAGACGAGGGCAGAAGTCAAGATAGGCTCGGTTCAACTGGTTTAAGGACCACAACTTCATATCAATCTTAGTTGCTGAATGGAGAGTACAGGCAATTAGTTCATGGAGTCTGAAGACCTACATAACTTCGAGTTGAAAAACCTCCTGAAAGCACCTTCAGGCAGTTGGATCTAAGTGAGAGTCTGGAAACGTGGGCTTAGTCACCAATTGACTTCTTGTCCAGGCTATCTCAAGAGATCTAAAAAATTTCACAAATTCCCCACTTGACCCTTTAAACTGGTCGCCGACTGTTGTCGAAGAAGTTTTCTACTAATAAAATTTATCACCGCATCTCAGCAGGATTCAGGACTCAACCCCTCTATCGAAAGTCAATATTTCATCCGGAACATCGATGCAACGGACGGACGGACGATACGTGATAGGGAATATTTTCCCCATTTTCGAAAGAGAATCCAGTACTACACACACACATTCAGCCTTAGCTAAAAAGGCTAATTTCCCAAGCAAGGACAAATTTGAACCGAAAATTCGATATCCGATGAAAATGGCCGGAAGCAAAAATCCTCGTTGCCATCGGATGCGGTGGACTAGCGATAAAATTCCACTTAGCGAGGTCACAAATATGTTGCTGATGATGGTACGTTACGTTTCTACTAACCAACCCGAACCCGAACTCGAACCCGATTCCCCTGGTAGGTATACAAAAATACAAATCTAAAAACGTCCATGGGAAATAAATTCTACTTTTATCCATCGGACTGTGTGTAGTCCTGTGTGCGTTCCATCGCAAACCCCCTCTTAGAAGAAGCGCATTGCGAACTAAATGTGATGGTAACAGGACGATATGGCGTTAAAAGAGTGGAACCTTTTATTTTATTCAGCTTAAGAGGTTTTTACAGTTAATTTGATAAGTGGGTCATACACACGTATACATACGTACACAATGTTGTAGTAGATTAGGGGGTTGGTATCCTTTTGTTATAATGGTGGGAGGAGACAGTGCTATACAGAGGAAATGTGCGAGGAGGTGTGGCACCCTATTATACGGTGTGTGTGACTTAACACCCACTCCTCGCCCGAAGGATTAACACTCATTGCTTATGGTTTTTTTTTGCTTTGCTTTGCTTTAATCCTGTTGGAGGTTTTTCTTTTCCACCATTTGAGTGGATTTTTGCTATTCGGGTTCCTTTTATCGGAGGACTAAGTGCATTGCCATTTAATCATTAGAATCCTTAAATACATAATCGTAGATAACTTCAAGGATACCCTATTCCGATTCTCATACATATGGATTGGCACAGTGCGGAGAAATAAATCGCGTTAAAAGGCCATTCTTCATGTTGTTTATTCAAGGATAAAGGATATGGGATACTCTTGTATCAACAAGCGAAAGAGGGAGACAGTCTGTGTGTGTATGTCCCTTTTTGTTTGTTATTTATGCTTTATTTTCTGATTTACAATTCAAGTGTGTAATGTGAGCAAACCTATGCTCTAGCTTCGAATATTATTATCTGTTATCCTTGATGAGAAACTCACACACACACACACAGAACTTTACAAACTAAAGGTACTACTCTTCTTGAGTGTTTGTATTCAAGGATCAGAAGGGAAATCAACGAATGCGAATAGCAGATTGCAGATGAAAGATTGTTGTAAGGTAGGTGCTTCAGTGTGGGTTTCAGTGAGAAAATATGGAAGGATTCAAGTGGCAACTCAAGAGCAATCGAGTACTTCTTCTCGCCATCTGGTGAATGCGTTAAGTACAATTATTGTTATCCGTGTGATGGGGGCACCAAGATGGATGGGTGGAAATTTATTTCTTCGCAAGGAGTTCCAGCAGTAGATAGATACATAGATACCTTGTGCACATTTTAAGAAATTGGATTGAGTGTGGCTATGTAGTTCACAAGTGTTTAAATTTTCCATCTGCTAGTTTATGATGGTGAAAGTTTTGTGGTTATCAGTTTACGGAAGGACTGGGGCGCCAAGACAAAGTGTCTTGCATTTCGAACAAAAAAGGGAGAAAAGGGACTTTTATTTTCCTCTTTTCCATGAAGAAGAGGGTGTGCCGGAGATAAGGTTATAGAATGCTTTACGAGTGACGGATAACAGCTTGTCCGTATGCAGCCACGGACAGGAGGAAGGAAAAGGTGAACAACTCTTAAAGTACATTCACGAGGTGGTTATTGAGTAGCTAAGGATCTGGGATCAATCACAGGGTGATGGTCATTTCCAAGAAAATTAACTGAGCTGGGTGCTGGCTATCCTTGGACTTGGGCATAAAATCAACAGCGAGCAGAAGACCCACATAATGCATGGAGCTAGAATCAGCCTTCAAACTAGGTTGAACCTGTGGTAACTCCATCATATTCGCCATTTATGAAAGCCTCTGTGATCAGAGTAAAAGTAGAAACTCATAAACATTCAGAGGAAAGGCTCCGAGGTCTTGTGTTTCAATCAGTTTCACAGCAAGTTAGTCGTCTCTCTGGTCGACGTGTTACTCTTCTTTCTTCCTGGCAATATATGTTTTGGGAGGATAACACAAGTTTGACACAACCACTTTGGGTGATATCATAGCTCGCTTCGGAACAGCCGAGTCCCTCTTGAACCAGTCCAATCGCGAGTAGTGCCCAAAAGTACGGCCAGTAGAAATGGTATATATTATTGTTGGAGAGTCCAAGGTTCCAGAAAAAGATTCTTCAGGAGTCTGCAAGGACATTTGAACATTCGCGAACTCGCTTGGATAATATGCCCTAATCGACTGTATAACAAAGCATACATAAGCTCTTGAGCTATGGCCTACAGGATAGTAATGACAGAGCTGAAAAGCCATAGATGTCTGCACGAATAACCTGCCCAACTATACTCTAATAGAGTGCAGTGGGACCATCTGATGAAAGGGTAAGGTACTGCAACGTACTGTAACGTCACTGCGGAGTGCCACAAGGATCGGTACTGGGCGTCCTTCTATGTAATATCATCTATCACGGGTTTTGCTTGGGATCATACGGTGGTCATAAACGAAACCATCGATAAAGCCAATTATCTATGTAGACCATAATGTGTTCCCCTTCAACAACGTCGTTCTTAAGGATCCACGAAAGCAATTAAAGGGGAAGAAAAGCCAATATAAGTTACAAACTAGATAATGTAGCAAACTGAAAGGCACTTGAAGCTGATGTGGATAATCCAAATGAATAGGGACCTCACAATTCCCAGCAGAAACACAGATTACATCATAGTTGTTCTGTCCCTTAGATGGTTGAGATCAAGAGGAAGACACAGAGCATACAGCGTTCCATTCCAGTCGCTTAGTAAGATGAAAAGATATAATTTGCTGCGTGTATCGCCACCTATAGACCAGATGAAGAAAGCATAGAGTAGGGAAGCATGACAATTGAATTGCTAACCAGTTCCAGGAAGTAATACCTAACAGCAGTTCGTCGAGAGAGTGTGTATGTCTTCCTGGCATCAGTTACTCAAGTCGCAGTGTCTTAAGATAACTTTATATGGGCGCAACGGTTAGTGCGTTGGACTACTGGCTCCAAGTTCAAATCCAGATCAAAGTTTTTTCGCTACCCTACATCCTGCGAGCGCCTGACAAACATGCAAGAGTAAAACTGTCATGGGAAAGCTTCTCAAAAAATCCCTCTACTCTTCGGATATGGCACAAAGTTGTAGATCCCTTCTGTATGTACAGACAAGAATACCACGCAGAAGACGTACAGCTGTAAGAAGCTAGGTCTTGGCCCTCTATGGGCTGCTTATGGCCTCAGTTGACTGCGTTTTTCCTCGCACTACGATGTGATTTGTGTCTCATCGCTATCGCCAGTCTTATGGCGTATTCTAGGAGCAAAACTCTCATATGTTTGTCAGAAGTTCGAAGGAGCTATCTCTTCTGGAACCAGTATACTGGTAGCCGTAGCAGATTTGCAGTTTTTTTCTTGCTTGGAAGCGCCACAAGCTCTTAGTATTTCTCTTGAGAGCTGCAGACCCATGAGGGGATATATCCTTCATCATCAGCAGAAGTACTTCGATAGCCAATCATATGCTCATAAATGTTATATCAACTATTGACACTCTTCCATTTTTGCTGAAATTCAGCTCGTTTCCTGTTTTTGCTGGTACCAAGTCAAGCGATGCAAAGGCCTTCAGGAGAGGTCTTTCTACAGTGTTCATGGTACGTGAACCCCAGTCAACCGCGCTGCAATGTGGCGACGAGGTTTTTACCCTTCGCAGTGGCGAAGGGACGAACCAACTATAGGACTAAGCTTTGACTCACACGAGAAGGCCTGCCTAAGGCATCGCCATCCTCTCTTCAAAGGTTCATTTGCTTCATGTCCATAACCCGGACTTACCTGAAGTATCTGCCGTCAAGACACCATCATTTAGTTCTTTGTAGGGCTCAACGTACTCTCGGACCATCTGTATCAGAAAGTCGTGAGCGAGGCACTATGGTTAAGGATTAATTGAATATACCTTCATGTCGCTGGAATGCATTGCATCTTATACTCCAAATACTTTACTTGGCGTTACGCCCACTTCGTTCAGACTCTGGGTCTGAGGAACAGCCTGTGCCTTCTGGTCCTTTGCATCGCACTGGTAGCAGTGTTCAGATAGGGGCTTCACAATATATTGAGGGCTCATGATTGATTGCGCTTACTGGCAGTGATACCACAGCCGCCTGCGTCCTCGCATAGGTCTTGCTCATAGACTTGATTGCACTTTCTAGTATCAGCTTTTGTAGTTCCAGGTCCTTCATTAGAGCTTGGGAAACCTATTCCTTAGTTGTGATTTCATCAAGATCCCTTCCCTCTATTGTATCCTCATGTGTGACAGTTCTGACTCCGGCATTAGTGTATCCATAAGAAAAGCCATAGGAAGACATATGGAATCAAGAGTGCCAAATCGGCCAATAACCTCAAAAGTAGAGGTTTCTAGGCCATCAGTTCTACTTCTTCTTCTTTTATGGCGCTATAGTTCGGAGTGAACCTGGGCCTCAACCAATAAGCCTCTCCAATTAGCTTGGTCTTTAGCTAATTGCCTTCAATTGCGCAAAGTTGGTCGAGGTCCCCTTTAACTTGTAGGCGCCACCTGGGGTCCTCTACTGCGTCGTCCCTCTGGGTTTGAATCGAAGACTATGCGGGCGTCCAATGCGCAGTTTTTTGACTAGGTCGATGTCCCTGTACGGCTCCTGTAATTCATCGTTGAATCTTCTCCTTCTAAACCTGTCAACGCAAACAGGACCGAAGATCTTACGAAGAATTTTTCTCTCGAAGCGAGATCCGAGAGTTTTAGCGCCGTACAGCAGTACTGGAATGATCAGGGTCTTCTACAGAGCCTCCTTAGTTCTTCGAGATAGGGCTTTACTGTAGAATTGCCATCAGTTCCTTGATACCCAGTTGTCCGCCGCATTTGACCTCAGTTAAAGTCCTGCTTTGAGCAAAAACCCATTACTAAGCCAACAGCCCTTTAAAACACACATGTTGACAGGACATAAAGATTAAATCCTTAATTTACATTCGTCCAACGTCCAACAACCCCCAACCCTCGCATTGCACTCATCCGTTTTATGCCACGCACATTTGCAATTTACATCGGGCACGACTTCATTCCTCATTCATTCGACCATATTGAGTCATGGCGGCTCATTAATATTGAACCAACACACTTGTTCCGCCGCCGTGCCGCAGACCGCTTACATTATTAATCGACCAGTGATAAGGTACAGGGGCAAAAAAAAAAAAAAAAGAGAAAAACCCGCACACCACCCTTATTACCAGCCGATGACAACCAATCAACTAGAGCAGCCATATCATTATGTTTAATTGCAATCGAATTGATTAATTTTGTCGTCAACTGGTCTGGTAATTTCCAACTCTCTACACAACACAACAAACAGAGAGGCACTTAGCTTCTTTTTTTTTATCAAACAATTAACCTGCTTGTGTGTTCACAACAAGGGTACATCTGTATGAAAGGGTGTCTCCCTCGTACATCCTGTTGATAGTCGTCCTTTTTTTTTTTTGTGTATATGATGAAGTTCGTGTCCAACAAACCTTATCCGCGGAGGGTTGCTTTCATCATCCCCATCCTGCTACCACCCACCCACTATCTACAAAGAAGCAACTATGACAATGTTTAGTCATCCTTGGGGGGTGTTGAAACTGAAGACACGACCAGAACCAGAAACGGAACAGGGTGCGAGCGAGCCTAGAGGTGTCTGTCTGATGGATCAATTAAGCTGCTTTGCGGCAGGATGTATTTTGATGGGGCGATTAAATGCGTGGGTGATTAAATTTATTGGAAAAGGTGCTAGGATATCCGGTTATAAACTGGATTTTAGAAAACACCGCCAAGGAATTTTAATAAATTATTCAAAGACGTCAAGATGGTGAAGGTAAAGAGTGGAAGCAGTGGGAGTAGAAGTAACTGAAACTTTGGATCTCCCACCGTTGTTTCTAGGGGAAGAAAGAGTTTGCTTTACTATAAAATTTAAGATGCTAATCTTTTTTGCCTACACCATTATTTGAAGGATTTGTTAAGTTTCTCAACTGGAAGGATTTAAGGTCCTAGCTATAGCAATTAAGGGGATTTTAAAATTTAAGAGAGAGAGAAGCTGTTATTTTGGTGTGACTGCAGGTAAATGAACTATCAATTGAACTTACTTACTTACTTATGTCCTGTATCCTCTTGTAGGCCCTAGGGCCTTTCCTGTCATCCTGCCATCCTGGGTAAGCGGGTTCCTTTGCAGCGCTTGGTTGGCTATGGATCTGTCACCCTTTCGGAGAATGTGAACAATCCATTGCCACTTGGTTCATGGCGATGATGGTCCGTAAGGTGTTGATGTGGTCGACAGATCGGACACCTGCTTGTTCGGCGTCGTCGTCCAGGATGATTCTAGCTAATATCTTGATCACAACTAACTTGACGTAACTTCTTTCTACGGACACTTCTGTCTGACTTGGGCGCACATTGCAGGCGAATACTCGGTTTAGAACCGAACCAAAATGCTCCTTCCATCTCTTCAGTTCCTCATCCGATATTAGCAACGAACCGTGTAAGCCTTTCTCTGGGTGTCGAGTAGAGCTTCGGTGAAATATTGTCTTACTACATTACATTCTAATTGTAAAACAACGTCCTGAATTCAATCTAATTCAACAATCAATGCAAAACCCAAATTGTACGCACCATCAAAGGACGACAAATAGCTTCATTTGCAGTCAACACAATGACAACAATTTCCATAAAAGAAAATGCAAATTCTGTGACCACACTACGACGTACGACGACAGACCACAGTCTTACCTCTTTGGGGGCTGATTGTTGACAAACAATGGAACAAAATCATCAGCTTATTCCGATATGACTTCCCAAGTAAGTGGTACACACCATCCTTGTCCCAGAAAAAAAAATGTCCATCCCATCCGGATGCTGAAAGAGAATTCAATTTAAAACGGAGATTTTTGGAATTGATGCCGAGACTATGCCATCATCAGACACGTACCAGAGTATTTCACATCCTTATTATGATTGTGCCATATAAAGATATTCTCTAGTTCGTTGAGCACCACACATATGGACATAAGTACCCGACGACCGTCATTCGCATCATTACCGGAGAGACAGAGCGAGAGAGTTTTATAATTCTTTTGGCCAACAAATCGTAATGAAGTGACACGAAGGCAAAAGGACGAACAAGGAAAAGCTAATGCAAAGTCCGTAAGCCCTTGGGTCAGCAAAAGGGATACGAGTGTGTGTGATGATATGGTGGCAGTTTGCTGATGCAGATAATGCAAATCACCTTTGGCGTCAATTCTCTGTGTAAAGTATCCTAGATAGGATTTGGACAGAATGACAAACTGGCTAACTTGTTGGTATTCATTCATTCAGTGGGAATGGAGAGAAAAAGGACTCGTCGTCGTAACTCTCAGCGATACGCTCTTATTCCCATGGACATGTGTATTTCGGACGAGATATTGAGTGGCTTTGGCGAGAAGAAAAGGACGAGAGTAAGTCAATCAGGGTTGTTAAGCTGTCATTTCGACAAAGCAAGTATGAAAGTGAAATTAAGTTGGAAGAGAGCATTTGTTGGCTTGAACATTGGCCTGTAAGTGCATTTCTGGGCCTTTAAAGGAGGAGTTTCGGGCCAAACCGTATCTCTAACGAACAGCTTTATCAGAGAACGGGCCATGAAGCTATGGACACAACCATACGCCGACGAAAGTGGCAGTGGATTGGTCACACTCTCCGAAAGGGTGACAGATCTATAGCTAAACAAGCAATGCAATGCAATGGAACCCGCTTACCGTGGATGGCAGGATACCTGGCGGTCCTAAGAGTACGTGGCGCAGAGCAGTGGAGGAGGAAGCAAGGAAATTGGAAAAAAAAATGGAGAGAGCTGAGGCGCATAGGACCCACAATGGGATACAGGATATAAGTAAAGTAGGAATGGTATAGTAATACAACTAATGACCTAATCCTTACCTCTCCTCTGTGTGCCTCAGCAATGTAGTTTCACCTTTTACATTTACAGTCCTTTTTGTGGGAAATTTATAAAACTCCTCTTGCTCGCGGATAATAGGTACATTTTAATTCTCACATCTCCAACTCTATTGTGATTTACTTCCTCTGTATGCATGTGTATAAGTGTAAGTACCTCCTGAAAAGGGTGAAGTGAAAAAAAAAAACTAGAACCCATTAGGTGACCTGTAGTCACTAAGCGGCCATAAATAAATAAAAATTAATTCCTAAGTGCAGCCTGACCAATAAAATCACAAAACTAATTGAATTGCTGTTATTTATTGTCCTTTCCCGTTGCATGAAGTATTCTATTCTAATTAAAATATATATTTTATACATTTGCGGCGCTCGAAACCACCAATCAACTTATTGAGCCGTGTAATGAAAAATTACATAAATAATCCGCGAGTGGCATGCACTCGAATTCGAACTCGAACACACAATTGGCATTCGATTGCAACGACTCGTGGCTCGTGCTCGATTGATTGATAAAATCCCGTTTCTAACGGAAAACAAAAAAAAAATCTCTCGAATGGAATCAAATCAAGAATTTGATTGAATAATTTATTTTAATTTTTTGTTTTTTCCTCCCCCATCATTAGGGCAAAGGACACCGAGTGTCACTATCGCCTGATTTTCTGTATTGACAGTGGAAATTGGAAACCGCTCGAAGCGTAAATGTTTAATTAGTAATTAGAACCGCAATTCATGTTGGCATAGTTTTGTTCCCGAGGCTTCAAATTTTCCTTGGATTAAGGTGTATTTAAAATATTAAACTCTTAGTGGTATCGGGTATTAGGGACAAATCAAAGGTGAGGTTGTGGATAAATACTTGGCTCAGAAGCCAAGTGTACCGTTCTGTATTCCTGCATAAAGTTAGTACTTTTATATTGCGAAGGAGTGCGTGTATTGAGAGAGTTGTGCTTGTGCATGTGCAGGGAGAAGACCTGTGCCCCGGGTTTGTAAACCAAAAGTTCCTTTGGTGATTCATTTAGAGGTACTTTTTTAGGAGCTGAAAAACATGAGAGAGATTAAATTTTATTAAAATATCTTTACGATCAAACAAAAGGACAATAATTGATATTTATTATTTTAAGATTGGTTTTTTAAATCTTGGCCTTAACTGTGGTTTACATGGTCCACGTCTCCGAACATTTGTAGTCTTAATGTTGTCTTCCAATTCCGCAATCCTACCCGTCTTATCCATGTATAATTTCGACTTTGCAAAGCTCTAAATGAAAAAAGTCTAGAGCTGTGATATCACACGATCTAGGCCGCTAATTCACAGCTTCAATACGCGAAACTAACTATTCACCGAAGTGTCCATGGTTTCACAGGCTGTCTGGCATGTAGCACCATATTGTTGATACCGAATGTCCTGGAAATTACGTATATCGAATTGACAGTCAGTTTTATTTGACAGGCACCATTGACAGTTACATTCCGGCTGGAAATCCTTCGTTCTTGAAGGAATTTGGACCGATGATTCCACCAGCCTGGCTATAATGGCCATTCTTCATCATTTTTGGGTTGCCCTTTAGCCCAAATGTGGAAATTTTGCTGACTGACATACTGATGAAGCCTGAAAACTGGATCATTGTTGAAGAAAGAAAGTGAAAAAGAGAGGCTTTTCAGGAGCCCTTAGACTGGTACGATGCTGATTTGGTAGGGCAGCCTGCTTCAATTCTTGTGCTAATTTTTGTAGTACAGTCTTTCCATAATAAAATGTTAACCCATGCGGAATAAAAATATCGTTAAAAATTAATATGAATTATGCATCATCTGCCAACAAATTAATAGACAAAAAGGTACCTCTACATGAATCATACTTTTAACCGGATTAGAGATGACGAACTTTAGACTAACGAAGATTCATTCTCAAAGAATAGAGTGTAGATTTGACGAGCTACATGGGCGATTGCTGTCAGCTGTCATTTCTGACTTGCCAGTGGTGGCAAAACTTCATAAAGTGCTTATGATCATTTGGATAAATTGTTGTATGCCGTACCCGAAGGGCAGAGAGATTTTAAGGAGCACAAGATTAAGCCATTCAGATCGTAAACAGGCCCTGTCTGTACGCAGCGATTCCACAAAACTGATTTCCTCCTGCCGGAATGATTCGTCTGAATTTATTCTTTCACATTTTCTATCACAACCGTCAGCTTTTCGCTTGCATTAATTCACATGTCCGCAAGCACCTATTTCGGTCCGGATCCATTCATTTTAGCTCGCATCAGTCCGTTTCTGCCTGGATCCGTCCATGTCCCTCAGTATCCGTCCAAATCCGTCTGCTTCCATCGACTTTTATATGCATTCGTCCGTAGATTTACGTCCGCATCCATCAGCGTCTGTTCGAGTCCATCTGTGCGTCCTTCTACAGTTATCCGCCACCTTCCACATTCATCTGTTTCCCGCTTGTACCCGTTTGCCTCCATCCTCTTCCACCTGCATCCTTCCGCACTCTTCACCTCTGTCTGTCTGGGTCTATATATTTCCGTAAGCATTTTGTTTAGCTCACATCCAACACTTTCCGCATAGTTCCGCCTGTTTCCGTCAATTTCGTTCGTTTTGCTCGCATGCGGCTGCGTCCTTCTGCATCCGTATGTTTCTGTTTTCATCTGTCCGCAGCTGTCAATTTGCGTTTATTTTCCCCCGCTTCAGTGTGCCATTGTCCGCATTCCTCCGCATATTTCCTTCTGAATCCATCACAATCTGCTACGTCCATTGTACGCAACCGCACACTTCCGTAAGTTTGTTTAGTGTCTGACGTCGATACTCTTAGTTCGGTACTTTTAGTCGGTAACTTTTTTGTTGCACCCTAAACACGTGAGTGCTGGTAAGTTAAACCAGTTAAACCCTAGAACACAACCCAAAGCATATGCTTCCACCTCCATACAAAAAGAAGACGAGAATTACTTCCCCTCCCTTGCCTTCACCGACAAAAGGAAGCATACTACACCACAGGAAGAGAGGTATTTTCCGACATTAAACACATTCGTGGATGAATAAATCCGAAATTTCCTTAAAACTGCACAGTTGAATGTATCTTTTTTCGAGTATCTTATACAAAGTAGCGCAAAAGTAAATGTAAAATAATTTTGAGCACCTAATCAGCTTTTAACTTAAGTCTATGCATACGCACCCCACGAATCGCATTAACTAAAAGTAAAACACAAAAAAAAAAAAAAAATAATAATAATTA
Source organism: Chalcosyrphus nemorum (assembly GCA_949716465.1). NCBI lineage: Eukaryota > Metazoa > Arthropoda > Insecta > Diptera > Syrphidae > Chalcosyrphus > Chalcosyrphus nemorum. The sequence continues at coordinate 26,647,595 of OX454333.1, forward strand.
GGATTAAATAAACATCCTTTTGAATGAGGAAACATCCTGCCATTGGTATGCATGTATGCATGGCTGCCTTTCATTCACAGCCACATGCAATATTCCTTCTCGAATTATGACAGGTGATCATGGTCTGAAAGGAAATTCATTTCGAAAATGTAATTAAGTAGAAAAAGTTTCCCCAGTCAAAGATTTCGGTACCAATGGAAGGAGATGGTAGCAGGATGAGATGCCAGCAAAAACTATATACAAACAAGTTTTGCTCCGCTTCACTAGGACAGCTGCATAAAACGATGGGGTTTTTTCGGTGAGCAAACTCCATTGATGGTAAGCAAATTATAGTTGCAAATGCTTTTTAGGAAGATTTTGAAGTTTTTTTTTATGAAAGAAGAAACTTAATTAGATACACGGGCGAAGTGGTGTTCGGTGGCTCAGTGGTTATGTGGTGTTCCCGTCAGAATTTCGAGTGTTTATGATTACGTCCTTATGAGCAGAAGTTTAAACTAGTGCACAGTAGGTAGCAAATATAGTTCTTTAGTTCTTTAGTTCTAGGAACAAAAAGGATACATGGATAGAGTAAGAGTTGTTTTGATTTACACCAGCCATAGAGCACAGTTTGAGGAAGTTTTTTGATTACAAATTCAGCTCACAAAGTGCAAGGAGAAGGAGAATATAAATCTACTTAAGGGACAAGTGAATTTGTGTACTTGGAGTTATACCCAGTCACCTGTTGGTTTGAAAGAGAAATTTATTTTGCCTTTTTTCACAGAGAGACCGCGGTACAGTCTAGGTCAAGCCCTTAGGGATCATGTGTCACCTTCCACTAGATCTCTGTTACTGTGGACATTTTGGCGCTTGTATTTTATATCAGTGGACTAATCTCAGACCACTGCACATGCTGCCTCTAGATAATTAAGTAGCTTGGATCTAGATCAGCCATTCGCATTCAATGAATTAATAGAAGCAAACGAGAGGGTAGCTTCTATAACCTTGCATAACTCCTCTCGATGAAGACTTTGAAACCTCCATCCGGTCCTGTTCCCTAAGAAACGAAAGATACTTAATATTATTAGAGCTTGATAAACCTTCCTCACGAAGCAATTCAAACTTTACTGTAAATGCTCCCGCTTTCCGCACCACAAGCTATAGAAACTTGAGCTTGTCCCCATTGTTTCATTGTCCTTTTGCTCCTTTGATTCCTCTGGTTTTTCGAATAACCGTGCGAGCATATGCTTTGCCAAGTGAGGTGAAATCCTCCTCATGTCTGGAGCTGCATCACTCTCTTTGAACCTCTTCTGTTGACTGTAGCTATCTTCAAACCTAGGTCAAGGGCTTATTTTTGATGGGCACTGACTGTTGGCGTTTGTTGTGTAGCAAGTTTCTCAGTCTCGTGCTCTTTTCTCCACTTTAACTCCATCATATATGCTAGGGAGCCCAATGTTAATCGTATTCTTCTTCCAAGTTGTCCGCAGCTTCTTATCGTTGGACATTCGGGCTCTAAGAAAATGGTCAAAGTCGATTTTAACCCCTCAAAAGGTACGCCCTGAAGCAGTTCTTTCGTGTTAGCTAAGACCAGAGGCAACCTATGATATCGACCATAAGTAAGACACATATCTATCCTATTACCCACCTTCTAGTTCCTTGAAAAAGGACTTTCGCCTCGGAGAAAGAAAATACTAAATGCTCATCTCCATTCCATTTATATGCAAATTAATTTCATGGCATTTTGTCTTTCTTAAAATAAATTAGGTGAACACAAGACAACAAAAAAATCCATCTCTTGGTAACAAAAACCTTGATATCGAATAAATCTGTTTGAAACCAACAACAAACCAAAAAGAATGATTAGGCATGTCCGCCTTAAAACACAAACCAAACAGACCACGACGCACGGCTAAAGCCAATCACACGTTGCCTGTCGTTCGTCGCCACACAGCTAAAAGTTAATTCAATTTATGACAACAACACAACAAGGACATTTAATGTTCACCATAAGTACCAACCCAACCATGTTGTTACTTTCGACTTTGGCCCATCATTTTTGCATTTTTCCATTTTTCGTCCTTTTGCCTAACCAAACTAATTTGTTTGTATGAATTCCCATGTTGGCCTTAAATTGGCTTTGCCCCAACAATAACCGTTAGATTTAAGAACACAAACACAAACACAAAGTGAAATGAAGCAAAAAAAAATTTACAAAAAAAAAAAACCTCCGAAGAAGGATATCTCTCGTCCTAAAGAAAGAGAGATGACAAAATTAAAATTAAGGGACAGCTCAGATTTAAAATTTAATGAGCTTAAAAAAAGAAAAATAATAAAACAAAAAAAAAAACGGGATAGCAAATTCAAAGGACTCATAGAGATACGAGTCGATGAGTATGTATTGCGGTGCCAACCAGCAGCAGGGTAAGGGGTCACAAGACGATAAAATTCAAGGAAATTGAAATAAGCTGGCATTTAATGTTGGCCATCCTTCCACCCGGCTACCAGGGTTGTCCTTCTCCTTGTTGTTATCCTCGTCCACAGTGGGGGGCCTCCAATAGAAATATACATACCAGGAGAGTGGCCAACGCATTGGAGATGCCGACCGATTTGGATATTCATGTACATGTATCCTTTTGGATACACAGAGAGAGAAAAAAAAAACTCGAATTAAATGGATTTTTTATGCGATGACAGCGGAAGCGTTATATTTTCTTTTCCTGAGATGCATATCCTTTTTTTTATATCGACAAACGAACGAAGAACACACAGCATCAAACGAAATGGTTTTTCGTTGTTTTATGGGATATCCGCTTCGAGTTTTAAATTGGACTTTCGTTTGAGAATTAATTCTGTCCTGATGCGATACGCGAAAGGACATGTCGCCTTTTTTTCTGCCGATTAAGGAGGATTTTTAACGATTCCATGCGAACCATGAAAAAGTGATATAGGGATTGCAGTTGCTAGTGTGATGGAAGTTCAATTTAATCAAAGGAAAGATCTTATGAACTCAAGAAGACTTATAGAAGATTCTAAGGATCTGAACTAGAGAACATTGGGACCGGTGCCGTAAAAAGAACAACCAACATTTGGAACTGAACTTTAAGGGTTACCATGAAGAGGCTCTAAGTCCCACAAGCCGATCAGTAGGAATGCAATGAATTGGAGGGAGAAGGGTTGTCATAACCTCGCCAACAATGATCTGAGAAGAAATCTATGGAGGGAACATACCTCTCCGAAGTATTGGTAGGCCCATAATGGCATAGTAATAGTAAATTTCTTCTCAAGACCCAGTTAAAGGCTTAGATTCGTTGCTAATATCGGATGAGGATCAACTGAAGAGATGGAAGGAGCATTTTGCTTCGGTTCTAAACCGAGTATTCGCCACTTACTGTTGAGCTACTCTCTTCGGTTGGGCCCTTTGTGCAACTTTGTCATACTTTAAGACTCATGGATATCAGAATCCTTTTATGTTATTCTCCTTGTTACTGCCATGAGAATCCTTAATTCAAAGTACCAACCTTCCTTTGTGTCTACAATAACAAAGAGCCAAAATGAATAGCTTCCAGCTTCCAGCTTCCAGCTATCACTATTACTTAAGTTTATGACTCCACCAAGCAATACACGACCATGAATACCAAATGACACAATTAGAAGCGCAGCAGCGTTTTCCTTTTTATCCTTAAAATTTTAATGCTTTACTGCAGTCAATTCGTTTTACTATCCGCCACTTAAATGCAACCTTATTGCACGGTATGTCCTTTTCCTTTAAAGGAAATCTCAATTATGCAAATGACATTTCTCCTAATTGCCTGTCCTTTAATCCTTTTTCTGCATTTGGTCCTTCTTCTTCTCGTTCTGCATTTATTGAATGGAATTTTTCAATTTTACGAGTGTGCTTCAATGCCATCCATTGGCCAGTGGCAAATCAAATCTCCTGATAGACACAACTCTTCTGCGTTAAGTCAAGATAAAAATATCCCACCCCCCATCCCAAACACAAACACACACACGCACACGTAGGCAAGCGGATATAAGCGGATCCTAAGACCATCATCGTAATTGGATAATAAATCGGACACTGGAAAGTGAAGACCGCATTAGTCTTTGCGTTATAACATTACCCAGCCATTAATATGGATTTTACCAATTAGTATTGGTCCAGTGGATTTAAGGTAAGGGCTACATACCCTGTACTCCCTATACTTCATCCTGCAGCCTTATTCAAATATATACATATATATATACGGGCGAAGCACGAGAGAGGTTAGGTCATAAATCGGCAAATCTGTTTGGTAAATCGGTATTTCGATTCTTTTGTCCATATTTACCCATCGGCGATGGATGCAATTAGTAAATTGAGTTGACCCATTCCAGGAGTATCCTTTACACACACACACACACAAACAGAGCCAAACACACGTACGTGTGGTTGTGAGAAGCGACTATTAACTACTTCGTGATTCGTTTATTGACAGCCAAAGTGCCTTCTCTCGCTCTTCACTTGTGCGGGTGACGGTTGGTTGGGTGGAAGGAGAAAGTTATTTATATTTGAGCGTCGGTGTGTGGGTGTAACAATCGAAATAATGTTAATAACTAAACGTTTACAGTTAATTTGGTCGAAGTGTTGATTCTGTAAGGACCCGCATACGAAGTGGTGTTGTTGTTGTTTGATTGGAATTGTGTGAACGTGCTGCCATTAGACAGGACTATCTGGGTATGGGTTTCAGGATGTTTTTGGCCTTCAGATTGTGTAGCTCGTCAGAATCGTTGGTAAAAGAAACTAAGTCAATTTAGAAACTTGGAAATATCATGAAGAGAGAGATGCAACAGAGATTGAATGAAGGATATGTGCGAGTTTGGAGAAAAGGGTTTCGGTTCATGTACCTGATTATTGAATGTGTCCATGGACTTAGTTAATTATCGGGGTTCATTATGGTTAGTTACTTTAGTCCACTACAACACCAGGCAGTAGATCCGACTTTGACTAACAAGTTGTCATACGATTGTGCGTCCCACAAAGTAGTCATTTCGGTCCGTTGCTTTTGATAATAACGAAATAATCAATTTCTGGGAGATTTTGATTGCCAACTGAATTCGTTTCCAGCAAATATAGTGCATTTAAGCCTCCAGGGCAGCCAGACTTTCTCGCTCAACCACGATACGTCTCACATCCAGAACAAATAGATACACTCTTTACAGCATTACTTTATTTCACTTTAAATGATTTAGTACAAAATTTAAAAACCACTTGTCCTACGAATAAATAATTTCCTCGCTCGTAACATTACAGGGTTTCAAGGACTTCTCGGTCCATTCATCGAACCTCCTTATCATGTCATCCGTGAGTTCTTCTTTGTGTGAACCAACCACTCCTTTTCTTAGGAAACTATACCAAAAAAAGGGTTACCAAAATTTCAATACAAATATGGAGAATACTTAAACGATGCTCTTACTTAAATGAATTATCCTTTGCCCCAAGAATCGCTTGCGCTTCCTTCAGCTCTCTTAGATGATTACACATTGGATTATCTGGAAAAAATAGATTAAATCAAATATAAGGACTGTATGCGTACATATGTGTATGGATGAATAAAGAGGTCCTTTTGGCTAGATTTTCTATTCAATTATGTTTTGGTAGCTTCAAGAGTTATGTAGCAAATTTTTGGCTACAAATTTTCCTACTGAGCAATATACTGGCCAGAGTATGCTTACATCGGTTTTAACGATTTTGACTGTATATAAAATTTCAATAATATCAGCCGTGTTTTATTCGAAAGTGTATAGCCAGCTCAGTAAATTTGTCCACACAAAGTAAAAACAAAACGAAAAGTGGAGATAAATTAGTCAGTAACCAAAAGTGAACATAAAGTCTGGATAAAGTCGAATCATAGATGGCGTAGACTCCAATTGTAGACAACAACCTTTTATTGTTTTACGCTGACAAGATGACTTATCCGGTAATGGTTGTTGTCTACAATCCGATTCAGCGCCATTTAGGATTCGAATGTCAGCTTGAAGATAAAAATGAGAAATGAGAAGTAAGTGAGGACTGACGTTTTATTAAGAGCTGGCTATACACTTTCCAATAAAACACGGCTATCGTTAGAGACGTTTTCAAGCAAATTGGCTAAATCCCCTTGGCCCTAAAAAAAGTACGGTTTTTGCCACTTTTAGTCAAAAATATAGCATCAGCCCAACTTCATAGAAGTTATGTATCCGTTCAAGTAATAAGTTGAAGGATTTTCAAAGTAAAATTATAACTTGTCTAAAAATCCAACTCACCCTTCATTTTTTCAAAGGACAAATGGTCCAACAACCGCTCCATCTGTTGACTGTTCACTACTGGTTCGTTGAGAAATTCACTGAGCTGCTGCACCACAGATCCTAAATCACTCTTCATTCGTTCAAAACTCGTAAAATAGACATAAGACTTGCGACGAAGTTGCCAAAATTCGACGACATGTTGCCAAAATGGAGTAAAAATCATATTATCACTCAGAAAGATATTCATGAAGTCTTCTTTGGTGGATTTGTTCTTACCTAAAGCGGTTAAAAAGTGAAAGTAAGAGACCGCTGTATCTTTCGGTTCCCTGGTGACGTAAATTATCTGCAATAGGATCAGTTAAAGATCTGAGATTTGATTTCTACACTGTCACTTCACCTTGGGCTTAACAGTCCACAATTGCTTCGGCAATGCGTGCATTGGTAGATGAGATTTGATGAGTCGCGGCGACTTCAGCTTTTCAGCAGCATCTAATGAATTGGGCACTGATGTGGGGAACATTGAACAGTACCTGTGGGAAAAAGCATCCTTTACATTCGTTTTCTCTTTGATAATCCAAACTCTTACGTACTCTAAGAAACCACTACGTTTTCCCTGCTCGACTGTCAATGCGGTATCATAGTCGAAATTATTTTGCAGTAACCACAAAAGCTCTAGTATCCATGTGGTGCCGCATTTAGGCATGGTAATGACCCAAACGTCATCTTTTCGTACTTCAAAGTTCTGAATACGTTCAAGGAATTGTTCAGCATGGGTGTAGAAAATGACGTGTCTATTTGAGTAGTCAATGTCCAGTGGAAGATCCGCGTTGCTTTTCGCGTACACTTTTATAGATTTTGTATGTTCGAAACGGAAAATATTAACCGCGGGCTCTGTTCGAAAATCGTGAGGCATTTCTTTACACGAAGGGAAGACTATGTAGGGAAGATGATGTGCCTTTGAGAGCATTTACACAATTTATTTATATAGAGGAGTAGTAAATCACCGCACTGCGTTCGCAAGCCATCTCAATTAAGTACTAAACATTCAGGCGACCAAGCGGATTAATGAATGATCAATTAATTTGCGATTTTTGCACTCGCTTCGCGATGATAATGGCAACAATGTATGGTCGCGTGCAATACAGGCATTTTAAAATATTTCATGGGATATTTCCATTGATATCTTATTCATCATAAAAATATATCACCCGTGTTTTTTTGAAACCTCCGCAGGCAGTAGAAGCAAATTTTACACGGAAAACAAAAACATGAATCTCTAAAGGTGCGTTCAGACCGAGAGAAACATTTCCGAAATGTTTATGAAATGTTTCAGAATTGTTTCACTCAGTCTGGACGCACCTTAAAAGAACTGTTGCTCTGTTATTACTATCTACACGTTATGTAGTAGATAGCCAGTTACTTATTGGCGTGTATAATCTATACATACGAAGTTTCTACTTTGTAATTACATTTTGGGGCCATTTTTGTTATCATTAAGATTTTGATCTTAAGATTTGGTCTTAAGCTTGGCTTAAAAGTACTCATTTGGTCGTAGTTTTTACTGTTTATTCATACTACACAGGCTTGATTTCCGTTTTTTACATTGTTTACACATCACAGACGACAGATCTTGTTTTTGTTTTTTTTTTTTAGTGGGCCAAGTGCATGTCATGAAAGTTCATCAGTAAATAAACAATTTGAATCATTAAGGAACAGAGATATCATCACTAAGCAAATTCATGTGTACGAGCTATTAAATAAGTTAATTAAGGCGAGGCAATGTATTAGTAATTGGCCAATTGGGTAAACTTGTTATAATAGGTCCAGCAGCAACATCTACAGGGTGCGCCATCTGTTATGTCAGTATATTGGGCAGTGGCATGGCGCACCGTCTTGTTGGAATCAGTAACCGTCTAGGCATACATTTGTCAACATTCACCGATATCCACATCGAGCGTTTAGGCTTCTCTGAAAAAAAAATCTCCCAATGATGGTTTTGGAGAAAACGCCGGCCCAAATAATCACTTTTTAGTCATGGATTTCCGTTCCCCAAATGCGAATGGCGCCAGAGAGTGTATCATTAAAATTGTCTTCCAAAAATTAGGTTCGAGCGACTGTTTGGTAGGCAATATTCTTTGAGTCACTTGCACTTTATACGGAAACAAATGCAAATTATCTTTCAAAATGCGCCACGAGGTGGCTCTACTGACGACAAAATGCTATGGGAGGTGGCAATGCGACACATGTATGTATGTGGATTCTCTGCAATACTTTCTCTCTTACCTCAAACAGTTCATTGGAACATGTTGATCAACGACACAAATCGGAGGTTAGGGAGAAAATCTACAAGCATTTACACTGGTGAGCGAGAATGTGTTAGTGAAAAGCACTATCTAAATCACGAACAGAGAAAATAACTAACACATTCTCGCTCACCAGCCTTCAATTTTTAGGTTAAGGAGAAGCTCCCTCGAAGTAGACTATCTAATAATAGGTTATTTGTGATCAACGACATGTCAAACGACAAATAGTGTTGCCAGAAAGTTCTTTTTGGCAGCGATATTTTCGAAGGTTTAGTTAACACAACTGAACGACTATTTTCAATGTTAAGTGTCACTATTTCTGTGCTTTGTTTCGGTGTGACACGATTCACAGTTTGACGTTTCAAACACATATCCACTCATGTCAATCGGTTGATAAATGTCAAAGTTATTCACTGTTTATATATCGACATAAAAGATGGCGCACCCTGTATGTCTTATGAAAGTATTTACCATCGCTGGATCCAATAAAGAAGAGGAAGAGGTCTTCTAACCTAGAGTATCGCATCGACTACAATTGCATACAGTTGCCTGACGACACAAATCCGGTTGTTTGCCCAGTCCTCAGTATGTGACGCGTAAAACCATTATCGTTCCTCAAGTAAATTAGGTGACTAAACTATAAAACAACATAAAGGCCACCTAAAATCCTTGGAACTATAAAACCAATTCGAAAATGTTCTAAAATTTCGTTTCGAACCAAAAGCCCATCCAAAGCACTATCGTTTTCACTTATTTCCTCACCTACGTGACCTACCATCAACTGCACACGCTTAAAGGGGATTTACTTTTACTTCCTTCCGCACTATAACTCAGATTTGTAAGCCTATTCATATCCTTTCTCCTTTCTCCTTTCACAGCCTATAACATTTTCATTTATACAACATTCCTACCTTTATTGCTACACTATAAACAATTCCTCTTGGCATTCTGGCATTCTCCCTTTACAGCCTACAACACATACATATGTATACGTATACAAAGATTGGCCATAAAGCATTCATTCATGTCCTTTCAATTAAATTGTACAAAAACTTTAGATTCCTCACTTAAATTTCCTTTGAACAATCAGTATGTTAACCCATAGATACGAGTATAGTTTGCATTCGTTAAATATTCATATAGAAACATTGTGTATCCTTGTTCGACCAAAATTGGTTCAGACATTGTATACGAAGCAAGGATTCCAGTAGGTATCCAAATAATACATGTGCATATTCTATTTAGGGAATTTTGTGTGTTCCATTGAACTAGAAACTTTTGATGAATCAAGGGGGGAGGATAGGAATCTAAATATGCAATTCGACTCATGCAATCAGTTACTCAATCTATCTATGGTCAAAGGTTGCATAGTACCTACCCGTAGGAGTCCTTTTTAAATATTGAACAAATTTTACACGAAGGCATCGATTGGTGTTCACCTAGTCCAAGTGGATAGCAATTTTCGAATTAAAAACGATTTTTATGCCAACATTCAGTTGCACGTACAAAAGGCATAAGGACTCCGGCTTCAGGCGGCTCTCGGTTATCCTTATTATTGTGTACCAAGATACTCCTCGTACCAAGGACAAAAGGAGAAATGTACACATACATTTGCCTGCACCCGACTGGCATATCAAATGCGCCAGGCAATTTTTCGGTTGAGGAAAGGAGGTCAGAGTAATCTGCGCCAATTTGAGGCCAATATTCGAGAGAAAATTTCCCTTTTATTGGTATCTTCCCAGAAATCTTGTTAGCGAAGAGTTTTTTTTGCTCCTTATACCCCAACGCAAGCCATCGATTCTCCTTATGCTGGTCATGGAGATACGAGAGTAGAAACAATGCCAATTCGTATCCGACAAATGTAAATAAAAATTAATGTCGACTCATCATTTCATTAGAAGAAGAAGGAGCAGCAGTAAGGACGATGTGGGCAAAGGAATCACAGCAAATGGTGTGTAATAAATTTGGACGCTAATTTGATCATGCCCGCCAGCCAGCCAGTTGGAGGATAGTTTTTAGATACAAAATGTATCTTGGCGAGAAAATGAAAAGTTATGGGACGATTGGTGGGGTGGGAGCGAACGAGGACATGATTTTGAAAGAAAGGATTCAATTGAAGCTGTGCGACTCCCCTTGGTGGCTGGTAATCTACATTTCAATATCATTCAGGGACTTTGGGTTGGATTGTCCTTGCCAGCAGAGGAATACTGGTCATAGATTGTGATTTTAGTTCATTGGCATGGTAATAAATATTGTTGGTCCAAGAGTGGACCTCAGTTGCATATTGTCGTAATGTTCGCCTTGTGAGACATTGTCCTTCGTCCGAAGAGGAGTGAAATTTATGGCACTCTCCACTGAACTGAATTGGATGACTGCATGTGTGTGCATTGTGCACTTTTGGGAATATTTATTGCTGTTAATCGATTGGAATATTAAGAGATTATAAATGATTAAGGAACTGTGGAGGATTTTGGGTATTTCTGATGGCAGAACGATTGTAGTTGTCCGCATGTAAGGAGTATTTATGGGGACGTGTGACCTCAATTTTGCAGTTATGTTCTTTAGATTTTAAATAAAATATTTCCTAGAAATAATTGAGTCTTAGTAGATTGCAAGCGAAGGGTATTTCATAATTCAGTAGATTTAAGGCCCAAAGGAGGGAATTAGGTCAATCCATTATTACAAAACTTCACTCCTTGGTTTCGTACGGAAAGTACTTTGAATGAATGCTTTAAGAAACTAAGATGTTCCGGTGCTAGACCTTACGTTCTTTAAACTTGAACCTCTAAGTAAGGTTATCTACATACTCTACTTTGCATAGCTTCATGTAGGTTATGGTTCATTACTTGAGCGCAATTGCTACACACGTACAGAGTCTTTAGTTCCGACCTGTGTCAGCTATATATATTCAATAACCCGGAAAACTCTCAGACTGAACTTCTATGGTTAACATAACCTTGTGAAGCGTCGTGTTATGTCTACACATCCACCTTATAGAGCTTTTGATAGGGAGTCATCGCCAATCACATTCTTATAGTGTTCTCAGCAGAAAGGACGATAAATAACCTGATCGTTCTAAAGTCCTTTGGGTGACTTTACCTGTGTTAAGGACGGATATGACACGCACCTCTAGCTATGCTTTTGAAACATGACCTATGCAATTTGTGAATATTTGCTTGATGGCAGTAACTTCTGACTCGCGAAAGATCATCGGTCGAATGTTATCAATCCCTGAGCCTTGTTCGGAGCAAATTATTTATTTGCAGAGCTTCTGTGGGGTTGGTTTATCTTCTGGATCCAGTCAGTTCCAGCCTAGAAGCGAATTTTTAGATATCCTAAGCCTTTAACATTCTTCTTGTTGTTTCAATAAACTAGGGCGGGTGTACTTTGGTTTGATACATTCTTCAAACCTCATTCTGTATTCAAAAGGAATATTTTTCTCAACGATAACAGAACCTCAGCTGTAGTTTAAGATTATGCTTTTGTTCTACCAAAACAGAATGAGAAACTTCATCTCCAAAGTCGTTTTTTCCGATTCCAATTCAACGTAATACCTAAAAGTGACTTCAACTTTAAGTAACTATTCGAGGGAAGAAGTAGAATTTTAATAGAGGACAAGAGAAAAAAACTCCTTGTCGAAACCGTAGCACGAAATTTCCCATCAACAAATACCCATTCATCATTGGCTTGTTTGTTTTTTTTCTTTTCCCTCTCAAGTGTTAGCCACCCAACCACCACCCAACCACCCTTCCACAACTCCATTCAACTCAAAGAACAGGAAAGCACGAGTAATAACAATCAAAGAAAAAGGCTGAGAAAAAAAAAACGGAATGAGCACGAAAAATCGAAGGCCAAAGTGGTAAGGAGAAGAAAGAAAAAACCTCAAACAAGGATAAAAAGGAAAGCGGAACCACAAGAAACCTCTTGAGAGTGACAAAAGGAAACCGACCACCACCACCATCACCATGTGGTTAAAAGTAGATGCTACCGCCGCCGCCGCAGCCGCTGCTACTCATACACACAATCGGACAAAAGGAGTGCAAAATAGTGGAAGTGGGCAAAAGAAAAAGAAAGCAAAACTCGTCCTCATTGAGTTGAAGAATACACGCTTCCGCAATTTATTTTTCCACAAGATTTGCCATCCAATCAACTTGTCTATTACAGGAATATTGGAATTCTTCTAAGTTCCTCTGCTGTTGGGACAACGCATCACACCCTTATCCCCTTTTTGGACGTCTAAAGTTCCGCACTCTTGAAGAAGTCGAAGAAGAACAGAAAAAAAAAAAGACCACCAAGTTAAATGAAAATGAACTCGAAAGGACTCAAGTGAACTGAAAAAATGCGACAACCCCACCATAGGTACTTGTAATATTTGTCCCTGGTCCTTAAGTGCCAACCAAACTAACAAATTCAAACGCTTCCTTCGGCATTTCGCATTTGACCACTACCAATGGCAATGGGTCGCACCATACACATACAGATGAATGAATGCCTTTCCTATTAACACGTCATCATCATCGAACAGAGTTCTTGAGATCCTTTTAACCAGGCCGACACCAATAGTGGAAGCGATGATGCTACCTCTCCTCTCTCACCCACTACTACACCACCCTCTTAAGTTCTCCATCAATTATTTATGGCTTTGAGGGTAGCAATAGCGAAGGGTGCGAGTGTGCGGGCAGCAGGAGTTCTTAACTATGTGTGTGCACTTAAAGACTTTTTTCTTGCCATTGCTGCCTTCGTCATCCACTTCATCGCGCGCGCCCTTCTTCAGTTCAATAATGGTCCTTAATTTCTTTTCTAATTCTTTCCTGGGTATTTTTTCTTTTCCTTTTCTTGCTCTTGTACTAAAAATGCTTGGCATTTTCCCATGGAGATAGGAAACTGGGGCGGGGGTTCTGGTGGGAGTGACGGGCGGCATTATGATTACTTAGACCGAGTTGGATGCTTAATTAATGGAAATTCTTTCACCATTTAGAAAAGGACATGGTTATAGGCTATGAGCATGTAGTTTATAGTTGTCCTGGGTAATGGTGGGATTAATCCCAGGGGTTTACTTAAATTGCTAAGAAAGCGTAGACTTTGGGCAGCTACTTCAAGGATTAGTTACCGATTTATGCTTAAGCAAGTGAGTCCTTGGTAAATTCATAAATTTGCTTATGTATATATAGTGGCAGTTTAGTTAGCTCAATCCTTTAACCATGATTGCTTAAATAGAGCATACACTCAAAAACAAGAACTCTCTGGACTCCTTGACTTTGGAAAGGATCCGTATTTTGGGATTTTTGGCAATGAGATTGCTAGAGAAGGTCTTAGGACCAAAGTTTGCATAGATTTTTAAACGCAGATTGTTTTTGACAAGCTTACTGATGGCAGTAATGTAGTTTGCATTCATCACATGTCTACCAAGAAGAAGCTTCTGTTTTAAATGTTGAATACTAGAACAATGGCATAGAAGGTGGGTTGTATACTCAATAACTTCCTTACCTTTAAGGCCCTTGGAGTGAACATCTTCATGTGAGACAGCAGAGTGATTCTTTCACATACTTCTTAGGATCTTAAGACTCAGCTTAGAATAAAGGAAGCATAACATAATGTCTATCCCTACTTGCGTAACATTTGAGGCCACTTTTAAAAACCCTCAATCCCCTTATTAAATTTCCCATCCATTTCCTTCAAAATCAAAACATGCGTAATAATCTGATGGCCCTTCTAATTTTATGGAATTCTCGTTCAGAATCTGATCCTTCTTCAACACACTCGGTGAAATTCATTCATGTTTCATGCTGCCCACAATATTCATCTATCATTTCGCTTCCGGCTCGGACAGACAGCAAAAGTCTTATGCAAATCGGTACCAACCACCAGATTGATTTTTACCAGCCACTATTTGCATACGTCGTGTTTTATTTTTTCTGTTTTTCAGAGACCAACCTCATATCTATCTTCTTGGAAATCTGTTGAAATATTCATATATTTTTTTCAGCGGTTTTCATAATATGCAGTTTCCGTGGAAGATTTTTTCATGCGTCACATAGAACATCCCCTTTGGTGGAATTTTATTTTTGATGCTCCATATGGTCCATCATCTGGTTCGGACAGCAGGCTTATAAATTCTCTCAAAAATTAAAATACAGAAGCCACTACACAGGCTCGCATACATCAACAAAAAAAAGTCCTTAAGTCAATCAGCAAACCAAGCTGTCATTAAACTTTACTGTCAGTTGCATCGGTCGCAAGAGATGAGGTCGTGAAAGACCTCCCTGGCTTTACTGATGGCGAAAACTTCTTCACAATTTTTACCGAGCAAGGAAAGACAAAAGTTGGAGTCTAAAGCTAGGTTAAGTATGTGGGCTCAGGGGAGATGACTCTCCGTTGGGGTACACATATTGGAAGAGATTGTCCCTTACCCGGTATAACCAAACCATCACATCGATTTGTTGAACTTCCAACAAATAGTTTCCACACAGATGTGCTGAAGAGCTCCAATAGAACGTTAAAGAAGAGTCTTCCCAGGAACTTATACCTTGAGTGTTGGAGTACGGGGGAGTGGCATACGAAGTGAGTTGTGTCCTCCATAGCTTCCTTATCACTACAACCTCTGCAGAGCTTCTCCTCTGTCAGCCGTAGCTTTTCATGTATACCGAAGAGTGGTGTGTCCTGTGATGATACCCTCGAGAAGGTGTATTGCTTTGTCAAGCATTTGGCATAGTTTCCTAGTTTCGAAGCATGTTTCTATGGAATTCCACCTATTTTTTTACTCTCATTGGTTCTATGGTTAATGCAGAGCAAGAAGAAAGCAGACTGAATGACTTCTTTTGTCATTGCCCAGACCGCCGCCTGGATTCTTGCATTCTTGAATATAGATGGAGCAATCAACAACGGATATATAAACCTATTCAGGCAAGGACTAAGCGCGATGAGAACTGATAATATTCTCTCATTACTAACACTCTCGTACAGTACAGTGACAGTATCTGCCTTCTGATGCTGCCTGAGGTTATGCCCTCACTCTGTTTCGTCACTGGCATGTTATGGTCTACCCAAATCAGGGACAGTATGTTAAGCACCCTTGAGTGCATGCGAATTTGTTGGGCGATAGGGGTTGTCATCATGTAAAAATTTGCGCAGGTAGGTCTGGAGCTATGGCCAGTGAGAATCAAGTAGGAATTCAGATTTCCATGCTTCCATTGGGGATCAATTGTTCATCTGCTTTTCTTGGATGATATTATTTCTCTTGGCATCTCTTCGACTCGTTGTCGGAGTCCTATTTCCTTAAGGCTCCGTAGGGTGTTGTTTCAAAGGCAATACATACTCACCATAAGCTGCTTCCAGATATTCCATGCATTCCAGAGTGCTTTAGAGACTCAGCTTTAGAGACTACAAGATTTTTGCCCAGGGTAGTTCTAATAGTCTCCATGACTTCCCAGCTGCTGATGAGGACTACTTCTATTTTTCTTCTCTCTGTCACTCCTAAGCCATTACGAAAGCTTCATTGCAGTCACGCTTCAACTTTTCAAGGAGTTTTGTCATGAAAGCCAATTACTTTCGAATGCCTTGGGATTCTTATTCATCAGCTGAGTAGCTGAGCAAAAATGGAGCCTTGAGGGACACCGCCTGTGACGTTTTTGTAATTTCTTCAGTTTTTTACTCTTATAATAGCCCGCAATTATCTGCTGCAAATAGTCTAGTAATCTCTGGTGGTAAGTGCCCGCAGAATGTTTCTGTTGAGGGAGTTTTTAAAATGGTTTCACCCTTCTATCTTTTACTTATTCCTTACATTCGACGTAGTGACAGAGGGAACTACAAGCCACCATGTCTTGGAAAAACCTCAAATACCTGGGTCCTGCACTAAGTGCATTAGTCTCCTACTCTTGCCCTGGTCTTTGCACAAATCATTATGCCCAGATTAACTCTGGAAACCAAAGATCCCCATGCTCTGTGCTTAAGAAGCAAAATGTTTCGGACTGACCGCAGGTAATCCGAACCTTGCCCTCCAAGTGACGTCCTGATGACAATCCTCTTTCTGGTCCATTCCAACATGTCTCCCCCGCATCATTTACTAAATTACCATAGTAAACGTATCTATATATTATTTAAAAAATAAAAAAACTCAGATATTACGTTAAGAAGTTATTTCGCTAAAACGAAATCCACTCCCGGCCATTACAAGAGCCACAGTACTCATACCTATACCTACATACATTCTCCCTGCTGTCATGATGGCAAAGCAAATATCCTTAAGCATTGACCAGATCCCTAGTGTCACGTTTTTGAAACAAAAGCAAAGCCAGGAGGAAGAACAAAAATACAAAAAATACATAACAACAAGAATCGAAGACGCGGAAGGAGGAGGATGTTAAAGTTGAAAGAGTCCCTCAGGTGACCCACGGCAAGGAACTACGACGTGTATGGGGGTAAAAGTATGAAAAAACCCCTCGAATCTTCTACCACTGTGCAGGGATTTTCATTCCTCGATTCGACGTGAATGGAGAAAAATAA
Source organism: Chalcosyrphus nemorum (assembly GCA_949716465.1). NCBI lineage: Eukaryota > Metazoa > Arthropoda > Insecta > Diptera > Syrphidae > Chalcosyrphus > Chalcosyrphus nemorum. The sequence goes on from OX454333.1 coordinate 26,664,640, forward strand.
CAAAATTTCGTCATGAATAAAAATTTCACAATTCCCTGGCTCAATGTTCCACTTTGGATTATCGTGGACCAAACCAGCCAGAGGGTGGCAGGGGATTTCTTCCTTCCGTTCTGCAAGCAAGTCCAGTCATGAGAGTTTCGTTTCTATTTTTTTGTTCCTATGACTATGAACTAGCCTTGACTATTGGGTAACATACTCTCACACGGAGAAACCACTTGATTTCCAAACAAGGACCACATTGAGTGTGTGTGCCGGCAACGCTTTTCTGCTTCTTTGCTTCTGAAAGATTTCCTTTCTGACCAAATATTGTTATTATGCGGTGGTATTTTTTGTTTTTTTTTTTTTAAATTGGTTTGCTGTTAAGGATAACGTAGAAGAAAGGAGCAACTTGAGTGTCGTATGCTAAAAGGATGCACAGCAGTTGAGGGACGTTATGCAAAGGAGCATTCAAGTTGCAACCACAAGATAATATGTTTCTTTTTTCTTTTTTTAACGAGAGTATGGGTGTCCTGCGGTTAGTTTTTGGATGCTAGGATACCCAAGATTTCGTTGAATTGTTTATTTAGTTTGTTCCTTTGGTGAATTTGAATACATGAAGCAGAGGAAGGAAAATTGAATGCTACTTACGAGTACGTAAATGAACAGACCGATCGAACTTAGAAGTCAAATTTTATTAGAGAATGTGGCAGAAGTTTCTGATTTGAATCGACCGTTTGTAGGAATGTATATGTGGGTGCCGTGGCTCAGTGGTAAGTGTGTTGAACTACTAAGCAATACGACACTCAAAAGCCCCTCTGCCCTTCGGATACGGCATAAAACTTCAGGTAACTTCTGTACGTGCAGAAATGTATACCACGCACAACACGTACAGTTGTGAGAAGCTAGGGCTGCTTATTTTGACTAACTTGTCATCGAAATTAAAAGTTTTGACATCACAGCTGTCATAAATAAGTAAGCATTCACTGTCCACATTTGAGATAACAGCAGGTACATACATGTGACAGTAGAACCGTTTACTGAATCATAAATGAACTGATAGATGGCAGTAGCTCTACTCAACACACAATGAAATTGCTGACGATAATCTAATCTATTTCAGGTTGATACTAGCTTAAGATTTCGAAGGAGTATCAAAAATAAAATCATGAATTCTCACAACAATCCCCGAAAATCGTTGATAAAGAGTGACCAGATAGCAACGATACTGTACCGAGATGAGAATACATCATCGCAACGGAAAACGAACAGATCTACGACTGCACCATCGCAACAACTTGACAGCTGTCACGGGAACTGACGTGAAGGAAAAGCGCGAGACAGTCTGGACTTGGACTTTGGGCGCGAGCCGCGTGGATTAAATTAGTTTAGGTTAAAGTTTTCGCGGAAGATGAATTTGAATTTAATTAATTAGTTAGAAAAAGCTACAGCTGTCAAACTTACCGACGACATCTAAGTGTCAAAATATTTAGCTCTTAAGGTTCGCCATTTTATCATGCATCGTTTGACATTTGCTGAATGAGCGAAAATTATTGAAAAATCTTATTGAACTTATGACTCAGATGTAGGTAAATATGCAACGTGAATTTCGTCGTAAGGTAGGTCGGAGTCATGGCTTCAGCGTCCCGCTGTGAAAAAGTTTGAGCGTTAGTACACACTCTCTTGTATCTTAAGCCACCAAAAAGGATAGAGATTGATGCGAAAGAAAGGAAACATAGCCGAGGCTGCCAGCCAGTATCAAAGAGGACTCCGGGGGAGTAAATAAAGATAACAACCATCGCGTTGAATACCGGAAAACTTACTGTGAATTACAACAGAATGCATAAATCCCCAGAATTTGCCGCCAAAAGCATGGACACCAACCAAAGTACTAAACAAAGTCTTTCCCCTTTTCTTTTCCTGAGTCGTGAGAGTAGTCTTACAAGGAAGGAATCACCCGAAAACAATCCTGCACAAACCTGATGCGCTCCACACAAATGAGTACTCTTAAGATTAAAACTTTCATGATACCAATACTTGCCCCATAATTGTAAGCGTAAAGTAAGTGTAATCTCCGAGCAATGCACAAATACGTAACTGGTTCCATAATTGCGTATCTACATCTGCTTACTCGCCTGCATCTTTAGTACTCAATTGAGTTTGCTTGTGAACGCAGTGCGGTAAATTCATTGCTCTACTCCATCTCCGAGTAATTCCCTCGTAATGCGCTTTATTTGACAAATTACTTACAAATTCAAATGCTCTTAGGCAATTAATTGGAATCAAATCAAACACTCTTGGTTATTTGTTGTGACGTTAACAAAAGATACACCAGTGCGGATAGCTTGTGCAAATCTACTCAAGTGTAAATGCTCTTAAAGTTACATCGTCTTCCTAAGTATACATAGTTTTCCTCTCTTGTAACGAAATGCCTCACGATTTTCGAACAGAGCCCGCGGATAGGCTTTTCGGTTCGGAACATACGAGAGCTATAAAAGTGTACGCGAAAAGTAACGCAGGCCTTCCACTGGACATTGACTATTCAAATAGGCATGTCATTTTCTTCACTCACTGTGAACAGTTTCTTGAACGTATCCAGAACTTTGAAGTACGAAAAGATGATGTTTGGGTCATTACCATGCCCAAATGTGGCACCACATGGATGCTAGAGCTTGTGTGGTTACTGCAAAATAATTTCGACTATGATACCGCATTAACTGTCGAGCAGGAAGATCGTTGTCCTTTCTTAGAGTAAGTAAGCTTAGATTATCAAAGAGAAAACGATATGAAGGATACTCTTCCCGCAGGTACTGCGCTATATTCCCTAATTCAGTGCCCAATTCATTAGACAATGCTGAAAAGCTGAGGTCGCCGCGACTCATCAAATCTCATCTACCAATGCACGTACTGCCGAAGCAATTGTGGACTGTCCAGCCTAAGGTAAAATGATAGTTTGAGATTCCAGTTCTTAATGTGATCCTTTTGCAGATTATTTACGTCGCCAGAGAACCGAAGGATGCTGCTGTTTCTTACTTTCACTTCATGAACGGTTTGGGCAGGAACAAATCCACGAAAGAAGAGTTCCTCAATACCGTTCTGAGTGATAAGATGACTTTCAATCCATTTTGGCAACATGTCGTGGAATTTTGGCAACTTCGTCGCGAGTCTTATGTCTATTTTACGAGTTTTGAACGAATGAAGAGTGATTTACGGTCTGTGGTGCAGCAAGTCAGTGAATTTCTCAACAAACCAGTGAACAGTCAACAGATGGAGCGGTTGTTGGACCATTTGTCCTTTGAAAAGATGAAGAGTGAGTTGGTACTTTTATTGTAGAACAACCTTTGTTCAGTAGGACGATGTGTAACACAAATTTGCATACCTAGAATCCCCTAGAAGTAATTGAATTGTATTTTCAACCAAAAGGATCTCTTTTTTCATCCATTTATAGTCCTTATATTTGATTTAATCTATTTTTTCCAGATAATCCAATGTGTAATCATCTAAAAGAGACGAAGGAAGCACAAGAGATTCTTGGAGTAAAGGATAATTCATTTAAGTGAGAGCATCCCTTAAGTATTATCAATATTTTTATTGAAATTTAGTTACCCTTTTTTTGGTATAGTTTCCTAAGAAAAGGAGTGGTTGGTTCACACAAAGAAGACCTCACGGATGACATGATAGGGAGGTTCGATGAATGGACCGAGAAGTCATTGAAACCCTATAGTGTTACCAGCAAGGATATTCTTTATTTATAGAACAAATGGTTCTTACTTTTGTACTAAGTCATTCAAAGTAAAATAAACTAATGTTGTTGGGAAATAAAAGGTAAATAACTACTCCCCGCCCATGCGCAAGTACATGCGACTGAACTGATGACCTTATTGGATTGAACATTTTATACTTTTTCTTTGAATTGATTTGCTAATGAAACATGGGAGAGTAAGATCGCTCATGCACTCTTGGTTGTGGTTTCGTTTTTCTTCTTTTTCTTGTCCATGCATAGGGTGCAACAGAGAGGAATGTGTGCTGCTTTATGGAAAGCATGGCGAAATATGCAACTGAAATGCAAATACTTTTACATAGAGAAAGCTATAGTATCATAAGATAACTTTTGACAGCAAGGTGCTGTTAATGATGTGACAGCAAGAATATTCTCTGATGTACATGTTTGAGATTATATTCGTTTTATTTTCAGATTGAGGAGTACGTTACGTTTTGCGAAATAACTGTTATCAGTTAGTATATTGATAAGCGCCAGAGCAACGTGACTTCAAAATTGAGTTCATGTCGGGTGTTGGCTTAATTTTGGCTTGTCTTTCAGTTGTTGGTTTATGTTATCTTAATTCAAATAGTCGTTAAGTTATCTTTCCATTTGTAGGCAAATAAATAAGAGAAGAGATGGTATTCAGGGCTGGTGATATGATCTGCTGAGATTTATATATATGTACATATGTAGATCGAACCGAAATTAAAAACAACTTTAGCCACTTTTCCACACAAAGCAAAAACAAAACGAAAACAGAAGATAAATTAGTCAGTAACCAAAAGTAAACATAAAGTGTGGAGAAAGTCGAATCATAGATGGCGTAGACTAAACAGTTAATTGTTTTACGCTGACAGTACGATTTATTCTTTAATGGTTGTTGTCTACAATTATTGTCTACGCCATCTATGATTCGAATGTCATTTTGAAGATAAAAATGAAAAGTGAGTATGGTCGTTTTATTAAGAACTAGCTAAACACTTTCCAATAAAACACGGCTTTTATTTCACTATCAAGTAGGTAGTTAATTGATAATTAAATAAGCGAATGCGCATTATCTATCTCTTCTTTAAGAAAATTTCAAGAATTTGTCTAACATTTTCTTATTTCTTAAATCAGACTAAAGACACCTCAAGCATACTACAGCAAATATAAAGTTTTACGACAGAATACATACAACTAATAAGACAGCGTGACAGCAGCCAATAACTATTTATAGGCGAATGTCAATAGTGACATAATCAGTTTTGTATTTTGACGCAAACATTGCCTTTGTCTGTCAATTCAAAACGTCAGTCAAGGTTTACATTTTTATTTATTAGTTTAAATTGTTATTATTATTAAATTATTACCAATTACTACCGCTTAAGCAAATTTTCAAACAATGGAAACCAGTTTTAATTTTATTCCGCTTGGCTTGTACTGCAGCAGGACTGTAAGACTGAGAGAAGGCCGATTGTGCTCATCGAACACTTACGGCAACCAGTGACTCGACTGAAACTGATCTTATGAGCCCGATGTTAGCCTTCGAAAGGAGCTTCACTACAAGAATTCCTGAGAGTATTTACTGGAAGAACTGGAGAACCGAGAAGAAAAAGGAGTAGGGGTTATATACCGATGATTCTAAGATCGGCATGGAAGCCTGAGTTTATTATGAAGCCCTAGGAGTAAAAAGTATCACAGGCATCATACAGGCTATTTAAATTTTACCCGAGTGTAATATTATAAGTCAAGCAACCATTAAGACTCTGGACTCAGCTGTAATTAGGTCGAGACTTGTCGAGAAACCAATCTTAATCGAGATTTATGTCCAAAGCCAATGCGGTGGGTACAAGGAGTCTTTGACAACTGTTGAAATTGTGTACTGCTAAACGATGTACTTGTAGTTTTGTATATCGCAGAAAAGGAATAGGCTGACTGGAGTCGACATTGCACTATAATCAGCCTTAATCAGTTCCATACAAAATACGAAGAAGAAATTTAATCTTTTTGTCATTTGCTGTTCTGATTTTTTTGTCCTATTGTTAAGCTGAGGGACCTCCTGAAATTCATATAACAATATGGATGGTTGGATGAATGAATACGAAGTGTTGGTACATACGAGAGGTGACTCTTTTGTCACAAGCCACCCATCTGCCTAACCTACTCCAATTTCCGGTCTTAATAATCGTCGCTATTGATTGTTCCTGTGCCAGGCCATCGCAGGATTTTACTTAAAGATTTTGGCATATACTCTTACAAGATCCAATTAACTCAAGAACGTAAACTTCTTGATCATTTAAATCGTCGAAACTTCTCCGATTGGGCTCAGCAAAATTTTTAAAGAAAATCATGAATTTCATCGAAAAATCATTCTCAGCAATGAAGCTCATTTTTGGATTAATGACTTTGAGCGATGCGGTATTGGACAGCAACAAACCCACATGTATCCGTGGAGTCTCCATTGCATCCACAAGAAGGAGGGTGTGATAGAACAAAATACGACTTTCATTGCAGTCGGTTCATGTTTACAGAATTTTACCACGCATTATTCATCCAGTGTGTTAAGAGAGTAAGAAATACTCCGGGGTTAGGTACCACAGGGTAAAATTGCTCCAGTGTGTGATGGTCCAACGAATCCTTATTGTAAGTTCTAAAGTCAATCTCAGGCAGATTGTCAGAAAAAGAAAGTCCTCTTAAGACTAGAATATTTCTTTCCTTTTCTCACATACATTCATATGTGTACAACGAAATACAACAAACATATTTGCATTAAGTAAATAAAGATCAAGGTGGCGTCGTGTATCTGTCCTTGAAAATGATGGGATAATTCTAAAGCGTCATCAAGGAGAAACAAAAATTAAAACGCAAGCTTTACTCATCCACTCCCATCAGGCACAAAATACTCCTCTGTAAGCTTCTAAAATACTCCCATCCGAAATTGGAAAACAGCATCCCTGACAGTGATATCATATCATATGAATGATAAGACACAGGTACACTTATTTTAAACCTGCTCACTGACCACGCCCACTTTTGAAAGATTTTAGTAATTTTACATGAACTCGAAAAAAACTTTCTTACTAGCTTATGTAGATATGTATGTGCTCACTCTACAAATCCTCCATACATTATAAACATCCACGCCCATTTTTTAGGGGCGTTTTTCTTAAACACAACTGTTTTTTGTCCGCTTAAATAGAAAGTTATCACTTCTTAACAACAAAATGCTTTATATGTTGAAAATTTTTCAGGACATTTCAAAATCCCACTAACCAAATGGAAGTCAAATTATGGTTCAACGTAAATATTACCCAAGTACCTACATATGAGAAAGCAAAAGTCCCCATTTCAAGGACATTTGCAGAAAACAGAAAACAAATTTGTTTTTCTTTGATATCAGTTCATTCTCGGAAGAATACTCACATCGGTACTCAGCTCTTTGAATTGGGGTCACTGAGTCTGTGAATGTCTCTGAAAAACTTCGAATAGAAAGCAACGGGAGAAAGATACAGAAAAAGCGAAACAAACTTCTCGATGCTTTCTTTCTTTTTTTGTTTTTTGCTTTTAATTAAAAAAGTTTCGCCAGTTGAAGTGATTTTATTCGATATTCGCAAAGTGTTTGAAAGGACTTGTCATTAAAAAGAATTCCAAAACGACGACTGAAGTTAGTCCTGGGCGTATGTGTGCTCTTTTGATTCATGAAAAATTGTTTAATTACTTTAATTTTAGGTTATGTATCTACCATATGTCGTGCTATTTATGTGTATATGAAGGAAATACTTAGGACATAACTACTTTAAGAAGAGATCTAGAGAATCTTTTTGGAAGTAAAGTCACTTTCCCTGTGATGGAGGAGGAGAAGGAAAAGTTGGCGCTGTTGCATTGTTATACAGGAAGTCTATAAAGAGGACACACTTTGTTTGGTGTGCCATGAAGCACTGAAGGTTTCTAGAGTCTCCGATGTCTAACAAGGGCCCTTAGAAGGAAGATGGAAGACGGATGAAATTAGACAGAATCAATGGCGGAATTCGTGGACGGCTTTGACTGACACTTTACATGACCCGTAAGGTCCGTAAGGAGTTCCATAACTTCATCAGGTGGTGGCAAATGAACGCTTAACAACTCTTCTGAGCTCTTCCAAATGTATACACCAGATTCTGCCAAGGAAATGTGTTCAAACAGATACTGCACAGAACAGGTGTAAGCAAGGAATTCGCAGATGATATTGACGTCACTGGAAGATCGCGGTATAAGTAGTCGTAGAGGTGTTTGCAGCAATTGAAGAGCAGGCGAAATGAAACTTACATACAAATTATCCCATAGAACAAGCACTCCTGGGTTAGTGGTGTTTAGTCCGTTGGGTTACTCTGCATGGCATTCTAAGCAGCACGCACAAAAAGTAGCTATAGTTCTGCGAAGCTAGGCCCTTTTTTGGCGCATAGTAGGCTAATGCCTGCTGCTCGTTCACACCCTGCTTCTAACAACAAATGCGTAGATTAGAAGCTCTTCCATTCGACCGCTTTATCCCGCGCTATTTTCTGCTTAGAAGCATCCTAAGGCCTTCGCAAGTTGCATGTGCAGACTCTACAACCCTCTAACCTAGATGACCAAAACCCCTGCTTGGAACTTTTAAGACAAGGACGAATAAACGTCCCTTTAATCTGCAACTATCCTCCCAATTTGGAGGACAGTTTCATAAGAAATATTCATCTCCCCCTTGAGTTACAAGCTCATTGCAATCCAAATCATGAAAATTATCTAAAGCTGCACAAAGCTCCTTAGAAACTGGCTGCGTCAGAAGCTAAATTTAGTCCTCCAGACGTATGCAACATTTTTTGTCCGACATTCTTACATCCTAAAAGTATGCTACACATTTTGAGAATACAATGCTTCCCGAACCGAAGAAGATCTTTGTGACCGCATCACCAGTAGGAATCTTCCATTTGCGGTTTCCTAAACCGACAGATCTGCTCGAGGGATTACGTCTCCTGCAGTCGTCATTACAGACCTCACACTCGTCCTTCTTTCTCGTCAAATTTTGTGGGTCGTTTGCCATTCAATTGACTTTCCCCAATAATGGCGTGTAAAATGTTTGTTATGTGGCACGACTCGCCCTAAAAATATCCAAAATTCCGATAATGGGCAATATTTGCATTAAATTCGATCGCTAAAATGCAAACGACTGCCATCAAAAAAAAATTTACAGTCAAATTTCGAAAATTTACACCGAAAAAAACTTCTTTTGGCGGGGCCAAAGCAAAAGCCCTCCCTTTTATGGTCCTTTTAGTCATGTTTCAACTGCGTTCGAACGCAATCAAGCAATTTATTCGCGAATCCATAAATTGTGACTACGTGCACAATAAAATGCTCCTTATTAACAGCGTGTGTGTGCTTAGCAAAAGAAAAAAACAGGACCACCACATATCCTTATACATTATTACGGATCCGGCAATTCGTCCTTATTTTTTTTTTTTTTTTTACAGAGTCCCGTAAAAATTAAAAGGCTCCCCCTACACACACATGCCGTGGGATATGAAAAGTCTTGAACTTCAGTTCGCAGAGAGAGAGAAAAAAGAAAATGCCCAGAGAGTTTAGCAAGGACTACGTCATGTCTTTAGAACATTCTGAGTTATGAGTTCTGAAAATTAATAGAACACACACACACGGAAAATTGAAACGAGCAAACTTCCTTTTATGTCCTGCCAAAACCAGCCAACAGAAGATAGCAAAGACGACGACGACGACCGAGGCAAAATGTTGCAAATTGAATTTACGTGTTACTTAGTGAACAGAAGAACAGATCCTGCAAAGGACCTCGAAACTAAAGCGAATGTAAGTAGTAACACAAATACAGAGAACTGTGTGTGCAATAAAGAGGGTAGAATTCGTGATATTATTCAAATTAAAACGTATTTCGCCATGAAGGACGTTCGTTCGTCCCTGTGTTGTGTTGTACAGTGCACTGTGCACCTTTATATGCAACGATGTCCTTTTTTTTGTTTCTTTCTCGATTTTACATATTTTTTTTAAAAAGGATCTTTTCTGTAATGCATTCGTGCATAGAGGTGAAGGATGATAAAATTTGTTTTCTTCGTCCTTTCGCCGCCGCTCCACTCGACAATACTTAGATAGTTAAAAGAGATTTGCGTGAGGAACGGTTTTTGCTGCTCTTTAAATCAAAAAAAAAAAAATAAATAAATGTAGAAAGGATCTAGGACAGGAATGTAGCACGTAATTAATTCTCCAATAAGAAAGGGGAGTCAAATAGAAAAAAGGGAGAACAAATTAAGTAATTTTAATTAACCGTAAAACGAAAGAACACGATGAGATGAGAGATGAAGCAATGCAAAGCGGAAACTTGTTAATTTCCTGGTTCGGACAAATTTCAGTTTCGTTTTGTTTTCCTGCAAAAGGATCTGGGTCATCTTCAGGTGATGTAAGTGAAAGCTGGGAATTTATTTGGTCATCTAAGTTTGTTTTAACTTTTTTGTTTCTTTGTAAAACGAGAGCAAGGAGCGCAAAAATGTGCAAAATTTTAGTTTCGAAAGATTTTCCTTGATCTAGATTAGTTTTTGTGTTTCAAAAGAGCTTAATGCTTAAAATGTCGGAATGAGCTTCACAATTAAGGAGATTTGTCTTCAAGCTTAACGATTTCTTCTTTTTTTTTGACAAATTAAATAAGGTTGTTAGGTTTTATTGATGTCCTGCATAGGGAGGGAAATATTGTAGAGAAAAACTAATAAGAAACAGAGCATTTTGCTACGTGAATATCCAGTGAAGAAGATAAAGCGGCAGACAGTGGCACGAAGACAACTTTAATTGGGATATATGTCATACTCAAGCAGACAGAATAACCGCCTGCTATAGACAAACATGGCGCAGAGCAGTCCAGATAAATAGGTTGACAGAGAACACGGACGCCTCAGTGGCTGGCATCTTTTGTCCAACCTCCGATTAAACTTGCTATACATCTAGAACCAGGGTCTTCTCTCATTGGTACTGGGGCAACAAATAGGCAGACGAGCAAAAACAGGACCAAGTAACATGGAATTGAAACCTTTGAAGGCAATAGAGATCTCTCTGACACCTATTAAGACTACAATCAATAAGAAGATGCGAAAGAATTTCAAGAACTACTGTCCGAATCTGGATGTATACATTACGAGCTTTGAACACAATTTAGACTGATGGTGGAGCCTATTACAAGTCACAAATTCATTCAGACCCGGACTTTCTGAAACATCAATCAGTACCACGGCCACTGCCCCTCTACAGCTAGAGACAGAAGACAGAAGATGCTGTAGCTCACAACGCAGCAGACGTTACGTAGCTCAGAAGCTGATGAACTGGCCCGACGAGGCTTCTCAGGACTAAACAGCATAAACATCACGGACATCGAGGCGCCAACATCCTATGCTAAATACATTGTCCATGCTGATGCGGTGAGAGAAGCCAATCATCGGTGGCAACAGCTCGACCATTGTAACACTGCAAGGCTGCTCTGGCACACGCTAAATAAAACTAGGTCCATCGGACTTCTGAAACACAAGAGAGGAACCCTCTTCAAAATCGTAAGAGACTGTGCTATAGGAAGGCATGCCCAAAGACTGGACATCCCCAGTACAGACAGTATAAACTAAGGAGTAAATGGTTCCCAGAGTAAGAGGGTGACCCATCCACCTTACACATCGGCAGCACAATGGACCTATTCCTGGTCTAAGTGCATCCCAACCGAGGGCCGGTTTCAACCAACTAATCAACGTAGCTCAGGAAAATAGGACTCGGTGAGGCATAAGTGACCAAGCCAGTAACCTAATGGTTTCGGAAAAGCAACAACCAGATCAAGGCTTGACTGTAAGACAAGAATAGGCAACCTAGCTGAGGTTAAGAAAAACTAAGACAGAACTTCTCCATTAGGCGAGGTTATGATCCGGAGTATAAGGATCAAAGCTGCGATCACCTTTATACTGCCAAGGCTCCAACTCGCGACTGTTTAATTATGCCAAAGTTATTGTATTACTTTGCTATGCTCCGGAAACTGCATTGCTCTGACCCATTCCTGCACGTTTATTTTTAATTTGACAAGATCAGTGATCTCCAGTCGTGGTAGACAGATGGCCAGACAGAGCAGCACCACCTGAGGAGGTACGTCAGCTAACAACAACGACTTTAACCAGAAAGGACATACTACTCCTAGGCTGTGAAGCAAATTTTAGGCCTCTATGGGGCTTTCGTGATCAGTTGTTTGGTTCCTTAGTGACGTCCAACCTTTCTGTTTGTAACGAACCTTTATCTTTCTGAATACGAAGATCGAGGCTTCTAGCCCTGAAAGAACCAACTGGAAGAATTTCGGTCAGATCAGTGGAGGAACTTGACGCCAAAATGGACACATTCTATGGCGAAAAGATGACTCCGTTGCGAAGTACATTATGTATAGCAATCTGTTCACCCAAGCAGACAGAAAAGGTTGTAGCCCAAAGCAAACATGGAACAGAACAGTCGCTCAAGCTCTTTAGGAATGAGTTGGAGGCATCTGAAACGCGAGGTTGACATAGCGGGTAAAGGTTCAGATAGCTGTCAAAGTAACCAATAACATCCAGCAGCAACGTGAATTTCATCGAGAGATACGTCATCATCATGGTTTCAGGGTGTCGCCTACAACAATCTCGTGGAAAAGCTTGAATTTGAATACACTCTTTTGGATCTTAAGCCACCGATCAGACGAAATTGATGCGAAATCATGAAAAAATACCTGCCATAGGGGCTAGTATCAAAGAAAGCTGAATTGAACATCGCCAAAGAGTCAATCCGGCTATTTTGCGGTTGGATTTGTGCCTACATCTGTGCAAGATTGTGCTAACGCAAGAATTGCTGGAAAAAAGAAAAGCTGAACGACCATAGACAATGTTCCCTTATTGTGCTCTGGAAATGTTGGATTCCGGGGCCCAATTTAGCTCAGCTCATATGTCAACAAGGAAAATAAATTACTGTTATTAGAGCGAGCACAATCCGGAAGTATTCAACCAACTATCCAAGACTGACGCTTGGAGCGGTTTATGGCATGGCGCCATCGAAGCACTGCCAGCAAAGCTGAAGTGGCCGTCTGAATGATGCAGTATTCCACAGATAATGGCATAAATGTACCTTCAAAATAAAGCCAAAATCAGTTTTATATCTCATACCTTTGTTTAAATTTCTTTTCATTCAATTTCTATCATTCTTATCTGGTCACCCTTTATTATACACAACTGGTTCGATAATTGGATGTCCTTTATTGAATAGTGAATTATTGTGCCAATATTAAATCGCAAAATCAATTTAATTAAATATGTATTCTCTTTTAGTGTCAGGGTAACATTTATACAATTTATTTTACCCCATTACCCATCATTAACAATTTAATTAATTATGAATGTACTCGTATATACGTCACAAGTAAATGCCATTTATACAATATGAATTCCTGTTTTATTTATTTGACTGAAATTGGAAATGATAATTTAAAAAGTTAACATTTCATGCATATCAAATGAACAGAACTCAAAAGTTTGTGTTTAATTTTTGTTATAAACCCATTTTATGGTGCCGTGATGCTGTAACAATATTCCAACTACTTTGCCAACATTTTAATTGACCCAACCGTATGTATATGGTATCTTAAGCCCCTCACAAGGTACACAAACTCTATGATACGCTTAGTAAAGTTGAGAAGCCCCCTACAAAAGGATACACATATTATAATGACTGTAAATTTTCTAAATAACAACACGCAAACTTCCAGACGGGCATTCAAAAATCCCATATAAATTCGAAATAAAACTTTATCCGCAACAAAACCGCACAAACACACGAGTATGAATGAAATATTATCCTCTGTCCACCAACAATGAGATATCCTTTTGTGCTACTCTACATTTTCATCATATATCCTTACAAATCTAATCTGACTACAATTAGAGTGAACAGTACACCCTCATGAGGCTGATACTTGGAGTGGGGATTTTTTTTTTTTTTTTTTGAAAGTCAACAGCAAGGGGATATTTCCAAATATTTAAATAGAACATGTCGAGGACCTTCATGACAAAGAGCAGAGAACGGTTTTCAACCAAAAAATACTTAATTTGCATATTTTTATCCTACAATGTGCAAACCTTAACCTTAACCATGATGGCAGCACTGTTGCACGGTATCTGTTCAGTATGATGGGCGCGTCCTATGATGTGAATGTGACAAAATTTCAAAATGGACTTCAGGATAATACTTTATAAGCGGGCTAAATATTGCACGGAGCAATAGACCTTATGATGGCTAATCTATTAAGCAAGAAAGATCTATCAGGCAGTTTAGCCCAGTAGCCCAAACCTTACCTAACCTCATGTGTTTTTAAAAGGACTTCTAGAACCCTTATTGCAGACGATGGATCTATGATGTTTTCACAGAATAGGTCTCATACAAGCAGAGTCTTAGTTCGTACATAGGTACTTCTTTGTTGTCACTCCAAGAATCGGAGCGTTGAGCTTTGTAAGAAAGGTGACCTGATCTAGTACGTTTTTGAATTCGATCTAGTTGACCGAAATGACACTTCAAGGTTGCTTTGCTGTCACAAGTAAGACTCTGTAGTTCTTGTTTAACACACTTAATTGGTGAGCGCCCTCTGTGACAGTTGTAATTCGAAGTAATCCCTGTGTTTTTATTAAAATTTTGCCCTTCAGAACGCACTTCTCTGCTCTTGGTGGAAACTATCCCAAAAATGACCCACTAAATTCAATTCTTTCCCGCCATCTTGTGCAAGCAACACTCCTTACGTCAAACAGTTCAAAAGACTGTGACAGACCGATAGACAGACAGATTCTGTATTGATTCCATAAGTATTGCCTTTAAGATCAAGGACAAAAAGGAAAATTCTAAATATTTAAATCGAACATGTCCAAGACCCACAATGACAGGGAGAACAATTTTTTTTTTGCCGAAAAAAGTGCTGAATTTGCATATTTTTGTCGTATAATGTGTAACCTCCACCCTTGGCCATGATGACAGTGCAGAGAGCTGGGTGGTATCTCTGTTTACTACGATGAAACGCGATGATACCAGACGTGAGGACTGCCAACATTTCGTGAATGTATATTCTGTTTAAATGTGATTGAACAACAGTAGTGGCGGTGAAATGTGGCGATCTTAAGAATATTGTTTAGAGAATATTTGCTAATGGATACAAGAAACGCTTTTATAAAAACTGACATTTGAATTTATTTATACATATTTTAAGTTCTCAAGTTATATGGTTCTAACTGGTAATTGTCTTCCATATCCTGGACTGTATCCATCTGCGTGGAGCGCCTATTGGAACGATGTGGCATAGCAAAGCGTAGTTTATCCCAGAACCATGGCTCGCCCCACTTAGCGTAAGTATTCGACTGAAGGTACGTCTTCAGCTCGGGGTCCAAACAACCAATGGGACCAATATCACCATAAATTATAACAATCACCCTGGCTCGTCCCTCACTCAAGGCAGCGGTGTGAGCGGCTTTAAACTCCATTAGGGCCCACACGGATTCAAGGAAATTCTTCGAAAGAACAATAATAGTTCGTCGCGATTCAGCTACAGACCGAACTATTTGATCTGGTATCAATTCACCTATAATCCAATCCCGGACATGAATGCAGATCTTAAAGTGTGTCGGACCCTGTTCCAACCCCGGGAGCAAGTGGTCTACAATAAAGTCTTCATCCTTGTGGGAATACGAGAGAAATGCATCGTACTTCTTATCCTTGTCGATCTCTTCCTCTGTCACAAACCAAAGCATCATATTGTGGGCATACAACCAAATTTTTATCTCTTGTTTGTATTTGTAGTACAAGACTGCCAAGGTACCCAAACAAATGACCAATCCACAGACCAAAATACTGATCACAATTATGAGCCTGTTACGATCCAAACAGAGATCATCGTATGTAAGTTCCTGGAAATGTTTCCCACTTGTACATATCATTTCTTTCAAATCGAGAATAAGTACGCTGTTTTTATCTGCGAACTTCGAAAGATATTGCGCTGAACAGTCACACACCCATGGATTATTGCCAAGCGATACATTGATCCTATTTTCCCTCAAAACCTCTAGCAGGGAGGGACTTAGCCTCTGTAGGTTATTGAGTGACAGATTTAAAAAGGATATGGATTTTGGCAGATTATTAACGGAGATTTCAGTGAGACTATTATTGGCGACATGCAGTTCATAAACGTCGTCATATCCCACCATTTTAGCTGTTGGTAACTCCTTGAGTTTGTTGTTCTCCATGTGCAACACTGTTCGCAAATGATACTCATTCTTAATTCTTGGCAATAAAGGGATGTCGGTGAACCCACTGTTCGAACAATCTAC
Source organism: Chalcosyrphus nemorum (assembly GCA_949716465.1). NCBI lineage: Eukaryota > Metazoa > Arthropoda > Insecta > Diptera > Syrphidae > Chalcosyrphus > Chalcosyrphus nemorum. The sequence continues at coordinate 26,680,741 of OX454333.1, forward strand.
TGACAGTAATTTTGGGATACACATTACCATACATGAGCATCCACGTGGACATAAGTTTTCAGATGAGGAGAATTTATAAAGTGGATAGACTAGATCCCTGTCTAATACACTACTTACGAGCACACCTTCCAAGCTTTCTGGAGTTCTGCATTGAAGGTTGTCAATGTCAATTGCCATGTTGTACAATGACTCTGTGGTCATTTTTATATAATAAAATACGTTACAGTCGCAGTGGAACGGGTTATGGCTAAGTTGAATCTGCCCAGAGCGATTGTATTCGGAAGACCGAGGTAGCATATAGTTATTGTAGATTGACAAGAAATCCATGGATCGAATCGAATTGTTTCTCAAATCCAAATCCAAAAAAAATGTTGAAGCCCTTGTGGGGATGAACCTCCCAACATCGAAATTTATCAGATTGTTATTGTCCACATAGAGTGTATTTAGTCCTTTGAAATAAGCAATTATCCTGAAACAAAAGGTTTCAGTAAGAATTATAATTGTGAGATTAAAATTTTGAATTTACCCTGGTAAATACTGTAAACTATTGTGGGAAAGTTTTAACGTACGTATGCGACCAGTATTTCTAAATACATCATCTGGCAACACTTTTAACTTATTGAAAGAGAGATCCAGTGATTCCATCCTCGTTTGTGCATTAAACAGCGTGGATGGTAGTTCTGTAAGGTGGGTATAACTAATACGAATCGACTTGATGATCCCGGATTTTTGAAAAATATCTGGCGATATACTTGTCAAGCCAGTTTGTATATCGACTTCGGAAAGGTAAGCAAGATAAAAGAGTAATTTAGCTGGCAACTCCTTAAGTAACTTATAATCATTACCATTTACCAATTCTAAGACCTTTAGATTTTTGTTTTTTTTAAATAAATCCTCAGGCAAAGACTTGAAGTAATTTCTACTGAGGATAATTTTTTTTAAAGTTTTTAGATGAGAGAATACATCTGACGTGAAAGTACCAAGTTTGTTACTGTCCAAATGTAACTCACTTATCCATGATGCTCCTTGGAAAACATCCTTGCTTATAGTGCTTATATTATTGTTGTTGAGTTTTAAAATAAATAATTTCTTTTGATTACGAAATATACCGGGTTGAAGATCCTGCAGATGGTTAAAAGATAAGTCAAGATATTGAAGGTTTTTCAATGCGACAAATACGTCCTGGGGTAGATGTTCTATTGCATTATTCGATATTTCTAGTTCAATTAGATTCTCTAAATTGGCAAATGAATTGTTTTCCAATTTAGTCAACCTCGTATGGTTAAGATTGAGCCGTTCAAGTGCTACAAAGCTCTTAAAATAATTATATTGTAGCGGTTCAGTCAGCTTTGTATCTTCTAGTATCAATTCTTCTACTTGAGTAGTTTTGACGTTTTGTGTGATTTTTTCAATTGACATAACCTGTGAACACTGTTTTATTGTCACTCTTGGAGCTATGACAATGCGTTCCATCTTTGACAGGAAACCAAAATTATAAGGATCGTTGCCAAAACAGTCAACTGTCAATTTATGTGGATCTATTGTGACTGAAAAGCTATCATTCTTCTCTCTTCCACATGTCAATTCAATTGATTTGTTGTATACATCACAGTTGCATTGTGACGTACCGATTATTTTGTTGCATTCAGGCTGTGTGACTAAGAATTGATTTGCGCCTAATTTGAGAAATAGTGTGAGTGAGGTTATAAACAGAATATACGATGACGTCCGATGCATATTTATTTCCTATTGATTGTGCCAGCTGAAAGAGAAAAATAGCATTACCTGATTTCTAGAAGAGTTCTAAAGGTATGTAAGTTAAAGATGACATAATAGACGAACTAAACTAGACAGTCATCTCGCACTTACCCTGTCTGCTCGTTTCCTTAATAAGTCCTTGTGAATAAACGTGAATTAGCATGTTACCAATGTGTCGGGCTATCTTTTTCATTCCCTTTGTTAACAGCAATAAATTGTATGCACAAAATGGCCGCGCCCAGTAATGTCAAGCCAGCCGGTGAAATCTAACCTGGTGTGTGTGAGCTCCAATTTGCTGCAGCTGGAACGTCAGAATTCAATTATGAAAATTTGGCTTGGGGAAATAAATCTGTCAAACTACCCGAAGATTACTGTCTAGTTTAGTTCGTCTACTATTACTTATGTAATAGTATAAACGAATTCACATAGTTTTAAACGACTTATAAAGGGTTTTCAAATAGGGACTTGACAACTTTGAGTTTAATTTTTGAACGCACTCATTCACTAATCATCAAACTGCCACTGTCAATTTATTGAGTCAACTCAACATTTTCATCATGGTAAAGTACACGAACGAGCAACGTGTACAAATTATAAAAATTTTGAAATCGTTGATCGCAACTTTAAGAGCGTAAACTTCAATTTTCGGTCATAATTCTCACCCCAGTAGACAGACAATAACAAGTTGAGTGCAAACATTTGAGTCTACATATTCGTTGCGTGATGTTGCCGTGTCAGTGAGACAACGGGTTGGTCAAAGTGTCGAAAATATCGCTGCCGTTCAGGTATCCGTAGCAAACGATCCAAATCAGTCAATTCTAAGGTGTTCTCAAGAATTGGGGATCGCTTATGGCGTATTTTGCTTGGTTTACACACATACAAGAACGAAGTCGAGTTTCATTCAATAATGTTTTGATTGTACTTCAAGTCGATAATAAAGTTTTTGAAATATCTCAAATGGTTTGCATTTTATTTAAAAAAAAGTAGTCAAGTCCTTATTGGAAAACCCTTTATTATTTATTTTTTTATTTCGAAAATTAAATGAACTGACTAAACTACTTGACAGATATGTACATCCTTAACGACCAGAAACGTTTGACTTACTAGTCCCTAGAGTACTGAACGCGCTCATTAATGTGTTCAATTTTCTTTCCATTCTCATCTGTCAGTTTTGCTTTCAATGATCAACTTTAACATCAAAACCTATACTTTGTTGTTGCCATTTCACTGACAGAGCGCTCCACTGACATATATTAAACAATTTTTCATTGATTGCTATAACCGACTTGTCAAAAAAAATTATGCATTTGAATTATTGCCCCTTAGGGTAACGTGATGCAATTTCCACCTGATATGGCACATTCAGTACGGAAGTTTGACAGTTGACAAGAAGTTGAGTGGATTTTTTTATCGGTTTCGACAGAAGATTAATCCTACTAAAGTGCCTCTTTATTCCTTAACTCACAACTGACTAAAAATGTACTCATACAAATTCTGAACTCTCACGATCTGAGTTCTGATTTCACGATCATGGAACGCCATAGAGAGATAACATTGAACTCAAGTCTCGACTATATTCGGACTCTGGAATAACTAATTCACAAAAATTTTTTTAAATTAAACGAAAAACTATCAAAGCTTTCACGGTTGCTTGTCAACTTAAGAACACAGAAGACAATATTGACAGAAAAGAACTTATCAATTAACTGAATAACCTTAGTAGGCAAAAGTGTTACAAATCTCACTGACATAACTTTGGTGGGAATGCACTAAGCTCTTCAAGATTCACTGAGGTTTTTTTAAACAAAAACTAATTATTTATTTGAGTTGCTCTTAATTGTACTTAACTCTATAGAGTTCTTGCAGTAACTGAACAGTTGACACATTCTTTTGCCTAATCTTTAGTGGCTCCAATTTTGGTTTTAATTTTAACTTTTAAGAGGTCGACAAGCTAGAGAAAATGTTAAAGTAAAAACCCAAGAACATGTGTAATAGCGATAAGGTTATCTACGGTATGTTTATTTATACCGTACAACATTTCTTTGAATCATTGCAAATTCAAAGACACCAGCATTTAATTCATCCATTTCCTGAGTGAGGAAATTATCCGACGGCGGGTAATTTATCTCGTTGTAAGGGAAAGAATAAGATGCAATGCTGCTCTGCAATCTTCAATGTTAAAACAATAGATTCGAAGATTATTTGAACTTGGCAACACCGGCTTTTGAAAATACATTGCTAATTCGAGTTTTGAAAAGATGCATGATGATGGTGCAACAGCTAGAGGGAAGCCGATTTCAGATCTGTATCCTCCTGTGTAGACCACATCAACACCTTGCGGATCATCGAGCAGTGTGTTGAGTATCGATCACCACCTGCCGTTCATCGACTTTGAAAAGGCGTTTGATAGTGTCAATCGGGAATGTATTTGGCATAGCTTGCGCAGGAGAGGCATTCCTGATAAATTTATAGCAATTATCAAGGTTACGTATGATGCCTTCTGTCTCACAGAATAATGGACCTTCACCAAATGACAGCAAATGTGGAGAGGGAAGCGGACGTCGTTGGGCTGAAAATTAACTCGGCAAAAACAAAAATGATCAGCCTAGGACCAAACTCATCGACTCATAAACTGCTGGACAAACGGTTGAGAGAGTAGAGAGCTTCCAACACCTTGGAAGTATTGTTTCAGCCGGAAGAACCGAACTGGATATAGCCAGCCGAATAGGTAGAGCAAAATCTGCGTTTGGGATGCTATCTACAGTTTCACGAACACCGAGCTATGACTGTTCAGTTCCAACGTTGAATCCGTGCTGCTATATCGATGTGGTACCAAGAGTCCAAAAGTCCAACATTATTACTGAAAGAACACTCTATAAAGCACACTATATAGCCCACGTTTAGAAGCAAAATCTTGGCCTCTTTGGACGACTTATGGGTTACAGATACTGTGTCTTTCTGGAACAGGCTGTAATACTAACGAATCTACTAACCAGAAGAAGTAAGAGTTCCCACAACGATCCCGATGCTCCATTTCGATTCCTAGTTTCTTATGACCCATAAATTGATATTTTTTTTACATTCAACTACACACCTTCGAATACCTACCAAACGAAAGCGTTCACTTTCACAGCCCTCTTCTGTATATATTTCCGTGTATCTTTACTATTACGCCATGTGCTACATTGGATTATCATCTACATGCGTTACAACGATTCCCATAAAGAGTGTTAAGGAACCTATTATAATATGTTTCAAATCGTTTGGGATTAGATTCCTATATTCTCTGAGTGGAATTTTTAATGGGATAGCAGACGCGTATCCTCGTCCTTTAAAGAAGCAATACATATATAGGTGAGAGGTGGCTCTACGCTCTACGCTTCTTATCATTGAGTGCTGTGCTGAAGAAGATATAAAGCAATTCCTGAGAAGGGTCAGATTGGAAGGAATTGATAGCCAAAAAAGAATTTCCCTATAAGCACTTTGTTTTTTTCTTCTCCTTCAATTCCTATCGAGATGGAAACTTTAAAGGAGCACGAAGGAATAAAAAGAGGAAGAAAAAAAACTCCATTATTGTAGCAATAATTTGAGAACTACCTGGGCGATGAAATACGAAAGGAGGCAGCAAAGAAAAAAGGCGAGAAAATTATAATAACTTTTCCTTTTTTGCAAAAATTTGTTTGAAATGCCCCGGCTTAAGGAGCTATTGTATTCCTGGCAGGAAAAGCGAAAAGTTGAAATGTTAACTGGTAAAAAAGTTTACCTCCTTCGTGTGCTCCTTTGATGGTGTGTGCATCTTCTTTGACTTTATTTTGGCAAACAAGGAGATTTTTTCTTTGCCTGTCTTATTCATGGCTTTCGCGTGTAATATCTCTTTTATCTGGGAACACATTTGAAAGAGATGAGTCTCCTTTGATGAGCCTTAATCATTTCTCACAGCATTTGGTGTTGTCTTAAGTCTTAGAGATCAGATGCTTATAAAAGCGATAGGATAAGGAGCTGGTCCTACTGCTTGCTTTGAAGAAATACATATGTGCAAAACCAGTCAAGGTCAAGGACAATTCTGTGGCCGGGGACACCATAAACAGGGAGTCAGTTAATGTGTTAGCAGTTTTAGTACTGTGTTCATTAAAGTGCGGGCACTTAATAGCTCAACATGGATTAAGATGACATAACATCCTGCGAACGATTTTCGTGTTGTAAATGGCATCAGTAGGGCGCAATAAAGCTGCTAGAATACTCTTTCCAGACCAATAAATATCAGCGAAATGGGGCATATTAAGGCGATTTATATACCACATATAGACCATACCTAAAGTCTGCAAGATGTAACATGTGGCAGAATACATGTGGAGTCATTTTGACGTCAGAATATTGGCACTAGTAGTAGGTAGGAAACTACCACGACAGGATTCTGACGACAAAGTGACACATACGTACGTAATCTTGTACATGCTTGGTTCTTTTTATGTTTATTTTGTAGGCAAATTGAACTTTTCCTCTTTGGTATACATATGGAACTTCAGTCGACGAACTAAATGATGTCGAGTTTCAAGTCGAAACTTACCATCATTTCATTTTGCCTTAAGCGAGCCGCAGACACTCGCACACGTAGCTCCGCCCTGGAACATTGAACATACCAAATACCAATATCTCAAACTTCTTTTGATATTGGTGAGACCAAATTTTTGGTTAACTGGAACCATGAAATTGATACTTGAACAAGTCCGCAGACATGGTTTGCGTACCAAGTTAACTCGCACCATGTTCGAGTGTCAAAATTAGGTGATTAGTTGCAACGAAAATAGACATAAGTCAGTCTAATTATAATGTTAATGTTCGAAGGTATAGCGACACAAGAACATCGACTGCGTAAGTAGTCTCAGAGTGCATCAAGACCTAAGGCGACCATTTTTTTTTGAGGGGATGTGGATGACATAAGATATGTCTGGACAGCTACAAATGGCCTCAACTTCACCTAACGAAACCCTTAGTGAAGGAAAACACTCAAAGAGTTTCCGCTGGCATGAAGTGTGCTTCAGGTCAAGAGTTGAAGAAGCTTGTTACAATGTAGACCCACGTCCAAGATGTTCAAGCATTTAAGCTGGATTCGAACCACAATCTCTAGAGAGAATGATATCATTTATACCATAGAAGCAACAAAGGGGTAGGATCTAAGGGCATGCTTAAGAAGTTACTGCCCGAGAACTTTCCGAATGACTGTAAGAAGAGACTATTAATTAAACTCCCGAACAAAGTTAAGAGAGCACTAAACACTTCAATCGTTCATTAAGAAGCCACAAGCAGCCCAAAGAGGCAGATTAGCAGTCCATTGTGACTACTACCATTCTGGCTACTTCAAGTCAGAACGTTGTCTATAAGTGATGCTTTTCTTTTATTCGAAATTATTCATAAAGGCGTAAAGAACTCTTCGTAAAGGATACGTAAAGGAGTTCCCACAGTGTACCAAGAACTAGAGGACCATTTCTCACGTGGAGTGGAAACAATCCGCAGCTCATTGCCCGCCACCATCCAAGACCATTTGTGTGCTGTGATAACTGGCAGGAAAGCCATAGCGCATGGCTTTCCCAGGATACCTGGAGAGGGATCAACGAATGAAAACAGCTAAGAGCTTAAATTGCAGCAGCAGGGAGGATCGATCTAGAGTCCCTGTATCGCATAAAGATAAGAGAAGTGCAGCGTAGCGTGAGACGTGACAAGCGCAATTACATCAATTCAGCGAGATGCGACAGCAGAACCGTTTACAGAATCACCAAAGAGCTTATAGGTGTAGCTTATAGGTATAGGTTATAGGCTTAGACGGTTCGTTGATAATATCGGATGAGGATTAACTGGAAGATGGAAGCAGCATTTTGCTTCGGTTCTAAACCGAGTATTCGCCAGCAATGTGTACCCAAGTCAGACTGAAGTGTCCGTAGAAAGAAATTACCGAATTCGCACCAAGTAAGGAAGAGATTATTACCGCGATCAAAGCACTGAAAACTAATAAAGCGTTAGGACTTGACCGCAAACCAGTTGAGGTATTTCAAGCTGCGCCAACGGCATCTACTGTTCCCAGATGATGTCCAGAGGTATCTGCGTGCCGCCTGCTGTTATCAAGATAATAGCTAGAATCATCCTGGATCATTCCGATCTGTCTACCACATCAACACCTTGCGGACCATCATCGCCATGAACGTATAGGCACAAGTGGCAGTAGATGGGTCACACTCTCCGAAAGGGTGACAGATCCATAGCTAACCAAGCGATGGAATGGAACCCGCTAACCCAGGGTGGCAGGATACGCGGCGGTCCTAGCAGTTCGTTGCGCAGAACAATTGAGAGATATCTACTCTTATAACCTGAAATCGACGGCATTTCACCATATAAGGAGATTAGTTGTTATGGAAAATGTACCAGCTCTAACATTAGTTCGGGCTATAGCATCCCCGCTGAAGGAATCTAACGGTAGAACCCCCTGGAAGACTTCAGAATTTTTTGTCAAACACAAGCACAAAATTGGCCCTAGACCAAAAAGACAATCTAAATTCTAGGAAACAAAAATAAGAAAAACCGAATTTCCATAACCACATTCATGCATCGGTTTTATGTTCATTGGACGCTCCTTTGAAAAGGGCGCAGCAGCAATAAAAACAGAAAATATGGAATTTCAATGGCTTCTCTGAATATTGTCACCCATAAACCGATACCGTATTGGTAAATTTAAGATTATGCGGTACTCAATCTAAAAATAATAGAAAAGCAGCTTACATACGCACTGTATGTCCTGCCTGTATGTCCTCCCCCCAAAAAGAGCACATTCCTAAAGGGTGACAGCAAAAAAAAAAAAGGACCCTTACTTACGATTGTGTGACTGTAACCAATCGGTAGGTAACATTGCCAATTTCACATTCGAAATGGAAGCACAAAATTTATTTCACAGCCATCCTGGCAAATTGATTTCAATTTTGATTTTCCATTTACGGTTGATATTGCGAACCATTTTGTCAACGGTATGAAATTTCCGAACCCAAGGATATTATGTCTCCAAGTTTCTTTTCGTTGTGCCAAAGTGTACGTCCTCCTGCGTACCTACATATAGCTCGTCCCAATTTATGAGTTTCCCACTTTATGTAATAAAATTTCTTCAGACAATTTGTGCTGTAAGTGTATCAGCTACAGGAAAGGGTAATCGATGAGGAGCCATCAAGTCATTCCTGAATGTGTGCAGGTGAATCTGCTTGCACACGCCCCCCAAGTAGAAGAGCATACTCTTTTGTATAGAACGTGTCATCCTTTGCATGCGTAACGTAAGATGCTTCTAGTTTTCAGAGAGAGTTCCTTCTCCGACCCGACAAAGATGTGGACTACCAACTTTTAACAACGTGTCGAGATGACGGGTAACAACAGAACATAAATCGAGATCTTGGCATCGTCTTCTTCCTGGTGACCCTGTCTCGGTAGCGTATACAATTTTTGATGTCACTATACTACACTTCGAGGAGACAACGTTTTGTGTTTCTTTTTATTTTTTTGAGGAGAATGTCACTGCCAGAGGATGACAGTGTAACAATATGAGCTACAACTCGTTTTACGTCCACACATTGCTTTTATCTTTCACATGGCTGTAGTGCGGTGACCTACTGGGCCCTATTCATCGGAAGAAGTACTCAAATAAATATGCATAGAGAGTCAAATGGGATTAACCTTTCTGTCAATTAGTCCTTGGACCCACAAGGGTATTACAAGGGTAGGACACACCAAGTCAGTGATTCCAGTCAGAAAAATTCAAAAGAAGTGACGACTAAACTTTACTAAAGAAAGTTGTAATAAATTCTAATTAACTTGTAAATTAGCAAAAATTTGGTTATGGACATCCAGTCCTCGGGAACGGGAGAATGTTTCACACTTGAATGGTTACCGACATCATTAAAAGGTCGAATAATGTATAAAATGTTAGCTAACGTCTGACAGAAATCTTGAATAAATTTGACATAAACTGTCATCAACTCATTGTAGTGGCAATGGACACGTTCCGCATTTTAGACTCTAGGTAGTTAAACGTTTCTGATTGAAATGTTTAGCTAACATAAATTGTGACAGAAAAATAAATTTGACATAAACTGAACTAAATAAATAAAAGTGATATAAGGCCTTACTATCCGAACATACTGCGGTCCTGAACTGCGCTCCCCATCTTTTGTGCGTTAGTAATGTCTTTGATATTTCTCTTCTCTCTATTTTTATTATTTTTACTATTTCACCCTTTGCCACTCAGTTAAAAAAAAATAATAAAAGGACCTTGAGAAGCATAATAGTCATCCCTCCCATCTCATCATATTTCTGCTTACACTGTCCCGCATTGTATGCGTTCCGTTTCTCTATAAAATAGGGAAAGGATGCCACGATAATGACATTGCTTTACATAATAAAAACTGCTGATGGAAATATCTGGCTTTTGCACCTTCCTTACAATGGTAATGGGTCCTCCTTCTATACATACCTATACAATTGTTGTTGTTTTTGTAAGTGGTAAGGTTGAAATGCTTAGGGCGGTATTCTACTCTCCGAAAATAAAAAGGGAGAGAATGAATCCAGTTGCATTCAGTAATAGGGTCCTTTAGGTGGATAACGAGCAGACTCCCTTTTTGTTGGGTTGATCTAGGGGATGTATAGGTAGTAAAACACTACAGCAACAGCAGGTTACTGATGTGTACGACAATGGAAATGAAGCAACTTAAGTAACAAATAATATGGAGTGAAAGTACAAAAGCAGCAAATAAACTGACGGTTATCATGCTGTTAGAACGTCTTAACGATGATTCTACTGCTACTGCTGCTGCTGGTGCTGGCAGCAAAACACTGATGTGCGTTTGGTAGTTTGGCTATGAAAGTTAGATGCTGGTTAGATAGTATAGTCTTAATTTAAATGAACAGTACTTTGGGAAAAGTTGTTACAAGTAAGAAGAGTGTCCAAGAAGTTGAATGACCATGGTTGGGGGGGGGAGAGTTGAGCTGGAGGATGTGTATCTGGGTAACTAAGAATTGCCATGCGATTGTTGTTTATGGGATCGTTCATTACTTGAAGAGTAAAAGAGTAAGTGGATGGATCCTTTTTATTTGTTCCTTAACAATGCAAGGTAGTTCATTTGATAAGCAAGTATAAGAAAGAGAACCTGTTTGTTTTTAACACAAGGGTAAGTTGCTTCCAAAGAAGTGGGACTTCCTTTAGAGGACATTTTATAGATTGATATTAAAAACCCTTTCTTTCCTTAATTTAAACCTATGTAACAAGGGAATAGACTTCTCAAGAAGCTATCCAAGCAGAGATGAGTAGAAAAATTGTAATCAACCTACACTACGAGCGCTCCAAAGTAAGCTGTTGAGGATTCGGAACAAGTCAAGCTCTATTGTGAAACTTCTGAAGGACTGATGGTGAAGAAACTGCGTGAGGATCTGTTTTTTTTTTTTCCTACACAATATCACAAGGCAGCAGAAAATATCAGAGAGGCTATACCACCAAACGCTGGCTTCTTTTTTGAAGCCCTGGACATTCATTCAACAACTCGATTAATACTATTCCATTGTTCTGGTCGACTTTAACAACGAGTTCTACAGACGCTATAGGGATGAAAAATCAGCGATTAGTCCCTTCCTGTGCTCTGCAATCGTCAAATTCAGAAAGAAGGACAAAAAGGTGAATGACTTTTTGGTGATCTAAATTATCGCAACAACGCATGGCTAAGATTAGCTTCTTCATACAATGGAGTAAAGTGTTTTACCAGTTGAAGGGACCTAACTTATAATTATTGCATAAAGCGTCCGAATCGTGATAGCTAATGTCATAATCGAATGAAAATTCTGCTTGCACGCTGTCAAAATTCGAGCGCACCCATAATGCACTAAGGAAACATGACCGTATGTTATATTTTTAGCCATTCTCAGGACTCCAGACAAAATGTGCGCTTAAAACCGCTCTCTGCGTATGGGAGCAAAAGTGAACGAAACAGAGCGAAAAGTTTTTAGGTCCGTTGCGTACTTTTTGCACTAAAATTCGTAGATTATCAAAATTCGAAGAGTGGAGGTGAAATTCTCTCAGAAGCAGCTAATATTACGAAAAAGTAATCGAACGGGTTTAAGAAGAAAAAGTTGAAAATACACTGGTTTGACAGCTTTGACAGTTTTCGTAAACCAGCCCACAGAAACTTCTTTCACTAAAATTCGTAGCATGGGGACATTTCATATTCTCTCGTGAGCGCTGTCTTCTGTGAAAAGTAAGAAAATGCAATTGAACATGTTCGTGTTGAACGCGTTCCGAGCCCATGGTTGAACAACTCATTCAACTGTTGAGTAGCCTCGTACAGTTGATCAACTGCGTTTTCGCTGTGGTTGCACTACTAGTTGGTGCACATGTTGATACTTTCATACGATAGACGTGCTGACATAAGCTTTGTTCAGTGACTGAAAAAGTAGCACAGCACAGAACAGAACAGCACAAGTTTGAAAGAACTATCAGAACAGATTAGAACAGAAAAGTACAACCTCCTGTTCAATGAGATAGAACATATCCCAAAGCATTCTTTTTCGTTTCTGTCAAACGTATTAGCTCGCAAATAATTTTCGTTATGACACTTCTCACGAATATGTTCTACCCCAAAAGTAGGTGCAGAAAAGAGTGTGCTGGACTGTGCAGTACAGACTCATTGAACAAAGCTATTATTACTCTCCCGTGAGCTAGAAACAAAACATTGATGTGCGGGAACAGGGACAGAAATTAACAATTTTTCGTAAAATTTCAACCGAACATAAACCTAAACTAGTCATCGAAATGAATCCTCAGTTTTAAGTTATTGATTCTAGGTGTAGACTTGTGTAACACACTGTAAGCTCCAGTTTGTTTATTTACTTATAACGAATTTAAATATTTCTGATGACACATATTCAAAACGAAGCTTAACTTGTACCAGCACATTATCATCAAAAATGTCACGCGAATTTTAGATTCAAGGCCTTAAATGATTGTATTGCTCCTCTTGTTGTCGACTAAGGTGCTAAGTGTCTGCTAAAAAGACTTAATAAGTGAACTGATATGCTTTGAAACTAGAAAAAGAATAACTATGCGGGAAAACGTATTTATCGAGTAACCTTTCGCCATGAATGACTTCTAAGACTAGACATTAGGAGAAACATATGTACGTAAGCATTCTAAGCCTATTTCATCACATCTAATAGTTAAGCTAAACAGTTCTTGGCACCTGAATCCTAAGGCTTAAACGAAAAGAACAATTGGAATAAGGTAGACTAAAGCCGAGAGTGAGGTATGGAAATTGTGAACATTAAACGCCAACAATGGCAACTAGAAACGGGAACAACTCAAACACTATGCTACCACTTCACCACAGAACCTGAATGAAAACGTAATTAGATCTGATTCACTAAACAAGTTTGCTGTTTGCTTACACTCCCATTTCGAGTCACTTTCTTATCATTTCACCCGCTGACCTCTAAATGCCCCCACAAATTAGCACTCACAGCAAACAAATCTTTAGTTTTTGCATTTTTTTATTGATTATATACCGTGTTTAGCTTAAGTTTAAATATCTTATATTATTTTTTTTTCACTTGCAAGTGCTTGCTTTTTATTGTTAATATACTAAGCCTAGAGTACATGAATACATAGTAAATAAATTCTTGGTACATTAGACGAAATGTATGTCTCATTTGTTCGATTTAAGGCTGACAACATGCAATTTTCCTCATTCGCCTTTTGACAAATTCAAACAAACAAAAAGGGGAAACGAATGGTCCAGGCGATTCCAAGAATTCAAAGAGAGAATATAGTGTAGAAGGTGTGTTAGAGAATGTACAGCGAAGCGACTAGTTTAGTATACAAAAGAACGTAAAACGAAAAGAGAACGAGAGCCGGTCACAGGGCAAGGCAACAACAGCTTACGACCTCAGGGAGGCGAGTCTGTGCTGCATTTCTTGCAGTTCCTCTTCCTCGTCTTCGTCGTCTTCGATAGCGCTGGGTTCTGCCTTTTCGACGGTGGCTCCTGTTGGCGGGAGTGGAGCCTCACCCAGTTTGCCTTCGGTGATTTCCCACAAAACTTTGTCCACTTCCTTCTGGGCTTGCTCCTCCATCTCCTCAGAGTCCTCCAGGGAATCCATGGTCTCGTCGAGCATCTCATCGATGATACCCGCTTTCATCATTTCCTTGGACATGTCCCGCATGATACCCGCCAGTTCGGGGTAACGTACAAGCGATTGCATCGCTTGCATAACCTCGGTGGACTTTTGAAGGGAGCCCGCAACACGGAGGGTAGCTGAAACAAGAGAGAGTCATCGGAAGGGAGGCCGAGAAGCCGATTGAATACCCACATAACTGATTCTTCATTTGCATTTGCACAGAGTTAAGGTGCGCCTTGCTTGTGTAGATTCGGGCGATGGCTTTGCGGGCGCCAACAATCTCCTTGGCGAGGATGACGCAAGTGTCACGGTCGCCCTTGGTGGCGGCCTGCTTTAGAGCACGCTTGACCTTCTCCTCTTCGCGCTGGATACTGCGTATCTGTCGGTCCAGTTGGTTGCCCTCTTTTCGGATCTTGTGTGTCCATTCGTTGACCTAGAATTGGAGTTTCACTTGAGAAAGTCGATCAACCCAAAGCAGAATACAGTGGTTTACCTGCTCCTTGGGGTCCTTGGACTGTGTTTTACCAAATAAACCCATCCTGAGTATGTTTTCAAGTTAAAATTTTGCGATGTTTACAAAAAATGACTCATAAGTGTTGTGTTCGATGGGATGAGAGAATTTTTGTGGTGTCAAATTGTGACAAGTGCGTTGTCAAGGTTGCCAGAGCAGGGACTGTTTGATTCGTTGTCGCGCGAATTGTTCAGTGCAAGTGGTTTTTATTTTCTGGGAGAGTTATGATTTATCCATGTTTTCATAATGACTGGACTAGTAATTACCAATTACGTCATACGTGATAAAGAAGAATGAAAGGAAGCTGAAAAGTGTACAAAGACGACAGTTGAGCGCTGAGCTGTTGATCAGCGCAGTTCGACAGCGTGATCTTGTCACTGGTTATATATAACTTAGCTTCTAGAATGCTTGCTCACTTTTTTTGTTGGGATAATGCAGTGACTGATGAAATGTGTTAATATTCGCACGTAGTGTGCTTGGTCGTAGCCCAAAGATCTAATGAATTAAAATATGTAGGGCAAACCTGCATGTCTAAAAAGCTGAAGTTTCCATAATTAAAAATGAATCGAACTATAAATTAGTTCTTAAATCTAGTGCAAAAAACCTAGGACTACGCAACGCAAATCGTCAAGAGAGCGTGATAAGGAGCCTACGTGCACTGAATCACAAAATGTAATCAAAAAATTATGAATAATAGTATAAAATTTACATTCCAAACGTAGTTGTAGATGTTTTTCTGCGGATAAACAATATAATTTAAAATATTTCTACTCGGTTCTGTGCAATGTTTTAAAAAGAACATTTATTCGTAATATTCAAAGTTTTCCTTCCTACTGTACCACCACTGACATTTGACCATCTGACATTTTCGCAGTTATCAGGGCGAAGGAAAAAGTGTGGTTACGTTTGTTAAGTCAAACTGACAATTGCATCACGCACGTCGTGATGTAAAATTGAATTTCCTTTTTGAAAATTCTATTTATTTTTAAGTACATAATACCCGTGATATAATGTTAAACTCAAGACGCGGACTTGGTATATTATGTTCCGCCACTCAAACTCTGTCAATATCTGCAAAAACATTGCAGCGACATCGTTACGTTCTCTCCAAATGCGTGCACCTTTCCGGCTATCATCATGCTCGTGGCAAAAAACCAGATCGTAACAATGTTTCGACTCTCTTCAAACCGGTGTTTGTCCGTCCGACAGACGATGAGATAAACGTTGGAGCCGAACTAGTCGGGAAGCTGGATAAAACTGATTTATTGAATACACTCAATAAATTTACGCAGAAACGTGAGATAAAGATGCTATGCATTGAGAATGGACTGGACAGTGAGTCAAAGAGTGGCACATAAAACTTGGGTTCTAATAGCGATTTGTTAGCTTATTTGCAGCATCAGGCATTTGCCTCGTTCAGAAGATACTGCATCGAGGCAGAGAACCTCCCAGTCGATCTACACATCACGATCAGTGACATTCTTCAAGGATCTGGACACATTGACGATATTTTTCCTTATTTCCTGCGGCATGCTAAGACCATCTTCCCCCACCTGGACTGCATGGATGATCTGAAGAAGATCTCGGATCTAAGAACTCCAGCCAATTGGTATCCTAGTGCGAGGGCGATCACAAGAAAAATCGTCTTTCATGCGGGCCCCACGAACTCGGGGAAGACGTATCACGCTATGGAGAGATTTCTCACAGCCAAATCTGGAGTCTATTGTGGCCCTCTCAAGCTGCTGGCCACCGAAGTGTTCAACAAAGCCAATGAAAAGGTGAGTTATGTCGCGAAAATGTTTGAAATGTGTGTTATCCTCTTGATTCTAGGGAACCCCCTGCGATCTGGTCACCGGCGAGGAGAGAAAGTTTGGCATAAATGAGAATACACCAGCATCGCATGTCGCCTGCACAGTGGAGATGACTTCTGTCACCACTCCATGTAAGTAGGAAGATGGTTCTTTCTTAGATTGTGCTTTAGGAGTCTCGTTTCTTCAGATGAAGTCGCTGTAATCGATGAGATCCAGCTTCTTAGGGATCACCAACGAGGTTGGGCATGGACAAGGGCCTTCTTAGGTTTAATCGCCGATGAGGTGCACGTCTGTGGAGAAGCTGGGGCATTAGAACTCCTTCAAAAGATCTGCGAGACCACCCATGAGACTGTCGAGGTGCACACGTACAACCGCTTGACTGAGCTCACAATAGAGGACACAGCTCTCGGAACACTGGACAATGTGGTGCCAGGAGACTGCATCGTGTGCTTTAACAAGAACGACATCTACTCAGTGTCGAGGGAGATTGAAGCAAGGTAGGATGCGCATAAGCGCCTTTCCTTTGACTGATAACCATGGCCAAGTTCATTCCAGGGGCAAGGAAGTAGCTGTGATCTATGGAGGACTACCTCCGGGGACTAAACTAGCGCAGGCAGCTAAATTCAACGATCCGGAGAATAGTTGCAAGGTGATGGTGGCCACTGACGCAATCGGAATGGGACTCAATTTGTAGGTACAAAATCCATCGTTTGTGACATATGTACGTCTGATGTTTGTCCTCTCTTTTAGGAGCATTCGTCGCATAATCTTCTATTCGATTATAAAGCCATCAATGAACGAAAAGGGAGAGCGAGAGATCGATACGATTTCTGTCTCTCAGGCGCTGCAAATTGCCGGCCGAGCAGGGCGATACAGAACGCAGTGGGAGCATGGTTATGTGACGACATTTAAGCCGGAGGATTTGAGTACCCTAAAGGGTATTTTGGAACAAAGTCCTGAACCGCTGAAACAAGCTGGATTGCATCCAACTGCCGATCAAATTGAGCTGTATGCGTATCACCTGCCCAATTCCACGCTAAGCAATCTCATGGTAAGAATCGGGTGGGGTTTGGGTATTGTATTGGCCTAGATCTAGGTTAGGAGTGCTTTACTTTGAGCGTAGGGCCTACGCTCGTGGCATGTCGTGTCGTTAGTTTAGTTTAGTATACACAAATGCGGCACGCAAAACAATCTTCAAAAAGTAAAGAGCCTCTATCTAAACAAAGCCAAATACTTTCGATCCATTTCAAGTTCCCTTTTGGTCACGCAATTGGCTTCAGCTACCCGACAGAAATTTGTTTGCTTAAGACAACACAATTTATTTGATTTTACATAAACGTTCTTTTAAACAAGCAATTTTGCATATACCTTTATAAATTCATGTCCCATTGGTGGAAAAAGTACTTGTTTGTCATTGCCAGGTTCACGATAATCCTCAAATCGAAGCTCATGTATGCATTCGAAACCCAGCTTCTCGGCTATTGCCGCTGATTTCCAATTTGTACAATAACAATCGTAGACAGTATAACCCAATTCTTTTGCCCTTTCCGCCGATTTTTGGGAAAGCTTACGTCCAATGCCCTCATATCGAATATCCTTCTGTACAGCTAATACATGACCATGGAAAACCTTGTCAACCTTAAATTTCTCAAACACTTTTGCTTCTCGTTCCAAAGTTGCCGTTATTGCCGAGATTTTTGCCCATTTTGTGCCAGGAAATTGTGCGGCTTCCTTCAGCATGAGCTGTTCTTCATCTGGACCTTTTGGACCGCCTAGAAGTACACCAGTTAGTTGATCGCCATTAAAAGCAGCTACACACGTTGAAGGTTTATTCTCCAAATAAGAAAGTAAAACCAATTCATGTTGTATATCGTGTCCCGGTGGACAAATGGCATTAGCCAACGGTTCGTTTGGAAAGAATTGCTTACGTAGAAGCTTTAAAACGACATCTTTACACTTTGGGGTTAGAAGGCGGTACTTGATCATTTTCTTTCCAAGATCGTACTGTACACCACAATGTTATGTAATAAACTAACGAGAATATGCAATTCTTATTTTTTTCTGCTTGACATTTTGCTCCTTCTATCAACAATCTACAAGTAATTTTGTATGCAATCTGATGTTTCAGCCAAATCAAATGGGAGCATCACTGAAACTGTATTATTAGCTAATTGATTATGTTGTGCGCTATAATTTTGTCAATTAAATGACTAAATGGATAGCTTATGAGCTTCGCCTCCGCCTATCTTGGGTTACCCAACAAATTTCCCCTTCTGCATTCCGTACAATTGCTTAACTTCTTGCTGTGCTATTAGATATTGTTCAATTCGCTCTGAAATCTCTTGAGTCCCTCTTTCTACAATCAATCATATTCTCTTTCAGGACATATTCGTTTCTCTTAGTACTGTTGACGATTCCTTGTACTTTATGTGCCAGATAGAGGACTTTAAATTTTTAGCCGAAATGATTCAACATGTGCCACTTCCACTGAGAGCCCGCTACATCTTCTGCTGTGCTCCAATCAATAAGAAAATGGCTTTCGTTTGCTCAATGTTCCTTAAGGTATGCTAAATAGTAACATTTCTCCCCCCCCACTCAGCTTTTAATAAAAAACTTTAACAGATTTCCAGGCAGTACAGTCGAAGTGAGCCAATATCGTACGAGTTTATAGCTCAAAACTGTGGCTGGCCCTTGGGTTTACCGCGGACAATTCTAGACTTGGTTCACTTGGAGTCAGTATTCGATGTTATGGATCTGTACCTTTGGTTGAGGTAAGTATTTAAAAGATTTTCTGTTGTGTTCTATGAACTGAATTGAGTTTACCTTTTTTAGCTATCGTTTCACAGACATGTTCCCTGACGCAGCTAAAGTTCGTGTCGCTCAAGGACAGCTCGACGAAATCATCCAACAGGGTGTGTTCCAAATCACACGTCTTCTTAAAAATACTGAGGCCAATCAGCAGTCGGGTGATAGCGAACCAACGTATCACATGCGAAGAACTACTTCTACCAAAGGTGAGACTCAAGCGCTTCTCCCCTTTAAACTGAACTTAATAACGTTTCTCGATAGAACCTCGTTTACCAGCAAGTACACGCGGCAGACTCACCGAACGCCTGTTGGCACAAGGTCTACTAACACCAGGAATGCTAAGTGAATTACGCAAAGAATGGGGTGAACAACAACAAAGTCGAAGTAGTAGCCCTTTGGATGATAGTGACGACGACGACGATCATCCGAAGAAGTCTCGCAGAAAGCGGAAAAAGTAAAATGTAACTTGGACGAATTCGCCGTGTAAATGATTAAAATTTTTAGTTGCAATCTAGTATAGAATACAAATTGTTGTTGTTGTTGGTTTTACTGTTGTCAATTTATTGCCTGTGAATAGTATTGATGTATAGAGAGGAAAAGCGACAAACTTGGAGTGCGTGCTGATTATTATGCAGTCGCGAGGCGACAGTGTAATTGCTTCGCGCCAAATGGAATAACATATGAGGAGATTATTAATTGAAAGGCACAACAACACTGGAAGGCGCCTTGTTTCAATGAGACGTCCAGTTGGCCTATATTGTTGCTTATGCTTGAGCTTGGATGCAGTTTTTAGAGTGCGTCATTGAATTGATTATTTTTGTTTTTTGATGTATCAATGGAATACCGTATACAGGTGTGTGGAGTGTGTGCTGGTCGTTGCCCTATTGACGAATGGAAGGGCAGCGAGTGTGTTTACTTTAGTTGGTCCGTTCAAAAATACAATGAGACATCTTTTCGCAAATAGGAATATGGATATCTTATCAAAGGGATACCTCGTTTCGTTTAAAAAAGAGTTCCGGGCGACTAGTAGCATGTTGTGGTTGTCTCCACTCAACATTTTACTGCTAATAGAGCAATTATTCACACCAAGGTAAACCATATGACTAGGCAAATGGTATGAACTTCCTGGAGGGCTGATAAAGCACTAAACTCTGGTCACATCGCCAGTCAATTAACTTCGACGCGTGAAATGGTCAGAGTTCCTACAAACATGTAATAAAGAAGAAACTTTGGGCAATCCTCAAAGAAGTCTTTAACACCACCAGACGTAAGAACCTTACAGCTACGCCCTACGCATCTTTATGTCGCCAGTTCATTGAACACCCCTCTCACTGTAAAAGCCAGAGAGATCGCTCCCGACTCTACTCCATACCCCTTCCTGCCATCTGAAGTCGCGCTTGATATTTTCAAAGCAAAAAAAAAAGCCAAGAGTACACACGGAACGATCTCAACGATCTTGTTAAACCTCCAAAGACTAATAGGTATCTTTTAAATGACCCAAGTGCTCAAACTATAGTTTCTATCACTGGAGATCACCTATCAAGAATTTTGGATACTTTTTAAGCCGCGCAAGCTCATATCGCCCGATGTCCCTTCAATCAGCAGTGGCTGAGTCCTAATTCCACCTCAACTTCACACACATCTGCAGTTAGCTGAGCACCAACAGAGTGAAGAACTAGTACCTCATAGAGCCCTCTCTGAGATCACTATACGCACATAACACAAGGCTTCAACTAGCCACAACAGTGTGATCGCACGTAGACTTATCCAAAGCAGTTGGCACAGGAATCTCATGCAGGAGATCTCAGATTCTCAACTTTCTCATTAAAACACCGGGTTGTGAACTACCTACCTGCCTTCCTCGCATCTGAGGTAAATCAATCCCCAGGGTGGAGTCCTATCTTGAATCATCTTCAACCACTACATGTCGAAACTCTCCGCACAACCTCCTGGAGCTAAAAATCGTTTCCCATGCTGATGACTAATCCATTCTAACCTCCGGTAAGGATATCCAATCCATCTGCAATAACATTGAAAAGCTCGAAGAGTTCTTCACCACTCGTAGTCTCATATTTGTCACCAGAAAAATCCTTATCCACTTTTATCACCACCTGGTCAAAAGAGATCCATCACACTCCCGAGTCAAGTCTGATATTAGCTCTAAGACGAGTTAAGATACCTGAAGAGGAACTCCCGA
Organism: Chalcosyrphus nemorum; assembly: GCA_949716465.1. Taxonomy (NCBI): domain Eukaryota; kingdom Metazoa; phylum Arthropoda; class Insecta; order Diptera; family Syrphidae; genus Chalcosyrphus; species Chalcosyrphus nemorum. The sequence goes on from OX454333.1 coordinate 26,702,012, forward strand.
AACATATTTTCAGTGCTCTCTACCATGAAATTTAATTGCTAATGAATGAATATTCCTGAAAAGTATCAGGGAACTATTGTACAAACAGCCCTTAACACCGTACACAAATAGGCGTGATGACCTAGTCTCGAAGCGAATCTAAATTAAACGGGAGGTGGGACTCTTCTTCTTCTACAAATGGACTGAGTTTGACGCCATACTTTCGGTAATGCTGCAAAAATCACTGGACTAGGTGGTCCCGCCGGTAGTTCTGATCTATAGAACCTGTATTCTCTTTAGCCCCGTTCCTCTGAGCTGGAGACGTGTTTGTGTTTTGTACATTTCGAAAGTTCCGACAATTCACCCACGGATGGTTCGTTCGAGGAAGAAAAGGAGACCTTCTACAAGCAGTTGCGAGCTGTTTATAGTGCAACGCCCAACGGCGACATTGTCATCGTGACAGGCCTAGGTAGGACGGCGCGGATTAGGCAACCGCAATGACAACGGCGAAAGATTTGTTGACTTTTACAACGCAAATCGTCTTGTCATAGGTGGCACCTTGTTTGAGCACTAGACCTGCCATAAAATCAGTTGGGTGTCAACTGACAGGCAAGCAATTTCCAACCAAATTGACCAATTTGCTATCAGTCGTCATTTTAGAAGTAGTCTTCTAGACGTCCGAAGCAGGCTAGGAGCAGACATGGGAAAACGTTTACACTAGCTGTTAAGTCACCCTATTTTTCTTCTGGGACTAGCCACAGCAACTGCTGTGCCCTATCTATCAGGAGAATGAAGAATCCCCCTTGGTTGCAACGAACCCAATCTAACCTTGCACTTCCTGCTTTTTACTTTATATTGATCTACTAGCTCTGTTCCTAAATGTACCTTGTGCACAGGTGAAAACTAACATGTGAAACATGTTTCCGAGGTACCTGAGGGTTCACTGTAAGTACCCATGTCCTGCTTCTAGTCAATTCTCCAGTTAGTAACTTATAAGTAGTTGATAAAAGACTAAAGGGGCGATCGGCTACCTACAACAATCGTGGATAAAAAGATTCAAAAAAAGCACTGATTTACTCTCGTAGCTTGATCATCAGATCATTGAAATCCCCAGAGCCTACTTAGATAAATAATGCAATTACATGCAGCCCAAGTTCATGTCGATCTCAATTAAAATTCGGACACTTCATGGCTGGCATCTAACTTTGTGCCACTATCCTCGACATTATGTTGTCGCCTGCTACTGGTCTCACCAAAAATGGAATAAAACTTAACATTCCCATATAAATATTGTGCACTTGTGCATTGACAAACTCTTATGGAGTTGATCTTGCCCCAGCTTCATCAGAGACTAGACTTTTTTTTATACACCATTTTCGGAATTCTAAAGTAATAAAGTAGCCCCCCACGACTCTCTCCGAAATGTGCATTCGCAGAAGCAAAGGTTCTTCGCCGGGTCAACAGAGATCATAAAAACTGCTCCTAACGACTGTGGTTACATTTTATTCTCACACATCGCTATCCATTGTCCGAAGAGAGATCATAAAATGCTCAGCCAAATATACAAACAAAAAAACAACAAAATCAAAACCATGGAAACACATGCGTTCTTGTCATACAAGTATAGTGTAGTAGTATTCACCTATTTGAGTATTTGAGGGGAGATCATAGCGCGAGCGGCCTTTGTTGCTGTTTTTATTTCGTTACTCGTTAGAAGATTTCACAGCCAAAACGTCTTCAACAAGATGAATTTCGGTTGTATACCTATCTTTTGAATACATTCGAGAGTTCACTTCTCTTTAGTTGCGTTTGAAGCAATTTCGTGAACGGTCTACTACAACGGTTCAAAATTTTTTCCGAAAATTTTTTGTCAAATTTTTCTATTTTCTAATTTTTCGATTATGTGCTTGTTTTGACAGTGTATTATGAAATTTAACAACAAAATAGATTGAATTTTCAAAAAAACCAAAGAAAAAAAAAAGTGATAAAGTTTTTCGAAAAAACCCAAGTGTTTCTTGCTTTGCCTCGAGTGATGTGTGGTTTAATTCGGAAAAATCTCGAATATCTTGAAATTTCAAAGTCCCAAAATGTCTTAAAAGGACAATGCGGCAATAAATTCAATTGTTTCCGCTCCATTTCCAGTGATTTGTTGAACGTAGCTATTTCCATAATTTTTAAAAGAAATTCATTTTTTTTAGACAATATGTAGCGATGATGAGTCAAAAACGCATGGAATAATGAATGTGTCATAAGACACAACACACGAAAGAAATTTACAAACAAAAAAAAAGTCATTAAGTATATTCACTCCGCGGGCCAATTTATATATTTTTTTCCTTTTTTTTCTAAAAATAAAATTAAAAAGCAAAAAAGAAAAAAAAAATGAAATGAAAATTTTGAAAAACTTTGAGTACACACCGGGAAACGTGTGTGGAAACTTGGACGTTTTATATATTTACACGTACATCATAATTTTTGTTGTTGAATTTGAGTTTTTTTTTTTTTTGGGAAAAGAGGGAAATTTTGAATTCGTTACAAGTTTTTTGGAAACTTTGTGAAAAAATTTAGTTTTAAGAGAATCGACTTTTGTTTATGTCGGCGCTATGATTACTCTCTCTTATTTGTCTGAACGCGGAACTTATGGGGGGTTTTTGGACGCCGCCGGCTGTGCGCACAGCAGCAGGTTGGTCAGGTTGGGAAATGCAATGGAAGTGGCAGGCTAGAAACGGGTGCTAGACATTTAAATGTTTTGTTATGATTCCCAGGAGAGTGAGAATAAAAAAAAGAAGAAGGAACATTTATTTGTTTATTTTCTTGTAAACATTGTCTACCTAAAGTTGGTAGAATTATTTTTGTTTTTAAATTTTTTTGTTAGAGCATGTCATACTCGAATGATGGGAGACGTTAACGTTAACGTTAACGCTTCGTTTCAAAGGATGCAGTACTATTACATATTACATTGTAGATTGAAGGTAGAGGTAGGAATTTGTCACCTTGTCACTGCGGCCTCTGTGAGCTAATTGTGACTTACATAGCGACCTGTGGAATTTAATGTGCTAGCCCAGTAGTTAACCAGAAGTAAAATTGAGGCTTTCGATGAACCACAATAGCGCCCCACGTTAGGTTAGGTTAGGTTCATCCTCTGTACAAACCACTTAAAGGAAGTGAGTTACCACATGAACCAGGTATCCACCAATTTTACTGATATTTAAGTAATGAACGCCAAACTTCTTCTTCACAACTTCAAGCGTTGCATCGCTTATGCGGCTCTGATATATCGATGTGGTTTAGTTCTAGCAGAGAGAAGATTAACATCGCTCTATACCTGAGGTCATTAAAGGTAACGGTGTCTCCTTCCTCATTTCCACAAAGTTGTCTATGATCGTCCGGCTTAAATTCCTACATCAGCACAGTCTTATACAGATGTAGGCTTAAATTCAATCGCAAAGTAGCCGGGATGACTCGCTGATCCGGTCAAAATCTTTATTCCTTTTTGATACTTTTTCTTCATTTCACACCAATCTCTGCCTGGTTGGTAGGTTATGCGATGAATTGCCTGCATACTGAAGCCATGATTACAACCGACCCCACGATGGAATTCATGTTGACTATTCACATCTGAACCGAAATTTTGATACATTTTTTTAATGATTTTCGCACGTTCAGTAATCGTGAAACAAGAACTAATAAAACGGAAAACTTTACTTAATATTCTGCCACCTTGATATCATTGATAACTTCCAAAGTTGCTGAAACATAACAATTGGAAATAGTATCATTGCTATCTGGTCACCTTTTACTTGGACGTCTGTTCTAAAAACATGTCACCTGTCATTAGCCTGGAACAGCGCTAGTGTGGAGATTGTGCTTCTATTGTCTAGTCCTGTCAGAATCAATTAAATTCCGCTGATACTTGTGAGACTATGCCATTACTCACTTGAAAAAGAATTTTGTGCGCGGACAGTGCCGCCAGTGGGGCAATCATAAGAAGAAAAGCACGCATCTTTGTTGCAAAGGCCCTTGGGAGTAGATCCACTGTTTGTCTCGCCTAACAATAATTGCGAAAAGAGTCGAACAGCCTGAGTATCAAGCTGTCAAAAGATATCACAATTAGACAAAATTATGTAAATATTTTCATTCGTTTTGACAGCTTGTGACTCAGAGTCAGACTCACAGTTCTGACCAGTCCTTAAATCTTGATGAAACGTTAAGACGCATTCACAATCAGCGTTAAATTACAGAAGCCAAATGTCAACCAAATTGAAGATGTCTGTCAGTATACGTACTTAGTCTTTGAGTATTTGCAAATGCCAGCCTGCAATATTAACTAAACTTAAACTACACAATTTATTTCATTTCACATAAACTTTATTTAGGTATTTAAACAACCAATTTTGCGTATGCCTTTATAACTTCGTGTCCCATTGGTGGAAAAAGTACTTGTTTGTCATTGCCAGGTTCACGATAATCCTCAAATCGAAGCTCATGTATGCATTCACAACCCAGCTTCTCGGCTAATGCCGCTGATTGCCAATTTGTACAGAAACAATCGTAGACAGCATAATCCAATTCTTTTGCCCTTTCCATTGATTTTTGAAAAAGTTCACGTCCAATTCCTTTGGTTCGAAAGTCCCTATGTACGGACAAAAGGTGACCATGGAAAACCTTGTCAACCTTAAATTTATCAAACACATTTGCTTCTCGTTCTAAAGTTGCCATTATTTCTAATATTTGTGCCCATTTTGTGCCAGGAAATTGCGCAGCTTCCTCCAGCATGAGCTGTTCTTTTCCCGGGTTTTTTGGGCCACCTAAGATTACCCCGATTAGTTGATCGCCATTAAGAGCAGCTATACATGTTGACGGTTCATTTGCCAAATAAGAAAGTAAAACCAATTCATCTTGTATTTCTTTTCCCGGTGGGTTACTGGCGTTCACCAACGGTTCGTCCGGATAAAATTGCTCACGTAGAAACTTTAAAATTTCATCATTATATTCTGGCGTTGTAAGGCGATACTTGATCATTCTTTTTCAGATTGTGTTGTCACGCACAAGGGTAAGTAGTAAACTGACGCAAGGTGATGCAAGGCTTATAAGTTACACGTATAACTTTTTACTAGTATAGATATATAATAGGTATTATCTTTCATTATATTTCATATAATAAATGTTTTCTCTCATGCAATTTGTTAATCACTGCACTTACGATCTTAATTATAAAATGAGTTCCAGCAGTTTCTACCCTTCAGATAAAATCAATGACACAAGGGCTAACATTGTTGCTTTAAATCGAACAGGTCAAAGAGTATAAGGATGACAAGAGGGCTTTTAGGTGTCAAACGCGCAACAAAGTACAGAGTAGCTCTTTTAGGGCGCTGAGGACGAAGATTACGGTATCTACGATATGGTGCACTCTGGGGCGTTTGCAAACCACTGCTGTTTGTTGAAATAATAAAGGCTGGGCCATAAGGCACTGACAAGTAGTCCAATGAAAGAGTTTCATTGTGTTAAAGTATTCTGAGTGCCTTTCCAAATGAAATCGGGAAGCGAAAGCCCTCTCTCGTGTTTTTTCTCTTCCGAAGGTAAAAGGAAACCTTTTTTTTGTCCAATGGAAAATGACATTAGACTCAGACTCAGACTTAACGAAACGTCAGAATACATTCAAAATCCAGATTGGAAGAGCCAAATTTCGGTCTAGTATAGTTAGTCTCTGAGTAGTAGGTGTTTGCGATATCGGACTACTTCGAACGCATTTCACAGCTAATTAAATTAAAATGACCAAAAATTATATATATTGTATTTTATTGCACATATACTTTGTCTTAAACAAGCAATTTTGCATATGTCTTTATAAATTCTTGGCCCTTTGGTGGGAAAAGTACTTGTTTGTCATTGCCAGGCTCACGATAATCCTCAAATCGAAGCTGATGTATGCATTCGAAACCCAATTTGTCGGCTATAGCCGCTGATTGCCAATTTGTAATATAGCAATCGTAGACAGTATAACCCAATTCTTTTGCCCTTTCCATCGATTTTTGGAAAAGCTGATGTCCAATTCCTCCAGATCGAAAATCCTTATGTATTGCTAGTACGTGCCCATGGAAAATCTTGTCAACCTTAAATTTCTCAAACACTTTTGCTTCTCGTTCCAAGGTTGCCGTTATTGTCGAGATTTTTGCCCATTTTGTGCCAGGAAATTGTGCGGCTTCCTTCAGCATGAGCTGTTCTTCATCTGGACCTTTTGGACCGCCTAGGAGTGCACCGATTAGTTGATCGCCATTAAAAGCAGCTACACACGTTAAAGGCTTATTTTCCAAATAAGAAATTTGATACAATTCATCTTGTATGTGGTGTCCTGGAGGACTACTGGCAATAGTCAATGGCTCATCCGGATATAAGTGCTTGCGTAGAAGCCTTAAAACGACATCTTTACACTTTGGGGTTATAAGGCGGTACTTGATCATTTTTTTCCTAAGATCGTACTGTGCACCACAATGCTTCGTGGGAAACTGACGTTCTAGAAAAAGTTATAAGTTATACAGGTGACTATCTACATCCGTATCTATGCACGTTTCTATTATGCAATTTTATAATCACTTTAGGTACTTACGATCTTAATTATAATAGTTGTTCCAGCTGCCTTTACCCTTCAGGTATCGTGCACTGGACACTGGGGCCCTACTCCTTCTATCAGCAATTACCAACAAAGTTAGAATGCAATACTGTGTTTTAGAAAATCCAAGAGACTTCCAAGTGTCACTGAAGCGATCTTGGTCATTTTGTAGATTGTGCTGTGCGATTTGCTTTGATTAATTAAATAACACACAGCAGATCAGTCGCATGTATTCAGATTTGACGCCGGTCGTCTGTTCTAAGTTACCCAACAAAAGGTCTGTTCAAGGACTAACTAAAATCATGAAAATTTACGAAATTTTACGAAAAATAGCACGTTACTGTTCGTCAAAGTTTCGTAGATTTTCACAGAAGACAGAGCTTACGAGAGAGAGTAAGAAATTTCCCCATGCTGCAAATTTTAGTCCAAGAAATTCATTTGGGCACATTAATGATTTCTGTCAAATCGTTGGATGGCGAAATAATTGCAAGTAATCAGCCCCATCGTGAATAAAAAGAGTGACGTGACTGACGTCTAAGAGAGAATAAATGAGTTTCACCGATACTATCGTATCGGAGTCTCCAGCTGTCAAAACGTATAAGAATTATTGCTACAGTAAAAATCTGAGTCTGAGTCTGAGTGACTGATTTATTTTCATTCGTTTTGACAGCTTGCGACTCAGTCTCACAGTTCTGATCAGTCCTTAAATCTTGATGAAACGTTAAAGTGCATTCACAATCAGCGGTAAATTACAGAAGCCAAATGTCAAGCAAATGTCTGTCAGTATACGTACTTAGTCTTTGAGTATTTGCAATACCAGGCTACAATACCTATAAACTAATTTAAGACTACACCATTAATTTTATTTCACATAAACTTTCTTTTAAACAAGCAATTTAGCATATGTCCTCATAACTTCGTGGCCCTTTGGTGGGAAAAGTACTTGTTTGTCATTGCCAGGCTCACGATAATCATCAAATCTCAGCTCATGTATGCATTCGAAACCCAACTCCTCGGCTATTAAAGCTGAATTCGAATTTGTACAACAACAATCGAAGGCAGGATAACCCAATTCTTTTGCTCTTTTTACTGTTATTTGAAAAAGGTCACGTCCAATGCCTCCTTTTCGAAAATCCTTGTGTACGGCTAAGACACTACCACGGAACACTTTGTTAACCTTTAACTTCTCAAACACATTTGCTTCTCGTTCTAGAGTTGCCGCTATTGCTAAAATTTGTGCCCATTTTGTGCCAGGAAATTGTGCGGCTTCGTTCAGTATGAGCTGTTCCTCATCTGGACCTTTTGGAAAACCCAGGCCTATACCGACTAATTGATCGCCCTTAAAAGCAGCATAAGAAGATGAAGGTGTATTTTCCAAATAAGAAAGTTGATAAAATTCATCTTGTATGCAGTGTCCCGGTGGGCTTCTGGCAATTTCCAACGGTTCGTCGGGATAGTAATGCTTACGTAGAAACTTCAAAACGACATCCTTACACTTTGGGGTTAGAAGGCGATACTTGATCATTTTTTCTAAGACTATACTGTACACCACAATGTTTAGTACTTAACTAACGAGAATATGTGACTATCTTCAACAGAGTATATAAATTTATCAATATATTAAAGAAATGCAAGTCTCTATCATGCAATTTTTAATCACAGTACTTACGACCTTAACAACTATAATAGTAGTTCCAGCAACTTTTACCCTTCCACTATCCTTGTGCACTGCTGTTTGTAAATATAATAGAAAACACAGAGGCCTTTACGGGCGGTTGTGGAATGGACTAATTTAGACAGTTATCTTAATTCTGTTTGTCATTTTGCGCCATCTATCAGCAATCTACAACTAATTTTGAATGCAATCTGACGTTTTATCAAAAAAACGGAAAAGGTTTAACCTACTAATAACTGGTGGCATGAACAAAGTCATTTTGTAGATTGTGTTGGACGATTTCTTTATGTTAATTGAATGACACTTTTTGAAAATAAAGCAACTATTTGACAGTTGACATTTAAGGTCATAGAATGTGCCCATGTAAATTGTATAGATAATTAAATCGCATGTCAAGACTATATTGATTCATGTCGAACGAATTCGTGGGTTGACTTCCTTAAGTCTTCGATGAATGGTCCTGGTGAATTCAACTCACCAAGGTGTCCGTTGAGGCCTGCTTTGGCGCATTATACGAGTCTGTCAAAGGTCCTTAATGAATTTTATAGCGATTCTCGTTTGTGGGTGTCAGTAAATCGGTTGAACGACTATCAATACGAATAATCCATTTGACATTTCATTTACAACAATAATTTTATCTTGTCGCAACAATGAATTTTACCAAAGACAAGATGAATTGTGGGGTAAAACTCTAGCGAATTAATGTGGATTGCGTTCCACATCTGTGGAATGTGAATATAATCGAACAGTACGCAAGACGCACTCGCTTATTCACGGAAAAAAAATCAGTGAATCGTTAAAAAAACGTTAAAAATGGTTTGATCGCAATTCACTCATTCGCTGGTCGTAGAGCTGTGACATCGATGTATTCTTTATTTCCAGTCGTGAGAAAATTGAGTACATCGTCGCAATTGGTAAAGGTCTTCAAAGTTTAAGGAAATATATAGTTTCGTGGAGATGAACTACATTCCTTCACCATAATGTGATTTACGACGAGGACTAAATCTAGGCAATGCACCCGTTGATGAAGGTTCTTGGAAAGTTGACAGCTGTCATATATGTTATTGGATGCTCTTCTCCGGCTGGTGGATAGTTTTCTTTTTTGTCGACTGCTTCTACTGTTGCTACCAAGTGAATGCATGATTTGGTCACTCTGGTTAGTAATGACATTTACTGTCTATAACAGTAAATCTCACAATCGCAGTTAAAATTAACTGTGGTTCGTAAAACAAAATCGCTTTTAGAACTGTGATTGCGAAATAGCTACTTTGCTCAACTCTGGCTATTACTAGCGATAGACTCGTCTTATTTACATGATTTTTATGAATGAAAAAAAAAATAGAAAAAAGCAGAGAAAACAATCAATTACAAGTTCACATAACTAGCGATCGTCGCTATTTACATATTCATCTGCAAAGTTCTTACTTTATGAGAACGGATGGACATCTATGCGATACGAATGAATACATAATTTTTGCTCTACGTGAGTTGATTAATGATGATTAGGAAGCAGCTCCCAGAGATAGATATTGATTGATTGCCAAGTTTTTCTTTCCTATTCCAACCGGTTTAGTACAATAATAATGACCGAATATTAATTAAATCTTCTAATTCGTTGCATCCCATTAAATCTCCAAGCCAAATAACAAAATGCACTTCACTTCGAGACAAATATACTATAATTCTTTTGAAACCACTAATTCCGCCAGACAACTGAGTAACGTACGGATTAATCATTCACATGACTAAGTGACTAAAGGAGACATCTGTCGTAATAATTCAAATTCGTTTGCTGACAGTTCGTTCCGTATCTATTCATCTGGAGACTTAATTAAAAAACAAAATAAAAAATTATTATATCTTACCGCCTACAAATATTGATAAATCTCTATTCTTCCACTTTGTTGTACGAGTATTTATCTAATGATGCAATTCTAAAAACAAAGACTGACACTGCGGTCAGCATATCTTTCAGCATGAGCACCTTACGCTCTAATCTCTTCCGCCATAATTAATTTGATACAGAAGAACAGCAGCAGCAACAACGAAAACGCCATACAGCGCAGCGTTTAAAATTAGACATCTTACAGACTTAATTTTAGATAAAGAAATGTTCGCAGTTCAAGTTTAAAACATCTGAGGCAACATTTAGAGCGCACTACGTATCCACTTGTCCGAGTGCACTAATTTATTTCAAAAAAAAAAAACAATTCAAAGTGATTACACGGTAAACTAGTTCAGCATTTTAGCCATTTCAAATGGACCATCATGAGTCCATGCAAAATGAAGGCACAACAAGATGCACATTTGTGCGAGCATCCCACATGGTGGCTGACTTCAAAAAGTGGGCCTTCGTGCCAATACATCTGTCATACAAGATCATCTCGGTTGTGTACATAATGGCTCGTGAGTTCGCCAGAAATATGCACAGTAAATGAACACTTTGAATATTTATTAAGTTTTCTGTTTCTTTTTGTTTTTCATGAATCACCATTTGGGTATGCCCAATGTATATATTTATTTACGCGCGATAAAGGCAAACAGTTTGTGCGACAAGTGAAGAGATGAGCTCCTTTTTAACCTTCTGTCAAATAATTGTCAGAGATGTGTACTGCTTAAGCAATGTATACTTTGAAAACAAGAACTCGAAATCGTTTGCAAATCCTTCCGAGTAAAGAAATTCACTTTTCCACAAATAAATGGTGATTCAACAAGAGTTTCAATTTTAATTGAATAGAAAATTGCAAAATTTTGAGGCTTTTTTACTTCAAACTAAAGCACAAATTCTGAGGTTAGTAATGTATGTATGTAATACTTTGGCAAATGTCCTCCTCGTCATTGCCTACAAATGGTCATCATAGATTAGGTTAGCTTAAAGTGGGGCTATCAGGTTATCACAATAAACCAGGCACTATAATAGACCAATCTCGATCTTTAAGTCGAGACTAAACTGCAGAAGGAAACCTAAACCATGTCGTCCAAGAACTTGATTGCCCGATCCTTCAATTGGTTCCGTGAACTGACCTGCTCTATATTACCAAAAAAATTTCTAGAAGCTCTCACACTAGCACTGTACATGTGTAAATCTTTGAATCATGTGGATGGACAAATGTCCATTTCTGATAGGTCTAAGTTTTTGGCAGACTTCCTAAGCAAACAATGAGTATTCCAATGAAGGGTTAGATTTGTGACCTACCTATAATTTCCTCTGGTCTCTTAGGGTTTGGCTCTGGCTATAATCTTTCAGATTAGCCGATCTTCGGGTAGCCATGTTGTATACTCTGTGAAGGGTATTTTTCCTGGCAATACACATCAGTGCCTTGGGCGGTCAATAATGTTGCCTGATGGAAGTCCAACAGTTTTTTTCACATTCGTATCCTCAATATCGCCGTGGCCGGGTACCCAGCATAATCTAACACATTTTTGCATGCATTTTGCACCTTGACTAGCTCAGCTTCGATGCCTTAAGCGCAGCCAGATTGTCAAAAAAAAAGATGACAATAGCCTTATTGTATTTTGATCTCATTTCAACTAGTTTGGCAGCGTTGAGAACGGCTAGAACAAAACGTAGACCTGGAAAACCATGTATAGGGCCGAGAGTTTAAAATACATTTCATGCTTCAAGTCTTTTGAATAGATACCTGGCCCTTTTCCCTTTTAAGCCACAAGGACATTGCAATAAACTATAAAATTCCCACAGAATTGTGGTCAAAACTGGATGGAAAACACTCGATCACTCTTGACGTTTAGGCCTGACTGCCTCAAATAATTTCTGCAAGAACTGATCAGATGTAGATGAGTAGGATTCTATCCTTCATCTTGTATGAGTCTGTCCGGCATTATCAATCCGAAGGAAACTTATCCTGGGGTCTTACGTTTTTGAAGATCTCACTGATTCGACAAACGTCTCAGTCTCTGTGTTTTGTATTTGTTTCCATTTGTAATAGTTCAGTAGTAGATGGCCTTTTGTCCAATATATGGAAAAGGGGGTTGTGCATCGCACGCCACTTCAATCTAACAAAACCTACACGCTTTCGAAGACATGATGGGCGTTTTTCAAAACGCATCATTGCTCTCATACTGCAATAGCAACCATTCCAAAACGCAAACAAAAAAGGTTATGCCAATGCATACTACCTACTCCAAAACCCATTGTGAACAAATCTACTGTGTAAACAAAAGCAAACAGAGCATCGGCAAATGTCATAATGCAATTTGACATTGTGAATTTAATATGAAATGCCACCAAAATGGAAGAATCTTGTTCGTCGTATATAATTTTTTAGTTTTTATATTAAAAACTTCTTTGACTATGAATTTTATGTCTAAAAGCGATTGCATCATAATGACATTTTAAAACGGCAAAAGCATGACTTACTTTGCATCATTACGCTTGCATCACTACGTTTGCAGTGTGATTCGCAATTATTTGGTCTTTCGCTACCTTCAGCAGCAAGAATACCATTGTTTTCCTTCCGATTGTTGCGGAACTCTCTAACTTATAAAAGATTTAGAGAGAAGTCAAGTCAAACTATAAAAAGACATTAAGAGTATAAACTCTATTAAAACTTCAGATGCTCTTACTTTTGGGTTAACTATTAGCACGTTCAAGTTATCACAGAAAAAATGACGTTTAATACAATCGCTGACAGTTGCACCTTTGAAACTTCTTACAATTTCATTACTTTTTGCAGTTCTTATCATTGTTCTTAAGGCTTTCCTATTTTAAGATAATATATGATAAGATTTTTTAATCAACGGTAAACACTTTGAAGAGATTTGTCATAACATTTGTTTGATCTTTGCTTTCTAGACTGACTGACTAACTGAGGCGCATATGTCATGTGTGTTAATAGAATGAAAGTCTAAAAAGTCATAAAAGTTTTGGATTACTTTGATTAGGTTAGGTTGAGTTGACAGGAGAAAATATTTCGGGCCTCACTCAGGTTAGTGCTGTCTTATTGCCACAGTGGGCGAGGTGATCATGGTGCGAAGTTGATCCTTTTACCAAGGTCTGGAAGACATTTTTTGGGTGTTGCATGATGATCACTTTTAACTGATTAGACTGTTGGAATGTTAGTAGCGAGTAGTGTGGATTTTATTCTAGTCCTAGGTACTGCGAGCCTACGAGCCATTGTGTAGAATGTGTGTTGCAAATTTTTTCAACTTTTCCTTAAATGTCTGTTTCCCCTGATCTAATCTTCTGACTACAACCGTCACCTTTTGCGAACATATGACCAATTTATGACTGCGCCTATTGGTTTCAGATCATTTCTTCTGCAAGAGGTATGTTGACATTGTCAGAGTTGAGCCATGCCATGCAAATTAGCGTTACTATTAAATAAAGACGAATCTTTCAAAAACGCTGTCCCTAGGTAATTTCAAAAATCACTAATAGTATAAGTAATAAGTCCGATTCTACTGTATGGAGTATTGATTTTGTGGCAGGCCCTGGAGAGCAAACGGTGGCTAGTGAAACTGTGTCCAACACTCAACAAAATTAGGTTAAATGGGGGGCAAAATGGACCTGCGCATGGGAGTGCCTGATGCATAAAAACTCATCAAATACACTCGGGGACATGTCAAGGTCTAGGTTGTTTATCCTTGCTATTTGGAGCGGAGAGGGAAGAAATAATAGAGTAATGGCAGGTGGACTCCTATCTCTTTAAAGAACCTAAGTATGTACATATGTCCATTACTCTGCTACCTCTGCAATTCCAGATGAAACAATCTGTGATTGACTCTGCCTCCACAGCTCGTACAAAAATCGTTGGACTCTGTATTCCATATGTCAGATAGACGGTATTCATTCTCAACAAAGTCTTTGCTTTTGCTTTATTCCTTTCTAGATTGTTGGCCTTTTTCTCTGTGATTTTATCAATGATCTCGTATAGTGTTGCTTCATGGTTGTTCATAGCCTATTCTAGCCTTGTCAATTCATCTACTTTTCCGTTATACATATACCGTCTAGATTGCTTCGTCCAGGTAGCCAGTAGAGATTGACATTGTGGTGCCTAATGGAGATCAGTAAGTGTAGACATTTACTGAGAGATGTGAGAGAGAGATTTGAAAATGGACACATTTTTGGGTCTAAGTATATCGCGGATCGCTTATAATCAATTCTCTTATAATGGATGGGTGCCCGGTATATTTCTTTCACTCGCTGCCGTCTCTTTGCTGTACATAAACGTGTGTATCTATCTAAGGACTTTGGTGGATATACATATGAAGAGCCACTGAGAGCTTTTCTTATACATCTTAGTATTTGGTATCTCTCCAAGATTATTACTAGACAGCTTTATCTATACGCGATTCGTCAAAAACAAAAAATGCATCGCATCCTTTCTTGTACAACAGACTACCCTGAGAATCCTTTGAATGTATTTAACTTTTGTATCTTCCATCTGGTCGTCTCGCAAAGTACATATTGTTTTTCTGTACCTTGTTCACCTTCACTAAAAAAGATGTTTGCTGCTGAAGATGTTGATGCTAAAATGATGATGCTGCTGCTGGTGCTGGTGATGATGATCATGATGATGATGACGACGCTGACCATACCGATCGATGATGATGCATGGCTGGCGATGTACACGATCTAAAATAAATTACAAGTCAAATTGTTTTGACCACTTGCCCATTCGGCTTTACCTGTCCGCTTGTCCGCTTAAACATTTTATTTTTGTTTTTGTTGTCGCAAATTCATTTCGTTTTTTTCTTGGTTTGCTTGTCGTTTTTATCACGATGACTAACGCCGGTTGTGGGTCACTTTGCCCACCAAAAAGGGGGTGGTTGGTGGCGATACCCAAGTGCATTGCAAAACATAAAAGCCATAGTCATTCGCTAAGAGGCATTCAAGCTAAAGAGTACAATCCGAGGAGCATACTATAACTACGTCGCGATCGCGATCCATTTAAAGAAAGAAAAACCTTTTTTGCTTTTTCTTCAAGTTTTTTCTCAACAAAAAAGAACGAACAAATAAAAAAGTTGTATATCTCAGTTTGTGTGCGTTTTTGTTCTTTTTAAAAATTTTTATAATTTTTTTTCTGTTTAGCTGGTGGCAGCAAATTGAAATTTATTTGCCGTGCCATTCAGTTGAGTTGTGAGATATTGCCGCATTAATATCGCAAATTTTGTGACCGGTACGCGTTGCGGATTTTATATAGTTTTTCCCTCAGTGTGTACAGACTGCTTTTTGGCACCTTAAACCATTTTTTTTTCTTTTAAATTAACTTTGTGAAGATCGCTGGCAAGATGTCGAAAGTGAGTTCTGTTTTTTTTTCTTTTTGTCTCTTTTAGTTTGTGCCGTCTAAGTTTATTGTTTTTTCTGTGTGTTTGAATGTGCTGCGTGGTATTGTTTTTGGAAAAAAAGCGGCCGGTATTTTTGAGAAAATCAGGAGGAAAATACGTGAAAACGTGTGAATTATTAAAGAATTTTTGACATCACTGTCCACGAGTTGTTCTTGAAAGACTGCGTATCCGAGTGTGAGGTGATTGACTTTTTGCTTATATTAGGGGTGTGTGGCGGAGAAAGGTGCAAAAATATACAAAAACAGAAAGGAAAAAGTTAATTAAAATTGATAGACGGATTAATTGGGCTTAATGATCTAAAAAAACAAATACCAGGTCTTTGATTTGAAATAGTGAAAGGTTCTAGAGATTGTTTAGATTGAATTCTGAAGATAAGATAAGAACAGGTGGTGGCGACCGGCAAAATTTGCTGGTGGTTCAGTGTTTCAAAGGCTAGAATATGTGAGAATGAATATATTCTTCAGCTCATAAGAAGCTCAGTAAACACCCATTTCAGCACAGTCAGGGGAATACAATACTTTGTACGGCAACGACATGTATTTATGTACTCTTCTCTGAAGTTTTCAAAAACTCTTATCTTACTATGGAAAAATTCAGCAGAAAAGACGCTAGGTTTTTTTTCGGGAGATTCCCCATTATGCTGGAAATGTTTCAAAGTATTTTCCCCTAATCAATCTAAAAACAAAATCTAAGCCATGGGTGCCCGCGTACTGCTTAAGTCTCAACCATAATTATTCAAAATAAAACTCTTATGATAAAAAATACTGTGAATCACAAACGAATTCAAAAATTACATATAATTCTCCTCAGTGCAGTGTACCCATATAGTATATAGCGCTACCCATATAGTATAAATAATCTAACCGTATACCACCTCAGCTCCAAATACCACTAACACCTGTTCCTTTTCCCTCTTCCAAACTAAACAACGCCCACGCCCTGTACATTAGTGTACGGGCATTCGGACTACTCAACGAATTGTGATGAGCTTTGAAAAGGTAAACAGCCAATAGAGGGCCAAAACCTAGCTTCTTACAACTGTTCGTGTTGTGTACGGAATACATTACTGCACATACAGAACGAACCTAAAGGATTTTTAGAGAAGCTTTCTCAAGACAGTAGTGGAACCGCGATATTGTTTTTCCATATTCGCACTTACTTACTTATGAACTTACGTCCTGAAACCCCTTGTGCGTCCTAGGGCCTCTACAACGCCTACGCGACAGATCCTTTCCAGATGCTGTGCTTCCTTCTCCACTGTTCTGCGACACGTACTCCTATGACCACCGCGTATCCTGCCATCCTGGGTAAGCGGGTTCCATCTGTCATCCTTTCGGAGAGTGTGTCCAATACACTGCCACTTTCATCATCGTATGGTTGTGCCTATAGGTTCATGGCCTGTTTTCTGATAAAGCCGTTCGTCAGAGATACGTAGGCACCTATGGACAAACGTTTCCAGCCTCGTCGTGATAGTGACGGTCACTCTCCAGGTGCATTACTTCGCCAAACTGTGGATAGCATCCCAAACACAGATTTTGCTTTGCCTATTCGGCTGGCTATATAGAGCCGGTTCCGCCATCGGTTGAGACAATACTCCCAAGGTATTGGAAACTCTCTACTCTCTCAACCGTTTGTCCAGCAATGCATATAGGAGTTGATGATTTCGGTCCTAGGCTGATCATTTTTGTTTTCGCCGAGTTAACTTTCGGCCCTTCGGTCTGCTTCCCTCTCCACATTTGCTATCATTTGGTGAAGGTCCATTATTCTGTGAGACAGAAGGCATACATCATCGGCGTGGTCGAGGTGCTTGAGTTCAGATGTAAGAGTCCATCGAATTCCTCCATTTGCTGTTGATAAGGCCGCATTCACCACATCGCTAATCAGCAATAAAAACAGTATTGGTGAAAGTATGCAGCCCTGCCGAACCCCACTTTGGACTTTGAATTCCTCAGACAGTCTTCCTCTGTGCGAGACGTGACATGTGGACCCATCGTATGTAGCCTTAATAATTGCTATTAATTTATCCAGAATGCCTCTCCTGCGCAAGGAGCCACGGCACTCTTGTTTACAGTTTAGATGTAGCGCCATCTTGCAATCAATTTCATGTCCCAATTTACAATTTTACAAGAGGTGGCGCTCAAAGCATATGCTGCTGCTCCAAACATACCTTCAGTGGCGCCACACTGCTTAGATAAGTTGATTATACATTAACTGAGCAATAAAATTCTTAAATGTTATTATCCCCTAAGTTATTGTTTAATTAAGGAAAACAAATATTAAAGCTCATTTTAATTAACCGAAGAAGATTAGGCAGTAAATAAAAAAACAATTCTAACAATAAACAACCTATACAGTATAAATTTAGAATCTTTCTATTTACTGACAATTATTCTAAATCTATCTAAATACAATGGCAACTTTGAACTCATTGCATCCGTATAAGGCACAAAATGATTGTCAAGCATGAGTGGACATTCTAAAAATGCAATAAGTTTTCTTTTATCTTAATTTTGTTTTCTATTTATTCTTTTTCTTGCGGTTGGGAATTTTGCCAAATTATTTTTTAATTGTTTTAAATATATTTGACTAAGCATTCATCACACACTACATACGAGTCTTAATTAAAGGTAACAGACATTAATTTGTTGTTGCGATAAATCTCTTTTGGAATGTTATTGAAGATTTCAAAATCAAAATATCCACATGTATGTATCATAGTTCTCGAAAGCAATATTCAAAAATTCTGATTTTTTTTTTCAATTTCGGACATGTGTTTTGAATTATTTTTAATTAAAAAATAAATTTCATATTGATTAATTTATAGTGTGGTTGGACTTCGTTGACTTTTGGCATTTTCTCTAAATGCAAACATAATTATTTTTATCTCAA
Source organism: Chalcosyrphus nemorum (assembly GCA_949716465.1). NCBI lineage: Eukaryota > Metazoa > Arthropoda > Insecta > Diptera > Syrphidae > Chalcosyrphus > Chalcosyrphus nemorum. Next base: position 26,720,473 of record OX454333.1, read on the forward strand.
ATAAATGTGTACTTTGAGTGATAAGAGCTTAGCGAGAAAAAAAAAAAATTCTTCAAACTTTTTCTTACAATGACTAACATTATTCAAAACTCTGTTACTGATATCTTTTGCAAGTTGGAGTGAACAAAAAAAATCGGATATTAGGCTTGACTAAACGTAAATTCCACATTTATTTCAATGAACATTCTTGAGATAAGGGTATTTCTGTAATAATTGCTTTAGAGACTTTTTTTACTTGTAGCCTAACATACATATTGTATGGGACAAATTTTGGACTGAATTCTAACTTCAGCATTACTGCTTAATCAAGCGATTCAAAACGTAAAAAGATTACTATGATACAATGCATACTTTTTCAAAATGCATTGTGAATGCATCGACTGCGCAAACAAAGGCTAACAGGGGCCAATAACAATTACTAGTGAAATTTAACAACTGTTGAAATGCAATGATGATGTGTTGTTTCTAGAGTTGTCAAATTTCACTTGTAATTGTAGCACTTGTAGTTTTGTTGTATAGGCCCCAGAGCATAACTCTGCGACCAGCTAATAGGCGAACACATTTATAAGCAATTACTGACAATTTTACTATTTCCAAAGAAGAGAGCTTAATTTATCTATCGATTTATAGAAAAGAAATTTAAATTGTAATTAATTTCTGCGAAGAAATCAACAATTCGCTGATTTTTTCGCGATACTTTTTGCGAACTGTCATATTTTATGCACATTCCACAGATGTGAAACGCAATCCACATTCATGGGAGTTTAGCCTCACAAATTTATTTCCCTTTGGTAAATGACATTGGTAAATGACAAGTGAAACTCGCCAACTGCAGCGACTAGATCAAAATGTTACTGTGAATAAAACTGGCTCTGAACTGTAAATGGACCTGAAAATAACCTCCTATCACTCAAGCTGTGTTCATTCACAATGCGCAGTTTTATGGTTTGTTTTTAAGCCAAAATTGAAAATTTGGCCGAAAGGAAGCATTTAGCCCGATTCACGATGCAGCGTGAGAGCGCGACTAGTCGTTCCTCGTCATTATGAAATCGTTTTTCAGTTCACAATCAAGGCGATATTTTTTGATTTCTGATTTCCTGATTTCCTCAGGCGCATTGAAAGTCAGCCATATTGATGAATTTCGTCATTAAATTGTAGGTCCGTTCGTGTACTTTTTGCTCTGAAATTCGTAGATTATCAAATTTCGAAGAGTGAAGTTAAGATTCTCTCAGAGAGAGCTAAAATTACGAAAAAGTAAACGAACGGGTTAAACAAGATAAAGTGGAAAATACACTTGTTTGACAGCTTTGACAGTTTTCAAAAACCAGCCCACTGAAATTCGTAGCATGGGGAAATATCTTACTCTCTCGTGAGCGCTCTCTTCTGAGAAAAAGCACGAAAATACTCCGTACACGAACAGCTTTTCGTAAATATTAGTAAATGTTCGTAAAAATTCGCTGTTTTAGGAGGGTACGCGAAGAGACCTGCTGTCAACAAGAAGGGACAATCAATACTGACTTATTGGACAGAACGTCATAGTGGCAGCTACAACTTCGAAGTTATAAGAGACCTTGTCTTAACGTTTGTCTTTCACATGCATTAGTCGTGAATGCATTTTTTTGTTAGGGCTACGCTCCCTACATGAGAACATAATGTCCTGCTTGCGTTGACGGGCCTTGGAGAAGAGAAGTCAACAACAACAAGCAATTCATAAAACTGCGTGTTGAACGTCTGCGCTATGTAGACCGAATAGATACCAACCCTCCGAGCCGCAGAGTCTTCGAATCTAACCCCGAAGGCACGACGCAGTAGAACAGGTTCAAGGGGACCTTACTAACTTAGACTACTCAACTGAAGTCTATTAGCTAGAGACCGAGTGGAGAGGATTTTTGGTTAAGGCTCCAACTATTTCGATTCAAATTACCAATTTCGAAAGGCAGTTCGAAAGTCAAACTCCGTCGTGTACTTTAATTATTTTAAAGAAATTTCATCTCGAAGAAAAGATATAATTTTGATGAACAAAACATACACTTGAACAAGATGTAGTCTATTAAATATTTTAATAAGCTATTCATTTAATTTTTCCGTTTTGCGTTGTTTTTACACGAAAATAGAAAATAGAAAAAAGAAGTAATAAAAATGGTACACAGTCCCATTTGCGGTGAAAGCCGGTTATGAGTTGTTAATTTGCTTTTATAATGAGCTTAGCAGATCCTTTTATGGACTAAATGGCAAGTAAATCTTTAACAGGTTAGTGTTGGTTCATCTTATGACTATAAGTCTTTTAATCTTCTTTCTTTAATTATGGTGTTAAGATTTAATAGGAACTATAGTACATGCATTATTAAGAGATACTAAAACAGATGCTGAAGAAAATGATTGGCAATTATAACGCGGACAAATGTTATTATTAAGTTTTAGTTGCTTTAATCCTATAAACACAAAATACTAGGCGCCATAGTGGGCATCGAAATCCAAAATCTAAACCATGTCGATAAGCCATTAATTGCACTACAAAATTTAATTAAATCCGTGAACTGGTTCTATGAAGGTGCTGTAGATTGTAAAAGAAGTAGCAAAGCAAATGTACATCTGCGTAATGTCATGCGAAACGTCTTTGTCGTTGCATTGTTTACATCAACATGTTTCCATGTATGGTAGTCCTAGTCTTTTGGCGTGCGTTCTCGTGAAACACTATAAAGAGAGTCCTCGAATGTTTCCGAATTTCCTGCGGTTCATCATTGGATACCCTGTACCTTCCAGTTCTAACCATCTACGGTCAGCCATAATTTATGAAGATTATTATCAAAAATTGTGTCCGACAGTAGTCTGGTGACCTGATGTCCGGCCATTGCACCTATTGGGCAGTGCCCAGTTAGTACACCCATCATGATACTGATTTCTTTTTTATTCAAGGATAGGTGGCTCTTGGTCCTTTTATCGTCCAACTTTGGCCATTAGCTGCGAGATATGATGCAGGCGCCTCTGGAGGTTTTGATCTTATCCGCTGTTTTCAGGTCTATTTTCTATTTCAAAGGGGATGGCTACTTGTGTCTGGAAAGTTCTCTTTTGTACTTCTAATTTAATTTAACACACAGCCAATATATTATGTTTGAAGCTAGTTCGTTCAGTATATTGCCAATTACCAGGACGCAGACGCAGGACGTGTGGTAAGATAACACCTTCCTGGATTGTTCCTCATCAGAGTAAATGTTTCCTTATTGAACTCCACCTAAGGGTGGAATTTATGTGTCCAGTGGTGAACAATCTTTATAGTCAAATGACAATCCTTTAGACCTCTCTAGGACCACCTAGAAGGCAGCTAAGGGTAATTTCTTATGATGACAGCTGGATTCTATTTCATGGCTAGGTGGCTACTGCTCAGTGGGCATAGGCACCAAAGCTGCACAACACCGTATGTGGTTATTGACTGTGTGCAGAGTAGATTCTTTACTGTTAGCTATCGTGCTTCTCAGACTGTGAAGTACCCAGCCATCACTACTTACTGGATTCCATTGCACCATACGGTTAGCTATGTTTGTACCTGCCACCCTTTTAGGGAGAGTAACCGAATGGACTGACTCTTCTACCGGGTATAACTCGGTACTAGAGACTATTATTCATATCACTTCATTATGTGGTAACCTATTCAACACAGAATTCCACATCTATGTATATTGCCTTCTCTTAAACTGAGAGTGACTAAAAGAGTTTCAAGATGCCTTTCTGCGGCTAGAGTTCCTCGAAATCTACCCACTTCAACCTCATTTCATTTCTCCTAACAACATGCACAGTACGTCATTGACTCGAATGAATACAGGGCGATGAAGTCGCCTTCTTTAACGCACGCTTCTCAGTAACACCTACTCTATGTAATAACTTTATCTTTTCAACTTTAACTCTGACTCACATCCTCAGATATGTCTTTTAATTTTCCATCGAAATTGCCCGCGCCGCATTATCTTTTTTACGTGACAATACTAGCTTTTCTGCTCCCAGTTATTGAATTACACATGATCAACTATCAACTCGATTTAATTTCCAATTCAATGCACTTCCGTTCGCCATTGCATTGCTCTAGTGACAGTTTGAAAATTTGATTTAATGTAAACCCACCACGATCATCGTCGTAAAGCAAGAAACACTCGAGCATACTTTTAGGCTCCGAATAATCAACAAAAGCTCAGCTTTACAATTCAAAATAGAAAAACTCAAACAAATTTTGCGTTTTACTCCAATTTTAGATCAAGAACTGAATAAAATTCCACTTAAAAATAAAATGCCTGACCGTGATTTACATATCTAAAGTGGAAGCAATCCTTGAAAATAAAACCAAACGCAGGAAACCAGCAGACAAGAAGAAGTGTGAAGTTGTTTTTTGTATCGCCACACGATCACTTGTGTGGTGTAAATCGTTTTTTTTTTTCTTATGTTGAAAGTGATTGGTATTTTCACCACGAAAACCTACATCAAAGCGGAATCAGAATAAAATAAAACGAATAAAGATAACAAAACAATAAGTAAAAAAAGAGGAAGAAGAAGAACAAAATGTATACTCGAAATCCAACAACAACAAAGACTGGACGCAGCAGCAGCAGTGGTGGGCTACGTCATGGCTGGTGGAGCACCAAATTCCTTTCAATCAGTTGAAGGTGGACCGCGTGCGCGTACGGATGTAACGGCATATGACCGTCATTTAGTTCAAAATAATAATAACAATATAAACAGTAGCGGCTTTAGCTTACAAAATAAACAACAGATCCTCGAACCCCAAGGATACTATCAATATCCTCGGCACGATCAACAGTATCAAGAGCCGCAACAAAGTACTACTCAGCAACAGCGACAGCAACTCTATCAACAGGTGTGTGTGCGTGAGTGCGTTCGATTATAATAAATTGTGTGCTTCTAGATACAATTTTGACTCGAAAGGAGTCTTCTTTTTTTGTGTTTGTTATTACAAAATTACAATTCCTTCCGCCCACCGGTACACCGGTTATCAAACACAAGATACATAGGTGACAGTGACACACGAATGAAAGTTGAAAGGAAATTGAAAAGAACCGGAGGGTGGCGCAGAATCAACAAGTGTCATTCTAGTGATCAGAAAGAATAATTTTTTTTTTCCAAATTTTTCGAATTTAAGAGCGAGAGAGTGAATGAATGTGTATGAGTGAGTGAGTGTGAGTGATAGTGTATAGTGTTTTTTGTTTTTTTCTGATTAAAATTATATTCTTATTAATTATCGTCCCTCATTCGTGTCCTCCAAACAAACTATCAGCAATCAATCGGCAGCGCTGATTACTATCAACAGCAGCAACAGGACGAAAATTTCGACGAAGACATGGAAGCTGAACGTGATCTCGCCGAAGATGCTCAATGGAAAAAGATCCAACAGAATACCTTCACTCGCTGGGCGAATGAACATCTAAAAACAATCGATCGTACGATCGCCAGTCTTGAGACAGATCTATCGGATGGCTTGCGTCTGATCGCACTGATCGAGGTGCTGTCACAAAAACGCATGCCAAAGTATAATAAACGTCCAACATTCCGCAGTCAGAAATTGGAGAATGTATCCGTGGCGCTGAAGTTTCTCGAAGATGAAGGAATTAAAATTGTTAATATCGGTAAGTGATTAAATATTTAAATTTTTGTTCTCTACTTATTTTCAGATGAGTAATCTACATAATTGCATTTGTAGATAGTTGAGATGAGATCATATTGAGTTGTCTACCTTGCGGGTATCCATAATGACGACACCCTTTTTTTCCTCTGATCAAGTCCAAATGTATTACGTCATGTGTGTGAGGTGTCTCGTATCGGAGGTTTCACCTTCAATTCGATGAATGCAATATTGCATGACAATAGTAGCAAGGGTGTTAACTTTTTTTCGGAACTGACAGTTAGTCACGGTCTGTTGAATGGGCGATGAGTAAGATGTTAATTTATAGATGTGAAACTGATAGATATCTCTTGTGATAGGGAGATTCGAGAAATTTTAAGGTGGGTCTTAAGACTCAGCAGAGTTCGGGGAAATATTTCAAGAAACATGAATCGAGATTGCGCATATTGCGTAGGTTTGACCAGTCGTTGCTGCTGGGTCTTATCAAAGTTTTGGGGTTTTCTTCTAAGTCACTGTTGTGGAATGTGGACACATTCCAACTGAGGTTCAACTAATGGCTCCTTGACATTATTTTATGCCGGAAGAAATTACACCAGAAATTTATTTTGGAATAAATGCCAGAATGCGAGGACTAAGACTAGATGCTATTATGAAACTGTCAGACGGATATGTTACTTAGGTAGAAGAAAATCTAAGAACGTATCTTTCCCATAACAGAATATGCTTGCTCTTTAGCCAAAAATCCACCAAATTTTATTGGTAAATAACGATATTCTGTGTAGTTAGCAGAACTCATACTTTACTACATGTACACAGTCAAATGGTGACCTCACAAATGGGTAAGTGTCAGCTCTTAGACTCGAAGTTTCTGACATTTCGGAAAGCAATGAACACATTCACGGCCTCTCCTCTTAAAAATGCCTGGCAAACATTCAAGGGTACTACTGTCATTAGGAAAAGTCCCACTTACATATCCTCCTATGGCTTTTGGGCATCTACACTGCAGATCATGTGGCCTCTTGTGATCCTCCAGCCTCTACATTTCTGGCTATCTGTCTCAGCTTTCTCGCTCAATCTTGGCATTTATTCTTTCACTCCATTGAATCGCATGCTAAGCTGTGGATTTGTTCGGAAAGTAACATTTTCGTTGTTGAATGGTGTGACCGCTGATATGCACAGATCTCCGTTTGAAGTGAACAAAATATCCTGAAGACTGTGTGTAGGTGCCTTCTAATGCACGGTTGCAATTTTCTGGTGATAGTAGTGATCACTCTCTTAGAGCGGCGTTACCTGAGCTACATTTCGTTGTTCCTCCTTTATAATGGTAGCCACGGTTTCACTGACTGCTTCACAAGTCCTCACGTAGTCTGGTTGCCAACAGGAGTGGGCCTTCAGTGGAGACGTTCTTCTTGATGCCTTCTTGGCTGAATGTTTCAAACGTTGCTTACACGTTAACCTTTCATCTATAGTAATGCCAAGGCACTTCATCTCTGAGAAAGTACAACATGATCGCCCACGGTCACTCTCACTGTCCCCATGACTCATCTGCTACTGCTAAGTTGTTTTTTAGTTTATGTCTTGTATCCTCTTGGGGAAACTAGGGCCTCTACAAAGCCTACGTGCCGTGCGATTTCTGGAAATGGGCCTCAGCTCTCCCCAACTCTTTCCCAGTTGCCGTGCTTCCTTCTGTTCTGCGCCTCGTACTCTTAGGACCGCCACGTATCCTGCCATCCTGTGTAAGCAGGTTTCATTGCATCGCTTAGTTAGCTGTGGATCTGTCACCCTTTCGGAGAGTGTGCTGCTCTTTCTCTGCTCTCTGCTGGTTCAATGTACATGCATACTATCCAGCGCTGTACTTAGCCTCATTGCAGTCCTGCTTTCTAACTCTTTAAGATGGTTGGTCACTGCAATGATCGCTTTATCGCTTCGTAGTGCATAACATTCCACAGTAGTGGTCTTAGCACTAACCCCTGGAGGACACCGTCTGTAACTTTCTACTCCCTTATGCCGGTATCATTTTTTTCTAAAATATTTTTGATGAGTGATATCCCTTAAGTGGAGTGTCTAAGGAGTTACTTTATTTCTGAATTCAAAGAATCGCTGTGCAAAATTTCGTATATTTAGGACCAACTGTGTGAATGTATTTACGGCACAAACATACCTATATAGTTCTAAAGCACCTCAATAGTTGTTAAGGCTCCAAACCAACCCACTCAATGTTTTTGCAACAAGTCATAAAAAGTAAAATGAACTTAATTCTGTTTTCGAATAAATTTGACTGCTCCCTACTAAGCTTTTCTACTCGTTCAACAAGAGTTGTGGGCAGCCCCTAATAATAAAAAAAAAATGTTTTTAATCATTGATAAGTGAAACGTAAACCTCAGTCACGATCACGAATGATATCATCAACGAAAGTGATGACATTTCTTTCTCGTATACCGATGAGTACACAGATAACAAATACACTCACTGTATCTCTCACGGCCTCACACTTGGGTGATATATTTCCCTGATTATTTCATATTTTATTTTTTAACCCCATACAAGCACAAAATTTACCTTTAAAACCCATCTAGGTTGGTTTTTGCAAAGCAAAACAAAAAATGATTGTCGCATTATTTCGTGAGCGAAAATTTAATTTGTTTATCTTTCCTAACTTGGGCGTGTGGGATTAATGTTCTTTTCTTTTTTTTTTTAATTAGTTTATGTATAGAAGATACAAATCGTTTATCTAATAGAAAAAAAAATTAAATAAAAACGTCAGTTTTACCTTATCTCGAGTCGAATACACTGAAATAATTTCGCTCATTTGTTTGTTCATATCGGAGAGATACAAACAAAAGTTAAAAATACACCAATATCGGTGTTGTGCAGTACAAAAAAGCCAACAGTAGCTTGTTCGTTTTGTTGGATACACGCACATACATATGTTTGACATGAGAAAGAGGCGGCATTCTTATCGGATGTGCAGCTAATATGTGAACAATTTGTTGACAAATGTTTTATTTGTTCAAAGTTTGACACGTAAATTGGTGTTTAGATACTAAATACTAATATTGGGGAATTGATTAATCACCGTTAAATGCATAGAATGTAACTGAGTAAATAGTTACTGCCGATGGGACTAACTATCTAGCAAAAGTCATTGATCGATTAGTTATTCGCTGTTGTACATTGACCTCGATCATGTGCTGTGGTTCGATAGGAAAAATTTCAAAGATACGTTTGAGTAAACGTCTTTTTATCCAGAAAATGTTTTGACATCCAGAAATAATCTTAAGGAAGGCATGCTTCCGATGAATATCAAGCCAAACTTATTGGTGGTTTTTTGACAAGGAGCAAGAATAGAGTACGTATAGGAGATGTTTGCAGAGACTGTAATAACAGAGACGTCAAGAAGTTACAGACCACTTCTTAAGCCTGAGTGATCTGTCTCAACGGCCGCTCATTAAACCTATCAGGGCATAGGGAGCCCATCAATAGAGGGCTAAGGCCGAGCTTCTTCGTTGCTGACACTGCCAGCTAAGTCCTGTATTGTTTTGAGGGCTTAAGGCCATCGCTAGGTCATTCTGGCATAATTACTGGCCTTCACGCGGGTCGATTCGGTATGCTGCATGATGCCTTTTGCAGAAGTTGCAGAGATCTTTTGTGTGACTGTCCTGCCCTATCCATCAAAAAAAAGAGAAGTCTTTTGGTAGTCATTTCTTCTCTGACCTGGAGGACTTGGGTTGAGCTGATGGACCTCCTGAAATTAATTTCACTATCAGAGTGGTTCTAACAGAGGACTTTCTTTACAGTGTTTCCAGGGTTAAATGATTGGGCACAGTGTACCCCAATTGTTGGCTTAAGTGAGCAGTGACTGTCTTGTCTAATTGTCTTCTAATGCCTTCCCTTAGCTCCCCAGTTACCCTGCCTTCTAGCTTCTAGATGAGGTTTGGTTCTCTTCGCTGACTAATAACATTTTAACTTTATCAACCAACTTTGTCGTTACACTAAGGGTACATATGTCAATGTTCTAAGTCTAAGTGCAGCAAATGCAAAATAAGTATGTCAACTACAGTAACGCAGGCGGCTGAGGGTCAGGTTTCACGCGAAGACTCTCCTCGTGGAAGGGATTGTGAACACTTTAAACTCCGTAAGTCTTAGGGTCCACATATTCCCCTTCTCTAAATACTGAGGTATTGGAATTGTTTTTGACTGCATCTTTCTGCCTCACTGGTAAAAACAAGTGAACAAGACTTCGTAAATCTACATACATATGTATATGAATTCATATCAAGGACTAAGTGAGTTAGCTGACACAATAGGTTACACTTCTTTCTACCCTAAGCGTAGAAGACGTAGTAACACCTTAAACCTCAACCTCAAAAGGTTCGATTGATTTAGTCTTCGCATGAGAGTATTGTAACAGTCACCTTCCAAGGGGCGGAAAGGGATCCTCTCTAAGCCTAATAGACTGTCATCCTTGTTAAGTTAGTCCCACTAATTAGCCACTTCAAGAACATTTAATCTTCTTACATGGAAAATGTCAAGGTTTCCGTGTAACCGCTGACTTCTGCGGTTCATCAGCATGTTCATCAGCAAAGGCTCTATCTTTGGTGTGAGTGCATCCTGGCTCTTGACAGGATATCAACCTCACCTCCTTATAAAGACTGCACTCAGGAATGCTGATACAAAACTAAACCAAAGTGTTAATCATATGTATGTACAATTAAAGCCTGTTTGTATCTACAAACTTAGCACTTCCAATTTTGACCGAAAAAAACGAAATTGAAGGCCAATATCACAGCAGTTCAGTGCCTCCTTTGGCATTTTTTATTTTTATTTAAAAAGTAATCATTCACATTCACTGATTCATCGCTAGACGTATTCACATGTTTCTTTTTTTAATTTAACGACGCTAATTGAAACGTGATACTATTAATCTTTTTTGCTTAAACAAAGCAACTAAAAGTAAAGAAGGGGTATCCCCGACTCCTGCCCAGAAACCAGAATAAGTCCAAGACATAATTTTCTTTTTTAACAAAATAGCCAACACACGTTTCGTTACACCATAATCATTTCTTTTTTCTACAACAAAAGACACAACATTTTAATGTTCTCAATTAAGCATAGCACTCACTTTTTCCTTTATTACTTTTTGGTATTAACAACAAATTTTCTACCTGAGCCATGAGACAAATTCGTATTTAATTAGGCAAACCGGCTCAAATGAAATAAGCCAATATGTACGTACGAGGTGGTTTATAGAGAAAACAAAATTATAACCGGCTTTTGTTTTTGTATGAAAAAATTTACATATGTATTTCTTTTTACGTAACAACTAATTTGTATTCCCATCACGATGTCGAATACACAGGACATTATTGGAAAGAATAAATGCAAAGTTCTTCTTTTGCTGGAATTTATTTAATCGAATTCAGATGAATGTAAGTTGATGGATAGTGTGATAAATATTTCACTTGACTTGTAGTGAGCCTCAAAAGTATTCAAACTCGATATAGAATTGGCTAAAATTTTTCAAAAAATTATGAAACTACCATGTGATACGTACATTTATACACCGTGTAACAAAAGTGTACAGAGTCAAAAGACATATTTTGTTTTGATAGAAAGGCCGTTGAAATTGACAAGAATTTTGAACATTTGAACATTGGCAATGGTAATTGTAAGGAAATAACATAACTATAAAATATCTATGTATACCTTCTTTTGTTACTTGGTGTAAATAATCAGCTCCAGCTAATTTATCCGGGTAAAACTTGAAAGAGATAAGTATTCGCACATCTGAAGAGATCCAAGTAACAAGTTTATGACTTAAAAAAAAAAATCTGTCATAGCTACCCATCGACAAGGCCAAATCACATTGATTAATCCATGACATAACCTCCAACAATATTCAGTGATTTTCCTAGTTCCTTTCTTTTTTAACATCGGCGAGGAGGCCTTCGGTTTTTGGACTGCTCGTTAACAACATTTCACCCCTTTCTTGACTCATGCGATTCTGTCATCTTCGGTATGTCAAGAATTGTGAGGAAGGTGTTAGTGCTCTGATGTATTTCATGTTGGGAGCGAATGACTAGTCTCGCTCCTACTTACTTATTAAGGTCTGTGGTGAACCTGGGCCTCAGCCAACAAACCTCTCCAGCCAACTGTTTACAGTTTCGAATGCCAAGTTGATTGAGGTCTCCCTCCACTTGCTGGCGCTTCATACTGCGAGTTCGTCCTCTACTGGGTCTCCCATCCGGGGTGGATTCGAAGACATTTTAGCTGGAACGTTGGGATCCACCTGCTTTACATGACCTAGCCATCTTAGTCGCTGTAGAAGAACTCTTCTGGCTTAGTCAAAGTCCTTTATCGGGCGTATAGTTTGGTATTGTATCTTCTTCTCTACTCGTCGTCAATGCAGACGGAACCAACGATCACTCGAAGAACTTTTCTCTCAAAATAATTAAGGTCATAGGTACTTATCCGATTTTGTTAAAGTACATGCCTTGCCGAAGGACTGGGATGATAAAAAGTTAGTGGTTTGAGCTAGGTTTGCTCAATTGCATTCTTAACTCACCATAAGACCTGGGTAATCAAAGTTCTTCACTACCTCAAAATTGAATCGGTCTTTTACGGCATTCTATTACAGACACCGATGTTGAGTGTCATTTTTGTAGAGAGCATATATCTTGTATTGAACGCTAAGCCCATCATTGTTACCTCGATCCTACTACTCGCCCATTGGGCTCTTCCGATTATGTCAATATCATCGACTTAAGCGATTTGCTATCCGGGCCTGTCGCTACACGCAGGGTATGGCAAAAGCCGTGAAGCAGGTGCCTAGAATCAAGCCTTTTCACGATAATTAGCCACGTAGTCGGGCAAGTGCAATAGAGGTTTCCCATTTGAACTCTAGCCGTCCCAAATTTTGTCCCTATTAACTCCTTTTTCTTATAAATTGTATGGTTCCATCTAAACCATAAATGTGATGTTTATCATTAGCGTCTAATAAATTCCAAGCCTCTACTAGAATTGCATTAAAGCACAAATAAATAAAGACGAAAAATCACGTATTTAGATTTAACTGCCTTTAGTCCAATTAAGGCGATAGAACTTGGAGAACGTGCTTCAAGCTAAATCTTACCTCAGCAACTATCGTCTCGAAACGTCTGTCGTTCATGCAACTGACTGACTCTGTCAGGAAATGCCAGTGCAAATATTTGCCATTCATATCTTGAAAAAAAGAAAAGGTACATAATTTTAATATTTTTTTTTAAATAAAAATAAACAAAGTGAGTTGCACATCAAACAGCATGATTACAATGTAGATAAGAGGACACACTCTCCGTAAACATATTTTGCGCAAAAAAACAAGAAAACTTTTGTGTTATATTAAACAAACGCCGGAACCTAGGTTTGCCGCCATGACAAGCCTTAAAAATATCGCATTTGCATTGAAGCTGCTCATTAATCTCTCTCTCACGTACGAGGAGTATTCCACCATAACTTTCGTAACTAACCCACGCAGATTGTCTCTGTTTTTTTTTTTTCAATTATTCACATTCAACAATTGTGACTTTTAACTGAAAGAAGAAAAGTTTAAGGCTAAATGGAATCCATCTTATTTTGTATTCACAAAAGTAGGCCAATTCACAATGCGCAAACATCGATGGCTCGACTAAAGCCTACAGTGTTTCCTTGTGAGTTTCTCTTTCATTTCAAATGAGATACATTCATAGATACATTATACAAAGAAAAAATTAACTAAACACTTTAGATACGCACACGCTTTGGACGGCAATTTGTTTGTTGAATTGACAAACAATGCTTGGTGCTGCAAAATTTTTAAAAGTGTGATTCATTTCGAGCGTTTTTTTCGATTCGATTTGGCAAATTTAAATGAAATACGTTCTCGTATAATTGCCATCAAAGAATATTGATTAAGCAAATACCTACGCAGAGAGGTGGAAGAGAAGAGAAAAAAAAACCGCTGACATCTAGACATATTTGAGCAGCTGCAGTTGGGTTTAAATTGGATTGAAAGCGGCACTGGAAATGGGGTTGTTGTGTTGGCGGTTTTTCATTTTATTTTTGCCGAAAGATTTGGCGAAAATGATAAAGAAAGAGGGGAAAACTGTTTAATTGCATAATTTATGCGTCAAATGATATCGTATCGTGACCTTGCTGGTATCACTAAGGCTTCTTATCTAACAGTTTGTACCTATTTTTAAAGCAATTTGTGAAACTTGAAAGTAATAACTCATTTAAGGATTAAGAGGATTTGACAGGAGAAAAATATGCAAGGAATAAATTTGACAGCTTATACTGGTATCAGTCGTATTTGGTCGAGGTTTGCATGGAATATTTTAGAACTTATGGGGACTTTGACTTATACAAGCCCACAAAAAGAGAAGAATCTTCAGAAATTCAGACATAATTTCCCCTAAACGTCTAGTCCCACAGATGAGAAGTTATTTCATTTGCGCCCAGCGTGCTTCTGTATCCATATCGGCAACCATTTTGGGAGAAGCCGGCAAAGAGAATGTTCAAGCATAAAGGTCACAAGACTCCTTTTTGACATTTCTGTCGGGTTTATCTCTGAATATACGAATCAAGTTTGATTTTCCTGCTAAGAAGATCATAACTTAGGAAGAGGAGCTGTGCAGCGGTGTATGAACCTACGCTTCGTGGTCTCAACTGAGCTAAAAAGTATAACTTACTTCTTTTGTGAATAGCCTGAGGTTGATTAGGGTTCTTGGAGTGAAATCGCTGACATTATAGGTATTCATTGCTTGTCCTGCTCTACTGCAAATGTAGGTCTGTGTATCGAGTCTAAAATTTTAACCATTCAAGAGCTTACTCCGGAATGAAACAGACGGCGAGTTAAGCGAGTAAGAGACAAGGCAGCAAGTTCTTGATAGACAAGTAACTTTTTCTTCTTCGACTAATTAGCTCTCTTTCTAGTGGCACTAAGGGTTTCAACACCTGCATCAATCAAAGACGGGTTTTGTCTCGGAAGCTGGAATCTATAGAAGTTTTAAGACACGTATCAGACACATCCTTAAAATGGAGTCAGTTTAGATGGAACTCATCGCAGGGCGCTCTTAAAAGGCGTTGGAAGAGCTTGTGCTTGGAAGCTTTACCTATTGTCGAGTATGACATCAAGGGACTTAATTGTGTGATTTGCTACTGGGAAGTTCACATACTCCATCGTCTTACGACTGGTCTTTGTCAGCTAGTTCCAGACCGGTAGACTCCAATCATTCTTTTACTATAGTAATTGCCTCATCCGTCAATAGAAGAGGTCCAAGAACCGATCCTTGCGGGACTCCTCTGGAAAGTTTGTAGTGTTTAGTGCTACGATACCATGGCTTTCAGAAGGCAGGTGGAAGCTGGAAGTTTCATTCTTCTCTAAGCTACCCGGCCTTTGCTCAATCAGAACGATAAGCTACTTACATATTCGATCAATTTCGAAAGAAGCAATGTGTGCTGTAGCCACACCTTTACCTAAGGAATTGCTCTTGGTATTGGTTGTGCTTGTTGGAGTTCGTAGATTATTCCATAGGAGCATAGACACATCAGACTTACATTGGCGAATTTAGCCGTGTCTACGTTCCCAACATAAGTGGAAAAGATTCCTTCAAATTCCTTGACGTTCTGTCATGTTTTGAGTGTCAGAAGTGGCAAGTGCTCTTGAAGAGCAATTTATTACCTCTTTTTAGTTTTCACGGTCCCACAGTTGCCCTTTGTGGGTATTCCATTTAAATAACTTCCCTATGCGTCTGCGCACAAGCATAATGAAAGAATGCGGTTTTCCATAGAAAGAACTTAGATGATACCATTGTATATAAATCTAATAGTATTATCACTTGACGATTTTTTTTATTTATTCCTTGACGTACCCAGGTGGCGCTGCGTCGCCAAAGTAAAGTAATTTCTCTTTCACGAAAGAGAGTATTGAGCGAACGAATGGATAATCGCCTGGACTGGATAGACAACAGCAAAGAATATAAAAAAAACTCTCTTTGATTCATGTCCATACGTATTCGTTTTGTGTGGGATAGTATCGTTATGTGTTGTTAGTTATGTCTCATTGAAACTTTCGTATTTTGTTTTTGTATTTTTTGGTGTTTGCCTTACTAATGAATGAATTTATTTGTCTGCAATTTCACGTACAATTACAATGTAATATCGCAGGTTTCGATGTGAATAAAAATTATGATTAATATTTTAATGCGGTTTAGTATTTACATATTCATATATGTAATATATATAATATATGTATATGTTTTTCTTAAGAGGCCTCCATCCAGAATTTGAGCAAAAAGCGAAAATTGTGCATTTTCAAAACAACGACATTCGGCCAATAGTGAACCAATTGCAACGTTTATTTTGGCATATTAAAGAATGGGAATCTAAGTTTTGTTCGAGCCCCAATTTAGGAAAATTGTTTTGTTGTTGTTTTATTTAAAATATACTCAGACAACTTTCGTGTGTTTTACGAAAAATAGCAATTTTCAAAACAAAACCTAAGCCGGTAAACAGTATAAATTTGATATTTTTTTGGTGTTATTGGAAAGGTAATGAACGAATCGAAGTTCTGTTGAGAAAGAATTTTAAATTTTGGCCTCGTTTTGGAGGCGGTGATCTGAAATAATGGCATTAAAATACTGAGTTTAACACAACGAATTTGAACATGAATAAAATTTTAGTATGGAGTTGCTTTAGTTTTGTCCAGCATATTTTAGTATTATTTGTTTATACAATATCCTAAGGGTATATTAAGTTTGATAGATAGTTTGTAACATAGAGAAATATTTTCTTTTTTTTAAACTTCATACCTAAAGTGTATTGGGTTTTTTGAAATTATTGCTACAACTCTTAAGGAACAGTAGGAAATATGGAAGAAGTGGTGCATTACCCTGTGGAATTCCTACACATCTCAACCCCCAGGTTTTCCTTCACGCAAACAAAAATCTTCCCAAGATCATTGACTGAGCATTTTATGTTAGTGTAATTAACCCTTAACCGCCGCAACATGAAAAAGAAAAGGATGTACATACATAAGTGTATATATACAGACAAAGCTGCACACAATACACATCATGGCATGGGAGAAACTTCACACGACAGAAGGATCATACAATTTTTTTTTCTCGCTTTCCACTGGCAATTGGCTTGGCATTTGGCATTGGTATTTTTTTTGGTTCTCTCTTTAATATTTTTTCTCTTCCCACTTGGTATCTGGGATTATAAGAGAAAGTGAGAAAATGATTTCGAGAAAACCTAGAGGCGCTAGTGTCGATTTCCTCAAGTAATACTACTATTAGATTTATATACAATGATGATACCGATCTATCTATAACAGACAGCCTAACTTCAATGCAAATCTTGCCCGTCAATTTGTGCGGCGTGGCATATGTATGTATACGTACATAAGTACAGTCTTGAACATTGTGCGTGTAGCCCTCTATACACATGAAACCTTGCGCTGTATCGTTACGACTCATTGGTAAGCAACCACACCGCATTCGTATCTAAAGTGGGTTCTTGTTCCAGTGCAAAAAGTATCTATCTACATACGTAGTCATCTGACGCCAGAAATTATGGCCAACTGTCGTCTGTCTGATTGCATTCATGAATGAGGAAGAAATTGCATAATACTAGCGTGAGTCGTTGTCGTCGTGTCGGTTTGGCGCGACACCAACGCACTTGGTTCTCTTTTGCAAAACCTAGGGGGGCAATGCACTGTGATCAAGTTCCCTCGTTCCCCGCTCCCGTTTCAGTTGTAGTTTAAGTCTGGCTGTGTTTTTTTTTTTCTTTTTGCAACAATGCAATCAGTGTTCATTTGTTTTGAATGCTTTACGCGATATGATTTACGTTTTATACACGATTTTCATGGCAGTAAAATGGAATTAGATACAGTTGTTGTCAAGACGGCAGTAATTAGTAAAAGATTTTTACTTTTATTTTTATAAAATGAAGTCATACCTTGTCCTGGGTCTCTCTGAAGCTTGATAATGTTGTTTGAGCCCACATGCATGCGCATGTTTTGAAAGCAATTGATATTATTGAACATTTGACACGAAATATTATCCGTTTCAAGACATATAGTTGTGTGGGCTGCTGCTGGCTATTGGATGTGGGACAGAGCTATTTGTTAATTGCAATAAAAAAAAAATACAGGACTAACTGCTTCAATAAAATATTAGCCAATTATGCGCGGCAAAAAGTGGTCAAAAGAAAGCCAAACTTGGTGGCCACTCTAAGCAACTTTTCTTTAAAATATTTTAATTAAAATATTGTTTTACACCCAGGCAAATGTTTGCTGTTAAAAATAAATAACCAACAGGAATAACTACAACCGAAGCCAAGTGCGTCGTAAAGTTTTAGTGCTTTAAATTATTGCACGGTAACCTGCAAAGCTAAACATTCAGAACGGTTGGAGATAAATAACCATTCTGTAGACGTTGAATGAATTATAATAAAATTTCTTGACATGTCGATTGGTATTTATGTTTAGAAGGAGAAACTTTCTAGCTATACTAAAGCGCCATTTTGGGTCTTAAAATTAGGTGCATGCTTATGGCCAATTTAAAATTAAGTTAAATTTTAACATTAAAGCGATAACAATCAAAACATAAGCCCCAGGTGGACTATCCCCAAGAAGTAAGGTGAATATAGCGCCACTGCGCAACAGAAGCAATGCGAAGTTGATTCCACTTTATGAGAGTGGATTTATTACCGTTGCAAAATAGGAGCAATGTAGGATCGTTTGTCTATAAAAGTAAGAAGGGGTTTACGCTTCCCTCCATTGCCTATATCTCGCAGTGTTTGCTCATTTTAGCTGCAAGTACTTACCCTTGAACTGTCAAAGAATCTACGAAGAATGGCCAATAGAGAGAAAGCGGCGCTGCAAACGGTAAGAAACTGCGTGTGTTCAGGATGGTTGAGAGCCTGCAAATGCACTGCAAAACTAGTTGACATTTTTCTATTCCTAACAATTCTGTAAAAAAAAAACTCAATTCACAAAGAAATCTTCAGTGAAACTAAGTATTGTACTTCCAATTATGTCAACTGATTGTGCATTGAGTTTGAGCGTTCAGGATTCTAGATTTCAAAAACATATTAGTGACTAGAATCCTGAACACACCCACTGATACACCGACATATAGTAGCGAATCTCAATACCAGGTATGCTTCGTGGTATAAAAAATTTTACCTTGTTTTGCAGTGACAGGCATGTTGTATAGAATATTAAGTCTGCAATCAAAATTAGTTTGGTGGTTTGCGATGGCCTGGCCAACGTCGTACTCGTCCGATGATGCTGCCATTCCAAAATCCACACCAAAGAATGACTTCCTCTGGATGAAATGTAGTTTGGTGGATCTCATGTGGATTGTTCCTTGTTTTGGAACCCATTCATCTAGAAATCGTCTGAGATTTTGCTCGAACAGAAAGCCTAATAAATGACAGCCAATTTGACAGACGTGGCTTCAACAATATGACCGCAATCACCTGTCAAAGTTCAGAAATCTCTATTGAATAACCATTGGGCTAGGTACAATACCAGCAACTACATAGGTGTGCTTCCTGTTACTCTATCGTATAGGCCAAAATACTTAGAGCTGAAGTGGATGATTTGATCCTTGTGTTCCTACACAAACTGCACGAGTATTTCAGGGTCCACTTATAGTTCTACATTTCTAAGCACGCCTTGTCTATTCACTTGTCTTCCAGCATTTGCTACACGCCTATCACAACAGCTATATCGCCTGCAAAGCACTGATCCTTGACTGACGATTGGCTGTTCCTAAGGCTAGAGAGGAAGTATAGATATGTTGCCACTTTCTCACCCTTAAAACTGTCCAAATCTACAAAATTCACAAGAGAAGTCTGTCCAGCCAGCCTTTTTAAAGCATACGAGCGAGACAGTCGCTTCGTGTAGATAGTGCTTAACCATGGACATAAGCTCTTCTTGAACACATTTGACAGATGCTTTTACCTCCAAAAATTCAAACTCAACCTCACGTAGCAGTCTCACACTGAAGACTATGCCCTTCTCCAATTGGGTACCTACGCATATTGACTTGTGCCTTGAGGGGATGACATCATTCTAAAAAAAAAAAATAACTTCTTTCGTTGACATCCTTCTCCTTAAAGAATTCTCTTTGCTGAAACCCTAAAAGAAAGTCTTCAAGTGACCCACTCAAGTGAAAATATTTTCTCTTTTAGAACTGCATACATATATTTGATTCATTTACAATCTAGAGCTATCATGAATGGCCAATACACCATCATACTCATGGATTCCAATCTCAATGTACGCCTTACCATCCCACTCGACGGTCACGGTCTTACCAGTGCAGCCACCATTAACCTTCGCTCCTGAAATGACATCACAATACCGTCCAGCTGGCAGGCAAGTCTGCAAAGTCTCCTTCAAATCATAACTATCTCCATTGATGGCAATGAATCCACGATTGCCGCGGCAAAAAGCGATTTGATTATTGCCATTATCCCACCAGTCATTGATCCAGGTATTGTGCACAACATTCTTGAACTCAATCATATTATAGATCTGTCTCCAGCGATGTTCACAGACCCATCCGTTGATGCAGGCGCCCTCATCATTGAACACTGGCGATTTGATCGATTGATCATCATTGGCTGGTGGTGGATCGTCCTTTTCATTGAAATCAAATGAGCTCATGATACGAGTGATGCCATAAGGATATGCCATTGCGAAGGCAGTAGCCATTTTGTATTGCTTAGGTGTTTTATAGGACAAAACATGACCGTCACGTTGATTGTCATGATTATCGACGAAGACCAGCGAACTCTCTGAAGGCAAGAATCCCCATTCGGGACCCCAGTTACGAAGCCATTTCAGTTGATTTCCGCCACGGAAAGCACGGCTGATTTCCTCGGAGAACATGAATTCTGTCACGGCTCCCAGCCAATTGTATTCGAACTTGGAAATGGCCTCGCCGCCATGATCGATGACCTCTTGGAAGATAAATGGCCTGGAGTTTGCTGGGAATCCGTGGTTGGTATTCAGATTCTTGACGCGACCGTAAATCACCTAAAAAAGGAAGAAACCAATAAGCGATTCAAGGCTTTATCTGTAAACTCACAGCTAAATCATCAGGATGCATGTGCTTTGCGGCATCGACACGGAAGCCGGCCACTCCGAGCTCAACCAAATGATCAAGGAACTCGACGAGCTTGTCACGAACCCAGTCCTTGGACTGATCCAAGTCCTTTAGTCCGACAAGTTCACAATTGCGCACTTGATAAGGATCGTTATAGTCGTAGATCTCACAAGTCCAATGGAAATCTTGATTCGAGAAGGGAACAGCTGGGAAGGATTTCTCTCCAGGGTTTGCACTGGAGCCAGCAGTACCCACAGCATTCCATTGATCGGCAGCCATGTGATTCAGCAGGACATCGACGTAGATTCGAATACCGACATTGTTGCAACGTCTTACCATGTTGGCGAACTCCTCCTCGTTACCGGATCGGGTGACCAATTTGTAGGACATGGGTTGGTACCTCTCCCACCAAGGGCGATTGTAGACGACGACATTTTCATTTGCTGGCGACACCTAAGAAACACACACACACCGTTTGTTGTTAGCTTTACCCAGGTGAGCTGGACTGCGACTTACTTGAACTCCAGCATATCCTCGTGGAGCAAGGAATCGTTCACACTCATCGGCAATATCGTTCCACTTCCATTCGAACAAATGAACGATTGTGTTTCGTCCGCCCCAATAGTGCGGATCGTGTTGTGCGTTTGCCCCAAACAATCCCAGAAGGACCACCGCCCAGGCGAAGGTTATAATTTTTGCCATTTTGAAACGACATGAGGCAAATAATAGTTACAACCTTCTTATATAGCCAGTGGGGTAAGTTTGGGTATATCTTTTGCCACGCAGAGATTAGATTAGGTTTTGGGGCGGAAATTCCCAACGAACCCTTGGTCAGATCAAAAGAAGAATAATAAATTCTTGACTGTCTTTTGATTGGAATCTTTCAACAAAAAACAAAATTTTAATCTGGGTAAGCCCGAGCATGCGGAGAGAACGTTCAAGGTCGGAAAGTCGCACATAAATTTTACTCAAAAACCATAAACCAAAGGCTTAGTGCAGATAAACGTTTAATTAAAGTGGCTATCTTGTTGTAGCATGAATCTGCGAAACGACCAAAGGCTATATACTCACAGAAGTCCACCTAAAGTGTCGTATGATAGCCTATTCTGTATTGATAAGACGTTTGTTTGCGGGGGTACTAGGGGAGAATGCTGAGAAGAATAAAAGATGATATTGTCTTCTCATCCAAGAAGGTATTCAAAACTACAATAATTCACCAGAGGAGTCTGTCTTATTTCTATTCAGCCTTTCAGAAACGGACGAGCTAGACTAGTCTTGGACTAGATAGGGCTTAGCAAGCCAAACTGGATGAAAGGTCTTCATCCAACCGATATTTATGCCTATCTCTCTAAACAACGACATCTGAAACACATTTCGGACGATGGAGATTGATCTCAATGATCTTGAAGGAATGAGGCTTAAATTGGATATGATACCTAGAAGGAGCTTAGGTTGGGTTAGGTTTGTGGATTGGTCGAGAAATCGAAATACCTCCGCCGCACTCAGGACAGAACTGACCCATTGTGTCACCCATAGGGGGGTCCTGATTTTCTGTTGAAGTTCAATGTCATGTCGGTGTTGGCGTTGGAGAGTTATCCTAGATCCTAAAAGAAGTGCTTGCGGAGGAGTTTGTACCTGGAATGTTGGAGTCCAGGGCACCGGCAGAGGAAGTGGGTACTGTCCTCTACGACATCCTCATCGCCGCAGACCGCGGAGTGTTGTGCCTCGTGAGTATCCCCACAACGTATTCTTTGTGAATAGTTCTCTCGGTCATTGCTTTGTCAAAAGTTGGCCATAATTGTTTTGCTGTTTCTAGGGAATTCCATTTCAGGTTCGCCTCTCTCGTAGCCAGTTTTCCTGCTTCAAGCCTGAGAACGCAGGGCGGTGTGCTTATGGAGAGCACAGTAGTAGATCCGATGAAACTTTCCTTGCTAATTCATCTGCCTTTTCCTTTCCCGGGACGCCCTCATGCCCAGGGACCACATGCACAGCACTTCACAAGCTTGGATTTTATTTCTATGGCGGTAATTGCTTTGTCTGTCGATAAAAAAAGTGACACCTTTTGGCGGTGTTGTTCTTACTCACGGGCGGCTGTTGTCACTGCCAAGAGCTCCGCTTTGAAAACGCTGCTGTGGTCTGGGAGTCGTGGTTCTCATTGCACTGGTGGCACCAATGCACGCTAGGCTTTGTACTTTAGTGAGAACCTTAAGGTAGGTGGACTTGGTTTAAAGCTGGCCACCATACAAGCCTGCCATATGTCAGGACGAGTCTTATGATAGCCGTGTACATCCAGAGAATTGTTTTTGGAGAGGGCCCCCAGGTCTCCCCAAAATTTCTGCTGCTCTTTCATTTATGGTTGTCCCCAACAAAGAAGGATCTTATTATCTGCCGATTCTAATGCCACTAGGCACATTTTCTTATTTTCTGTAATACTTCTTCTTAAATCACATTTCACACAGAATCGCACAGTTCAGACAGTATCTGAAACTGGCAACTGGACGAGCTCACTTCATTACATAAGCTACGACAGCAATTACAGTCCAACGATATTCAACGAAACTGAAAGCAATTAACCCGGACCTTTGTAACATGAAAATGGAAAGCACAAACTAAAACAAAGTCATCTGTCATCAGAACCAAAATGACACTTCTTACTCATAGCATAAGCTTGACATCTTAGAGAATTCTTCGAATTCCAATGATACGAATACCGAATCGAATCTTATCCATCTCTTGGTATTCCTATCACACAGCGTATGTCACATTCACAGACCATGACATGACATCATTCATGTTTTCATAAGCAGCACTAGCTCTATCTAAGAAATATATCTAATCATGGTCACCAGTAGATACTCCACTTGAACCGTGTCTTGTGTCAAATGAGTCAATAAACCATTCAAGTGAAATTCACTCCTAGTTTCTCTATAAAATTCCACTCGTCGTCGTCGTTTGGTCATCGCAAGATGAGCTTACCCCTGGAATTGTTATTCCAAGAAATCTAAGCCGTTGAATTTGAATATTTGAAATACTGTTGTGTTGTGCTCTGTGTGTGAACTTCGTCATTTGATTAGAGAGTCGAGCTCAAGGGCAATAAATTAGATCATCCATCCATTTGGCGGTGACTTCCGGACTAGTTTTAGTTCCCATGCGGTTGGTGGGCAAATTTTCTGTTTCACTTTCTGTATCTAACTTGTAGTTGCTACGAGGTTAGGTTCAAGATAAGCTGCATTCACTTAAATCATAAAGAAAAAAAGAGTCTACGTCATCAGAAAACTGATTAGATTCGCTTTTAACAATTGAATAACAGCGTCTGAAGGTCACTCACTCAGAAGAACCTCGGAATTAATAATTGTGCCACCCCGCGTACACGACAAAGATACAGTCGAGATATGATGCCTGGTGAATGCAATTAGGTCAACGTGGTATTCGTCGTGATCTCCCCATTGCGCGTCTTTGTGTACTTGTGGCTAAAGATTCATGTGTGGGCAACCACGTATTCTTATCTTCATTCTTCTCTCGGTTCTCTTTTATTGGATTATTCTTTAAAAAAAAGAAGGCACACCCAAAGACATTCTGTTCTGTGCGATCATTCATTTCTTGTTTGTCGGCGGTCGGTGGTCCCCTTTTTCTTATAGGAGGGGAAGATTCCTCACAATTGATGCGACACGCTTCATCGTCTCATAACAGGAAAGAGAACAATACTTTTAACAGGAGTAGCTAGCTAAGTGTATTTTAGTTCGAATTTATTGAGACCAGTTTATAGGTACCTATAGTCGGTGAGTTTTCGAATCCACTCAGAACCGGTAGATACCTACTTGTATCGAGAGCAATCAGGGAAACCTGAAAGCGAGGCAGCAAAAGGCTTGCCCATAACTTGAGGTTCCGAGAAAACTAATCTGCTACGCCAAAGATAAGTGAAGTTAGAATGGAGATACACATAAAAAGGCTACGCATGAGAGAAATGAAGTAACCTAAGCTAATGTTGTCTCGCAGATGGAACAGTGGGGCCATCAAATGCATCTTGGTTAGTTCAAATTAAACTTGTTCAGTTCTTAGTTCGAAATATGTATGCCATTCACTTAGCTGTACGAGTTTTCATTTAAAAGTCATTGGGCTTAGGCAAGTTGACAACTACGCTTGTGTATCAAATCTTTCAAAGTACCGAATCCATAATAAAAGTTTTCCAATTGAAATTCCCGAATTTTGACAGGCAATTGCGGCGATATTGTTGAAGCTACATCTATCAAATTGGCTGTCATTTAGTTAGTTTCTCCAAACCAACATAGAGGGAGTTCAACAACATGTGCAAATGATTAAATTATTTTATGAAATTGGGTCTTATGTTCGTTCACTTTTGAGGTCACCATAAACGTCCTTCCGAGAGGACTATTCGTCAACCGGTAAAAGGATCAAGAGAAAGTTACTGTTTGGTGTTAGATAAGCTTCGCCTGGGTGTTCAAGATCTTCATCGAATCTTTATAGACGGGAGTTTGACACTCTGTATCAGAATTAACGAACAATGGATGGTATTTTCTTTCACCAGTGTTGCGTTCAGTCCACACGGCAATGATTTCTAAAGTTTTTGGAGTATTCTATTGCTCCACAGAATAAAGAAAAGAGTTGTATCCAGGGATGTAGTGGTCGTCCAGAGTTCTACAACACCTCGAAGTGGGAATACGACTTGTTGCACGTCCACCTACAAATCATCGGGAGTCTAGCGCGCCTAAGCACTTTCTTAGTCTTATATAGGTTAACTTTGGCCTAATACAAGATTGGCGGCTGCAAGCCATATAGAACACAAGTTTGAAACAAATAACTATGACTTGTGGTGACCTTTTTTGTATTAGTTGTTGCAAACATATTTTCCACTACCTACCTCAATTGTGTTTTTTATTGTCTCTGCTCTTAAGGCAAGCTGATCTCTGAATTGTTGGCGTGCTCTAAGAACCATGAGTATGTCAGTCTTGTCTCCTTTCCTATGTACTACGGCTCCTCGCCTATTTCGCATGTCTAGTAAGACCAATCGGTATTTGTTACCTGCCAATTGAGGCCCGACCTGTCTTATGACTAGTGTTATGGTTATAGGCCTCCAATGACTAAGGATATCGGTACGATCATAGTCATCAAAGGGTGTGTTTCAGAACATCAAGTATTTTTGTACGGTTGCTAGACCCAGACAGATCCTGTTTTATGTCGCAATTTTCTACGAATTTCTCACATGATACCCCCAAGGCGTTGACCACTTAAACACTTCGATTGATTAGCCGCAATTGAGGCTTTTTTAATGAAAATCGTTAAAGCAATTAAAATCAAAATCATAAATAATTTTATTATAATAGTCATCAACACGTTTTGAATACTATTGGCGCCTTCCTGCTCAGACTATGTGTATCTAAAGCGTCTGCTAGTAGCAGCACAACAACTTTAAAAATGATTCATGTCACTGAAACTGTGTAATAATCGCTAAATAGTTCGTTTATAACGATCTAATTAACCATCGCTGATAGCAAGGCTTTACAAAATCGCCAAAAATACTCCGTTGATAAGCACAAGCCGCTAACTGCGTACTATAACATAAGATTTAAAAATAGATTAATTGAACTTTCTCCGGTGTGTGAACTTTTTAATCCCAATCCCAATTCCATCCCATCCGAACTTTTCGTAATGATTCATTGACACTTCACTGAGTAATCCCACAATGAGAGACCGGCGGCGGCGCATAGGTTGACCCTAATCTCAATTCGACTCGACAGAAACCTCGGCATTTAAATAATAGTTGTTGTTCGTTGTATCTAACATGGGGAGCGAAAAATAATAAATTATTTCTTTCCTCCATCTAACGACTGTTTGAAGAGTATCTACCTGCAATGGCGGTGTTAGAGCTCTCAGGGTCTCGCCGATATCACGACATAGTCGCTTATGTATCTTATGTATCGAATGTGCTCCGAATGATGTTAGACATATTTTTTTCTGTTGTAGGTACCTACATACTATTATTTGAAATTCATTCGTTCGGCAGCAATGCTTCGAAAATGACGTCAGATACCATATACGGACGAAGCTACACTCATGGTCAGATTCAGGGATGCATGAATTAACGACAACTTCAAGTCGCGTCGTCGTCGTTCTCTGGCCAGACGTTGGGCCTTTTAATTACTCTCAAATACGCGCTTTGAAATTAAAAAAAAGAGCGTTAAAATTTGAAAATAGAAACGCGGTTTGTTCTGTATCTTTCTGTCTGATATGTATGACATCATCGCGTTAAATTTCGCATTTCAATAGAAATTAATTGTCTTGTTTGTGTTTGTGTGCAAAAAAGAATTTAAATACCAAAAAAAAAAGAAAGAATTTCATAAAAAAATAAACTCGATTCTTTCTTTCTTTTTTTTTTTTTTTTTGTTGTGGGACACAAAGGAGGATTGAAATGATAGTAATGAAGTTTGAACGTGAAATTGTTAAATCCAAAAATTTTAACTTGGAATTGAACTCGTGTTGTAGTGTAGTTTAACTTCCTTGTAATGTGTGTGTGGTATGGACTTCTTGAAGGTTGTATGCTTGCGACAAATTGAATGTACATGAGCAGAATTCATGCTGGCTAATTTGTCAATTCTAACCAGCGATAGCGATGACTCTGACACTGACTCTGAATGATGATGTATCTTTCATTGTTTCCCATGTGGTTTTTGTTTTTAATAATTTTTTTATGTACGTTACGCACTGTTGACTTAGCTTGACAGACTACTAATTTGTGGGCAATGGAATGAGAACTGTCTTTGGAATTTGCGCTTATTTTTAGTTGGATTGATGTAATCACGTGGCCGGATTATTTTGCTGAAAGCTGAAGCTGAATTTGGCAAACAGTTTAAAATTTTTTTTAAATTTTACTGAGCATTTACTTTTGTGTACTTTATTGTGAAGAGAAACTTTCCTCCTGCCACTAGTTCATCGGTAGCGAGTGGTTCCGGTACTCCCTAACGCTGGCAAAATGACGTAAAATAAGCCCGCTGGGCACAGATCATTGCACTAGATGCTAACATGAGCCTCTAGAAGGCAGATACTTTACACGAGCTACTTCGAGATCAAGGCGATCGAAGCCTGTCCAGAGTACGATATTAGAATTATACCTGAGAAGTTTGGCCTCCCCTACATGACAACAGACAATGGTTTTTGACTTTCTGACAGTTCGTATTACAGTGCTAAGAAACAATAGGTTTCATAGGTTAAGAGTCCAGCAAGAAACCTGACCACTGTCAAATGATCAGCTCAAAGATATGAAAGAGCCTCGGAAGCACAACAGCATCCAGTATTTTTATCAGAAGGCCAAGCAGCTGGTTTCAAATTCCGAACTTCATTCCCGAAGCACAGAGAGTTCCAGCAGTTGCCTAAGGGGTAGCAAATAGAGAGATTGATAGGGCAAGGAGAAACCTTACCTCCAGTTAAAGAAGAACTAACTCCTCCAGTCAGTATGGAAGAAGTTACTTGCTCTGGTGGGCTTTCAGCTGAACATTTTCAAGCCATCTATCAAGAAAAGGTGGAGAAACGTATGTCCAACGAGTGGAGTATCAGCCTGGATTTGGACCTGGATCTGGAATACCAATTCCATGGGCTAAAGCCCCTTGAAAGATGAGTCGTTTCGGGAAACCAACATCATTTAGAAGTGTTTGTTTTCTCAAAAGTAAAGGCTGTTTGCCTGTTTTGTTGATATCAAAGGATCTGAAGATCACGGCCATCAATTTGAAGCAGCCAATAACCCCTTATCATGACACATCAACTGGCCCCATTGACAGTTTCGTTCTGGTTACCCTCGCTTTGCGTCACTGCCGTCACTCTCAGCTACCGCCCCAATATTTGTTTCATTTTGACCCAGATGAAGTCTATTTTGTCGCTTCTTGTCTAATAATGAAAATTTTGTCTGGTATTTCGATGGTATACCCAAAGCCTTCTGTAGCCCTATCATGTGGACCATAAGTCGCTCTAAGTTCACGAAACACATTCTTTATAGAACGCCAATGTTCATAGTACATCTAAATAATTTGTAGACGCTGTGAGGAACTAAGTCTTGCCATAATAAAATGTCAAACAATTTTGAATAAAAATATTAGGACAGGTTAATACATCTCATATGTCATCTGTCAAAAAATGCATAAACAAAAAAATGTTTTTAAATGAACCAACCAAAATGGACACGTAACACCCAAACGTTCAAATTCAGTGAAAAAAGCCGAAGAGTGTCTCATTTTTGAAGGAAGTATGTACATGCAATTGCAAGACATCAGATCTGAGATATGTGTGCGCTGCTCATTTCTTGTCTGAATCGTTCAATAGTTTCAATTTGAAATTCGGTCAAGATACAGATCTTCCAAAGAGCTTTTGCTCAGCAGTATGTATTCCCTAAAGAGTTCTTGAAGTTATAACTTCACAAACATTTTCACACTCTTACCACTGCTCATTAAGTCATTAAGAAGTCAACAATAGATAAATACACACATATATCCTATGCTTGAGTCCATGAAATGTGGAGCAGCAACGAATGCTCATTAAAAATTCCAGTAAACCGTAATCATTCTTCGTTTTTCTCTTCTGACTTTTATGAATAATGACTTCAAACGAATTCTTTAATTTATCATGCCTCGTGTTCTTTTGGATTATGTCACTCCTCTAAGACAGTAGCTAACGAATTAGTTTCAAATATTTCTTGCATAAGTTCTG
This sequence comes from Chalcosyrphus nemorum, assembly GCA_949716465.1. NCBI lineage: Eukaryota > Metazoa > Arthropoda > Insecta > Diptera > Syrphidae > Chalcosyrphus > Chalcosyrphus nemorum. The sequence goes on from OX454333.1 coordinate 26,749,954, forward strand.
TTAACTCCAGCCTAAAAAAATTGTTGAATATCTAAATACATACAATAAATTAGTCCAATTTTGAGAGGTTTCAATACCTATTCAAAATAGATTTACCTTTCTAAATTAATGATTGAAAGCCAAACCATAAAAACAAATATGTATAGAACACAAAACCGGTCTAATGAACCACCTACCGGTATTTGTTTACCGTAAATTAGTGGTGGCGCTGAAAACAAAAAAAAAAAAGTGTAAAAAAAATCATTCTCTTTCTCATCTTCTGTTGTGTATCAAATTTAACAACACACATCAGCAACAATGAAAGTTTTTTGCATACAAATGACCAACCCCCACCCTCCCATCAACACCTAATTATAGCAGCCAGTGTGACCAGTGGGTGTATTTGTTTGCAGGCAAATTGTATTCATTTTTATACAGTTATCGGCCTTTAGTACGATCTAAAAAACTTATTTAAATTTGGAGTGAAATTTTGCAATCACTGCGATTGTTTCACTGTTAAAATGATTATATTTTTACAAATTCTTCTAACTTTTAGGAGATGCAACACAGTGCATTCATTCCTCGTACCAAAGTTTTATATGTCACTCGCACCAGAGAACTGCATGAATCCATTCATTTGCCATTGTGAATGATTCGCAAAAAAGCGAGCCCTTCACAGTCTTCACACAGAAAACAAGCGAGTATGAATTATGTAAGAAAAGATCACTTAACGAAACGAAATGAAAACGAATCATCATGGTGTTGGATCTCATGAATCTTTGAATACAAAAACAGCAGCAAAGTGTAAGGGCAGATAATGATTTCTTGGAATGAAAGTGAACAGGAGGTCGCACCATATTGAAGTGATTTTTCATTCACAGTCACTGAATCACCGTTTACGTTATACATGCTTACTTCTATTTTGATCTATATCACATTTTTAACCAAATGGCAAGCCCCCAAAAGATATTAAAAATAGTAGACTGTAATCGAAACCTCGGTTATATATCTTGGCTTTAAAGTCTCATCGAAAGGAAACATATCAAACAAATAGCACGTTTATGCTTTTGAGTGTTAGACCCATCATCGTTAAGCTGTTTCCCGAATCTTGGAGAGTCTATGCTTAATATTCAACTGTCTTCCATCTTCTGTAGTCGACTGGAGTGCTTTCCAAGCTAAAATAATTGTTTTATTAGATCAAAAAGTGATTTTAGTGTCCTGTGTACTAAAATCACTGTTCCTTGAGGTGACTGCAGTGTTTTTCAAGTCAAAATCACTGTTCTTCTAGAAGAAACAACAACTGCAGTATCCTTCAAGCCAAAATCACTGTTTCTTGAGCACAAACGGCGACTCTAGTGTCTTTTAAGGAAAAAATAGCTGTGATTATTCAGACTGTACCAAATATGTGATTCTGTATCCCAAGAAACGAAAAGGCTAAAGACCTGGCAAGGAAAAATTCGGTATTGGCCAAACTAAATCAGGATAATGAGTCTTGAAATCTTGAGTATAGATATCTTTCAGGCGAACTGCGAATACGAACAAAGAAATTTTCGCAAATTGTGACATTTCATTCACAGCAACATTTATATCAATTCACAGTGATCTACATTTCCCTTCTCATTTTTAACCAAGAGAAGAATAATCGTAATTCGCCTGGAGCTTTATCTTTAAAGATGCAACAAAGTTGCGACAGAAACCACTATGGTCACACTAATTGCCACCACCAGCAATGATCATGCTAGTGAATACGATCATCAGGAATGATTCAAGTTTAAGGTTAAATTTCCACACTCATACACAGAAAGCCGGTCAAGCTAAAACAGCAACCCGAGAAGATACATAAATAAAAAAAGAGCAGCAAAGACAAAAAGAAAAAGAGACTTTTAATGACGTAAATTCCAGTGCCACGATCACGGAACGATCGAGAGCGCGCGCGCGCGCATACACACAGTATCTATGGCCTCAGAGTGTATACTTAAGATATTATGAACCCGTTTTCGCCGAAGCAATCAAAAAGCCGGTGTAGAGTTAGCTAGAGCTCATGTCGATCGTGTTGTTACTACTGAAACTGATGATGATGATGATGATGATGGAGCGATGGTGGTGGCATCTACCATTCGCACATGACAACCGGTTAACCATAATGAACTTGTCTTTTTTGCTTCGTTCTACCATTGTAAAGATCAAAACCGTTAAAACGAATTTAATTGTCTCTACCTCGTAAATGTGAATGTGTCTCTCTCTCTTTCTCTCGATCTTGTGAAAATGTAACATTTCATAGTCGATACTCGCAGAAGGAAAAACCACCAATAACCAGCACTCGTGTGTATAAAAAGATCCGGCCTTTGGAATTTGAAAACCTCTCGGTTTGCCGTTTTGTGGTCCAAAGAAAATGCTGTTGATGGAACGTCTATACCGGTCAACGGTAATGCATGTTCCTGGGTAATTAAGCATCTAAATGGGTTAACACCTGCAGTCTACTGTAATGATGGCAATCTTTCAAGATCTAATGACATTTATGTTTTCAAGAATCTTGTGGATAGATACATTTGTAGTCTTCTAAGACACAGGGCTGAAGTTGATACAATCCAAAGTCAGTTGTAAAATACCGTATCCAAATTAGTTCAAAGCATCCATCGGATAATATGGTGAATAATGGAAAATCAAGTTTTCTCTTTTAACAAGCCAATTGAGGCAACAGATATTTTCTAGCAATTATCTCGGCAAAGGTGACTGGTAATATATGACCGGTGTTAAGCGGACTGCATTTGCAAGTTGCAAGTTGCAGTCTAGCGCAATGAAGTCATTTGTGCTGAGCGGTCTTTTATTTGAATATTTATTGGCATTTCGATCTATTGCTGGTGCTACTGTATCTATAATGGAAGAGGAGCTTGGCATCTATATAACAGGAAGTGAGATAAACTACGACACAGTAGTAAAAATTGATTGATCGCCTATCTTGTGGTGTTTTTCTTTAGCTAACCGGAAAGTAGATTTGAAATATGTAGATAAGAAGATACATTCTTGCAATGATTACAATTTTGGAAACCCGATATACAGTATTTGCTTAAGGAAGTCACTGTAAAGTGCCAAAGAGACATATTGCTTTACGATGTGTTACAATATTTGAATCCCAAGCGCACTATGACTTGTAAGATCTATTGTGCTGGCTCAGTGGCTTATCATAAATTTAAATAACGTCGTGGATTCCAGTTTTCCATATTTCTGATTCAAGTTTAGTTTCAGGTAAGAATTCAGCATTCTTCCAGATCTATCCTTAATGCCACCTCAGTCATATTTCGACTCATTGTTATTGGTATACCTATTTGCCTTAAGTGCACCGTATTTTTATTGGGGCTGCTTAGCAAGAAATTTGATTATCAGCCTCAAAGCATGCTACGTCATAGGAGTTTGTATAAAAAGCGCTGCATACTTTTTTGACTTTATTTTCATGAGACTGGGCGAGTGGAAGACTTAGAGATCTTTTCTCTATTGTGCCACCTGACATAGTCATTGTCCAGGAAATCATTGTCTTGGCTTCCTTTTCAGATGCATGCTGCAGTCAGTATTATCTACAAAAATGTCAAACTACTGCGTAATGGCCCAGAATTACTCTTATAGTCTCCATGACTCGCTTGCTGCTGTTGAGGACTTCTTCCGTCTTCTGCTCTACAAATTGAAGAATAAGCGTAGATCTAGATCTAAGATGATAGCTTCATTGCAGCCATGCCTTGAAGGACTTTGGTCACTATGTGAGCTATGTCGTCAGCGAAACCAATTAATTTGGATGACCTAGGTATCTAAAGTCTGAAGATGTCAGCTTATATTAGGTTCCATAGTAGCGGACTTATAGTATGGAGCCGTGAGGTACACCGTCTCTGACCTCTTACTACCTCGTTCTTGTAGTTCTGTTTGGAATGTCCTCAGTGTCAGTAGCAAAATGTGTTAGTGGGATTGTATAGAATCCGGCGCCATATGATGAACTCTGATTTATGACTAAGAAGACTGCCATAATTATATTTTGTAAAGCACCTCTATGGCTCCACAGATCTCATCTACAAGGACGACATCAAAGGTTTTTGGATGCTAGTCCTTTGAGAGATTCCATCGAAAGCTCGTGGCTCTTGGATGAGTATTAGGTCAATATCTTCCTTGTGGCAGTTCGTTTGCCTTCGAAAGAAATGTTGAGTGTTTATTGTTAGTGCCTCCACCTACCCGAGGCCCTATCCCACTGCATCTTCCTTATATTGACAGTGGTGTTCTTTTAGTTTGCCCTCTATTCTCAATTTATTTTTGAGAGATGTGTATTTGGCTGTATTCTCTTGTATCTCTCATTCAAATGGCAACTAAGTGGACAATGTCCGGTTAGCAATGTCTAGACTAGCAAGTCTTCGTTTCTGCATTCAGTAAGCTCTATTGATATTAGGGCTGCTGAATTTGTTCGGTTGTCTTAGGTCAGTATTTAGCGAGTCTTATTTCGGGTTGTTTGTTACTTCTAACTTTTGTGTAGACAATTTTCAGATCTATCCCTTACCGTGACCGTTTCAGATCGTTGGCTGTGATTCCTCAAAGAAACTTCCTCATCACAGCTAATTTCATGTCACTCCAATTAAAATCAGTGCACAACTCCATTAATTTGATTGCTTGTTGGTACTCGCACTCGTATTCCATTCTCTGATAATCTATTTCAAGTATCACTTGCGGCGGCGCCCTATTCGTAGCAAACAAAGTACACACTATCTGTCCGCGGTCATACGCGATAACAATAATTAGGCTGCACACATCTATCTATTCCAAGTCTCAACTCATCCGATTGCACAATCAAAGATGGGTCTTCTCCGTCCAAAGCGATTCCATTTCAAATCAAGTGAAAGTGATCATCTATTTATAGGCAGGTACAGAGGCAATTTATTTTATTTGAAACTTCTGTGTCTGGAGTGATGAAGAAGGCATTTTTTGCCGCATTGAAATAGATAAATCTGTACTTAGTTTGTTGATTTATTTATAAATAAAAAAAAAAAGATAGAAGAAGAATGCTGACTGATTTTATAGACCGTGACATAGAGGAGTATACACCCAATGCAAGGGGAAAAGACTTGTGGTTGTTGAAGCTAACGAAGCATACTAACTATTAACAATTTTCCCACGTTCTTGGGCGAGATACAAATAGCAAGGGGAGAAGATAATAATATGTTGTTTGGATGATAATAAGAATTTGTTCACTAATTGAATTGCCAAGCGCTGTGAGGGGGAACGTAATCGGAGACGGTACTGTGCGTCACCATTGAGGTCACCCACTCGGCAGTGGCGAACTAGATGACCATGGCAATCGATGGAATTACGTAAGACACAAGGAGGCTAAAGTTTGAAATAAGAAATTAATTGGGGCTTTGGGAAGAATATGCTAAAGTGACTCTGTCTGTCTCTTACGTTTCCATGACTTAATCTCTCTGTCGATTTTGATGAAACTTGATATGGAAAAGGACATAAGACTATTCAATTTTCGGGTCCGAATGCAACTTGAAATAGTGCGGACAATCATCCCAGAGTATTACTCTCATAAAGGATCTTCTTAAACCCCAACAAATCTTCTGTTTGCAGTCATGTTTGCTTCTTTAAGAATGCACACAAATGAACTACCAAATTTTTAAGTTTATGATGTACACCCACACATTTTGGTTACAAGACAGGCATTCCCTCTGAATTCGGGCGTTTTTATGGTGCTAAATTGATAATAAATTCTTTGAGTAGCGCTTAAGAGATAAAAAATGTGACAAACGTTTTAGATATCGGATGACATGCGACACACAGTCATAATTGACCTTGACAGTGTGTTTTTTATTTTTAGTTTTGAATGGAGTTTCAAGATTGAAACTCAATTGGGAATACGATTGATTTGATGAGGCTTTTCATTCAGAATTTTATGAATTTTACATGCTTTTTCTAAACCAAGTAGCTTTTTGATTTCTGTATTAATTCTGTCTTGACCTTTGAATGAATAAACTAGATCAAACTACATCTTTTCCAATACTAACCTGCATACTTACTTATAGTCTATCGTTCCCACGATAAATTACATCACTGACCTCGTATGCGGGCAACAATCGCTATTGCTTTGTTTCGTGAAACTGTGAACTAAATGATCTGAAGAATTTTTAAAACAGCGAATGTGACAGGTAGAAAGAAGGATATACATATACTGATAAACGACACAGAAGAGTTGACTACTTAAGGACAAGGAAAGAGTTTGTATATTAGGGCCATTCCCAGCTCAACGAACGGCAAATGGGTGAACTGCGAAGTGAAATTCGCAAAATGTTTCTATTGAGTGAAATGTCAAAACTTGCGTATATTTGCTTTTTGTTTCATTCGCAGTTCGCTGAGCTGTTACCAGACATAATTTCTCTTGAGGCTCTGAATGCTTAGGGGAGCACCCTTGCAAGTGTAAGTATCTATGAAGACGACCCACATTGTGATGGCAAAACCCAAAATGCGGAACATGTTCTAATGGTATATCGAAAGCCGGTACTAAAAACACGTTAGATAGGGAAATAGATGAAAAAAGACGTGATGGCTGCAATGTTTTTCGACAGCTTGAAGGAAAAATCTTCATCTGAAGTGATGCTCGGAGGCAGTGTGGTTCTTCTTCTTTTTGTATGGCGCTACAGTTCGGTGTAAACCTGGGTCACAACCAATAAGCCTCTCAACTTAGCTCGGTCTTTAGCTAATTGGCTCCAGTTGCGCACTCCAAGTTGGTCGAGGTCCCCTTCAACTTATACGCACCACCTGCGGCGAGGAGGCCCTCTACTACGTCGTCTCTCCGGGTTTGATTCGAAGACTCTGCGGGCCGGAGCGTTGGTGTCCATTCGCTCTACATATCCTAGGCATATCAGACGTCCAATGCGCAGTTTTTTTGACTAGGACGATGTCGCTATACAGCTCGTATAGTTCATCGTTGAATCTTCTCCTCCAAAACCTGTCGACGCAAACATGAACGAAAATGTTACAAAGAATTTTTCCCTCCAAGAGACCAAGGATATCTTCATCCGTTTTCAACAAAGTCCATGTTTCAGCTCCGTAAAGCAGGACTAGAATGTCAGGGTTTTATACAGAGTCTCCTTAGGCAGAAAAGATTTTGTACAGAATGTTGACTTATGCCTCAATAATAATTGGCGCAGTTGAGGGGGTCTCCTTTCAGTGTGGTTCTATCAAAGCCTTTTTTCTAATTATGTTATCATTATGAACTTCTTTACGAACTAGAAAGCCAATGGCTATTGAATTAAAACACCTTGTCTTGGGTAGCCCTTAGGCACTCGGCACTTTTCATATGCATGCAATAGTCGTAGACCAGCAGATAGATTGGTAGAGCTCAATAAGTTAACTCTCATTTGGTTGGTCTTCTTCTGATTGTGCCTTGATTGCTTAGAATCTGGCTCTTCAGTATCGGCTCTTTCTTGACCTATCTTCACAGCTTAGTTCGTCGGAGATGATACCAGCTTCTGTTAACCCCTGGGTGTCTTCTTCTTGGCACTATAGAGCTAGCAATGGATGGATCAGTAGTTATTGCATCTGTAATGTCTTGTTTCCTTGGAAATTGATCTCGTCTTCGTCGGAGCCCGGTTCTCCAGAGCCAGTAAAAGATGGAGCAATAGTTAAGGTATATGTCCTTTGATTTCATATAGCTGCCCCATATTTATTTTCACTCACAAAAATAATTGGGATATTCCTTTATTCTTTTCGTCTGAGCTTGTTTTTTCGTCTTGAGAGACAGATGGCTATATGGCCATTCCATGTCACTGAATCTATTCTTAAGACTTTGGTTCATCAGCTGGAACGATTGAGGAAGTAATCGTTGAAGAATCAGTTTGTTCTGAGCTTCCTAGGGCTTTATGAAGTGTCTGTTAACACAAATAGGAAATGAGGACAGCTTAAGTGGCTGGGAACTTGAGCGATTGCTACATCTAATCGACAGAATTCATAGCCAATTACAACCAGAGAATTGGTAAGGATCTTGTTTCTATAGTTTCTACTTTTGTGCTCTTGGTGGGAAGCCAGTATTCTTCCACTCATCTGAAAAATTTCAATAGTCTGTATACTGATATTTCTTCCTTTGACTTCTACTATTCGATTACTTCAAACTTAACACTTATAGTTTATTAATGCAAATCAATAAATTGTGACTCAGAAAAATAAATAAAAATTAACTAGTATTGTGATATAACCATAAAGAGAGACAGTTAAGTACTCATATAGGATTTATGGCAGTCTGTAGTCTACTTTCCATGTTTACAAGCAAATCCTTGCTTCAAAATGCCCTATAAGGCTCCTCCTCTCCAATAACATTAATCAGAACATCTATGACAGTAAATAGCTTATGAAATATTACCACGAGCTAAATGCTACTTACACAGACATTATACTTTGAGAGATTGGTCTTTAAAGCCAATTTGGTATAACAACTTATGTAGTATTAAACCGCATAAAAAGGAAATGAAAAAAAAATTTCTCAAAATATTTAACTGCGGTCTTAGTGTGTGAATATAATTTTGCTAGCTAATCTTTGGTTTAGTTAACAAAAAATAAAAGATAAACAAATTAAAATTTGTATTTTAATGAGAAAGTAAAACTTGTGCAACTTGTTTGCAAAATGTGTTGCCATCGCTGTTGTTGGTGTAGTGTAACGTCTTAAGTACTTCGAAGAGACATTATGATTCCTATAATCCTTTTAAAATAAATAAATAAATGGCCATAAGCACCACATAGAGGCCCAAGACCTAGTTTCTCACAACTGTACATGTTGTGCGTGGTATATATTTCTGCACGTACAGAAAGGGCCTACTGTTTTATGCCGCATCTGAAGGGCAGAGGGGTTTTGAGAAGCTTTCACATGACAGTTGTACTCTTTAATGCTTGTCAGTCACTCGGAAGAGGTGTGGCCGTGAAAAAACTTTTGACGTGTTTTTTTCTGGATTCGAACTTGGAACTCACTGAGCCACGGTACCCACCTACAATTTCAGTTGATCAAAAAGTCTGTTTTTATTTTATAGCGGAAGCGATGATTCTGTAGATTGGTGTAGATTCTTTTTGTCTTTATCACGGCAACTCTTGCAGTGAGGATGTCCAGTCTGACAGACTGCCATTGCTCCTCTGAACCAAAACACAGTTAGTACACCTATCTTGATAGTGGCTTCTCTTTTGTTTATTGGCTTTTGGACATTTCTTCGATTAGGCTTCGCCATAAACTAAGAGATCTTCTCTAAATGTTGTTGACAGTTTCTCTTGCTATCTTGCTTCCAAGTACCCCTAATGGGGTGGATCAGTTCTTCATTTATTGTTGAGTCTTTCTGTTCTAATTCGATTCAAATCAAATCAAATATAAGGCACCTTCAGGCCAAATAATACGTACCCGCCAATATTACATATCACCTGTCAAACAACAGTCAATATAAAATGGACGCGTTCAATACTTTAGTAGTGTACTAGTTCTTATAACCAAACTTTATGTTTGAACTTTGGTTCAATAATCAATCAGAAGGATAAATAAAATATATGAAGCATATAACGTATCTTCCGAAGCTTAAAATGTTCTAAATTCTGTTCAATTAATTCCAAAAAAAGATAAAGAACTCAATTAATTGAATTCGTTTGCTATAAAGTGTTCATTTTGTGGTGTTAAAAATAAATTCATAAAGTCTTTACTAACTAAAATGATGAATGGTGATAGATTGATGTGATTTAAGTGCGCTCAAAATTTAAAGTCTTAACACTTGTACTGGAAACTAACGCATCCTTAAGTCTTACGTCTACAAAACTTTCCTGTTCTTCCTCGCGAATCTTAGAGAACAAATATTGGAGAATATTCTTTTTTTGAACTCCAATCAATAACACTCTTACAACCAATAAAACTCTCTGACAGACAGATGTGACTCACCCTTTCGCTAGTTGAGTCCATTTTAACAGTCAGTCTATCTGCTAATGACACGCCCCATTTTTAAAGGTTTGTAACTTGGCTATATCTTTTTTTTTTTTTAACATTTCGATGCTCCTTCTCCTTGTCACAGTTTTAGTCAGGGATGATATTTCAAATACGTATACCATACAACTTTGTACTAAAATTTGTCCTCTCTTTTTTTTTCAGACTCATCAGACATTGTAGACTGTAAATTAAAGCTAATTCTCGGTTTAATATGGACACTAATTCTTCATTATTCCATTTCGATGCCAATGTGGGATGGAGAGGACGAAAATCACATAAATGGTTCAGGCGCAACACCCAAACAAAGGTAACACTTACCGTACCATTTCTCCTACAAATGTACTAAACTCCTTTTTTTTTTTGATAGACTCCTCAACTGGATCCACACGAGAATCCCAGAAATGCCAATTAATAATTTCACAAACGATTGGACAACCGGCAAAGCTGTTGGTGCATTGGTTGATGCCTGTGCCCCGGGTCTATGTCCCGATTGGGATATGTGGGATCCAAAGGATGCTGTACAAAATGCATCCGAAGCCATGGGCTTGGCCGATGACTGGCTTAATGTACGTCAATTGATCAAACCCGAAGAATTGGTCAATCCCAATGTTGATGAACAATCAATGATGACATACTTGTCACAATATCCAAATGCTAAATTGAAGACAGGCGCACCACTTAGACCCAAGACCAATCCAAATAGGTGAGTACTAAATGCATAGATTCTCCGCCTCTGTTGTACTACTTATGTTTCAATATGTCAAACAAAAACCAAACTCTGTCTCTGTCAATTTTTTTTTTGTTCACCCACCGTTTGTTGAAACCATAGCACGATAACTTAACTAAAAATCAAAAACAGAAAAATATTTTTAAAAAAAGAAACAACATTCTACGTTTGATTGTTCTTTTGAAAGTTCTAATTCATTGTTCTCTTTTATTTTCTTTCCGTAAAAAAAAACAATTATTTTATATCAAAATACTCAGCATTCCTCCTCCCCGGTAAGTTTGGAATGCGGATTCGATGTTTTTGAGTTTTTTTTCTCTCAATTTTGTTTGGAATGCGTAATCGAATTCAAAAGTCATACCATTTATGGCTTGTACTGTATCTCACTCGTTTGATTGCTTGAATAATATTATGTATGTCGAATTGTTTTGTGTAATTTACGTGTTGATTTATGTGCATCCTTACAGTTTTAACCTTTTTCGCTTATTTTTCGTTGTAATGCAAAAAGATATTCAAATTTGATAAAATTGAGTCCAAATTACGGCTGCTTTCACTGTAGTTGCTCTATATATTGCATACTTTTAGGAGAACATATATTTTATGAGCCGCTATAATCGAACTGATTGCATACTCATGGGCTGTGATATGAGTATAATCTGATTTAGTGGTCACAGTCTCGCCCGTAAAGTCGAACACTAACAACGGATTACGAAGATGATTTTTTCTTATATTCTGATTTTTCATAAGCTTAGAACTACTCCAGTATTTGAAGGTTTCGTTCCGGGACTTTGTACTTCCAGATGTAATATATTAGCCTACATTTTTCTTTATACTCGGCTCGGTTCGTCGTCAGCGAATTCATCAGTTCTCCAAGCTTGCTGTTGCTTCACAACCCACAGGTCTTTATCTGGAGCACCAGATCCTTGTTAATGCTAGCTCTGCCATTGGTTTCGTTCGCTAGTGCCATAACATAGAGGTCAGATGGTATCTGCCAATCTCTTGACGATATTTCAACCGCCGTCCACCATTTTCGGATCTCTTGCTAGAATCTTGAAACCATTATTCAGTTCAAGAAGCTCGACAACCTAAGCTTACAGAGATTTCAATTCCTAATGTTTAACTATTCGTTGTGTTCTGCACATTAACCCTCTGCGCTTAGGTGCTAACTTTGAAACAGCAACCCTATTTGTATCCTTTTTGCCGAGCAACTAATGTCCTCTTTAACTTTCAGAGTACGCGCCTATGGTCCTGGAATCGAACCAGTTGGTCCAGTAGTTGCTGCTCCAGCCAACTTCACCGTTGAGACTTTCTCCGCTGGAAAAGGTACTAAAAACTTTTCCACTTTCACATTTCTGCAGATCCTTACAGATGTTACTCTATTATAGGTTCCGTTGAAGTCGAAGTAATCGCACCGAATGGTCTTCCAGAAAAAGCTGACGTTCGCTTTAATAATGACAAAAACCTAACCTACTCCGTCTCGTACATCCCGACAATGGAAGGCGATCACAAGGTCTTCGTTAAATACTCTGGACGTGATATTCCAAAAAGTCCTTTCGTGGTTAAAGTTGAAGGACATGCTGGTGATGCCTCTAAAGTTAAGGTGACTGGTCCTGGTATCCAACCCGCTGGTGTATCTATCAATAAGCCAACATTCTTTGATGTCCTTACAAAGGGCGCTGGTAGGGGAGTACCCGAAGTAATCATAATTGATCCAGCAAATCATAAGACCTCTGTGCCTGCTAAATTGAGACAAATCGAGGAAGATGTCTGGCGTTGCGAGTATGTGACTCCATTGACCGGCTTACATTCGATAAATGTATTCTACGCTGGAACGCCCATCCCGAACAGTCCATTCCCCGTGAAAGTATCGCCAATTTCGGATGCCAGGAAAGTTCGTGCCAGTGGTCGTGGTCTACAGGGCACCGGTGTCCGTGTGGGCGATGATGCTGACTTCAAGGTTTACACCGATGGAGCTGGTGAAGGTATTCCTGAGGTTAGGGTGATTGGTCCTGGTGGAAGCAATCAAAATGTCGCTCTGACAAAGGTTGATGGAACCACATATGAGGCTCACTATTTCCCAACAAAGGAGGGTCGTTATGTGGTGATGGTGACTTTCGGTGGACAGGAGGTACCCAAGAGTCCATTTGAGGTTAAGGTCGGTCCCAAGAAGGAGTCATCAATTGTGGCATATGGTCCCGGTTTGACAGGAGGAGTTATTGGATACCCAGCTGCCTTTGTCGTTGAGACAAATGGTGAGACCGGTGCCCTTGGGTTCACTGTTGCCGGACCATCGCAGGCCGAGATTGAGTGTCACGACAATGGTGATGGCTCCGCTTTGGTTAAGTACCATCCAACTGCCGTGGGAGAGTATGCAGTGCATATTCTCTGCGATAACGAGGATATCCCTAAGAGTCCTTTCATCGCACAAATTCTACCAAGAACCGACTTCCATCCCGAACTTGTTAAGGCATCAGGTCCTGGTTTGGAGAAAAATGGCATCACAATTGGAGAGCCAACTACCTTTATCGTGGACACGTCAAAGGCTGGCAACGCTCCCCTTGAAGTTGTGGTTGAAGATGTCTACGCCACCAAGATTCCCGTCACCGTACAGGAGCGACCTGATGGCACAAAATTATGTACATATACTCCAACTTCTGGCGTTCCTCACACTGTCGAAGGTAAGTCAGAGGTTTGATCATCTCCTTATTCGATTTGTTGAAAATTCATCTCCTTCTAGTTAACTACGGAAGCGTTGCGACGCCAAATTCCCCTCATCGCGTCTACGTGGGCGTTCCCATTGATCCAACAAAGGTTCAAGCATTTGGACCTTGGCTCGAGCCTGGTGTTCGTCCAAATATCGCCACACACTTCAATGTGGATGCTCGCGAGGCCGGTGAAGCCGAACTACAAGTTAAAATCATCCACGAGGACACCAAGGCTGAGGTACCTTGCCGTGTGATCGACAACGATGACAGCACCTACACCGTTGAGGTTATACCCCCAGCAAATGGTGCCTACACAACTTCAATGACTTACGGGGGTCTGCGAGTACCACTCGGCCCCAAAGTTGTTGTCCAGCACACCGTGGACGTGTCCAAAATCAAAGTGGACGGTCTGGAGCCAAGTAAGTACCCACTCCCATTGAACACTCTCTCATTCTTTGCATAATTCATTGTGAAAACAAGAAAAGGTCATCTAAGCAATTTATTACAAACTCACAAGCTGCACCATTGAATAGTCTACAGCAGTTCCGCGTCATCACAAATGGCCTGCCAAGGGCGGATTTAGCTGTGACTATCACAAGTCCATCAGGGAACCGCATTAAGGCCCATATTATACCCACAGCCGAGGGATTTCTGGTGAATTTCACGCCCACCCAATTGGGCGAGTACCTTCTTAGTATTTGCTTTGGTGGAAGTCCAATAACTCCACGACCGTTCCGTTTGCAATGCCTCACGGGTAGTGATTCGGATAAAGTGCGGGCATTTGGCCCCGGTCTAGAGCGGGGTATTGTCGGCCAACCGGCTGAATTTATGATTGACACTAGGGGGGCTGGTCAAGGTGGTCTAGGCGTCACTGTTGAAGGTCCTTGCGAGGCGGCCATCAATTGCCGCGACAATGGAGACGGTACTTGCAATGTGGCTTACCTGCCAACCGAAATTGGAGATTACACAGTGAATGTGACGTTCAATGATCGACACGTAAGCGGTTCGCCCTTCCAGCCCATCATCCTACCTCAGCCGAATTTGAATAAGATCCGAGTCACTGGAATGGGAATTCAGCCGCATGGTACGAAGAGAAGGCGTTCGTTTTTTTTGGTTTTTTTTCTTTTCTCGTTTTATCCTGTGTGAGCAAGCAGAGTGATGGCATGAGTGGAAATTCCCATGCAAGCGCGCGAATAAAGGGCAGCAAACCGCCTGCTTAAAATAACCCGACTGCCAAAGCACTTAAAGCCCGGCTTAAAAAAAAATACTCTAACACTGCTAACCACAAACAAGACAACAAAAAACATGAGCACACTCATGAGCATGCATTTTTTACTGTTTTACTGTTTTTCGTTTTCATTTTGATAACATTTTACCGTTGTGTCGTTGTCTAATTCCTAACATAGGTTTGTGTCATGGGTAAATGTCAAAGTTAACAATTTCCTCTCTTTTAGGTGTCATAATGAACGCTCCCACCGATTTCTCCGTCGACATGAGCAAAGTCGGCAACGATATCGATTCGAAGAAACTCACATGCGCCATCTTTGATCCAAAGGGCAATGTTCTACCCAGCAAAGTTGTTCCCAGTCAAAAGGATGACATCTTCCGCATTATGTACACTCCATTCGAAGCGGGACGTCACACAATCGAATTGCTATACGATAACATCCCTGTACCGGGATCACCATTCGTTGTACACGTCAAGAGCGGCTGTGATCCATCCCGCTGCAAGGCCTATGGTCCTGGCTTAGAAAAAGGTTTCACAAATCAAAACAATAAATTCACCGTCGAGACTAAGGGAGCCGGTACTGGTGGTCTTTCACTGGCTATCGAGGGCCCCTCTGAAGCAAAGATGAGCTGTATCGACAACAGGGATGGCAGTTGTGATGTTGAATATGTGGCAACCGATCCAGGGGAGTATGACATTACAATTCGGTTTGCTGATAAACACATCCCTGGATCACCATTCAGGGTTGTCGTTGAGGAGACTGTTGATCCAACTAAGGTTAAAGTTTATGGTCCTGGCATTGAACACGGTCAAGTGAGAGAAGGTCTACCGACATACTTTAATGTTGATGTCGCTGAGGCTGGTCCCGGACGTATTGCTGTTAAATTGACAAATTCCGAGGGTATTGCTGTCGATAATTTGAACGTGGAAGAGAAGGGAAATGGAGTGTATGCTGTGCATTATGTTCCACCAAAGCAGGGATCTGTGCTGACGTGCCAAGTCAAGTTCTCCGATGTTGAGGTGCCTTGCAGGTGAGTTTTCTTTGAGAAGGATATCGGTATGAATAGCATAAAATTCTTATATTCTTTACAGTCCCTTCGTAATGACCGTCTTCCCTAAAGCCGAGCCAGAAAATGTAAAAATAATTGGTAACAACGAAAAGCAGAAACTACCAGCATCACTGCCAGCAAAATTCCAAATCGATACAAAAACTGCCGGCGAAGCTGACATTAAAGTTGAAATTAAGAATCCAAAAGGCAAGCCTATCGTCCCAATACTCGAAAAGATTGACAACAACTCCTATGTGCTGTCCTTTGTTCCCGATGAGTGCGGAACGTATAAAATAAGCATACTTTACGGCGAGAAGCACATTCAGGGATCACCATTCACCTTACAAGCAGTCTCCACAGGTGAGGCAAAGAAATGCAAACTGGTCGACGAAGCACCCAAAATTCAACCATCCGGCAGTAAGAGTCACCTTAGTGTGGACGCCAGAGATGCTGGTGATGGCGCTGTCACATGTAAAGTAACTTCAAAGAATGGAAAGTAAGTACATCCAATTAGCTGTCATTAAAATCTGAAAACTTGTCCTTTTGGAGTTTTCGGCTGCTCTAAAATGAAGGAACTAAATGAACTAATACTAAATGACATTGCGAACTATATAGTTCACTTGAAAAACTCTTTTTCTGAACTAACTCGTTCGTCAATCACAGAAGTCTACATCGAACAAATATCTAAGACTATGTACTTTTGTATTTTTAGGGAAATCGTTGACATCGACGTGATTGAGAAGGATGGACTATTTGACATTTACTATTCGCTAAAGGACCCCGGCGAGTATGACATCAACGTCAAGTTCGGTGGACAGAATATACCAAATGGTAGCTTCTCAACTAAGGTAGTTTAAATGTGGTTCTCTTTTCTTATATTTTTTTGTTTTAAGTGTAATATGCTTCATTCAAGGCATTAGTAATGTATTTTTGACATTTAGATAGAAAGATACATATATATGTATTTGTTTCGCTGTCCTTTTTGTTGTTGTTTCCTTAATTTATAATCAAATCATTTTGTCATAATAGAAAAGGACATGCATTGTTAATTTATTCAACAGAAATACACAAACAAAAAGAAGAAAAAAAAATAGTTTAATACTGTTCAATATGCCTTATCATTAATTTATTAATATTGTTATTCCAAAGAGTATCTTCTATCATTCAGTTATAGTTCATAAAACAAACAAAACTCATTGATAAAAAAGAAAAATCAAAATAAAAACGATGCAGATACAAATGAATTAAAAAAAAAAAAACATGAACCAAATCTATTCTTTCATTTGGCATGGTTTTGACGTTTGGCTTTTTTAAAAATTTAAACTTAATATTTGGCTATGAAATAACAACAATATTATGCTTTATTAACTCTGTTTGTTTGTGTGTTTTTTTGGCAAAGAATAGAACATTTATTTTAATGCTTAAGCAGATACATATATATGTATTCCGAAATAAAAAGATATTGAGTGACAATTGGAAAGGAATCAGTTGAAACACTCAATATTGGCACGCAATAAGTCCGGTTTTTAACACGAAACTGATGGCAATGATTTAACATTTTACACATCGATCTAGTACTTTTTTTTATGTGAATTTTCTTTTTTTGTGATCTTTTAACTATATTCTTTTGCAGCTGAAAAAATATTTACGTGTACAATGTAGTTTGCAGCGCTGTTGCTTCTTGTGCTCATCGCTTTAGAAGTTGATGCCAGAATTTTTTTTTGAGGTCCTTAAAGTTTTTGTTGAACCTTTACTCTTTCTTTAGGAATCTACCTATCGCTTTCTTTGACCCTTCAATTTGTAATCCAAAAAATATCCCAGCCCCAGAAGTAGTTGCTGGGTAAGTGAGACAAAGGCCTAGCTTCTCTTCGCGTGGTACACATTTCTACACGTACAGAAGGAAACAACATTTTTATGCCATATCCAAATGGCAGAGGAGATTTTCTCATGACAGTTGTACTCTTGAATGCTTGTCAGACACTCGGAAGAGGTGAGGCCGTAAAAAAACGTTTGATGATATTTTTCTGGATTCAAACTTGAAACCTCTTGCGTAGTCCGCACCAACCACTTAGCCATGGTCCCCATAGTGAAATTTGACATATTGAACAAAGTCTGATAAATCTGTGAATACTTCGAGCTCTATCTCTTTAAAGGATAATAAGTCCGACAATTATTATTACTAGTGTTTTTGTCTTGTTGCTATAGGCTTCTGAACTCAGAAACTGAAAAACGACAATAACTACCCAAACACAATGGTGTGCCTGTGTCAGTTTTAATCGGCATAGTGCGAACTGTCAAAAGTAGAATCCACGCAAACTCAATAATATGTACCTGTGTCCGTAGCAAGTTTGTGTCCAGTTTGACAGAATACAAAAAAAATTATAAATTACATAGCTTTATTTGACAGATCAACGCGCGAATGGGCACGTTCCGCAATCTAAGCACTAGGTAGTCAAACGTTTCTGATTGGTCGAGAGATTCAGTTTTGGCTAAGACATTTCTTTTTGAGGTAGTGGACTGGATTTGAAGGAAAGAAAATTGTCCGTACTTTTTAAGGCAATGCGCCATCTGTCAGAAATTATTTTGGCGTTCTATATGTTAGGCCTTACCCCAAAAAGTAGGCGTAGAGTTCGGAACGTGCCCAATGTTTTGAGTGTATCGCCGCACCATTTGACAACTGTTCAAGCAAGAAGATTTTTCGTAGTTTTTCGCATAAGAGAACGAGTAAGAAACGTCCCCATGCTACGAATTTTAGTGGGAGAAATTTCTTTGGGTTGATTTGTGAAAACTGATAGAAATTTCTTGTTCAACGCTTTCGAGTATTTTTCTTAATTTTAGCTCTCTCTGAGAGAATTTCACCCACTCACTCTTCGAAGTTTGTCAATCTGCGAATTTTAGTACAAGAACTACACAAACGGACCTTATAATTGATATTACTATCTCCCTCTTATTCCAATTTGACTTATGGCATTCGAAATGCATCACAGTTCTGACAGGTGTTTGATATTTTCCTAACACTCATCATAATGTTTGATTCACTGTGCCGCTGTGTCTCGTTTCAATCCTTAAGAAATGGGTCTACGTCCTTTGGGATTTAACTATTCCACACTATTTTAGTAGTAAGAAAAAAAGGTCTAGTCACAAATAGGTATAAAGGGTCGACCTTTTATGTCGGAAAGGCAAAAAATTACATACCTACTTGCCAAATATTACCAAGAGTCTTAAAGTTTCTCTCAACTAGAAAACTTTAAATAAAAGAGAAATGTTTACACACAATCCTTTAGTAGAGCGTTCTGGCAAACGTGTGACTAATAATGAGCTAATAACTGAGCAAAATGCTTTCTTAATTGCTTGCAAACTGCTCCTTTCAGATTCCATAGGATATGCCTTATGAAGAAAAACATGGGCAGAAGTATACCCGAATAGACTTAAGCAAAATCAAAGTAATTAAAGCAGAAAGTAAGTATTTTTTTTAAATATAAACATTGCTATTATGTATATAAAAACGAATCTTTCAAAAACGTTGTCCCTAGGTAATTTCAAAAACTACTTAACCGATTGACTTGAAACAAATTTTCTAATATTCTTTATTTTCATGAGAGTGACATAGGCTACTTTACTTTTTTATTCTTTATATTAGTTTTCTAAGATCATTACGAAGCAAAACGTTTTATTTTTAATAAGATTGGGGTCTGGCCTTTGAGGTAGCTTTCGCAAAATATGTGCTTGTACCGGGAAACAAAATTTAGACATGGCAATACTAGACCTTCATTTCATTTCATCTCTTTGAGGGTAGTTTTCATTGAGTTTATAAATCCACCTGTTATATCAGCAAGTAGCAATGTTGTCTCTGCAGTTTCTTGAAATATTTTTGCTTTCTTACTTAATTCAACAAAGAATTATATATTTTAAATTTGAATTAAATTTTCTGTTTTGCTTCGCCGCCATTTAATTTCAATTAAATTTTTCAAACGAAAACGAAATCATAAGCAATCATTTGAACTCTCTCCAAATCGTGAAATTATCTCTTTACAAGTATAAATTGGCCACACTTAATCATAATACGTCACATGATCCCGAAACCGTTAATCAATGTCACAATTGCAAAAATAAATGTCAAAGCCAGACAACTGTTGTCATGATATGCCAATATACGGATCACTTCAAAATATCTCATTATAAGAGAATTACGACAAAAATTAAGCAAAAAAGAGGAACTTCTTTGTAATGGGGAAAATAATGACCACATTATTGTACGCCTGAACGAATCTAATGGCACAACGCCCAGGCGTGTTGAGAATTTTCGTCTTTCGAATAATTAAACTTTATTAACCTTTAAAAGAATAGTGATGCATAGTTGAAGGAGCACACTTTTCGAAAGGTGTCCCAAGCAATTTCGCTTGGCATTCATGTGCTTTGTCGTGTCGTTTTCACTAAGTGCACAGGTGGTTTCGAAAGCAAGAAGAGACAAAGACACACAGTTTATTGTATAACATCAAAATGTGTGTTTAATGAGGCGTAATTTTTTTGAAAACTTTGTTTCAACATAATTAGGGATGTGTTGAAAGAATTGCGTGATTGCGGGTCGACATGAAATTAGTTGTGAACGCGTGTGTTGGTTTATATTTCACGTCTAGTTTATGTTTAAATATTTTTTTATAGGTATTTTGAGTGTTTTTAGAACAAGAACATAAGTATAAATATAATAGTTTTAAAATTTTTTACGCAATGACGTATGGCATTTGTTTTTTTGCTTTTTTCAGTTCACCGAAGGCTCTCATTCCTTGACAGCTGTCGAGTAATGAACAGGTTTTTAGAACTCAGTTAACAAACGATATACTTGTGGGAAATGGAAATTATACTCCCGCATCGAAATTGAATACCAAAACTACATAAATTTGGAACAATCAGTTCATTCACAAAGGTTTAGGTTATTAAATGCCTTGTATAGGATTCAATCTTATTCTGCGAGAGATGCTTTTGTTCTGAGTTAAGATTGCAGTGCAATGGTATCGAATGGTCCCAAAACCGATCAAAGAATTATCGGCCCAATCCACACAGTTGTGGCATGTGATGTGGTCCGGATATGTGTCACATCCATGATCTTGTATGGGCTTATAAGTCAGTAGTGTGGCTGTCCACTTTTCAAATAGAGAACTATGAAATGTCTGTATATTGTCAAAAGTCACCTGGAACATAAAAATTAGATGACGCCTGCCTGGTCCAAAGGGTTCAGATGGCGAGGACCTCAAATTAGAGGAATTCATTCCTGATACAAAAAGAGTAAAGATCTTAGCAAAAGCTGTAGCTGTAGAAGGAAGACCAAACGTGTGTAAGAAATTCAAGTTCGACAAGACTTTTCGTGGTCACATTTTAACCTGAGTGAGGAGTACAGAGGCGCATAGGAAAGGGAGTAGATCTGTGGTACTGATTCTCATCCCTTTCGATGAGCTGCTAGAAGTTTGTGCTATATAAAGATTTGTATGAGAAGTATTAGCGCCGCAAGTTCCTTAGTTTCATAATATGTTTGAAGAACAGCATGAGGTAGGTACCCGTCACCTTTCATTGGCCAGATTGTGAAAGTCCAAAGCTATTTTGGGCATTTAAGCCATGTGAGTCTTTTGTGATTGGTTAGACTCTTTTTCGCCCCTCATTTCTGTGGAACCTCATATGCTGAAATGCTTTCACTTGAAACACACTTGCGTAGCTGGTTTGTTTGACTCATTGGACATGTAACATAAAAGTTCTCAAAAGAGCTGTGTCAATCGTGATTGATTCAATCATTTAGACCCGTTCACACAAAAGTATTGGTGATTGCATTCACACAATCACAACAATCAATCACTAAACCAATACTTGTCTCACAATTCAGGCACTTTCAGTTGTCTCGGTTATTTTGTATCGAACAATTGAAACAAGTGTATTGGCAAAAATAGAACGAAAAGGAAATTGAAGCTTTTTATGTTTTTTTGCATTTGACATTAAGAATATACATGTCTCACTTTCGACAAAATCAGTAGAATGAACGAATCTCTATCATTGAACGATTGAATGATTGATTGGAGTGACCGAATCATTTTTGAAACCTATACTTGAACTATCCGGTTATTATTATTTGAACGAATGACACAGCTCTAGTTCTCAAAGGCTGATTCAGATCAGAGACTTCCAAATTCCTTGAAAATAAAGTTCTTCATATAATTTGTAATTTTTATAACATTTACTACGCGAACAGAACATTCGTTCAATTGTGACATTAGCTACCGTATGCTTAATGCAGTTCCTTACGGTAAACGAACATTCAACGATACAACGATAGTGGGGTTACAAGTATTAGATGTTGGATTGTAAGATTCTGAATATTCTACATATGCATACATAAGCAGACGAAGGCTGTTCTTATTTAAGGCTGAATTTCTATAAATTTCTCTTTAACAAGTCACATTTTATTTTTATACCTCGAGAATGTACATTAAAATAACAACGCAATGCATAAATCAAAAAAATTATGTCGCTTGTGGTGAAAAATTTAGAACTCAGCGAATTTGCAGACTTCTCTAACTAAGCCTTTATAATTCCAACATCCTGAATGAAAGTTTCATTTGCAGTGTCCAATAAAAGTCGTAAAAAATCTATTATTTATTGCCCGCATAAATATTTCCTCACATAAATATCTGTGAACTGTTTTCACGAAAATAAATACTGTTTTATTTTTCGTACTCTATTTCGATAAATGTTGGAATGCTTTCATCAATATATATTGATATCATCCCCATAAATACTTGGAGAACTAATTCCACCACGCCTTTTTCGTTTCAACAAAAAATTCGAGTGCATTTTTCTTTTTATGAAGCACATTTCTTTAAAATATTTTAAAAATAAATTTAATGGGATATTTTTAATAACTAATGAGACTATTCTTAGTATCAATTTGTTTTTTTATTTAATAAATTTTGTATATAAAAAAATTAAATGAAAAGAAAACTTTTATGTCCACAATTTAATATGTTGTCGATAATTTATTTACTTTTTCTACAAAGAAAATATAATATTGTGGGAATATTATATCCCACACGATCGTTGTTGTATCTTACGTCACATTATTAGTTAAAATAAACAACAAACAGTTGAAAGGTATAAAATTAATTATAAAGCGTTGGCGCACTTCACAAAAATCTTGTGTTTTTATTTTTTCTAATACATACGTACATATGTATGGAAATACATTTGTTGACAGTTCTTAATACACGTTTAAGTGTAGGCAAGTGTAGCTACAGTGGGTGGGAAAAATATGCACCTTGCTGGGAAGGAGTAGTCGGCATTTTTAATATTTGCTTTATTTTTTTTTGGGTTAAAAAATTGAGTGAGTTAGACCTGCATATTTTTTCGTGCAATATATTGGAAACGGTGCGTTCTATCAAATGAGATCTTTTCGAGAACTTTCCAAAAAATTGTTGAATTGTTGCGAAAAGACAAACGGCGAGAATTTTATTAATTTATTAACTTAAATTTTACATAACATCTTTACGTTGCTGTAAAATATTGAGCAGGGATCTATACAAAAGTCAGCTGAAGATTTTGATAACAAAAAGTAGAACACTTGTGGTAACAAAGAGCTATATAGGTACTACGATACTACGATAGATACTATACTGAAATTGGTGGTCCACAAGGAACAGTGCTTGGCCATGTTCTCTTTAGAATATAGGTACAGAGTAGATAAAGTTCTTTGCGTTTGCTGAGTCTCATTCTCATGCTGCTTCCTGCATATGTTTAAAGTTTATAAATAAATTTTGGCTCTACAATCACCTACACGCCATCGTATGAAGGGGCATACTCCAGTTGACAATCGCCTGTGTGACCAATCTACTGATAGATCATTGCATAGTTTTGCATAGGGTTTACTCACAAATATCAAGTATGAACACGAGAGACACATTAACGTATTAGTCCACAACCTACTCACTTCAATCGCTCTCCTGTTGGAACCGCAGTATTATTACTTAATGGTGCTGTTCACTGTTTTCTATTCTGTATTTTGTGTCAGGTCCTCTTTGACAGAGGACAGTTTGAGCTGTCAGACTGGATTGTTGAGAACTATCCTGACCACTGTATCCACTTATGGACTATCTTATAACATTGTTCTTACTTTTCTTTTCATAAAAATGTTAAACTTATTTAGATGTCCATCTTCCTATTGTAATGGACGCTGCCCGTGGCATGTGCACCATTTCTCGCCAACGTCTGAAAGTATCCAAAAGTTTTAATATCACGAAAAGCCCCTCCTTTGGCCTTTTCCACTTTTGTAAAATCGATAAACTTTAGTCTTTCGAGGTCCTTCCGTTGCTGTGACTTCGCTTGTCACTGTAGCTGTAACCAAAACTCAATAGACTAGACCTGTGTTTCTATCCCCCGTTCTAGCAGCCTTAAGGCTTTTATCGAACACTTTTTTTTTTTTTTATAATCTGCACATGCCAAAGGGGATATGAATACCCTTTTACTGTTTAACAGGGCACGGGCGTTAGTTAATTTGGAAGAGAGAAGAAGAGATAGGAAAGAGTTGGTGTAGTGGTAATTGAAACTCAGGTGATATTAGGTTTCAATGTTTATTCTCCATGGGTGGTATCCAATTCGATTGGAGAGAGAGTTGTGTGTGATTTTTGCATTCGTTCGTAATTCACAGTATTTTTTTCATGTTGAAATACACGAAGTGATTTCTGAGCGAATTATTTGATTTTAATACTGTGAAAATTGAATGGACTTGGTCGGGAATCGATCACCAAACCTCTCATTCAATGACCGAATACACTACCACTACGCCGTCGCCACCCATAAAGGAACTGCTTAAGGTGGTAACAGCCTTTGAGCTTGTTGCTAGAGTTGCAGTTGATTAGAGTATTTGCTCTGTCTGTCAGTCTGTTTCAGTCTTTGGGCCTTCAATTCTAGTTCAAAATTGATAAAATTTACTAAAATATGTGGTTTTTGCAAAAAATACAACAAAAGTGTAAAAATGTTCAACATCTGCAAACTAACAACTTTTAACATTTTTGAGTAATTTCATACGAAAATTTAAAAATAACTTTATTACTGCGTGGCCACACTTGCCTTCACATGAACGTCATGGCCGATGGAAGAAGTCGATTTTAAGTGAGTAGAAAGAAGAAGGGCAGCTTTCATTGCTATGAATAAGGTTCATGGAAAATCAAGTGTAGCCATCCACTTAAGCAAAGGACAGGGAAAGTCAAAAGAGTCGCATTTCAAAGTGTTATTTGTCGGGTCTCAAAAGGGTAATCTGCCGCACTAGAGCCGCATATAACCAGGTAAGGCCAAAGTTACTTTTTGTGGTGGCCTTGTAACGGAGAGGATCCACCCGAATCCTACACGGGTCGCTACATTGTCGTTTATTTGCTGTAGACAAACTAGCCGCTGAACTCCGGCAGAAACAATGAATTTCACTCACTCTACAAATACTCCTTCGAGGCAGTTCAACGTATCCCCATGGATTCACATAAATGCATTGTCTTTTAATACTATCTATGGATCTTCAAGTATTTAAAAAGTTAGCTAGAACCTTTTTCCCCCAAGCATAGGTCAACTTTCGACTCCCACTGTTAATCTCGGCCGCAAAATGATCAAATTGAACAAAAAAAGGAAAGGAAGCAATAGGAAAATGATTCGTTGTGGTGGTTCTTCGATATAAAATACCTCATAAATATATTCAACTAAGTAGAAAATATTTAGAATTTTCTTTTTTTTTGAAACCCCATAGACACACGCACACAGACAGACACTCCGCCCAACAGTAGGATCATTTTTAGCTTATTTTCTCCTCCCAAAACAACAACCACAAAAACAACAGAAAAACTAAAAACAAACTTATACATAAATGTGTGTATAGAGAAATGTTATAACACATATTAAAATCGTTCTTAATTTTCATCCATTTTGAAATGAAAAACTCCCGAAAAAAAATTGCAGTAGCACGGGAAAACACGACCAGACGACCGAGTCCAATCAGTCAGTCAAAAGTTGCCTTGTCTACCATATTGACTTTTTGTTTTTTCCACCAACAATCTAGTTTGTTGCAAGTATCTCTCATCTGTGTATCTATCCGCCGCAAAAAGGATCCATCTACAGAGTTGTAGTTCTTCTTCTTCTATTAGTGCAAGTGTTACGAACTGGAATAAAAAAAATCAATCTCAACGGCCAACGGATTTATGTGAATTTGAAATCGAAAAAAAGTGCCACGGGAAAGTGTATCTATTTATGAAAGGTGCGAATTGATTTTACACGAATTTATGAAAATTTATAAATAATTATCTTTTTTCTCGAAATTATACAAGTACCATGTAGTTGTGTGAACTGTATGCGAGGGAGGGCGTATTTTTGAATACTCGCAAGTCTTCTTCTCCTTTTTGTATTTCAAATTATGATATTAAAAACGGAAATATGTCACCGGAACGGTGTCCAACCGAAAATAGAATTTCTGTGTGCATTCTTATTGAGCTACTCATTTCGATTTTAATCCGTTCCATGTGCAATCAAATTTGTATATAGAGAATTTATGTTTAAAACTAATGAGAATACTTAAAAAAAAATCTCATAAACTAGAGTTTATTTAAATTCATTTCGTCCAGCCACTTAAATTTTAAAATATTAATATATAAATTATTTTTTTATTTTTTATCTCTAATCTGCGGGCGGAATTTTCCCACGAAATAAAAAAATTCGAGCCCCTCCTTCGCACTGGATCATGACTAGTGTCACGTCAAATCATCAAAGGCTATAAAATTTATTTCGCCTTCCTCCTCTTTTTTAGAGGAGATTTCAAGGTCAGACCGTTTGTATTTGTAGGTCTTGGCCATTTCTTATTTGTCGCTGAAAAAAAAAAATAACAACACATGTCCCACTCGAGACGTTAAAAAACGAAAAAAAAAAACATCCAACAGACGTCTGTATTTTTAAACTAATTTAATTGCGATTTAAAAAAAAAATAGAAACTTTAAACTATTAGCAAGAAATCCATGTCCATTAGCCATATGGATAAATCGCAATTAGTCTACTTCTACTCGCGAACTTTTATTTTGTTGACAATTAATTTTCTTATATATTTTTTCCATTGTCAGCTTTTTAATGTATAAATTAGGTTGTCCACCTTTGTTTATTTGTTTTTAATGATTTCCTTCTCATATTTCACAAAGATGAAAAGCGAACATTTTTTTTTTATAATATTTTCCTCAATAATTTTATTCTTAAATGTTAAGGGGGAAATATTTTCAACGATAATCTTTGAACTCTGTCAAATTAATACAGTCAGTGACCGATGTGTAGATCCTGGTTAAAATTTATTTTTAATGTTTACAATAAAAAAAAATGGACGGGTTATTTAAGGAGCCGAAAAGTTTACAGAGAGATACTTCCCGGCAGTCAAAGAATTGATTGTAACTCTTCACAGCCGGAAGGATAGTCCAGCTCATGAGTATTCTCTCATCTGATGTGAATACGGGTGCGATGTCCCCAGCTATAACAATAAATCACTGCCACCAATTTCATTTTGTGATGAAAGTCATTTTGTTGCTTATTCTATAGCCAATCCAATGTCCTTTTTTTACAATCGAACTACAGAATAGTTGGGAAGTAAATTGGGCTTGCATTCCATTTTAGTTTGTGTCGGAACAAGGTATATTTTTTCGAAATATTTTGTCGCTTTTGACAGATTTTTCCTGTTTTTACGTTTTGATGCAATCGACATTCTTGAGGGTTTTCTTTGGATAATTTGCCATAAGTTTTTTTTTTTTAAGATCGGTCACTTACTTAGTCAGGTCCTTTAACCTCTCGGGAGGCATCAGTCAGTTTGTGTGGAATGCACCTAGGACAAGGCTTCGTCATATCTAAATATTTCTACAATAAAGATGAAATAGAGGTCTTACACTTGCCCCAAGTCTCATTTTGTGCTATAGGTCTGTCGGATCTAAACCTGGGGTCTCGAAACCTATTACTCATGAACTTAGGTGATTTAACATCTATGGCATAGGGCTTTAATCTTTTCTGTTCTATCTTCTGCAACAGTGTGAGCAGCTTTCAACTCATTCCAACAGAGCTCCTGCTCTACTGCTCTGATCCACCTTTGCCTACAGCGCCTCTCTATTCTGCCTGCCTGGGTAAGTGGACTCCACTGCATGGCGTATTTCGCAATGGACTCAGGGACGGTAGGGGTGTGTTCAATTGACTGTCTTAATTTTACAGAATATTTTCCAATCACAACAAAAAAGTTACGAATCACATCAAAGTGTATGTATGAAGCTCAAAAAGATAAAAAAAACAAGTGTTCGTTCAAGTTAGAATCCAGAGAACACCATCAAATATTTTTCCCGGCTCCACGTCCCTTCTGTACGTGTAAAAATGAATGCCACGCACAACACGTACAGTTGTGAGAAGCTAAGCCGTTGCCTTCTATAAGCTATTTATGGTCTAATATTTATTCCAATAATTCCAATAAACAAAAAAACTATTATTACCTTGAAAAAAATATCGAAAATAACACTAGTGCATTACTGCCAACATTAGAATAATATTTTGCTTCCTTGACTATATTTTCGTGATATTTACAGACGACAGCGAAATTCATTCTTAAAAATCATATTTTTCCGCTTGCCATAGCGCTATTACAGAAGTGTTTAACCAAAACAATAAATGTCATTTAAAATTTTTATGCTTTCCTAAATTTTACAATTAAATGTCGACATTAATTATTATTTATAATTAAAAAAAAACACTAAATAGTTGGAATAATGTCAAATTTTTCACGTAATCCCATTCAAATACAAACTCTTTTGGCATTTGACAACTCAGCAAAACTTAATAAAAATATGAAACGAAATTTAAAACAACTACAAAGTCATCAGACCGTATTCTTTTGTTATGTAAATTTAATGAGATTTTTATTCTTATTTAAGTAGATTTAGGTTACCTCAAGTGAATCAAATTGCTGTAACACCTACTAATAGGGGGCTATTAATTAATGTCAATGTACATACATATGTATACATACATATATCTGTAATTAAATTTAGGAAATATGAATAATTTGCAAGCGCTGTGTGTAATATAATATTTGCTAAGGATGTCAGCATCATATTCTTGGGTTTGTCACTATTTTTATTAAAGTGACGACACTTAGGGGCCACTTATAGCTGTCATTGAAAATTTTGATTTCCAATTTTAAGACGATTAACCAAACAATATTAGCTTTAATTGGTATCAAAATGAATCTAATCACTTGAATACCTAATTTTGCTTCAAACTTTTTTATAAATCCAATTTTATTATTTTACTGATCCAAGTAGATTTCTATGAACAGTTGATTCTCGTTTCTATAATTTGTAACACAATCGTTTCACTGATGTGTTCTATTCTCTTTTTGTTCTCATCTGTTATTTTACCTTTCAATTTCACTGACAGAACCTTCCACTGATAGAATTTTTTCAATGATTGCTATAACTGACTTGTCAAAAAAATTAAACCACTGTTTCACTGATTCGTTCCAATGATGCATTTCAATGATAGCTATAACTGGCCCCTTAAGTAAATGTCAGAACAATTTAACATTAACCTCTTATGGTTGGCACTCTACTAAACTATTCTAGGAGGGCCGCCTGCCTTAGGAATCCTATTTATTTATTTTTTTTTGGGAATCCTCAAGAATAAAAACAGTCTAGCTACTTGTAAACTTTTGCTTAGGCTGGAAGCTATCAGCGCTAGTCCAATCTTTTATGGGAAAACGGTGAAACATGATACATCGCAAACACAACTTTGGAGCAGAGACGCTGCAGAGACGAAGAGAAGAACCTTCCTTAAATTCTTTGTACTTGTGATGGCCTGTCTGGTAGCAAAAGACTTAATTGTAAATCTCCCCTCTTAGAGTAGGTATCTTACGGATATATCCTCAAACAAGTCATACGCCTTATCGAAAGCTCAAGCTGGTTCACTTAACTTTTCAGTTTCAGTGTCATTGTCATTGTAATTTAATTTATTCAGTGTCCACCAGTCGTAATAGTTGTGTCCCAACTGATGTGCGTGTTTTATAGATCTGGTGGACCCTTCCGATTTACGTGCTTCCGCACCCAACTGTTTCTGTGTGCGGACAGCGACTTTAACCTAACTCTACCGAAGTAAGGCTTTCCATCACAAAATGTTAAGCAATTTTGACAGGTTAGCATGACAGGCTAACACAACACTCCTCACGCGTCAGCTGTCAAAAAAATTCATAGACAAAAAGTACCTCTAAATGAATCACGCTTTGTAAAAGTAAATGAAACAGAATAAGAAATAAATTCATCATCATCCAGTAGACGTAAATTATATCTTTCAATATCAAGGCTGTTCTTGTAATTACTTGTAGGTACTCTAGTCACAACCTTTTGCCATCGACTCAATTCAAACTCAAAAGTGGTATCTTCAGTTTTCACTTCAGATGACTGTCTTCTTCCTCAGTAAGCGCTTCTTCTGCTTCTAATAAACTTATGTTCTAAAAGTTATACTAGAATTCATAGACTCATTTGTTCTCTTCCATTTTCTACTAAACATGGAACCCACACAGCAAGACAAAACCGTATTATACTGACAGGAGTACAATATGAACTGTATAACCGACACAAAGCGTTGCCAACGCCAAAAACCGATTGAATTTATCAATACATACCTTAAGTTGCTCAAAACTTTTACATGTTACTTAATCTAGGGCCCATTTTCACCACCTTGTAGTAGATGTTAAAATTTTGATCTTGCACTTTAAGGAACTTTTCAAAATCAAACTCGCTTTGCGACTAAAAACAAAAAAATAAAAACAATTTTTTCAACACCGCACAAGCTGAACCAAAAAATTAATTAAAAGTCATAAAATTTTAATAAACAAGAGTGTAATGAACCAATTTATTAGTTCTAGATGCATTCGTTCCCCTCAAATATGAACACTGTCGCTTTGCATTGACGAAAATTGAACGAGACATTTTATTACAGGTTAACGAATCAGTAATCATAATTTTCAAAAATTTCAATTTATTTCCCTCGATTGTGTATAAAATATATTTGTTGTACCATTAATCATGGTCACTTTATTCTTTATAATTGCCAATAAATCAAATCTGTTTTGCCAGAGAAAAATATACAAGAAATAAAAAGAAGAAGAAACAATTTGGGATATCTCTTTTTCGCCCACAATGCTACGCTTCATTGAATTTTAATTAAGTCAACAGATAAAGAAAGAATTCCTTCACCAAAATCTTATTTCACTTAATTTTGTTAAAAAAAATTAAAATTGTTTTGTTAATTTGAAAGCACTCAAGAGAGCCATTCAAAGTTTTATGATCCATTTCAAATGATATTCGTATCTCCCTCTACCGGAAAGGAAAACTTTCGAGTCCTAGTTCACTAACAATGAAGCAGTTGTCACATATTCTTCACCAGACATAGCGGAGGTATGACCCAAATAGATGGCGCCAAATGCTCAACCATCCGCACCAACTTCATGTGCATGAAATTTTGCGGCTTGGAAAAGTCTACATTTTGTTGCTATTTTTATCATAATTATGCTGATTTTCAAAAATATAGACCACCGCATATATTTTATTGATTTATGCGCAAATGATCGTATCTTTAAGTGGATCAGTTCGGTACTTGTGCAAGGCAAAAAAAATAAAAATCCGGCAACAGATTGTGACAATTGTTCGAATTAGTAAAATCCATTTAACCATAATGTATTCAACATGTCAGAGCAATTATCGTTAAAATTAAGATTCTTTAGATACTTATGTATATTTAGCGGGAAACTACACGGTTGTTTGGAGTTGTTAAGCGCGAATGAGGCTGGCTAGTAGTGGAAAGGAATGCGCGTTTTTGTGGTGGGGTATATGAAGAGAAATATAAGAAAATAAAATAAATAATTTATAGAAATATTAAAGATATACTTATGATTTAACAGGAAGCTATTTTTCAATGATTTTATGGCACAAATTGACAAGAAAAATTACTTTAATAGACCAATTATTGCCACGCGCAAACTTTGCTAATGAGGATGAATTTTTTTTGAAATTTTAACGACTGAAAAGGATTTTTTTTACGACTTACTTTTGAATGTCTTAATGTATTGGTTCAATACTTGCAGGTATGTGTAGATAACTGGCATTTTTTACAATACTCAATCTACGGTATGCGACCAATGAATAGACAATGCTTGGCGGAAGTCTTCAGATTCCAATCTATCTTCATTTACCCTTTACGCCTGCGTGCCATCTTGTTCTACAAAGCTCGATTTCTCTTCGACTGTTCTGCACAGCGTTACCTTTCGGCCCCTTTAGGGGCCAATCGACCCTTTTTTGGTGACAAAGACCCTTGGACCCCCCTTTTCGAAAATCATCGATTTTTGACCCTTTTTGAAATATATGACCCTTTTTGGACCCTTTTTACTAATTTTTACACAATTTACACATTAATTTCTATTTTAACCATGTATTTGTTTCAATAATGTACATTACTCACCCCATGAACATTTATGTAGTGAGTGTTTTTCGTTTCGTATACCTACCTACTTCATTGATATTCATATTTCTCATATTTGGGACAATATCCCTTTGTTCCTATTCTTTGATGTTCTGTGCATTACATTGTGCATTGTTCTATCGGCATTACTTGTTTTGGAAGCTAAGGAATTAGAAGAGTGTCTTCCTACCCAAGTTTAATACAGAAGGTAAGGGACTCGATTACAAAGAATTAAATGTAAATACAGTCAAAATTGCTTATAAAGACATCGGTTATAACAACCAAATATTTCGGTCCTCCCTTGAAGGTCGTTATAACCGATTTTGATTGAATTGGAATCACAACTTTATTTTTCTTGTTCTTTTTTTTATTTTTATAATTCTTTTAACCAAAAGGAACTGATTTAGTTATTTTTTATTAATATATAAGCTTAACTTTGTTATTAACAAATGAATTACATGAAAATAAGGAAAACATTACTTGATTCACCAAATTTGGTACTTCGATTTTACATCGGACCCTTTTTCTTCGACAGCGACCCTTTTTAGGACCCTTCCCGATATTTTTCAGAGGTAACACTGGTTCTGCACTACGTATGCATAGGGCTTCCTGCTGCTCTACTTTTCCCTTTAGGGACATTGAGGGAGAGTTTAACGAAGTCGAACGAATTACAGAAACCCTAAGAATTGAAACTTTGACTTTCTTATTGGTAAACTAGTTGCTCACTAATAGATTCACTAATTTGACGAATTTCTTTTCCGAACAAGTACTCTCTCCTTGGGAAAAAGGGGCAACTCTGCATATTAATCGAACAGAATGCTTAAGATCAGAGTCCTTCCTTCTTACTCTCTGCTGAATGGAGTACTCCACCTTGAATTTGAAAATTCTTTTACCTCTAACCATTGTGTTGCTCCGAAGGACTCTCTAGAATTCGAGATGATTTTATTGTTTATAAATGCCCAATGTATGGTCATAAGTCCACGGACTTAAAATCCACAATATTTCAGGCCATAGTTCTACAAGAAAGAGCCTGATTATGCCTAGACTATGACAGTTAATGTCTTCAAGATTTTTAGCTACTTCATTCCTCCACTAAAAGGACTTCTATTCTGTTCTGTTCTGCCTGGCCTGTAAGCGAGTTCATCAAAATATTCCAACACTTATAAATCGTGGATCACCCTTAGTCAACTATTAATCCACAATTCACAGTTCATTTTTGTACTTTCTTCATTAAGATCTTACGCCGTTAAATAGGTGGCGAAATGAACTCTAATTAATTATCCCTTTAAGGCAATATGGTCCTTAAAACAAACTTACAATGCGCTGCTGCCAAAAGATAACAGTTAAAGCGTCTGCTTATCCCAATACCATCGATCTGCTTAAATGCCTGCCAGCTAAGACCCAACACACCTTGTGTATCGAAGGCATTGTTAGTTGATGCTGACAGGACCACAGACCAAGCAATACCTGTGTATGAATCTCAGGAGTTTGTTGAGCTCTAAGTTTCCTAGATTATCCAGCTCCGGAAGGAAATAACTCTCTATAGTGTCTGTCCTTTTCACGCCCAATGCTGGACAATCACACAGTAGGTGATGAATTGATTCTATTTCCTCTTCGTCCCTTCAACTTTGACTGAAGTCGTTCTGCATGATTACCTACCACGCAGTGTCCTGCCACGACACTTACAACCGTTCGTACATCACTGCGACTTAGTTTTATGAGATTAGAAGATTTCTTTTTATCGTAGACAGGCCATAACGATTTGGCTGCAGCGCATGTGTCTAATCGTCACCATCGTTTGTTAGCCACCTCGTAGGACTCACTGTCTAAATCCCTATGCAGTGTGCTAAGCGGTGTACTGGCCTCAGGAAGGGTCTGCAAGGAGCTTAGATGTGACCCTTCCCTAGCCAGTTCATCCGCCTTCTCAATCCTGAGGATCTCCATGTGGCCAGGCACCCAACAGAAGGTCACCTTTTTGGCCTCTGAGATATCGTCCAGTCTTTCGATGCATGTTTTCAGGAGCTTGGATCGTACCGATGCTGACAGCAACGCTTTCATAGCTGCTTGACTGTCGACGTAGATACTGATTATTTTTACTGAAATATTTTCCTCAAAGATCATACCCGCAGCTTATTTTATTGGAGCAACCTCAGCTTGGAAGACACTACAACTGTCCTTGAGTCTGAAGGACCGATTTATATTTATGAGGAGCTTAGACTTGGCACTTTATGACTGCTTATACCCAGCATTTAATTTGGGGCTTCCTACTCTTTAAATTCTGCATAAATATTTGCTTAAGAATCCTCTGGGAAAGTCTTCTATTTCCGTATACAATCATTCTTTTTCAGTTTCGAAATAGTACTTTTACTCCACCTTATTTGAAATATGATTCTGTAATCCGTAAGACTTTTTCTGTCTACAAAATAAAAATGATTGATACCCACTCTTTATGGGTTTCACACTTCCTTTACCAGACACTTGTGTTCTCACAAAAAATTATGATCACAATATCCATCAGTTGAGCAATATCACACTGAATTGCAACTGAAAATCCTGTTCTATCAACGCCCCGACATCTCGTATAATTAACACACAACTGATCGAAATGATGTGTAAAATAGTCCTAAATCAGTCAGCACTTTTCGCAAAAGTGATGCCGGTTCTTAGTGTGTTTATTATTTGTTCTATTAGGTGTTAAATACAAAAACCATAAATCACTTGAAATAATTCTCACAAAAAATATGCGTTTTTTGTTTCTTCTCCTTCAGGCTGTTGAAAGTGTCGAGGAATACACCGAATCATCGTATCTCGAAAAATCACACACCCTTGTACAGAAATCCACATTAACTGAACAGGTATATGATTTATTATATAAATTAAAGGTAAACCTAGTAAAAAGTATCTGTTTTGTATTAACTTTACCAGCAGACAGTGAGCGAACAACATTCTTTGGTCAACGGAAAATCTGAAGTCACCTACAGGACAGTCACATTAGAGAAATTACCACTGCCAAGTACTGGAGGAAACGTTGTTGGTGAGTACCCTTACTCAAAAAGTGATTTATATATATTTCGAGTCTGTGCTGTGATGTTGATTCATTGAATAAATTTAGAATTAATGAAGGCATTCGTCTGCAAGAAAACAGTAAAATAGAAACGCAAAACTGAGGTGTGCATCGTGTCAGTCAAAAGGAC
The DNA here is from genome assembly GCA_949716465.1 of Chalcosyrphus nemorum. Classification (NCBI taxonomy): domain Eukaryota; kingdom Metazoa; phylum Arthropoda; class Insecta; order Diptera; family Syrphidae; genus Chalcosyrphus; species Chalcosyrphus nemorum. Next base: position 26,785,345 of record OX454333.1, read on the forward strand.
ATATGCATTCGCGGTCGTGTTCTTGTCATTTTATTTGACGAATGCCCATGATCGTAAAACATTTAAAAATATGATTTCGGGATTAAAAAGATCATCAAGAGATAGATGACATTTTAAAAATAGCAATGTTTTTTTTAATTTTTGCGTTAAAAATATTCGTGTAAATGAACTATTGAAATTATTTAGTCAATGACATTCACTTACGACCATACGTTTCGAAAACATCTTCTTTGACAGTAAAGTACATTTGTACTTTGCTACGAATTCAATGCAATATGTCAAAACAAAACAGAAATAGTGTCATACAGTCCAACTACAGCGAAACTATTGGCCAAAAGTAACTAACTTTGAGTGCTCCACTAAGTAGTCTGATATGTGTTTTCTTTGTTTTCTAGTATACATATGTTCCTTGTAACTTTATACAAATATATCTTAAAAAAGTACTCGAAACTAAAAAAAAACGCAGTCAGTGACATTCACTTACGTGTTGACGTTTCGGTAACATTATTTTTTGGAAAGTCAAATGTACTTTAGTATCGATCTGCATTAACTTTTTTATAATGTTTTAAAATAAGTTAGTGCGAAATTATTTGCGGAAAATAAGTAATTAAGCGACAAGTAATTTATATAACGGGTTCACAAAGATATTACTTTCTCAAAGTAAACATCATAAAAGCAACAACTGTCATTCGTGTCTTCAATCGAGTGAGAAAAGGCATCGGGCACGTTCCAAACTCTAGGCCTACTTTTTGAGGTAATACCTAACATATGGAACGGCAAACGAATTTTTGACAGGTTGCATATTGACTTAAAAGGTAGGGACAATTTTCTTACCTTTAAATCCAGTCCACTACCTCAAAAAGAAAGGCCTTACTTTGTAGTTAGTCAAAACGGAATCTCTCGACCAAAACGAATTGTTTGACTACCGAGTACCTTAAATGCGGAACGTACCCATCAACATGCTTAGAGAGAAAAGTGGCAACTCTTTTTTTTTTTAAATTATGTCATTTTTTCAAAAAATAGTAGGGGATTTTAACCGATGTGTTTAAAGTATAAACTAACTAGCAGCCATCATGCATAAATTGAGAGGAGCCTATGTGAGAATATGTCTAGTTCACAAATGTCAATTATGATTGACGTACGACGCCATTTGTAAAAATTATAACATCTGCGATAGGGTGATTAATTTTGCGCCATCTTGCCACCATTGAAAGCTATATATGTTTAACCTCCTAACACCCTTTAAGCATTTCCTAACTCTTCTTTCAAAACAGTTCTTCAGAATAAGCAGTTGCTTTGGTAAATAGATTCGCTTCAATTATCCAAGTCGCTCAACAAAGCATGAAGCGATCAAATTTCACCAGAGCTACCTTATTTCTATAAGTGAAATACCAATTGCTTGATTCACTTTCTAAAAACTTATTCATTTAATTTTTAAAATACTTTTCATCCACGGGTCAATTTATTTTCCTAAAAGTTTATCTAAAAATACTCGCAAACTTAAGACATAATACACCTGTCATCACAAATCCATTGCACAGACATTCAATTGAAATTGATTTTACAACTTAATTAAATTATTGATTTATGCTAGTTTCAATTTCTTTTAAAATCTATATATCAAAAAGATTTAAACCGTATTTTTATTTTTTACAAAAAAAAAATATTGGAGCATTTTGACAGTTCATTAGCTATGATTGACAGGCTGCAGGCGCACTTGCTCGAGATCATTTTCTTAGTTTTCCTTTGAAAATGTCATTTTTCAAATAATTTTTCAATGACATGTGCTTTTGCTTCTAAATCTCATATGAGTGTCAGTTGTGTGTCAAAATGTTGTCATATGACTTAAGTTTTATGTTCTTAAATATTTTTTTCTATTTTGAATAAAACGTCAATTTGTCAATTTTGGCGAAACATATAAATTAAATATAAATTGTTACAGTCGAAAGGGTAAGATATAGAGTAGTGGCCAGTGCCTAGACGAAATACCCTGGAAATTATTTTAGAAACTATTTTAGCTTGCACACGAAAAAGAAAATATGAAAACGAAAATGTTTTGCTCTACCTGAAATCGATTTTCGAATCGAATTGCATGAATTGAAAGTTTTTTTTTTTCTTGTTTTTATGAAATTTTACAAAAATAAATGTGTTATTCAGGGGAGACAGTTAGGTGACAGTTTTACTGACAGCAGACACGAGATACGAGTACTTGGATTTTTTTTTTTCAGATGAATATGTCAAAAGTTGACATCTTTCTAAAAATGTAGCTCTAGTTAGACAATGGTGACGAAATATTTTCTTGGTAATTAGCTGGCGCCCAATGTCGACATGATTGTAATTGGGGACAGAGAGAGTTGTATCAGACTTTTAGTGTGTTCAACACCTGTGAAAACATTAACCTTTGAGTGACACCAAAAGCATTCTCCACACTCTGCTAAGTGTACTTTTAAATACATTTTGTTTCTCCTTCTATTTGGCTGTTAGACCGCATTTTGTCCCTTAATATTTTGTCTCACATTGAAATTCGAGACCATAAGCCACAGGGACAGTTCTGTAATTTTTCAATTTAAAGTTGAAGTGCAGCGGATATGTGGATTTGATAAAATATTTAAATATCTTACTCCTCATTCTTAGCTGTCAGCTACACCTCCATTGACCATTCTGGAGAATGGAAATCTCTTTGTATTGTTATCGTCCAAAGCATCTCCATCTCAGCTGTCGTTGATTTGGCATCATACTTTTGGTACATTTCAGCATTGTGAACCGCCAGTGAGCGCCGAACGTAACACTGCGCTGTAGAGAGTTCCCTTCAGCTTAGAGGGAATTATTCTGTCACAGAAGACAGCGGAGATTTCCCGACCTACACTTACGCAATGATCAATGTCATCATCAAAAATTGCTTTCCTATTGATAATAGATCCCAGACATATAAACTTATCGCACTTGGGAACCACTTTACACTTAAACATATATCTGTCCGGAGTGGATCAAAAAATGGACAGTAAATACATTCTGTCTTTTTAACCAATACGATACCAATTTTTCTCCAAAAGATGGGGAAAAAAAAGCTCGTTGAAGGGACGTTTGATGTACCCTTTTGATGGCTCCACTACAGATTGAAGACGCTTTCCTGCGGGGCATATTACCCGTGTCTTTGCTCCATCATAGTGCACTTTCACACAGGGAGACTCCGACTCGAGACTCTCAAAAGTGAGAGAGAGAGATATGAGAAGTAAACAGAGTAGGCTCTGTCGGGCGGGTAGAAGAATTTGAAAGATTTTTTCATATTCTCCTTTACCTCATTCGTAATTTCATTCATTTGCTTTATTTTTGTCTTCTCGGCGTTGAGTTCGTTTCGTGCAGGAGAATTCTTGTAAGAGCGTTCTGCGTGCGTGTGCCTGCACACAGGAAAATTTCAACTGAAGGGAGAAACAAAAAAATTAAAGATCCCTTGTGTGGTGTTTCGACGTATGAAAGTAAATATACCGGGAGAAAGGGTCCTTCACACTATTGTCGTCATCTTTGGGAAATGTTGCCGTCTTCCACAAGAACCTGGCTTTAAGAATTATTATGTAATTTGGTGAACGAATCTTCTGAGTATTTTTTCTTCTCTGGGCGGCTTTTGTGAAGAGAGTTGATCCGCCATTCAAGTTGTTTTGTCAAAGGTCCTGGTAGCCTGGTTCCTATCGGATGTCGTAGAAGAAGAACTGAGTTGTAAGGGAAACAATGCAAATTCCTTTTGTAGTTGCTTATAAGATCTCAAGTTTACTGGAACACGATTAAGTGGATGCAAAAATCCTTTACCACATCCTTCACTTTATTGGAGTTGCAAAACGGGAAGACATTGCCAAATGCTCCTCTTGATATAGTTTTTATGCATCAAAACAGCAGCGAAACTGGCCTTACAAATTAGCTTTTGTTTTACTCGTATATTTTATACCGTCTTAGCAAAATAGTTATGAAGTCACCCTCTATACATATGCGTCCAGCACCTTATACCTTACGAGACCACTGATCTCAACTACTAAACAAGTTTCCCTCAATTGCCCTCAAATTCGTTGCCCTAGTTCCAACTTAAATAAATAAATAAAATAAAAAATATTACGTATACGCCCTACTGTTTTCCAACAGTTTAATGACCATATAAAAATATTGTTGTTTTCATTTAAAAATCATATTTCAAAAATAGCCCACAGCTATACAGTAACAGTTTCTATTAGGCTTCCCGCTGCTGACAAATCGAAATGTGTTATTGGGTCGTGTACATTAAAGTGCGAATAACAACAGTCTAGATTCTTCTTTCCCCCGAAAGCACTTTTAAAAAAAATGTGCCTTGCTCCGAAATGTTGTTTTTGAGTATATAAGCTGGATCGACCAAATCTGCTTGCGAAATTCTTTTTTTGGACATTTATTTCGAGAGAATAATTTATTAATCGTCATTTATTTATCTGTTTATCAATAAAAACGCGGAAAAACAAAATTCCAATCAAAAATTCAAATCAAATACAGCCTCAAGTTCAGCATACAGGTGCAAATATTTCCGCTGTTCATTTCCAATTTTTGCAATTAATTCAGAACTATAATTCCACTAAATGCATATCCGCCTCATAAGTGCAGGCGTGTATCTTTAATTTGCATTCAAAGTGGCCAACTGAAATCTGTCCATCGAAGTCTATGCGCGTTGACACTTTTTAACCCTCCCAAAATTTTAGCAAAATATTTTTGCGTTTATTTTTAATATTATTTCGAGTACTAAAAAGTCGCGCAGAAAAAGGAAAACAACATTTACCTACTCATTTCTTTTTGGTTTTGATGTTTTTAATGAAATTTCAAAAATTTCGAAGAAATATTTCTGCGTTCTTTTTACATTGATTTGGGGGTTCATTATATTTATGTGGTGGTATATATGTATACTTCTTTGGTTGATATATTCTATGAATGCGATTATGATTGCTGTGCTGTGCTGCTGCGTCTCTGCTTCTTGCTTCATTGGACTGTGATTGGCCTTAATGTACATATCTTTGGAATTGTACAAGCTCATTTGAAGACGGTCCGTGGATACGTGTAGACATTCGTGGTACTACATATAGTAACTTTTTTTTTACTTAATCGGCGTGTAACTCGGATTGTAATTTTTAATAACGGTTTTATTTTTTATTTAATTATTTTTTGTTGCGATAAATATAAATAATAATAATAAGCGTGAGTTAAAAAATTGTCGCGTTTTTAGTATAAAATTTGGGAAAAGTTCTTAAAGGACTCACAAATGTTGGGATCTTTTAAAAGCTCTTTCCAAAGCAGTGATCATTTTCGTTAAAAAAAATAAAATAATATATAATTTTAAGTGTTTTATATTTCAAATTCCTATTTTAATTAAAACCGAAAAAATAAAATACATAAAACTATAAAAAATAAAAAATTCAAAATGATGTTCAGTTGGAATCAAGAAAAAGAAGAACCTGCCGAAGCAACGTGGGAAGAATTTTCAAATTTCTTTCGCCAACAATATCGTGTGATTACCGTTTCATCATACGATCGTTACGAAAAAGCTGCGATATATTTTCATGAAGCTTTTATACCAGAAAACGAAGGAATAAATGGTTGTGATTTTTTACCATTAAATTTTAAATCAGCGTTTTATATTAGAACACATCAAGGTAAAGAATTTGTAGAATTAAATTACTGTCAATGTGCTTACAATATGTATATAATTTAACACTCTATCCTGATGATTAGATCTTTATTCTGAAAAAAAAAATACTGTGAATTATAATTCAAGGAAATGTTAAAAGTTATACAAAATTCTCCATGGAGAGTACATACCGAAACCATTCGTTTCAAATTCTAGTACAACAATGTTCTTTTTCCCTCTTCCCATTTTCCCATCGTCACTGAACTTGATATCGACAACCGTATTTTAAGTCAGTCAAGTCAGTAAACTTTTCCATACAAAGCTAAAACAAAACGAAAAGTGAATATGTGAATGTTATTAGAAAGTGAGTATGGTCGTTTTATTGCGAGCTGGCTATACAATTTCCAACAAAACACGGCTTTAGTCAGTAACCAAAAGTGAACATAAACTATAGAGAAAGTCGAATCACAGATGGCTTTGACTCAAAAACCATTAATTGTTTTGCACTGATTTGTTCGTTAATGATTGTTGTCTACAATCCGAGTCAGCGCCATCGTAAGATTCGAATGTCATTTTGCAAGTATACCTAAAGTGAATGTGGACGTTTTATTGAGAGCTGGCTATACACTTTTCAATAAAACACGGCTGATATATGGGTATTCAAATCAATGAGAGTGCACAATTTTTAATAGACTTCTTAACGGGTTAATGGTTCGCTAATCATTTATATGTAACATTTCTTGAACGTTCTTCTTACGTCCTAATGGTTTACTGTGCAATGTGTGCAAACTTCGAAACGTTGTTTTTTAGAGCCCATCTCTACCAAATATCTGACAAACATCCAAGAGTATAGCTTCTTAAATAGGCAGTTCGTTTCTGTTTCCGTCTAGACCTCAAAAGAGGCACACACTCTACACTGAAACCCTCGACAGTCAGGCACGACATACATAGAAAAAGTTTCCAACTTATTAAAACGTCCTACATCTAGCAAATTAGATTGAAATATAGAAGAAGAATAGAAAAAAGTTGCTGTAATAAAGATGGTGTTCAAACTAATATAGACAAATTAGTGGGATCTTTTGTACTCGCTTATAGTTCACAGTTTTTTTAAACGTTCGTGTTATGTAAGGCTGAAGGATGTAGCTGCAGTCTTCACTCGGTTCTTAGGAAGATCTATTTTCCTTTAGTAGTATGGAAATTCCTGATTGAAAAACATGACATGAGCGTACAACTTTCTTCCTTATGACCAAATACCCACTAGTTCGTGACCAATCGCTGAAATCGTTTCTTCCTTCCTTCCTTACCTTCAATTTTAAAATATTTTTTCTTCCAAAAACTATCTTTATTAACATAATTGGAGCAGTAGCTGCTGGTTTAGGCGTTGAGATGAGAACTGTTACTAGAAAGTGAGAACAGTTTGAGTGAAAGGGGCTTTTATTGGTTAGAATGAAGGCGGCATTAAGGTCACACCAAAGTGAACCTTTCATCAGGTTTATAAGTTAACTAAAAGGTTTATATCTCTACTTATATGTAGCTAAAGCGAGTAATTTTAAAATTGAAGCTTGATGGGTCCTATCTCTTTAGTATCATAACAACTCCTGCAATACCCAGTTGAATTGATGTCTAGTCTGGCAATACCCTCATAATAAAACTACTATGATACTTGCTCCTTTTTGGTTTATTACTTCCAGCGCTTTAGGTACAGATATTCGCCTTGCTTTGAAGTCTCTAATGAGAATAGTTACAGATGTATACATGCGCGAGTTACCGCATATTACAGAGAGCATTGAAGCTCGGAATTCTAAACATTTTGGTATGGCGGTTCTGTGCACGGAATCCCAGAGAATATGAAGAATTTCTATTCATGGAAAAGAAACTCACAGTCCACAGGGCTTCGAACTCTGTATAAAATTGTAATCTCCTTCTATTCGTGCAAATTGTGAGACCTTGTCTTGACCCTTCAAGTGATGCTTGTGACCTATTATTTAAAACGTCAGACATTAATTCCCAAAAAAATCCTGTTTACTTCCCCGAACCCGATGACAGTGCTTCCATCTTTTTTAAAACATCTCTGCATCTGTTATGTCCATAAAACTTAGTACAACTTCCTGCAGATAAAAAAAAACGTTCAAAAGAAATATTATTTGAAAAAAAAACGGTGCCACATATTTTTATTAAAAAACAACAAACATCAATTGAAAAAAAGCCGCAATAACATTGACTAATTCGTTTGTGCGTTTCAACACAAAAAAAAAAAACATGTAAATAAAGCTTAAGTTTATTTAGAAAGACATATCCTTTAGTAGAATTTTCAATAACAACTCAATTTATAAACAACAAGCCACCAAGTTATTTTAGTAAATTTTTATTTTAAAAATACACTGTTTGCCTAAATAATAAACAATAAACAGAATGAGGCTAAATATCTATTGTTAAATCGCGTGCCAGCTGTCATCAACCACAATCAAATAGCCAACATAAAACAATAAATTTTCTAGATTTATGTTTATTTTTTTTAGTTTTAAACAAAAATTATTACAATACACACCTTTCGGAGGTGTTCTAGCATAGGAATATGGCAACGTTAATGTTGACTTAAAGATTCTATTGTTTGCTTTAAGATGAATGTTTGGAACAAAGGTATTTCTTGGATGAAAAGAATTTGAAAAGTTATTTTCGGAGCAAAATTTGTTACTACAAGACAGCTACGCACGCGTCCATGATGTATTACCACGCAACCATCCAATCCATCACCTTCTCAATGAGTACCAAGCATATCTGCCCACCTTCATAGTTTTTAGAATAATTTCACACCCTTTGCGTGGTAATAAATTTTATCCAACAAACATCTAGTCCTTCTGTACCAAGCGAAGCATTGCCGTACGAGTATTGCTTGCCAAGAACATTCCTGCGGCCGAGCACATTTTAAATTATGCCATAGAATAATTAACTTCTCGATTTTACACCTCGTCGAACATTTATCTTAAACAAAATTTTGATCCTCTAAATATATGCATATACACACACAGGTGTGTGCCGCCTTTACGCACACAAATGTGCGATCTAACAAATTATACAAATTTAATTGGCAACTCTCAATGATATTCATCATCATTGAAGACACACGGGTACCGCCTATTTTTGTCCTATTTCCGGTTTCGCGAGGAATGAATATATTTCATGATTTATGTAGTTCATAGATAAAAATTCAAATGAAAACGGAAAAGTGCGAGCGAAGAGCCGAAGGAGGTGGACCTCCTCTTGAGATTCGAGAAAACTATGTATATGCACTCATGTGACTGGGGAGCAGAACTTTATTTTTGGATTACATTATAGAAACCATATGTGGTACATTGTAACGGTTGAGAGAGATATTAATCGAATACTTGATTGTGAGTGGCTGTTTATTGAACGTTTTTGAATTTGGCGTTTTTTTTTAAATGGGAGACGTGCAGTCTAGAATTGTTTCTAACTAGAGCACACTACTTGTACTTAATCGTGTGGGGTCGTAAGTGACCTCAAACATTTCCAATTGAATACATAAACATGATATACATATGTATGTATCTACGTAGGTACTAAAAAGGAACTTATTGATCAGCGGGCAAGACGTTTGTGCTTGGCACCACTTACAGTTCTTGGATGCCTCTTAAAGTTGATATGGTGTCATAATGAGTCCCTTTGCAAATAAGGGAACTATTTTGAACTATTACTGAATAGAAGTTGAGTTTAAATCAAAAATATTTGTTCTTTAGGGAGACATTATGGGTTCAATTCCATAGTTCTTCTGTTATAATAGACACAAGTGTTAGGAAATTTTGACGTTTGGCTCCCGCAAGCTGTAGACTGTCACCAATTTTGAATGTACCTCTTCTGACGTTTCGTGGTTTTTACTGGTGCAACCATTTTGTAGAGTCATTCTGTGTGTTTTGTTTTTGTTAATTGAATGACAGTTAATGGAAAATGGCAATAAAAATCCCGTCTGTTTTAGGAAATGTGAGGGCAGGGGAATGCAGAAAATGGTTCAAACACGACTTTCTATTTTTTGCCAAAGCATATTCTGCAGGACAAATTTTGAACTAATTTTTCTAACTGTATTAAGGCCAGGATAGTATACACCACAGTCGTTAAACAGGCCCACAAGAATCAATCCAATGGCGTCAAATCGCACGATCCCGGCGATGATTTTCCGGGCCCATTTCGTAATAAAATGTTGTAGTTGAAATAAGCTCCCAATAGAGCAGGCATTTCAAAGATACGGCCCGCTAGCCATGAGCAAGGCAATATTTTGTAGCCCGTGACATCATGTACAATTTTAAAAAAGGAACGTAGCGCCGCCGTCCTGTTGAAACTGCCGCCAATTTAACACATTGACGAACCCATTTATCCAGAAATAAATATGCGAAATGTTACTCGAACAGAAATCCCACTTTCTTAAAGCAATTTAATCATTTGCTTTTGTTTAACGCTATAAATCTTCACGTGGATTTGGCAAAATAGAATAAATTAAGAACAGCATATTTGGTAAACGTAACTCTAACAATATGGTCGCCATCATCTGTCAAAGTTTGGAAATCCCTATTGGTAAACACATAATGTTCTTTAGTGTGGCCTGCTTTCATACTTCAAACAAAAAAGTGGCACTAAAGGAGTTTGAGTTTGACAACCTTGCAATAGAGGGTCAACCGTAATTAAATTAAGACTCTGAACATTTTCGTACATAATCACATGAATACACACAATAGGTTTTGTTGTACCCATTCAATGATACGAAATTTTTAAGTGTATGCGTGATGATTTGTCAAACCATACTGAAATGTCAGTGAACTGTCAATATGTCAGCACGGTTTGAAAGTTATCCGTATTAGAAATTCTCTCATTCTTGACAGTTTGTATTAAATTCACTACATTTTGCACAGCAATTCTTTTAAACCAGAAAAGTGTACCGACAACAATCCTAAGACTTCATAGCTTACCTCGTTCAACGGATGTCATACGTCAGAAATAGATTCATATGCATTGAACCACGCAGGCGAAGCAAAAGTACACGAACAGGAATTAGAAATGTCTTATTTCAAATATTATAATAGCCCGAGCCCATGATATAGCTTTTGCTTTTTAATCCGATTTTGACATGTCAAAATTCTTCATTTCTCTTCAGAGGAAATGCCTATTATTTAATTATTATTGAACCATCTAAATTTAATATTTATTTAATTTTTGTAGACATTTTATGGCACCAATTCCACCTCAGAAACATTCATAAACCTATTTTCACTGGCAATTAACCAGTGTATAATTTAGAAAAAGAAAAAAACTTAAAATTATCGGTCATGCTCGTAAAAATTCACATAAAAATGTTCCACTAATAGCAATCCGAAAAAAATAAAAACAAAGTTCCATATGCACGCTAAAAATATCAAAATTTTATTATAAATTTTCATATGCGATTCAATATTATTTTGAATCATTTTATAATGATGACTGCTCCTTGTGACATCGGAAATAAATTAATTTACCATAAGGAATAATAAATTATTGAAAAAACGTAATATTTTTCCAATGAATCATGTTGGAAACGGCGTATTTATAAAACATACACAATTTTCGAAATGTCTCTTTTTTTTTTATAAAATCTCTAAACTTCTTCAATCAAATGCTTTATTGCTGTTCTTTCTCATGAGTTCCATGCCATTTTAGAAGTTTATCTCTTGTATATCCATAAAATTTCAATACTTCTCAAGTAAGAGAAGACCTCTTGAAAATAGAGTGTCTATTACTTTTGTTACTTTGTTTTTCCAATAAATCATGTTGGAAACACTTGTTTTTGAAACCATATAATATTTCAAAAACTCTGTTTATTTTCAGCTGAAGTAAAAATGCCGAGTGGAAAAATTGATCTGCCCGTCATCGATGACAATCGTGATGGTACCGTCTCGATAAAATACGATCCCAAGGAGGAAGGTGTACACGAATTGGTTGTCAAGTACAATGGTGAACAAGTCCAAGGTAAGATGAAAAGATACCCGAAAAAGAAGCATTTCTAACCGAGATATTCCGAATTTAGGTTCACCTTTCAAATTCCATGTCGATTCAATCTCGTCTGGTTATGTGACAGCCTATGGTACTGGTCTGACTCATGGTGTATCTGGAGAACCATCCCATTTCACTATTTCCACTAAAGGCGCTGGAGCCGGTGGTCTTTCCCTTGCCGTTGAAGGTCCAAGCAAGGCCGATGTAAGTTCAATTTTACCCAATCCATGAACAAAATACACGTAGTAAATCCCTTTTTAGATTCGTTATCATGACAACAAGGATGGTACAGTATCTGTGACCTATCTACCAACTGCTCCGGGTGAATACCAAATCGCTGTCCGTTTCGGCGATAAGAATATTAAGGGTTCACCATTCTTCGCTAAGATCACTGGTGAGGGCCGTAAACGTAATCAAATCTCTGTTGGTTCCTGCTCTGAAGTGACTCTTCCTGGTCAAATCACCGACGATGATTTGCGTGCTTTGAACGCTTCAATTCAAGCGCCAGGAGGTCTTGAGGAGCCTTGCTTCCTTAAGCGCATGCCAAGTGGTAACATTGGTATCTCCTTTACACCCCGTGAGACTGGTGAGCATTTGGTTTCGGTCAAACGCACGGGCAAGCACATCCCCAACTCACCATTCAAGGTGACTGTTTGTGAGCGTGAAGTAGGTGACGCTAAGAAAGTTAAAGTCTCTGGTAAAGGACTCAGCGAGGGTAAAACTCATGCCGATAACACTTTTGCCGTTGATACACGCAACGCTGGTTATGGTGGTCTATCACTTTCGATTGAAGGTCCGAGCAAAGCTGAAATTCAATGCACCGATCAGGATGATGGTACTTTGAGCATCTCATACAAACCAACCGAGCCTGGTTATTACATTGTGAACCTGAAATTCGCCGATCATCATGTTGAAGGTTCGCCATTCACTGTTAAGGTCACCGGTGAAGGTTCAAATCGCAAACGTGAGAAGATTCAACGCGAACGTGATGCCGTGCCACTCACCGAAATTGGCAGTCAATGCAAATTGACCTTCAAGATGCCCGGAATCACATCATTCGATTTGGCTGCTTGTGTTACCTCGCCTAGCAATGTCACAGAAGACGCGGAGATTCAAGAAGTCGAAGATGGACTCTATTCGGTTCATTTCATCCCCAAGGAACTTGGAATCCACACAGTTTCAGTCCGCTACAGGGACATGCACATCCCCGGTTCACCCTTCCAGTTCACTGTCGGTCCACTTAGAGATTTCGGTTCTCATTTGGTTAAGGCTGGCGGTCCAGGTCTTGAACGCGGTCAAGTCGGTGTACCATCCGAATTCAATGTATGGACCCGCGAAGCTGGTGGCGGCTCTCTAGCCATCTCAGTTGAAGGTCCCAGCAAGGCTGAAATCGAATTCAAAGATCGCAAGGACGGTTCCTGTGATGTTGCCTACAAGGTGACCGAACCAGGCGAGTACCGTGTCGGTTTGAAGTTCAACGATCGCCATATTCCAGACTCACCCTACAAGGTGTACATTTCGCCCGAGGTAGGTGATGCACATAAGCTTGAAGTGCAACAATTCCCCCAGGGCAATATCCAAGCTGATGCACCTTATCAGTTTTTGGTCCGTAAAAACGGTGCCAAGGGTGAGCTCGACGCAAAGATCATCGCTCCATCGGGCACCGATGATGATTGCTTCATTCAGTCGATTGACAGCGAAATGTATTCGGTGCGTTTCTACCCACGTGAAAACGGCATCCACGCCATCCATGTTAAGTTCAATGGTGTTCACATACCCGGATCACCATACAGGATTAAGGTCGGCAAGGATGTTGCCGATCCAGCTGCTGTTCATGCCACAGGTACGGGCTTGGAAGACGTCAAATCGGGTCACAAGGCCGATTTCATTATTAACACTTGCAATGCTGGTGTTGGTACTCTCGCTGTTACTATTGATGGTCCCTCAAAGGTCGCTCTCGATTGTACGGAAGTCGAGGAGGGCTACAAATGTCGTTACACACCTCTGTTGCCTGGCGAGTATTACGCTTCGATTAAGTATAACAACATGCATATCGTTGGATCGCCCTTCAGGATTGTTTGCACAGGTAAGCCTATCTGATTTAATATCCAGTCGACATAATGCTCAGTATCTGTGGGTTACTAGGTGACAAACTTGCTGACGAAGGTGCCCAAGAAACATCGACAGTCATTGTGGACACAGTGTCGAAAATTGCCAAGGGCGGCAAGAACGTTGGTGCCCACATCCCAGTCTTCAAATCCGATGCATCGAAGATTTCATCGAAGGGCATGGGCCTGAAGAAGGCCTACGTTGGCAAACAGAATCAATTCACAGTGGCCGCTACTGATGCGGGTAAGTCCCTAAAAACTCTTCTATCTAGAAAGATTAAACGTTTGTTTGTTTTTGAATAGGTAACAACATTCTCTACGTCGGTATGTACGGACCCAAGGGACCTTGCGAAGAATTCAATATCAAACACACTGGACGCAACAATTACAACGTTAACTACATGGTTCGTGACCGTGGCGATTATATTCTCATAGTCAAATGGGGTGATGATCATATTCCCGGATCCCCATTCAAAATTGAAGTTTAAAAATATCCAGTCCCAGAAACACAGCGTATTTTATTTTTATTATTAAAAAAAAAGAAAAGTTAAATCGAAACCAGTTAAAAACTTTGTTAGTCTTTTGCAATAATGTTTCCTTTATTATAATTTTTTTTTAAATTAAATCTCTGCCCTAAATATTATAATAATTATTTTGATTTAATAATATTATTTTAGTTATTTTTTTTTTTATATAATTGTCACATTATTATCCTAGTATTTAATGTAAATATCCGAGAAAGATAAAACCACAAAAAAAAAATGAAAAGTCTTAAATAAAATTTAAGCCGCAAAGATGGAGGAAGATCGTAATATTTTCTTTTATTTAATCTTTTATATATACATTTTATTTAATTCTCATTAAATGTGAAAATATCAATGTCATAGGTTTTCTTCTATATTTTCGTTATGAAGTTTCATTCAAAAATAAAATAAATTTTTTGTTGCCTTCTGTGCATTTTATAGATCTTATTTTTCGTTTTAGTCTTCCTCCATCCAGTTAATGAAGTAGCAAGTTCTTAAAAGAACACTTACTGTTATAATAAATATTATGTTTTCTCTTTCAATTTATTTTACGAAATAAAAATTTAAAAAAAAAAAATAAATAAATAAAAAAAATATAGCTTTTGTTGTTTTATTTTTAATAGTATGACAGACGAATAAAAACAATCGTTAACGAGTGAATCGTTCTCGAAATATGAGAATTTGACATTTCTGCTTTCGTAATCAGGCATGCAGTACCGTAATTTGAGATGAAAGTCAGTAGTAGTAGTAATAATTGACTTTATTTCTGATTGGCATTTGGCTAATACAAGTTATACATACGAGTATATAAAGATTTACAAAAGAATACAAAACTTGTGTGGATGTCTCCTTCGATTATGCGCTTTCTGTAGCGAAGTGCGTTTACGGTGAAGTTGTACAATAGATCTCAGCTTTGTTCTCCGTTTTAAAATACCAATTGCAACATCCTCGTCCAAGACGTATGAACCGAAAAAATATTGCTAGAAAGTGGTGTACATCTTCTCTTAGATTTCTATTTCATATATTACACAATATTGGTAGTTCTGGTCGGTGTGGAATAAAATTCAAAGGATCCGACTCTCCTCTCATTTTGAAAGTGCTGTTGTGAAGCAATTTAAAAGTTGATATATAATTTTGCTATAGTGCAACCTATATTGGAAAGATTGGGCTTAATTTACATATTTCTGGAATAAAATATTGCCAGATTTATTTAGCAAAATATCATACTGCCTTCTTAGTGAATGCCGCAAGTCTGGTGTAATGTTAAGGGTTCTCCACATTCTGACGCGAGACGCTCCCATTCTTGCATTAGATTTCCTCCTTATGATGTGCATAAGAACTATTTTTGGTAGCCTTTCATCCTCCAGGGCAATCACTTTAACTACATATGTAATTAAGGTGAATTTTAAATGCCTTCAGGAACATAGGAGAAGCTCCTGTTTATAGATGTAGCATATAATTGGGGGTACTACTAGGCAATCTAAATACTCGCTTAGAAAGTATCGCAGGAACTTCTCATCGGCTGTATAACGTTTAGCATCAGACAACTTGTTTTGAAGGTTATGTTAGGGGTGATCAGGACTCCAAGATACCTAGAAACGTCCACTTTTCACTTCGACAGTACCTACCTCCCACCACCATTTCTAATTATCATCACCTTCCACTTTGTTAGATTTACAGATAGATTCAAAGTTTTACAATAGTTGTCTGTTCATCATTAGGTCCGTTCGCGTACTTTTTGCACTAAAATTGGTAGACTATCAAATTTCAAAGAGTGGGGGTAAAATTCTCTCAGAGAGAGCTAAAGCTACGAAAAAGTAAAAGAACGGGTTGAACAATAAAATACACTGATTTGACAGCTTTGACTGTTTTTATAAGCCAGCCTCCAGAAATTTCTTGCACTATAATTTGTAGCATGGGAAACTTCTTATTCTCTTGTGAGCGCCCTCTTCTGCTAAAAACTATGAAAATTATAAGTACGCGAACAGCTTTTCTAAAAATTCGTAATCTCCGAGAAAGACAAAATCATCTGCAAACATGAGAGCAGGAATTTTTATTCGGCCTAGCTCAATCCCACCTTTAACTGCGTCAGTTATGTCTTTTATGTATAAAATAAACAGTAATGTACTTAATGTACAACCTTGCTTCACTCCAATTGTAGTCTCAAAACCTTCGGACAGGTAGTTTCCATCCCAAACAAAAGATATGTGTGGTATTGCTCGCAATACGTTTATTAACTTTGAAGATATTCCACATTCTAAGCGTTTATAGAAAACGGCATCTCGAGAAACAGTCAAAAGCTGCTCGGAAGTCAACAAAAAATGCATTAAGATTTTTTTGGTTCCTCTTGTAAATTTCCGCAATGTTCGTAAGTGTGAATATCTGGTCGATCATCGAGTAGTTTTGTCTGAAACCAGCTTGGAATTTATGGTTGATTTGCTCGTTATTGACCCACTGAATGAGTCGTTAATGCGTTCCTAGAAAACACGACGTAAAGCGAAAAAAAGTTATGCGGGGCAAAGGAAAGTAAAGGCTGAAACGACGTTACAACGAATACGCGCAAAGTTAAGCGAGGTTGCAATTCGTTGCCGACGTTATAGCGGGGCAACGTTAACCGGGGTATACCGTATTAATATAGAAGACTACGATCGGAGTTATCCACTTCGTGACTTCTATGGGGTATGTGAAATTTACGATTGTAGCGTGCACTGTGTTATTGTGTTTCCATTGCAATGATTCTCTCAGTTATAGACTTAAAGGATGCTATACGTGATGAGAGAAACTCAGTTACAGGCCGTTTTCTCATTCTCAGTAACGTTCTGCAAATATCATCCGCATCCGAGAAAAAGTTCCTTAATACCAACCAGTCAAAAACCACAGCTATTAGTCCACTTCACCAACTTTACCAGGGGTGGTTCCTTGAAGTCCAATAGCATTCCCTTACTTTAAAGGAAAAGATGAAAAGGATGGGAACGTGGAGACCAAAGCTGAACTTAAGAAGACCACCAGCTCGTTGTGGATAGCTAAAAACTGAATACACATAGCAGAAAACCAAAACAAATGGAAACATTAAGAATGGGTAGGCCTTCGTTCAACTTTATACATAAATACTTGATAACAAAATGCTCGCAGTACTCTAAGCTCCTTGTGAGCGTCAATTGGCCGCCGCGCTTGATATACATTTCCAAGCAAAAGAAAACAACGCAAATCTTGATTTTATTCTTTTATTTTATTTTTCTTCCTTACAAAAACAGGACCCAAGTAGTAATACGAATTCAAAAAACGAATGTGTGCTGCTCGATTGCAATTAGTTAAAAGTGCAAAACTGTAAGTGTGTTGCTCTTCTCTTTCTACTTTTCTTAGAGACGAAATTTAACAAATTAAATAGGAATTACAAATTGTATTTAATCCTTATGCGCGTTCGGCTCCTTCTCCTTCGAAATGGAAAAGTCCAAACGGAGGCATATGATCACCACGACGAACAGGGCAAAGAAGAAGCCCACCGCCAACAGAGGCTCATGCAGCATGGTGATACGTGAAAAGTTGTACTTTAAGTTGAAATCATGAATATGATTCTCGACGAGGTTCTTCTTGCTGAATGAGATCACTGGACGCCCGAAGGTGTCCAAGTATGTGTAATGTAGACTATCGGGCAGGCGATTTACCGAATATGGTGTGATGAGCTTAAGATTGGTCGAGCCCTCGGGTAGGATGATTTTTATGACAGCTTCATCCACAACCATATCGTCGTAGATGTGATCAATGATGCGCATCTTGAGGAGGAAGTTTTCGCCAGTATTGAAGAGATACTCAAACGATGGCACATTATAGCCGATGGTGTAGAAGGTTCTCCAGCCGCCGAAGAGCGGGAATCGTGGACGCAGGTCCAGCTCAACGGAATCGCGCAAGACTTTCATGTTTGAGGTAGAGATGTTGCCGTTGGTGTCGCGGTAATAGACTCCGGTGGCCGATGCTGGAAGAATTGTTTTGTAGGACTTGACAGCAGCTTGACCGCTGCGAGCGTCCTTTTGGAATTCGTAACGAGAGAAGGAGCCTTTAAGTTGGGCACCTGAGTGAATCATGTCGATGTTTTCGGTTACAGCGATGTTACCCCAGTGGGAGACTTCCAGGGTTCGCTCCAAACGTGTTACAGTCAAAAACGGCGTTTGATTCTCAAAGTGAACAATGAGTTCGTCGGTGTTGGATGCTGTAACAGAGAGATTTAATATGAATGTTCAGTTATAGTGGGTGTAATCAAATAAAAAATATATTTATAAAAAATATATTTTAACTCACCACTAATATCGTTGAATGGTCCATAAGTAATGGTGCTTCCAGATACGCTGACCGGCTTCACTGTCGTGTACGATTCAATGGCCTGCGAGCTCAGATGGATGGTGGTTTTTTGCAACGCGGTGAAATAAGGTGAATAAAAGTACAAATTGCCAAAGTATCGCACCAGTTGCTTCTCAGACTGAGTTATTTGCGATGGATGGGGCGTCAGTGACTTTGTAGACACCATTTCAATGTAAAGCACCTGCAGAAAGGAGGCTGAGGTGAACGACAAAGTCAGTTCCACCCCATCGCTTACTTCCCTTTCGGTGTATTTCAACTCTTTTTTCGCCGAATCCTTCAAGGAAATATAAGCCAACTTGGAACGTTCATCACGCGGTAGCACGAGGCTGTAGGAGGTCATATTCTTGTCCTGCCAATGCGCCACGATAATTTTGTACGTAGTCTTAACAAGTTGTGAAGACAAATCGATGGTCCGTTCGACGTTTTTATTGTAAACATTATTATC
Source organism: Chalcosyrphus nemorum (assembly GCA_949716465.1). NCBI lineage: Eukaryota > Metazoa > Arthropoda > Insecta > Diptera > Syrphidae > Chalcosyrphus > Chalcosyrphus nemorum. Next base: position 26,804,443 of record OX454333.1, read on the forward strand.
GATGGCACCGTCAGCGTATTCGCAGTAAGCGATCGTTGCGAAAGCAATAAAAAATGCTCCAAACAGCTTCATGGTGGAAAATTTTCAAGGAAAATCACAAATTTGCCGGCGAATAATCAATACCCACTTTATCACCAAATAAAAAGCCAACAGCGCATTCGACCGAAATGACACATCAGTGAATGAAATGGGTGTGCTCCGCCTGAAAGATGAGCGGTGGATGCGTTCTTTGAGTGTGTTCCGTTGATGTAGAAGGAGCAAAAAGGCGGGAAGAAACAGTTCTATGATATGGTGTACTTGGTTGCATAGTTTCTCAAATTAGCGAATTTTTACAAAATCCAATTCGGAGATTTTTTGTTTGCCTTTTAACATAAAAGGGAGCTGCTCAACGTTGATAAGAAATTGGAGGTTAAAATTATGGCCCAAAATTTGATTATAAAAGTCTGTGTGTGGTGAACAGAAATCAGTAAGACGCTTAATTTCTTAAGGATGGTGTAAAGAGCCTCCTGTATGTGCATCAGGAGTATACTGGTAACTACACGCCCGCATCTACTGCCATTGATGTCAGTGTCACGTCGCATTGAATCTCTTAATACATCGACTTAATAAACTGTCTCCTTGCTGAATTGTATTGAAATTCTGGCAAAGGATTTTAACATTTTCACAGAATCTCAGACGATCATAAATCATTGAAAATTTATGATCGAATTGAAAATCATTGAAATTCTGGCAAAGGATTTTAACATTTTCACAGAATCTCAGACGATCATAAATCATTCAATTTTGCGTCAGAGGCTATACTTGGTCGTAGTTGGTGTTTCGTGAAGATGTCGAAGAATTTAACATTTGCATATGTTGGGTGATACTTACTTACTTATGTCCTGTATCCTCCTGAAGGTCGTAGGGCGTCTAAAATGCCAACGCGAAATCGTGTGCGGTTTCTAGAAATGTGCCTCAGCTTTCCCCAACTCTTTCTCAGTTGCCGTGCTTTCTTTTCTACTTTTGGGTGCCGAGCCACGAAAATATTCCGAAAAATTGGAAAATAGGCGAATTTGCCAATCTGGCTGGATATTACCGTCGAAATTCTGCTAGAAAAAGTACGTATGTCCGCTGCTACGAGTAAGATTTTCTTTGGATTGGTAGCTATAAAGAAATTTAATCCGCCGGGAAAATTATGCGCAATATCTCTGTGGAAATCTGGACTAGAATGCTCCAAAGTAAGTTTGGCTATCCTCTTATACCTTCCGAACAATTAACGCAAACAAACAGATTGACAATCATTGCACCTGTCAAAAATTATATAGCCTTATTTTATTTTTTAACGTTGGTGGCCTGTCTGGTGCTGAAGATTAAGAAATCTTCCGCTTCGTTACTGATTGATTTACTTTATCACTAATTGCTCGTGTTAGTTGATATATTGCGGTGCTAGTCCTTAAAAGCAAGAAGAGGTCAAATTAGATTAAAGTTTGTTCTTAAACGTAGTTCAAAGTGTTATTCAAATATTTGTGAAACCGCAGCAAATGTTTAAATTCGAATTCACTTGCTAATTGAGCGCAAAATTTCGGAAAAAATACATATTCCCTTATTTTCAAATTCCCAGCCGCTGTAATGACAACGCCATCAAACGCGCTCATTTTATACCACCCGCCTGCAATGACAACTCTTCGCTTGGTATAAATTATTTGACGTTTGCATACAAAATATAAAACAAAAAACTCGCGTGTGCAAACTTTATTTACAAAAAAACTCAAATGAAAAATACTATGCTATTCGCTAATTAAACTTAAAAACAAACAGAAATTACTTGACAAAATGGAATCTACCGACCTAAACGAACATCTCTCGGACGACATCATGTCAAGATTTGAAAACGGATCTGACTTGGGTAATTCTCCTCCATTTTTGTTCTGTTTTTTTTTTTTTTGTCTATCCGATTGCGGGCCAAACGACTGACATGACATTCCTTTTCCTGTAGATGGAATGATTTCCGGTGAAATATTTCAACAGGACAACCTCTATATGGGAGACAACGATGAGGAGAACGAACCGGATGATATAATCATCCTTCACATGGACATAAGGGAGCCACTGAGCTCCCTAAAGTGAGTTGAATTGTCTTGTCACTGTGCCAAAGGTATGCTTAAACTTGCTTCGCCTATTCTCTAGGTCCCTGTTAGAGCAGAAGATAGGAGTGGAACTGAAAAAGTACACATTCTGGCTGCAGGATGCACAGATTGTAAGTAGATTTTGGGTAAAAGTATTCCCCCTTAAATCATGTCATTTGTTTGTTTAGCTGGAACCGCATAAGAATCTGGTCGATCAATGTGTTAAAGGCGAAGGACTTGTTCAGATCAATGTTCAAATTCAAACAATCAATCAGCGGATTAACATTGTCGATGTGCTGAAGCCAACGGATGCAGCGCTGGGTAAGTAAATTCTACTGGTTGCAGGCTCTATTTAAACTTGTGCGCAAAGGTCAAAGTAATTACGCAGTTTATTTCGTTTTGCGTGGGCTTGTAATTGGTTTATATACATATATTGGAAGCCTTTGCAATGGTATTTGAATATGATAGTTGTTGTATCCCGTTGATATTATTCTTCCGCTCAATCGGGACATGAAGGCTTCATCTTAGATACTGTGAACATTGCCTAACACGTATAACACTTTTTTCTATGCTCCAGCTGCTCTGGGAACTGATGCACATTCAATAAACACTCTCGACACACATATAGACGACAGCAGTGATTCCACAGAAGACAGGCCGACAGAACGACAGAAAAAACAATCCGAACAAGAGCAGAAACCCTGTCTAAATTGGGTCCTCGATAGTAAATTCAAAAAAGAACAGGCACGTCTTCGAATCCCTGATGATCCAAACGATTGGACTATTCCCCAGGTCAAACACTGGCTTCAGTGGGCGGTGCGCCAGTTCAATTTGGTAAGTTATCGAAAGCACAGAGCAAACAAGAGCTAACCCTACCTTTCCCCCATCTTAGGTGGACATTACCCTCTCTGATTGGAATATTACTGGTGAGCGCCTCTGCTCAATGTCGCATGAAGACTTTCGCAAAAAGGTTCCAGTCGATCCGGGTAACGTTTTTTGGACGCACTTGCAGTTACTCAAGGAATGCAAATTCGTGTCTGTTGTCCATAAGCCAATCGAATTGGAGGAGAATTCCGATAGTAACTCACCGTTCCGTGAGCAAAAGATCATGCGAAAGACTCAATCTTGGAATTGTACGAAGAATTACAGTAAGCTGTTCAAAATTCCAATTGCAAGCCACACTTACGGTTTATCCTTTTAGCCATAGGCGCAGTAAACGGTCCCGGAGGATCAGGCAACAACGGTCAGGTTCAACTCTGGCAGTTTCTGCTTGAAATACTCACAGACCGTGAACACACAAACATCATCCAATGGGTGGGCACCGAAGGTGAATTCAAACTTATCGATCCGGAGAAGGTTGCTCGCCTTTGGGGCGAAAAGAAAAACAAACCAGCAATGAACTATGAGAAACTGTCGCGTGCACTTCGGTACTACTACGACGGTGATATGATCTCGAAAGTATCGGGCAAGCGATTCGCCTATAAATTCGGTTGTGATCTTAAAATGTTGATTGGCTATGATGCGGCGGAAATTTCGAAATTAGTCAACGAGAAAAAGTACATCGATGAGTGTTTAGAGCAAGTCGATCCACCATCGCCCGATGATGATGTCGACGACGAGGATGACTGACAGGAGGAGGATGAATACGATTTACTTTGTTCGTAGCAAGACAGATTATGTTGATTATCACTTTATATACTTTATATACAAGGCTCAAGTATTTGTATTCGATTGGAGCTTATCTTTTGAATAGATTTTAAGCTAAAAACTAAGGCAGACAACAATAAAATCAGAAAAAGAGTTTATTTTTTATGAAGGCTTTTTTTTTTTCTTTTATCTTCCTTCTCTGTCCTGGAGATCCTTAATACATAGTCCGCCTTCTCAAATCACGCTTGGATCATTTCCAGTAATTTTGAGAAGAATTTGAGGTTAGAAGCTTAGAAAGTCGTGATAGAATCTTTAAATCGCATGAAGATGGGATAAGTGCGTAGTGGTGCGACAAGCGTAACATTAATGAGCTGGCTGTGGAAGCCGGAGAAGTAGCACGGATGTATAAGCGACAGCAGAACACAGGTGATAAGTAGAATCAGCTCCACCTAAAACCTAGTGACGGACCTAGACGCTTATTTGCTTATGTCAAATGAAGATCAGCCCGAGAAATAGCAGGAGCATTTTGCTACGATTCTGAATTCTAATTCCAGTTTTCTGAGTCAATGATCATAAACTGCAACGAATTCGAAGAGCCTTCAACTATTTCATGACTTCAAAGTGAATGCAATCACTGCGATGACTTCAAAAAGACTTCAGTAACTTCACTGAAGTCATAGAATGAATGAATGAAGCCGGAGTTGTCATATTTTGAGGTTAAAGTCTTTTAAAAAGATTTCCTTGTGACCAAAATGATTGCATTCTTTTACAACTTGGTCGAGAAGTATTTAATTGCAGCACAAACTTCATCTATAGTCTGTCCAACATAAATTGTCAGTACACGTCTTATGGGAGAGATCAGTAGCGTGTCATATTTTTGCACCATACTAAATTGAGAGGAACCCCGCATAAAATGTGTATACCCGCCTGTGAATATCCATTTGGTGTGCGCTGATTGGCTGCTGCATTTCAACCCCTATTTATTTTCATGTTCATTCAGAGTTACCAGTGTCCGTTTTGTAACTCGTTCAGTTTTTTTTTCCTTGGGTTTCTATTAAGGAGCTTTTGGTTTTAGAGCTTTGAAAAAAGTTCTTTTTTGATAAGCATTACCATCATGTTTCTTTTAATGTGTTGAAAATACGTTAAAATGCAGTTACAAAATTGTAAGATGTTTTCTATTCTAAAATGTTTTAATGTTTTGCACTTTGTAGGTACGCATACATTTTTTTCTCTTTTTGGGTTCAATTTTCATTACGTTGAAAAATACCTACATAAAATAAGCAATTGGTAAAATAGGAAGTTTACTTTTTACTTTGAAGCAATGCAGTGAGTGAATAATATAAATTTTTTCAGTATTCTATATAATTTGTTTCCATTATAGGAAAATTAATTGACAATTTTTGCATTTCAATGGATAAAAAATTGGACCTTTGCCGATTCGCCTCTCATGAATCAAAAAAAATTCTTTGATAATGCCGCCAGTGTATATACATAAACTCGGCCAAAAATATTTTTGACCAACATTGCATAGTTGTAATATTTTAAGCAATAAAATATTACAGAAGCAGGTCAATTTGGTCATCTTATATCCTTGCGCATATCTGAACAGAACACAGAAGAAGGATATATATGTACATATGTATGTACATAACTTTTATTGCTTTATTGCAGGAAGTGATTTTTAATTGTCGAGATTTTTCAAGACTGGGTTTTCTTGTATTTTATCTTATTTCAATGTATGACTTAAGAATTAATTGCTTTATTACAGGATGTACGACATTTAGTTCCGTTCTCGTACAAAAACATAATACAGGGGGATAGTCTTTGAGTTCTTATTTCGTTGCCAAAAAATAGATACAGTTTTTTTTTTATCCCTGGGTGTTAAGACGGGTAGTTTTTTAAGAACTGTTTTCAAATTGTTTTTTTTTGAAGAAGTATTGTGCAATTTATATTTTTAAGTCGTGAATTATTTGTTTTATATTTGATTAATAAAACAAATTAAATGAAAATTTCAATCTAAAAAAACAGGACGGTAACCCTACATAATATTCTTTCACATTTTTCCTGGTTTGAAATGATACTGCGGCAACCCTGTAAGAGCTTTTGTTAGAGTAGCACCTTACGGAAAACAAACGAGTGCGAATGAGAGACAAACATCCCTATCTTCCCTGTACTGACAATTTATGTTGGACAGACTATAGTACAACTTCACTGTTTGCGACTACATAAGAATACATGTTTTATCGCACATCTGTGCGCCACGCCAAGCCTAAAGTTCTTCTTTATGCCGATCACTGAGCTGAGAATCGTAGTTAACTCCATAGTTACGTATTTATGTTCTTCTCTGTTACAAACGTTTCATCTGGAACACACCCAATAGTTCTATCACCGATCAGCTGTTGTTGCAGTGACATGCCGCATAATAACCTGTTGCTCCGCATGTGACCTGTTGCTGCTGCCTTGTAAAATAGTGCAAGTGTTTGTCTTCAAATTGAGTTTTAATTGGTTTATTGCTCGTGATTATTTCTGATTTTAATGCCAGAAAACGCCTTCTCCATGCGTAATCTCTTTGAATAGAGATATGTACAAGTGTCGCGTAATTTAATTGCCGATTAGGTACTATGCTCTTGTTGTTGCTACCAAATAGACGTCGTTTGATTGCAGCAGTTCCTCCTGCTTCGTCGCATTTTCCATCTCATTAGCTGGTACGATGAATGCAACGTGGATATTTTCTACGGCAACCTTTGTTGGCCTTTGCTTCATTATTGGGCACGTTCCGCATTCTAGGCACTAGGTAGTCAAACTATTCTGATTGGTCGAGAGATTCAGTTTTGACTACAAACTAAGGCATTTCTTTTTGAGGTAGTGGACTGGATTTGAAGGTAAGAAAATTCTCCCTACCTTTTAAGTCAATGTGCAAACTGTCAAAAATTCGTTTGACGTTTCATATGTTAAGCATTACCTCAAAAAGAAGGCCTAGAGTTCGGAACGTGCCCATTGCATCTAGTATAGTGTTGTCATTGAGCTTTGGATAAAACGTTTAAGCTAAGCGACATCCACAGACACAACGGCGGGTTTTTGATTTTTGCAAATGTCAGTTCAAATGTCAGTGTCGCACAATGGCTCATCAGGTCCGTTCGCATACTTTTTGCACTAAAATTCGTAGATTATCAAATTGGGAAGAGTGGAGGTAAAATTCTCTCAGAGAGAGCTAAAATTACACAAAAGTAAACGAACGGATTGAACAAGAAAAAGTTGAAAACACACTGGTTTGACAGTTTTCATAAACCAGCCCACAGAAATTTCTTGCACTAAAATTTGTGGCACGGGGAAATTTCTTACTCTCTCGTGAGCTCTCTCTTCTGTGAAACTCTACGAAAATTCTCCGTAAGCGAACAGCTTTTCGTAAAAATTCGCTGTTTTAGGAGGGTACGTGAACGGACCTATCTTTTCAACAAATGCTTCGGCCTGTTGCATTTTTTATCTCCTCTTTAGTACTATCCTTACAAACAACTGATACTACTAATTTTTTCTTCTTTTAGCTTGCAGAATCAAAAGGAATAAATTAAAGAACAGCGAAGTCAATCGTTATGCATCGGAGCTTCTTGCATATGCTGCATATAACCTTATTTGTCCAAATCAGCACAACTGAACGGTTACGTTCTAAATGCCAAGAAATAATTGGAACATCACAATGCGAATGTGATCCAGAATACTATCAAATTAGATTGACATGTGGGAGAAAGGATATTGACAGTTTCACATTGACAATTGATCATAATGAATTGACAGTTGGTTGTTCTGCTAACAATCCCAATAGTTTCGCTCTTCTGTCGAATATGAGCCGCATTCTTGGACTTACAAAAGTGACAATAAAAAACTGTTCACAAGATATATCAATTCAGAATATCGCACAGAACGTTGAAACTACTGAACTAGAAAATCTGATGTTAGAAGATAGTCAGCTGCCTGAACCGCTGCAATATAAATATTTTAAGAGTTTTGAAGCCATCACACACCTCACGATCAACCGAACGGGGTTAACTAAACTGGAAAATGATTCATTTACCAATTTAGAAAATCTAACAGATTTAGAAATTTCTAATAATCTGATGAAACATCTACCCAAAGATGTCTTTGTCGCATTAAAGCACCTTCTGTATCTCGACTTATCTTTTAACCATCTAAAGGATCTTCCACCTGGTATATTTCGCAATCAAGGGGAACTAATTATTTTGAGACTAAACAACAATAATATACGCAGTTTAACAAAGGATATTTTCCAAGGAGCGCCTGCGATAAGGGAATTATATTTAGACAGTAACAAACTTATTACTTTAAAGCCGGATGTGTTCTCTAGCCTAGCTGATCTTCAAAACATTACCCTCAGTAGGAACTACTTCCAATCTTTGCCTGAGGATTTATTTCACAGAAATAGGGCTCTTCGGGTCTTCAAATTGATTAACGATAACGATTTTGACCTCCTGAAGGAGTTGCCAGCAAAATTACTCTTTGATCTTCCTTACCTTTGCTATGTCGATATACAAACTGGCTTGACAAGTATATCGCCAGATATGTTTCAAAAATCCAGGTCGATCAGATCACTTCGTATTAGCTACACTCACCTCACGGAGCTACCATACACGCTCTTTGCCGACCAAATGTTCATGGAATCACTGGATCTCTCGTTCAATAAAATCAAAGTGTTGCCAGATGGAATATTTAAAAATACAAGTTTCATACGCACGCTAAAACTTTCGCACAATTGTTTATATAATGTACCAAGGTAAATGTAGAACATTAAAATCTCTTTATCTAACTGAAGTTTCTTTTTCTTTTTCTAGTGAGATTCTCTCTCATTTGACAGTACTCAAGGATCTCTATGTGGACAGTAACAATCTGACAAACAGTAGTCTTGAAAAGTTTTTCACCACAAGACTTGTTGTAATTGATATGAATTTTGATTTAAGGAACAATTCCATTCGATCGATAGATTTCAGGTCAATCTACAATTACTACCAAAGGTATCAGTCCTCCAGCTACATAAAGTCGGTTCGGATAAAAATTAGCCATAACCCGTTCCACTGCGACTGTGGCACATTGTTCTACATTAAACTGATGAAAGAGCGATTTAACGGGCTGAAAATAGACATAAATAGACTTCAATGCAGAACTCCAGATAACCTAGAAGGTGAATTCGTTGATACTATATTGAATCGAAACCTAACCTATCCACTCGACAATGAGCGAACGACGGAAAAATTATGTCCCCTTGGATGCTCGTGTAGGGTGAAATGCATTGGAAATCAACTTATAGTGAACTGTTCGAATGGAGGATTTACCAATATTCCTTCGTTGCCAAGAGTTAAACATAAGTATAAATTGCGAAAAGTGGTGCACATAGAGAACAATAAACTCAGAAAGTTACCAACAGCTGAAACGATAGGATATGATGACGTAGATGAACTGCATGTCAGCAACAATAGGCTCACTGAAATCTCAGTTAATAATCTGCCAAAATCCATATCCTTTTTAAATCTGTCACTCAATAACCTAAAGAGCCTAAATCCACCCTTGATAGAGGTTTTGATTGAAAATAAGATCAGAGTAGCGCTAAGCAATAATCCATGGCGGTGTGACTGTTCAGCTCAATATCTTTCAAAGTTCGCAGATAAAAACAGCTTTCTCATTCCCGATTTGAAAGAAATGATATGCACAAGTGGACAACATTTCCAGGAGCTCACATACGACGATCTGTGTTTAAATCGTAATAGGCTCATAATTGTGATCAGTGCTGCGGTTTGCGGGTTGGTCATTTGTTTGGGTACCTTGGCAGTCCTGTACTACAAATACCAGCAGGAAATAAAAATTTGGTTGTATGCCCACAATATGATGCTTTGGTTCGTCACAGAGGAAGAGATCGACAAAAATAAGAAGTACGATGCATTTCTCTCGTATTCCCACAAGGATGAAGACTTTGTTAAGGATCACTTGCTTCCAGGGTTGGAACAAGGTCCGACACCTTTTAAGATTTGCATTCACGTCCGGGATTGGATTATCGGCGACTGGATACCAAATCAAATAACTCGATCTGTAGATGAATCCCGACGAACCATTATCGTTCTGTCGAAAAATTTCCTTGAATCTGTATGGGCCCTAATGGAGTTTAGAACTGCACACACCGCTGCCTTGAGTGAGGGTCGAGCAAGGGTGATTGTTATAATTTATGGCGATATTGGTGATGTTGATTGTTTGGACCCTGAGTTGAAGACGTATCTTCAGTTGAATACTTACGCTAAGTGGGGGGAGCCATGGTTCTGGGATAAGCTACGCTATGCTATGCCACATCGTTGCAATAGTCGTTCGAGGCAGGTGAATACAGCCACGGAAATAGCAGACAGTTATCAGTTAGAACAATTGTAACGTCTGCCTAATACACCTCACCATAGAAGATGACAATACCTCGGAACGAAAAGGAAAGGGGATTATATTCCAACTCTTTATATTGACAGTGGCATTGTTTTAGTTTTACACTAAAGACAAGGATATAAATAATATAGAACAAATATACATACATATATAAATAAGATAGGTATTAGTAAATGAAAATTTGACTCGAATAAAGCTATTATAAGAAAGAAAAGGACATCTTTGTTATTTTTCCTATTTTAAAATTTAGTAAATGGGATTTCCGTGCACCAATCACGCAAGTTTCCGTTCAGCAAGAGCGACTTTCGAGCTGGAGAGTGTTAAGAATTCTGTGCGAATTAGAGCTGTGTCAATCGTGTTTGATTCGATTGACTCGTTCACACAGAAGTATTGCTGATTGCATTCACACAACCACAAACCAATATTTGTCTCACAACACAGGCACTTTCAGTTGTCTCAATGAATGAAACAAAAGTATTGGCAATAATGGAACGAAAAGGAAATTGGAATTTCTTTATATTTGTTTTCCATATGACATTATGAATATACTTGTCTCACTTTGAACAACACGATAAATCAGTAGAATGAACGAAGAACGAAACGAAACCAATCGAATCCTAAGATCTGATTCGGATTGATGATCGTTGTTTCATTGAACGATTGAATGACCGAATCATTTTTGAAACCATTACTTGAACGATCCGGTTATCAGATTTGAACTAATAACACAGCGCTAGTGCGAATCATCTAATGCAGGGATTCCCAAACTAATATTTTGGGCAAAAGACCCCTTTTTAGGGGCCTGTTATAGCTATCATTGAAATGCATCATTGGATCAAATCAGTGGAGCAGTGGTTTAATTTTTTTGACAAGCCAATCATTGAAAAATTTCTATCAGTGGAAGGCTCTTTCAGTGAAATGGCAACAAAAAAGTATAGGTTTTAAGGTTGGAGTTGATCATTGAAAGGAAAGATGACAAATGAGAACAGAAAGGGAATAGAACACATCAGTGAAACGATTGTATTAAAATTATAGAAATAGGATTAGCTGTTCATTGAAGTTAATTTTTATCAGTGAAATAATAAAATTGAATTTAAAGAAAAGTTTTTATCAGAGTTATGTATTTTTGCTTGTAAACTATAAGTAAAAAGCTGTATTTCAATGATAGCTATAACTGGCCCCTCAAAATGAACTGAAAACTTAGACCCCCATAGCCAAATTTCTTTAAAAAATCGATCTCTAGTTTTTTTCCCATTGATACAAAATACTTATGCAGCTGTTCCCGAAAACTTCGAGAAGTATGACAAATTTTGACATCCTACCACTGGCCGGCCATCCGCTTTGTCATTCGCAATAGGTCCGTTCACGTACCTTCCTAAAACAGTAAGTTTTTACGAAAATTTACAAATTTTTACGAAAAGCCGTTCGCGTATGGAGAATTTTCGTAGTTTTTCGCAGAAGAGAGCGCTCACGAGAAAGTAAGAATTGCCCCATGCTACGATTTTTAGTGCAAGAAATTTCTGTGTGCTGGTTTATGAAAACTGTCAAAGCTGTCGAACTAGTGTATTTTCTTGTTTTTCTTGTTCAACCCGTTCGTTTACTTTTTCGTAATTTTAGTTCTCTCTGAGAGAATTGTACCTCCACTCTTCGAAATTTGATAATCTACGAATTATAGTGCAAAAAGTACGTGAACAACTAAAATACCTTACCACTATTCTCAGTACTTAAAGTCCATTTCGATTTCTCCTTAAAAATAAAACAAATAATTTTTTAAAATATAATCTTTAATTTATTGGCAATATAGATAATTAATTTATCAAATAAAATTGTATCTACTTATGTCTTTTATTTAATTTTTTAGAAATCAATTAAATTTTATTTATTATTTGACTAGCGCATTGAGTTTCCAATAAAATTATTTCAAATTATACACATTTTAACTACATATATACCTTTATTAAATTACAAATTAAACAATAACATATTGTTAATTTAAATTAATATACGACGGACTGAGGGGGAAAAAGAAGTAAATGTTATAATATATTTGTTCAATAAATTGTAATGCATTTTGTTCTTGATTTTCAGTTGTAATACTATTTTCTTATATTTCTTTTTGTACTGTACTAATTTATTTTATTTATTATTTAAGATATGTACAATGTTTTCACTTCTAAAAAAATTATCATTTAAAAATATTTGGCTTTATAATAATTAATGGAATGAAAACAGATATTAAAAATAATTTATAAACAAATAATGAATGCAAAAGTAAAATAGAAATATTAGCTCTTGAAAGAGATGTTTTGAGATTTATTTTGTGACATTTAAGAATTATAATTTTGTGACAAAAACAATAAAATAACAGTTTGTTTATGCTGAGTAAAAACTGGATTATCTTTTCACCTAAGACGAAAGACATACGTAGTATGGGTAGCTCAACAAGGCCTCTTTAAACTCTAGATCTGCCTAGAAAATACTTCTCTTGATGGCCTATATAACCCTCTCAGTCAATTCTGGAGTATATTTGGATTTACATTGTTTTACGAACCAGGAGGGTGTATTTTGAATGCAATTCTAATTTGTTCCGGTATGCAGACTGATCAGCACTTGGATGTTACTGTTATATGGGACATTATGTTTCGGGAGCCTTTCCGAGTACTCCAGACTTTGCTCTAAATGTACTTCTGAATCACTCTCCTCTTGACACGTACTCGTATATCATGGGGTGTTCGCTAAAAGCATTCTGTGTCTGTAGTGACAGTCAAGCTGCGCCTAAGACCTTGCTTAACCCTTAAATCTCATCCAAACTAGTTGCTGAATGCAAGAGAGCTTTGAACTGTGGGAACTGTGCAAGAATCAATTTATTGACTCTTATCTGGGTGCCAGGCCACACTGGTATCGCGAGAAATGATATCCGATGAGATTGCTAGACAAGGCTCAGAGGAGAGTTTCTCAGGACCCGAACTTGCGTTAGGTCTTCCTGCATCTTCCATAGATGATTGGGTTTCTTATGAACGAAATTGTGTGTGGGATGATTCTCCTAGATGTATGCTCACTAAACGGATGCTCCTATCCGCGGCATTCTTGCAGTCTCTGAGCAGAAAACTTTTTGGCGTTCTTACAGGAAATTTCGCTTTTGCTAAGCATCTTAGTATGATTGGCTTCAGTGAAACATCTATCTGCGACGCTTGAAGAGGGTGACGACACTGCAGAACACTTCCTCTGTGATTGTCCTGCCTTTGCTCGTATCAGGCGGCAGATTCTGTCAATGTTAACTCTTCGTCACTGAAGAGCCTGCTCGAATTCATTAAGAAGACGAGGAATTTTATACAGTAAGAGGGGGCGAAATGGGATGCTTTCTGGTAGTACAATTCGCTCCAGCGAAGCTTTCCTATCACAAAAAAATGGCGCAAAAAGTTCTTCTTACACATAAGCAGAACGAACCTTACGGAAAAATAGCTACGACGACCGCCTTTGACCAGAGAATGTATGAAAATTGAATTTTAGAAATTATAACCCTCTAGTTAGGAGGTTCAACCTCCGTCTGTTTCTGCTAGTTCTTTTTTGTAAAAGAAAAGAGAGGAGGACTAAATGATTTTAATTCGTAGAAAGATTAAATATTTCTTATTATGGATTGCTAGGTGCTTCATTAGTCCAACTATAAACTGAACACCTAAAAGTGGCTACTGTGTCGAGCGATTGTGCGTTAAATTCAGGGTTTGATTCCTCGAAAGAAAAATAAAGTTTTTCTAATATCCCACTTCTTTTCGAATCACTAAACCAATATTCGGAGGATTATTGTGGGGACTTCATAAAAAAATTTCTTAAAAAAAAACCGTGTGCTTGGCATAACCATGGATGGAACACTCCTATAAGATCCGTCGAATCAATTGACAGATAAGATAAGTTGTTTTCTCCATTCTTTGAATGCTTCCATTAATGAAAATGCTTACAATCAATTTGTGAGTGTTTGTAGCCTACCTTATTTTTCGAGGTTTATACGTTCTCCCATATACATACATATATCCTATGAAACTGTCAGTTAAAAGACAGAGGAACGTATCGACGGATTCAATGTATTTGAAGCCATGAGTCGTACATTGTTAAAATATACGAGAATCAGCAGCAAAATAAGCCTCAGACCCTGAACTAACTCTTTTTTATGCCTTGATTCTGCAGTATTCAAAGAAAAATGCGTTTACTATTTCATAGACCAAAACATTCCCTTCTAAGGATAGCTTTTTATCGTCCTCCAATGTACTCCAACGCCTCCTGAGCTCAAGGCAACACTATAGCCCGCTTTGTTTGCCATCCATGAAATATGCTAAAAACTCAAATTATTTTGGTTTTAAATTTTCAAACTTAACAATTCTCTTTAATTTCTTTTGCATAAAAAATAAACAAATATTAAATTTCAAAAATAAATCAAAATATTTTGATATTTCATATGCACAGGTCTTCAGTTTTGTTTTTGTTTTCCTGACAGTATAGCTGTCAATTCACATTATTTCAAGATTAAAAAAAAAAAAAAAAAAAAAACACTTAACAAATTTTTTTACAGCTCAGTCGTAATTTCGTCCTGCGGCCGAAAGCCCAATTTGAAGAACTCATCTTCCAGCCAGAGTGAGCTCTGATTGAGATCGGATATCAGATTTCCCTTCAAGGTATTAAAACTGCTTCCAAACGGATCCGATGGTCTTGGCTCCTCGAACTCATGCAGACTTATCAGCGACCCGAAGAGCTGCAGCTTTTGCGGCGAATTCGATGGACTGATAGTCGATTTGAATGTTGTTTGTTTGTAGGGCGATTCCAGACGATGATCATCACGATCACCATGCCCTGGAGACTGAAAGAAATCTATTAACTGACCCACCTGGGGCTTGTAGCGATCTAAAGCTTGTTCTGACCACGCGTATATTCTATTCCAATCGTGTGGTGGTGTTGGTATCAATTCGATTGGACGATTGAGAAGAATAAGGATCTTGGCAAGATCTCTTACGATCGGTCGATATGAATTCGCTGCAGCAGCATCACCTGTTAGATAGAGTTTTCTTATCTGCCGGCGTGTGTCATTGAGCATGGCCAGGAAATACTCTGCATTTGGACGCATGTCATTCAGCTGACGCAGGAAATCCGAACGATCCATGGTATTTTCGTTGATTAGTTTTTGTTTGATTGTTTTTCGTCGTCGTTTTCGTTTGATCAGGACTATTGCTAGTGCTAGCAAGGATAGGCATACAAAGAAGCCTCCGAATAGACCGGCTAAGGCTGCTAGCATTGGCCCTGACAGGGCTGATGTAATGCATACACGTCCCATAAAGTCGGGATGTGATGACCATTGATCTGTATAGCCTGATGGACAGACATCGACACATTGACGAGTGTCTGTGACGAGAAATGTTGGACACTTGATGCATCCTTCGATGTTGCAGCGTAGACATTTGATGCTCGCTGATGGTGGACATCCTGAAAAGAAATCAAGAAGAAAGACAAAATAACAATTATTAAAATTTTGTTTAATTTGTACGCACAAATTTTGTCAGAAAAAAAATGTTTGCTCTTCATACAAGGTACCCCGAAAAGTACCCACAAAATGAAGTTCATTGCCGCCATCTTGTGCGGGCTCCTACATAATGTATACATAGCGAAAGTTTCAGCTCTCTACTTCTAACCGTTTAAAAGTTACATGGCTGTGCCAAACTGACGGACAAACGGAAAGACAGAGGCCGTATCAGACCCATAAGTGTTCCGTCTTTCCTTTTAAGGTCCGGAACACTAAAAACTTGTTGATTGTCATTGTAGATGCTGACACTTTGGTTGAATATTGGACCGAAATCAAGTAATTCCACAGTTTTGAGTGTAGATTATAGATAAACTATAGTAGACAGACATATTTGCATTTCTTAAACAAGGTCCTATAGGTATCTTCTATTGTTTCTTTCTTCCCTCCTGAACGCAAACATCTTCGGCAGACCGTCATTCAGTAAACAACTACAAAATGGACAGAAACAGAATCACTATACAAAATGGCTGCACCCATAGAAACTAACATTAAGGTTGTGTGCGTGACGTGAACTCTCATTTGATTTGCCGGAGACGTCAGAACAGATTCAAAATCGGTGCTAGCTTACAAGTTGAGAGAGCCAAACGTCAAATCGATCGAAGATGTCTGTCAATTTTAGTTCGTCTTTGCTGCCGGATTAGCTTTTACTGGGATTACACTGCAAATATCCCAGTTAATTCATTTCGAACATCTGGATCTTGACTTTTTACCTTAATGAAAAGGAATGCAAAATCAGCCCACCTAGACTACAGCCATAATTAGTTTACCTAAATTGAATTACAATCCAATAAATTACTTAACCAATTTACTACATCACCAAATTACAGCTATTGCTGCTGTGTGTACACCGAAATCAGCTCACAAATGTAATTTTTATAATTTAACTCAATTAAACCTGGTTGCAACCACGTAGCCTAGTAATTTCTCCAATCAACTCAGTGCGCAATGTAGGTAAACAATTTTTCCTTGCGCGCTGTCATATTCATTATCCGTGTTCGTTCATTTATCAACAGATTCCACCTGATTTGTTTATTTTGTCGAGGTAAAGTTTCTTTATAAGCCAAAGATGATTTCTGACTTGAAAATGTAAATTATTATAATGACCGATAAAGTCAGTGATGACAACACACCCAACAAACAGCCGAGTAGATACCATGAGTCTGAGAAAAAAATCCTCTTGTGTACACACTCCTCGTCGTCGTCGTCGTCTTCGCAGAGTGCGCTAGTAGCAGCGGCGAAAAGATACAGCATCTAGAGATCGACATATCTCGGACAATCTCTGACTGACGTAACTAAGAGCGTGCTGCATAGAGTTTCCCATGTCCACACGACGATGATGGTAGAGTACAGTGATTCAATGAATCACAATCTCAGATCCCCTTGGGGGAAACAATTCAATTAAACGAAATTACCTACCTTTGTTGGAGGGGCTAGGGCCGTTTGTGTGTGTGCGCCTCCCTTTTGTACACCATCATTACACATCTAAACACACGGGGTGGCATCTGTTTAAATATAAAATTCAATTGTACATCCATTGCGTTGAATAATTTATAAAAGAACCTCTTGTTACGTTCATCGTTTCTAATGACAATTAACTTATTGTTGGCGAGATTAGAGGATCAGATTTACGCATTTATTGCGCAGGATAAATAAAATGCCGCAAAGCTATACGTCTTCAGTTAAAACGATCAGAGATAAAGAATCACCTACTGATGGATTGGATAATAGGTCTTTGTGCAAATTGATTGATCATAGGCTTGAGGTTCGGAAAAGTAGGCAAATCACTTTTCAAATTAGCTAATGACCAGCTATTTCAGAAATCGATAGTAATTTCTCACTTCGTGCAGTGCAATTAGTTTCGAGATGATCGATTGTTCATTAGATTTGCTTTCTACTTTTAGTTTTTACCTAGGATGGACTTTGATGCTGAAGAACTTACACTTTCTATAAGTATGGGCTTACGATCTAATTGTAACTGGTTTATGGCACGCGGTACAAGAAGGATACTGCTGTGATCTGGAAGATATGATAGATAGCTATATCAAACGGTTTGGTCATCGAAAATCCAGCGCAAAACGAAAGATATCGATTTCAAGTCGATGATCGTTTCGCTGTCAAGATCAGAGGCTGAATCCAATAATCGATAATCGATAACAATCACTCAGTTTGTTTACATTAGTGGGTGCCATGGCTCAGTGACAGAAGGATGAGAGAGGAAGTATTCAAAAATGTCATAAGGTAACCTAACCTGAGAAACATTTTCTAAAGCAGCTGTTCCAAGATAATTCAAATAAACCGTTTTATTTATGTGGTACTCATTCTATTGGTTTAGCAATTTATTTGTAATTAGATACCCATCATGAACCCTACATAACCACAAGGCAAAGTTGAATGCACTAATGCCGCCATTACCTTTCTTCAATCGACAATCGGAGGTATAGTTTTCCATCTGAAAGAACAGAAAATAAAAAGCAAAACCTATGAACGCCGAGGCAGATATTGACACTTGACTTTTAGCTTGCGGTATCTGGCCCTTTTTGCGTAGTCTTTCCTCTCCTGCTTCGTTGATCTTCTGCTGATTTTTCCAACGACAAATTCCTGCGCACACACAAAGTACCTAAAGCCAGCAAAGAGGAAGACAGCGCAGCGCAGCGCACTCTCTCCACTTAATGTCGAATGAAGTATGACTGTGTACCTAACCTACCTATGGACTGGAGTACTGTCATCATCATCAGCATTATGGTGTACACATGGAGGAGGCGATTGACCCCCATAACGGTCCCTTAAGATGCACGCGGCAGCACTGCTTGTGTGCAGAACGAATCGGCAAAATGCTGCGTCTGAATGCACAGTGCCATTTGTTTCTCTGTCAAATCGACTTATGTACATCATTGATGTTGGAGATTTCGAAGGGGCGGCGGCGGCCAGCGGTGCAACGGTTAAAGTTATTTCAAGAATCTTATGCCGTGGTTAACCCATGGACATGAAAGAAAAATTCCTCACAAAAAAAAGTGTTAGTAGTGGTCACTTAATTGCATTGCATTACCACGTGCAGATGTGGTGAATAGACAGCGCTTCAGTTCAGGAGGTGAAATCAATGACAGTGCATTGACGTTTGACCCACAACGGTAGTAGTGCGAGTAGGTTCAAGCATCTTTGTAAGCCACTGTCATTAGAAAGTACCCAACAATGGCAGTAGTCGTTTTTTTATTTGATTTTACTACCAGACACTACGTTGACATAGTTAAATGTCACGCTGACAGGTCGTTCATCACTTTTACACTCCATTGGTGCATGTAGTATATAATCGACCGCAGCAATTATTGTTTTCTTGTGGCACTCACTGCACAGCGTAATGCACAATTGACTCCGTGAGTTGGAAGATGAAGTAGCGTTTCGAAAACAAATTTGTTGAGACAATGAGTTAGTTGCCAGCACACAGTCCATGGTCTCTCCACGGATAATGTTGGGTATGACATTTAATGGCGTGCTTTTTGGATCATGTTTCCGTTTTCAAAGGGATGGTGGGGTGGGGAGGAGGAGTTAAACATGGCAGGCATTAAAGCGTATAAAAGATTTAGATCTTGTGTAAGTGCACGCTGTGCTCTGTGTGACATGATGCGATGGCGATCAACAGACCGTGTCGAAGCGAAGAATGTCATTATTAAGGTGGAGTATATGGGTCAATGTTGTCTCTATGTGATCTAGTTTCGTGTAACTAATTACTCCAATCTGATGGCCTTGAGAGGATTTATACCTCGTATTCGTATGAAGCTACAGTTGGGTTAAGAGTGTGGGATTTTGTTGGCACGAAGTGTTAAGCCCACTGTTGTCATTGTTCCCCGGGGCTTGCTGGGTCGAAGCTCTATAAAATTTCAAGTAAAACAGATTTTTATAGTTCAAATTGCGCGACCAAGTATCAACTCGTGCTCCATTTGGACTGATTTTTGGCATGCATCCAGGAGGGCCCAACATACTCAAGGATTTCTTAAGACACTAAAACAGCAACCGTCAAGGACGCATGCAGTTCTCTCTCTCACAAGGACTCATCTTTAAACCAGTACTGTCTCCCCTAGAAGGTTGATGAACCTTGGCTTTAGGCTATAAATCTTGATGATGTTGATCCATGCCACCATATAATTAATGTCTTAAGGCAACATTGAAACGGCAACCAGCAGCGTATGTATGTTACAATGTATGTATATGTTCATATAGCTTGAAGTATGTAAATAAAAATTACCGTAACCACCTTCAGGAATTGTGTGTGATGCAACTGATAGGGGAGACTTTTATAGTTTAAATGTTTGAATAAAAATTAGATACATTTTCTTTTTCACACCTGTTCTTGCAAGCTCATAGGTTCATCACAATTAACACGTATTATTCGTGGGAAAAAAAAATCGAGGGGTATAGGTGTTAAAGACCTTTAAAAGACGTATTCAATTGGACATTAGTAGGTGGAAACGGTAGTTCTTTTATGCGTGAGTTTGACATTAGAAGGGGTATAAGAGACCGAGGAAAAAAAGTATATTCAAATCAAAGAATTTTAAGTACTTACTTCTGACGACTCTTAGAATTCAAATATCTTCTTCAGGAACCTGTAGATCCCTATCAATCAATCAGATTGTGAGAAGTCATAAAGTAACTGGACTGAGACTGAACTGAACTGCTTTCAGTAGAATCCTTCAAAGTCAAGTAATTCACGTTCACTATTATTGATTATTGTTCTAATCATAGTTTAGTAAGCTCTCCCGGGTAGTTGGAAATTGTCCCCAAAGAAGAGTCTTGAACAAGGAAGTTTTAAGCGAAAGTAAGAGTCCTACTTTACCACGATCACCACTTTACCTTTTGT
Source organism: Chalcosyrphus nemorum (assembly GCA_949716465.1). Lineage (NCBI taxonomy): Eukaryota > Metazoa > Arthropoda > Insecta > Diptera > Syrphidae > Chalcosyrphus > Chalcosyrphus nemorum. Next base: position 26,825,042 of record OX454333.1, read on the forward strand.
TCATCAATTTTGGCAATGAATTCAACAGGGAGTTGTCAGAGGAATTCGAGATCCAAAGTGGGGTAAGAGAAGGTTGCATTCTTTCACCAGAACTGTTTCTTTTGGTGAAGGTAGCCTTAAACGATAAACATGCTCGCCGAACCGGGCTCGCGGGCTTCGATGTTGGCCGTGTAGGGTCATGTTCGCGAGCAAACCGCATTTTAGCTTTGTTTTATCGAAGGGAAACGGAGGATTGGATTCTTACATCTTAACTGAAACATATTGCCTATGCTGCATGCTTAATCTCTCACGGTATTATGGATCTCAACCAAATGACGAGAGGCGTGCTTTGTCGGACTAAAAATAAATATTTCCAAAACTAAAGTTATCAGCCTTGGTACAACCTCGTCAGCTCAAATATCCATTACTGGACAACAGGTTTCCTGCATCCTGGAAATATTGTCTCGACTGACGGAATGCTGTCCAAGGTATGGCGAAGCAATACAATCAGCTCAAACACCAAGCTATGGCTGTTCCCATCCAAAGTCATAACTAGGACCTTCGGTTTGAAATGAGATTGTCAAAGAGGCAGAGCATCTTTTTCCAGTGTTTGAACCAACACACTGTCAGTCCGTCTATCTAAGTATGTTTCTCTCAAATCGGCTCTGCTATATGACGAGAGTATGAAAGAGTCTCGCTGTTTGTAAGACTTTTGCTTTGTTTCTCTAACTTCCTGTTCACTACAATACCCGTACTGTACACCACATTCTTCCTGTAGAACATCATTCATGCCTTTCCATCTCTTAAAGCTTAATTTACATTCTATTCAACGTGTGATATCTATTATTATTCACGCGTTAAATACTTAGACCACACCGAGTCTCGCCACTCCTCGAATCGTTACTTATCAAATTAACAATTGAATTGAATTTAATTATTCAATTGAAAGTAATAAAATAATTGATTCTTACAACGAATTGCAATTGCAAAGCATGCATACTAAGCAATATAAAGCAATTAACTGCCACATCACCATGACATTGAATTACGTAATATATAATCAAAATGGTTACCTTTCCTCACTTGTACGATTGCCAACGACCTTCCAATGAATTTAGAATCAATTCCAAACCAAAGCCAAAGTCATACGTCTTCAATTGCCTAACAATGCAACACAACACAACAAAATCTTGACCTTGATCAAATCTGATCTCCAGAGTCTGAGCGCCAACTCTCAGACAGCTTACGATCAACGACAACGTTGACGACTTGCGCCATCTCGTAACCATCAAGCAAACCTAACAAGATCATTAGTTTTACACAAAAGAAATCACAATAATAATAACAACAATCGTGAGTGCATAAGAAAACATAAAAAAAAAACAAATAAGTTAGCAATCTAAGTGCACCACTAGGCAAGGCGGTCACCTACTTTTTTGCACAATCTTTTGCCATACGATCACCGCCAACGCCAACGCTAGCGACGGCGACGTAAGGTTCTGCGGCCCACACTGCGGCCGCTCGATTATTGCAAATTACAATTAACCCGAGATCAATTATCAGCTGAAGGGTAGGGGTTGCAGGGGGCACACCGGGGGAGAAACCAAAAGAAGCACGGCCGTCGTACACATGAACGCTAATGAATATTAACAGTGTCAATTGTTTATTAAGTTTCTTTTCTTTTTGCAACTTTTTATTGTTCACGGGTTAATTGTAGAAGAAATTAAGTTATAAAATGGTAATTGTATCGGGTCGCTGAATGTAGTGATTGAAGTGGAATGGAAGTTGTTGCAAGTTTGCGGATCTATTGAGGTATGTTGTACAACTGGAAGGAGTTATAAAGAAGTCAACTTGTCATTGAAAAGTATGTATATCCTCGTTGGTGGTTTTGCTACGAAATAAATAAGCATTGCACTTGAAGAACGAAGGCAACCTAGTCACCGACGCGCAGGGAATTTAAGCAACTGCTGGAAGTGTTGCACATAGAGTGATAGGGTAAGAAAAGAACCCACCTACAGTCAATGAAGAACCAACGCCTCCACCCAATATTGAAGAAGTTAATGTAGCCACCAGAAAATTTAAGAACAAAAAAGCCGCTGGAGTTGATGGGCTTTCAGCTGAACTCTTTAAATACGGAGGTGATGTCTTGGTAGGGTGCTTGCATCAAGTCATCAACCAAGTATGGGTGGAGGAACGCATGCCCGACGACTGGAATATTAGCTCTATATGCCCCATCCTAAAAAAAGGCTATCTTGTAAGAACTACTGAGGCATATCCCTGTTAAATTTCTCATATAATATCCTATCCAACGTATTCTTTGAACGTCTAAAACCTTTCTACAACACGCTAATCGGCACGTACCAGTGTGGCTTCACACTCAGACAAATCCTGAAAAAGACCAACGGATTTCAAATCGAAACCCACCACCTTTTCATCGACTTTAAAGCAGCTTATGACAGCATTTATTGTCTTGAGCTCTACCAGGTGATGCCACAATTCGGGATGCCGAGAGAACTTATCCAGATGTGTTGCGTAACGCTGCGCAACTTGGAAACAACTCTTTGGAGCTCTTCCAAACAACTGGGTTCAAAAATCCTAACTCGACGGATCAAATTAATGCTCTATAGAATGGTGATCTTACCAGTTCTGCTGTATGGAGCCGAGTCCATAGATTCCTTATGCGAGCTTATCGAGCGAATGAACAACAAGACTCCAGCTAAGTGGATCTTCGAATCCCAGGCCCCAGGTGCGAGACGGAGAAGAAGACCTCCGGTACAAAGATCAAGCTGTCGTGGGTACCAGAAAACTTGGTCTTCACAACTGGAAGGCAGTATTTCTTTAGTAGTGCCGGGAATCCTTCTCTAGAAAAAACCGACAGTCCTATTTTGAAATAGCCTGATCTATGAAGATCTACTAACATTTTGTCACTGTTGACCATAACAGAGTCCTGCCTCTCCTCCTTCTGGGCAGGAAGTGATGAAGGACGGCCATTTTCGGTCGATTCTTCGATACCTCTGTTATTGCAATCGAGTCGTAGGCAGTGTTATCGAAAGCACATTTAATGCGATATCTAGAAACGGACAAAGGGCTATTTCTTTTTGACTAGACGATAAAGTGCACCTATCAACCTTTCTATATGCATATTGATACTAGTGAAGAGGTTTATATGAACATCAATTAGTCTCTCCATTGTATTGAGGATAAATGGTGTTAGATTTATAGGTCTACAAACTCTGTTAGTAGGCACTACTCCCTCATCTTTAGGGGCCATCTGAGTAGGACTCATGCATTCTTAAGTTTGTTTTGCCCGACGACTCGACTGAGTTGACGACAGGACAATAGTGTTGGAATGAAACGTTTGCTGTCATCTAAATTTTCACACTTCAATGACAAGTTGTGCATACTGCAGTGTCAGACGTAAGAAATTCCAGTCACCAAGTAGACTTCTTGGCTTACGAGCGGAAAAAGCAGCAAGCAGGTGTGACAGTAGGACTATCCAGTCATCAGGCGCAGAGTACCAATCTACAGCACAAATAAGGAACCCAAAGAAAAGAAGATCGTTGACGAAGTGCCACAGGACTCAATCGTAGGCCCTATATTTTGGAATGGCTTGTACGACGGAGTCTTACATCTCCTAATTTATGAGGAGACACAAGTTGAAGGTTTCACCAACTACGTTGCAATTGTGTTCCTCGGCAACGGAGGGAGTTAAGTCGAGTTACTTTGCGCCACATATCATAGGCGCCTATCATGTTTCTAAGATCCCAAACAAGTGTAATGGAAGCCAAGAAAAAACTGTCCCTGAGGAAATCTATCAGGAGGGTGGGAGAGAAATATAAATTTAATGAAGGTACTTTTTATTAAAAGCCTTAAATAAGACTTGTCTTGTCATTACTCTAAACTACTGCTCCATTCTTTGTTAGACAACATTCCCACAACTTTTTATGCAAAATACATCAGACCGGTCAGCGACAACCTTTCACATTCTCCTTTGTAGGAATACTTAATGCACACTAGCCATATCAAACCTCACTTAGGCAAAAGGTCACAACAAACGATTGCCCCCGCCATTAACTCTATCAAATACTCCCAGAAGCTCATTAAGCAACTACATGGCATAAATTCTCCTTCCAACGATAAGAAGTCCAAGTGCCATGCCAACCCTCGGCAACAGCAATAAACTATTCCGCGTACTTTGTAATTCCAGTGTTAAATTGAACATTTAATGCGCGGCGGCTACTTCTCACTTTGCTCGTGCACTTAACTTTCTACACTCGTTGAAATGCCTGACAGATACATTTGTCACTGCGCATGCTGTCGCTTCTGAGGGGCCAAACGAATTCCCCCAAACATGGAGGCTCTTAAGATTTTTCGCACGCTCATTCCACAAAAAGCAGGACCAAAGCCACAGCAGAGCGCAGTATACAAAGTAAAACATGTCGCACGCGGCATGGCATTTGAAATTCATTATAAGATTCTCTTCTGGCTAAATGGCCAGTCACATGTAGAGAGTGTAGAGTGAGCTACAACAAGAAACGACTTCATTTGGAGCGATTAGTTGTGTGTTAATGGCGACCGCATTTCCCTAAAACCCGACTCGGACTGGACTGCAGTGTGTCGTCTTAATGGACAATTGCAACATCTGCAGCTGGTGTGGTGTTTGTGGTGCAAGCTAACGGCTATAATAGAGCGATTTTTTCCCGGATTATGCTGATGGTTAATTTATTCGGACAGAGCACAAGGCAGCGGTGGCGGCGTCTTTGGTTAGAGTCCAAACCACTTTTAGCCTCACACGCCCGAATACTATATTAAGCTATTCAGCGCGTGCATTTTGACCATTTAATTTGCAATTTAACTGAACCAATCGTTGGCGAAATAAGGAGTTATCTTTTTTTTTTTAGAACTAAGCACAGTGCGACCGAATGGATGAGAAAGAGTCTTAGATTGGAGGAATAGAGCGGCAAGGACACGAAACCATCGTCTGGCGAACAAGTACTCGAACGATCAATCACAATTTTGGCCCAAGAGACGTTCCAAGGAGTTTATCATGTTGATGAGTGCTGACCTTAGTATTAGGGTACAGACACCCACTCTAACCTAAGCCACAGAAGCCCCAAGGGTTATTGTCTGTCTCGGTATCAAAGGCCCCATGGCAACATTAGAGGCTGTCGTTTGGTTTATAGTCCCGAGAACCCGAGAAGATGCAGCAATACTTGACCGAATCCATAGAATGAACATGGTGCATGGCAACTAGGTAAGAGCTTAAAAGAGCTGAAACACATTGCCGCAGACAGCATACAGTTCATACAATTGGCGCCTAATTGTGATCTCTATCTTTTGAGACCTCCTCCAAGCTTAGTATTGAGTCTGCTAAAATCTTTTCCGATAGTCAGGCGGAACTTAAAATACTGTCGTCTATTTCGCGCAAATATCCAAGCGCTTTTAGGCCTCAGTCGCAGAAGGGAACCTCATGCTTAATCTAGATAGGAACATAGCTGGATGACTCTTCCCTTAGCCACTGTGGCCTTATCAGTTCTGTTTGCCAGACGATGAATCCACAGAGCCAACTTAGACCACAACATTCGTTAAGGAGTACCTGATTCCTCACTAATCATTATGTTAGTACCTTCTTACAATCTTTTACATACCACTCAACGGCCTCACAGTGCCAATTGCAGCAACATCCTGCGAATTTTATTTCCCTGGCCGTTGTTCTTCTGATTGCACATTTCCAAAAACAGTCGGGGGGAAAAAATACACAACAAACATGAATAGTAATTAAAATGCGAGTCACGATGTGAGTTAGACTTTTCAAACACATCATCCTAAGAGAGATACGAATCGCCTTTCTTGGCATACAGATAGACATAAAACGTCACGATAAGTAAGGAGCGTTTATCTTTTAGTTCTGATTGTTTATCTTGCTTTATGGCAATTTAATTTGAATAAATCTCATGTGCCGCAATGTTGGCTAGTGGGCACTGTACTCTTTAGGATTGTTTTTTTGTTTTCTCTCTTTCTCCCCTTAAAGTTCAGCCCAACAATAGAGATCTATAAACCGACTACTGTGTATCTGTTCGTGTTTTGAATGTACTTAGTGTGGCCGAACAATGTCCCTCTCTCAGTTAAGACATAAAATGTGACCCGGAAGAGAGTCTATCTTTCTAATTTGTGTCTTGTTGGTTAGGTACTCGGTACTCCACCTCAAAACTGGACGAGGGTGTACGTGTGGACTGGACTTAAAGGCGTCGTCCAAGTCAGATTCATTATTTTGTGTGTTGTTTTCTGACAGTTGGATCGAACAAAGAAATCTCCTTATGCCGCTCACGGTTTATTATTTATTTAGTTGCACATGCGCCGCCGCCGCCATATGAGGCAACTCTGCTGATCTGCGGCTTCAAAAGGCGGTATCATGGTAAACAAAGAGATTTGTGAGTCGGTAGTGTGGGGGTTGTGTTTACTTTGCGTGGAGGCTTATGCGGGAGTATTAAATCCCCTGAGAGACTTAATTAATTTACCAGAGAAATATGGGTTTTCCTGTTCGAATAGAAGTCGGTATTGAATAGAAAAAGAAGTGAAAATTAATGGCGACTTTGTTGCGTTCAACAAACAAAACATTCGCTTTTATTTTTCAAAGAAAGTTTTATTTTTTGTGACTTTTTTTTCTTCTAATTCAAGTTATGACTTAAATAAAACTTTAGCACACAATACAAGTTGAATGAAATGAAAGCGAAATTAAAGTTGTGAAAGCCTTAATGTAAAGAGTAATTGAAATGCTTTCAGTTTGTCTTGTAGAATGACAGAGAAATAACATTTTTTACGGTCTGATTCTGAAGGCAAAGACAATATAATCGTTGAGAACTTTAAGCCCGTAAACTTGTTTAAAATTTTAATAGAATGGACGTTTAATATTTTCACTAGTTCCCTGAACGGTGGTTCAACTGTCGCGTGACAGATATGACAGTTGACAGAACAAATGGGAATGGCGTTTGGGTTGTTATTTACTTTTCCTCTAGTGATGGGCGTAAGACTCACCTATAATCTTCGAGTTGTCTGACAGTTTAGCGCCCTCTACATGCAGGCTTCTAAATTTCTTGAAGAGGAGAATACCTTTAAAGGAACATTTTACAGCAAACAGTTTGGCAAACATTGTTTATTCGGTTGGGTTGGTTGAGCTCAAGATTTAGAGCCTCTGAAGCGAACGTCATGTGTTTAGTATGTGTAGTGAATGATCATGAACTCTCGTTATATTCCAGAGTATCTAGGCCCAATTCTTGACCCACAACATGGTTAGAAACTAAATTAAGAACAGTGCAGTGTCCGACATCTAAGCTCCTTGGAGCTCCACGTAAAAAATACTTTACTATGCAATGCAGTGCGATGCATGTAGTCTAGGTGCTGCATCCCCAAGCTATTTGGTCATAGAACATTCCTATTCGACTAACTAACTCTTACCCTAAGTTTCAGCAGACTTTTTTCAGTAAAACGTCCAACCGGATAAGAATGCTAAAGCAGCCCAAGACTCGCAAATATATGACGAAGATTGTGTAAGCTTCAAACAAAGGTCTAAAGAATAGATTGGAGGCTTTTTTGTTAAACAACCTGAACGTATGTATCTTTCGGAACACCAATCTTTGGGACTGAGCAGGTCAACATCGAGTTAGACACCGTTACTAGCTGCTTCATACATAAGTTAAAACTATGACCATACAAGCTACTCAACATGAGTGATGAAGCGCACTCATAGAATGCATTGGCAGGCGTACTTTAAGGCTCTGTCCTAGGCCCCCTTCTGTGGAATATCATGTATGACGATGTGCTAAGGTTACTAATGTCACCAGGAATACAAAACTTGCGGGTGATATAGCTGCTATGACTGCTGCGAATCAGGACCTAAACACGACAACAAATGCGATGATATATTTGAAACCAGATGAGAGAGGGCTAGAATCGAGCGAAGCCAGGTTTTTAGCTCAAAAACTTATGTCGGAAACCACTCATGGACACTACAAGCATTTTTAGCAAGAATACTGCCGAAGAATACACATAATTACTCAGAGGTCAGCACTACGAGTTTTAAACGAGAATCCTGATGGGAACTATCAACTATCAATAGACTCAACACTCAAAGGACCATTTCCGTCAAAGAACAATGTCAGAGGAAGCAGCTGGCTGGTGACATAGTGCTCATCGATATCGGTGTCGACTTATCGAATCAATAGAATCGATAGCATGGAGGAGTTGTCAAAGCAGAAGAATAAACGATTTCAAAATGACGCTACAATAGGAAGATGGACAGACAGACTCATCATCAATAAATAAATTTTGTTGAAATAGATAAACTGTATTTAATGTCATACTGCTCAAAACTGATAGGGAAAGCATGACTGCTCGATACACTGGTAACCCCAGACAGCTCATTGGAGATTTCAAGCGGCCAAAGTAGACCTGGAACAAAATGGAAATGGACCAGGATCGATTGCCTTGGAGTAGAAAATGGCTAAGAGCAGAGAAAAGTTCACTTTTTGTGTCATCTTGCACTATATCTCTCATTTGCTTAGCCCTTATCCAACTCTTAAAGCTTCCCTACGATCAAGGCGATCCCATGAACCCAATTGTAGGCACACACAAGTATATGTATATGCTTCATAAAAATATTCCGTAAGTTGTTTCCAATAAACCTCCCACAATGCTGACACTTCACCTTGACATTATCGTAACACTAAAAGTAATTGGAACCTAATTGACTTTAATGACTATCGAAGGCGGCTTCCACAATTGAGTGTGGGAGTCGAGTGTGGCATCATCATCACAACAATAACATAAAAAATAAAAAAACAAAAAGCCCAGTACCAACTCCAGTACTGGTCCACTGGACCAATGAATACGAATTACTGTGTTATTGGTTGAACCAACAAAAAGAAAAGGAACAAGTAGTTCAATAAAATAAACACTCTCTGCACTCAAAGCAGTAGGTGCACGATCAATAAGCCAGGAACTGAAAACAATCATCACGATCGTGACAAATCAACTTCACAGATAAACACAAGAACTACAAAAATCCACCGAAAAAAAAAGATATAAGATACATGCTCGTACATTTGAATCGAATCGTATCGCTGCGTCGAGATCTCTGAAACACGAGAAAATTTACGATCTTGTCGAAAAGTTACAAAACCGTATTATTTCGACTGGAATTTTTCCGCTTTTTTTGGTTTTTGTTTTTTTGTTTTTTGGGTTTGGGAGTGCAAACGGTACGACACGCATTCATTTTTCACTCGGGTTACTCTCTAGCCGGCGGGTAAACACCGAATTATGTAATCGATCGTATGTGACTCCATTATGAAACGAAGGAAGGTGGAAGGATCAGCTGAACCCCCCTCTGGGTGAGGAGCGATCAAATGCAATTATTGTTGCGCTGAGATGGATGTTGTAGGGACCAATAAAATGCATCACGATTTCCATCGATCAAACAAACGATCCTCACCGTTGCTTGTGCTGTAGGTAGGGAGGCAATAATTCTTGAATGCGGTTGCGGTGCAGACAGGTAGAGAGAGAAAGAGACTCTTGTGTACCATAATACTCCGCGGCTATCGGCTGCTGAACGCTTTTCCGTGTTTTTTCTCCGGCGATCTTTTCACAAGATCTTTGAACGTTGCATGTTCTGTGTGTTTGCCAGCTAAAGCCATGGTACGTTGCACTTTTGTGGTAAATGCGGGCCTGAATTCTGTCAACACAAGTTGCTCTTTGCATCCCATCGACTGGGGGGAGTAACTATAGTTTTTTATTTTTTTAAATAAATATTTACCCACAAATTGCAAACAATGAAATGGTTGTGCCGCAAAGTTTTCTCCTCACAAAGTGGAGGAAAATTGCACAGCAAATAAGACAATCTGAAGAATTATTTGTATCAAGTCGAGCGGGGTTCTAGAACGTAAAAGAAGAACGAGTCTATGTTGTGACTTGTGTAAATTGAATTAATTTGGCGCCGCCGCCGTTGTCTAATAGCGACAAAGTGGCAATGGCAATATATCGTGGGTGAACAAATTGCCCATAGACAATGAGTTTGAAATTGGAAGGCGGCAATGGTTTTCAAGTAGGCTACTACTAGCTTAATTAAAAGCCCCACCCGGAAGAGGTTTGTGCAGAGAGAGTAGGTCTGTTCGATTGCGTACCAAGTAAAACTTGGAAAATTTGACTCGATTCAAGTTAATCTCAAGTCGGAATATCTCCCGAAGTTGGTGGCATTTGGCATAATTTGATTGGTTTGGAACACTAGAAATACAGTGTTGGCAGCACATTAGTGTCAACAGCGATTGGACAGAATGATATTGAGGAGAAGTCTAGAAGGAAGGACGCCTGGATGCTACAAGTTTGTGCACAGAAGAAGTTGAGGTTGGAGAAAACATACATACGTCATTTCTGATGCACAAACTAGATGAGAACCTAACCCCAAACAAGAGCAAAAGCACGACAGATGCAAAGGAGGATTAAGGAGTAATCAGTTCATTTAATCAGGAGGAGCGATGGCAAAAGTCAAAACCAGAACGCAGTCAATACAAATAAGGCGAATACCTGAAAGTCCCCCCCCCCCCCCCCTTCTTTACCAATATCCCTTTAGAAGACAACAGAACGGAACCTTCAACCTGGCGTTGGCGTCGGCGTTTCATAATCCACCTCCCAACTCATCCGTCAATCAAGAAAGTCTCTTTTAAATGCTCCCCAGCACCCCAGCTGGGCTTCCAAAGCCCAACTTTAATTAGCGAATCTCTCTTCTCGGTACGGCACACAGACATAATGTCATTCGATATCCAAATCCTAATCCAAGTCCAAGACACAATGGAATCTCTCAAGTTACACACGTTTTACTTTCAATTGAGTCGAGGTCTCATTAAAAAAAAAGAAAAATTCATTCACCATACGCAACAGCGCAGTGCAGCTCCGTTTTCACCGCACTCTCATCGGTAACCCCATAGTCACACCACACTTCACCCATGTGCGCTTGATGTGTGATTTATTTCTGCTGGTTGTGTTTGTGCAAAATAACCCCGCCACTCAGCATGGGGGCGCGGATGCCTAGACCTAGACTAACAGCTCACAACTTGTGGTCCTTTTGTAAAGCGTAAAGCATACCCAGTGCGCCACAACTCGGCGAGTCATTTTTCTTAAGATCACCAAATCTGGCTATAAATCTTCCACGGCCTGGGGCGGTTGCACAAAAAAAAAAATCAAAAAATTCCACACTCTCTGGACCGAAGGAATTCACTTAACCCACCTCTCGCCAACAACGAACGTGGGCTGGCAATGCCTATGCCGTGCGAGGATCATAATGGCTACCTTGGTGCTGAAACCGTAAACAAATCGATCGATTGATCGATTCGTTGAGTTTTTTAATTTTACAAGTGTGCGCTGCGCATGCGTCCCTTTCTGCGGCAGATTGACATAAAGCGCGTCCATTACATTATGTCCGCCATTTGTGTTTATCACAAACCGTTTAATTGACGTTTACTCTCTCTCTCTCTTTTTCTCTCTCTCTGGCTGATGGTGGATTTTTCAATTAATCGTCGGGCAATTGGTTAGGTTAGTCACCACATATTAATCGTACTATCGACTATGAGGCTAGAGAGAAGGCTGTATCTTTGCCGGCAGATTGTACTCGTAGGACGTAAGTGGTTGTTGCACAGTCGGGTAGCAGCTTAATCACTCTGGAAATGTGGATTTCCTTGTGGGCGCCGCACACCACTACACACTCGAAAGCTAGAGGTAGGTGTAGGATGGTGGAGCAGTAGCTCCTCTACTGGTACTACTGTGTAAATTGGATTAGGTATGATTTCGGGATCATATTCGGTTAAGCAATGATTTTGTAATAATCATCATCGTTTCGTTTGGAGCGTTCATGTTCAACTGGACACGAATGGTTATGAATGAATGACTCTTAATTAGTGAAGCGAGTCGACTTTGTATCTAGGTTGATAAGTTGAATGTAATTTGCTTGTCACTGCGGCAATTACATGAAATGTTGCATTTATTTATGTTGAATGAATTTGAGAGGATGTTTAGCGAGTAGGTATAGTGTGTAGGTTGAAAGAGAACTTAAGCCAAGAAGTGCTGTGGAAAGTGAAAATACATAGGTGAATGGACGACAGTGGATTTAGAGCGGTAGAAGGAAGGTTTCTAATGAAATTTGTAGAGCCTTAATCTGGAATTTCGTATGGAGCATTTGTAAAGAGTTTGCTTCAGAAGTTATACGGCACACACTTTGGATGGGGTTAGATGGCAACTCAGTTGAAGGCTCGTTCAGTTCGACCAGTTGTCATTGTATAAGTGGGTGGTCACTTCATTTATTGAAATAAACCCTTCTCTTTTCTTCTCACTTAAAATCTACCTGTCTCGTCGGAAATGATGTTCATTGGGAGGCAATTGTGGCCACGCACTAAGAATGTACCTTTGATGTTGGCCTGTAAGGTTTGTATAATTATTTCCAAGTCTCATGCTGAGAGCACTCTTTGCTTAGGACCTTAGGACATAAAAAAGGTCAGTTTCAGTGGAGTTTTTACCATATTTTAAGGAGCACAGAGTGTTCTCTATTGTAATCATCCAGAGAAGATGAAAGTTGACTGCGATGATGAAAGTAGACTTAGCAGTTTGCTTCTCTCTGTAAAGTGGGCATCGATTAGACGTTACTAAGTTTTCCCTTTAACATCTACCTTAGTCATAATGACTGAGTAGTGCTGATCTCGCCTCGTGAAATAAGTCGACCTGTTAGGATCTTGAGGAGTGCTTACGGCTAACAAGATCTTATCTGAAATGTTGAGGACTACCTACTACTAAAGTCCTGTATCCCCTTGTGGGTTCTAGGACATCTGCGATTTCTGGAAATGTGCCTCAGTTCTCCCCAACACTTTCCCAGTTGCCGAGCTTCCTTCTCCGTTGTTCTGCGCCACGTACATCTAGGACCAGCCGCGTATCCTGCCATCCTGGTTAAGCGGGTTCCATTGCATCACTTGGTTAGCTATGGATCTGTCCCCCTTTCGGAGAGTGGAACCAATCCACTGCCACTTTCGTCGTCGTATGCTTGTGCCTATAACCCTCTGATAAAGCTGTTCGTTAAAAGTACGGTTTGGCTAGAATATCCTTAAGATATAGCGCAGGCACCATGTTGAGGAGACTTATACCTGTATATTTGGGGCAGATCAATGAGTTTCTTTCTGCAGAAGCGGCAAATTAATAAAGAAACAAGTAATCAGCTTGGAAGAGGTCAGCTATTGTACTTCTTTGAATTTAAGTTTGGCTATGATGTTCCATTCTGCTGGACGAGGAAACATTGCCGTTGGGCAGTATACATTTTCAGTACCTGCAACGTTTATACTACAAGATTGGTTTCATCATAATCCGACAGTATTATCACTTCATCTTCTACGCTAAATGCTTATAGTTTAAATGCCCAACATTCATCTACATGTCTGAAGAACCACAATAGGCACCAATAACAGTATCTTTCATCTCGAAGCATTCCTCTAGTTTAAACGTGACGTTGTAGTGACAGACATGTGGTATAGAACATAGTCTTACCAACCATCTATCCCTCATTTTGGAGCTCTCAAGTTGCCGGAATAAATGTCAAATGATAGAAGATTTATTATTGATGACGGACCTGATCTTAACAAACCTGTCAGATCCTGGGAATAAGAGCCTTGGGTCGGTTGTAATTTCATCGATTTGGTTGACTGGTTTACGATCAACTGAGAGCAATGTCCCGTCGGATTGTGTACTAGCTATAACAATGTTTTCATCCATCGATCAGCTTAAAATATTTCGCTCTGAAAGCCCTAAGGCAAATGTCACACGAGCAAATGTTCGCGCGACTATGCTGACAGCTTTTTGGTCGAGCTTCCTCGGGTGTACAGCTCTATTGGTTTGCTGTATACACATGGCCCGCGCCCAAAAGGGGAGCGCAGAAAAAGGAGCTCGTGTGGCATTGGTGTATTCAACATGAACGTGAAAAAAAACTGTGAACTACGAACGAATACAAAAATCAAGTACAACTCTCGCCAGTTAATTTGGACACCATCCATAAAGATTGAATATTGAACAGAAGTGTAGATCAGTAAAAGGGAATTCATATCCATATCATGTAGGCGTTCGTAAGAGTCCTTTTTAGCTACATCTTTCATATCTTCATGAGGAATGTGATGTAGATGAACTAAATCTTCGCTCGTACACATGCCTGAAACACAAGACTTCTTGCTTTAGTTTGCCTCTTATGACTGTTGGTCGATTGCTACCTGTTTCCCTCAGTAAAACAAGCGTTGCCTGATAGACCAATATAATTCTTCCACATAAGCTTTAAAATTATTACCCAATATGAATTTGACTTGCAATATATAATCCAATCCACAAACAAGACAGACAGATGTAGGTAACTGATCTTCGATTACTGCAATGAAATACGATCACCTTCTTCCCGTCTACTAATAAAATAACCATAACCATCTTAAAGAATGTCCATATCCGGATTCGGTCTCGAAGCCAATCACCGAAACGTCACTAATTATGCACCTCAGACCGACTGAACATACTCAAAAGTGCGGAAATATGATTTCCTCATTACACGTCACCGAATACCGATCGATCTTCTCGAATTTCCCGATCGTTTTCCATTTCAATTTACGGTCTCTCTGACAGAAACTGGTTGACCACAAGATTGCTGCTGTTGAGGCCTTTTTTTAATTATTGCTCACAACATCTGTGCGAGGTTGCATGGACAATGTAAATATGGAAAGTGCTGGCACATTCCTATTCTCAGAACGTTTCCTTGAAATGTCACACACCGTGTGCACTGCGCTGACCGAATTCCAGTCTCAAAGTCTCTCGATTCAAAAGAAACAAAAAAAAAATTGATTGATGTTTGTTTAGGCTACTGGACAGAAACAATATCCTAACGTGTGTGTGTCACCCTTTAGGGGGAGAATTTTTCTTTGGAACACATATGCAGACATAAATGTGCTATTGAATGGTGGACATTATGCCATTCAACAGAGACGTTGTGTGTGTGATTTGTGTGGGGACACTTTCTATGTCCATGCACCGCGCAAGTACGTGGTCAAAACATGCACAAAGTGTGCATCGACAACCATTCAAAAGGCAATGCTTGGAGTCAAAGTCGAATCAAACATTCTGGACATGTGATCACAATTAGATTGAATGCGAATGAGGTCAGCTTTTTGTTTTTAATTGATTGCTGTAACGATTGTGGGTTTGTTGGCCGATTGAAAACTCTGGGGCGACAAAGAGTAATTATCAAGAATTGCCAGCTAGATTAGACAATAGCTCATTGTTGGTTTGTCTGCAAGAAAGCCGTCATTTAAAGGTGAACGACAAACTAGATAAGGCGGAGAATGCTAAAGCTTTAGATCTTATGTTCAAACTAATGAGACTTATGGAAACCGTGCTTAGTGCGTTGGAATACTGTGTATGGGGTTCGAGGTTCGAATCCCAGGAAATACGATCAAATGGTATCTTCGGATACGGGATAAGTCTGCAGGTCTCTTGTACCATCGTAGTCACGCAGAAATGTACACCGCTTACAACACGTAAGTGGAGACGGTCTCAGACCCACCCAGTGAAGGGGGCCAGACGACCAATTTCAATCTGAAGCCCCTCTGGTTTACTCCTCCCAGCACTCAGAGTTCTAATTTCTTGACAGCTTCGTGAATAGAATTTTAACGATTAGATTTCACATTAGCGTCACCATTATGCAGACAGTGTTGTGACCCAAACGTAAGATTCATCTGAAGAAGCAAATGAGAGCTTCTACAAGCAGTTGGAGCGAATAACTCAAACGTATTAAGGGAAGATACGGATAGGGAACTGACTTGTTGCCACGTTATCGCTGGCTCAACGGTTGAGTCATAAAGGCAGACTAACAGACGAGCAAGCTCCATTCAAATGGACCATATTGGCATCAGTCGCCACCTTGCAACTACGAGCAGACGTGAAGCAGACGAGCTACAGACATGACGATAGTACGAGATTTACATGTGCTGCTAAAAGGAAAGAAAAAGATAGGAAAGATAAATGACTCGGCTTTTCTTATAGACATGATGAAGGATTGGCGAAGGAAACAATCTTAGATCTTAAGTTACACAACTTTTCTAGCAATTTATCCGCAGTTCGTCTTCCTTCTCAAGGTTTTGAACCGAATATTCGCCAGCAATATTCACTCAAGTCCGTCAGAGTTTTCCGCCATCAACGCTCCTCGTGTCGAGCGAACTATAAAGTAGTCTTCTCGCAGCTAACGGAGTACCATTTCCTCGCTGCGAAGCTAAACATGATCATTAGGTAAAACTAGTTGGAGAAATATTTACTCTTTAAGCCAAGCTGTTCGCCCTACTACGTTTAGAGACTCACTATCTGGCCAGACCACCTGTTAGCTTCTTGGGACATAGGAAAAGCTCCATCTAAAGCAATCACTACAAAACTCCTCTAGGTATCTAGGTATTTCCATACACTTGCATATTACTCAATCGAATTACAAAATTAGTCAATTTAATTGTAGCTTAAGTCGCCTCCAACCACGTTACGCTGGCTGCTGCCCCATTCCACTTATGTATAATGAAATATTTGTCCAAACACGACATAACATTCATTTCAAACTGAGAAGAGAAAAAATCAAACCAGAGTTTCAGATTTCAATTCGTACATTCCTAATCGCCACCGCCATCGCCATCGCCGCTGCCGCCCGCCGTCGCTGCCGCATCCGTGCGGTGCACTAAGCCACTGGTAAAACATGATTTTTTTAATTGATTCCAATCGCAAGATAAACACGTTTCGAGTGAAGACCCACTACCCTGACTGTTGTGGCTGCCGTTGTTCACCACTGATTACTCATATCGAAATCATTAAGTCAGTTCGCATACGACGACGATTCGAACGGAGCAATTGCGATAAATTGAAATTCAAACTCGAATCTACTACTGCGACACGGCTTCGAATCTGAATCTCACCGTTGTCGTCTCAATCTGCGTTTAAGTCGGCGGTGGCGCACGCGCGTATTTGTAAATGACAAAGTGAATTGGTAGATACTTCGTACGACTGAAAGAAGGTGTATCTAGATAGGCCCCAGATGTAGACGTACCATTAATGCTAGGTTGATCGAGATCTTTTGGTTTTTTTCACTGTTTTAGCCGGTGGGCATACTACACAAATCTGGAAACAGGTGTACACTGTGTACAGAATCGCTGCTGCTATCTTGTGTGCATTTGTAGATATTTATTTATTTATTTTTTTGATTTATTTATTAAATGCAAATTTTTTGTTAGCTGGGCTCGGTCTTTGGTTGTGTCACAACGGGCTAACACGTGGGCTAATGTGTTGTCATGTAAATTATCTCCGCCGGGATTGAGTAGTGGCGATTTGTGCTTAAAACACTGTCTTTCTAAATTACGATTTAAATAAACAAAATTCAATGCGAAATGTTTATTAAATTTGACAGAAGGATGTGTTGTGTAGGCAGGCACACTTAGTTTTGGGCATTCATCATCATGTGTATTGTGAACAAATCAGCAGAATACTTTTGGGTATTTTTGGAAAAAAAAAAACTTTTTATCAAGCAAAAGCGGGGGCTAACTTCATGGCAAAAGTGAGTCAGACTTCAGACAATAAATGAACTTTCCAGTTATATACGGCTGTCATTGTGCCGTAGGTACAATTGAGCACTGCGTTAGGTTAATCTATCCGGATAAGGGTCTGCAGTGGAACAACCAAGGCGGAGTTCTTTCTCCTCTAATACGGTTCCTTGTAGTGGATGAAATTCTGATAATATAACGCATTGGCTTATGTCGACGATGTGGTTATCCTAGTTTCTGGAAACCTTTCTACTGTCCTAAGTAAAATCTCAACCTCGCACTAGAGGTAGTGGAAAGCTGGACCACTTGAACCCTTGAAAGGCGGAAGTTGTTTTTCCAATCTTCAGAGATTTCGTTGAAATCATGGGATCAGTAAGAATAACAACGACATTGCAAACCATGCTTAGCAGTAGCAGTTTGTGGTCAACGAACACCTGCAGGTATGAGTTTATTCATTCTTGATGGCAGCCAGTAAATCGGTGGAAACTGATCACAAGTTCGAAATGAGATTTACTACAAGAATTCCTGACAGTATTTACTTGATGGACTGGAATACTAACAAAAGACCCAAACTTACATCCTCATTCTGGTGCTGACTTTCATATGTTTTGCGAGCCTCAGGCTCACAATTCTGTTTTTCCCCTAAGGACTATTCACAGTACAGCAACCGGCGAATAGGTGAACTGTGAACAAACTATTTTTAACACATTTAAAGCCACCCAGTTGCTATGCTTAATTTATTTTCAATTTATGCAGCATTCCGAGGAATTATATTCGAAAATGATAGCATTCTTTTACAGCTCTTAAACAAAGTATAGTTTTTGAGGTTGGAGTTGATCATTGAAAGGAAAAATGACAGATGAGAAGAAGAAGAGAATAGAACACATCAGTGAAACGATTGTCCAAATTATAGACACGAGGATCAGCTGTTCATTGAAACCGATTTTGATCAGTGAAAAAATAAAATTCGATTTAAAGAAAAGTTTTGAAGAAAATTAAGTATTTTTGTTTGTAAAAATATTATACAAGCGATAAGCTTCATTTTGATACCAATTAGAGCCAATATTGTTTGCTTAATCGTCTTAAAATTGGAAATCAAAAATTTCAATGATGCAATAACTGGCCGCTAAAAAACACTGCGCGTTCCAGAATTAATACAGCTTAATCCTAAATAAGCAAATTTATACAAATTTCACCTGTTTGGAAGCTATCCGGCTGTCTATGATTAACGACATCAAACACTATTAATACAGAAAGAAAGAACTTGAAGTTCCACAAATTATCGCCACGCATTAAGCCTATTTTCCATTCATTTAAAGCCTATGATCTAGCCGTCAAAGTCTGCAGTCTAAAAACTGGGCCAAATCAATTTTGAAGTCCCGCCATTCTTTATACCCTACCCTAAGGTCAAAAAGTTTTCAACACGCAAAATAAAACCGGATTATGTTCTTAACCTTTCTAAGCCGAAAAAACACACATACTCACTTTATTTCTGCATAAATTACAATATCAATATATTTACTGTTAAAGAAGGTCGTTGAATGTTGGTACAAACCTGAAAATAAAAGAACAGAATAAATTATTAACTTGGAATGTCTACATATTAAGTCGTAAATTAGAAAGCTTATTCTTTTATTTGCGAGACACATCTTCACAGCTAATTACGACAGTAGTAGTGTCAATTAAGAAAAATGACAGCGAAGACAACGAATGGCGCAAAAGATCAAAAGTCACTTTGACAGATCGTGACCGTTTCTCATATGATGGTGAGCCTATTATTTCTGACAATCGAATTAGGGCCAATGATGGATTAATTGAATGCCTGCCTGACACGGAGGAATGGTGTCACTTTTGGCTTTTTAAACGAGTTTGCAAAAACAATAAATTGCCCAAATGTATGCATAAATTAAGTGTCAGATAGAAGGGAAAACAAAGAAATACCAATAGTTTGTAACCTTTGTAACTAGCAGATCTTATCATTTCCTGCTTCATTTAGTTAAACATTAATCATTTTGACGTTTAACAAGGCTTTTACCTTCCGCTAACTTCAAATTAATACCCGATAATTTTCAGTTCCGCCACAATAACCATAAAAAACCAAACTGGCAAACAATTTTTTTTGTACAAAAAAATAAATAACCAAAAAATACAATGAAGGTAAACAAATGGGATACAATGGCGCCGCTATTAAAACCATAAATGGCTCTCAAAAACCAAGCCATGCATGAATATGTCAGCAATTAAACAAAATCTTGTATAGGTACTCCGGCCTCGAAATGTCGAAAAGATATTAAGAAAAAAAAGTCATTCACAAGAGGTAGTAGGTGATTTGGCGAGCATCCACCCATTTTTGGTGCTGTGTCAATGTCACATTTGACATTTAAGTTCAAGTTCGAAACTGTTTACGGTAATTGAGTAAATGTTTTTCGAGCAGACAACCATACCATGAGATGCAGTCATTTTATTTATACGTAGACAGGATGTAGAGATTTTTCTTGCTTTTTTCTTTATGTGAGTGTTTGGTAATTAGCTCAATGTTACGTCACCATAAATATAGATTATATTGAGAGTGAGAGAGAGAGAGATACATTCATTGAATTCAAATCGGAAGCTATAATAAATTGGGAGTGAGACCTTTGAACGTTCGATAAATTAATGGCCGATCCTTACGAAATGCGAGATTGTGAAACGATGAAATTCTTCTTCTTCAAAAGGCACAGAGAGTGTGTGAAGAAAGAAAAAATACAAGGGCGTTTTTATTGAAATAGAAAATTCCGATTTCCCATGTTGTCGATGTTTATCACGCGAATTTCAGACTAGGTGTGTTTAAGTAGGTCAATCGGGTTGCGACAATGATGGAATTTTTTTTTAGTTTTAGTTTCCGTTTAGCTACTTAAAGGCGGGGTAGCAAACCTCAAGAACAAGCTGGCAGGCCTTAAGATGGAGCAGATGTAAGCTTCTGGGAGATAACATTTTGGATGGTGATGAAAAAGCAAAATGGCAGTAAGTTCCCACAAAAATAAAGCCCAGTATAGGCCTCAACCAATAAGCCTCTCCACTTAGCTCGGTCTTTAGCTAATTGCCTCCAATTGCGCACTCCAAGTTGGTCGAGGTTCAACTGGTATGCGCCACCTGCGGTGAGTAGGAGCGTTCTCCATCGTCATCCTGGACAAAAGGACAAGTTTGGCAGGGATGTCCAAACTAGACATGGCTTTATACAGTTCGTCCCTATAGATGCTTTCATAGGCGGCCTTGAAATCGATAAAGAGATGATAAGTATCGGTGTTGACTTCTTGAGTTTTCTCCAGGATCTGTCACAGTGTAAGAATTTGATCGATGGTGGACTTACCTGGCCTGAAGCCGCACTGATAGAGACCAATCAGGCTGTTGATAAAAGGTTTCAGGCTTTCACACAGTATTGCAGAAAAGATCTTGTACTCGTCTTCATCTTCGCCAAAAACTTGCAAGAGTTAAAACCGTAGAAAGATTACCTATAGGTTGTGTTTTCTACGACTCCAACCTTGATTCTCCGATTAGTGGTTCCGCGGCAATCCCTAAGCCATGCGGCTTGCTGCATTTACCACAGTTTTAAGGAGCTTTAAGGCTGTTTGACCGGAATCGGGATCCGAATAACCGTAATCGATAACGATTGAGTGAGTAGGACTAGTGTGCTCATAACTAACTGCATTATAATGCAGATAATCGATGATTCGACATTGGTTATCGATTGTTGTAATTCTGCCCCTGACATTTGGCTCCAGTTAGTCAATAATAATTACTGCATCTAGCAGTTATTAGGCACAGGCACACAGGTTTTATACTCACTATTGAAGCCAGAGAAAAAATTTAATGACGAAATCTCCCCCTCTTGTGCGACACTCTGTGCCAAAATAATGATGTCACCCCCCATTTGTTTTGCATCTTTGCACACAGAGGTGGCCTTTGTTCCCGCAGCTGTTTATCGTTTTGAATTATTTTTTTTTTCTTCCTACGGTAAGTACTATGCAGTAGCATAATAATCCGAAAGAAAATATTAAAAATGAACATTAAACAGTTTAAAATGCGCCGCATTCCCTCTCATGTTTATTTAAAGCGTGTATTACTAATCAACACATAATTGTTGATAACATTTGCCAGAATAAAAGAACAAATAAACTCCCAAATATGAGAGTGAGTCAGATTTCGAAAAACACAATTTCAAAACAATTTACGTTCAACCGCCAGAGCCAACCAACCATTTATTTTTTTAATTAATAAAATTGCAATTCAATTAAACGATTAACAGGTACCTGTTCACAGTGATTGCAGGCAGCGAATTATAATGCATTGACAGCAAATGCACCACTACTGCTCACAGCAGGGAAAAATGATCGGGAAAGTAGGTTACTTTCGGTGGACTCCTCTTGATTCTCGCCGTTCACTTTGTATTTGTATCCGCCGTGTCTCTATCTTTTTGGGGGAAGAAGTATAAGAACGATAAAGAAAAAAAAAAACGAACGGTGATTAACAATCGATTTGCTGGCGCAACGACTGCCGCCATTCACTAAACCGCACGAGGACATATAGAACAAATTTCATGCTCCAATTGGCTGCGTTGTGATGTGTAAATTTATTTCAATAATTTAATTGACCAGATTAAGACATTTTAACGGTTAAGAAATGGATTGCATTTAGATATTGATTACTTTACTTTCGCGGGACAGTAACTGCTACTTAATCTACTATCGATAAGCCTGAATAAAAATTCACTCAAAAGGGCAACAAAACTGTGAAGTGGTTGGTTAGTGAAAGTCCTGCAGTCTCTCTGTCTTATTGAAGGGGAAAAGGTAAATAAATTATTCTGATCAGGGTATTTAGCGAAAACTGTACGACTTTTGCATAATAATTCGTGTGGTATTGCAGATGATGTTGCAAAATAAGCTTAGTCTGTTAAGTCTCTGAAGTCACTTTCTCATTGAAAACATATGTATGTACATATGTGTGTAAAATCTTCAACTGTTGTGAATCAATACTGTAAATCCTTTTTAGAAAAACATCCTTAAAGGTCCAATCACAGCTCAGTGAATTGTGAACGAACAAATGTTGACATTTCATTCACAGCTACTTTTTTATTTAGTCACAGTCACAGCAATCTGCGGATGTAACTTGTTAATTTCCAAGGACTTAAAAGAAAATACGTCCTACTTTATATCATAGAAACATTTTAAACCTTCTTCGTTGAAATAAATCCCCAAACTTCGTCTACAACTCGGACTTTGTTTATTTGGATGACATCATAAGTAATATAAGGCCACAATTCACAATCAACTCGTAAATCATTTCAACCCAATTAAACGAAAGCGTATTTCCTAATTAGCATATTTGATTCACACCGGGCACACCAGTTAGATGCTACTTACTAATTAAATGATCAATTCATTGTTTTTATCTATTTTAAGAACGAGCAAATGTTTCCACCTAGAATGGTTTGACACCAAATATGGCGCAATAAATGTGCTTGACACTTACCGCTATCTAAAGGTCTTTTCAGGTCATAAAACTTATAATGCAATTGCCGTTTTAATTTACTGCTGTCAAGAGATTCTAGAAATTCCTTTCCGAGGTGTCGTGTCGTCTCCCTCGCTTAATTGACAGTAAAAAACAGAAGAAAAACGCCTCAATATAATATTGACACAAAGCGAAGACATGGTCTCATTTTTGCGGTGATAAAAACCTGTTAACATAGAAATATTCATTAGTCGAATGATGTAATCAAGTAAATTGAATGTTTCGATGATCGCACACTTTGTGTAGAGGAGTCATCCTCATCAATGCCAGCTAGTATGGAGAGAGATCACTCATAGACGTAGCAAACAAGTTACAGGCATTTACATAAATGGCAAGCGAAGAGTCTCTCTTCTGCTAAATGCTAGTTCGTCTATTAACGTTCACCCACCTCTCTAGAGCGAGCGCCCACAAAGATCACTGATCTTCGCTGTTTTTTGTTATTTTTGTTTCTTCTGTCTTGAGCATGCAAGTAATTTGTAAAATACACTCGGCAACTTTACCATTCATAGAGCACGTCACAAGTCACATCCTCCAGTGAAAGAGGGAGAAAACAAATTAATGTTGGTCTTTTAAGAAAAAGGAACCGCCACCGACCACCGATCACTGACTCATTGAATACAGGAACCCCATTCAGCTCTATGGTGCACATTGTGACTGCGCGACTGCAGCATCGCAAATGAGTCTGTCATGCGGAAAGTGCAAAGTGTATCTAATCAGGCAAGCGATCGATCTTTTGTGAAATGAAATGCTAGTTGGCTGCACAAACTGCTGCAGAAGCTAACCGCTTTTTAGTCCGTGTGCGGTTACTGAAAATGGAAAAGGAAGATGAAGGAAAAAAAAAAGCAAAGCCGCTTTTGTTATTATTGTGGTAACTCTTCGAAGAGCCTTTCACACAATGAGGAGAACAAGAAACGAATTATGATCAAAAGAACTAAAAGAGATTGTGCGGTTGGACCGAGATTATTAATTAACGGTATTTATTTCACAAAGTGGTGTTAAGTTTACTACTTAAGCTCGGGTCCATTTAACAAAAAAGGATGCTTCAAAGTTGTAAAGTTTTTTGGACCAATATTTTGTTTTGGAAAAAGGGCTTAAACAAAAGTGAAAAATTCGTCGAAAATATACCTCAATCAGTTTTCTAGCAGAAATATTCACAATCTTAATGAACTAAAAGTCTTTCTCCTAGACATGAGCTTCAGAAACTTACTCGCGAGTCCAAAATTCATTTCTGTTTTCCCGTTAAGTAGGTTAAGTTTGAAGAAAGTTTTGGGTCCAATCGAACAGGGGAGTAGAACATGCTCACTAATCCAACACATTAACCACTGGTCTACAGCCCCCACATTATGTATACTAACAGATATGTATGTATGTATACATGTATATTATGGCTTAACTAGTGCGGTGGTGGTTAAAGCTAGAGTCCATCAAGACTCCGCACTTAGTCCGTTGTTGTTTGGTTTCAACTAGTCGTAGTGGAACCACCTTACAGAACATTTGCAAATACAAATACCTTGGAATATGTTCTATAAAACGACATAGTAAAAAGGTAATATTCTCAAAAAAAAAAGGGAATATCTCACGATATTGAGGATAAACTTTACAAGGGAATTACGAGTTGTACGCTTTCGCTTAAGGTAGCCCTAAACGGTGAACATGCTCGCCGAACCTGTTCGTTGGCTTTGATGTTCGCCCTGTAGGGCCATGTTCGCGAGCAAACCTCAGTTTTGCTGTGAATGACACCGAGTTCAACAACACGAAATGAATGCTCGCTAAATGTATTCGTCGTGTAGGGGATAACGCAAACGAGCAAGTTCGGCTCAAGTCTCACATTTTATAGCTTTAGCTCGGGTTCGTTTGCCACAAGAAGATAAAACAGATCTTAGGGACTGATCAATGTCTCTTATAGAAAGACGTAAAAAGCCGACTTGAGTCTGCCTTAGGGCATTTTACATTGCATACAACGCGTTCTCATCGAATGGACTACGAATGAGTGCAACGTAGATTCTAGAAAAACTCTAGTAATCTGTTACACTGGGTAGAGATTCAAATACTAAGATATTTTCTTTCAATATTGTAAAGATGACCTGGAAGAAATGTAATAGGTTAGGTAAATGGATACCGTCGTTAGATGACAGAACTGGTTTACCTAGACCACAAAGAGTCTATGGTTTCTTAGCTTAAGATCATAATCAAATTAGTTGAGCAGCATCAAAGAAAGATGTAATCGAATATAATCTAGAAGACGTGAAAACTTAAGGACAGGACTTCCTAGCCACTCAAGGCAAGAAGATTCGACCACGAACACCCAAATAGTATAGAGTGGGAGAGAGAGGAGGGGCGCTTTGCATAGAGAGTAGTTTAAAGCAGGCTTTTATTTTCCTGATCTCTCCAATTCAAATCTTGAAGATCTAGTCAAGACAGCTATCAATGGTTCGGGTATTAGATGTTTCAAAATATTGATACATACTTCGAAAGAAGCTAAATATGGTGTAGCGGTATAGGAGGATGATCCGATTGCGATTCCATGTAATTTTGGTCCTAAAAAATATTAGATTGATGTAAGTTGTATACCTAAACCGGAAATATTTCCAAACCCTCTGATTAGTGGCTTCTTTAATCCACCGCCATAAACTGTAATGAAAGCCAATGATTGATCTAGTCGAGTGAAATGCCCATGAACCCCCAAATTACGAATCATTTACATACAGAGAAATGCCAACCAAAATGGGAAGTCATTTTTCTCTCTGTATTTCATGTAGCTGCGCGGCTCGCGTTTGTATGCATGCCTCCAGGCTTTTTGATTTTTTTACTTGCGTGCCACTTTTCCCTCGTTGACCCTCGCCAGTTGAAAAGGTTATCTTCCTCAATTCCAGTGTACCTACAGTGTTTCATACAACTTAGCCGATTGTCGTGATCAAATTTAATTGCAACACTACATCATCGTCTTTCATGAGCGAGCCTTAATCAACTTTAAAGGTCAATGTGCTCCAAGAGGAGTGCCCCACCATTGACTAATTAATTCAATTTTAACTAATACAAATGGTGAGCGGTTATGAAAATTATTTTATGGACTTTTCTACACCTTAAGCTGGCTGTAACGACCGAGACAGCGTCTCACTTCCAAGAATCGGGAGAGACATGGTGTATCCACTGTGCAACATGGTCTTATCATTAGAAATCCAAAAATCAAGAAACCATAAACGTACACTCAACGTTTTTTTTTTGTTCTAACAACAAAGAGTACAGATACGTATCCACCATCCAGAAAGGCACATTACCTTTTCATGCAGTTTGGTAGAAGCTGGGGAATGTGACTATCCCGTGAGATACTCTATATAAGCGGCGCGCGTTGAGTTAGAGACATGCGATTGAAACAGGTTTCTGGTGAATAAAAATCCACACAGATACGGCTATTCGTCGTACACACAACACAGTTGAATGAATATAGCATTTAGTGTTGAACAAAATCCACTGATGTGAAGCTTCTTTCTCTGGTCTGCGATGGTCAACAAAACACTGAAGAAGACCAACAAAAAAACAATAAAAATAGTTAGTTGAACCCTGAACACAGTATCTTGGACGATTTCCAGAGAATTCGACGAAGGTATGTACGGAGGATGTCTTAGAAAGGAATAATAGTTCCGAGACATAGAAATACACATAGAAACAAACTAATGGCGGGTCTTGGTCTTGGTCTGAGTCTGAGAGCATCAGCGAGGAACCGAATGCAGTTTATTTTTGTTTTGTATTTTTCTAATTTGAAATCGAAGAAAAAGTCATGGAGTCGTTGTGGGTTTGTTTTACTTGGGACTGTCGTAAGGATGCAACACAAATAGTGGTAGGGGGCTGACACACAGTGTGGCTGACAAGTGTATCTTTGGGATCACCTTGTTATAGTGATTTTTCGATTATACTTAGCCCTTGATGGAATAGGAAACTGTAGACTGTGTTGATTCATCAGAGGCTTTCGGTCAAGACAGTGGTTGTTTTATTGCTAAGAAGGGACACCAAAACATATCTGGTTTGGCTTGTGTCGAAGGGATTCAACCATCTGGCTTCATTGCAATTTAGCTTGCTGATATGCCGATGCCCAATTGAGCTGTTCGGTACTGAATCGACATTTCTGGGTTTTCTTTGAAGACTGCAAAACTATGGCGGCGAAGTTCTCTTCATTACGCACCAATCTCTGTCTAGTTGGTGGCCTAAGATCCAAAAGAGTATACTTACGTCCAAACTTTTCCACAGTGCGATAAATTAACTGCATACGAACTGAGCCGGAATTTTGATACAAATTTTGAATGATTTTTCGACGATGCATGATAAAAAAACAAACCTTATTGAATATTTTGACAGATGGATGCTACTGGTAGCGTTGACATGTGCTGAAACATAACGCTTGAAAAAAGTATCATTCCTATATGGTCAGCCTTTGGTAAGTGCTCATTCAAGAAGAGGCGCCATTGTTTAAGTGTCAACAATGACTTTTGCAAACAAAAAAAGTTTCCGCACAACTTGTTGAAATAGTGGAAATCTACTACTAAATCGAGAAAATATCACGGACGCGTTTAGTACCACGCTATAGGGAGTTTAATCGATAAATTTGAACGTCTCAAACAGGTTAGTGATGCGAAGATTTCAACTGTTTGTCCGGAAAGGTCAGCTGTAAATATGCCCGCCTTACCTGAGAGTTTGACCGCGAACCCAGGTGTATCCATTTTGAGACGATCGGAGGAATTGGACGTATCAAACAAAACAAAACTGTGGCATCTTGGGCTCTGAAAATCCAAGCGAAAAAGTGGAACGAACTCCCTATCTACACCTAGTGATTGGGTTAGGTTATGTTTTGAGAGTGTGAGAGTGATAGGGCTCATTACGTGCACTTGGAAACGCGAAAGGTCCAAAGTTACGCTTACCCTTGCTATTTGGATTGAGGCGTAGACACCTATCTCAGTCTCAGCCTACCCTTAAACTAATTGGAGCTTTAAACGAATCTAAGTAGATTCACTACCCGTGACTCTGCTACCTCTGCAATGCCAGAAAAGAGACTTGGTTTTGTAAGGTCAGGCAGTCACAGTCAATCGCCTCTACCTTCTGCTCGTCCCCGCATCTTTTGCATAAATCTTTGGGCTCTGCGTTCCATTTGCAAAGAATAGCAATGCATAGCAATGTTCTGTGTATCTAGTGAGTATGGATAAAGGGTTTATAAACACTGAGACACGGCACCCACTTAAATTGTCAACAAGCAGCCAGTAGTTTGGTACTGGCTGGCGGTATCCCTGAGTTATACTACCCAACACTAGTCCCGGCAACTCAAGAACAAAAACTACATAGTTGCCCTACTTTGTGTCTTGGACCAGAACTAGTCTTAAAGGCATTAAAAAACACCCACATATAACAGTCCTAATTCATAGTTTCCCCTCAAATTTCACAGTTTGACTCGATTAATTCAGTATCGATGAATTCGAAACGCGCTACCGTTTCCAACCATTTCCAAGCTAAACACAACCACACCTCTTCAGCTTACATAAGACATGCATCTAATTACAACACGTCTCTGATTTACGGCCAATAATCATAAGAGACCGAAGCCGCCAATCAATAATTTTCATGAATATCCACTTCTATTATATTAATTATTCTACGCCATCACTTGGTTTTTCATTTTCCAAGTACCACGTTGCTGCCTTGTAAGCCATGTTCCCGAGCGACCGCGACGACGGAGAGAGAGAAAGCCCACCACCAACAACCCATGTGTAGATGGAGTGCCTAAGAGTATAATTACGACAGTTATTAAAATCTAATAAATCGCATGCCATGCCGCCAAAGTGGATGGATATTTATCTTTCGCCCAGAAGTGTGCGCCGGCGCGCGGCGCGGCTCCATGTCAACTATAAAGACTTGGGACGAAAAACCTGCTGCGAGCTCTCCAACTCTATCTCCATCTCCATCTCGATCGAGATCTACACTGCGCCATCCAAAAAGGCCACCCAGTATAAATCAAAATAAAGCGTTTCATGCTTTTTGTTTTCAAAAATAACAATCACTGACTTTTGAATGGTGACTTGTGCAATTTTTGGGATGACATGTCGAAGTCGGAGTGAAGTCGGTTGGAAAAAAAGCTTGTGCTTGTCCGTTTTATTGTTTTGCTTTTTTTTTTCAAATGAATCATTAAAATTATTTTAATAGTCATAAATCATTCTGTTCACGGATGTGTTTGCATGTAATTATTTGATATACGAGGGGGGGCTTTGGTTGGAGGTTCTGATGAGGATGAAGGGTTCTCAACGGAAGTGTGTACAATTTGAGGGAATTTAATTGAACATGTATTACTAATGTTTTTCAACTCATTAGCTGCGGCTTCTCGCGGGATACAGTGGTTAAGAATCACGGACTCCGCGTATGTACATTGGGTATGTTCTAATGATGGATGACGGATACCAGTATGCCAGTATTAAACAGTGTGAAAGTTGAAATGAATTAGGTATGCATTCCTAAGGTATGATGGATCTCTTCAATCAAATTGTTTAGAATTTTTCTATAAGCCGATCTCCATACACAATTGGATTGGGGGAATAGGTAAAGCTTGTTGGTTATGCCCTTGATTTGGTAGGATTGTCTTAGATCAAGAGAAGTTTTTGAATAAATTATTCTATTTGCCTGATATTCGAATCGGCATTGAGGGTAAGGTTTTCAAAAAAAAAGTATTAATTAGGAAGAGGCTTCCAAGATGAGGATACTGCTGGAAAGCTACAGTCAGAAAGAAAGAAAATTTCTTACAGCTCTTCGTCCACAGAAGTCATTGCCCCTTGTAAGTTTGCATTTGATTTCGCTTTAACGTCAGAATACAATGACAAAATCTAGCGGAATTCAGCTTGGGGGGAGCGAATGCGTCAAACGACTCGAAGTTGGCTGTCACATTTTGTTCGTCTTTGGCAATAAGCCTGACAGCATCTCTACCGACTGTTAATATCATTACCAGATTACAACCATGCTATTTGTTAATGTTCAGCAAATATTTGGTTTGTCGCAAGTGTCAATATTGCATCTTCTCTCATAAGGTTCTAAGGAACCCGGCAAAGAGTGCTTAAATATCTGGTTGATTGTCGGTGTAGATGACGACATCCTTACATCAATAGTTTTTATTCATCAATATAAGCATTGTTGAATTTTTTCGCTGTCATATGGTTATTCCTGACATCTGCCAAAAATGTGTCAAGTCCGATGTGAGAGCTGAAAATTGGTCGCCTTGGACATTTAGACATAGAAAAACTAAAGGAAAATCCACAGCCTCAGCGACTAGCGAATGGGCGAACCGCGAACAAACCATTTTTACCACATTTAAAGCATATAATTGACAATTTTACTACTCCCAAAGAAGAGACCTTAATTTATTTTTCGATTTGTAGAAAAAAAGTTAAATTGTTATTAATTTCTGCGACGAAATCAACAATAAGTAGTAAAACCTTCAGGCATACATATGTATAAGTACAGGCCGAAGTCTAGTACAACCCTATCACACATAACACAAGAGGTCCATGAACCAAACCCTGTGGGCTCCCGAACTAACTATGGAGAAGCTGAATACATGTATCAGTATTTTTTTCTTCTAACTAGTGGCAACCTTGATTTGGACTAGATCGGTTGACATTTCACGTGAAGTGGGAGCTCTATTACATTCTCTATTTTACCGATGGAAATGGTTGTGCGGATTCGATGTGTAGGTTCGACCCCTAGTGGGAAATTGCAATGTAGCCACCTATTGATAACAGAGACACAAATATGTATAACCAGAGAATGTTTCCCCACTGCACCAAGGTAACACGTAGCGAAATGGGCCAGTAGAATCTAATCACTCTGGGATTTGGATTACCTTAAAGAACTTAACTCGATTTTTGACTTTTGCTCCGAAAGTAAGGAACTTACTAAGCTACTCCAAGCCTCTGATCAACAGCGGTACGAAAATTCAGATCATCAAGCGAATGGCTAGCGTCACAAGGTTACCTTTGCCAATTCGAATCAAAAATCATAAAATCCTTTCAGCTTATAGTCTCTCTTTCAAATTTGGTATTTGGTTGCTAAAAATATGGGTGCGCCTGAACGTCTTTGTCAGACAATTTGAGACAACGTCACTCTGTGTTAAGCAAACTTTTTTATACGACAATTATATTACTCTATCTTTAAAGAATCTTTTATTTCGAATTCCAAACCCTCAGCAGCATTTAATGCCGCCTATAAATTTAATTAATCATAAATCATTGTCCATTTCAATAAAAAAAAAAGAAGAACCCAAAACCAAATACGGTGCCTTCGAGGAATGCGATTGCATGTCCATAAACGTGTTTTTCAAATTACCATCCTTACACCTTATATGTAAAATATTTTACACAGAGTGTTGCACACATGACACGCACCGTCGCATCTCGTTACAAAACGCCATTCGTACATATTAATTTGTCGGACAACGCAATGAGCATGCGCGCACGCACATATCATGTTGACGCTACCATAACCGGCATCCTACCAGTGCACGCAGAGATCGACCCCGCAACCTGATCGATTGATCAGCGCCGATCTTCGGATGTCACTTAGCATCGACGACGACGACGACGACGATACGACGATGGGTTCCTTTCCTCATTCCAAAAGGGGGCGACATGGCGGTTCGTGATTATTGTTAATCTCGTAGATTATTTCACTTGGCGTGGCGGTTGTTGCGTGCGTGTACATCCGATATCCGCACAGCGTGTAGTGTGGTGTGATTTATCTTAGCACAGAGGCGCATTCACCTTTTATTTACATTTTGCCTTGTTCTCTCCTACTCCGCCTTCTACTTTGTTTTGAGTATAGTAGATCGCTAGAGATAGATGTGAATGATCGAAGGTGTCCCAGTTTTTTTTTCTACTTTTGCTTGGTGCGTGATTTCGCACCTCGAGCGTTGCTTTTGAGAAGACAAACAAAAAATAAAAGCCAGGTGTAGTATAGCGGTGTAATCGTTGGTAATTGTCACACTTACAATGGCAACTGATCTTGTCATCTATTTTTAATGGATTATGCGCACGCTAGGGCGCCACCCGTCATTAGTTAAGTAGTCTTTTTTTTCTGCTTTTATATATAATTAGTGGCAAGGAATTTGCAACCTTTTTATTTTACAACTAAATAATGATTGCAAAGTGGGTGTGACTCAGACACCCACTCACGATCGTTTCTATACTGTGCGAAGGTGGAATTTGGGCTTTCCCGGCCCGGGCTTTTGTTTGTACGTGATTTATTTGAGAAAAATAAATATTTTGCTTTTAAAAAGTGAAATTTCGTTTTATTTTGGCAAGTGATTGTGCGTGTGTGTGTTTGTGGTTCTTAGTGAAAGCGTTTGTCAATTCGGGGGAATGCGGTTAATTTTGCATGTCAACAGTGGAAATGTGTCGACAAAATGGTTGAATAAATCTGACGTTTATTTCGTCACTGTGACCTCGTTTGCTTATGTTTTCAAGATATTTTAACACTTTATAACTATTTTACTTTAGTAAAATATATACACCCGCTTGTGGTGTATATCTGCCTTTTAAAACAAAAAGTACGAATATCTGAATTGTATCAGGAGGATCATAGCTAACGTAGTTCACAATAGTTCTTTGAATGTTTGCTTCACAATGACTCAGCAAGAGCTGACAGTTTAAGTCAATAGTAAAACGCTGCTTTTTCGCGAAAAGTGATGATTTTTTTTTTATTCTAAAATACAGTCCAAGAGGTTAGTAATAGATTAAAATATTTGTAAAATGTCCAACTCGGGTTTACGTATGTACATGTGATCACTGTTTTGTTGAAATTTTTCATCGCGTTTCGCCTAATTTCGCCTAGTAACAAGCAATCAACATCGTTCGATAACGCAATCCTAATAATTTTCGAACAAGTGACCCTGCCAGCCGAAAGTTTTTGTTTGTTTACGTACCCAGACAAATGGATATTGTACTTATGAGGTCTATTGTAGTTGCAGAGAAGCTCAATTCCTTAAATAGCCACAAAATGAAAATCTACACCTGTGTTCCCATAACACTCTCAGCCATGGTGAGAGTAAATTCGTAAATTTTCTTAAAAGTTCGCTGTTTGAGGAGGAAACATGAACGGACTTAAAGTCATCACAATAGTAGTCGAAAGTTGACATTTCAAAAAATGGCGTGGAGTTTTAAATGACAGCTCTTGTTGAATAGTACTTTAAACGTATGTAAGTTTGTAGCCCCTCCAAAATCCCTCAGAAAATCTTTGAAATCACAAATAAAATATTGTAAATAGTATGCGCCTTATTGTGATTGTCGATTGTTAATCGATAAGTGACTTTAATCTCTATAGACGATCGACGATTGCGAAGTTTCATATTAGGTCCGTTCGCGTACCCTCCTAAAACAGCGTATTTTTACGAAAATTTACGAATTTTTACGTAAAACTGTTCGCGTAGGGGAATTTCGTAGTTTTTGGCAGAAGAGAGAGTAGGAAATTTCCCCATGCTAGTGCAAGAAATTTCTGTGGGCTGGTTTATGAAAACTGTCAAAGCTGTCAAATCAGTGTAATTTCAACTTTTTCTTGTTCAACTCGTTCGTTTACTTTTTCGTGATTCTAGCTCTCTCTGAGATAATTTAACCCCCATTCTTCGAAATTTGATAATCTACGAACTTTAGCGCAAAAAGTAAGTATCGATTGTGAACGACATTTATCGTTTTTACAATCAGTGTTTATCGTCTACCTTTTTCTTTTCGACTGTGTTTGATGTTGTAAAAAAAATGTTTTGAACAATTAATATGTTGTCTATTTAATTTTTATCACAATTAAATATTTCAATAACACGAAACTTTGTTAATTAAGTTACAGAATATTAAACCTAAAATTTTTCAATGCAAACGATTAACATCGAACAATAGGTACCAAGGAGGAAAAAAACGTCTATCAACAAAACAACTATCTTCTGATTTTTATAAAACATCAAACCAACTGCAATCGCAGTTACTACCCAAACGCATTCACAATTCCAAAGAAAACAAATTCACTACATGCACACACAGTCACTCAGGTTTTGTTTTGCTCATCGTTCTACCTTTGGATAAAATCGTACTCTCAGCTATACATATCTACGATTGCTACATGAATCTGCGATAGCTATCTGTGATTGTACAAAATCGCATTTTGAGTTGCATTTCGCAGGTTAGTCATCCCTAATAATAAGTATTCATACATCCAAATTTAATAGTAATAGACTGTACGTCATGCCACTGCACATCGGAAATAGATAAGCAAGCTTGTGTAATCTTGAAAGATAAACAAATTAAATCAGATTTAGGTAGAGATACTCAGCTACTGGGAGACATACCTGACCTAGTATACCTTTTAAATCCGTGCGTTCCTTATTTAGATTAAACCAAGGTTCCATCGAGATTTCATTAAACAAATATGTACAATTGAATGTATCTTGTTGTGTTGCGTTGTTGCTTTTCCTCGAAAATTGATAACAAAAAACTGTATTCCACCATCTCCATGGGGTTAACACCAAATGATATGAAATATGGACTACAATTTTTCTTCTATCACATTCTGTGTATTTTTTTTTATCTTTTGGGGTTTACGCTTTAGTCGGTACCGATTGTGGGTATTTCATACCAAACCAAGCCTTCTTTTTAAACACATGACGTTGAGAAGATATAAAATTTATTGTTTGAGTTTGAAAGATAGATAAACTTCAACTTCTAAGCCTGGATTGAGTTAGATCAATTCAGATGTAGTTTTGTGAGTTCCTTCAACTCTGTATCGACGTCACTTAAATGAAAAAATCAAAAATTCAGTTGAGCTCTGAAAATGTGCGCTAAATATTGATAAGTTTCAGCTTAATCGACGTGTAAAAGATACGAAGTGCGATCGTTTGGTTACTTTCTACTTATATCGAACAAACGCGTTTCGTAATAGTTATTTAATGATCCTTTCAATTTCTCTGGGCTATAATTCAACCTGCATTGGGTGTGCCTTAACGTGACACTTTATATGAGCTAGTCATGAGGAGAAGTTCATCTATAAATCTTATAAAAAACATATTTTCTTTGAGGTTATTGTCCATTAAGTAGGTACAACAACAGACTTAATAAACTGATCGAGGCAAAACTCTGTTTTATTATTCAACAATTGAAACGATCATAAAAAAATAAACACAAGAAACAAGAAACACATTTCCCATTGAGCTTTGTGGATTAGATGCGTAGCTCAGTTGAACGCGGGCGGATGGATACTGGATAGCTCACAGCGGGCCTTGAAACAAATAAAAATTAAACGTTACTTCTCCGACGGTACGCAACTTGCGTACGTCTTACGCAACACAGCATACAGCAGACAAAAAAGGTGTTTAATTTGAACAATTATTCATTCATCGTGTAATGAGTAATTATTCTTATCGAAGAAAAGATTTGGGTTCATGAGTGTGGGTGAAATTTGAGTTTCAAAACAAATTGATTTGGCGCAAGAAGTAGGTAGATATTTGTAAGAATCGCTGGACCTTGTCTCAGAGTAATTGAACGGGGTAGACGCAACCTTGTAGAGCTTACAAAATTTACACCTTGAAAGGTTGTCTAGCGAGTAATTTTTTTTTTCTCAGATTTTAGAGGGATTGCCGTACGATCTAAAGAGTTTTGAGAACAGGTGTTCATTTTTTGAAATTGTTTAGAATCTAATAGTGACCAGGCCCTGCAAAGATACAGGTCGAGCTAGAAGTCCTAATCTGAAATTATTTATTGTTTTGTTTTTGAAAAAAACCAAATAATTTCAGATAACATTGTTTGATTGAAACCACCAGGCAAGAAGTGATTAAGCTACTTGTGTAGAATGACCAAATAAGAACGATAAGGAACAGCAATTGCACAAAACAACAACGGTGTGAGGTATAAAACTTATTCTAGCTTTATTTTGAAACTACATTTATGCCATTATGTGTGAAATAGCGTATCATTCATATTCACTTAAGCCGCCGACCCAATTTTTGATGAATCTGTCCAATGCATGTCGAATGTTGGCCTTGAGCTCGTTCAAAGTAATTGACTTGTTAGCGTGGACTAAGGATTTGACGTAGCCGCTGGAAAAATAATACAGTGGTGTCAAGTCACGCCCGCCGCTAGACGACTCAATTTCTCCTTCACAACTTCGCTTTTATGGCACGTAGCGCCGTCTTGTTGGAACCACAGTCTAGATATATAGCTGTTATCGAGCTCTGGCCACAGAAATTCGGTTAATATAGCTCTATACCTAAGACCATTATGTTGGCTGCAATAACGGTAATTTTTTTGGCATAGCCTTGGGCTGTCCGAGAAGATGATTCCTTGATCAAAATCTCTATTTCTGGCCAACATCTTTACCTTGGTGGCTTACTTAATGTCCAACAGAGTGTATTCACGCTCAAACTTTCACGATGAAGCCATGATGACAGCCGACCTCACGATCAAATTCCTGTTACATATTTACCATAGACTATCTAAATTAGACCGTCAACTCGAACTTCCCCTGCCCCTCATTGCCGAAAACAGGCGGAGCCTAAATTTCCCTGTTTGAGAATAAATGTGAAGTAGCGTGTGACCAAGATCGAACTATAAATGAAATGACAAACCATACTAAATATTTTGACAGCTAGATGGCATTGGTAGCTTTGACAGCTGCTCAAACATAATAATTAAATCACGTTTGGACATATATTTAGTTAAAACGACCTCCCTATATATAGTGCATGTCTTTAATTTGCTCATTTTTGGTACTTACGGCGACTTTATATTCAAAGTTTTCCTCAACAAAATCTGCAAAAGTATTGGAATAAAAAAGCTTCTCATCAAGCCCTAATGCATTCATTTTTGTTAGTTAAAAAAGCCCCAGAAACCGTTAAGTTCTATGAAAATGAGGAACTTTACAGATGTACGCGATATAAAAATCGCTACTTATCTGGATTTGGTCTCTCTAAGTCGTGAGATACATTCATCAACTGCACTGAATAATTCAACGATTCTCTGCCGAAGCGCACATGCACCCAGATGAGGATAAGGAACAGCTTCAGTTCACTACTACAACTACTACTGACAGGCTCTCGAATTCGCTGTCATAAAGACGTGACTTGCCCGGGAGAGACTGTGTTTTTTTTTTAAATGAAACTCTGAACTGCCATTTCCCATGTTTCACATCTTTTTATCGTCGTCATCCAACGTCGACGTCGAGTTTTATGCTCAGCTCATGCCATTGCGCTGTTTTTTGTTGTGGTTCTTGTTTAATGACCGTCACTTGCCTGTGGGGTCAGTATGATGCAGTCGAGCGTTCACAGTTCCCAGAAAATAAACGAAAAAGTTGCGATTTTTTTTTTTTTTTACTGTTCTGCCATTTGGTTATTTGTGCCCCAAAAGATACACGCCGGACAGTTGGAATCATTTCACGCATACAAAAGAGGCTATTTCGAGTTTAGATAGTTTTTTTCTGCTCAAATTAACTTTCTTATTCCACGCCAGTGTTAGGAAAAAAAAAAAGAGTAGCCTTCCCCTGGTAAGCCACCCAAAAGTTACACCTCTTTTTTTCTAAACAAAGAAACCCAGCTTGAGGTGAATTTTATGCAAATTCAAGACCACACTCTAGTTCGCTGTTCGCTGTGTGTGTGTGAGCACGTTAGGTGCACCTCTTTATTTTGTATCTTTCTATTTGGTTAATGAGCTTAAGGCTTTATTTGACTTTCATGTCGTTGTATATTGAGTATTATGGGCGGATTATTAAATCACGAGGTTGTATATTCTCTCCATCTGTATCTCTGGTAGATTATCGAATACAAGACTTGATCGGATTATTGAAGTTGTAAACACATTCGTGTGACGAATTAATAGATAGAGAGACTGCTTCTGGAATTCGAAAAAAGCGTACCCAATCGAGGGAGGGATTTACAATTTTTTATACTTCAATTGGGCGCATTAAGTTGTCCGAAAGAGGATTAAGTCAGTGGACAGGGTTCTTCATAACTAATTCTAGAATAAAGTGTGTCATGGCCTTAATCAAGGGACAGCTTACTCTTATGTAGTACATGACCTACGATTGTAATTCCAAAGAAAACTTCTTAGAGAGTTTAAAAGCACCCTGGCTGTAGGTTGTGAGGTTGTAAGTGATCCGTACTTAATTTGGGAAAACGAAACTGAAAAACCTGAAACCAAAAAATGTTAAATATTCAAACAGAGGTCGGCGAAAGAAAGTAGAAAAAGAAAGTGAACTAGAGCAAGGTGCTTATCAGTGACATACGCATACTTAACCCATGTCAAAAGGAGTGAAGCTTTTTTTGTTCAAAAAGGTTTTTGGGTTTTTAATCAAAATCGTGCAGTGAATAGATAAATCTCACGTTTACTCCTACGTAGAGTCATTCCGAACTAAATTTTAGCCGAAAACTTTCCTTTCAAAACGAGATTAAGCCATGGACAAACCACAAATGCAAAACTACCACCGATTTTGAATGTATTCTGACGTTTCCGGCAAAATCAAATCGGAGCTCACGCACACATTCTCAATCGCCGGTGCTTCTTATGGGCACAGCTATTTTATTGAATCGTTCTGTTTGTTGTTGTTAATTGAATGACAGTCTGCTGAAAATGTGGTGTGCAAAAGGAAGGAAAGGAGCACCACGATTGTTTTTATAGCTACGTCTTGTTCGCACGCTCAGAGATCACAAGAATGCCATTGATTTCTTACAAACCTCAGAGACCATCCGTTGGCAGCCTGCAGCCTGCATCCTGGAGTCTCATTCCACTCATAATTGTGCTCGTGAGAGACCAATCAGTAATGGAAGCCCTAAACAAGGATACAGGAAGACAAAATGCAATCACACACGTCCTGAGAAATCTTCCCCTGAGCTTTATCTAGCAATCTCATCGGCAAGACCCAGGACCCAGTCAATAGTAATTCTCAGTTTTGCAACTGAGTTTTATGGTGTTCAACTATGTTGGAAGTGCTTAGATGGTTGCTGCTTGGCTGTCACTATCATTGTATCCGACAGCATATACGGATAAAAGGACGCAGCCTTGTTGTATGTCACTTGACAGAGACCATGTATCTTGACCTTACTATAGATACAAGGCTACATTTGAACATCTCCAGCATATATGTAAATGAGAGGGCAACAAAGGAAGAGAGAAAAGGATAAGATAGAGTTGGTTTACACTCGCAATGGTTTGTGTCCAAACTATGGCGGAGAATTGTTTGGTTTTTCCGCATTACGTTCAAATTCGCAGAACTTTTTGTTTTGCGTTTGTATTGCTTGCTTTTTTTGCTTTATGCACATACATATTTTGTTCCTGAAAAAAGAAATTATAAATAGCCGAACTCGATTCTATACGATTGATAGTTTTGTAGTTTGTAACTTGAAATTCAACTCCTTATACTAGGAATGCTACAAAAGATCTTTAAAGGTCAAAGTACTGAATTGATGCCATAGCACACGTGTTTCCAAAGAAATACCTGTCTAGGTATCTACATCTCATTATAGAATGGTCCATAACTGAATCATATCTAACCCCGAGTGCAACGGTTCGGGTCTATAAATTCTTCTGCGATTTATCGCCCATCAAAGTTCGTCTAATTGTTATTTCTGTTCCTCAAATCGATGCATCATGAACCTATGAATAGCTCAAGTACCCGCAACTACAAGTTGAGACAACTAGTACTTATATTTATTAATAGGTACCCCATTAGCCTAGGCGCCCAACGGACGACACGGTCCTCCTGCAAACTATTGATTAACTTCAGCGAATATCATTTGCAGTCCATAAAAGTCAACAATTAGTATGATTTACTAACATAACATGAACGTGTTAGACATGCTTCTTAGAGTCCTTGTTCCGCTGCTTCCATGTATGCTATTCGCATTCAAGATTTTACGAACTGCAACGTACAACATACGCACACGTGCTAACTGCAGAATCTCTTGTAATTGGCATCTTTCATCATTAAGCCAACGAACTCTTCTTCGTTCTAATTGTCTGTTCAGCAAATGTTGTTACGGATCGTCATATTTTTCATGAGAATTTCATTTAGATACTTTTCACAAAGGCCATAGATTGTTTAAACATCCGTGGGTATGGTTCATCCTTTTCTTTATTCGTGTACACATCGTGACGTAATATGTTTGTTGTCACTACATAACTTATGTGTGTAAACAAATTTTCATTTTGTGTCTTGAAAATTTTGTTAACTTTGCTTGTTTGTTTCACACAAAAGTCACAAGTGGAGCTTGGTGTTGTGTAAGGCTTTAATGTCGCAGACAAATGACCCATAAATCTAGACGGGGGAAATGAAAGGTAATCTGCGCGTCTCTCTGTCATTTGTTTTCGATTTTACTTTCGCTTTTTTACTTGTTTCTTCGTCCACATTCACATTAACATTTTAGAATGTAAGAAAATTGATTCAGTGCTTTGTGTATCTGTGGAACGTTGTAAAAGATAAATAAAAAGCTTAACAGCTTGAAAGTAGCAATTTAGGCTTTTATGTACTAATTAGTGTAGGTATTGTTTTTTTGGAGACAACAGCAGCTATAAGACAGTAGAAATGCTCAATGATTGGAAGAGGATAGTTTCTTGGATATTTAATGAGTGGACAAAGGGAGGCTTGCGACTGAAAGTTCCCATATAATACAGGACCAGTAATGTGGTGAATGTCGTTCTTCAGTTCTAGAATCGGCGTAGATCTTTAACTTCACAATTTCCCAAAAAAGAAAGTTTAACCGGGAAATTTATGTCCGCCTTTTACAGAGGGAAACATCCAGACAACGTTGCCCTTTCATACTATCGTGTGACACTACATTCCGCCAAGTCCATAACTCCCAATTCGATTCGCAATAAGGCAGTTATACTCTCTACGCTCGCCTTAATAATTTTCAAAGAATTGAAAACCCAGGGCTAAACTCAGGGGTCACAAGCACAGGCGGATAGTGATCGAGCCGAGCTTATAGCCATCTTCATCTACTAATGTGCTCACCCAGCTCCTGGGCCTCGGAGAATGTAGCATAGTTCCACTAGAATCAACCAATGTATTAAATAAACTAGGGAAACAAATGAAAATTCTGGTGGAAAACTTAGGAATCAAACAGCTAATGCAATAGATCGCTCTTAGCGATCGAAATACATAAGAAGTCACCCACAAAAAACAACCCCTGTAAACATCCACATGGCTGAAGACAATCTCACAAGCGAAGGCCTGAACCCAGCTGAGATTTGCCAAGATAGTTGGAACACCAGCAAAAGCTAAGGCATCCCCCGGCAAAGAGGCCACACCAAAAATCATGACAAAGCCGAAAACAATAAGCCCAACTTCTGCCCAGAAAGGCAACCTGTTGTTTCAGTGACGCAAATCTGGCGACAGAACCGAGCAATTTAGGGCATAATCAGCGACAACCTTCGCGCAGAGGAGAAGATTCGCACTCGAGCATAGAGATCTATTATCTACTAGCCCAATAAGCGACAACACAAAAAAAGAAAAGCCAGAAGCAGTAACAAGTGACGGACACTACTGGGTTGTACGATAGTATGTTGTCATACTGCAGGTACCTATGTAGGTACCTATACATGCAGAATTTAGCTGAGACGGAAGCCAACGAAGAGAGAAATGACTAAGATAGAGTTGGTATAGTGGATGTTATACTCCCATTTGGTTGGTAGCCAAACTATTGCGGGGAATTGTTGGGATTTTTTGCATTTGGTTTTAATTCGCAGTATTTTTCCGCGTTCGTGTTAAAAAAAAGGAAAACAAGGTGTTGCTTGACCGAATTGCATATTTTGGTACTTAGAAGTAGAACACGGAACTCATTCACAATGGCTTATGCCGTCTCACAAATTAAAATTGGACTCTTTATACAGTGAATGCCACAAAAAATCTATTACAGGTAAAAGTGCTGAGTTGTTCTTAAATTATTCCAAAGAACCTTAGACCCACAGAATTGACACCCCAGTTTTCATATCTCACACACAAAGCAAAGGTGCAACTAGACAAACGTTACAATCTAACGTCAAGTGCTTCTGTACTGTACCATCAACAAATATCAATACCTTCTCGTAAGTTTCCCTACCTGCCCTGCATCACTGCTTCCATCTTGGTGTAGTATCTTTGTTTGTTCTTTCAATTCATCACTTTTATTCTTTTACTTTTCTTTTTGTATACAAAATTGTATTTTTATTTACAACTTTCCACCTTTTTTGTTTTGTTTCGTGTTTATTGCACTTCTAAACATTTCATTAGCCCATTCGAAGATGAAAAATTTCGATCGGGCGGCGTATATTTCATGGCGCATGTACTCTATTGAGATAAATCTTTTACACAGTCTCCTCGTTAAGATCTGCGTTAGATTGCGCCCCATGCGGAGCGTTTTGAGAGGTAAATAAAGGATAAAGAACCTGTTTCTATTTTATTAAGGGCTCACAGGCACTTGTTCGACCAAAAAAAAAGGCTTCCTCGTCCGTTGTTAGATACGTTTTTTATCGTTTGCCTTCTCTCTACTAAAGCACTTGAAATACTCTCCAGATGAGGTTTTTTTTTCCTGCCTCCGCTTCTTAAAAAGTTTTCATTTTTTTTCAATTTGAGTGCCCAAAAATTCGTACCTGAATTTTTGTGTTTTTTTGACGTAAACACTCTCTAACCGGAGGGAAGTATCTCATTAGATTTGTATCTTGAGACAAAACACAAACGCTGAAAGCTATTCAGATCAAGAGGAGGAAGTGATCTACACAAAGTATGAGAGTATGTATTTACTTCTCCACTTTAGAACTTATTAAGTGTCATGAGAGTGGTTGTTTTTTTTTTTTTTCGTGACAGTAGCAATGGCATGGGAATATCCTGTTTGCGTATTGGGTGATTCTGTCAACATTGCATTGACACATGGCGGTTGAATGTTTGTCATAAAAAGGAAGAAGAAAAAAGAAATCTCAAATAACATGTGGGCGATGGTAATTTTGGAAATTAATGCGAGGGTCAGGGAAATATTGAGAGGGTTTTTTTTGCTATCCTGATTTATTACTGGAAATACTTATGATTTTGGTATTTACAGTTAGCAAAGGTAGATAGATGGGCGTTCTGTTTGACCGGCGCTTATCCTTATTTCGCCGAAGGCTTCTGGCAAACAAATTGTGCGTTCTGCGTTGATCCAATGGTACGGTTGTGACATGCCCTTGTCATACTTATGCCCAAGAATCCTTCAAACTTAAGAAAAGTCCAAGGCTTAAGCACTACCGGCACTTTCAAGGCTACATATGACACAGAGGAAGGCTGCCTGAGCAATTCAAAGTCCAAGGTGGGGTTCAGCAAGGCTGCATACTTTCATCAATACTGATTCTATTGGTGATTAGCGACGTGCTGAAAGCGGCTTCATCAACAGGAAATGGACGAATTCGACTGATTCTTACATCTGAACTCAAACTCCTCGGCTACACCAATGCCTTCTGTCTCACAGAATAATAGACCTTCATCAAATGACAGCAAATGTGAAGAGTGAAGTAGACGTCCGTCGTTGGGCTGTAAATTAACTCGGCAAAAACAAAAATGATCAACCTCTTCGCATACAGAAAGCGAAGCCGTGGTGCAACCTAATCTAGGTAGGTACTCTTA
Organism: Chalcosyrphus nemorum; assembly: GCA_949716465.1. Taxonomy (NCBI): domain Eukaryota; kingdom Metazoa; phylum Arthropoda; class Insecta; order Diptera; family Syrphidae; genus Chalcosyrphus; species Chalcosyrphus nemorum. The sequence continues at coordinate 26,868,817 of OX454333.1, forward strand.
TTTGTCACATTATTGAATTGAAAAAGGGTATGAAGTCTTACAACAAGGTTATCTTTCACTTTTACCTACGTCGCTTGCAACATACATAGCTTTTGACGTTCTTAAGGGCAGCCACGCATGTTGCTTGACAGATTCAAACCGTAACTATACCTATCAGTTTTTTAGCTGTCAAAGTAGGTATAAAATAGTATACAACACATGAAAAGTGCACTCATATGCTCATATGTAACCAACACTCGTTATTATCGCTTGTCACTGTCATAGGAAACAATTCATTCCAATTATCGATCGACAATCCTAAGCCACTATATGTAAATCACCGATTATACCAAATTCGTTGTCACATTTTCCCTGCCATAATAACTGGAAGACAACGATTTCTACTTGAGAATTACATCTATCATCCGTTTGGTGCGGGAAATGCAAGAGGAACGACGGAACATCCAATAATCCATTAGTTGATAAGCAGTTTCTTCTCTTTCTCTTTCTCTCACTCCCTAAATGTCAAAACATGCCATGACAACTCGTCTAATTCTATCAATTAGCTAATTCGTTTGGACGATCTATGTCTCTCTATTTAATGCATCTACTCGTAATAAGCTTATGCTTCTCCTGCTCCCTATTCTAAATCAACAACAAACAGCTATTTGAACTAAATTCGAATAGAAAAGAAAAATGCGCGCGGGATTTATTGTCCATTGGAGTAGCGCTATAAGTCAAAAAGCTATCTGTCAGAGTCTCTTTATTCCAAGTGACATATAATAAATAGATAGAGAGTGAGAGAGAGATGAATAGAATGAACATACTAGGTCAGTAGATCGAATCGGCTGAAGTCGAGACCACCAAAAAGGCAACCACAACCACAACACTGATCTGATGACGATCCTCTAAGCATTGTTGATCTCATCGCCATAGCGGTGCAGTCAAAACATTAAGATGAAGATGAAGCGTTTCTCTTTTCTTTTCTTTTCTTTTTTGAAAAAGTAACGCACAACTAGAGATTACAATAGTCAGTCGGTCGATCGGATATGGATGAGGGCCAAAAGGGGTGCAGATGCAGACGTCCGCAGTTTAAGTAGATGCGCGCCCAAAGAATCAGTTTGATCAGTGATCTTCTATATTTATGATCACTTGAGAGCAAAAGAACATCCACTGGCACTCAGCTGTGTGGGCAGCTAGGACTGGAATTTTGTGTATCCAGTATCTCTGGGCAAGAGCCCATAATCTTATTTATTGTATCGTAGAAATTGTAAACCTTAACTGATCTTATGACCCGATTACGAGTCGTTTTTTTGACGCCTACTTAAGAATGTTAGGTGATTAGAAATCTTTCATTTGAATCTTATTTACGATGGAGAAATGGATGACACCAAGATGGTCGGTCACCTGCCTTGGCATTGCGCCCTTGGTGGCACACTCAAATGAAGTTGTTTTCAAAAATATGAAGATCGGCCCGACGATCGTCGATAAAAAAAATTCTTGAATTAATAAACTTTGACGCGTCGAAGATCAGACACCCTCTCGTCGATCGGTGGCTGTGCGTGTAATGTATAAACAGAAAATGAATAGTTTTTTTTTTATAGATTCTCAAAGATGATCGCTTTTAATGATTCGCATGTTGATCTTGCATAAATATTTGCTTGGATGCGGGCCAACCCGTGTGCTGGGAGTATATATTGACTTTGCTTTTGCCGGGTGACTTTCATTAACTGACAGTTTTTTTTTCTTCTTGTTATTTTTTGAGAGTGCGGATATCTAAGACGACGGCCGGTATTTTGCTGTTTTTCTTTTTGGCAAAGAGACGGATTCAGATTATTGTGTCGTCAAAAGTTTTGAAAGCATGAGGGGTAGAGAATTTATTTCTGATTTCTTTTTCATTGGGGGATTCGGTGAGTTAAGGTGGCAATAACTTAAGGTGATATATGGCGCCATCGTAGGTCTATCTATTAAATATTATCTGTGGATGACATGATCGCTAGTGAAGCATTGTAATTTATGTATACCTACTCGTATATTAACGATCTGTCTCGTAAAAACATGTATGTTTCACGGACAATTACAGAGTTCTTTAACTATAGACGCTTAAGTGTGATGTTGATTAGAATTATGAAGAAAGAGTAAAAAATAATTGAAAATTTTGATATTTCAGTCGTTGTTCGTAGGACCGGATTCCGCAAAGGTGGACTTTTCGCCCGTGTACACACTAACTAAAGCCGCATTCACTGCCCATCTACACCGTTTCCAGTTCACACCTGAATGCGCTGTACCTCTGGCGGTAGTCATAGTAGCAGTTGTAGGTACTTGTCAAATGTTGTGGCGACAGCTGTCAAATGAAGCCATTCACACTTATACTCTATTTGTTTTTGTTTTCAGTATGGTTTCAAACTCGTCTCACCAGAGTAGTACCAACTCTTATTATCGACACAGTGGCCCATTGGGCATGTTCCTAAATCTAGAGCTACTTTTTGGGCTATGGCCTAGCATATGGAACGGCAAACAGTTTTTGACAATTTGCACATTGACTTAAAAGCTGGAGAGAATTTTCTTACATCCAAATCCAGTCCACTATCTCAAGAAGAATTGCCTTACTTTGCAGTCAAAACTGCACCAATCAGAAACGTTTGAGTACCTAGTACCTTAAGTATGGAACGCGCCCATTACCTTTGCAGTATTGAGCTTACAGATGTGTATTCTACTTTTGACAGTGATTACTAGGTATTTTCATAAACACATTACGTTCAGAGATTGTCGCATTTTGAAAAGTAATTCTCCCAGAGAGAGCTAAAATGATGAATAAATACTCAAACGGGTTAAAGTAGAAAGAAGAAAAAGTATAAAATCTGACAATTTTAACAAATCAGCTCAATTTCTGACTTAACATTTTGAGTTTGACACTTTGTGTTTGTGTCTACCCCCTAACTACCTAATCAACAATGAGGTTAGATCCTGTCGAACTGTGAGAGTCACCGTATGGACGTGGGAACAGACCTATGCCTATAAACCTATGTACATATGTGGAGTAAACCACAATTAAATCAATTGTCGTTGCACGTTCTGAATTCGCCGATCATAAATCACTTTCCAATGAAAAGCCACAACAATGTCGATGGCTGGAGTTCAAATTTAGCAACAGATCGCAACGTGACTTCAACAATCATCGAGTTCTTATAGAAATTCTCAGGCCAAAAAGCCAAAAGGGATCAAATTTCAAAGAAAACTTGTGCGCAGTTCGGAGAAGGAAACCGAAAAGAAAAATTATAAATCATTAAGATTTCCGAAAGAGATAAAGTTGTCACGCGCTAAGGCGGTTACGCCGGCTCTGTTTAAGAAGATCAACTTAAATTAGCAAACTTTACCAAAGCCATAACTCATCTGCATAATGCCTACCAAATTTAACCTCGAATCCCATCGCAAAACAATCAATTGGAAACCTGTTCTTCCTAATTTACTTCTAATCCGATTTTTACGACCAATTTCATTTCAAAAATTCGCAAAGACAAAACTCTTTTTGCAAAATGCTTTTGTTTGTGGAAGAAGCAAACAAACAAAACCAAAAATGAAAAAAGAAATTCGGATTTGTCTGCCTACCTGCAGAGGTTGATCTTTCACAACTCTATCCACTTAGAATGTGATTCAGATTCAGGTTTTCCCTTCGTGCATACATATCCCAAAATTTCATGCTTTGCAAACGAGGATACAGAGAAAACAAAAAAAAAAAGAGGGAAGATAAAACTCACCTGAACTAATTTTCATTCCGGGCAGACTTGCTGCACCTGCACCCCGCACCACATCCGATGCTGATGATGATGTGGAATAATTCCTAGAACTCAGCATCAGAGTAGTTCCTCCGCCATATACAGCGGCCGATATTCCTTCCAAAGAACCAACCGCTGCCAATATAAATAATAATCCACTGAAAGAAGGAAGCTTCCTTCGACTTCGTCTTCGTCTGATTGGGTTTTTCTCCAAATCGAAACGAAGCGATTCGCGCAAGATCACCAGAAAACTGAGAATTTGAGCCATTTTTTTACTACCGATCGTTCGTTTGAAGGATCGCTAAGCATAACCCACAAAAAATGCCGATAAACAGTAAACAAGAACGAGATCTATATACAACACTGGTATTCCTTTGGGATCTTTTTTTTTATTTTTTTTACTGTTAAATACTATAAACACAATTTATTTCGCGATCACATGCGAAAGCCCTTCTCATATATTTTTCATTCAATACACACTATAGACCAAACAAGTGATCCTCTACTTGACACTTGATGCTTCATTCTTAATTTTTCACTTAAAAACACGAGGATATTTTTTATTCGTACTACGAGCAATCAATTAAAATGCCACCCGAAACGAAAGACTTCCAGAGCAGGAACTCCCTCGGAAACCAAAACAAAGGATCTGCACGATCGTTTACACTGAGATGCGACTTAATAAACCGAGCTGCCAAAGGAGCACAAACTATCAAATGTTGGTAATTAACAACATGACATCTCTCCCCGATGGAGATGCTATCATCATTGCTTCACATCACATCAGAATCACCAGGCCCCCGACAATGACGGCGACGACGACGACAACGACGATGACGATCCATTCATTGTATCAGAACATCTGGCAGAAACTGCAACCAGTGGTGTGGTGCAGCACTGTTGGCGATCTTGACTCTTGAGTGAAAAATTCTGCAGCAATCTTGCAGCAGGAGCAGCACCCCTGGCTTGGTTTTTAAAGAGTTATGATTCACCTCGTTTGCTAATTTTTTTTTTTGATTTTATCCTCGCCTGCGATCTACAAGAACGGTTAAAAAGATGATATCACGATCGATTGTCATCCGGTCGAGCGATTGCGATTGCGATTAAGATAGTTAACCGATATTTTGTTTTTCTGAAATGAGTTATCCCTCTTACGATGGAGTAAATAAAAAAAAAGTACTCAATCACTTTTGATTTTTATTGCTATTTTCAAAGAAACCGATACGACGACATTCGATTGAAGTAGGTACGCAACGTCCGAAAATTTGTGTATCACAACAAGGAGGCATAACAACGATCGAGAAGAGAAGCGCAAACAACACCCACTCTTGGGAAAAACTCGAAGAAGACTGATCGCGGCACGACCATTTTGATGTTGTGTTAGGTATGAGTTCGAAATGGTTGTAGGTTTTTGTGTATGAAGTTGGATTGAACGTGTTTTACGGTTTGATGGCAGAAATAGGGTTGCCATGAGGACGAAATTGGTTTGTCTTGTTACATTAGTCAGTCTGAGATACAGAGTTTATTTAGCAACTTTTTAGCTTTTTTTTTTAAGAACAATGACAGGAATTGAGTTTAAATCAACAATCAGTTTTCCTGAACCAATAGAGCACATAATCACTTAAGACGATTTCTTGAAAAAAACTAAGGATTGACTTTGAGCTGCTCAAGAATTCAAACCGCAGGCTTTTCAAAAAATGCAGCGTGAGAGCAAGTCTAGCAAGAGTTGTCAAAAGAAAGTCAATCAATGGGCGGGTTCCACATTCTCGGGACTAGGTAGTCAAACGTTTCTAATTGGTCGAGAGATTCAATTTTGAATTAAAGTAAGGCACTTTGAGGTAGTGGACTGGATTTAAAGGTAAAAAAAATCTCGCTACCTTTTGAGTCAATGTGCAAATTGTCAACAAATTTTTGCCGTTCCAAATGTTAGGCCTTACCTATGAAACACTGAGATGTTGTGGGGATTTTCGTTATCTATAAATTGAAGAGGGTCGATGAGAGAACCCCTCCATGCGGTAAACCTTGCTTAATTTTTCTGTGTTATGATTTATTGTTCCGAAATTCGATGTAGAACTTCCCGCTATTAAGGTAGCTGGCACGTCATCGTTGCTCGGAGCTTGACAGGTGTCATTCTAGGATGTCTTTACGTAATCTAGGTCAAAAATGACCGTAAGATCACAGGGACGCTGTGGGTTGGTTGATTTGTGATCTTCAGGCTGTGCTTGTGCTGCGCTGCTTGCGGCAACCGTGTTGGTGCTTACTCGAGTTTAGAATTTATCTAAGAAAGTGGTATAGTGATTCGTGTATTCTCGCAATTGGAGACATGAGAGAAAATGGTCGATAGAAGAATTCTTGGTCCGCCGCTTTGCCTGTCGTAGTGCAATGATTCTCCCCACTTTCCCAGGGTCAAAGATCTTCAATATCTGCAGGCAAATGTTAAAAAATTGCGTGAGGCAGGAGATACCTTTTAAGCCCAGACATCATGTGTCCAGTGTCTTTTGACGGTTTCGTTCTGTGTACATTATAACTGATACGTCTCTTGAGGGAAGTATAGTACGTAGGGGTTGCCTTGCATAAGACTGCGTAATTTCCTTATAGTAGTTGGCTTATTCCTGCTGTAATGTAATGGTTACGAACAGAACAGTGAAAAACATTTCCTGGAACAATCATGTTGTCTGTTGGCGATGAATGTTACGCCTCTACGTCCGGAATCGACCCAGGATCCCCCTGGTCAAAGATTGTCAACGCTCAACTACGACATTCGTGCATACTCAGACTCTTTTCATATTCGCGACTGGTTTCGGCCAAAACCTGAAATTCCAAAACAAGGCTTAGAGAGAATAGAGGAATTTCTTCTCCTCTTTCTGCATCCTTGGTCAGCTTCCATTGACGATTGAGAATCTTACGAATATAATTATAATTGTGTGGTGTAGCTCCACGAATGTCGATAAGAAGTCCGTGGGATTCTTGATGAAATAAGAAACGCTGTTCAAACAATTCAAGTTCAAAGAAAAGTTCAACAACCCATCCATCACAAACACGAATTGAACGCATTAAGTGATAATTAAATTACGATACAACTACTTTCGTAGGCCTATTGCCACTAGTCATAATCATAACACTGCGATCACGTTTCCTCTCTCTCTCTCTTAAAATCATGCTACGATCGTTTTATTTTTCGGCTTTAACCCTCACCTTCGGTTCAACAGAGTTCAGACGAGAAAGTGTTATGTTCATGTGCATTAACCCTTCGTCATCTTACATCACACAGATTTTTATTATAGCCTTACACGAATGATAGAACCATAAGTCAAGATGTTACATGCTCTGAAATGAACTCATTATTTGCTTATCTCATTACAGCCATGTTTTGTTTATGCGCGCGGTCTAATTTGTTAATTTAATTTACAATTCAGTTCAAAAACGAGACGTGCGCCATTAGTCCCGTGATCGCGGAACTTATTTCCTACGCATACGAGTAGTTTAGTGTACTCAGTCTTCAATTATGCAAAGCAGACGAATAGATTAGGGTTCACTGGACTTCAAAGATTAGAAACCCCCTTATCACTTGCATCATAAACGCCAGATGTTTTTTTTTTTATAAATTTCTTTGCCAAAAGACGACAATTTATTGTAGAATTTAACAAAAAGAAATAATAATAAGGAAATTTGTTTAGTTACAATATTGGGACATGGGAATAGGAAGGCAACACATCTAAAAGGCAAACAAATCCACACTCGGTGGGGTCAACTTTAAAACTAAAATAATTTCTAAAAGAAATTTCTAAATATCCTAACCACAGCCTGTACCCATCGCGGTACTGGTCTTGTGGTTATTTCTGTCTCTGCCGTTGACCCTAAACTGTATAATTTATCAGCCTCTTCTTGAAGTCGACTCTGTAACGACTTGTTTGCCGTTACCAGGCACACTTGTGTTTCCAGATCTCGATTCACAGATCGTTCGCCAAAATTCGAAGAACCTATAAGCGTGAGATTGGGATAAACTGAATTCGGAAGGTAGTACCTGCAAAGGAAAGTAATTTTATAATATCGAATGGGAATCGTTTTAATAGAATCATACCACAAGCCTTTGGCGTGATAGCTCCAGCCTTCCTTTTCGTATTCGAAGAAATTCACTCGGTAGTCCTGTTGAGCTTTGATTAGATTCTCATAAAAGTGTTTGGCTATAAGCGTATATGCGGCTGGAATCCCACCAGCAGGGCCATTAGCACCCTGGAAACCATTTGCCTAAGCAAAACAAACAAACGTTACAATGAAACTGTTTAAGAAAAAAAAACTGAAAGCGCTTACATTTGGATGAGCCATTAAGATACTGCATTGTGCTAGACAATTATTTGTGATTGTGTCCATGTAGTCCTGAGTTAAATTAAAATATCCTGTTGCTAACTTAAGCCTAGAGCCACTCACCGACGAAGAGAGTAGCTCTTTTGTAACGACGCTATCGTGATGGATACCAATTTGACCCATTTCGATAAGAGGAAATATCCATGTGTCTGCATCTAAAACAGTAAAATAAAATAAAAAAAACTCGTAAATTTTAATTGCAGTCATCGTTAAACACAAGTGAGGGTGTCACGAACTGTTTTGTCTTTGGAACGAGATAAGATTAGTCACCAGGGTACGATTTTTGTCACTCCAATGTCAATGGTTATCAGCAGAAAAGGATTATCGAAATTATACACAAGAGCAACTAGAAAATAGAGGGGAATAAAAAGCCAATTTTGCATGCGAAACATGATTTACTTCATCATGTTTGTTGGAACCTGCTGAATGCAACAGCATGACCTTAAGTTGAACTTTTATTGAAGCTATAGGCCTGGGGCGATAAAAATACAACATTGGCAATTGAAATTTGCTTCTGTTGATGGGTATGGGTTTAACAGACATCAGTACCTTTGTCCTAGAGTTGTAGTAGTAAAAAGGCGCACTGTAACTAAAGTGTAGCTCGCAGCACTTTATGCAGATTTGTCTACCGCGTATAACACGCACGTGTAGCTGTTGTTAAACACCCCATAAGTTGGTTATCTTCTTTTATGCTAATGTTGCTATTTTATATTAGAGTAATTTAAAGGCGTAATCTTCCTGTTATTCAGATCGTTCAGTCAAATATTGATTCTCTTTTAAGGCATACACCATCCAAGTAAGTATTGCAATTGTTCGCAATCATAGAGAAGACCGTACGTGCCGTTTGCATGCATAGTAAATTGCACTGTATTTATCAACCTAGCAGCGCTTGTAAAATGTTCTCTTCTTCTTCCATAAAGGCGACGTTATGAGCCGGAGTAAAGGGATCTTTCTTTCAGCTTTGGACACCTTTTCGGTCACAAAAGACAGCGAAATTTTTCCCCTACTTCATTTACACTTCACGATAATTGATGTCAGCATCACAAGTTGTTTCGCTATTGATCGTAGATCCCAGATACTTCAGCTGTTCGCACTAGCGAAGCAATTTCCTATTCAAACAAATATCTGGAAATGGCCGGTGTGGTTAGGGAATGCACAGTAACTCGAACAACAAGAAGATAGGGACCTCAACTAACGTAGCGCAACTGGAGAGACCTGGCTCGTAACTGGGAGAGGATTGTTGTTTGAGGGCAAGTTTCACCACGGAGTCTAGCGCCAATATAGAAAGGTGAGGTGCTCGTTGCAGGGACGTTGGATCCTCACTTATAATAGCTCCATCGTCGATCATATAGATCAACATCACACACAACTCGAGCCCTAGAATTATTGCTTCAGCATCCTGGAGTAAAACATTGGGTCAAATGGAGAAGATACAGTGAAAAAGCCGAGTCCCGCTGATTACATTCGCTTGACCTTATTAAGAATGCTTTAAAGTTAGAGCCTACGATTGATGGACCCGGCTAAGGACAGACTATTTTTTGAAACACTAGCCTACTTAATTAATTCATCGTACTAATCAACAAGCCCATCTACTCGGCTCTGAGTTAAACAATCAAATTACCTGGCCAGCAACGCAGTTTCCGATAATCACTAGAATTTTGATGCAAATTAGAACCTAAAGAGTCCAAAGAATCTGAAAATGTTTGGAAAAAATCATGTCATCGGTATTTCAACATGTATTTATTAACGGGGGTCGGTCCCATCACCCAAATTTCATCACTAGCGCTGGTATTATGTAGACAAAAACAAATAAAAAGTAATTACCGCTCACACTCTCAGTAGATTAGAACAGAAGCATCCCTATAACCGTTTGTAAGCTAAACAGATACACAAATGAGAAAACAGGGGATTCCCCCCTCCCGCCGCGTAGAATTGCACAAAAAAGCAATTAAATCTCAAATGGCACAAAACAAACGAACATAAAAAAAAAATTACGTAAATGTAAGTGAAATCTGCGCAAAGCGACACTCAGTACAACGCCTACGTTTTTTGGCCAACTAACCTGGTTTTGTGTCCATGGTCGCCTTCTGCTTGCTGAATATGTCCTGAAAGAAGTCTGTGATTCGTTGTTTCGCCGTCCGCATGAATGCCTCCTTGTCACCTTCGTAGGGCAGTACAGACCAGTTCTGGTGCAGTTCCACTTCAGCATCTTGCCGCACCGATAAGCTGAACTCCTGAACTTTGGCTATGAATTTGGCATAAAAATCTGCCAAGCTCTGATCCTCGATTAGGATATATCGATCCTGGCGATTGGTAAAGTAATCATTGGAGAGATTAGCCCCGCTAATCATCACTGAGTTGTCGAACAGGTACACCTTCATGTGCTGAAGTCCCAATAGCTCGTTCCATCGCGGGGGCGCAAAGCGTTTTGTCATGCCTCGGAGATCTGGTGTATGGTACATCGAAAGCGAGACATTCTTATCGAACTCTTCGAGCAGTGGCATAAGCATTGTCTTAGAGTTCACCTCGCCACGGGTGCCACGAGTAAAATCGAGGAGGACACTTACTTTTAGCGCCTCATTCTGTTGTAGATTTCGCTTTATTGTCTGTACAAAGGCTGTTTCGAGGTGCCCCGTTCCCAGGTAGAGACTAGCGAGGACAATTCGTTCCTTAGCTTCGGCTGACTTCTGGACGAGCGTTTCATAGAACTTGCTCGGCTCGTGAATGATTTTAATTTGATCGCCGTGCAGCGGGAAGCACGGTGTGTGTGAATACAGCCACGAGAGGCTTTCGAGTCCCGGTGAGCCGAAGCTATGCGTGATCTTTGGTGAGTTAAAGATGAAGTCGGGCGTCACGGTAAACTGCTGGTCCACAAACGTTGCGAAGAAACGTCGAAACATTTTGCTGCTTTTTGGATTTTTTTTGAATAAATGTTATCAATTCGCTTGTGAGATGTTATCGATAGAAAATTGAGATTGTTTTTGGTTTGTTTTAACTGTTTTTCATTGTTAAAAAGATTTATTTCAAAGTTTTGTGTCGAGAAATTGTGTGGGGAAAATGATTTAAAGAACGCAAATCTGAGGAAAAATGTAATTTCGTTGCGAAAGCGACGGGGAAGGAGAAAAACTGACAACTGATAGTCGTCGTATGTCGAGCATGCTCGACGGTGAAACAGCTGTTTTCTGATTTTGACAGTTTACATGTTGCATGTGCGTGATTTGTAGCCAATTAGGGTTCGTTTACATGAAAGCCGACATGGAATTCGGTGGAGTACAACGTAAAGAGAATTGATGACAGGAACTAATCCCAAAATGGCTCTGTTATATTTGTTGTATTACTAGACATGATAGAGTTTTTTTTGATGCATAAAAACCCTACGACGGAGAAGACGTTTCTTATTTGTGCATGCCAAAGGGGACTATGAATACCCTTATTCTGCTAATCAAAAACATGGGCAGTTGGGAATGAGATGAAGAAGAACAGAGGAGATGTTGATGAGTTTTAGTTTGGAATGCTTGAAGGTTGTCATAACGAGCAAAGGCAGAGCTAGATAGATTGTTCCACATACTGACTGTCTATATTTGACAGTATGCCCAAGGTTGGGCTTAAGAATGAATTATTTTGCGTCCAAAGCATGGCGCGTGTTGGGAGCAGAATTTGGGTAAAAACACATTTTGACGCCTTTTTTTACGATAAAGCGTAAAAGACTCTTGAGAGAAAGGAGTAGCTGATAGCGAACCATCATCGCTGAAGGTATGCTTTGCAATTCTGTCCATGGTGGCGCCCAATGGTCGTCTCGTGATTAAAAAACTGCGATTTTGGTGAATAGGTTCAGTTTGCTTTTTATCAGATCGCTGTTCGCCACCGAAGCACTGAAACTTTCACGCAATAACTACCCATGATCCATTCTTTCTCGTCTTTTTCTCAGTAAGATTTGAAACAACGAATCCTGCAAACTGGAGCTATTGCAAATACGGCATCCAATTATTTTGTTCACACTTTTTGAACACAACCCCTCCCCTCACGTAACGTTATTCTAATCTCTTCCCAAGACGTTACGTCGCTGACAGACGTTCTACCAGTGAAACGTCATTCGTTTTGTTGGGGGGGTGCAGCAAGACGAAATGACAAAAGTTTTCACGACAAACGTCAAATTTTCTTTCAGTTTTTGGTTCTTTCAACTTTATTTTTGCTCAGTGTTTCCTCTAATTAAAGTGTAAATTTGTTACTAAAACTGTTTCTATTTGTGCCACTAAAAATGAATAGAACTCTGCATCTGTTGTTCCTGCTTCTGCTCCAGTTGATACTTTGTGGTAAGTGTACTACTTGTTTTGGGATTCTTACCAGAATCCATGTCACTAAAAAGGAATTGCCCTCCAGTAGGCGTCATTCGCGTACCTGTGTCCCTCTACCCCGCACACTCATCCACAATCATACTGTGCTTGCTTGCAAATTTCAAAGAAAATCCACTTCGCGCCGAAGGTTTTGTCGCAAAATGTTATTCACCGCATAAATCTGTTGCGAGGTTTTTATGTCCCTCTTGGCCAGTGGCCAACTATTTGACCCACAATTCAGTAAATTCTTAACATAAATCAATGACTCCATCGAAATTGGTGGACTTCTGGCTGTGTGAAATGACTCATTTTGGATGCATCAGCATCTGTTTGGTACCTATTCCTGTCGAGTGGCCATGAAGTTGCTACCTACTTATCGTGGGTGCAGGAGATTACACCCATGGGTGGGTGGGCTTATGATGAGATTTTTCTTTTATTTTTAGGCACTTTCTTGATTAGGTGGCTTCTTTTTAAGCGAATTATCTGCCTCAGTCTAATGCTAGTTGAGCTAAAGACGTATTGCTCGACCACATGTGGTCTAGCGAGTGATAAATCCAAATGCGTCCTCTCTACAATGTTGCATTAGAAAATGGTTGCGTCTTTGCGAATAAATTCCTCTTAATAACAACAATTGTGCAACAGAAACATTAGGTACTTTGTTTTGTAGCAGATTACTGTATGTAACTTTCTCTCTACCCACTGAGTACTTGATTTTCTTTGTTGTTTAGCGGCCGTCACACTGAAATGAGGTACTTTTTTTCGCTTGAGTATATTGTAATCGCATAATAGGAAGCCTAATGCTGTGGTTTGTGAGCTTAAATGAGGTTTGGCATCGAGTATATCACTGAATACAACGATAGACGCGTTTATGAATATAATTTGAAAAGTATTTCGGTGATTTGTTATCGCTATGAACGCCTGTAATTTTGTACCAAATAATAGTGAGGCACAAAAATTAGTTTCATCAAGCAGTACAGTAGAATCTCCATGTTTACCCTTGCTTTTGGGTATAAACTTAATGGCAAACCCGTAAGTATTCGAAGAATAGAGCGTAGTGCATTCATTTTACCAGAGAAAGACCTGCATATTGTCTTCATAGAACAACAGAGTCTCTTGAAGGTAATAAAACTTAATTGGAAAGCACTCAGCGCACAAGCGTTCCTGAGAAATATATAGAACTCATTGGAGCATCTTAGCTCTCTCTTTCCTGTTCAGGTTGGCGTACACCATAGTCAGAGGGAATCTTAAACCAAGATACGCTCTGGTCCGAGTAGCCAATTAGGAAAGGGTTACGCAACAGAGCTGAACCATTGCCGGAAACCGCACATGATGGCGAGAAGAGAATAAACGCCTTTAGAAAATGAGGTGCTACGACTACAGAAGATCGTTCCATAGCAATTGGTAGTGGCTTAGCTTATCCATTTCATAAAAACAGTTTTACATTCGATTTTCTAAATAATCCAGGTGTCTGCTGGGGTAAATGTGTCGGTGTAGGCCTCTATATTCAAGCATTGTTAACATATTTAATCTTAGCAGTATAGAAGTGTCTCGCGGAGTATATAACTTCGTCCTTGACTTCAAGACAGCATGTCTGACCTCGCTCTTTTGACGTCGGTATGTTGAAATACCTAAATTGTACCCTACATTGAGTTTCATCTGACCACGGCCTCTGTATGCGGTTTCCTTCTTGCTTGCTACTTTCTTCCCATACTCTTTTCCGATTGATTATGTTGAATATTTGGGCATATTCATGGAGCTTTTACTTCGCTGCGCATTGGGACCTCTAAGCAGCTCTCGAATACTAAATTTAGAATCTCTTATCTTTCCACAAACGAAACTCTAAATTATTTTTTCTTATAGCTTACATTCCAGTGAGTGCGGAAAGAACTCATGAAAAGATGTACGAAGCGATAAGTGGTGCGAGTTGTTTTCGACGTTTGAATGGAACACACCAAACCGGTTGTTCGTGTAAGTTTAAAACAACTCCAATCGACAGACTCTTCTTGAATACTAATAGCCTTGTATTTTTAGCGACATCATCCGGTTCTGTAGGCGTTCTTCATGTAGTCAAATCGGTAGAGGATTTTGATTTTCTCTTAAATAATCCACCATCACCGCCCTATGCGCCGGTAGTGCCACCACCTCTGTTCACTCGCACCAATATGCTACGACTAAAGAACGAAGGCGGTGCAAACATCTCGGTTGTGCTGGTGGTCACTCGAACAGAAAATATGACACAATTCAGCCACGAGTCGACGTGTCCCAATCAATACAGCAACATTAACAATGACAGTTGTGATGCCACACGACCAGAAACCCTTTGGAATCCTGCCGGCACTGGCCTCCTGCATGAAGACTTTCCATTTCCCATCTATTACATCGCAGATCCAGATGAGAAGAAGAAGATCCTCGAATGTTTTGAGAAATTCAATAATTTCGATTATACTACGCACGCCACGCGATCTTTGTGCAGCGTTGAAGTGAATACCTTTATGTCGGCCGCTGTCAGCTCAGAAGTGTGCATACGAAGGACGAATTTTATAAACAGCCTCAGCCACCAGAGGTACTGTGATCCGTTGGAAGGAAGGAATATATACGCGACACTTTTTCCCCGGAATAGTACGGTGGAAAAGCGAGACATTGACCCGGCGGAGAAGTTTATTATGGTGACGACGCGATTGGATACGACTTCGATGTTCGATGGACTTGGATTGGGCGCCATGGATTCTCTAGTATCGTATGCGACTCTGGTTAATGTCGCCCACATGCTGGCGAGACTGTTGCCACAGCGTAAAAATGAAAAGTACAACATTCTCTTTGTCGTCTTCAATGGAGAGTCATATGATTACATTGGCTCACAGCGGCTTGTGTACGACATCGAGAATAAGGCATTCCCAACTCCTAGTACGCGTACGAGTCCGATAGACTTTGAAAATATCGCTCTGATGATCGACATCGGCACGTTAGATGATACGAGTGAAATAAATCTTCATTCGTTGCAAAATAATCCCTTGGCGTCTGAGTTCCTCGGCAAGGCTCGAAACTACTCAGCGGAATACAATCTGAAGGTGAAGTTCAACACGGTGGTGAGCGAGAATTTGCCACCAACTTCAGCGCAGTCGTTTTTGCGTGCGAATCTGTCCTTCCCTGCGGTGATTTTGAACTCGAAACCGTTGAATAAATTCTATCACTCGATCTATGACGATAGCTGGAATATTGGCTTCAACTATGGCAACACCTCAATGGATTTCAGTGTATTGATGGAGAATGAGCTGGCGCGCGATCATTTCCAAGTGGATTCGGTGCAAATGAAAATAAGAAACGTTTCGTCTGCCCTGGCGCTGGGATTGTATGAAATGTTGTCGGGACAAGTATACGATGGAAATAAGCTGGCGAATCCGATTTTGGTCGATGAGTTCTTGTTTTGTTTTTTGAATTCAGCCGATTGTCCGCTGTTTAAGGCCGGCTCGTATCCTGGTACTCAAGTGAGGCTACCCATTCCGCCATTAAGGTAGGTCTTTCGAGTTGTTTGTCAGGTTGTTACGTTCATTTTGGTTTTTAAAGGTACATAAGTGTCCAAGGTGCATCACAAGAAGCATCTGGTTGGTCTTATCGAGTGTTGGGCTACATTCTGTCGCAGAAAATCACAGAGGCTAACAAGGACAACTGCACATATCTACCGCTGCATTGGTTCGCGGGATACGACGGCAAAGGCGAATGCCGACTCACAACACACAACTATAGTGTGGCTATGAGTCCAGCGTTTTTAATTGATGGTGAGTTTTGATTCTATTTGTGGGGCCTTGGCTTAGTACTTAGTACTTTTTGTTTCTTAGATTACGATTGGAAATCTGGCAAATACTCGACTTGGACTGAATCAACCTGGCGAGCATTCAGTGCAAGAATATTCCTGAGACCGTCCAAAGCACACGAAACGTTAACTCTCGCAATTGGTATTGTTGTGGGTATATTATCATTTTGCATAGTCTACTTACTAAACAGTAGATCAGAGGTTCTATTCGAAGACGCTCCAACGAGATCCTCGTAAGTTTCACTTCACATAAAAACTATTCTCTCCTAACAAACGGTCTTAGTTATACAGATTTCTTATTATTTTGTTTGTGTATAGATTGTAGCTCATTTTCATCATCTTATCTTCTTCCTCCCTTCTCTCATTTAGGATAACGGAACCGGCGGCTTGTTAGTAATAATAAAAAATAAAAAAAACTTAACAGAAAGACTGCCCTTACTTAGGCGAAACTTGTGTAAAATAGTTCTTAAGTATTACATTCTTATTATGTCATTTCCATTATGAGTTCTCTTCTATTCTAAATAGTAACTGATTTTATTTTATATTCTCTCTCTCTCTCATATTCCATCCTAGAAAAAAAAAGAAAAACAAATGCTTATTTGTAGTCTCTTACGCTTCAAAATGAAAAAAGACAAAATTTGTACTTTGTACTCATTCGAGAAACGAATTTAACACATAACATTGCAACGCCCCCCATACACATTTACATTTATGATATTTTAGTATATGATTTAAACGAAAACAAAAACAAAAGAAGAACCTATAGAAAGTAAGCTGGTAGGGTTATAGAGTTAAACCGATGAACACATGACCGAATTGATAGAATTGTAGTTGAATTTTGAATTGTCAGAGAAGTGCATAGCAACTGACGAACTAATTAATAAAAAGAAAATAGAAAATAGAATGCTTCTTACAGTGATGGCTTTGAAAGGAAGTCTGGAAATGTTTATAAATATGAATTTTTGTATTGATAAAGCTTTGCAGCTGTGGAAATCGCTATGAGGAATAGACCACAAGTATCCTTTATTAAATGCTGAATAAAAGACAACAGCCCACATACACCATACACATCCATTTACCAAAAAAAAAAAAATCAAAACAAAATTAACGAATAAAAAAAGAATTTAATTTTTTATTTTATATTTTAGACTCCTGGGCTATGAAGAACAGTGATGGCGTGTTGTAGTTTTATTAGAATGCACGAACATTTGGTGGAACAAAAGTTTATGGTTATGGCTTTGTGAAGAATGAATCGATTGATTGGTTATTGAGACGTTGAGTAGTTATGTATGTATTGTTTTGTTTTTATTATTTTATTCATTTCGATCCTTGTTGTCATGTTTTTGTGTTTCATTTATTTCGTAGTTCTAGTTTTAATGAGTACATTTTTGTAGGCATACAACACTTTTACTTTCCAATTAAGACTTGACAACTTTTTTGCTAAATAAAACGCAAACCATTTGAGATATTTCAAAAACTTTGTTATCGGCTAGAAGTGAATGGAACTGGACTTCGTTCATATGGTCACCGTGGGCACATTTGCAGCGGTCGATTCGTTGGACCCAATTTTCAACGAATCGGCCACACATTTTGGCCGAAACGACTGCTATTTCGCGTTCACTGTTGGCAACATCGTCGGCTTGTTGGCATAAACCAATGACTTAACGTAGGCCCACATTATGCGGCCAATCTAGAGATAACACGCTCACAATTCTTATTCTTTAATAAATCGATTGTAACGTGTGCTGGCTTGTGGCACCATCCTGTTAAAACCACATGTCGTCCAAGTACATATCTTCCAATTTGGGCCAAAAATAATCGGTAATCATGGGGCGATAACGCCGGCCATTGACAGTAACGTGACGATCGTTATCGTCGAAGAAAAAATATGGCCCAATAACGCACCAAACAGTGGTGGTTCAGATTTTCACCCGACCAATTTGAGCCAAAAATGAACTTTGTCACTGAAGATGATCTTGCGATGAAATTCATCATCTTGGCGTATCTTTCCCAGAACCATGGTCCATCGGCTTAAATTCTTGAGTTAGCTTCATCTTGTGTGGGTGTAAACAAAGATCCTTACGCAAAATACGCCATTATGTGGTCTGAGCGATGCCCAATTATTGAGAATGCCGTGGAATTGACTGATTTAGATCGTTTTCTACGGACGCCTGAACGGCAGTGATATTTTCGACACTTCGACCAACCCGTTGTCTCACTGACACGGCAACATCACACAACGAATATGTAGATTCAAGTTATTGGCACTAAACTTGTTATTGCCTGTCACAAATAACCACATAATGGTATAATAACCTCACTTTTCCACTTTCATTTATGCTCTCGATCCTTGTGCTTGGGTAAATGGGGCAACGGACCACAAAATAGTAGGTTTTTTTGTGTTGCCTGTCTTCTAGGGCGAGAACTACGATCGAAAATTGGAGTTAACGCTCTTAAAGTTGCGATCACCGACTCCGACGACGATTTTCGGTAGAACATTTTTTATAATTTGTAGACGTTGCTCGTTCGTGTACTTTGCCATGAAGAAAATGTTGAGTTTACTGAATAAATTGACAGTGACAGTTTGATGTTTAGTGAAAGAGTGCGTTCACAAATGAAATTCAAAGTTGTCAAGTCCCTATTGGAAAATCCTTTAGTTCGGGTTGTATCTGATTCTCAAATAATAGCCAATCGTTGCAGTTAGTTTGGACCTTTCTTCGTTGCACGGACACATGAAGACACAATATGTTGCATTACATTAAGCTGATCGACTTTATACAAGCACTCAAAGTGATTGAGGCCTTGATTCCCTATTTAGTTCAAGTTTTGTAGTTGCCATGACTCAATGGTTAGTGCGTTGGACTATTGAGCATGGGGTTACAGGTTCTGATACCATTCACGTTTTTTCAAGCCCCACTTGTGTGTTTCTGATAAACATCCAAGAGCATAGTGTCTTGAGAAAGCTTCTTTAAAATTCTCTGCCCTTCGGATGTGACAAAAGACTGTAGGTTCTTTCTCAATGTACACCGCGCACAATATCAATATTTATGAGAAGCTAGTCCTTGATTGCCTATAGGCTGCTTACAGCCTCATTTTATTGTTCTTAATATGTTCTAGTTACCATAGATGTGCAGCCGATTTCATTGTATCCTCCTCCAATCCAAAGGGAAGATGGAGTTGCGAAAACCTACAGCTACTAGAAATTACTGTCCAATGCCGTACCTATTCTTAAAAAAAAAACAAAAATTTTCAAGAGTTATTCCACGCAGAGGGTGCAATAGGCAGATCTCTTAGTATAGGAGAGGAGATTTTTTGTTTATTTAACGAAGTTAATCCAAATAAGCGCTACGGGTCCATTCTACTCTATGAAAAGACCTAGTTGACAATAGTTAAGAAACTTTACTTATTTATATAATGTGCTCCAGGCCCTTGAAAACTATTCGGTTCTCTATGAATTGGTGGCTAAAGAAGCGAACATACTATCTAGTGCATCTGTGCCAACTTTTCGAGCCAAGAAACCGCGAAGTTGTTACAGATTTCCAAATTGTTAATGTTGTGCTTCACTCCGTATTCCCAAATAATGGGCAGAACTAATTAGCTTCCACATCGTCGGCGTATATTCGCAATTTGCCTATTTCGCCCTATTTGCATGTTTTGCACACTGTTTCTGCGCAAAAGGCTTTTGGAAGAAGTCACATACTGCAGTTCTCGGAAAGACCTTCATTTTTAAGCATTTTTTTTCTTAATCATTCTGTAACTTTGTCAGAAGAGTTTTAACTTGATTGTAGTAATTAATATGGCTTCGATGGCTGATTGCCTCTCTACGTAGATCTGTAAAAGGTTTCTTTGCTGTTAGGGAGGATAGTTCCCTGCAGGTCAGAGAATAGTCAGGCTATTCCAAGGACTTCGGCTTATGCATGTTTGGAGAGGCTATCACAATATTTAGTAAGTTCAAACCTTTCAATCGGGCGGCATACAACAACAACGCTGTGTGGCATTCTTTTCGAAGTTTTGCGACGCCTTTAAGCTTTCTCCAAGATTGATTCCACTTCAACTTTTCTGCGCTGTAGTTAGAAGTGCTCAAGTGGCTTCTGCTTCTAGATTATGGGTCATCATATGGTGGTAAATTATCCGATGTGAAACTAGGCGTACTTCTTCAGCGTAGACTAAGTGTTTAAGGTACGATGTCATTGCCCATCGAATTCTTCTGTCTGTTTCCGCTAATACTGCACGTAGTACATCAGTAATAACAAACGACGGTGATAGTATCCACCCTTGACGTATCCCATTTCGGACGTCAAATTACCTTGACTCTTTACTATTGTGTAGCGTTGATGGCAGTTATGAGTTTTTCATGGATGTCTCCTCTTCTCTAAACCAACTAGATAGCAGCTCAAGTGAAACTGTCTAAAGCTTACCTGAAGTCGATAATAAGTAGATAAAGCGGTGACTGATTGATTAAGCCTGCCTGTTTGACATCAAATGTTCTTTAATTCGGTCCCTAGCACCGGTGATTACATTACATTACTTTTTCTGATAATTTTCTAAGCGCTTAAAGTTTGCTTCAGAAAATAAGACTCTTTCCTTTATTTAAAGTAACGACTTGACACAAAGTTCCACAAAAAATATTCATGCATCTATTCTGACCAATACATTAATAATTTAACCTCCCCTTTACTGTTCTTAATAGTTTCGGAGCTAAGCCATATTTAAAAAAGAAAAGAAAAATACAATAAAACAAAACCAATTAAACCAACAAGAGTCCTAACCAGATATACAAATTAATATTAAAAATGCATTCGTTAAAAGTAAAATTAAAAAAAATAATAATAATAATATATCTTGTACCACAAATAATTATAAATTCAGTGTAAATTAAAAAAGAAAGAAATATTTAAATTAATTAACACTATTATAAACGTGTACCATTTGAAAAATATAAGAAATCCTTACAAAGATCAAATTAAAACAACAAAAAAGACAAATATTAATCTATATATTTTTTTTTTTTTTACTAAAACTAATATAAATAATATTTAACTTCTAATAATTGTATATAAATTGATATTTTTTAAATCCAATTAAATACTTAGGAATTTTTGTTGCTGCAATATATCAATCATTCTTCAAATATTGATTTCATCTCTCTTAAAGGAAAAAAGGATATATATTGAACCAAGTACCTAATTTGTTCCTTCCAAAAAGGAAGAAAAACTCATTTCTTTTCGAAATTTTTCTTAATTTTTATATTGCAGCGGCTTTAAATTAGAATTTAATACATAATTGATATTTAATGACATTTAATTTTTTTTCTTATAATTATTATAAATGTAATAAGGATAATATTAAAATTAAAATAAATAAACAAAGCTGTTTTTTGTAAAATATTAAAACAAAGTTCATAAACCAATTGCTATAAATAAATAAAAACAAAAAAAAACCTGCAAAACTAGTTATGCCTTACATTTTTTATTTTTCGTCCTAAATTTTTGCACAGTTAACAGAAATTTGGTAGACTAAACTTGAGGGAAAAGCTACTTTCAAACAAGATGTGATGGATACGTTGGTAGATGAAGGGAATGGATAACTGCGTAAGAACAAAACCAATGGCTACTTGATTACGTTGGAAGTAAGTGGCAAAAGCAAAAATAGGTTTAGCGATAAACGAGGGCAAAACCAAGTAGTATATGCTGTCAACAAGAAGAGACAATTAACACCGACAAAATTGATAAAACGTAACAGTGGGCAGTTACAACTTCGAGGTAGTAAAGGACTTTGTCTTTGAGTCTTAGAATCAAACCCGTAGGGACGACGCAGTAGAGGGCCTCCTCGTCGCAGGTGGCGCGTACACGTTGAAGGGGACTTCGACCAACTTAGATTGCGCGATCGGAGGCAATTAGTTAAAGATCGAGATAAGTGGAGATTCTTGTTGGCTGAGGCCCAGGTTCACCCCGAGCTGTAGTGCCATACAAAAAGAAGTAAAAAAACACAATTAACTAAATAAAATAAATGTAAAATTACAAAGAAAATCATAGGACCAAATGCAAACGTTTGCGTACCTAATAATTATTGAAAGCATTTGTGTATACGTTCAGCGATGTTTATTTTACTACCATTGCTACCATTTTGCCTGCCATGCTACCTACTACCACATTGCATTCACTACTACTATTTGAAAAGCTGTACAAAGATAGTTCCGCTTGATATTGCAAAGGCATTTGACAGAGTTTGGCATCAGGCTCTTTTGTCGAAAATGCGTGCATTTGGTATCGACGAGTCTTTTCTTCAATGAACTACCTTTCGGGGAGTTCAATACAAGTTGTTTTAGATGGCTACAAGTCTGATACCCACCAGAGGTGTTCCCCAGGGCTCTGTTCTCTCTCCGTCTCTCTTTCTCATTTCTATAAATGATCTGAAAGAAAGAGAGAGCTAAAATTACGAAAAAGTAAACGAACGGGTTGAACAAGAAAAAAGCTGAAAATACAGTGGTTTGACAGCTTTGACAGTTTTCATTAACCAGTCCACAGAAATTTCTTGCACTAAAATTCGTAGCATGGGGAAATTTCTAACTCTCGTGAGTGCTCTCTTCTGCGAAAAACTACGAAAATTCTCCGTACGTAAAAATTCGCTGTTTTGGGAGGGTACGCGAACGGACCTAAGAATAATAAAAATTCCATTGATTTAACCTGGGAAATTTGTATCACTGACACCAGATTCTCGAGCCGTTTAAGACCTAGGTTAAAAAACAAAGAAATAAAACAATCACCATTCCATACACAGTTTTAAAATATATTTTAGAAAACTTCTACAAACAGCAGCGGTATAAATAAATTTATCTACGATTTCACTATTTTCAAGGAACATTTTTATTTAAAATAAAAAATCTTACTCAAATGTATTTGCTATATCAAATGGTCTGCCTAAAATAAAACTATTCTTTACAAGTCTTTTCATTTCTTCAAGGTACACCCGTTCCAAGAGCATTTCAACGTTCCAATAATGGAATGCCAATGTCAAAGTCAAACTACTTTACAGGAAGTAATCCTTTGTCTTTTAAATTCATTATAGAATCCGCAATCACTTTTGCTGAAGATTTTAAATAGCCACCACTTAGGAGCATCACTATTGGAATTTTACTACGAATGCATGTTGAGAAGACGTACTCGTCGCGATCGATAACACCCTGTGTTTGAGGATTTATATAGATTTTTTAGGTTAAAAAGTATTGTACCAACCTGCGGCGTGATGGACAAAAGACCCAGTGAGTCACCTTTAAGGATATCTGTTCCAGCATTATAGACAATAAAGTCGGGTTGGAATTTTTCGATGGAGTCTTGTAGGGATCTATAAATAAATATGTAACAAGAGGTCTCCGCTTTTGGAGAGTTTTCAACTCACTTAGTTAACTTCTTCATATAAATCGGATCCTCGGTAAATGGTCTCAACTCAATGGCACAACTAATGCCAGCTTTGGCTACAGCATCCTTTGGATATATAGAAGCATTATACATGTCTAAGATGAAGACACTTTTGTTGTTGGTAAAGTCCCTTTCGTGTCCATTACCCTGATGGGCGTCAAGGTCTACAATCATCACCTTAGCTATAAGTTCCTCCTCACGCAATAATTTATGGATCAGAAGAGTTATGTCGGCATATGCACAAAATCCTCCACCACGATACGAACAACAGTGATGAAATCCTCCGCCCAAATTTATAGCCCATCCTGTTTCTAGTGCTAGCTTTCCAGCTAGAATTGAGCCGGCCGTCTGGAAGCGCATTGGCCTTAGATATCCCCGCTGAACAAAGTGATTTGGGACGAGTAGTAGTGGAACTATTTCAGAGATTTTCGCTGCATTGATGCTCCACTAAAGTACTGTGTTATTCAAATAAAGTACACAGCTTAAAGCGAACATACGTACCTTTAGACTATTGATGTACTCCTTTTCGTGTACCTTCAATAGTTCCTCTTTGGTTATCTCTTCTGGGACATGAAACCTACCATCAGCGAGGAGATTTTCTGCCTTCAGTATCTAAGAGAGCAAATTAGATGCCAAACTTTATGCATATGTACTGCTTGCATACCTTTAGAATGTGATGTCCTTTGGCTGCATCAAAAGGATGCAATTTTTGGAGACCACAAAATTTCACGCCATACTGTTTGGAGTACACGAACGGAAGCTTGGATTCTTCATCTCGTCGGACTTCAACGGGAGTTTCATGATGGACTTTTTGTGTGCAAAATTTTCTCATTTCGAAGCCAATACCAATGACGGGGGGAAGTAACTAAGTCGGGAGCACTCACTACTTTAGGGAAACACTTGTTTACTGCTTCGCGATTTGCACTGATTATTGCTGCTGACAGCCAGCTGTTGACGGCTGTTTTTCAAGTTCAAGTTCATCAAGAAAATAATAATCTGGGGTATGAAAGCTCCATGCATTGGGGTAAACTTTTGAAATGAATGCAAACACGCTCAGATGTCAGATGGAAAAGCTTGCTAGTAGATAGTTTTGTTTACAATCCGGTTATCGTGGCGTATGTGGAACTTTTTTCTGTTTGGAATAAGTGCTGCCTAAGTCAGACGATTGTGTAGTTTACTCGCGTGACAAGTTGAGAAATGTAGAAGCCCTCGCCAACGTTCTGCTGTTCGTAGTTGCTAAAGCTTTCATCTCTAAGCGGAGTGTCTACATTTGGATACATTTTGCGAATAAAATTTGAAAATCTAGCTGTTTTCCGCCGAGGGGATACTAGATTTTGGCTAAAAGAAAACTACATTAGGCGCTCGATTCAAACCTTTTCTCTTTTCATGGTCTTCCTCCTGCCGTATTGCTTAGACACCCTGTGTCCTTCCTATGGCAAGTCATTTTCACAATTTTGTTAAGAATACAACGCACATAGGTACCTTCATGGCACTAGAACTTCCACTTTATGGCACTGAAAGTTCAGCACCTTTCTGTGCTTATCTATTGGCGCGTTTAATGCCCTCTAAATCAGTGCCCAACATATTTCGAAATGGTTGTACGTCGTGTGCATAGCGGTGATACTGACACCCGTAGTTCATCATTCGCCTTACAAATCTGGAAGCACTTGCATAAAGAAATTACAGTCTAATCCTTTCAACTCAAACAGACCAACATTAGGTGCGTTAACGTACTCTCCTAAACCAGCAAATTTTTACGAAATTTTACGAAAAAAAAAAAAACGAATTCCTGTTCCCGTACGTCAATGTTTCGTAGTTTTTCGCAGAAGAGAGTGCTCACGGGAGAGTAAGATATTTCTCCATGCTACGAATTTTAGTGCGAAAAAGTTCTGTGGGCTGTTTTATGAAAACTGTCCAAGCTGTCAAACCAGTGTATTTTCAGCTTTTTTTTGTTCAACCCGTTTTAGCTCTCTCTGAGAGAATTCCACTCTTCGAAATTTGATAATCTACGAATTTTAGTGCAAAAAAACGCGAACGGACATATTATGTTGAATTGAAATGTCACGTCTTGCACTAAAGAAGGTTGTCAGTGGGATTCAAGATCCAAAATGGGGTAAAACAAGGCTGCATTTTTTTACCAATATTAGGTCAGTTCCCGTACTGACTAAAACTACGAAAATCTAGCGAATTCCTGTTCCCGTACGTCAAAGTTTCGTTGAGCCCAGGTGAGAGTAAGAACAAGAAATTTCTTTAGGCAAAAATACGAGCTCTGTCAAATATAGGTGTAGTTGGCTGTCAAGTCAAAAAGTGATGTCTAAAAAGTGGACAGCTTTTTTGTTCAACCCATTCCCGTACATTTTTGGAGATTTATCCTTCTCTGAGAGAATTCTAGCTCCACTTTTATACATTTGGCCAGCTGCGAATTTTAGTGCAGAAAGTATAGGAACAGACCTACTATAATTGATGACGTTTTCGTGCAGCTTTATCGATGTTAAACAAAAAAAAATTTATGAGCACTTATGTATATCACAACATGATGTATGCTTACTGTTTCACAGAATTCTAAATCTCCACTAAATGACAACAGATGTGGAGAGGGAGGAAAACACTGTCGAGCTAGAAAGTGTTGCGGCAATACTAATATCACTATTGGAACGAGCTCAAATATGGGTTCCTGGAAAACCGAAACAAAGAGACAGTAGAGGACTTCATGTATCTTTGGAGTATTTTCTCCACCGATGATCTCCACAGATGCAGCACGTGGAGAGTGACCATTAATCTTACAAGAAAGTTACAAATGATTTGCGTACATTGCTAAAGGATTTTCTTGCTCAATCGCTAGCGAAAAAGTCAACCAAAGAACGGCTCAGAAATTTATAGGCACAATCATCCAACATTCGAAGTGGCAGTGACTTGGTGATAGTTTCATAGCTAACTATGCTAAATAATAGACTCCGTTAACTCAGGATGGCAGTATATCAAGGCAGAATATGGCAAAGAACTGTTGAGGGTCGGCAGTTGATAAAAAGCTGGGGAGAACTGCAACACATTGTCAGAAATTGTATACAACGAGGCGTGGGCGTTAAAGAGTTCCTAGGTTCCACAAGGGAGTACGGGACATAAGAAAACGTGAAAAACTGCAGTAGTCCACATTCCTATAATTAAGGGGCACATTTTTGTTGCTTCCTTTAGAATTTCACAAAAAACAGAAAATTGACCAAACTATCTCATTTTGATTTGTTCCAAAGCACTCACCTTCCTTGACTACACTGCATTTTGGTTGATATGGATGCAGACATAATGTTTATCCCTTTAAACAGTACGAGTACCTACTACTTAAAGTAAAAAACTCCCAACGTTTCTATAGTAGTTGTTATTGTCAAACAAACACAATCGGTTTGTAATTTTTTTCTCAAACAGTCGGTCGTTTGTGCTCAGCTCCTCCTTTTTCTTCATTTTCAAAACTCACATATTTTATACGACAGTTTTATAGTAAAAAATATGTTGAAATTTGTAATTGCCACAAAGGAGGACCTCCGCGAGGCGGCTCAAATTCAAAAACGAAAGCAATACGAAGACGAGCGTAAGAAGCGTATTTTCAATGGAAGACAAAGGCTGTTTGGGGTAACCTAGTGAAATATTTAAACAATTCCTTCAATAAATAAAATAACATTTGGCAGCTTGATTATGAAGCCCTAGAGAAGCAAATTGCTGAGAAAAATAAAATCAAGCAAATTGAAGCTGAACGTGAACGCAAGTATAATGAAGAGGCTCAAAGGCAGGCGAATCTGTTGAAAGCCAAGGAGATCGATCAGGAAAAGGTTGTCCAAACATTTTATGATTTTTCGTTCAAAATTGTTTGAACATCTAGTTTAGGTCGTGAAATATCGGAATTTGGATTTGAATTACTACCGTTGCCGTTTTCAACGCAAGGATTTGGCTCGAGAGTATGATCTAAATAATCCGAATATTATCAAGGAAGGCGAACCGGCACGTTTGGCGGATGATGACCCACGACTGGGTATTTCCAGTGCACAGATGTAAGTGGGAGTCAGTATGGGTTATTTCAAATTGTGTAGATCAGTGGTATAAGGTATAAGGATTCGTGTACTCATATCTTTGTTGTTTCACTCGACACGACGACTCGACAGCACAATAGAGTTCGAATGACTTGTGGAACTATATTAGGTCCGTTCGCGTACCCTTCTAAAACAGTGAATTTTTACGAAAATTTACGAATTTTTACGAAAAGCTGTTCGCGTACGAAGAATTTTCCTATTGTCTTCTCAAATTTTGGTAGTGAATGCTCAAAAACGAGAACGGAAAGGCCACACCTTCACATTTCGATGGAGAGTTTCTCCCTTATGAAAGATAGTCACCCCAATTCTTGAACTCGAATAGGACAGTCGAATCCGACTACAGTCGCATCTTTTCCGATGAAAGTCGTATTTCACGAACAAATATACGACTTTTTGATAACGTAATGCGACTATGGTCGGATTCGACTGTCTTATTCGAGTTCAAGAATTGGCGTGAGTATTTATTTAGTAGTTGGTCCCTTTAGTTTTACTGAAGTCAGTATCCACTTGTGAAGAATTGATTATTCTTTTGGACAGTGGCCTAGATGAATGGTGTTTTCCGATTCATTAATTCGTGTTGTGCTTGATTGACGTCACAATATGGTTCAGAATCAATGAAAACAGATCCTGAGGTAGCTCTGGTAAGCTCATTCGCAGATTCGTTGTCCTCAAGCACTTGGTGTCCAGGAAGTCAACCGAGTTTTACCTTGTTATGATAGGACTACAATGCGCTAAGTGCCGTTTGGCATTCTATCGCTCTTGATTTCCTTGTATCTTTTAGGAATTGCGTTGAGTATCATTAGATGACCAACTAAATCACCTGGTTTGGACTCAAAGTCTAACTGCCGTATCTAGCATCCAAAGCCATAACTTTTTTTTTTGCGTTAAAAGGTAGGAAAGGAATCTCAAAAGACAAAAGCAACCGTGTGGGACTTCCATTCACTAAATTTACCTTTACTTCTAGGAGATTTCAAGCTCATAGCACTTGTAAGCGTTGGCAGCTCCTTGAGCTGTATTTTGCTGTCGCCTCTGTCTTCGTTGCTTTTTCAAGCCACGGTTTTACTGGCTGCTTTCCAAGCTTCTTGTACGCTCAGCATATGTCTGATGATGTTCTCTGGGGTTAAATCCTTACCCAGTATGTTTGCCAGCAGGTAGCCAGTTGTATATTATGTGTTCCAAATTTTCGACTGCTTCTTTGGACAATAACAGTTGTCTTCAGGCCCAAGTCGGTGAAGTTATGCTTTGAAGCATCCATACCCAGTAAGCTTTAGCCCTCAATGCTTCCTAATGTTACAAAGGTCTATATTTGGGGATCGAAGCAGCCCTACGACAGCTTCTTGGGTTTTCAATAGACCCGTGCCGAAATTGTGTTTGACTGAACCATCCCTGGTCTGATCTGTAATATTATTATGTATGGATGCTGTGGCGTTGCGTTGGGCTTTTTAACCTTCTATTTCCGAAAGAGAAAGTTTGTTCTCTGCTTTTCGGACACGATCCATTCTATTCGCGAGAATCTAGACCTTGTCCACCCGAAGTATACTCTAGGCTGTCACTCTATTCTCCATGCTTCGAAATCTTTGTAAACGTTCGAGTCTGTGTAGCTATTTATAATTTTTTATTTAAAAAGCTTTGCTGGAGAAGATCTTCATCATGCCGAGCGTAAGCGGGCTCAAACCGACCAACAGAGAGCCTGGCTGGAGCAGCAGGTAAGTTATAATATGTTCGTTCCTTAAGAAGTCACGACCACTCATTTGTCATTTGCCAGATGAAAGAAAGACAACAGGCCGAATCAGACCGTCAAAAGGCAGACAATGTCCTTCAGGAATCAATGCAAGCTCGCGATCAACGCTTGCTAGAGATGCAAGCAGCTGAACGAGAAAACCAAAACAAGCTCAAGGAGTCCATTCGACGTTACAACCAACAGCTTGTATGGCATTTCAATCTTTTGTTCTTTATTAAATGGCATATGTAGAATACTCTTTCATAGGCTTATGAGCAAAACGCCAATAAGAAGCTCCTCAAGCAACAAGCACAAGAAGATGATCTAGCCGAGATCTACAATATGCTTACCAGTGATATGCTGACAGAAAATCCCAATGCAGCAAAGAGTAAAACCGATTTATACAAGAAAATTGCTTACATGTATCGAGGCATGACCGACGAAGAGACTGAACAATTCCGTGCCGAACAACATCGACAACTTGAGCAGAATAAGGTAAGTTGGTTCAATTCATCAAACAAGACTCACATAGATTTTCGTTTTTAGAAAAAGAAAGACGAAGAGCAAATGAAGGAGAAAATATGGGAGCAACACGCCATCAATATGGCCAGGGAGCTAACCCTCAAGGAAAGAGAATTAATGAAAGTCGAAAAGTATTGCTCAAAAATGTGCCGTTTTTCATGGATGATTACTTGATTTTCATTCTATTTTTTAGAGAAAAATTGGAGAAGCAATACAAGGACAATATGGCTTTAGCTCAGGAGCAGAAGGCCCGCAAGCAATACATGGACAAGGTAGTCTATCGCAATCAAGCAACCGACGAGTATTGGGGGCAATTCAATCGCACATCGCGTTGAAAGTTTGTTGTTTTTCGCGAAACAAAGAAACAAAATCTATGGTCATATCTGTGTGGATTATAATGCTTTTATATTTTAATAAAAAATAAACGATTAAAAAAGAAGAAGAGACAGCTTTACGTGTACGTATACAAAGTAAGAGATTTATACTTTAGCTTAACTAGTAAATGGGAAAAGTTGGATCTATTTTGAAGTGCCACGCGTACAGGCCGCCTACAATATCCTTGACCAGGCAGTTGTGAAGCTTGCTGCGTAAGTGTTGAACTGCAATCTGTGAGTCGTTACCACGTCGACAAAGGACCACAACTGCAAAGAGAAGGTAAATAAATAGAGAAATGGTAAAATCCGATTGCTGACTTACCTGGGACACTATCATTCCCCACTTTAAGTTGGATATCGCTAAGCTTACTATCGTCTAGTATATGCTTGAGGGGAATGTTTATTGAGTTGTCGAGTCGGCACATTTCAAATTCCACCGGACTTCGAACGTCGATTAGTAAGTGTTGATCTTTTAAGAGGTCCTTGTACTCGAAGACAGACATTCGGTGATTTTCGTGTAAGATCGAAAGTGCAAAGTCCTGAAGCAATAAAGATATTCTTGTGAAAAGGGTTTTGTGGAAAAGTAATTGGCAGAAGGTTTACCTTATCGGATGCACGCATCCCACAAAAGTGTTCGTAGTTAATCAGCCTTGTGACAAACGGATTGTCTGAACAGACGTCGCAGTCTTTTCTCTTTGAACGAAGTTTGATATTACGAAACATTGATTTGATGCCATCGAAGAGTAGTAGGCGACCACTTAGGGTGTCGCCTAGGTCTAGAGCAACTTTGATAGCTTCCAGAGCTTGAAGGGATCCAATAACTCCAGTAACTGGTAGACGAAACAAAAAACAATACAAAAAGTGAGTTTTTATTAGATCAAATCTTCCCCGGTGGATAAAAATGGGATGTAGGGTAGGAAGCCTAGCCGCATACTGAAACATAGCCATCCTCACAACAGTCAAGTTACTATCAAGTGAACTAGCCTTACGGAAAGCAAAGCCTCAGAAGGAAGCAGTTGTGCTGCTCCTGCTGTTAGTCTCTTACTCTTGAAACCACTTGCTTTGAATCTACCAATCTTACCTGCTCCTAAGACACCTCCATCGCCGCAGTTGGTCACAGTTTCTGGTGGCGGTGGTACTGGAAACAAACACCGATAACAAGGACCTCCATTGAAGTTATAAACCGTCAATTGTCCATCGAACTGAAAGATAAAAAAGTTACCAAGTCACAAGATAACAGCTGTGTAGTGTGTACCTGCAATGCACTCCCAGATATAAGTGGCTTGCCCTTAATAACGCAAGCGTCATTCAATAGATATCGTGTCGCAACATTGTCGCTACAGTCCAGTATCACGTCATACTGCTCGACAATCTCCAAAGTGTTGTCACTATTCAACTGTCGATGATAAGTGACAATATTCACACTAGAATTCAGCTTCAGCAGTGCTGACTTAGCTGAAATAACTTTCGGAATGCCGACATACTGCTCCGAGTGCAGTATCTGTCGATGCAGATTATTCTTCTCGACATCATCGTAGTCGACAAGTCCTATGGTACCTGCACCGGCAGCGGCTAAATATTGCGCAGCTGGGCAGCCCAATCCACCGGCTCCGACAATGAGAAACGAGGATTTCTTTAGCTTCAATTGGCCTTGGACGCCACCAAACTCGGGCAAAATCAGCTGACGGCTGTAGCGAGCGATCTCGTCGTTTGTCAATGGCCTTGGTGGCGGCGGCGCACTCTGAAGCTGGAAGGGGGAAATGTGGGTCATTCGAATCGAGTTTTTTGTTTTTTCCTTTCGTTGGTCTCTTACCTGGCGGCGTTTCAATTCGGCGAGTGCATTCTCTTTTTCAATCATTTGCAGACGTAAACGTTCGATTTCGTTTTCTAATTCTTCTTTGATAACATCCATGACGCTGCGATGGAAAATTTCTGCGATTTTATTCAATTATTTGCGATTTATTTTTTCTTGAGGGAAATTTTCACTCGCACCTGCTACAAACAATCGCCGACACAAATGTTTTGACAGATCTGCTGCACACACAGCTGTTAGTGGAAATGTAATAGAATGGGTGGGAGCTATCCGCTGATAGATGGCAGTAAAATCGATGGAAAGCGGATGGAGAACTAAAAAAGCGGAAGGATGGTATTTTTTTTAAATAAAAACTTCACAGGATTTATATCCAATTAAATAGACAAAATGCAGGACTGTGTCTTAACTACAGCTATTTGCTTGCAAAGTATATGAATTGACTTCCAACTAAGAGATTCTGACGTGAACTGACACCGATTCCATATCCGCTTTGCATTTTATACTTATTTCCTACTGCAAATGTATCTCCACTAAAACACAAACTCAGAACTTCCTTCGTTCTGATTCATTATTATCTGTTTAGCCGATAATTGGACAGTTCGAACGAAAAGATGCACATTGACTCTCAGTGCAGATCTACCAATCCATCCACAACGATCCGCACGCTATTACTCTTTTCCAGAAAACCAAAAAACCCCCATGGAAATGCAGTTCGACTGCTCTTAACACCCACAACGCGCAGGAGCCTAGTTTTCTGGCAGCCTTACTGTGATTTTGATGGTCAGATTCTGGACCAGAGTACGTCGCGTCACCATTATACAATATTACGCTCCTGCGGATGGTTCATTTGAGAAAGAAAACAAGGCAACCATGACTTTAACAATTAGCTAGTTGGGCTTTGTTTTTAATATGATATTTTGAATACTGCTGTAGGATAATTTAACGATATAAGGATGCCTCCTTTCAATATCGACCGATCCCACAGTGCGCTAACAACTAAGAGACAATCTCTCACTATATGTGGACAAAATTAGCCGTTCCTTATCGGACATCGCACAAGACCATTGGCACCCTTTAAAACATTGTTCACGAGGAGAATTGTGTCGGTTGATTAAAGGGAAGACACCCCAATGGTCAGTGTCCCATTGGATTTCATGTCAGACGCTTATACATCCCCTCAAATGACTTCTAGAGGAGAAGCAGAGACAAAAGAAAGTAGAGAACATTCCTAATCTATTTCTGTACCTTTGGAGTTCTGAAGACATTTGGAATCTTTTTTTGATGATCTAACTCAACTCAACTCGGTGTCGGTTGTTTGTTCAGTGTTCGTGTGTGATAATTGTATTGTCCTTAGATCTAGAGGTGATAACACAAAGGATCCTCGCTGTCTAAGCGCGTTCGTACCTTACTCTGCGCTAACGTAATCGCCACGACTTTCCTGGTTACCTTTTCCATAATTTCTTTTTCATCAAAGGGGTGAACCAACAGATGGCTGTCAATTACTGTCTATTACTCAATTCAACGTGATTGCTTTTTTGACAGATGTCAAGTACAATATTTGGTAATTTCAGTAATAGAGCCATCTGCCAAATGGGCAATCTGAAAAAGTAACATCTCGTAAAATTTATGAATTTTTTTGGTCAGTTAATAATCGTCTACTGAGTCCAGAATCAGTGTAATGGTGGAGAATCTGGTTCGGCATCGATTATTTATTTCGGTTAGAGGAGAAGCTGATTGGCCACCTTTACCCTTCTTCATGTGGGGATATTTGCAGAGTAAATCTCTAAACCAGTGACAGTTCAGGATCTCAAACATAACATCTAAACAGAAATTGCGGCCATTGCGACCCACCTTTTTTATCAAAAAGGTTACCAACACTTTTTGTACCTGCTTCTTGGTCTTCTCCTCTATTCTGTAACACAGAACATTTCTGTAAAATACAAACACACTTTTGTCACATTTATTTGATATATTTTTATTTTCTTCCGAATGATTTTGTACGAAAATCCAAGAAAATTCTTTATTTTTCTGTTTTTTATACAACCTTAGTAGATAATAATATCTAAATTAATCTCTTGCTGTAAAAATTGCCAAACAAATATTATTACCAACATTTATTTGTCCATCAAAATATACTCTTCCAATGCCAATGTTAAATACTACTTTCTCTACAAATATCAAATTAAAAATTAAATGAAATAGCAGTTGGGTTAATTTAAAATTAACTTTGGCACATAGTACATAGCAATCAGCTAAAAAAATGTTAAAAATCTTACAATCTCACTTGAATCAACTAAGTCTAGTTTTTTTGTTTTTTAAATTAAACTTGAGTTGCTTTTAATGTTAATTTGAATGCACAATGTAGCGAACAACTAAATAAAAATCTACCTATTTACTTAGAATTACTTAATAGCAAGCCTTACGATAAATCTATATACAACCTATTTACACAGTACTTTATTGTTAAGCAAATTTATTTAACAATACATTTTTTTAATAATTTTAATTTGATTTTTGTTTTCTTTTTTTCTTATTTTTATTGCAGAGTGCTTCTGGAAAACCGCTAGAAAAAAAGGCTATGGATTTCACTCATATTAAGCATATGTACTAGATTAAATTTATAACAATTCCTGTGATGTTTTCATTCAGCTGACTGACTGACTAGTGGGTGTTTTGTTTATTAAAATGAAAAAGAAAAAAAACTAAAAAATAAAAGATTTATGCAATTTCAACAGTCTTATTAGATTTGTGTTTGATTAACTCAATGGCACTCTAAACCCACTCATTTGTTTGTAATTTGTTTTCCTTCTGTAAATGCCTTTGTAGGGAAATATTCCCAAAGAAAAACTAAAAACTTTATAAGAATTCTATAAAAAAAAATAATAATAAATTAAATAAAATATTGCTAAAGAGAACAGAGAACACTGTTCCTTCTATTTGTAATGATATCGAAGTAGTGTTGTCTCCCGCAATGTATCTGTATCCGATTCTTCATCACTAGATGGCGGTGTTTCTAGTATTGGAAGAGCGAGGTCCAGATATTCCTCGTTGGCATTTACTTTCGCAAGAAGGATTTTATCCAAATTTTCCACAATTTCTGTAAATGTAGGACGAGCATTTGCGTCGAAATGCCAACATTGACGCATCAGCATGTAGCTAGAAAGAAAGATAAAGGCATATTAATTTAGTTTTGAGGTTAAGTCGATCTATTTGAAGGGAATTTTCCACAACTGTTTGATGATCACATAGACAAGAAATAATTCTATTCAAGAGAGTGCTGGGCATGGTCATAAACTCCACATTTATATCTATTTTTAAGAGTAGGCATTAGCAATTACCGAGGAAACTTTGACAGTCAAGCAGTCATCATACCCACCACAATCAGTTTCTTACTGTGCACACTCATATCATCGATCTCGAACTATAGTATTTCTGTTAGATTTCAAGATGTTTGAGCAAACAAAATGACCGGTGAATGAGTTCTGTTTGCGGATGTAGTTTTTGATTCTTAAGGAATGTGACAAGACAACTACCCATCACATACTGTCCAATGACAACTAGCAAATATTTGCTTCATATGTCATCAACTGTCATTCGTTTAAAAATAGAGTCACCGTAGTTGATTCACCACTTGAAAACATGTTCAGGATCATCATGCAATTTACTTTTAAAACTTACATATTAAGTGAACATCTCGATGGCTTTTCCATCCGCTGTCCCGACATCAAATAGCTGTAGAGCTCTTCAGCCGACATAATTTGTGGATAAGGTTGTTCGCCGTATGTCATGATTTCCCATAGCAGCACTCCATAAGACCAGCTAAAACAAAAGAAATCACACTAAAGCTCCAATTCAACACATAATTCTTAGTCCAAAACTTACACATCACTTTGAGTATCGTAGAACTTCTCCTGCAAGGATTCGGGTGCCATCCATTTGATTGGCAACCGTCCATTTGTATTCTTTCTGTAATAGTCCGTGTCCTGAATGTCTCTCGCCAAGCCAAAATCAGCGATTTTAATTACATAATCATCACTAACAAGAACATTTCTCGCCGCCAAATCTCGATGAATGCACTAAAAATAATAAAAATTGTAGTAGATTCTTCTAAACCAAACAAAACACTTGCTCTAAACTCACCCTTCGCGAAGCTAAATATTCCATTCCGCGAGCAACTTGGAATGCAAACGATATCAAATTCTTCTCGGTCAAGTGCTCACGATCGTTATTCTCCAACATTGACATTTCAAACGAAGATGGTGGTCGGTTCTTCTTCAGAAAGTCCTTTAAATTTCCATGCGGAGCAAACTCAACAATCACATAGAGTGGACCATCCTGACTACAACAGCCCAGCAAATTTATTATGTTTATATGTTTGCCAATCATTTTCATGACTTCCATTTCGCGCACCAAACTCGCCATATCTGCATCTGTGTGTCCTTCTTTGACCATTTTGACAGCCACAATACAACTGCCAGGATATTTACTCAATCCAGTTGCTTCGGCCATTACGACACGACCAAAAGCACCCTCACCCAGTGTTGTGCCCAAAATTAATTGATTTCGAGGAATTTCCCAATTCGAATCTAACGGAAACTCATACTCATTAAATGGTGCAGGATCTGTATTACTACTCTGAAGGAGTGTCGTGCGTTGTTTTTCAATTTTAATAATTGGCATAACCATTGTCTCGGGGCT
Source organism: Chalcosyrphus nemorum (assembly GCA_949716465.1). Taxonomy (NCBI): domain Eukaryota; kingdom Metazoa; phylum Arthropoda; class Insecta; order Diptera; family Syrphidae; genus Chalcosyrphus; species Chalcosyrphus nemorum. Next base: position 26,905,706 of record OX454333.1, read on the forward strand.
ACTTGGATCCGCTGATGGTTTATAAATGATGACTTTTTTCGTCCACTGATGAACGGTTTCCATGCGATGTTTGAGAAGTTTTTCATGTTTCAACTTTCGCAGGACATACAGGATGAACATGGAGCCGATGAGAAAGAGAAAAACTATAACAACACCAACAATTGTCATCCATAGAGTGTGATTTCGAATTGGATGCGATATTGGAATTACGTCCTTGTCGGGGAGTTCTAAACAAAGAATAAACACATAAAATTACTTAGTGTACGAAGTGGATGAACTTTGTTTTTGTTTGTTTTACCATCGACAACTGTTAGATATGCAGTAGATGTTGTTTGACCTAAACTGTTGGCAGCAACGCATGTGTACCAGCCTTCGTCTTCGTGAGTGACATTCTCCAGCTTAAGGATGTTCGTTTTATCGGGATCAGTCTGTTTTGTTTTATTTTATAAAGAAAGATTTTAGTCATTTGAAAGTGTTTTGGTATTCAAAAGTGAGATCATGCGTGTTGTTGCTTGGTTAGTTTATCGAATGAAACCTCTTTACAGCAGGAAAATCTTATAATGTGTATCCATTTGCGAAAAATTTAGCATTCTTTTCGGCTAAAAGCTGTTTGGGAGTGAAGTAGCCAGGTTTTTTTTCTGAATTCTGAATTGTGAATTTTTTGAATGCGACCGTAATGAAAGTAATTTGACAGCAATGAATTCAATTGTATAGTTTTCTCTTACATCTCTGCTTAGCTTGTGTCAAAAACGAACTAAAGTCCTAAACAGATTTGTAAGTGTGCGTCATGCATCTTTGGGCACGTTCCGAACCCTAGGCCTACTTTTTGAGGTAATGCCTAACATATGGAACGGCAAATATATTTTTGGCAGTTTGCACATTGACTTTAAAGGTAGGGAGAATTTTCTTACCTTCAAATCCAGCCCACTACCTCAAAAAGAAATGCCTTACTTTGTAGTCAAAACTGAATGTGTCGACCAATCAGGAACCTTGGACTACCTAGTGCCTAGAATGCGGAACGTGCCCTTTCACAGCTGTAAAGTAGATGAAGTAAGTCGTGTCTGACATTTTGGTTGTACAGTATAGACACAAAAGTTGTACAGTACAATATAGTTTTTATACAATCACTGCCACTTTTCGATCCATGACGGTATCGGCTTAACATCGAAAGCGTACAAGCGCCAGAGTATAATTTCGTTCGATTGAACATTGGTTGTCTCCTAGCTAAGTTAGCAAAAGTGTAAACACAGAAGGAAGCATCCAAATACACCAAATGCTAGAGACCTTATGAACTGAGTAAGGAGGACTCTATTCATACCGGTAATTTTGTAAAAATGTGGGGAACATTATCGAAAAGCTGCCGCGGTTGATCATTCAAAATACGCCAAACCGTTTAGAGAGGCAATAAAGACAAGCTTAATGTAATAAATCGGAAGAAACAACGTCACTTTATGACGTAAGATACCGTAAAAAATGCAATCAAATTCGCTAAAGCTGCGATGAAACAACCGCTGCGAGTCGCTGTAATCAAAAAGAAGAATTTGGTAAAAAGCGACAAGGAAATAAGAAGGTATAAAATGGAAGAATGCTTACAAGAAATTTCAAAATGTTGCGAGTATAAGAAGAATTCGTTTATGACTTACTAGGCATTGCAATAGGTAAGTGGCGTTCGGTAGTAAGACCACTACTGTAAAGCATTATATTCAATGAAGTAAAATGGACGCTTTTACCGATTCGCTACTGAATAGAGATCTTATTCGATTGAGAAAAATATTTTCATGTTTACACACAAATATAGGTACACAACAAAAATTAATTCATGCGCAAAGCTAAATATTTACAAAAAAGCACACATAAAAAAATAGAACCACACACAAATAAGAAAAAAAAAACATTATTTTACAAAAAAAAAAAAAAAATAAACCATCACCTTATTAATTATTCTTATTTTCTCAGAACAACGCTCGTTTTTACACGCAGTAAAAGTCCAAGCGATTCCTGGATGTAGATCAGATAAAAATTCACATTTCATTTCATCTGATTCATTAACGTGCAAAGTCAAATTTGACAATGGCGTAAGTACGATTGGTCTATGATTAACACGATCTGAAAACGAAATTAAAATTTTATGAATACAAAAGAAATGATACCATCACCAACGAAAAACACATATAGAAATACTACAATCCGCAACTGGAACGGATTTTATGATACCTTATACCTTTCCTGGAGAGGAGCTTCTCTCACTAACTTTGCTTAAGAAAGTTTTTTTTTTAAATTTCTTATAAAAGTAATCAAAAACATGAATTTAATTTCCAAAAGTGGGCGTGTCAATAAGCGGAATTTGAAAATTCTTAACCTTTTCAAGAACCTTTTATATATCGATATAGATCAAAATGTAAGGCCCAAAATCTGGTGACAGGCAGACGAACGAACCGACGAACTATACCTAGCCCTTGACATTTCTCTGCGTTACAAGTTATCTGTCAATCTTATTATACACTAAAGATGAAGTTTTGTATACCTACATATACTTCAATTTTAAACGAGTAAAGAGATAATGTTTAGGTGATAAACGAATAATAAAGTAGTTCATATGAAGCATAAGTGAAACGATTCTGCTTCGAGATTGTAAGATTAGAAAAAAATATAAGTTACTAGAATAGTTTAAAAGTTTTACAAAAATAAAAAACAAATAAAAAAATACTTAATAAACAATTTGGCTGTCTTTCCGTATAAGCAATGTTCTTACAAATTAATATATAATAATACTATAATATAAATAGATAGTTTCAAAGCAATAAATAAATAAAATAATTCCACCAACACCAGAGATGAAAATCTATACCAAAACCTCTTTTGAGCGGATCCGCACCAACCACCGAATCAGATTAAAAATACGAAAAAAAAGGACACAGAATTTCTACCTTCAACTGTCGAATCAGCGGATGTACTGTATAGTTTTGTGCCGTAAAACTTGGCAGGAAACCTTCCAAGCTTTCGATTGATTCGTTCTGTGACAAATAAGTGACCCACTTTATGTGGGGTTCCAAGTCCGACAGCACCTTACATTCAAAATAAGCCGTGCTATTTTCTAAAACCGTCTGATTATGTGGATATCCTTCGTTAATGATCGGTCGCGCTCGTAAACGGTCTGTTTTTGGTGAATATATATATATAGTATCTCTCTCAACATTCTAACTTAAAAAAAGGTATTTTTAAAAGCTACACTTACCTTGTATATACAGCTTTGTGGTGTGACTTATGCAGCCGTGAACATTACAAATAACGCACGTGTAGTTGCCCGAATCCTCGGGTATGGAATCCTCCATTTGAATGCCCCATTTCTTGGGGACCGCTTTGCCCATGCTCCTTGAAATTGGTTCGCCATTTTTCGTCCATGTGATGTTTGGTGTTGGAACACCCTCTGCGGCACAATTCAATTTGATGAAACTTCCCGATGGCTTTGGCAGATATCTCGGTAGACCTGGTGGACGAACTTTAAATCTCGGTGGATACTCCTCGGGATGACCGTCTTCGGTGTGTTGTTGATTATTGTCATCTTGATCGTTCTCCTCGAGATCAAGGTCATCATGTTGATGATGATGATCACCATCAATCGCGGACGCATTTGAATGTAGTTCATCAGCAGTGGACACCTGTGAGTAGGCTTGCATGTTGCCAGCAAAATCGGCTTTCATCTCACCGACAGGTGATACGCTTAACGTGAGATTCGCCCAACTGCCATCAGTATCCGAACGACAGGCGTAAGTCCCAGCATCGGTCTTTTTGATTTTTTCGAATTTTAGCCTGAAACGAAACCACGATGAGAGAGAGAGTTAGACTGATTTTTTCTTGTGTGTTTTCGAAAGAAGCGTTTTCAACCTCAACACTTTGTTTATAGTAGGAAACTTGAAGTAAAAATAGAAGGAAGACACGCGATTTCTCGAAGGCATACCAATCAAATGGAAAATATACACTCTTGCCCAGATGTTTTATTCGTTTCTTTTTTTTTTCCAACGAACGGACTGAATCTAAACATGAGGCGGAGGTATACATTCCACGAAAGTACAGAGATGAAAATCTCCGTGGAAAATTGAACCAAAAACAAAAAGGAATCAGATCTCAAGATCTCGCCAGATCATTAGGAGAAGAAACGAAAGATCGTGTGTGCGTGTGGAGTTTTTATGGAGTCAGATCTGCGTGCTCGTAAAAAGAAGAACATTCGTATATGGGCAGCAGCATTCGAAAACGTTTTTAAGAACTCACTAGATATGGATGCAGATTGTATCTATTGCCTCGGGGTTACTTTGTGTTGAAGAGTTCATTAAACGATTTTTATGAAGTTGCAGTTTTGTAGTGTGTGCATGAGTTTTTCGAGTTAAACGTGGAATACGGTCTTGAATGCTGGCATTTTTAGAGTTGTACGTCAAATTGGATAAGAGCGAGTGAGACTATTTTTGGGGTGATTTTTAGTGGGCGCATAAAACCATGTTCGGATGCTATTAGACACGATGTCAAAAGTAATAAAATTCAGAGTTTTTGAAGTGGTGGATCCAGTGTTTGGCTGATGATTTATTGCGAGGTGGTTTTGAATAACTTTTTATTGGTTTCTTTTTGGAATGGAAATTATTTGATTTGAAGGCTTAAAGGCTTTCCATCTCAGAATGCTTTGATTGGTTTCAAATATTGAAATTACAAACAAAAACAGAGGGTTTGTAGGTAAGAAGTGTGTTGGGCATAAAAAAAGTTCTACTGGCAACGAAATCCTTGGGACAGACAAGAAAAAAGAAATATGACTGTTCTTCGACTAAAATAGATGTCGTCTTGGGAAGTGGTGTCCTTCTATGGCTTTCAAAGAGAAACTAAATGAGAGCTTCAAGTCCTCGACTTTTTGTTTTTTAGATGTCGCGTCGGAAACAAACTCCGACTTTCGTATACGACTTCACACTGCATCTCCCAAACGCAATCTTTCAAACCCTCTAACCAAAACCAGGTTCAACACCGAAAGGCTTGAGGTTCTCCAAGTGCGCCAGAGGAGTTTAGGGACCAACTTACCTGGATAACCACTGGAATGCTATGAAAAATGCTATTACGACCGCGGAATCGTTAGCAAACAGAAAAAACATCGCCTCATAGCTTTCGGCAGGCACTTGAAGATGGATCGAAGAGCGTGCAACAATAAATGCTCGGATTGCAGCTGCCTCAGCAGCGAAGAAGAAAGAAGTGCAGAGTAGTTTGAGGCATGACAAACGTCAGTACGTCGACACACTGGGTTCAAGTGCTCAAGAAGCAAGCCGAGGTATATGTCTTCTTTCAGCCGTGGCCAAAAAAATGGTAAGAATGATTCTGGAACGAATCAAGAAGCATGGCGAACAGAAAGGCTTTTGTGGTGGATTAGAGATCTGAGTTCAGGAAGGTTTTCGACAGCTTTTAGTTCGCCTTCCGCAGGAGAGGCATTCCAGAAAAACTTATTATCAAGGCTAAATTGGAGGGCAGTAAGTGCATTGCACAATGGAAAGGTTTCAAAAGATTTGGAAGCCCAAAATGGAGTACGTCAAGGATGCATACTGTCACCGTTTGGTGGTTATCAGTGCTATATTTTGTGCATCGATAGAAGGTTTGAGAGAATGATTGAATGATTGTCGCTTGCCCTTCAAGGAACACTCATGAACCTTATACCATATCGGGGTGAACCCAAATCAACCTGTTAGCACCTAGAAATTCTTTCCCTCTTCAAGACGCGTCTCTTCAATCGGGAATTGCATAAAGAACCTATCAAAGCATATAAAATGACTTTAAAAAAAACCAAACGCAAATCTTGGAGACTCTTTTGTGTGAAATGGGAGAATTTTGTGAGGATCCCCAGAACCACAAGCTATCTCAATATAAGTGATGGCTCTTCAACTATACTTCTAGTGCAGAATCCCATGATCTTTGGGTACATTCTCAGTTCCCTGCAGGCTGCTAAATGAGGCTGTTCTCATGAATAGCTGGCCACTACAAGCTAACCTAAGATAGGCGTATCTGTGTCTATTTGGGTTTTCAAAAGTATTCCTTATGTGTGGTCGTTTCTATATAAATTCCCTAGTGAATAATCATGGCTAAGTCGAAATCTCCGCCACTTGCATTTGAAAGATTGCAAACTACAATTCAACTATCAAGGCCGTCACAAGAACTAAGTACATTTCCCAAAATAACTCCTTTATAATCCTTTGTGAGTGCATCTTGAACTTGTTTTGTTTCCTTTCGACCTAATCACTGCCACGACAACTGAATGTATGTATTCTCCATGAAATTACACACTAAATACTCAAATGGCTTAAATCCACCACTTGAGTGCACCGAAACTATATTTAAAACAAAGCGCTCTCGTCGCGTGGTAATCCCACTTAAATCGCGTGGGCTCCATGAATCAGACCTCGGAATCAACCAAAGAAATATGACGGTGATGATGATCATGATGATGATGACGATGATGGTGCGTTTTCACTTTTGCAGTTATATACACTCGCACGAGCGGGCGCGCGCGCGCGACTCACATAAATATTTCATCGCACTAAGTATGCGAGTGCGATTAACATGATTTTGCACACTCACAGCTCCTAGATACTCCAGGAGCACACATTCTGTCGGATTTAATGCAGAAGGAGGAGTCCCCCTAACCAGCAGATGGTGTTTCTTTTTTTGCTGCTAAATGGATGTGAGCATCCTATTCTATCCTTAATGCATCCACCCTTCAACTTTATAAAGAGCGGATGGAAGTTAGCCACATATATCTGTCTGCTCGAAGTTGTTTTTTCTGCTTCTTTTTGTTTTGTCTGTTTGTCTCTGTTGTTTATTGTTTTTTCGATTCCTTTTCACTCCAAGTAGCTCAAACGTCAACTTGTCGTCATGACAAGTAAAAGATAAAACGCAAAGACCACTAGCCCCAAACATATTGTTTACCCTTCAACTCGGGATGTCCACACGACCTCACCCTTTTTTTTTTTTTGTTTTCTTCTCTGTACAAAAAGTCATTTTGGAGGCACAAAGCCCACGATAAACACGCGTTCATTAATCGAATTTGTTTATTTTAATTTGACGCTCCGATTGTATGAGTGTATGTTGGATGCATCTCAGCATCAGCATCCCACTTCAAGAGGTTGGCACATACAAGTTTTGAAAAAAAAAAAAAAAAACGCCGAGTATTTTTAGGATAAACTTTTTCGACAACAAACCAGCGGAAAGCGCACAAGTAATTGATGGAACAACACAACACAAAGTGTGTTGTAATGTTTAAAAAAAAAACTACAAAAAACATTTTAGAAGCGAGATACAATTAGGTACATTGTTCTACTTACGTTTTCGACCTTCTAGTTTCGGTGTTGAGTTTCTCGTCGTTCTTGAACCAAACAGGATTTTCAAATTTACACTTGAGGTGAACTCTCGAATTAGTGGGAACTTTTTCTTCGGTTTTTAATGATTTGCCATCTGAAATAGAGAAAATGGACTAAATTTAGAGCAAAGAATTTTTGAAAATTTTTTAATTTGTTTGCACGTTAAAATATGTCTGGAATTAGCAGAAGGGACCTTTGGAAATAATTTACTTACGTTGAATATTAGGCCTCTTTTACCAGGAGGGCGAAAGGAGAAGAAGATACAACCAGAAGATACAGAAGATAAGCTGTAACATCGACAACATTTTAGCCCAGCCTTAGTTTCCAGAAACCCAAACACTTGGCCTCGCAAAAGGGAATCGGCAACCACAGATGATGGAAAGCAATGACTCTCCAAAAGGGAAATAAGAAAGTAAGAAATTTCCTTGACCTGTTCGCAAAATTGTCCTGGCCGTGTCAGTAAGAAATTACATCAAAAAATGTCGGTATCATCACCGAAGAACGAAGAGGGAGAGCGTCTTCTTTTCCAACTCGTTGATGGTTAGAATGAAAAGAAGGGGACCTAAGTGGCTGCCTTATAGCACATCAAAAGTGGCCAAGAAAGTGTTTCATAGGACTAATTTGAAGCCAACCCAATAAAAGGTGTGAAGGTATTCGTTTTAACAACAAGTCAGACAACAAGGTCTTTTTTGGCTTTTTTTGAAGTTTGCGCAACTCAATTCATTGTGCAAAGAAATATTGTTGATTTCGCAAAGAAATATTGTTGATCTAGTTCAGTGGGTCGGTTCTGTTTTATGTCATCAAAAGTCAGTTAATATCTCTAGGTCACTCAATGCTTTATTGCCAACTTAGGTAGGCGAATTTTAGACTCGCCATTCAAAATTGACATCAGTGAATGAATTAAATTCCAAGAACGTTTCAGATAGCTCCACCGACTCTATCATCCTATTGAGACCTCCGAGGGCAAGGTCCTCCGACTATCTATGAATATCAAAATATTTTCTTAGAAAAAATCCCATAAAACGACTCGTAAAATCTCACCTCAGTGATTCACAAGTTTCATGTTTCCTTTATTTAACTATTGGTACGTGAAAAAAAGAAGCCCCTATGCTCTCTCTCAACGTAGATAAAAAAAACAACAAACAAGTAATTAATATTGTAATTTCCCACAAAGGAAATGAATATTAATAATCAACGGCAAGCGGTGCGGCTGTTTCGAAGAGCCCTTACGGTTTTCCTCCAATTCGGTTTCATTTTCAACACCGGAAATACGCGGAAGACGACCGAAGAATCGAAGAAAAAGAAGAAGAAGAAGACCTCTTGTGCATATGGAAACATGAAAACCTTTTTGCTGGTAACCAATCCAATCCTCATCGTACATTATGAGTATTGTCGTCAATTGGGAACAGGAAGGAAAGTTGAACTGCGTTTGTGTCTTGAATTTCGATTATCTACAAAGTACCTACGAGGAGTAGTATTCTACTTGAATCGATTGAGAACTCTGCTTAGAAACGTTCTTGAAACCAACAGTGCATTATGTGCTTAACACTCTCTCGACTGACACTTGAGATACGTAGTGGTAGATACTTTAGATTTTAAATACCATTTTGTTCCGTCATTCGTTTAATTAAAACTTACTCGCGCTGGCAAAAGGTTAGACTATAAAGCATTGAATGCAAATTAAGAATGGTCGAAGCATGGCATCTTCTTATGTCGAATTGGACATCCTCTGTGGAATATATAATTGTGACTGGCATATTCTGCGAATAGAATTCGAACGCCTGTATGGTGGCAGTTCCACAGACTGCGCAAAAAATAACATTCAGATAGATAGTTAAATGGATAGATAGCTACATACAAGAATGGTAGATGATTGCTAGCTAAATAAATTGCTTTGTTGTTAGTTTTTTATGGCCCCCACTATAGTGTGTGCGTGTGTGTTTTTTTTCGCGCCAATGTCATTAATTGCGGAGGCATGTACATCTACTGGGCATAGCTGGTAGATGGAAAGATAATTTTTGCAAAAGGCGTACCTCTGCTCCACGCCTAGGCAATAGAAATGTGCAACTCATTTGCCAATCAAAGGTACTGATAGACAATCCAGCGACAAACAACAATTGGCAATAAGCAGTACTGAATTTTAAAAGAGTTTTTTTTTTTTTTTTATAATTTTTGCCAAGTGGGAGAAGACAGAAAGAAGTTCGATGACTTTTGCTAGGCATACACTAAGCGATGGCGAGCATAGACTCATTTGAATTTAATTTTGTTTTAAACGAGTGCCGACTGATTGGCGCCGAAAATTTCAATTTATATTTATGATAATGCATTTTGGATGTGGCGAATGAGGCAAAAAAAGCAAATTAGATGAGGAAGTGACGGCAGAGAAGTGAGTGATTGATGGGAAGTTGAATTGAATGAGTGTCAATTGTTGGAGTATTGAATATTCAATTTGAGACATCGTTTTGGTACTTTGCCAGGACTGAACTGCGCCCAATAAATTGTGTTATATTATAAAGCACACAGGATACTTCGGTTTGTATGTACTCAATTGCAAAAAAAGGGAAATTTAAAATCTGCAATCATTCTAACTTGTAAACAGTGATAGACACCGTCTAATACCGAACTAACACGAGTGACATACTTGTCAAAATTTACGTCAAAGAACATCGGCAAACGTCAACAAGTGTCATTATATCTCACTCGGCCATAGATTTCTCAGAAATAACTTTTCCATATTCTGACAAGCTACAGAAAAATTGAACACGTCTGTTCTTTATTTTGCATTATCTATTTTTCTACTCAGGAATTCTGACGTACATATGTGCATGTCACTCGTCTAAATACAGCATCAGTCAGTCTTACAAAACTCTGATAATCTTTGCTAGATTTTGGAAAATATGCTTATTGCAAAATGTGAGGTGAGAGACAAAACGTCCATGAAACTTTGTCAGAAATATGTTCAATGTATTAGTTGCTTGTGGCAGGCTGCACCTCACTGTTGGAACCAAAAACCATCCGCAGGGCTCGAGTTTCCAAATGAGACCACAAAAAGTCAGTTATCAGCTCGCCGTTTATTGTTACTGCTGAAAGCAGTCCATCTGTCAAAAATCCACACCATATCGTAACGTGACATAGACCACACTTGGGTTCGTTGATGTGGCCAACAAGTTTATAATGCGCCTTGTCACTGAAGATGAACCTGCATGAACCGCACTTAATTGGGGAAGTCAAGACACTAATCGAATTGTTCACAAAGTTTGTTTGAAAAGTGTGATTTTTTATAATTACTTTTCGACGGGTATTCCTTTAGAACCCTGTAGAACATACGCTTTTGAGGTTATTTTGACGTTTGAGTTCCACCGCAATGGTTTCATGCGAATGAATGGATTTTGACGTTTAGATGTCAATATAAATGAGGCCCCTTACAATAGTTTAATGCACCTAAAACTGTTCTGCACATTCTATACCTAAACAAGCCTTAAGACTTCTAGCAGATAAGGACATTGTGAGCCCTTAAAATGTTTCGTATTCTTCCCTATTTTATGGCTTTTTCATAACAATGCCAATTGCATTCCTTTCTTTAAAAATTTCACCCAGAATGCGTATCATGCTACCTCGATCCTGGTGCAAATAAGGGAATTAGTTCATTACCCGAACGTTCTTCCAGGCTCTGTATTTCCTCATCATTGCGAACCTACATATTATTAAAGCCAACTTGCACCGGTATCTCTTATGTATAAATATGTAAGTGATCCCCTTTGCTGCTTGCAAATTATAAATAAAGGTATTAGGAGTGACCAATAATCAAAATGGTAGGCCTTCGAGATGACAATAATCATATTTCGTTCGCCATACGATTGACAGTTTGAAGCTGAAGCAAACTTCAAGCAGGTCAACTGTCATATTTTGTTCGCCATACAATTGACAGTTTGGAACTGAGGCAAGCTTCAAACAGGTCAACAGCCGATGTGACACTCTCCTCTTTAAGAAAAATATCCCTCGACTCTATAAAATGTTCAATCACTGTTTGACATTTCCCAAAATAAAGAGCATCCTGTCTGCCTACACACCTAATCAGTTGCCGAATCTCACTTAACATTTTAATTTCACAGATTTCCGTCGCCTGACAGACACTAAGCAAATAAATTTTCCACCTCTTTGAGGCGTGTTTGAATGGATATTCAAATTAACGTCGTAAAATCCACAGCAAAAACTCTGTATACAGCATCCAACGTAAATTTTCTTCCTCTTATCGGAAAAAGCCAATTATTGGCTTGTTATTCGCTTTCTTATTGGCCCCAATTGACCTCAAAGTCTAGATGAGTTCTTAATTAATGTCAATCAATTGAGAAACTCAAATGTTACCAAGCAAATTATTTCCATCTCTCTAGACTTTGTGTGTCTGTGCGTTTGGTGGCATTTAAAACGATGCGAGTGAGGAAAAGAACAAAATAAATTTGTTTCACGAAAACAAGTTCATTAGAGGGACTTTATGACCGATCTTACATCCCATATGTTACCTTCTAAGAGTTTGATTTCAAAAGGAGAAGGATCAGGACTCAAACTACCTCCATTCTAAATTATATCAAAATCAATTCGACGTTTTTGCCTTCCAAACGTCACAAAGAGACAGTTACTTTTGCCTGTTCTCATACGATGAACAGGTGCCACCTCTCTCGCTCTCTCCGCGACAATTTATTTCATTTGAATGTCAACGGTCCATAAATGTTTATCATGACGTCCTCCTGCGGATGTTGCCTGTGCCATCCCCTTAAAAAAAGGGTGTGCATCTGTTGGAATGGAATCAATCTTCCGCTCTTGTGCTCTTTGGAATGTTTAAAAATAAACGGAAGGTGCTTATTTTAATTACTGTCTCCCTAAGCGTCTCACTCAACACTCAACCCTCATTGGGTTCTGCTCCTAAGCCAGGGAAGAAACTGTAACCAACTTTTTTTGTCTCAAGTACACCCTCTACCTAACCTAGAATCCAAGCGAGATAAATTGCTTTGTCCCTTTAAAACAAGAAAAAATCCCCAAAAAAAAAAAAACGTATGTGTCTGGGAAAAAACATCAATTGACATTTCTGACAGCTCGTTTCTGGGTGTACTTGTTTGGGATATTTTCTTTTTGGAAGGAGGAGTAGAAGGAAGGATGAAATGAAAATATTTTTCGGAGGTCCCGTCCGTCCCGTTTTGGTGTGGCGTACCGACACATAAGCGACCCATGTGTGCGACAGATGCGAGTGTAAACAAGCGGGATGTGTTCTTTCAATGAGAAAGGATTTCACTTGGCGTGAATCCTTTTTGTGTTTCTTTTCCTCTTTGACATGGATCATTGTGTTACCGAATAATGAAAGTAGATCACATTTTGTGAATGGTTTTTTGGTGAAACTAAGAAGGCATACGGTATGCATATGGGATGAGGGAATAAAGGAGTTTTATTGATGATGAGATGCAAATGTCAGAAACGGTCTGTCAAGTATGGAGATTAGGATTTATAGTAGTTTTGGGATGTTTAAAAGTCAACTCGTGGTAACTCAAATAAATAGATGTATTGTGTGCCGACTCTTGAGGTTTATAAGAATTATAGAGGTCTTGAGCTAGCTAAGGACAGAGACAAGGGATGCACTACTACCTACTGAGAGTGGTAAATATAGTAAGCAAGAGCGCGTCGGCTCCCGATTCGAATACATAATTGAAGAGGAGAGTTCAGCATAAGGAAGTTTCTGCTAGCTTTCTTGCTGGTTTCATACCTTGAAAACTCACTAGATAGATAGTTGGCTCCAAGTCACTGCTGCCTATTGCGATATCCTTGAATGTTAAAGCTCTAATGACACTAGCTGTGGAACATAACGCACCAGTCTCTCAACAATCACTCGTTGTCATTTCTAGTCGCTATAAGAGTTTGACACTCCTTACTCATTGGCTATCGAATACTGTGCGTTTATGCTGACTTCCTACCGTTCATAGTAAAGCGGCTGTCTGAGGTTTTGCTCGGACTAATCCTTCCCTGACCTGGTATTAGTGTGCCAGTGACAGAGCGGTTTCAATTAGAAAAATGACTGCCAAGTTTCTATCAGAGATTCCCCTGCTCATTGATTTGCCTGTGTCAAGCAGACCTTGTGCTAGGACTTTTTGACGATCCGACACTCAGTTTCATCCAGATTTTGTGAGCCTTTACCACAACTGACAGAGGGATTTTTACCGAAGAAGATTGCTTTCGAGGAAGGGTGTGCATTATGACGACTTTCCAGGGGAAATGCTTCTCACTGGAACACTCTTTGTTCTCTAATGCGTCTCGTGACTAGTAAAAGGTTTTCTAGTGTAAGGAAGGAGTACACAAAGCCGATTTCTGCTGTGTAAATCTAAGCAGGGAAATGTATTCCCATCGAACAATATTCGATGTTTTGGTCTGGCGGAGAGTTCTTTAGAATAATCTACGAGCTGCGTGTCCCAGCATTCCCCAGGTTTCGCGTTTTTCAAAAGGATCTTATGAATAACCACGTCAATTACAACAAGCTCAAAGCATTCAGCCCAAATTTGTTTGGTTCCACAGAAGAGTTCAAAGAGAAAGTTGCTCCTCCAGTGCGTGAGATTCTTCACTGTTTAGTGCTCCCATGAACTGTTGTTTAGACTACATACTTTTGAAAGTCAACCCAATCGTTTATTTTCCCTTGAAGTAATCCATCTCAAGCGGCCATGAACTAAATTAAACAAAATATTTATAACCATCAACTGTCTCCGTTCAGTCTTCTTCAAGCGCGCATTTTGCGAAAACATTTTTCAACAAAATCTTTTTCAAAACCAAAATAAGAGATGTGCCCCTGCTCACCCAAATGGCATTCATAAAAACTCATTAATCTCATAAAAAAACACGATAATTACATCGTCCTAACAGCCTCCTATGTTGAATGTTGCTTTGTTGCTTTGCCATTCAATTCATCATCTTATCCCCAGAACGCATCCAACTGCACTTCATTCCTGTATGTCCCGACATTTTCTCTGTGAGTTTTTTTTTTCTTTTCACAGCCTTGCCGCCGAAAGACTGTCTACAGGACAGAAGCTGGTGCATTGCCTGTCTCTGGGCGGTCATAGAGTGCATGCTGGTGCATTCAAAAACAACGAAAAAAAAGTGTCAAATCTGTTTTGTAGGTTGTCTATGCGGCAACAAAACTGACATAATAGCAGACAGCAGAATGGGGGAGAAAACTAATTCAAAGAAAAAAGAAAAAGGGGCACGCGACTCTCAGTACTATGGTGGTCCTGTCCTGTGAATATGTATGCGACTAGAAGTCATGCAAATTGAAAGGGATTCTCCGCACAGACGTGAGTACCTATGCTTTGCAAAGTTGATAACCCACTCACGGTTGATCGCACATAAATGTATCTAACTGTCTTTTTGTTGCGTACAAAAATGAACGCGTACTCATCGATACATATTAATCTCAACCTGTCACCGGCGAAGGCAGTAAAATTTCATAACGAATGTCGTAACGAGGTGAGCCCACGTTTCTTCTTCTTCTTCTTCGCAATTTGGTATTCTCCCTTATAAGTGTAAGGAACATTGTCGTCGGCTTTTGATCGATAATCACCTGCGTTTGCGAATTTAAACAGTGGGGCATCTTACTGAATCAGTGGTCGACAGAGTTTTATGCTTTTAACAGTAAGTTTGGAATGTATTCCTGAATCTATGGACATTTTGAAGCCATTTCGTTTCACTTGGTTGGGCATTGCAGGATATTACTTCAGGTGCGGCTTTGGAAAAGAGCATTTACCCGGCCCATTTGACCCATAAAGATCTTTTGCCTAAACGATTTAGCTTATCCACTTATGAGAATTATTAGTTTATCAAATATCAAGTTGACAGCAAACAATCAAGCGGATTCGGTGTGCCAGAGACCTATTTTTATCGCAAAAAGATTGGGAATTTAGCCCTGTAAGTTAGCCATCTCTCAATCTGCTCCACGAAAAATATTAGGCACTACAGACGATTAGACTTCTGGAGGAAACCCACTGTTTAACCCATAACCGAAAGGCAGAAGACAGTTGCGAAGCCTTTCCCTGATGGTTTTAGTTTAGCCTCCAAAAAGTGTCCAAAAATGTCAAAGATTTGCTTAAGTATCCAAATAATATATTTTGGTCAAAAAAAGTGAGTGAGAAACTGAATTTAGATAAAGGTCCAGGTATATTTGTTTGGAGGCTAGGGCTTGAGTGGAACTTGTCATTTTGCGGTAAAGCCTTTCTTTTAGAAGCATCTTAGGGCCCCAATCCACACTGGTTTGATCAGAATGTAGAGAAGCTTTTCCCAGAGTTGAGTTCGTCCAAGAGGCATCAAACACAGAAGGGTCTAGCTTAGCGTCAAGATCAACTATAGTGATCGTCGTGACTAGATCAATATCAAGAAACACTAGAAAGGCGGTGCCTTAGGACTGAAAAAGCTTGGCTTCCACCGCAATGTTAGGCGAGAGAGCTGACACAAAGCAAGGATAAGCTCGCTTTAACTTTGGTTTGACTGTGTGACTCTTAGTATATAGGATCAGTTGAAGCCCAGTTTCATACTGCGGTATTGAGTAATACTCTTGTTTCTTGTTGAATTGCTCGAAAAGGTCGATGAATTTACTGGGAAAAGCTCGGATTCTAACCCCTGACTGGTTAATTAATCAATTCTTTTGCACATCAGCCTTCGAACGTGTTTGGAGCGCAGACATTTTTGTTGCGTTCCAAGAAACGTTGAACAGATCAAATTTGGAAAGTTCCTCCTCATGGGAATCCTTATAGGTCACAATCTACTGGCGACCCGTCTAAAAAGAGGATGCACAGGTTTTGGTCGATACAGATGCAGAGAAGACCAGGGCCCAAGTTCTTTACGAATACGGTTCGCTGTCAGACTACATTCCTAAACCTAAAACGTTAACCCTCCCCCAATAGGCTCCACTGTCCACTTGCAAAATTGTAAGCTCCTGAGCCTAACAAGTATGCAAAAAATAAAGAAAACATTGTGAGACCATTCATAATGATGATGCTCTTAATGTTTATCTAAAAGATTAAATGGTCACATTAGCCGATTAGCTGAGTACGTACGAGAGTGCTCGCAGTACAGCATGTACTCCGCTGTAGATACTTTAACCAAATTACATGCAAGTGAATAATATACATTTTTTTATTTCGCCATCACTTTTATGATAACATCCCAGTGCACTTGCAATTTGTATTTTTGCGCCAAGTGATCCGTAGTAGGATGTATGAGCTGTGGTTATCTCTTGGATGCGTCTGTCAGAAGCATTCCGATGACGATGTGACTGTGCCCATCATCTGTGATGATGAGATTTCTTATTAAAAATTGTTTAGCCTCTGTATTTCTGAGGGAAATATTTGTATCTTAACAGCGTCGTCGTTATTTAACAAAATTTATTTATTTAAAAGCAAGATTATCTACATCCACATGCTGCTGTTAAATTTTCCTTCACACCTTTACTGATCAGATGCCCGAATGCTATTCGATTTTCGGCAATAGCATCCGGTTCACAAAATTCACCCACCACCCCATAACTCACTCAACGATAAATAAATAAAAATTCTTTCTTTTAAAATGAATAATTAAAAAGGCAACTTAAGACCTTTAATCGATGTTAAATGGCACATGTAAGCCATTTGTGCTGAATTTTATTGGCTCTTTGGCTACTGTTTTTGTTCGTCGTCGCACTTGTAAGCTATGTGTGAGAAGAATGCAAATAAACACACGTTCCAATGTACATTTTGTATCGGAAACAGACTTTGTATTTAATATCCGGCTGGCAGTTTTCTATACAAGCAAAAATTTTGGGGAAAAGTCTCATTATATATTGATGAAGCTATTTAGTTAGGATTTCTGATCAGAATTTTCAAAAACCGATAATGGAAGTCAGCTGCAGATTGAGAAATTAGTTTCTTGTGTCGAAAAGTTTTTGTAAACCTGTACACCTGGCATGAAGCCAATCGACAGATTTTCTTTCGTGTTCCTAGAATTTGGAGAATTCAATTTGAAATTATCTAAATTGGAAAATTTCGGAAAGAAATCCATTTGATGTTTCCGATATTAGTTTCCTGTTTTGAATTTATCTTTACTGAAGGTTTTCCTAATGGATTTAGACCATTAGGATCGTTTATTGTCATGTCACACGGCTAAAATAGATTGCGATAAACTAGCCACAAATAGCTTTTGAAATAATCGACTACCTTCTGAACACTAGCGATTAACGATGTTGATGGATGTTCACAAAATGTCGAGAGACTAAATATCGATGTTAAGAACACAATATATCGAAATGAATCGACTTGCGGCGGTGAAATGCAAAATGTCACGTGTGGATAGTGTCCATGTTCGCCATTCCGCAATATCGATGGTTATAGTTCGATTATTAACCGTCATCGATATTTTGCCTTTGACATCTTTCTTTCAGCGAAAAAGGTAAACAGGAAAGTGAGAACTGTCATCCATACCTTAGCTTGAAAAGTAAATGATTAGTAAAGAGAAGCAGTGCCAATTGGAAATAACATTTAGAAAAGAGAGCTTCCATATAGGTCTCTCACTCAGGATAACGATGAAAATATATCGAAAATGGTGTGTTGACAGACCAAAGAGTATGCATCAGACATTCGGCTGTAGTCACAGCACTTACAAAATTCTTGTTACCGGACTGCTTTTGGAAAGGTCCCACAAAATGAGTACCAAAAATGCTAACCAAGAAGCAAAAGCGGATGCAATTTGCAATACATTTAAGCAAGAGCTATTTCTGTCACAATTCGTGACTATGGATGAATTATTGCAATCCAAAACGATTGTGTGAGTAGGATCTGTGTCAAAAAAGAACTAAATTAGACAGTTTCGGCTCGTTTGACACATTCCCTTAAACCCACAAAAATGTATTCGTATTTTGACGTTTCATCAAAATCTTTCAGCTTTGAGTGACTCATTTGACAACACAAGGGTGTCATCATTTGTAGTTAGATCATGGTCACATGAAAGTTCACATGTACATATATATGTATAGCCAAGTATATTTTAGGAAATCTGCGAACTCAGTCTGTCACACGGGTACTCATATCTTTTTTTTTTTTGTTCGACCAGTCAACAGAACAATGATCCTTCCAGATTAGACAAAAACTAACAACTAGAGGCCCCAATAGCTCCAGAGCTGCGCCTAGAGGCGCTCAACACAAGGACCGATGTATCGAAGGCAAGGCAAGGCCTGGCAGAGATTTCTAGACGTTCCACCAGACTTCGCCTCTCTGAAGTCACAATAAGTGGAGGAAGAATAAAGGTATTCCAAATAGGAACACCTGCACCAAGCAAAGGCGACCTACATTGCATGTTTATCAATTTGATCCTCATCCAAGAAACCAAGATATGAGCCCCTACCATCAGCTCATGTTAGTTGTTATATACAACAAGTTACTCTTTTCCAGAGTCGCTATTCTTATTGTAAAAACAATCAACCTTTTCCCTTTCTCAGAGTTTATCAGCAGACCTTGTCGTGGTTGATCTACCGGTTATCCTAAGTCGCCTCGAGATACTTTGTCAATGATTCTACTTCTGACAAAGTTGCTTGACTTTTTAAATGAGAGAGCCTGCTTTTGCTAGTTCAATCAGACAAGAGGTGTTGGATCTCCTCGCTGTCTGAATAAATCATCTTTTGCCATGTCTCAAAAGAACTCTCGATGCATGATTACATGAACATCAGATTCAACCATGAAATCTCTCATGGCTTAATCACTATTCTCAGGATACCTATACTTAATAATTGGAGTCTCTATACTGACATCCTTAAGAGTGAATTTTTGCTCTGGTGGACAGAAGACGAGAAAAGAAGATGCCCCTTAGCGGTTAGGGCTGCAAAGGCCCTTCGAATTGGCCTCCTATGGAAAGCGATGGTAGTTTTACTCTGAGCTACACGAAAGCCTTGAGTCTGCTCTTTCAAACTCACTTTCCAGATTCTGAAATAACTGATCCTCGGAAACCTTCTTTATATGACTTTATGCAGCACTCTCTCTAAGATTAGGAGCTCTACTAATTCCGTTAGGTCGGCCGACTCCACATAGAAACCACACAAAGCTCCTGGTGGAGATGGAACAGACATTCTTATAGAATCCCAAGTATTTCAGTTGAAGTACTGATCGCGTTTCCGTAAAGACATAGTAAATCTCTTCACACGGAGATCAATAAAACTGAATCCAAGCTCAACTCTACATTCGAAAAGTGATGTCAAACTTCCAACTCCAAAACTATAGTAAACTGAATGACTTTTTTAAAATTCATTAGAACCCCATTTTGATTGAAAGTTCAGATATTTTATCCAAAGATCGGCTTTCAATTGACTAATCCACATTTCGTAGAAAAATATTACTCAAACAATCTCAGAAACATCATCAGGAAATGCATCCCCAACTCAAGCAAAAACAAAAACCAAATTGTCTTCTTGCACACCATTTCAAGAGCACTTAAGCTAATTTACTGAGAAATAAGTGAGGTATCCACTGTCTGTCGCCGTTGTCTGCTAAAATTGGCGTCGTCTTTGCCGTTTTTGTTTTTTTTGTTCAAATTATTCAACAGTCGCGCGCGTATATTTCGCGACATAATTTCAAAAAAAAAAAAAAAAATACTCGAGTCATAATTTTATTTTAGTTTTCTTCGGTTTGGGGTGTTGAAAGTTGAAAGATTTAAATTATAGTTTCTTGACCTTCTAGGGGGATTTTGTTGCTTTTTCAAATATAAATGGCGCCAATGAGAAACAAAACTACTTGCTGCTCCTTGTCTTAGTCTAAAAATAAAATTTTCAAAACCAAAAAAAAGTCGTTTAAAAATGCATAAAGATACCATGGTGGTCTGAGTCTCCCCCTAGTAGATCCTCATATTTGTAACTTCAAGTGTGTTTTCGTAAAAAAAAAAAGAGTTCAAATCAAAAAACAAAAAAAATACTCTAATCAGGGTCAGGGAGGTTATTTCTGTTTCACTTAAAAGTTGGGGTCCCCTTTTGCTTTACGTATCCTCCCCTAGTTTCTCGGGTATAGGCAGTGTTTTGACACACCGCCCTTGTTATAAAGCAAAGATGTTCACATAACATTTGACTCCTGTTCAGTGTCGTATTCCATGCTGGATAACCTGAGGCACACACTGTTAAAGTGCATTTCTTATAAATTGGACTTTATTTTTGTAAAAAAAAGAATGGGAATTGGGGAATCCAATAGAGGGACACTTAATGGATGATACTAGGAATTTGTGTACTTAATGGGAGAGATGATCACTGCTGATCATTAAGAGATACAACGACAAAGTTGGGTCTACAAAGTTATGTTGAAAATACTTGTACTCTTGATGGCCAATTAAAAGTTGAATTTTTGTAAGAAAGCAACTCAGAATGAAGACGCCTATGAAGGAGAATTTGGCTCTCGATAGTTCTGTGTCGATCAAAGAAACATTGTGTGGATCGTCAGTTCACCTGCTGATCATGCAAACGGGAATTTATTTGTGCGTTATGCGCGTAAATTTGAAGTAAAAATTGGGGTCCCACAAGGCTGTATCCTTTAACCAATATTGTTTTTGTTTCCATGATTATCGTCGTGCCTTATGCCGATAGAACACAAATGAATTCCAACTCAAATACCTCAACTACTCTGATAATGTAGGCTCTCTCTCTCACAGGATATTGGACCACCAAATGACGGGGCATGTGGAGAGGGGAGCACACGTTTTATGGGTGAAAATTAATTTGGTGTGAGCAAGTATCAACAACTGGAGATCGAACATATTATCTCGTATACCTATGCGTTGTTAAGTAAAAAATTGAGAGAGTAGATAATTGCCAGTACATTGAGAGAATTGTCTTAACAGATATTGCAGGTGAACTATGTAGAGCCAACCGGATCGCTTTTGGGCTGCTCTCAATATTTGGCCAAGCTTAGCTTTGCTTATCGAGAACTCTTTATTCCCGTTGGTTGCTGACAATTGTGGTCGCACCCTTATGTATGAGGCTTTCAAATCTGTTCAATCAATGCGTTGGAGTTGCACAAGCAGTTGCCCGACAGTTGCACGTGTAGTGAACGAGTGAAATTTCAGTGCTCAATTCAATTGATTAACTCAGAGTTATATTTTGTGTATTGAAATGATCAGTTTCTTCACTAAAAGCTGCTCTTCTATATTTATTTTGTCTTCGCCGGTTGAAAGTGTATTGAACGCAGTCCTCTACGAATACATCAACTCGTTCCGCAAGCACAGTTGATCAACTAGGTGTTCAAAGTTGTTCAACAGTTGAATGCGTTGATCAACTTGACGTACGGGGTTCGCAAAGCGTTCAACATGAACATGTTCAACTTTTAGAAAAGCGTTGTTGGTTGAAGCGTTGCAGAGGTAGTCTATGACGGGCATAACTTATCACGCGATGCAATGGACGATTCGAGAAATATATTTTGTAGAACAGTAGAGAAGGAAGCATAGTAACAGGTTAAAAGTTGAGAGAAGAGGCCTTAGACCCCAAAAAGGGAAATTGACATAAGTAGGTCTCTCTCCGACAAATGTGGTCTCAAAAACTGAAAGTTTTACAGCTAGAATACACAACAATGGGACTCTTATAAGGTCCCTGTGGCTACAGCAAACAAAATACTGCCAAATCTTTGGCACGGAAGATCCAAATTTGATGCCAGAAAAGCCTTAGCACCTATAGTTCTTTAGGTTTGGACGAAGTTCTTGTTTTTTTGGGTGAAATTAGCGCCAAGGGCTAGTAGATCAACTTAAGACAGCATGTTATAATCCCAGGTTCTCCTTGCAGCCTATGCGAACTCGAAGGCCTATATTTGGACACCTCCCAGATGCAAGTGCAATGTAAAATCTCTATTTCCTCTGTCCCCTTTTTTTATGCGAAATTGAATTTCGTCTCTGATTATTTGCATCGTTTATTTCAAGAATTCCAAAACGTAACGAAGCGATCAGGGTTCGGACTTCAATAATAAAATTTAGCAGTAGATTCTTACAAAAAGTGCAGCAGATCCGTATTTTCCGCAGCAGATTTGTTTTTGTTTCAAAAAATACAACAATAATGTGGTTTAGATTTATACACATATATTTTTTACGATAAAATAAGGTTAAAACTAAATTAATTTGCACAGTTTAAAGTAAATTTAATCACAAATCTTTGCACGAAATTATTTTTTTATAAAATTTTTAATAACTGATTAATTTTCAGTTAAATTCAGTTCTTAAAAGAAATTTTCCATCAATAAATTTACGTTTTTTCTAGTTTGTGTTACGTTTTTCATCTAGAAAACATCAAATTTTCAACCGTTTTCACATTCAAAAATCGCAGTAGATTTCAAGTCAAACGCAGTGGCGCAGCAGATTTTAAATATTTTTCAAAATCGGAGTAGATCTACTGCAATTGCAGTAAAGTCCGAACACTGGAAGCGATCGCATTTGGGGCGCACATTTTATTACAGACAGACACATTCAGCCGGACCAAGTCAAGCAGCGAACAAACGGTGGCGCACATGTGCTATTTCTATCAAAAAATGTACTCTCTGTATCTGTAACACATTTTTCGTCTCTTAAATTATGTACTATCTTCATGCGATGATGGGAATGTGCTCCTGCTGCTACTGCTGCCCAGTGCCATGCTTCTCCGATCATGATGATCACTCTGATGACAACAACGATGATGTAGACGACAATTACGACGGGAAAAAAAACAAGACGCAACGCAAAGATAGATAATAATCATGACATTTCATTCAAGGATCATTTCATGGTGTAATTAGAACATTTATTTACCCCGCCCGCCCTTACTCTCTTTTTGGTCCTTGTGTTTAATTTTCATTAATTAAATTCATTCACCCCTTTTGTGAAGGGTGAGTCAAAGACAGACAGAGAGAGAGAGAGAGAGAGGCTCGTGCTATTTTACCGCGCTCTGATAAATCTGTTGCATGTTGCATGATGACGATCTTGAGTTGATACCAAAAGTGGATTGTGGTCGTGGCAACATTGTGCCACTTGTGGTTTTCAATTTTCACAGAACAACGCGTCCAACTAAATAATAGGGGCCTCCTCGTATGTAGGTCTATTGTTTGGCCAGAGTCTAGGAATTTCCTCGATCGGATTATGCGCTGATGTTGAATTGCAGGATGGTGATTGTGTTATAGTGGTTGCTAGGCAATGTTGTGCTTCATTATGCATCGAATCAGTGAAATGAAGTTGATGAAAATCCAATTGATACGCGGGCATGCACACTGTGGGGTCCATACATCAACTTAAATGGGATTTTGATTTTGTGGAAACAATATACGAAAGAGACCGCCAAAGGAGCACACTCTGTTAAATTGTATGGAACGTATTGTAATTGTAATTCGTTCCGTGGACATAGGATTTGCGTGGATAATTAAATCTTGAGTTATGCCAGGGGGCACATAAGTGCAAGGCTATGGAGTTAAGCAGCTCGTTATGAGGATATTGTGTCATCACTCTGAAGGACTTTTGTTTGACTGTGTATAATGGATGAGTGAGTGTGGGTTGATTGCGAGATATCGAAATACTTTACGATACACTAGATCCACTTAAATTTAAAGCCCACCAAGTCAACGTCAGGCAGTCTCTACTCAGACCTTCTGATGTTTGAGCATAGGCATCTACTACAGCTGATACTAGGGTCTTTCAAGGCTCTCGTACAATCTTCTACCTTGTCCGCATTTAAGGTCCAGCAATCTGTGTCCGCAAGTGCTATCGTCTTCTACTAGATCTTCTGCACACTTAACGTCAGGTTAAGCACAAGCTTTTAATTGACTTTGTGTGCATTTGTAGTTAGGCAGTCTGTTCTCTAGACCTTCAGAGTTCAGACAGGTCTAGTGCAGAGAAGCACGCATTAAGTGCACAAACGGTTGTGAGGCTAGGACTTCACAAAAGTGATTTCGTATTCTAAGACCAACAAATTTAGGTTATATTTCTGACAAGCAAGACTCGATGAAAAGTTTGCTTATATTTTGGGTTTTATTGACATTTTGGAATGACCTTACTCTCTTTGGAGGAATGTTTGTTGTACGGCGTCAGTTACTAAATAAAAAGAATTGTCTGTGTTCGTGTAACTCTCGATAGTAAGACCTAACTCCTCCTTGTTTCATTATCTGAAACGCTCCTCATTAGTCATTGAAAAATATTCTTTTTCTTTATGAAATAAGAAGTCACTCTCTGACTATCACTGTCATTATCACGCCAAGTCTGACATTTTTTTTTAAACTCGAAATCGATATAAACAAATAAAATATGCAACCAAATAGCGCAGGCGTCTGCATTCGATCTTCGGTGACATTTGAGTCCCAAACTGCGCCCACAATAACTTCTCATGTTTTACACTCTCAGTCTCATTTACCGAATGGACTTGCAATATTTAAGTGTCCTCTTGCAATTTCGAACACAAAAAGAACAAGAACAACCCAAATGTGCATTTCAAAGTGCAAACATATGTTAAGTGTTCGATAGCAGCAACAGCAACACATCTCGTCTCGATCTCGAGTGTATTGTCTGTGCAATGTGTGTTTTTGAGGAAAATTCTCTTACAATCTTTATTCTCTTTCACACATCCTTTATGCCATGTGATTTATTAGCTCTTGGAAATTTCAAAAAAAAAAAAGGAGAAAACAACCCCTGACAAGGTCTCGTTTCCATTAATTGCATTCGCGAAAAAATCCCCATTCGCAACAAATTGAATCTGACATAACGAGTTCGAATTCGAATTTTTTTCTTTTTCGAGGTTCGAATTTCGAAAGATATGTACATATACTCTACTCTGACATAATTTGACTTAAATTACGAAATAAAAACTGACGTCTATAACAATAACTCACCCAAAATGAATTCCACTGTTTCGGCATCGACGGCGGCGGCAGACTGTGGGGGTATCCTTCGCGATGCCACATAATTAATATGAAATATTGAAATAACTAAAACTACAACTAGAGTATTTGTAAGCAGATCGGAAAATGCCGTAAATTTTCTTGATATTTTCATTTTTGAGCGTTTTTGTGCTGTCGAATATAAACACACATTCGAGTGAGTCATTCTGTGGGAATTCGCTGAGAATCTGAATTTTTGTTGATGTTAGTCGCTCGTTTGGTTCCTTCTTTTGCCGAAATATAAGAAAAACTGTTTGTTTTGCTTTTGAAGGCGCGATTTTTATAGGTTCTTTTTTGTTTTGATTTATTTTTAAATAATCGGTTTAATTTTCTTGGGGCACATTAACTCATTTAATTCACAGTGGGTGGTTGTATTTGCTGCTTCTTTTCTGAAAGGGTATAATTGCCTTGCGATTTCGATGCATTTTATTCTGGTGCTGAAATGAGAAAACAAAAAAAAATTCATTTAATTTCAAGTGTTTACAATAAATTTTATGTATAGCAGAGCAAATTAAGATTAAAAAGTCAAGTGCGAGGCCTTTACATACTTTTCAGTCTCATGTGTCACAGAACTGTCAAAATGACAGCACCATTTAATACTTATCCCCAGTGGACGACTGTATTATATACCACCGTTAATTGACCCCACCGACAGTAGAATCTTCTTTTAATGAACCAACACATGTAACATACTCAAAAAACAATTTGTCGCAATAAATCAAAAATGAATTTTCTCAAAACTCCAAAGCAAGAAACTAATTTCAAAACTTAAAAAGTCCGCTATAAATATTTCAGCAGATACTTAATAAAAATATTATGTTTAATAGGCAATTTTCAGCACCTATAATCCATAAAAAGAAATTCTCTTTCAAAATTAATTTCAAAAAAAAATATTTGAAAAGCACATTTTTGAGATTTTTTTTTGTAATTTTTTGAGAAAAGAAAAAGGTGAAAGGAGAATTATTCTCACTTTTACCAAATCAATCTTTTTCTTTCTGTTAAATGGTTTCGTGCGAGAAAACATGATTGACCCGAAAATAAATAAACCGAGAACGTGGTGTCGGTCGGTGCGGATACTGAGAATTTTTTTTGGTGTGTGCTTTTTGATTTTCGAAACTTTTGAGGAACATAGCCGACAGCGATAGACAGAATTGGGGAGCTCCACTTTACATTTCAGAGTGCTAGAGAGCCTCGTAAAAAAACGTATTCCAACGGATGGACTTTCAACACCACGCAACTGCCGGCCGATTTGGCCTAGATATCGAGGTGTATCTTGCGCGAATAATTTCCCCCATTTATTTCGTGTGCTTAACGTGTAGTTGTATCTGAGCAGATAAATCAGTCGATGGGGTAAATATTTACAGGAAATTTGCATTAATTTCGGGCAAACTTTGGACTTTCGAAAAATATTCTCAAAATGACTCGTGTATTTGGATTTGATTGCTCATTTATTTCCTCGGGGGTAGGTTGCCCATCCTTTTATTCAATTTAAGTTCTCTCTGAGAAAATTTTACCCCCGAAATTTGATAATCTACGAATTTTAGTGCAAAAAGTACGCCAACGGACCTAGTGTTTGACCCTAGGTATAGATTTCTATGAAAACCTTCAAATTTCGGCGAAAAGTATGCGGGAAATTATCAGCTTCCTGCCACAGGAAGGGCTTTAGATATACCCCAAACTGTAGCAACAATCCGTGAGAACATAACCGTTAAAAGAGCACTGGATATCGATGACGAAATAAGGCAGTATAAGGACACAAGCGATGTTCCACAAGGCTTTATTTTAGGTCCACTACTTTTGAAATGTGGAGTGTAATTGTTGATGATGCTCTCAATCTCAGAATAATTTAATTTGCTTTGCCAAGGACATGGCCATCATTGCAGTGACTAAACTCCTTGAGAATTTAGAGCTAGTAAATATTGGCTTACAACTAGCAGAGGATAGGACAGTCATGGAAAATGTACGAGTAATCGAGGGCTTCTACGTTAACACTGTCCAACTAGAGTTCAAGTACTTTTTTCGGGACTAATACTGGCTCTTGGCAAGAGTTGTGACATCTATGACGCTGATGCTGCTGATGATTGGCCAAGTATTTGGAGGATAACACAAGGTTTTATTCTGAAACTGAGTCCTAGATCGACTAGTTAGTCCAGTCTTTCCCCTCGAAGCCTGGCTTTTTGGTGCCAGACTTTCAAGTAGATGGATATACACAGTTTAATATGAGCATTGAAGGTCCTTAATGTTTCGTGATTCTCCGAAAAGATGTACAAAAATCTTTCTGATAAAATTCCTCTGAGCAAAACCTGCAGGATGGGATGTTGTTTTCCAAGGGATTGCGGGAGTTGAACGCAATTTGGTGCTGTAATTTAAACCCAACTTTGTGCAAAACTTTGTCCACTTTAGCCACACATTGCCTGTTCCTTTTGCTAACAGTCAATTGTAAAAGGCTTCTATTCTCCGGCCTATAGACTAATCGACTTTTCCCGTCTTCTATTTCTAAAAAAGAGGCGAACTTTTTAGAGAATTCCAAGATCTTTTGTACCATCAAATGCCCATCATCAGTTTGGAATCGAAAATTCTCTCAAACTTGTTGTAGATATCCCAATGCTTCCTTACAATAACCAGCCCACAATAAACTTGAATCACCTTCCAAACATCCACGGATATTAACATCATTCGACTGAAATACATATTTTCCAAAACGCTTGTGCAATTTCAAATGAAAAATGTTCCATTTAGCTTTACACCCAATTCTTGCAACACAAATTCAAGGATCCACCAACGACTACGACTTATTTATGGCCGCACAATTAAGAATAAATTCCTTAGATTTTAGTAAAAACCTTTTAAATTGTCCAACACTGACCATCGCAGCTATAAATTAGTTCCCAGCCAATCTGTATCTAATTTGTGAGGCGTTTTATTCTTAAATAACTAAAATCACTATCTCATCAGTATCTAGCTAGTAGCAAACATCTGGGCGGGCGTTTATCCTCAATCTAAAATGCGCAGCAAAGTAATATAAAGTATCTGGTTAATAGATTTTAAATCAAATGCAATTTAATTTCAATAATTCTTAGC
The DNA here is from genome assembly GCA_949716465.1 of Chalcosyrphus nemorum. Taxonomy (NCBI): domain Eukaryota; kingdom Metazoa; phylum Arthropoda; class Insecta; order Diptera; family Syrphidae; genus Chalcosyrphus; species Chalcosyrphus nemorum. Next base: position 26,934,072 of record OX454333.1, read on the forward strand.
CTAGATACAGAATAAAGGAGCAGATACACCAATAGATACAGCAGTAGTATAGAGAGTACTCTCTGTATGGGACGAGGAGGTATCTAGTGAACTTTTCTCGGTCTCAATTTGTTTCGTGAAGATACATATGTACGTCTGTTCTATAAATCTAGAAGATTTGCGCTATTCTAGCGGATACGTACGTTTCTGGTGTTTCAAATGAGAAAAACAAAAAATTAGTCAGAGCAACAACAGCACACTCTCTTGAGTGAATCCCGCCTCACGTCCCGTCCCATCCAAGTTGTTCGTTGTTGTTTATTTATTTCAATCTTTTATTTAATTTTTAATTTATTTGTATATGTCTGTCTGTCTGCCCGGCCTGGTCTATTTTGTATGCTAGAACGGTATTATATTTTGTGCTTCGTGAAGGTATTGAGCACACACACTTGACCTTGTTCTACGTACAACTACGATATCACTCAGAGAGGCTTGACGCAATCAATATATTTGTGCTTAATTCGATGGAATTACTCTCCAGTCTCCAGGATTGTTGTTGTTTGTTGTTGTTTGTGCAATTAATTGATTTGATTGGTCGTCGTCATGCAATTCGGTTCGATTGTAGTCGTATATTCAATTAATACGACGATGCAGATGCATTCTGGGTCAGAATTGTTTTATTTTTTTTTATTTTGATTGCACAGTCCATTTGTTGAATGAATGGTTCAGTGGGTGGATGAGGTTAATGGGCGTAGTACAAACAGCTATGATTGATGGTCTATTTAATTTTCGATGCAAATTGGATATTTGCCCAAGTTTTTGATGCATCAATGAGTGGGATTAATGATTCGAAGAAATTCACTTGGAAGAGAACAATTTGTAAGACTTCAACTTAAACTGTCTGACCTATGATCTTAGTCAGCCAAGTGAGCTGTTTAAAAATAAATAATTGTACTTTGTAGCAAATGAATGCAGTCTTGGTCTCTTGAATTCTGGGAAAAACTTTGCCGTTTGTCGGTGGCTATTTTTTACTTGAAATTAAAAGAAATATAACAGCGTTTCGTTAGAAATAATTGTCGCTCATTTTAACCAATCAAATGAATGTTAACCATCCGATAAGCCTGCACTCTTTTTAAGAGTAACCGCATTCAAAGTCACTTGAAGTCAATGATGTAGGTAATATCTAGAAAAAGTGTAATTGATGCCACTTGTAGGTATTTGAAGTCAATAAAGTCATTTGGTTCCAATCGACGATTAGACGTTCAGGGCATGGACGAACGGCCGCCATTTTGCTTAATATCGATTGAGAAACCGTACGGGATCATTGAAGCATGATAGAGGAAGCGACCAACACCAACTGACAATCTAGAGAGGACTGTGCAACTTCCAACCTATTCTAAGTCTCCACAATCATTGTTGTATTCATTGAAGTGATTTGAAATTGGTAAAATAGAGAACTCTGTTCGCGAGGTTCACTTCCTAGGTGCAGGTGCTCGAACCGGACCATTGTCTTCATTGTATGTGAATCTGTTCGAGAATGGCTGGTTTGCTTGAGTAAGACCAGTTGAATGTGTTGCCCAGTGTGAAGAGTTCTCCACAAACTAGGCAGTCCTCAAAACTGTCTGATCACCTGGGCCTATTTCGGTGTTGGGAATGCTTTGATCGCAACTGTCTTTCGTGTATTGTGTTGAAGTTCTTCTTAACTTTGGACACCTACTAATTTTGAACACTTACTAGTCCTGCTTCCGCCAAGACCTCGAGGAACCTCTGGGGTTTGACAAGTCCATTTGGCATTTGGTGGACTGCGTATATTCCGTCAAAGAAAATGTTCCTCTATGCATGTACATATGGTGGCTCCCTGAAGCTATATTCAGTATGGAAAAAAATATATTTTTTTCAGATTCCTCCGCTAGGTACAACTTTCTCTACACCGTGTCCTTGTTCACTGCCGTTTAGTGGATATAGTATCGGTCAGTATTCCTCTTTGAAATCCTTTGAAATTGAAAAGACCTTAACTTCTTGTTGGAGTTAAATAGCTTATTAGTTGTTAAAGGGTTGAACCTCAGAGGTCATTACCTCCTATTGAGGACATATGAAACTTCTGCTGTCACTAAAGACACAACTACTTCTTATAGTACGCTCAACATGCCCTCTTCCACAGGGCATAGCCAACAAATACTTTGTTGCTTCTAAAGTCAACATTTCAACACGCAATCTTTGTTAGCAATGCGGAAACCTTCTCCCCACCCAATCCTCTGTACTTTAATCTAATGCTTAGATTGATTCAGAATAAAATATTCAACACGCCTAATTAGGTAATTAGTCCCACGTAGCACGTTCTGGCCTGGTCATTAGTAGTCGATTCCAACAAACGTGCCTCTTATAATTAACTGTCCAAGATGCGGTTAGAATATAATCTTTCAAAGAAATTCTTTACATCGTCAGTCTGTTGTGCAAACAAATAGATACAAGCTATTCAAAGGCAATTAGTTCGTATAAATGAGATAAAACAAGTTCCAAACTCACTGTAGTATTGAGTTTTGGTGTTAGAAACTTGTGTTTTGTGAGCACTGTTCCCTCTGCTCTGGAACTTAGTTCGACGAGCTTAAAGAGGCTGATGAGTTGTGGGAAACGCTGTAACGTGCTCTTAATCTGGAAAAAACCATTCTTGAGAAGCAAAAGCTCGACCTAAACCAAGTTGCACTCGACAATAACCAACAGCTTTTGAGGAGAAGAAAAATATCTTGGAATAATGAATAATAGGCTTGACTGGAACTCTCATCTAAAGGCGGGGAGGGTAATACTATGGGAATCATGGGACACAAGAATATGTAGAATTTAAGTTAAAGCCATCGGGATGGAGGAGCTGCACTAACAGAGAATCAGAGAGACTAAGGTCCAAGCACCTTGGCAAAATAGATCTTTAGAAAATAGCAGTGGACCATCACATCCATTTTTAATCTAAAAGTCTTCAACATTCCACCAGAATGCCATCTACCTTCTTGCGTTTGAATAGGTTCTCCTGGTGGTAGCACCTACTACCCCGACAGAAATCGTGTCACGAAATAGCTAACCTATCCATGTCGCCTGCTTCTTTGCCTTTCAATGTTGGGAATTACTTTGTGTGCCCATCATTCTTCGGTTGCAGTGTTGCACCTAGCTTGCCACTCCTTTCGACACAGTTTGTACCGCTGAGTCTTCTTGGTCGATGGGAGACGCGTACATAAGCACCGACTCTACAGTCAGCTCCATAGCTCCATAATCAGCAAAAAATAACTGCAGTTCCTTGAGATCACTTCTTTTTTAAGTAGATCTTATAATAAATAGTAAAGGACTGAGAACGCTTCCATAATGCACACCGTTTTTGATTGGCAATTCTTCGGGGACTTTGGCAAGGCCGCTTACTCTTGTCAGCGCTCCGTTCTGTATATGCATGAACATCTGTATAAAGGGTTCTGGGAGCAAAATGAACTCATTGTACCTGAGGACTCCTGTGAGTTATCAATTCTGACAAATTTAACGGAGTAAGGGCACTTCAACTGCAAAGGTATCGCCAAGAAAGATAATGAAGATTCTTCCTTGAGTATTAAATTCCGCAGAAAGATTACATTACTTCTGAATAAAATTTTGCATTTTAGGGAGGTTGCTCCTGGAGTAAAATGCAACTCACCAAACCCACCTTTTCTACCACAACTTGATCCCATCGACATCTTTTTTTTTATACATTTTTTTTCTTTGAAAATTCCCAGCCAAATTAAATTAAATTCCCGCCTGATCCACTTACCCTTGAAGTGTAGCATGTCTCTGCTTTAATTAGCAGGAAGCAGACATTTCTTGATCCGTCGTACAGCACTTACACTCAATTATGACATTAGCTAGGCATGTGCCTTAATTGATCTAGAACGCTACTCTTCATTAATTAGGCGCGTGCCTTCTTAAAAAAAAAGCAATAAAAACCGAAAAAGTTTAACTCACCCGTTTAACGACATCAAGACACAATGTTTATGCTGCCCCCGAGCCCATCAAATGGGAAATGTTGTTTCTTTCATTCAAAAGGCAACAGAAAAAAAAACTATCTTTGATAAAAATTTATGCAACAAATACAATCTAAACAGTTTTTTTTTTTTTAATGCGAACATCAAAAAGGATTTCACCACGCGCCGCCATTAAAAGAACTTCACAGAGAGAGTTTCCGGCATAACAAACAAAACAGTTCCGGGAAAGTACTACACTCAATGGCGGGCGGCGGCGGGTGTGTTCAAAGATTGAATTATGAAAAATTTTACCCGCAGGACAATGCAGGGAAGGATTGCACTAGCAGTTGAGAGTTCATAAAATTTTTTTACTCACTTTGATTAATTTAATTGATATTTCGATTTGTCTTAATGGATAGTGACACTGTCTGTCTGTCTGTTTGTGTGTTGGTTTAACATGCAACAAAAGTCCAATCAAAGAGAAAAAATTAAAGAAACAAAACGAAAGCCGCCCTCCAATTTATCGCTGAAAATAACAATAATGGAGTGCGCCGACCGACGACAGTGTGTTCTCGTGGGTGGCTAAGTATAAATGACGACGATTTACCTTCCTCTTTAAGTGTAATAAAGTGGTTTCTGGCGAGATACATACTTTGTATTGCTTTGGGTGCGAAAGATACTTAATTTGTTTTGTGGACGGAAGAATTCAAAAATGACCCATCGTCGTGTGGACAGTGGGCAACAGTTATTCTTCTCTTGATATCGTAAAAATGTGAAACTTAATTGAATTTAATGGCACTTGTAAGGGAATCGATAAATCATTTTCGTATTGACGTTGGCAACTCTTTTATGATTTTTTTTTTCTCTCGAATATCTCGAATAGATGGTCGTAAATTTTCAGGGATCCATTTTTAACACCTTTGGACGCCCCCTTACTGAGTGGTGTGGCTTTTATGAGGGGCCATTACAAAAAAGTGGGGTCTAAGCGATGAAGCTAAGAAATAGATGTAACTTGTGAGATACTGGCTTAGATCTTCAAATATTCTGAGCAAATTTTTGTCTTTGTTTCTTGGGAATATTTAGAATTGAAGGAACCCGCTTCTTGTGGAAGGCAATAAATTTCTCCACAGATGGCGACAGTGTTGGGAAGCGACCATAAAATTCTCCACAGATGGCGACAGTAGCGTGATCTTTTGCATGAACATTTTCGCCGGGTATACTTTTCAAGTGCCGATCATTACCATGACGAAGTATCCATCATTGCTTTCAAAGAAGTTGGGAATTCGGTCAAATAGAAAGTGGTTGGTCCAGGCGAGATACCATCTGTGTTCTGGAAGAAAAGATGGGAGATATTGGGTTGCTTATCTCCAAACTCATAAGCGTTAATCAAATGCCTAGTCAGTGGAGGGAAAGTAATCTTCTTTCCTTCCTTCTTGATACAAGAAACTGGTGAGAATTACCGTTATATTAAGCTTATGTCTCAAATCATGAAGTGAGTAATCAGCTATCTGATGGAGAGTGCGGAGTTATCGCGCGGGTAAATCAACCACAGAAGCAAAGCTAGCAGTAGGCTTAGATAAGTGGAGTTGCGTATTGAGGCCTAGGTCAACCCCCAATCGCAGAGCCCCCCAACTTAGCACGTTCCCTTGTTTCATATCGAAATCTCTCACGACACAGTCTCCTTCAGAAATTTTAATGCTTTCAAAATATTTATTGCACGAAAAACTTCAAAGAAAAATTCTGACGAAAGAATCTATCCAAACGAATCCACTTACTGCTGTTGTGTTGTCCCTGAAAAATCACCTGCATTCCAGAAATAATCCTCGCCAAAGCGTGTGTTGTTGTTGCTACGAAAGGAAACGACAACATTCCTCCCCGGGAGATGCACTGCACACACACATACTTGTAAATATTTTCTATTCAAACATTTTCCTTTTCAAAACGTGATTTACACGACGACGATGCATATTATGCATCCGCACACTGTGCATCTCCGTTGGATCACACTAAGCGACCTTGCTGGGCATTACATACCTACACAAAAAAAAAAAACACGCACACGTTTATCAATGAAAAATCTCGCATCACTGATGGCTGCTATGGCCAGTAGCGAGGCCAAGCTAAGTTTTTATAAAATATGCACATACCTATCGAGATATCGAAATGCTAATGCCAAAGAGAACAATACAACGAAACGTGACTTTTTCCTCACAACATCACCACCAACCGGGTGCTGACATTCTTAGCCGAGAATAGACATTGAATTTGGTCTTGAAATGATCGTGAAACACCTGGCTTAGAGAATAGAGCACACCTCCGATGAAAGACTGACCAAAACTTCGACATACCGCGACACCTAAAAATTGCACCATTGTCATGCAGATACTTTATCTATATAACCGATCTGATATAACTGAGTCAACTACCTCAGCAGGGAGTGATCGCGACGACCGACGACAACGATCGCATTTTTATTGGCAGCAGAATTTGATTTACTGTCGTCCCGCCAACATGTTGTATGTCGAGTCGAGGGCCTATTCTGTTCCGGGCCCACGTACCACTGATCGGGCGAAGGGTATAAATCAATTTTGTGGATCGCGTAATTGTCAATTGTTGGTTGGATCGTGGATGGGAATATATTTTATCTGCATGGTGAGTTCAATGTCACGAAATTGTATCTAGATATGAATTTGTTTGTTCCTTTACAAAAGTTTGTAATAAATTTATGAGGTTTTTTTTTTCCACGATAGTTTGTTCTCTCTCTCAGATGTTGAATGTATCAATTTATTGAGAAAAGTTAAATTGGAAATGACAAATGATGTGTTAATTTGTAGCGACACACTGTTTCGCTAGAGTATCCGATCGTGTGGGCACCCTCTTTCGTGTTACGTGTATCTGTAGATAGAGAGTGCATCTGCGGATGTGCAATTGACAGAATTGTCGAAGTTTGCTGGGTATTTTTAGAGTATGAGTATGCGAATTGTTGAAGACAAGCCCCCAGATACATTAGATGGGATGCATTGCGAGAGTTTCATCTAGAATTTGAGGAATTTTTTCTGCTGTCCGACGTCTGATCGTCAGCGATCGCTAAACGTGGTGTGATGAATATTTTCCGAGGGAAATAATGTGTTGTGCAATTTTTGTAGGAAAAAAGACGAAATTTGCAATTACGTCTTATGCAGAAGTAGATGTGATCGTCTTAGATCGGTAGGAGGATCGGACTTTGAAGGGATCTGTCATTCGAAACTCTATCTTATGGGAAAATTGCTTCAACGAAAGATGGACAGACTGTTGAAAGTCTAAGGAGATGTGACAAACTTGAGATCGACTATGAAATTGCTTCTGGACAGATAGAGATCTCTCTATCAACGCTCTGTATTTGTAGACTGATATTTGTCGCTACAAAGGGTATCTTCTCATTCTAGCACTAATCTAGTACATTCTAAACTGATTCCCTGTATAATACTCAACGATCATACGATATGAAGATCATTCTTTTCGTAGAAATAAAAGTTTGTTAAGGCCTCTATGAACTGATGTTCTACTTATTTTCGGATCTTACTTGAATCTCTACTATCGGATCAGTATTTGAGTAGTGTTTGTATGCGATCGGTCCATCCTATTGATCTTCTACTTGGTGAGTGATCAGTTCTAATGCCTTTTACATTCTGTCAAATCAACCTTATTGTATGGCTTGAATTGGAGATGGAGACCTCGGACTTTGAAAGTGATCTGCCACTACGTTTGACGATGAAAACTAACAATAATGGTAGAGATCTCTTAGCTGACCGTAAGTCAATCTTCTACAGTCATATTTGTTCTCATATATTTTGAAATAACTACGAAATCTTGATAGTTTACTTCTTGCACACGATTTGCTGTTTTGAAAGCTTTTTGTCCTTATATTTCTCATGGAATATCTGGAGTAATTTGTTTCAGTAATTTCATCTGATCATTACACGATCTTCTAGTCGAGAATCGATCTTCATATGGGTTGTAAGTCGATCGTCAGCCTCTAAACGTACACATTTCCACTTAATTCTCCGAGATGGAACTCATGCCTGATCACCATATGGTGGATCATTTGCGTCCGGAATAAGCATTATGAAGACTTGGAGCCTGTTTTACATGTAGGTGATCTGCCATTGCCCTGGTCTTAGAATTTAAAAATTTAGGTTTACTTATGTTATTTAAGCGTCACTCGATCTTGGATCTTCATATCGATCGTTCTTTATTATCTCAGCAGCTAACTTTGCATTTCAATTCCTTCGGAATGATCTTGATCTTGATGAATACGAAACCTTACATGTGATCTTCTGCACCTGTAATTGTCCTCGAAAGTCTATAATAAACCTTAGGTCTAAGCGATTTTGATTTTTCTGGTAGATCGCTTATCGCCGATCGTCCTTTTTTGTCATCTGCTTGCGATCTTTCTACTTCGCTTTGACCATGAAGCTTCTGATCGTAGCTTGATAGATCACTTGACTTTGGAGTGAAGATCATGATCGTAGCTCAGGAAATATCCATCTCTCTTACTGCAATTCATTGATCTTCTATAAAACTAAATCGATTAACATACAAAACTCATAAGACTAATCAATCAACCCACATTCGCACGTTCCTTTCTATTAATCGAATGTAATTAATCCAAACGCACTAAACGCGGTGATTGGGATTTGTTTTGGGATTACATCAGCCAAAAGCCCGAAATAAATGTGCGACACTCTTGAGAGTTATTATGCGCCGCTCTCTTACCCCCGATACGCACATTGAATGCAGTCATATCTGGAGCATATCTATGCAGAGAATGGTAGATACATTGCTCTTTAACCAACACACAAAAAAACCGGACTGACTTATGATACACGCCCAGCATGCAAATTTCGTGTATAAAAAGGAGACCTGAACGTCCTATTGGTATCAAACAATTTTCGCCTGCAGTATTAGCAACATGGCCCATCGTGTAAGTTACTAGATCCCCATTTACGGGATTTTAGTATTTTGACTTAATTTTGTATCTTTTTTCAGTTCGTTGTTCTGTTTGCTTGTGTGGCCATTGCCCAGGCAGTAGTCCTGCCAGGAACAAGTATCCTCCAACCAACAGTGCTAACGAAACAAGTCGAAACAATCGATATTAGGCCACAGTATACGTTTAGCTATGAAGTTAAGGACCCCAGTACTGGTGATATCAAGAATCAAATTGAATCTAGGGATGGTGATGTTGTGAAGGGCTCTTACTCGCTGCTGGATGCTGATGGTTTGACCAGAGTTGTGCAGTACACATCGGACGGTCTGAATGGATTCAATGCTGTGGTATCACGTACTCCACTCACTAAGCAGGTTGTGGCTGCACCAGCTCCAACGCTCATCAAAAGTGTTCCAATTCTTCAACAACCAACATTGATTAGGTCTGTCCCAAGTGTCTTGCAGGGACCATCTTTGATTAGATCAATTCCTTCGGTTATTCAGACACAAGGACTCATTGGTGGAATTCCACACTTGTCACTGGGTTCAGCAGTCTCAAGCAGTAGTCTTGTCAGGGCTCCACCATCAGTGGGTCTTGTCTCAAGACTGAAGGCTTCGAGTTTGTTGTATTAGAAAGGAGTTTTTAGGTTTTTTTGTTCAGGCATTCCATGTTATATGTTTAAATATGATTTAATCGATAGACTTAATAGAATATATTTAATCTCTGCAAGCAAATGTAGATTGAGTGGTTTGATTTATTTTTTTTATTGGCTTCTAGAGCGATCTTTCACTGTATTAAGGTTTAGACGCAGTGATCTTCTGTTCGATCGTTAATCGCGATCTCCTATGTGATTGAAACAGAAAATATTGGATGCTAGAAGCCCAAAAGTGATCTGCGATTATCTTTGTCGTTGAATATCAAGTATTAAAGCTGAAGTATTTTAGTTTTTCATTCTGCGAACTTCTACTCAACTGTTGACCGCTATACTTCTCAATTTAATCTTTTAATTTGAATCGAACCATGATTCAATCATTGCTTAGGGTATTGGGAGCGATCGTGGACATTTCAAGCTTATCATGCACGAGATATATCATTGGAAAAAGATTGCTTAACTTAAGTTACAGCTTGTCAACTGATCATCTACTCAATCTTCAATCACCATTGTAGGAAAAAGTTCGTCGATCTTTGAGTTCTACGCTATGAGTCCATCTGCCTTCTCAATACAAGATTGATTCAATTGAGTTACAAGTTCAACTCAACTGATCATCTACTCGATCGGCGATCTTTCTGCGATCATCTGCCTTCTCAATACTTGTAAATTCCCTTGAAGGTATATTGCCTGATAATTGAGGGATCACACTACATTTAAAGTTCGCTTAATCTTCAGTTCTGGTTTTTTTTTTTTCATGATCACCAATTTATGAAGTTTTTAGGGCCGATTAAAGATGAACATTTGAAATTTGTTTTGTTTGCGAACTGCTGCTTATATTGTTTTTAAATATCGATAGTTCAGCTTGATCTGCTTTTCGTGATCATCAGTTGATCTTCTGCTCAAATATTAGTCGACCAAATTTCGTACCGATCGTGTGGAATGGCAATATCATTTGAATTATTAGAACTCACTTGTTAGCGTTCTGTCCTCGCGAATATAAGCTTTTAACACCTGATCGTCACTTGATCTTGTGCTGGATCGTTACAAATGATCTTTCATGATCACACTATCAATTCTTTTTTCCTTTCAGTCCCTTCGGAAAGCGATCGTTCTCTTTCGTTCTGATTCACTCGGATCGTCCTATTTGATCATTCTTTGGCTCTTCGGCGATCGTTCCCACCGTCTACAAGCAGCGATCCTTATAATTACGCCTCAGATTCATTTGGACTAAAGAGGTTCCATCCAAAAACTTGTATCATACTAAAATTCCCAAGCTACTTGTAGAGTGGAAGCGTTGAAAGATGCTCCGAAACCGAAACAAGTGGCATCATTGTTTAAAGAATAGCTGCCAAAAAATTTCTAGGACGCTAAACGATTGCTAAATGTAAGCACTCACATAAAAAAAAAAAAATTTAATTAAATAGAACATCCGCAAAACACATTATTGTATACAGTGCGTTAGTGTCGTGTATCTAGTGTGTTCTGTGCGTGTATCTACGCTGTGAATGTAAAATTTTTGCGCTGCGATTTATTAATGCATTATGAGTACACGCACACAGTCAGACAGAGAGAGAGAGAGAGAGAGAGAGAATATTAGCAAGAGTTTGTTCCGAAAATAAAATCAAAATTAATTGATTACCCAGTGCACAAGAGGTTGTTGGTGATTTCAGGGCCCCTATTTCTCTCCTTCTCGGTCTCTTTCTCTCGTAAATCAAACAAAACACAGAGACAGTTCAGTTTGAGAAATATTCATATAAATTGCCTCTGTGCTGCTGAAAGTCATGTCGCGGTCAGCGACAATATTTCGATCCCCATCAGAGTCCGAAAGATACATCTACCTAACTACTCTCTATCTCTATTGTCTGGGGGGGACAACAACAGGCTGTGTGTGCTACTGGTCAGAGCCCTCTTAACGAAAAAAAAAAGATGTCATCTTGTCGTCAGACTCACCCCTCCATATTCAGCGAAAGAATTAAATTAAAAACACTGCTGGGAGGATGATTACGACGATGTCGGGGGCTGGATGCTCTATATGCTCTGTATGCTGGACGATGATGTGTGCACAAAAATCTCTCGGCCCAAAACCCGAGGAGAGATCATCCACCAACTCAATGGTTACGTATGCACATACAAGCGAAATAAATCTCTTTTGTTCCATTAAGTGGTCGCTCAATTATTCTATTAAAGTCTTGAACTAAAAAAGCAGATTACAGCCCAGATGCATGTATCTCGTCTCATGGCAGATGTGTGTATCTATGAAATAAATAAATATTAATGTAGATATAAACAATTGTCTAATCATAGATACACATAGATACCCACATAAATCTGCAACACATAATCGCGTCCAGTTCAATCTACTCGACGTATCTGTGTATCTAACTGAACAGATTGATAAAAATCGAAGAGGCCAAAACGAGTGTGGGTTGTGTGCTGTGCTGTGCTGTGCGGTGCGGATGCTGTATTCGGGTGATTGTAGTGCGAGTCCACCGCAAAGTGATCGGCAATAAAACAATAATTTCAGGCCCAGCCAGGCAGTAGCAGTAGTCGATTGAGTAATATCTGTGCGCGGTGAACTTGAAATTGATTAACTGGGACACACACACACAGCTAGGCTAGGGAGTGAGATACTTGCTTTATTTTCTTCTCTTAATTTCTATTTTTTTTTTGCTTTGCTTTCAATTGAAAGGGTTCATAACAAATTTTGATGTTGATTGAGAATGATTGGTGAATTGAAGCGACACTTTGGTGTGAGGTAGTTCAAATGTTTGTGTGTGGGATAGATTGTTACCTGGAAATTTGATTGAGATACATTCAGGTGGACAGATTCAGTTGATTTCTTACAGTTGATCGGTTAAGGTAGGCTACTACGTCGATAGATATTAGACTTGGGATGGATGATGAAGGTAGAATTTTTAATCTAATACCTAATCGATCGTGGAGATCACTAAAAGAGAGGCCGCCACAAAAAGCGTGTCCTTCTAATGAATCTAAAAATAAAAGGAAAAGCTCTGTGCTTAGAAGAGACCAGCTGTTACCACATTTCCTCTGAAGTTCCTACGACACTGACGCATTTGGATGTTGCTACTCGAAGGGGACAAGTCAAGGCACAAGAGCCTAGGGATAATACTAGAACGTATCATATGCAGCACACAACTGGTAGAGGCAGAGGATAGAGAATCTTTTCCAGCATTCTACTGCCAATATCATAAGGACAAGGTTACTACATTCTAGGTACAGTATCATAGTATCAATTGAAAATAGTTATAAACTACTTCAACGACGGGAACTGAGAGACTTCCAGACTGACTCTTGTATTTAATACCAACCACTGGAGTCCCACAGGTGTCTGTACTTGGACCTCTTCTATGGAGTCTAGTACACTATAAAGTGTCTAATGTTTCTGCAAGGAGTAAGGCCGAGTAGTTCTTCTGACTATGTTGCTGTGGTTACCGTGCCCAAAGACAATACATTCTGGTAAAGAAGAAGAAGAATCAGAATCTATCCCTTTGTAATGAGCTTGCTGATCGACTGCCAAAGAAAAGGGCCGAGGTGGCAAACAAAAATGATATGTCATCTGAAACAGAAAATACTAGGCCTAAGCAACATCGGCACCAAGCAGCTTAGAAGGCATTGCCCTGACAAGGATCATGCCACATGCTGGCGAAGTTAAATACATGAAGAGGGTCATACAAGGAGTTGCAGCATGAAAAGCGGTCTAAGGCTCCCATGACTTGATGAGTATGTTGTGCAGTAGGAATACGAAGGCAGTTTATAGAACCAGGGCTCTGAATGTGCGCAATGCCATCTGAACAAACTTATGTGTAGTAGCTAGTAGTAGACAACGGCATCAATATCTAAGAGTCAAAGTGATACTCAAGTAAAACCAACGACAAGTTCCTCAGAAAAGACGGGGATAAAGGCAGAGGGGTGCAGAGATTAATCCAAAATATAGGACCTGGAGTAAGTAAGAAATTTTTGGAGCAAAATCTCTACTTAGTCCAGATGTTAACTGGCCATGAATACCATACATTTAAACAAGACGATGAACCTTGTGACCCAACGTCAACAGAAACAGTGCAGGATGCAGAACACATCATGTTCCATTGTCCGAGGACCAGGAGTCACAGAGAAGATTCTTTGGAAAATGCCCGAAAGCCTTCTCGCAATTGGAAGATTTTTACTACAGAAAAGTAGCTCTAGCATTTTTGTCTGTTCCACCAAACTTATCAAATACGTAAGCCAACTCGCATTTCCAAGAATAGTCTTCTTTTGATTAATGGCTTCAGTACAAGATCCTGAAGTATTTAATTTCATAAAATTCTATGACACCAAACACGCACCATAAATTAGAATAGTCTTTTCCATAATTTTTTTTTGCAACCCTTTTCGGATCGTTTTTATTTTTCCATGAAACTCTTAATAGTCACAGCAACAGCCACTGTACTCCCCAAATGATTCGTGTAATAAATTATGAAGAGGAACTCTCAAAATATTGGACACATGTAGCCATTATTTGCCATTAGGGTGAACATTTTTCACACAAAAACAACACGCATTCGAACATCTTGTTTCCAAAGAACCCAAACGTCAAACAGGAGGACACAATGTCTTAAATCTTTTTTTTCTGAGCTTCTACCAGCTATTATGATGAATTTCAATAATATTTCCTGTTCACGACACTTTTACGCTCCTTCAAATATGAATTCTTCTTAAAGTCTTCGCCCAACACTTTCCGTGAAAAAGAAGCAAACCTCTACACACCAATAAATTATGGCCCTAACAATCTCGTTCGCGCGCCGCCCTATTCTTTTTAAGCCGAAACTTAGCCAACTTTAATGTTGCATATGACAATTATGTGTCGAAAAAAATGTCCACATAAATCGGCCAGACGGATGTGTGTCTATTTGGATTTTTTTTTTCTTCTATCAAACGCCACACACCACCGGTGAGAGCTTTAATGTATCTCTAGCTCTACATCTGTGTAGTATCTTCAACGAAACATCAAACAGATGTGCACGTAATAAAACACAAAATCCGCGCCGAATCAAGGAGAAACAGAAGCACCACAGTCCTCCTGTTGTGTGTGATCATTAAAAATCAACTTTCCAATGGGGGAGGAGAGGAAGAAAAATATGCATTTCGACTAATTTATTAGGGCTTCCGAGGATTTCTACCAAATTACTGACGACTACCACGGTCCACAGTGCAACGGTGTAAATCTAATTAAATAAGATAGAACCACTGGTCCTACGAAAATAGATTGTTGTGTGTGTTGTGTTTGTGTCGAAAAGAATAAAAAGACAGAGATAAAGCTAACGAGATTGTTGTGCATTTCTGACCTAAAAAACTGAAAATTTAGAACGGCGTTCTTGTCAGTGTAGAAAAACAAAAAAGTGTTGCCAATTTATGCTTTACAGTCTGACAGATTTGTTTGACGTTTAGTTGCTGAGTTGGTTGGTGAGTTACCAGTTCACTGTGGTGAGTAAGCCCATTTATCCTAAATTTGAAACCGATTTTAACAACTTAATTAGTATCAAGTCTAATGGTATGTCACAACTAACACATAAGATTAAAAACGAGATCTTTAAAGCTCATATATTGGATAAGATCTAACATCCACTTGTCATATTTGACATATGCCATAGGAGTTTAATCTTCTTTATACGAGACCACTAAAATAACACAGCAACTCAACCAATCTTAATTTGGATGTCGAAGTATGTTTATCCGAACATTTTAAGAAGTGTTCATAGATTTGCCGTTCTGTGTAACACAGTTCTGCACAATTAGATGAATTTCACCTGGCATACAAGTGCTTTTTTCACCCCACCACAAACCCTGCTACTTTCGCCTTGAAATCAAAAGCCAATTCAGAATGGTTAGTGATTATGATTTCGGTGAAAAAAGATTCAATGCAGGTAAACTTTGTCTTGTTCAAAGAAAACGTGTTAAAATTACTTCTCGAAGACCTTATTCGTTCACCGCGATAACGTCAGGGCTAACCACTTGTCAAATCTGACATATGACATTAGATGAGAACCTTTTGCTTACTAGGGGTTTCACTGAGCAATCATTTGATAATTATAGTACGATGGTCTAAAGTTTAATCACTATGGTGGTTCTGAATGTTGTGTGGGGTATACATTTCTGCACGTATAGAAGAGACTATCAGTTTTATATATGGCACTTATGTTCTTGAATGTTTCTCAAACCCTCGAATGATGTGGACCCGAAGCCTATGCACTAACCATCAGTCCACGGCACCCAAAATGAACTTGAAATTAAATACACGCATTTTGGTAATAAAATTTGCACTCAAAAGTCACATAAGATCAAAGTCATAATCGTAAGCTGATCATACTTGTTTTCATTTGCAATATAAACGAATATTTATGACAATAAATGAAGGTGCAATATGCGTACAATTTTGACAAAAACGATGTAAAAACCAATTAAATTTTGATGTTATTAAAATCGTACTAAGAGGGTAATCATAATCACATCGCAGAAGCCGTATAATGTGTGTTCTCAGGTTAGCATGAGTGGCGGTGGCTCTTTATTCGTATTTTATTTAATCACATACAGGACATCGAACGATATGATTGGGCATATTGTAAACTATTAAAATGCGATTAAAATTTCGCTGACAAAAGTAATTTTCTCGCATTCACACTGCGATTTAGTTAATCGTTTTTAATAAAAACTCATATGAGATCTCGTGTGATAACTTATATATTATATATTGTGTATATCGGTGACAACTTTAGACACCTTTGTAGCGTCTAGCACAGATTTTGGTGCTCCTTCTATGTTACAAGTTTTATTGTAAGATTTTGCAAATAACTTGTATTTTTTACACGTTTCCGCGCTTTTAATTTGACAGGTGCAAAGAAATCAGAGCTTTCTGTTTGACAGTTGAAAATAGTTCACAATAGTCCAATGTCTTTACAGACCACGAAATCACAATGATTAATTACTCATTTGTTGATAGATGGATACAAAAATTTATAAATGCCATTGAACTTTAAAAAGGGAAACTGTCCGACGGTTGGTTAATCCAAATTTTACTGCAGTTCAATCAAATTCACAATAGAGGGCCACAAACACTTTCTATTAAGCTTTTAAAGTCGAGTAATGTAACGAATGATTTAAACTATAATTTGATGATAAGTTTTAGGAAAAATAATTCGTCTGTAATCAGTCATTCAACTTGAACAGTCGTTCAGTGGCTTGCGGAGGAGTAGTCAGTTATCAGTTTTATTTTTTCGATAATAAATGTTTATTTTATGAAGATTTTAGGTAACCATCGTCTGTAGTAGAGTGTTTTGGAAATCTGAAGGTGAAGGTTTCCTGTGATACCACATGAATCTATAGAGAGTTTCTTTGGTCACTCATTAAACCAATTTATGGCGCATTTAATTATATTTATAGTTATAAAAAAGGAAAGATTCGAGCGAATGCGTAAATAAGCCACTGACGGTGACACTGTTAGTTTTACTTGCCAGTGCTGTGGACAATAATAATCAACGACTTTTTGCTGTCAAATATGTACTTATTGGTTGTGGGCATCAGTACGATCCAAGCCCCTAAAAATGTGCATCAAATGACTGGACGATATTTCATTGGCTAATAAGTTGATCTTTTGTTCGCTGTCAGGCCACATGGAGAGGGTATGAGCTCTTCCCGGGCCCTTCTTGAGGTCAGTATACCCCTTAGTACACTGCACAGGGAAATAGACAAAGAGTCCTGCGAGGAAGCCAATAAGCCATGTTGTTGATTAGACAATAAAAGCAGTTTTGCTATTCTTATAAAACTAAGTCGCAGGGATATACGAGCCGTCGTTAGTCTTGTGACTCGGTACAGGGTGATAGGCAATCATGTAGCATAGCTAGGTTTACGAAGAGAATACCAATTCGACACCAACTGTGCCACTAACCAGTGCCGTTAAAAGGAAAGACTCTCTAGGGAGCTATATCCTTTTGAAACTGAATGTAGTTCCACTAGCAGGATGGCGCAAAATGGAAGCTATCCAGGATGTGTGCGTCAAGAACTAAATTTAGAGAAACTTTCCTAAACGACGTTCCATATGCATTCAATTTATTGGATCATGTTAATCGCTAGGATCTACCTGAATGCATGGACTAACTAAAGCAGGAAGACATCTTTGAACCGTATGACAATTTCGCTATCCAAAACTGCAGACTTCTGCTTTTATGAGTTTGTTCTGACGTTCAAGCAAGGGAAACGCAAGATGGCTGTCTAGTGTAGTTTGTCTATCGGCCAAAAGAAACTCGTTGACTAAACTGTCAAACTTGTTTGTGTTGCCACTTATACCACAAACCTACTTTTTAATAACAATTTTAAAGCCAATAAACTCATCAATTTTTTCTCTAGAACTAATAACAATTCTGTTGCCATAAAGTGTACCTATGCATCTTTATAATTTCCCCCGAGAACAAATTGTCGTCAGTAAATAAAATAAATAATATCCAGCCACAGAATAAACTCAATGACTTGAGTTTAAATTTAAATTGTGAGTGGGTTCAGCGACTACGAAATAAATTATTGCAACCATACGATTTCAGCTGACAGATCACATGCAATACTAAATGTATCAAGTAATTTTCTGTAGAAGAAGTCGCAAGGAATTTCCCATCTTTTTGTCCCAAATTTATATACTTTCGTCACATGCACAATAAGGAAGATGTCACAAAATTAGTTTTTTAGTAGCCCGTCATCAAAAATAATGAATGGATTTAAGTAAATAACCTCATAACCGCACGCGATATTCCCACACACAATTCCCGGTGACAGTTTGAGTTAAATTATTTCAAAACTAAAATTTTCTTTTTCTTAAATTCTTTCAATTTTGTTTCGTAAACCAGAAATAATTAGTTTTCCTTTCTTCTCGCCGGATGTTTGGATTTTCGTCGAGAAAAAAAAGCGATCAACTCCCTCAAAATTAAAGACGAAACAGGTGCCAAAACCACGAAAACAACACAATCGTTTCGCAATAGAAACTTTTGCTAGAGTTTTTTTTTTTAAAAAATGTTCAAATTTGTTTCAAAAATAAACGTCATACGTCAGAGGTGACTTGGCCTCTGTCATTCCCTCTCAAATATCGCGTACCTACTCTAAGCTCGTGCGCAAGACCTAAATTACACGCTCGTGGTGACATATTTGTAAACAAGTTTTAAAATAATGCTCAATTTGTTGTTCAATTTTATGACATAAGCCAAATATAAAACCACGAAGAGGGCTACATTCAACGCCTATGCATCAATTCTGACAGGAAAGAAACCAAAGCAAAAACAAAAGCAAAAAAAACGCGCTTTTAGTCCCGATCCGTCAATGACGTGTCGCATACAAATTCGCCATCGATCGATCGATTCTTTTTGTAGCGGTTTTTTTTCGTTAATCATAATTTTTTGTGTTCTCTTGAAATACATGTTCGAATTTCGAAATCATTTTTTGGCACTTTGCCCCGAATCGATAGGTACGCGTACGGTACACATTGACAGTTCACAATTCGTTTTGCTTTTTTTTTTTTTAAATAATTTATCGGTCTGAGGTTTGACAGCGAGGGTACACAACGGCCATCGTAAAATGTTTCGTTGTTTTTAGTGTTTCATCGTAAAATTCATTTTTAGAAAACGAGAGCGAAAAAGGGTACACAACAGAGTTTCATGGGAACTGTCATAAAAGGCCATGGACTAGGAAGTCTATTAAAAGACAGAAACAAAGACTTTAATTGTCGGCGGAATAGTGGCGGCTTTTATATCGACTTCTCAACGGTCGATTAGCAAAGAGATTCAAATTGTTAAGTAGGTTTCGTTGGCGGTAAATTGTTGGCTTGTTTGTTCGAGTGCAATTTCATTTATAGCCTAATAATGTGTTAAAAATATACATGCGGATGAATGTGAGGTTTTTTATTAGAAATACGTGATCTGGAAATGAGAGGCTAATGTCCCAACATTGACGTTTTCAATTCACGGTGGATTCAAACTAAATCATTCGATGATTTTGAATCGTGAGTCAAATTTTAATTCGAGATTAGCAGTTGAATGGGGATTTGAAACACAAAGGGTAGAGGTGTTAGATAAACAAATTGTTTTCTTGGTCTCAAATGGAAATACATAATTCTAATCAGTAAATCTGGTGAACGCTGATGGAAGTCGTCGTAAAGATAGTTTTTGATGAGTGCACGTGAATTCCATTTAGGAGAGAGGATTTTAGTAGTTGTTGTTATAGTGATCTAAAAATCAAAATCAGTGGTATCAGTTCAAAAGATTGTATCTAACGTGTCTTGCGAAAAAGAAGGGCCACAAGACGACAGCCAGTCTTGAGGGAGCAACAACAAGCCACTTACATATGTCTGTCCTGTGCCTTCAACTTGTAAAGGGGGTGGATTTTTCAATGCTGACTAGTCTCAAGTACGAGCGGCTCATTTGGTTTCGTCATGTTAGATGAAAGATCCCTCAAACCCCGTCAAAGGGACAATGTAAAAAAAAAAGCAGACGAAGAAACAAGTGGATAACACAATCATTTGATTGGCTTCAGTGATGAAGTGATCCAAAACCAGGAAGCCTGTAGGTACTGCCTGAGGTTAAGCACACAAACCCAAAAGTCGGACCATTAGGAATGATCTGGATCAAAGCCCCGCCTAAAGAAGAAGTAGAAGGCGGTTTCATAGCAAACAAACAGTACAATGGAAGCATTTACCCAGAATTTCTGAGCAACTATTGAACCATGGAAACATGTCTGAATATAGTCGAGATGTAGGCAATACTAAAAAGATTCCACGAAAAGACTGGATTTCCTGATCAGATGTGGAGCTAGCCCGCATCATCTGAAAGGGGCAATAGCTACTCTAATCCACAGGCGTGATGCACTGAATTCGAGTAAGGAAGCGACTAACGACTTCTGCGGGAGGAGGAGGAAACTATTCCCCATCTTCTGTGTAGCTGTCAAGCGCTCTCAATCCGGACGAGTCTGCATTTGGGTGAATACTTCTTCAAGAAGCTAGATATTAGATATCAATCGTATCTATCGCTTTATAAAAAGCTCCTGCTGGTTTTAAATGGATAGACTGAGGATACTCGATCCAATCGGTCTTTTGTGTGAGCTCTACATTCACTTAATAGCCGCCTTCCTTTAAGTCCTGCTTTCAGTTCAACCTCTTAATTTTTTAAAAATTATTTTTACTCGACTTTAAAATTTGCTTAACAATAAGGGCTGATTACCATGCCGCGGCTTGGTGATTAACGGGTTCAAGGTTCAAATCCTAGCAGGTATCTAACAGTCGTCAGAATAGGTACTGAAGTCATGAGATATATTAGCAACTTATTCTCGCCTGAAAAAATCGCGCTTTAAACACTTGAGCCTAAACGGACTTTATGATTGCTATGGGAGACCGCCGCACCATAGCTCTGCGTATAGTTCATGGCATCAAGATTCGAATACGATTCGTGAACGTTTGACTAACATTCAGGAAAAAAAAACTTACCAAAAGACTCTGCTTTTCGGTCATGGTAACAGTAAGTCCCACATTTTTAGGAAAAGTTTAAACTGCGACTAAATTTTGATGGCATTTTCTGGGACTCGAACTCCGTCACAGTAGTCCAAGCACTAACCACTGAGCCGGCATAAAATATATATCCTAATTTAAAAAGAAAAACTACTGTGAATGGATCTACTACAAGCAGACTTGAAGAAGTGGGGTAATGTTGTACTGCCACCTATCGGTTTATTGTTCCCCATACGAACACGTTGGAGAAGTATAATTTCTCGGATTATGTCCGATCAACTAAAGACAAGCTTAAGCAGGCATTTTGAAAGCAAAAAAAAAACTAGAACTAAAATTAGACCAAGTCCTAGCTTCTCAAAACTGTACGTGTTGTGCGCGATATATATTTATGCACGTACAGAAGGGACCTGCAGTTTTATGCGGTATCCGAAGGTCAGAAGGTTTTTCGAAAAGCTTTTGAAATAATATAGTCGAATACAATAAGTCGAATCTCTATATCGGAGCCGAAAAACAATGAAAACTCTTAAAAAAAGTCCCAAAAATTTCGAAAATATACACAAAAATGTATTCCCTCACAAAAAATTATAAAACTCTTAAAAACTTGAGCTCCGTATAAGTACAAATAAAAAATTATAAAAGCCTGCCATACCTTCAAAATTTGTTACCAAATATTCTCTCTCTCTCACGCCAGTAGTTTGTGTAATCCAAATCCAAATCCAAAACAAAATTTCAATTTGTTCTCCAAAAATATAATTTTAATTTTTAAAAACTTTTTTTTTTATTGAAAATCACCGCGCGCGAACATTTAATTTCCACTCAATTCCACCGGATATGGCACACTTTAAGTATCTATCTATAGGTAGGTATATACTCGTTTCAAAAAAGAGATATTCTCAAACTCAATTAATATTCTTCTCAGTTTTCAAATTGATTCCTTAGAATTTAATAGACGCACATAGACGCGCAGAGACACTTGCGCTCAAGACAAGAACAACGCGCACTTAAGCCATAAGCCAAGCCAATACGAACCGAAAAATTATTTCTTTCTTTTCAAAATCGGAAGCTACCACCATCAAAAAATCAATCTTAATTTCCGGTTTAACTGAAATTCGAATTTAATCAGAGTTTTTGTGTCGGTTTAAGGGTTTGTTGTTGCAACTTTTTTTTCGAAAACAATTTTTTTTTCTTTCACTGGTAATCCAAAATAGTCGTTGGTTGATATTTTGAAAATAATTTGTTTTTTTTCAATTTATTGTTTTTAAATTTTCTTAAAAAAAAAATTCGCGATTAGAAATTAAAAATTAAAATAATTTTTTTTTAATTAAATTTAACCGTCTTTTAGATACAATTTAACGATATATAACTTCCATCGACGGACGAAGTCACTTCACACAGGCGTACACAATCCAACTGAATTGAAACACACTCGAAAATATTTGAATTGCGGGGCTACACTATCCCCGAGAGAGAATTATAATTTTTTTTTTTTTTTTTCGAAAATATCCGTCTGTCCGTTTGACTACCGATCTGGCCGTCTGCCTACCAGAAAATATACAATTCTTTGCACGTAAATAAACAATTGTGTGTGTGCGTTTTGTGCTGTGTCGATTGGTGGTGCGTCGTCTCCACGGTAGTCAGCGCGAAGGAGCAGCAGCAGAAAACACCCGCATATGAGAAATGTATCTACGACGGCGCATTGCCAACATGTGTTCCTCTATTCGCCGGGGGAAAATTCACAGATTTTCCCCGATATTCAAAGCTGAGAGCGGATACAACAACAACAAAAAAGAGCAACAACACCACGGAGGACTAATACGAGCGAGATGCGCAAGAATCAAACAAACCAACAAAATATTCGACTTGGTGTGGTCGATCGGTCGAATGCGACCGACTGTAGTGATCGTTGTCAGACTGCCAACTGAGAAATTCATTCATGAAGTGGTGGTGGCTGGTGGGCTGAGCGTGACAACTTTTATCGGTGCAACTGGTTTGGTGTGTTGTGTGTATCGAGACGTACACATCGAACCATGTATCTGAGAGAAATAGTATCTTAGACTGCCTTATCGACGTGCAATATGCAAGTGCATTTGATTTTATCCCAAGAGATGCTGATCTTTACTAATTTCTTTACTCGCATGAGAGTTTTGTTTCAAGTGATCGATGCTTGGGGATGGAAATAGATCGCGGATAACTTTCGAAAGAGTAGGTATTTGTTGTTCTTTTGAAACAGTTTCGTTTGCCTTTTTGGAATCGAGATCAAATCGTTGCATTGCCCAAATACGCCAACATTTTATGTCCATTTCATCACTTGATTAAAGTAGTTTGTCAACATCTACCAAATCGGGTAGATTAGCTCTCAATTTTAGTATGAGGTGACTGTCTCTTTCTGTAAATTCGAAACAAACTCTTGAATATAGGGGGAGTTACGACGTCATCAGGCGAGAGTGTCATTTGTTGGCTTGGAAACAGATGGTTGGATCAAATCTCATGATCCTGCTTGAGAATACGTACTTGCATAGCTGCCAATGGGTTGGAGTTGATGGTAGAAGATCGGGTGAGAAGGCGAATGCAAATGACCCAGATGAAAAGAGGGTAGGAATCTGAAACATCACATAGCGGCATAGTTTCAACAGAATTCGCAAAATCAGCTGAAAGAGCTAAGCAATGCTGTAGAAATATAGATCATTGGATTGGTGTAGACCTTTTTGTTCATTTCCCACAGAAAGTAGTATCTATATAGAAACTTTACATAGAACAGACAGGGCCAACTAAAGTCTTCAAAAGCCAAACTTATAGAGAAGTAATGCGCCTTTGCATCGACTGAATCAAAGTCTGCATTTAGGATGCTGTGGTGCGAAACAATCATCAAACTTAGCTACGACTTTCATCATTTACATATGTGACCATTAGATGTGGCACTTATGAGCTAGGTATCGAGGCAAAGTTGGACGTGGCAAAGCACTCTTTCTGCATTTCAGTGACACTTGCTTCATGGCTAGTTCTAGTGCCAGGCGAACCAAAAATTACAAGCTGACTGTCAAAAGACTATAGACAAAGATGTGGCAAGAGCCTTCTGAGCAGAATATGAAGAGACTACAACGCCCAGGCTCACCTGTGGGGCTGGCCTCATTGGGGTTATGCCTGTGGAAACCATTGTCACGAGGGTATGCCAAGCAACGACCAGGCCTACGTGTTAATCAGACCAGCAGCCGTACGATTAGACCAAGCTGAAGCCAGTCTGTATCTCGCCTTGCCACCTCCAAGGGATCTTGCGCCTCAACAAGGAATCTATGACCGTCCTTTGAGAAAGCAAAGAAGGAAAGGTATCACGGTATCACATGAAGAAGGTACGCCTGACGGAGATAGAAATTTTTAAGGATTGTGGAGATGATGGAGCTCTCATGGATGCTAACCACTTCCTATACAACTGTCTGACTGAGTTAAAGCTTACTGTTGCCTGCCAGCTCGGGCTAGCTTGTTCCTTTTGAAGTCTCATATCATGGCATCCGGCTAAGATAAGGTTTAGCTGTTTAATTCCCTCTGTTTGTTGCCTGCTTTTGAAGATATGGAAGCTGAATCAATAAGCTAGATGTTGCCTAACGGTCATTGAAAATATAAAGCTAAGTTCTGAGCCTTGCCTGCTCAAATTGTGTGGTTGTCAGATAGTTCTCTTAAAGTTACAGTGCCCTGTTTGATTTTGGAATGAAGGTTACTTCTTGCTTGCTCAGGCAGACCTCCCGTTCTCTTCTATGATAAAAGCAATCCACAGAGTGGTGGTTTTTGGTATGAAACGCAGTGGAGCTTTGATGATCTTGCTCGACACTTATCCTATGACCCTGGTCTTATGGATGTGCCGTCTGATGCTATGACTCCGAGCCTTCAATTGCGGCGCAAGTATGAGGTCGACTTTCCAGGTATTCAGGACTGGCTACCGCTAGCTTCTGAGCTAGGAATGGGGTGTAGTCGTATTTTCACGGATAGTTCCAAAACCGATTAAGGTTCAGGGGGGGGGGGGGGCGATAACACAAGACTGCAATACTGCAATTGGGTAAGCATGCCTCTGTCTTCCAGGCGGAATAAGTGAAAGGGGCGTAGTATCTAAGTCTCAAGTGATAGTCAAGCTGCGCTTAAGACCTTGCTTAACCCTTTAAGCTCATCGAAACTAGTTGGTGAATGCAAGAGATCTTTGAACTGTGTCGCAAGATTCAATTTATTGACTCTCATCTGGGTGCCAGGTAAAACTGGTATCGGGATAAATGAGATATCCGATGAAATTGCCAGAGGAGAGTTTCTCAAGACCAGAACCTATGTTAGGTCTTCCTGCATCTACGCTCAGTGCTTCCATTGATGATTTGGTTTCTTATGAACACAATTGTGTGTGGCATGACTCTCCTGGATGTAAGCTGACTAAACGGATGCTCCCAGACGTGAGTGAGATATCCGCGGCATTCTTGCTGGCTCTCAGCAGAGAAAAAAACATTTCCTATGTGATTGCCTGTCAATGTAAGCTCTTCTTCACTGTAGCGCCTACTCGAGTTCATTAAGAAAACAAGAACATTTATACAGTAAAATGGGGCGTAATGGGACTCTTTCTGGTAGTACAATGGACAAGTTGATGTTTGAAGGCTCCAGCGAAGTTTTCCTATCCCAACAAAAAAAAATATAGATAAGGTTCCTGTAAGGAACAGCTTTACTATAGCCATTTGCCTCCTGTATGATTTGAATAAGAAGGAAATTGGAGCATCCCTTTGAACATTTGGGCTAACATTCTTATCTTCCTCTTCCTCCTTCTTAAAAAGCGCAGCGTAGTTCGCTCTTTCTGTGAAAACCATGGCTCAATTGTACGTGGAATCAAGCTTCTCTAAGGAGCTACTTCTTTACCCTTTATGGGCCAAGTACTTCTAAGATTTATTCACTTCCACACTTTCTTTCCTTGGACTCCATTCAGTTTCTTTGTATTCCCACATCGAGCGTCACAATGGAAGTAAAAGCCTGCTTTAAGCCTGGCTACCACACAAAAGACCCCATCCATCATTCTTTTCAACTTCATTCAGCTAAGAGTATTTATGTACTTAGTAGCTTACTCAGTGTCTGTACTTAGCAAAAAAAAAAAATCAAAAAAAAAAAAGAGACCCCCCAATAGTCTTTCTTGAAGACATAATGCCTTCGGTGCCATTGTCACGAATGCTCAAAACTAGTAGGTAAGCAAAATAACGACCGAATAAACAAGTTTCCATAAAAAGGCAAAACGTGGCTTTTCCCATGTCAAATCTGTCGGAAGCCAAATGGTATTCCCGCCACGAGTCAGCCACAAGCTCTGTATCTAGCACAAAACAATTGTCGTTTAGAATCCCACGAGTTATTTGCTAAAAAATGCAAATCAAAACACAATAAGATTGGAGATTTATTTGTATAAAAACGTGGTTACTCTCATGGTCATCGAGATACATGCTGTAGATACTTGCTGGCAAAGTGATTTAATGACTTGTGTCGGCCATAACATTGCACTTGTCGGTGTTAAGTGTGAGTTTTGCTGAAATTCATCTGACTCGTGAACAAGACTCAACACTCAAATGATTCATGGATGCATATTTGATTTCGAATTTAATCGATGAGCTGGAGTACCACTTATGGTATTCATTTTGGGAGAGGAGGAGGAGGAGTTGAGACCATCATTAGAGACACACGCTCTGTCAAAGTCATCCCACGACAGTCAACACTTTTGCATGGCATTTAGAATCTTTATATGGCAAAACGAACACTTTCAATGAAAAGGCAATATTTTCGACAAGTCATTGTTTTTGTGAATTTCGTTTGACAATGGAATTTTGTTTTGGCAAAAGAAAGAAAGATGAAAACTGCGTCGCAGGGTGGTCGCATGAGTTGGCACTACACGTGCCATGGTTTGGAGTTGGAAGCTTGCTTAATTATCGGGCCAGTAGGCTGGGATTTTCCACATATGTTGGTCTATTATATTCTGACCCACAAGCATTCCAATGGAGGTTATCATTTTGGGATTTTTGTGGGAATTTCTGCGCACAAACTTAGGTCACAGCCTAGTGCGAATTCTGAGTAAGTTTTTGAGGAAAATATTTTCACTTCCAACAATTAATTGACTCAATTCTTGACTCAAAGGAAGTGATTAACTAAAAAAAACAAGCGAAATTCATAGAAATTGTCCATAGTTCTGGAACATTTACTAAATGAATTACCAGGGTAAAACCCGTGCTTCTCAGGCAACCCAGAGCGTCCTCAGAAGGTTGAGGTTTACTGGCTCCGCGGACCAAGATTATACAGGCCCTACAAAGAGTAAAAGTTTGATGGTCAAACTTAGAGATTACTCCAGGACTCGCGGCAGTGAAAATCCTTTTCGACCTTGATCAGGGCAAGGTCTATGGAAGCCCCAATCAACATACCAAGCCCCTAGGCTACAGGAGTCACCCTTTTCTTATCTGAGGATTCCTACAGCTATCTATCCGAAGATTTCGGTAGAATAAGCTGTAATGAGGAAGAAAGTGGCGGAAAGGACATAGCACAGGTTGTAATGCTGTCCCTGATGACGGTTTGGCTTGTGATGTCTACATGGCAGAACGGGCTCCGAATGTGACACAGAACGATGAGTCGAGATCCAACGAAAGAGAAAGTGACGGAAAGGTTACACCGTGTACGTATAATTTCACTCCAGGATAGGTTACTATTCGAGATGAAAAGTGCGTCCTATAGAGACAAAAGATCCAAACTCTAGGTGCTACTAGTAGATGTCCTCAAAAAGGACAGGCAAATGAAACTGGAATCACTTAGGAGGTCTGATGGTACCTTTGGTTGAAACCGGCCCTCGATGCGGATGCACTTAGACCAGTAGTTGGCCCATTGTGCTGCATGGTACCTTTACTGAAACATTAGCGGATGTTGCAAGGCTTTTGCTGGAGACTCATTTTTCGGAAGATCAGATAACGACAAGGTTTGAATCTAGTCGGGATACCGAATGCGATTTCTGGAAATGTGCCTCAGCTCTCCCCAACTCTTCTCCACTGTCCTCCGCCACGTACTCCTAGGACCTGCGTCCTGCTTTACTTGCTCCACTACTATTCTCTTTCAAGTCAAATCGTATGTTGCATTAAAAATCCTGTCACATACGCACACCCACAAAGGAGACCGAGTTTTCCATCGTGAGAACTATCTGTGTTACAAATCCTCCTACGCTCTTCATCATTCCCTCTACAAACAACTAGCAGGATCAATGACAAAAACCTTAAGTAAAATCGTGCAGATTCCTATCAAAACCCCAAACATTAGATTCTATTCTCTCCGCACCACATGCATTCATCCTGGAAAGGTGTCATAAATACCAACAAAATCCGTCCGAGTTGTCCTTTAGATCAACAAACAAACACGTCCGTGTATACGACTACGGAACGGACTCACGGTAGTGATAATCAGAAGATTGTAATCGGGTTCTCTTGCATGAAATCCCTCCAGCTACAGATGGAACTAGAACATGGGATTTATCTGATTGAAGAAGGACGACACGCTGGCTACCTGTGTAGGTGTTTCGGATAAGTAATTGCAGGCACAACCTTGGGGTAGATGGAAACAACTTAATTTCAACTTCCGGATAGACACATACTTATCCACAGGTAGACGCACAATGTATCTCTTTCTCTTTGTGAGAGCGCCAGCAAGTATTACTGGCACAAAGCCCTTTTGTCACCTTAAATGGTTTGGTTGTTATTATTTTAAAAAAAAAAAAAAAAAGGAAAATACGCGAGCACGGCGAAAGTGTACAGTCGATTCGAGTGCAGTATGGTAATACCTACGTGCATGTGGTTGAGAAATTCAATTGGAGATACTTTTGTACAAGGTACGAGTACTTTGGCCTCTTTTATGAGGCAACAGTATACAGCCGGCGGAGTATTAAGACATGAAAATGTTGTAATTATGTTGTTCAAAGTGGTTGCGTTGAATAGTTGCATTTGCATAAAAATGTGAGTTAATCCATGACCGACTAGATCTTCAGATTGTTAAAGAAGAAAACAAAACGTGACCGTTCTAAATAGATGTCTTATTATTCTTGTGCGACAAAGTACGTGCTTGTGGATTTATGGAGATCGCTGTTCTGTTTTGAAGTATTCTTTACTTTACAATATAGTATTTTCTAATAAATAGATAAAACATATGTCCTTATTTGATGGATTGAAAGCATAAACTTGGACGTATCGTTGTTAGAAAATGTGCAACTGAACGGATCTCCAAGGGAAGCGTCGACTGTTCCGTTCCAGCGCAACGTTGAATCCGTGCTGCTATATGGATGTGGTACCTGGAGAGTGGCCGTCACTATCACGAGGAAGCTGCAAATGTTTGTCAATAGGTGCCTGCGCTACATCTTAAGGATATTCTGGCCAAACCGTATCTCTAACGAACAGCTTTATCAGAGAATGGAACTATAGGCACAACCATACGACGGCGAAAGTGGCAGGGATTGGTCACACTCTTCGAAAGGGTGACAGATCCATAGCTAACCAAGCGATGCAATGGAACCCGCTTACCCAAGATGGCAGGATACGCGGCGGTCCTAGGAGTACGTGGCGCAGAACAGTAAAGAAGGAAGCACGGCAACTGGGAAAGAGTTGAGGAGAACTGAAGCACATGGATGGCGCTGAAGCCCTAGGACCCACAAGGGGATATAGGACCCACAAGGGGATACAGGACATAAGTACGTAAAAGTAAGCAAAGCAAGCTTGTATTGCATCATTATCTTGAAGGTAGGCAGAGGGATGAATGTTGCGCTTCAGAGTTTTGGGATCTAGATGAGGTTGGAGTAGTTCTTCGTCTCTATTGTGATCCAGTGATGGAAGTGTGATGATAGGTATATAGACATCTTTCTCTTGTGAATTATTGTGCGTCTGGAATTGTATCCTCTACCTCTTGACATGTTCTAACCTTCGATATCGCTTTCATACATTTGCCTGACTTTTGTCAATGGTTTTTCTATGGATTCATCGTCTCCTGCAATCTAGTGGTCTCGCAATGATTTGTAAGGAATGTCCAGTTAATTACTTCCCTTATTGTTGTTGGAACAAGGGTTAGCTGTGAGCCCACACTCGTAATGAATCCAAAAGCAGGTCTTCTTCTTAGTACGCATTGCACAGTATCAAGTCGAAGCAAACTGGGTCGCACTATCCTGTCCCGGTGATCCTCAGCTGAGCACCATATCTATATCAGAGGTAACATTAAGATTAAGATTGTAAGTTGAATTGGGAACTAGACACCTTGTCACTGCGGCCTCTGTGCGGGCCTATTGTGACTTCCTCATTCTAGAGCTCGTTCAATATCCGAAGAATGAAGATTTTTGGCAGCTATTTCTTCTTGGAGCTGAAGGGTTTAGGCAACGTTGAGCTGATGGGTTTGCTGAGATTAAGATGTAAGAGTCCATCAAAGTCCTTCACTTTTCATCGACAGAACTGATCATTAATAGAAAAAGAATCGGCGAGAGAATACAACCCTGTGGCACGGCACTTTTGACATCGAAATACTCAAATAACTTTTCCAAAGGTTCCTCATTGTTGGCTAGAGCTAGTGCGACCACCTGCCTTTAGTGATTCTGTAAACTGTTCTGCTGTCACACGTCTAAGAGCCACAGGGACCTGCTTAAACCAGAAATTGTACTTATACAACGTCGACGATAGGATGCTTTAGAATAATGCTAAGGAAAGGCAGCGCCCTGTCGCTTCCATTAAGGCTTGTGTTGCGCACCTTCTCTCCTCTCAGCTTTCAGATAAAAAGAGTGATTTCAATGTCATGGAGACTTTATATGGCCAAAGACCAAAGGACCACGAGTAGGTCCACAAGGAGTCCCATAGTTTACTTCGCTTTACGTCTAGCTTTAAAGAGCCTTGAGATTTCTGCCTACCTATAGGTATAGGTACTCAATATCTAAACAACCTACCTCTTGTCCCCTCTCTAATCGATCTACCTAGCTTCTGATTCGATGAGACTACCTTATAGCAGCAGCAAGACCCAAAAACTTTCTCACGGACTATCGTTCCCGTGTCTGGTCTCTTGGTGCAACCAATTGTATGAAATATGTTCTTCCACAACAACATGTTCTACTACACAAAAAAATAAAAATAAAATAGAAATAAATATAATTATTCTAACCACGTTAATGCGTTCTTTTAAGCAGAAATTCTTCGGTGGCCTTAAAACGGCGATTACATCGAATCGATTGAGGCCGCATAATGACCAGGTAGCCCAACAAATGAAGAGAGACACACCATCACACATGCGGTCTCCTATCAGATAGAGCTCAATGAAACATCGGATTAGCTAAGCCAGCAGCAGCACCACCCTCACGAGCGATTCAGAAACAAAAAAGGCGTCTCTTTGCATATTTCCACCGGTCGGATACTTGTCTAGAATAAATTATATCTCTCAGATATTAAATTCGAATTCATCGAGCAACAACAGAGACGACCTCGTCATATACCACTCATCATAGGCACAGATACTCGTACATACACTGCAAAAGATACTACTTTGACCGGATGATTAAAATGCGCGCGCAAACGACAAGTGCATAGTCAGAATCATCCGGCAAAGTGGATACAAAAACAACAACAAAAAATAAATGCCATTTGCAACTTGCAACAATCTTAAATTGCTTCTACACAATGTCCCGACATGAGTGCGGGCTCTTTCATTCACTTAATTGTTTCAAAACAAAAAAAAAGATACTCCCATTCATTCAAATGGCAGCGATGGGCTATACCTGCAACTGCAACTGCAATATTGGTGTACTTGACTCCAGACAGAGGCTCAGGCACTTTGTATCTGTCAGATAAGAGGTCCCTTTGCACAATGATCCATTTGTGTATATCGGCAGACATGACTAGGATATTGGTAATTAAAATGTTTTTATGTCGCACTTACTCTGGCTGGATGGCGGCTTCCTTAGACAACTGCGCATGGGCACTGCTTATGGGAAACTAATTGCGCATTCCTCTCGGAATGGTCCTTAATCGAAGTCGTAAATGCGAAGTTGAGTTTCCATCTGAGGTCATAATGTTGTAAAAGGAGAATCTTGATCGTGTACCAAATATCTTTTCTCATGTATTAAGTATCTATGACCTAAAAGGTGCACCTAAACGATCCCGCGTTTAGTTCATGTGTCGCGCGTAATTATTTTCCATGTTTATATGGAAGTGTTGGCCATAAACACTTGAAGATAACAAATTTGTCCATTAAACTTGATGATCTTTTGCGTTTGAAATTGAAATTGAAACCCGGACTTTCTTCTTTATGGAAGCACACACAAGCAGCCAACTTGGCCGGTCAGATACAAGATTGCGTATGCATCTCATGGGAGACTTCTTTTTTGTGTTAATATGCAGAGACAGTTAATTAATATTCAGTGTTAAACAAATCACAGTAAATGCTTTGGCATCACTTGTTGCTAGAGGATATTGTTTTGCAATTTTAAGCCTACACTTCTGAGATGTGTTGAGATACGGATAATTTAATGGGATTAATTACAGAATGTCATTCCGTCAAAAGAGTGTGATTTATTTTTAATTAAAAAGTTGTGCTGTGATGGATTAAGTTGTGGATACATTGTCGGTTGGTGTGGGCAGGTGTTGAGGTTGATTCCTTAATTGAAGTGAAGATAAATATGTAATTATCTTCAACAAATAAGAGGGCGGTCACGACGAGAGGAGTCATAGTCACATAACAAACCGATCGTCGATCATAGATAGTTGGATGCTGATGTATAATTAGCATTTGGTTAGATAGTGTTACGTCTCATGATGTCGATTACGTTAGCGAGGGAGTTCAACAGGAATCGGTAATCGACCTCTCTTGCGAGATACAATTGTGGGTGGACATGGTGTAGAGGTAGTGGGTTCGGTCATTGAATTAAAGGTAATCAAGTGCCAACCATGTCCACTCAAATTCCTCAGTAAAAAAAAATTAAGTAATTCGCTTCGAAAGCACTATGAGTATTTTAATACGAACGCGAAAAAAATTCTGTGAACTACAAGTGAATGCAAAAACCACACACACCTCCCTTCAATCAATTTAGACACCACCTATGGAGAACCTCTTTCCTCTCCTCTCTTCTCTCTTTAGTTTTACCCATCGCACACGCCCTCTATAACAGTTTAAGAGTATTTATATCCTCTTTTGTATGTCCTAAAACTTTCAATGGATAAGAGAGTACCTATTGGCGTCAGTGATGACTTGAGTATGGCTGGAAGGCTAGAATCTTTTAAAGACGAAACTGAGTCCGTACTTAGTAACAGTTTGGGATTTCCCCTGACCCTCCAAGCAGTGCCGTCAAGCATTACGCTGCGAGTAGGGACTTCGGCCTTACATACTCGGCTCATTTGTTTGACCATCGTGCGAGGCTTGTGTATGTTTGTCTGTTTTTGGATGGGCTATGCTTCTGCGCCCGTTAGACAGTAAGAGTTGTCTTCATGCCAAAATCTGTGGAGGTCTCCAGCAAGCATATGCGGCAGGTAGAAGTTCAGCTCTCCATGCCTTCTATTGATCCAAAGGTCTATATTGGGAATCGATTCATGCGTCCATATAGCTATTTTACCATTCTTCGAGGTTTGTCCTGTTTGGTACCTCACTATCACTTCCACTCATTGCCGTGGGCATCATTGTCCTCCTGGAAGCATATTTCCTTTAAAGAGAAAGTCTATTGGCATCATTTCAGCCACAATGCATGTCGCTTCTTATGAAATTGTTCGGAAGGCGCTACATGCTCCCAATGAATTGGTTCTGTAAATAGCCTCTGTGTTTCTACTGTATGATTTCGTGCTCATTCCTCCAGCCCATACTTGCAGTGTATCTTCGACCTCGCAACTCTTTCTAAGCTTGGTTTCTTCTTTTGTTTAGGTCCTCCAATATTTGGCATGATTCTTGACAAGACAGTTGCTATATATACATATATAGTAATGCCAAAGTACTTCAACTCTAAAATGTGATCACCCACGGTCACTCTAATAGCCTCCATAGCTCGCCTGGTGATGCAAGTATTACCTCCGTCTTTTCCGGTAATACTTGTCGTAAGTCCATGCTTCTTAGCCAACCCGATGCCTTCATTGCACTCATGCTCTAACTCTTCAAGAAATTTGGCCATTACAACGATCCCTATAACGTCGGCGAAGTCAATTATTTTCGCGAATCCTCGAGACTATAAGTTTGAGATCGGCATCGTGCATAAGATTCCACAGTAGTGGACCTAGTATCGAGCCCTGGGGGACACTGTCGGCGACGTTATACTGCCCATTGTCGGTGTGCAGAATTCTATTTCTAAAATAGTTTGTCATTATGTTCTCTGGGTTGTCCGGTACTTTATCCGCCCTCTTTGGCAGTTCGTCTATTATTGCACCCAAATAAGGTAGTTTACTTGAAATGTCTGATTGGTTGCAAGAGGAAAATTGTGTCCACAGGACCTATTTAAGTTTAAGTTGTCCTCTGCTTTAAGCATAAAAAAGCCGGTGTTTGTGTGACTGTTTTTCTTTATCACATTATTTCCCCGCGCCAGTATTTAGTACCAACTTCTTACTTAGTTTTGTGCCATCCTACCGTTAGTCCGTTCGAACTAATTCAATCATTAGCACGAGGTCTTCTTCTAATGTCAGATCGCATTAGCATCACCCCTACTTGCTGTGTCTCTGAAACCTGACACAATTGCAGATCCCTCTCCCTCTCTCTATCTCTCCTGCTAGGGGTGTTTATACTGTGACCCCTGTCACATGACAGAGCCATCGTACAATCTCGCCAAGTCTTTGGCGTGGCAATTGAAACAAAAATTGAAATGAAATTGTTTTCCATCCAAATTGTAGGTGGAACGTACTTGAAATTAATCACAATCAAACAGATTTCGGATTCAAATGGATTGGGCACGTATCACAACGAGAGGGATTCGTCGTCGTCGTTGTCGTTTCAAACTACGTCGTCGTCGTCGGTCGCTTTAAAATTAGTTTTCATTGAGGCAAATTGATATATGTATTCCATTGCGATAAGTCGTGGACACAGGTTAGAGCGAATTCAGATTAAAACATGATCATAACCGTAGACGTATTCATTAGCTATGCTAAATTATACAAGCTACCAGTGGGCTGGTGTTTCATTTGAATGACACTCGTCGCACTCTGCAAAATACACATGTACATATGTGTTTATTTATTGAAATCTAAATTCGGATATTCTACGCACGAGACAACGTACTTTTACGTCCGCACTCAAGGCAATAAATCTTTAATTAAGTTTTTGTCAAAACAAAAATTTTATTTTATGTTTTTTGATTCACGAGCTTTGCGATTGAGCAAAGCCCTCCGAATATTATTATTTAATCTGTGACTTTGAACGTAACAACAGTGGGGTCAAGTCAAGCAGTATCTGTTAACATTCTCGTGTGAAGATGATGATCGACAAGGACGTTCCTAGTCATGAGATTAGAAGACTTTGAAACACATGGTCTGCCTCAATTTGAAATACTTGCTCTTTCTATTTTTATGATGGACTAGAAGTTTGACTGAAATTTTTGCCTAATCTTTGAACTATTTGTGGCTCTGAGCACGGAAAAGTTTATTGATCGACAAACTCCCTCCCACCATCATATAGATTCTGTAACCCTCCTCATTATCCTTAAACGTACATTAAGGCCCATCCTGACATACCGATTCTAGTTATATCGACACATCTCTGCACAGGCTTACAACGCTTGCTTTCAGGAAGTAGTAATCCTTAAACAGTGGAGAGCATAATAAGATACAGATTGAAAGCTCTTATGTCTATAATACCAGACATTGGAGCAAAATTCTTCAAGCACTTACCGCCAAGAGAGTAGCGGACTACCAACAGCATATAAAAACAGATCACGTTGTAGAGTTGAAGTAGAGTGAATATGAGGCAGCAGGAACAGCAGCTGTCTTGGTAAGAATCATGCCAAATATTGCTGGACCTAAACAGACTTTTAGATAGAGCCACACAAAGACCGTCTTGCTTATAATTGTATCAGATGGCAACAGAGTATGTGGACATTATTTTCCTCATGCAACTATTCAGGCATTTCAAGCAAACTAGTGATCTCTTAATAAGATGGAGCAATAATTCAAAGTCTGCCTTATTTGGGTACCTAGACATACCAAGTGGTTGCATAAAGACTCACTGACAAGGCCATCAAACTGACTAAGCGATAGAATTACTAAAGAGATTCGCCATCAGCTAGATTCCTAATATTCCAATTACAGCTTAGGTTAAGTTAGGGAAGGATCTTTAACGCCGCAAGCTGGTACAACATTGTTCGAGCACCGGCCAACCCAGAGAACATCACCGACAGTGTCCCCCAGACTCGATACTAGGTCCACAACTGTGGAATCTTATGCACGATGCTGATCTCAAGCTTAGAATCCCGAGGATCCTCGAAAATAATTGACTTCGCCGACGATATAGCGATCATTGTAGTGGATAAACTTCTTAAAATGTTAGAGCATGACTACAATGGTACAGGACTGGCTAGTAAGCATGGACCTAGGACTAATAGAGGAAATGATGGTGATAGTACTTGTCAACAGCAGGCAAGCTATGGATGCTATTAGAGTGACCGTGGGTGAACACGTTGTAGAGTTAAAGTACCTTGACATTGCTATAGATCCAAAAAACATTCAGCGGAGAACACAGCAAGAACAGCAGCTGCCTTGACAAGGATCGTGCTAAATATTGGAGGACCTAAGCAAAAGAAGAGACTACGTTTAGAAAGGGTTGCGAGGTCGAAGATACACTGCAAGTATGGGCTGGAGCAATGAATACAAGATCATACAGTAGAAAGACAGAGGCTGTTTGCAGAACCAATGCATTGGAAGCATGCAGCGCCTTCCAAACAATCTCATTGTGACTGAAATGGTAACAATAGACTTTCTTCTTTAAAGGAAATATGCTGACAGGAGGATAATGATGCCAACGGCAATAAGTGGAAATGATAGTTGTCCAAACCGGACAAACCTCGAAGAATGGTAAGATAGCTATATGAAACTCTTTTGACAAAGCTTGATGGGCATATATGGATCTCCAATATAGACCTTTGGATCAATAGAAGGCATGGAGAGCTGAACTTCTACCTGACGCATATGCTTACTAAAGACCTCCACAGATTTAGGCATGAAGACAATTCCTACTGTCTAACGTGCACAGAAACAGTCGGAAATACGTCGTTCAGGAGAAAAGTCTTAAAAATTGTATCATCATGCCGTGAGAATTCCTTCATTCATAATGGAATCTGACTTATGCCAACGACTTCATTCCTTTTTCATTTTACAATCGCTTCATCACTTTATCTGATCAGTTTCCCTGATGCTCCTCTGAACTTATGCGCAGAATACTCTGAGTGATGCTGCTCTGTAAAGAGATTGTAGAGGTCTCCAATGTATATGGTCAAGTGCCCCACTCTGTCATGACTTCTAACGTGAGGGCCAGACCTAATTAGAGAAACTGTCCTTTATGCTGTGACGTCTAGTTCTATCTTCTATCATTTATTCCTAGTACACCATCACACTTTATATTCCAAGTCAAGGCCAAGAACTGACCTCCTCATCGATGCCATAGCACAGGGTTCTGTGCTCTGCCTGTTGGTGGCTATGGTACAAATCTGTAATTTTACTCCTAATTTGGGTTTAAGCCAAAGAATTCTTCCATCGCTTTAAATTGTTTTAACTAAAATCTCAAATCACTTCCTCAAACGCAAAATATTCTCTTGATCTCTATCTATCCCCTCCCTCGCTGATCCATGTCAATCAATCAAATCCGCTGGACATCGAAAAAACAATCTTATCTTCTATTGCTTCAAAGAAAAGTAAGAAACAAAAAAAATCGCAAACTTGCTCGTTACCATCAAATCTCACTGACGACGACGACGGAACCACTTAGAAAGGTTATCACTTTAGGGCCGTAAGAGATCAAGTTCAGTAATAACATTTGAAAATGTAAAAATAAGACAACATCTCTCCCAGATTAGCTTTCCACACGAAGTGGGCTCTCCATTCAAATTCGTTTGTCCAACAGAGCCACATCGGTTGTGCGACGAGTTCCGCGTGCGAAATTACAATGAAATTAGTTGAAATTCTGACGTTATTACAATTGGCATTGATCGCGTCGGAGAATGGTTTGAGATTGTGCCTGGCAGCTCCAGCTGCGTCCGCGACATTCGAGAACGAAGTGGCCGACGGTAAAGACGAAGATGTGAAACTGTTTCGCGAGAAGTACGCGACGCGCATGAAGTCCTATATGAACGCGTCGGTTGATCCTTGTGAGGATTTCTACGAGTACGCGTGCGGGAACTATCCCAATGTCATCGAAGACTTGGAGGTGACCCGAAAGCGGAGTAATCTTTTGGATATATTCTTCGTTTTGGCTGATCTCGTTGATGAGATTTTGAAGAGGACACGTCATGCAGACGAGGAGTACTACGAGGAGCTACAAAAGGCCAAGCAGTTTGTGGATTCTTGTGAGAATGCCAAACTTTGGCCCATTCAACCGAGTGAAGAGTACCTGGAGGTGGTGCGTGCCATTGGAGGATTTCCAGCTGTGGATCCAACGTGGAATGCTTCAACGTTTGATTGGTTTAATATGACCGCACATCTGACTCGCTATGGCATCGAAGGACTAGTTAAGGAGAACATCTATCTGAAGCATCCCTTTCCGCCGTACTATGAGCAGCCAAAGCTTGGATTCGCTTTTGATGTCTACCTGGAGAATATCGCTACGAATGAGTCTCACGGGTACGTGCACAGTGAAAAGATCATGAGGGATCTGCTTACTGTCTATGGCGTGGCAGCGCTCAAGGCGGATAAAGTTATTGCCGATGTCATCGAATTCTGGAGAGAAGCCCTATTGGAAAGTAAAAAAATTAAGGACCTCGGAGGCTGTGCGATAGTCTCACTCATGGATGATTACACTGACGACTTCCCAAGATGGCCATCGTTTTTCGACATCGCTTGGGATACACCGGACTTCAACATCTCCGACATCAGTGAATGTCCCTGTCCCTCATTCTACGACAAATTGGAAAAAATTGCTGGGAAGCATGCTGAAGCTATTGCCAACTACATGTCCTTGAAGTTCCTCTTCACAATGCACCTTCAGCTAGAGTCAACGAAATTCCAGCGGCTGAATTGTGTGACTCGCGTCAAGCATGCCCTGCCGATCGTCCTGACACACTTCTACATGAAGGAGCACTACAATAAGCAGGCCGAGGAGGATATTTACGAAATTGTCGCCGATTTGAAGGAAAGCCTGCGGCATTTGGTAGTCACGGCCGATTGGTTGGATGAGCCAACGCGAGAAGAAGCACTGGAGAAGGTAAGAACCCTCGTGTCGCGCGTGGGACGTGTAGTTGATCCCATTTCGGACACATACATCAAGGAGATGAGAAGACTGAATTTTTCGGATAATTTCGCAGCGAACAACCTTCAGTTGGCGAAGTTTGAAGTGGACATGAATCACTATGGCTACTTGCATCCGGAGTCGAACGAGAACACAGCGCCGATGGACATGCTTGACGCAGTTCAGGTGAACGCCTTCTACTATGTCCTGGAGAATAGTATCAACGTCATGGCGGGCGTTCTTCATCCGCCGGTCTATCATCCAAGCTTGCCCAAATCGGTGAAATATGGCGCATTGGGGTACATCCTTGGCCATGAACTCACCCATGGATTCGATAACATGGGATCGATGTTTGACTCGACACTCAACATGCGGTACTGGTGGTCCGAGAAAGCGGGGAAAATCTTCGAGGAACGATCAAATTGCTTCGCCGAGCACTACAGTGGATACAAGGTGCCCGACATGAAGAGAGCGATCAATGGGACGATATCGCAGGACGAGAACATTGCCGACAGTGGTGGCTTACGAGAGGCTCTAGCTGCTTACAGGAAGATACTCAAAAAAGCGGTGGAACACAGTAACGATGATTTCATTCGAAAGGAATCTCTGCCGGGTTTGAACCTGAGCCCCGAACAGACATTCTTCCTTAGCTTTGCTCAACTTTATTGCTCGCAGTACACTCCGAAGCATTTTTGGGTGGAAATCTCTGACGATCATCCCGTGGACAAGTACCGAGTGCTGGGCTCACTGCAGAACTTTGAGGAGTTCCCGCTGGTGTACAACTGCCCGTTGGGCAGTCCAATGAATCCGAATGAAAAGTGCCGCCTGTGGTAATGCAACGAGTGTGTGTACAAATGTAGTTAGTTAGCTAAGTAAATAAATTTTAATCTATAAGATACGCTTCTTTGTATAGTGGTTTTTCTTCTTCTTCTGTGGAATGGTGACCCAGATAGAGGCACAACACCCACACCTCTTGCGGCAATATGCGGAAGCCACGTTGGGCTTGGTGCGTGCGGGTCGTTTAAGTAAAGTGGTCTCCAAATTGGGGCCGCGCATATGGAGGAATGCATTTTTTTCTATTCACAGTTAGTTGGTTGATCTCATTTGAAGTTATGTCCAGCGAATGGTGGTGGAATTGAATCGAATTTTCTTCGGCTTGGGAGAGGTGCTAATGAGGCTTGAAATGTGTTTAATATGAATTGAATGGCGGTTAGGGTTTAGAGGCACACTTGTTTGGATAGTGGATTTATTGGATGGCTAACAAGAACAGAATTATGAATGACATTTGAATGGGCTGGTAAGTACTCGTATCTGGAGCTGAGAGCTTCAAATGAAAAGTATTTATCGGTGGTTTTGGCCTCGAAATAAATCAACTTCTGCAAGAGTCCTGTGAGTATTACCTGGGCTTTTCTTTGAGTAAAGAAATGGGTGCAGTCATAAGGCCGTGGAATCTCTTCTTTTGGCTGCGCAGAAGAGCAATGCATCTTCCATTCCTATCCACTGGTCATAAGCTACTTATGCCTTGAAACAACTCATAGCTTCAAAGAGATGTATGGGCTCTGGAATGTACCTTATCTATTGTTCTATATGGTCAATGGAACATCATCATGTTCTCCATTCTCCCACTGGATAGTCCCAGTACCTGTGGCAAGCTGTCGTGCATATCGTCTTACTTTTATAATATCTTGGAGGAGCCTTCTTGGAGTAAGCATATCCTCGGAACTTAAAACTCAGTCTGTACAATATTTTTTCGTTTGCTGGCCCAAGTTTCTGGCTTTTGGTTTGAGACCCTTGAGACGCTAGCACTTCTTTCCAAGCTACATTCTCTAGAGTCACATTCGACAGGGTCCCTCACCGCAGAAAGAAATGAATAGTGTGCATAACAGACCCTGAATCAACATCTAAAGAATCTTAGCAGTCTGCAGTACGTGGATAAGTATGTAGGCATATTCCTGGCGTCGATTATTTAATAGCCAATCAGTTTATATATGACAAACAACGATTTTAGGTCCACTCAATCGTTCCAGGCTTCAGCAATGTGAAGAGGAGCTTCGAGTGCGGTTGGAAACACTGTAGAAACGTCTTATTTTTGCTCCTGTTTAGCTGGAGATCTTAGGCGATCCTAAGTGTGTGCCTCCTGGCAGTCCAGTTCCTTTTACAAAAATAAGAAAAAGAGTAGGAATTCCGAAACAGTAGGAAAATCAAACAGTTCTCCGAATTAGCTTTGACAGCAACCGCAAAGGCTTACGTGAACTAATTCAAACGTCAAATGGTTCACAAGTCATGCGGCTAGTAAGAATTTAATTTTTCCATTAGCCGCGGTCCCTACACTAGAAATTCGCTAGATGCTAGATTACTAAAACCCACTAGAAGATGAAATGTACCGCCAGAACTAAAAAGTACTAAACATATACGCTGTATACCTTGTTTATGTGACCGGATTGAAGGATCGAATTGGGGCTTAATCGAGTTAGAAATGAACTGAATTCAATTCAATTCACAATTAACAATTCAAAACAGCAAGCAATTTACACACTTTTTTACAACAAAAGGCGAAAAAACGAAAAGCTGTTGTTTGTCTTGACTCGCTTAGTTGATTTACTACGTTTTATGGAAGTACCAATTGGGTTTACTACGTCATAGCGAAGGTCTTCGTCGCTACAATCTGCTTAAATCTAGTCCATTTTTTTGTCTTAGAGGCCTAGATTCGTTAGCGACAAATGTGACATCCCGGTGCAAGAGTATTATAGCAGTTAGATTGCACTTTGCACTTGTAATCTATTACAAAAAATTGTAACCTAATTTTGACTGAACTCATTAAAAAATTGCAATGCGACATTGTGAACGGAAGTTTCTGAGTTCAAAATGTCATTCGCATGTCATGTTCACTGTTAGATATTATTTCTCTCGCCGTTGTTCATATTCTGTCACTCATTTCAAGCTTTATGCTACTGTGAACTGTTCCAATGTCTTTGATGATGAACCTTTAAAAGGTGACATTTTGTACAAAAAATGTTCCTCTACTCGCTACTATACTTGTAACCCTT
Source organism: Chalcosyrphus nemorum (assembly GCA_949716465.1). Lineage (NCBI taxonomy): Eukaryota > Metazoa > Arthropoda > Insecta > Diptera > Syrphidae > Chalcosyrphus > Chalcosyrphus nemorum. Next base: position 26,976,607 of record OX454333.1, read on the forward strand.
TACTCATACCAAAAGGCCAGACGACCAGTCCATTAACCAATGTTAATCCCAGATTTACGGGAAGTAATAAAAACCGAATTTATTGTATAACTACAAAACCTATCTCCGTAGATCACATCCTTCCTGTTAGGTGCTTTGTATGTAGTACCACCCTAAGGGTCTGTTGTTTAAGATCTCAACATCACTGATGATTTGCCGACTTCTGCGGCACGCTCTACGATCAAGAATATCCATGCCATAGTCGTCGGCGCCTTAGAAGTTCCATTTGTTTTTAATTCCCCCTTGCAGGACTCCACGCATCGCAGGCAAAATTAAGAAACCATAAATACAATCTGGACTTCAGAAGAGAGGAACTCTTCTGTCAGACGTGGGCAGTGGATCGCCGGCAACTTCTTGGATCAGTGATCAGAATCAGTAAAATGATTCTTGGTTTCATAATAAATGATGACCCTCCAGAGTTGAGTAGTTGAATCGAATCGCCTCGAAGGATGGCTCACCAGAAATATTAATTTGTCCAGGAAATTGCTTAAATGCGTCGTCGTGGTCTTTTGGTCATTTTTCGGAAGTTGTTGCCAAAATGAATTCTCCTTTTTAACTTTTTTATCATTGATCTAAGGAAATGCAAAGTTTTGGAGGAGGAGCAAGAGAATATGAATATTTATGATGGCAATTGGTGAATCTATAAAAAAAACTCTGGCCCTCCAGTGGCCAGTTGACACTGACATTCAATCAAAGATATTGACAATGAAAAATGAAAAATAATATATATATATAAATAAAAATAAATAATAAATAATTGAATGCAAACAGGCTGTCACGCAAGAAGATCACCAGGAGAATAAAAATGCTGGATTTCAATTCAGAAAGAATATATGACTGAAGATAGAAGAGTTAACAACAGAATCCTCAATGGTGAAGGGGAATCTTATGTCAGTCTAGAAAGTGACAGCTCTATTATCAAACTTTTGACGGGAGTTCGTAATGACAACAGTGTGTGTCACTGCCTAGACATTGAAAGGTCCACTTTTTGAATATTCAGTTGGGTGGTAGCTAACTGGCAGCGAGTATCTAGTTTGAAAGATCACTTTGCCAGCAGTCGTGGCTTTAGAAATTGTCTCCTAGAAGTCAGCAACAGACATGGAGTTGGAAGCTCATATAGGCCTTCGTACTGCATCCATCAACAGCATCGCTCAAGCTTGATCAACATTACAAGGCTCAGTACCGACAGATCGGCAATTTAGTGGCGATTTTGGCATAAAGCAGAAACAAAACCAGCAAAGCCCAGGGAAGCGTGGATGATCACTGGAATGACATAGAAAAAATGTTCGTAAGTCTGTGGAAAAGTCACTGCTATGGCTATCTGAAGAAGAACTGGAAGTGGAACTGTTCAGCAGAATAGGGAATGGAAGGAGAAGTCTAATATTAGAAGTTTAATGCGAGAAACGTCGGCATATTGACTCACTTAAGTCAAGAGTTGAAGATACAGCAATCAGATGTGGCAGTAGACCAGTGAGGAGCTCAGATGGTAACATTCTTATGATGATGAAGAATGAGGATGTGGCTCAGCTCGGTTGATGGAGAGATATGATTGAGTACTCTAAGGAGTCAGCCAAAAACTGTAATAAGTGTCAAGTAAACATATGCAAGAAGCTGTGCTATTAAGTGCAAAACTATGAAGTCAGGCTTACACATCAAGTGTCTGCTTGATCTAAGGGTTATTCTCTAAAATCAATGAATGGAAAACTTTAGAAGATACATAAAGTTTATACTCGCTCTCTCTATTGCGACTGATTGCTAGTTTGTTCCAGCCTGATGACTCTTGCCTTCTTCGTCAAACCTGCTGTCATTTAGAGGAGATCTATAATTCTGTGGCTTCATTTGGCATATAAAAGTCCCTTTTCCATCGACAAAGCTGCCCGAAGTATATCGACCATCACAAAGAGATTGGGCAGCTCCATTAGACTTCTAAACGAATACACGATTCAAACCGCAAAAGAAATGCTTCCATCTCATGAGTTGGTCCTTATCTGATTCTTCACTGGCCGATGGCTATAGTTGCAATCATCTGCTAGTTCCTTTTTTATTCTACAGACGGTCCTAATCTGTCACCTGCATGCAACTTCTTCTACTTCATTAGCCAGCATGTTGCTATAGTTGCGCCTGTCTAGTTTTTGTCTTATCTTCATCTTCTTCTTATGTCCTGCATCCCCTCTACAATGCCTACGCGCTATCGTTTACGGTTTCTGGAAATGTGGACAGCTCTCCTCAACTCTCTCCCAGTTGTCGTGCTTCCTTCTCCATTGTTCTGCGCCACATACTCCTAGGACCGCCGTCTTATCTGCATGCGATATAGGGACTCTAGCTCACCTTGTGAGCCTTTAGCTGTTTTCGTTCGTCGATCAGTCTTCAGGTATCGCCACGTCCACGTCCACGTCCACGGCCAACAATTCTTTAAGCACTTTCCACAGCAGAAGTAACCTACTGATTGCTTCCACATCTTCCTAAAGATGGTTCCTTAATTGTTGGCTCACGGCCACTAATGGAAAAGTGATCAGAGAGTCCTGACTTTGTGCCTGGACTTGTGCTTAGGCATGGCGTTAACTATCACAAGACGATTGGCATGGTTGATATGGTTTTTGCCTATGTTCATGCTTCAGTGTTGAACTGGCTATAGTTGTCTCCTTCACCGCACAGATTCTGTAGTTCCCAACACTCGCTCATAACTCTTCCACACTATCTCAGGACTGCCACATCATGTATCTTTTCTTGCGCTCTACTGTACAGTCACTCATTTATTCATTTGAAAGTAGGAAGCAAAGACTTTGTTAATCTGCCTTAATTGCCTCAAGAGCGCAACTTTCAAAGCCAATCTCTGTATCGAATGGAACTCTAAAAAAAAAAAAAAAAAAAAACCGCGCAAAGATTAAGTTTATTTTCAATTAATCTCAAGTATACCTCCAATTTCGCCGCGGTGAGGGTATCTTTAGACCCCGACATTGTGCGATGCTCATTTCAAGGTTAAAATTTGTGATATTTCGTTGCTGCTGTTCCACTTAAGTCAGACATTATCATCGGTTCGACGAAATTAGGTCTGGAATTGATAAGACAGTCAATCGAGTTGTCTTCACCTAACCGAGCGGTGGTGCGGTCGCGGACCCGGGCTTCCAAAAACAAACAAAAAATTAGAAAAACCATGTTGTGTGTCTCTCTGCTTTTCGTGCTAGTGTTTGGATTAGTTTTAAGCCCTTCTGAGGCAGTCGTCGAGGACTACATTAAGTCATCTGTTAGCCCATGTGAGGATTTCTATCAATACGCCTGTGGGAAGTGGTCTGAAGTCAACACGGAAGTGGAGCATGGAGATACGTTGAGTCTTCTCGATGTGGCCACCAATGAGAAGATTTCTTCACTTTTGGAGACCAGTCAGGAGCAAGGAGTTGTGAACAAAATGAAGACATTCTATAGATCCTGTAGGAACTTGAAGAGCTACAATTTGGATGGGTTTGCTCAAACAGTGAAGCCTAAAAGTGGCTGGGCAGCGTATGAGACCTCCTGGAAGTCGGCGGACTTCAATTGGCTGGACACGATTGCCGAGTTGAGAAAGTATGCGGTGCATATTTTTCTCGAACAGACTGTGATGCCCAAGTGGGACAATACAAGTGTGAACATCATCTATTTGGATGTTGTGAAGGTGCATCCAAGCAGTAAGGCGTCGCTACTCGAAATTCTTAAGAAGACATCGATCGACAGGACTCAAGCTGAGTCCATCGTCGATGAGCTGATGACTTTTGAGAAACTTCTCAGTGAAATCATTCCCACGAGCAATGAAACTCTTAGCAACGACGATGATTCGGAAGAGGTCGTCCTTGGTTACCTGGCTGAATCCCTGCCTCAGGTCGACTGGGTAAGGTATCTGTCGATAGTTTTCGGCAAGAACCTCGACCTATACACACCAATGATCATTCAAAACACCGAAATCATGACAAAGCTGGTGGGCTTCTTGGACAAAACCGAGCGTAAAGTTGTCTGCAATTACATCCTCGTTTATCTGTTGCAATTCCTCGACCAGCATAGCATCGACGATAGTAGCTCCAATGAGTGCATCTTTGCCCTGCACCAGAGCATGCCTCTGGCAGTGGGTTACATCATTGAGAGCCACTTCTACGATCCTGAGTACGATCCGATTGTTCAGGATCTCTTCAACTTCCTCAAGGTCGAGTTCTTGGCTGGAGTCTCAAAGCTATACGAAAAACAACGCGACGTTCTGCTGTTCCTCTACACCAAAACCTCAGTTATGGACTTGCAAATTGGAAACGCAAAAAGGAATCTCACTCTTGAAGCTGTCTCCAAGTACTACGAAGGACTTCAAATCGATGCTGATCACTTCCATAGAAACCTCCTCTCAGCATTTAGGTACAAGTCCAGCAAGGAGTTGGAGTCTCTTAGTGGAACGACCGTCGACATCGCCTATCAATGGACAGTGAGTCCAAGTCCTTTCTTCATCCAGCCAAAGAATCGAATAGTCGTTCCGCTGACTCTGCTCCAAGAGAAGATCCTCGGTGGAGACTCTGCCAACAAGTTCAGTGTCCTTGGGTTCATAATTGGCCATGAGTTCCTGCATGGGTTCGATGTGAACGGTGTCAACTATGACTACGAAGGATCTATGGTGGAAAGTGCTGTCAGCCGGAATCAATTATTCTTTGAGCGAGTTCAGTGTGTAAAGAACGAGTTGCACGCGAAGGGTGTGGGTGAAAAGATCGCTGATCTTGGTGGGATTCGCTTGGCCTTTAATGCATTTCGAAGATCCCTAATGCAAGTTGGCAAGAGTGTAACGAGCAAGGAGGCAGCGGAGCAGCGATCACTGGGACAAGAGTTTTTTATTGATTTCGCACAGTTCTTTTGCGGGATAAGTAAGAAGGAAACCAAGGGACACTCAGGCCCTGATGTCCATGATTCGGATGCGCTGAGAGTCAGGCAGTCGCTGATGAACTTTGAGGAGTTTTCAAATATTTTCGAGTGCAAGCTGGGCTCGGCTATGAATCCACAGAAAAAGTGTAGAGTGTGGTAGAAAGTCTAATAAAAGTCGATTTTGGTATTTGGATGTTTTTCTTTTGAATTTCAGGTTTTCCTTGAAGGGATATAGGTTCATGGATGTAAAGGATTGATATGGTATGGTATTTACAAAAGACAGTGATGGACAACTAACAATTTTGGAATAGACAGCAAAGGGGCTTACATTTTGGGAGAAAAAGTTAGCAACAGAACTCGGAGGCCGTCTTCCCTGGAACTCCATCTAGTGCTCCCCTCTGTAATGACTTTGTTCTCTGCAACGAACTAAGTACACAACGCAGGATACACACAAAGAGGTCAGCTTGTTATAGTTAGGACACTGTGCCGATTCTCGCTCGCCTGTTGGCTTTTTTGAAATCTGGAATCCAGAGACTAAGGAAAACGTCACCTTGCACTGTGACGTTCCAAGAACCGTTAGTCGAAACTCTGTCCTATTAGGCCTTCTGAATCTGAACCTAAGAAAAATTGAGCTTAAGCTTGTGCCGCAGACGAAGTCTGGTGACATTACACCACTCTTCCAGTTTTAAGCCAACTGACTACAAGACTGAATTTATCATAACCCCTTCTGAGATCGATATCCCAATCCGGAGCTTCTACTTCATCCTCATCATCAGATTGGTATACTGACGGATCAAAGATGTCAAGTGGGTTTGAAGCTGGAATCTCTGGTTCAAACTACAAATTGTCTATTCCTCTAGGACATACAACCACTATCCTTCAGGCAGAGATCCATGCTATCGAGCTCTGTGCCAGAGAATGCATTAGAAGAAACCGCCAAAGATCTCATATCAACATATTCTCAGATAACGAAGCAGGAGCTTAGCAGATGGGAACGACAAGAATCACTCTCCCACTGGAACTCTCAAAATGGCTTAAAACAGGTTAAACAGCACTTCAACTTCCCAAAAAAGAGAACAAAATATATCCTCTCTATGAGCAAATACAAAGTCAAGAAAATCACTGATTTCCTAACTGGTCACTGCTCCCTCAATTATGATCTCAAGAAAATGCAACTGGGCACGTGTCGCCTATGTCTTAAGGACACTGAAACAGCCCACCACATATTGTGCATATGTCCTGCTATAGCTCGGCTGAGACTTACGTACTTTAACAAATGCTTCACATCTCCCTCGGATATCTCCTCAGCCTCAGTTCAAAATGTTTTTAGATTCATAAATGAACTAGACTTTAGCTAGACCTCAAAACAACTAATCATATTGAATCCTGTTGGGGAATAACAAATATCCGACATCGACTGGAATGCGAAATAAAATACTGTGAACTACAAACGTAAATATTGAAACTTACGACCAAAAATGACACCAAATCTTTCATATTTCGTCTTCTTTTTTTCAAATTACCCATCTGCTTTCTTCTTCTACTTTTTCTTTAGGCGAGGTTATGATTCGGTCCGCCTCTGGAGTTTGTTCATCATCGCCCGTGCTCTGTATATTAGCATAAGGGTGACCAGCTCACCTTTGGCAAGGGCGAATTATAGAAAAACTTATACCCGATTCCATTTTCAGAGGTTGAGTGCTAGAAGTGTTCAAGGTGTTCACATCTACAAAATGTAGGTACTACACAACTGGGAATAGATAATTTCAATCTTTTTATTCGCTAAAACAAAGATTTCTTCCAAATCATATAACATCCCACCAAGTAGATACTTTATTTGCTTTCCAACTGAACAATGTGCAAGTCATCGTTGACGTATTTTATACAAATCGTCACTTTCCACCCAAATAAGGCCCAAACAAGACAGGTGTTTGAGTTTTGGAGGTGACATTTCATTTGTCATTCATTTCACTCCTTACTCGTCATTCGTCATTCGTTGAACCAAAAATGGTCAACTGACGTTGCACTTGACTTTGAATAATAAAACAAACCGCTGATCCGTAAAAGTTCTTGTTTAGATCTGAGTAAACTAACAACATCCTTACATCCTACTTGCTGCACCCCACAAACACAATGACCTTGCCGTAAGTACACGTCATTTTTGTGCAATTTATGTTCAAACTTAGTATTCACCACAGTTGCTGCGCATAAACTTTCAACACAATGCTATTCATCAGCCAATTCCATCGTAATTCAGTTACATGTTGCACGCACATCAAAAGGGTATAATGAGCAGTGGGTCTTAAATCAAAAAGCGCTCACAAAATGAGTTCCTCCGCCGTTCGTCTGTCTTTTCGAGCAAATAAAAGCCGTATTGTACCCTTTTTATTGGTCGGTTATTTTTACCCTGGGTGGCTGTGAATTGATTCTGCCACTACTGTGCGGCTATCAGTAATTCCGCACGAGTAAAAGTAATTTAGACTTTTGTCTTGGTTTCAAGGATCACCTACCGCCAGAGGGCGATCATGTGTCATTGCGCATGAAATATGGTACTTTAAGTGGTTCTATTATTAGGATTACGAACTGCAGTGACACCTATTTACACAGATTGGCTTGGAACGCAATTTGCATGCAGAGTGCGTACATTCCGAACTGTCACGTTGCTTGTTGTTGTCCAAATAGAACTCCCACCCAACACGATCGATATGCTGTTGAAATAAATCCATTTCGAGTGCAGTATTTATCCAAGCATCCGTCTGTCAATCTATCATTTGTCATCTGTCATCTGTCATCTGTCATCTGTCATCTAGTAGAGTGAGGAATTTGTCTGGTTAAATGGAAGTAGAAGGAGTCTTGTTGGTTAAAAGAAAGAAAACTTTTTATTTCAACATTCTAAACACTAATCGTGTCCACGATCCAGTCATGAACAGCTGAGATCATTGTATAAACGCCTGGATGTCCTGGATCGGCACATCCAACGCCCCAGGACACTACGCCAATCAGAGTTCCACCCTTCATCAGCGGACCACCAGAATCGCCTTGGCAGGAGTCAATGCCACCGTCTTCTATATTTCCTGCGCACAGCATTCGATCGGTTATATTGCCTACTCCCTCATACAGCTCGATGCAGTCATGATGGTTTATTATGGGCACTTGAACAGCTCGAAGGATGTTGTTCGGTTTCCGAATATCTCTAGTGTAACCCCAACCGGAGACAGTGGCCCAGTCTTCATCGTCAACCGCATCAATTGGAGCCGATAGCTTGGGAAAATCTGACGTCCAAGTTTGAGGTGTCCTCAGCACAATTATAGAGATGTCATAATCCTTTGTGTCATGGTCGAACAAAGGATGTTCTATTATTTGCTCAACGGTGATAAATTCCCCTCCATTGCTGGTGCGATTCGATCCAATTCGAATGGCAATGTCGTTTCGGGACTTGGCAATGGTACAGTGTGCCGCAGTGATGACATGGACCGGTGAGATTAAGGTTCCACCACAATAAGGTCCTTCGTCTTGAAGTGATACTTGATATGGAATTTCAGCAATGTCAATCGGATCACCGCCAACTATACGGCCATTCGGCGCACTTTGGGCGAAAGCCAAAAGGGAACTTAAGACTATCCACTGGAACATGGTAAACTGTCTACTGCTGGAAAGGGTACGCAATTTGGGCTTTTATAGGGATCTATTCCTTATCGGGGATTATAACCTAAATATGACTTAATCTATGTACAACATAAGTCACATTCTTAGCTTGCATTCAACCTTCACAAAGGCGTAGGCGCTTATCTGGTGTTTGCTTTGAGTTAAGCTGATCGTGGCATTGCACTTGTCCCACATTCTCTTGTGGACATAGTTACATGTAGTTTTACTTGCACTGAAGGTTGCTGGGTGACTTATAGTGGCTTTGTTGAATGAACTTGATCTCATAATTAGAACCAACATAAGATAAGTTAAGACAAGAACACATTGCGTCGAGGATGTCGACATCGACTGTGTGTATTCCAGCAGCTGGATAGATTTGATATCTTTTCATGAATTGGAAGAAGTTTGGAGAGCCATCGGGTATTTTCCACAACAGAGCTTCAACGTCAAGAAGGAAAGGTTTGGTGTTCAGCTCATATCTCAACCAAAGAATTTGTAAAGCACTTATTGCATTTCAACATGAATGACAACAATTTACTGTGAACTACGAATGAAAGCAAAAATCATATACAGTCTCTTCCCAGTCATTTTCGACACTACACCAACTCTAACCTATGCATTCTTCTCGCTTTCAACTTGTCCACCGCACGAGCCCTGTATATCAGCAAAAGTCAAGTGCATGTTTGTGTTTCTTGGTTGGGGATAGGAGATGACTATCTGACTGCCAAGAAATATCTTCCAACAGCACTAGCTCCTTAATTTTCAAGCGGTAATAAACAGAAAGAATAGCGCCATAGTATTGATAGTGACAGTAATAGTAAAGTGGTGACAGTACTTTCTGTGGGTGGTGTCCATACTGTAGGAGAGAGTTGTATGTAATTTTCACATTGCCTTACATTCACAGTATTCTTTTCTGCATTGCAAAAATCCCCAAAAATATTCGAAACATATCTCGCGAAAAGCTGTCTTTCTAAGGAGGCAAGTGCTATGAATGCCCCTGACTACGTGTGCATCTCTCTGAACATCCCCCCTTGAAAAATCCACGCATTTTATCGCACTCCACTTGATTATTTGTTTCTCAAAATAAAACAACAAATAATTCATCTGAACCAAGATTTCGAAACGACCTCAATTGAAAATTATAAAACAATTTCGTCGCGTTATCAGTTGATTTTTAGAATTCGCCGCGAGACAAACAAAATAGATTCGTTTCGACGCTAGAAATGATTTTCTTCGGAATTAAACTCATTTTGTTTGTTTGTCTATTCGCCGCTATCCGATGCCAGGATACGAGAGGGTTCAGGCAATTTCTAGACCCGGCAGTGAATCCTTGTGAGGATTTCTATAAGTACGCCTGTGGCAAATGGACACCATTGAACATCGAAGCTGTAGACGTTATAACCGATCAGAAGATGGAGAACCGCATCACCCTCAAGCAACACCTTGGATCCTCTCGTCAAAGGAGCAATCCTGCCAGTGTTTTCTATAAACTTTGTGTCAACAGTAAGCTGGACTCTGATGCAGAAGTTCAACAGCCATATGTGGACGCCCTTGTGGAGATATCTCAGTGGCCTTATCTCAACGGGAGTTTCGATTCGTCTTCCTTTGACTGGCTTCAAGTTGCGGCGAATTTAAGGCGCTACCAAGTGGACACCCTCTTCCAGCTTTCGATTCAGCGAAGCTGGAGGGACTCAAGCCAGTATCTCCTCTACTTGACGCCTTCAAAAAAACAATTCGATGGTCCAGCTGACGGCGATGCAGCTTTCATCTACAAGACCTACGTCAAGTATCTTCTGCTTAGCTTTGGTGTTCGTGTGAGGAAAGCCAACAGAATTGCCCAGGAAGTTGTCGACTTCGAAGTGGAACTGGACAAACTAAATCGTGCCGTTGAAGATGTTCTCGTTGAGCCGGTTTCGTTGAGCGCCCTTATAAGGCAGGTGCCGGGCTTAAATTTTAAACTCTACTTTGACACGATGCTTGGTGAGCCTGCCAGGCTCACGCAGATGTTCGTGGTGCAGGTGGAGCTTCTCAAGAAACTACAGACACTCCTTGGCAAAACAAACTCAGAAACTGTCGCTCTGTTTATGCTCACAAGGTTCCTACGGCATTATCAAGTTAGAATGGACCGTCCAGACTGGATAGCTTGCATAGATGAGGTGAATGCAAAGATGCCTCTACTGGTGAGTAAGGAATTCCTCCCTCTACGAAGGACCTTTACCAAATCGAAGGTGAACGATGTTTTTCAAAATATCCGCGACGAGTTCGGACAGCAAATCAATGAAACAAATTGGTATGACTCTTCGTCCAAAAACGAGGTGCTCAGTAAGTTGGAAGGCATTCAGTTCCTCGTCGGCTATCCGGATTTGCAGACAGATGTCCAAATAGACCGGCAGAGCTATCAAAAATCCCGGATGATCTTAGACAAACAGACTTCCAAAACGGAATTCGATCTTTTGAAGAAGTCCTCAGAAGCTGCGAATAAAAATCTAAGACCTCTCAACGTGAATGCTTATTACAGACTCACAACGAACAGTCTGGAGGTCCCCATCGGCATACTTCAACCACCAATGTACAGAGAAGACTCCAATGTCGCTCAAATCATGGGCTCTCTAGGTTCAATCATCGCTCACGAGCTCGTCCATGGCTTCGACTATGATGGCCAGAACTACGACAAGAGTGGAAATGTTAAAATGGAATCCAAGCCAAAGGATATCATTCAGTTCGGTCTGAGAGCGAACTGTTACATCGATCAGTATAGTGGCGGAAAAGTTGACGCACTTAATGAGGACATAGCCGACAATGAAGGACTGCGTTTGGCGTATGGTGCCTATGAAAAGCTTCGAGAGGGTCAGCCGTTTATGGACTCAAGAATCACTGGAGATCAGTTGTTCTTCCTTGGCTTCGCACAGATTTGGTGCCATTCGGAGGCATCTGCAAACAGAGTTAGGAACCATTCGGCGCATAGGGATCGAGTGAATAATGTTGTGTCCAATTCGGTGGAGTTTGCCCAGGCGTTCTCATGTCGACGGGGTACGAAATTGAATCCAGCAAAGAAGTGTCAAATTTGGTAATAAAATGGAGCGAACTGTACATTGTTTTGTTTTTGAATTATTGACTTAGAGAGTTGAAGGTAAGAGTTAAAGAGAAGCATTCACACAGTTGACAGGTGAGTGAAAAGGAATTCAAAAGAACTGAACTCTTTTGTGAATAAATTCTTTCAAAACTCTGAGCGGGAAAACGATTAGGTCTGTCTTTTCCGCATTTATTGAGAGCCCTTCTTTAAAGCACCACTGCTCCACAACTCGGAGTAAAATTCTCATGGACATGAATTTTCCTCTGCCATTCTTGCTTATATTTGCCACCGTATGGATGCCTATCTCTTCAAGTCTTCTGAGTTGAGATTTTGCAATGAGAAATGTGTCTTAGTCTTGAAGTTGCCGTCTGACTACTGTCCGCCCTTTTGTTCAGCATATGGGTTGACACTGTGAGTCAATGTAGATACACTCTTAATCACTTTAAGCCTTCATTAAGATTGACTTCCAAAAGACCCCAAGAGATGCCTAAGACATCCCTTTTAAATCCTTTTCCTGTGACCATTCACCCGCGGCGGTACATACAGTCACTAAAAAAAAAAGAACCTCATAAACATTCAACTCCTTTGAAGTTGATTTAATTAACAAATCCTAATTCAATCTCTCAATCTCCTCGTAAAGGATACTCCCAAAACCATTTGACCCGACATAAGTCGCAGTGATTTGTACAGGAAATGTTAAACTGCTTCCGTAAGGTAATAAATTCATCTACCTATCCAAAGCGGAAGTATCTATTCTCTCTTCGGTCGCATAAGATATTAAAAATCTAATCAACAGTGTTGCGCATCACTTCTGCCAAACATGCCGACAGACAGGAAGACATTCGCTGTGACGAACTATGTGTTTTTATGGGAAACCAGAGATTTTTTTTTCCCTTCTGCTGTTCGGGTCCATTGGGAGTTCAATTTTCGGGTGGGGACTATAAATAGGTCCGGACTCTTGTCGGCTGATCTTGTCAATCAGCAGAGGTGAAGGAATTAAATGCAATATCAAAAGTAATTACTTTCATTCACTTACTTCTCAATGAAGGGCGCAGCAATAGATACTTATTTTTGGAACCACCAGCCGCACCAGAAACGTCGAATCAATTTGAACATATGCTTTGTTATGCAACGACTTATGGAATTGTTTCGCTTTGGTGAAGGTACTTTGTATGCTGGTTGTGTTTCGTGTGTCGTCTTAAGTTTGGTAGGTTAAATTGCAGACTTTTTTGGGGGTTTGAAAGTGATTGAGTTTTAGGATGTGCTTTTGGTGTATCTCGAAAGGTCACTTGTAGATACCAACTGGCGTATCGTTACTGATATCTTTGTGACGCTTTACGCAACTTTTCAAAACTTTATGAATGGGAAAAACCTGCATAGATACTAACGAACATCGCCTGTTATCTAATATCTTTTCGATTCAAAACAGCATATCGCGTTCCACCAACTCATGGATACAGTGATAAGGATTTGGACGTCATGGGTTCGACAGAGGTAACAAAAACATATGTTACAACTAAAGCTGGTTATCAGTAAGGAATGATAAATTGCTTCGTCATACTCAGAGAGCCTCAACCGAAAGTACAAAGGTAACATGACGTGCGTAGATGTCCAAAACCTTACAGCAACGGTTGTGATGCCAATGCACATCATGAGACCTGAAGTAGCAACAGCATCATAGAAGAACTGATTGTCTTTTAATATACCTTGTTAGCTGTTACAGATGCCCCAAACTCTCAGATACTAAACCTCACACGTCCTAGGCCAATTGTTTCTACTTTCTACCAAAGAAGTGGTGTCACACAAGGCAGCCATCTAGGTCACCTTCTCTTTAACTATGAACGATCATTTTAGACTATGTATACCAAATTTTGAAAAGTTTTTCATAGCTTTTGACCTAAGTCTTCAACAATTTATAAGTCATATGTACATAAGTGTATATAATAACAATAAACCCGCCCACTTCATTGCCATAAACCTACAATGCAACAATAAATCTCTTCGCGATCTTGGACTATTGTACTATTGGCATGAGGACATCTCACGTTCGTCTCTCATGTGTACCCGTACACAGCTAATCATGTTACATGACTTGACATATGTATGACTGAGACTTCTTTGGATTTGGAAATAAAACCTGCGCTTGAAGACCTGCCTATTCTCAGGAAATGTGGCCAATTGTCGCGATCAGCAGGTTAAATTTAGACTATGTTTTCCCACATGAGCCTGTGATCTGCTAATCTTGGAGCCAAGTTGATTGATGGATAATAATCCCTACTAAGAGCCTGTTTCGACGTAAAGAAAAGAGGCACCTAGACCTCCAAACTTCACGGTTAAAGGGTCAAATAGAAGAAGAGGCATTACACAACATTTCAATGGCAATGGTGACTTTTCCTTCACATAGTTTCTTCTAACTTCCAAGCTATCCGAGGTATCATCCCTAAGAATCACTGTTTAGTATCGATCCATAGCACAAGCTATACCGAGAATCACTTGCTCTTTCTACTGTCATTCAAGTGAGAGTTCTAGTGATAGCAGAGGTTGTCCAAAACTACCAAGCTATCCCTCACAAGTACCATTGACACTCAAGGCGGCTCTCATAGCAGAGTCTACGGGATCATTGAAATAAAAACTAAGGCTTCGTAGAACTCACCGATTTTTGGTAGGCCACAGGAAGCAGAAGTATCAACAAAAACTTCGAACTTACTACAGAAGACGTCCTCCCAATAGTCATTAGAATCCCAACCATCCAAAGAGGAGGTATGTACCAGCAACGTAATGCTATACTTCCAACGATGAGTCGCAAAGAGTTTCAGTTGGCAAAATAAAACTGAGCTACTTTTTGCGCTAAAAAGAGCACAGACAACAGTAGGACGGAAATGACAGTTAGAAAGTGAATAATAGCGAGAGACAGTGCTTCTAAAAGTGTACATAAAGTGGTGTGCATAAAGGTAAATAGAGATACGCGAATTTAAGTGTGTGATTGCTAAAAGTTTGTGTGTTTTTGCATATATAGCACCCTATAAAGTACCAGCCAGATACTCTTCCAATTACCTGGGAACTTATCTAATCTAAGGGAAATTATATATCTTTCTTGTTGCCCATGATTGACAGGCTATCATCATTACGAGGAGAATTTATCACATATGGCACCTCGGTCATGTGATTTGTCACTTGCTTATATATCACTCGGATTTCCTTTCCTCCATTTGACTCTGCAAATGGAGCAACCCACGAGCGCCTTTAAATTTCCCCCTCCTCAAAATTGTGTAGGAAGAGTTCGTCTTGTTCATAACTCTGCTCCCAATTTTCTATCTTTTTTTGTTCATCTTTGTCAGTAAAGTTTGATGAGAATATTTCAAAACTAATGTTTGCCAGAGGTGAATGTGGCACATACACTATACACACGAATTGATAAAGTATCTCACATTTAGTGCATGTGTATCTATGTGTATCTAAGAATAGCACTCAGTGTTTGTAAATTAAAACTATAAAATTGTGACATAGAAATGTCTTCAAATAACATTTTGTTTTTTGGGATACAAACAACACAAGGGGAACCGACCGACAATAAGGACGAATGCCAACAAGATGATAATGATCCCACGGGGTCGGCCGGCGGCTACCCGATACACAAGTTCGTTTCGGTGGTTTCGAATTGCTGCAGCATGTGCAGCACTAGCTTGTGGGTGGATTTGGTCTAGGTGCGCGCTACTAGACGAAGATGAGATCCAGCAACTGTGCATCCGTGGGAAACATTGATTTATTACTGCAAATGAGAGATTTATTTTCGGCGAGAGGAGCCAAGGAAGTTGTGATTTTCGGAGAAATTAAGGAGGGCAAGTGGCTACCGGAAAATGTGGCTGCCTGATGAACTTGTTAATTTTGTTTCATTTTTTTCTTCTATCATTTGATGGCTAAAGAATCCCGTAATAAGCTGATTTACGTGAGGCCAACACTTCCGGTTCTCTTGTGGGAGAACAATTTGATGGAAATCCTTTTGATGTTCGGGGTTTTTTTTGGGGAAACATTTTGTTGTTAAATGACATCCGTTGGATTAGAAAATACATGCATTTGGGTGATTAGAATGAATTTCTATCCCGGGAGTAGAGGAAAAGATGGGAATCCTTACTTTGAAAGGATTCAGCACTAAGCTTGGGTAGTTTCAGGCTTTAAAAGGTATGCGGGAAGGGTCAACGGTAATGGTCTTGGAATAGCAACCTCTACAAGCCACGTTCTGCCAGTCAACTTACAAATGCCTAGCCTACTGCGACAAACAGGATACTACCATCCTTCAGGAAGTGGTATGAGGATGAGCTGGGCAAGAGCAGGATTGAAAAATCCTACATCTACTATGAGAAAAAGAACCCGGACAGTCTTTATAAGAGGACGGGTTCGTCAGTAGTGGCAGACTTAGGAAAGAAGGCATATTGAATTCGCTTCAAACGAAGACGACAGTAAGGATGACTTTTATGAGCCACTCGCCCACATCCAGGTTCATCTTATCAGCTGTGTCTTGCGACAGTTCAACTCTAGGTTAGGCTAGGCACTTATCCACTCCGAACATATCGAGGAGGCAGTGACTGAGCCAGAGAACTTCACTTGGCTAACTACAGATAGAAGACGCTCCACTTCAACTGTCGCAGAAGGCAGGCTACCTAGGATGCATTCTCTACCATAAACTGAGTTGGAGAGACAAATAGGAAATAAAATCCAAAGCTGCCATCATCCATAGCCAGACAAAGTGTAACATGTCGACGCCTAGTTTGGTGGCCAGTTGTGGAGAAAGTCACCGAACTCAAACAGCGAACTTAACTCTAGAGACTAGCCAACTTAGTTCGGCCATCCATTCGTCCGAACCTGAACTGATCATATCCAGTGGTAAGAAAAGCAACGAGCCAGTCGAGCCGCTATAAAATCTATTTCCTCAACCACAGTGGGATCACAACTGGACAAACAATGTCGTTTAATGCTTGGAATTGCATCCGAGGATGCATTAATCCGAGGAATTGCAAAAGCAGACAAGCTCGCAAGAAAGGGATTGCAGATCGGCCCAAGCTTTTATTCTCTTCTCTTTGCCCCCTAGCCTGCCAAATCAAAAAGAGTACTCGAATAAAAATGACTAGCAAAAGGTAGATGGCAATCGCTCATGTTTCACTGTGTCTACAGAAAACTGGTTAACGATTGATACTAAAGAGTGATTCATTTCGTGGTACTTTTTTCAAAAGGCAAAAAAAAAAAAAATATCAATTCTATTGAATTAATTTTGTAAACAGAGAAAAGCTCAACTTACGACATTTATTTTCTAAAGTAGACTTTTTTCAAATTTTAACTGTACCTGTGCCAAACAAGGTCCATTTTAAAGTTCAAATTTTCGATGACGCGTCCAAGCATTTCGAGTGATATTTGGCGAATAACGCGGGCAATGTTGGCTTTCAATTTCTAAATCATCCAAGGCTTATCCATGAAGACTTTGGTCTGTACATAGCTCCAGGATAAGAGTCTAGGCGGCCAATTCACCCGTCCGACGCGCCAAATTAACTGTTCACTGAATTGTTCTCCCAATAAAGCCATGGTTTTAAGAACTGTGTGCCAAGCAGCTCCACATTGATGGTCCTTAATGTGCTGGAGATCAAGGGCTTCATTTTAAGGTAGAAAGTAGTTCATTATCATGGCATTCATAAAAATATAATATAGTCAATATTCCATTCGTTAGGCCGATTGTGTAGACCATAAGTTGCTCTAAGTGCACGAAACTTATTCCTCACTTAACGCTGATGCTCGCAATACAGAGCAATTAATTATAGATTCTATGTCAAGCTAAGTCTTTTCATGATATGATGTCAAATAATATTGAATAAGAGTGATGTGATAAATTGATATGACTTACGATTCACTTCCCAGAAAACTCATAAACAAAAAAGTACCTCCAAATGAATCACCCAACATTTCATCATTGGATACAGCTTAGAGCTTCTCCTCACAACCCCCTTATGGATTCTGTGTGAAGCTAAGTTTTTCCATGATAAAATGTCAAACAATATGAAATAAAAAATTATACAAAAAGTTAATACAACTTATAAGTTATGTTTAAAAAATATCATAAACAAAAAAGTACCTCCAAATGAATCACCAAACATTTTATCTTTGGATATAGCTTAGATCTTCTTTTTCACAAACTGGAATATGGTCAGCCTTCAATGGAACATATTGGAAATAGAAGAGCCACCAGTCCTGGCACCATGGCAAGGTGGATTATTACGGCATTTACGGATGATTCCCTCTTAACAAATTGCTTGGTGAGAGACTCTTGACTAGCTTCCGTATGTACATTGTTGACGTCTCCTCCTGTGTCAAGAACGTTAGAGTGTCTTTCTGTCGTGCCTATGTCTAGAACTAACATCACAGCCCAATATGAGGTTAGTCTTACTTGAATTAGTGGCCCCGTGATAGGAAGATTGCTGTATAGAGGAATCAGGTTAGTTGTCTAAGTCCCTGCATTGGACGAACATCACACACAGTAGCGTTCTTCCTTTAAGACCAGGAAGCTAAAGCTAAGCGCCTCAAAGAATTCACCTTTAAAAAGTGTTCTATTCTAAAAATCTCTCCCTCTCCCTGCGATTGCTCATGGAAGCATCTACCCTTATGGACTATGAGGGTGTAGTTCATAACCCTTCCTTCCTTGCTTTTCAAATAATTTTCACTTTTCAGTCACCATTTCATCAAATTCAAATTAAAACATACATCTGCACTGAATTATGCAAAAGCAATAAAAACTAAAGAACGTATGTATCTATGACCAGTAGATACTCTCAACCCCTAAGTTGCCTGCATGAAAAGGCAGTGATTATCTTTATTTTTATTGGAAAACTTGCGCAGAACTTCATTAACGTATCGATGTTATCTATTCCTGCTCAGTGGGCGCCAAAAACGTCACATTTCCAGTTCGCATTCACACCAGCCGGCTGCCTTCAAATATTAGAGTACCCAGTGGTTAGCGATTCAGTTGACTTTTAAGTAGCCTCAGACACGGTTAAGTTCTTTTTGTTTGTAAAGTTTCCTCGTTTGGTAGTTTGTTTGTTTGTTTGAAATGTTTTCTTACAAAAATGTGATCATAATCATAGTTATAGTGTCGTCGCTGTTGCCTCGGAATAATGGAATCAAATTAAACTCGCCTGTGGATAAATATTTTCTGGTCGCACTCAAGGATTATGGAAGTTTTATTGACGCGCTACAAATTGCCAGATATAATCATTACAAGTTTGTTAAAAAAGTATGTGAATATGGTTTTGTGTGTGAAGTGTGATTTAAAGTAAAAAGAACTAAATGAACTAGATGAGAGCATGTTGAAGTAGGAATCATAATCATTGGAGCCAAAAGCAAAAAGATCCCAATTTACCTTAAGTACTGTTGAGTTGAGAATGCTTTCTCTTTTTTCGGTGATTTTCAATCAAATTGTCACTGCGATTAGTTCACTTCGCATAACTTTTAAATACTCGCATTTTGAGAAAGAAAGCAACTCATTCAACAGGGTTTCTGTCTGTCTGTCAATCTGTGACTGCCTGGAATCTTTTGAATCATGAGATGCAGTAACAATAGTAAGCATTTTTTGAGTCACCATGGATGATGGCCAAGAGTGTATATGTGTCGTATCAAATTAAAGAGGAGTCCATGACGGTTCCTCATAAGAAAATCATAAAAAAAAAATACCTTAAACAAAACAGCTTGAAGAACATTTGAACATTTTAGCCTCGTCCACTAGTGAATAATGGAGTGACAGTGGATCAGATTAGGATGAGGTTGCATCCTCTCAAATAATGGAAGTCTTTAGAAGAGGAACCTTCTTAGAGTCTGACAAAGTGATGGGTCATTAGGTTTGGTTAGGTTTGTGGGTTGGCAGAGGAATTGAACTACCTCCGCCGCACTCTGGCTAGAACTGACCCATTGTGTCACTCTAAGAGGAGTTTAGAAAGGTTTCCCTTGCCCATTTAACCCACAAATATCTGTAACAACTACCCATGATTGTACTTACTCGTTTCCCGTATAACATGTCAATGTGTTGGCATTGGAGAGTTCTACTAGATCCTGAAAGAAGTGCTTGCCGATGAGTTTGTACCTGAAATGTTGGAGTCCAGGGCACTGGCAGACGAAGTGGGTAGTGTCCTCTACAACTCCGTACGACGCAGTTTTTTTTAGGTGGTATCGCAGACAGTTGTGGCCAGTAAGTTACTCCCCAAGCTTGGATAGTGAACGTCTGTCCTTGGGAAAAAATCTCTCGATCCTTGCTTTGTCAATAATTGGCCATAGTTGTTTTGCTACTTTGCAAGTTTCTAGGGAATTCTATCTAAAGTTCGCCTCTGTCGTAGCCAGTTTCCTCGCTTCAAGCCTGTGAACGCAGGGCTCCTTAACCTTAAGCTCTTCGCGACAGCACTTCACCAGCTCGGATTTTATTTCTATGGCGTAAATTGCTTTGGTAGCTGCCAGGCTGTCAATAAAGAAAGTGGTACCATCTGGCGGTATTGTTCTTACGGCAGACTCACGAACGGCTGTTCTCACTGCTAGGAGCTCTATTTGGAAAACACCACTGGGGTCTGGGAGTCGTATAGATCTGGATATTCCCAGTGATTCGGAGAAGATTCCGAATCCTACACTGGTGTCCATTTTAATCCATCTGTATAAATACTTATGGATTCGGTCGTCACGTAGTATTTGGAAGTGCCATTCTGCTATATGACGAAAAGAGTTAGACGAGCTTAAGCACCCATATAGGGTTGGGGCGGTGAAAAACTTGGTAGTGTATTGCGGGAATCAATCCATTGTGCTTTCTGAGCTCATTGAAGCTCTTACGAGCTTATCTTCCTCCATATCGGAGAGAGAGGCGATGCCTTCGTTTTTTTGTACGCGATTTAGGTGTATGGCTTCTTTGTACAGCCTAAGTCTGTGCATACCTTTGGATGGGCCTTTTGTCATATTTTTCACGATGTCAGTTTCCTGTTTTCACGACTGTTTCCCCGGGATCAACCAGCACATGATGGCCAAACATCTCCAGCAAGATCTTCTCGTTCATCATGATGGCCACTCCAGATATCAATCGCTTTTAGTGATATTTCACTGTGCCATAACGCCTAAAATACATAAATATGTATGCACTAGAAATAGAGACAAATATTGGTTAAAGGACGATTGTCTCTCTACATATCTTCTTCTCTACTTCGGACAAAAAGTCTTGTTTTTTCATTGACATCAGCTCCCTGTGACAGAGCAGAGAATAGGTTTGGCGAAAGAATGCAACCATGTCTGACTTCACTTTATATTTCAAACTCGTGTGAACTGATACATAGTTGAGATCTAAACGCCGAACCTTTCACAAAAGAGGTCTTCCATCATTATAGCCAGCTGATATCATTAGTTTCTCCATCCCGTGATTTGAGTGTCCTAAATATGTAATAGGGATCTCAATTATCGATCTTATCCTCACAAGACTTAAGGGCTAACGTACCAAAATGTGTACCGCTCACAACTCGTCTTAGTCTCTCTAATAGGCTGCTTATGGCTTACTGCTGAACCAAGTATCGTGGCATCATAATGTTCTCTATAGCTTAAAACTGACTTTGAAGCAATTCTATGATCTAGGCTTACATCAGTGGTATTTTGAGTCTAGATAGTTACATTGACTTCCCCTGTCTTTTCTTTGAGTGCGAACTTCATCTTTGTACCAGGGATTCTGTCTTTTTTGCCATCTCGAATGTGGGGGTTTTTACTTCGTATTGTCGTCATTCGGTTTCGGCTTGCCGAGATCTCTCAATGATGTCAGTATTTTTGAGAAAGACAATACATTCGCCCTGCCCTTATAACTACTCCAATATGATATTGAGCAATTCATAAAACAGCTCACCTTCCTGCTGGAATTTGGTGCTCATTTGAGTTCAAGTTGACCGTTTCCAAGTTGAGCGTTACGCGACACATCTAGATACGTTTTGACAGTAGTATCCCGAAATGATAGAGCTCAATACGTTGAATGCTGTCTTAAGCGGCTTTAAAGTAGATGAATAGGTAGAGGAGGCATTGATTCTTCACTGACTGTAGGTGGGGTCTCTTCTTGCCCTATCGCTCTATCTCTTCTTGCTGCTCGTTGAGCAACTATTGGAATAGTTGCTTAAGTACATCTATGATTGTTTGTTCTTCGGTGACTAGGTTGCATTCGCCAGCTTCTTGGCTTTTTGATAACAATGCCGAATGTTCTTACTCTCGAGAGACTCTTTAATATCCTTGAGCAGACAAACTGCCTGATCCCTTTTCTGTTTACCGAGGAATCCTCTTCTCTCCCCTTCATCTGGTCCGATGCTCCTCTCAGAGTGTTCTTCTCTTGCTTTGAAGCGCTTGCTTGTATGCAGCTTCTGTCACCCTCTTCCGCTGAACGCACTCATCATCATTGTTAAAGACGTTTCTGCTTCAGAAACTGCCCACGTCCACTCTCAAATTTATTGTTCACTTTGAAATTTTACTCCCACGTCATTTAAGAACTCCAAATCGCTTCTCATCTGTATTTGCTTGCATCAATCAATATCCATTAGACGATTGCTATTTGATCCCTTATGTAAATTTGAAAGGACACAATTTTTTTCTGTCCATGTCCTTCCTTCGCTAATTACCATAACTTGCTCCTCCCTCCCTCACAAAACAAAACACGAAAAAAAAATCATTTAATTACCCATCCGGCACAGGCCAGTGGATACAGATACGTTGACCCACTGTCATATTAATTACCATCCAACACACCATGCATCTTATCCGTCAGATTAGATAAGAAGAACGAAAAAAAAAACTCAAAAATACGTCCAACCCTTGTTGATTGATTGCGTAGATACTCGTACTACATGTGTTAAAAGTTTTATAATCGTCGCTACACACTTTGGACTTTCCCACTCCCACCTACTGAAAGGGTTCCTGCATATGGCTCCTACGTCATTAGGGGTTTTTTTGTTTACTCATTGCCTTGAGTGGGATTCGATAAAGTGCTTAACCATAACATCTGTCGATAATGTAGTTTGTGTTTGCTTTTGTATCTTTTGCAGATCGATGGATTTGAAAATATTTTCCTGTTTGAAAAGCTTCCCGGTGGCATGGGGTTGAAAAGATCCGGTCATAAGGTTCTCGAAGCAGACACTCGGGTTTTGTGGGCATCGCAGCAGAAGATCCTTCAACGGGACAAAAGGGATTTCATCGAGTATGACGATGATGGCGGTGGAAACGAACTTGAAGATGTGTACTATCATGGCAATGATCCGCCTTTTAATGATGAACTATGGCAACGTCAGTGGTATATGGTAAGTTGGGTGGCGCAAGGAGGACCGTACCTATTTGAGAAAAAAGTCTTCCAATTCTAGTTTCCTTAAGCCATTGGATTTGAACGTATTACCGGTCTATGCTAAGGGTATCACTGGGAGGAACATCCGGGTGGCGGTACTCGATGACGGACTGGAGTATGACCATGAGGATCTCATTGAGAACTATGTAAGCTGGAGATGGCAGTAATCAAATCAAAAATATTTATCTTTCCAAGCAAATCATTGAAGTCAAGTGTGTCAGTTTGATTATATGGTCTGCGTAGACTTTTAAGGTCACTTGATGCCTCTGATTGCTGAAATAAATTGGCTCCTTTAAACTTATCAAATGCATCAACCAGCCTTCAAATGATGTCAAGTGACTCAATAAGTCCACTTAAATTAGTTCAATTTACATCAAATCTTCTTCTAAAAATTGTTCATGACTTGAGGTCATTTGATGTTCTGGAGCGTGTTTCAGGAAACAAATTCTAAAATATCAGAAAGGATTTCAAAAAACTTTAGCAACGTCAAGTGACCTAAATGGCTTAAACTTATTAGAGAGTATAAGCAAGAGCATTCATCGTTCGTACCTATGTATTGACGTCAAATGCATTTAACCGAAATCTACACTGCGCAACTATAGCACTGCGTTTAGATTACTACTTACTGACAGTTGGCGACCATTAAGGCTCTGTATTTGGTCCACTATTGTCGGATCTAAAGTACGATATAAGTACTGACAGTTGGTGACCATCAAGGCTCTGTATTTGGTCCACTATTGTAGGAACTGAAGTACGATATACGTACTAACAGTTGGCGACCAACAAGGCTCTGTACTGGGTTCACTATTCATAAATCTGATATCTGATCTGCATGCTGACAATTGGCCTTAATGGAGCCAGAATTAAATAACCACAGCATAGTGATAGATGCACTGCTTTCCTTCAAGCCCAGTTGAAAAGGGAACATCGAAGTTTGGACATCCTACTGTGCGGTTGAATCTTCCACGCCATTTTCGATACTACACAAATTTAGATCCGAAAATTCGTGGCGATTACTAGTTTTGAAATGAAGAACTAATAAATGTCGGCTCAAGTCGCTTCACTCAAATGACCTCAAAATATTGACACACTTTATAGAATTTCAGAAGTTTCAAATGTTTTAAAAGTCATTTTTAGTATTTCAATCACGTTTACACACCTCAAAGCTTTGCACTTGACATCAATGGTACTAAATGGCTTCCTAGGAGTCAAAGAACCTGGAAAAATATTCAGTGCCTTTAAATTAAGTCAATTGACTCGATTTACTTCAACTAACTTGATTAGAAAATGAAAATGGTGACAAGTTTATAGACCGTCGAATGGCATCAAATGACTTCAAGTGAATTCAAATCTATTCAAAGCCTAAATGATTTCAAATAACCTAAAATGTATCAATTTGTTTACATTAATCGATATCAAGGTGTGTACTTTGAACTCATTTGAATGCATTGAAGTTATTTGAACCTTAAAGACCTTCAAATTGTCAATGATTGAACGAACTTTTTCAATGGCTTATGTCTTATGTATTTTCAACAAAATTTCTCCACCCCCAGGACCCGCAAATAAGTTGGAATTACAACGAGGACAATCCCGACCCATACCCGATACCGCATGACGATAGCAGCTCCCACGGAACTCGGTGTGCCGGTGAAATCGCAATGATGGCCAACAACAAGAAGTGTGGTGTGGGAATAGCATTCAATAGTCGCATTGGATGTATAAAAATGCTTGGAGGAGTTGTCTATGATTTGCTGGAAGGTTCCTCTCTAGGCTTTGGTCTTGGCAAAGTCGATATTTATAGTTCTTCGTGGGGACCAATGGACAATGGTAGGACAATGGAATTGCCAGGTATTTTTGCACGTGAAGCCTTAAGAAGAGGCGTTGAATTGGTAAGATTTATCTTCAAGCATTCTCAGGCAAGTGTTCAATAAGTAGTTTTTCAACAGGGTCGCAATGGACTTGGAAGCATTTATGTTTGGGCCTCAGGAAATGGCCGTAAACGTGGTGATAATTGTAACTGTGATGGATATGCGGCCAGCATCTATACAATAACTGTTGGCAGTGCAGATGATAAGGGAAGAGGAGCTTGGTATAGTGAAAAGTGTGCATCTCTAATGACTGTGACGTATTCTTCGGGAAATGAATCGGATCAAATGATTGTGAGTATGAAAGGTTCTGTCTGATTGCATTGCCCTTGATTGGGTGTTCACCCAGTTTCTTTACCAGAGTTCGTTGTACTGTCCTCCGAGATTCTGTAACTTTTTTTTCAGTCACATGTCATTTCCTTTCAGACTACCACTGATGTTGGCAACACCTGTACTGTCAAGCACACTGGCACCTCTGCATCAGCGCCCTTAGCTGCCGGAATTATCGCCTTGGGCCTTGAAGCCAAGTAATTCTCCAAACCTCTAAGCTTTACATCGATCACATTTCAATTTTTTTCCTTTTTCTCAGTCCAGCGCTGTCATGGCGAGACGTCCAGCACATAATAGTGCGATCAGCAACTCAAGAGCCACTAAGCAAAACAGAAGACTGGCAACGGAATGGGGCTGGTCTACTCTACAGCACAAAAGTCGGCTTCGGTCTTATGGATGCTGAAGCATTTGTCAACTTGGCCCAATTATGGAGGAAAGTTCCAAAGCAAAAAGTCGATCTCGTAAATGGTAAGCAATCAGAGACTCCATGATATTTTCGATCTCAATTCAAACCCTTCAACCCCAAAGGAACTCTGATAGACAACTCAGCTAACCAGCGATCGCATAAAATAATCTTCCGCTATACGGCCAAGACAATTCGTCACCTGGAGCACGTTCAGGTTGTCATTACCGCTAAATGCAAATACCGTGGAGCGTTAGAAATATTTCTGACATCACCATCGGGCACAAAGACTCCCATTCTGGAGAGGAGACCTCGTGACGTCTTTTCCGCACAATGCCTCGACAGTTGGCCATTCATGTCAGTTGCAACTTGGTCCGAGAATCCATATGGCCTCTGGCAGTTACATATCGTGGATAAATCGCCGCTTGGAAAGAACATCCGAGCCATTGGCACTGTACAGTTAGTGCTCTATGGAACGAGTAAAGTGCCACCGTTTATGCAATAAGCTTGGAGTTTTAGCAAAGCAAATAAACACACAATTATGCATAAATTAATCGAAATTGAATATTTTATTGCGAAAAGGGAAAGAAAACTCAAGAGCCGCTGCGCCGCACCTTCATCCTTTTTGACGTTAGTTGCACCCACGCAATAGGCGTGATGGTCTAGGAATTTTTAATTAGTCTTAGACAAACTGTGTGGTGCAGAGGGCTGAATGACCGATGCCGGAATACGGAAGTTTTTCAGCGCTGCACGACGACGGTTATAGATTATGAAAGGTTTATGAGATATGGGCAAAGCAAGTGGAATAACAAATGAGGGGCATTTCCACTTGATTGATTGTGTAGTTAACATGAGACAACAAGTACTTTGAGTTCAAAGGCAACAGGCGGACTACGCACGCAGCAAAGTGCGTAGTGTATGCGGACGAACGGAGAACGAGAGTGACGCACGTCGATGTACTAGTCTCGTTTACACTTTAGTTGTCGTGACATGAAGCAATGACTTCACACAGTGCAATGATTTGGCAGGTGTTCCGCAAGGATTAGTACTAGGTCCACTTCTGTAGAACATTATATGTGTCATGTTGGCAACCGTGATAGGCTTTGTGGATCAAATGCTTTGGGAAATGCATCCAACAACTAGGAACAGTAACAAATGTTGTGATCTTCAGAATTGGTTGGAGACTGGCTTTAGACGAGCGGAAGGCTTTTCACCAGCCATTGAGCCTGGAACTAAAAGGTGACCAGATAAGAAGGATAGAAGAAATGAAATCAATTCTGACTTTATTTTGAAGCTACATTCATGCCACAAATCCACATCATTCAAATGGCCGCCTTGACTTCGTTGGAAGTGGTTCAGTCTGTCCATTTTGGATGCTTCGGTCCAATATGTACGTCGGCGTTATTCGAGTAATAGTGCCTCAAATGTTGGCCTTTAGCTCGTCCAAAGTGGTTGGCTTGTTAGCGCAGCCTAACGACTTGACGTAGCCCCAAAGCAAATAGTCACGTGGTCCCAAGTCGCGATGGCCAATTGATAAAGGCTCGCCAAATTTCTCCTTCCTCACTTCTAACGTTGAGTCGCTTGTACGACATATAGCACCGTCTTGTCGACCTCGCGCCACAGAAAGTTAACATCGCTCTATACATAAGGCAATTGAAGGTAATGGTGTCTCCCTCATTTCGAAAGAATTAAGGTCCGAAGATCCCATCATGCTATAAAGCGCACCAAACCCTCAATCTCTGTGAATGCATGGATGCTTGGTCAAACACGTGTGGATTGTGATCGCTCCAATAAGGGCAACTTTCCTTCTTGACATGGCCTCTGAGCTGTGAGCCAAAAATGGGCCTAGCCTGAAAAGATAATTTTTGGCCAAAATCCAGATCTCTGGTCAACATTTCCAACGCCCAATTAGAGAACTCTCGGTGTTGCCTTTGGTCGTGTGGCTTCAGTTCTTATGTCAGCACAATCTTATACGGATGTAGGCCCAAATCCAACTGCAAAACAAGCCCAATTCCGCTGATCGGCGCTGAATCGGCATTTCTGGGTCTTCTTCGATACTGGCCACTATGGCGACTATGTTTTCTTCATTTCTTACCAATCTCTGTCTGGATGTTGGCTTAAGGTCCAAAAGCATGTACTCAGGTTCAAACTTTTCCACGAATTCTTGCACACTGAAGCCATGATGACGACCGACCTCAGGACTAAATTCACGTCGCTTCATTTAGGTACAATTGAGGCGAATTTTCGATAAAAGTTGTTAATAATTCTCGTACGTTTGGCAATTGTTAAACGGTGCAAGATAAAATGACAAACCTTATTGAATATTTTGACAGCTAGATGTCATTGATAACTTTGATAGCTTCTGAACCGTGAAGCTAGATACACACGAGGCAACCGTTGAAGCAACGTGTTGCAGCAACCTGTTTTTGATATTTCTGGCAACGGTTGGGGCAACACGAAAATCAATGGGCAACACAGCTACACACGAAGCAACAGTTGCTGTAACATGGCTGTGTTGCTGCAACCGTTGCCTCGTGTGTATCTAGGTTTAGAATTTGAAAAAGTATCATTGCTATCTGGTCAGGCATAGTCCTGTGTTTCAAATAAATAAATAAGAAGTAGGTCGTGACATGGTCTACTAAAAGTCAGCCTTCTGGTACAAAAGCATTTTTTTGGCTTTCACTAAGTCATACCACATTCACACGAAGAACAATCTCACTCGTACCTCGGATTTAATTAATTATCTGGTTCTTGACCTCATGACACAACCAAATGAACCGGATATCATTCATATAAATCACAAAAAAGAGAAGAAGAAAGTCCAACAAAAATGACCCAAAGAACAAAATCCGTTGACAAATCTCAGAGAGATACACACACAAGTGCGCGCCGAGCAACAACTTAAGCCAATTAAATTGACATAAAATTGCGGCCAATTAAGAATTTCCAGGAATTAAGGTTGAAGAAATTCTTCCCTCTTCTCAAAAGATGCAAAGTTGCATTTTGGCATTGCACACCGTTTGCATATGCCAAATGTATCTTACAGTTGGACCGGCGGCTGTATGCCAGTTCCATCATAATTTATCAAATCCAAAATTAATTGGTGGAGATATGTGAGAATCCAGATACATTTTGTGATGATGGAACAACCATGATGAGTTTTACACGATTTCTTTCGTTCGCTGGAATTGCAACCGTTTGAGTGGCATCCCACAAGAAAAACCCAAAAAAAAAAAACAAAAAACAACAAGCTGGGCGATATCATCGTTTGACAAAATGTGATCCAGATGAGAAATCCGTCGTTGAAAATTCTGCACTCATGTGGAACCGCATCAAGGCTGCAATTTTTCAACAGCAATCCAAGCAATAGCTCATTTGAAAATCATATTTTTACACGACGACGACGAACCACAACAGAATCCATCAGCAAAAGAAGAAAAAAGAACAAAAAAGAGAGAACTAAGCGAGAAGCAGATGATAAGTAAAAATATCTGCAAATGTTTTTTGGAAGTATCTAAAATGGGTGCGCGCAGTTGTTGCTCTTGCGAGGAGGTCGAGAGTTGTGTGGAGTGGGTGTGGGTGTGGGTGTGGGAGCTGGGATATGTTTTCTTTTGGGATAAAAATACACCATCATGGTCTGATATAGCTCAGAGAGAGAGGAACCCCCCATCATCCCTACAAGACACATCACTCAAAAAATGGTTGCAAATTTGATGGGTGGAATATGCGAAGCAGATGGCTGTTTGGCGGATTGTCAGATCATTCCGGAGTTAATGAAGGAGCGCGCAGCGAGGGTGTTTTCAATTTTTCTCTTTCGATATTGAAAATGGAATTATCTGTTTTGTTTGGTGTTTATAGAGAGAGTGTATGTTTTCGAAGTAATAATGCATTAATGCGTCGGGAAATAGAGTAACAGGGAGCTCTTCAAACCTAAAACTCATCTGGAGATATCTTTAAGATGGAGTCGGTTAAAAAGATGCAGTTTGCGGTCCCAGATAAATATTTATAGTATTAATAAGGCGACCGTCTTTCGCTTTCCAAACTGAGGTTTATCTTGATGAAACACTCAATTGAAGTTCATTACTCAACTGGCCTAGAACTATATACGATGTCTCTGGCTGCAAACACAATTAGATTATCGATTCCATTATCAACTCGGGAGTCAAACTGAAGGTTCATTCTAAATAACCAAAAGGCTGATGCTATCTTATAGAGTTGCCAAAAAAACCTTTAACTGGTGGGACCTTTGATTCAGTGGCATTTGACTCTTTGTGAAGCAAGCGAGTCCTATACTTCGATCAACCGAGAATTGGCCAATGATAATGTCTTCTTCACGTTTGAGAAGTGCTGAAACTCTATATCTAGCGTAAGTACTCGGAAGTAGAGCATAGAGTCCAGCTCTGTTATCGATGTTGCTGTCTCTGGTCTCTATTCTTTTATGATTTGAGCACAAGACTCAGCGGCTGTCTTAGTGTCCAATCCATATATCTAGAGTCTGATTCATCTCTTTAACTCTCTCTCTCTCGATAAGGACGAATACCTGAGTGTGACTAAAACTTGTTGTCTCACTGATGTGTGATAGGTTCGCTTCCTGCCCTGTGGAGCTTCGGCACTCGAACATTACGTATTCCGCGTCTTTTTTCTTCTCCTTCGACAATCTGTTTAAAAGAGCGAGCTCTCGCATCGAAACCCTTCAATAGAGCCACCAAGACCGGACGAATGAGATAACAATCCCCGGTCGTGTCTTTTGATCAAACCGCAATGTGGGCAATCAGCTTGTGGCTCTATCTACACACTTTCGGTCATATTATTCTACATATTCAGTTCATATTCAGTAGTTCAAGACCAGCAGATTTTAGACAGTTTGTGACCCTAGCGAGTGCTTTATACTTCTTGGAAGCGTCGATGCGATATCATCAGCAAAGCTTAACTCCTTGCGGTTGCTTTAGATGCAGAACTTCGTCGCACATCGTATTCGACAACAGAGGCCCAAGCACCGACCCCTATGGGACTTCTGTGGTAACGTTGTAGATACAGCCAACCAAGAGAGCTGAACACACGAGGGAGCGTGACCAAAAACCTGTCGGCACAGTCGCGCGAAGCAATTCATTTAGCGACCACCAAGCTGCGTGGACAAATGAGCGCGCGCCCCTTTGGGAGCTCGTGTGGCATTGGCCTTAACGTCGAGCGCTGTTATTCTTGTGCCTTCCCTCCATCTAATTTTAAAGTCGTACTTCTTGTCAGACAAGGTCGGCAACCTCTGCAACTACGAGCATCCTGCTGTTCATGATACGTAGGCTGATACGACAAAGGTTCGACACAGTAGTCCCTCGATCCAGAATGAATTGTTTCAACATTCAATAAGATAAAGTCGCGCAACCCGCTTGTTCTTTGAACTGTCAATAATGCAATTAATGCCACCACTTAAGTCTCCAATTTATTATTCGCACTATCCTACCTTCTTACTAATTGACTCCCGCAATAAATTGCCCGAGATAGCTTATTCACTATCTCAATAGTAATCCTTAAGCTGGTCCTCCTTTAGCCACAGATTAAACCGCATTCATTACACAAACACTTACTTAAGTAAGGACATCAATATTGACACTATTGATCGGCAAAAAAGAACTGGAACTTGGTAAAATCAAAAGTAAATATTGCACCTTTCGATTGAGATAACACACTCGTCTCCTGCGTAGGTGGATTGAACTCCTTTTCACCTTTTCGTTCTTCTGTTTATCTTCGCATTCACTTAAGCTGGAGTGGAGTGTGTTGTGTACTCAATAATGTCACCTTCGCGCAGACGCAATAAATCATTAATCGCACAGGATTCCAAATGGTCCTAAATCATTGATAACTGTTTGTGTGTGGGTCCTTTACCAGTCGCTGCGCTGCAGAAGGTGATGTTTATGGACTTCTTCTCTTCTTTGTCCTTGGTGGTGTGTGTCAACATGTCTTTGATTGCATTTTGTGATAATCCTCTCTCAAGAGGAACCTTGATCATAACTTATTTGTCTTCGGTCTTTATGAGGAACAATAGCGACCACACGATCGACGAAAAGTCCCTCCGATTAGTATCCTGGATGTGACATTTCAAAAAATATAAATAAAAAGTTGACGAGTAAATCTTTTGAGGTTACGGATAGACGATCTACTGACACTTTTTTCGGTGAATTTGTATCTTTTTTTCTTTTGGTTTGGGTTACAGTTTGGTAGACGTACCTGGCTGGTCGCGGTTCTTTCTTGTTGAGGGATCCCTCATGGCTGATGGTATGAACGATAAATTTTTTAGCTGACCAAAATACTAATAAGGATGTCTCTGTTCAAGGACATCATGTCTTCTAACGTCTGGTTTCTTTTGCTGGTTTGTTTTGTTTTTTTCGAGAAGACGCGCTTAAAATGTATGCCACGCGAGAGAACATAATTTATTGCGATGGCTTAGCGAATATGTAAGCAAATTACAGACAATTAATAAAATACTATCGGTGATTTGCATTACCATTAGCATTTGCAATTTGTTTTTAAATTTAAAATTAATACTGAGTGTTTCCTTCAAGTAATTGCGATGGCTTTGCCGAAGGGGTAGCTATTTTTGGAACCCAATTTAAGATGGAGGATTGTGTTTGGATTTTTGTGGGCTTTAGTGACTCCAGCTGGTCTCTTATTCCTGAGAAATGTTTCACAATTTTTTTTACCAAGTACTTGTTAAACAAGTGAAATTAGCCAAATGCTAAATGTTGCTACGCTGTACAATGATGGTGTGTTGTTTCAGTGAAATATCACTTCTGTAGGCGAGAAGTTCCATGGCATCTTGTGGACTAGTCAATCCGCAAAGTAGAAGGAAGCAATGATGACAGATTTGAGTCCATTTTCTGTTGGTAGGTTCACCAGGATTGCTGCTATATCTGGGTAATTTGGGGTAGGATTATATGTTAATGGAAGGAGGGGCTCTTTGTTGGAAATCGGCAAAGATTCTGTATCCAGAGATCGCGATGAAGGCTAAATTTATTTTGGTTTCCCGCTTAATGCTACGTCTTTCGGGAACGGGTACTTTTCTGGACCACAAATGGCTTTATATCGTCCAAATAGCGAGGCAAAAGTGATATATCTCACTATAATTGGAGCATCATCATCATCATCAAATGATACTTTTTACCAAAAAAAAAAAAAAGAAAGATTCCGGACTGTATCCTCCCCAAACTTTATGGCCAGTCACTCTCTTTGAGTCCTAGTGCAAAAACCTAAGTAATCGCTTAAGACCCAACCAAAACATTGCCATTTATACAGATAGTCAAGCCGCTATCAAAGCCATCGATGCGGTTTCTATTTCCTCGAAACTAGTAGAGCAATGCCGTTTCAAAATCCACTAATTAAGTATCCACCTGAGAATTATCGTCATCAAAAGGGGATCTGACCTGGAAGGTTCTTTAGCGGCATCCATCTGAAGCATTTGAGCGCAGCTCCATCGAGTCGATCAGGAATTTAAGCCGAAGTTGTTTTTGTCAACGAAATTGGGCCTTTGCCCTCGTGTCTCATAGTGATAGCATAATTTCCGAATTGAACCTAAAACATTGCAATCCAAGAAGTCGATTACTGTTTTAAGAGAAGACGGACACCGATAGAGAGAATAATGTGAATGAGTTCAAAGCACCTCGAAGTCGTTTCAGAATTTAAGACAAACCATATTTGAAACTCTAACGGGTAAGAAAATGATGCTTAGATGTACCTTTATATAAGCACAATATTGATGGCAAACAGGCAGTCTTAGCGCTCTGCATCGACTTTATCTGGTATTCTTTGATTGACCTTGCCATCGCTATCCATATGCCCAACTTATCAACATTCTCTGGACCAACATTTAGCAATGTCTAAGGTACATCTTTGTAAAGACATTTGCTAGTGTCAATCGATAGTATTCTTATGGAGTGCCCTTCGGCAAGATGCAATATGTCACAATTTGCGCAAGGAAAACTCTGTCAGAGAAATTTTAAAGCTCAAAGTGGGCTACCACAAGGCTGCTTGCTTTCATTAATATTTTTTTTTTTTCTCTGGGAAGTGATATGCTTAATGCGGCTTATTGAAATTTAGGACTTGGTTGGACACTTACATCGGAACTCTATCAGCTCGTCCTCCTTCATGATGTACTTTTATGGTGGACGAGGTGCTAAAAGGTTTCCACTTAGGTCCTCTCCAAGAGCTGATTCTGCTGAGATGCAAACATTCACATACGAAATGAGTCGCCTTCTAATATTCAACTTCGCCTGTATACAGTAGGAGCACCACCGGAATTTGGTTGTATATTTGATATCCCGTCTGCTGGAATGAAATGTTGCGATACTTTGACACTTTTTCTTCAAATCCGGTTCAAAAATATAGACGATGGGGCTTAGAGTCAGCTAAACTGTTCGTTTGATCTGCCATTGATAGTTTTCGTTGCCTGATTCGCTTAGTTGTACTTGTACTTATTTGTTTTGCTATACCTACTCTGAAACAGTCAATCAAAAACTCTGAAATAGTTCAAGTTATGTATGTGACTCCCATTTGAGAGAACTCGCTATTTAAAAGTAAAGTATCTACTTACTGCCATTTGCTAGCAAATCCTAACCACAAACACTCATTCATTTAGAATAATTTGATGTCTTGAAGACTAATGCGGTCATCGTTTAACGCGTGCGATACAAACCGCAAATCACGCATAATCTCCCACAAGCCGCAATCCGCCATCAGACATATCAATTATTTTGTTGTGGAACGCCCTAATGGGTACCTTATTTGATTAAGAACTGATATTATGAGCAGTAAGCGCCTGTTGCATTTAAAACCATCCCAACAGATGGTCGGAGTTCTTAAAAAGAATTCAAAAGATTATCTGCAGCGGCGAGTTAATTAGTTCAGTTCGTGCCATATTCGAGCGTTGCTTAGAGATACTTTTGAATCTGAAATAATCATTTAGTTTGTTTTAATGTAAACGCCCAGAGATTTAGCTCCGATTTGGGTTGAAATTGCGGCCAAACGTGCAGATACACTTTGTGTAGAATCGTTTGTTAAGGCAGAACGACGCTGATAAAGAAGAGCTCTTGTTGAAGGAAGAGCATCATGTCGAACAAGAGCATCATTATGTTGGAGTTTTTTTTTTGCAAATTTTAAATCGAAATTCATCTGTTTTGATACTCATATCATTTGAAGCAACTTTTTACCTATTTATTGCAAAGTGCAGAGGTGCAAAGTCAACAACGCACAGCATTCCATTTCACTTTGTTGCAGATGGATGTAATTTATGCACATGCAGTTGCGCTTAAGGAGTGCAATGTGGTATGGTCCACATGTTCGTGTTGAGAACTACTACTGTACATAAGGCATCATGTCATGTTCGTATGATCCTTAGTTCTTTTTTTCAACAAGTGTACTGAAGTAAACAGAATGTGCGGGGTACTATTTTTAGAACTTAAGGGAGGAAGCCTCTAAAATGCTGAGTGCTAAGAGTTTAATTCGGTAAGACTTCTTGCACTCAATTGCATTCTTAGCACTCGAACAAGTAGGCAAGTATGCTTTTCTTGAGACTACCAGATAAGATTCCTTTGAAACACAGAAGTCTAAGGCCTCTCATAGACTGAAAGCAGCCGAATTTGCCGGTCTGCTTTACACATAGAGAAAGATAAATGCCATCAACATATGTCTGGACATGATACTGGCTTTATTAGAAAGATAATTGAGTTCCATTAGATAGTGATGTGAGATTCAGAAGGTCCATCAGCTCAGAGCTGCTTCGAGAAGAAGTAACTACCAATAGTCCTTATTCTTCCAAAGAATAGGGCAAGACAATCACACAACAAGTGACGGAAAAGATTCAATTTCTTTTTCGTCCTACAACTTCGCGAGCCAAAGGCAATGAAACATTAGCCGGTAATTATGCCACAGAAGAC
Source organism: Chalcosyrphus nemorum (assembly GCA_949716465.1). Taxonomy (NCBI): domain Eukaryota; kingdom Metazoa; phylum Arthropoda; class Insecta; order Diptera; family Syrphidae; genus Chalcosyrphus; species Chalcosyrphus nemorum. The sequence continues at coordinate 27,012,116 of OX454333.1, forward strand.
CTGTGCTAAGTTTTACTAAACAGTATTAACTCTTCTTGCTAAAGGCCAGCGCCCTGGCCAATACCCATGTCTTTAGATGAACGTAGTAGCCACGACCGGTGGCTTCATCTTTTTTCGTAAAAAATTGCTTGGAGCTACTACCAAAGTGAGGGCCAGCGATAAGTGTGGCGTCGAGCTTTCCTAATAAACTTTCCTTCGATATCCATATGCCCTGCTATCCTGCTTAAGAGTGATTTGCAGAGAACCTGCCTTGGCGTATTGACAGCAGTGTCCAGAGCCTTAATATCTGTCTGGCTGCCTGTCAGTGATCGTCATTCCAACGACATTACTCTCGCGTATAATTTCAGCAGCCTGTATGATGGCTGTGACCTCGTCTAGAAAGTCGATGCCTTCGCTATTTACTCTAAGGGAGCAATTTATTCCTAGAGATTCGACATAATCTCCAGCTCTGCCACTGTCCATGTGACAGTGCTTATGCGATCTGTTTCCTTGCATTCACTGGTAGCCCCCACCGTGACAGAATGATGTCATCTCTCAGTTTTGTAGCAGTTTTGTTTAAACTACTGCAGTAAATGTCAACAAGAAGGAAACGAAACATGGTTTCCAATGACGCCGTTGGTGTTCTTCTCGTTGAAATAAAATTGCATCCAAATATCGAGCTGAATGTGATATTTTCACCTCAACGCCGTCCATATTTTATAGCTTCACATTACTCCCGAGTCACGACTATTGTAGTTCAGTCTTTATACCTTTTCCTCAAAGAGAGCAAAAAAGACTTTTGCCAAATTTCTTCAAATCCCCGAGGTACCGCAACATCGTACTTTCAGCGAAATTTCGTCAAAATTTGGGTTAAGTTGAGTTCATCCATTCATGAGAGGTTATTTAATCAAACAAAGCTATAGCGTAGGCTTTGGTTCATTTCTGATTGTTGGCTTATGGCCGCGATCCCAACACTTCGCTAATCTAGCTGCTAAAATACTTTTGCACCGAGATGACACATGTTGTACTAGAGGCCGCTAGATTCGTTAGCGACAAATCTGTCATCCCGGTGCAAAAGTATTCTAGCAGCTAGATTAGCGAGGTGTTGGGAACTCGGCTATTAACTTGTCAAAATATTTTTGTTTTTTTTCTCCGAAAATATTCTCATTCCGAGAAAAAATGGAAGGAAAATATAAACAATAGCACATTTCAACAAGAATATTTTTTAGCTTATTGCTTATTGCTTATTTTAGAATTGGCAACTTAAATTTTAATAATTTTGTCTTACTGTCAGGTGTAATGTCATAAATCCTTCAATCGGGACTGCATAATTAAACAGAAAACCAGAAAAGTGGGGACAACTTTATGCGATCAGAGTTATCTTATAATCCGTTCGTTCGCGTACTTTTTGCACTCAAATTTTCTGTCAATTTTCAAGGAATTGGGGGAAAAATTGTCCCAGTGAGAGCTGAAATTACGCAAAAGTAATTCAACCAGTTGAACAAGAAAAAGTTGAAAATACGCTAATTTGACAGTTTTCAGAATAAAGCCCAAAAATAATCTTTTTTGGACTGAAATTGGTTCTCTCTCGTGAGCACTCTCTGGGTGAAAAACTTCGAACAGGTTATCGTAAAAAAATCTTTACTTTGGGAGGGTGCACGATCGGACCGAATAGCTATAATGGATTGAATAGGTCCGTTCGCATACCCTCCTAAAATAGCGAATTTTTACAAAAATTTACGAATTTTTACGAAAAGCTGTTCGCGTACGGAGAATTTTCGTAGTTTTTCGCAAAAGAGAGCGCTCACGAGAGAGTAAGAAATTTTCCCATGCTACGAATTTAAGTACAAAAAATGTTTGCGGGCTGGTTTATGAAAACTGTCAAACTAGTGTATTTTCAACTTTTTCTTGTTCAACCCTTTCGTTTACTTTTTCGTAATTTATTAACCCTGCTTAGATGGTTACTCCTTAACTCTGCTATGTTGGTAGTATGTAGGTGCGAATAGTGAGGGGTGAAGGTACTTAATCAATCTAAACAGGTATGATATTGTACTAGATTTCTATACATGTTTACAAACGAAGGAAGCTTTGAAATAACCCTCCATGTGTACAAAAACTGTCAGGCTTTAATACCTATGTTTGTTGTTTTATTTGAAAACTGTGGATAGAAATTAAAAATGAATCTTCTTATGTGGAAACATTTTTTAACAGAGCATTTAAAGCATTTTAAACAAATTATATGACAGTAAACACATTATGCACCCTATGATTTATTTTCGACATTTTGATTTGAACCCGTTAATTGTTTTCCTTGTTGCTGTTGTTGTCCGTCAGTCATATTAATTTATACACATCATCAGCATCAACAACATGCACAACAGATGTAGGTACCTTTATCTTTGCGTGGTTGTATCTTTCCATAACTTGCTCCTAGAACCTTCCAACCAGATGATAGCTCTTTACATTTCGATAGTCAGTAAGGTGTTTAGTTGGTTATTGGATGTAAACAATTCGGTAAGGTGTTTGGGCTCTTTCACGGTCGTCAAAAGTGTGTGTCATCAGCTGGTCAGCTTTGCATATTTTGCTTGTAAATCATACAATTATTATCGATTCACTGTGTCGTGTTTCTTGTGTGCTTTTGCGGTAGATATGATTGATTGAATTGCACAATTGACACTGGGTCTTCTTCCTGTTTATACTCGTATTTGAATTTCAATTTTGTGACAAATTTAAAGTGAAAGAGCACAGAGCAAAAGAGAAATATGTTGCGTAAAGATTGTGACGTTGAAGTTAGCAGTTATGATCATGATCAGGGGAGGTCATAGACTTTTGTTTCATAGTATACATACTTCCATACTTTATACGATACCAGCAGCCTCATATGTTTACGTTTTCTGGTTCACTCAAAGGTTTGGGTTTGTGGGATGCGAGCTTTATTCATTTTGCTCCTATCTCTTCTCTGAATTTGATATGCATATTTTGCTTTCCTATATTTAGCATGAAACGATTTTGGCGTATCACAATTTTCGCAAATTAAAGCGAAACACCTTGCCCTTAGATAACTCTAATCACAGCGAAAATAAACCTCCAGACAAACAGTGTCTCCTATCGTGTGGCATCCTATTTAAAATGCTATCAGCATCAAATGTGTTTAGTGTTATTTGTGTTTTAGTAGCTTGAACATCTTTCCTGAAATATCTTCTCAAGGCAGTTTAAATCATGAGAGTGAATCTCATAACCGTGACTCTATTCCTAGTGATAGTCTGTATTTGTGAAATTTTATGTGCCCCCAGCTCAGAAAATGAAGCAAAACCTTCTGATCCTGGAGAAACTCTATCTTATTCGGAGCTGTGGAAACTTAGTACTTCGAAAGATGACATTCGAGCTTTGCAATCAAAACTAATGAAAAGCTATATGAACACATCGGTAGATCCCTGCGAGGATTTTTACGAATACGCCTGTGGCAATTGGAAAAACGTTCATCCACTGCTTAAGGATCAGTCCAAGAGTTCCGTACTGACTTTGATGAATGACAACATCCAGAACGCATTGCGGGAGATTCTCCTCCAACCACTGCCTTCGAATCAGGAGCTTACCGCTGAGGAAAAGGCGAGAGTATACTTCAAGGCTTGCTTAGATGAAGAAACTATAAATAAACGTGGCAAGGAACCACTACTAAATATTATCAAAGATTTGGGTGGTTGGCCAGTTCTTGATGACAATTGGTCCGAGGAAGGATTCGATTGGTTCCAACTCGCCATAAAGATGGCTTCACTAGGATATCAAAGTATAATATCGTCCAACGTAGACATCGATTATAAGAACTCATCAAGGTATGCAATCTATTTGGAGGACTCCCATTTTGGAGCAGACAACCAAGATGACTTTATACTTGGTAACAAAGAAGCCGTGGATCATTACAGGTAAGACTTCTTCCGTCTCATGGAATACATGTCTGTCTATTGATTTTGTTTTATTTTAGAACCTTTATCGTGTCTGTTCTAAAACTTCTAAATGTTAATGCTGAAAAGGCTAAGGAAACCGCGAAGGAAATTGTCGATTTTGAATCACGGCTGGCTGGAATACCAGCAAAGGATGGAGGTAATATCGACCATTCTACAACAATTGAAGGTCTTTCTAAAAAATATCCACACATCGATTGGATGTCCTACTTCACTGCGATTCTCCAGACTCCATTGCAACCAGATCAGGAAATAATCACGCTCACATCTCCAAATTATTTCGACCATGTAGCACAACTCCTTAATGAAACGCCTACAACAACCGTTGCCAACTTCATGGTATGGCACACTGTTCATCGATTGTTGGACGCTTTAGACGTGAATTTCCGCGCAGCATTGCGGGACTTTAAATCCTCCACTGGACAGCAGAAATCCCAAGAACGATGGAAGGTTTGCCTCGAAGATGTCAATAAAAATATGGGTATGGCGGTGGGAGCTATGTTCGTAAGGGAATACTTTAACGAGGGCAGCAAGAAGGCGGCAGTTGAATTGTCAAAAGATGTCAAGGAAATATTTCGAGAAACATTCGATGGCCTTGAAGGATGGATTGATGCAAAGACAAAGGAATTGGCACTTGACAGAATCGATCAAATGAAATTTGCCGTCGGTTATCCTGACTTCATTCTAAATCCTTCGAAGCTCAATGGGCTGTACAATGATCTTCAGATTGTTCCGGCAAAGAACTTCGAGAACAGTGTCAATTTATTGAAAAGCACATCACGAATCCGTGCAGAGCGTATAAAGGCGAAGCCGGATGAAGACGAGTGGCCAATTACATCTACCAAAGTGAAAAGTCTTGAATATTCAAGAAATAGTATATTTGCGCCTGCAGCAGTTCTACGTCCTCCAATGTTTTATAGGGACTTTCCACAATCACTTAACTATGGAGCGCTAGGTATGCTCTTGAGTTATGAACTCTTTCACGGGTTCGATGAGAGGATCCGTAGACTAGACGGTGCCAGTAATAAGATTCAGTTGTGGAGTCGAACAGCTATGGAGAAATTCGAGAAAGAGGGGATATGTTTTGATTATAAGTATGCAAATGGATTTATAGATGGTGTGCGACTGAGGGAAATTATTCCAATTTCGGATTATATGCCTGACAATTGTGGGATGATTATTGCACTAGGCGTCCATCAAAGAAACCGCGATTTATCTGAAGTGGTGCCGAACTTGGATTTAACCAATGATCAGTTGTTCTTTCTGGGATACGCACAGTCATGGTGTGGTGCAGTTCGACCCGAAGCAAAGGAGGTTAATAAAATTCCAATAGGCAAGTTCAGAGTGCTAGCAACGTTACCAAACTTTAAAGAGTTCTCAGAGGCTTTCAAGTGTCCAACTGGAAGTTTTATGAATCCGGAGATTAAGTGTAGATTGATGTAAGACATAGAGGGAGTGACTTTGTTAATTTTAAAATAAAGTTTTTTACTACAATGATGCTGGAGTTTTTTTTTTATTAATTTCTTGCAGTTTAAATACTTTTGCACTTGACTGTACGTTGACAACATCATTTGACGGCTCCCCAGATACTTCATATTGAAAATAAATGTAAAAATAGACTTCCATGATGATCCGAAGTAACAGTTCTTAAAAGGAGTAGTCGTTGTTAAACTGAGAGAAAAGCAGACGCCGTGTAATGGATCCCTAAGGCACGCCTGCCTTAAACTCGATATCTAACCATTATGTTAGTTCTTTTGGATGAAAGTTTAAGTCGTTTTTAAACTCCTCACAGATATTATTTTTGGAAACAAAGTTCTTCTCCTAGATGTTAGCGATTTTCGTAAGTTATGCGTATTTTAAAAAGTTGCATGAAACATATTGAATTAGTTACGTAACAATTGTAACTAATCCATAACTCTAAAAACAAAAACGCCGTTATGCTTTTAAGACACCCATTGAGATTCAAACATGTTTTCTGGAACGTGGGATTGCCAACAAATATTTAATTTACTGGATAATTTTTTTGTTACGATTTTGTTATTTAAAGTTACATTAGCCACTTTAATTACGTTACTTACTTTATTTACTTCAGCTCCATTAGTTAGCTGAGTTGCATTAGTTACTCTAGCCACATTAGTTACTTTATTTACATTAGTTACTTGAGTTCCATGAGTTTAATACTTTAGTTACATTAGTTACTTTAGTTAGATTGTGAGTTGAGATAGGAATTGGTCTAATTTTGGTCACTATGGGTCTATTGTGACTTTATTACTTTAGTTACACTGGTTATTTGAGTTAAAATAGATAGAGTTATTTGTGTTACATTAGTTACTTTAGTTACATTCGTTACATTATTCACTATTGTTCAATACGTTATTTTCGTTGCATAACTTACTTCAGCTACGCTAGTTACTTTAGTTACATTAGTTACATGTAACTTTTCCCAATTAGTTACGTGCAATGATATGGGTAACATCATCAGACTGTTGTTGGATGCCAGGGAAAACGTTTCTTACGAGAGAGCCTTCTGTTTGCTTAGAAAAACCCTGCGTTAGGCAAGCAATTACAAGGTTGCTCGAAGTTATATTTCAAGGCCTAGTCTTGCACCACTCATATTTTCAATACTTATTCATCTTTATATAATGGGTTAGTTAGATTAGTCGTGGCCTTCCACCATAAAAGAATATTTGTCTGACTATAGGACCTTCCATAGCTATACATCAAATGTCCATAACAACACATCTGTTCAGCCCGTGTAATAAAATCTTATTTCATGTGGGTTTTTTCCGCTCGGTCATGTAACTTAACCCATTCGCTACTAGTTAATTGTAGGTTCTAAAATTCAAATTCAAATTTAACAATCTAACTACACGACTAGGTAAACACGCCTTCAATTTCGCAAACAACTTATAGGTTGTAAAGAAGATGATGTATCTAAACATGAATCGTCACTCGAAAAATCACAGATCAACATTCTCTGTGATGATGACACACAGAGTTCAACACGACAAACAAAAATCGCTTAGAGTTAAAGACCAAAGTACACTTTTACTCATTTAAGATGCGCCGCAGCCGCAGCTCTCCTCCACAAGTGCTTTGTTTACTTGGTTTACTTTTTAATTGATTGAAATTGTAATAAATTCTACAAAACAAAAAAAAGGAAAAAGAAGATTATGTTTGTTTACAATATCCATCCCCCCAGTGGGTTTATTATCACATCATCATCAGAGGCTCGAGGAACGATCTACAAGTAAAGAATTGAATTCTTCCCCACCGATAGTGTACCGTGAATCTTCGCAGTGAGAACATCGATAGACTCGTAATCCCAAGTTAAATTTATTTTTATTTTATTTTTTTATATAAAAAGAATATGTACTAACAAAAGAAATAGAAAATACTTGCTAAACATTTGAAATTCAATTCAATTAAGAACGTGCACTGCAAGTCAAGTGCAAAAAAAAAAAAAAAAGAAGCAAAAAAGTATCTCATTCTCGTCTAACTAAAGCCAATGTCGTCGTCAATTGTAAAAGTTTGCATTCTGTTGATCTTGCTGTTCATAGTTTTGGCCGCAATTGTATTATTTTGGACAAATTTCAGTGCGTTTTCCTCTCTCTATGGAACCGATTATACAGATGATGACACGCAGTCGGATGATCCCACTACGTACTCATCCGACTTAAGACTCAAACGAGAAGGAATCCGTGAACATCAATCTGAATTAATGCTAAGCTATTTAAACGATTCAGTAGATCCGTGTCAGGATTTCTATGAGTACGCGTGTGGTAATTGGCAACAAATGAATCCAATACCAAAGGATAAGTGGCAGTACTCGACGATAGGAGTTTTGCATCACAATTTAGAGAATCATCTCAGGGAATTACTATCCCAATCGATCGACGAGAATAAACTAGCGACCAGTGCCATTGACAAAGCCCGGATGTACTACGCAACTTGTATAGATGAAGATTCTGCTACTAGCCGAGGAACTGAACCGCTGATGGAATTGATTAAGGATCTAGGTGGATGGCCCGTTCTGGATGATGACTGGTCAGAGAGTCAATTCGATTGGTTGCAATTGGCAGTTAATACTACTTTCATTGGAAATGGTGTTATCATCGACTATGAAGTTGAGAAAAATCCAACAATCCCCACGGAGTACACGATACTGTTGAAGCAGACATCATTGGGGATGTCGAATCGAGATAATTACTTGGAGAAGGAGAACGCCAAGAATCTGGAGGCTTATAGGTGAGTTTTGAGTTACTGACGTTATTTTTGTCATAAAATTTCTTAGACGTAAATTAATTTGTTATCGCCCAAATTGCTTATATGCAAATGAGACAAATTTTAATGAAATTTTCAAACCGAGATTGCCTTATCGGAATATTTATAAACAATTCAGTACATCGTTTGTTGATAATTAAAAAAAAATGCAATACAGTCAGAGGCCAAGGTTTTGAAATGTACATTCAAATAACTTTTAGTCTTATCGGGGGGCAATTGATTTCGAATTTCATAACGATTTCCTTTATCATATTTGTCTGGCAATGGTTTATTCATAGAGATACTATTCTCAAAAGGAAATTATTTCAGAGAGGCCTTTAGTTTCTAGGTCTCCTTTTTGATTGTGCTGCATTTGCTTCCTACTATTTATGTCCTCTGTTCAAAATTATATCATTGCCATTTGATAGAGAACCTCATTCTCTGATCGAATAGCCAAACATCGTCAACGTAGTTCAAATGAACGAGTCTATCAAAGTCTCACCGCGTCTCATCAATCATATTGGTGAAAGAGTGCAGCCTTGCGGAACTTCACCGGATTTGGAATTTGTGAGGCGTGACATGTGAATCTGTTTTACTTTCGAGTGATAGGTTATTAGTCTATCATCAAGTACACATCGTACTGCTGGATATTTGTTTGCATTTTATTGGGTGTTGGCACATAATATGTATGTACGTTCATGCTTATGGAATCAGGGAACTTCTTTCATCTCAATTCTTTCTGCTGCTAGAGCTATTGTCCTTAAGTCAGTCTACGAACAATTGCTATTGTTACAAATTTAGGTGATTTTACTTTTAAATTAAAGAACTTCCTCCTAGCGCCCTCACTTCAGACTCTTTCTAACCGCCTCATTGTCAGTGAGCTTTGACAGCTGTCAAGTCTCAAGCCGATTAGGTACTTTCGGTTGCGCTAATGCAGCCGTAACACTATCATAAAATGATGGCCTCATCCGCCCCTTGTCTTTTTCGGACACTTAGACGGACGTTCCTGGTACATGTGGCATGTAAAAGGCTACATAGGCTACTCACAGCATGTGCTCCATTGTTCAAGGACAACATAAAGATGGTATTAGGTTGATTTAGCGACTCATCGCGTGTATATTTTTTTATTAGCTTTCAGTAGACATAGACATCACTGTTCGCCAATGTATTGAATAAGCGAACAGTTCCAAGTCATCAAATGGATTGTCATCACTCAAAAGTCATCAAGCGATTTGTCAAAATCGTGCCCTATCACCTTCAATTCAAGCTCTCAGATGCACAAATTCCAGACTTAAACTCATCTTCCAGAGGTTATTGCATTTAACTATGCCGTACTGTAATAAATCATTGCCTCGCTAATGTTGCAATAAAATTAAGAAAACTTTTGAGGTTATTGCATGAATTAGTCTGTGGTTAATGGTTTCTAATTATTTATCTCCCTTGCAATTGCGGTATGCAAATATTTTTTAAATGAATTGTATTTTGTAACAAACAAGTAGATACCTACACAATCAGTAGAGAATAATCAAAGTCGCGATTCATTGGGTAATAATATCTGCAATTTCAATTTGTTTACCTCAGCTTTTACGTATTTTTATTCTAAAACAAAATTTAAATAACTATTAAGATCTAGAATTCACGTCTGGCATAAATTTTGTTGTCCCCTTCATAAGCTTGAAGAAGATTTTATTTATTCAAAGCAAGACTTCTTTACGTCAAAGCAAACAGCGAGAGAGTGGTTTCGTTCCGTACTGTACCGGTGTGGAGACTTTTTAATGACAGTTGCGTACGTACTTCCAACTTGCAAAGTTTGGGAATGGCTTTTTGAATTGTTCTGCGTGGAAAAACATAAATTCGATTGGAAATTTTCGATTTTTACTTCAAATTTACGCTGAAATTCCCAGTTTTCAATAACATCGAACGTTAATTTAACGTAAATGAAGGTACTACTTGAACAAATTTGAGCGAAATCATAAGAGTCGTTTCAAATAAACCGTAGATTTGATCCTAGAGTGAGGATTACTGTGTCTTTTCACCATGTCAGCCTATAGACTTTAAAATTTAGCTCAAAATTTAGCCTCATAACCTCGAAATCTCCTAAATTTGTTGATGAAATTTTAAATTTGAATTTCTTTTCAGGAATCTCATCGAAACTGTCCTTAAACTGCTGAAAGTTGACGACGAAAAAGCCCTAAACGTCGCAAAGGAAATCGTTGACTTTGAGAAACTCCTCGCTAATGCCACCCTACCACCGGAAGCAACCAAAACGGAACCCTATCTCCAGCCGACCGTTCAGCAGCTTCAAGACGCATTCGCTTATATCAACTGGCAAAGGTACTTTTCTGGCGTCCAGAAGGCCAACATCACCATGAATCAAACGCTTGTTATACAACTTGGTGCTAAGTACTACGAGAACCTCTACTATGTCCTGACTAAGACCGAAAACCGTACTTTGGCCAATTATATGGTCTGGCGCGGAGTTCTTTTCATCATGGTAGCGTTAGACGGGCGATTCCGAGAAGCCCTAAACAATTTCAATGCAGCCATAACGGGTCAAGTTGAACCAATACCATTGTGGAAGGTGTGCGTTAGTCAAGTTAACGGTTACATGGGCATGGCAACATCAGCCATGTTTGTCCATAAGTACTTTGACGAATCCAGCAAGAAGGAGACCATTGAAATGATCGATCTACTTAAGGAGACTTTCGACGAGAATCTTCTCGAATTGGAGTGGTTAGATGAAAAGACCAAGGAATATGCAAGTAAAAAGGCCAACGCTATGAAGGTTGCCGCAGGATATCCAGACTTTATCCTGTCCGAGGAAAAATTAAACAAGGGTTACGCAGACGTGAAGGTCCTTAAGGGTAAACACTTTGAGAATTGTGTGAGCCTTGTTCGATCAGTGGGACAGCGGAATCGAAATCTTCTCTTCAAACCGTTCGATGGAAATCGTTGGTTTATGCCACCAACTACAGCGAACGCCCTCTATGATACTGGCGTTAATCGAATCCTTGTTTTAGCGGGACTATTACAACCACCCGTATTTCACAAGCTGTTTCCACAATTCCTGAACTACGGCGGCATGGGCATGTTCATGGGTCATGAGATTATTCATGGATTCGATGATATGGGTCGCAAATTCGATATGAATGGCAACTCGCTGATGTGGTGGACCCCGTCGGCGCTGTCAGAGTTTGAAAAAAGGCAAAAGTGTTTCCTCGAGCAATATGGGAACTTTTCCAAGAAGGACAACACTTTCAAGAGTATTGCAACGATAAGTGAGAACCTGGCGGATAATGGTGGCCTGAGGCTAGCCTATAAGGCTTATCTTAAGTGGAAGAAGAGAAATATGCATCCAAGAAGTACAGTTGTTGAGAGATTCGCCAATATGGCACTAAACGAAGATCAATTGTTCTTCTTGAGCTTTGCTCAGCTATTCTGTGATAGTATAAGACCAGAGGCGCTCGTGGAATCACGAAGCTATAAAGCACACAGTCCCAGTAAGTACAGGGTGCTGGGTGCTTTGGTGAATTTTGAAAAATTCTCCGAAGTTTACGGATGTCCTGTGGATAGTCCAATGAATCCGAGTACTAAATGTCGTCTTTGGTAGTTAGATTCTATTGTTTTTATTTTAGCTAATTAATTTGTATAATATTATAAAATTTAGGAAAATAAATTATAAATACTTTTATTAAATGATTTTTGATTGTTTTTTTGATAGGATTCTCTTCCAAGAGCACAGTCATTAGAATACCCATTCATATTACATCCGCCAACGGCTCAAGCAGGCGCAGGAACCCCCAACATCGTTCGAGACCACCTTACTTCAGCAGCACAATTCAGCAGATCATCGACAGCCATTGTAATGCTATGGAACAATTTTTTTGTTACTTAGGAAATGCACCCAAGCATGGGTTTGACAAACCCTTGCAGAGGCTTGAAGACAGATCAGTGAACGTAGAGTAATTAAAGCTGGGATTACAGTGGCTTCAACAATAGAAAGAACCGAGCTGGAAGCCCAGTGTATAGTGTGAGACATGACCAACGTCGACACATAAACTCACTAACATCAAGAACTGACGAAATTACAACCAGGTCCTGCAGTTGGACTGTCTAAAGCAGGGGTATCAAACTCAAACTCATTTAGTGCCACTTTTTGTTAGAAGTATGACAGCGGGCCACTTTAAAATATATAATGTGTTTTCCAATAGAGATTTCCGCACTTTGAGAGGTGATTGCGTCCATATTGTTGAAGCTACATCTGCCAAATTAGTTGTGTTTTATTGAATCTATTTTGCCAAATCAACATGAAGAGTAATAGCATTCAACAACAGCAAACAATTAAATTGTTTTTTGAAAATGGGATTTCTGTTCGAGTAACATTTTGCTTCATTTCTGGATCAATGGGTTCGTCAACAAGCAAAATTGTCGTATTGGGGACGGTAATAATCCAAACGAGATAACTGAATTGCAATATATCCAGAGAAAGTCGCGGTTTGGTCTAGATTTTGGAATGGCGGCATCATCGGCCCACACTTCTTTGAGAACTGAGAACGAGTTTGACAAGGCTATCACCATTTAGGACACCAACTCATACAGGGAGTACGAAAGGTTTCCATGGAACTAGAAATGAGGGACGACCATCTAGCAAACCCCACTGGCGGACCAGTCGGAACGCACTAAAGTAGAAGGGTAGTGTGCTGTAACTTTCACGGTCTTTACGTCTTAATTGGGCACCCTAAAGGCTGTTTACTGTCACTCCTATTGTTCTGGTGTGCAGCATTGACGGGATGCAACTGTGAAATTCATTGAACACTTGAACTATGACTCCTATGTTTGTCCAATTTGTCTACTTTTCACACAATCTAGAAGCTGAGCTAAAAAAAGCAGAGATGGATGTCCAGGTCTTCCGCGAAGACTACACCGTCTAACTCCTCCTTACTTTTGGTTTCGTCCTAAAAAATTAGCAGCGATTTGCTGTGCAAGACATCGTTGTAGACGAATTGAAATAGTCGTTTGGCTTCCCAAACTGTAAACTACCACCGATTTTGAATCTATTCTGACGTCTCCGGCAAAATAAAATGGAAGGTCACGCACACATTCCTAAGTTTAGAGGTGCAGCCATTTGTAGAGTTATGCTTTCTGTAGTTGTTAATTGAGTCTGTCGAAAATGCGGTGTTTAAAAGGAAAGAAGGAATGAAGCACACTCTTATAGTTCCGTCTTGGTCACGTGTTCGTCCATATTTATTCAAAGTTTTAGAAAATGTACGAACAAAGATATGTAATGCTTTGTCTACTTCGCTTTGACAATCATTACGGGATCTGCTTTCATGGCTTCTGTCATTTTCTATTTTGTTGACAGATTAAATGGAAAATACAATTTTAAAAAAATATTAAAAAAAGACTTACGTTTTTTCAATTGTTCAAAGTTCAATTGTTTTGATTTCTGCTTCGCTCTGAGTAATGTTCTTACGTGTATTTACGAGTCTCTTACGTTTGTCAAACGAAAGCAACGCGCTCATCTATGTTCCAATCTCAGCTCAACGAGAAGCAGACAAAGCGGTATTGTGAATCGGGCATAAAGACGTCTGTCTATTATACGTCGTTCCTAAAAGTCCTTCATTGAAGGAGAAGTACTTTATTTAGAACATGATTTTGTGCCTTTGATTGACAGCTTCTAAATTGACCGAATTTCATTGCATACTCTAGGGAAAAATATAAAATTTGTCCATCTGTCATCAGTCACACAGCCACATAACCTTACGCTGCACTGCGATGACATAAAGCACTTGCCATGACCTTTCATTCAATGGATGACGCAAATTCATAAGTATTCGTTATGGTAAATAGAGTTTTTATTTGCAATAAAATTTTCGCAAAATTACATTTATAGCACACATCCCCCTTCAAAAAGAAGTCACGCCTCGTACTCGCTGTACCTTCAATCTATTTCCGTTCCAAGTAGTGGCGTAGCAAGATCGTTTGCTCTATTTCCAGTACGCGATCTCTCTCATCCGTTCTGGAATACCAAAAACAGCGAAATGTTGTTTTCAAAACCAACAAAAAAACAAGTTCTACTTTTTGATCTGCACATTTAGAGGATCGTTGATCTTCAGTTCCTAAACCAAAAAAAAGTAAATAAACTCCAAAGCGCGTGCAAAACATTTTCGCGAATCAAATTTTAAACCGGAAGCGCACCAAGTTTTCAAAATTTTCACTTCATTTTCCAAAAATAAATTGCTAGCATGTCGATATAAATATTTGTATTTTACTCCTGCAGTTCTTCGGCCAGAGGGTGCTTTGGAATTCCGTGTAATTACATTTCTGATCAATGACACAATGTGGGCGCATAGTTCTAGCTCGAATTGGGTTGCAGAAAATAAAAATGTTTATTTTGTATCTAAGAGATAGATTCGATGGCGACATCAGGAGAACATTTGCAAAAGATCGTCCAGCAGACTATGCGTGGTTTGTGTACACACGTGCTCCGTAAGAACGGTCGACGTGTGTTTGCTGAAAAAGGAAGAAAAAAAAGAATAGGTCTGATGGGAGTGTGTACAGCATGTTGTACATGTCTGGTGTCGTATGCAAATCGATTCGTTTCTAATCAATTCAATTCGCAAACAGACTTGTGGGGGAGAGAACCTCGCATTGTGCATACAAATTGGCGACACTTAATGTCAACAAGGATCAGAGCGTTCCTGCGTTCTTGCGTGTTCATTGTGTGTGGGTGAATTGAGTTGGTGCTGAAAGCTTAGCACATTTCAATCGGTGAAACTAGGAAAAAATACTGAAAATAATCTGTCTTCCGGAGTCGGAAAGTGATGGGTTTATTGGTTTATTACCACCCTGTAACCAGCAGAATATATTAAATAGGTTTGGTATAATGGATCACAGCGATGTAGGCCTTAGCTTAGGCTCCTTTCTGCTTTCCTCAACTAGGAACTCAAGGTAAACGTGCAAACTAATGCCGCATCTTAAGGGTACGAAAAAGAACAAAAAACTCCAGCAACATTATGGTCAAAAACTTTATTTAAAACTCACAAAGTAACTCCCTCTATGTCTTACAGCAGCTGACACTTTACCTCCGGATTCATAGCACTTCCAGCTGGACACTTGAAAGCCTCTGAGAACTCTTTAAAGTTCGATAACGTTGCTGGCACTCTGAATTTGCCTGGAGCAAGTTTATTACTAGCGTTTGCCTCGGGTCGAGCTACTCCACACCATGACTGAGCGTATCCCAGGAAAAACAACTGATCATTGGTCAAATCTAAGTTTGGCATTACGTCAGACAAATCCTGTTTTGTTCTATGGATCCCGAGTACAAGACTCATCGCACCATTGTCAGCAATATTCTCCGAAAATGTCATTGCTTCCTTTAGCCGCACTCCATCTATAGATTCCTTTTCATACTTATCGTGGAAACATTCCACCTGTTTCTTGAATTTATCTACACCTGCGGGACTCCACCACTGAATCTTGTTACCAGCATCATCCTTTTTACCGATCCTCTCATCAAAGCCATAATTGAGTTCATAACCCATGAGCACTCCTATAGCTCCATAGTTGAGTGATTGTGGAAGGTCTTTATGAAACATTGGAGGGCGCAGAACTGCTGCAGGGGCAAATATACGATTTCTTGAATGTTCAAGGCTTTTCACTATGGTAGATGTAATTGGCCACTCGTCTTCATCTGGCTTTGCCCTTATACGCTCTCCACGGATTCGTGATGTGTATTTCAACAAATTGACACTGTTCTCGAAGTTCTTTCCCGGAACAATCTGAAGATCATTGTAAAGCTGATTGAGCTTCGAAGGATTTAGAATGAAGTCAGGATAACCGACGGCAAATTTCATTTGATCCACTCTGCCAAGTGCCAATTCCTTTGTCTTTTCATCCATCCATGATTCGAGGCCTGCGAGGTTTTCTCGGAATTTTTCCTTGACAACTTTTGACAATTCAAGTGCCGCCTTCTTGCTGTCCTCGTTAAAATATTCCCTTACGAACATAGCTCCAACGGCCATACCCATTCCTTCGTTGACATCCAGGAGGCAAGCCTTCCATCGTTCTTGTGATTGCTGCTGTCCAGTGGAGGATTCAAAGTTATCCACTGTGGTTTGGAAATTCACGTCTAAGGATGCCAACAATCGATGAACAGTTTGCCATACCATAGCGTTGGCAAGAGTTTTCGCTGGCGTTTCTTTAATGAGTTGAGCTACATGATCGAAATAATTTGGAGATGTGAGCGTGATTATTTCCTGATCTGGTTGCAATGGAGTCTGGAGAATTGCAGTGAAGTAGGCCATCCAGTCGATGTGTGGATATTTTTTAGAAAGACTCTCAATTGTTGTAGAATGGTCGATATTACCTCCATCCTTTGCTGCTAGTTCAGCCAGCCGAGACTCAAAATCGACAATTTCCTTCGCGGTTTCCTTAGCCTTTTCAGCATCAACATCTAGTAGTTTAAGAACAGACACAATAAAGGTTCTAAAATAAAACAAAATCAATAGACAGATATTTATTCCATAGGTGAGAAGAACTCTTACCTGTAATGATCCACGGCTTCTTTATTACCACGCGTAATGTCATCCTGATTGTCCGCTCCATAATTGGAGTCCTCCAAATAGATTGCATAACTTGATGGCTTCCTATAATCGGTCTCTACGTGAGATGATAGAATACTCTGATATCCTAGAGAAGCCATCTTTATGGCAAGTTGGAACCAATCGAATCCTTCCTCAGACCATTTGTCATCCAGAACAGGCCAACCACCCAAATCCTTGATAACATTTAATAGCGGTTCCTTGCCACGCTTATTAACCGTTTCTTCGTCCAAGCAGGTCGCGAAATATACTCTTGCCTTTTCCTCAGCGCTAAGCTCCTGATTCGAAGACACTGGTTGGAGGAGAATCTCTCGCAATGCGTTCTGAATATGGGCATTCATCAAAAGTAGTACCGTATTCTTGGACTGACCCTCAAGCAATGGATGAACATTTTTCCAATTGCCACAGGCGTATTCGTAAAAATCCTCACAGGGATCTGCCGATGTGTTCATATAACTTTTCATTAGTTTTGATTGCAAAGCCCGAATGTCGTTCTTCGAAGTACTAAGTTTCCACAGTTCCGAGCAAGATGCAGTCTCTCCAGGATCAGAAGTTTTTGCTTCATTTTCTGGACTGGGGGCACATAAAATTTCGCAAATACAGACTAACACTAGGAATAGAGTCACGGTTATGAGATTCACTCTCATGATTAAAACTGCCTTGAGAAGATATTTCAGGAAAGATGTTTAAGCCACTAAGACACAAATAACACTGAGCACATTTCTCGCCGATTGCATTTTAAATAGGAAGTCGAAGCGCATGATAAGAGGTACTATTTGATTGGAGGTTTTTTATCGCTGTGATTAGAGTTATCTAAGGGCAAGGTGTTTCTTGCTTTTTTTTGCGAAATGTTTGATTAGCCACCGGACAAGCGGCAAGGCAATTTTGCAAAATGCATACATACTCGTAGATATTATGAAAGCAAACAAATCTTGTTCCATGTAACCTCACCTTTGACAACAAAATCAGAGAAGAGATAATAGACTTTAGCATGAATATAAATATGGTACAGGTGGCGAAACGAAATTGAAAAACACAGTCTAGAACTCAGCACAAATATATAGATTGAGGTCTAGACTTTAAGTTGAAGTCCTGTGCTGTATGCTTACGATCGCTGCTTGGTACAGACAATAATTGTATACGTAGTTGTTTTTTATACCCTATCCTAATTATATACTGTCCAAGGGTGTACTAAATTTTATATATAAGCCGTGTTTTATTGGAAAGTGTATAGCCAGCTCTGAATAAAACGTCAATACTCACTTCTCATTTTTATCTTCAAAATGACATTCGAATCATAGATGGCATAGACTATATTTTAGACAACAACTATTATTGAATAAATCGTACTGTCAGCAAAAACAATTAAGGGTTGTCGTCTACAATTTTAGTCTTTTTAGTCTACGCCATCTATGATTCGACTTTCTCCACACTTTATGTTCACTCTTCGTTTTTGCTTTGTGTGGAAAAGTGGCTATACACTTTCGAAAAAAACGGCTATAGTTTGTAACACAAGGAAATATTAAAGACAGATCCAGTCATGTCCAGTCCGTCTGTCTGTCATCAGTTTTTGGGCGTTAAATTTTGAGCTAGGATAGTGAAATTTTGTATAATAAGTCCTTAGAACAAGTGTACAAATTTTCAAAATCCGTCCACTACCACGCGCACTTTTCGAAAATTTCACTTTTTCCAGTAATTTTACAAGAAACTCGAAAAAACTTACTTAGGCAAATATGTAGGTATTCTTTTACATGACATATCTCCTATACCTACATAGTGTACAGCTACGCCCACGTTTTAGGGGCGTTTTTTTAAACGAAAAACTGATTTTCGAGAGTTTCATCAAAATAATAGCACTTTTTAGGAACAAGATGCAGTATACGTTGACAATTTTTTGAAATCCTCCCACTATCACGCCCACTTATTGAGAAAATCTAGTTTTGGAGCAATTTGGTAAGATATTTGAAAAAAAGTTGCTTCAGCAAGTATTAGCTTAGGAAAGGGAGAGGGTATCACACGATCCGCTGCAGACGGATTGTAGCCTTTTCATATGTTTTAAACACATTTTGATTTTGACCAAAAAAAAAGAGTATTAATTAAGAAATAGCCATTAGTCTAGAAACCGAGATTTTAAGCAATTGGCCCTCAAGTGTCGTTATAACAATTTTTGTCCAAAATTGTTTAAGCAATCTTTAAGCATGTCTATCTAAGCTGGCTTCAGTATTAAGTATAAGCAAAATCGTTGCTGCCGTTTCCCAACATTTTTTTGTTTACCAATTTGGCCCTATTAAGTTCCGTAATATTAGGGCTAAAACAAAAATTTCAAACAAAATTTTATTAAAGTTCACACACCCGTTTTGGATATAGCCTCGCTGTCAGACAGACAGATAGACAGAATTGCCTGACTCACTTTTTTCGACTTCTCTATAGAGGTAATGGCAACATTTTTCAAAATTCTGAAATTGAAAATGCAGCTAGAAAATAATCTGTCTTCCGGGGTCTGAACGTGATGGGTTCATTGTCTATTATCACACTTTAACCACCGATGAAAGAGTTTGGCGTAATAGACCATAACAATGTAATCCTTAAGTTTAGGTGATGAAGCCTACAATTGCATCTCAAAAGGATCAATTCTGCTCCTCTCCAAGGTAACCTATAGTTGTATGCCATACCCGAGGAGCAGAAGGTCTTGGATGATTGTCAAATTTAAGTTGGGCTGATTATTATTATTGAGTATTGTACGTCTTGTCTGCCTCTCCCACGATGAAGTCATCAACATCGCTTTATAAAGAAAGTAGAAATTAAGCCGCTCTCTACTGGAGCCAAATGTAAACGAAAACTGAACGAAATACAATTATGGGAAGAACGAGTTTGACAGTTAGAGAATGAAGATAGAGAGAAGAAAGTGAAATTATTCTTTGTCCAGTAAGAGCGTTGGTTTTTTTCACACGAATAAGCTACTGTAACGTCATGAAACGAGAGGATGGGAGGGCTACAATGGCTATGAATACAGCCACACCTTTCGATAGATGGTCCCTTAATCCTTGACGCACTGTTAGATCATTAAGTATGTTTGTAGGTCAGTGTGGCAGAGGTCGAATTCTGATAATATTTACTATTCGTACTAAAGTGTCTTATCTCTTCTCTGACTTTGTTGTGAAAGGTGAGCTGATTAACGCTGTTACACGAGATTTGTTTGCTTTCATATTGCATATTACATGCAACCATAGCCGGTGGCTTATCAAACATTTTGCAAAAAAAAAAGCGAAACACCCTGCCCTTAGATAGCTCTAATAACAGCGAAAACAAACATCCAATCAAGTAGTACATATGTAACTCCTTGACTATTTGACTTCCTATTTAAAATTCTATCACCGAGAAATCAGCTTAGTGTTATTTGTGTCTTAGTGGCTTCAACATCTTTCCTGGAACATCTCAAGACAGTTCAAATCATGAGAGTGAATCTCATAAGCGTGACTCTATTCCTAGTGTTAGTCTGTATTTGTGAAGTTTTATGTGCACCCAAACCAGAGGATGAAGCAAACACTTCTGATCCTAGAGGAGCTCCACCTCACTCGGAGTTGTGGAAACTCAATACCCCAAAGGATGACATCCGAGCTTTGCAATCAAAACTAATGAAAAGCTATATGAACACATCGGTGGATCCCTGCGAGGATTTTTACGAATACGGCTGTGGCAATTGGGAAAACGTTCATCCACTGACTAAGGATCAGTCCGAGAGTTCGGTACTAACTTTGTTGAATGACAACATTCAGAACGCATTGCGAGAGATTCTCCTCCAACCAGTGCCTTCAAATCAGGAGCTTACCGCTGAGGAAAAGGCGAGAGCATACTTCACGGCCTGCTTGGACGATGAAGCTATAAATAAACGTGGCAAGGAACCTCTATTAAACTTTATCAAGGATTTGGGTGGTTGGCCAGTTCTCGATGACAAATGGTCCGAGGAAGGATTCGATTGGTTCCAACTCACATTGAAGTTGGCTTCACTAGGATATCAGAGTATTCTATCATCACACATAAGCATGGACTATAACAACTCATCCAGGCATGCAATCTATCTGGATGAAGCCAACTTTGGGTCCGACAATCAAGATGACTTTTTGAAGAAAAATAAGGAACCCTTGGATCATTACAGGTAAGAGTTCTTCCGCCTCATGGAATAAATGTCTGTCTAATGATGTTGTTTTACTTTAGAACCTTTATTGTGTCTGTTCTAAAACTACTGGATGTTGATGCTGAAAAGGCCAAGGAGACTGCCAAGGAGATTATTGATTTCGAGACTCAATTGGCTGAACTGCCAGGAAAGGACAATGGCCGCATGGACTCTTCCACTACTATTGACGGTCTTTCAAAAAAATATCCACACATCGACTGGATGTCTTACTTCTCTGCAGTTACCCAGACTGCACTGAAACCAGAACAACCGATTAATACCTTCATATCGGCAAAATATTTCGATAATTTAGCTCAACTCCTGAAAGAAACGCCTACGAAAACCGTTGCCAACTTCATGGTATGGCAAACTGTTCATCGATTGTTGGACACCTTGGACGTGAATTTCCGTGCAGTATTACGGGATTTTCAATCCTCCACTGGACAGCAGAAATCACAAGAACGATGGAGGGCTTGCCTCCTGGAGGTCAACGAAGATATGGGTATGGCCGTGGGAGCTATGTTCGTACGGGAATATTTCAATGAGGACAGCAAGAAGGCGGCAGTTGATATCCTAAAAGATCTCGAAGAAACCTTTTTAGAAAATATCAAAGGCATGGATGGTTGGATAGATGAAAAGACAAAGCAATCAGCACTTGACAGTGTCAATCAAACAGAACTTGCCGTCGGTTATCCCGATTTAATTTTGAATCCTTCGAAACTCAATGAGCTTTACAATGATCTTCAGATTGTTCCGGGAAAGAATTTCGAGAACAGTATCAATTTGGAGAAATACACCTCACGAATGCATGGAAAGCGTGTCCAAGAAACGACAAATAAAGAACAGTGGCCCATTGCATCTACTGAGGTGACTAGTGTCCCACATTTGCCAAGAAATCATATTACTATACCAGCAGGAGTTTTACTTCCTCCATTGTTTCATAAGCACCTTCCACAAGCACTGAACTATGGAGCTATTGGCGTGCTTATGGGCTATGAACTCAATATGGACTTTGAAGAAAAGATCGGTAGAAGAGATGAAGAAGGCAATATTATTCACTGGTGGAGCCTCGAAGGTCTACAAAAAATCAAGAAAAAGCTGCAATGTTTCCATGATAAGTATCAGAATGTCTCCACAGATGGCGTGCGTCTAAAGCAATCAATGACATTCAATAAGAATGTTGCTGACAATGGTGGGATGAGCCTTGTACTCGGAGTCCATCGAAAAAAACAGGATTTATCTGAACTGATGCCGAATTTAGATTTGACCAATGACCAGTTGTTCTTTGTGGGATATGCACAGTCATGGTGTGGTGTAGTCCAACCTGAAGCTGGCGATATTAAAAAACATTCACCAGGCAAATTGAGAGTGCTTGGGACCTTACCGAACTTTGAAGAGTTCTCAGAAGCTTTCAAGTGTCCAGTTGGAAGTACCATGAATCCCAAGGTTAAATGCCGACTGTTGTAAAGTTAAGAGGGATAGATCGTTAATGTTTTAAAATAAAGCAGGTCAAGTGGAAAGCAAGTAGTTGTTTTATTTTAGAAGACAAGAGGGAGTTCTGCAGTGAGGTAGAAAGGAATCCTCCAAGAAATCTTATCGGAGGTGTACACTCTTACAGAATCATAGGTATAGGCTTTACAATTGGAAGCTACTTTCTACATACGAAAGGAAAGAGGGCGCACAACTGTGTACCTAGGGTGCAAAAGTACATACAATTGGTCTTGCTATCGCCGTGTAAAGCTATAGAATCATTTTAGGGTTTAGACCCCAGTTTCTGCCATTAAGACTTTTGCTGGTCCATAATGCGATCTTGGCGTTGTCTATGGCTTTTTTTAAGTGTAAATTCCAACAAAGTTTTTCATCTAGAGTTAGACCGAGATATTTACATAACCTCCTTTGAGAATTATATCGTTTCACCAAAGAGTGTAGGTGGATTTAATCTGTCCTTTTTTCTCTTGTTACTTAAGACAACTATTGTGCTCTTCTTGGGGCTGACATTAGGACCAACTTTAAGGCACCAATCAGCCATGAGGTTTAAAGCCCTCTGTAGGAGATTCGAGATCCTTTGCGTAACCTTGGACATAGAAACCTTCATCACTGAGTATCCTTAAAAGCTCATTGACTATGATGGACAATAATGGAATCATGCTTAGGTGAGGAGTAAACCAAGTAACGACTTACTTTATGTGCCTGAGACCAGTCTGGGAGAAAATCAACGATACTCTCAAGGCCGCTGAATGTATTCTATGATTTCAGTCTACAACCAATAAGCTTGAACTCTTCTTAAGCTACACACCTACGAGGCCCTTCTTTTTTGTCGCTGACTTTTTGCTTCTCTGCTTTAAGTTCCCTGTCGCTGCGTGGACAGGTCTCACGTTGTTAAGCCCATAGCCAGTTTGGTACGTATTCAATCATAAATAGAAAGTCAGGTTGTTGTGTGCATTATCAGATGAGGAATCCCATTTTGTGTTTACTGAATAATCCGCAAAAGATGTTTACCCTACTAATTTTCGCCTGGAAAACCCCGACTTAAGCCTGCATATTCTAAACATGCAAACCACTTCGTTGGAAGCTTATCAAACATTTCGCAGTAAATAATCAAAACATCTTGCCCTTAGATAGCTTTGATAACAGCGAAAACAAACCTTCAATCAAGTAGTATCTCCTATCGTGTGATTCGACTTCCTATTTAAAATGCAATCGGCGAGAAATGTTCTCAGTGTTATTTGTGTCTTAGTGGCTTGAACATCTTTCCGGAAATATCTTCTCAAGGCAGCTTAAATCATGAGAGTGAATTTCATCACCGTGACTCTATTCCTAGTGTTAGTCTGTATTTGTAAAGTTTTATGTGCCCCCAAACCAGAGGATGAAGCAAACACTTCTAATCTTCTAAAGTTGTGGAAACTCAATAGCCCAAAGGATGGCATTCGAGCCTTTCAATCGAAACTAATGAAAAGCTATATGAACACATCGGTAGATCCCTGCGAGGATTTTTACGAATACGCCTGTGGCAATTGGGAAAACGTTCATCCACTGACTAAGGATCAGTCCGAGAGTTCGGTACTAACTTTGTTGAATGACAACATTCAGAACGCATTGCGAGAGATTCTCCTCCAACCAGTGCCTTCGAATCAGGAGCTTACCGCTGAGGAAAAGGCGAGAGCATACTTCACGGCCTGCTTGGACGATGAAGCTATAAATAAACGTGGCAAGGAACCTCTATTAAACTTTATCAAGGATTTGGGTGGTTGGCCAGTTCTCGATGACAAATGGTCCGAGGAAGGATTCGATTGGTTCCAACTCACCTTGAAGTTGGCTTCACTAGGATATCAGAGTATTCTGTCATCCCACGTAGACATCGATTACAAGAACTCATCAAGGTATACAATCTACCTCGAGGACGCCATTTTTGGAGCAGGCTATCAAAACGCATTTTTCCGCGACAATAAAAAAGCCATGGATCATTACAGGTAAGAGTTCTTCCGCCTCATGGAATAAATGTCTGCCTATTGATGTTGTTTATTTTAGAACCCTTATTGTGTCTGTTCTTCAACTACTAGATGTTGATGCTGAAAAGGCTAAGGAGACTGCCAAGGAAATTGTTGATTTCGAGAATCAATTAGCCTATTTACCATCAAAGAATCCTGTCTATACCGACTCCTCTACAACAATTGAGGGTCTTTCTAAAACTTATCCACACATCGACTGGATGTCTTATTTCTCTGCAGTTACCCAGACTCCACTGAAACCAGATCAAGCAATTACCCAACCCACTTTCTCACACTATTTTGATAACCTATCTCAACTCCTGAAAGAAACGCCTACGAAAACCGTTGCCAACTTCATGGTATGGCAAACTGTTCATCGTTTGTTGGACGCCTTGGACGTGAATTTCCGTGAGGCAATGCAGAACTTCCAATCCTCCACTGGACAGAAGAAATCCCAAGAACGTTGGAAGGCTTGCCTCGAGGATGTCAGGGAAGATATGGGTATGGCCGTGGGAGCTATGTTCGTACGAGAATATTTTAACGAGGACAGTAAGATCGCGGCAACGTATATCTTAGAGGATCTCAAAGAATTCTTCCGAGAACAACTCAAACGCCATGATATTTGGATCGATGAAAAGACAAAGAAATTGTCACTTGACAGTGTCAATCAAACAGAGCTTGCCGTTGGTTATCCCGATTTAATTTTGAATCCTTCGAAGCTCAATGACCTTTACAATGATCTTCAGATTGTTCCGGGAAAGAACTTCGAGAACAGTATCAATTTGGAGAAATTTACCGCAAGAATGCGTGGAAAGCGTGTCCAAGAAACAATTGATAAAGACCAATGGCCCATTACATCTGTTTCGGTTAATAGGTACCTAAGGCAGTCTTTAAATCGCATTGGTATCCCTGCAGGGATTTTACTTCCTCCATTGTTTCACAAGGAGTTTCCACGAGCACTGAACTATGGAGCTATAGGTGTGATCATGGGCTTCGCAATCCACCTCGACTTTGGTGAAAGGATGAGTGAACCTGATGCTGCTGATAATGTTATTCAGTGGTGGAGTCCTGCAGGCGAAAAAATAATCAAGAAAAAGGTGGAATGTTTTCACAAAAAGTATTTAAATGTTTCCATAGATGGAGTGAGCCTAAGGCAAACCATGGGATTGAGGGAGAATGTTGCTGACAATAGTGGAATGCGCCTGGCGCTCGAGCTCCATCGGAGAAAGCAAGATCTGTCGGAAGTGATGCCGAATTTATATTTGACCAATGATCAGTTGTTCTTTGTGGGATATGCACAGTCATGGTGTGGTGTAGTGGAACCCGAAGCAGGCGATATTAAAAAACATGCACCAGGCAAACTGAGAGTGCTTGGAACCTTGCCGAACTTTGAAGAGTTCTCTGAGGCTTTCAAGTGTTCAGTTGGAAGTACCATGAATTCGGATGTTAAGTGTCAACTGTGGTAAGGCATGAAGAGCAGATTATTTTAAGATTTTAAATAAACTTTTAGAAAAAATTAAACTAAGGAGTTTTGTATCAATTTTAAGCTGAAAGCTGTCTTTCGTTTTCAGAGTAACTCTTGCAGTGAGGTAGTGTCCAGGTGCAGAAATGCAATATGAACGCTCTAAGGATAGGGAAACTTACCAAACCTGTTAAGATCTTAATCCCAACTTCGTCCTTAAGTATACATTGTGCAGTGCAGTTCAGTAGCCTTCTTGTTGTCCAGGCATTCAGCAGTGTCTTAGCTTAAGCTCTTATGCGGTTCAATACCTTGCTCCTATATTAAGTGCGCATATCGACGAATTTGGCGTGCACTCAATCCTTGCAGATAATACATATGCCCGATAGCTCGTCTCACAGGACCCTGCCACCCGACCTGATGCAACAAATTATCTGCTTGAAGGCGATAAGAGGACACAACAAAAAAAAAGTCAAAACTTCTTCTTTTTTTCTGTCAAATAAAACTTTATTTTACAATTTCATAAAAGACACCCTCACCACAATCGACACTTCTTCTCTGGATTCATAACACTTCCAGTCGGGCACTTGAAAGCCTCAGAGAATTCTTCGAAATTCGCCAGCGTCCCAATCACCCTAAACTTGCCAGGACTATGAGAGTCGTCCTTAACAATACTTTCAACACTTTCCGGTCGCACTGTATTGCAGTACACCTGTGCATAACCAAGAAAGAACAATTGATTGTTTGTTAAATTCAACCCTGGCATCGTTTCGACCTTATTCATGGCCTGCCAGTGTTGATAGACTTGAAACACTTGACGCATCGCTCCATTGTCAGCAATATTCTCTCCCTTTGTCAAGGATCCGTTTATGGCTATCCCGTCTAGTGAAAAGTTCCCATATTGCTGAGCGAAACATTCAGCCTTCTTATTGAATTCCTCAAGTGTCTCATTACTCCACCATTGGACTATATTGCCAGCAGCATCATACTCTCGGCCTTCGTTATCGAAACCGTGAGTGAGCTCATGACCCACAAAAAACCCAATAGCTCCGTAGTTGAGTGCTTGGGGAAAATGCTTATGAAATATCGGTGGCTGAAGGATCCCCATGGGTACACCAATACGATTTCTCGACGGTTCAAAGTAGGCATTTGCAGCAGCTGGCGTGAAGGACCAAGAGTCCTTGTCGACGGCATCGCGGAAACGTTTTCGATAGAAACGCTCGTTGTGTCTTTGTAGGTTGACGATATTTTCAAAACGCTTTCCTGGAATGACTTCCATGTCACTGTAAAGCTTATTCAATTCAATTGGATTCAAAATAAAGTCAGGATAACCGACAGTTAATTCAGTTTGATTGACTTTAGCTAGTGCCAATCCTTTTGTCCGCTCATCAATCCAATCTTGCTGCAGGAGGGTTTCTCGAAAGTATTGCTTAATGTCCTCAAGAAGCTTAGTCGTCTCGAGTCTGCTGTCCTCGTCGAAATGCCGTCGCACGAACATAGCTCCGGTGGCCATTTCCATATTGTCATTTAGCTCTTCGACGCACTCTTTCCAACGCGATAGACGTTCCGCTTGGCCAGTTATAGCTTTCTTAAAGGTGTGCAGGACTCTTCCAAAGCTATCGTCAAATGCGTTCAAGAATTGATAGACTATTCGCCAAATCAAGTAATTGGCAAGCGTTCTTGACTCGGATTGCTTCAGGATTTGTGTAAGATTTCGGTAATAATCCGGTGTGAGCATTACAATTGATTGATTGGGCTGCAATTGAGTCTCCTGCACTCCTGAGAAGTATGCCAACCAGTCGATGTTTGAATAGTTGTGGGACAGATCTTCTATACTTGTGGAATCATAAGAATCAGTTGTGTAGTCTGTTCGTATGAGATCAAGTTCAGTTTCGAAATCTACTATTTCCTTGGCAGTGACATTGGCCTTATCTAGATCGACGTTGAGAAGCCTTAAGACTCCTTTAATCAGGGTTCTAGATCGAATATGGTCAGAGAGAAGGTTAATGTTTCTAAGGAACTCTTACCTGTAAGCTTCCATGTGATCGTCATTATCGAAATGGAAATACTCATCTCGGCTAACCAGCTCTAGTTCGGGTTCCTCCAGGTAGATAGCATACCTCGAAGAGTTCTTCCAATCTATGGCTACATAGGTTGACAGAATACTTGGAAGGCCAAGCAGCGATGTTTTTATTGCCAGTTGAATCCAATTGAATCCCACTTCGGACCAGTTCTCATCTAATACTGGCCAGCCACCCAGTTCGGTTATAAATTTCAACAAATGTTCCACACCACGTCGATTGATGGCTTCCTCGTCGATACAAGTCGCAAAGTACAGTCTCGCCTTTTCTTCAGCACTAAGCTCTTGACTGGTCGCTATCACTGGCTGGGATAGGACCTCTCGCAACTCATTTTGAATATTATTGGTTAATAACACAAATACTGAGTTCTCTACATTATCCTCTGGAATGGGATGCATATTCTTCCAGTTACCACAGGAGTATTCGTAGAAATCTTCGCAAGGATCTACTGAAGAATTCATGTAACTTAGCATTAGCCTAGCCTGAGCTACTCGAATGTCCTCCGCGGACCCATTGAACTTCCATAGTGCCGTGTAGGGTGGGGATTCAGATGTTATACTTTCCTTGACATCGTTATCTATGCTAAGTGCACAACAAACGTCACAGATGAACACTAACACCACCGATAGATTAACAATAGCCGCTAGATTCACTTTCATCTTTCAGACTGAAACTTTGGAAACTTTGTAAGTGCTTATTAAGCGAATTTCTTTTGAAAATGATATTCGCGCGAATAAGATTCAAAAGAGACTGAGTTAACCTACATAATCTTGCTTATTATTTCGAGAATTACAAACGAATAGATTGGGGATTTGTTGGTACCTACGTATTTGATTATAACTAGCTATCTGGAGCATGCATTTAGTTATTTTACGCGGTGTGTGATTGCACATTGAAATGAGATGCAATAGCAAAGAAAGAACACCCATCAAACTTACGACGAGTCGCTAGCAATGAATATGTAATACACTATGTTTTACATTATTAGTATTAGCGTTGTCACTTTTCGATTTTAATCTGCTACATTTTTGTAGAACGCTACTAAGTGCATCACGATCGAGAAAATTTGTTCCTTTTTAGCAGAAAACTTTTCAAAACAGCAGTCACTACTCGCTATCCATTCTCCGAACCCATTCACAATGACATCGGCTGACGGCTAGGAGCTGCCACAAAGTGACTTTACCGTACCATTGAATTCAGTTTGGCGTTTAAATGTTCCTTTTGCTCGCTGCAAAACTAATACTTTGAAATTGGTAAATGAATAATTAAAATATGCGAGAAAAAGGTAAGCAAAGTGCACAAGCACAAGAAAGCTGTAAAAAAAACGAAACGCTCTCTTGTGGCAAATAGTATCAAAGATCTTTTTACAGCTCTACTTTTATTTACCAAAGAAAAAAAGAACTTGTCAGGTTAATCTATCGCAAATATAAATGTTTTGGGCGTGCGAATGTGTATTTCGTCCCAAATTTGTTTAAGAGTGAATAACATTTGACAGTTCGTAGGAAGAATTCACTTATTCGTGGAAAAATTGGCGAATGGTTTATTTCTTCACAGAAATTAATAACAATTTAACTTTTTTATAAACAGTGAAATCTCTTTTAAGTGGACAGCCACGGGATCATCGTCCATTTAAAAGAAAAAAATAATATAAAACGAAAACAGTTTGTTGATTCACAATGTATGAATCCGATTTTTTACGGAAATTTACGAATTTTTACGAAAAGTTGTTCGCGTACGGAGAATTTTCATAGTTTTTCGCAGAAGAGAGCTCTCACGACAGAGTAAGAAATTTCCCCTTGCTGGGAATTTTAGTACAAAAAATTTTTGTGGGCTGGTTTATGAAAACTGTCAAACCTGTATACTTTCTTGTTCAACCCGTTCGTTTACTTTTTCGTAATTTTCGCTTTCTGTAAGAGAATTTTACCACCACTGTTCGAAATTTTATAATCTACGAATTTTAGTGCAAAAAGTACGCGAACGTATCGTTTTAAGAAAAGATAGTAAATAGCCGAATGATGCTTTAAAATTTAAGAATTTGATCTCAGTCGCAAAATCTTTGGCTTTCCCTTGAATTGAATAGTCCAAAAGTAGGGAGCGAGCTTTGACATACCATTGATGTGTCACTTCTATGACATTGACGTTTTGAAGCTCATTTGCGCCAGTGCTTCAGTCAGCAAGTAAGGATTCTTTGTTTTTCAAAATGCCGGTCACACACATTGATCGGGAAATAGGCCTTGTCGCTGAATATGATTTTTTGACCGAAATTGGGATGAACGTCTAACTGCTCGAGAGCGCAATCAGCGAAGAAACGGTGTAGCCTATGGTCGTTAAATTTGAGATCTTGGCCCAGGTGGTCTGCGAGAGGTCGATTTCTTGTGCGTGGCGTGCATTTGAATGCCTCGAATTCTTCTGCCCACTTTCACAGATAGCAGCGATATTTTCGGAAGATCTTGCATTTAGTCGAATGTTGACTGAATCGGTCTACTTAAATTTATCCACCAGATTGTGAATAGTCCTCTCGGAAGAACGTTTATGGCCACCGTAAAATGGGTTAAGTGCGAGAAATGTTGTTCGAATAGAAGACCCACTTTCATAAAGCAATTCAATTATTTGTATTTGTTGTTGAACATTATGACTCCTGGTGTTAATTTGGCAAAATAGATTTAATAAAACAGACTAAGTTTGATAGATGTAGCTTGAACAATGTGGGCGTAGTCATATGTCAAAGTTGAGAAATCCCTATTGGAAAACCCTTTATTTACTTTACTTTTTTGGAAAAAAGAATATGCGGGTGGAAGGGGGCTTTTCAATTTGCCAAGTGGGGGCATACGGTGGAAAAGGTTGGCAACCACTGGTATAGAGCATACTCCACACCTCTCCATTAGCATACTCTCTGCACTTAAATTGTGCGCGAAAATAAACTGATTTGACAGTTTCCACAAACCAGCCCAAAGAAAGTTCTTGCACTAAAATTCGTAGCCCGCTGTTTTCTGTGAAAAACTACAAAAATTCTCCATACACGAGCTTTATGTTAAAATTCGTAAAAATTTCATAAAAATTCGCTAAGTGTTTCCTCCAGGAGTAGTGCTACTATGCTCAGTTTCGTCAAGTTTTGTTAACTTCTGTTGGCTTACAGAGGGTGTCAATGAAATGGAACATTCAATACGGAAATTTGACAGTTCAAATTAAGTTGTAAATACAATTTCATAAACCTTTTAATCTTGTTTATTAAGTTTATTTTCGTTTTTCTTTTTACCATTTTTGATAGGTTATGAAGCTTGCTTATGGGCAACTAGAGTCGGTTTTGACATAAGGTTAATCCCACGGAAGTCCATTATGTTTGAGCCTATAGTGCTATCAGTTATTGACAGCTGCCAAGTAAAAACTATACGACTGAAGAAATTGAACGACATACACGATGACGTGTACAAATTGCATATCAACTACTAAAATTTGTTTCTGCCACCATACTGGCTCCACTCTAATCACAGATTTTTCAAAGTAGCACGCTTTAAAGCTCTCCTTCCAGATAACTTTATCAA
Source organism: Chalcosyrphus nemorum (assembly GCA_949716465.1). Taxonomy (NCBI): domain Eukaryota; kingdom Metazoa; phylum Arthropoda; class Insecta; order Diptera; family Syrphidae; genus Chalcosyrphus; species Chalcosyrphus nemorum. The sequence goes on from OX454333.1 coordinate 27,043,667, forward strand.
ATAAATGTGCGCTTCTGAAAAGGTATACAAATCATATCTCGATTCGTATTTACTCCAAGTAGGTACTATCAGCGAGAAGCTAGCATCTTTCAAGGCATCCATTCGTATTTAGTCTTATTTCATTCTCATTCGCATCAACATCATTTTTGTGAAGCAAAACAAATCTCCCTCAAAGTTCAACAAGTTCAAAAACATCAAACGATTTCGGGGCCAAAAAAAAAAATACCTCACTTCAAATATGAAAGTGAATCTCATCGCTTCGGTAGTGCTGCTCTATATCGCAGACACTCTGTGCTCACCTAACCTCCAGCGAACCACAGATAATGCAGCCGCCGCCGTTAAAGCGACAAACACTTATGAATCTTCTCCTTACTCTGTGCTATGGAAGTTCAACGGCTCCAAGGATGACATTCGAGGCATTCAAGCCAAACTGATGCGCAGCTACATGAATTTATCGGTAGATCCTTGCAATAATTTCTATGAGTACGCATGCGGCAATTGGGAGAGCATACATCCGATTCCAAAGGATAAATCAGATAATTCAGTCTTTGCCTTGCTGAATAACAACATTCACAATGAATTGCGTGAGATTCTGTCGCAGCCAGTGCCCTTGGATCGTGTCAATCAGGAACTAAGCGCACAGGAGAAAGTTAGGATATACTTCACCACTTGCATTGATGAGGATACCATTAATAAACGTGGAGTAGAACCTCTTCTAAAGTTTATCGATGAACTAGGCGGTTGGCCAGCACTTGATCCGAACTGGACCGAGGAGGGTTTCGATTGGCTGCAGCTTTCCATTAAGGCTGCACTGCTGGGCAATCCTGCTATTGTGGTATCAATTGTCGGAATGGATTTAAGGAATTCAACTCAACACTCAATCTACCTAGCGGAGGCTAGGCTGGGGATGGGCAACCGCGAGGACTATATTAACCCAAAAAACGCTGAGCGCTTAAATGCTTACAAGTAAGAACTGCTTTCAACTCTGAAATATCTGTCTCAAACTTTCTGATCCTAGGAACGCGATTGCAACAGTCTTAAGGCTGCTTGATGTCGATGCCGAACGAGCGACAGCATCTGCGAAGGAAATCGTTGATTTTGAAACCCAATTGGCCCGCATAACTCCGGACTATCGAATGCGTATTGACCTCTCAGTGCTGTACACCCCAACGACTATTGAAGAACTATCCAACAACTACCCCAGCATCGACTGGCTGACGTACTTCTCTGGAGTACAACAGACTTCCTTGCAGCCTGATCAACGAATTGTTATGCTGACAGCCAACTATTATGGCAATCTAACGAGCATCCTGAAGGAAACCAAGCTAAGAACGCTCGCCAATTACATGATATGGCGGAGTATTCAACAGTTTTTGGACACTTTGGATGAGAACTTCCGAGCAGCTGTGCATGCGTACGAGGAAGTTGTGAGTGGTCAAAAGGAACCTCTGCCTCGTTGGAAAGAATGCTTGAGCGAGGTTAATTTAGAAATAGGAATGGCCACTGGAGCCGTATTCGTGGGAAGATTTTTCGACGAAGATAGTCGCCAAGAGACCACTGACCTCCTAAACGATATAAAGGAAGCCTTTCGAGAAACTCTACGCGAGCTCGCTTGGATGGACGAGAGTACAAAAGAATTGGCACGAATCAAAGTCGCTCAAACTAAACTTGCTGTCGGCTATCCCGACTTTATTGTAGATCCTGAAAAGCTTAACAAACATTACAGTGACTTGCAAGTAACTCCTGGACAACGCTTTGAAAACAGTGTGAACTTGGGAAGATACTCCTGGCAAGTGCGTCAAAAACGTTTTCGCGAGACCGTTGACAAAGAACTCTGGCCAGCAACACCGGCCATGGTGAATGCCTTCTTCGAACAAACTAAGAATCGCATTGGTGTTCCTGCAGCGATACTCCAGCCTCCGATGTTTCATAAGCACTTTCCCAAAGCTCTCAACTACGGGGCAATGGGTGTGTTCATGGGTCATGAGCTCACACATGGTTTCGATGACGTTGGCAGGGAATTTGATGCCGCTGGCAATATGATCAAATGGTGGAGCCCCAAAGCCATCGACGAATTCAAGGAAAGGGAGAATTGTTTCATTGAACAGTATGGAAATTTCTCCTTAAACGGGACATTCCTAGAGGGTACCATGTCGAGGGGAGAAAATGTCGCCGATAATGGTGGGATACGTCAGTCATTTAGGGTTTATCGCAAGTGGCAGAGTATGAACAAGAAGGAAGTAGATTCTTCGGAAGCAATGCCTGGATTGAATTTGACCAATGATCAGTTGTTCTTTCTTGGATTCGCTCAGACATGGTGTAATGCTATAAGACCGGAAGCTCTGGAGAATAGTATACAAACAAATGCCCATTGTCCGGGACAGTTCAGAGTTATTGGAACACTGGGCAACTTTGAGGAGTTTTCAACGGTTTTCCAGTGTCCCAAGGGTAGTGTTATGAATCCAGAAAAGAAGTGTCGGCTATGGTGAGTGCCACACACAGAAACAGAAAGAGGCGTTTGTTATTTCTTCCAAAATAAAGATTGTTTTTGATGTTTAAATAAAAGTTTCAAATTTGATAATAATAAAAGTAATAAAAGAGTTTCTTTAAAATAAAATAAGTTAAATCTTCACACACTAATCGATTGAACGCATTCTGTTCAGGGGGCAAAGAGATAAACAAACTGACACCAGTACCTAAGGCTCAATCACAATGCCACAGGTGCCTTCATAACCTTTTAACTGCCTTAACGATAACTTCTGTCAAAAGTCCGCTCAATCTGGAATGTCACTTCAAAGAGAATAACAAATCAAACGGGTCAAAGTATAATGTAATGACAAGAGGGCTTTTAACTGTCAAAAGGGAAAGAGTAGCTTTACTTGGGCGAGTTGATGAGTTTACGACATCTTAGACTTACCATTAGTGCATATGTTCCTTGCCCTTGGGATATTTCTTCCGGGAGAACTTCTTAGTGTGGGGACAAATACATATATCAAAGGCAGAAACTACTACGCAATATTGAAGCCACTTATCGTGGAAAAACTTACGAAAGAGTTGAAGTGTGAGCAAGGAACCGTGGACCTATGCTGACTCAGGATGCTTACCTGGAAACCTGGAGTATGAAATACCCTCCTGGGTACTTAAAGCTACACAAAATGAGCTGAAAGGAAAGATTTACCTCACTCATACCACCAGCCGCTGTTGAACAATGTGCGACTCCTTGTTTCAAACCCTTTAGCCATAAGATTTGTCATCTCTTGCTCTCTTCTTGATCCAGTTGCAAATACAAAAACTCAAGTTAAATTTTATTACTTTATTGATAGGCATCCCTACCCACTGAACACACTCCGATGCGACTCACCAAAGCCGACACTTCTTCTGCGGATTCATAAAACTACTCGTCGAACACTGAAAGGCTGTCGAAAACTCTTCAAAGTTTTGTAGCGCTCCGATAACTCTAAATTTCCCAGGGCAGTGATAATTTGTCTGCAAACGGTTCTCTAGCGCTTCCGGTCGTATTGCACTACACCACGATTGAGCGAATCCAACAAAGAACAACTGATCGTTGGTCAAGTTGAAGCCTGGTATCCCTTCTGATGAGTCTCGCTTCGCCTTCCGGTTTGCACTCTGCCACTTGCGATAGACCCTAAATGCCTGTCGTAGTCCACCATTATCGGCAATATTTTCACCCTTTGTGGCGCTCCCTTGAAGGAATTTCCCATTCACAGAGAAATTCCCATACTGTTCGATGAAACAGTTTTCCCTCTCCTTGAATCCCTTAATAGCATCACGACTCCACCATTTGATCATGTTGCCAGAAGCATCAAATTCCCTGCCAACGTCATCGAAACCATGTGTCAGCTCATGACCCATGAACACACCCATTGCCCCGTAGTTCAGAGCTCGTGGAAAGTGCCTATGAAAGACTGGTGGTTGCAAAATACCCACAGGAATTACAATCCGGTTGTTGGTCTGCTCGAAGAAAGCATTCACTACTGCTGGCGGAGCAGGCCATAGGTCCTTATTAACAGAATCACGGAAACGTTTACGTCGCATACGAGTCGAGTACTTCGCTAGGTTTACAGTGTTTTCGAAACTCTTCCCGGGTGCAACCTGCAGATCGCTGTAAAGCTTATTCAATTCCGCTTGGTTGAGTATAAAGTCAGGATAGCCAACAGCCAACTTCGTTTGATTCACTTTGTTGCGTGCCAACTCCTTTGTTGTCTCATCAATCCAGTTTAGCTCTAAGAGGGTGTCACGAAAGGCTTCTTTTATATCGTGCAACAGGCCAGCTGTCTCATCTTTGCTGATCGCGTCAAAATAACGCCGCACGAACATAGCACCAGTTGCCATTCCCATTTCGGAATTTGTGTCCTTGATGCATTCACTCCAACGTGCTACCGGTTCCTTTTGACCGGTTAGAGCTTCTTTGAAAGTCTGTAAAGCTGCTCGGAAGTTTTCATCCAATCCGTCCAAAAATGGATGAACACTTCGCCATACCATGTAGTTCGCCAGAGTTCTTGCATCGGTTTCCTTCAGGATCTGTGTTAAGTTACCGTAGTAGTGCTCGGAGAGCATGACAATAGGTTGATCCGATTGCAATGGCGTTTCCAGTATTCCCGAGAGATAGGTCAACCAATCGATGTTGGAGTAGTTCTTAGAAAGTCCGGCAATAGTGGTTGGAATATATGCCTCTGTGAGGTCAATTCGAATCTGGAAATCGTTGGTTATATTGGCCAGTTGAATCTCGAAATCAACGATTTCCTTGGCAGTATCTTCGGCCTTCTCAGGATCGACATCGAGTAGTCTTAAGACTGTCACAATAAGGTTTCTAAAATGAGAGGGGTACTAAAGTCATGGTATGGTTCCAGAATACCTGAAAGGACTCACCTGTAAGCATCCAAGTGCTCGATATTCTCTGCACTCAGATAGTCTTCTCGGTTACTTAAGCCCAATCTGGCCTCCTCCAGGTAGACAGAATATCGCGTTGAGTTTTTTAAATCCATTTCGACGTCGGGAAACAGTATACTTGGAAATCCTAAGAGAGATGTTTTTATGGCAAGTTGAAGCCAATTGAATCCCGCCTCGGACCAGTTCTCATCCAAAACTGGCCAACCGCCTAATTCATCGATGAAATACAGAAGAGGATCTACACCACGTCGATTGATTGCCTCCTCGTCAATGCACGCCCTGAAGAACACCCTAGCCTTTTCCTCAGCGCCAAGCTCCTGATTCACACGATTAATTGTCACTGGCTCGGACAGTACCTCTCGCAGCTCATTCTGGATATTATTCGTCAGCAATACAAACACAGAATTCTCCGACTTGTCCTTTGGAATTGGATTCACATACTGCCAGTTGCCACAGGCGTACTCATAGAAATCATCACAAGGATCTATGGAGAGATTCATGTAGCTACGCATCAGTTTAGCCTGAATGGTACGAATATTCTCCTCAGAACCCTCGATTTTCCATAACTCCGAATATGGCGGAGATCCGGGAGTGATTTTCGTACTCACTTTCAGGCCCAAATCAGCATTATCTACGCCGCCCTGGAGGTTAGGTAAACAAAGAACGTCATAGATACACACTAGCACTATCACAGGACCGATGACATCAAAATTCACTTTCATTTTTGAACTAAGCCCGACGGAATTCTTCTTCTTTTTTCAGAAAAAAAAAACTATTTGAACTTCTTGAACCGTCTTCCTGGTAATCATACACTATCGTGTGAGAGATTGTGTCGTTGTAAACCCCCTGTGGGTTTCTCGCTTCGAAAAGACTAGATGCGGATGCGAATAAGGTCAGAATGAAACTGGTATGAAAAAGTATCTACGATCTACACTCCCTGAGAGTGTTTAGAATAAAGGCAAATCAAGAAAAATAAAATTGAGAGCTCGTCGAGATAATCTTACACACTTTTGGATTCGGTTGTGTGTATTCACGAGATTATCGGTTGGGAATATCAATAATTATCAATTGCAAACACTCCCAGTCTGAGTGAGTTTCCGATGCTGGGTGGGGGAACTTAGTTGGTACACACGCTCGATGTACTACATAAAGTATGGAAATAGATTCGTAATCACGTCTGGAAGAAGCCTAGGAACTTGTTGATGTTCTTTATGAAGCCAACAATAGTACAATTGTTTTTTGGTGGAATTATATAAATTTGAGATTGTATTGTCGTAGTCTAGGCCGTCGAGAATCACAGATAATTTCATTGAGAGTATGAATATATAATTATAAGCGGGAAAATTATTGGCATTAGATCTGAAAACAATGGATGAGCAGTTTGTCGGAACTAAGATACCGGAACCACTTCAAGCTTTAATATCGGATGCCTTCTTAATAGAGCGTCTTCTGCTAGTTATGGTTTTGCTAAGAGATGGAAAGGAAATGCACTACCGATTCTTGACATTACGAAGAATCAGATCTTCTATTCCGAGTGGGAACTTCCGTCTTTTCTACTGAGAAACACCAAGAATGTCACCTACATGCATCAATCCTTGCTTTCTGTGACACGCGAGGCATTTCTCGAAACCCTCCCTACTTTGATTATTCTTCTCGACTAGACAACACTTTAAACAGCTATCTTTCACTTCTCAGCTTCTGCTACAGCCTTTCCTTCCTTATTCCGTACTTAATTTCTGAGATTGTAGGGAATGTTATCGACACTAGAAATACTGCCGACAGGTGGCGGTGTCTTCAGTGTCAAAAAATGGTTCATGGCTCGGATATGTTAAAATGCAAAGAATGAAAGTCTTAGCTCTCACCATCTTGTCCCCTATTGTCCATGCTTCCTTCTTGACTAATTTGTGTCATGCTCTACTCGAGCTGTCGTATATCCTAATTTCCTTAGTTAACTGGAGATCAGTCACTTATTGAGAAAGATTTACCGATTCACAGCCACTTCCATTCCAACGTTGTAAGTAAGCAATTCGATTAGAATATTCTTTAATATTCCCTCCAAATGATTGTATCTCGATTGACACTACCAAATGCCCTATCAGAATCCCAGTGAAATGGAAATCGATCCGTTTAATACCTCAGGAATTTCAGGAACCGTCTGAGATGCTGCAGGAAAGTCTTTCTTAAGACTTTCACTGTGTAATACAAGCTGCGACCAGCTCTCAAATCTTTGGTGATCCTTAAGCACTTCTGCAGTCGGACCTACATATAGATAAATCTGGTGCTTTTTCCGTTTCTGCCAGTCTTACAATAAATTTTTCATCGTTACTAATTTCCCTTTATTATGTCAAATTCGCCATTGAACGTTGCTTTACAAACGGCACCTCCTGGCTATAGAAGATCTCCCTTTCTTGGGCATACTGTCAAACCATCCATTGGAACGTAACACTGTGTAAAATTGACGCGTCCTACTCCTCACATTTGAAAGGCCATCGGTTTTTATAACAGAATTTGTTTCATTGACTGATTTACATTACCCACCCAGCTTTAAAATAATCGCAAACATGTCACTCTATTGCCCACACTACTGTTCAAATTATTACAATTCCACCAGAATTTGGAAGTCACTTACGTTTCTCCATTCTACCAAAGACTATATAATATTATAAGACGTCGCACGTAGAACAAAATTTTTGCTCGATTTTTTTTGTTCTAGCACCCACCAATGGGTGCAGCAACATTTCAAATGTTTAAAAACATATAATATCAACAAATTAATATAAATTGTTGTTGTTTTTTCAGAAACCTAGATACATTCAAATGTTTCAAATATATTTTAGTTTGCCGCGAAACGGCAAGCCGACTGGTTATGGGAGGGTGTACTTTAACCTTCAGTTTTTGTTTACATTCATGTTGCTAGGTAACAAGAAGTAAACAATAAAATAAAAATCAAAAATTAAAAATATACGTATATGTCCTTTCTTTGTATTAGGTGAATCTTAAGATGTGTGCGCTATTTTAATTTTTCTTCAAGGCAAGAAAATTTAAGATTTCAATTTCTCAAATTCAATTCGAATGTCTACTACTTGTAAAAAGCCGTTAGGATACAGTATTAACGTTTTTTTCAGAGAAATTTCAGTAAAGTAAACTGCTCTTGAGTGTGTTTAAAGAGTTAAAAATCTAATTTTCTTAAAAACTGTTTGGCAATTTGTGATTAAATTTACAATTCGGTCATATTAAAAATATTCTGCAGAATAGCCCATGTACTTTGAATTTCTGGTATAACAATACCTATAAGCTAAAGATGGAATTAAGCTGTACTTTGGCTTTTACATGAACGATAAGCTTATGTCTAGAAGATTTGAGTGAAATATCATTGACTAAACGAAACATGTACATATTTGACTTGGTACCTGTAGCACTATTAAAATTGACCACTTTTGTGGTCCATGTATTAATCTAATTTTCCAACAGTGTAAAAAATTGAAAGGTAGTTTGAATGCCGATTGTGCTGTTTTGTCATCAAATAGTGTTCAGCAGTGTTGCAGCTGTACCATACAATGCATCTGCAGCGAGGGCTATGTCCGAATATTCTTTTACTTGATCCGATTTTCTATATTATCTGTTTTATTTCAGATCTCGGTGATTTCATCCATTTTTTTCGAAACACAGAGAAATAGTAAAGATAGATCAGCACCACTAGCCGAGTCCGTCTTTTTGTCACCAGTTTTTGGGCCTTACGTTTTAAGTAGGACAATGAAATTTTGTATACGAGGTCTTTGGATATTGAAACAGGAACAATATTATCAATAACAAAATAAGTTTGAAGGTATACATACATATAATTACCTTTATGTTGCAATTTAGGTAGCAAGTTGCCTGCTTGATGGTGCACCTGGGTCTTAATTTTTATGTCCGTATAAAGCTGCACTCTAAAGCTCTATAAGATGTCATTAGAGAGGCAATATGTTGACTGTAAGCGGAAAGTGTCATTTAGACTGTAGAGCGGTTCAGACGCAACAAATCTTGCTGGCACTTCCAGTCTTCTATTTCTACAACTCACGTACCAGAGTAGCAGCCTCTATTAAGGAGACAAGGTTTTATTATGCATAAATTGGCTTTGCCTGAGCAGATAAACAAGGTCATTGTATGCTTACAGGCATTTTTTCATTCTCTACCTACTAAGTTATTTAAACAACTATATAATTAAGTCCACGAAGGATTGAAACAAGTTAAAAATTCTGCAGCACAACTTAGAATCACTGGGATAAGTTCGGCCTTATTACTTCCGAACTACTATACAAAGAGCCACCCAAGACAACCTAACTTACTCAAGAGCTACAAACCGGTCCACTCAGGAGACATGCGTGGTTATTGTTCAACTAGTACCAATAACATATTTTAAAAAAATACGTTCTAAATGCCTCCCAGATGATATAGTATTTTTCAATACATTGTTGCAATATTTAATTCCAAAAATTCCACTATGATAAGTTCCTTTATTCAAAAAATTGAAATTTTACTACTTCTCTAGGGCAAAATATTAATAACGCACACTTGGCAAAAGTGTCGAACACTTACTCAGAAAATATGTATCCTTACACAATAATTTTTCGATTCTGTTTATTTTTTTATTTCTTAAAAAGTGGGGATAAAAATAAACAATCTGCCTCCACTGGGAAGCGAACAATTGATTCGGTTCTCGAACAAAGCAAAAATGGATAAATTGGAGATAGAAAATTGAAAAATGTTGACGAAACATTTGAATGTATCCGCCGCAAGAAACAATAACAAAAACATGGATGTTTCGGTAAACAAGAAACATTTTAGTCGTTCAGCTACATATTGCTAAAAAATCGAGCAAATAGAAACATGGAACACAAATTTGTTCTGCGTGCGACGTCTTATAGTATTATATAGTCTTTGATTCTACCAATTGCCTATTAGTGATGTAAAATGTGAATACATTTGAGTACTCGTACTCATTCGTTACTTTTTCATAGGTAATCGGATAAAAGTAACGAGTATTTAATACTCGCGAGTACCACCTATAGAATACACTGGTAACGATGCAAATACAATACTGTCTCTTTTCATCGAACCGAGTACAAAAGTATTCTCTTGCCTTGTTTCCCTCAATAATTGATTGTATCGTGCTCTAACAAATGTTATTTATTGAAAACAAATTTCACGTATGCCAAGCTATTAGCTGTGAAATTCAGATGACGACCTATTCCCAAGATGTGAAAAAAGAAGACAGACAATACGTTTCTTAAAATCGTTTGTGCATACCAGTGTGTCTTTTTTAAGAAATGGAAAGTATACCACTGTCGCAAGCGCTGAATTTTCATTTCTCATATCTGAATACTAAAGAGTTATAATGAGATGGTGAATACTACACAGTCATACCCAATTAATTGCAAAGGGAAAACAGAGAAAAGTATATTCTATATAATATGCTTGCTATACTCACTCCGATAGTGGAAAGAAAGAAAGGAAGAAAGGCAAGTGAATGATACATTTATATTTAGTATTGGTGTAGGGCGAATAAGTAATCTCTTAAAATGAAAATTGTTGGTAGTGCAAGAGAGAACGAGTATTCGAATAGGAATACATATCTGTGACGAATACGAATCCCTTGAAATATTACGTGTGTTGGGTAGTGCAAACTGAATGAGTAAGCGAATACCTATCTGAGTACTTTGCGGGTAACGAATACGAATGAGTACATGACAGTAACGGATACATTGTACCGAATGAGTACTTTTTTTACACCACTATTGCCTATAGCTGGCAATGCCAAGCACCGCCGTGAACAACGTAACGTAGCGCTTGACATATGTTGTCAAAAACCCAGCTCACTGTCAAATGGAGAAAACTAAAAAGAAAAGGAATCCTCTTCTGTGTGTTCCAATTAATTTTCGCGTCTATTAATTGTCTGTTCGTTTGTTTTAAACAAAAGAAATGGGTGCTCTAACCAGCCGACAGAATGCCGCCGTTGAAGAGGCCGATATCATATCCACCCACGCATATAAATATCCGCCAAAATCCGGTGAGTTGCTTCCCTTTATTTCCCCCACAAAAAACGTAAATAAAACGCAAAAAACACCAAAAACACAATTCAAACTAGTTGCCATTCAAAAACAAATGAAAAAAGCAGGAATTTCACTTCTAAAAACAAAAAGTTCTTGACAATATTCCCGCAGGCAACTACTTTGGGAGCCACTTCATTATGGGCGGCGAGCGCTTTGATACCCCACAGCCGGAAGCTTACCTCTTCGGCGAGAATGCAGACTTGAATTTTCTCGGCAGCCGACCAACAGCTGTAAGAACCAATCGGTTGACTCTCTCTTGCGAATGTTAAAGTTACTTTTTTATACTTTACAGTTTCCATATCCGCCGCCGCAGGCCAATGAGCCAACAAAAACTCTCAAAAGTCTGGTAAACATACGCAAGGAGTCGGTAAGGTTCGTCAAAGCGCCTGACAGTGCAACAAAGGCACACGGAGATGGAGGTGCCAACAAAGGCAACGCTCTGAACATTGAATTTATCTTCGATACAGACGCAAAGTGCGCGATTACGATTTACTACTTCTGCACGGAAGAAGTCAGTCCGAGTGGAGTGACCTTTATGCCACGCGAATCACTGACTTCGGAGACTTTTCACTACAAGAAGGGCGTCAATCAGTATTTTTCACAGCCATCGCATATATTCAATCCACATTTGTTTCCAGAGGATGATTTGACCTACACTCCGACTAGGGAGCAGTATCCGGTGGCCATTCACTGTGTTGTTGAGGAGGGAAATGAAGGTAAGTGGTTAGACTTATGGTATTAAATGTTTTTGACTTGCATTCTTGCCGAAAGAAGAAGAAAGCATTACAGATGCTGAAAAGTTTGTTAGACCCGAGATATATTGCCAAAATCGCATGCAATTGCAAGTAGAGGTCGTAAAACCCTCAAATGGCACAGGAATAGGTATAGCTAGTTGTCTGAATTATTGCGTGAGTGCCTGAAACCTTTTAAATGGTTGATTGGGTCCAATGAGTGCGGTTTTAGTTTAGGATGTGCACTACCTCGTAAGAGCCTAATCTTGGAGCAGAGCAGAAATGCTCCAGACATATAAAGCGGACTGAGGTTTATCCTAAATACCTTCCTGTAACCTTTACCGCAGTAAGCTTATGGCAATATATTGTTTATTCCATTTACCTGTAGTCAATGTAAAAAAAAAATAAAATAAAAATTCAGCTGAAATTCAATAAAATCAAATTGTCCCAACATGCAGCAAAGATATCATGTAAGAAAACCACAAAACCAAACCACAGTTTGGGAAATACTGTCAAATGCGCCTGTCAAAATATATTTTTTGCCCGTCAAATGTCATCATAAGAAAAGTATTTTTCCTACCAATTGTTTGCAACAAAAAATACACAAAATCGCCTAAATTAATCACAAAAAACTCACAAAAATCATTGGATTATAATGAAAAACTACTTCTTTATCTAAAGTAAACAAAAGCTCCGGTACGAAACAAAGAAAATCAGGGGCAAACAACGAACCTTTAAACACTACTGCCTTTTGCAGATTCCCCATCGAAATGGCTATACTCGAGTGGAAAAAGTTCGATTTCTTTAATCTCGTCCAAAATGCCGATAAGGAGAAACTCTCGGATACTATACGCGATGAAGAAATCACTTCCTGCACAAGCCATTCGAGCCAGAAGATTATCTGTGACTCATCGGGGATGGTACACATCTTCTATCGGAACTGGGATCCGATAACATTTCAAGCGCACAACGCCCCTATAATTCTTTGTGCGATAGCACCGCAGAGTAATCTTTTGGTAACGATTTCCAATCGAGATTGTGCCGATCCACCACTTGTTAAGGTCTGGGATTTGGCCAAAGTGACCAAAAGGAGCGGTGCTCCGTGTATGGGCTCGGCGAAGGTGATACTGCAAAAGCCAACGGCATTGGATGTGGCCCAGGCGACAGGCAATCAATTGTTTATAGCAATTGGATACGAAAGAGGAGAAATTTCGCTTTTCCGAGGCGGAATCAGTCGAGATTTCTCAACGGGATTCAAGAATTTCACAGTTGGAACGCGACCCATCAGTGGCATTTGCTTTAAACAGCACAGTGGCAAGCAAATGCATATGTTTGTGTGCTCCGAATCGGGAATATTTGTCTTCCTCTTGCAGGAGAACGAAAAAGAGACCAAGATTGTATTGGATTCGAAGAATGTGCCGACCAGGTGCTGCGCTCTACAGACAAAAGGCATCAATGAGACTTATTTCATGGCTGGGAAAGATGATGCAGTATACTGCTACACCAGCGATGGTCGAGGACCATGCTATGCACTCGAAGGACAGAAGTATTTCCTCGAATGGTTCCCTAACTATCTGGTGATCATCATGAAGTCGACGAAGAACTCTATTTTGTCACAGAAGGAGTTTGTCCTCATTGTCATCGATATCCAGAACAAGTTTATCGTGTTTCAGGCGCCCATCGATCCGGTGGTGGCTATTCTGAATGAGTTTGGTACTTGTAACATCGTCACCAAGAGCAAGGAGGTATTCCATTTGCTCGAGAAGGACATACAAAGCAAATTGAGCATGTTGTTCAAAAAGAACCTGTACGACATTGCAATCAGGATAACCAAAGACCAACAGTTCGATGATGAGGGCTTGGCGGGGATCTATAAACAGTACGGGGACCACCTGTACATTAAGGGCGACTATAGCGGCGCAGTGGAGAAGTATGTCCGAACAATTGGCTACATCGAGCCGTCTTACGTGATAAAGAAGTTCTTAGACTCACGCCACATCAATTATTTGGCTGAGTACTTGCATGCGTTGCATAAGCTTAACCAAGCAACGCCACAGCACACAACACTCCTCATGAATTGCTACACACGGCTGGATCTGCCGCAAAAGTTGGACGAATTCCTGTTCAACGATGAAGACTCCAACGACGTGATCTTCGATATAAACGCCGCCATTCGCAATCAATCGGCGACAACTGACTTTCATTTGTCGCTCGCAAAGGACGAACAAAAAGAGGAGTACAACGTGTCTGTGCTGCTAAAGAAGATCCAAGACACCAAAGAGATGGTAAAGATGCTCTCAAAACTGAGCGAGGATGAGATTTATAGTTTCTTTCAAAAGTACGGTACGATACTGATGAATCATGCGCCGGAAAAGACCACAGAAGTGCTAAAGCAGCTCTGTCAGGGACAGGGAACCTCCAGCTCAATAGAAGAGCTTGTAAGGGACGACGCACAACGGGTAGATGTGCCCTCGCCAGAGCACTTCATTCCGCTGCTGAATAATTGGGAGTTGCTGTTGGACTTTCTCGAAAGTTGTGTAACAAACTCGACAACTGAATTCCCCGAAACGGTGTACAACACTCTAATCGAACTCAATATCAAGCAATGGCAGAAGAATCTAACAAGCGAAAGCCAACTGTTGGACGCGCTAAAAACCCATCGATCACGATATAACAAGGAGCAAGTGCTGGTCCTGTGCCGCATGGCGAATTTCTGGCCAGGTATCCTGTATCTATACGAAGAAGATCAACTGTACAACTTGACCATTCGCTACTATGTCAAGAACAAGGATTACAACAGTCTATTGAGCTGTTGCAAGAGCCTGGGACAATTCCAGCCACACTTGTGGATTCAAGCCCTCAATGAACTACACAATGACCCAGAGGCACCAATGAGTGTCCTCTTACAAATTCTCAACGTGATCACAACCGAAAAACTGCAATCTCCATTGCAAATTCTTCAGTGTCTCGCTGTTGAGCAAGGTCCAAATATATCGCACGTCAAGGACTACTACACACAAGCATTCCAAAAGGAAACGGCCGCCATCAGTCAAGAGGAGAAGGACGTGGAAAATTTGCAAGCCGATTTGAAGTCGCTCCAAGAGCTGCTGAAGAATTTCTCTGCAAATCCCATTGAATTCCGTAACACAATCTGCGATGCGTGCACACAACCGCTCTCCCTGCCGGCGGTGTATTTTCTCTGCCAGCATTCGTTTCATCAGGATTGTGTGCGGACATATTCGGAGAACGAAAAAGACTGCAGCATTTGTAGCGTCAAGAATTTCCAACTCACCGAAATGCTACGAACCCAACAGGAATCACAGGGTCAACATGAGACCTTCCACAGGCTGCTCAATCATTCGAATGATATGCTGTATGTCCTGTCGAGTTACTTTGGCCGCGGGCTACTCAATCAAATTGTGATTGTGGACGAACAGAAGGCGGCCGATGAGAATCGTTTGAATCAAAATAACCTGGGCTACGATTGGAACGCGAAGAATAAAGCTAGCGATGGACCGATACCCGTGGAGCATGTGAACACTTACAAATGGAGCGGACGGATAACCACACAAGAGAGAGAGGACATTGCAAAGCAACAGTTGAGAGACGAACGGCCGGCAGTGAGAGACATCATGTATGACGATTCAAAGAATCCTTTTCTAGTCGAGGAGGCGGCTGCAAACACAGTGTATGACGATTCGAAGAATCCATTCCTAGTCGAGGAGGCGGCCCTATCGACAGCAGACGTCGGTAGCAGTAAGAAGAGCACCAAGCCATTCGGAACATATGACAGCAATTTGAATCCATTCGGCGATTATGAAGAATAGGAGACGTGTTAGTTTAAGCTTATTGTATTTAAAATAAAATAAAATGCTTGGCATGAGCGTGTTTGTTGTATGCGAGGGTATAATGTGCTTCTCTTGGCTGCGTGCTGGCAATGGAAGGCGCATAAATAAAGATTATTTAATAAATTAAGGTGCTTTGTCTTAGATGGATGCTTTGTTTCAGATTAGAAGCGATTGGTGTAGTGTTGACCATCCACCAAGTGAGGACAATGCGTGAGAACCAAATTATCCATGAAAACCTTTGAAGTTTCGCCGCCCAGGTTGTGAGGCTTTGAATTGGCTTATTCGACCTGAAAGACGAACGTTGTGTCGTAAACCATCGGGCCATCATGTCAAACTACCGTCAATAGTGTCCTCTGAATCAGAGATGGTGTGTGTGGCTCTTAGGATCTTCGTTCATGGCATATACCTCAGCTCTTCACAATTCGTCTTCAATTCCTGTGCTTCCCTCCACCTAATCGGCGCTTAGTCTGTTATGTCTTCGGAATATTCGTACCACTTTCGTCCTCAAATGGTCGGGCTTCTTCTTTTGAAAGCTCGTACATCCCTACATAAAGAGTAAAGACATCTTCCCTTCAATCAATTTGTTGTAAACCTCTTTTCAGATTGTCGCCAATCGCACACAACAATTTGTGTTATCGATCATCATTCTGACAATACCTACGCTCTGAGGGCACTCAAGCAAAAGATTTTCGTCGACGGACTATGCTATTTGTTACAAGAGATCTATGGCATTGAAAACAAAGCTCTGAATAAGCCAACCATGGACGATGAAACTGATGATAATGGCAGTGAATGCGTGATTTGTATGAGTGATACTCGGGACACATTGATTCTACCATGCCGTCACTTGTGCTTGTGCAATTCATGTGCTGATTCTTTGCGTTACCAAGCAAACAATTGTCCCATATGCAGAGCACCATTCAGAGCACTCCTACAAATTCGTGCTGTTCAAAAGGGCGTCAGTTCAAATCTGCTTGCACCTCAACATTCCCCTGATGTAAGTTGTTGTTCGTTTTGTGGTGAAACTTTTTTTTATTGTTATTTCTTTGATTGTAGCCAAATTGTGAACAACACATTCCAGCTGGGTATATACCAGTGTCTTTGATTGAAGCTCTTAATGGTCCACCACAATGTATTGGTCGCACTATGTCGGGTGATAGTACCGATGTAACTGATGCCGTACAAGCAGCAGAGAATCTAAATCGTTTGGCCGAGAAAACCAGCGGCGGTAAACACAGTCCCAAGAGCGGAAGTCAACGTCGTTCGAAGAACAAGAAGAACAACAATGACACTGCACCAGAAGTAAGTTAACAAGAATTTAAAAACTGAAATGAAATGCTCATTTGAATTTCTTAATAGTTTCGCATGTCCGTACTGAACTCCGAATCGAATACGACTCCAGTTGCTCCTGCCGCGGCCGATACAACTGAAACAGCCGAGAAAAAATCTCCTCCAAGTTCGAATAGGAACTCGGTTATCTATGAGCGTTCCAATAGTGTAAAAGGCGGCAAAGAAAAACCACCACCACCATCGTCTCGTCAAGTAAGCCGTGATAGCTTACATATCGTCAACGAGCGTCACAGTTTGAAGAAAAAAGACAAAAATTCAGAAGCAATTGCTACTTCTGTTGCAGTAGCTGCTGATAACAACGATGATGATAGTGATAACGAAAAGTTGTCGCCATTACTTTCGCCTGGCGCTGCACCTAATAGCAACAACATAAGTGGACACAAAAGTAATCCACTTCACATTGAAGGTGTTGAAGAATCTATCGATGACATCGATGCCGATGTTGATGAACTAAAGTCTGATGGCGGATCTAAGGTAAGTTTTCTCATTTACAATAAATTTATTGTTCTAATGCATTTGATAATCAAAGAAGAAAAAAAAAACATAGCTACAGTTGTTCTTTAGTTGATCATCACATCCAAATTTGGCTTTGAGTTTTATATACAAAAAAAAAAAAAAATAACTAACCTCCACCCCACGCATTCATTTAATGAGAATTTGTTTTCGTAAAACTTGACTTGTGATGGTGGATATAAAAGAGTACAAATTCCCTTCAAATTCGACGTACCAAATTGACCAACCTAGGAAGCAGGGCGCATACCCACAAAGATCTATTAAAATTCGATTCTATCGACAATTCAGTCTTCGTCTCAGAAATAACACAAGCTACACCTGGCTCAAGATTTCCAACACCACAACTAGGTACAACCTTCGCAAATAAAACCGCTGTCGCTGTTCCGCATACTACCTGCCGACATTGAGTAAAATTCAGGTCCACGAACATACTACGTATGTCAAAAAAGAAAGAATAACAACATAACCTCAGTTTGAAGTTACAGATGCGGTAACTGGTGTGACTTTCGACCAAACCGAATTACCGATCATAAAAGCTAAACCTTCTTATACCTTGGACTGGATGGAATCTCAAGGATGAATACCTTAATTCTTTCTACCGCTCTATTCATTGGTTATTACAGACTCGTAAAAGGTATGGCATATGGCGGTATTTTATATCGCCCGGTTTCCTACTGCTTCTAATAGCAAAATTCTTGAAGAATTTTTACTAACCTGCGCTACGTTCCGAGCTTCAGCTAGACCTACATAAGTACGGCTTTCGCAAATATCGTGGCACGCATGTCACTGTCACTACACGCACGTCACAAGTTCTCAACCAACAACGGCCATGCGTCGACAGCAACACAGTCCTCTTCTCGGAAAATTACATTCATCCCAGTCCAAAATCTAGACCAAACAGTGACTATCTCTGGATGTATTGCAATTCGGTAGATCTCGTATGAATTCTCCCCAATTTGACGATTTTGCTTGCTGATGAACCCATTCATCCAGAAATGAACCCAAAATGTAGCTCAAAGAGAAGTCCCACTTTCATAAACCAATTTAATCATTTGCTGTTGTTGAACGCTTTAACTCTTTATGTTGATTTTGGCAAGATAAACAAAATAAATGACAGCAGGTTTGACAGATGTAGCCTCAACAATATGGTAGCAATCACCTGTCAAAGTTCTAATCCTCTATTGGAAATTATGTTTTTAATGCGGCCCACTGTCATACTTTAACTAAAAAATAGTTTTTAATTTATTTAAAAATTAATTTTTTTAGCAAGAAATTTCTGTGGGCTAATTTATGAAAACTGTCAAACCACTGTATTTTCAACTTTTTCTTGTTCAACCCGTTCGTTTACTTTTTCGTAATTTTAGCTCTCTCTGATAGAATTTTACCTTCACTTTTCGAAATCAGTGACTGAAAAAGTAGCACAACACAGAACAGAACAGAACACCACAAGTTTGTGAAAACTGTCAGAACAGATTAGAACAGAAAATTACAACCTCCTGTTCAATGAGTCAGAACGTATTCCAAAGCAGTCAAACGTATTAAATCGCAAATAATTTTCGTTATGACACTTCTCACGAATATGTTCTACCCAAAAAGCAAGTACTGGACTTTGCAGTACAGACTCATTGAACAAAAATAAGGGAACACTTTTGGACGATATTTGTTCTCTTACTTATCCCCATGCCAAAGCTAATGTCATAGTTGGACGAAAATTCTTCGCGATTGCTGTCAAATTCTAAGCGCAGCCATAGGCAAGAATTGCATTATGCCCAATTAACAATATTTCGTTCGCGCAATCGCGCTTTCACGTATTGAGTAGAAACAATGAGCTCTTATGAGGCAATCCGAAATGTTACCTCAGGCGTTTCCATCGCTTTTGATCGTATATATCGTAAACTCGACCCCAACTTCTGAATTGAGCTACTCTCTACTTTTTCGCACATTTGACAGCTACTAGGTACCACCCTCTTCGTATAAAGCCAAAAGTGATCATGGCGTACCTTCACAAAATAGCGAATTTCTACAAAATTTTGTAAATTTTTATAAATACCTGTTGCAGTATGCAGATTTTTCGTATTTTTTTCACAAAATAAAGCTCTCAGGAGAGAGTAAGTAGCTTCCCCATGCCAATGAGTTTTAGTACAAGGAATTTTTTTGGGTTGGTTTGTGGAAACTTGACTCGACAGCGTTCAGAGCCTTAATTCAATTGTAGTTGAGCCTTATGTCTTATATTATCGCGTACTTTTTGCACTAAAATACGTAAATTATCAAAATTCTCTCAAAGAGAGCTAAAATTACGAAAAAGTAAACGAACGGGTTGAACAAGAAAAAGTTGAAAATACACTGGTTTGACAGATTTGACAGCTTTCACAAACCAGCCCACAGAAATTTCATGCACTAAAATTCGTAGCATGGGAAATTGCTTACTCTCACGTGAGCGCTCTCTTCTGCGAAAAACTATGAAAACTTTCCGTACGCGAACTCTTTTTCGTAAAAATTCGCTGTTTTGGGAGGGTAAGCGAACGGACCTAATATCTGAGAAGTCAATGCGTTCGTGTAAATTATCCTGCTTGTCAGTACTTGCTCAATGAATTAGAGCTTTTAGTTGTCCAGACAATTTAATTTTTAAATCGGTTTAACTTTTATATAAATATTCACCATATCAAAATTTACGAAAACACTTTCAATAGATTTATTAGTTTCCTTTTTTTGTTGATTATTTTTCTAACAATATATATTTATTTTTTGTTCTCTTTGTTTCCTCCCCATATTATTCATTTTATACACCTACACCAGCACAAATTAATAAACATTAAAGCTAACTAAAGACTTGTATAAAACGTAGTCCGATAAACGATATGAGGAAAACAAAAATCTAACGAGCTGATTTTTTATTTTTCGTTGATTGTGCCACCTTCCATCTACTATATGTACTGCTCTTTATAAAAAAAAAAAAAACAAAACAAAATACATTTATGTTGTGTATGCTTGTAGAAAAAGAATCGGCCTGCGCTATCAGCTGATGGTGATGGGAATATATTGGCTGGCGCTGAAGATTCCGATTATTATACACCCGAAGATCCTCACACGACTATACTAAGTCCGCTGTGCCCAGAAAAAGTATGGGTCTGATAATTGTACTATTTTTTTTTTCTCTAAATTTTTGTGTGTTTAGGTGGAAATTTTTATAAAATATTGTTTTTTTTTTAATTTTCTTACAATGCAATGAGATAGCTGTTAGTTTGTTCTTTTGTTTGAATTCTTACGCGTCAAGAGATTTTATTTTTTTGTACTTGTAAATATTATTATTATCATTTTTTTTACGAATAGATTTATGTAGAATGAATGAAATTGTTGTTTTAATAAAATTTTATTTTGTATATACATAAGCACATAATATTGTATGTATATTTTTATCTTTATTTTGTTTAATTGATTTTAATTTGGTGTTTTGTATTATTATTACTATTATTTTTTTTTTTTTTTCAATAAATATCAATAAATGTCGACAACAATGTTTAAAGATTGGTAGTTGGGTATAAAATTAGTTCACTTTTATCAGGGATAGTTGGAATAGTAAGGTTTATTATTTTCCTAGAAATAAAGTAGTGTACTAAAAATTAAAAAAAGAAATAGATATCTGCCCATATCATTTTTCGACGGAACGGACGGAATTCACTCAATGGATGAGCGATGTCAACAATGGAAATTCAGAGATTTATGTTATAGGATAACGAGCATGGACAAACTACATTCTCCATTTTGCATATCACCTACCCGCAACAGGGGGAGTTTATCTTGTCCTACTTGTAAATAATTATGAATGAACTCGCCGTCATTAGTTAATGACAGTTAAATAGAAGTTAATTGTGGTCTTCGTTTCTTATTTTTAGCAGTTTGCAATCAATAAACTACACAACAAAATAGTCGCATATATGTATGTATGTCATAAGTGAACTATAATAGACAGACTTCTTCGGTCGTTCCTTAAGCTGTAATTTTGAATGTTTTTTGACGTTTCCTGCAATTGTAAGCTCACGCACACATTCTTAATCAGTCGTACTTTTTATGGGCGCAGCCATTATGGAGTGTCATTATATACATTTTCTTACTGTAAATTATATGACAGCCTGCAGAAAATGGACCATTTCAAGCTTCGCATATAATCGGAAATGTGTAGTCCGTATATAACAGCTCAAATTTTACGATTTTTTTTACGAAAACCTGTTGGAGTAAAAAGGTTTTTCTTTGTTTTCCTAAAAGAGAGCGCTCACAAGAGAATAAGAAATTTGCCTATGCTACAAATTTTAATGCAAGACATTTCTTTGGGCTGGTTAGTGAAAACTGTCAAATCAGTGTATTTTCAACTTTTTGTTGTTCAACCTATTCGAGTACTTTCTCGGCCACGAATGCGTTAACGTCACCGACGCGACGCCATTGTGTTCCGGCAATCAACACACAGCAGCACACAGAAAAAAATTGTGCAATATTTAAGATCAACGTTTTTTTTTTGTGATGGATGATCTTTGGACTACGGATTTGTGGATCAACGTTTTAAATACCTTTTCAATAAGCTCTTTTTATGTCTGCATTGTGGAACGCTAGACATTGCAGTGCCGCTTTTGGAAGTCAGCCTAAAGTCTCTAGGTGATTTCGTAAATGCATATCTTGCGTGGAATGCCTTGCACGTTGCACGTTGCTCAGAAACGCAAACAAAAAAAAATGCTGAAGTAGGCGTGTGCAGCTGTCAAAAAAATATTGCTCACTTTCATTTTCTTTTGTGTTGTTGTGGTTTCGTGTTAAAAAAGAAATTTATTTTTGGGGGAAAATGAATTGCACCGAAGAGAAGTAACTAAGTTCGCAAAACAATTATATGCTTTTGACGTTTCAACTGCTTTTTTTGCGCATACTTTGCAGAAGTATGCTTTGCGTTTACGAATTTACTTTTTAGAGGTCACTTTTTTCAACATTTGTCTTTCTCTGACTGAAATTTAGCAAGCTGCGAGTTGTAGTCCAGAAAGTACAGGAACAGACCATATATTAAATAGTTCACTTCGAGAATATTCTCCCTAACCCTACAAGCTTTTGACACTGGTGGGCGAGAATATGTTAGTGAAAACACGAACAGAGAAAATCAGAAGAAGATTTCAAAGTGGATTATCTAATCTAGGTTATTTGTTGTATATGTAATTATTTTTGCTTTTTTTATCCATTTATAAATCTGATTTCTTCGAATACTTCAGCTGATGATTAAGTAATGGTTTTTGATATAGGCACGCGATTCAAGCCCAGTTTTCTAACAAACCTGTGTTATTTAGAGATCTTCGTCAATTTTAGCCTACACCATAGCCACACACCTGTCGTCGGTCAGGAATTTGAGATGACCTTCACGACATTTGGCCTGAAATCCTGGAAACCGTTTTACAAAGTACTGCATTGGTTCTATTTTTATCTAGGAGTAGCTCTCTTGGCCCTATAGTTTGCTTGTGAACTAGTATAGCAATCAAAGATCTGGAAGACAATTATTAGAGCTAAAAAAAACTACTACTTTCTACTTAATTATATTAACCAACAAATTCCATTAAGCAGCTAAGAATTTCAGCAAACAACAACAAGCATCAAACTTGAGACTAATCGTAAGCTTAAAATTGTAAAATCGTTACAAAGGCTTTTTTTAGATTATAAACTTACAGTACTACAACAATCACCTACAGTTCAAACAATTAAATGCAAATTCAAAATCCAAACTAATTCTGGTGAAAAGTGGACTAATTCTATAGTCAAAAAGGATATAACAAAAAAATATATTTAAAAACAAAATGCAATTAAACAAAATATTAACACACTTTCTAAACTATAATCACATATATTAAATATTGTTGATGCATTTTTTTTTAGTATTTTTGAGGGATATTGGCTTTAGTTTTTGTTTTTTTTATTTTTTTTAAGTACACTTAATTATATTTTCCGTTCTTATAAGCATTAACTACCATAAATTTTCCAAAATGTTCATTTAAAAACAAAACTATGTTCAAATTTTGTACATTCATTATTTTATCTTTTTGTCATAAATATCAAATTAGTATTTTTTCTAAATAAAATTAAAAAAAAAAAAAAAACTTGTAAAGAAAATTGATAGAAAAATATCAACAAAAAAAATTATGTCTATTTAATTTTCATAAAATTCCCAAAAGCCATTTAAAAGTGGCGATAAGCTCTCACAAAAAGAGACATCACTAAGCGGAGCATCTATAAACTTGAAAAATAACCTCACGAAAAAGAGTCTACATCAGAAGTCCACTTCTGTGGGGAATATCTCATCAGCACCGATGAGCGCATTGAAGGAGAATATAAGCTCGTTACCAGGTAATTTTATTTTTAATTTTTTCATAAATTTAATAATGTATCCTTACATATCATTACATCGGTATTTTTTAGTTTAAAAATAAATATATTCAAGAAAAGAGAGAAAATCGGACGCCAATTTTTTAAGAGATATAGACTGCTTTAAGGTGATGTTCTTGATGTCCATTAGCGCCATTACCACGTTAACTGGTTATGAGTCTGATCTCAAAACTGAATAGGAAAGATTTATAAAAGAATAATCGACCATATCTTTCAAAATGGCTATACTCATCCTTATCATGAAAGGTACTTGAGAAGCAACACCGGCTTCAAATTTCACTAACTTCCTGATGGATAAGTCATATCCACGACACCGATGGAGGCAATGGAAACCACGTTAAGTTTCATTCCACCTGATCTGTCTAGTCATGGCTCTATACTTTTCGGCAATACCAATGGGAAACTACTAACGAATCGGCAGATACTGATCCTTTGTTAGAGCCTTTGTAAATCATGAGTCCCAACAGAGTTTACAGAAAGAATAACTAGAAACAGACCTTCTGGAACCAGGGTTGATTATGAAGCCCTAAGCATTCCAGCGAATGCAGTGTCTTTCAAACCTAAAATGATAATATTATGCCGGTTTCAAACACGAGCTGGATAGATAACCAGTCAGTCATTAAGACTCTGGTCCCGCTGTAATCTGATTGAGGTTTGCTTTTCAACGAGATATCCAGAGTCAGTATGTTTAATATCAGTTAGGTACCAGAACATATAGACATTACAGATGGTGCATGTATCACTGCCTCTTTAGAAAAGCACATCCTTCATTCACCTAAGCCGTGTTTCATTGAAAAATGTATAGCCAGCTCTGATTAAAAGTTCCATACTTACTTTTATACTCATTTCTCATTGTTATCTTCAAAATGACATTCGAATCTTAGATGGCGCAGAATCGCATTGTAGGTAGACAAGAACCATTAACGAAAAAATCGTACTGTCAGCGTAAATCAATTAATGGTTGTTGTCTAAAATTGGAGTCTACGCCATCTATCATTCGACTTTCTCCACACTATATGTCTACTTTTGGTTACTAACTAATTTATTTTCACTTTTTGTTTTATGTGGAAAAGATTACTGACGCGGCTACACACTTTCGAATAAAAGGCGGCTCGAGACACATATGTATACAATCGCCTAGACACTATGACTGACTGATCTTAAGAAGTAAGCTAATATTGAGCTGATTGACGTTCTGACATATATATCACTATATGGGATAGTTCCATCACTTCTAAAAGTATTTAATGGGCACAGTGAACCCAAACGGTTGTTCCCAATGGGCAATGACTTAATTTTTGTTTTAAGTGACAGAAGAACTGCCTTTCACTTTACACAGTAATGTCAGGATCCGAAGGACTTGTGACTGTCTCAAATCACCAGTAAAAGCGATTGCCAATGCTCGTAAGAGCTCCAAAAAAAGCTGTGCGCCATGATACTTAGAGACCAGTTTTAAGACGATTTAGCTGTAGATTTTTTTTACAAACCAAAATATCTAATTCTGATTAAAACTTTTCTTTACATCCAATTTTGTTATTTCGCTGATCAAAATCGATTGAAATGAAAAGCTAATTCTCGTTTCTATATTTTGGAACACAGTCCTTTCACTGATGTTTTCTATTTTCTTTCCGTTCTCATCTGTCATTTTTCCTTTCAATGATCAACTCCAACCTCAAAACCTATACTGTGTTGTTGCCATTTCACTGACAGAGCCTTCCACTGATAGAATTTTTTCAATGATTGCTATAACTAACTTGTCGGAGAAAATGAAAACACTGTTCCACTGATTTGTTCCAATGATGCTTATCAATGAGAGTTATAACTGGCCCCTCATCCATTGAGTTTTCTGCAGCGGATTGATGTAAAAGGTGTCGCAAAAGCCCAAATAGTGTTGCCGCCGCCGTCCTCAAAAAAATACGTGCCAATCAGCTGAGAAGCTAGGTCTGGGACCTCTAGGGGCTGCTTAGGGCCTAATATCTTATTTCAATCGATGTTGATAGCCACACCCTAAGTAGCACTCACGTTGGGCGCCATTTAAGGGCGTTAAAACTTTATTTTGAACATAAAATTTACTTCTTTCCCTTAATTTTGAATAAATTATCTAAATCTCTTATAAATTTTTATATTCAGATATGCTTGACAGTCCAATGGGAGGAAATTCAGCGTCAACCCGCAGTTCCAGCGATAGTTACTCATCCAGTTCGTCAACCAAGCAATTACTTAGCTCGAATCAACCTAGTTCCAGTGCTACCAAGATCATGGTCGATGACAAGGCCGCATGCCAAAATGCTGTTAATGTTTAAATAGAAAATATTTAACAAAAACATAAAATCAATGTTATACGTATTAGTGTGAACAAATTTAATCCTAATGACATAAAAGCCACATGAGCCTGGCTATCAAATAAAATACTCCTTCAATATATAAGCTTAATTGTTAAAAGTGATTTTATTTCAGCAAATATCCTGTGGATTAGGTGTCCATTTGGCCTCTTCATTACAAGTAATTTCTATAGATTCTTGGCTGGGACATTTTATAGTAACACTGTCCTCATACAGGTAAAAGTTTCCTTTGACTATTTCAGCATCTGGCGGCGGAACTGGACGATCACAGGAGACTCCTATTTAAATAGGAAATAAGATAAGATTTTAGAAGAGGTCAGAAATTCTTACTTGTGCACCAGGTTAGCATCCTGGACCATGTTCCATTGGCAAGACACTCAATTTGAGAAGTACCCCTTGACAGGAGGAAACCTTGATTACAGACCAAATTCACAACATCACCTATACGATAGCGATCTGATGGCAACTCAACGCCCATGTTTGGTAGAGTAGGTGGTGAACCACACCAAGCCACTGAAAGGGAAACACCATTACCATATTGAATATGAAAGAATATCCCAAACTCACTCTGACACGTATAGTCAACTTCACTCCATTGACTATTGCTTAGACATTTGGAGATCCACGTCTCACCGGATGGCTCATAATGGAATCCACATCCGTACTCTACCTCAGTGCCAAATTCGACAGTTTCACTTTCCCAGAATTGTTTAATAATGCCATCTGCCGGAGGTTCAGGCAAACCACCCCAATCACACCCAGATGGCTCTTCGATATCCCCTCCAATCAGCCACTCTTCATCGTCCTCCAGGACGATTTCCTCAGAATAATCCTTGCCTGTACTCTTTCTCGTTCGCATTAAAATCGAGGAATCTGTTGGTGAGAGTTGACTCGAAAAACGCGTTCTATAATCGGCATACACTGGACCAATCAGTTGACGGATTAGTTTCTTCAATTTTGAACTACGATTTTCCATAGCAGTGCTATCCTCCTCGACGTTCTGCATTTGATTGAACTTGCTCTCCCAAGCAATAGCATCGATGAAAATGCATAGAGTAAATCTCAACGCATCCTCAAGATCCGCATCCACTCGTTGGGCATCCGGGAAATCTTTTCCATAAAGAATCATATCGAGAAAGTACTCAAATGGAATACCAGAAGGTTGCTCCAATATATCAGCTGAATGCTTCTCGAGGAGTTCCAAGAGTTGCACATCAATGTCAGTGAATTTATCGAAATTATTTTGGTCATAGGCGAAGAGATTCGTATAGGGGACAGGCTTCTCTTTGAGTGTGCAAAGGATAATTTCATTAGAGTTCTCATCCAGACAGCCTTTGTATAAGAATTCATACAATAGAGACCAGAAATCCTTGTCAGGATAAGGGAAGGAATGGCTATGTTTTGGTTTTGACTGGATCGGTTCTTGGCTTGATGTTAGAGGGATGGGATCTTTATCCACTATGGTGGTCATAAATTCAGATGACTCTTCAGATGGAGATGTAGTTTGAAGTTCTGGAGCTTGAAGTTCACCCGAACTTGGCCGTTGGTCTTCAGTTGGGACTACCATTGTGGTTGCTACGACTAATGGTGTTGATCTAACATCAACTTCATCGATTGGCCATGTAACTGGAATGGCCCATTCAAAGGATAAACGTCTTGCAAGTTCAGTTGTCGATGTTGACGTTGTTGTCTCAGTAGTTGAAGTTATAGTCGCTGTTATCGGTGGTAGTTGAGTTGTAGGAATCACTGCTTGCTGGAGTGGCACACAGTCCGGGAGAGAACCATCCCATCCACCTTAAGAAGGAAAGGTATATTTTTCTACAGAACTGAGGCATAATGTTATACTCACCATCATCCATGCATGTTAGGAAATAGTCATTCATTGTCAAGAGGCAGGTTATTTCTGCATAAACTCCAACGGGATATACCTCTTGGTCAATCGGAATCAATCCTTTGTCATTGGCATATAATACCTTCATGTTATCGAGCAACACCAAACGTTCGCACTGGACAGAACCTTTGTGAATAAAAAAGAAAATTATTACAAACGAGTAGGGAAGGAAGGAAGGAACCCATATGTGGAGGAACACATCTTGTTCGAGCGGAACACATCTTATTCTACTGTACATGGTATTCTGAAGACCATTACCTACTCGGGCAGAATAGAAAGAGGGTTTGGAGAAATATCCAGGTCGACAGTAGATGCTGGAGTTCTAATCTAAGCGAAAACGCTTGTGTAATAAACTGTTTTCTATAGAAATCTTGGTCGCGTTCTCCTTTTTTTTTACTCTTTTCCTAGTTTCAAAAGATTCTTTTGCAAATTATCGTCCATTTACAACAAGCCCTGTGGATTTATATCAAGAACAAACATATTTTAAAAAACTTACTTCTGCAAACAGGTTCAGTGCCAGACCACACTCCCATTGTTAAGCAAATCCGCTTTTCATTTCCATCCACAACATAACCATTGTTGCAAATATACTCCGCGACACTGTGCAAAGTTGTACCTGACGAGTATTCGATATTTCCATTCTCCACTGGCGAAAGGTCTCCACAGTTAACCACTAGAAAGAAAAATAATTAACTCATAACTTTTAGATCTATCCCCAAACTTACTTTCACAATATGGTGCTCCAACAGACCATTTTGAAGTTCTCAAACAATGCCGCACTGGTGTCAAACCTCGTAAATTATACCCCGGATTGCATTGATAAAATGCACGATTTGCCATGTACCTAACAACACCGTTAGGTATGTGTAAGTCTTTTGGACACTCTTGGCAAAAAGTTGAAGGCAGTATATCTATATCACCACGAATGTTGGCTTTAAAATCTGTCCATGAGTAAAGTGTTCCGCGATATGGATCACAACTCGTGTAGAAATTATGTATCTGTTCGCCAGAAAGAAACGAATCCCACACGTCTAAATAAGCGATCTGGCCAATGAAAGATTCCTGTTCACTGAAACCACCTCCAAGTTTGTCCTATGAAGGAATGTGAAGGATATTTATTTAAGTATTAGGCAACGGTAAATTTTAAAGCTAAAATATAAACCATTTCTCATTCGAAGTGCAATTTGTTTTTCCATAATTTGGTATCATGATCACCCTATAAAAACCAAAATGGCTGCAGATACCAAAGTGGAAAGATTGCAAAGTACAAACTTTATGTCCGTTCGCGTGCACTCCTAAAACATCGAATTCTACGAAAATTTACGAATTTTTACGAAAAGCTGTTCATGTACGGATAATTTTCGTAGTTTTTCGCAGAAGAGAGTGCTCACGTGAGAGTAAAAAATTCCCCCTAACTACGAATTTTAGTGCAAGAAATTTCTGTGGGCTGGTTTTGAAAACTGTTAAAGCTGTCAAACCAGTGTATTTTCAACTTTTTCCTGATCAACCCGTTTGTTTACTTTTTCCTAATTTTTGCTCTCTCTAAGAACTTTAGCCCCATTCTTCGAAATTTGATAACCTATTTTTAATTGTTGACCTTTGGGACCAGTTATACCTATCACTGAAAATTTTGATTTCCAATTTTAAGATGATTAAGCAAACAATAGTGGTTGTAATTGGTATCAAAATTAAGCTTATCACTTGTAGAATTCTTTTAACAAACAAAAATACCTAAATTTGATTAAAACTTTTCTTTAAGTCCAGTTTTATTATTTCACTGATCAAAATCGATTTCATTGAACAGCTGATTCTCGTTTCTATAATTTGGAACATATGTGTTCTACTCTCTTTCTTTCACATCTGTCATTTTTCCTTTCAATAATCAATTCCAACCTCAAAACCTATACCTATACCTATAACTGACTTGTCAAAAACCCTTACACACAATCCATAAAGTTATCCTACCTGTTCCTGGCCGATTATGAAAATTCCATTAGCAGATATCTGCTCTCCAGCACTTAGATTCATTCCAGCATGTTCCAAACGTCCGTCGAAATAGATTTCATAGTAACCATTATCACTTGTCCATGAAACGCATACAAAATGCCATTCACCATCATTGGCAACAATGTCCGATCCCGAGGAGTTGCCATTCACATATAAAACGAAACTGTATTCCTTTTCAATGAGATCAGAAGCTTGTGTACACTCATCACTTACCCTGAGTAATCAGTTAGAGTGAAAGCATTATCATGGTCCTTTGTGGCATAGGACAGAACAGAACCATACGTAAAGATATCACTTGTCTTAATCCATGTGCAGAAGGATAGCTTTAAAAAATGATAATAAAAAAAAGAGTCCGACAACTACATTCTGTTTGGTGCTTAATTTGATTTGCAAAACTCACCTCACTCAAGTCTCGATCAGGTCCTTTCATTTCAACATAATTCAGTGTGCTCGCCTTGTGGAACTTCATTACAAAATCTGGTTTGGTAAAGATCTCGCAGAGCTCCCCATAAAAATATGGCGGACAAGTACATGTAAATTTCAAAAAGTCTGCATCATCTCGAAGCTCATCGGCCGCAGAGACTCCAACTTGTCTCAGAGCTACCGGCTTACAAATTCCATTATTTTTACACGGCTGCTCATCACATGGGTCAACTATCTGCGTACAATCAGAGCCCTTCAATCCGGTAGGACATTTGCATTCATAACTCCCCCTGGTTGCAGGAAATTGCATCAAATCGACGCAAATTGCATTTCGATGACATGGCAAGTTATCACAAGGTCTAAGGTGGCATCTTCTGCCAATTACTCCCGGTGGACACTGGCAACTATAGCCATTGCTTTGATTGTGACAAATTCCCGACTCACATGGCATTGAGTCGCAATAGTTTACCGTTTCCTCACAATGTTTCCCCTCATAGCCTGTCTGACATTCGCAAACTGGACCGACATCTTCTAAATCAATGCATGTTCCGCCATTTTTACACACAGTAACGTCACAGGAGTTGCGCAATTCTTCGCAATAATTGCCTACAAATTCCGGAGGGCAATGGCAAGCAACTGTAGTCCCGTTGATATACGCACAAAGACCATTGTTGTAACATGGTGCTGAAAGGCATAAGTCGATTTTATGCTCACAATGTGCCCCTAGATAGCCTTCGGGACAAATACAGCTGTATAAGTTTTGAGCTCCACTCTCGGGAACACATTGCCCGAAATGACCACAAATTCGAGGCTGATATTCACAAATATGTGATGCTCTCTGCTCTCTACAGTCATATAGGGATGTCGAGCCTCGTGCAGAAGTGAGTCCTTCGGGACACAAAAGGCAGCTTGTTTGGTCATAAGCTGGCTGATACTCTCCAGCCGAGCACTTTCTGCAAAATGGCATAAGACTGTGCGGTGTTGTTAGACCAGGCCGGGTACGACGCTGACCAGGACGCATTTTTGCCCAAGATCCTGGAGGGCATTGAGCTGCAAATAAAAGGATGGATTTTTATTAGCAGACTTCAAGATTTATGCAACTTGTATCCCTACCCTTGCAATCGGTTCCATTAAGACGCCCTTCTCGTCTCGTAGAATGATGCGGTGGACAGTCAAAGCACCTAACCTGACCATAATCCGGATTAAATGTTCCCAAAGGACACAATTTGCACCGATTAAAAGCAGCGTCTTGATAAGTTCCTCTAGCACACTGAACTAAAGTGAATAGAGTAATGTACAGATGTGAAGATCATGTATTCTCTTATAAGCTTGAACTTACAGCAAATATTCTTCTTCGATACACTCCCGTCTGGGCAACGAACAAATTCTTCGATCTTCAATCTTTTCACATCGATTTGCATATCCTGTAAGACCCTCTTCAAGGGTTCGTTTGTATCCAATCTTTGAACTTCATACTTCATCTGTCGAATATTCTCAGACAGAGAAACATTCTTCTGCCATAAGCCCAAGCGTTTGCTGATCTTCGTGTATAAGCGAATCTTTACGTTCGATCGGATTCTTTTTCGACTCTTTTTAGGCTGATTTTGATTGGATGGGATTTCTCTTTTGGATATATGATACTTCTCACGCTCGCCCAGTGGAGGATCATCATGGACATCATTTTCTTGTATACACTCTGGAATTTCTGAGATAACATCGCAGTCTGTTAGATCACTGCATAGATAGGCTTTCATCTGATCGGATAAACTCGAAACAAACTGAAAGTTTTTGAAAATTTGAAATATTTTTTGTTAATTTTGTACCGCTTAATGAGCTTACGGTATTTTGAGTATCGGAGCTGGAACATAATGGATTCTCACTGTCCAAAGTGATAGTGAAACTCTGTCCGATACTTTCCGGAAGATCAAGTTCTGAGAAAAAAAGATTTTTTTTAATCAAAGGAATAGACAGAGGTGAGGAAAGACGTACTTGTGCAGTCAGGAAGAATCTTATATTTCCAGCCAGGATGTTTGTGATCACAGGTAAGTCGAAAATTGTCCAAATACTCTCCACTTTCTTCATCAGAGATGGCATAGCCATAGTCGCATGTTACCTCACACCATGTATGTGATGTATTTCGGGCACAGTATGAAAGACCGTGCTGTGGAGCTGATAAAGGATCACAGTTGAGCTCTAAAAAGAGAATGTGTAAGTGTCATAGCTGTCAATCTTAATACATTTTTTAACTAACCCTTAACAGTAATATTTAACAAGCATTCATTGTAATTCTTTGATCGATCTTGTCCTGTGTATAATACTGGATATTCTCCGGCAACAAGTTGAAGTGCTTTACGTGGATCCAATGCGGTCAGCATCTTAACGGTCACAGGCTCGTTGGAATTGTCTACAAATATTGGTTCGTCCCATTCTATAGATGGTGTTTCATCCTTTGATATCCAAAACTCTCCAGGATCAATACAATTTTCTACCCTTGGTGGTGTTCTATCGATTACAGTTACTCGAAAATTACACTCAGCCTTATTGCTAAAAATATCGCTTGCAAAATATGTAAACGTATGATGACCGATCTTTAAGCGAACTCCAGCTGTATCATCAACCGATGGCTTAGTCCAAATCGTAACCGTAGACGTGGATGAATCTGAAAATTTAAGAAATTAGTATTAATCGGATATTACTGATTCTAATTATAAACCAACCTTGTGCTTCCAAAGGTAGTGGCAGAGAGTGTAGAATAATTGAATCACTATCAGCAGGCAATTCAAGAGTATAGTTCACAGGACACACTAGCTTCGGTGGTGTTATATCTGCGGGAAAAACAATTAAGAGAAGGTTTTAGAACAGGATTCGAGTAAAGGATTTATTTATTTCGATTTTAGCCGTGTTTTTTTCGGAGCAGAACTTCGTTAGTTTTCGTAAAATTTCGTAGATTTTCATAGTTTTAGTCAGTACGGGAACAGACCTATTTATACACGGAGACAGAGACACCCAAGAAGTATTCGAAAGACTTTTGTCTCTTCTCCTTTCGTAATTATATTCATTTGCTTTATTTCTGTGTTCTAGGCGTTAGAAATTAGACTTTTGTTATGAATGTATTCCCTGTGATTGGACTGCATTCAGTAAAATTACGAAAGAAAGGGGAAACAGAATATTAAAAATCTCCTCTGTATAATCTCGTGGTGTAAATGTAACACCGGACACCAAAGGAGAATATCAAAGTGTTGGGGTGTCGTTTTTCCGTGTGTAAAAATGCTCTGAGTGCACAAGCACATCCCTAAGTCATCTATGTAAGCCCATCCCTAAGTACCATCCTTTTTCAACACACCGGAAACGTTGAGAATTACTACGTTTATGTGACCGGATTGAGAGTTCGGATCGAAAAGAGATTGGATTTCAATCCACGCTTAATTGAAGAGGATTGAGTTTGACACTGCTTCTGCATTTTATTTATGTGTCCAAATATTTCTACCGCTAATTTTATACTTTTTACTTTACTCCGCACAATATCTGGTCACTAGAAATAAAAAAACACGAAGGAACAAGAGATTTCTTTACCTTCTTTATCTTTTTTGCTCTATCTGTCAAACTCAATCTTTCATTCCGCGATTATATGAAAAAAGTCAACTCGACGATCGATTCAATCCTACTTCAATCCGATTTGCGTTTATATGGTAACCAACCCGAATTGAATCTGGTTTCAATCTACCATATAAACGTGGTATATATCTACCAATGGAAGATATAAAATGGAAGCAATGACACTTGAAATGGAACGAAATGAACTTCGGATGAACTCAAATGCCAAACAGGAGTAAATGACTTGCAATAAACGCAGAGTGATCTGAGATGAATGCAATTGACTTAAACTATAAATGAATGCAAAATATTTACAATGAATCTTTTCGTTTTGTTTAAAAAAAAATAAATAAAATCTGACACAACTTACCAATACACTTTGAATTTTTATTCTTTGGTGTCCACAAGCCGTTCTTTTTGCCAGAACAAGTCCTTGTTTCAACTCCTTTTAAAGTGAATCCCTCCGGACAAATGAGTGTACAATTTGTTCCATATGATTGCTTAGTTTTTGTACATTCTGGCAGCTTGTAGCTTCCAAACTTCGGCTTAGGCAGCGGGGCACATAAAACCGCTGAAATTAATTAAAAAACAATAATTCTTCAATAAAGACCCATTAAATAATTTGAAGACACTTACTTTTACAAGTCGTTTGTCTGCCATCCCATTTCGAAAGTGGCAGACAGTTTCTATTCCTTGACCCGACTAAGTAATTTCCCGGTCCACAGCGATACGAACATTCTGTATCTATTGGCATTGGTTCTGTCCGTCGTTTCTTTTCATCCCGATAATGCGTCATAAAGGTATCATTGTGCGGCGAATAATCATAAGATGACAACTCCAAGTCATGATTTTGGCATGTTATCATTCCATTCAAGGGCACCGGAAGACTGGGACATGTTTTCACTGAAAAGTTCAAAACAAACAGTCCCACTATCGACTTTGTATTTGATAGGAAAGAGAAAAACTTACACACGCACTGTGCCTCCGTTCCTGACCAAGTTCCATTCTCCTGACAAAGTCTAAGACTGCTTCCTTAAAATTTTACATAACCAACAATAACAATGTTCACTCAAGTAAAATAGACATGAATTTTTGTACCTGTTAATTGGTACCCAGACTTACATCTAGCCCCACATGCTGCATTCAAAACATTAGCACAGGTGGTCGGTTGGGTTACAAAGTATCCATTTTCTGGTGGATTCAGTTTTGGGCAAGTTATTCCTTAAAAAACAGCTTTTAGTTGCCTTCTCGAAAAAAAGAGTCATAAATACCTTCGCAGCGGTCATCGATAGTACGCTTAAAACCCGGTTTACAGATACAGTCCCTAATGCTTAGAGCTGGGCTCACTAAGGTGACGTGATTTATATCCGGACAAGGCAAACACATCGCCGAATTGTGCCAGTACGTATTCCGCATACAAGCTACAAGGACAAAGATTAAGACACAAAAAATTAACTCTCTTAAGCTCGACTTACGAAGACAATCCTCGCCAAGGCCTTCACCGACATACCCATCGGGACATGTGCAAGAGTAATGACCTGATGGTATGCGACATTCACAGGTTGCAAGAGCATTACAGCAAGGTGTTCTGAAAAATAAAAATCAAGACTAAGTCTTGGTCTAGTCTACTTAAGCATACTTACGTTTCATTGCCATTTTGTGCTAAATCAAAATCTTCCTCGCAAAGAACACTGCATCGATCTGGATTGCTGAGCTTGATGCTATAACCAAGTTTGTGATCTAAATCCAATAGACGTTCTAAAAGTTGTATTTTATGGGAAAAAAAATTAGCTTCACCTTGCATGAGAGCTCCTCTAGCGAGCTTTTCAAATTCTTTAAAACTATTCAAAAGAAAATTGTGCGTCTCCTTGGGATAGCTAGAAATGTTGTATAGCTCGCCATAGTTTCCAGATTGTATGCCAATTGTGAATATTGTTACATTATTTGCTTTTAAATCCTCCGCGATGGGTATGGGATCTTTACCATTTGAGAATCCATCT
Source organism: Chalcosyrphus nemorum (assembly GCA_949716465.1). NCBI lineage: Eukaryota > Metazoa > Arthropoda > Insecta > Diptera > Syrphidae > Chalcosyrphus > Chalcosyrphus nemorum. Next base: position 27,079,774 of record OX454333.1, read on the forward strand.
GTTACTAGGAAAATATACTTCCGACTTTTCGGCCGCGCTGTACTAAAAATTTTCTGAAAAATACATTTCAATCTATGGCGTTGTTTTGAAAATGTTAAGCATTACCTGAGCTTCCTTTAGAGCACCATAGGTGAAGGTTCCACCGCCGACAAACTCGATACCCGGTATGTCATTTGTTACAGCGCTGCATTGATCATGATCCTCATTTGGAGAAGATATTTGATCAATATGACGAATCTAAAAGCATACATAATGTAAGTAGTGTAGACAGTGACAGACAGTTTTTTGTTTGTTTGAGTTTGTATCGTCAAAACGTTTAAGAGACAGCGTTCGTCCATCAAGTTTATAACCAACTTTGTAGGCAAATAGATGTTCAGAATTGATGGAGTACGATACAGTAAGACTAAAGGCGAAGCTATATTCAGTGATGGGAAAAGGAACATAGCCCCCACTTACGAGCTTTTGTCATCTGAAAGGTGGACAGCTTTTTTGTTCAACCCGTTCCCTTACTTTTTGGAGATTTGTCTTTATTTAAGAAACTTTTGCGTCCACTCTTAGAAATTCGGCAAGCTGCGAATTTTGTTGCAGAACAGGAACAAACCTACTGTTAGAGAACGGCCCAAGAAACTATAGACGGGTCAAAAGGTGACAATGGATTGGCGCGAAGACTGCTCGGTAGAATCCACTCAGTCAGGAAGATCGAATAGCTGAAGTTAACAAAATTTCCGAATAGGATGGCGGGCAGGCGTTGTAACATCTTGCACAGAGGAAGGCTGTCTGAAGAATTCGAAGTTCAAAGTGGCGTTCGGCAAGGCTGCATACTTTCTTTGTCTTGGTGTTTAGCGATGTGCTGAATGCGGCCTTATCAACAGGAAATGAAAGAATTCAATCTGAACTCAAGCACCTCGACTACGCCGATGACGTTTAAATTCTGTCGCACGAATAATGGACCTTCACCAAATGACAGCAAATGAGGAGAGGGATGCAAACGTCGTTAACTTGGCAAAATCAAGAATCATCAGCCTAGGACCGAACCCATCAACTCATATACGTATTGCTGGACAAATGGTTGAGGGAGTAAAGAGTTTCCAATATCTTGGGAGTACTGTCTCAACTGATGGCGGAACCTACCTGGCCATAAACCTATAGGGACAACTATACGAAGAACGAAAGTGGCAGTGGATTGGTCACACTCTCCGAAAGGGTGACAGGTCCATTGCTAACAACGCGATGCAATGGAATCCGCTTACCCCAGGTGGCAGGATACGCGGCGGTCCTAGGAATACGTGGCGCAGAACAGTGGAGAAGGAAGCACGGCAACTGGGAAAGAGTTGTTAAGAGCTAAGGCACATTTCTAGAAATCGCATACGATGACGCGTAGGCGTAGTAGAGGCCCTAGGACCCACAAGTGGATACAGGACATAAGTAAAGTAAGTAAGTAGGCGTTGTAAACCCTCTATGGCCCTACTGGTGTGACTATATTATGTATAAATGAGTAAGGAACTTTAATCTCAGTTTATTGTACTGCGGGATGACTAATTTTTCATAATCACACTCACATGTTTGGCCAAACAAGAATTCTAATAAAATTTACAAAAATATCAAACGACATTCATCTTAATAAACAAACAAACAAAAATGTTTGCTTACTCCATATGGACCACATGATTCATTCACCGGAATACGAGTATGCAATTAAAGTTACACGACATCCAGTCTCCGACTTTGTGATTAGAATTTTACCGGCCGGCATTTCTTATCGTTCCCCTACAATGAACTGCTCATACAATAGCCCTGATAAGACTCTCACAGAACACAATCGTTCATTTGATTAAACATTTTATCGCGAGTAGGTCAAGAAGAAGCGTACACGCCTAAGTACACTCGCGCCGCAAAGACGTTGATCTACATTTGGCCGTAGGTCATCCAAAGAGGTTATCAGCAAACTGATGAAGCCGAGTCTACCAAACATTTGTTTAGCAATGTTTTGATTACGTTTAATGTTGTTGATAACCATAATCAGGAAGAAGAAAACGATCACCATGGAATGCAACTTATAAATGAGCAATCTTCCAACTTACCACCTTACTATGCGAACTAAATGTTATCAAAGCAATTCGCGTATAGTTGAAACTCAAATCGAAATGGCTCAAGAGTTTCTTCACAAAATTTATCTCACTATGAAAATTCACTTTGCCAATGCTGGAGCTTGAATCGATTAAAAATATAATATCAACTTTTTTGCTTTTCATTTTTATCGTATCGACACTATGCCGGAAGACATCTTTCAAGTTGTTGGCGCGCGCTTTGAATATTGCATTTTCCATATTTCTCAATGGAAGACCGTCGATCACGGGACGCTGAAATTTATTTCCAACCGACGGATATGACGTCACGTCGATATCATTCTTAATATAATGTTTTCGAAAACCACTGCCACGTTGGCAAACTAATGCAATTAGAGTAACCAATAATATCGATTGGAGTGAATTCATTTTCTTTTAAAAACACCGACTGGCATAGTTTCGAACAAAAAGACGTTTTTCGGTTGTCGCCGATACCGCGTTGTGGTAGAAGATAACCTTTGTGACAATTTTAGACAAGAGACAGAAAATTCAATTGCGGACTATTGACGATCTGATCATAGACAATGGCCGAGTGGAACTGAATTGAAATTTAGAAAAATGTCGAAGAGACTCGTTAGAAATGTGGGGAAGCTATGCTCCGAAGATTGGCTCTGCCTTCTTCTGATAACAGCGGAGATGAAATGCGAATTCTCTCTCTTATGTGAGCGAAATTGCTTTGTGTTTATTGCATTAGATGTTTATGTTGTAAAATAGTTAATGCACTCAATGTTAGGCCTTTGTTTTTCAGATCTTTTGCGCACTGAATGAAAGTGTAGCATGAGACGAGTGCAGAAGCAAGAGATTTGTTTATAAAATTATGAACGCCTTTGTATTGTGTTGTGTGTCGTCTTGTTCGGAGTTTTGCAACACATTCGACCTATCTCTGAGTAGCGTGTTGCATCCTACTGCGTGCACGAATAAGCTGATTTTAATGCATGGCTCATTTCGCTAAAGAGTTGTTTTCGCCCCGGAGAATGCGTCCCATACACTGTCCCTTTCGTATGTGTACTTGTTAGAGTTGATTCCAACGAGCTGGAAAGAAAAAGAAGAATTGAAGTCTACGGATTGCTATATTTGTCTTGCTACTGGCTAGCAAGGTTTCATTGGCCAACTCTCCTGACTTTAATGGCTGCCGATGTTTGTACAAATACATATATCAAGCGATGGCAGGTTGGAAATAGAAGTTGCAGTTGTTCTCATCAGTCAGTTCCAGAACACTAAGTGAATGCTACTTCACGTTCACGCCATCCATCTTCAAGATACTTGACAGAAAGTCTAAACTCTGATTTCATATCATTCATGTTTGTGTGACAAATGAAGATTTCACTCTATACTTATTGCTTAGTTTTGAATCCAGCACGCAAATGATTGAAATACTAGGTCAGTTCGCGTACTTTTTGCACTTAAATTTGTAGATTGTCGAACTGTGAAGAGTGGGAGAAAATTCTCTTAGAGATTGGGCACGTTCGGAACTCTGGGCCTATTTTTTCAGGTAATACCTAACATATCGAACGGTTAATGAATATTTGACAGTTTTCACATTGACTTAAGAGGTAGGAAGAATTTTCTTACCTTCAAATTTAGTCCACTACGTCAAAAAGAAATGCCTCACTTTGTAGGCAAAACTGAATCTCTCGACCAATCAGAAGCGTTTGACTACCTAGTGCCTAGAATGCGGAAAGTGTTCATTATTATAAATTAATTAATCGGACATTAAGTTGAAAATGCACTAATTTGACAGTTTATACAAAGCAATTCATTGCACCCTTTCGCAGCAAGTAAACAGGTTTTTGTAAAATTTCATAAAAATTCACTGGTGCCTTGGAAGACCATCCATTTACTGTTGATCATTTCAAAGGGATGATTAGAAGGAAGAATAGCAGCTGGTAGACAACGCACAACGTGTATGCGAAACCTATGTGACTGGTGCAATATGTCCACCCAAGATATTTCCCGGACTGATACGTCTCGAGAAAATACCCAAAGGATGATAAGCAACCTCCTAAGGGGAGAGGCACTATAAGAAAAAGATATCTAGTTCCAAATAAATCGTTCCACTGGAGTTTTTTGATGAGATTGAAACTGTTACATTCTTAAAAAAAAACATAAAAATAACAAAAACTCCATTTTATGAGCCGCTTACCCTCCTAAGAAAGCGAATTTTTACGAAAAGCTGTTCGCGTACGGAAAATTTTGGTAGTTTTTCACAGAAAAAAACGGTCACGTGAGAGTAAGAAATTTGCCCATGCTACGAATTTTATTGCAAGAAATTTCTGAATATACCACAAGACACCTCGCTCAAAATCAACTTCTTATCCCTACCACGATGCAACTAACCCCTTCACTTATTCCATGAATGCTGATTCACTGCTTGGAAAATTTAAACTCCGCCCATTTTGGGGTAAAGACCTTGCAGGGCAAATATAAGACAACTACCCATTCCTAGTGTATATCGTCTATGGTTATGCTGTCTAATGTTTTGTTATGATTTATTGTTTATTTCGCCAGTAAGTGAAAAGTTGTAAGGTCGCCGCAAATAATATCAACAACAATTGTGAAGAAACACAGTCTAATAAATTTCCTTCGCATTGTATATTCTCCAGAAGTCTGTACACTTAATTGAATTAACTTGAAATACTGCATTCCCTTAAGGTTCTGTTCAGTTTGGACTTGAAACGACTTGCACAAAGGTAAGTCCTTGATGCTTGCTAGAAGCTTCTTCTTATGACTCATCTCATAGTCAATAGTGAATTGTTTTTAGCCTTTAGATATGTAACTTCAATGTCCGCCTTTGTTCTATATTTGTTCTAATTCAGAGATTAGATTTTTAATTCAATATTTCTTGTTTATAGGTTGAGGCAGGCATTCAAGTTGTAAATAAAATGGATGATGCTGACAGGGCACACATTATAAAGAACATTCCTGAGCTCATTCGGACAACAAAATACAAGGAACTAATCAATGGGTGCGAACATGGGCACCTACTATCGAAGGTTATGCGAAACCGGATTGAGGTGAGAGTTTTTTCTTTACATAAAGGAAGTTTTATCAGCAAAGAAGATCAAAGATTCTGCTAAATTGTTGGCACAGAGTTGTGCTCACTTGTTCAAATATGCCAAACCTAATAACTTATCTCTTTTTCAGTACCTTACAGATGCCGACGAAACTGAAAAACACAAGCAGCTTTTCATAAAGCTAACAAAACGTGGCCCAGATGCGTATAATAAATTAATCGAACTCACTAACGATCTTGGGTTCCAACAAGCCGCTTATATTCTAAAGGCTCCAAAACTTGACGATTCTAGGTACGTTTCAATGCACAATCGGTCTTCCAACAATACAGCACACAAACCTGAACCAGTAAGATCAAAGAACGTTGCGCTACCAGAAGGCTGTTATCCTTCAAAGGATAAAGTAGATGCAGAACTAACTCTTGTTCCGTTCACAAAAAAAATTCAATTGGAGAGACCTCTTACTGTGAAAAAATCGAAATACATTCACTTCGATCGAAATGTGGAGTGCTACTCAATGAAATCGAAAAATCGTGGTGTCTTCTTTATGGTGAACATAATTGACTTTCTCAATGGTACAGGAGAAAAACGTTCTGGCGCAGATAAAGACGCAGATGTTTTGCTGTACTTGTTTCAAGAAATGGGCTTTACTTGTTTTGCATATACAAACTTAAGGAGTGATGGATTTTTCGAAATCCTTGAGAAACTTCGCAGTTCCGAGTACTTGGCTCAGACAGAATCATTTGTAATGGCTTTAATGTCGCACGGTGAAATGGTTGATGATTTGCACGACCGTGTACAATTCCACGATGGGTCTATTGTGAAAGTAAGCAAAATTGAGGACTATCTGTCGAATAAAGTGTGTCCTAATTTAGTGAATAAGCCGAAGGTACTGATATTGCCTTTTTGTCGGTATGTATAAATTATTTGATCTGGTAAATGTGAATTAACTATTTCTCGCTTTAGTGGTGACGCACCAGACAAAGGAGTGCCCTATATACAAAGCGACAGCATTGGGCAAGGGCCGCTTCAATATATTCCAACTAAGTCTGATATGCTGGTTTGTTATGCATCTGTTAGAGGTTCGTTTTTAATTTTTTTCTTTATTTATTTAGTGGTTAATTGTTTTGCTTTCTTTTAGGCTATAAGTCATTACGAGATCCAGAGTCCGGTGCGTGGTATATACAAACATTTGCTGAGGTGCTGGCGGAGAAGGCTCACGATACTCACTTAGAAGACATGTTAAAGATAATTGGAAGGAAAATAGGTACATTACAGTCTGCAGAAGGATACTTACAAGTCCCCTCCTACTCCAACAATGGTTTCAATAAGCTTCTGTTCTTTAATCCTGGAGTTTATGAGTAGACGATACAAACATAGAATAAATTTAATCTTTTGACTACTAAAATTGAGTAGCAATACGGCAAAATTTCACTACCAAAACATTGGTAAAAAACTTTTTATTCTAACTCAAAGCAATCAGAAACAGAGAAAATACTAAAAAAATATGCATGTACACTTTTATACTAAGCGTAAATTCATTAAAAAAAATAAAAGAATTTAGTAAATAAAATGATAAATAGTTTTTAACTCTACCGAAGTTCTGAACTGGTCGCCCCTTCTTACTCTCTCGTATGCGCTCGCTTCTGTGGAAAGCTACGAAAATTCTCCGTACGTTAATAGACGTAAAAATTAACTGTTTTGGAAGGTACGCGAACACCCCTAATATCGACGGCAACCAATGTTTGTCAACATTCCGGCCGATATGTGTAGAAGAGTGGTAGAAAGTTAACTCCACGAATCAATCGCTGCAAATGTGTTTTCGGTGGTTATATGAAAAATATCGAATTCCATACTTAAATTAATCATGTGCGCTCTACCTGGAATAAATTTCAGCCTGATATCTTAATTATTCTGTGTTTTATTTAAAAATACAAAGAAAAACCTCGCTTACTTTTCATTAACGTAAGGCAAACGTAAGCAAAACATTTTCCTGCCCTCCAGCCATCCCTGTGTCTTAGAATACCCGTCTGTTTTTTGACAGTTCTATATTAATTTCGCCGACGACGGACAATTTGCAAGAAAACAAAAGTTCGTGTCGTATTTTTTCAAATAGAAATCCTTTTTACCAGACAAAGAAAGGCGAGAAAATATATTCTCAAAAATGGCATCATCATCTGAAATGGCTCAGAAATCCTGGGAACTGGAGAATAACGTAAAAACTCTACCATCGTGCGATGAAATATTTCGCTATGACGGCGATCAGCAGCGACAAATTCTTGATGCCAAACCCTGGGAGAAGGATCCACACTATTTCAAGGACATTAAGATTTCGGCACTGTCTCTTCTAAAAATGGTGATGCACGCTCGTTCAGGTGGCACTCTAGAAGTAATGGGATTGCTTTTAGGCAAAGTCGAGGACAACACCATGGTTTGTATTGCTCTTGTTTTTAACACTTCCACTGTCAGTTTGCAAGTCTCTTTGTCCTGTCCAAACATAGAAAATAGCAAAACTCATTAATGGTTTCTAAATTTCAGATCGTTATGGACGCATTTGCCTTGCCAGTCGAAGGCACTGAAACGCGTGTCAATGCCCAATCTCAGGCGTATGAATACATGTCGGCCTATATCGATTCGGCAAAGGAAGTTGGTCGCCTTGAGAATGCCATCGGATGGTATCACAGTCATCCTGGCTATGGCTGCTGGCTATCCGGCATCGATGTTTCAACACAAATGCTCAATCAGAATTTCCAAGAGCCTTTCGTGGCAATTGTCGTCGATCCCGTAAGAACTGTGTCCGCTGGTAAAGTGTGCCTCGGTGCATTTCGCACATATCCCAAGGGCTATAAGCCACCGAATGAGGAACCATCTGAATATCAGACGATTCCCCTGAATAAAATCGAAGATTTTGGCGTTCATTGCAAGCAATACTATCCGCTTGAGGTGAGCTATTTTAAGTCAGCCTTGGACAGGAAATTATTGGATTCATTGTGGAACAAATACTGGGTCAATACCCTAGGCAGTTCTGGATTGCTGACAAATACCGAATACACAACCGGGCAGATATTCGATTTGTCGGAAAAATTGGAACAAAGTGAGTCCAGCTTGGGTAGAGGACCCTTCGTTGTCTCGGGTAGGTAGACAACATTCCACTCAAGAAGGCCTTCAATTTATCCATGCAAATATTTTGTACATTTTAGGTGGCGACATAAACGAAAAGCGCACTGAAGATAAGCTCTCCAAAGCCACTAGGGACTGTAGCCGAGCTTCGATTGAACTGATCCACGGCCTGATGGCACAAATTGCTAAAGATAAACTCTTCAACAAAATTGGCATGAACAAATGAGTGTCATTAGATTAGTTATTCTTATTTTTTTCCTTTATAAACAAATAAATTACAATCACTAGATTCAAAAAACTTTAACAAATGGTTTGCCTATTCTGTAAGCGATCGAGCCGCGAACACGTTTGCCGCACAGTTGATCACCATAAGGCACAAGTGGCGGATTTCTGATTATTATTCCTCGTCTTTCTGGTGTCCATACCCTGAATTTGCAATAACGATCCTGTGGTATGCGTATGCCGACCCAACCGGCTGATGAAAGGAGAATATCTTCAACGGAAAATCTCAATTAGTAGTTCTCAAAACCAAAAAATCAATTGACTTACCACAAGTGGCTGCCTTATCAGATTCACCATAAATGAGGATTTCATCGGACGGCTGAAGGCCAGGCCACTTGCTCAAACGTTCCTTATCACCGACAGGTAAGCCAAACAGTTGACTACCCAAGTACTCAGCATAGACATCATCCGCATCGGCGGTCGGTGTAATAACCACAGGAAGATTGTGCGATGAATAAACTGGCAATCTAACGAAGAGTTTTAGTTGTAAAATAAATTTCAATTTGTCTCAACGCACCTTATTGATTCAATGTCCGCCTCTAGAAAGTCAATTCGACCGAGTCCAGCTAGGAAAAGTGTCATTTCAGGCTTAAGGCGAAAGCCTCGCGGTGCAATCATTTGTGAAGGAAAGATCTTAAGCAATTCTTCCGTAGTAAGGAGATTATGGATCTAAAAGGATTCACAATGTTTGAGAAATTCTTTAAAAGCGACTTATGCTATATTACCTGTTCAGGTTGCATCACCCCTGGTGTGTCAAAGCACCAGCGGGACGTTGCGTATTCTTTACTTTTCTCATCTAATGATAAAATTGGTTGTGTACCCGTGGCCATTGAGAAGCCATCATTGGGGTCTTTTCTGTCGATAATTGTTCGTCCTAAAAAAAAATCCACATGAATACGATGTTAGACCAAGGTCTAGAGTAAGTTACCAATGTGTCCGATTAGGGTGGCTGCTTTTATGTTGCCTGTCTCGTTGGCTTGATCTCGTCGGAGTTTATCTTCAGCCGCACGTTTGCCACGCTCTGAGAAGAGCCTTCGAAACCTGTGATAAACACGATAATCTGTTGGAAAAAAGGAAGGAGAAAGGTTTACATTGAAAAGTCCTGAAAATATGTCTACAAAATGAGATCGCGGAAAAACATTGGCCGTAGCAGCAGAGGCGATGCTGATATTTTCAAATCTGGCGGAAGGGAAGCACCTGTTAAAGCTCTGGTGACAAAACCTGGCAGAAACAGTAAAGGCTATGCTGGATCGAGTTCAAGGCGGGTTTTGTACCCCAAAACCAGGGGATAATTCTCATAACCTATTCTTTTGTAAGAAGTAGGGCTTCGAGCGAAGATGTCAGAAATTTCTGGCAGTGGGGCCAAACTAATCGTCGAATAGTGATAAGCTAAATTTACCTGAAGGTCGTTGAATAGGAAACTTGAGCATTTGTAGTGTTGTTCCTGGCCATGGACATGTTGTTGCCCTCTTCACCAGATCACTTGCCTCAACCTGCAATAAAAATTCATTGCCTCACATTACAGCATCATATCGTCTCTTAACTCACTTTACAATAATCAGAGTTCAATAAAATATTAAACAATGAACTCTTGCCAACATTTGTACAACCGACCAGATACACATCCCCCTTGTGCTCCCAGATCTTTTGCAATTGGGTTATTAGCTCTTCGATTCCGTATCCAGTTTTAGCTGATATCAAACTGACGTTCTTTATGTTCATCGCTTGTAGTCCTTTTTAAAATAAAATAAAATTATGTTTTCAATTGAAAAAGAAGAAACAAATCTTCCATCATACCACTCTTGACAATTTCATCCTTTAAACAACGTTTAATATGTTCCAAATAACCAGGTGTATCTCGGGGCAATAGATCAACTTTATTACCGACAACGAATACAGGTCGTTTATCGCCTAAGATTTTCTGCATACCCGGCCAAATTGAACAGGGAAAATCTAGAAGATCTACAATCAGCACAGCCAAGGCGAATTTATTCTTAATAGCCGATAAAGTTTGGATATAAGTCTCTGCTGTAACCTCTACATCTAGAGCGATGTTGTAGTGTTTAAGGAAGTGACATCGTTGGCAAATGATTTCCTTTAAAAAAGAATATAAATGCAATTTACTATAAGAGATCGTAAGAGAGATGTTAGTAGTGTTTATCAGACTGAATATAGTTCGGAACAAAGAAGAGATTTACTCAAAAAGCAGATTAATTGATGGGTGTTGATGCGTTTAGCTTGTATCAAACAACGTTTCCACTAAACTGTATGTTCATTCCTTCCGAGTATCCAAAAGGATACTGACACAAACCTTTAACTCATTATTAGTGCGTCCTCTAAAGATTTCCTTTGGAATGTAGCCTGGAATTCCCGAATTGGCACAGTGTAAATGAGCTCCACAACCATTGCATGGTACATTTGATGCCGGAATTGAAGGATCTTAACAAAAAATAAGAGATTTATTCCGTGGACTCACAGTAGACTTATAAAAAAAACCATACCAGCGGTGCCATACTTCGAATCGATTTCACCGTCCTCATCTAGGGCACTTTCATAGAACTCATAATCATTCATCCACTGTGGCGGTGGGTTAGAACTTATAGTTTCTTTTGAATACAAACTTTTATCATAATACTCTTCTTCTACATCTTTGTCCTCTGGAACTTCGACTTCGTCGTTTTTCTCTAACTCAAACGTCTTCAGTGATACGGGAAACGACCGAACCCCGATGTTTTCTAAATTCACTTGTTGCTTTTCCAGCTCTCGACGATCTTCGACGACTTTTTTCCGCTTGAATCCCAACAGAGGCTTCTGCTTCTCAAGATATGAGCTAAACAAAACTTTAGGTCTAGTTCTAGCCGGCAAATTGTCATAGGGATCGTAATCAACATCTTGCACTCGTGGATTTTTTCTCACTGCGTAACTCCTAACCGATTTGGTGCTTTGTATATTGCTGAGTATTTTGGTGAACTTGGAAAAGCGAATCATCTTTGATTTAATTTATTAATTTCGTTTTAAAGTTGATAATTCTCGTTTGATTTCACTTATGGTTGGTAATATGTCAAAATTTCTTAGCAGCTGATTGGAAAAACACGCATGGTGATGAGCGCCACCTAGTTCTAGATGATGATAAGAAAGTATTGAATTGTTTGTTATTTTTGAAAAGAAAATCGTTAGAGCTACCACTTGGGAATGTTTAGAACAATAAGCAACCAATTAGAAGTGGTGACTAATAATAGTACGTATTTAATTTGAGAGAGTGTTTTCATTTTCCACGGCCCCAATCGAACTATACCTGACATTTAACAGCCAAGGATCGTACGATGAAACTTCAGCATTCAGACTCAGGTGGCAAACACTATTATGAAACTCCTTAACGAAGGCTTTATCAAAGTCACTGTCGACTTTAATTGAGTACTTTTCTGCTTTTAGTTAGGTTATGTTAGGTTACGCTTGCAAACAGATACAGATAGATGCGGACACAGCTAGACTAACGACAGGTCCATTGTGAAAGCAAGGAATCTAAGCCTACCTCTTATATAGCTGCAAATTGTAAATACAGCACTAAATCAGGCAACAAAACAGAGATTATCAGCCCTATTAGAGAATCCGTCGTAATAACTACGAATCCGAATCCGACTCGCCGAATCTGCTCGTGTTCGCTATGTTTTTCTCGTGTAGGGGCTGGATTGAGAGCCGCTCGCTGTTGGCGAAAATTTTTGATTTTTTCGTGCTCGTTGGCTTCGATATTTGCCGTGAAGGGCCATGTTCGCGAACAAACCTCATTTTTGCTGTGAACACCGCCGAGTTCATATTGTAGAAACAACAACAACAACACGAAATGAATGCTCGTCAAATGTGTTCGTCGTGTAGGGGATAACGCAAACGAGCAAGTTCGGCGAGCATGTTCGTCGTTTCGGGATATCTTTACATTTATCCGTAGCAAAATGTCTTCTACGGCGAATTCTGTGATAGAACTTTCGTAATTCGTAGAAAATTTCCTATTACGATGGATTCTGTGATGGGGGCGTATTAGAACCATCTGACTGTGGTACTCGGCAGTGGGACCGAACTGGAGTAGATTTGATTATGCTGAATTACTTACTTACCTAAAGGGCTCCCGACCCTGGTAGATTCGTTGCCTTTCATCCTCTGCGGTCACGGGCACGCTGCTTCCAGATGTGAAGACCAAATTTGCTGGCATCCGCGACAGCTTGGTCTTTGTACCGGAGGTTCGGTGTTCTTCTCCGTCTCGAACCTGGGTACTGGGATTCAAAGATCCTCTTGGCTGGAGCATTGTTGTCCAATCACTCGATGTGGCCGACTCAATGTAGTCTACGTATCTTATCTTTTTTGATAATAATAAAGTAGTCTAATATCCCACGAACTATTTTTCGCTCAAAGGTGCCCAATATTTGCTCAGCTTTCTAACTTATCATACAGCTGATGTTTTGGAGGGAAATGTCTACTGACTGACCTAGGTACATTGTTCTATTCCAGAGAATTACTTGAATCGAAAAGACCTTTCCTTCTAGAGGAGGATTTCCGTATTTGATGCTCGGTACATTCCTTATTCCATAAAACACAAAATTTTTAGTATACTCAAATAAATAAAATAAATATTAGGCCATAAGCAGCCTATAGAGCGCCAAGGCGTAGTTTCTCACAGCTGTACGTGATATATTTGTGCACATAGAGAAGGGACCTATAGTTTTCTGCCGTATCCGAAAGGCAGAGAGTTTTTCGAGAATCTTTCTCATTTCTTGAACGTTTGTCAGACGCTCGGAAGAGGTGATGTCATGAAAAAGAACTTTCATGGTATTTTCCTTGATTCGAACTTGGAACCCTTTGCGCAGTAGTCCAACGCACTAACCACTGCGACACGTTACTACGTACTTTTCATATTATTAAGATTTTTAAAATTTCGTTGCTATGTCTAGTTGTTAAAAAAATGTTTAAAAAAACTTTTACACTTTAAACAAACAGTCCCACGCACCTGTTTCAAAGGAAAGCAGAAAACGAAACACCCTACTCCACTACATCCGTAGCAAAAAAAACAATAAAAATATTTCAATGAACCGTTATGTTGGATTTTTAATTGTCATTTTACATTTAAGCGTTGCGTTGATTGAGTACTTTCATCTCGAAGTATCTGCCGAATTTGTTCACTTTGGGGTTCCCTTTTTGTTTTGCTTTTCCCCTTTTTCCTTCAGCCGTGGGCTTGTTAGGGTGCTTAACCTTTTTTTTTTCTTTTCGTATTTTTCAACGTCCTTAAAGTTTTGCAATGGAACTCTCTGCTGACAACATTGAAGAACTGGCAATAGCCATGTCTGAGTAAGATTTGATTGTTCTTATATTTTTTGAATTTGAATAAATGGATGAACATTTTGACTTTTGAATTTTTGTTCTAGCAACCCTACGGCTGCCATGGGTGGCCTGGATGGTGTTGATTTTCAGAATAAATCGAATTTCTCGAATCTAGATGTTGATCAGGTTATATCCGAAGCGCAGGAGTGCCTATTTAATTCATCCATGGAACCAATCAGGTGAGAATGTGCTTTTATTGTGCGCACCAGCTTCTTGGTTAGAAAAAGTTGATTGTCAAGCCAATAGGACCCATCACATTCAAAAAATACTTGGAAATCTCGTTTCCATTTAACCATAATGCCTTTTGTTTTATTTCTTTTAGATCAGCGCGTTCATTCAATGATATCCTAGACGATATCTGCGAAATGGACAAAACCATCGGATTGGAGCAGTCGGATTCCAACACCACGAACTCTCAGCTGCCTAGCACACCGATGAGCGATCTACCAATAGGCTCACCGTCATTCTTTCACATGCCTGACATTGGCCTTCAGCAGGGCGACTACACACCCGAGTGTAGCTTTTCAAATCAAACAGATTTCCTTCAACCTCTGGGCCAGTGGCCAGAATATCTATCATCGCCACCATCTGCATTGAATAACATGCAAGAGATACCCCAGCTCGAGCCTGTACCTATACCCTCACCACCACCATCGCCCACACCACAGGAAACTCCAAATGAATTGCCAACAATCAATGTCAACTTAAACCTTCAGGAACCACAATATGCCTCAGCCTCAACACCCGTTGTCCCGATGCAACTTTATAATCATTTTCATTTCAATTTTCCCCCATCCATGGCGCATCCGCATTTTGTACAACAGAGCGATAATTCCAACCCTGCTCCGCAATTCTTTTCTCCCATGGAAAAGAATATAAATTTCGTGATGCTAGAACAGCCGCCAACAGTTCCTCCAAAGAAACGTACACGTGTTCAGAACCAACAGCCGCCTCCACCGCAGCCGACACATTGCTTCGACTGGGCCAGAGTTGTTCCACGAAAAACATTTGTTCAGCCCTCTGAAGTGATGATTTTGCGACCATTGCGTACTCGTAAGGTGATGTCATCTCGTCCAAGTTTCGATCTTGCATCTTACTTCGATACAAGTGCCATTACGATCCCAATGATAAGCGAAAGACCACGTTGCAAGAATGCAAATCGTCGCAAACAAAAGTTACGAACCATTCCAGGCGCTGATAATCTTATGTTTGAAGTTCAACTACAGCCCGTCGGCGTGGCCAAAGATAATGAAAATGGAACTGGAACAGGAAATGAATTCATCGACATGAATAACAACAATAATAACGGTGATAATCTATATTCCGAGACAGAAATCCCGGAATTAGATGAGATTTTCAAGCGTAAACGTCGAGGTCTCACCACCCGACGTAATCCACAACCACAAGAGCGCACTAAGACTCCAACATCGTCTCCTTCGACGGAAGAGGAGGAGAAAGAAGTGATAGCTGTGCTACCACTTGTACAACCACCAACCCAGGTGTTTGAATCAAATTCCGACGTGGACTCGGATGATGCTCCACTGACGGCGGTTAAGTCAATGAAATGCCAAAACTGTCGAAAGCTTTTTAAAACCTGTCGCTCGTTGACTATTCATTCGAAGCGTTGCAACACTATTCGTCACGCCGAAGATGTGTCTGATGTTCCTCAAATTCGATCGACTCGATCATCGTCTATGCAGAGTACAAGCAGTAAAGAAAATATCGACATAAAAAGGACAGATGATAGCCTTCCAATGGGACAGAGGTTGAGCGTTCGACCGCTTACACGTTCGCAGACAAAAGCTGCAAAGCGTAAAGCTCCGACATCCACCGCAGATAGTGGTCCAGTCAAGAAACGGTTCTAATATTTTACTTCTATATTATTCTTTCAAATTTGTTTAATATTTTTTTCCTCTTATTTTATTTATAAATGTTTAAATAGCTAAAATGCTCTATTTGTGGTCTTAGGCTGAGCTATGGAAAAAAAATAACAAAAACAAAAAGAAAACTAATTTCTTGAGCAATTAGACGGGCGTGTTTTCTTTCAAAATTTGATTCTCCTTTTTAATTGTTTTCAGTTTCAGCCGATGGAATGCGCCAATGCCAAAAGAATGTGTTATTTGTCCGCAAAATAGTCAGACACATTGGCATTCGCACAGAAATGTATTGTCTTTCTTAATTTTGAGGAATAAAAAATAACCGTTAGGAGCCAGGTTAGTGAGTCGATAAGCACTTATGAGCGACAACCTTCATTACGTTCTGGAAAGAGAAGTATCGCGCCGTCAGTGACTGCCTGACAAGTAGGTTCTTTAGATCTCCATCTTTGCGTTGTTACTTATCACGATTCTAGTGATTGCATAATGACCGGCAACAATAGTACAACTCTGTTGCAATAAAACACTCGTGATTCAACCAAAAACTAACATATTTTCTTTATTGGAATGAAAATGTACAAGTACAGCAACGATAGAGGGAAATAATAGGTTTTAAAGGAACGATTACACACAACAAGACGGGGAACTATTAATACTTTGCCACCAATAGATACGCAGTATCTGATTCTTAACGCACCAAATCTTCTGGATTGAACATGCCCTGCAAAAAAATAAAATAAAAATTAATACAAACTTCAACTAGTACACCCTTTAACTGTTTACCCTAGCACGACGGAGAATCGAGTCCTTGCTGGCATCATATGGATGATCCTTTGAGGGAATTTCCAGCACAGCTGGAATGGGCGATGTATGCGCATCGATCACATGACGAATCAGCTCCGCATAGTTCTGATTGATGAGTATGATATCGATGTCGTCACGCTTAAGGAAACGCTTGAAGCAATCCTCAATCTCGCTGACTGGTGTGTCTGTTAAAATCAATGAAATTTACGTCTAGGAATCAAAAACTTAAAGCCTAGACTTACTCTTGTCAACGACCATGAAATTGGGGTGACGATTCTTGTTGATTTCTCCCACGCCTCCGAGTAAGAAGCCAACACAGGTGTCCTGCAATGAAAAAAAACGAGTTTAGTTTTGGCCAAAAGAACAAGTCAATTGGAATTTACCTCGTCTCCAATTACGGAGATTAGTTTTCCCTTCATTGCCGAGTGTAGAGCCATTTTTGTGAAAAGTTTTTGTATGGAATTTTATAAAAAATCAATTGCGAGACGACACAAAAAAAGAATAGATATAAAAATTTTCACTTAAAGTCAGCTGACACCTGTCAAAATCTTGTGATAGACGTTGTGCCATCTACCAACTGGGAGTGGTGCCAAACTGCAATTGAATTAAATTGAAATCTATGTATTAAAATATATTAGGCTATTTTTTAAAGATTTTTAAAAAAAAAAGATACATTTAACTTATCCTCTACTGTGCCGTGCCATGTTTGAGCGGATTCCACTACTTCAGCAGATAGCGGAAACCTCATCACCTTATCCGAAGAAGCTCTCATTTTTGCAAAGAACGTCATCTGTCAATACTGCTATCTCCGAACGCAAGATAAATACCTCAATATTTGTCAGAATCGGTTGGTGGTTTTGATATAACATAAATTCCACTTCATTGATTCGCATAATGTTTGGCATTAAATCAGCAAGCATTATGGCATATCCTATTACTAGGACTTTACTTTAAACTACGATCTTTTACTTCTATTACTACTTCCTTCTGCCGCGAATTGATGACTGAGTTTGGATAACAAATGGTTTAAGCATGATGGTACAACGGCAATAATAGAATCAGCGACCAGCCGTTTGATCTTATGTTTATTAGAACCGACCCTCTGCTCCCACCTTAAATAAATGTTTCTCCTACCCACCTACACTGCGTTTCTCTGAGTTCATTGTGAATACATCACAAATTTCGTCTGTCACTTGTCAATAATCGTTTGTGAATTTGTTTACAAAAATTCCTCTCGGTGGAATTAATTTCTTTCTATTTTGCACCATAAACTACAAATATTTGCAAGAATGAATCCCTTAACGTAAGTAGCTCCTTATTGCATACCTTCCCTGCATAAAATAATCTCTTAACATCCTACAGGAACATGAAAAACGTCCTAAAGCTCAGCGAGCGAGACTTGCAGCATAGTGGCAAGTCCTCCTGGCACGATATGTACCGCGGCTCCGCGTGGATATTCGTCGGAGGAATGCCCTTCGACCTCACAGAAGGCGACATTATAGCAGTCTTCTCCCAATATGGTGAAATAGTCAATATAAATTTGGTTCGCGACAAGGCTTCCGGCAAGTCCAAGGGATTTTGCTTCATTTGCTACGAGGATCAACGCTCGACCATTCTAGCGGTCGACAATCTGAATGGAATCAAGGTAAGTCTACCTCTTAAAGTTATCACCTAACTAAATGCTATGTATCCTCTTAGATCCTAAATAGGACACTTAGGGTAGATCATGTGGCAGATTATAAACCGCCGAAGGATAACGAGAAAACCGACGAGGAAACTAGGCGACTGTACATGGAAGGATGTGCTCCGAAGCCACAAATAGCCGAGGAGAACATCAAGCGTGAGGATAGCAGTAGTCTGCAGCGAGCTGTGAAGCTAGAATCTGATGGAATTAAAGTGAAAAAGGAAAAGAAGACCAAGAAGGAGAAGAAGCCAAAGAAAGAGAAGAAGGAAAAGAAGTCTAAGAAAAAGAAGAAGAAGAAAAAGGTTGAGAGCAGCTCTTCCGAGGAGAGCTCTTCAGATGAGGACTCGTCGTCAGACAGCGAAGAATCCGAAGTTGAGACGAAGAGGAGCAAGCATCGCAGCAAAAGTCCGCAGAGAAAAAAACAGGAAGCAAGGCCAAGCGATAGAGACCGCAATGATAACCGCAGGGAGAGAAGGAGAAGTCGAAGCCGAAGTCGCGATATCGAGCGTAGGAGGAGAAGCCGATCAAGATGATTCATTTTCTGATTCCAGAATGCATTTTACAATTGAATAAAGTTTACAATGTTGATTTCATAAAAAAAATGTTTCCTTTCAAAGGTGCCTTGTGCACATGCACCTTGTACCCATTTTCATTGAGTTTCTTGTAAGCGAAACTAGATGCTGCGTCCCAACAAACTCGAAGACTCCAAGAGCAACTGTAGCACAATAAACACTTTGAATATAGCATCCATTGTGCTCTAAAATTTGAACTTTAAATCAATTTCGGTTAAAATTTCAAAACTAAACGTTTTGTTTCAAAATTTTTCTATTGTTCCAAAATAAAATAAAACAGATCATGCCGCCGGGAGCCATTGAAGAGCTATCAACTGAAATGTGCTTCGGACTAATAGCCGACGAAGTATACAAGAAATTTTTTGTAAATTTTGTTTTAAACTAATTTCGCTATGCTATGCAGGAGACAACAACTGGCTTTTTGCTTGCAGCCTTGGGTGAAGTTGAGAGTAGCTCCAAAAATAGAAACTATTACGTTGTGGATCAAAGTAAGCACATACATATGTATTTATGTACATATATTTTTTGTTTATCCTTTTTTTCTAGAAACGCCATATATAGTCCTTATAGATTATTTCAACAAGCTCTATTCGAAGAAAAATATTGCAATCCTTATACTTTCTTCGGTTGTAGCGGAAAAATTGGAATTTCATATGCAAACAAAAACCAAGATCCTGCCAATTATTGTACAAATACCCTCAAAGGAAACATTGCCATCTATAAGCAATGAAAATCTTCAAAGAGAAAGTCTGGCAGATGTGGTGGCTGATAGTAAACGCAAATGAGTTGCTCGCCGGTAAACAACTTTTATAGGCAGAGTCATGTGCTACTAGATGGCGCTAATGGTTTTATGGCTTAAAGCTTTGGCGTAGCTCTCGTAAGTCATGAGCCCAGGAGGAACGTTCACACGCTCTTGCATCGGCATGCACAATAGAATGAAATAAATTTAATTAAATAAATGAATGAATTTCTGAATACAAATTTTGTAAAAAAAACTCGCGTCATGGCGACTTAAAGTACTGAAGGAATTACACTAGGTCTGTTTCCGTACATTCTGCACTAAATTTTCTAAGAAAGTGGGTAAAATTCTCCCAGAAAAAGACAAATCTGGAAAAAAAAGTATGGGAACGGTTGCCAGCAACAACAACGCAACCATTTGACAGAACTCATACTTTTTCTCATGGGGAAATTTCTTACTCTCACGTGATATCCTTCTTCTGCCAAAAACTACGAAGCTTTGACGTACGGGAACAGGAATTCGCTATTTTTCGTCGAATTTCGTAGATTTTCGTAGTTTTAGTCAGTACCGGCAACAGATGGCTCATCGGTTCAAAATCAGTTTCTTTTGTGTGCTGGAACACAACAACATAGAGGAGAACAAGCGAGCCGATGAACCTGTTTGGCCATTGTACCTATAAATGTCAGTAGTCGCACAATATTTGTATTCATTGCACCTTGTGTAGCTAAAGCATCGGAGCAGCTTGAAGTAAATGAGCACGTTTTTAACTCTAGGCATACTTTTTGATGCAATGCCTAACATATGGAACGGCAAAGGCATTTTTTACAGTTTCCATATTTACTTAAAAGATAGGGATAATTTTCTTACCTTCAAATCCAGTCCACTAGCTCAAAAAGAAATGCCTTACTTTGTAGTCAAAGCTGAATCTCTCGACCAATCAGAGACGTTTGACTACCAAGTGCCTAGAATGCGGAACGTGCCCAATGTCTCAACAAAAGTTTCAGGTAGGTTCAGTGTCAAACTGTCACTGTCAATTTATTCAGTAAACACAACTTTTTCATCATGGTAAAGTACACGATCGAGCACCGTCTACAAATTAAAAAATTTTCTACCGAAACTCGGAGTCGGTGATCGCAACTTTAAGAGAGTTATCTCCAATATTCGGTCGTAATTCTCGCCCTAGTAGACAAGCAATAACAAGTTTAGTGCACAAATTTGAGTCCACATATTCGTTGTGTGATATTGCCGTTTCAGTGAGACAACGGGTTGGTCGAAGTGTCGAAAATATTGCTGCCGTTCAGGCGTCCGTAGAAAACGATCCGAATCAGTCAAATCCACGGCGCTCGTTCTCAAGAATTGGGCATCGCTCAGACCACATTACGGCAGATTTTGCGTAAGGATCAGATCAAGCTGATTTTATTTTATTTTTGGTCCGAATTGGAAGATATGGACTTGGACGACATGTGGTTTCAACAGAATGGTGCCAAACAGCACACATCGATATATTGAAGAGCAAGTATGGGGAGCGTGTTATCTCAAGAAATGGGCCAGTCGATTGGCCTCCTCGTTCGTGCGATTTAACGCCACTTGACTATTTTCTGTGGGTCCAACGAATCGACCGCTGCAAACGTGCCCGCGGTGGCCATATGAACGAAGCCGAGTTCCGTTCATAAATGATTTGATTGTACTTCAAGCAGATGGTAAAGTTTTTGAAATATCTCAAATGGTTAGGTTTTTATTTGAAAAAAAGTTGCCAAGTCCTTATTGGAAAACCCTAGTTCTGCTGGCATATTTTCGTGTTCGGAAAATCCGGTACATACTATGGTCTCGCCATATGGTTTCCTACCTCCCATCTCAGAGCGATTGCAAATGATTCATATGTTTTTGAAAATAAAAATACAAACATTTTTTTTCTCATTTTTATTGTAAAATAATTTTAAAACATCGTAACTAACAATTCTTTGTCATAGTATCTTTTCATTATTTACTAGTTGCCGTAGGTGCTTGCCTATTTCCACGTATTTTATTCTTTTTCTTTTACATCTTTTACATCTTTTACGGATGTTTCCTAATAACCAATTAAGTTTCTCTTAAATGAACATTACTTATTAAATAAAACAAAAAGAAAATAATAGATATATATATTTTTTTAAACACTATTACTTAATTTGTTTCTTTAGCTTGTAAACTAAGTCTCTGTATTTTGTGTTTTTATGCTTTTCGTTTCTTTTTTTTAAATTTATTATAAAATAATAACTAATCGAGTATACAGTTAATAAAACTTATTCACTAATTCATCAGTTAATCATACAAAAACTAAATTAATACATTTGTTTATATTTTCGCTTTTCTTTTTGGAAAAAATCAACTAGTTTTACATATGTGTATATATATATTTTGTTTTTCTTTTTTTTTTTTTCGTTTCTCTAAACCACAATAAATTTGCTAATATATATATTTTTTTATTTTTTATTTTCAGATTTAATTTGTTTAGTTAGTTTGCAGTTTTTGTTTAATTTTTTGTTTTCTTATTTACATTTATTTAATTTGTTTTATTTTATTGACAAATACGGTTTATTTATTTATTTTTAACTGGTTTTTAGTTGATAAAATATTTACTTTTTCGGCTAAATTTTTTCTAATATTTTCTTCTTTTTCTAATAACTAATTCTTTGCTTTCATTTAATTGTTTTTTTCTTTCTTACTTATGTCCTAAAAAATGTTAACTTTCTATTTCACAATTTCATATATCTTCGGTTTTATTTTTCCATTTCATGAATTTTTCTTTTACCTTGCTAAATATTTACTATTTCTTTTTGTATTCATCGATTCTTTTGGTTTTTATAAATATTACGATGAAAATTAAACTTTTAATGAATTACTAGGTTTTTGTTTTGTTTGTTTTTTTATTTTATTGGTTAAATGTAGATTCTAGAATGTAATTTTACATAGTATTTTATTTTTCTTTTATTACCTTGTTTATACAAAGTAAGGTTTAAATTATTTCTCTATACATACATTATATTGTTGTATTTGGCAGTTTTTAATTTTTTAAATTTTTTTTTTTCTGGCTTGTTTTTTTGTAAGAATTTAACGAAAAAACTTATGAATACTTGATAAGTAAATTAATGGTAAGATATTTAAGAAAGTAAAAATAATAAAATTGAAGTTTTTGGTTTCAAAATTTTGATTTGAAAAATAAGTTGTTAATGGGCACGTTCCGAACTCTAGGCCTACTTTTCGAAGTAAAGCCTAACATAACATGGAACGGCAAACGAATTTTTGACAGTTTACACATTGACTTAAAAGCTAGGGAGAATTTTCGTACCTCAAATCCAGTCGACTACCTCAAAAAGAAATTCCTTACTTTGCAGTCAAAACTGAAGGTCTCGACCAGTCAGAAACGTTTGACTACCTAGTTCCTAGCATGCGGAACATGCCCAATTTATATGCGAGACATGGTGCACAATTTTCCAGGGTTGTCAAGGAGTGACATATAATACTCCGATGCATAAGCAAGTCTACAATCGTGTATGTAGAGAAGTGTTTGCTGTTATGTTTGAATGAGAACACTGCTTCAAACATACACTCAACGTCGAACTAGGAGGTCTCTGTATCCTCTAAAATTGATCACGTGATCACGCCTCTATACCCTCTGTGGATAACCTATATAATCGAGTACTTCGTTGACTATCAATCACCTACTGTTCGTCGATTTTGAAAAGGGCTTTGATAGAAGAGATATATAAAGATCAAGTTTCAAGTTTTCCAAAATGCCAACCAAACAAAGTAGTGAACTTGCCAAAGAGTCCTCTTGTTTCTATAACGAGTATTTGCTATGGAAGATGGCTCAAAAGTCATCATTAGATTTTTTGCAAATGGCTGTAAATGTCAGTTCTGTTTTGACATTTGTGAAGTAAACAGATTTAAAATACATGTCAACAAGGCATTAATCACTATACTTCTACAGAACGCGGAAAAAATTGTTTCGATTTCTTTTGCTGAGTAACCAAAATTTTGCTCAATCATTTGTTTTAACTACGATTTGAACTTGTCGGTAAGATTGCCTACTTTAACCGTTTCAAATTTCTTTTTATAGGGTGTTTTGTAAGCGTTGAGTCTATCTAAACAACCCTCAGACTCTTGAAGGAATATCCTCATATGTCGGTGAAAGATCGGGCAAGAGTGATGGAAAATTCCATAAATCGAGCCCGAATGGTGGCGGCCTCTTACCCGATATCATTTTCGAAAAACATTTAAGATATCAAATAAACATAATCCAAAAGCAGAACCAATGTTTTTAATTAATAAAAAACTACAGCCAAAGATCAACAGATGACAACTTCTGCGCCACCTCGTGGACTTTGACATGTTTAACCACGCCCACTTAAGAAGCATTTGCTTTATAAATTTAAATCAGGACTTATGTTTTTTGGCCAAACCCTTTTGTCCTTAAATAGGTAAAAAGAAAAAAATAGTAAAAGGAAAAAAAGATTAAAAGGAAAACTTATTTATCTTAAAAAAAATATGTGCGTTTCACAGTAAGTTTTTTAAAAACTACATTTAAGCTACAGAGAGATACATGAAGTTTACATTGAACGTATGATATTATTTTCAGTTTAAATTTATGGAATAATATATATATAAAAAAAAAGGATTTTTAGAATTGTAAAAAAACTGAGATCTAGGATTTCCTATAAGATTTTTATCCTCGTCTATATTTTGGTAAAAAAATGTTTTTATTTTTTTTTGTTTTTAATTTACTGTGCGTGGTTTTAGGAGAAACTAATTTTGTAAAATCAATTTTTAATTGAACCGTCTTTTTATTCTTTTAATTTAATTACGAATTAACTGCTTATTAACATTTTTTTATTTTTACTTACTTCAACTTACTTCCATTCATCGTTCCATTTTTTTTTTTAATTTCATATTTTCCAATTTTTTTTTGTTTTTTTCTTTTTTTTAATTTTTTTTTTGTGTTGGTTCTCGTACTTATTTCTCTTTCGCTCCTCTAAAACAATCGTTCTAGATATTTTATAACAAACGCGTAATAACTCTCAGACATTAAAACACAGGCACTCATTCCCATTGCACATAATATAGGAGGAATTAAGAATACGAATTTTGTACAGTTAAACTGCTATTGAGGCGGACGACAACGACCGGCCGATGTTCCCGAAAAATCAATGGACTTTTGTTCGATAATAGGAATTCGATCATCGTAAAGTGTTGGTGCCTGTAGAATGATACCAGCCGTACCGGCTAATACGGCCAATGTAAATATCCAGAGGAACAACCTGTCGAGGACCATTGCGACATATTTCCAATCCTCTTTGACCTGAAATTAAGTAAGAGCTAAAATTAAAAACTTGAATATTCCGCCACTGTAGATCATAATGTATGATGAATGCAAATCTGTCTCAAAAGACTGCAAGGTGTCAACAGAGAAGAGTCGAAGTGGCAGTGAAGCGGTTGCTAACAAGGAGCCTTACACTACTAAAAAAATGAGAGCGACTTGGATACTTTTGATTCGACTTGTTTCCATCGGAATAGCTTCCTAGCCAGGATCACTGCAAAACATTAAGCTTCAGGGGTGATTGAGATGATAACACCTTCTCGGCTAAATATGACCAGCAAGTATTCTTAGCGTTAGCAACAGAACATATGAGTAGTCCCAACTTCCCACAGTTCCTTATGAGGTTCCAAGGCCACACCGGCAGCATTTAAGTCTTGTTCTCGCTTAATCGCAGACGAAGGATAGAATCATAGAACGCACACTACTAAATTAAAAATGGAAAAACATGAGAATCTGGCAACAGGCGACAACATAGACCATAGATGAACTATGTAAGCTAGACAGCTCAGCAACCAGCGAATGGGCGAACCGCAATCATTTTTAGCACATTTAAAGGCAAACAATTGATAAATTTTATTATTCCCAAAGAAGAGAACCTTATTTATCTATCGTTTTATAGAAAAAAAGTTGAATAGTAATTAATTTCTGGGAAGAAATCATCAATTCGCTGATTTTTCCGCGAATAGACGAATACTTTTTGCGAACTGTCAAATTTTATTCACATTCCACTGATATAAAACGCAATCCACAGTCGCGCTACCAAAAGAGATTTTAACCTCACAAACAGGCGAAGCTTAAATTGACTGATTTGGAAATAAATGTGTGTGACCAAGTCTTAACTACAAACGTACAAAATGTACGCACAGAATCTACAAAATGGCCGCACAATGTAGTGTTAACTACAAACTTGTGTGTGAGCTCCCATTTGATTTGCTGGAACATCAGAATACAATCAAAAAAGTGGGGGTTTTTAACTTGAGGGAGCGAGTCTGTCAAAAAAAAGGTAGAAATGGGAGCACTGGTACTCAAGCTGTCAGCCTTTGCAATACAGCTTAGCCATTTTGTTTGGGCAGTTAAACTGCAACTGTCTATAGTTAGAGAGACAGATGGGTAGACAAAAATATAAATATGCAAGACCCATACATCTTTGACTCCTTCTAAAATAATACTTAATCTCAATAAGTTCAACAAAAAAAATAGACGCATTCAATTAACTAGACTCGTCAATTTTGTACAAAATCCTTTCCAATTGCAATCCATTACCCGGCTACGGAAATCGTTTCTTCCCTGTTAATTTTATTATTTTTCAAATCGATTTACACCCAGTGAACGAAAAAATAATAAACACAAATCACCCGTTTTTGTTTATTTTTTTTGCCCCCCAAATCCTTACCTTAGTTGAATCCTCTTGCATTTTTGTATGCTCCGCAATGAATCGTACACAGAAACAGCTTCGATGCACTCTCGGTGGACACTTCGAATGGGAGAATGCTGGATTATTGATTATAGGACTCTTAATGCCCGTAGGTGGTCCCATGTCTAAATCGGGAACGGCAGTTAAATCATCCGATCCAGATTGTGGCAGCGTTGGAATTGGCCCATGTATTTGACAACTGCCACCAAATGGTCCAGTACCGGTTAAGCTGCAAAAAGCAACGCTATATAGATGACGAAAAAAAAAAGAAAAGAAGAAATAACCCAAAATGAAGTCGAAAAAACCTGTCTACGAAAAAAAAAAAACCTTTCTCTTGCCCGCAGTACGTTCGAAATTCAATATCGAAAAATCGAAATCAACTTGATTAGTGTGTAAAGAGAAGGAATTTTTTTTTTCTTTTTCGAAAAATTTGTTTGTGTTGTGTATACAAGGATGCAAAAAAAAAAAAACTTATTTCCGATTGGATGGAGCTAGCATATATGCACGTACCTGGATGGTGACAAATCCTCTTTTGACGGCGTTCGACTGTATGCCGTTGGACTATGGTCGAGATTCGTTGTCGAGTAGTATGGATAGAAACAGGCGTGAGTATCCTTCAGAAGTAATTTACTGGAAATGTGTCACAAAAAAAGGAGAGGAAATTCAACCATTTGAATGTTTACTTATGATGGAGTGGTTAAGTGTTGTACTAACCTTGTTTCAAAGTTGTATTTTGGCCGTTTGATGAATAAAAATTTGGGCAGGAAATTGATGAACACTCGTTTTACCCATGGCGCCATTCGATGCGTTTGTGGCGACCGGAAATGGACATTGAGTACGACCACTGTGACGCATATACTGTAAGAATAGAAACAAAATGAAAACCGAAAAAACATTTAGATTGGGCAATTCAGTCAATAGTGTGATTGCTGTTCTCTGTTTGGAATTAATTTATGGTGTACAAGGTTCGGGATGCAGTGCTGTCAGTTTGTTTAAAGGAAATCTGTTAGGACCCTTTTCACTCTGTCTTAGTGAGACCTGCCTTTACTAAATTGTATTTTGGAGTCGATTAGGACCCATTGGTTCTACATGGATGGATATCACAGGCCATACAGTGGTGCATTGTATGCTCATTCTTCCCCGAATTTTTCAGAAGGATTCACTTTTAAGGCCCAGTAGGTATATAAAGAATGTATGGCCAGCAGTAAACAAGTCCACCTACTTAAAAGCTCTCACTAAAGTGCAAAGACTAGCGTGCATTGGTGCCACAAGTGCAATGAGAACCACTCCAACTGCGTTGCCTTGAGGCTATTCTCAACCTGTCTCCGCTAGACATTTACACGAGATCAACGGCAGCCATAGTGCCTTAAGAATAAGCCAGACTGCGTGCTGGAAGTCAAATGCGATAGGGCACGCGACTATCCGTGGAAGATTTTTCTGCCATGCAGCCACAACAGACTACATTACGCCTTACCAAAATACCAGCTTACCCTAGCAGAGAAGAGTGGAAAGACAGCCTTATACCAAATCCAAATCAAAAATGGACACCGGTGTATAATCCATAATTTTCTCCGAATCTCTGGGAATATCCAGATCTATACGAATCCCAGACCACAGCAGTGTTTTCCAAGCGGATGTCCTGGCAGTGACAACAGCGGTCCGTAAGTCTGTCGTAAGAACAATACCGCCAGAAGGTATCACTTTCTTTATCTACACCCAGGCGTGAAGTACTGTCGCGAAGAGCTTAAGGTTCTTGGAACACAGCAAAAGGTTCTGTTCTACTGGGCCCCTGGGCATAAGGGCGTCCCAGGAGATGAAAAGGCAGATGAATTAGCAAAGAAAAGCTTCATCGGACCCACTAGAACTGACTAACCCCTCCATAAGCACCCCGCCCTATGTCCCCTCGAAACTTGCAAATTATGGCCAACTTTTAACAAAGCAAGGACCGAGAGACTTATATGTAAGGACAGACGATCACTGTCCATGCTTGTGAGGATACTCACGGGCCACAACACTCTTCGGTACAACCTAAAGAAACTACGTCGGACGGAAGAAGAACTCAGCAGAGGATGCGGCGATGAGGATGTTGTAGAGGACACTACCCACTTCCTCACCCTCTAAACACTAAGTCCACTGCCCGATGTATACAATACCTTGCTATCCGATTCGAAGGCCATGTCCTTAATTCAGTATTGGATTTCTTTCTCAAACAAACTATAACATTACTTGAGTCCACAAACATCTTTAGCTAGTCCACATTCTTATCCTAATCGCCAATCAAATTTACTTCAGCTGTTCCTGTACAACACTTCCATCATCTACATTACACTAATCATCTGCCAATCAATTTGTAATTTCAATACAAAAATCTTTTTCAATACAAAAGCCATTTGTTCCATTAGGACAAGAGCAGAACATTAGGATCATTGGCAACGCACTTGAGCCACCGAAAAACCCCCAGAAAACATACACACGTGTGCTTTTCCAACCAAGACCGCCCCAAAAGAGTGCTACGCAAACAGACATTTAGATCAAGAACAATCGCTTGGTCAATTCGATGTCCTTAAAGAGGATATCATTGTCAATTATGACGAGTATACATATGTATAGCATACTCATGGCTCATCGATTTCGACTGCACTTGATGGATTTTCGATTCGGTTATTGAAATTTTTAATTTTGTGTGCTAAACCTCTTCCGATTCTAAACACAGCCGAGGATATGCCAAACCAAAAGCGCTTGATTCAATTAATTTAGAAACCGATTCAATGGGGTAAATTCCAATCGGGGTTTAGCAACATCTGACTGCATTACATCCTGCGGCATTGCCTTGACGATGGCATCTGTATAACGTTTTCGGAGGAAAAAAAGGAAGGAATTTTAATTCAATTTTATACGGAAGTATACTCAACCTCGCATGCTATTGATCCTAACATTTACAAAAGGATATGCAAGTCTATCCATTCATAGTGATGCATCCTTGTTTGGCTGCTCTCAGTCAGAGAGACTGTGTACTACATCAAGTGTGGTGGCGCATGTGTGCCACTAATTTCGCCAGGCAGAATGTCGGCCATAAAGCCCTTTTCCTAATGAATTGCATAATGAACTGACAAAACTGTTTCATTAATAATTTATTAGACAGTGAATGTGGATATCGTCATAACCTCAATGCATTGCAAATTGAATTAGGACGATAGAAGCATCATCTGCCCATAAAATTCCATTAAAACATCGTCATCATCATCATCTCATGATGGTGGGTAGTGAATTGGGACCATAAAACGTAACAGTCTGTATGAGAAGTGTGGAACTTGATCCCTTGATAGACTGATAGAATGTGTACGACTAGGCTTATACCTAGACTTGTAGATTGTAGTAGAAGTTGATGATGCTAGGAGGAGTAATTTCCAGCATTTAGTATAATATTACAGGCGGTGTTCCTCAAGGCTCTGTACTAGATTCGGTACTGTGGAAACCAGAGTTGAAATATTTTGGCATTACTATTGAATCGAGACGAACCTTTAGAGCAATATCTGCAGCATACAGCTGAGAGCGCTGCGAAGACAACAACTCTTCTTGTAAGAATTGTGCCACATATTGGAGTCTCAAAGCAGAAGAAGAGACTGTGCCTAGCAAGAGATGCGACATCGATGATGTTCTACGGCTCCTGCCTGAATATGAACTACTGCCATGAACAAGAAGTCGGATAGATGGAATCCGTTGCAGAATCAATGAATTGAGTGAGTAACACTTTTGGAACAAACTTCTATGACGCGGTATACATATATAGTGGCTGGAGCAGTACCTATGTATTTTTCCCAGAAGCACAATTGAAATACCATGTCGGACAAATAATGTGACTCGTGGAACACTAAAGAAAAGCCTTGAAGTATGACAAAACAGATGGTATCGTTCTGACAAAGGAAGAAGGACGCAGAGTTTTAGCGACAATAAAGATGCTTGGATCAATAGAAGAGCTCTATCTCACCAATCTGCTTACTGGCCATTGATGCTTGATGTACAGGTTATTACCCTTTTTGCACAAGGTGCACGGGAGTAGTAGAGTATAAGAGTATGAAGAACTCACCATGCACATGAATAACCCCACCAACCACACTAAACAAATCCAGAGTATTTGTCAAGGGAAAAGGTGTAGCACAGGAATGGTTTCTGATTTTTACATTCGATTGGGTTATAATTCACAGTAATTTTTTTGCGTTTCCATGTCAGAATAGAGCAAGTACTTCCCGGTCGAGTTGGAACTTGGACAAAAAGTTCTCCAGATCGTAGCCACCACCGCCTTTATATGACCAATGTTGTTCAACCTGAACTCATTGACTTATTAACTTAAAACATAACTGGCTTGGAACCAAGGCGGAAATCTCGAATGGAAAATTGGATATGAATGCTCTTGTACTGTTATAAGGAGCACGACTGTTGATTAAACTCAAATTGAGAAAAAGAAAAGACTTGGTGTAGATGGTGTCCAAACTGACTGGTGGCGAGTTGTATGTATTATTTTCATTGGTTTAAAATTCACAGTACTTACTTTTTTTTTGGCATTCATATTGAAATATACTAAATGAAAAATGGGAACTTTAGCTTCTGATGTTCCTCCCTGCAAACCAACCAGAGAGTTAGCCATGAATGAAGACTTGGACAGGATTTAAAGTTAGCCAGCCTTGATCAGCTTTGAGCTTACCGATTATAAGATTTATGCTGTCTTAGTAACCAGCAGAGAGACTGTGGGATAAGTACGTATCTCAAGTTGGAACCATGCAAGAAAACCGAAGGAGGCACTAAATCAACTGAATGTCATGCTCGAAAAAAGGCTGAAGGCAGTTGCTTTCTCGGACATCGATTGAATTGGGTAATCTAGGTGAATTCTGCTACTAAGACTAGTAAGGTCTGTCTTTTTGTATGATTCTCCAGTTTGGGTTTGGAGGTAACTCTTGCCTACTGACAGACTTTGAGCAATTAAGAAATTAAATTAATTACAAGAACAACAACAACAAGAAAAAAGGTAGATGAGTCCCGAAGTGGATGTCCAACATTGATGGATGGGAACTGCAATTATTATGGTCCACCGTAGGTGGTAGATATCGAAAATACTTTCACAGATTTCGAGACGACAGCTTCTACCTTTTGCTTAGAGGACCTCGAAGAGAAGAGAGATACGGAGCACATTATGTTCCAGTGTAGACGCTTCGCAAGGAGAATAGCGAATCTATCAATAACTCACATGATGAGGTCAAGGAATGACTGTTTGGATCTATCATAACGACTGTGCCGATTGACCTGCGACTAGTCCAATCATTTAGAAGGGCCAAAGCGCTAAATAGATAGAGAGTGGTTTGAAGTATAAAGAGTGTGCGCTTAGTGCGTAGGCTGTAAGTATGTATCTATGAACATCACATCTATAGCTCTCTGAAATCCATGGATCCTTAAGCCCCGTAGTATAACACATGTTACAATTAAGCTATCTTCTTTAAGAGTAAGGAAACGATCCAACGTGGGGCTGTTAGAACAGCTCAATCCTTGTAAAGGAGTACATAATATCATTGGATTATACAAGCGATAATTTAAGGACTATGACAAATTGCTGAGGAGGAATTTGCTTCTAAATGAAGCCTTACTATAAATTTATTCAAATCCAAGAAGTAGACACAGAATCTATCTTCATTTTCACACAAGCTTTCTCCTTGTAATGAGTTCATTTATCAAAACAATCTGTGCTGTGCTTTATCAAAATTTTGCAAAAAATATATACAAACGTGCTAATGCATGCGTAAAATAACAACAATTTGCTGGATGTTTGCTCCCTCGTTAATGACTTTATATACGCGCCCCGCATTGCCATTGTGTTGGAATAATTTATAACAAACACTCGCATGCAGTAACACGGAAACACACACATATAGTACGAGTACGTGTAGCTCATTCCCGTGGGCGAAATAATTCATGATTAATACTCCAAAAAATTGCTGTTCATTCTTTTTATCAGGCTCCACAGCCCTTCCCCCCGCATATCTGTCAGCTGCCAACTCCCTCTGCAGTCGATATGGCAGAGGTGGAGGAGTTGGTGTGAACTGCTTTGTTTTTTTTTTTTTGTTCTCTCCGTGTGTTGTCTTTTACGCGATGGTGTGGCTTCCCCCTAGGGGGAGTCTAAAAATACATATATTCATTCTTGTGATTTTGAAATTAATACCAAACGGTGCGTGGTTGGGGATGTATGGCGTTTCACTTACATAAGCAAGTGTACCAAATTTGTTGGCGCCAAAAGATTTGATTACTCTGGCAAAATATTTTCATTGCTTAATTCAATTTCATACGCTATTTGCATTGCATATTACTACTTAAACTGAATTATCTTTACAGTGGGGTGGGCAAGCGAATATTGATATAATTTTGTGCAATTGAGCAGGAAAGAGGTATGAAGCAAAAGTGCCTAATTCCTTTAAAGCGTTGCCAAAAAATAATTTTAATATCCTTCCAGGTTCTAATGTCATCAGTTGGTTTGGCAAGAGGAAAAGAACTGCATGCAGGACAGTGTTGGCCCATTGAAGCCTTGTCATCAACCTGATGATTGGATCAAGTTAATAGATTACCAACTTTCCTTGCAGCAGAAGCGATAAGGCCGTTTGGGTAGCTAAACCCTCGGAAAGTGCACTTTTGGCAAATTTATTGCACGCAGCGCCCTACTTACTCACTGTAAGTGACTTTAAGGTTAGAATCCACACAAAAAAGTGACTTCTTCTTGACGCATTACAATTCGGTGCATCTCAAGAATTTAGCTTGTTGACGTACATTAGTACTCGAATCCTCTCAGGAGGGCGACGGTAAAATGGACGAAGCTCGTGAAATGTTGCACGAACAGAAAACCCATTTTCATAAAGGAATATGATTTAATAAGACAGACTAAATGACGGTTAATTTGACAGTTGTAGCTTCAACAATATGACCGTAATCACCTGTCAAAGGAAATACATAAATTAAATCAAATCTACTCATTTTTTCTTGCGAAAAATCAAGTACATTTCTATGAAACTCAGCTTAGTGCACATTTACATGGGTGACTCTTGATGGAGAGAGATATGAGAAGTAAACGGGGTAGCCTGTGTCGGGCGGGTATAAGACTTTGAAAGATCTTTTCATATTCTCCTTTACCTAGTTCGTAATTTCGTTGATTTGCTTTATTTTTGTGTTATTGAAGTTGAATTTGTTTAATGCAAGAGAATTTTTGTGAATTTCTGTGCTTGCACACACCAAAAGAGAACGTCAAAAAGTCTCGAGTCGAGGTCTCCCTATCTAACAGTGCTCTTAGTCGTCTCTCTATCTTGATCAGCTGTCAAAGCTTTTCTCTCCTACTCTGATGTCAATTTCCTTTTATGCCATTGTCATTGGAAATCTGGTTGCCAAAAAAATTCTGGCAAGTTTTGGCGTCTTCGGAATTGTTGACAGTTAATCAATGCTTCCCTGTGTTTTTCTGTGTTGTTTTGGTCATCTGCGCGACACAATTTACAGTGAATGATGGCAGGCGGGGTGATATTTTTTAGAATATTTGCATTTTAAAGACAGCTTACGATCTAGTATGCACCGGTGGCATCTTGCATTCCAAAGTATCGTGGCTGAGTACTTTTTGTCCACTGCAGTGTGTTGATGTTTTTTTTTTTTTTCCAAGAGAGCTATGCCGTATAAGGGGCCAGTTATAGCTATCGTTGAATTGCATCCTTGGAACAAATCAGTAGAAGGGTGGTTTCATTTTTTTGACAGGTCAGTTCTGTCAGTGAGTTGGTAACAACAAAGTATAGGTTTTGAGGTTGGAGTTGAAAACTGAAAGGAAAAATGACAGATGAGAACAGAAAGAGAATAGAACATGTGGAGACCGGTTCAGCGAGAGAGAGAGACTGAGTAGCGAGAGAGCGATCGTGTGTGGGAACGAGTGCCATGATGTGTGGGAGTCAGTTGTGTATTAGGTGTCGAACTATTCAGAGCTTGAAAATAAAGAAGTGCTTTACTTATTAATTACAATAAGACATTTGTGTTTACTTACTATGAGACAGGCTTACACGTGAGAGGACAGGTTTACACATTGGCGACGAGGTAAAACAAAAACATTTTTGTTCTTATAGAAATTCAATAAATAATAAATAATCATATATGTATGTAGATACATAGACATATGTGTAGATATACCATATGTTGCAAATGTTTGATAAGTATGAATTGTTCAGTTTTTTTTTTTGTTGTTTTGTTATAGTTTTGATATTTGGATTGGAGTAACACTAAACTGTTAATGGTATTCCATTAAATTAGAAGTTTTACGAAGGCACATTAAATTGTGAGGAGAAAAAGAGAAGGCACATTAAATTGTGAGGAGAAAAAGAGAAGTCACATTAAATTGTGAGGAGAAAAAGAGAAGGCACATTAAATTGTGAGGAGAAAAAGAGAAAGTTGTGGAAGGCACATTAAATTGTGCAGCAAACTAAAAATAAAAAAAAAAAAAAAAAACAAAA
Source organism: Chalcosyrphus nemorum (assembly GCA_949716465.1). Lineage (NCBI taxonomy): Eukaryota > Metazoa > Arthropoda > Insecta > Diptera > Syrphidae > Chalcosyrphus > Chalcosyrphus nemorum. The sequence continues at coordinate 27,114,639 of OX454333.1, forward strand.
GAAACGTCACATTAAATTGTGAGTCTCGTTGGAAAAGGTGGTTGCATTGAATTGTGCTAAAGGTTTAAAAAAAAAAAGTAAAGAAAAATAACGGCATTAACCATGAGCGAAATCAAACCATTTTTATGTGAAGTAATCGATAAAGCGATAATAAGATCAGAATGGGAGAAGTGGTACAGCTCATTCTCACTCTATTTGGCAGCAGAGGAAATAAAAGACAATGTGAAGAGGAAGAATAAGCTTCTGCATTTAGGGGGGCCACAACTCCAAGAAGTAGCATTCAATATACCAGGCGCTCTAGTTGAGCCAGTGGAGGGAAAAGAGGTCGACGTTTTTGAAGTGCTAGTCAAAAAGCTTGGACAATATTTCTCGCCACAAAGAAATTCTACGTTCGAACGTCATCTATTTCGATCATTGAGACCAGAACAAGGGGAGAATTTAAACAAGTTTATGATAAAACTAAGGAATCAGGCAGCAAAATGTTCATTCGGAGAAACGAAAGAAGAAATTCTCCAGATATGCCTAAAAGATAAGATCATAGATTCGTGGGCACCAAACGATCTAAAGAAAAGATTGCTGGAAAAAGAATATTCCCTGGCAGAAATCATTGAAATGTGTCAGGTCTACGAGCAGATCAATAATCAATCTGAAGTGATGTTACCACCAACTTCAAGTACATATATTAATAAAATATCTTCTCGGCATGAGGGCAGAAAGGAAGACGATGAGTGTAGCAGATGCGGCAGGCAAGGCCATTTGGGGCTCTTTCAAAACTGTCCGGCGAAAAACATGAAATGCAACAAGTGCGGGTTAATGGGGCACTATGCGCGTAAGTGCAAAACAAAATTGATCAAGCGTAAAGCATATGATGAGAGGGAACGATTCACAAAGCGACAGAGATCTGGTTCTTCAAAAGTGCGCTTCATCGATGAAGAAACCCGAAAAACAACTGAGCGGGAAGGAACTGATCAATTGACAGAACATGATTGCTTTCAAGTTGTAGAGGGAGACGAGGATAGTGCCAGTGGAATCATAAATTGTCATATCGGAGGGCATCAGATTCAGATGGTCATCGACTCGGGCTCACGATTCAACCTTTTAGGCGAATCCGATTGGCAGGAACTACAAAGTAATAATGCAGTTGTGTGGAACACTCGATATGAAACACCAAATCAATTTAGGGCTTACGCGGGTGACCAACTACTTAAGGTTAAGGTGGTATTTGAATCTCCGATAAGCATTGGAAACCAAGCCGAACAGATTTCTTCATTCTACGTGATTGAGAATGGAAGACAATCTTTGTTGGGGCGAGATACAGCAATCAAGTTAAAAGTTTTGAAACTGGGACTGGACGTGAACTACCTTGAAGATGCGAAACCGTTCCCGAAGATAAAAGGGATTAAGATTAAGCTATCGATTGATGAATCGATTAAACCGGTCCAGCAGCCACTACGCCGTGTTCCAGCGGCTTTGGAAGAGAAGGTCGAAGCAAAACTAAAGGAGGCAATGGAACAGGATATCATCGAGCCTCTATCTGGACCGAGTTCTTGGATTTCGCCAATTGTGGTAGCGTTTAAAAGTGATGGAGAGATCCGGATTTGTATCGACATGCGACGGGCAAATGCAGCCATACAACGCGAAAATTTTCCCCTTCCTACATTTGAAGCTGTGATGACTAAGCTAAAAGGAGCAAAATATTTTTCAAGACTGGACTTAAAGAATGCGTACCACCAGCTGGAACTGGAAGAAGATAGTAGATACATAACTACGTTTATAACACATAAAGGTATGTTTAGGTATAAGAGACTACTATTTGGCATTAATTCGGCCCCGGAAATATTCCAAAAAGTAATGGAGAACCTTTTGGCCTCTTGCGATAACGCTTTTAATTATTTAGATGATGTGATTATTTCCGGGCGCGACGAAAAAGAACATGATGAGGGGTTGAAAAGGGTGTTAGACATATTTAAGAAAGCCAATGTAACTCTTAACAAAGAGAAGTGTATGTGGAAAGTCCAGAAACTTAAGTTCTTGGGGCATATCTTATCCACTGAAGGGATAAGCCCAGACCCAGAAAAGATAAAGACCGTACTAGAGTTTCGTTCGCCGGAAAGTAAGGAAGAAACTAGGAGTTTTCTAGGATTGGTGACTTATTTGGGAAAATTTGTTCCTGATTTAGCTGATATTACAGAACCACTCAGAGCCCTCATAAAGAAAGATATAAAATTTAAGTGGGCGGAAGCTCAGCAACAATCATTTCAACATCTGAAAAAACTGCTGGCACAATGGTCAACACTTTCGTATTTTGACCTCAGAAACCGCACGCGGCTAATAGCAGATGCGAGCCCGGTAGCATTAGGTGCAGTGCTCATCCAATTTGAAACCGAAATTCCAAAGCTTATATCGTTTGCCAGCAAAAGCTTATCCGAAGTGGAAAGGAGGTATTCTCAAACGGAGAAAGAGGGCCTCGCCTTAGTGTGGGCGGTTGAAAGGTTTGCGTATTATTTGGCGGGAACAGAATTTGAGCTGGTGACAGATCATAAACCGCTGGAGGCTATTTTTAAACCAACATCAAGGCCACCAGCCCGTATTGAAAGGTGGGTGTTAAGGTTGCAGGCATTTAAGTTCAAGGTAATATATCAGCCCGGCAAACTTAACATCGCAGATTCTGTTTCACGGCTTTGTAAGATACAAACTTCCGATACTTTCGATGAAGAAGGGGAGCATAATATTTTCACTATAGTTGAAAAATCCATCCCCAAAGCTGTCACTATATCAGAGATCTGTACTGATAATGCGGTCGACCAAGAACTCATGGAAGCTGTGACTAACGTTAAGAATGATACATGGGACTCGAGGACGCCGACGAATTATTTTCCTTTTCGACTGGAGCTTTGTACTGTAGGCAATATCTTGTTGAGAGGAACTAGGATTGTTATACCGGTAACATTGCGGTCACGGGTCCTGGAGCTTGCTCACGAAGGCCACCCTGGGGAAACGGTAATGAAGAGAAGAGTCCGTTCAAAAGTGTGGTGGCCATTGGTAGACAGAGATGTCGAGCAGTTTGTGAGGAACTGTAGAGACTGCCTACTCGTATCAAAACCTGCACAACCAGTGCCCATGGATAGGCATGCGTTTCCAGATAGACCGTGGAGCAACTTGGCAATGGATTTATTAGGGCCGCTGCCCAACCATGATTATATCTTGGTGGTAATTGACTATTACTCCAGGTACCAAGAACTTAAGTTTTTACGGAGAATAACGTCCAGAGATGTAATCAACTTTTTGAAGGAGATATTTTGCAGACTTGGGTATCCCAAGAAGATCACGGCGGACAATGGGCGACAGTTTATCAGCGAAGAGTTTAGAAGCTACTGCAATGAGAATAACATCGAGCTCATAACTTCACCCCCATATTGGCCACAAGCAAACGGAGAGGTGGAAAATATGAACCGCTCAATTTTAAAACGCCTAAAAATAGCTCATGCCAATGGAAATGACTACAAAGATGAAATACAAAAGTTCGTCCTGATGTATAATGTGACCCCACACGGTACAACGGGAAAAGCTCCTTCGGAGCTCATTTACAATCGCCTGATCCGGGACAAAATCCCTTCGATACAAGACTTAGAAGAACCAATGTTGGACTTGGAAGCCAAAGATCGCGACGCAATAAACAAACTTAAGGGAAAGGAAAGGGAATATAAGGAACGAAGAGCTAAACCTTCAGAAATCAGGGTAGGGGATAAGGTGTTAGTCAAAAACGTAGCATTTCCAAACAAGCTAACCCCCAACTTTGATCCAACTGAATTTGAAGTGGTAGACCGAGGGAAAAGTGAGGTGACGGTAAAAGCTGGAAACAAAGTATTCAGACGTAATATAAGCCATGTCAAAAAAATTCCTACTTCTCAATTAGAACTGGGGCCTGGTTGTACAAATAAGATGAATCCTTCAGATCTTACAGGTACCGAGATTTCGACAGGACCAAACAGGAATTCGTTGTTCACATCTACTGTACAACCAACACCAGAAGTGGCAGAAGGACCCAGAGATGGCGAAAGCAGCGATTCCCGATTGACATTAAAGCTGAAAAACATAGGAGGGATGTGGAGACCGGTTCAGCGAGAGAGCGATCGTGTGTGGGAACGAGTGCCATGATGTGTGGGAGTCAGTTGTGTATTAGGTGTCGAACTATTCAGAGCTTGAAAATAAAGAAGTGCTTTACTTATTAATTACAATAAGACATTTGTGTTTACTTACTATGAGACAGGCTTACACGTGAGAGGACAGGTTTACACAGAACACATCAGTGAAACGACTGTGTTCCAAAGCGAAGATCAGCTGTTCAATGAAATCGATCAGCGAAATAATAAAATTGGATTTAAAGAAAAGTGTTAATCAAAATTAGGTTTATTTTTGGAAAAATTTTGTTACCAATTACAGCCAATATTGTTTGCTTAATCGTTTTGAAATTGGAAACCAAAATTTTCAATGATGTATCTTAATGATAGCTATAACTGGTCCCTAAATAGCCAGCATTTTATCATTATCGCCTCCCGCTGATTGCTTGCAAAGGCTCTTATTTTAATTAGAAAAAAAAGATATATTATAGTAGAAGATTATAATTATGCAGCCATTGTTTCTCATTGTTATTCATTTTCCTAAAAGGCAATCACATTAATTAACTCTCTGTCGTATACGTACACATATCTTGGCATTAATTTATAACCTGCCCTTGAGCATTAATAAAATACAAACCATGTAAGGCCAAATCACATTTTGCTAATTACGCAGAGCATTCAACCCACCAAAAGGCTAACTACATCCAATTCTACGATTAAAATTACCCTCATAAATAAGATTGAAATGCAATCACTATATTCTATCTAGCGCTAGAGGGCAAACCCTCATTTATTGTGTGCAACCGCTATTTCTTTATGCAAGGATACAAGACTGACAAGGAGACATATCAAGAAAAAAAAAAACAAAAAAGAGAAACCAGAATGAACACCTTCCTTCATTAATCATCTGAGGTTTTTGTTTTTGTGCTCCCCTCCTCCTTTGTATCCCTTTACACACTGACAAGTAAAGGATGCTCCCCATTCCTTAACTCCACCATATCACTGAGAAGCCATTTTCACTTGACAAAAGTTAAAAGTTAATTACCCCAATGACAAGTTGATTTTTTGTTTGAATGTTCTATTCATACAGTACAGCATCCCTTAAGTAGTATTCACCTTTGTGTGTGCGCCAAGTTTTAGATTCAGGAGGCGCTGGTGGTGGTAGGGAAAAATTTTCTATATTCAGCCCCCTGGGGTATGTACGATACATACGAGCATGTGTACAATGTACATTCATACCGTACACCGGAATGAGGTCGTTTATTTTACAAAGTAGGCTTCGCCTTTCCGCTCTATACAAACAGGCGAAATACACTGAGTACACATCACGACCGCACACATGCAGGAGGAGACCCGTGCCCCGTCTTCCCTAGGAATTGGTTTCATTCGAGTTTTGTGGCCCATTCATATGGGCTCGTGGCTTTTGCAGAGGGCGGCTATTTATTTTGCCGATTTACTACTGATGATGATGATGACGACGAACGACGCGAAGCGGGTGGGCGTAGAAGGCGTCTCAATCAGCGGGTGGGGTGGCATGGGGTTGTTTGAGGTTCAAAGTTTTTTTTTTTTTTTGCATTTCTGCATACACAAAAAGAAAAATGTAAAGATTTCTGCACAAAGACACCGTGTGAATGTCAAGAAATGTATTTGCCGGACGAAAGATTCTTACGCTGATTATGGGATCTAAGTGGGGAGTGTTAGGGATGGGGAAATAAATCTCCAGAGCAAGTGATGTGGGAAAGGGGGGTAGTGAACGTTTACGTTTCTTTAAAGAGGACACTCCTTAGAAATCGAAATAGTCGTGATGAGCAGACATGGTCAATGTTAGCGGCCTAAAAGATTCCTGTATTCTCTTGTGCGACCTAGGGCCTCTACTACGCTTACGCGCCATCGTGTACGGTTTCTGGCAATGTGCCTCTGTCCTCCCCAACTCTTTCCCAATTGCCGTGCCTCCATCTGGATCGTTCTGCGTCATGCTCTCCTCGGACCGCCGGGTATTCTACCATCCTACGTTAACGTATTCCATTGCATAACATGGATAGCTATGGAACAGTCACCTTTTCAGATCGTGTGCCCACATTGTCACTTTCGCCGTCGGATGATCCTGTCTATAGGTTCCTGACCCGTTCTCTGGTAGAGGTGTTCATTAGGCTCTGACTAGACGTCAACCAAATCGTATTTCAAACGAACAGCTTTATCAGGGGATAGGCTGCGAGCCACAAGGAAGACCATACAACGATTGAAGTATCCATACCTCCAGAAACGTAAGTAACCTTCTCAAAATCTGATAAACTGCCACTGGTGATTAACTTAGCAAAATCTACTACCTTCACGGTGCAAGGGTTCAATTGAATCAGTCTGGGGAGCACATGGAATAGACAAGAGAGAATTACGGCGATTGAAGAAGAATTGAAGAGCTGAAGATGAAAATGAAGTTTAATAAAAAGACTAAAAGATAATGTATCGGCGGAGCTAAATGGATGCAATACAATCTAAAAGCTCAAGAAGTATGTATATTCAAATGATTCTTGATACTCAATGGCTTTGATCTTTCCCATACATCATTAGAGGCGAAGGATTTTTGTGAGTACTCGCATGTGCTAAACTATCATACCCGCACCCGCACACTGCCCTTCTATGGTGTACCACTGAATCAGGCAGGTGTTGACGCCGTCATCTTTTCAGGGTTCACTACTCCTTGCTCATGTATCATTGTCGCAATAACAATGTCAGCGGTTTCTTATGCTTCGTGATAGCATGAACCTTAATATCAGTCTTCTTGGGGTTACTGCAATCCTGATCTCTCTATCTAAAGAGTTTCCCGAAGTCTCGTGACTTTTGAAATCTACAAGAACAGGTTCGGCATTACTTTCTCTTAACAGAATGGGTCATCCGCAATATTGTTTTCGTGGAGATATTCCCAGAAACATCTTTGTCTGTGAAAAATTGTTTTAGGTAGAGTCTACCACCAAAGAAATAAATACACAACCCTTTTGGAGAAGCCGATCTCTTTTGGTTGTAGATTTCAGAAGCAACACCCTCCTCAATTTATGTGGGCTTTGCTGCGTTGCAGGGCTTCGTGAGTTATGTTGTTTAGGTGAAACCCAGCATATGTACCTTTTGTGGCGTTTCTGATACCATGATAACAGCGCACACTTTGACACTTCATGCTGTCAGCTAAAGAGTTATGGAGTGAGTTTGGCGTTAAGCCAAGGTTCAAGCTACTTTTTGCAACTGTAGGTCGTTCTTTGTTTAGTCATTTGTTGTGATACAAGGTCGCCATGATCAGAGTCTATGGCCTCTACAACGCCTACGTGCCATCGTGTCTCAGCTCACCCCAACTTTTTCCTCGTTGCAGCGTTTCTTCCTCGACTTTTCTTCGCTAAGTATTCCTAGTACCGCTGAGTAACCTGCTAGATAGAGGAAGCGATTGTTTCACTCAATTGTTTTAGACACAAGTTCTTTTTGAATAAAACAGTCACATAATATCTCAATGCTACACCAAAAACTTTGGTAGACAAAGGCCTTAAGCCCCGAGTGATCCTACGAAGCAGTGAGAATAGTTCCTCGAAAAAAGGTACACAGTAAAAAAAACTTAAAAACCCAGAAGTAATTATGGAATGCATTTAAGAGTCAGGTAGTCTTCTATTTGCAATTAACTTTTTTTTTAAAAAAAAAAGCGCAATAAAACCCAAAAAAAGGAAAAACCACGTTTTCTGTTAAATGACCTGGATTTCAAGGGCATCATTAGCGCCCTTTCATAAAATTATACAGAAGTTATAATTTTCTTGTATAGATACGATTTGCATAGCAACATTCCAGGAAGTAATTTGCTATCGAGTGCTAAAATAAATGTATGCTTACATTAGTATCGGGACGCAGCAAATATTGCTTCTCATAACTTATATCCTTTTCAAGTGCGCGGACGGGTTTCGGACAGTCGTGAAATATTTTAAAATTTAGTAAAATTTTAAAATTTAGTCAAAGTTTTCAAATTTAGTTCGGAATTTCAATCAAACATTTACAACATAAAACATGGAGACTAACAACCCCAATTTTAACAAAATGCCGACTGCAAACTACGCAGATACAGACGCAATACCGTCTACATCCAAGGCGTTTATAAATCGCAATTATGAGATACTTCTTACACTCAGGCGTTGCAATGCTTCTTTAGGCATTACAAGTAGCTTTTTGGGACAAGAAAATCAAGGTAATTCTCTGTCTGTAGCAGAGCCTCAGTGGACACCCAGAGAGAATGGACATCAAAACAGATTCAATGAATTTGGTAAGATTCTTTGTCAAACTTAACTAAAGTCATCATTTTTATATAAGTTTTTGATTTTAGAACGTAAAATGGACGATTTAACGAAGAAATTTGAATCACAAACGCGCTTTTAACAGGAATACTCTTTTTTCTTAAAGAACAAATCGAAGGAAAACCGTTATCTGAACTGATCTAGGCCTGGCAAAATTATGAACTAAATAAAAAATAAACTAGAAATAAATCTTTTCTTTTTTATTCAAAATTGTTTATTAATTTTCTACTTACAAGTGTAATTATTTGTACATATTTTGTGAGTGAATAAGTGTAAATCGTTGGAAAATTTATTCGACCGAATTTACTATTCAAAAATTGGTTCAATTTTAGTGACTAAAATTTTACGATTAAAACAATCGGATACATTTTTGGTCGATTATAAATTTAGTTAAATAATTATTTAATCGTATAGATAGGTAGAAGGGGGTAAGCAACTGGTTGGATGAAGCCTGTGCTCGGAGCTCTAGAGTTTGAACGGCAAAATTTCAATAAAAAAACACGCATTTCGTCGTTGCTGAATGCGTCTTCTTTCTTCCGCTGTCAAGCTTTCTTCTCGCTGAAGTCGGCTACAGTTCTACATATTACATATTAACTCTAATGAGAGACAGAGGGCGCTTGCCAATTGAGTGTGTTCAACAAATACCAGATTACAGAATGCTTACAGAAGGATTAATTGTACTCCTTGGAGTGGGGGTAAATTAAGTCTACGGAAGGAAAGGACGGATTATGCAATGGAACATGCTTAACCAGGATGGATACGCGGTGGTCCGAGGAGTATGTCGAGCAGAACAGTTGAGAAGGAAGCCCGGCAACTGGAAAAGAATTGATCAGCCTCCTCTGGGGGCCACGACACATCAACATAGACGGAAACAAACTAGCTCATCATTTGGCGAGATGGGGAACTACTCGTTTACTGCTTTACTGCTAAGTAACATTTTCAATGCATAAATGCACCATCTTATCTATCCTTTTGGCAGGTGATACCCCACACCATTCCTCCATTCTGGTAACCATTGGACTTAAGAAAATTTCCCTTTTTTTAGTGCGATCTGTAAATAGTAATTTTTTTTTACGATTATGACTTTTAAAATACAAAAATACCGTTTCTTAACTCAATGTGCTGATTTATGAACATAACGTTAGGTAGTTACGTTCAATTAATGTCCCTTTTTATGTCGTTTAGTCGAAATAATTTGTACAAAATATTTGCCTCTTCCTTGTTGGACTTCATAAAAATAACCTTAACGACACGATAGTCTCATTTTGTGAAAAGTAATCACATATTTTTTTTTTTTTAAATAGCTTATATTTCACGCTACGTCATTCTATTGTCGTCCTTTTTAAGGCTTATATAGACTTAAAACTGATTTCTTCGTGCAAAGACCTTCCCTTGAAATAGACGCCCTTAACTTTTAATGGCAGGAAACTTGAAATAAAACACACACACACATCCACAGGAACATGAATAGAAATTAAACAAAAAAAAAAAAGGAAGAGAATAGATTTTTTTGTTGCCTCGTGGAATTCCAAAAAATACAATGCCAAGGAGCGAACACAAAGCAAGCAAAAAGGACGAGAGAAAAACGTCGAAAAAAGAGCAAAAACTCATAAAAGATGCGAACTTGGTGTAATTATCTTAGAGTCCATTGCCGCCTTGCTTCTCTCCTTATCCGAATCCATTAATTCACGCGTAGCTAAAGAAGGATACCTTCATATCGTTCATTATTCGTCCCCTCGCCATAGAAAATGATAAAAAAAAGAATCGCGTAACCTTAAGCAGTAAGGACCATTTAATTCTGGCTTTCCTTTTTCACACAAAAAACAGCGAAATGTGTACTGCGCTTTCGAAATCGAATGTGCGACCCAATTAGGATTATAAGTTACAGTAATTTATTCGAATTATTACCTCCTAGAGCGCGTGTCCTTTATTTTTTGTTTCCTTGCAACGAGGAGAAAATGTGTTCAAAAGTTTTAGGTGGCGCGTATATAGGTACTCGTATTTCTGTTGTTTTACACAGGATGTTCTTGTTCTTTTCAACCCTCGCGCGCCGGTCGTGGCGGATGTGCTTATTTCTCAAGGACAATAACCTTGCCGTCACAATTGTACGAGTTATTGCTTGGAGAAGGGTGAACAAGTTTATGGACCCATTTCAGAGGAATTAAATTCGTTATAAATTTTAAGATTGCACACACAATCTACGAGGAGAACTTAATTATAAGAAGTTGGTCATTACTTTTTTGGTTCACGCTGTTCGGCTACGGGGTTGGCAATTTATTACCCCCCAAAACGGTGGAGCGGTTTTAGTTGAAAACCGAAAGTGTAAGATCAACTATAAGGGGCACTAAATTTTTTTTTCAAAAAACACAAAAAAAAAAACAAGAAACACAAACTTTACGACTATCGAGGGATATTTGAGTCGCATGGTTGTTTATTGTGTGTGTGCGGTAAGATTTTATGTTGCCAGTGATGCTGTGCGAAATAAAATTTATTCAATTCAGGAGTTTGTTCAGCCATTTGGGAAATAGATAACGCGTTTTGGTCCTTCATCAAGTTTCATTTGATTGAGGGCGTAAGTTGTAATAAAAGGGCGCTTTCATTGCAACGGAAGTAGATGCTGCTTTACTTGCCGGAGAAAAGTTGTAAACTATTTTATGTGCTTTGTTGGGTTTTCAGCAAGAAAAAAAAAAAACAGTCGAATTCGGAGAAAAATTTATTTCAAAGAAACTTATACTCTTTCAGTCAAGAGGATTTTAGTTCTTCCACAAAAGTTTGGGTGTAATTTACTGAGTGAATTTAATCGAAATAATCGAGTGCATGGCTCATCTAACTGACGTTTAATAGCTGATATGGAGTCGTACGTCACTCTAAACCAGGGTTGTCAAACTCAAACTCCTTTAGTACCACTTTTTTGTTTGAAGTAAAACAGCGGGCCACATTAAAAAACATAAAGGGGTTTCCAATATAGATTTTCGAACTTTGACAGGTCATCTTTGACAAGCCTGCTTAAAATAGAAATGCACAAGAAATTAGAGCGTAATTGAATTTATGTCACGGGCCACAAGTTATATGCCTTCTCTGTGCTGTGTCCAACGAACATATTGGAAAGGTGATAATCAACAAATGTACATTTAGTGGACGAGCCCATGTTGCTAGAAGGTTGTCCAATAGAGGTTATGAAATTTGACAGGTGTTTGCGGCTGAAACTACATCTGTCAAAATGACCCTCATTTATTAAGTCCGTCTTGTCAAATAAATATGGGAGTTGTATGGTTCAACAACATGTGGGAATGGTTAAATTGTTTTATGAGAGTGGGTCTTCTCTTCGACCAACAATATATCGCGTGCTTCATCTATTTTACGGCAGCCATAATTGTCCTTCTGAGAGTACTATTCGAAACGTCTTGGCTAGATTTAAGTCGACCGTATCGGTGTTCAATCAACCAATAGCCGTTCGGCAACGAGAGGCAAGTTCTGCCAAAATATCGACGTTGTCCGTGAGAATATGTAAGAGAATCCGAGGGAATCATTTGCGTATAAGAACTCGGCCCTTGCAGACCACAACTTGGCGAATTTTGTGTCATGATTTGGGCCTATACCCGTAAAAGTTTCAACTGAAAAAGGAGCTCAAAGTTAATGATCATAGACAACGCCATCTGTTCGCAGACTCGGCTTTCGAATAGTTGGAAATTGACCCCAATTCCGGTCGAATATTCATATTCAGTGACGAAACTCATTTCTGAATGAATGTGTTGTCAACAAACAAAATTGCCAAATTTGGGATGTTAGCAATCCACGCGAGATCCACTAGATTGTAATGCATTCAGAGAAAGTCATTTTTTGGCGTGGATTTTGGACAGGTTGCATTATAGGTCCATACTTCGAATTCGAACAGAAGTTTTTGTTCTCGAAGTCATACAAGTTGATCAACTAAATGTACGCAACTATTCAGTGGATGAGACTGTTCAACAATCTGTCAAACTATTGAATCAGTTGATTAGCTAGGTAGACGGGGCTATTGAACAACTGAATGAGTTGATCAACTGAGTGGAAGAGACTATTCAACTAATGGATAAGTTGTTCAGCCATTTAGATCAATTGAAAGACTTCTTCAACTAGGACTTCTTTCTCTATACCTACAACAAAAGAATGAGTATATATAAAATATAAGTTAAGGAGCTGAGACTATTCAACAATGAGTAAGGAGATCAGCTGGATGGACGAGGTAAATCAGTATAAGAATGAGCAGATCAATCGAATGAAGAAGCCTATCTATCTATTAAATCAGTTGGCCAACTATTGGAACGAAGTTCTTCAAGTATTCCAAATATGTAGATGAATGCGGACGAGGCCATTTCAACGATCGAAAGAGTAGATGGACTATGTGGACGAGGCTATTCAACAACTGAATGAGTGGATAAACTGTGTAGAAGAGACTATTGATAGATGAGCTTATTAACTAGGCGCATTAAGAAGGGAGCTTCGGTTAGTAATGATCAATCTGGACTGAATTGTAGTTCAGTTATTATTCTGGCCCTCTCAGTGCATGTTATAATCTCTAATTATAGCACGCTTGTACGAGCATTGATCTGAATTTTTGTAATTTATTAAAACTTTTCTCGAAATACCACAATGTGTACCACCCTGTAGCACATACTGTAATCATATGATTGCTATCACCTTGCCTATATGCATAAAACGTATTTCTCGTATATGGGCTTCAATTAGGCGCTTCTTTATGTAGGAGTAGGGGTAGGGGTAGAGGCTTCATGAGCTCCATGATTCTACTCATTTTGAGATCACAGATAGACGAGATGACAACAACGATGACGATGCACACGGATGGTTGGTTGAATCAGGATGATATTCTCAACACGGATACGCGCGGCATAACTTTCACCCCGAAAATATCCTACGATACGAATATAGGTATACGCACAGGTAAATGGGATAATGTTGCCTATAATCCCATTCAGTGTAATGGGATTTCCATCTTCTTGATGTGATTGATTTGAGGTCTAGTAGTAGCAGTTGTGTGCAGAGCGCCCTAATGAAGAGAAATCATCCATTTCGTAGCCTAATTTAGAAATTCTACTCCTCTCCCTCTACCCCACCCTCGCACACACACACACACACACACACATGGAGTGATGGATAGACAGGCACTCAGATAGGTCGAGTAGCATTTCATATTTTCTCATGGAACACACTCATAACCAGGTAAAACGAGGATAATTGTTCTAATCAGCAGAGCTTTCTGAGGCAAGTTAATTAAATCAGAATTTCTCGTAGAATAATGATGACGAGGACAATGTGTGTCTGTGTGTGTGATTGTTGTGAAGGATTCTATGAGTTAGGTTAATGACCAATATTACTAGTCATTTGCAGGTAGTCCTCGTCCTTGAGAATAAGCGAACAACTTTTGTGTTTTAATTCATTCGAGACCGATGCTGAGGCTGACTTCTTAGGAACTTTCATTCATCACACAAGGACTTATCTGGGAAAGTGATTTAATTATTTTGCGCTGAATTATGAGAGATAGCTCGGCTGAGGGGATTGCAAGCAAGAGGAATAATCGAAAATCAATAGATAATCTCATTAATGAAATCGGTTTCACTATTTACATGGGAAACGAGAAGGCGGATTGTTTTATCCGATTTAATGGGATGTTCGGGTAGAATCATACGTGATTTGGGTTTTATTCCATTTAACGGTAGGTACTGTCAAAGACAACTTTGGCGAACCAAGAGATTGTTCGATAAGATTTTCCATGGCAGGAAGTACGCCTACATGGTTTTGTTAAATATCTTATAGTTTGGGGTGATGATAGAGGAAAGGTCGTCGTAGTTAGATGACCTGGATTTAGGTAGACACTTTGTGGAGTAATTCACAAACTTGTAAAGTGAAAAAGAAACAATCATTTGTGTATCTGGTATCGATATGAAGGCGAAAATAACAAATATGTATTTGTACACAAGCGATGAAGGTAAATCTATTCGTCAGGACTTACAATTGAGGCCGACTTAAAACCCAAGAGGTTCTAACATCGGACAGCGTTAAATGATTTGGCACAATGACGATGGCCTAAAGGGTGAAGCATTTTTATTGTGCGACAATAATAGCGTTTGGCTTTGATTCGTTAAGTTTTCGGTCACTTGCGAAACCATTCGCTCTTTCGGATGAAAAGAGCTGTGAACAGGAAAATTCTAAAATTTTAAGCTCAATAAAACAGAGGGAGAACAGCAGGACATTGTAAGAAAACGTGACGCAGTTGAGAGGGAATCAAGCTGTCTGAGAATAAGGTCCAACGAGTAGAAGAATTTTGAACGAGGAAAGGGTACGCAGGCGTTATTGATGCCCCATTCCGATGTTGGCCTTGGTTGAGTGGTTAGTCCGTTGGACTACTGGTTCTTGGATTCCAGCCATTTGTTTGCACCACTACCGCGAGGTCGTCCTCTACTGCGTCGTCCATCCCGGGTGGTGTCGAATACATTCTTCGCTGGAACGTTGGGCTCCATCCGCTCTACATGACCCAGCTATCTTAGTCGTTGCATGCGAACTCTTCTGACCAAGTTCATGTCCTTGTGTAAGCCGTATAGTTTCTTATAACTTCTTCGCCACTCACCACTTTGCAGACGGGACCAAAGATCACACAAATAACTTTTCCAAGGGCATCCTCATCCAATTTTGGCGAAGTCCATGCCTCTGCGCCATACAGCAGGACTGGGGTGATTAGTGTCTTATAAAGAGTTACCTTAGTAGTTCGAGATAGGGCTTTGTTACTCAATTGCCTTCTTAGCCCATAGAAACACCAGTTGGCAAGAGTGAATTTTCGTTTGATCTCCTCACTGGTGCCATTCGCGGAGCTCACCATAGAGCCTAGGTAGACAAAAACTCTTACTGTCTTGAAATTTTCAACCTCTTTGAATAAGCTCAGGACAACATTCAAGATGCTGTTGCCAAAATTACGCGTTAAATATTGGATTGAGTCATCGAAAAGTGGACCTGCCGCTAGAAGGACTGCCTTCTTTGGTCCGATAGCACCACATTACTCCTAATAGAAGGACAATGTAATGTACCCTAGATAGATGATAGATTAGATAACAAGGAATGAGTGTCAAATCCAGAGATCCGTACCAGTAGGCATTAGGTTGGCTTTTCCCTTTACTTTTAGATTTTAGATTTTAGTCTATGTTAACCTTGACATTTACGCCTTTCTCAAAGTCCCCCTCGTTGTGGGAATTGCTCCGGGGTACAATAATTCTCTCAACTGGGGTATTTTCTGATGATCACCTATTATACTTGGTACTATGAGCATCTTTTTGATATTTTCGTCATGTTCAGTCATTATTCTTTCGTATGACCTCCTTAGTTATATTCCTGTGTGTCTCACGTCAGTTGATTATTTAACCCTTTCCGTATAGGATCTAAACTTTTTTTTCGAATGGGGGTTCATTTCATTTTCAACATTCGGTCATTTCTTTTTATACCAATTTACCCTACAAATATTCTCTATTTCAAATGTCAAATGTCAACCTGATAAAACTTCTAAATGAGCAGCCAAGGACACCTACCAAACAGCTAATGTCACCCACTAAACCAATGACTACAATTAATATTTATAAATCACCCAGCAGTTAATTATTTTCGATGACAGATTGATGTTCAATTATTTATTCACACTTTCAATAAAATAGCCCGCATGACACACGCATATGTGCAGCGATTGCAATGGAAACCAAATGACCGCGCTACCTGACAAATATTTCACACAAAACTTTGAAAATAGATTTCCAAAACCTTGTTTAGCTTTTGGATGTAATTCATTTCTAAAATTTTAGTGTTAAATTAATGAAATTATTTTCATCAGTCACTGCAGTGGTTGTCGATTGTATTGTGTAGGAAATAAATGTGGTTTCAAACTATGTGACAATCGGGTCGATCGATTTGGTTTTACCTTGGATATTTTGTGGTCCCAAAAAGTATATAAAGAGGGGCACTATATTTGGAATAAACCAGATGGGATATATCAACATCATTGCATCTGGATTGGATGTTGAGGTGGGGCTTTCATGCCTATGATTATTGTATATTCCTAAGTTCAAAGAGATGAATTATGAAGATGATTTTTTTTGTAAAAATTTGGATCTCCGGCCAACATTTCCAGCGCCCAATAAGCGAAGTCACGGCGTTGTTCATGGTTGTTTGCACCAATTCTTGTTTCAGTACAATCTTTAATGGATGTACTCGTAGGCCCAAATCCATGAGCGGAGTTGACTCTCTGGCGATGACCATTTCAGGCGATCGGCGTCAAATCGACATTTCTGGATCTTCTTCGATATAAGGCTATAAGGCTATAATTTCTTCATTTCACGTCAATCTGTGGTGGCTCAAGGTCCAAAAGATTGTACCAATGCTCAAATGCCATGATGACGACCGACCTCACAACGAAATTCTTGTTGCATTTTTACAAATGAGCCGGAATTTCGACAAATATTTTGAATAGTTTCCGCACATTCGGCAGCAATAAGACTATAAGACTTATAAGACTACGTACCCAGCGAACATAGAATTTTTACAAAAAGCTGTTCGCGTACTGAGAATTTTCGTAGTTTTTCACAGAAGAGAGAGTTAAAATTTCCCCATGCTACGAATTTCAGTTTCATGAAATTTCTTTGGGCTGGTTTATGGAAACTGTCAAATCAGTGTATTTTCAACTTTTTCGTGTTCAACCCATTCGTTTACTTTTTCGTAATTTTAGTTCTCTCTTAGAGAATTTTAGCACCACTCTTTGAAATTGAATAATCTACGAATTTTAGTGCAAAAAGTACGCGAACGACGTTATGTTTGTTAAAATGTCTAACCTTACTAAATATTTTGACAGCTAGATGTCATTGCCATTTGACAGAATCAAAATAATAACATTCCGTTCCGTTCCATGTCACGCTGACAAATTTGTCCACCTCCCATCTGTATATTAAGTTTGCATAAATTTTGTTATATATATTTTCCAATATTTATAAAACTTTTTTTTGTCCTCAAAATTATGATTATGAACCTCTATTTAAGAGAAAACATTAAAAAATTATGAATATCCATTTGGGGGTATATTTTAATTATCCTATATGCAGAGCGCACACACATAAACATCGGAATGTCGCTTTTTTCGGTCATGAAAATGGTGGTCACATCTGAAGTGCACCAATAAAACGTTAAAATGCTCACACAATCATTTCCGGTGCACATGCGGTTTTTATTTGATTAAACGATGTACCGTGGTGGGCTTTGGATCGTTTTTTTTTTCTCAGCATCCGCCCCACTCCATGTGTACAAAACGTGCGGCGGCTGTGAAGGGTAGAGTAGAGGGAGTATTTTCAAAATTTTACGATCTCGTACACCATAAATTGGGTCATGAAATTACTTGTTAACATAAAACTGGCAAATGTGTGTATTTATGACTTTTGACTTACCTTATTGAGACTAATATCATCGCAAATATTAGATATTTCCCTAGTAAAGGCACAACTAGAGATGTTGGTGGAATAATTTCGACAACCAGCAAGAAGAACACATGAAGACTAATAAGAATCGATATCGAGAGTGTTACCTGTGAATGAAAAGATATCAAATGAAATTTTGTACTTAAATTTTATTGCTCTAATAAGTTGATGTGTGGTTTTTGAAAGATTTAAGGATTACATGTACATATGTATGTGGGAAGGGTGGATTGGACTTGAAAGGTATTACTTTTCGATAGTATAGTGTATTGGTAGGGGACTGTAAAAATTATGGAATTCGATAGGTTTTATGGGCTATTGAGCCATTTAAATCGAGTACCTGCGACAGATGAAATGATCCCACTTCAAATGAATGCCATTCAGGTGAGTGCTGCCAAGTTAAATGCCACGTACAGTGACTTTCAAGGAAACCAGGACCAAAGTGAATCTCTAAATGGATAAAGCCCAGGGCATATAGAAGGTGGCTTTATTGTAAAGCTTATCTTCCAAAGAGAGACTTCGGTGGTATAGACTTCATGGCTTTCGATCTTTGACTATATATCGATAATAATTCGCCGAATGTTGACTTCCAAGTTGTCACTTGGTTTGATTAGACGGATAGTCTTCTGACTTCACACATCACCACAGAAAATAATCCAAAAATCATATGTCTAACAAAAGCCCTCAGAAAGATGACGGAAGGAGGATGAATTCTTTAGATGGAATCAACCTTTGAAGTGAGATTCTGATGTCGGTTCCTAGAACAGGCCCTTCGTCCAAGAGACTAAAGCCCATGGATTTGGTTTTCCAGGTTGAGAATTGTGCCGTCGGGGTTACTGCCTATCAGGAAAAACAATCCTTCTACCTATGAGGGAGACACGAGGCTGGGATGATGATAACAATCCACCTTATACTCGTACGGCGATTCAACCACGTCTGCAGACGTTACACATACGCACTCCAAGTGCTGCTCAAAAACAGCATTTTGGCTTTGAATTGACGGTCAAAGACGCCACTAAATAGATACCACGTGCACGCATCCAACATCTTGGATGTGCGTACCTTTCAAGGGCAAACGTCAATACTGACCACTATCCTGTTGGATCTAAATTCAGAGGCCGACTTTCCAATGAGAAGAAGCTGCGAGCCGCCCAGAAGAGGAAGGCTAACGTTGGATGTAATATAGAGCACCTGACCGAGAAACTCTCTGCAGTGCATTCACCCACCAGAAACTCTAACAACCAGTGGACCGAATACCGCGATATTTTCAAAGAAGTAGCCGTGATCACCCTTGGCTACCAAACATGAGTGTGTCCAGCGAAAGAGGGGGACAGAAATTGCACACAAGAAAGCGTTGAAAAGCAAAGCAAAAACAGCGAGAGAGAAGTACTGGACCAGAAGAAGGCAAGAGAAAGAGTTCTGCGTAAAAAGGAAATGGATCACTCAGCTCCAAGATATCGAGGAGAGAAATCCAAGTAGCTCGTAATTGGGTTTAAATCCAGACGGAAGCTCTTCGCAATAGCGAAGGCAACCTGGTGACTGAAGGTCAGAAGCAACTTCTAGCAGTTGCTTCACGGTCAGCAATTAGAGAGAGTGAGCAAGAAGGGAACCCACCTTCAGTCAATTTAGAACAAATGCACCTACATTGTATTGAAACATTAAAGGAGGAGGTGACTTCCAGCTGAAGTCGGAGCAGATATTGCGCAGGGCTGGTATCAATATATTTCACAAAACTGTCCAACTTCTGGGATACCCAGACATATTATACATATTGACATCAACGGAAGATCCCCGAAAGCCGTCGTAGAGGCGTCCACTTGGACGCTGTTTACAAGGACTTCAAATTGTTATCATCTACTACCGAGAAAAGATGGGCAGCTAAATTTAAACAAGGTCCTATAGCTTGGCTAATAATAAACTTGGATCTACGAGTTTCTCAGAGACTTATGACTGTCCTACCTCAAGAAACTGCACGAGCTACCACATAACGTTTCAAACTACATGTCCTTGAAGCTGCATGTAGACTACATATGCCAATGGATGGTAAACCAATTCCAAATCACGTAGCTAAACACGCTCTACAGAGGGAGAGATTTTGTGGTTTGAGACATGGAGCAAGCATGCAGAACAAGTCGATACTCAGTTCATAACCTACAAAATTGGAAACCACAACACAACGAAACATGGAAATCTCGTCAACATCAACCCACCGACAGCTGAATTAGAATTGGCATCAAGAAAACTGTATCCAAAGCGACTATACATATGTACTTTAGACCAAATATCCACCATATTCAAAGCAAGAGAACAGCTATTACTACAAAACTATATCCTCCATAGGGATGATCCACTAATGTCCTACAACACACTCATAGGATAGAAGCTGGATTAAACTGGTATGGAGTGGCCAAATAAAAACGATATGAAAACAAATTTAAATAGAAATACAACGGTGTAAAATTCGAAATTGATTCAGGCTTTACTTTAAAGCTACATTTGTGCCATTATGAATGAAATAGCACATTATTCAAATGGCTGCCTTGGTTTCGCTGGTAGTGCTTCAAAGGATCAGAGCAATTTTTGATGACTCGATGCAAAATGCACAGCGTTATATCGGCAATAGCGGATCGAATGTTGGCCTTGAGCTCATCCAAAGTGGTTGGTTTGTAAGCGTAGATTAAGGACTTGATGAAACCTTGGAGAAAATAGACAAGGTGTGTTGATTCGCAATATCGCGGCGGCCAATTGATGAACGTTCGCCGTGAAATGACCCAGCCACCAAATTTCTCCGTGACAACTTCGAGCGCTGCGTTGCTTGTATGGCAACTTGTGGGACTTTTCCGATACAGATCGTTACAGCGAATGTGTTTTGTTCATGTCGCACCAATTTCTGGCTCAAGTTCCAAAAGAATGTACTAACGCTTAAACATTTCTAAGGTGCCTGTACACTGAAGCCATAATGACGACTGACCGCCATTTAAAGCAGTTAATTCCACGGCAACCAACTTTCAAATACAATCATCCGATTAGGTCCGGTAATTTCCCTTTAAAACCAACATTCATCCCATGTGTTAGATTAGAGGAAGATAATCGTATGTGCGGTCTGTCACCCTTCCTAATAGACTTAAGGTTTACCTTATATTGTCCCAAGCTCATGGCAGTCTATTCAAAACATTATCATGGGAAAGGCGCTCTGTATACATCCTGCCAGTATGGACATCCTTTTATATTATGCACCTCCCTGCACTTCACAGTTCCCAGCTCCACCACAAAAAGCACACAAAAACTGGCTGGCATTAAAAATGAACCCAATTTCAATTAAACACCGCTTAATCCAGACATCCGGTATATATTTTTACAATTTCCCCTTTCTTTCGTCAGGCAGGGTAGGTACTTTGTGTGCCGGATAATCCCCCGGCCCGTAAGGCAATAAACAGAAAGAAAAAAAAAGAGAGCAACGTCGACCACAGTCAAGCGTCTTCATTTCTTCATTTTATCGTCGGCTTTTGCCTCGGTTTTGTTCCATACGATTTATATTTTTATTTTTATATCCTTTTTGCACATGCAAAGGTGGTACTTTTGTTCGTTGGCTGTTGTAGGTCCTTGGGGTTTTCGTAGGACACAAAAGGTAAGAATAATGGAAGTACAACAAGCAAAAAGAAAAAGGAAAAAATAAAAGAGTGTCACTTACCTTCTCTCCACTATCTGATGGCAAATAGAACGTTAACACCGTCAGGAATGATATACCCATGCAAGGAATAATTATGTTCACCGTGTAGAAGAGAGTCTTCCTTCGCATCGTTATGTTGAATGTGATATCCAAATACGGCTCATCACAGCATGTGTAGAACTTTTCGTTTCTGTACCGAAGGACATCATCACCACCAGCAGCAGCAGTAGTAGCATCAGCATCAGCATCAGAGATGGAGAAGGAGAACCGAAAATGACAGCAAAGTAGAATGAATGAATGAACACGAGTTAAAATAAATAAACATAAATTTAACGTTCAGTGTCCTAGACAAAGGGAGTGGTTAACGTGTCAGGCTCTTGGTCGGGTTGGGTGAGGGGGATGGGTATAAAAATTTCCATGTTTTCATTAAAACGGAAATCATTACAGAGAATAAATGCAATTTGAACAGCGACACAGCAGTAGTATCCGTATCTAGTATCTACTATCTGTGTTTGAGTTTTGGTTTTTGGCTGTTGGAAGAACAGGAAGGCAGAATAGAGGAAGAGGATGTTCAGTTCTTCCTTCTTCCTTTGGAGATGTACTCCGTTGTTAGAGTTGGCTAACAATACACTGGGAATAATTTTTTTTCTTCGATTCGCTTTTTGTTGCACATTACATAAGTACTTGTGCAAATGTGTGAGACTTCCTGATGATGTTTCTAATATTTTCCATTTTGTCGGAGATGTTAAGAACAGTGTTGTTTTTGGCGGGAAATGTTGTTTACCAGACTAACTTAAAGAGTACTAAGTACCTCTAAAAGGTTTACCACACCGAGAGTGATCCTCAAAACATCCTGAAACTAACCTACTTATCCTAAAGAGATCAGTTATTGCCCTTACAACGGAGTAAGGTTGAAAATCAAAGTGGAGTTCCAAAAGGCTGAACTCTATGGCTGATATTGGTTCGATCGGTGCTTGTGATGCTTTGTCATCAGCGATGGGAGAACTTCAAAGTTAAGCATATTTTATTGTATACTAGAAGAGGAATAATGGAGAGAGAAACTAAGGCGGGTACAAACTCTGTCGCGCATTCTGATAGTCTACAAAAGGAGCGGAAGAACATCTAGAACTTGTAAGAATCATATCTAGATGACCGAAGAGGAGAATACCATTGTAAACTCTATGAGCTATACTAGGATCTGAATATAGTCCAAAGAGCCAAGACACGTCGACGATAACCTCATCGACGCTCCAGCGAAGATAAAGTCTTCGTGGATCCCCGAAGGAGCAGCTTGCCCGCAAAAGAACTGCAAAAGAACAAAGCCAGCCATGTCTCAAAGACTGTGCAAGGGTCGTGAGCCCTTTAAATAGAAAGTATGCGTAAAGATCAAGCTGGAGTAAGCATGAGTGAACTTCTTCTTTTTTTTCTCACACAGGCATTCTCAATCTTTGATGCACTTAAAAAGTCAAACTTTAAGAACCATCCAACATCAAATCACTGTACATTTCAATGAGTTAAATCAAATGTAGTTAGCTTTCACTTGACTATCCAAACTATGAATATTTCTCAAGAAATCTAAAATATTTCCTTTCATCACAACCGAATAGTTCTTAGAAAGCTAAAGACCACAATTCACTAGTTGTCCCTAACTTATTCCCAAACGAATAGTGTAACTATTTGAATTTGTCCAAAAACCGAAGAAAACTTCTTCATAATTTCATCAAAGTTTGTCACAAACATCAACTCAAAACATATTTAATTATTTCCCCCCCTCAGTTGCATAACTAAAAATCCCACTTCCTGAGAGTTTCAACCTTCCCTACTCATGCTTTTGCCGACAAAAATTCATGCTTTCATCGTTCATTCGGTTTTTCAAAAAGCCCCAAATTTAATTCCCAAGAAAAAAAAACCATCCTCCTGTGGGTTACACACACACACATACAACCTACGTGGGATTGCTCTATAATCCCTCCAAAGCAATTACGAGTTAACAATTTCCCACACATTCTGATTAATTACATGCAGATACTTAAAATTTCATTTACTCACCAAGCAAGAAGCTAAAAATAATAAAAATAAAAAATCACTTTGCATTCGGTTGGAAATTTGCAAACTGAAAATTGTTACGCATACGCCTCCGAATCCGAATCCGTGAATGCATGTGAATGCAATCGTGCAGATACTTTTGCACGAGTGTGGGGATTATTTTTATTTTTTATTTTGCTGAGAGAATGGTGTGTTAATATTTTTTTAGTAAACAGTAAAATATTAACAATTTCATTCATTGTGTGGTTACATTTCGCGTAGCAATACTGAACACACCCTTGGGTTGATTCAGACCGACTCGACGGACATAACCTCCAACTGGGAGAAGCGAGTGTGTAAATTTGTCGAGTTATATTATTATGGTGTTGCCAGATTTTTATTTATCAGATTTGACTGTGAGACGAGTCCTTGGAGCACATCGAGGTGGCAGTTGTTGAGGATAATGGTTTTGATGAAAGCCAAATGAATATCTAATAAATGCGGTAGATATACTCGCCTATGAGAAAATTTTTTGGACTTTTTTCCTACGGGAAGGTTGGGGTGACCATCAAATCCATTTAGGTGACGCGAAGTAGGCCTTACGATTGATCTTGGTGGCTATTTTTTCTCCAGGACTTTTCCCTAAAAATGCTTTTGGTAAACCAAATGAATATGCTTCAAACAACTGCTGGAAGAAGCCAACATAAGCCCACCTATAAGATCGCTATGAGGACACAGTACGCTGCCTCTAATGTTCATATACCATAAAGCTCGGGAAGCACAAGAGGAACTGGCATCTGCACAAAGGAAATCTGCTAATCACGAAGCAAAAAATACTAAAAAATCATATAAGGGATGATTCATTTAGAGGTACTTTTTTGTATGTACCTTTTTTTTTACAAATGATGCATGAATCATGTTAGCTTGTTATAATATTTTTGTTCAATATTAGTTAACATTTTTAAATAATAAAACTTAGCTAGACAAAAGGTCTAGATTTCATTCAACTGCACCACGAAAATCGAGCACTTAGAGCATCATATGGTTTACATAATTGGCTTACTGAACGCAAGACTCGCTATAGCATCGAACAATTTGAAACCTAGTTTGGTAGAGCACATCCAACCGCTGAGAGAATGTTAGGTTATGAGTTCATCCTGAAGCACTAGCCGCCAAAATGAGCCCATCGCGATCCCTTTGGTGAGAATTTGATTGCTCTGCAGAAATTAAATAGGTCTTTCGGTTGGTTACATTGAGGCGTGTAGATCCTCACAATGCCTACAATTATCCGATTCTGAGAGTCCTAGTTGAGTGAGGTACCTTCTCAGAAAACAATGTCCAGAGGGGGTCCCAATCGCAGTCTAAATTTGTGCTTAGATAGCACAGACTTGTGTGCAACAATTTGTCGCTTTATTTGTGCTGTGATAGAAAGAAGGCACAGAAATGGTATAGACCTAAGAAGCCTCGTATGTAACAGTGATCCGGCACCCAGCAGAGGGTGAAGTTGTACTGCCCACCTAATCTCGTTCAGAGGTATGCGGCAGTCCTTCACCGCCTTGGATCCGAGGGATTTGATAGCCGGTTGGATGTCGATGTATATGACAATATCCGATACTGATACTGCATTAGCCGCCAGCCAGTCAGTTGCTTGACGAATGGCGGTGACTTCGGCTTGGAAAATGCTGCAGTAGCTAGAAAGACTGAAGGAGAGGAAGACTCTTTTGAAGAGGTGCCAGTACCGACTTCGGTTTTGGAGCCATCCTTGAAAATTTGTCAGCTATTCATGGTGAAGGACATCCCGTTGTGTCTATTCTGTTCTGTTGGGTACTAAGAATTTGTAGCCCAGGTTGAAGTTGTATTCAGTGGGCAAGTGGTCGGTGACCTTTGAAAGATGGCGATGCATCAATAGTATTCTGGCGTGTCCAGTGTGTTGTTCCTTCCATGGTTTGGAGCGCTGCGGTAGGAGAGGTTCTCAGTGCACCAGCAATACAGAGACAAGCAACTCGTTCAGTGACAGCGTGACCAATGACAGTCCGTGAGAGGCGAATGTAAAGGACAAAGTAAACATCCAATATAAAAACAAAATATTGTACACACCCGTCCACTCAATGATTAAAACATAACTCGAAGTGTGAACGTATGATAAGCAAATCTGCTTTTATTCTCTGATTCAATCACAACACCGACACAAAAGCCAGCTTAACCGAATGCACATATAATCAAATCAAATACATCCTTCGCTACGAATTTTATTCCTACTCTTCATTTTTACTACTCTTTGCCTTTCTTGGAATTGGAAAATGCAGTAACAATGGTAATAATAATAAAAAACAAAATCAAATTCTCATAAAACAATCATAACAAGTCACAATCTGCAACGCACACAAACACAAAGTATCTAGGTAAATAAAAAAGAAAAAAATAAATAATTCAACAGAACTCACCTCACTGCTGGCACTTCGAGGATATCCCATTCAACGGACATATAAAATTCTGATAGATCAACTCCAACATCTACAATATTGCTGCCCTGTTGTTCGTCCATGTGCCGTAGGTCCACCTATTCTCGTCGAATGCGTGTGTGTTTGTTCCAATTTTATTTGTTCAATTTGTCGATGAATAAAAAATACAAAAAATAAATACATTTTAGAATCATCATAAAAAAATTTCATTTTTTTTTTTGCATAAAACTTATGTTTAAGACTATGTATAAATATATATTTATTTTTGTAATAATGTTTTCTTTAATAATAAAAAATGAAGAATGAAAGCGAGAAAGCATGCAGTTTTTTTTCTTTTATTTAATCTTTTTCTTTTTTGTAGATTTAATTCTTTTTTTTTTGTTTTCAAATTGAAAAATAATTAAAAGAAATAAAATAAAATATCAATAAAAGAATTTAAAAATAAAAAGAAATATAGAAAACTTAAGAGACTGTATGTTAATTTTTTTTTTGCATATTTCGATAGAAATATTAAATTTAAGCTAAATTTGCCTCATAACGTTACACGTTTCTTTTCTAATTTAATATTTTTTTTTTAGATTTTTTTCAACTTGTAATAGAACTTGGTTATTACTCTTTGATAAAAGAAAAATTAAAAGTTGAAATCAAATAAATGATAAAACAAAATATTTATATGGAAATTTTTAATTGAAAAAATAAAATAAAAATTTTATATCTTTTTCGTAAACATAAAAAAAAACTGCGAAAGAATATCGAAAGAGGGTTAAATTAAAAACAAAATCATAGTCAATGAAGCAGGTATATACTTTCTTTTCTCTTAGATTTTTTTTTTATTTAAAACTTGTGTTTCGAATTATTTACTTTGTTTTTTCTTTTTTTGTTTTTCTTTAATATTTAATGCAGCAAACACATTGAAAATTTTGCAATAAAAATAAATAAATAAATATATATTTTTAGAGTTAAGACTAAAGAAAACATTCACATTCCCATTCAAACTGAAGAGCATTCTCAGGAAGAAATAAAAATAAAGTGGATGCACTACAAGTTACAAAAAAAAAAAAAAATATAAGAAGAACTTCATTCAAGATGCAACTAAGAGTGTATTGTATCTATTGTTCGTTAAATGCTTGCACAATGCAGAAAAAAAAAAAAATGACAGGCATACTATATACGAGTACGTTTTGTAGGTAGGACACATTCACATACGCATGCATTTTCAAGAGAGAGCGAGAGAGGATTACACTTGTCTACCAGAGAAATTAGATGCACAAAGGTAGTACATGGATTTTTGCATTCGCATTCATAATTCATGAGAGACATTCTATACGGGGACTTAAGATGCAATAAGACTTGATCAAGATACAGATGGTTCATGCGTCAGTTCAATAAAATTCACTCAGACATTAGTTTGCATTCGATTTTTTTTCTTTTTAATTGCGAGCAATGCATGCACATTCAAGAGGGGAATTAAAAAAAAAAAAAGAGATCAATTTTTTATAATCCAGTGTTGTGACAGTGCGATGCATAAAATAAAAAAAAATAAAAAAATAAAAACATAAATACACATTGTCCCATGGTTGTGTGCTTCGTGCTTCAATCCAATCCAATAAGAAGAAATGAAAACTAAAAAATAGATATTCAGATACTGGTGATTTTTTGATTTCGGCCAATTTCCGTGTTGCAGGAGGGCGGTGCAGATTTTTTCGAAAAAGAGTGATGAGATTAAGTAAAATACTTTTTGCAAGCACAAACATTCGATAGGCATTTTGTTAATAATATTTTTTTAAGGAAAATTTCGAAAATCAAAAGGAAAATAAAATTTAATTATACTTATGTACAAAATGAAGGGTTTTTCTATAATAGGGATTTTCTGCTTTTTCCTAATTACATATGTTTGTGTGAGGAAATTTTTTATGGGAAAAGGTTAATATACTCCCACTCCCTGAGAAATTACTTTTAAACCCTCTGTATTTGCAGAACTTTTTGTGATACACCCTGTCATACGTAAAAAATTCTATTGCTATTTTATAACAAACTTTGGAGAAGTTTCATGTAAGTTTTGTATTTTCCCACGATCTCTAAGAATATTCTGTTTTGTATAGTTTACTAAGATATCTACTATTATATATACAGGGTGCTTCGCATTACTTCATAAACGAAAAATTAAGTGCTCGATTTGGATTCGTAAAAAATAAAAAAGTGTTGCTTAAAGTGTAAGGGTAAATCATTATGGTCAAAATAAAATGCATGCGCTGTTGATTTTCATAAACGATAGGTTTTAGGATATTTTACATACAGAAATACATACGGGTTTCATCAAACCTTCTGGAATTGTTTTAAAGTCTAACTAGACAAGAAAATGTTTTTGAGCGATGATATTATTTGTTAGGAATGTATAAATATAAATAGAGGGTGTTTTTCATTTTAGAAGAATGGAGCTCTAAATTGAAATAAAATAAATAAAAATAGTTGTAATGGTGGAAGCTTTATTTGAAAGATAATTTCATGCTATTGTTGCTTATATGATTTCCAACATAAGTTATAGTTTTGCGGCTTGTTGAAATCACAGCTCTTCTTTTGGCATTTTTTAAGAATCATGGCCCAATAATACAACTCTAATTGCTGTGCAGGGTAAAATGGTCCACCTCAACTGCAACAGCTTAATCGCGGTACACTCTACGTAGCCCCTTCGTGCTGTAAGATCTTTTTATGTAAATATGTATAGAGAGAGTAGAGCATAAGCCACTTATCAGCTGTCAAATTACCGGTCGCTGGAAAAAAAGTGTTGTCAATCTAAAAAATAAACCTCATAAGGGAATCACTTCATATTTCCATCTCCGTGCTTTGATGTCTTTCTTGTACGTCGCTCAATAAGTAATTTACTTCTTATAGCAGAAAATATAAGAGCACAGCATCAGCAACTTCAAAGATAGCCTAGTGCCCAAAACACAAGTAGTCCTGCCGGCAGCTCTTCACACACGTGGAGACACGCATCTTTTAAAAGCTCAATTGAACTATGAATCCTCAAAAGGCGGTGATACCAAATAACTCAAATCGTATTTTCTTCTCTTGGCAAGACTGTCGATCGCAGCGAATTCCACACATACACTGACACGCCCACTTTTCGAAAATCAACTTTTTCTCTAACTTGACAAGAAACACAAAGAAATTGGTTTGGGCGAATATGTAGATAAAGTTTAGTCTACAAATCTGCCAAACTCTGTACAGAGAAATATAAATTAGTATCTTAAAACACAGCTATAATCACGCCCCCTTTCAGAAAGGAGGAATACGATATGCGAGGATACATTCCAGACGCTTTTTCAATATTCTATATGTTTTATGTTATTTTGAATAAATTTTTAAACGAAATTTGTTGATGTGTGCCAGCAGAAATAAGAGTAAAAAAGAATAAAAAAATAGCGAAATCGCGAGAGAATTCAAAAGACACTTTTACTTTTTATGAGTAAAAATCGAGCACTATAGTTACGTCACGTAATTTATTACCTTGTATAAGGTTCACAATATGAAGAAGGCTGTATGCATATTTGTCTCTAAAATGTGTCAAAACACAAACGTCAAGACTTCATAAGCATGTAGTCTTCTAAATAATTTACTTAAAATCTAAAATTTAATTAAACAGCAAGCATAAATAAAAAGTTTTGTCTTAAGAGTACCAAGAAAATTTGGTTGTAAAAATACTCATAATAAGGCTTAATAATCTTACAGGGGCTTGTACATATAAAATAAAAACTTAATAAAATATTTAAATATATTCATACGGTGCTAAGAAAATAATATCGAAAATACAAGCACTTGAATCCATTGATGGAGCTAACGAGATTTAGTACATTCAAATGCAATAGTTTGTTTGGGTAAAAATTTTAAACAAATAAGCTCACTCAAAGGTGTCAAAGTTGACACTTCCTTCCATCAATGGCTTCAATTGATAAAATCTTATTCAAAAACTCAAAGATTATTTATTTTATTCCGATGGCCGAAATTTTTTTTTAAATAAATGTATGTTTATGCAAGTGATATGTGTTCAAAATTTCACGCTTTACTTCTCTGGAAATAAATTTATAGAAAGCCTGTCGAAAATGCTAGAAAAATTGGACCTACCTTCACATTCTTAATAAAGATTTGAATGCCTATTTATTGATGCAAATTAATATCTTCAGTCTCAAAAACTTGACCTTAAATAACTTAACTCAACAATGTTGTCAAATCTAATTCAAATTGGATTGGAAATTCGACTTGGGTGTGTGAGAACTCCGAGTTTAAATGGAGAGATTTCAAATTGAATCGATAGCAAAATATGTATGACCCTTAAGGCTAAAATAATTTACATTTTTCACTACAGAAATATAAATTAAAAAATATTTATGATACACAATTCTCAAATAGGATCTAATAGCGAATGTATATTTTTGTTGTGCTTGAATTCAATCGCGATCAACTTGACAATTCAATCTAAATATTCAATCAACTCAATTTGGACTCAACTTGGATTTATATAAAGTTGATTCCAAGCAAACAATCAGCAATCAAAATGAACTTAGCTACAAATTCAAACGCAGTAGGTACTACTCTTTTTAAAGATATAATGACCTTCGCATGGCTATACAGTTTGTATTCATTGAAAGTTTGTATTTTCATTCGTAGTTTAAGTTATAATAGAAAGCTAAGTTAAATGATTTATACCTCAGATTCTTCGTGCTAAGAGAACTAAACCGTATTGCAATCGACTTGATTGAAAACGGCCCTTGAAAAGGACGAAGACCAGAGATAGGTCTAAGGTGTTGAAAATATGTTTACTTCTCTCTTAGACTTTACTGGATGAAAGGATTAAGTTTGGTCGTAAAAGTGTTGTTGTGATTGTTAAGAAAATTGTAAAATACACCACCAAGGAGTGCATCTTCCCTTAACAAAGACTAGCTTTAGATCATCGGCATAGCCTACAAACATTTACATTTACAAACAGCTGAACGATTAAGTTGTTCACCATGTAAGACCATAATAGAAGTAAGTGTACCTATGCACCACTCTGGGTTCAGGAGTTCTATTGCTAACAACTTAGGCAGTTAGTTGACTGAGAAGGGTTCTGCTGTCTATGTCACTGCGGCCACAATGCGCTTATAGTGATGATATCAGTCTTTGTGATGAAGTCAACAATTAGCTAAGTGGGATGTCATTGATGTGTTCTCCTTAAGCAGTCACAGTGACATGTGTAGTATAAGTTCTGCTTCCTGTTGTTTTTCGCTATGACCTTGATATGTTTTTTAATTCACAGTAGACAGCTTTCGCGATACGAATCTGACTCCTGCTGAGTTCTAGGAGTTGGAATAAGTCATTATTTTAGAAAGCAGTATAATCCCAACTCATCTGGCCATAGATTAATACTGCCATAGCAAGGTGCTGGCGAGGTAGTTATTTATTTGTGTGACTAGTAAGTACAGTCGTCGTTCCATTGATCAACTTCTTTTGTATTCATATCGACTAAGGACTCACCCTAATATCAGTGTCCATGGCTTTCAAGAAAAACTATTTCCAACAGGATTTAAAGATAGCACTGAATTGGTCTAGAGATAAACACTACAATTACCTCCGCAAAGTTTGTGAGACACATATATACCAAGTTGAAGCCTGTCCTCTACCACAGTGAGTAGTTCCCTAAGACATATAGACATGGTTTAGGGCTAGAAAAACTCTTCCGTTGTCTTCTGTCATAAAGAGATTAAGTTAGCCAATTGCTTTTCTAAGCTTCCTTCAGTCACAAGTCGCAAGTGGGGCTTTAAGGATCAATAAACATGCCATCAATCACTCCTGACACATTCATGCGAATCTATAGGAAACCAAAGGTTACATTCAAATTAAACGACCCA
Source organism: Chalcosyrphus nemorum (assembly GCA_949716465.1). Classification (NCBI taxonomy): domain Eukaryota; kingdom Metazoa; phylum Arthropoda; class Insecta; order Diptera; family Syrphidae; genus Chalcosyrphus; species Chalcosyrphus nemorum. Next base: position 27,146,618 of record OX454333.1, read on the forward strand.
TCAAGGACCATTCATTAGTTAATTAAAAATAAATAAATAAAAAAAACACATATTCAATTCGGTGAATGTATTCGTAAATTACTTAACCAAATTGAACTTTTATTAATAACACCGGAACCGCGAGAAGCATATGTTTGGCACGTGCTATAGGCCATGTCAATGGCAGCATTTTAAATTCCCCATTTCCCGTTCAAACACATTTGAATAATATAGCCGATATTTGCAGCCCACATTGAGTAACCTTCGGCTGTTTTTATTCGCAGTTTTTACTCGATATTTGATTATTTATTTAAATTAATTTTTTGCTGCCTTTTTACAATAAAATTATAATTAAATAATTAATTACCCCTTCAAATGGGTCACCTTAAATATTTCCTGCAATTTTATTTCCACAAATCAATCAAAAATATCCTTTTCGTCCCTCTGGGGGAAGAAAAAACCCCATCCGCATCCAATGTGACAATAAATTTGAAAACTTTATTTATTCATATGTAGTTTTGTAACGTGACATCCTGCAAATATATTCTGATCGAAACGACAACTCACATATGACATGTAAAGAGAGAGAGAGAGCGATAGAGGGAGAAGGGGAAAAAAAGGACTAATCGCTTAGATAAATTCAAAGCAGTTACAGTGCAGTAAAAGCAGGATGTGGCAAAGTTATTTGTGAAACATTCGACAGATAGTTTGCATAAATCCGGGTGCAAAAAATAAACGAATTGCACAAAAAGTACTTGGAAATCGATGGAACTCTACCACCACCAAGGTGGATTCATGTACGCGTATGTAAATATGTAGTCTAGTATCGAGGGGCAGGATGATATGCATAAAAGTGTCGCCCGCAGGGACCGCACCGACTGCTTGAACTCTTTAGAGACTCATGCCAAGTGCAAAGCTGTTTAATGCTCTGCGGATTGAGTGTTTGAAATAAACTTGAGAACTGCAGAGAGTTTTCTGCTTCTTATATCAGTATTTCGAGGATCAGAGGCAATCAATTTCTGTATACCCAGTGCGGAAAGGTATAGCTGAATTGGTGTGACAAATATTGAGAGGGTAAGCTCAGTTTTGACTCGATGGATTTCTAATAGACGCGTTCGGGGATTTGGTAATGTAATATGGATATGACTGCGCTCCTTCAGGGCTTCAATCTATCCCCATGCAGCTCAAGCTAAGGATAAAGTTAGCAAAGAAACCCCAGGGGCGACATTTATGATATTTTTAACGAGAGACACCGCAAGTTGGGATTCGAGTACGGTTGAGGCTATCGAGTATGTTGGCGCATCCCGACAGGGAATAGAACACCTGCTTTCAACTTTAGAATGAGATTTTTTGGTGGACAACCCTCCGTTTGGTCTTCCAGAATCCTTGGTCATAGCTCCATTAACGATTGAACACAATAGTAAGCACACAGACAGCGCTAAAATAGTCATGAATTATTTCAGAAACATATTAACGATGGCGCTAAGCCTTGCAACGTTTCCACAGGAGAACTACAAGGTTCGGTTCTTGGGCCTCTCCTATGGAATATAATGCACGAAGACTTTTGCCTGACATCGCCGTGGTTACAGTAGCCCGCGCAGTTGAGTCTACGGATGAGGCCATTACGATAGTACAGGAATGCCTTGAGTCTGTCAATCTGGAACTAGCTGCCCACAAGACTGATAATAACCAGTCGAGTAACAATTCAGACAATTAGATACAAAGATTCACTAAAGTACTTTGTAGTCATGATCGATAGTAGGTTACACTTCCCAGTCCACGTCGAGAAGTAAGAAGGCATCGCTGATATATGAGATGCTCTCTCGAATGCACCCGAATATCCGAACCGGGAAAGGCAGATAGGTTCTGCTCATGTCACCAGTACGGCTTTGGTACAAGTTCTGCCATCTCCACCGGAATATTAACCTGGAATGTCCAAGTCAGGTGAAGGAGGCGGAGCATGCAATGTTCTTCTGTAGGACGCTTGGCAGAGGATAGAGGTAGCCTACCAAGTCTCGCAGGTTCTTCACAGAGCGCTCTAAGAAAGCCCAAGAGGGGGCATCGAATGCTAGAGGACAACTGCTTATCAGTTTCATGAAGTAATACCGGCCGTACTGCGGGAAAACTGGTTGAAATATGAAGTGTCCTGCCATCAACTCTTCATCGTTTTAGAGGACAACACACTTTTCGCAAATATTCCAATGGAACATACGCTGACTGAAAGTGTCATAGTACTAGCAAGTGCTCTAGAACAGTCACTAGGCAATAGTTTTAGTGACCTTTTAAATTCGAAGGATCCCTTCTCTATATTGCTGTTTTGTGCACCAAAATGTCATCCAGTCTAAGGACTTTATCCCTAAAACAATATCTTTTACCATTAAATGTTTTACTCAATTGATTTGTATTCCTTCCTCTATGATTGGCGATACATCCTTTCTTGTTTGCCTTGACCGAGTTTATTGAGATGATAGCACAGCCTTAGGCTAAAGGATTTTCCTTTTTTTTCTGCATTTTGACAAAGTTTGTGTTAACCCCTCATCCTCGTACCCCTATATTAGTTTGGACATTAATCTCTTATGACATTCTATGCCTCTTTCTTCGATTTGTCCCATTGTTTATGGGATTTCAATTTTCCTTAAGAAAACAAAGGAAGCTAAAAAGCTGACAGCTGCAAGAGGAGATGGAGGATTAAGAGTAGAAACTTTCATTAGACATAAAGTGAAAGGGCCTTTTCATTACTTACCCTATTTCTTAATTTTCCTTTCCCATTGTTAAGAGTTTTCCTTTGAGTATGGGAAGTGACAAATGTTTACCAAAAAAAAGGAGTGAGATGGAGTGAGATGGATCCTTCTTTTGGGGGGGAAGGGAAGATGGAAGCGGAAATAATTATTGTAATTATTAAAGTTAAGAGATTAGTGTGTTTGATTGATGGGGAAGAAAGTGGAAGTCTCTTTTGTTGGAAGGTTGTTTCAAGGTGTAAATTGATCCTTGACAAGGGTTAGCTGTTATCGGGTTAGGGGGAAAGTTATCTATTGCATGGATGGCGTGTAGCTGGTAGATTTAAATGGTTTTTAGTTAGTGCATAAATCATCATGACGTTGATACTATTCGTGTGAAGGAAATGGATTTGATCCTTACCTTAAAGACACACTCGACGCCGAATAAGCAAGTTTCTGCTTAGGATTCTCATGTATCGATCACATGTCAAACTCTTTGCGGATCATCATAGAGCAATGTGTTGAATATCGATCAAGAAACTCATCTCTAACCCTAGCAAACTTTCTTGACAACTTTGGAACCACCCTGTGCTAGTAGAATGAATCTACATAGATCTAAGAGTGGCTGTATCAGATGGACCCTATCACTGCAACTTTACCCAACTCTAGAATTGTCAGTGTCAAAATAAACTCATCTCTTGCACTGGCAAACTTTATTGACAACGTTGGAACCACCCTGTACTAGTAGACATCTAAGAGTGGCTGTTTCAAGTGGAGCCTATCACGGAAATTCTAGAGTTGTCAGTGTCCAAAGTAAACCTCCTCTTACACTAGCACCTCTTTCATAACTTCGGAACCACCCTGTGCTAGTAGAATATCAAAAAGTATAACCTTCATGGCCTCTGACTTTAACTGATACCTCCAAGCACCCCTTTTAACTGGAAAAAAGCACTTATGCTCTTTTTAATTTGATGTATTTCGTCATTATTCCCATTTACTTTTGAACGTCCATTAAATTGCGAACGCTACTCTCACTTGACGTACATGTAAGTACGCATTAATTCAAAATAAATATACATATGTAGATAATTGTCAGGATTTCCATTAAAATTTTTTATTGATATTTGTTTTTTATGTCCAAAGGATACACACCGATTTCTCCTTCCAAACCATTCCAAACCAATGAATTGCAAACAAATTCCTGTTTTCTCTTTTCGAAATTACTTCAAGCCAAAAAAAATATGGAAATTCTTTCTCTTATTGCCTTTTCGGTCAAACACAATTGACTGCAATTAAAATATGAATTGAAAGGAAAATATTATTTCACGGAATAATTGAGTTGGCCAGTAAAAAAAAAAAAAAAATTATGGTGATGGAACCCAGAGTTCTTCGTTTAATTTGTTTTTCCCCCCTCCCAACATCCAGGACGATCATTGAAAGTATCTATTAGAGCGAATTATCGTTTTACTTCGATGAAGTTACTGGGTATATGGAAGAGAATTCCTGCAGATGTTCGATAGTATTAAGGACGAGTATTTTATGGTGTGTTTCAGTGCAACGGTACGACGACAACGGGTGGTAACGCTTCGAACCGAATTGGGAAGTAAACACTAACGATAAGACTTTAAATTGGTTACAGTACATTATTCGATTTGAAAGGACTTCTCTGGAATAACATTAAGGGTATCAATATGTTCTTTCAAGTGGAAGTTTGTGATGTGAACTATTTACTGTAATGGCCATGGCTTTAGTGTTGTGGACGGTATCTGTATGTCCATAGCATTTTCGCAAGTGCTGACACTTATATGGGAGTCCGCGCAAGACTCCGTAGGATTTGATTCAACCATCTGGTTGTACGCCTTCCAAAGGGATGATTTTCTGATGGCACTGCTGTGGTATCCATACGAAGGACTTGAAAAAAAAAAACCTACTGAGCTCTTCCTCATCACGAAGATATCTATATCCGATAAGAGCGACTGCGACTGAGTAATCGAAATCGCAATCGCAATCACACCAGTCTATAAGTGATAAGCAGTTACTGTTGACAAAAATACTTCTAGTCATAACTAAGGAACTCCTAAAGGCTGTAGCAATGATACATATCAAAAATATCCTTTTAAATTCCCAATCACAATTCACAGGTCGCAGTTGCGGCTGCGATTGTGACTTGGATAAGTCTTCGGATTAAGTCAAAATGTACCAAATTTACTTTGCGATTGTTATTGCGATTTTGTCATATTGCTATTTTTTGCCAGAAGACTATAGTACTAGTAGTAGTAGCATGACAGTATGAGTTGTGATGCACTGTGGTGTTACGCTTGCAAAATTCGAGTGCAATGTCAATGTAAGCTGAGAAAAGTTAAATTTTTCCACAAAAAATCTCCTTTTTTAGCAAAAGAGGATAAAAATACTCGTTCAATAGGTTGATTGGAAGAGAGAAGAAGGGATAAGGGAGATTTAAAACGCAACTGATATTACGTTTCAGCATTAGGTTTCCATGGTTAGTGTCCAAATTGACTGGACAGAGTTGTATGTAACTTTTCTGCATTCGTTCGTAATTCACATTATTTTTTTCCATGTTCTTGCACTAATTGTAAAAATTGAAGGATTTGGCTGGGACCTGAGCATTGAACCTTTCATTTAATTACGGAATACACACCCATGTTCAATCCATCCACAGATTCCAATTGATTGTGCAATATTAAATGTAAGTTTTAGATACCGCGATCTACATATTCCGTAGACACATTACTCGTTTACAAAGGACATGGTTCGACCCCTGTTTCTACCATTGCAGTAACGCTATCCTGTTCCCTAAGTAACGCTGTTAAATTTTACTGTCTAGCCTAGGTGTGCAGCGGACATTGACTCGTGTAAGGTCTGAATAATGGCGCACGCCATCTAGTGTTGTTCAATCCTTTTCCTTGGAAAGTCATATATAAACCGTATAGAACAGCAAGATAAAAATTTGTAACAGATAAGTTTGTAATGTGGAGAATTTCGAATACAATCGCAGTTTATCTTGAAAAAATCGCAATATTGCGATTTAGCTTAATTGATTAAATTTATAAAGTAATACGTTCGGAAATGCAAATGGCTTAAAAAAAAACAGATGAAATTGCAATAAATATGAAGTTAGAGTCAATAAGCATTAAAATTTGACCATTAGTTTCAAAAATTTGCGTTTCCAAACGTAAACAAAGTATTCACAAGGAATTTCAGTTCATTCTGAACCGCCTCACACTAAAAGACTTGAACGTCAAACTTGGTTTTAAATCCCGACATTTAAGTTGATATTTTAATTTATTTCATTAAAAAAAAATTCCATTTTCAGCAATAAAACAAAAAATATGTAAACATGTGCAGCACCATCACAACTACCTCGACACAAAAATTAGGTCAGTAAATCATCACAAATTGGTATTTGATTTGCAGTAAATCAAGGACGGAATTAAAAAATCATGCAGCATATCCGCATGCAAAATGTGGTTACAAGAAATTAAAAATAAAATAAAATAAAACAGGGAATAACTAAGTAAGACTATCCATTTCATTCACTTTATTTATGCTGGTCATTATTTAGTTTTTAAATATTTTATTAGTTTATTTTTTTTAATTGTCGTGTAAATGTCAGTGTTTAGGTGAGTGTTTGGTGCAGGAACCAAAAACTGTTGTCAATTTTTCACTCAAAATTTTGTTTAATTTCAATCAGTTGTTGTATGTTAATGAGGTTTATTTATTTTCAAAACATAATGTGTGTTTTTTGTTTTCATTTTAACCTGTATGGATTTTAAGTTTTATTATTTTAATTCTTTTAATTGGTTTTTATTTAGATCCTCTTTTAAATCGCCTAAAGCTGTAAATAAATTAAAATAAATAAAAAAAATTCTAGTAAACTAAAAAAGAAACAATGGCATTCCCTTGTTTAATTGAACTGCTAAAATGTTTTGCTTTTTTGTTTTGAGTTTTATTATTATTTTTTTTTTAAAGAACATTTCAAATGAAAAGATGCCGCAGGTATTTGTTGGATTGTATAAATTGGCCGTCGGAAAAATAAAGTTGAAATGCTCTCTAAGGAATGAATCCTATGCGTCGGTCGTTCCAAACAAAAATTTATTGTCATTCTCTGTTTATTGTTTTTTGAAACTTCAGGCTTAACACAACAGATGCACTACACTGCTTGTTTATATATTTTTTAAGAGTCTTGTTTAGAGTGTTGTTTAATTGGTTTTCAAGTAGCTCACTAACTACCACTTTAGTGATGTGAATGAATGTAGCAATGCGTTTAGTACAGTTAAAAAAAATAAAAAAAAATATAATTAATTAGAGTTTGCATTAAATTGGGGGATAGTATGAGAAAGAAATTTGCCAAGAAGATACATTTGTTGGGTTTTTCATATTTTCTTTAAGAACGGAGCACTTAAGTTTAAGTAGACAGAAGGAAGAATTTCTGTTAAATTCTATAGTATTGGGAGTTTCAAAATTGACCTATAGCTGGGGATAAGACCTCGAAGTGAAGTAGATAAACGTTTGTTGGAACAGATGTACAGAACTATATAAAGTAGAGAACTAGAGATATTCGTAATTGAGGGATGCTCCTTCTGGTTTTGGGTATGCATTATCTTAGGAGATTCTCCCAGATTTTGTTTGTTTTTATGGTGTTATAATTCGCAGTGTTTTTGTTTGAATCCATGTTGGCATACATTTCGAGTTTTCTTTTGGAATTCTGTCACTGTCACCAGGGATATTCGGTTGGGCATTTAGTAATTGTGTCTCCTTACGTGTGTACTTCCCTTGAGATCATATTTTTTTTAAATCAAGACTCGTATGACATTTAAATTCTGCTTTCAGGTACCTCTGAACCTAGATACACAAATGAGTGCCTTAGACAGATTTTGACGCCCTACCGTCCGAAATAGGCAAGTGCTTTACACTGTTGTTTTTTGACGGTCTAAATCTTAGTTTATCACCTCGCCAACTGTGCGTTCACACCTTGTTCATCACTCACTCGATTGCCCAAAAATATTGTGTCTTTGGTTCCTTATGAGTTGGTATTGAGTTTCAATATTTTCTCCACGCGGATGGTGTCCAAATAATTGTTTTGATTGTATGTGATTTTTTATTCGTTTATAGTTCACAGTTTTTTCTCCCGTTTGTTTTGGACCTATGTTAAGCAAATGAAAACAGAATAAACGTGGACAAAGTTTGAGATCGCGTTTTCGATATGGCACCAAATAGGCAAGTACATCTAGGAGTAGTTGTGATTTCAGTGAATCACTTGAAGATGTTGTCATGCAAAGTGAGTGAGTGAGTAAGTAAATAAGTGAAATTTTGCTTCTGAGGTAGAAAAGATCTAAAAACAGAGGTTGGTATCCCCAATGGGTTGGTCTAATTGGATCAGAATAATTCGCAGGAGAATTGAACGTGTTTTTTGCATTCGCTTTTAATTCACAGTATTCAGGAAGATTATTCAATTCTTCCAATCCTGTAAATATTTTAGAAGATTTTCTTTTTGTTATTGCAAGTAAAATGTACTCCATCGTTGTTCAATTGTTGCTCGACAAGTAGAATCTATATATAATTATTTTTAACGATTTATTTGAACGATAAGTTTAATTATAATAATTTGGTTTTTGAATAAATTCTACAAACTTTAGTAAAATATAATACAAACTGATATTTAAAAGCGTTCTCTCATGCCTACGTTCACACTATCCCCGTCGAAAAAATTAGTACACCTAGACTTAGTTTCACAATTTCGAATGTGGTAAGCAGGCTTAATTTTCCACCACTTTGCGAATAGGAAGGATCTACAGTTTTAGCCACAACTGAAGGGTAGAAGGTTTTTAAGAAGCTTTTTTAAAAATATGCATCCACTTACCGGAGCAGCAGAATAGTACGTGACCTAGGCAAACGTAGCGCAGAACAGTCGAGGAGGAATTGAGTTCTTCAGGAGAGAATTGGAGGCAGTTGAAACGCTAGTCAAATAGTTGACAGTTGACAGTTGAAACATATCAATTCCAGCGATATTACTCTGCAGGTAGGCAGTGACCACGAAACTTATTGGAACCATTTATAGGAAGCTGGATACAAAAAGAAGCTGGATGACTAGATTCTTCGTGAATCGAGTGTGAATAGCATGATAGACAGAGTTTAGATCAGCTTCAGAAAGTACTCCATCCAGTTTTGATATGATTCACGTCGGGTGCTGAAAAATGAATCATCTATGACAATCGGAAGCATCAAAAATGGGGTTGGCCGAAAATGATGATCTGTCAAGCATTTTTAAAGTCAGGATTGAGAGCGCAGAAGGCGATGCTATGTGTGCAGTTTGACTGGAAGGGACTCATTCAGGAAGGAATTTTCACCAATAAATTCATAGCAAATGGCTCCAAAGACTTTGCTTAAATCATGACAATGCGTGATCCCACATTTGTTTGATGACTTTTCAGAAACTCCAAGAGTTTTACTGGGGTATTGCTCGTGGTATATAGTTCTGCACAACCAAAAAGGCTTGATTCTTGAATGTTTGCCAAACGCTCGCAGGAGGCGTGTAAAAATGTTAATGGAGAGATATCGAACGACTTAATCATGACCCATGGCAACTACAAGGTGGCGCAAAATGAATCACCGTTTCAGAATGGCAAATGGCATCGTACGTCAATCACATTTGACATTTGTGAACAATTGACGGATATATTGTTTTCCATTTAACAGAAGAAATTGTAAAGCTCAAAATAAAGACTTCCATTAATCGAAATCATTTTTTTTTTATTTAGTAAGAAAGTAATTAAAAAACAAAGGGATAAGTTTTGCGCCACCTTGTACTTGGAGAAAATTAGACATTGTTAGCCGATGACTAGCCGTCTTTTTTTGAAAGTTGATAGCCACTTTTTCACAAAAAGGAAAAGCATTACGAAAAGTGAAGATAAATTAGTCAGTAACCAAAACTGAACACAAAGTGTGGAGAAAGTCGAATCATAGATGGCGTAGACTAAAATTGTAGACAACAACCCTAAGTTCTTTTGCGCTGACAGTTCGATTTATACGTTAATTGTTGTTGTCTACAATTAAAGTCTACGCTATCTATGATTCGAATGTCATTTTGAAGATAAAAATGAGAAGTGAATATGGACGTTTTATTAAAAGCTAGCTAAACACTGGCAGAAAATTTCAAAAATAAGGAAGCGTATTTGGTTTGATTAAATTAATTGGTACAGCCTAAGAAAATAAGTAGAATTTGAAGGGCATAATGCCTCGAGATTTTTTCGCCAAGATCTGTATTTAACGAATCAAGATATATATAGATGAAAATTGAAGAATATTTTAAACGAATAAAGTAAAACAATTTATTTGGCATTTTAAGCCTGTCTTGGGAAGAATATTTCTATAACTTAGAGGCTTAAACATCGTTGCCAGATTGGCTTTATTTCCAGAAAGAAATATAAAAGAAAAATCTATCTCTTGTGCTGTACACAATCTGTGGTTCTCTTCCGAGAAAATATGCCAAATCGGGAGCTTCTAACGATTTGTCTGGGGGGCAATATTTTGACCATCTGGCAACGTTTGGTTTTAGTTTAAGAATGGACATTGTGAGATGTCTTTCAAATAGGTTCGTTGCTTTTCTTTAGAAAAATCGATTCCAACATTCAAAATCAAGTCTAGATGCACTGTGAAAATAAAAATAGAAAACTTAAGAAAAACTTTTATTTAGCTCTAAGCAAAGCTTTCCAATAACGAATTAACAAAATAAAATAAAAACATTGATCTCGACATTATTCTAGCTGCGTCATAGAAATTTCTTGTCTAAAAAAAAACATAAAAAAAAAACTGATTCAACACAATATACATCCAACTGAATAGCGCTTCTTCCATATTACGGTATAAATTGTATAATATATCATATGTTTCCATAAAATTAAACAAAGTATATTTTATTTAGCTACGAATTCCGATAACCATCATCAATCATTCACAGAAAATTCAAATGTTTACTGATTTTTAATGAAATAAATTCTTATATTTTTTTTTGTTTTTGTTTGGTTTATTTTGTTTATATTTAAAAGTGCACAGATATTGAAAACTTTTTCTCACATTTTTTTTTATATTTTCTTTTTATTTCTTTCAAGAGGAATATTTAGATCGCCGATGCCACACTTGAATTATGGTTTTTTGTTTTTTAATTTTTTTTTATTTAAAAGAGAGAAATAGAAAAGAGTAATTAGTAAAAAGTTATTATTATTCTTTTCGAAAATAGTATTTAGTAAATTGATTTTAATTTTATAGTTTTTTTTTGGTTTAAAATCTTTAATTTTTTAAAGAAAAAATTTCCAATAAAAATATAAATATATATTTTTTGTTTACTTTTTTTTATAGGTTTTCTCATCTCATGTATCATTAGTTTCCTTTACAACAACAAGTAACACGAAAAAGAAAACACTTATAAGATGGTAGCTAAAATTTGTCCATAAAATTTCAAAATTAATAATGTATATTTAATATTTAAAATATATATATATTCATTTTGAATATTCAATGAATTGTTTTGGTTGGTTTTATTCGGATCTTCATTTGCTGAAGACATGCAGGTTGAAAATTTTAGCCAATGTCATGCACAAAATTATATATATATTGTTTTAAGAAATAAAAGAAGAGTTTCTTCTGCTTCCGGCAGACGGATGTTAGTGGTTGACTTTCATTTCCCGCGGTTTGTTTTGTAATTCGAACGAAAGAGTGTATCATGCTTTGGAAAAAAATAAAAAAAAATTTTGATTGAAAACGGCTTTTATTTAGACATGCATTAGAGTTTGTTTATTAATTTAATTTAAAAGAAATCCCGCAACACGAACGAATGACTTTACCGACGAATTTTATTTCCTCTTTAAGGATATCATTTATTTGGTCCCTTATGCGAGGAGGGCGAATGGAGGAAAAGATACAACCGCGAACTTTATGATCTGTACCAGGATGTGGATGTAGTCCAAAATATACGCAGACTATATTGGCTCGGCCACATCGAGCGAATGGACAACAATGCTCCAGCCAAGAGAATCTTCGAATTCCAGCCCCCAGGTTCGAGACGAAGAAGAAAACCGAACCCCCGGTACAAACACCAAGCTGTCGTGGATGCCAGAAAACTTGGTCTTCACAACTGGAACCAGCGTGACCGCGGAGGATGGAAGGCAACGATGTCTCAGGCAGGGACTCTATAAGGGTCAGGAGCCCTTTAAGTAAGTAAGTAAGGATTTCATTCCCAACTAGTTGGAGTACATGGTGTGTTGCTTGGATTTATTAACCCAGCGACTTGTGTCGATATACTACAACTTTCAGAGTTTGGGATTTCAAAGATATACACATCAGCTAGCAAGCGGACACATTACGCACTGCATGATTGTCGCCCTGATCTTAGTCATATACGGACAATGTATCCTTCTGAGGAAATCATAACCAAATTCTTTGTTGGAGGGTCTCTATATTTCTATGTTTTTACTCGTATCTTTGCAGAAATTGCTCCAACCCTAGTGGGCCTTGAATACATATGTATTGAGCTTTGCAAATGATTACTAAGTCTATTTTCGTAAATCGTTTTCCATCTTGTTGCTCGTGTTGTGAACTAGTCTTCATGTAGGCCTATAGTCTGATTTATTAATTTGCCAGTCCTGAGCCCTTGAAGTCCAATTGTTTGCTGAGCTTTAGACCGTGCTGTGTCAGGCTGCTATAGATAGACCATTTTTAGACCACGACTACTTAAGTAAGTGTTGTGTCTGGTTGTGGTTAGGTCCGCTCGCTGAGATTTTTTTTCTCTTTTCTAAGTAAAATTGGTCGCACTTTCGGTAAAAAAAGTAAATAATCATGTTAACCAGGAGATGTTATGGAATCCGCTGAATCAAGATGGCACAATGACAAGATGTGCTGCGTTCTGGAAAGTACATTGCGCAGAATAGCCGAGTGAAATGAAATGTCAGGATTTGGCGTTACCGCTCTCGTAATCGATCAGCTGAGATGAATTTTAAGGTGACAGCACACGTTATTGTATGTCACTTCATTGAAACACTATTGTGCTATCGAGTCGTCGAAAAAAAAGCAAGGATACGACTACCCCGATCGCGGTTCCCTAGTGGCACTAGAATATATCTATAAAAAGAGAAGTATTAAAAGCCGTGTTTTATTGGAAAGTGTAAGCGGCTCGAGTTTTCGATAGTCTCTGCATTGCTTTCAATCCGTTGTGTCCTGGTAAATAAATGAAATTATAATAAACTCTTGGCTTGTTTGCGACATCAGCAGTTGAAATCAGTCCCAAACTAAACAAGACAGATAAGAGCACTGAATGAATGAAATCCTTCTGGCTAGTTGGAGTGCACCGAGTACAGCCTTATATTTTTCACCTCGCGAAATTAAATATCGTTTCGCGGAATTTAGATTAAGGAGCTACAAGCGTCATTCAAAATTAAAAAAAAAAATTCCCGCACTCGTCCATACTTCGACCCGTAAAACGAAAAAGAAATTCACCAATTTTCTTTTTTAAATCATAAGTCAAACATGCAAAATGACCGTTACATGCAAGGAAAATTTTCATTGAATATTCAAATCAACTAAAACATGACAATATCATTCCCATTGAATTCTGCAGCAAATTCTGTACTTTTTACTACTTAATTTAGTTTTATTTATTTTTTTTTTATTTAAAAGTTTCTAAAGTTTTTTTTATTTTGTTATTTGTAAAAAAAATCCACAGAATTCAATTTACGATTGTCTTTCACTTTGACTAAGAAGAACGCTATTACAAAATAAAAATAAAAAAAAAAAACAAAAATTTTAAAAGAAAATTCTTAACATTCCGTATTCGTAATTATGGTAACAATATATATAAATTCACTTAGTTTTTCACTTAATTAATTTGCATTTTTTTTTTATTTTTTGTTAATTTTTTTTATTTTGTTAGTTTTAATTTTTTTTTTTGTTTTTTAAGTAGGAAAATAATAGAATATCATGTATGGGCACCTTAAAACCATCATAGGTCCAACTTCCTAATTTTAAGATGCACGTCTGTACGTCATATGGAAAATATTCAACATCGATTGAACAGGATGACTTATAGACGGCTGGTGGTTGCCATATAACCAAACCATTACTATAGACTGTTGCTTTTGTCATAAGTGTTACTTCATAATGACCATCAGCACTGTAAAAATATTTGGGTTTGTTTGTTTTTACAAATTTCCTTAATTTCTTTTTAGGTATGTATTTTTTTTTTTATATCACTTTTGTTCAAAACACAAAAAAATTCAAATAAAATAAAATAGAAATGCCTATGAATATGAGATATTTTTTGGTTCAAAATATCCTATTCATAAGATTTGTGTGTAGGTTTCTTAGATGTACAGTTTAGTAACACGAATTTGTTCCTCTGTTTAGGGTAGTTTGTTTAGTCATTCGCTAGATTTAGGATGAGAGCAAGTACGAATTCGTTTATTAGTGTTCCAAGGGCCATAGATTTATTTGTTTCTATAACTTTATTTTAATTCAAGATTACTTCACTGAGTATTGAATAAACTGAAAATTAAATAAAATAAAACTTGCTATAAGAATATTGTAAGGAGATGAGACTGCAACCGAAAAGGAACAGATCTACGACGGCACTATCGCAACCCAGTACTAACTTGACAGCTGACACGGAAACTGACGTAGGGAAAAAGCGCGAGGGATTCTGTACTGGACTTTGGGCGCGACTATCTTGGACAACTAGGCTAAGAGTTGTTGCTGGCCGGGATGGAGCTCTATTCTGCTACAACTTGATATATTGCTGCTTCCAGAAATTGTCAGATTGGTGGTAAAAACAATGATGGCAACAGGCGAGGCTCAGACTCTTCATCTGTCGTCGCAAAAGGTTAAGCGATGCGGGTGATGATGTATGAGAACATTGCTACATCGAGGTGGTATTTGTATCTTAGGAAGTAGCTTGATTCAGACAGAATAACAGTTACTTTTTACCGCATTTATGTCGTTGGAGGATGGTTGACAGGATCAAAGCCTGCAATTTTAGATGGCAAACGTTTTTGAGAGGCGGTAAAAGCACTTATGGATGCGACGAGGAAGTTTTAGTTCGGCGACGAGGGAGTTTTAGTTCAGTTTATATGTCGCTGCCCAGTTTAACATCACATCAGATGTAATTTCCTCAGGGAACTAGGACCTAAAGTGTGGTTTACCAACGGACAAAATCATAAGAACGCCAGATGACAAACTATGGAGTATGGACATACTTGGATGACCAGCCAATAGGACGGAAGAGGTTCGTTCTCACCTAAAGCGTGATTAAAAAAAAAGCAGTGATTGAGAAATCACAATCACTGTTTACGAGTTAGATATGTTGTCGATGGAATTATTACAGACCGCGAATCCTGTGATAGAGAGTATGTCCAACCTTGTGCGTAGGGTTTGCTGCTGTGCAGTGAATGCGACGCGATAGTAGTACTGGTAAGTTAGTCACTGTTAGTGAGAAATAGCATTTATTATCTGTGAATGCAACCTTAAATTATGGAGGGATGGAAGTGCTTTGCATGATAAAAGTAGCATTGCACTGTGCGCTGTCTCCTTGCTTTGATTTGTAATTTTACAGTGGGTGTTCTAGCTTTTGGGAGATCGGTGATTTTTTTTTCTTTATTTTGCTTAGAAAAGCTTTTACTCATTTGTCTTATACTAGCTTAGTCGCATACAATCCGTTGCCTTTTGCAGAAAAAAAATTAAATGAATCAATAAAAACAATCTTGAGAATGTCAATAATATTTTTTTTATCAGTTTTTATTCGAAACACTTGATAGAAGACAAATATTTTATGGCCTCTTGGAACACTTGAACGTAATTAAATGCATATTTTAAAAAATTCACTACAAACTTGCAAAATAAAGGAAAAAAAAATAGTTGATGTAAGTATCTCATGTATATAAATCCAAGACACCCGATTATACTTTTTAGTTTTTATAAAAAAATAAAACTGTCTCCAGATTAACGCTTTTTTGTGAATATAGTTTTTGTTTTCAATAAATCAGTAACTATACAGAAAAATACTACTTTCTATGAGTTAGAATTGATTATTATATTTTTAATTTTTATTTACAAGTTTTATTTATGTTTAATTTTGTTGTTCAAAATTTTCTAACAGTGTGTTATATTATTTTTTGTGTGAATAAAGGAGTAATTCATGTTTTAATTTATGCATTTGTGTACGAGTATTTTGACAGAAAAAAAACATGTTTGTGATCAAATTAAAATTTAAATAAATATTTATAGTGAGTTTCGTTGTAGTTTTTTGTTAGAGATTTTGTATATTCTTTTTTCATTTGTTGTGTAGGAGTATGTATTTTTTTTTTACCAACGTCACACATTCACTCGTAAAGAAAAGGTTTGCTGTCAACAAGTCTACTATAATCATATTTTTTTTTATATATATATATTTATATATAAGTGGAATAGTAGGTATGTATAATAGAATAATAATAGAAAATATTTATCGTTTTTTTTTATATACAAAGTATTTGGTTAAGAAAGATTATTTGTACCATCACACAGGTGTAAAGGGGGCGGGGTTAGGTTATAGTTATATATATATATAGAGTTATTTTGATTTAAAAATAATATGTAATGAACCTAGTTTCCTTTCTAATATTGTTAAGTAGTTGTTTTCCCCTTTTTTTAAATCCAAAAAAGAACTGTAAGTTATGAAGTAAATTTTTACTTTCTATTTTCATATTTCAGTTCACAGTTCTTTGAGAAATTTTCTTTTAAATTTTATAAAAATTAATAATGATTTGTAAATAAAAAAGAGAACAAAAAAAATTCAAATAATTAAGAAACTATTTTTTTTTTTTTTTTAATTTTGAAGGTCGAAAGCTTTTGATGTAAGAGATGATGAAAGTTGCAAAAATATGAATATTAATCTGTTTGTAGTATTACTAAATAAGAGCTGGAGTTTGTTGAGTATTATTTATATTATTATTAAGGGCGTATTCTATGCAATGTAAAAGCATTATTTCTAAGTCAAATTATCAAAAGCTTTTGCCTTAGAAATGAGATGAATGTTTTTTTTTTGTAAAAAATTAAAAAATAAATTAAAAAGTTAAATGTAAAAATATGAATGTGAAGAACAAAAAAGGAAATAAGAAAGAAGAATAAATTATAAAAATGCTTTTCGTTTATAGTCACTAGGTGTATTCAAAATATATTGGAATAATTGAAAAAAACTTGCTGAATTTTTTATTTTTTTGTACCTAGACTTATGGTCATAGAATGTATAATGGCTTGAGTCGGAAAACGCTGAATTTCTGGTTCCGAATTGTGAGGGAAATAGTCTTAAATTTTATTTATTTTTATAATTAAGAGAGATGCATGATTATTGATATTCAGGATCAGAGATCTAATGTAATAGGCAGACCTTTTAGTGATCTATGTGAATAACGTGCGACCAAGAGAACTAACTACATATACATAAGTATGTACCTATTATTGATTCCTTTTTGACAACAACATTTTGTAAGGACTTCAGCAGACTACGAGAGGAAATTATATTGCTGCGCCTGCTAAAGCTATCAAGTAAGAACTCACATCAGAATACACAGTGACAGTTTACAGCTTGTAGCAGGAATCGAGCATCAAACGGATTAAATATCGAATAAACAAATGGTAAGACATATGGTAACATCGAAACATTCCACCACCACAGTCCATGTACTGTGTAAATGCTCGCTTTTATCAAGGCTTAGGGGCCAGTTTAGCAAACAATTCTGGCTTTAATTGGTATCAAAATGAAGCTAATCACTTGTAAAATTTTTTTGCAAACCAAAACACCCCAATTTTATTATTTTACTGATAAAAATCGATTTCAATGAACAGCTGATTGTCGTTTCTATAATTTGGAACACAATCGTTTCACTGATGTGTTCTATTCTCTTTTTGTTCTCATCTGTAATTTTTCCTTTCAATGATCAACTCCAACCTCAAAACCTATCCTTTGTTGTTGCTATATCACTGACAGAGCTTTCCACTGATAGAAATTTTTCAATGATTGCTAACTTCTCAAAAAGATGAAAGCACTGTTCCACTGATTTGTTCCAATGATGCATTTCAATGCAAGCTATAACTGGCCCCTTAGACTTAAACAAATTGTCATCCGTTCTAAATCACGATCTAATATCATTTCCTCCTCAGATCACACCGTCTTGATCTTGTTTTCTGAACTAGATTTCAGCCGGGAAGCAAACTAGCATATAATTAAGGAATAGCCATAAAGATCTATTAAGATTCTAGTACTCCTTGGGATAGTACTCGTACATATACTGGGCTCAGACTAGATTTCGATTGAAGAGCATACTTGAAAAAGTTCTTTCAAAGTATTTGCCCTTAAAAATTCATCATCAGCTCATCCGAATTTATGTTCATTTTCTTAATTTCAGTGAAAGACGGATAGATGGCGCTATTTGAAATATTTTCCATTTAATAACCGTTACTTTGCAAAATATGTTCCAATTATTTTATATCTTCTACTTGACTATCTGAAAATAGTTCTTAAGGAGAAAAACTTATGTCTTGTATCCCTTTGTGGGTTCTAGGGCTTCGATAAAGCCTACCCGCCATCGTGTCTGTATCTTGAAAAAGGTTTGAACTCATTTTCCGAGACACAAACCGACTCAAAGAAGAGTAAGCACCATCTATCCATCTGTCAGTAGAAGATTATTGCGAATGTCTACTGAATGACACATGAACTTTTATGTAGAAGAGAGAGCTTTAATTATTTTTCTCTTTCTTTCATGTTTTAATATCTACCTAGCAAATGAAGTATATTCATCCATCTGTCAATAGAATTTAATTGAATGTGTCTACAAAGTCTTCATCAATTATCGTAGCTAAATGTCAAATCTTAAGTTGAATATAACTATCAACTTGACATTGTACGCCGCCATCTCCAAAAAGAAGGTAAATCTCCCCTGCGTCTCTATTTCACTTTTGACAGTTGAAAAGTGTCGCAAGTGTCAATCTCGAAAACGTTTTCCAACCAACACCATTGTTCCACTCAAATGACCAATCTTAACTTTTTTTTTCAAATTTTTGTTGCAAAAACCTTTTATTTGTTTTTTATTTTTTATTTTTGGTTTGTAAACCTACCTTGAACCCATCATATGTCCAACTGCCAAACTTCAGGACACATGTCTGTTCGTCAAATGGGAAATACTCTACATCTATTTCGCATGATGACTTGTATATAGCCGGCGGTTTCCATTCGACTAATCCTTCAGAATAAATAGTGGCTTTTGTTGCAAGTGTCACTTCGAAGTTACCATCGGCACTAATATTACAGTTTTTTTGTTTGTTTTTACGTTTTTTTTATAAAAAAATTTTTGTTTTCATAATATAATTCTTATAAAAGAGAAATAAAAAAAAATTCGCTACATAATGTCCTAATAAAAGAGAAGTTGTCTCTAAGGCAAAATGGTTGTTGATGTAGTGAATTAAATTTTTTGAGTGTTTGTGTGTGTGTGTTAGATCTTATTCCGTTTGGTAAAATGAACTAGTGAAGGGTATTTTTTTTTCCTTAAAATCTTTAAGCCTTTCTACCGGGTGGTATACATAATTTTCTTTTTTGTTTTACTTATTTAAATTCATATTTAAATATATATAAGGATATTTTTGTGTTTTTTTTTTTTATTAAATTCGTCTTCACATGAAATTTAAAATAAAACATTTACTAAAAAAATAAATAAATTTTTATTTTATTTTTGTTACGACAGTTGAGAGAGAGAGAGATAGAGAGTATGGAAATAAATAAATATTTAACTATGAAACAAATAACGTATACTTTTATATAGAGGGAGTCTCCGTCGACAAATATTGTAGATATTCAAATATTTGTAGTAATTTTGTACATAAAATAGTTTTTGTTATTTTTTTTTTATAAGTTGGTTAGTTAAAAATAGTAATTTTCTTTAAAATGGCGGTTATTTTTTTTGTGATAAAATTAAGGCGGAATCATACTTACTTGTTGTACAGCACGATATCTGGTCGCCAGATGTGATCGGAAGGTACGTGTAACATGTGAACACCGCCATACTCTTTGGGTTCCCATCTCAGTTTGTAATCGTACCAGGACTAGATTTAGATATATTTTGGAGTTTGTTGTTTTGTCGATTATGGTTGGTAGAGGATTGTTTTGAGAGAACTTACCTGTTCCACCCAGAGATTCGTTGTCATTATTTGATTTTTTAGGTTCTAAAAGAGAAGACGATAAAAAAAGATGTTTGGGTGAGGAATATCTTCTAGAAGAGGAAGTAAAGGTTGTTTTTGATGCGGAACACTGCTTCAAATACAGTGAAAGAGTCATAGAGTAAATGATTGCTCCTCAGAACCGATATTCAAGTAACAGATCATGGACATCAGGCCATAATGCCAAGCAAATTACTGGAAGCATTATATGCCCTGGACAGAATCGAACATCAATGTTAGTCAACTGAACTTCAGCTTACATATGTTAAGAGATTATAATGCAGATATCAGAGGTGAGCCTTGGTGCAACTAAAAAAAGATGAATGGCTGTATCCTGCAAAGCTCAATATCGACACGCCAGACAGAGTTCATTCGGACCAAAGTAAATGTCATATACTTCTTCAGTGTATAGTCAAATATCTAGGAGTAATTCTGGATAAGAAGCTTCTTTGCTCTAAATATATAGAATCAAAAACATCCAAGTCGCTCTCAGTCTTCTGACAGTGTAAGGGTGCTTTTGGAAAGATGTGGCTTGCCACCGAAAGCGATCCTTTGGAGCTATACAGACAACAATACAGACTCAGACGTGGTGGTTTTTTGGTATGAAACGCACTGGAGCTTTGATGATCTTGCTTGACACTTCTCCTATGACCCTGGTCTTATGGATATGCCGTCTGATGCTATGACTACGAGGCTTCAGTTGTTGCGCAAATATGAGGTCGACTTTCCAGATATTTAGGACTGGTGACAGGTCAATTTCTAGACAAGGCTCAGAGGAGGGTTTCTGGACCCGAACCTGCGTCAAGTCTTCCTGCATCTACGGACAGGAAATCGGTAGCATGAGGGATAGCAGAAAAGACTGCAGACAACTTATTGGCATTCTTACGGGGCACTTTTGCTAAGCATCTTAATATGATTGGCTTAAGTGAAACATCTTTTAGCTACGCTTGTGGCGAGGGTGACAACACTGTGGAACACTTCCTATGTGACTGTCTTGCCTTTGCTTGTGGTGAGTGCTGTCAATGTAAGTTCTTCGTCACTGAAGCACCTACTGGAATTCATAAAGAAGACGAGATATTTTATACAGTAAAAGGGAATGCTTTCTGGTAGTACAATGGACAAGTTCATGTCTGAGTGCTCCAGCGAAGCTTTTCTTATCCCACGTACGCACGCAACAAATGGATGCACAGCAAGTGGGTCGTTTTGTGAGCCACTCGAAACATTCACTGTTTTCTGAGTTTTCGTTCACAAAAATTATCAACTAGGCTCACATTTTGTTGCCTCTGATATAATGAATCTCAAACGAGCTTACATTCACATTCATTCCACGAAATTAGTGGCTACCCTTGCACTTTGTTACCTGTTTCAAGTGGCTCACGTATATGTGCTCTTGGACAACTTGGGACAGCGCAGAGTCATGGACAGACAGTATGTGGATAAAAGTATGTGAAAAGAAGCTATTTCTCACGAGAAGCGAAGTTCTATCCCTGTGCTTCGATCCTTTCGAACTGGCAACACTGAATACTTCAAAATTAAAAAAATAAGTTCCAACAATATTTATTGATTCATTGCGAGCACAAACATTCCCAGCCCAGTTCTTTCCACCCGATTGAAAGGAGAAAGGGAAACTTCCCATTCGCCTCTAGCAAATACCCTCTCCATGGGCTGAGTATGTCCTTTTTTACTTCTTAAACAAATTTCCTCATATATCCTTCCCAATAATACAGCCTTTTGCTGATTGTTTTTGAATCGAAAAACTTTCCAATAATACGTATATGGAACATCCTTATCAGTGGCAGCAATAGTAGGTCGGTCCTTTGTCTTTCAATGGACTAAACTTTTACCAATTTAAATTGTAACAAAACACAAACAAAAAGGATCAATTCCATTGCACAAATATTTTCGCCAGGAGACAAGAGTAAATTTTTATTTACACTTCCTTCTTGCTTGACCATGAAGCAATCACCCGGCCAATCCTTCTCTCGATACGACAAAGTTTAGTTCGACACCACCAAAAAGAAAAAAAAGGACTATATTTCTACCTCTTTTATTTGTCTTCATAATTCCATAAAATTCACCAGAAGAAGACATAATAAAACGCAAAAGATACTTTCTCTCACAGAAGTTTCTAAACTTTCAAATTGTTACCTTGAATGGGAAATTTTCCTTCACCAAGCGAGAAAGAGTGGGAATTTGTCCAAAGGATAACATTTTGAAGGTGAGGTTTTGGCTGAAATTTTGAACGAAAATTTAATTGAAAGGACACTTGAGTAGTCCGCAGGGATATAATATTCGAAGACAATGGCAAGTGTCAGAATCCTTGGCATGAATATGACACAACGCACAGTCATCGTTCATGTGTAAATAAAGAATAAGCACAACACTAATACATGAAAGAAACCTTCATCCTTTCATGCAGGACGATTTGTGTAAGAGCACGGGAGGAACTTTAAACTCCCTTGACCCTTGAGGCACTGTGACAGCTCTTAAAAGGTACTTTGCTCAATTAGAACCGTTCATGGGACATTGCGGGCATCCACTTTATGTTCCATCTTTCGTCAAATTTACAATCCTCCCGGCCGCCAGAGGGGGTGTACATTTCGTCCTTTTATTCACTTTTAAACGTTTGCAGCAAGTCAGAGGGTTTTTCTTTTTTTTTTCGTGGGGAGACTGAGTTTTCCTTTTTTTTTGTTCTTGTTCTCGTTTTGTTGCATGTCATGTGTTACATCGGAATAGAACATGACAGGTTAAAACGTTAAATGGCCCAAAGGGACTTGTGACAAGTCTCTTACATACAAAGAGAGAGAGAGAGTGGGACGTATATGAATGACACTTACCACATCGATTAGCTGCGACAACTTCAGCTTTATGCAGACCTTAAGGACATCAGTGGTATTGACTACAGGTCGTACCAGTTTGTTATAATTGCTGAGTAGATCATCGTAGAGCCTTTTTGCATCGGGATTACCCGCCACCGCCCCGTGCACCATGAGAGCCGATAGAAGCCACGCTCGTATCGTCTCCCCTGTTGTGGGTGACATTTTCATTTTGAAGGCCGTTTAAGGTTGCTCTTGAGAGTATCTCGTCTCGTCGTCGGGTGGTGGTGGTCGTGTTGGTCGAGAAGCGTTGCATCAACAGAGATCTGTTCGATTTGGTTGCGGTTGTTCTTCAAGTGATGGCATCTTCTTTCTTTTTATATAATTTCTTCTTCTAAAAATGCTTTTCTTGGAATTTTTCTGTCAAAGTTTATGGCTCTATGCGGTATTTTAGTGTTGAAAGTGTCTTTAGAGATTAAGAATTCGAAGATAAGAGGAGAATTTTACAGCTGCTGTGTATTCGTAAGTGATTGCAGGTATCCATCTGAAAGAGATAAGAGAAATGTTGATGGTTATTCAGTGAAGGGATTGGGAAATATCCTTAAATTATAAATTGGTGTAAGGGAGGCACTTATAGGCTTTCCGCCGGTCATATGATTGGGATGAGACTTTTGCAAGTTTTTGTCTATGTATCGATTGTGGTTTATAAAGAAGTATACTTCTAGTCATGGTTCTTGAGTGGTTATAAACATTTTGGTTTAAACTTGATGTTGACAAGCTAGACTCAGCGTTGTATTTAAGTGTCCAAAGTATACCCCTATTTTTATGTTTTTATATTGATTTTAAGAGGCATCTCACGATTCACTAGATCGATAGTAAAGAAAAGATGATCTGAAGTCTAAGATTAGAGATTTTTCCCGTCGAGTTGGGAAATAGTTGCTCAGGAATCTACTGCCTCTTGTATATTTTCTGAAACACTTTTGTGAAGTGCAGCAGGGCAAAACTACATAGGCAGGAGCCAACGGAATCTGATTCGCAAGACGACATACTGAATATTTATTAACTTCCCCGGTTGAAAACTGGTCTTCGGAGATGATAAATCCATCACTCCAGAGATGATATTGGGAACAAGTAGGAGAAGGAGTAGTGTTAAGCACCCCAAAGGCAGAGTCCATTATCCCCAAATATGGCTTCTCAGCATATCACCAGGAATTCCCGCAACAATATGGGAACACAGAGAGTATCCTATAAGAACCTATACCACTCGACGTTCTCCATTCTTTGGTTGCGGTATTAGTGAGGACATGGATGAGGAAATTCAAGATCATAAACCTCTGGAAACATTGTAGCTAAGGCAACAACCTTGGAGACCTTGATTACCTGATCAGTTATTTTTTGCTGACGATAGACCTATCACTAGTGAAGATAAAAAATTCCTGCAATGAGCATTTGATGCAGTAGTGGATGTTTTGGAGGGAAATGGGTACCGAATTAGTACAGTCGGCCTATTCCAGAGAATTACTGGAGTGGAAAACTGCTTCCCAAATATCGGTGGTCAATGATCAGTAGCAGAACAATTTGTGATGATGACTTCAATCATGTGACAGAAGAATGCTCTCTTAGGTGATAGAAAGGCTCTTCACCGCAGTTGGACAACGACCAAAAATTGTGAGGGTAAATTAAGAGCAGCATATATGAAGGTACTTTGCATGACAGCAGGAGTAACAAAGATAGAATGACAACTTCGAGTAGTAAGATAAAGCACAGCCGGCTTAGTTGTTGTTATCTTGTTCAAAGCGGGAAGCCGGCCGGTACTTCCTTAGACCAGTAGGTATACAGTAAACTGGGAGAGTTCTGATGCTCCTACTAGCTTAAAGATAGAAAAGCATACCTCTGATTACCCACCACATGATATAAGTTTCAGTTGGACTCTAATCCAAGTCGTACTCTAAAAATCCTTCTCCTACTGCTCTTTGGAAAGACCCTGGCAAGACACAAATAACGTGCAAGCCAAAGTATATAGGTATTCAGAAGGACCCGATAATAAGTCCAGTGCCTTACCAAAAGTCCACTTAAACTGTCAATAAATTGACATGACGATCTTAGGTTTTTTTTTATTTCGACATGACGCAGGAAGGGAATGCCAAGTTGAACTACCCGTGCAACTAGACAAAAGCACTGAGAAAGGTGAAGAAACTTCGCTGAACTGACAAGAAGTGCAAAGATGATAGAACTTGCGGCTATTGCGTCATATAGAGTTCTAGGGGCGAATTGGCGGCCGATTTTTGAAAGCAGAAATTATGAAAATTCCTTAAAGACAATAGGCGCGTTCTCCTCTGATACTCCAGCTGCTCGAATACTTTTGTACCAGGATGACAGATTTGCCTTTAACGAATTATTAAAAAAAAAAAATAAACTAAATTTTAGAGGACTTTAGCGACGAAGACCTACGCTATAAGGTAATTGATCCAATTAGTAAAATGTGGTTCATTTGGGGGTACGTTTTTGTCATTGAACCTTGTAAAAAATGACGCATGAGTTGTGCCAGTTTGCTATAGTATATGGCTTTAGAATTCTTTGATATTTTATCATAAAACCAATAAGCTTGACACGCGGTCTCAAATTATACATCTTATGATATACATAGTCGGCCCATGGAAGCACTATTCGCTATACTATCGACAAGCTTAAAACCCCCAAAAGCTTACTCAACCTAACAGGACTTAACCAAAAAAAGGACCGCCCCCCAAAAATCCATTCGGCTACCAGTATATAGCAACAAATTTCATTGTCTTAGCAAAAGTTTAACTTCCTCTTTAGTCTATATGTTGCTTCTGCCAGAATCACGATTCACCTGACAGCGATTATGACTTCATTTTGACGACCATTTCACTTTCAAAATTTTACCCATTTCCAACTCCCATAAATTGAGCCACTTTACGTACAAATTCTCCTCGTAAAATATCAGATTAACTCTTCTGTGTGTTTGGGAGACTTCCATGTCATGTCACAATAATTCGTATCTTCATGTGATACTCCCGTAAAACAATCAAGATATTTACTTATTCAACAAAGCTGCTCCCCCACATTTGATTGTGTTACCTCGACCAAAACAAAGAAATGATGTCCTCCTTAAGTGCTGCCATGAACCCCTTCTCTGCGAGTCACTCCTCCTTCCTTGCTACCGCACATCATCCCATAGCAATTAATTTTTACGATAATTATCATAATTACAATAAAAGGCAATGTTTACAATTTAAAACAGAACAACTACGTCTATCGGTCCCCCGAGACGAGAGGGCGGTATACGACATTGCTACTGTCTGTATAGGCATTGTGTAGCTCTCGTCGAGGACACGAAGCATACGAAACATTTCACCTGCAATATCCTTTACATATACTCTTACTCGTAGACATGTACAAATTTGCATCGTAAACTTTTGGTATAAAATGGAAATTATGTTATTAAAATGTCGTCCTTAGTTTCAATTGGGTAGTCCTGGCAATATCATCAATATGCTCATGGTTTTCTGGGTGGGGGGAGGATAAAAGATAAAACCCCCAAAATGGATTCGTCTATTTAGTGTCGAATGAAAATCTTGGGAATTGACATGAATAGGATGTTATTCTTTTCAAGGGAAAACTGTTTCAACCTTGGCCTAGGGGGCGTTCCCTAATTGAATGTAATTGAACGATTAATTAATTTGAATTTGAATTTGAATATATACTACCAGCATTACAATTTTATAATTTCAATTGAAATTGTTTTCACAACTTTAAGTGATGGGGATGAATCCTTTGAAACTCATTATCACGCAATTTGTTTGCCTGTTCGTCCTTCAAACTATATTTGATTGTTTTCAACTTTAAATTGCAAAAAAAGATAAAAGAAATAAATATATGAGAGACGGGGGATGCACCTGAAGACAAAAGAATTCACTTTAGTAACAGATAGTCCCTTTTACACTTTTATCCATCAAAGGCTGGGGCGGGGAAAAACTAGTTTGATTTCCTGAATCGAATTCCTGGAGCTAGTTTGTGTTTTTAAATAGTTTTTTCCTTCATCCAATCTGCAATCTACATAGACATACCCGCACATCATCTCTGCTAGTCAACTCGCCATATGGGAACAAGTTTCATAACGTCGTCGTGCATGTAGTAAAAAGGAATGAAAGGAAGAGAAGGACAAAATATGGAAAAAAGCGAGGACTCGTTCTGAGAAACGTACACAACCTGGAAAACTTTATTTGTGCACAATTCACTCTGAAACAGATTGTTTGCGGGTGAAAAGTGTCTCGCAACAAGGGAATTGGCAAAATAAAAATTTCAACGAGAACAACTCACAGAGCACAGTGGAGGTTATTGGGAGGAAAAAGGGCATAAGGTTCAATGGTTTTCCCTTTGGTTCTTGGTAACAGAACTTCCCTAAGCTCTTCAAGTCTAACTTTGGTGTCTTTACACGGACTTAGAAATCGGAAATGTTGTTCCAAGTGAAGATACTAACTTGTGTCCTGCATTGCTTCAGCCTACAGCCAGGAGGAAATGGAGCAGAATAAGCCCTACTGCTGGAGATTGGACACACTATTCATCAGAAGAAAGGTTTCATCTTGGTTCATTCGAGAAGAACAACTAAGTCTAGGTATGATTGGCTCAAGTGTCCTTCAAGTATGTTCTCGATATTGGGACACACACATTCCTCTTTGGTCAAAAAACTGAGCATTGGACGTCTGAGATGGCTAGTACATGTAGAGCCAATGGACACCAACGTTAAGTCTTCGAATCAAACCCAGAGGGACGACGCAGTAGAGGCCCTCCTCGCCGCATTAGGTACAAGTTGAAGGGGACCTCGACCAACTGTCCGCAATTGGAGGCAATTAGGTAAAGACCTATCTAAGTTGAGAGGCTTAGTGGTTGCGGCCCAGGTTCTCCCCGAGATGTAGAGCCGTACAAGAAGAAGATTCCTCTTTGAAGATGAAATCGTTTCAGTTGGAGGCATCAAAGAGCTTTAAGAACTATCGGTAGAGAAGAAGATTACCGACTGTCACAGAGAGATTGTTGATTGAATAGTGATGCCCACCGTGGAAGATTCTACAACACTCTAGCCCTTTCCATAGCTTTATCACAACCTCTAACATTTCGTAATATATTCAGAACTGGACTAGTTCAGGAGCCTGATTTGTCATAGGATTCCAAACGAAAGCATAAGCACTATCAACCGATGCAACTGATGGAGAAGTACAAAGCTGATGGCTTGAAACCTTACTTTGATGACTGGTACTTGCTCCATTTATTTTCGTTCGAATGTTATGATCTTTCTATGTTATCTAAAGAATCCCTACACGATTCTCTCTTCCTGTCGATGGACACATAGTTATAGCACAAACGAGCAAGCATACTACCTAAAGTACTACACACCATTGTCCCGACAAAAATGACAAAGTGAATAGGGACACAAAGCTACTAAAACAAAGCCCTAGTTTCCACCAAATTTAACCCCACTGTGCATCGGTCTCAAAAAGCCTCCCCTCCCCAAAAACACAATAGCATCCTTCTCCCTCCGCATACACACCGGCGCGGCGCACATTTACAGGCAAATTGTCGCCATAAACTGACGAATAACTTCGAGTAAAATTCAAAAGAAAAACTAGAGTCAATTCTACGGGGGTAACCTGCCAACTAGAATCCTTTCACTAGGATCTCTCCCTACAGTCATGGAATATATAAACTGAATGTATGTAGGTGGTAGCCCCTTTCTGGCAAATAATACACGCGAAAGTAGGTATTACCAGCACAAAAAAAAAATAGTTAAACTGAAGGATTCGCGGTGGAAAGAGTCATGAATGGATAATGTGTTTTCCCTTTCGAGGACATTTTCTGATCGCCTTTCTGTTCACAAACGCGCGACCCTGACATATGTATGTACCAAATCCCTCAGGGATATCACTTCCTTATCAGGTGATTTTTTGTCAATTACATTCGACGACGAAGACGACGATGTTCGGTCGGCGACACTACACGGAGTGATGGCAATGTAAATCTAAGGATTACATAAGAAAATCCCATAAATACACACAAGGAGGCGAAAATAAACAAATATTGTTCGATGAATACAATACCTCTAAGGACGACGACGTGAAGGAGAAAATTCGCATTAGGAATCACTCGTTTCTTTTTTATTTGAATGTCAGTTCCTGTTTATTTTTCGTGAATTGATGTTTTTTTTTTTTTTTTTTTCGTTTGAGAACTGCCATGAATCCTTTTTTTCTGTTTTGGCGCGAGTGAGAGGGAAAAGCAGCTAAATTTTTTATGAATTTCGAATATTTTATGAGAGTTTGATTGCCAAGAAATTGCATTTGAACGCGCAGCATACCAAAGAACAAGCAAGGACAAGGATGGGGGGGATGAGAATCGATTTAATCTTTGTTAGGACGAAATTCCCAACTGTAATAAACGTCAATGGATGTGCCATGACATGAATTGCAAATATCGTTGATGGTGCACTATGATAATAAAATAACGGGCGTACTTTTGCATCCTTTTTTTTTCTATTTATTTTCGCGGCACAAAAAATATGAAAGGAAGTCATTATGATGATGATGTAGTTTGTGTCCTTTGCAGTGAATCAAGGCAACCAAGTGGAAGTTAGATTAAGTGAAAGAAATATTAATACCTGCCTGCAGCGATTTGATTTAATTAATGTCCTTAAAGTCATCGAAAAACGAGAAAAAACGAGGACGAAAAGCAAATAAACACAAAAACAAGAAGTATTAACTTGTTTTATCGCAAATGAAGAGGCCGGGCGCTTCCAATATACGAGTATATGTATTCCCAAACGATAAAGCAACTCATCCTTTACACGAAGGAGGAGAGCTGAGATTTTTTTCTCTTTTGTTTTTCTGTACTTCAACACATGTGTGTAGTATCCTTGTGGCACGTAGAAAAAAGAAGAAAGTCACTCGAAAATTGTACGTAGACCCTGAGATTTATTGTGCCTTCAAGGACCTAGCAAAGTAAAAGAGGATAAAGTTAATTTTATCATCGGTATCATCGACATTAGCTGCTACATCGTAAAGACGTTCATAAAGTAAAAGCGAAGCCAAAGTGTACACTTGGGAGGGACGGCACGGCACGGGGCGGGGCGGAACGCTTCTGGTGCACGCAAGGATGCGAAACGAACAAAAAAGATGAAAAAGAAACTTCCTCAATAAAGTTTGATTCCTTGGCGATGATGTTACACGGATCTAAGTCTGAGTCTGTATACCTACTGCAGTAACAAGGAAAAAAACAAAATCGATATCCTTTTTTGTCTCACATCACAGAGAGAGCTATGTAGCTATAAACTTTAAAACTTAATTTTTCTTCGTCCAGTTTCCTGTTTTCGTTGTGCAATATTCGTGTTTTGATGTTATCCTTTTTATTTTTCCCTCTGACACGCATACTCATACATATAGGCGAAAGTGGGAGGCTAAGTAAGCAAGAGTATAAAATGAATTACCCTTAGGGTCCCTCAAGGAGGCGACATCACTATTGGGAAAAATAAATTGTGTTTTTAGTATCGCACTGGTGGATCGAATTCGCGTCTCAATTTTCGATGAAGGAAGTCTCGTGGAACGACAAGTGTGATAGGTTATCCTAAGGAAGGCGGGCATGTGTGTGTGTGTATGAAATGTTGGAACGTGCTTTCTAGCTAAAATGTACTTAAAGATATGAGTAGATTGGGACTGCTGGGGGTAATGTACGTATTCGCAAATGGCGGTCAAAAAACTTGATAGATTTAGAAGGGAGTATGGGGAGTTTGTCCTTAATTTGAAAGCAAATGAATAGTAATAAAGTTTGTAGTTTAATACGCCAAAATTTTAATAAAAACACACGAATTACTTCGGATTACAACTCGATTTATTTCCGTCCTCTTCCGCTGTCAGCTTTGAATCTGAAGTCGGCTACAGTTCTACGTCTAACAGATTAACTCTAATGAACACACAGGGGGCGCTCACCAATTGAGTGTGTTCAACAAAAATAGTTTACAGACTGCTTTTAGGAGGTATAAATACATTGGAGTGGTTTCTTGTGGGAAGGGTGTCCACCGTTTTAGTTTCTATTCGCCACAGAGGAAACACATAAGGTGCTGGTGTGTGACCTTTTAATGACAACCACCTTCTTTCACCAAACGATCATTCCCCCCTAAGGTCTTCGTATGCTTTCTAGTTGCGGAGCAGTTGCAGTCAAACGAGCTTCGATTCGATTTCCTGAAGCCATTTCTCAATGGTTACGTTAAATTCCTGAAAATGCGACAGTTTTTGAGCATACCGTCTATTTGCTTGCTCCAATGATGCTACTTGACGTTTGAAAGAAATCAGTGGAAAAAAACAGCAGGCAACTTATTAGGTTAGAAGTTGTCAATTGACGTAGAGTGACCTACATCCCTGCGAAAATTGTGTACCTACATCGAGTTTAAATTTCCTATCTGTCAATACATGTTAACAAACGTGCAAATAAGAAGACAATATAAAAACAATCATGGTGTTCTTTTCTTCCCTTTTGCACATGACATTTTCAGCAGACTGTCAACGAACGACTCAATAAAATGAGAATGTGTGCGTGAGCTCCGATTTGATTTTGCCGGAAACGTCAGAACACATTCGAAATCGGTGGTAGTATTGCTCTTGTGGGAGCCAACGGTCACAGATCAATGGTGATCTAATGGTACGACTGCGTGGTATGGTCTGATGTGTCATGATGTAGTGCAGTTCAGTCAGCCGTTCAGCACATCATTTAGCAGCTTTCACTACCTCTTAGGGCAAAGTGAGGATCAACTCCTTTGTATGTACATTGCATTCTTGGAATACCTTTGGATGGATATGGATATCTACGTTACGCAGGTCCTTGGTGTCAATGTACAGTCCTTTTTAAGTGCTCCACCAACTTCTTTTATAAGAAACTCCCAAAATTCGTTGGTGCAACTTAAAGAAATATGTACATCCCTATCAATGACTTCAGTGCATCGTTGGACATTTGAAATTAAAGTCCCGACGTAAAAAGCACTCACTGATATTCATAAGAAGACCAAGACTTAATGACATCTACCAAACTCTGTCCATGTACCATCGCTTTGCTTATTCACTGATAACCCAATGTTCTGCTTGAACGACTGTTGTTGATACATATGCCTTTTAATCTGTATCAGCTGATTGGGCACACATCCCAAAAGCAATGTCAGACTACAAACAACTTGTCAGCCCATCGTCCTTAATCAATTTATGTTCAAACTTCTTCCGCCACATAGTATCTACACTTTTTGGGGAAAAGTTCTCTTTCAAAGTCCCGACAAACTCGTTCATAGCGATAGCGGTTACACGCCCGACTCCATGTTCACTGACACATAAATATGTCACTTCAATTACCGTAAAAGCATCGTTTCTCTCACTCGGAGAGTAGGTACCTACATATCTAGCAAATGAAAAGTAATTCCTTAAGCTGTCCCTACGGTCATCCTTCTCCCATTTGTGGTCGTCTTTTGGGTACACGACTGAGTGACCTCCTTAAAGCAATAGCAGCAACAAAAAAACAAAAGAAAAAAGAATAGAAACAAAGACCAAAGCAATAAAAAGAAACTAAAAAAAAAAAACAAAAAAAAAACTTTTCTTTTATTTCATTTTAAATTACATAGAACAACCCCAATAAAGTGTCGCTCCAGAGAATTTATCCCAGGAAAATCCGTAAAACAAAAGGAAGAGCTGCTTGCCAACCCAAGGGATGATTACACGAGAAGAGTCTCGAAGAAAAGACAACAAAAAAAAATTTTGTTTTGTTTGTGATGTGCCAATGAGAGTTGTAGACGACACAACACAACATGCACAACAATTCCACATGAGACGAGTCCTGTGCTAATTCCTTAACATTGTGACCCCCATACCTACCTACAGTGACCCAAACAAAGAGAGTGCAGCAATGTAAACTGCAAACTGTAACCGTAAAAAGAAAAAAGAAGAAGGAAAAGTTTTCCTTTTCTTTTTGTTTTTTGTTTTGTGTGTATCCTTGTACAGAGATCCTTACATCTCGTGTTGCACTGCTAACTTTTCATCCATTATGCTGTCAAAGTTATCCTTTTGTTAGACCATAAGCAAACACTGTAAGTAACGTGCGAACATTTATATCACTCAAAGGACACACACACAAGCACATATAGCGAGTCTCCTCACATTGTCCTTGCTAGCTTTATGTCATCCCAAGCGCTGAGCGCCAAAACTTTGAAAGGACTAGATTGCGGTGTGCGTGTACTACTGCGGAGGTGGTGGTGGTTTTATATATGTCCCCTTAGGGCATGCATGCTCATAAATCCACCAAATGAGCCGAGTCCTGCGCGCCGTCGCCGCCGCTCGAAACGCTTCAAGTGCCAAGACAAACTTTTTTGCTTTCGTCCTTTTCCGCTATCCCCTTCCATTCCATTATTGGACGCAGAGAGTTGTAAAACTCAAGAGCTCACTACTCCTTGCCTCTTGGATTTGAATTTCCTTTCAAGGAGCCCACCAGCACTGCGGGTGACGTGAAATATCTAAGTTTTGAAAGAAAGAGCGTGAGAGAGTCCTTCTTCACCATCCATTTTGCGGTAGTAAAACTCATGTTCAAGTTTGGGTTACACGCTGTGTTCGTGGCGTTTGATGGTGATTTTTCAAGGACCCAACTATGAGTGTTGGTAGTTCCGATGGTTTTGACTTTAAATCGAATCTTAAGTTTGCGCTTGATTATGAAAGCCGGCTAATGAATGAAACACTTCAAAGGGGGGCGCTGTAATTTTATTAATTAATAACACTACCACCGCCGCAAAACACCCAGCTAAGTGTAATCAGGAGAAAAAGCGCACAGGAGTAAAAGATGCTTTTTTGCCTTAAATCTCCTTCCGACTGGTTTTGGATTAATTTTATTTTTTTTTTTCTACCAGATGGCAGTTGTTGATGAGGTGGAGATGAGCACACAAAAAAGGAGAAGAGAAAGTATTCACCAGACCTTGAAGGATGAAATTAATTGAAGACACCAACGAGTGGGAGGAGTGGAAATTTAATTTTGCCTTTGACAGCAGTTTTATTACCGCATCAGTGGTGTACGAGTTCGACTAGAGACCGGACTTCAATGTGAAGATATCCATTTGAGAGTAATTATCCTTTACTCCTTGGCTGGAGGAAGAGGATTTAATTTTTGTTTTCTTGGAAGGCTGGATTGTGATAGTTTTTTTTTTGTCTTCTTAGCTTTTGCTTTGAGATTTGGTTTAAGATAGCATAACCAAGAGCGAATATCTTGAAAAGTTATACAGTCTGGCACCAAGGCGGATAATAAGGAGAAAGGTCAATGTGAATATTCATAACAAAGTCAGTCAAAAGGCAAAGTCATACATATAGCCCTTCATCAGTTTTCAGACCTAGGAAGGCACTCATGAGCTCGTGGATGGAAACATCAGCTGAGCTACTCTTATCGAGAATTTTCCAGGGAAGTGGGTCAAGGGAATGCTCTTCAAGCTCCAAGCTCCTTGTACTTGGTAAATGGTTACAACTATCACGAGAAAGCTGCAAGGGCTCTTTAGTAGATGCCTATGCCACATCTTAAGGATGCTCAGCTTTTTCAGAGAACGGGCCATGAAAGTGGAAGTGCATTAGCCACACTTCACGAAAAGGTGAGAGGTCCGTCAGAAGGTAACAACGTGATGCAATGATACCTGCTCGCAGAATAGTCTAGGAGGAAGCACGACAACTGGGAAAAAGTTGGGGAAATCTGAGACACAATGACAGAAACAGCAAACAGTGTGCTGTCGTTGTGCAGGTCCTAGGACCGACAAGGGGATTTAGGGCATAAGGTGATTACTTCTACTGTGTGCCCATGTAGATATTGAAGGCACAAGCTATTATACTAGCTACGCCCTATAGAGAGACCAATCAGTAGCAGGGATAGCTTTGGGTAAAAATCAGATAAGCTAACTAGGCACCAGCCCCCACCGCCAGTTATAAGAGGCCAAACAGCAAGTAAGTCAATCTTCATGTGTACAGCTCCTTTATGATCACCTGCTAGAGCCATGACTAACGAGGGACTAACAGAGAGCAGTATTCCGTAGAATATCCTGCGTATACAGAATAATATCGGGCCTATCGACCTGGATGTCAGAGTAGCACCATCAATACAGAATGGCTAGTATCAAGAGAGTTGAGCCATCAGAACATCGGACAAAACAGAATGGCAATAGCCACAGAAAACAGTCTTTGAATATAGAGTGAACGGGAATAGAAGACTGAACGAGAGGATTCTTCGCAGGAAATGGAAGCTTCAATTCAGAGGTAATTCGTTTGAGAAAGGTCCTTGTAAAGGCTCTGTTACAAGTCTTTTCTATCAATAACTTCTATGTTAGCTGCATAAACTCTTAGAGAATCCACTGGCATTGTTTTTTTTTTTTTTAAATGTCATTTTTCAAACTGTGTAGACTCAAGGGCATGGCTAACACATTTCAGTCAGATAATATTGAGACCGAAATAATCGAAATCTTCTGAGCAATCATATCATTACCCGGTAAGGACAATAAACATTCTATGGGGTAAGGACATTTATATTTGCTGTCTCAGAATGGGTCATGTTCTTGAAATGTGCTTTACCTTAAACCTTTGCCGATGCCGATGGATGTGTCGAGTGCTGTTAATGTAAGCTCCTCGTCATTGAAGCGCCTACTCGAATTCATTAAGAAGACGAGAAAAATGCGTATTGTGATGCTTTCTGGTAGAACAATGGACAAACAGATGTCTGAGTGCTCCAGCGAAGCTTTTCCTATCAACAAAAAATTGGTCGTGTTGCAAGGCGTAGTCCTATAGTCACTTAATTGGCTCTAATTTGTGGACTGAGAGCTATGCCGAAATTATTGCCATTTTTGTATCTGAATTCCTCCAACGCACGGAAGGACTGTCTGGCGGTGATGGGATCGCTGAGTTCGGCACCACCACTAGCCCTAGAAACAAGACTGGACCTTCTAAGGCTTGAGTCAATTTGGCAACTTGGCAGCTAAGAGAGCTGTAAGATTAAAGAATGTTGGATTATGATGCTCTATAGTCATGCCTCAATCCTGAACAGATGGAATACATCGAGGCATTCCACTTTAAAACTGCGAGCGGAACAGCACAGCTAATAATACTCCGTAATGACTTCTGTAGAGACCAAGACGAAACAGAATCCAATCGACATGCAGTTGCCCTAAAAAGGAAAGACACTCGAGGGTGTTATAGACTTCTTTTCATGGCTGGAGTCTGAGTGAACTGGCGTTGACACCCTCTATCAACGAGGGCATCTATTTACCTAATCGATGAGGGCAGTGGTTTAGGACGTCGGGCAGATTTTCGTAGCTCGATCTGCTAAGTATCCATAAAGATTTCACCACCCAAATAGTGTCTGGAGAGAACAGCATCATAAGAGAATGGACCATGAGGCTACGCCCTATAACAAAAGAAGTGGCAATAGTTTGGTCAATGCTTTCGAAAGAGTAGAGGTTCATAGCTAACGGATGTAATGGAACTCTTGAGCTCACGAGAAGATCATTTCTCCTCTCCTAAGGTTTAGGCAAATAGGAAGTAGATTTGAAGAGGCGCTTTTAGGAGATTTTAAATGAAGAATGCTAGCAACAGCGATATAGTACTCCTTCAACAGAATGATTCGCCAAGGAGATCTTCGCGCCCCTCACATACGTAACAAATGCTGAAGGATTCTCCTCTCACTTTGTATTTCTTTAATTACTGTCCCACTAAGAAGATGAACAATGTCACATTAAGAAACCCACCAACTTTGACATCGTAAAACCAACTTCAAACTCCTAAGATGAATTAAATTTTTAATTTCAGTTCCCCTACCCTCTTGCTCCAGAACAAGCTTTAGTCAAACAAAACTTTACATACTTAGCGTCCCGCACATGTTTATTAAATTTTTTTTTAAGAACAGCTCCACGATAAGACAACAATCCAAGTAAATATTTGAAAATCAGTTTATATCCTTAACAACACACAAAAAAAAAAAGACAACAAAAAAGGATAGAAAGAAAGAACAGTCCTCCTTAATACCAAGTGAGTTTCTCATTCTATGAAGCGTGAATGCAAACACTGAGCCACTCTCTCTCTCGAAGACAAAACAAGAGCTGAAACAATAGTACCTACTCCCTTGGAGCAAGTAAGCCACTCTGCCTAATGTCTATCCTATCGTATCCCCATTCTATCCTTTAACTCAAGACAAAACCACCTCCTTCCCCTATTCTGCTCCACTGCTGTTGTCTTCTGTGAAATTTTCATTTTGTAATGAATCCTTTTTTTGTTTCAACAATTTCCAAACGAAATCGATATCCTTTTTTTGTTTTTTTCGTGTGCGCTGTTTTTGGTTGAGTGAAGAATAAACACAAACTAGGGGCAGATCCTTGTAATGGGAGAGTATACTGGCGAAACTATATCGATGGAATAATAAAGGAAAATAGGATATCGGGGTAAAGGCTCTTCTCTGGCTATTCATATAGAATTTAACCACTGGCAAGTGCCCCTAGGGAGTGTATCCTTAAGTTTTTTGTATGGTGGTGGTTGGCCTCTATATTTTGGGCGAGTGAATAGAGTGGCATAGGGATTAGAAATTCTGCGAAGATGAATAATTTAAGAATATTTTCAATCTTTAGCTGAGGGACACAACCAGTTGGGAGAAGCAGAGACAGGATTTCAAGCCAGCGGCTGTGTTTATGCATACTCGGGTGTTTAAGTAGTTACTTTAATGTAATTTATTTTTGAAAAGGAAACACGTCTATCTGGATGTCTGTCTGTCAGTATGTCGCATCGGTATATTGTGTAAGTCTTTCGAGGTAGAGACTGTTGGTCCTATGGCATCCTTCGTTACAAATCCGCATAAGGTGGCTGCAGTGAATTCAATTTTGTGGACAAGCCTCCCCCTTTGGACTTAATCACCGTAAGAGACAATGGAGTGTGCCACCAGATCATGGAATCATTGTCCATGCGGTGCGTAAGAGCGTAACTATGTCAAGCATCTATGTGAATTGGATAATTAGCCTACTAGAAGAACCTGTCCTCATCATCTCCCCACTGCTGTGCTTTATCATCCTTAATGAATACTCCAATCTGAAAGCCACAGACGACATTGTTTTGATGGCAACATGAATATACCTCTCTACCCTTAGCAAGTTAATGGAACCTGGCCTGAGTATAGCAGGATCCATACCGGTTTCTGGTAGTTTCATATAAAGGCAAACCGTCATCCAAACCGCGTCCTGAATGACAAACACCAGATGGCAAAGTTGGCGTTTGTAACAGAAGTTCAGTGAGAACAACACCTACAGAAGCGCTGCCATAAGCCCTTCATCGCACTTGGATTCAAACTCAGTAAAATAGTCCTTCAGGGTGTCCTGTCTGTTCGGTTCCTAAAGTAATATGCTTTCGATCCCGAAGAAATGAAGTGAACACAATCCCTCGTCACAATTTCAGTCTTCTTTGGCGTCCTTCTCATCGATAATCACACTTTGTGTTGGTATACCTCCTCTGCGATCACTTTACGTATCTGCGATTGCGATATGTTTGTAGTAGCTGTTCGTTTTATATGTCACTCAATGACTACAATCTGTCATTCGTAGTGACAGTGATTTTTTTAAGAATAGCTACTTCAGTTGGCAGATTGCGATTGCTATTGCTATTGATATTTCTCATTCGCAGTGAATAAGTCGCAAGATGTTGCTCCACTAGCCTAGTAGACATAGAGAAGACTCTTATTTGAAGTGTCTATTCTGAAGTTATAGAAACAGCTCACACACTATTCATCCAGTCCCTTTCATCTGTGATCAAATTACTGGTTCACCATCCATCTTACGATGCACATTGAAGCGCCAACCAAACACCCTTCCCTTTCGAAAAGTTTCACCCATTCTATGTGATTAATTGCAAGACAAATTATCCTTTGCCTTAAAGCATTTAACTGCATTAACATGTCATCAATATGTTCTACCAAAGATTCCCTGCGATAATTCATAATCCTTTTGGCAATTACTTAAGCCTCAACGTAAGCATGTATTCTGCTAATTTCATAGCCCAATTACGGGTTGTCTAATTAATGCTAATCACGAAAGGAAAATGTCCTTGTAATTAACTGCTCCCGTGAATATCACGATGAAGGCCAATCTCCACCAATGTCCTTTGATTTTTCATCATTTGATTTGCCGTCCTGCCCGACCACACTCGATGGTCAACAACAACACATTTTCTGTACTGTATTCCTCCCTCTTCTGGGTCAAATCAACTCAAACTCAAATTCAAACTCAATTATCCCCCGCCAACATCAAAGGACATTCCCAGACGTGACTGTTTAAAAATATAACCTTTAATCTCATGTC
Source organism: Chalcosyrphus nemorum (assembly GCA_949716465.1). Lineage (NCBI taxonomy): Eukaryota > Metazoa > Arthropoda > Insecta > Diptera > Syrphidae > Chalcosyrphus > Chalcosyrphus nemorum. The sequence continues at coordinate 27,185,770 of OX454333.1, forward strand.
CTTTCGCCTCGATTGCTTTGTGTAAATAATTTTTTTATTTCCCCCCATCATCATGCGTAGATGAGTCGGTGCACTTCATTAACCTAAAAAACAACAAATCCCAGGATTTATAATTATTTTTTTTGGCAAAACAAAAAAGGACCTTCTTAATGGGAATCGGGATCTCATTTTAGAGAAAGGAAAACGCTTAAGGCGGTTGTTTATGCTCGTACTTTGTGCATTCCGTGGACGAGCGACGACGACGACGGGACGGATTCATTTTTCGGCAGTCCCTCGAGGCGAATCGTAAATAATTCCTCTGCCATCTGAGTGGAGGAGTGATTATTAATTCTTGGAAGGAATAGGAGAAAAAGGACGAAACTACAAGAGCAACAATAATCCCCTAATTACTTTTTAATTATGTACAAACTTCCTGGATGGTAATATAACTTTTTCGTTGTACAAAACGCAGCATCTGGTGTGTCCTGTAGGACGAATTGTGTAGCCATTTTGAACGACTCTGCGCTGCGATTGAAGTTGCATCATGTGAATGGGTGGGGTAGTTTATTGCTTGCTGTTTACTCGTGTATACAATTTTGGGAGGCGCGCCGCACAACTTGCAGCTAGAAAGTTAGATTTGATTTGGATTGTTAACAGAGTCCTGGCTGTTTGTGCAGTCATTATTCAGGCACGTGGAAACTTTTGAATAAGACAAAAAAAGTTATAGAAGCCGCGCGCTGTGCGCTGTGCTTGTGCCTTGCAAGAGTTTTAAAAGCAATTAAAGAGGCAAGAGGTAGTTACTCTACAATTAAGGAAGGACTAGAGCTCTTTGAACACATGGTACCTAGTACCAACTTTAGTTTGTACAGAGTTTAGGTTCTTTTACTGCTGTCTGTCTGTCTTTGCTGTTGTTTGTAAAGAAAGCCTTGTTGTGGAGTAGGAGGAAGGGGAGTTTTATGGCACAGAAGATGATTTGCTTTAAGGAGGTTCCCTCTCTCGACCATCAACGACTGCATCATGAATGAATCGTGGAGTAATTACACTGGAACATGGTTCTAGGAGTGGACTCTACAAAGGATGTAAATAATCGCGAGTTTTAAGTTCGAAAGCAATCAAAAGGAAGTTAGTTTTTGGCCAAGGAATTGGACTGCAACGTTTCTAGGAGGTCCAGCGTCCATCAAGAGAAACTGAAATTACTTTTGCCATTCTTTTGTTTAGGAGAATCAACCCATGGGTTTTTGGACTTTCATAGGCCACGCTAGGGTCCAACAAATCTATTCACAATCCAATCTGGTACAATCTTTTGTTACGTTAGAGTGTTGCTGGAACCACTAAATGTAACTCTAATGAAATCTCTAAGGATCCCATCATTAATTGACTGGGATTGCCGATTACAGACAACTCTGCTTGCCCATCCGAAGCAAGGCGAACTGCAGTTGAGACTTTAGCCATGCAAGATCATTATCTGATCGATGGGCCCAAGACCCGCAACCAGAAAACTCCAATCGCAGATAGTGTAACTGGAAAGATAAATCAAAGAAGACGAAAAAGCAACAAGAAGAGAATACTGTGAATTACAAACGAATGCAAAAACTACATACAATTACAATCAACTTATTTGGACAGCACTTTTGGAGAGTAAATATTAAATATCTGCCATATCCACTTGTCTCTCTTCCAATTTAACCAACAGCCGTACTGCAATAGCTGATGTCTCATCTCTTAAGATTACACAGGATCACAGGCTAACATTCTCGGACTGCAGACCAAGGACTTATTGACTCTGGGCTCTAGTACCTTGGTAAAAATCTGCATATAATTGGAGAACAGTGTAATTAAGAGAGGTACTCCTGAGATGAAGTGCTCTACACAGAAAACTTTAGAATTGATGTGGTTCCAAGGTTTACTTCATGTCAGTGCAACTTAGAAGAACAATAGATGTGATCCAGGTTCCCAAATCTTGGCTGCAATACAAGAGATTAATAGTTTACTCACATCAAGCATCAAGTCCATTAAGGTTCTTCTCTTATTGGGCTATTTTGACCTTTATCGGGACTAGGTATTGCTTTTCACCTGATTCAAGAAAGGATATCGTTCCACAAATGGACTGGGTCTGCTGGTATATAATCAAATATATTTACTGCTACAAATTCACAATACTCTAAGTCTGCAGACTGTCCCGGGTGCATGCAAGAGTCCGTATATCTGACATTTTGGACTGCTTAAGAAACACCTCTCTGCTTTTGGCCGCTTCCTAGAGTTTCCACGCCCGGAGACACCAACAATTGGCCGGAAAAAAACCTTGGTCAGTACCTATTTTGAGTGCTGGTTCTATAAGTTATAAAGCCATAGGAGTTTGGAAAGCTCTTGCTATAACGTCATTTTATTATCCTCCAACACCAATAGCTGGCACAATAGTTCGAGGTGAAATAGGGCCTCAATCAACAAGCTTCTCTTCTGTCACCGATACTTAACCAACTGCCTTAAGTTGCGTTTGTTTGCTGGTTGAGATCACTTTCTAATTAAGCACAGCATCGCAGATAAGGCTGCCCTAGATGTAATGATTCTTGGGATTTCTTCGTTCGTACTTATCCGCTCTACTTGACGTACTGAATCTCAATCTACGTGGCCACGTACACGCGTCTTTTTGACCAAGTCGCTGTAGCGACCATACAGCAGGACGGGGATGAAAAGGTCATGTATAGCGGTCTTCTCACTGAGGCTTTGCTCCTACATATGTACCTGTTCCATAAGGCTACAGTAATAGCGACTTACGAATGTTATACTACACCGGAACAGTGTTTATAGCATCGCCTGGTAGACGAGTTGTTCTGTCAGACACATAAGATCCTCTGAGACTTAGGCGCTGAAAGTAGTCATCTGTTCGGCAGTTAATTTCCAGAATACTATGCTTAGAAGGCAGAAGGTGATATACTTAAATAATAAAGACGTCTATGCGATTAGTACTTCTTCAGGTAAGAAAAAGTTTTCATCTAAGCATTGTCTGGCAATGTTGAGTCTTTCCTTTGGGGAATGCCTTTCTTTCTGTCTGAGTTTCATACCATTTCTCACATCACGTAACGCACTTTTAGGTGTCGACGAAGTGACTGCTGTTGGAGTTTAAGACTCCATCGAATCGCCCCACAACGCAGCAGCTATTCCATAACTATCTAGTCACCAATAAAACCAATATTCCTGTGAAGAATGCAGCTCGCCCAATTGTGGAATAAAATTTGTACACCCCACTGTCCTCTTTATGCGCACGTAATCACATACTCGTCGCATTGCATTTAAAATTCACTGCAGTAACAAAGGCGAGTCCCAAATTCTGCGCCATAATCCTGCGAAATATAAAACTAGTTTAGAATCCTTAGTCCTTACTTGACACATTTTTTTTTTTTTTTTTGGGAGAAACACTCCTTTTCTTCTCATTTTTCATCTGTAGCCCCCCTGCAGTTGCAAAATACCAAGTATTTGGAGACAATGTACTCTCGTTCCAAAAAGGATATCCAGCCGAACGAAGCAAAAGTAAGAAGAAGAAAAATGTATAAACCATCCTTAAACCAGAAACAGATTGCATTTGCAAAACAATCATTCACTTGACTAATTTCCATATTTAATGAGGATAAAAAGGGATAAGGAAACTCTGTAAGATAATATTTTTCCCTATGCCATTGTGCGAGATGGTCCCCTTTCGCTGATTTGTTTCAAATAATTCTTTCTTTCCGTCGTCGTTGTCGTCGTCGTCTGCTGGCGAAAGGAGGCTTTAGTATGTCCTCGATTGCACTTATGTTGTTGTGTCAAAAGAGAGAGAGAGAAAGAGACAATAGAAACTATAAAGAGGTAAAGGATAAGTGACATAAGGCTGCATTGTACTTAAAATGTAGAATGTCTTCTCTTAACAATATCCTTGTACCGATGCATTAAAATAATCCTATTACGACTTGAAGGAGGGGTTGCTCCGCAATTTATATTCTAATTTAATCAATGTTTTGCGGGTTTGTATGCACGCGAGATAAAGGACAACTAGCTTTGTTGAATGAATATGCAATTGAGGTTATGAGCGATGTGCACTCATGGTGGATATTTACAAATGGATGTAAGTTAAGTTGGGTACGTAAGTATGGCAGGACTAATCGAGGGCTTATCTTATACTGAATCGGATGGTTGCTTCTTTATGTGGTAAAGGGAAATCAGTGCAGCAGTTGAGAAAGTCAGCAGATCTCTGAGTTCACCGTGGTTACACAGCTGAAAGCATATTCTCTATAAAGTAGACAAGCAGTAGAACCAACATATGTAAATCTCCTCTTCTCACAATGGATGGAATATATGCTTAGGACCAGGTCCCTTAGATCTGAGCTAGAGAGTAGCTAAGGGGGAAGTTCTATCCCCTGTGTTGCTGCAACTAGTGGCTGACGAAGTCCTAGTTAAATAAGCCTACATATTGAAGAGGACGTGTCATATTGGGCAAAATGTGCCTGCACTTAACCCTCTTAATAATTGGGCCAAAAGTAGCCAAAGAAATATACTTGAAATGGTATGCAAATTTATTTCACAGATAAGACTTTGGGATGGATTTGAGATAGAAAGTTGAACTGGAAAGAACGCCAATCCACAGCTTTGATAGCTTTAAAGAAGAATAACCAAACTCGTTCCAAACCACATAGCCATTTAAAGACATATCCTCACATACAAATGCCTAGTTGATAGTATGTACGACCAGAACTACTAGAGCAACACTAACTCTCCTCTCTGTGGTCATACTCGGGCCAATAACAGTTCATATCTCTACCAAAGAGCTAGCTACAAACTGCACAATGATCATGAGATCCTGGTCTATCTAAAACTTCACGTAGATCTAAGTCATAACTTCCGCTCCGGAAAAAGCATGAAGGTCTATTGTGTTCGGGACATCACAGGAAAGAAAAAGGCTTTGAGAGGTAGCTGTTGTGAGTTAAGAGTCCACAGAGATCGGCCAAAAGGGGTTCACCTTGACACTTATACAATAGCCATTCCTCTATGGCTGGTATGCCTCACAAAGGGATCCCTATCTCTGTTGAAGATTAATAGCAAGTAGTCTTGGGCGTCATATCAGGGCATTGCAGTATGCACATTTTGTACATCTTGTTTGCCTTTAAAGCATTTGATCCGGATCAGGAACGTTTGCTACAGTCTTGTGTTGAACTAGTCTCCTCGGGTAGAGTGACTAAGCGCGACGTTGTTTACCAAATTTCTGACCACGACCGCGACCACCAATCCCCCACCAAAATATTGGCTCCATTATCCCGCGTTCCTAAATGGTATAGCAATTCAATGTTCTATTGTATAGCCATGTGTATTCCAATTCTCTTTTCTTCAAATATGTCAAAGGCATAATGAAATATGTACATAAGATGTCATTTCAAAGACTGACAACATTTTCCACGACTTATCTGTGTTTATTCTGATTTTGTTTACTTCACAAATGTCAAAGTCACATTGACATTAGAAGACATTTGCAAAACAATCAGTCAAACGTAGGATTGAAGGCAAAAAACTCGATACAACTATTCGACTTGTGATTGTTTACTTTTGATGTTCCAAGGACCTTCATGGATCATTTCACAAGCTTCCTCATAAAATTTCCGGAATTATGATACAATTTCCGCTTTTGTAGACTCGAAAATAGTTGCTGCTTTTTTTATGCGAACTACCCCACTGTAATTTGACTGCATTTTCACTTTTATTTTGCATGCGCAACGGTTTTTACTGCCAAAAATATTAGCATATCTCTTTTTATTTTTTTGGGAGGAGGAGGAAATGAGGCTATATTATTCACCGTAACATTGCTGGCAATGGTAATGGTGTGTGTTTTTTCTCCTTACAAACATCACCCGCGTTCTTTCGTTGTTGGTGTGCTGGGTGTACCGTGTACGACTGGCGGATGATATCGTTTCGCAAATTCGTTATTTGCTGTTTCTTCTTTCCGTATCCGTTTTGTCTTCTGCACAATTTGCATTATGACAGTTATCGTTTATTATGGCGAATTGCAGGAAAAAAAATGTATATATTCCGTTGGCATTAATCCATAAGGCATCTTTGTTCGAATTTATTGCCGTAGGTAGGCATCCTTGTGGTTTCTTCTTCTATCGATACTTGTATCTTTTTTTTTTTGCTTCAATGCGAATAGAAGAATCTGTAAAAGCCAAACCAGCAGACATCATAGATACATATCGGAAGTGATAGCAGATAGAGTCATTGTTATTTCGAGATGCAAGTGTATCTATGGCATTTTGAGTTGCTTTTTGTGTGTGGATTTTTTCGTCATTGGCATCCTTCAAATGTTATTGTTCGATGGTGAAGCGCTTTTTTTTTTTGGATTGAAAAGCCATCACTGACACCGCCATCAATGATGACTGCCATCACTTTCGCGGCAGAGCAGTGGAGGCGACGACGACGACTATGTCATAAACATCCATATCGCGTCGTATCTATGAGTATGATATCTGAACTGATGCTGCTCGTTTTTTTCTGCTGCTGTTAATTCTATATGCACAGTTGAGTGTTTTTGGAGCTCTTGAATTTAGGTCAAAAAGTCCTTCAGAAAAATGTGACCCTTGAAGGGGCCAGAATATCTGAAAAGAGACGCAGAGAGAGAGCGTGCTTGTGTATCTGTGTGCTGCTCCTTTTTGCAAGTGGCAGGAGTGTCATCGTCGTTCGGTGTCTTTTGGATTTGCTTATTGCCAGAAGTCTGAAATGTAATTTAGGTTAATTGCACATTTCACCCATTATATTGGGGTGGGCGGCTGAATGGGAACGGGTGACAAGTTTTTCTTCCCCGTCCGGTGTTCTTTTTCAGTTTAATTTTCAGTCGCACTGCATATGTGACTTGTTAAGGGAAAAAAAAACATCACAGCATCCGATTCAGTGATTTGTGAAAGTTTATTGCAACGCTAGTAGTAGCTGGTGTCCTTTCAGGCATAATTAAGCTCATTGGAGCGGTTGCAAGAAGCTTGGGCTGTAAGTAATGGAAATTGGGTATTTGGGAGGCGACACTAATGGTCTTAGTGGTATTTAGTGCAGGAAGATGGTAAGTACGAGTTGAAATGAGGACCATACATGCGCTGAATGGAGGGACTAATTGTAAGAAGTTGTAAAATGGAGCACATTGCAGCGAGAGTGACATAATTTCGTCGCTTTTAAGTGGTTTAATTAAAACTATTTCAAAGAATTATAGTGGATTGCAACTAGAGGGAGTTTGTGTTATAAGTGACACACGATGCAAGGCGCAAGGAACACTTTAGGGGAGAATTTGTTTAAGGACTCTTTCTATAAATTCTTTGGAAGGAGCAAATAAGCAATGACTGTGTAGGGCAAGGCACTTCATCAAACGAAGAAAGGTATACAATTACGATGATCACAGTGAGTACGTTTGCAACCGTCGATTCTTCCACACATATTGGCCGGCACCGGAGCTCCACTAAGGCATAAGTCAATCAGTCAATGAAACTCCATTAAATGGCGTTTTAAGCGCATGAGCGTGGTGGCCATTCGATCATTCTCGAGGTTACACGATCACAGAACTTTCCCTTATAAATCAATTGTTTAACCCTTTTGTTGGAAACGTATATCACTGATGTCAAGTCCATCAAATTTGGGTCAAAAATAGTCTCCTAGCAGGGCACAATAGCTCTTAGCTGTTTGCGTTCGTTCATCCTTCTCCAGGTATCCTCGGAAAGCCACGCCCATCTTGACAAAACGATTTGCGTTGCAGAAGTCAACAAATCTTTCGCCGTTGTCATTGCCTAGTCCGTGTGCCGTCCTATGACATGTTTGAGCCCTTCGTTGTCGCTGCCTACCTTGGCTGGCATTCAAGTCCCCCATCACAATGGCAATGTCGCCGTTGGGTGTTGCATTATAAACAGCTCCCAACTGGTTGTAGAAGGTCTCCTTTTCTTGCTCAGACGAGCCATCTGTGGTGATGTATGATGGTGACGCGACGTACTCTCGTCCGGAATCTGGCCGGTAAAATCCTGTCACCGTGCGGCTGTTAACAGCTGTCCAACTTCATATCCACGGGGGCTTCCGGTTGGTCTCCCGGAGTAGAGCAGTACAGTGTTACGCGTTGGGGATTGCTACTTACCCGCATCTAACCATCTTATCTCGCTTACTCCCAATATGTCCAGCTTATATCGTATGAACTCATGCTCTAGTTAAAGAAATCTGGCGTTATGAGGTCTTTCACTCTGAGGGTCAAGGAGCGTCTTCACATTACAGAAACCAATCTTTGTCCGAGAACGATAGCCAAAGGTCGCACTTAATGTGTTTTTGCGCCATCATGCTGGACTCTTTGTAATTTCGCCAATTAGCTTACGAAGTGCATGTATCTATGAATGATATGTTAACAGCAAAACACTAAATCATCAACTAATCCATTAAAATGCCATTTCTTGGCGTCGTTAACGTGGTTGTTAGAAAGCTCTTGACCTCTAGTGGAATGATGACCTTGGTTTCGCATAGCTTACCTCAACAAAATTACTATTTATTTACAGAAAAACTTGAGATAACAAATTAGATAATCAAGAAACTACTACACGATAACTAGTGCTCCTATGGAGTATCTATTTCAAATGATAAGATAAGGCGTAGATGCATTTTCTTACGAGTCATTGATGAAGTGTCTTCAGTGTCATAGTGTTGCCAATGTTGTTCTCTAAAAAAGCATAGTTCCCATCACATTTGTTCAATAGATGGCTTGATAGTTACTTTGGGAGGATGTTAAGGCTGCTTCGGGTATGGCACGTCTGCTGCTGTCTTGCGTTGAGTGTCCAAATGATGAAATGTTTGCTCAGATGGTGCCAGATATTTATATTGAGACCCTAACTATCAGGCGACATGACCACGAAATTTCGCAGCTCAAAGAGAGATATGTTCACACTTCTTTATTTTTCGTCTGTATGATGTTGAGCGTAACGCCAACTTTGTGTCAGTCTGCACCACATTTCGGAACTCTTCCTTGGGATAGAATACCCTTAATTTTTTCTTCCTCCTTTATAGACAATTCTTCTCCTCCTACTGTCAAAACACAAACAAATTTCCCTTAATCTCCAAGACTCCATTAACAGCATTAGCTTCAGCGATAAGATAACCAGACGCTTCGTATGTAGCGCTTCAAGTGGTGAAATACTGCGCCTTGACCATTATAAAAGCTGTTCAATCGATCTAAGTACAATTCAGTTCGCTAGTTGACTTGTAACTTTCGCCGCGTTCGGTTAGATACTTTTCTTCAATCATGTCGACGTTTATGTACATTTTGATTGCGTTGGCCTCAGTGCTGATGTACTTCTACAAACGGCATCTAGATTATTGGGTTCGGCGTGGCATACCCCACACCCCGCCGCGTATCGTTTATGGCAACATGAAAGGCTTCGAAACAACCCGGCACTTGAGATACATTATGAAAGAGTGTTACGACAAGTTTAAGGGCACGGGACCCTTCGCCGGCTTCTTTTTCTTCCTCAAACCAGCTGTTTTCATCCTCGACTTGGATTTAGCAAAGAATGTCCTCATAAAGGACTTTAATCAGTTTTCCGATCGCGGATTGTTTGTCAATGAGAGAGATGACCCTCTCACTGGTCATCTATTCTCTTTGGATGGCGCCAAGTGGAGAAATATGCGCAACAAACTGTCGCCCACATTCACATCGGGCAAGATGAAGTTCATGTTCCCAACAGTTGTGTCCGTTGGTAACCAGTTGATCGAGAAATTCAACAGTTTGACCGAAAAGGAACCAATTGTCGAGATGAAGGATATTTTGGCACGCTTCACAACAGATGTCATTGGCACTTGTGCCTTTGGGATTGAATGCAACAGTCTTAAGGATCCGAATGCAGAGTTTCGTGTCATGGGCGCCAAGGCATTCACAATGACGCGACATAGCAAGCTGGTCGAAGGATTTCTCTTCAGCTTTCCAGAATTAGCTCGTAAGTTGCGTATGCGACAAGTTCACGAGGACATTCATAATTTCTTCATGCGAGTGGTACAAGAAACTGTCACTTTTCGTGAGAAGAACTCCATCAAACGGAATGACTTTATGAATCTGTTGATCGAAACAAAAAACTCTGAAGACGGCATTACTTTGAATGAAATCGCCGCTCAGGCTTTTGTATTCTTCTTGGCCGGCTTCGAGACCTCATCGACTACTATGGGCTTTCTTTTGTTTGAGCTGGCAACCAATCAGGATATCCAGGACAAGATGAGGGCTGAAATAAATGAGCAATATGAGAAGAATGGCGGTGAATTCACTTACGAGTCAATGGCCGAGATGCATTACATGGAGAAGGTCCTTAAAGGTAAGCAATCCTTTCCTTATTCTTATGAATACCTACTAGATGCACTTTTGTGTTTTGTAGAAACTCTCCGCAAATACTCTGTCGTGCCCAATTTGTTCAGAAAGGCACTAAACGACTATCCAACGTCCGATCCAAAGTACACAATTACAAAGGATTCTATGGTCATCATACCAGCCGATGCAATTCATTTTGATCCTGAAATCTATCCGAATCCGGAGAAATTCGATCCAGAGCGCTTCAACCCGGAAGAGGTCCAAAAGCGTCATCCCATAACGTGGCTTCCCTTTGGCGATGGACCGAGAAATTGCATTGGATTGAGATTTGGCAAGATGCAAGTATACATTGGTCTGACGCTGCTACTAAGGAATTTTAGATTCTACTACTGCGACAAGACACCGAATCCTTTGGAGTACGATCCAACTAATAGTTTGTTGGCCGCAAAGGGCGGTATTTATTTGCGAGTGGAACGTATTGATAATTAAGTGGAAATAAAGATTGGTTTACAAGGAATTAAAGGCGTGCTTAAAGGGGTAGGAGTGGTCAAGGTAAACAAAGCAGCTAAGTTGCTAAGGGTGTGGGAGAAAAGGTACTCATGGGCCCTAGCCTATTTTGTCTGCCAAGAGAATCGTAGAAGCATCCAACTTACAAGCAATCTACTGAGTTGGACGATAGTGGGCTGTGAGCTGCCAGACTGTCTAAGGAGGTTTGACCGAAGACACCAGGTTCTATCTATGAAAGAGATGTTCTCTTCATTTCGTACCAAACTCTATCTTGTTGTTGGTTTAAGGTCCAAAAGAGTGTACTCACTTGTAAACTTTTCCACGCTGCGATGAATTGCCTGCACACTGATACTAGATGACAAAACCGATATCACATTGGGTTTTGAAAACTGAGCCAGAATTTTTTTAATATTTTTTTATAATTTTTGTACATTGGACAAAAGTGACGATGCATATTAAAATGGTAAGCCTTACTAAAGATTTTGACATCTAAATGTCATTGGTAACTTTAACAGCTGCTGAAACTTAACAATTGAAAAATGTGTCATTGCTATCTGGTCACCCAATCTTAGCGTTTTGATCTTCACTAACAAATTGCATTCCACAGGAAAGGACCGGTGGAATCTCCTTCCTCTAGGTGGCTGAGGTCCTGAGTTTCTCAACCAGTAAATGACCAACCTCTGTGTTGAATAATATTCCACTTTGATACCGGCAATTGCTGCACACAATTGCCCAAGCCTTGACCGTGGTAAAAAGTAAAAGTTTCCATTGAGTTCCATGCCGCTGACCATTTACACAGAATAGTTTGAGAACCCTGAATGGACTATAATACAAAAAAGGACAAGTTCTTGGAAAACATAAATGACACTCAATTACCTGCTCTATTTCCCCCGCCCCTTTTTGATGCAAATTACATTCCTATTTTCCCGCTGCGATATCAATTGCACTTTTTATCCTCGTGTTAAAGTATCCACCGAACTGAATTTAAAGTTTACCATTCTCTTCTCACTCTTCAGCTCCAACTCCAACGGTTTTCAACTAGTACTCTAGTCTTGACACACAAAATGGGAAACAAAGCGTTTCCTCCTTAACAAAATTCAAAAACTTTTCACATAAATAATCACTTTTCAGCGCGCTAGCTCTCTGGCTTTTGGGTAACAGCAAAAAAAAAGTAGAAAATAGAAAATATAGAAATAGAAAGCCAAACATAATTACAGCGGAAACACTTTGTTCAACATTCAGAAATGGTTGAGCGAAATAGAGGAACCTCCATCCGCAACCACCTCGTGCTTCTATAATTTTCAAGTTTCGCCAAGTACTTCACCTAGATTTAGTGTGCTTACGCAATTCAACTGCTTTTGGGTCAAAGAAATTGCTTTGCATTCAGTTGAAACAGCCAAAAGCAGGAGGCAGTTCCAGCACCCCAGTGTACGCATTTCAGCTTTCAATAGATTCACATACGTTACACGTGTGTTAAAAGACTAATCCCACTGGGTGTGGGTGTGACCCCTCTGAGCAATTTCGCTAATTTCACTTTTATCCTAGAAGTTTCATCATTCTGGCAGCTGCTGCTGTTGCTGTTGCTGTTGCTGCCTCTGTGGCGGAAGCTAACGCAACGCAAGGCAAGCTATTCCAAAACCGTTTACATCGCTAAATACACATAATTTATGAACGCTCCCATGGCGTAGTTACATTACAAGAGTTGCGTCCCTGCAACCCGGCCACACACACATACAGTGAGCATTATTCACTAGGGGAATAAGTTGGATAAACATTGGCCCTAAGCATCGACCATCACGTCCGGTTGGTGGGTTTCTCTAGAGCTACTCAGAACTCCTGCTGCTGCATACCACCTGTGTGTGCAGGATTCCATCAACAGTGTGCCTTTGAATAAAGTGGGAGCGAGGCAAGGGTGCATCCAATGAAATATGTATTGAGTGTAGTGTGGATATCCTTTTTTTTCGAATTTTAATTAATTTCAAAGTAACGAGGTGACGATGGGTAGCCCGGTTTTCTCAATTTCTCAATGAGGTCAACTCGTTCAAGGTCGATAGTTTAAAGGAGTTTGGACATTCCCTTGGCCAATCTCATTTAAGTACTTCATCCATAATTAAGGTAAAAGGGCCAATCACATGTCTTAGGAGAGAACTCTGTGCTTTTCTTCCAAACCAACTCGGTCGACATGAAAAATTGATTTGTCTTCAGGTGCATTTATTCATGCTGAGGTTTAGAGAATTTTTAATTCACTTAAGAGGCTGCTGGTACTGAAAATAGTTCTCCAAATCATGTACTTACTTGCGGGCGAGTAACTGCTTCTAAGTCGGATCCTTTTCAACTAATTTATGCTGCTATTTATGGATGTCGTGACCTCTACTCGATGCGTTGCTTTGTAATGATTTGTCTTCATCTCCACAGACTTTAAGGCAGGCATATGTAGGGTTAGGTACGGGGACTGGGAAGGAGAAACGATTCCTGCCACACTGAGGTTAGAGTCGACTCATTGCGTCCCTTTCCCACTTTCCCAAACAAAATCTACTCACTTTATTCCTGCGTACAAACTACATACCTTTAACCAGAGATCCTTTAGATATTGAAAGAGGTAGTTCCCCAGGAACCTATTTCTGTTGAAGGCATAGGAGGGCGTAGATCGTAGTTAGTATCCTCAAGAGATCCCTCCTCCCCATAGCCTATACAAAGTATAATTCGTCGTAATGATGCCTATGAGAATGGAGAGGCATTTAGTGGTTTTCCGAATAACTCTCTTGGTACTTGCTTTGTCAAAGGATGGCCATAGATTTCTTGTTGTGGTACAAGTTTCCATGTAAGGCAGGCATACTTATCCATCTATCGCAATCACTTATACTCTATCATACTCTATACTCAATGCAAAAGGTACCACGTTCTTAAAGTTAGGGCAAAGTAGGCTTACAGCCCGAGGTATTACTCCATGCACTAGTCTCGATATCAAACACATTCCCTACATGGAGCTACTTAGCCTTTTTCCTAGGCGAATTAGTATAAAAGATCCTTAAACTCTGCTGGGTCCTACAGGGCTAGTTTTGGCTTTCAATCTCGAGAGATAACGAATTTTACTATACAGATTGTGCATTAATGAGACTACAGCCTGAACGGGCTCACGGACTTTGATCAAACTTCATATCTGAGCTCTGTAAGGTCACATTTCGAGACGAATTCGGAATTTTTCTTCCAGCTCTATTATTAACGGTACTTTACTTAAGTGCAAATTCACAAAAAATCGATTTTCTCGAAAACAATTTCAACGATTTCGAATAAATTTCATATTTGAGTTAGTTTCGACAAGATTGACAAAATGGCGTACCAGATTTTTGGCTAAAGCTACGTATAACGGTACTTTTCTTATTAACTGGTTCTAGAAAAATAGCTGTTCCGCGGTCAATACTCAATAGATTGCTATCAAAATCAAAATATATTGGAAATTTAGTGCCTGCTAAAATTTGGCAATAAAATTTCTTAAAATTTTTTCAAAAACTCATTTTTTACAGCATTTTTAACTAACAACTTGTAGCTACAAGTACAATTCGTTGACAAAACTTCTTCAGTGGATAAATCCGCGTTATCTTTCGAAAGTTAACAAAAAATACTACTAAATTGGATAGATGCATGTCACACTCACATAGATCTAACCCTCACTCTCAAGGGGGTGTAGCTGTACCCAACTTAGTAACTCTATCGACGACGAATCGCGAGCTGTCTGAATGACTAGGTTCACTCACGTAAACATACAAATATACACTCATAAAAGAAATGCATCGATCCACTATCTAATCATTTCAACTTGACATAGCACTATTTAGTTACCGTGTAGTAAGTGATAGTAGTTTGTTGCTTAACAATAAACTTGTTGGCATTTAATTTGCTTATTTATTTATAGAGCGTCTGCCCTTGTTCTTCCGTAAACAAATCGTCATTTTGTTGAGGTAAGCTATACTGATGTCATTATAGTGTCAGTAAAAGTAAACAGAGCTTCTTAGCAATCACATTAAAGGCGCTTAGAAGTGACATCTCGTTGATTTATTGTTTATTACATTTCGTAAGCTAATCGACAAATTTCAAAGCATCGAACATGACGGTGCGAAAAAAGCACTAAGTGGATCATTAACCCCATGAATATCGATAAGAGCGCTTAAATTGTTTTTCCATAAAAAATAAAATGCCTTATGATATTGTAAAGATAATGCATGATGACTGCTTGTAGAATTTTATTTACTCAATTACATGGCACAAATGATTTTCTATTCTTGGTGTATAGGCACTTTAAATTCTTAAGTTTTGAATGTAAGTATAGGGTGCTTAGGAAAATGAAAGTAAGAAGGGCGAGGTTTAGATATTAACCCCTCTGTAAACAAAGTGACTTCTACTATTAAATACCGGATGCCAGTATGATAAACAAATGATAAATTCTTAACAGTACTTATCTAAATCACAGGATATAATGGCAGGTCGGAAGATAAAGACTTCCGGTTGTATCAATCATAGAAAGACAGGGATTTTCTCGGAGGGCATTCCTAGACATTGAAAGAGTATTCAACAATGACAGTTGCCACAGGGCAACACTATGCACTGCTCTCTGCAATGGTTTTCAAATCAAGAAGAATACATTCAATGCTAGGATGTACGACCTAGCGGAAAAGTGACCCTAAGTTGAGTACTGTCTTCAATGCGAAGGCCTACCCTAACGATGTGGTTATCCTAGCATTTGCGAAATTTTGCTAAGTGAAATTGTCCGTAAAACACTCTGCAATTAGCGGTGGATAGGTCTGGCACAGTCAGTCAGTCAATCGAGAATGGAATCAGTGGCTTGCAATAAGAAGAGACCAGCATCCCAAGATCGGAGCAATATCTGAGTGCATCGAAAGTCTGAACAGGAAGGAAAAAAACGATGAAGTTTTAGGTGAAAGGTACTTCAGAACCAATTGAAACTTAAAAAGCATACAAAACTAGAGGGACGGGACCAATCTGCATCGGTATCATAGGATCACTATGAAGAACACCAACAGTGGCCTTGGTTACTATACTCAGTTTCATTTTGCTTGATCTATGCAGCTGAGGCAAACAAAGTAGGGCTCACAATTAACACGGCCAAAACATAAGCCGTGAGCACTTCTAATACCACCGCCCAACTTAACATTGCCAGACTGGAAGTCAAAAAAGTTGACAACATTCTATACCTAGGAAGTGTGGTATCGGCAAATTGTGGTGGCACCAAACTGGATGTGTGCAGCAGAATTGGGAAGGCCAAAGCTGCGTTCGGTCTGCTTTCCACCATCTGTAAAAGCAATCTTATCAGCTTAAGAACCAAGCTGCGACTGTTCCGCTCATACGTAGAATTGGTGTTGCTTTATATGTGCAGCATCTGGAATATGAGAACAGGCCAGGAACCTATCAACATTACAATACAAAGGAGAAAGTGGCAGTTGATTGGACATACCCTACGGCGCGAATTCCATTGCGAAATACACCATGCAGTGGAATCCGCTAACCCAAGTAGGCAGAACATCGGGCCGCCCTAGGTACCAGAACAGTCGAGGAGGAATCGAGTTCTTTAGGAATAAGTTGGAGAGAGCTCAAACGCGTTGCAGAAGTACGAGCAAGATGGTGCGCAGGCGTTGTTGACGCTCTATGCCCCCCGAGGGGTTAAAAAACCTAAGTACGTAAGTATGCAGCAGTTATGTGGTGGCCGAAACTGTTGCACGACTAAGGGAAGGCAAATTGTGGTCAACAGTGCATGTTGGAAGAACTATTAGCCTCTCGTCTGCTTGCCGTTGAACATCAAGTTCTGTGTTGGACTTAGCAAGTCTAGTGGGTGACGAACAGAGTACAAGAACACGTCTTATTCCAATCACATTCTTGCTAATTTGGCCGACATTTTGGTCCTTTCCATTCCATTGTATCCGAAGGCAAACCAAACTATTGCGTGGTGAGTATTTCGAGTTATTTAAATTCATAGAGCGTATAATGGTGTTGGACATTGTATGCACCGCTAAAAAAAAGGTCTAAAGTCATAAATTGCATTTTGGATTTTTAATTTGATTTAACTCAATTTTTTTCACTTTCGTTTGATATCAATGACTTAAGTCCATCTCTAAAAAGAAATGCATAATATTTGGTGATATTTATTTCAATTTGGTTTTACAAAAAACTGCAGATTCTGACTTAAGTCGTTTTTGCCTAACGTCAAAGATTTATCTTCGAACTCTAGCCTGCAGATATTCCCTATGATGTTACAGTATCAAGACTCTAGCAAGTACTAGTCTCTACTCGTATTCAGGACTGCCTTTAAGCAGAATGTATTTTTATGGATAAGTTCCTCATCAGAGATGGGAGTTTTAATACTCCACTGTGTACAGTGAAATGTTCCTTCTCTCCGCGAACAATGAAATCCACTTTCTTACGAACTAATAAACTGAATTATTTTCAAATCATTTGGCAAGTCAATCGAAACCTTTCAATGCATCGATTGCACATGACAATGCAAAACTGAAAGTGGATCAAAAATTCCCCCAAATACATAGAGAGTCACGTTGTAACTATTGATAGCAGAAGTTACCACAGTTAGTTGGAAATGTTTATTATTTATTTATATAATTACTTGGCAGAAAGCTCAAATAGTTTTATCAGTAATCACATGCTTCATCCATATAGGGTGTTTATGAATACCCTTTTCGGCTAGTATATTTCATAGAATAAGACTCAACTGTGGAAGGAAGCCAATAAAACAGCAGTACAGTACATTTATTCAGAAGGTTACATCATTTCAGTAATGGCATTAGACTTAGATTAGATACTCGTCCTTTACGGCCAAGACCACTGCACAACTTTTCGTTGTCCTGAATCATTTGAGTAAATTTAAAGTCCATTAATCGATTGTAGGCTATTAGTGTCTCAGGGTGGAAATTTAACTCGTCTTGTTGTCCAGCTTTATAACCACCAACCACAATCAATCACTTCTACCATTCCTTGATGATGCTTTGATATCATTTTGGCTCGTCGCTTTTGAAAATGATGACAATACTTCCGTTGATCCATTGCAAGCCCCAACATATGCTGCATTTCAGGAAGCTGCTCTTAAAACATTGCATACTCTCAGGCATTCATTCATTAAATGACTTCCACATATTTTACTCATCGTGCGTATTAGCCATAGAGGGAACCCCGGTGATTGCGAAAGAGTTAGGGACACCTGAGGTACATCGCCATAAACTGCACACGATGCTGAGTAGGCGTTGTAGACCCTCAAAAAGGTCAAAGTGACACCACCTTCAAAACAACCACAAGTCACTGTTGTAAAAAAGGGTTATTTTTCCAAAAAAAAAAGGAAAACGCCAAAACCACCTCATTCATTACTCAAGTCAGGATCAAACAAAGACTCGAACAGACCCAAAACAATTTGCTCTCAAACAATCCACAGCCAAGTTAAGTGAAATCGAATCCTTAACGCCTGAAATGGAATACGTGTCGCCACCAAATATGTGACTAATCACATATTCTCCGGTTGAAAGTCCTTAAAATCCTCAAAAGAATGTCACATTTCTTACTTCCTTCTCTGGCAACCTTTCATACCAACACAAACGAACCATCGAAGGAGGACCAACTGAACGAAATGAGAGAAGAAAAAAAAAAAAAAAAAAAATCAATGGAAATTCAAAGTGAATGTCATTCAGAACAGGAGAAGAAAATCTGAATGAAATTGAAAATTTTATTCCTTCGCTTTCCACCCTTGTCTGTTGGCCATGCGAAACGCAGCTGCGACAAGAGGAAAAGCAATATTCTTTTCTACCGATTCATCTGTCACTTCGTTTGCCTTGGGGGTGAAAATATTGTTTGGCACAATTTACAAAAAAGGACCTCATACCGCCCACCCACTGGCAAATGAAATACCTGAATGGTATCCTTTTTCATCAAAAAAAAAAGAAGAAAACTGCTTCAATGTGCGTTTTTTCTTTCTCTTCTCCTGCTCAACTGCTCAACAACCAACAACTAATTTAATTTTTTTTTTTGTTAAACTTTTCGTCCTTTGGAATTAGTACTTGTATATGTGACCTGTGGTAATTTTAATCCTGTTTTCCTATTATAAAAACCATATGAATGGAATATTACAATCAGATAGTACCCAGTGAGTGAGTGAAAAAGTATTGTTATCCTTACCCTCCGACTGTCGATATAAAAGGGAATCTTCCACCGTGCTTCGTCAGGGACTTCCTTTAGAATGGAAATTTATGTATCTCGATTGGAATGGAAATGAAATGAGAGTTTACTCTAAGGTAAGATGGAATTTCTTCCTTTTTTTGCCATTCTCTCCATTGGCACACGTGAAAGGAGCAAAGCTAAAGGACTCTAGCAATTCCTTAGAACACCATATCAGATGCATTTGGTGCGATGATGCGTAAAGCACTCGTGTGAGATTAAAGCACTCATCTGAGAAGTTGTGTGTTTTGCGTTCCGGTGAGATAGAAGAAGAGTCCTTTGCAGGATGTACCTACTACTAGTTATTTTCTCTATCTAGTGCAATTGGCTTTTAGATTAAATGCCTCACAGGGGTGTAGCTGGCTTCTGACGGTTAGTTGTGAAAAATTAACTTTTATGGAACATAAATCATTTTTTCTTGTTAGAAGATAGCAACTTGAATTTTCCGTATCACGTCACAGGATGCAGGAGACAGGCTTTAAGTTTGTTTTTATGATAAATGAATTCGGAGAACTATTATGGTCTACCTTGGGCTGGTAAAGAGAGATAAACTTAAATCAGCTGAGGGGATTATGTGCTTTGAGGAAGCTAAAAAGCTGTGTCGTTTCAAATGAAATGGCATTCGTGTCCAGCCTGAAGGATGGTGCAGGGTGTTCTTCATTTTGCTGTATATGTAGTAGGATACAATGAATGTATTTGGGATAAAGTGTCCAGCTTGAATAAGAGCCAAGTAAGGTGCGTAACCATTGGACCTCACTTGGACTTGCGAATCTTGCCCAGCAGGAGGGAACCTTAACAAGTCTCGCGCTACACTCTGACTAAAGGTATTCAAGTCCAAAATACCGCTCAAAAATAGCCTATTAGTGAAAGCCTAGTACATATATATGTATACATGTTTTGTAGGTTTCTGAAAATGTGCCTCAGCTCTTCCCAACTCTCTCCCAGTTGCCATGCGTCCTTCTGCACTGTTCTGCGCCACATACTCCTACGAACGCCGTATATCCTGCCATTCTGGATAAGCGGCATCCATTGAATCGCCTGGTTTGCTGTAGACTTGTCACCCTTTCGGAGAGTGTGCCCAATCCACTGTCACTTTCGTCATCGTATAGTTGTGCCTATAGTTTCCTGGCCCATTCTCTGATAGAGCTGTTCGTTGCTATGTAGTAAAGTCCATAGACAGTTGACAGCCTTATCGATCACCAAGCCAAAAGGAGTCTTCTGCGTTAAACTGAATAGGGTGATAGAAGATGAAAAAGAAAAGCTATGCAACGCAAGACAAGATGTGGCTGAAAGGAATACCAGATCGGAAGAAGAAAGATGAAGAGAATTCCGCCTTCAGGTTTTAAATGACAAAAAAGGCTGAACCTCGAGCGTGTACATGAATACAGAAGATAGATGCCGGTCGTATCTCAAGAAGAGATTCATTAAATGCAGTGCCTCCCGCTATAAGTAAGAATTTAGCCTTCCGACAGAAACTTGTATCAAACAGTGGCTTCGTCTTGACTAAGAATTCATTCGAAACGTAGATTTTGCATAAGCATCTTGTTCCAAAAGGACTACACTTCCCATCTACCTTCTTTATCTAACCTTGAATATTGAGTTGGCGCGGGTGTGCTAAGGCTTTGTCGAAAGCCTTGACATCACATACCGCAAATTGGAGAAATACACTGGAGTTCGAATATATCTCAGTTTGAAAAATAGATCATCAGTAGAGTACTAAACGGCTAACTGCCAGGTTCATTACTATAGAGTGGTACATAATGCAGGATCCTCCTTTAGCTAAAGAGACACAAAAGCCTACAATCTGCGTGTTAAATTCCCAAAGGCAGTAACAATGTTTGGTCATTCGTCGAAGACAGCAGAAACTCTGCCTCATCTGTCATCCCAATGCTCGTTTACAATGACATTCCAGCTGTTAGCTCCTAAGACAAAGCCAATCTGCTATCTGCACAATTCGCAGCTAACTCCATTCTGCAAGATAGTGCTAAGGTCTTACCATACACAAATTCGCTGGTCCAGACGGTAGTCGCCCTATAGTTTTGAAGAGATGTTCTTTCACGCTGGCAAAACCACTGTGTAAGATTTTCTGTCTGTCCTACTATTCAGGGCTCTTTCCGAGTAGATGGTCTCACTTACGTCCCTTCTTCCCAAGGTTATGGAAACGCTGATAAATCGTCAGCTTAGGAAATATCTTGATTTACGAAAACTCCTCAATGTCCGGCAGTACTGTTTTCGTTTTAACAGGTCCACTGGTGATTTGATGGCATGTCTCACCGAAAAGTGGAACCAATCTCTTCATCACTTCGACGAAACAATAATAGTTGCGCTTGATATTTCAAAGCGTATTTGACAGAGTTTGGCATCAGGCATTTTTGTCGAAAATGCGTGCATTTGGTATCGACAAGTCTCTTCTTCAATGGATTAGAAATTACCTTTTGGGGAGGCGTTCACTACAAGTTGTATTGGATGGCTTCAAGTATAATATCGACCACATAAATTCTGGTGTACCCCAGGGCTCAGTTCTGTCTCCGACTCTCTTTCTCACTTTTTTAAATGACCTCTTGTGTGCTACCCCTAATCTATTCAAGTCCTTCCTTGATGACAGTGCATACATCCGTCAGACAGGCATACATCCGTCCAAAGTTAGAGTACAACGTCCACATCTGGTCAGGTGCACCTTAGTTCGTTTTACACTTACTAGATAGGATTCAAAAGCGTGCGTTGAAACTCATAAGTAATAGAGACCTCCATAGTCTCACTTAAACATCGATTCAGGGAAATAGACAGTTGCATTCCCCCTCTTCAAAATTTCACTCGCACATCAGTTTACCCTCAAGACCGACTTCGGACGTACTGTAAAGTAAAGAGATTCGTTCATAAGCCGAACGCCACATACATACATATATGGAATGATCTTCCAGGCTCTGTGTTTCCTCGTCGTTACAGCCTTCAAGCATTCAAAGCCAACGTGCACAGGTACCTCCTCTGTTCCTCTTTTCCCTTTTCCTAAAAGCTCGTGTCCTGAACTATCAGCATAAGTGTCGCCAATAAGCGTGGCAGCCAAATTGTTGAATGAGGTGGAATAGATATGTACAGCAACGGTTGAACGCAGCTGACCTTATGTTGGTGAAACACAAAAGGCTGTCTGTGGACACAGTAGGAGAAGACGACAAGTCTGCTTTAAAAGTCCCCGCTTTTTCGATGTATTACCACAGAGAATCACGACTACACGGATACTGTCAATCCTAAAGATCTGTTTGTTCCTTTACTGGGGATTGCGAGGACCTACACGCCTCAGAGAGCTCTAAAAATATATAAATGTACTTCTTTTAGTCATTTAGAGGAGGTAGATTCACTGAACAAATGGAAGTATCCTCTCAACAACTTTAGAGCAATCAAGCGCTTGACTTGACTTGGTTTACGTTTATTTCTGCCATCTAGGCTCATAACCCTACTTTAACATAACCTAAAGGTGCTTGTCTACTTGAGAGTAAAATTTGAATGAGTAGCTCTTTAGTAGTCACTCTCGAGAGAGAAATTTTGTGAGTAGACACAGACCTAAGAACAACTTGCAGAGAGCTGGTTTACTCTCGGCTTTCAAACTTTTAAAAAGCAGCTAGTCATAGAGGGAGCATGGCTCATACAAATCTCAAGAGTTACTTTCGAGAGTTTACTAGCGAAAGTGCTCTCAATTGGACACGCTCCTTTACATAACTACTATCTGTGAATATTTACAAGCTATTTTGGAGACCATACCCTCCCTTATAATACGAAAGGAGGTCCGAAAATATACCAAGTCACAGAAGCAGTCAGTTTTAGGCCAAAGCCACTTATTCTGTTCACAAAACTCTTCACCCAGATGAATGAAAAGACACAAATCCAATGGACTCCTGCTTCAATCGAACTTAAAATTATTAATCGAGTGTGATTTTTCGACACACAATCGATCCATCTTATGTGAACCAAGTATACATCCGTGAGGAGATAAACTAGACTAGAGTATATCTTCTCCCATTGAAATGCATTTATTTTATTGAATTCTAGAAAACCATCTCTCAGTCAATCATAAGAAAATAAAAGAAGAAGGAGAATGGATAACAAAACTTAGATACCAATAATCTGTCAGAATAGGTAAATTAATTGTTTCATAGCATTACCACTGCTCGCCGAATATTAGCTATCTATCAATGGGAATATTTATAGGAAACCATTGAAGCATTCCGAAAATCCTGCTCCCACTCCCCATTTGTATAAGATACATCACTCGTTCTGCCAAATAGAAAGCATTCAATGGCAGGATATCATTTTCCACTTCAAGGAAATCGAATACTTTTAATTTTATCTATCTTGTTTCGGGGGAAAACACTTCATTAACTCCTGGCAACATCTATCCATCGAAAGAGAGAGAGAGAGAGGACGGGGAGAAAAAAAACCCAAAGCATTAGATAGCAATGGAAATACACTCGACCTATTGACATTAGAGACGTCAATTAACGCAAATATGATACACCATTAAGCACTCGTCGCTTGTGTGCAAATGTATCTGCGTCCCGAAAGGTGAAATTTGAACTTTTGCACAGAAATGACCTTAATTAATTTTGCACCCAATGAGTAAGTACATCTCTCTCGACTGATTTGTGTGCAAACAGCACCAGTAGGTGCTTTGAAGTGTTCCTACGGATGTCAGTTGGTAAGTCAGACACAGCGAGTAGACTGGTCCTTCGGAGGATTCACTGATTTATTTGGTTAAATCAATGAGAGCTTGTTAGGGTGGTTTCTTTCAAGTGAATCGAACTGCAAAATCCGAATTCAAATAAATCTAATGAACGCTCATCATCATTTTGTTTATTTTCCACAAAAAAATATATACATAGATATCCAGTATCTGTAACAGAATTTGAAGAGGTTAAACGGATATATGCATGGGCTTTAGGGTTGTTGACCTTTGTGAGGGATAAATTAGCTATTTGGCTGAGTAAATGCTTTCAGGTCGTAGGAGGCAATGGACTATTGTTTGTTGGAGCAAATAGTCTGTTAGAACATAAGATGCTTGTTTATAGATGTCAAGGACCGGATATAAGATGATGTCAAGATGTCAAGTTTTGCCAAAAGTTTTCTAAGAATTGTGAAGAAGAACCAAACAAGCGCACAGGGTGAATAACTTCCATCTAAATGTCAGAGATATTTCTGTTTAGCAGCTTTCACGATAGTTTTTCAAACACTCAGGGAACGTATAGTCTTGCAATTCTTTCTCCAGCAGAACACATATATAAACTGCGTTTGAATGAGGCAAACAGTGGCAATCAAATCAAGGTTTAGGTGGAAATATTTCATATATTGAAATGACTCGAAAGGTTAATTTGAACAACACATTGGACCACCAGTGGCTTTCCAGATTAGCTCATCTGCGGTTAGCCATGTTGTAAATTTAGTTGAGAATACTTCTCTTGCCGTCATTCTATCAATAGTGTTCATTAATGGAAGCACTACCTCTAAGTATATCGAAGTTTATATGCATCTAACGTGGTTCTGTAAACCTGTGGTTCGGCAAATCCGTTACTAGCTATGATTTGGGGACAAAAGACTCTAAAGTGTCAATATCCTCATTGCCATTTCCCATTTTAAGATATGCCACAGCTAGAAGCTCGGCTTGAAAAACACTGACACTGACATTTCTGAGTTCAAGTCCTTTAAGTAGATACCTTACCCTGTTTAAGACCCATCTGTAAAAATGGCCATCTCATTCTGAAAGTGAACTTTATCTTTTAACCAATCTTTCCTGCTGCTATCCCAGAACTTCTTACGGTTTGTCGAAGTTAAGAAAATCCTGTACATCATCGAATTCATTTGAGTCATATGATTGTCATGGGCGTTGTGCGCAACGCATCCGTGATGGTAACATCGGCTTTAGAAATCACAGTCAATGTATGCTTTCTGTAATGTTTGGTCGTTGTCTTTCACCCATGCTTGAATTTCAGTCTGACTATCGTGGTATACAGCATCATTACTGGTTTAAGGTCTCGTATTTTCCCTGCTGTTTGTTTGCTGCTCTTACGAGTTCAGTCTCCAATCTAATTGACGGTCTAACATAATGCCAAGAAGTTTCATAGCTCCACTCCAGCTTTGGTAGGTGTTAGTCTGCATCTAGTGCTTCCGTGTGAAAAGTACCAGTTCTACCACATCATCCGTATCTGAATCCTTTTTTGTATTAGAATAATCTTTTGGTCTGCAGCCAGGGATTGACCATCCATCAATGCTCGGTCCATGAGCCATCCTATTTCCTTATAAAACTGGGACCATCGCTATTCTCGGAAAGCCTGGAGGTTTTTTTTTCTTCTTCTTGTATGTCGCTACAGTTCGGGGTGAACCTCTCTCTAGCTCGGTCTTTAGCTAATTGCCTCCAGTTGCGCACTCCAAGTTCGTCGCCACCTGCGGTGAGGAGGCTCTCTACTGTTTCGTACGTTTGGATTTGATTCGAAGACTCTGCGGGCCATTTCAAGCCATCTCAGACGTCCAATGTACAGTTTTTTGACAAGGCTGTCGCTGCACAGCTCGTATAGTTCGTCATTGAATCTTCTCCTCCAAAACCTGTCAACGCAAACGAGGCTGAAAAACTCACGAAGAATTGTTGATAGTCTTTACGTTAAGGGTGACCATAGAGCAGGACTCCTTTTACCCTTCTCTCCCTCTGGTCCTTGATATTTGCAATATCACAGGCTGCTTCTATCACATAGGTACCTAAGTCTTTTGGTCTGTAATTTTATAGTTTCTAGTTCTACTGCATAGGTCGGACTGCGGTAGGACTTCGGTAGAAAAGTCTATTGTCTCCTTCGGCGAAATGATCCAGTGTATGGCAAAATATACGTTCAAGTGCTGGGTCTAACAGCGGTTTATACGATGGGCTCCAAGAGTCCTCAGGTAACTTAACCTTCTTTGATATCTTCTAGCTGGGCCGTTGCATCTTCTTCTATCTTCAGACTGTCATTTCCCCCCTCATCTACATACAGTACAATCCTTTTTCTTGTCCTCCACAGTGTGGGGCATAATTTAATATTCACCAACCCGAGGAACGTGGCAGCAGTGCATGAAAATAATGTCACATAATGACATTGACACATCCCCTGTAGAGTCCATTCTTGGAATTATGTGCCGAGAGAGAGAGAGAGAAAAACCCTAGAACATCCTCATAAGTTGATCCTATTAAACATGAATTAATTTAATTCCACAGGATAAACGAAGGAAGAACGTTTCCCGTTTCCGTTGAAATTCCTCGAGAATTCATTCAAATTTTTGCCACCTTCCTTTTTTTATTTAAACATTTTGTGTGCCGAAATTATAATTTATCTTTCAAAGGACATTTTTTCTTTTTTTGTAGAACAAGAGGCACTCGGTCGTATACTTGACATTTTTTTTCGTTTCAATTTGGCTGGCATTGGTGGTGGTGCGTCCCGATCTTTTCCCCGAGAGTTGGTCTATTTTGCATTTCGGTGTCGGTTCGCTTCTTTATCACACTTTTCACGTGAGAAATCCTCCCGTCAGATTTGAGAATGAATTCTTAATTAAAATTGTGTGCCGTTTTTTTGTGAGATACACTATGACATCACCTTGGGGGTTGACAACCACTAAGCAACTGGCACGCATTGCAAAAAATTATATTTCAGTTAAAAGTATAACCTCGACCTTGGACTAGGTCAATTGATGCAAGCATTAAGACTCTGCCGCTGCAAGGATTCGCTTGCTTTTTGTTTATTTTGTTATTTTGTCATTTAATCAGTCAGCAGGCGGGAAATGACTATGTGAACAGAGCCAGAGCAGAGCCGAAGAGGCTAAGAGGGATGAGCACTGAGCAGTTTATTGCTGAGAGGCGACTGTCAGAGTTGCTCTGTGCTGAAACAAAACAACTGACAGGATGCTGAGATTTTATGGTCATGAGTCAGAGTCTCTGTGTGTGTGTGTGTGTCTTTGGTTTTAGCATGCAACTTTGCAAAACCAAATGCTAAGCTATATTTATTACATTTCCCATTTGTTTTCTGTTATTTCAAGATGAGATGCAGAGGCAGGCGGGGCGAAGCAGATTTGTGTTGATGTAATCCTTGAAATTTATTTATTCCATGGAAAGCTGGAGAGATAGATAGAACCTAATCCGGCATAAAAGTTAGTTCGTATGAAATGGAATTCTCAGAGAAGGTAATCCTATTAGTAATTTTCTGATTGCTGTCGCAATAGACATCTCAGGTTGGTAACACAATGGATGGAGAGTGAAACAATGGCTGAGGCTAATGTATGTGAGGATATTTTGAACTTTTATTGTCATATTCTTCTGCAGGATGAGTAATTTTTAGGGATTTCTGGTGGAACTATAGAATGACTTTGAATCGGGTGACTTATTAGTTTAATTTGGAGATAGTACGTGAGAATTGTGGGCGCACAGTGGTCCATAGTTCATCCCCGAAAGGAAAAGATTTACACGGCGAAGGTCTGATAAACTTCGAGGAGTACCACCGTTATGAGGAAATTTCTCAGACATTTTCTGTCGCTCAGATATGACATGTAGCTACAAGACCAACATGTGTTCTTGCGAGGACCATCTATGTGCCTCTTGAACCTAGAATTTGTAAATTTCTAGTTATTTTTTTATTTTTTGCTTAAAAATGCAACAACTCAGAAAATGTATAAGAAAAAGTTAAGTAAAAAGTTTTTTTGTCCGCGCAACACGCAAAAACTACAACACAAAATTAAGCCACATTTTTAAAGTTGCTTTGCTAGAAGTCTAACTTAGAGTTTGGTACACGTTTCATAGTGATCCGTTGTCAAATTAGATTCGTTGACCATATACCAATCAATAGCGCCATCTCGTAGTTGTAGACTCAAAGCAAGTAGTAAGTAACTAATACAACAGATGGCGCTAGAAATATTTTAGAGCTTAGCTACTAAGTGCCACTCAGCGGGCAGCTTCGGAGTCATCACATTGCGCAGATAGCTTGTTCGCTGATAGAACAAAAAATTGTTTGAAAGGATATTCTGTAGGTGAACTTACCCCCAGAGATCGCTCATTACCCGAGAGAGAGAGAGAGAAAATTAAGAGACATTTGATCCCTATTTGTATGCACTTGTATGATCAGTATCAGTACCTACAACAACTTCAACATGCTCCTTTATATCAGAGGTATAGTGATGGAAACAAAGCACTGATCCCTATCTTGGCGACGATAATTGGTCACCTCAGAGCTGCGATTTTACCCCTTGCCCTGAATCTTTTTGAGCCACTTGTGACCTAGGTTAGGTAATGTGGCTTTAATCACATGATGATGATGAGATGATGGAATGGAAATTTCTCCTCCTCCTACTCGCCCATACAGCAGCCACAGAATCCATTGGTTTAGATATTTGACAGCATGTCCAACGACCTTAACTTTGATTAGAGTTCTGCATCAGACAAAGATACAATTCATTAGTACCAGTCGAACAACTGAAGGGGTACTGAAGGAGGAAGGCTCCAAAAAACTTGGAAATATCACATCCAGGACATGGGAAGGATGACATACAAAACCCTGACAGATAGAAATAAAGAGGCCCAACAGCGAATTGCTTGGTTATCCCAACGTTAAACAGAAAGTGGGGATTGAAGAAGAAAAAAAAAACTACTACATGTCGGAGGGACAGCCCACCTAAAGCACAGCGCTCTCTTCTAAGAGTATAGAATAATAGAAGGCTTTCTAAAGCATCCATTTCCCAACTCAGTTTTCTCTCAAGAATGAGTCCTAAGCACTGAATTCAATTCTCATCACTTTCTCGTCATCATGTTTGAGATTTGGTGAAATTTTTGCTAGGTTGGTGTTTATGACGCAACTGTCAGCTAACTTCACCAACTTTGACAGGACACACGTGAGACACTTCTGCCTTAATACATTGGCTACGTTGTCTCCCCACATACCCAATAATTTTATAACCTTCCTTCGCTAAAGTGAGACCTACATATCGTCCGCCCATATCAAAGTTTGGTTAAGAAATTAGTCATCTTTCGAGGATTACTTTCGCCACTCAATGACCTATCTTAAGAATAGAGTTCTACCCCCACTTGGCTGCCATACTGTTCCAGAACGCAAGACTCAAACTAACGTCCTTCCCACAAATGACAACGACGACGTTGCCTTCGACAAATATCCACACGAAGTGGGGCACACCCTCGAGGTAAATGCTCCCCGACATATACTCGTATATGTTGCGTAAAATAATTTTAATTTAAAAAGGATTTACGGATAAATGTATCTACAGCAATAAAATCACGTGAGACTACACTGGATACTCTGAACCATTCACCCACCATCGCACACAATGATAAATCGTCAGATTAAAGTTCCATCATCCTTTTGACCATGGACTTGTCTCGCTCCCTGCACAGAGCACAGAGGAGGAAGGATGCTATTTTCTATGTTTTTATTTCTCTGCCTGCGCTCCATCAAGAGCACAGTCCTTCTCTGTATGTTGTATGTTGAATGTTGAATGAAATTCTGTTGTCCTTTCAATTTTTCTGCTCTTTTTTTTGTATTTTTTTCTGAGCTCTCTACACTGCCAATGTCATTATTTTCAAAGAATCATTTCATCACGTCAAATGCGTGTACATTATGATAATCGTGACTACAATGCAAAAGTTGATGTTACCAAGAGGATGTGCTCAGTGCCACCCACACTCCGCTCTCTAATGGGTGGTTTGTTCTGCCTCGAGAACCATTTGAACAACAGCAAAAAAAAAAGGATCCTGGTGGGGGTTTTTGTATAAATTCTTGAAGCAAAAACAAAATCTATGTGTGAGATATTAGCTTCCATTTCCATCCTTCCAGCTCTCCATCATCAGCGCAAAGGATGATTGAAGTTTCCTTGCAGTAAGCAGGAGCAACACTCACACAAAAAAAAAAAAAAAAAAGGAGACGAGTGGCGATGAATAAGAACATCTTTAAGTTGGTACGCCCATTTAATGGGGGCACAACCTTCAAGCTTTGTTGGTGTGTGATTGCCCTTTAGGTCCTTTTTTTTCTGTTTTTTTGCTGCAAGAGTAGGTACTATACATAATGAAGAGATATGTTACTAGAGAGATGCCCTCCGTTTTAAATGATGAACAGATTATGACTAAGGGAACATTTATTACACTCATTTCGGTTTATTATTTGCTTCGCCTTCACTATGAAAGTTATTTAGAAAGCAAAAGAAGGATACACGAGGACCAAAGCGAATAATAGGGTGAATGTTACCATATTGTGGTCTTTTTTTTTCTTTTGTTAAACGTATTTATGTCCTTTTCTCTTACTGCAAATGAATGAAGTGCGTGATATTAATATTTAATGGACAGGCAGAGGGAGGGAGCTTAATGGATCAAGGGCGTGTGCAAAGCAATCTGTGGCTGGTTGGAAATATGAGCCACGAGTAGTTGACGGAATAATAATCGTCGTTCGAGAGAGTGAAAATCCCAAGAAGGATTCTCGAAGATAACTTGGTAAACATCGAAAAGAAAATTTTCGAAACGAGATAAACGAAAATTGAGTTGGAATTGATTGGGATTAGGAATGGGATGGGGATTTGATTGTGTAATGTCCTGATGCTGAGATTAAACTTTTTAAATCGAATTTAAACTGAGCACTTTACTCGGAAGTGGCAGTTAAGAGAGATTTGAATTAATGCGTACTTAACGCTTTAGATGATAGGAAACGTTTTGTTCTTTTCGTTTTAAGCCACGGTAGGATTTTCTTATCGGATTTTGGCTATCAAGAGATGTGTACGTGCCGAAGATTAAGTTCTTGGTAGGGCTTTGCTAAAAGACAGAACACCCTTCCGCACTTTTTAACTCGCACGATCCTCCCTTCCAATTCAACTTTTTGAGTACAACACTCAACTGCATTGACACTTAATATGACGCGTGATTGAGTTATAATACCTAATTTTGTTCGATCTCAAAGTTTATGACGAGGTTTTTAGATGATCCCTTGGGAATCCAGGCCAAGTGATGTTCACATGTCACTGGTTTATCTTATGTCGCTTAACAAAAAAAGGAAAGACACAGAATTGTATCGTGCGCTCTTGGTCCTTTACGTCATTTTGCTAGACATAAAAAATCAAAATTTATGATGACAGATTCTGAACATTGCTCAGAACCGAGAATAGCCATTTTTCTAATAGCAGTTAATAAGAAAAGTACCGTTATACACCTCTTTATGTAAAAACATGATACGCCATTTTGGCACTCTTGTTGAAATTAACTCAAGTTTGAAAATCAGTCAGAATTGTTAAAGTTGTTTTCGAGAAAATCGGTTTTAAGTGAAATCGAACTTAAGTAAAGTACCGTCAATAACAGTGTTGGAATGAAAATTTCGAATTCGTCTCGAATTGTGGCCCTACAGAGCTCAGATACGAAGTTTGAAGTAAATCGGTTCAACTGTTTAGACTGCAGACAGAATATGCTCAAATAATTTAAAATTTTTCACGAATCCAATACTTATCTTATATTGAAGGTGCTAGTCCATACAGTAAGATGCTAAGGTGAAGCTTCATAAGAGCAATATCTTCCGATAGGTGTTACTCCAAAAAATAAAGATTCAGAATCGCTGCAGCCGGGAACTTAGGAACTTTGTTAGTAAGCCGCAGTTTTTTGTGACGTATCGGATGAATGACTTGTTAATTATGTTTGACTATCGTTGAACGACAAGGAATGGCTTTGGAACTTCCTCTCGATTCATATCAGAAACACCTTCTTGACGCCAGATTTCTATATCTTTGAGAGTAAGTTCACACGATATAGAATTGACAACAGAGGGCTAATTTACTTGCTTCCATATTGACAGCAAATTGCCACTCCGAAATGTCTTCCAATTTTGCCAACCCACCCTCTTACATCATCCAAGCATATTTATATCTTGTCGTCCTCAATCGCCTGCCACGCACCTACGTTACTAGAAGGCAGAAAAGTCATCGCACATGGCATTTGGTACACTTTCGGAGACTCAACGTTCAGGGCACAGCAATCAGGGTTAGTACAGCAATCTATGGCAGCCAAGAGAAAACAAATCTTGAAGAAGAAGGAAGGGCTAAAAGCAACAAGCATGGGTGACAGTTGAACTATTTCTGTCATCACCGAAGAGCTCATGGTCGTGGTTGCAATTACGCTGCGCTCACATGGAGAACGTGAGAAAGCGCAATCGTAAGCCTTCTGCTTAAGCTGCTTGAGCATCTGAATCATCATAATGGACCAGTGCTTATCGACTTCGATATGTCTTTCGACAGCCTGAAACCAGAGGCTATGTGGGTAGTTTTTTTGCAGGAGAAGCACTATAGCTATTACTAAAACTACACAACAGGCTACCAAGTGTAACGTTTAACAAACCATTTTGAAGGCCAAAGTTTAGTATGTCAGAGATGTGTTCTATAGCTGCAACATAGTTCGATAAACTATGACTATACCTTTCATCCAAGACGTTTGTCTACACTCACATTGGGTAATGGTTTTTAATCTGATGGCCGTCAATACAGAAGCTGAGCCACATAGTAGGACAATCTAAACGCAGGCAAAACTAGGATCCTGAAGACTTTTTACTTGAAGTGGTCCCGGCTAACCGTGATGACACTGAACTGGGTGGATACAGCATAAATCAGGAAGGTTACTTTTCATATAAGAGAGTATACCAGAACAGCTCGTATAATTGTGATAAATTAGACCTTGAGCAACCCCTTAGCTCTTAGCAATAGGAAGGAACAAAAATACAAAACAAAAGGTGGAATAGATTTCGATTTCAGGCAGACGAAACATTGTGACCTTCTAGACATACATTATGATTTATTATACATTATACACATATGAACAACAAGGACCTATAATCTGAATTGTCTTATTACTCAGTTAGAATGGCGTTCGAATTTAAAAAAAGCTTAAACTATGGAAATGTGTCCTTTTGAAAAAACACTCCTCAACTAAGGATTCCTGTGTCGTATACGCACCTTTTTACATATAGTCAGATTCTACACTGTTTGATCAGCTGTGTTTCATATGGTACCATTTTGTTGGAATTAAACATTTAGTCCATCAAATTCTAGCCAAAAATAGTCTCCTATCATGGCACAATAATGGACTCAATTGACCATAACATGGCGAGAAATCAGACCTTGCTCTGGCATAAGATAAACACGATATGGTCTAATTTTTTTGATGCCATGCGGTCTCTAAAGCATATGTATTATAGCTGCTGTCCTATTCAGGGCAGTAATGCGTACTTTGCTTGTCCCACAAACGGATGAGTTCTTTATGGAATTCAGATGCAAGGACACTCAAAGAAAGTACAAAGGCTTTATAAAGATGTGTCTGACATATTATTCATACCACGCTTCTATAGCAGTTTCATGCAATTCGATTTTTTAGAAGGAGAAAATAAACACCTAGGTACCCTGGTGATCTTACTAAATGCCCTAGTGCGAACCATTGTTCGCAGACAAGCTGGAGAATAACCAAGGTGTCAGTGGCCCCGCAAATGAACCGATGTTCAGCTTATGGAATCGATAGATAAGCAGTCAACTAGTCCTTGAGATACGATCTCTTAGATGACAGATTCTGTTGAGCCAAAATACAATTCTAAAATACAATTTACTTATAAACATATGTATGTATGTATTTGGATTCAGAGCCAAAAAACAAGTACGTTGGTGACTGGTAATTTTAAGAGTCTGTATGATGATGATGAGATGATGAATAGGTATCAATTAAATATTCGGTTGGTTATACTAATGGAAAGGCAGGTAGGTACTCCTATTTAAATTCCAAAATCGAGCCTTAGAAATTCGATCCTGCACACATAATAAGTTGTGGAGTTGGAGTGGTAGTTAGTGTGGATCATTTTTGATTCTATGAAATAAAGAGCGGGTGTCCGAATGTCTCGAAATCTATATCATATATATCAAAAACCAAAGTGGCTACACTAATTTCTGCCATCAACTTAGCCTCTTTGCGAAAAGATAGAGGAGAGACAGCCAGAGTCAACAAACAGGGCTTCACTGAGCCAAAGTTTAAAGCTATAATGCGACTCATAAATGTGAAGACTGGTTGTCGCATTCAGTGATTTCAATGGTGGACAATTAGGGATCAATGCTTTTGCACTTTACGCGTAAGAACACGGACTGAAACCACTGAAATCCTTTACTCTATCTGTGTGGTTGGAATTATTCTCTTCTTCCATTCCTCTAGTTTAATCTCAATCTATTCACTTTTTGTAGATATTGTGACATGCATTGATTGAACACTTGAAAACAGGACCCAAATGGAACGGTCCTTTCAAACGAAAATCGTGTTGAAAATCAGTACACGACAAACATAGTCCTTAATGCCAATAAAGCTTTTTTTTTCTCTCTCTAGTCTTTTGTCCACTTTTACTTGATCAATGACAATTGTGAATCCAATTTGAAGTAAGTTCTCACTCCTCGACGAGCATAAAGCGACACCAACCATTAAAAAGAGGAAGCTTTTGAAGGGCCAAAGTCCCGTCTCTAACCCCCTAAAACACACATTCCCCAAATTCAAGAAGTTCATGGTCTCTTTCAGGTTTCACAATGCGTGGTTACCCGAAAAGAGCAAATACACAATCGAAAGGATCATGGAATTTCTATCGCCAGAAAAACCAAATCACACTAAACTTTCGTTTTATTTCTTCTTTTATGATTGAATGAACTGGCTTTACAATCCTTTCAAATGGAAGAGAATGAAATCCCCCGACACTCTTTGCTAGACACACCCAAGAGCATCCCTTTTTGTACAGCCCCCCTGTCATTGCAAGTCTTCTTGCAAAAGTGCTTTCTTCCTTTTCGCTTTTGTTTTGTTTTTCATTTTACTACTTACAACACGTATATTTACATAACAAATATAACTAATTTATTCCATGTTTGTCTACATGAGCTTATGGCATTATTACATCCCAGCCTCAGCACGCACACAGACAGAAGTACACCCTCCCTCCATTCAATTTTATGATATAAAAGCAAATAATATTTCACTTCACACAATTTGAATCCTTTTTTTCTGTTCTTTTTTTTTTGGGTTGAAATGACTTAGTATACATATGTAGACAGAGGAAACAGGGACCTCAACTTTACTGCAAGGATTTTAATTAAATTTCATTCCTTCCACCGGGTGAACATGTGTTTTTTTGTTCTACCCCTTTTGTGTAGTAGGTATATCCTTGCAGATTATTTATATTAAAAGCAAAGAAAGGATTAGCCTGCCAGAGGAAGACAAAAAGACAGAAAGACAGAAAGAAAATGTAAAATATCCTTGTCAATTGTCTCCCCGGCTATATTGCCATCATCATGAATTATTCATTAACACCGAGGGGATTTCATCCAAAAAAAAAAGAAGAAGCTTATTTCAATGTTTAGAATAAAAGTCCTTTCAATAAGGTAGGCATTCCCTCGCAAAAAACAACAACAGAACACAGAAAAAAAGGACATAAATAACCACGCGTTAAGCCGTAGTAAGTGCCAGGATTGACAGGATTTTGATACACATAAAAACACAACACACCACACTTTACTTACTTTGATTGGATGACAACAAAATACACCACACGATGAATGCGTGCTGTGCGAATATCCTTTTTGCTAGTCTGTCTTATGTAACTTTACTCGAAGGGCGGTTTATTTTTGTCTGCTCTTCCTGTTTAATTTTTAGGGAGTGAAACTATTGCATAACAAAAAAAAAAAACACTAATCACACACTAGGCACCCACTAATCCTTGCTCGCGAAAAAAAGCCAAAACAACACCGAAACACTCAGCAAGGATATTTCTTTAAAATATAATTTCCAAAGATATTCAGATGCTCAATTGCGAGTACAGTGGTGGGACAAGATAAATTCATTCATTCACTGTGTTGGCTGGCAAGGATAAAACACCTTTTTATTTGCTTTTTTTTTTTTTTGTAAGGACCAAGAAGAAGTATTTCTTTGGACCATTCTTTCCACACCCGTTGTGTGTGTGTTATGTTACATAATTTTTCTTTCTTATTCTTTCTCTGTATACATCTTTTCTCTCTGAGTAAAGGACCAACAAAAAAAAAAGGATATAATCTTATTGCACTGACAATGGCATAGCAGGAGGGGGGGGCGCTTGCTTTGAATGCTTAGAATGCGGTCTGCCGCCGCCCACGAAATCCACACCTACTGCCTACTTTATAAGGATCCTTTTGTTTTAGAACTTTTGCCAAACAGAGAATTTTAAAATGAACACTCAAACACTTGGCCACTTATTACACAAAAGGGAGCAGCAGCAGCAGCACACAACTAGCGCGTTGTGCAGTAGCAACGCGTCACAGGACAACTGCATGAATGAAGGCACTGTGCGATTCACTTCACTCAATGATTCACTGCACGAGGTCAGACGGAGAGACGACGACCACGACACGGCACAGGACACTACACAAGGATGGTTGGTTGAAGTTAGTACTTGGACTTGAAGAAGAGAGAGAAATTAACTGTGAGAGAGAGACTGTAACAAGAAAGGTTATAGTCTTGGCGAAAGGATGCACTGTTTCACAAAAAATTATCTTTTTTTTTTTTTGAAGAAAACACCCAAAAAAACTTGAATCCTTTTTTTCCACTTATTTGTATTTGTATCCTTTTTCGCAGTAACGAGAACTACCAACCATACACGACGATATCCATTCACCAACTGAGCCAGAAGCAGAGAAATGAATCCTGCTCAAAGGACCACTCTCTTATTTGTGTTGTGTGTGGATTGTAAGCATCAAGGATGTAGCAAAGCTCCCCCTCTCTGAGAAAACAGCTGTTTTGACGCATGAGCTTACGTACTGTGTATAGTGGTTACGATTACGGACAGACAGACAAACACACACACACACACAAAGGTGAGTAGAGAAGAAGAAGAGATTTTATTTTTGTAATCGAAGGACGCGCGATTTTAGTGTTTTTCTGGTTTACGATATTTGGTAGGATGCATGGAAATTACACCCAGAAAATTTAATCCCGATAAAGGATTGGCTGTTGGTTGTTAGTGTGGTATGCGGTGACTACGTCGCTTCGTCGTCGGCCATAGTGGCAATGGCGGCAATGATTGCGGCCTTCATAAAGGCTCTATTGTGGATGATAAAGTGACCCAGTACTCTGGGGTTGGAAAATTGGGTCACTAGATGAGAGGGTTTTTCCTTTTTCCATACACACATACGCACACATCGAAAAAGGAAGCAAAAAATCTGGCATAGGACTTAACTTGGTTTTTTTTAACGACATTTTCGGTGTGTAAAGTTGCGTTTTACAGATGAAAGAAAGTCCTTTTTGCTCTGTTTAATAGGTCGGATCCTTGAACGTGTTTGGCGTAAATTTTATGCTTTTTCCTTTTGTCTTTTCATTTCACTGAGTAAAAACAAGGAAAGAGTTAAGAAGAACAATTAAAAAGGAGGAAAAAAAAAATGTTTATTTGCCACTCAGTCATTTCGTCAGAGAGTGTAATCTGGGAGCCGTTATAATGCGAGAGATTTTATGTCCTGAAATAAAATTGTTATACGTTATATGTCTTTGAAAGGAGCGATAAGGGAAGGTCGTGTCGTCTTGTTGTTTTGATTGTAAAATTTGCAGCACAGGCGAGAGTTTAAGGATCCTCTGTCGAGAATGGTTGGCTTAGCTTCCGGGTTTTCCGGGTGCGTTCGAGTGAAGAATGACGTATTTTGATTTTTTATTGTTCTAATCAATTGTGATTATCGCAGCTGAGTGAATTTT
This sequence comes from Chalcosyrphus nemorum, assembly GCA_949716465.1. Classification (NCBI taxonomy): domain Eukaryota; kingdom Metazoa; phylum Arthropoda; class Insecta; order Diptera; family Syrphidae; genus Chalcosyrphus; species Chalcosyrphus nemorum. The sequence goes on from OX454333.1 coordinate 27,223,563, forward strand.
AGTGGAGTTTGCATAACAAAAAATAACGGTTTAATTGTTTCAGTGACGGGATGTAAACCTTGCGGAAGAATTAATTAGTTTTGTCAGTTTGAAAACTTTGTTGTTTGACATAAAATGCGAAAGGATTTATGTCTTTGACATATGAATTTTGAAGTAAGTGGGGTTAAGTATGGGATTGGTAGTGTACGTCATTGAAACCAATCTGACTAATTAGAGCATTTAGACAGGAGTCCTGTCGCTTGTACTTCCAGAGAAGCAAACGCTTTTTCCTATGTTAGCACTCACAAAGGATGTTTCCACAGTGTCATCCCTTAAGCCTAGTACGTTGAGATAGTTAGCAAAATGAAGTGTCCCGGTAAGACGCTAATAACTAATCTGAATTATCTCCTGGTCAAGGCAAGAATGTCGCTCATATCCTACAAACCTCAGGAAGCATCTGTTTAGTCAGTCTATTACATAGAGGAATATACTACACAAGATTGTGCTCAAGAATGATCCAATTTTCAGTGAAAGCCCCGGCAAAGGGCAGGTTCAGATTCTGGGAAGTATTCCTCTGAGCCTCGTCCCCGAGTCTCCATCGGCGAATTCATTTCTTATAGTCGCAGTGTGACCGGGGACACAGTCAAGAGACAGAGAGGTTGTCAGTAAACGCATACTTTGCTTTGCCTATTCGCCTGGCTATATCCAGTTCGATTCCGCCATCGGTTAAGACAATACGAAGCCCAACGAAGTCTACTTCCCTCTCCACATTTGCTGTCATTAATCTGTGAGACAGGAGGCATATATCATCGTGGTAGTCGAGGCGCTTAAGTTCAGATGTAAGAGTCCATCGAATTTCTCCATTTCCTGTTAATAAGGCCGCATTCAGCACATCGCAAATCGCCTTGTCGAACCCCACTTTGGACTTGGAATTCCTCGGACAGCCTTCCTCCTTAGATATGCTCGAACAATTCAGTCCGCTCTTGATTATCCCTCTCGTACAGAGTTCTTAGGGATTGACTTTTTCTATCATATACGCCATGCATTGATCAAGTCCACAGCCTGTTTCGCACTTGCATAAGCAGTCTCTGGGCTTGAACCGACAGCAAGTACAGCAGAATGGTCTACCAATGCTTGAGTACAAATGTTCATCAGAGAGTAAGCCGACACACACCATAGTAGGGGAGGCAGAATGCCAGCACGCTGGTAAGCATGTTTCATCTCCGATAGGGGATGTCTCTTTGAAGCCACATGTACCTTAACCGGTCGTTCCATACTTTTAAGAATAAAAGATGACAGACTGAAGGGTCTTCGAACAAGAGTAGTCATCTTTATCTATTTCTCATATAAAAACATGTGACGATGAATGGCCATTGCAAATCCAGCAATGCATGAACAGAAGAAGACATACTTCATCGTCGTTGGTATCTATGTGTGTGGGTCGAACTTTGACTCTGGCTTAATTGGGTTTCCCTTTTTGAGGACATTTACCAATCTATCTACCTGTTTTACCTCGCGTGAAGAATTGGGAGTTTTTGCTTACTCCTTTCAGCTTCAGAATAGCTGGTTTGATTCTGTAAGCTACTTCTTTTTTTCTCTGTATGATCTATTCTCCAGGGCATTAGGCATTATATCATTTTTAGGATCCGTAGAACATCATCAAATCTCCTCCTCTAATTAGATCTTCCAATATCTGCCATGATCCTCGCTCTGATATTTGCCTGCCGTTGTATTCACTGCTTTCTCAGCTGCAGATGTTTTTTTGAAGTTTAAACTTGTTGAACTATACCTTTTCTAGAAGCTCTACAAACGTTTCTAATCCTTGGATAAGGCAAACGATTCTAGGATTCAATTTTACGGTTCTCCAGTTCGGATCAATCTCTGTCTCGCTGGTTGCTTAGAATCCAAAAAAATCAAATTACGTTCAATTGTGCCGAATTGCCTGCACACCGAAGCCATGATGACGACCAAAGTCACGATGCAATTCATGCTAAGTATTTATAACTGAGCCGAAATTTCGATAAGTTTTTTAACAACTTTTGCATGTATGATCCAAATGAAACGATGCATAATCAAATAACAAAATTTGGTTAATATTGAGAAAGCTAAGTGTCATTGATAACTTTGACAGCTACTGAAATATAAGAGTCAAAAAACGGACCATTACTATCTGGTCACCATTTAGTTATTTGACACTCAGCTGTTTTCAGGATGAGGATGAGTTAGCAGGCCGATTCTACTTGTATTTTCATAGAATTACAAAATCTATCTTATGGCAGTTAATACTGAACGCGAATCTTACCGTAGGATCACCGATATATACTCCAGTTCGATTAATGCTTGAGTAGCTACAGTATTAGTAATAGTTTCAGTGGTAGTATCTTTTGATTTCTTTCAACTTACGAGTACTCTCTCCTCACCAAACTTTAAGTATCTCTTACTCCTTACTGCTAATTTTCTTTATATTGCTGTTTAAATTCTCATCCTATTCTTTCTCAGGAATATATCCTCTTCGTGTGCATAGAAAGTTTATTTTTTAAGACAAAAGAACACTTTATCTTTGAAAACTTTTCCCATTCTTATTGATTACTCTTCACCACCCCATCGTATCCTCCTTGTCAACTAGAGTTGAAACGAAACCAACAAACTGCAGTCGATAAACAAAAAACAAGACTTCAAAGCCATTTACACTCTCTACACGAGCACTATCCCCCTTGCTCTTCCTGTAGACTATATGTATCTGCAGATTTGAGGTTAAAAAATTTTAACATAGAGATTAGAATCAAATTCCACTTAAAAGAATTACGCAATCTTCTAGGGATACTTTAGTAAATCCCTACGACTCTCCTTTTGCTCTTCTCTTCTTATAATGGATACGTTGTATCCGGTTCATACTTGAATCCTCCTCCTCCTCCTCCTTCTCTTTTACTGAACACTGAAGTTTATCCCAAAAAAAAAAAGGTATCCACTTGAGAAGTTGTTGGTTAAATGAATTCGCAATCCTGAATAAACAAATAGATACAACGAGCAATATTGTATCGTACTAGAACAGCATCTCTACCTTTCGCTAAAGGAATCTTCCTCTTTTTTTTTTTTAAATAAAAACCAAATCCTTTTTGTGTCTTTGGCTTTCATCCTCTTTTTCACCTCTTGAATGTATTCACAAGTGGATAAGTTGTTTGGTTGATGGTTTGCATTTGGGTAAAGGATGCTACTTTGTGAGGACAAAAGAGACAGACACAATTTCCAAGGATTTAGAGGGAATTACCTGACTATGAACTGTTGTGTCCTGTAACTAAATGTTGTTTTCATTTGCATCAAATATTAATGGAACGAATCATCAGTTGCATTACAGATACAAATCCAATTTTGGTATCTTTAATGAAATCATCTCTTCCTTGTTCGAAATTTCCAACTCCTGCAGAGGAATTAGGTTCGTTAGAAAGGAAATGACGAACAGTTATCGCTTCAAACTGTCTCAAAAGCTACTCCAGTTAGACAGGCGGCAGTCTTTTTGACGAAAACCTGATTAATGGTGGCGTGCTGTCTTCCATTTCACAAAAAAATCACAAAAGAAGCCATCTTGTTGTAAGCATTTATCATAGTACAAGATTTACTAATTACTTGCAATCTGTATCCATCAAAACCAAAATAGAAAAAAGCAAAAAACTCGTTTCAAGATGAATAGACGAGATTTGTAAATTAATTACAACAGTTTAGCCTTGCGTAGGACTTTAGCAAAGCGAAATGTATTGATTTCACTTGGATTAATGAGGACTTACCCCCGGGGGAATAGTATGATCTCTCATTTCGAAACTGTCAATCCGGGTTCATTTGGGAGCTATTAGAACTACGAGCGAATATAGTGCGTGTGCCTGCGCGCGCGGGGGCACATAAAAATGAGTCATTTATTTTGTGGTTAATAGACAAGAATGTGTTTCATTAAATGGGCGATTAAATGAGTTCGTTTTGTCATTTTTAGTGCTGGATAAGCTTAACGGTATTCCCTAAAATTAGGTGTAATTTATCAACACGGGAGTTCATTTATCTATGTCGCTGTCGCAATCAAGGAGAAAGTTTATGAGATTTTATTAGGTAAAGTTGAGCTGTCGGCTTTATGTTCTTGTAAATGCTTTTGACTATAAATGTGTGCTGGAATGGATTTTTAATTTGAGGATTTTAAAAGATGTGACAAATGGGGTAGTGGTTAAATTTTAACAGGATATGGAGGCCAAAGAAACGTGAATACTCTTGGATGTACTCCTTGCGGTATTCTTGGTGTCTCTCAGCAGGAAAGACAGCAGAAAACTGATTGGCTTTTGCTTAGCATCTTAAAATGATTGACTTAAGCGAAACATATACTAAATCGGTGGCACCGACGACTGGAATACCATTGATTTATTTAGAGGTACTTATTTCTTAAACATTCAAATCAGTAAAAAGTTAAATTTTTCCAATTATTTTTATTACAAAACAAAAGAACTATTCTTGGCATTTATTCAATTATCATTATTTTCTTCAAATATTGGCCGTAAATGTACTTAACATGGTCCATTTTAAAATATTACGTATCGATGACGTGCTTGAGTATTCTGATTGTTATTTGACTCTTAACGCGAGTAATTTTGGCTTTCAATTCATCAATTGTACATGATTTGTCCATCAAAACTTTGTATTTTAAAAGATTTAGATCCGAAGGGAGAAATTAATCCATGGTCGGTTTTGTAGACCAAAAGTTGTTCTCAGTGAACGAAACGCATTTCTCGTAGAACGCTGACTTTCGTAATACACACAGCTGAACAAATTGTAGATGCTGTGCATGGATAAGTTTTTTATAATAAAATGTCAAACAATTTTAAATAAAAGTATTATCACAGGTTAACGCAATTCATGCGTCGTTTGTCGATAAGTTAATAGCAAAATAGTACCTCTAAATGAATCATCCTTTTAAAATGCATTTGTCTGAAATACTCGCCTTTTCAGGGCCCAGCAGAACGATCTGGTAGTCGTATCACCACCAAGCAGTGCGTTGAATATTGATCGCTATACTACTTTACCTGATTTAAGTCAAAAAACAGTCAGCTGTATATTGTCAGCCAACTGGACAAAGCAGAAAATGCGGTTGAGATGCTACCAAATTTGAATAAGTTTTGCCTTATGGATGTTGTAGTTGGAGAGTGGCCATTATTATTACTAAAAGCAAAACCTTGAGCCGATAGTCTCAACCATACAATGACAGAAGTGACAGTAGATTTGGCATGCGAAGAGGGAGACGACTACACCTACTTCGCGTAAATAAGCATCTGTTAACATCAAAAATCTTCTGATATGTGAATAATTTTCCTACAACTGACATTTGGCATGTGTCATTTGAATAATAAACAGCTACAAGCTTAACATGACAGCTATGTCAAAATTCACTTAAAGCATCAACTTGTTTGACATCTCCACTCTTCATAATTAGAACTCGCACCATTTTATACTCTCAAACAGGTGAGAGGATTGCTTTGGATTGCTTTTGTTTGGCATAACGCACACCTTGACCTCTTTGTTGTGGGTGGGGTAAGCAAAAAAATATTTACATCCCCCATTTGGCCCGCGTGAAACCAAATATGATCCATTTAACCGAAAATCTACCCCTGGGTTTAATTTGAAAAGTTTTTGGCCCCGAATTCGAAACACGCTGAGCGTTGCAAAATTACAAAACTTTAAATGACTAACAAGCGTTCATCCCGACGTTGCTGTTGGTCGTATCGTAAGCTTGTGTCCGCCTCTTTGCTCCGCGCTGTTCTTCAAATTGAATATCGATTCGACTTGAGTTCTCTCCCTCGCTCGCTCTTGTTCCATCTATGAGATGTTATTACTTTTCAATGTGTTACACACAGTTTGTGTGTGTCCTTGAAAATATGCTCACACAATCCGTTTCCATTTCACTGACTGTCCTCTGTCCATCCGGCGACAAAGACGAGAGGATACCCTGTCCATTCGGTCACCATGACATTTATAGTGTGGGGCCAAACTATGAATGATTTTACGATTATGACCTCATTGATATATGTACATCTTCGCTGAGGAGGAATTGCTGCATCTATCCTTCTTGTAGCTTACCATCGCACATGGACCAACAACCAAATATCCGCTGGCGAAAATTCAATTGCCCCTAAAGAAAAATATTGCGGAACGATGATGTTGAGGAAGGGAGATAAACGGGCAACGTTTTATGCTCGATAAAGTTGATTTGTTTCCGAACGCGATGCGATGTAATGCGCGGGCGGGAGGTGTCCTTCAACCCCACCGATTATGGAGCTCTCTGTGTGTGTATTTTTTTCTTTTACAATTTGTGATATGTTTTCGAAGACATTACTTGGGGGATGTTTGCTGGTGATGTAACTGTCAGATAGGGGGTTGCTGGAAGAAAAATAAACTGATGCTAGAAATGGAATTGATTGGAAACTTATAACGGTGTATATAATGAGAAATTTATGATTAGTTCTTGGCAGAAGGATCTAGGACCTTGCTAAGACCTTGGAGGGAGGATTGTAAATTAGGATTTGCGGAAGAGAAACACCTAATAATGCAATTTAAATGGAAAACGAAATGGAATATGTTGTTGGCAATAATTTATTTCCAATAGGTTAGGCTTTGTCTTTGGCCTTCACTGTAGAAGTCCAACGTGAAGTCCTTGTAGTACCAGCGAAGAACATGCATGAACTCAACCGTGCCCAAGTGAGGCCGACAAAGGTATAGAGGTACAAGGCAGAACAATGATGCAGTGCAAACTCGCTGAGTACTTGCGATAAGGTGTAACCTGGGTCAATGTGGTCCTGGTCAGTGAAGTAGACATGTTACAAAAGTTAGAGAAGAGGGTCAGGAGTTGTAGAATATTCTATAACCTGGCCAAGGAGGCATTACAATGAATGAAAAAACCTGATCCGACGAATGCGAAAGAGCTGAAGGCTTTCATTGCAATCTCTGCATGACCGAACTTTGATCCTGAAAATGAAAGTTCTTCATGGCAGCAAGTACCTTTCCGGTGCTTTACTATGGATAGCCATGGAGGAGAAGTTTCAAGATGCTCTATGTAAAGAGCTATCGACTCCAAAAGAGTGTGGTAATGGTTGGAATGGCCGTCGCAATCTTAGATTATGTCGACTTCCTCAGACGGTTCATTTAGATGGTGCGTAAGATTTGGTTAAGATTAGTTGAAATGAGTTAGCTAATAAAGTAGACTAGAAAGAAAGGATATTAGCATTGCTCATCCTATGGATCTATCAGGAGAATCAGCCGGAACTCTTGACTAAGCGTAGCAGTCACTAAGATCACCAAGGTCATCAAAGAATTAGGGCAGGTGAAGGTGAAGGTTCCTCTCAGACGATATGGCAGGGCAGTTGCAGGATAGTTTTCTCTACGTCCTGATAGCTATAGCTCCTGCAAAGATCGGCGTGCATCTAGCATGCAGACCAATCAGAGAGCTACCGATGATGATGCTCAGATCCGAACAACTCAACTCAACCATCAGTTCGTTTGATCGCTTCTGGTTCAAGGTAGGCCAAAGTTCTCTGCAAATTCTGAACTATTCTCCCAGAAAACGTTGGGTTCCTACTAGCATCAAGGAAGGCATTGAGCATTATTTTAAAACTTGCAAGTGGCATCTTATCAGGCCCGATTGAGAGGCTCGATTGTGCCACTTCAGTTTCCTGGAATTTCCCTGTGGACTGTTACCCAACATAGGTTAATATAAGCAACTATCTAGTCCGACCTTGATTGATTGTGATTGTGGACGATTCCAAGGATCTGATGGCTGTCTGTGAAAATGCAGTCAGCGAATGGCTGTTGAGGCGATACAATTTAGGCTTACAGACTCATAAGACTACTTAATTCTGATTCTAGACTTCGATATAAGTTACAAAACTGGCATTCCCAACCTACAGGACGAGACTATACAATATTAAAGCAAACTGAACTGAAGCGAACACTGATGGGTTTCAGATGATCCCTAACCTACTTACTCAACTGCTCAAACATTTCCAAGCTGTTCCTCTAATGAGTTGGTGAACAGCGATGTAGAATGCATTAAATTGTTATCATCTAAACAAGATCCAGCGCTCTGGCTTTATGTGCATAAATGGAACACTACGCACAACACCCTCTGCGGCACTGAACACTATGTTCCATCGATTACCTCTTGATATATTCAGCATGCATTGCCTTGAAGCAACTTTACACTGGCCAAGGAAAACCTAATTTCAGAATCTCAGTTGGGTTGGGGGCAGTGTTTTTTCAGAAAATCTCAACCTAAGGCTCTCATGCCGTCTTCCAAACTATTTATAAGAAAAACGTGATATCTGCTAAAGATTTCCGCATCTTTTCAAGCTGCCATCAAGCCGCTGCACTCGATCTCTATATCTTCTTTAGTAGCCCTATACTGCCGATCGTCTCTTAAGCAGATAGCCGGGTAGTTCAACTTTTAACTGTGTTGGGTGCTGGGGCATAGGGGCATTCCAGGGAACTGTAAGGTCGATGAACTCGCCAAAGTAAGAACAACCTTAACTATCATGTCGAACAAAGGTACTGTATTTATTCCAATCACTAGATGCAAACACCCCGGATGGACGGCGCAGTAGAGGACGACCTCGCGGTAGGTGGCGCAAATAAGTAGAGGGGGATCTCAACCAACTTGGCCTGTGCAACTGGAGAGAGCTGGCTGGTAACCGGGTTGGCTGGAGAGGTTTGTTGGTTGAGGCGCAGGTCCATCCCGGACCGTAGCGTTAACTAAGTAAGTAAGTACTATGACGACTTAGGTGATCTAGAAAATGTAGGCAAAAAAAGACGATTACTCTTCATTCGAAGGTCTAAATGATTCTAACCATGGTGAATCTATGATCCAAACTCCGTGGTATCACAACGGGCATAGTTCTGGTCAAAGTGAGCTGGTTTCTCAGCCGGCAGCCACTTCTAACGAATCAACTAATCATGAGTTGCCTCTAGGTAAACGTGTCAAGCTGCTTGACATCCATCTGTATTGCCCATACACAGGATTGAAGATTTTCCTTGCGGGAACATTAGATTCCATACGCTCTACATGGCTTCAGTCAGCGCTCTACATGAACTCTCCTGAGTCTCTGTATGGTCTCTATAGGTCGGCACTCGAAATTGTGTGTTCTCCTTAATGGGAGTACACACTACTTGCAGAATACTTCTTTTCAATCAATTGATGTCACCCTCGTCCTATAGAGAGTTCCTTTAACTATTCGTGGTAGGGATTCAATTGCCTTCTAGAACAGCGATTAGCGAGAGTAGTTCTTGGTTTGATATCCCCGCTGATATCATTTTCTGAGATCACCATAGACCCTAGCTTGTAAAGGTTCTTTACTTATGCGCAATCCTGGGTCCATCTATGGGTGTGTGTTGGTTCAACAAAAGGCAGGGAAACATTTGTCTCTGAGTTCTATTAGAGTCTTTCTCCTGAACTGACTGATGTATCCCGAAATTAATTACGAATCTTGAATGACTGAACCAGATCCAATCTATGGCAAGTCACCAAGGCTATCTATCACTTTCACCTTCCCAGATTGACACATAACCCATGACTTTTAACTTATTCCTCCCAATCAGGCTTTCTGTTTCTCTTCTTTCACAGACCAACCTCCTCCTCTGCCTGTGTTTGGGGTTCAATTTCAAGATAAGATTATCCAAATAATTTGCTCAAAGTCAAATTACTGCTTACCATGCACACACTTTGTTGCCATCCATTGATTTGGCTTTTTTGTTTCCAAAATATTAATTAATTATAACTGACATATCAATCAGGATGATTTGTGCCACAGAACACAGAGGAGAATCTTTCGCACCTTAATCCGCCTTACACACATGTGTAGACTTACAGATGACTGACTTGTGCTGCTGCAAAAATAAAAAAGAAAACATTAAATATGCCATACATAACAAAGCGTCCCCAGGATCCTCTGTTATCTTCAATTTATTATGCTCCCCATACGCCTACACACACTGAAACACTGCCACTGTAAAGGACCAAGTATAGAACTCACCATCAGACATCATTAAAATTGATTGATCATCTTTTTATGCAGAGAGCATTTTTATTGCGCCAGCTAAAAAGAGAATCAAATCCACAAAGCCACCACCAGTATCCTTGCGCGTATCCTCCATTGATTAGATCAATCAAATGTCAACCGTAGCACGCGGTATTTTGCCTTTCGAGACAACGCGCACATTAACGACCATCGGCTGTGATTTTACCCCCAAAAAAAACACCGCTAAACTCCCCTCTTTTAAGGCAAGTCAAAAAAAAGGATATCCAACCGAAGGCTATGTTTGAATTGCCTTCTTGTACTCTCAAGCCGATTCAATCCGCGCCAACACTCACCAAGTTGTTATCACAAATGGTAGCCAGGATGAAAATCATCATCATCATCATCGTCATTATCGATGCCAGAGTTATTGCCAAGGATTGTTCGCTCAACAAAAAAAAAAAAAAAAAAAACCGTGGCACGGGGGAGGGAACTGTGAACAAGGATTTTACGATGATGACGTATCTAATGGAGTTTCCTGTGCCGTACATACATATATATTTACTTTTCCCGTTGACAGTGTTGTTATACTTTCAAATGGAATCAATGTTGACAGACTTTCAAAATCTCGACAGGGATTATAATTAAGTTTTCAATGGCGGCAAGGACTGGTCAGGGAGGGCGAACGCGCGGGAAGGTCGGTCATTCATTCTTTCTCATTTTTTGTGTCAATAATTTTCGACTAAAAAGGCGAGTGATGAAAATATTTAGGTCGCCTTTTGTCTAGCAATATATAACAGAAAACGAAACGAATCATTGGTTATGGTTTCAACAACATTTAATGGGGACGACACACTGAAGAAAAGAAGGATACCTACAACAACGAAGAAATGGAAAAGGATTCTCGTTTACACTTTTAGGGTGGGTATCGTAAATTGATGAATACACCACCGCCTACGGTGATTCAAGGAGCAAGGAGGAGGATTTCTTCTAGATTTTAATGTGAAGTCGCCCCAACTGGAAACAAAAATTCTTTTTCTTTTGTAAATTGGGTTAATTTGGGATTCAAACAAATCTTGGAGAGGATGTGGTCGATTTTTTGTCGGCTTTTGTTGAATTTAAATCTTCAAATTATGGAACAAAGATTGCATTAAAAATGTAAAAGTTTTAACCTTTTTTAGACGCAGTTAGGAGGAGGTCTTAAGGTTACAAGTTGTTTTACAATCAACCCTTTAAAGGGGATATGAACGCCCTTACACTGATATACGGCGCACGAGCGGGGGGTAAATTAGTAGAGAGAAGAAGGAATGGGAAATAGTTGGTGGTAGACTTCAATACTTATTCTCTTCTCCGAAGGTGGTGTCCAAATGGATTGAGGGGAATTGTATGTCATACTTCAATTCGTTTATGATTCACAAGTATTTTTTGTGTTCATGTTGGAATTTACTAATTAAAATAAATAAATAGCAGGCCGTAAGCATAGAGGGCTAATGCCTCGTTTCTCTCAATTGTACATGTTGTGCGGGGTATACATTTCTGCACATACAGAAGGGACCTACAGTTGTATGCCGTATCCGAAGGGCAGAGGGGTTTTGAGAAGCTTTCTCATGACAGTTATACTCTTGAATGTTTGTCAGACATTCGGAAGAGGTGGGGCCGTGAAAAAAATTTTGATGGTATTTTTCTGGATTCGAACTTGGAACCCCTTGTGCTGTAGTCCAGGAAGTGCTTTAGTTTAATTTGAGCAGCAAGTCTTTCAGTCAAGGACAGAATCATGGTCAGTCAGAAATTCAGTGGTGTTCTCGTAGTTAGTACTGCTCTGGACCTATCAAATTAAAGGCAAACGACTAACGGAAGAAACGAAGTGTCTGCCTTTCTTTCTCTCTCTCTCTCTCTCTGTCATGAGGTCACAATCTTGTAGCTTTTGAGCAGTTTGGCGTAGAGTGCTTCATGTTTGAAAACAAAGTAAAAAGTGATTCATTTAGAAGGACTTTTTTGCTTAGGATTTTTTTGAAAGAAGACGCATAAATTGTGTTAATTTGTTGTAATATATTTATTTAGCACTCTTTGACATTTAATTATGGAGACTTGGTTTGGTACAGTCAGCGGATGAACGAACCTCAGCGTTCTACGAGAAATTTGTTTCGTGCACTTAGAGCTGCTTGTGATCTATGAACATAATAGGTCTACCGAAAGCACGATTTGCTTCACCGTCGAAAAGTTTGAAGCTCTATTTTTATTATTAAACTATATGCGACCAGGAAGATTACATCCAGCATGTAGTGAAGAAAATATTGGAGCGATAGTTGAGAGTCTACGCAATAAAAACGATGAATAAAGGTAGATTCGTCGCCGTTCAACTTGGGTTGCCGTATTCAACAACAAGGATCTTGGCTTAAAAGCATTCCACATACCACTCCTGTAAAAATTGGAGTTAGTTAATCTACTAAATCGTCACCATTCCAGTCGTTATCAGGCGAAGTCATCGGTCAATATGTTTTCAAGAAAGAGGTAAAGCAGAGCTCTATCTGCTAATGGCGTCCACTATAGAACCATGATTACGAAGTAATTCCTGACTCAAATTGAAGTTCTGTATCCCTGCAACATTTGGTACTAAAAAGGCTGCTTTATTTGCTACACAGGTAGTGAAACCATGGCTTTATTGCGAGGACATTTCGAGTTCGATGAGTAGTTGATTTCGTGGTTCAATCCGGTCAATTGATCGGTGACATTCTGAGATACCACAAGTCTTTTTCCTTTAAAACCATGTAAAAACCAAAGTCCAAATGGATAAATAGGGTATGATTAAGGAATTTGAAGGCAACATTACTCGCGTTACTTCCCAAATACCATTCGAAATGCTCGAATAGAATTAGATCTTGATAATGGTCCATATTAAGTGCATTCATGGCCAACAATTTAAAGAAATAATGTGTAATATATAAATGTCAGGATTGATTCTTTTGTCTAATAAAATAAAATACTAATATAATAAATTGTGTCATTTATTTTTACTTCTGAAAAAAGTGCGTCTACATGAATCACCCTTTTTCATGCAGGTTCAAAGCAACTTATTGGGGTATGATACGGTCGGAGGAGACCTAGCATGAGGTGAAAAGATATGTCATCATCATACAAGTTGAACGTACTTGCGGGGAGAATGCCTAAAGTCTGTAACTGTATCTCTAACTTCATTAGAGGCACAACCATACGACGCCGACAGCGACACTGGATTGGTCACACTCCCCGAAAGGGTGACAGGTCTACAGCAAACCAGGCGATAGAATGGAACCAATTTACTCAGGATGGGAGGATACGTGGCGGTCCTAGGAGTACAAGGCGCAGAATTGTCGAGAAAGAAACACGAAAACTGGGAAAGAGTTGGGCAGAGCTGAGTCATATTTCCAGAAACCGCACGTGAAAGCGCGTAGGCCCGAGTTCTCTTGAACCCTCATTCCTCACTGTTTTAATTGGTGGACAGCTTCGTGTGATGGTTTCCTGTTTCTCAGACACAAATAGGCCAAATAGAGTGACTATGCCTATTTCCAGACTATCACCGGCACCTCGACTGTCCTTGGAATTCCCACTAACAAGGCCTATAACCTTCCCACACATTTTAATCGCGTATTCGTTATGATTTTTCATTAATTTGCAACGATTTTACACTCGACTTTAATCAATGGAACGACGGCATTCAATGAAAATTGTCCACAAAAAATCCCCTTCAAAGTAACAGCATTAAACGCAGTTACACAACCATCACCGCATCCAAATTGGTATTAATTTTATCAGTGTAACTGCACTTTTTCGATTATGATAACCATTCAATCGGCAAAAAACCGCATCAGGGGTTGCCATCCACAAAAAAAAAAAAGAAAAAAACGCCAACCCAATTAAAAAGGACAAAAAATTAAATCAAAAATCCAATCTATGTGTAATCCTTATCGTAAGTTCCCCATAAATGGACACAAAAAATTAAAAAAAAAAAATAAAAAACTACATCCCTTTGGAGGGAAAAATGTTAAATAAATCACCACCACCAATTAACACCACAGATCCCGCAGCTCCGCAGGACATCGCTTAAATATTTTACATCCCAATTTTATGGAAAAAAGAAATAAAACCCTAACACTAGGCACATTGAATTTATCACTCGAGCAATGTCCTTAATTCGGTTATAATGTGCGCTCCTTACTGTCCGCTAATCTTAATCTTCTGCCAGCGACAGCCATATGCATGCTGGGCCTCACTCTGACACTTTTGATACTCGGAGATGAGTTTTTCACCGCTGGATCATAAAATGTCCTTTTGTTTTTTTTATTACCCAATTGTCACATTGTCCGGTTACAGTCGCAGTCGTCGTCGTCGTGCTTCCACGTTTTTATTTGCCTAGCGATGACAGGGAATAAAACTTTGCGTATTATCCTGTCGCTGCTAATTTGCCAAACAAAAGTCATTTGATGGTACCCCCATTGTGTGTTATAAACGCTTCCAAGGACGACGATTATGATGATGATGATGATGATGGTACCGCCATAGTATTAGTGCAGTCCAGTCAGTCAACTTATGGAGCATTGTGATGACGCAGCACAACTCCCCCTCTGTGCGGAGTACAAATATTGATGGTATCGGACAATGAACATGGGCATCGTCACCACGTATCTCATCATCATCATCGTAGTCATTGGCAAGGCCAGCGTTATCCTTAGGAACAGCTGCTGTGTGCAGGAATTGCCGAGATGGCAACCTTCGAATGCGAAATGAACAACTACTATGTCAACATAAATTGGACGAGAGACGCTTTGCTGGTTTTGCTGGGATTTGTCCCAGGTCCATCGGCTTAGGTTGTGCATCACCTGCCTGTCTGTCAGACGTTTGTGTTAACCACATTATATTGGAGTAGGGAGAGGTATAAGTGCTCTGCCGCTCTGAAGTGAAAATATCTGTGCAATTACCACCTTTTTGGGGAGAGAGTATGTCCCCAGAGAGACACTGATTTGGCCAGAGTGTTGTTGGCAGGACAACTTCCATTTGGCGTCTCCAATTTATTAGGTTCAATTCGTTTGTGTATAATCCGTTGCTACAGATAAGCAAGAGGACAGTAACAGTGTAACAATTATTCGAGATCAGAATTTAAAAAGGATTTCCTTTAGTAGATAGGAACATTCCTTTTCATCGCGTGTCCTTTGTTCAGTGTTTGTTGGATTGTTTTGTCTCTCTATTGTGAGTGTCGCGTTTTGTTATTTCACTGTGCAATCGCTAGCTATTGTTTGGCGATTTAGCATTCGCACTAAATTATTTTAATTTTTTTTTCTTCCAACAGTTGGAACGTGAATCCAATTAATGAGTGTATTGTTGATTCGGTTTTTTATTAATTCGTTCCTTCTCCTTGTGCTCTTTTGCAGTTGAAATATAAACAAAAACATGAAAGACGTGGAGTTGTATACAAAAGAAATCATCGCCCAAGGATTCAGCGAACAAAAGACAACAGAGATACACACATGTCGTGCACAGCTGGCTTTAGATCGTAGGTTCGGAGAATACTTCAGACCACACTTAGGTCAATCCTGAGCGAATGTAGTTCCCATAAGAGAGAACGGATGTTAACATTGCTTACCAACCAATCTGATTAGTTGATGAAGCTTCGTGTGCAGTCTGTTGACAAGTGAGATGTGTCCTCTAGGACCTCTCGTCATAGCCGACTCTGCAAATCGGGCTTAGTTTCTTCATATGGCACTACAGAGTCCTATACCCCTTGAGATGCGTCTTCTGTTCTGGCGAATAAGTCTTTTAATTCTTTTCTTAATCAAAGGGCCATCAGGACCATAAGGCACAATACAATAAGTCAACAAGTAATGAATGAAGTGAATATGCAATCCCTACCGAACAATCTCCTACGTTTCTTTAGTGGAATGGTACCAATATGTAGATCTTTTGAATAAAGATAACCAACAGAAATATCGCGCCAACGGGAAAGGGATATTAACAGAGACTAGTCGTAGTGTAACTTAGTCACCGCTACAATCAAGTATGGAAGATGGGCAGGTGAGCTGGTATGACTCTGTGAAATACGTTTCTCAAGGTACACCTTTGGATCAATAGGAAGTACGTAGATCCCTAAATATTGAGTGGAATCCGCTGCAGTTAAAGCCCTTACGTAGTACTCCCTCCTGTAAGTATCGTGGCTTAGTGTTTTGTGCGTTGGAGCACTGCGCAAGGGGTTCCAGTTTAAATCCACAAAAATAGCATCGAACATTTTTTCACGGCCCCACCTCTTCCGAGTGTCTGACGAACGTTCAAGAGTATAAGTGTCATGAGAAAGCTTCTCAAAACATCCTCTGGATACGGCATAGAACTGTACGTGTAGAAATATATACCACGCACAGCATGATCAGTTGTGAGAAGCTAAGCCTTGGACCTCTAGTAAGTACTTCCTCCTATTTTCAATTGGTGAATCATTTAGAGGTATTTTTTCTAAAAGGAAAACTAATTTAAAAATATTAAGTTTATCGAATTATATTTTCTATTAAACAAAAGAAAAATTTTTGACATTTATTTGATAGAAACTATTTTGTTTCAATGTTGATTGTTACTGCTATTAACATGATCCTATCGGACGTTCCAATTTTCGATGGCGTATACGAGCATTTATGTAGTTTTAGCAATGAAGCCATTGTTTCACTTGCTGTATGCCAAGTAGTGCCCTCTTTTTGAAACCCAATATCCTGAAGATCCCGGGCTCCAATTTATTAAGGCAACATAGCCTGTAATAATGGCACAATGCGATTGCGATTCTGCGGAAATATGGACCGATGATTCAACCAGCCCATGTTGTTTTGTCTGGATGAAATGGCAGCTCTCTCTCGGTTGCTCTTCAGCCCGATTGAAGCGATTTTGCGTGTTGATGTCGTCATTAAGCCAGAAATATGCCTCATGTGTAGAGTATTAGTTGCTCTAAGTGCACGGAACACATTTCTCGTAGAATGGAGACTCATGTAATACAGCTGAATAATTTGCAGGCGCTGTACTGGGCTGAGTCCTTGCTAAGTCTTTCTACCTATATCGAGGATTCTGTTTCCCAGGTATTGAGAGCTAGGCTGCCATTAAAGCAACTACTGCCGTAGAAATAAAATAGAAGCTTGTGAAATGCTACCGCGAAGAACTCAACTCTCTTAGTACGCAACACAAGATTGTACTCAGCTGGGACCGCGGATACGAAGAAATACTGGGAAATCAAAGGGCTGACAAACTAGTAAGAGGTGGTTTAGTACTGACTGACTGTCTACGAAGATCATCACCCTGGATGGGCTTGAAACTCCTAACGTTTATTGTCTACGCTGCACTCTTGATGACGAAGATCCTGGTTTGAAAGATGCTACTGTCAATCGGGAGTTTGCATAAATCTTTGATGTTGAAACTCCAGTGCCAGTTCCTATATGCATTACCCGCTTATGTGTTAGAGTCCCCTTGCTATCTGTCAGAAATAACAATGGATAAGTTCTTATTCAAGTCCAGGTACGGTACGGCATAGACCGTTGTTCTGACAAGAACAATCAATATAGAATTATGTATGTTCGATTGTGTCAAAAGAATCACCCTATGGCAACCATGCATCGTATGAACTTATCTTCATTAGCTACACAATGATAGATGGAGTTAACATACACTTGCTCATTGATAGTTTACTTCCAGTCCAATGCCACTACGCGGCGGGGCTGTCTGCTGTCAAAATGATGATGCGACGTTTGACTTTAGATAAACTTAAGCCTGAAGGACAAATACAGGACTATATGCAGCGTTTTGAGTACTTCTCCTACAGAAAACCTGTTTCTCTCGAAAAAAAAATGTAGACAGCCCTTAGATCAAATAAATTACTAGCGACACCGCGTGCATGTACCTACATACGTGCGCCCTAATTTCTTCCTGTGGCAACCAACATCTAACTTCAAACTCCACATATCTACTTTTGTAACTTGACACTTTGCTGACATAAAAATTTCTGTTTCATCTTGGACGATGAAAGTGAAATCATCTATCTCATGGAATATTTAAGTATCCAAATTGAGCCGTCTTCCTACCTCACCCCTTTACAAAATTCCAGCAATTTTTCGACATGAAAAATATGAAAATTTATTTCGTCTCTCGCGACAGCTTTACGTCGTGCCATGTCATAATTACATCACTACATCTCTGGAAAATTCATCATCGAAAAAAGAAGAAGAAAAAAAACTTTCATGGCATCGCGCAACCACCCCCATTGCCATGCAAATGATAAAAAATACTGCACACAATTTTCGAAAGACATTCGCCATCCACACTTTTCGTTCATAGCTACTCGTCGTATTTTGCTTTTAAATTTTCGGAAGGATTCGTACTATTCGTGTCCGTAAATTTATAAAGATTCATAACCGTGAAGTTTAAAACTAGAAGAGCACAGCGCGGAGGGAACAAGTGCCTGCAATGCCTCCACCCACCCACTGTCATCGTCATGAATTTTTCAAAATTTATTTCTATTGTGATTTTAAAGAATTGCTCCATCCGGAAATATTCGCCATCAAGGATACGATATTAGAGAGGACTTTTAAGGTCATGAATTAAATTCTCAAAAAAAAAATTCATTAACTGAACGATGATGGGGGGAAAAAATTTGTCAACATCAGATTAAGTGCTCCAGGGGGGCGTGTTCATACATACGTCACGTCAAAGATACATATTTCACATGTGTGTAGCTAATGTAATTTGGAAATTATTTATTCTCTTTTTGTGGCATTCCATCATAAGTGGCTGAGAGGACTTTCAAAGGCACATTACAGAAATGTTTGCAACATAAACCTTCGGTGGACATCAAAGTTTTCATCTCTTGCTTCCCAAAAAAATAAAATTTCAAAAGCAAAATGCGACAGGAACAGAAGTGGCAGCAGCTCATGTAGCCAAATCCAGGTCAGTGCTTTTATCAACATCAACAACAAAGTCAATTAGCTTATTGGAGCACAGTCGCTTGAATTTTATTTAAGTTTTTCTTCTTCTTCTACTTCTTCTTATTCTACAGGGTGTCATGGGTTCATTTAGACTGAATTGATATAAAATAATGGAAGCGAATTGCAATTCAAGAAAGTCCTTTTCTTTAAGAGTTGACACAATGAGAAGGCAACTACATCCTTGCACTGTAGTTACATCTATGAGTCGATTGCATCTTTCCAGAATTTTTTAAAAATTTTGATTGAAACACTAATTTGTGGCTGTTTCATTGCTCAAATGACATTCTGGAATCTGGCCGCCAAGCTACAAAGCGGAGAGGTACGAACCACTACAACTTTTAGTTTTTCTACAAGATTTTTGGAAAGTTGCTGATCACATTCCAGCTCGAGCAAGCCGAGCTTAGTTGTGGACGCAAATGGGCAGATCAAATCCTTGGATTGCCAACATTTCTAAAAAAATGTTTCCATTGATCTGACCACTGCCTATGACACTATTTGGATAGAGGGACTAGTATATAAATTAAGACCCCAACCCATAGAATCCGTCGATCCGTTGTTCCGTTTAAAGTTGAAATTCAAGTTGACGTATTGCCGGATAGAACAGTCATTGAGAATCTGTCCCATCAATCAGCTGATTGTCAAAGGCGATGCAAGTTTCTCTACATTCTCTCTCTGTCTCCACCAATGAAAATGCGTACACTCAATTTTCTTATGTGAAATCATCAGTCAAAAATGATGGAAAAACGGATCGACAGATTCTATGGGTTGGGCACTTTACTCAAAACCCTCAAGTGCTCTAAAACATCAAGTCTCATCAGAAATATACTAACTTATCGGATTTTTCAAGCAATGGTCTACTACAAGGATATGTTTTATTCTCGTTGTTATTCAACGCGTACCCCCCTGACCATAGAAAACTGGATATGCTGATGACCTAAGCTTACAATCATAGAAAGTACTTTAACAGCAGATCTGAACCTACTCAGTCAATACTCAAAAAATTTAAGAAACCCAGCAAGATCAAAACGAAATCAGGCTTCTTCCATCTCTGCAGTCATCTTGTCGGAAACCGCCTCGAAGTGCTATTTAGCGTGTTACACTCAACTATAACACTACACTTAAATATCTCTGTTTAACATTGGCCCGGAACGGACACTACCTTTAACACTGCTGATGAACATAAGTTTAGAAAGAAGTCCGACGTACTGCGTCGCGCTGCTTTTAATGCTGTGTTCTAAAGTCCTTCACAATGCGATCGCCATCTGTATTTACTTACCAATTTTTTTGTCAGATGCTCTGCCTCTATCTCGATCGCTCTACGCTTTGTTTTGCTCGGCCCCCAGGTCATATTGGGCCATACTGGGTAAACGGGTTCCATAGCTAGAAAACTTTCATCAACTGTTGGATGATTGTGTCTATATGTTCCTCAACCGTTCTCTGAAAAGGTGTTCGTTAGAGATACGGTTTGGTTAGAATATCCTTAAAATATTATGCAGACACTCATCTTTTGCGCAATGAACGTCAAAAACGTTTTTGTAAACTGATAAGAGGCTAGGAATTCGAGTGTGTCTTCGATTAAGGCAGCATGCGACTCTGCTAGCGTCTTTCAGGCGGAGATCACTCAACATCCAACCAAAATATAACCATTTACATAGATATTAAGGCCATTAATGCGGTTTCCACTTCTTCGTAACTGGTAGAGCAATGCCGTTTTGAAATCAATCAATTAGGTATCCACTTGAGAATTACACTTATCTGGGTTCCGGGACATATTAATTATGAGGGCAACGCGCGATAATCTCAGAATCTCAGTCGATTCTCCGCTAGGCTATGTTAAGTGCTGCTTATATCTTAATATGGTCCAGGTTGCAAATCACAAGTGGAATAGTCTTACTACCTGCGCCATATCAAGAAACACATGGCCCAGGTGTAATAAACACAAGTCAACCGAGCTACTTAGCAGATCAAGACCTGATATTGCTAGAATCATAGATGTAATTACGGGCCATTGGCCAGTCGGAGAACATGCGGCTAGGCTTGGTATCCCGCATAACTCCTCTAGTAGAAGCACTAAGCACTTCCTCTGCAGATGTCAGGGCCGGGCAAGGACCAGTTTGACTATGCCTGGCAAACCCTACTTCGAGGATCTCAGCGAGATAGCCGAAATAAAGATTGGAGACCTTTTTCTTTATTTAAACTTCACCTAAGGCAGCATGCAGGTATTGCATTAGGTTGCCTTGACCATCATTCTTTACTTCAGTCAAGCTGATCTTCAATAGGTGTTGAGAAAGGTTTTGTTTTGCTGCTGTTTCCTCCGTTTTTGTAGCTAGTGCATATAAGGACTCAAACACGATCCTGGATTCGCTGCAATTCGAACTCTTAGGCGTATTCATCCATGTTTCCTTCGTAAGTCAAGACCTTTGCCTTCCCTATCATGTCAATATGCAGTACAGAGATGTAATAGAGAGTTATTGATTGCTTCCACTTCACCCGTGAACTCTTTTTGTTTCTTGACGCACTGTGTGAGCTCTCAGTCGGTCGATATCGAATCTGAGTGTTCTTGTGTCATTAGATCGACAGTCACTATCAAAGATCACGCCTCTTACGCAGGCTGTTTGTCTGCCACTTGACATTGATGCCCAGCTAAAGTTATGACATACTTTGTGCTTACGTTTAAAAAAAAAATTAATATATTTTTCAGCTTTTTCTCTGCGAGATCCATTCTTACAGTCCTATATCATCCCGAGGGCTTCATTGTGGTAATGCTCAAACTTTTCAAGAAGCTTTGCTACTATAACGATTGCTACATCGTCGACGAAGCCAATTGTTTTCGAGGAATTTGAAGTTTGAGAAGGCCAGTGAACATGCACAGTAGCGGACCTAGTATGAAGCCCTGGGGGGCATCGCCTGAGACCTTATACTTCCTTATCCCGTCATCAGTATCGTACCGTAGTGTTCTTTTTCTGAAATAGTTCATCATTATCTTCTGTAGGTAATCCGGTACTCTCCTTCGGCAGTAAGTGCTCGAAAAATGTTACTCCAATTTGCAGCATTAAAGTCGTTCTAATAAACATCCGGTGAAATGATTGCACAGTACTACATATTTACACTTGCTCTGTACACATTTATGCCTTCATTGATTGCACGTTCGTGAAACGTGCTCTCCGGAAAGAATACTACCGATCACGGCTGTAAAATAATGCAATCATTTTAATATGTTCTGACTTTATATGGATTTGTTTTGATTCAATGACTTTAATAATGACTTCAACTCACAAAAATAAAAGCCACTATTCATTTTGAAGTCATAATTTAGGAATCATTTTTCCCAATCATTATTTTGAAGTCACAATGAGTGCAATCATGTCAATTGCTCTGAATTCATTGAACTCTCTAGTATTCCTTGCATTCACTTGAAGTCTTTTAAGTCTTTGAAAACAATGAAGTCATTTGAAGTTATTGAAGTCTTAACGAATATATAAACATCTTTGACTTCAGATGCCTTCAAGGACTTTAATGACTTCAAGTTTATGCCGTGAATGCTAGTGCCTTATAGTGGGCTTCAATGAATACATTCCCAAATAATTGCTTCATCGATTGCGGTCTCCAACCAATTATGTGTCCAGCGTACAGAGAAGCCTATTCGATGAGAGATTCTCAAGTAGTTTATTATCACTATTATTCCTAACCAAAGCTATTACTGTCACGAATAACCTTCCTAAGTTGAACTTTATGAAATTATGACACACCCTGTATGTATATTTCATTTGGTTATAATTTTTGTTTGGATAAGATAAAGTGCCCAGATGCTAAATGAAAGGCAAACTATTTAGGGAACTTTCTCAACAAAATGCACGTAGAAGATGCTCGTACACAGTGAGTATAATTTGATTATGCATTTACCTTTGAACTTTTGAATGTTTTTCTTTCACTTTCCAAATAAATAAAACAAAATATGAACCAAGGGGAAACATGATAAGAAGGTTATAAATATACTTAGGTCATAGGTGATGGACTTCAGCGTTGAATGCATTGGAAGAAGGAAGTTTAGTTTATCTTACTGCGAAAGACTTAACCCGATGGTATGAATCACCAAATTTCAGTCAGCTAGACCTCCTAAAGTCGAGACTTTTTTTTCAATAATTTCATAATGTTATCACGTTTTGACGTAGATTAAGTCGCCAGTGTTATTCCCCTCGCTGTATCTGAATGCGAACAATGAAATAATCCAAAGAGAGGTGAAATACTTCCAAAAATCGCGATAAATTTGACCACAAAAAGCTCTCATGTGAGTCACAGAGCGAATCAGTTTACTGAAAGAACTCGCGGCGGTCGGTTCATTTTTTTGTAAATTTTCTCCCATCATGGGCTTCCTAGTTTACCTTGTACTAGCTCTAGTATCGCTGGTTGTATACTATATTCAAAGGCATCTATCGTACTGGAAACGTCTGGGAATTCAACATGACGAGCCCACTTTCCCCGAGGGTAACATGAAGGGTTTCATGAAAACGCGACACATTCGAGACATGCTCAAAGAGTGCTACGACAAGTTCAAGCCGACTGGACCCTTTGCCGGTTTCATGTTCTTCCTTACACCATCGGTGGTAGTCACTGACTTGGATTTGATAAGAGATATCCTTATAAAGGATTTCCATAACTTCACTGATCGCGGATTGTTCCACAATGTGCGTGATGATCCTCTGACTGGTCATTTGTTCAGTTTGGACGGTGCCAAGTGGAAGAACCTTCGGAATAAGTTGTCGCCGACTTTCACCTCGGGAAAGATGAAGTTTATGTTTCCCACTTTGGTGTCTGTGGGGGAACACCTGCAGGATGTGATGGGACAGATGGTTGACAGCGATCCAATAGTCGAGATGAGGGATATTCTGGCGAGATTCACGGTCGATGTTATTGGAACGAGTGCCTTTGGCATTGACTGCAACAGTCTTCAGGATCCGAAAGCTGAGTTCCGTGTGATGAGTGGAAAGGCTTTCACCTTGCAGCGCCATAATCGAATGATTCTAGGATTTATGTTCAGTTATCCGAATTGGGCTCGAAAGTTTCGTATGCGACTGATTCATGACGAAGTTCATGAGTTTTTCATGCGAGCAGTCACAGAAACTGTCGAGTATCGTGAGAAGAACAATGTTAAGCGAAATGACTTTATGAATCTCCTGATCGAGATTAAGAACTCGGGTGAGGGTATGAGTATAGGAGAGCTAGCGGCACAGGCTTTTATTTTCTTTGTGGCGGGTTTTGAGACCTCATCGACAACTATGGGCTTTGCGTTGTATGAGTTAGCGCAGAACCAGGACATTCAGGACAAACTCAGGGCCGATATAAATGAGCAGCTCAACAGGCATGATGGAAAGCTCACCTACGAGTGTTTGACTGAGATGCGTTACATGGAAAAAGTGCTTAAAGGTAGGTTTCTCTTTCTTCAAATCTTATCTCGAATAATGTTGGTATAACTCCTTTCCAGAAACTCTTCGTAAGTACTCCGCCGTGATGAGGCTCTTCAGGCAGACACTGAACGATTATCCCACATCGAATCCAAAGTTCACTATTCCCAAAGGAGCAATGATATTGATTCCAGTTGATGCAATACATCGTGATCCGGAGATATATCCCGATCCGGAGACATTTGATCCAGAGCGCTTTAGCCCCGAAGAAATGCAGAAACGTCACCCGATGACTTGGTTACCGTTTGGCGATGGACCAAGGAATTGTATTGGAATGAGATTTGGAAAGATGCAGTCTTATATCGGACTTGCTGTGCTGTTGAAGAATTTTAGGTTCCATGTCTGTGAAAAGACACCGAATCCGATGGAGTTTGATCTGATTAGTCCGTTTCTAGCCGCCAAGGGGGGTATCTATTTGCGGGTGGAACGCATTAGTCAGTAGGTTAAGACTTTGATTAAATTGTTTTGAGGTGAAATACAACGAAATGACTGATATCGACGTTGAAGGCTTTCCTTATCTTTACGACAGTTGGGTGAAAACAAATTCCCAGATAAGTTTCATCTAGATGACACAGGGTACTTGGTGGTTATCTTAAGTTTTTGGATTAACTCTTGGTACAGCTCAAGGAGTTCGCGTTTTGATAACATCATTCACTTCAAGGCGAACTAGTTTCGCCTGTTCTTCTTCTGCCGTAAGAGACTCTACGCCGACTTGCCGGGATCTGCCGATTATGTCAATATCACTTGCATACACCAACAGTTGGATAGGTTCCTTTCGAGCCTACATCTGCCCTGCACACTACCTGCTCTGACACGATATTGAAGAAGTCATACGACAAAGTGTCTCCTTGTCGAAATCACACAGGTTCACATTAAGAAGAGCTCAGAAGAGCTGTTTTCAAGATGCACATAGTATCGCGTGTTTTTCAGCGTTGCGCGACACTTCTGGATATGGCTTAGTGGTACCCCGAATCGAGATGATGAATTCTGTCATAGACGGCTTTAAAGTAAGTGAAGTAATGGTACAATGTAAGAAACGAAGCTCCCAGGTAGATGATCAACAATGAGGAAGCTTTTAGACACCGGGTGGCATCATTTTACCACGATAGCTGTCAAGACGTTGAACCAGACGATATTACTAATAAGATGCTTCGCTTAAGTTGTTAATAGATCAATGCTCTTTAGCCGTTTCATAAGCCCAAACCAAGCCTTGTTATCCTATAAGTCTGATACTAGTTCTGGTGGTCATATGCTGCCCGTGGGACCATAATCGGCCAGAAATTAGTAAAGCCTGTGAATTAGCAGCAAGAGACGTCAACGACCGCTAAATATCGTCGTCGTGAGATGGCCAAGACAGAAGTTGAGATTCAGACTTGTTGTCAAAAGGAAATGCATCACTGCGCTTGGCCTAGCGCGCACTATCCTGGGTTGGCAGGATTCGCGGCAGTCCTAAGAGTACGTGGCGCAGAGGAGTGGAGAAGGAAGCACGGCAACTGGGAAAGAGTTGGGGAGAGATGAGGCACAAATCCAGAAATCGCACACGATGGCGCGTAGGCGTTATAGAGGTCCGAGTTCCCACAAGGGGGATACAGGACTTAAGTAAGTAAGTAAAGTACTGCAAACTAAAAGATGGTTGGTACCTCTTTTTAATTAGGAGGACTGTCTCAATTTTTTCCATCGCTAAACTAAGATAAGGCCTTCCATCCAGGCGTATATTCGTCTCACTATTTGGGTTAGAAATAGCGAGCGTCTTGGATGTCTGGCGTGTAATTACTGTCTCGATGGCATGATATCTATCGTACTAGAAATGATTCACTCTAAAGAGTATTTGGTCGTATGATATGTTCCATAGGTGTGGACTTAAGCATGAGCCCAATGCTGCCTCTTTTTTATAGAGTTCCTCTGTGGTATCGTACAGCAACTACCGGTCTTTCAAATAGTCCTTCACTATTCGTGGATTCAGAAGCATGTGACGATCCAGGACGAGCTACTATCACCCCTTCTATGGAAACCTAAGATTGTTGTCCTATAAAACGTCAAAAATCCTCTTTCCTTTGTGTAAATGCTCTTCAATTTATTCAGAAAGAAAATCTCCATCTCAAAAGACATCCTTAGTCCTCCATCCTACCCTTCAATGAAAATTGCATGTCAGCACACACCTTAAGCGTTGTTCGCTCAAATTGTAAATGTTTATCCATAATGCTGTTGGCTTTCGATAAGCCAAGACAAGTCAGTCTCACGCACAGATTTATCGAGAATTCCAACTCAAAGGACATTAATTAAATTCCCAGCCTGATTTGTGCTCCGGCTGTTTGGTGTCCATACAAAATCAATAATTAAATGTGTCAATTGCAAATTCCAGCTGAGAGTATTCAAAGAAAACAACAATGACAGCCCTCCATGGCATGGCATGTGTTTAATGCAATTTTTCCTTCTCTTTATCCTTAATCCGGCATTTTTTCCAGAAAAGCATATTATCCCTAAGAATCAAGAGAGAACAAATTTAAAATTTAAATTATTCGTCTCAACACTTTTGGGTGGATGCAAGGATATATGAAAGAAGGACTCCTTAAAAACGACGACTGTATATCTTCTCTAAGAATGGAATCATTCGTAAGGGATTCTTTTCTTTTTTTCTTATTTTATGGAGAGAGAGAGAAGAAAAAAAAGGAATCTTTATTGTTACTTGTCGAAAGGAAAACTCCTTCCAGTTGAGGGTAAGGCTTACAGCGCGAGATGTACAAAGAAGGAGCAATGATATTCGGAGGCAACGTACTGTCATAAATCAAAATACAGCCACAGATAGGAGAGAACAAAAAAAAACTTTCAAACGAATGAAATGATATATGATTTAGAACGAATTTGATTACCTTGATAAGATGGTAAACAGCACCCGCAGTATGGTTTGTAGGCTGTCACACTCATGCGTGCGTGGGTCGTAGCCAGAGGGGGGATGAATAAAATACCGATCCAGGGGGGATGTTAAATTATCTAACATTTACGTGGAAGCAATGACAATCTCACACTGAGAGACAGGAATGTGGAATGCCCATTTGCTGTGCTAATGGGTGTGGAACTTCAAAAGGATGTCTGCATCTAAAGGCTAGGTGAATCTGCTCATTAAACTAATTTGAAGGCATTCATGTGTGTTAGACGATAGGCTAATGTCGAGGAGGAGAAGTCCAGGGTACAGTAACATTTGTGCCAACACCAAGGTGAGATGGGTAGATGATTCCACTAAGAAAGTAGTGATTTGGAGCTGCACTGACTACTTTTTTGAGCGCAAACAAGAGTATGATGGACAACCAGCAACGTCCTGCAGGTCCGAGGACGTACTCTGCAGCTTATAGCTAGCGAGTGCAATGCAAAAGAGAAAAAGGACCAATAAGATGGTGATTCATTTAGAGGTACTTTTTTGACTATGAACTTTTTGACAAATGGCGCATAAGTCATGTTAAGTTGTTATAATGTTTTTACTCAGTTTTGTTTGGCATTTTGTTATAGCCAGATTTAGCTCAGCATAGACAAGAAGCCTCTAGACATTCTCCTTTGAGGCTATGTTAAGCCCAAAGTCTACTTGGATAAGCCAAGCAATTGGAAGACAACATTACTCGCTCTGTATATTGGGAAGAAGTTTAACACAAGCATGTTAATGAGGATGTCTTATGCCAGCTGAATACAAGATTCTGCGATGACTCGTGCTTCCCTTAATGACATCGATACAGGCACCAAACCAAAAAACGAAACATCATTGAGGGCAGAGTTTAAAGCACCAGCGACAAGTGCCACAAAAAGCCCATATCAAGCAGCTCATCGGCTGACATTGTCATCGAACATTACCCTATCATAATCTATCGATATCAGCAATCTACAATAAACGAACCGTCAAGTGTAGCATAGACCTCGTTATAGTAAAAAAAACACAAACCCTAAATTATATATTTACAAACCAATTGACCTTCGGTTTATTAAAAAATTTATAAGTGCGCTCCGCACGCTAATTAATTCGTTCCACACGCAAGTAGATACCACCCTTGGACGCCAGTGTGATGCTTTTTGGATTCATATCCAATGGATTCGGTGTCTTGACGCAGTAGTAAAACTTGAATTTCCTCAGAAGCATGCCAAGGCCAATATACATCTCCATTTTTCCAAACCTCAGTCCAATACAATTCCTGGGACCATCTCCAAAGGGCAGCCAAGTGGATGGATGACGTTTTTGTGTCTCTTCAGGGCTGAAACGCTCAGGATCGAACTTCTCTGGATCTGGATATATCTCGGGGTCACGGTGTATGGCATCAGCTGGAATGTAGACCGGAGTTCCTTTGGCAATCACGTATTTCGAGTTCGAAGTTGGGTAGTCCTTCAGCGATCTACGAACAATCGCTGTCACAACCGAATATTTGCGGAGGGTCTCTGTAAAAGAACACATTTATCATCAAAATAGTTCTAAGATTGTGCATAAGAACAAACCTTTAAGGACCTTCTCCATGCTTCTCGAACTGAGCATTCACTTCGGCCCTCAATTTGTCCTGCACATCCTGATTCAGTGCCAACTCAAACAGTGCAAATCCCATGGTGGTGGACGACGTCTCGAAACCAGCCACAAAGAATGCGAACGATTGAGCTGCAATCTCTTCAATGGTCAAACCTTCCCCAGAGTTTTTCAACTCAATCAGTAGATTCATAAAGTCATTCCTCTTGATGTTGTTCTTCTCACGGTACTCCACTGTCTCACTTACTACTCGCATGTAAAACTGATGAATTTCCTCAGGAAGCCATCGTATACGAAGCTTTCTGGCCAAATCCGGAAAACTCAACAAAAATCCCTCAACAAGTTTATTATGACGAGAAAGTAGGAAGACCTTTCCACCGATTCGTCGAAATTCTGCATTCGGATCATGAAGACTGTTGCACTCCAAGCCAAAGGCACAGGTTCCGATTACATCGACTGTGTATCGACCTAAAATATCCTTTACTTCAACAATAGGATCCATTTTGCATAACTTGTCAAAGGACTCTATTAGCTGTTCTCCAACTGATCTCACAGTCGGGAACATCAACTTCATTTTACCCGACGAAAAACTAGGTGTCAGCTTGCGACGTAAACTCTTCCATTTCGCTCCATCCACGGCGAATAGATGTCCAGTTAAGGGATCATCTCGTTCGTTATGATACTCATCGCGGTCGGTAAAGTTATGAAAATCCTTGATAAGAATATCTCTAGCCAGGTCCAAATCCAGAAGAACCACAGCAGGCTTCATATAAAAGAAGAAACCAGCAAAGGGTCCGGTGCCTTTGAATTTACTGTAGCATTCGTCCAGGATGTAGCGGAGATTACGCGTGCGCCAGAAAGCCGTCATTTTACTGCCTAGTGGAGCATAGGGTATACCCTTACGCTTCCAATGGGACAGATGGTACTTAATAAGGAGCAATACTCCCATTGCCAAAGCGATTGGTGTAAAGAGCACACTCATGTAAAAAGCCATGACGGCCAGATTGAAATAAAACGAACTGATCTAAGCAAGTGTTCCAGCTCAACTGATTGAGGTTGAACAAATATCTAATCTCATATATTCAGAAGGAATCTTTAAAATTTCACGAAATTATACGTTATAAAATGTTCATCTAATCTATGGCTTCATTAACTTGCTCGTTGAAAAATGCTTACTTCTCGGCCAAAACTTTGTGGATTTCGATAGAAATGTAAGTGCAGCGAAGGATGCATTGCAATTTTGCTTGTAAACATACCCATACATCCAGAAATTTGGGCCAACTTCCAACTGCTCGAGTCCAGTCGCCGAATAAGCGGAGTTGACTTTGAGCTCCTGGATCAGTTAAGTCTTGCACAGGTGTAGGCCCAAGTCGCTGAAACGTGTTGTGAGGAATTGACTGCCTCGGATTCTCCTGCACACTCTCATGGACAGTGGCGATATTTTTGACAGACCTTGCGTTACGTTGAAGTGCGGGTGTTGGCAGATTGTTCACTGAACCCAATTTATCCACCAAGTTGAGAATAGTCCTCTGGGAAGGATGATTATGACGACCGTAAAATAGGCAAAATGTTCTCAGACAGAATACCTAACTGTATTGCTCTCCATGTTGATTTGACAAGAGAGGTTAAAGTAAATCTGACAGATGTAGCTTCAACAATATGGCCGCAATCAATTGTCAAAGACTGAAAGGAATTCGTTAATGGAAAGCAAATTATAAGCAATTCTGACATTACGATGATAGTGAAGCCCCAAAAGTCGGATCTCCCGAACCTTTAAATTGATCTAAAATTGTCAAATTAGGGGAAATTTAAATTTTAATGCCAGCCCTTATTAGCGGTAGTTTACTTGAGGCCAAATTTAGGTACAAAATCAACAATTTTGATGAGATTTCATACAATTCTGATAGGAAAATTTCTATATTTTTTACAGGTCCACAAAACTACTACTAACTCAGTTTGCAGTCCTGTGGTACTCCGCATTGTATCTTTCTTGCAGAGTTGGAGGCGGAAATCCTACATTCTTTATGCCAATTCAACGTCACATGGATTATAGATGATGGATTTTTCTATTTAAGCTGTGTGCTTCACTGATATCCACAAATAGTACCAACACATGGTGGTTTTGTTCAAAGTTTCTGTTCTATAAGTTCTACCAGTGAGTGCTTTGGCACAATGGATCCAATTTGTTGCTCTACGTGAGCGGTGACTTGCCATCAACCTAACTTCATTTAAGTGCTTAATCCAATGAAGCGCCAGTGTCAAAAAACATAACATATATTTCTATTTGATAGTAGACCTGCTCGTATCTTATCTCCTACCGCCCGTATCTATAATTACAAGTTTCGAACTTTTGTTGTTTATTTACACAATTATGCATGTCCGATACTAGGCTGAGTCATAATCTATTAGAAAGATAAACAAAAGAGAACATCACAAAACCTTCAATTTATTAAAAACGTATAATAGCATTTAATTAATACGTTCCACACGCAAGTAGATACCACCCTTGGGCGCCAGTGTGAGGGTTGCGGGACTTATTTCCAGTGGATTCGGTGTCTTGTCGCTGAAGTAGAATTTGAAATTTCTCAGAAGCATAGCCAGACCAATATAAGTCTGCATCTTTCCGAACCTCAGTCCAATACAATTCCTTGGACCGTCGCCGAATGGCAGCCATGTGGTTGGGTGACGTTTTTGTGTCTCTTCTGGGCTAAAACGCTCAGGATCGAACTTCTCAGGATCTGGATATATCTCAGGATCATGATGAATGGCATCGGCTGGAATTAGGACTGTAGCTCCTTTGGGAATCACGTATTTCGGATTCGAGGTTGGGTAGTCCTTAAGTGACTTGCGAATCAGAGTTGTGACGACAGAGTATTTTCGAAGGGTCTCTGTAAAAGAACACAATTATCATCAAATGAGTTCCATGATTGGGCATAAGTACAAACCTTTAACGACCTTCTCCATGTAATGCATCTCGGCCATGGAATCATAGGTTAACTTCCCCTCATGCTTCTCAAACTGAGCATTCACTTCGGCCCTAAGTTTGTCCTGGACATCCTGATTCAATGCCAACTCGAATAGTGCAAATCCCATTGTGGTGGACGACGTCTCGAAGCCAGCCAGGAAGAATACAAAAGCTTGAGCTGCAATCTCTTCAATGGTCATCCCCTCTCCAGAGTTTTTCAACTCAATCAATAGATTCATAAAGTCATTCCTCTTGATGTTGTTCTTCTCCCGGTACTCCACTGTCTCCTTCACCACTCGCATGTAGAACTGATGAATGTCCTCATGAATCTGTCGCATATGAAGCTTCCTGGCCAATTCAGGAAAACTGAATATAAGTGCTTGAATGAGTCCACTATGACGTTTTAGTACAAAGGATTTTGAACCCATTAGTCGAAACTCTGCATTCGGATCATGAAGACTGTTGCACTCCAAGCCAAAGGCACAGGTTCCAATAACATCGACTGTGAATCGAGCTAAGATATCCCTCACTTCAACAATAGGATCCGTTTTGTGAAGCTTGTCAAATGACTCTATTAACTGCTCACCAACTGACGTCACATTTGGGAACATGAACTTCATTTTACCCGACGTAAAAGTTGGTGTCAGCTTGGTACGCAGCCTCTTCCATTTAGCTCCATCTAAGGCGAACAAATGTCCAGTTAGAGGATCATCTCGCTCGTTATGAAACACCCCACGATCGGTGAAGTTATGAAAATCCTTTATGAGAACATCTCTAACCAGATCCAAGTCCAGAAGAACCACAGCAGGCGTCAGGAAAAAGAAGAAACCAGCAAAGGGTCCGGTGCCTTTGAACTTCTCGTAGGAAACCTTCATGATGTCTCTAAAGTGACGGGTGCGCCGGATTCCCGTCATATTGCCGGTGGGGAAATCCGGTGGATCGTGTGGGATTCCCTTCCGCTTCCAAAGGGACAGGCGGTTCTTAATGAACAGCAATGCCGCCCATGCGAGAGCAATGATTACACAGAGAATGTTTAAACAAATAGCCATGGCGGACCGATTGAAATAAAGCGCGTACTGGTAATGTTCGAACTCAACTGATTGAAATTTTACGAAATTGTACGAATTGAATGTTTATCTAATCATTGACACTGAGATTGATGGGCAGGAAAAGTTCTGGTGTGATTGCAGAAGAATTAAAAATTGTGAAATATAAATTTTTGTGTACTGTAGTTTAAGATTAAACTACGGTGGGCGGTATCGCTGGAAACATATATGGAATGGTGAGCAGTATCAATTGTCAGTTGATGGTACAGCTTTGCATTCAGAAATTATTGGTTAGTTAGAAGGATGACACATGAGTCTCCTATCGAAGCTTATATGGGACAATTCTAAAGCGTCCTCATACTACAAACCCAACAGCATGTGAACCTCAACAGAATTGAAATTGTTATAAAGGAAAGCATTATCAGCTAATCTTACCAGCTTCAAGCCTTGAGTGCTTCCTTGCTCACAATGAAGATGGCTAGTAAGAGTTTCTAGAGGGGTAAGGACATTTGCTTTAGTAGGCGGCAAGCCTCACGTATAGGTAGTACTTCAGCTTGGAAGGCGCTGAATGAATCCGGAAGCCGGTAGAAAGTAGAGATTTAAGATCTTAATCTTAAGAGTACCCTAGCCCCCACCTTATAGTCCATCCTTGGACCATCGGTGAAAACTGTTCTTTCGAACTCGTCGAGTAATCGTGGGGCTCCAGTTGGATATGTTCTGATGGCCCACGCTGCGCCAAGAGGCGCCGTTCTCTGGCACTTTCCATAAACTCACTCATACCTGAAGAAAACATCACTGATAGCATGATTGTCACGTCATCTGTGAATCAACTTATCGGTTGATTGAAGGTTTTGAAGGGAAAACCAAAAAAGGGATAGGAAATTTGCAGCACAACAAATTTTTTTTTATAATAAACGTAGCAAAGCAAAGTCACTTGAAGTCTTTGAAGGTAGGGTAGACAATGCAATCACTGACTTAAACGACTTCAAAGACTTCTACTAAGTGAATGCAGTCACTGAATTCAACTGACTTCAAGGAACTGAATGCAATCAGTGAATGCTAGTGACTTCAAGTGACTTCAAGCGACTTCAAGGAATGCAGAGCATTCAAAAAGATTGCATTTTTTCTGACTTCACAATTCTGAATGCTAAGATTGATTGATTCAGTCATGTCTTCAAAATGAATGGTAATTTACTTTTTTTCAATCTGAAGAGCAATACCGATTTGCAGCATGTGTGGACTTTTATACAGTTGACAGAGTTCTGAATGGAAGAGTTTGTGCCTTTCGTTACATATTTTCGATCGTTGCAGGATGCACTGCATATACACTGGATAATCGATCTAAGTTCCAAGACATCATAGCTCAATCAATACTCAATGGAATGATGATACATACGTTGACCAGTTAAGAATGATAGGAAAATAAATTAAAATAAAACTATACCAGTGTAAGGTATAAAATTGATTTTGTCTTTACTTCGAAGCTAGATCTATGCCATTATGTATGAAATAACACAACATTCAAATAACTGCCTCGGCCTCTGATGGGTCGGTTGAATATGTGTGACAGTACTCCGGCAATAGCGTCTCGAATGTTGGCCCCATTCTCGTCCAAATTGGCTGTGGCTCGTTCACTCTACTTAATGTAGACACATTAATCAACTAGCTTGAAATCGCATGGTTGGCCACTTCATGAACTCTTGCCGTCAGATGACCCAGTCGCCAAATTAATCATTTATAACTTCGATAGTAAAGCATGTAGCATCGCCTTGATGGAACCATATCTCGATGTTGTCCAGCTTTGGCCACAGAAAGTCGGTTTACATCACACTTTATCTGACAGTAATGGTGCTTTAGAATTCCTTAAAAATACGAGACCCATCTAGCTAAGGTCAGATGTTATATCTTTGATCAATATAATGAATAGAAAGGGCCCTAGGCCTCTGCCTTAAGGTACGCCTGAGCAACAGTGAATTGGATTTGAATGAATAGAAGTCTTTGTTTAACAATTGTGGATTGTGTTCGCTTCAATACAAAACGGTATTTTGCTTGTTGACATAGCCGTTGAGCCAAAATTTAATTAATTTTTTGTCAAAAATTAAGATCTCTGGCCAACATTTTCAGCGCCCAATTAGTGAGTTCACGGCATTATAATGGTCACCCGGCTTCTATTCTTATATCAGCACAAAATAAGGTAAGTAGGTTCCTTGGCGGATGCCCAATTCAGATGATTGGCACCGAACTGGCCTCTACCGCGGCTACATTTTCTTCAGTACACATCAATATCTGTCTGTTTGGCTGCTCAAAGTCCAATTCCGCTCAAACTTTTCCACGGTGCGACGAATTGCTTGTAAAATGAAGCTGTAATGGCCGAAATTTCGATACAATTTTTTCATAATTTTTCTACGTTCAGTAAGCGTGGAGTATTTCGACAGTACAATGTCATTGGTAACTGTGACAACTGCTGAAGTATGACAACTGCAAAAAGTATTATTGCTATCTGGTCACACCAAAAGATCTGTACCCGTTACCTTTCATAAGCTTAGTCATTGTTAAAAGACCGTTTTTAGGAAATCAACTAGTCCACCATTTTTATACCCTTTCCTTTGATTTCTTACAAACAGAATACAGTGTATGATGAAACATTGTCAAAATCAGCCCACAACCACGCACATTTTTTTTTTTCAAAATTCTGGCTATGGAGTAATTTCCGACGAAATTTAAATGAAAACTTTTTCAAGTAACTATTATGATAGAAGAAGGAGATATGCATACAGGCAATGGATAGGGTATTACACGGATTGTAGCTAACTAACCTAAGATTCCCTGCATCTTAGCACAATGTCCTCAATGTGATTATGGTTTAAAATCGGCGTTATAGTGAGTGAAGCGATACATCTTATAGGCTGTTGCTGCCACAGCCATTAAGGGACATGGAACCCTAGACTTGTAACTTTCTCTCAACAAATTTGCTATTCATTATGGCTCCTTGTGGCTTGTATACATTACCTCGTCTGACTTATGACACCAATTGTCCCCTTTTAAAGGTAATCAGCCCTTTGATTTATGTTTTTTGGCTTCAAGTCATGCGCGACGTGTACGACTTTTATTTGCATTTTATTACTTCAAACCTTTTGTCATAAAATTGCCATAAATTTCACGAGCTAGATGTGTATGTTACAGCAAACAAACTAATGCCATAAAAGTTGTATGCTACTCACTGTAGTGTAATAAATACGTACCCCTGTTTAGATTAATGGTTTCTAGTCCTGAATTGGATGCATACTTCTCTAATTTAATAAACAAAAGCTGGAATAGACAATTAATTATAGAGAATCAGCCAAAAATTCAAACTCAAACCTATCACCAATCGAACAGCCATCTCCCAATTTAAAGTCCTTTAAAGCTGTGCACTCACTGACTTTTCAAAATCAATTAAAAGTCCGCCTTATGTGTGCGTGAAAACACATCCTCTAAAAAGGTTACCCCAGTGAATCCTGATTGATGAGTATGCCTCCACTACCATCACAACTGCTGTCGCCAATTACCCGATTGTCCTTCGATGACCTCTTCACACTCGACAGAGAGAGCAAAAAAAAAAAAAAAAAAACTCCTGGCCTGATTCTTTTGTCCTTAATATAGAGAGGATATATGGAATTTCCTTTTGCCATAACCTACTAAATTGAGAGGTCGCAATTACAATGAGCTAAATTTTCGCCTACGAAAGTGAAAA
The DNA here is from genome assembly GCA_949716465.1 of Chalcosyrphus nemorum. Classification (NCBI taxonomy): domain Eukaryota; kingdom Metazoa; phylum Arthropoda; class Insecta; order Diptera; family Syrphidae; genus Chalcosyrphus; species Chalcosyrphus nemorum. The sequence continues at coordinate 27,260,252 of OX454333.1, forward strand.
GCACGCACACACGTCTCTGGATCGATAAAACCCCGCTATTGTTAAAGTTTAAGTACATACATACATACATGTATGTGTAGAGCATCAATCAAGCTCCAATCCAATACCTGAGGGCCCACCAATTGTTGGGGAGTAATCCCAAAATTTATTCTGCTGGTGGATTTGGTATTTAAACGGATGAATTTGACAACAATTTTGTTACTTCATTAAAATTTATCCCCGCAGGATCTTGTGGGTTGTTTGTGCAAAAAAAAAAAAAAACTTTTCTTTTTCATGGAGAAACTCCAACGAAGGGGGGATTTTAATAGATTTAATAACAAAACCTTGAAGGATTGACACGTTAGTTATGCTTGAGAGGGTACTCTCACAGTGGGATATGGTAATTTGCGTACTCGTATGTTATCGATTGATTCAGGACACTCCGGCGTAAGGATTGTGCTTGTTTTTTTTTTTAATTTATGTATAACCTTGATTTGTGATGCGTTTTAAAGTATGTCTCGCAGGAGAAAGAACACATTTGTAGAGGTTATAACAAACTCAGCGGTTGAGGGTAATTGCTCACGGAGTAGAGCAATGCACAGGTCTCCGATGCATCCACTCTGAGCTAGTAGACTTTCAGTAACTTGAATCGATATGCTACTTGAATGACCAGGAGAGGCATCATCAGCGTATGCATCTATATATGGTTCCCATGTGACCAATGTAAGGTCGGTGCAAGTTGAAAGTCATAATAACCCTACCGAATGCTAAAATTAAAAGAAAGTCCTTATAATAGTTAGTTGGTTGGTTGACTCAAGACGGCCCTCAAAGTGGATGCACTCAGACTAGAAGTAGGGCCGTGATCCTGTCTATACACAAGGTCAGCCTCTTTCTGTGGAAACAATATACTCCTTCCTATGTAGGACCTTAGCTAAGCCGTGCAAGCGTTTCCATGATCATTTAAATCGTTGAAAAGGTTTTCACTTAGAGTGACCTTTATAATGTTGGTGAGCGCAGGACACATGCAGGGGAGATATAGTCACCTCCTTACCTTCCTAAAAGTTCTCTCAAGAAGCGCTTGAAAAGAATGCTAAATCCTTGTGAATGAGAAATTCTAGAGTTTCTTCAATTTTTTTTAGCATCTAATCAGACATGTTTCGATGCTTTAAATGATCAGGAGACTTCAGTTTATGAGTTAATTTGATCGTTTAAAGGTGAAAGCCAAAGTCTTTAAGCGAAATTGGACGAAAAGAGGACTGAAAGAGTCCCATTTAGGCGTGTGACTAGTGCAGTATCGACGAGGCAATGCCGACCAAATTATGAAATTCTATAGGAAAAGAATGAACTAGCTCAAGGCGTTTATCGGATACTGACATTTACTGACATAAGTGCTGACAGATATATCAGTTGCGTTACTAGCCTTGGGTTTCAACTCATTCATTTGTTTTCGCTCTGATCTGATCACTTCTACCCGCTGCACGATCACAACCATGAATAGCATTGATAATGCTTAGGAGGTAGTGCCAAGTAATATCCCAGACTCTGGAGAACATAATTCTAACGATTTCTGATTATTTTTGATTTTTTTTTCCGAAATATTCTCCCCCGATTCAATACACTGATTCAAATGCCTGCTCTAGCTCATGTTGCGAAATGGCTTCCCGTTCCCGTGTCGAAGCTGCTTGAGTGATCAGAGTTTCGTCATCCTTTAAGGCATCCATTTCGGAAGCAAAGAGAAATCATCACCCGTAACAATTGGTTCATGAAAGTTTGGATTATTTCTTCAGCCCGTAATGAAGTCTCTAAAATGTCAATCTCATTAATTTTTGATCATCATACAATGGAACAAATTTTGCATAGGCCTTTGTTTTACCTAAAACCTTATAAATTACAATTGTTCGAATACTCTATTTGTTGATGTTTAAAGGTGCGTGTCCACTTGGGAGCATTTTCGCTAGTAAACTCTCAAGTAGGTTTGCATATGAGAGTTAAATTTGTTTGATTTACTACTAGTTACTCTCAGAATATGAACATTGTTTGAAAAGTGCGAGTTGATCTCCGAGAGTAAGATAAGATCTGTTCACCTGCGAGTAACTCTTTAAAAGTTTGAAAGCTGAGAGTAGTAAGCCAGTTCTCTGCGACTTGAGAATGGTTTGAGAGCTACTTGCCGAAATTTTACTTTCAAGTGGACAAGCACCCACAAAGTGCGGGAACCGACCTCTTATAATTGTTAAATGTCAACCAAATGTCATGATAGATAGTTGAGCAAATAGATGGCGCTCTTCGTTGTTGAGACATGGTTCGTGTCCGCGATGTTATTTTTCATACTGCGTATTATGACATTGATTATCTTCAGTCGTGTCTATCAACGGATTAGCATGGGACTTGCATGGACCGCTTACCTCCCATCCAAAGACAATTCCAAATTGCTATCTCTATAATTATGATCTAAAACATAGTGTTGAATTCAAATGATACACATTTCATGATCAGAATAATAAAATTAGATTTTATCTGCACGACTAATTTCACAACTTACAATTGGCACTCACTCATTTCATAATTATTTTTCTTTTTTAATTAATTCATGAAGACGATAAGATAAACATTCTACTCGTATCTTTTGCTGCTTCTAATGAATTTATCTATCAGTTAGCTCAACCGAAGCTTGTTCCATCACAGTCAGTCGACTCTAAACTGTCGCTGTGAACAGTTCATTTCTATCAGCAACATGGCTATCTCAGCCAGCTTACTGTACATACTAATCGCGTTGGTGTCCGTAATAGTTTTCTATATTCGCCACCACTTATCGTTTTGGAAGCGTCGCGGCATTCCTCATGATCCGCCAGATTTCCCCGGTGGCAACATGACGGGTTTCCGAAAAAATCGCTTCTTCGGCACCATCGTCCAGGAGTACTACGCCAAGTTCAAGGGTACTGGACCCTTTGCTGGATTCTTCTTCATCCTAAATCCGGCTGTGTTCGTACTTGACTTGGATTTAGCAAGAGATGTTCTCATAAAGGACTTTCACAACTTCACCGATCGAGGAATGTTCTACAACGAAAAGGATGACCCATTGACTGGACACTTGTTCGGATTGGATGGAGCCAAATGGAAGCATTTGCGCAATAAGTTATCACCTACTTTTACTTCGGGTAAAATGAAACTTATGTTCCCAACTGTTGTGTCAGTTGGAGAACAATTTGTGGAAACTTTCAGCAAACTCTTTGAGACGGATCCAATTGTCGAGGTGAAGGATATTTTAGCTCGATTCACAGTCGATGTGATTGGATCGTGTGCCTTTGGACTGGATTGCAATAGTCTTCATGATCCGAATGCAGAGTTTCGACGTATCGGTGCCAAGGCTTTCATCCTCACCCGGCATAATAAACTAATTGACGGATTGATATTCAGTTTTCCCCGATTGGCCAGGAAGCTGCGGATGCGACAGATTCATGACGAAGTTCATCAGTTCTACATGCGAGTGGTGAAGGAGACAGTGGAGTACCGAGAGAAGAACAACATCAAGAGGAATGACTTTATGAATCTACTGATTGAGACGAAAAACTCCGGAGAGGGTATGACCATTGAAGAGGTTGCAGCTCAGGCTTTCATATTCTTCCTGGCTGGCTTCGAGACGTCGTCAACCACCATGGGATTTGCACTCTTCGAGTTGGCATTGAATCAGGATGTTCAGGACAAACTGAGGGACGAAGTGAATGCCCAGTTCGAGAAGCATGATGGAAAGTTCACATATGATTCCATGGCCGAGATGCATTACATGGAGAAGGTCGTTAAAGGTTTGTACTTATGCCAAATCATGGAACTCTTTTGATGATAATTGTGTTCTTTACAGAGACCCTGCGCAAATACTCTGTGGTCACAACTCTGATTCGCAAGTCACTTAATGACTACCCAACTTCGAATCCTAAGTACGTGATTCCCAAAGGAGTTATGGTCCTTATCCCATCCGATGCCATTCACCATGATCCGGAGATATATCCAGATCCAGAGAAGTTCGATCCTGAGCGTTTTAGCCCAGAAGAGACGCAAAAACGTCACCCAACCACATGGCTGCCATTCGGCGACGGTCCAAGGAATTGCATTGGATTGAGGTTCGGAAAGATGCAGACTTATATTGGCCTTGCCATGATACTAAGGAACTACAGATTTTACTATTGCGACAAGACACCAAATCCTCTGGTCATGGATCCACTTGGTGGCTTGGCGGCCGCCAAGGGTGGTATCTACTTGCGTGTGGAACGTATATAAAGTGCACACATTCACGTAGTGTTGTTTATCATAGAACTATCGGCATAAAATCTATTTCAGAATCTATCTATCGAGATTTGATTAGAGATATAATGCGTCGTACATAAATGTTCAAATAAATATCTACTGTAGTGAATAAGTAATCATAGATACGGCTAATTGATATGGACGACAGATTAATCAATCTTTGCGCGTGTAATATGCGATAAGAGTAACTAATGGAATTCTAAGTGCAGGTAGTATCATTTACTGATTTATTCTTTACAGCTTGATGGATTCATAATTTGAATTGAGAATGATCAGCGCTCTATTGGAATTTACTCCATGACGTAAGCTTGACAAGTGTTTGTTTACAAACAGATTGAGCATTGGTGCGTAGCGAAACAGGTTTGAATGCTTACATGCCATGTGGCTTTAAACACACATATCATTTGGAATATAGCTTAGCTAATGAGCAGAATAGATACCTGCCACTTAAGTCAGTCAACAGAATTTGTTTGCGGAGCTAGATAGCTATTTTTTTTGTCCTTATTTTAGGCTTTTCACATATGAGGAGGAATGTAAGAATAAATAATATGCTAGTGACCACAGAGATCACTATTTCTGAAGGAAACTCCGCAGCCGAAGACCTAAACCATTTAAGTGCCAAGGTTTGACCTCAGAAAAAGAAAGTGCGTACATACTATGTGCTCATTTTTCGCAGAAGTCAAGCGATATTGGTTCCATTCAATTAGGCCTTCGTAAGGTTTTGTTTAAACTTGTATTTTGGAATTGGGTTGGGAATGGAACTGGGGGAACATAGGAAGTATAAGCTGCACTATGTCATACAGTTATTGGGAAGACGTTTTGTTCGCCTCACAAAATCTAGTATCTAACCGATTCCAACCTTTCTGAGGTATGTTAAGTCTGCTATCGCTGGGGATCCCAATATATTTTGTTCTTACCTCGCAGTAGCACAAGAAGTGCTCTTCATCTTTCTCATCCTTCTCTCAGTTAATGCAGATTGCTGTTTCAGACACATCAGTCCAAGTCTGAACGAATGTTTGTTGAGATGTGGACGTTGATGTGGATGATGTGGTCTATAAAGAGTTCCACCATCAATATCAGCTGAGTTCTGCTTGAGTTTAGCTGTCGTTTTATCGTAGGTCTTGTTAATCGGTTCTTCTATTACAAATCTGGCCACTTTGTCGTATCTGTGTATTGACCGTAGTCTTAATAGGTAGTTGTCTAGGAAAGCCCTACCATTTATCTGTCACTTGCTCCTTTCCTGCCAGTCCATCTGCCTTTTCGTTGTCAGGTACACCTGCAGGCTCTTTAACGGAAAATTGTCTCGGAATTATTGGTAAAGATGTAGGATTTTGCAGCATCATTTGGACAACCCAGTTTATCCAGTGGACCTTGTTCGGTTTCAAGTCTATGCCTGGGTATTAGTTTTAAGGTTGTTGTAGGGCTAACTCACATACTCCTCTTCATCAGGAAGACGGCTACCAGATATGCCATCAAACTGTAGCTAGATTATGAGTACAAATCAGGTGACTTAGTGGTCAAGATACTCCAATCAATACCCAAAAGAGACATACTCTGCACTTCACCAGATATTATGATCCAGTACGACTACTCCGGTTGGTCATTTGAGGTTAAGATATTGGACCGTGAAAACTAGTCTAATAGTGTTCCGACAGTGGACCTGAAAAGTCCGGTTTGATTAACAGACAAAACAAAAATGGACTCTGGAGTTAGCGCTGGCATCTTTCAATATAACAAAAAGATTTCGGTATGATTCCCACTGTGTTGCAAGCTGAATGTTATGCCATTCTTCTATCATTTGTCTGAGAGAGCTAAAAGGCGCTTAGTGCATTATTATCGTCTAACCTAATGGGCTCCAAAACTGCCTAATTCCACCACAAGATGTTGCGATCCCACAAAACAGTCCCTGTTTGAGTCCCTGGACACCAAAAGATAGTGCGCAAAGCATCATAAAACTTTCTGTAGCGCTAATTGGACAGATGCTACAACGCTAACAAAGAAGTGGAAAAACAAACTTCGCTTAGAGCTCCAGGTCTAATACAACTCAAAAGATTGATCAAGCCTTAATCCTACAAATAAATCTTTAATTTATATCAGAGTGAGGCCACTTCAGCCAGAGATACCACCTTAATAAGACGAAAGGGACTGTCGGCTCTGCGTAGAGTAGGTTGAAGGTTAGGTGTATGGGTGCTCTTCTTCACAGCACGTGTCAACGGCTCACTTAGAAAAATTTATAAATTTTTCAAAAGTGGGCGTGTTTGTGGGTAGAAAAATGTTTACACTTGCAATGTTTACTTTTTCAAGAACCTCATTTACACCAACTCATCGCCTTAGCTCAAAATTTAAGTACCCACTGCTCACAATATTGACACCGCTACTTGTTTTTAAAATGACACTCACTCTGCTGTTAACAAACCAATTATTGCTTACAACAAATAATTGCAGCTTCGCCAAGCAAAAACCTTGATTGAATGACTCAATTATTGTTGACCTATGGTCAGTCTTTCTAGTTCCAGCTAGTTCAAGAGTATCTACCGCCTAGGGTAAGCTACATAGTTGTCGCTACAGTCAATTTGCTTGCTATCTATTTGTTCAGATTAGCTTTACATTTTCATCTGATAATAGATAGTTGCTCGTATCTTATCTTCCACCGTCGTCGGTATCTATAATTACAAGTTTAGTACAATTGTTGTTTATTTGAACAATTAAGCGTAACCGATAGTGGACTGAGTCGTTATCTATTAAAAATGAACTACAATTATTTTTTGGACAGTCCGTCCCACTGGAACTTGTCAGAGTACAAAATAAAAAGAAACCTTCATCCATAATTATATTGTTTATCACTCGACCTTCAGTTTATTAAAAAGTAAATAGCACCTAACGAATACGTTCCACACGCAAGTAGATACCACCCTTGGCCCCAAGAGTAAAGCTTGCTGGACTTATTTCCAATGGATTCGGTGTCTTGTCGCAGTAGTAAAATTTGAAATTCCTCAGAAGCACGGCAAGGCCAATATAGGACTGCATCTTACCGAACCTCAATCCAATGCAATTCCTTGGACCGTCGCCGAATGGCAGCCATGTGGTTGGGTGACGTTTCTGCGTCTCTTCAGGGCTAAAACGCTCAGGATCGAACTTCTCTGGATCTGGATATATTTCGGCGTCACGGTGAATGGCATCGGCTGGAATTAGGACTGTAGCTCCTTTGGGAATCACATACTTCGGATTCGAAGTTGGGTATTCCTTAATCGCCTTACGAACAAGTGTCGTCACAACCGAGTATTTGCGAAGGGTCTCTGTAAAAGAACACAATTAACATCAAAAGTGTTCCATGATTGGGGATCAGAACAAACCTTTAACGACCTTCTCCATGTAATGCATCTCGGCCATGGAATCATAGGTGAACTTCCCATCATGCTTCTCGAACTGGGCATTCACTTCGGCCCTCAGTTTGTCCTGGACATCCTGATTCAATGCCAACTCGAACAGTGCAAATCCCATGGTGGTGGACGACGTCTCGAAGCCAGCCAGGAAGAATATGAAAGCCTGAGCTGCAACCTCTTCAATGGTCATACCCTCTCCAGAGTTTTTCGTTTCAATCAGTAGATTCATAAAATCATTCCTCTTGATGTTGTTCTTCTCACGGTATTCCACTGTCTCCTTCACCACTCGCATATAGAACTGATGAACCTCCTCATGAACCTGTCGCAAACGAAGCTTTCTGGCCAATCCCGGAAAACTGAACATAAATCCCTCAATCAGCTTGTTATGACGAGTAAGAACAAAAGCTTTTGCGCCGATACGACGAAACTCTGCATTCGGATCATGAAGACTGTTGCACTCCAAGCCAAAGGCACATGTTCCAATCACATCGACTGTGAATCGAGCTAAAATATCCTTCACCTCAATAACAGGATCTGCTTTACACAACTTGTCAAAGGAGTCTATTAGCTCTTCTCCCACCGATATCACAGTCGGGAACATGAACTTCATTTTACCCGACGTAAAAGTAGGCGTCAGCTTGGTACGCAGATTTTTCCATTTGGCTCCATCTAAGGCGAACAAATGTCCAGTTAGAGGATCATCTCGCTCGTTATGAAACACCCCACGATCGGTGAAGTTATGGAAATCCTTTATGAGAACATTTCTAACCAAATCCAAGTCCAGAATAACCACAGCAGGCCTTAGGAAGAAAAAGAAACCAGCAAAGGGTCCGGTGCCTTTGAATTTTTTGTAGTATCGCTCCATGATGTGTCTGAAGTGACGAGTTTTCCGGAAACCCGTCATATTACCGCCAGGAAAATCTGGTGGATCATATGGAATGTCCCTACGCTTCCAATAGGACAGATGGTGCTTAATGAGGAGCAATGCCGCCGACGCGATAGCGATTATTATAGAGAGCACGCACATGCAAATAGCCATGACGGACAGACAGATTGAAATACACCGAACCGATGTTAGCAACTGTTCGAACTTAACTGAATTTTGGCTATGGATATCGCATACATATATTCAAACAAAAAAAATCTATGAAATTCCACGTAATTATGCGAATGGAACGTTTATCTAATCGTGGACATTGAGATTGGCTAGTTAGACTCTGGGTGGTGCTAAAGTGATTGTAGCCGAATTGACTGTTGTGAAATATACTTTTTTTTTGCACTGTAATGCCTTAATATCTTAGAAGATTAAACTGTGGTTGGACACTCAGTGTCGTTGGCAACATCGGCAGAGTTAGTGAGTCGATAGTACGTCTGCGAATAGTAAGACACCTCGTTCTACAATCAACACATGCACCACCACTTTTGGTGAACCATGTCATGATGTAAACAAGTTTCTCCTTCTGAAGCAGAAGCGATCTACTCAAAAGTATCTAAGCTCTAGCGAAACGTAAACAAACCAATCTGCTTGGGAGAATGAAAGAGAGATCTGCTCTAAGTGGGGAGTGCTTTTGTATGAAGAAGCAGCTTTCATTGATCAATTTCGGAGCATGCAACTGCCGCTCCACAAGTAAACATTCCCTCCCAATTTACGAGTATAAATAACATCTCATAGTTGAAATGACATCACCGCACTTCATTTGGAATACAACGCAAATATTTATCTTTTACATTTGAACAAGTAGATACGCGTACAACTGTCTACAGATTAAGAGTGGAATTACAATGTCAGTCCTTCAATCTGCTCATGGATGCATTCCGGTTCCCACTTTTAGATTAGAGCAGCTCGATACCGTCATATCATTGATTGAGTTCTTATCTAAGCGTCGTTGCATCGGTGGGGCGCTGTTCGGCATTCACTCAAACAGCGTAAAGCTTTTCCTGCTTGCACTTAGTTTCTTCAAAAGATTCGTTGCAGTCGGATCGCTTTTAGACTTCCCCATCAAAATGGGCGTAACCGCGATTCTCGTTTCAATCATAATTGCCCTTCTATCGATACTGGCGTATTGCATTAAACGTCGCTATTCCTACTGGGAACGCCATGGTATACCGCATGACGCACCCGATTTCCCTGAAGGAAACACCAAAGGATTCATGAAAACACGACACATTCGGGACATAATGTCAGAGTACTATGCAAAGTTGAAGCGAACTGGACCATTTGGTGGCTTCTATTTCTTCTTTGCCCCGTGTGTGGTGCTGTTTGACTTGGATTTGATCAAAAATGTACTCATTAAGGACTTTCATAATTTTACCGATCGCGGAGTGTTTCACAATGAAAGGGACGACCCTTTGACTGGACATTTATTCGGTTTAGATGGTGTCAAGTGGAAGAGTCTTCGCAATAAGTTGTCACCGACTTTCACCTCGGGTAAGATGAAATTTATGTTCCCTACTTTGGTGTCTGTCGGGGAACAGTTGCAGGAAGTGATGAGCAACATGGTGGACAAGGATTCAATAATCGAAATGAAGGATATTTCGGCGAGATACACAACCGATGTTATCGGTTCGTGTGCATTTGGCATCGACTGTAATAGCCTGAAGGATCCGAATGCTGAATTCCGGATCATGGGTGGAAAGGTGTTAACTCTTCATCGTCATGGCACCATAATTGAGGGACTTATCTTTACTTTTCCGAAATTGGCTCAAAAACTTCGATTGCGACTTTTTCATGAGGAAATCCATGAGTTTTTCATGCGAGTGGTCAGGGAGACAGTGGAGTACCGTGAGAAGAACAACATTAAGGCGAACGACTTTATGAATCTGCTTATTGAGTTGAAGAACTCTGAAGAAGGTATGACCATAGAAGAGGTTGCTGCACAGTGTTTTATATTTTTTGTGGCCGGCTTTGAGACCTCATCGACAACTATGAGCTTTGCGCTGTTCGAGTTGGCACTGAATCAGGATGTCCAGGACAAACTAAGGGACGAAGTGAATGCCCAGTTCGAGAAGCATGATGGGAACTTCACCTACGAGTGCATGACTGAGATGCATTACATGGAAAAGGTGATCAAAGGTATGTCCTCTTCACTTTAGAGAGAGAGTTTCCAATCATTTTACTTGATTCTTTGCAGAAACTTTGAGGAAATATTTCATTCTTGGGACTCTCATGCGTATCGCGCAAAACGACTATCCGACGTCAGATCCAAAGTACACAATTCCAAAGGGAATGGGTGTCATAATTCCAGTTGATGCTATTCATCGTGATCCAGAGATATATCCTGATCCAGAGAGGTTCGATCCGGAACGGTTTAGTCCAGAAGAAATGCAAAAACGTCACCCAATGACTTGGTTGCCATTTGGAGATGGACCAAGGAACTGCATCGGGTTGAGATTTGGAAAGATGCAGACTTGTATTGGCTTAGCTATGCTTTTGAGGAAGTATAAGTTTCACTACTGTGAGAAGACACCGAATCCTCTCGAGTTTGACGCAACAAATTCACTTCTAGCCGCCAAAGGGGGTATTTATTTGCGAGTGGAGAGTATATAAATGTGCAGAAAGTATCTATGAAATGTAACATATGCAATAAATTCGCAGTACATTGATGGGTGTTAATCGTATAATTTTATATCCCCTGATAAGTATTACAAGATAGCGTGAGAATGTTTACTTGGGTCGCAGTTGCTTGCAATGAATGTCTTTGTTCATTTAAAAAGCACAAGATAGCTGATTAGTTTGTTTACTTCTGTACAGGCTTTCATGTGTCAGAATGACAATGAATCAGAATGAGTGTCAGTGTGCATCTACAATGTTTATCGTCGAGAAGCCAATGCATACACAGAGAGTGGCAGTTTGGTGCAGATTGTGGAGCGGTGCACTATGGGACCAACCAGCGCTTATCGTCTCAAAAATGTTTTTTTCAAAAGTAAGATTTCAATGTTTATATTAATGAAAACTACTATATAAATGTCTGAATTACTTACTTCAATCAATTTTTAACATTTGCAATCAACCGTTATGCCGAAAACGCATGCCTAAAGGTATGTAACACAAATAAAGTAGCTGAAATAGTTTTGTGAGTTAACTTTTTAACAATTTCATTCTTTCTAATCGCAAATGTAATACATAAGTGTTATATATTTTTGAAAAGCTTATAGATTCTACTATATAATTAAAATTATTTGGGTCATTTTCATTGAACACATTGGGAAATAAAAATAATTTCTGAAATGCCTTAAAATTTTCTGTTTTCAAATGTTTAAAGAAAGATTTGACTGTTAGCTCCGTTTGCCGCCGTTAAAATTTATATTAGGTTTTATTCCTTAGGTCATCAGGTATCATGAGGGAAAAAAAAATTGTGCCCCAATCTGCCCCCCTTTGTTCTAAACCTATTAATGTGTCACTTAGTCATACATTGATAAAGTAAAATTGCAACAAATATATATTTTTCTCGTAACGGTGCATTCTATTAACAACGGACGTGGTACATAATGTAAATATTGGTAAGGTGAACTACTTATTTCTAGCTAGTTGACAAGTAAAGTGATAAAGAAGGAACCGTCAACATTTGGAGAACGAGGAAGTCCTTCAAAGCCTTATGAAGAATCGTCTGAAAAATCTAAGAAGCGAAAGAATATGTAGTTAATTTAAGAATACGGGCTAGAGTACATACATAACGCATACGTACAAGGAGCTATAGGGGAAACAGAAGAAGCTTTTCTTGTGACCACGATACGGACTATGAATAAGGAGGACAAGAAAGGATTAATGAAGCAAGTATCGCATAAAACCGGAACTGTTTCTTCATATTATATTCAAGAGGCTTTAAGTATTTATATTGACTTAGATCTGTCTAAATATCAGTATTTAATTCTAGGATCATGTTTGGCTGAAAAAAATTGTTCGATCCTACCATCTTATCAAATGTTATCACACGCTAAAAAAATGTGCTATCCGCCAGAATCGAGCATTAAGGTAACTGATATTGGTGCTAAAATCAAGCTGTAAGATTTATTAGACCATTCAGTTGAGCGAATTTTGATGATTGAATTGTTGAAATAACAAACCTCAAGCTATTTACCAAGCAGCTCTGTTGTAAGCCTTACTCCCACCTCCTCGTGGTGCCATCTGGGAATTTCTTCGGAAATTGCTAACGGGAGGGGACAAATGGCGAGTATTCTGCGCCATAAAACAAGATAAGTGTCGGTTGGCCTCGGGTCCAGCGAACCCAAACGTAAAAAACCTGACTACTACTAAACGAATAACATATGAAAGCGCTACAATCCGTCTAGAGCAGATCGTGTGATACCCTATCCCGTTTCTATGTGTTTTTTTTTTTTTTCAAATCTCTTTTAAAATTATTCCAAGACCTGATGGTTAGTGGGCGGATTATAAAAAGGTTTCAAGATATATTAAATTTTGTTCCTAAAAAGTGGTATTCAAATGAAAAGGTCGAAAAACTGTTTTCTTAGAAAACCACCCCTAAAAAGTAGGCGTGGACATATAAAATGTATAGAATATTTGTAAAGTAAGTGAATATCTACAGATTTGTATAAGTAAGTTTTTTCGAGTTTCATGTAAAAATACTGAAAAAAAATAATTTTTTTCGAAAAGTGGGCGTGTCAGTAGGCGGATTTTAAAAAAATTTACACTTTTATTGCTTACTTTTCCAAGGACCTCGTATACAAAATTTCATCAACCTAGCTCAAAATTTGAAAAAGATATAGATTTTTGAGACGATAAGTGCTGCTTGGTCCCACAGTGCGGTGGCATCATTGGACCATTTTTCATCGAAAATGAGGCTGAGAATAAAGTTTTAGTCAACAGTGGGCGTTACAGAGCCAAGTTAGCCGACTTTTTTTTTTACTGAAATTGAAGACATGGATTTGGACGACCTCTGGTTCATACAGGAAGGCGTGCCATGCCACAATCGGTCTATTGCGCTCCAAATTCCCAAATCGTGTTATCAGCCGTCTTGACGATGTCAATTGGCCACCTCGGAGCTGCGATTTGACCCCTTTGGCCTTTTTTTTTGTTCCAGAGAACCGTGAAGGACCGATGTTATGCCAACAATCCGGAACCGATTCAAGTACTCAAAACCAACATTATCCAAGCAATCTGTGAGCTACAGCCCGAAACCATCACCAAGGTCTTGGAAAATTGAAATGACAGAATGCGCTACTGCGAGGCCAGTCGAGGCATTCACTTAAATAGCGTAGTGACGTGAAGAGACTCTTGTCAGCTCGTGTCAAGTTTTATTTTTATACTGACATAAGCGGAGACGGAATGACAGAATTTTAGAAATCCATTGAAAGCAGTGAATTTTACGAAGAGTGAGCGCGTCAGTGAACCGACTTGCACTGTAAATTTTACAAAAGACGTCGTGTTGGAAATTTTAAAACCTAAATTTAAGACCCAAAAACTAGTGGCAGACAGATACTGGCGAATATTGACGCATAAGTTGATCAAATAAATTTTATAATCTCAAATTGGACGATTGTTCCTGATCGTTACTCTGCTGCTTTGGAGTGATGGGAGCACCAAACCTGAACACTGTTTTCTCTGTTGGATAAGAATAAAAGAGGAGTATGCTTGCCCATGGGCGCGAGAGTGTAACAGCGAACCGTAGACACTCAAATATGGTGCGAGTCAACTTGGTTTGAGTAAACCCCGCAGACAGTGAGATCAATTTGCTTGAACCTGATTTTTCCTTGCACTCGCTTTCATAACTCACCAAAGTCGATGAAGCCGAGGAATTTTGGGCACAAGGTAAAAAAAAAAAGAATTTTGACATAGGTATGTTTGAAGCAAAGGGAAACATCTACATCAACCGCAAATTACACTACCAGAGAGTTCAAATGCAAACTAAAATAAGGTGATCGTATAAATTAACAAGTAAAGTACTCCGCAGATACTCGAACTTGGTTCGACGTACACGTAGCTCCACCCTCGAACATTGAAAAATACCATTGGTATTGTTTAGACCAAATTTTTGGTTTACTCCAACATGGTTTGCTTACCAAGTTTACTCGCACCATGTTCGAGTGTCTACCGCCCGCTCACAGCCGATATCTGGACGTGTGGTGGTGTGTGGGTCAAAATAACGTTCGACGAGTGAATCCTTCAGATGACGAAGCAGGGCGATAAGTCAATGTACTCAAATGAATACTAAAAGTTTGCTCACTGATAGCCCAATACATATACATATATTTTGACTTATGATTAGACCTGTTCCGATTCTTTTTTTAACAAAAAATAACAAATTAAGTAAATCAAATCTAATCTTACTGAACACACTTATAAGCTTTTGCTTCTTTTGAAAACAAACACGAAATATCTAAAGAATGAGTGATGAACTTCTCCTTAACGATCACTGGAGTTTTAGTGACCAGTGTTTTTAACACCTCCATGATATAACTTAAAACAAGTCATACATACACATTTACTCTAAACAGCAGCAGTCTGGTGAAAACGACCAAAGCTCCATCATATGTAAGCAAAACTCTCCGCTCGACGAAGAGCAATCAGCTGTGCGAGATTGTGAGCTTTCAACAAACTCGTGTGGTAAACTTATCTGAGAATCTCATTCCACGCAATTACACAAAGATAGCCTTCAATGTCGATAACAAATCAAACAATTGACCTTGAACCAAAACGACTTCAATTAAGAACAATTTTGTATTTCAAACCAAGGAAATCTAATCAAAATCTTAAAGATACTAACTAAATGCGTTCCACGCGCAAATAAATACCCCCCTTGACGCCCAGAACTGGACTGATTGGATCGAATTCAATTGGATTTGGCGTCTTTTCGCAGAAATGGAATCTAAACTGAGTCAACAGCATAGACAGTCCGATGAAAATCTGCATCTTTCCAAACCTCAGCCCGATACAATTCCTTGGTCCATCTCCAAATGGCAACCACGAGGTCGGGTGACGTTTTTGTATCTCTTCGGCGGTGAAACGCTCAGGATCGAATTTTTCTGGATCAGGGTAAATCTCTGGGTCACGTTGGACAGCATCAGCTGGGATTAACACCAGTGTCCCTTTTGGAATAGTAAACCTTGGATCAGATGTGGGATAATCGTTCAGTGTCTGCCTCAAAAGATTCGGCACGGCGGTGTATTTACGAAGAGTTTCTGGAAAGGAGTTATACCAACATTATTCAAAGACTGATTTGAAGAAGAAGGAAACCTACCTTTAAACACTTTTTCCATGTAATGCATCTCAGACATGCACTCATAGGTAAGCTTGCCATCGTGCTTCTTCAGCTGTTCAGTTATATCGGCCCTGAGTTTGTCCTGAATGTCCTGGTTCTGAGCTAACTCATACAACGCAAAGCCCATAGTTGTCGATGAGGTCTCAAAACCCGCCACAAAGAAAATAAAAGCCTGGGCCGCTAGCTCTCCTATTGTCATACCCTCACCAGAGTTCTTAATCTCAATCAGGAGATTCATAAAGTCGTTCCTCTTAACATTGTTCTTCTCACGATACTCGACAGTTTCTGTGACTGCTCGCATGAAAAACTCATGAACTTCCTCGTGAAGAATTCGCATTCGAAGCTTTCGAGCCAAGTTAGGCCAACTGAAGATAAACCCTTGAATAATTCTGTTATGGCGCTGCAGCGTGAAGGCCTTTCCGCCCATAACACGGAACTCAGCATGTGGATCCTGAAGACTGTTGCAGTCAATGCCAAAGGCACTCGTTCCAATAACATCGACAGTGAATCTCGCCAGAACATCCTTCATCTCGATTATTGGATCGCTGTCAACCATCTGGCCCATCACATCCTGCAGGTGTTCTCCCACAGACACCAAAGTGGGAAACATAAACCGCATCTTACCCGAGGTGAAAGTCGGCGATAATTTATTCCGAAGGTTCTTCCACTTGACACCATCCAAACTGAACAAGTGTCCAGTCAGAGGATCATCACGTTCATTGTGATACATTCCTCGATCAACAAAGTTATGGAAATCCTTGATAAGGATATCTCTTATCAAATCCAAATCAGTGATGACCACCGATGGTGTAAGGAAGAACATGAATCCGGCAAAGGGTCCCGTCGGCTTGAACTTGTCGTAGCACTCTTTGAGAATGTCTCGAGTGTGTCGCGTTTTCATGAAACCTTTCATGTTACCCTCGGGGAACGTGGGCTCGTCATGTTGAATTCCCAGACGTTTCCAGTACGATAGATGACGTCGAATAACGTATACAAGAAGCGATACTAAAGCTAGTACAAGATAAATTAGAACACCGGATACGCCCATGGTGGGAGAAAATTTACTCAAAAAGAAAAATAACGAACCGACCGCCACGAGTTCTTTCAGTAAACTGATTCGTTTTGTGACTCACTAGCATAGCACCACATAAGAGCTTTTCTTGGTCAAATTTTTGGAAGTATTTCACCTCTCTTTGGATTATTTCGTCGTTGGTATTCACATATCGATAGGTACGATGACACATCCAAAGCAAATAACACGGGCAGCTTAATCTATTCAAAAACGTGATAACGTTATGAAATTGTTGCTCGACAATAAAAGGTCTAGGTGATCGAGAGATACTTTATCGTGATAGAGATTTGATAGAAGTGTACTTATTACAGCCAATAAGATCAGAAAAGGGAAAGAAAAAAGAGTCTCGAGCTGTCAAAATGTATAGTAACTAGCGCCACATCACATTTGACAGCTTCAGACTCAGGCTCACAACTCTGTTGGCTCTTTTAAGGAACTATAATGAAATTCGAAGCATGCCGACGGGCACTGTAGACTTAAGGAACACCGTATAAAAGTATACAGATCAAGAAGTTCTCTACAGATTCTGTACTGAGTCTAGCAAGTTTCTAGAAAGCACATTAGGGTCTTGTATTGCAATGACCTACTCTCGCAAAGAGCAAAGGATCATGTACTCGTAAGACAGTTTCCCTCGTTAAGGCAAGATGGAAGTAAGGGATCTGTAAAAAAAATACTCCAAACATAATGCAAGTGAAAATCTTTGAGAATACAAACAAGTTTGTCAGGTATTAAGTAAAGCTGTTGAGTGTATTTAGTACGTTGTACATCAGTCTTCTTCTACCGTATTATTGGCGGGAGTTGAAACGTACCTTTTGCACTACTCTTTGCGCCAAACGGATACACTGTCTTTGCGCGAAAGTCTTCGTTATTTTCTAGAGCAGTTTTTTTTTTAAGACCATTTTTTTCTTTACTCTTTTCAATTATCTACAGAGCCATACCTCCTCAAGCCAGTACACTGTAACGCACCCTCGACTCTATACCTTAGTTCATTGTTCACTTGCTTATGTATTGAGTATGAAGCCCTGGACCACAGCCAAGCAAACAGCTTAAAAATAGGTAGAAACTTGGTCTGTGGTACCCACAAGAAATGGCAGTCCATGATGATGCCTAAATACCTAAAAGTATCGACGACTTCAATTGGTTCTTCTTCTTGTGTATCCTTACATCTAAAGTTTTTTAAAGGCTACGAGTTCCACTATTCCATTGTCGGTCATGAAACCATTCGTCCAAACCTTCTAACTCTGCCTGCATCACCCTTATTGCTTCTTCTGAAGCCACACGACCATTTTTTTTAGACATTTCACCCTTTTGTTTGTGTAAAGAATGAAAAGAGAAGGCCAAAGTTTCTATCCTTGTGGAACTTCATGCTTTACCTTTTGTTTTTCGACCCAAGCAGTCTTTGATTTTTTCTCGTAGGTAGCTCATTCCAAAGTCAGTCCAAATTCATTTGCCATAAGATCCTCATATTGGAGTTAAAAGTTGTTTCTACTTGGAGCAAACATTTTGTTCAGCGATGAGGAATATTTCTGGCTCATGTAGCTATTGGGCACATTCCGGTAATGCCTAACATATGGAACGGCAAACAAATTTTTAACAGTTTGCACATAGACTTAAAAGGTAGGGAAAACTGAATCTCTTGAACAATCAGAATCGTTTGACTACCTAGTGTCAATGTGGAACGTGCCCATTGACAGGGCACCACGTGGAAGTGATGATGTAATATAAATAAATAAACTCACCTTTTTACGGTTGACTAGGTTATTGTTGTTGTTTACTCAATTGGCATGATCTTCTTTTAAGATCTGCTTGCTAGACACAAAATCACAAACATTATCTGTACAATGTGCGATCACTGGAAACTGTTCAAACTTCATAATACCTACATATGATGACATCAAGCAAGCTATAGATACACATTCACAACAAAGCGGACTGGTGGATAAAACAAAAGCTTCACCAAATGTAAACAAAACTCTCCGCTCGAAGAAGAGAAATCAGTTGTGTTCTGACAGATATTGAGCTTTCAACAAACTCATGTGGTAAACTTATCTGAGAATTTCGTTCCACCCAATTGCGTTTAAAGATAAAGGGAAAGAGATGTCAACTAAATCAGTTAACCATGAAAAGAAACAAGTACACGCAAATAAATACACCCTCTGACGTCCAGAACTGGATCATTAGGATTTGGTACCTATTTCTAATTCTTCAAAAGCAGAGCAAGCCCAAGATAGCAGTCCAATACAACTGCTCGGCCCGTGTTCAAATGGCAACCATGAGCTCAGATGACGTTTTTGTATCATTTCGGCTTAGGATAGAACTTTTTTGAATCGGTATCAAGTTGTAATGGCATCAGCTGGAATTAACACCACTGTTCCTATATTCTGTTCGGACTAGCGCGAGTATTATTTCAAGACAGTAGGTGTTATGCGTTTGGTCCTTGTTGAGGCCAAGCCCGAACGTCTTTAGGTGTGTATAGCCAGTGGGTTTATGTTCCCACCTTTTCAGTCAGATCCACTTTCGGCCCTTCGGTGAACCAGACCAGACCAGTCTGCACAGACCAATATTTCTACGTCAAATGCTTATTTACTTACTTAAAGGGCTCCCTGCTTCAGCTCATAGAGTTCGCGGTTATATCTTCTTCTCCATTTGCGTTCCTCGCACAAGGCACCTAAGATCTGACGAAATATTTTCCCCTCAAAGGTGCCCAATAATTGGAACCTCATCCAGTACTCGTCTCCATAAAGCAGAACTGACAAGATGATGTATGGTTACTTTCACAGCCTAAGGTACCCCAAGCAGTGCATTCATTTCAGGCGTACAGACCCTTAACTAGCCGGTCCCCTCTCGCAGTACTAGTAATGCCTTTTCGATCCTTTTATTTCCCATCTCAGTGTATTGTCTAGAATGTCGCTTAGATTTTTACTACTTACTTACTTATGTCCTGTATCCCCTTGTGGGTCCTTGCGCCTCTACAATGCCCAATGTGCGGTTTCTGGAAATGTGCCTCAGTTGTCCCCAAATTCTTTCCCTGTTGCCGTGCTTTCTTCTCAACTGTTCTACGCCGTGCTTTCTTCTCAACTGTTTTGGCATTATCAGAGAATCAGAATTCCCTAGAACTTAAGTGGGATGATCTCTGGCGTCGAAAACACGTTCGGTCTTCGCCGAGCTGGCTTGATTCTTGGAATCTATTCAGATCCTCAGAGCTACTTTGTCAGCAAAACTTTATTAATATTCTAAAATCAAACCTAAAACTATGAATCAAAATCCTTAACCTTAAATCTCCTCAATCCGCAAGAAAATACCATCCTTGACCGCTGGCACTGAATTGGTTGGATCCATTTCCAATGGATTCGCTGTCTTCTCGCAGTAGTGGAACTTGTACTTTCTCAACATCATGGCGATACCAATATACGTCTGCATCTTTCCAAACCTCAATCCGACGCAATTCCTTGGACCATCTCCGAATGGCAGCCATGTGGTTGGGTGACGTTTTTGAGTCTCCTCCAGACTAAAACGCTCAGGATCGAACTTCTCTGGATCTGGATATATCTCAGGATCACGATGAATAGCATCAGCTGGAATTATAACCAATCCTCCTTTTGGAATTGTATACTTTGGATTCGATGTTGGATACTCGTCTCCTGAAATGCGCATGAGGTTCGTCACGACAGTGTATTTCCGAAGAGTCTCTATAAAAGGACACATCTCTCATAAAAGACTCAAGGAATCATATAGACCAACCTACCTTTAACGACCTTTTCCATATATTGCATCTCGGCCATGCACTCGTAGGTGAACTTCCCATCATGCTTGCGCAACTGGTCATTGATTTCAGCTCGAAGTTTGTCCTGAACATCCTGATTGACGGCCAACTCAAACAGCGCAAAGCCCATGGTGGTGGATGACGTCTCGAAACCAGCGACAAAAAATAGGAAACACTGTGCTGCAATCTCTTCTATGGTCATACCTTCGCCAGAGTTCTTTAGCTCAATGAGCAGATTCATGAAGTCATTCCTCTTGATGTTATTCTTCTCCCGATACTCTATGGTTTCCCTCACAACCCGCATAAAGAACTCATGAACCTCCTCGTGAATGTGCCTCATTCGTAGCTTTCGCGCCAACCTTGGAAAGCTAAACAAAAATCCTGTAACTAGTTTACTGTGTCGAGTTAAAACGAAGGCCTTTCCACCCATGACACGAAATTCAGCATTCGGGTCCTTAAGACTGTTGCAATCGATTCCAAATGCACAGGTGCCAATCACGTCCACTGTATATCGGGCCGAAATGTCTTTCACTTCAACGATTTTGTGGGTTTTTATCAAAAGGCCAAGAGCGTCCTGCAATTGCTCACCGACTGACACAACTGTGGGAAACATGAACTTCATCTTTCCCGAGGTAAAAGTCGGTGACAGCTTATTCCGGAGACTCTTCCACCGAGCACCGTCCAAGGCGAATAGATTCCCAGTGAGTGGATCGTCGCGTTCATTGTGGAACATGCCACGATCAGTAAAGTTATGGAAGTCCTTAATAAGGATATCTCTGACTAGATCCAAGTCTGTGACAAATGCTGCTGGTGTGAGGAAGAAAAAAAATCCAGCAAAGGGGCCAGTAGACTTGTATTTGTCGTAGTACTCCTGTGTTATATCGCGAATGTGACGCGTTCGCATGAAGCCTTTCATGTTACCCCAGGGGAACTTGGGCTTATTACATGGGATACCTCGCTTTTGCCAAAAGGTAAACCGACGTTTGACCCAAAATACTAGCAGTGACACCAAGGCTATGAGGGTGTATAGCAAAATTGTTAAGCAACCCATGATTGCGTGTCGATCGACCGAGCTCAATGAAACTCTGTGGCAAACTAAACTTTGGAATGTATCTAGAAAGAGGTAAAGCTTTCGAAGTAGAAAATATTTCACCACACTCACTGGAGCGCACTAAGCAAATGTTTTTCATTAAATTTTGGACAAAAAGATACGTGGTCTTCTGAGCTTTTGTTGTTTTGGCCTAGGTATTTATTTTCTATACTTAATCGTATCTGTATCTGTAGCCTTCAAATTGTACGATAAAAGGTTTAGAGTTTGTACAAATAAATATTTATTGTTTGTGGTAGAGAGAACAAAATGACCAGTGATTCAGTCACAGTGATTGACAATTCACAGTCTGCTGCAAGTGAGATACAAAAGGACTGTTCCTCGTAAAAGTACATCTCGCATTCAGGTACGTAGAAGGCTGAGTCTCTTGTTCATTTTGTTCTATGCAGAGAAATGTATGTGACCGAAATCATCCAAATCATAGAAGATCTAATCACTGTGAGTGAGAAATCACTTTCGCTGGCTGCGATTCACTGATAGGGTGACCTGATAAGGACGATAGGTAACAAAATTCAATTATAGCAGCAACGGTGTGAGATATGAAATTTATTCTTAATTTTTTTTAAAGCTACATCTATGCTATTTCTTGGATTGTCACCTCGGCTTCGCTGGCAGTATTCAGCGGTCGGTCTAATATCTAATACAGTGTTATAGCGTCCAAAATGGTTCGCTTGGTTGTGGATTATTTCCGCACGTTCGTAAAGCGTGAAGTGATAAATAATAAAATGGCAAACCTTACTGAATATTTTGACAGCTGGATGTAGAAGATAACTTGGACAGTTGCCGAAATATAACAACTGGAAATGGTATCATTGTTAGGAGGTCGTCATTTAGCTCTAAGACATTCCTCACACAGAAAGCAAGACGTAATCCAAGTCCACTGCTTCTAGAAGCATGTCCTGATAATTGAAACATTTTCTACCTTTCTCGGTACATCTCAAAGCCATTGTGCCCCATGAACTGTGAGCCATTGAACTCTGGTTACATAATCTGATTTGGCAGAGTCCTTAAGAGCCAACCTATGATTCCATCTCAAGCATCTTAAGACTCAAAGAAGGATATTCCTATTATCTACTCGTGCTATCCATTTACTCACTTAAAAACAACACTATCCTAAGGTATACAGTAAAAAGGATGTAAGGAGTTCCTTCAAACGAAATTAGCGAGTCAAAGTCCTACCAAAAACTTCACACAAAAACACACACACACACCCATACACATAAAACAAGGATATCTATACTGTAGCATGCGGTGGCAACAGTGATGAAGACAATGATGTAGGTTAAGGCAAGCAAGGATGACTTTAAAATTCATGATGAGTTAGTAAAAGAGAGTGACGTGCAGCAGACTTTTACCTCTTACATCCGGAGTAGAAGATTTGAATAAACTGGGATAGGGGAGCGTTCAGGGGAATGGAGGGGGTAACGAAGGGTTGGCAGAAGGATGAACGTGCGATATAATATACGAAAGGATCAGTTCTGTTTTCATAGTAATGCTTTACGTACGTTCGTACGACTATGCTTGTGGTCGATGAGACAAGACAGATTCACAATGTAGTTCAACAAATACTCCTTAAAGGATGTACGGGGGAGGGAAAATAGTAAAGAAAAAAAGAAAAAAAGGAATGAGCGCACGTGTTTCTGTGTTACGCTATCTAATACAAAGTCCTTCTTTTAAAGGTACAGTGTGTGGTGCAGAATGATGTACCATCAGTTGTCTGGCTGAGCTCTTCGGGACTTATATCTAACACACAGACGCGAACTCTGCCAAATTTAATCAGGAATGTTGCCATGACGGAACGTCTAATTTGACAAAGAGTAAAGGAGTCTTGGTTAATGGTAGCAGCGCAGGTTTCATCTGCAGTAAACCACTTCGAGCTACAATGTACCTCCACGAAGACAGATCAGAACAACTCATGAGAGATAGAAAGAATAGCGTCCTTTTCAGTAGAAACATAAAGAGTGAAAAAAGGTTAATAATGCCCCATCACAAATCCAAAAAGGTTTTGAGACTAAACAGCCATACAATTCAAGGCAACTAGACTTACTTGGTCGAAAGCATACAATCAATTCATTTCCAAGACTTGCCTAAGACGAAACTGTTAAGTCCGGTTTCAGGCCAGGAAAGTCTACGATTGTCTTGGGACTTAAAAAATAAATAAATATTAGGCCGTAAGCAGCCCATAGAGGGCCAAGGCCTAGCTTCTCATAACTATACGTATTGTGCGTGGTATACATTTCTGTACGTACAGAGGGGACCTACAGTTTTATGCCGTATCCGAAAAACAGGGGGGTTTTCGAGAAGCTTTCTCATGGCAGTTATACTCTTGAATGTTTGTCAGATACTCGGAAGGGGTGGGGCTGTGAAAAAACTTTTGATGGTATTTTTCAGGATTCGAACTTAGAAGCCCTTGCGCAGTAGTCCGACGCACTAACCACTGAGCCACGGCACCCACTTGGGACCTAGCACCGATGCTTTCTAATCTAGTTATAACCGACCTGCACAGGACCAAAAGATCAATGAAGGAGAGAAAGAAATCAAAGTTTTGGAGAAAAACTATCCAAAAAACTATAAGAGGATTATTCGTAGGTCTGAAACAGATTAGTTTAAGCCCAGGTTAGCCCACAATACGCTCTGGCAGATCTATGTAATGACAAGACGGCCACACTAGCAAAGTCATCTCATCAACAGCTGTGCCTTAAAATAGTTTCGAATCTGAAAGGAAACACGAACAGGAACAAATTTGCTCGGAGATTTTGCCCAGCCAACTCTTGCAACTAGCCTTTCTAAGGAGATGACTCTGCAGCATCGTTAGAAGCGTAGTAGCTGTGATGCAGCAGATATGTGTGAAGAGTATCTGAGGCTTATAAGGAACATGTAAGAACCACATAGCCAAAAATTGGTTAGACCATACCAAGAGGATCTAAAAGTCTTTCAGCTCGAAACATTGTCACTCCCGAAGTTGTGTGGGTGTCCATGACGATAGCACCTTTGAATGATATTCTCCCGAGTTCAGAATAGAGGATAGGCCTTTGCAAGGATTGTCCATATCAGAGTGGGGAGTTTGCCCTGAGTACATGTGCAGTGATCGTCCAGCAAATCAAATATGTAATACAGACAAGCCCTAGTAGCAACAAACAAGCAACAAGCAGATAATCATAGTAAGAAAACTGTTGACCGACAGATGACCTGCTGCCAAGAGAGGCAAACAGCATATAGATGGACTGAAAGGAGCCTAGGATGCAGCGGTAAACTGACAATTTACATAGATCACCAAAGTATTTCTAGAATGTGGAGATTGGCACAAGAGAAGCAACGAAGTGGGTAGTGTCCTCTAAGTGCGACGCAGTTTCTTAACGTGGTACAGCAGAGTGTTGTGGCCCGTGAGTATCCCCACAAACATGGACAGTGAACGTATGTCCTTGCGAAAAATTCTCCCGCAAGTTTCTAGGGAATTCCATCTCAGGCTCGCCTCTCTCGCCGCTAGTTTCCCAGCTTCAAGCCTGAGAACGCAGGCCGGGGTGGTTATGGAGAGGTCAGTCAGTTCTAGTGGGTCTGATGAAGCTTTACTTGCTAATTCATTTGCCTTTTTATTTCCCGGGATACCCTCATGCCCAGGGACCCAGCAGAGTAGAACCTTGGGCCGTGTTTCAAGAACCTTAAGCTCTTTGCAACAGCACTTCACGTGCTTGGATCCAGCACGCAGTCTGACTTATTCTTAAGGCACTAATGGCTACCGTTGTGCTCGTGTAAAGGTCTAGCGGAGGCAGGTTGAGAATAGCCTCAAGGCCCGCGGTTGGAGTAGTTCTCATTGAACAAGATCTTGGGTTTCCGCGATGCAAATATCATTAATGGATAATGCAATAGGTCTGTGATTGGTCGAATAGATCCGCCGTAGTTTAAGGTCTGAAGTTGGGACAAAATTGAGCAGTAAGCAGATTGGCCTGTAATGAGAGCTGAAATTTCTTTGCAAACGATCACTGCTATGGCAAATGAGCCACATTCTAACGAATGACCAAAAATGCTTACTACCTTTAGGACACTGTAGTATTTTCTGCCTCAATTTTTGGTCGTTCAAGAATCTGACACGCGGAGTGTAATGATGTTATTGTCAGACCAGCTTAATGGCGCTAAACTAGAGTACTTATCAGAGTGCCTGGTCTAGCATTGGGTACTGTTTGCTTAGTTGACGGTACCCAACATAGGAGTCCTGTTCATAAGAAAGCAGATTCTTCTGGAACACAGATACCTTGATTTAGTCTATCTGTTAAAGCTTGGAAACCCGGATCCAACATGTAGAGAAGGAGTTGAAGAACATATCACGCTCCATTGGTTGTGAAACGAAGTGAAAGTGGAGTCCCACCTGCAGGCACTGAAACTGGAGGAAGCTTAAACGTCATGAGACAAAATTAAGAACATGATTTGCTGGGAGGCGCAGAAACGGTACGCAGAAGAATGAAACTAGTAATGCCCAATAAGTAGGACGCATTGCAGGAGACTGAAACTGGCAAGTAAAGAAGTACATTTGTAGAGTTAGCAAGTCACATGAAGTCATACCTAGCAGCTGTCCAGAGGCAAGAGTGCTAAAATGGCTCCGGATGTGGCCTTTCTAATATCGATTATTTACATAAGTTTGCGAATTGCAGCTTTAGAAGTTAACCACATCCTTTGAGGTAGAAAATACCCAAAACCTGACGTGAGCAGGATTGGAATGGGAAAAGTGTTGTAAGTTCATGGGCAAAAGTCCACAATGAACCAGCCCTATCTTAGGGTATACAGGGACAAAGACTGGCTCACACTGCCAACCATACTCTGTCCAAAGCCTCTAAGGCATAGTCGAAAGCCTTACAAGAAAGTGTCAACATCTTTTCTTGGAAAAACCCAATCGACCTCGACTTGCTCTACCCACTTTATCCAGATGTGGTACTATGTTGCCGATGTCATATTGATGCCATTTGGGTTACTTTGATCGACTATAGTCTCACCATTACGAGGCTATTTCGCGACCGTTTTCTCTTCCTTTCCAGTGCTCCCCCTCCAGCTGCAAACCAAAAAAGAAAGAGTATTTCGTCCTTCATCCCTGCTTATTTTTAGTCGTGTCGTTTATTTTCGTTTTACCTGTCAGCAGTGTGTTGTTCGGGCGGGAATTTGAATTTGAATTTCCTCTTTGTGATATTAAATTTTTAAAGAGCCCCCCCCAAGAACGCCTGAAAGCATACTACTTTGTATTTTGTATAGCAATCCGTAGCTTTATGCAAATTTCATGAACCAAGCAAATTGATATTGATGTGCTGAACGAGCCTTAGTCAGCGCGAATTTATCAGTTGCCCCGTTCCACTCACTTCACAGATCCTGAGTATCTATCTATCTATCTATTCGCACAACAAAAAGTCAATTTAACATGAAAAAGGCAAAGAATAGACAACAAACAATCCAACGAGAAGGATACGATTACGAAATCCAGGTGCACGGGGTATTGTATTCGGTTTCCTCCTCCTGCCATTGAGTAATAAAAATCCTTCGACATGTACCCAAGTGACCTGCTCATTTGTTCGCAAAAGCGTTATTTGTTATCCATCAGGAGGAGGAGTGGGTATCGTGTCGTTCTGACCAAAGAAAGCGGCACAGGAGATGTTACTCATTAATCTTTGTCACTGGGCTGCAAGGACAATCTTTTTCTCTCTCTCGGTCTCTTGGTCTATGTATCTGTAGTGTATGAATTGAAAATTTTCCCACCATCCATAGCGCGATAACTACTTCATTCTGCCAGTTATGATAGATAACTAGGATGTTAGTGTCCTGGCCAATAGCCTTTGTTGGAACGACAAATGAGAAATTACTTTACTTTTCGCGCAAATGGAACGCGAGATTACCGTGTAAAGGCTCACATTATGCCTTTGGATGGCATTTTTCTTGCTACATTTACCTATTTATTACTATTTCTCTTTTGTTGCACAAAAAAGGACGTCGATTTTTAAGTTTTTTTTTCTCCTATTCAACTGATGGCGGACGTTTATAAGGACCATTAGCCAGCTTTTGATTGAGATTTTGATTGTAAAGAAATATGCTTCTTAAAAAAAAAATCAATTATTCGACAGTGAACGATGGGGACAGTGTCTTCTATTTTCCATCGCACACAAAAGGCATCGTCAGTGACCTAAAAAAAAAATAAAACCAAAAGGACTTCTCTATATCGCAGGTCATTAACCAATTTGATTGGTATTGTTGTCCTCTCTCTCGTGACTATTGACTGTGTAGCTTGTTCTTTTCATCAAATTTGATTGACCAAACTGTAAGGATAAATAGCTTTAGGTAGGAAACATCCTCGCCCCCTTCTCCTTGTCCATCTAAAGTGATGGAGTTTGCAAGTCGTCTATATAATAAATGATGTGCTCAACATGACGATATCCCCATTTCAATCTCACTGTAGATTGTGAGATATTTTTTCTTCTTTTTTTTTTAGAGAACGATGTCCAGCGCAAGGACACTAGTGAGTAGTTGAGCTTCTTGTTATATATATTTCTTGGTGTCTCTGCTGCTTTGTGAGGAACATAAGTTTGGCATGGAATTTCCGCTGTCGAATGCGTTCGGTCATTAATTTTATATCTTTCATCTTGAGGTGGATACGTAGCTTAAGAAAATTTCACATATTTATGGGGATTTACTGTATCAAATGCAATTTGGTGTTCATATTGCTTAGAGAGCTGCTCCTTTTGAACAAAGCGTTGCTAATGACACTGAAGCACTAAATACTGTGAATTATAAACGAGTGCAAAAGCTTCACACATTTTTCATCCCCAAGTAAGCTAAGCTCCAGCTGATGGTGCAAAAACATTATAAACATGACGGCAATGTCCTTCCTCTCCCTGAATGTCCAGATAAAGGTCTTAGTAAAGGGTGATTCGTTTAGAAGTTCTTACTTTCAAAGGAAGAAAAAGTAAGAATAAAATTAGTTTGACGATTTATCTTTATTAGTAAATAAAAGAACTATTTGTGGCATTTACTTTTTATACCTATTTTTTTCAAAGACTGATCATAACTGCGGGTAACATGGTCCATTCTGAAGTTCCAATTTTCGATGACAGATCAGAGCATTTTGAGTGGTATGTGGCAAATAATGCGAGTCATATCGCAGTAAGCCATAGTTTTGCTCCAGACTACCAGACTCCAGCCATTCCTTTATCGTAATCGCCTCATTCTACTCTTCGTGAACGTCATTGACTACTTTACCACGGCGATGTCATTAGCAATGCCAATCATTTTGGCCTTCTTCAGCAGCATGGTAGAACGCTGTCGTACGTAAAATTCCATAGCAGAGGTCCAAGAACCGATCCTTGCGGAACTCCTGTGGAAGCATTGTAGTATTTAGCGACATCGTTAGTAGGATACCATAGCTTCCTGTTGCTGAAGTAGTCCCTGACTTTAGCAAAGAGTCTTCATGTATTGCTCCAGCTGCTATATCTACTACCGCTTTAATGGCATCGTCGTTGGTAGAACGCGATTTTCTAAAGCTGTTCATGATACCAACTGGCAACTATTATGGAAGAACAGTGAAGATAGAAGCGAACACGAAATGCAACGAAGCCAGATTCCAACACGAGCGAGCCAGATACCAAAGACTAGAGTCGCAGTGTCGCAACGAGTTTCGGATTCTTAAACTGCTTTGGCTGAAAATAAATAGGCTCAAACAGCACCGACCCCTTTCAAGCAAGGTCGTCAGCCTTTTCGTTTCCAACGTTATCCATATGCCCTGCTTTCTATCAGAGGGTCACCACTTAGAACTAGCTTTAGTCGAAGTATCTTATTATACAGAATGTAAGCTCGGCGGTACTTCATGCATCCGTGATCTAGCGGGTTTCCACAGCAACAAAGAAAGAAGCTCTGCAGTCTAAGGATAATTTGCGCAAGTAGTGGCGTGTTTTGCTAGCGTTCTTGTCGAGAAATGAAACGAGTATATGGCAGGAAACGTCTCGAAAGTGTGGAGGAATAGCATACAGAGCAAACCACGGAGTAATACCTAATGCGGCTGTCCTACAGGAAGAGTCTTAACTGTGTAGAGTGACGATATGGCATTTCTCTGTAATTCCGCTCCTAGTATCTTAAAATTTTTCCTCCATCCATTTTGAGCACCAAAAAAAACGAATTAAAGCAGGCAACTTGACTCTTCTCTTTAAATCCTTAAGAGTCACTTATCCCCTGAATAATTACTCCATTTGAATACTTAAGTCAACACCCAAAAGGAGGTGTAATCCTATCCACAAAAGGCGTAGAATTAATAAATAAAAACCATACCCCTGAGCTACTTACGAGTACGATCCCAACTCAGTCCCTCGAAGCGTCTCATAGGAGAACTTTAACATTTCAACTCGATATTTAAATTAGATACAAAAATCGTGCCTAGAGACTGGGTTAATAAATACAAAAAAAACTCAGCAGAGGCTCTATTCGAACACGTTCTCGCCATTCTTCTCCCCAAAGAGAAACTTTAGCCAAAAACCTCCTCACGAAGCAGCCCCCAAAAGAATAATTTACTTTTTGCAGATGAGCAAATCGATAAGCAAATCCCCATCACGTCTCAGTTTTTTTGTTCCCCCCTCTAGCTATCCTCAACAAAAAAAAAAATAAACAAAAACCCCAAAGAGAGAGAAAAAAACCATTCTCATTCCAGGACACAACATACCCCACAAGTAATTGTAACCGATTCACTTGGCAAAAAAAAGAGGCTAAAACAAAATAAAACTCGAGAGCACACACACAAAAAAAAAAAATAAAGGACCAAAGTCAACCTCCCACAGTTTTCCTTATCCAACTCCGCCACCAGCGACCAAAGGACCCGCCTGCCTGTCAATTCAGAGCTCAATAGTCCAACTAACGATTGTCATCAGTATAATGTCGGAGGATCCGAAATAATTTATTTATACGCGCTACACGTCCCTACATACACACAAATACTCTCCCAACTTGAGTTTTATAAATCGTCCACTTTAGTGTTTAGCACTTGCAATCTAAAGAAATCCTTCTTATCCTCTTCTTAGCCTGCCTCGTCCTTGTGCACCTTTTGCTTTCGCAACTTTCACGCGCTCTCTGGCCGGTTCTTCCTCTCTAGTTCTGGTGAATTTCTTCACCTCACATTGGGCATTTTTAATGAAATTTTCAATCTCATCCTGTGGTGTGATTTTTTTTTTCCTGTTTATCCTTGCAGACACCAGCTACTAAGTGCATTTTAAATATTTTTCTACGGTTTCCTTGATTTAACCGAGGAATTAATCTAAAAGATACTTCAAAACCGAAAATGCGAAAGGGAATTGGGGGTTGGGGGTAAAAAGCAAAAAAAAAAAATTAAATTGTAAATATCGCCTTATAGACCCAGGACCCTTGTCAAGCACAGGATTGTTCCATGTTTCGTGCTCCGTGCTCCGTGGCCCCTAGCTCGAGGAGAGAAGGCGGCGAAACATTTAGATGAAAAACAATTAATGGCCAACAGGATATAAGGGAGCGAATGGATGGTTATGTTTTGGTGGGGGGAAGTTGAAGGTTACGTTTGGGGGTGGCAAAAAGCTGTTTCACCGATATGAGATATTGAAAAGGGATTGCTGCCCGGAAGCATGATGAATCAATGAAATGAAAAGTATGCAAGGGTCGTATGTGTGTGCGTGTGTTTGGGGGGCTAAGTCCTTTCGAAAATAGATATTAACGGTTGAAAGGGTTCCTTAATTTTGATGAATTGGTAATTGGGTGGTGTTGGTCCAAGTTATTTTATCTGACGTGCTATACATGATCGAGTGCTGAAAACACATGTGTGGTTAGGTTTCTATCCCCCGAAACGAAGAAAGGACTTTTTATTAAATTCCAAACTAGTTTGAACATATGGAGCGAAGAATATAATCAGTGCTCTTGTGCTCAGAGTACGTGGGTATGCTTTGCAAAACTAGACGGAAACGATGCATGCCCTTGAACAAGAGGACAAGCAGACTATACTGGTTGAGTACTGATGCAGGAGTTGCAGCAGGAAATAAAAAACCGGGGCCTCGATCAAAAACGCTCTCCACTTAGCTCGGTCTTTAGCTAATTGCCTTCAGTTGCGCAATCCAAATTGGTCGAGGTCGCTTTTAATTTGTAAACGTTCCTCCGGGAGCATTGACGGTCCATTTGCTCTACATATCCTATCCATCTTATACACAGATTCTTGACTAAGATCACGGTCTCCTTTATTCTCCAGACAGGAGTTTGCTGTTGAAGTGTCTGGTTTGCCTGGCAAAAGAGTGGTTAGCAAGAGTTATTCTTCGGCGAACATTCTCCATTGTCATCCTTTACAGGCAGACAAGTTTGGCAGGGATGTCAAAACTAGACATGGCTTTATACAGTTCGCCTCTATAGATGGTGCCATAGGCGTATAAGCTTACACTTTTGCCCACAATACAGTACAAGCTGCAGTTTTTTCAAGAGCACCAATAAGGCCAGATAATCCTTATGGCTGGCGAACCTCGGGCCACCTAAACGACATTTAAACAAAAGGAGGTACTAAGGACATCAAGACTAGACAGTATAGCTAAGGATTGCGTAAATGCGGAAAGTTGTCGACAGAACTGCTAACGGCTCACTTAGGGCCCCTGGATAATAGGAGACCATGTAATCAAGCTTAGTAGCCCCTATAACAACTTCTGCTTTAGGTCCGTAGACACTAACAAAAGCTAGAGATAGGTTTAAAATCGTCTGATCACCTGCATCAAATCTTAAATCTAATAGCCATCTTTGAAGTCACAAATCCCGACCGAAGCTCTACCCCAAAAGCCTCGTAAAATTCATTAGGGAGCACAGAGGTATCCCTGGCAAAAAGCTCCTGACGAGCTTGTCAGATTGGAAGCTCAGACTTTGCCAAGAATCATAGATCTCAATAGACGGGATGGGGATCTTAATTTGTCAAAAAAGATCTCAAAAGACATTAGATTCTGAAGAAAATAAGAACGTGTCCAATCACAAACTTGTCTGTGTCTTTAAGACACTTAAAAGGCCTATATGCACAGTCATAGCTCGGACTCAGTACTTTCATAAAGACCTTATATAACCCTTTGATGTAAAATAAAAGTTTTTAGGTTCTCATCTCACTGGAATCTTTCTTAAACTAAGTATTTCCTACGGCACTCTGCTACCATTCAAGCTGAAAATCTGAAATCGTTGTGATATCTTTATTATTACAAAACACTTTCTGTGGCACCCTGTACTTGAAAAATTAGAACGCTTTTTTATATGTCAAATGAAAGGTATCTACACAAGGCTTCCAGGCTTCCTTTTCGAAACTAAAATTTACTATTTTTCGCCAGAAATGATCTAGATAATACTATCCTCCCATCTACTCCTGGAAACTTGTTAAGATTTGGTACACAGCCTGCAGCTTTATGACAAAAAATGTCTCAGATTTTCTTTAATAGACCTACATACATATGTACATATGACTTGTATCATTGAAAACAAAAGATTTTTTTTTTTTTATAAAACCCTCTTTGTGACACCCTGTAGTTGGGCAAAACAAACTGAGATTCCCTTCAAATAAACACCAACTAAGAAAAGGTTTTATTTTGAAATTTAGTTTAAACCACCATCCACCACAGCCTTCGACAAAAATAAAGTCTGCTCTCAAGTCTGACATGATTCACGCTGAAACTACTTCTAAAGAAAAGTTCCGTTGAAACAACAAAAAGTCTCCGGACAGATTTAATCCTGTTTATACTTATGTGCTCAAGCGCATACTTTAATAGTTTTTTCTTCGATTATACAAATGCGCTTTGTTAGTTGAGAGGTTGAGGTACTAAGAGCCCATTTATCTGGCCTCGACTGTGTCCTTTTTTTCTAATTTGTTCTTGTCTCTGAAAAAACTTAAAAAAAGAATTTTTTGCATTGTGTAAATGATCTTTGTGTTAAGCTAGCTTTATCCTGAAACTGTATAACTATTTTCCCGCAAGAAAACACACTTTGAGAGTTAAATTTGAAAAAAAATTATTTAATCTAAGGTTTGAGCTTAATTTCCCATTTGCTTTCAATGAATTGATCAATTGAGAGCAAAAAAAATGCAAAATTTGCACTCACAGTGGGGTACAAAGAAAAAAAACTCAAACCCAACTCATACTGAGTGTGTGCAGTGTATATGTGTGTGCTTGTGGTGGGTGGTTGATTGCCGATCAGTGGCTCAGTCGAGGTCCAGTGCTCGTGGGTGGCGGTCGTCAATGAGTGTCGGTGGTGATTGGTCGACGGCTCAGTCGGGGTCGTGGGTCCGTGGGTGGCGGTCGTCAGTGAGTGTCGGTGGTGATTGGTCGACGGCTCAGTCGAGGTCGTGTGTTCGTGGGTGACGGTTGGTCAGTGGCTCAGTGGGGGTCGTGAGTATCATCAGTCGTGAGTGTACCTTCGCGGGGTTTGGATCGTCGCTCTTGAGTGGGATCCTCAGTTGTGGATGGACCCCGGTAGGGTACGGATCGGTTTGCCTGTAGTGCTGTGGAAAATTTAGTGCAGTGGAATATTTTAATTGGTTTTTGTGTAGCGGGATTAGCAAAGAATATTTCGTGTAACAAAGGATTTTTTTTCCAACAAAGGAATAGTTTTGCAAATAATTTTTCTAACAAAGAATTTTTCAACGGAATCATTTTTTTTTTAACAAAGAATAATTTGTGAACCCGGATGTTTGTCGAAGAATTTTTTTGATTTTTTTTTTTGTGATTCCTGGAAGAGATCGCGCTATTGATTGCGTGGGTGCGGGTATGCATGAGCGTGTGTATGTGTTTGAATGTTTCATCGATTTGGATGGAGATCCCAAGTTGGAATTACCACCTTCGCTGGAATACATACAAGACACAACATGGACAATGATAGCAGCCAGTGATTTGGAATCGGACATTAAGAGACAAAGGTGATGATGATAGCTGGTTCGATAGCAGTCAACAGTAAGAGGTGAAGGTCAAGAATAAAATGGTGGTGAGCCATTCTTTTCTGTATAAACATTTTTTATTTTATATTTGCACAACCATTCCTGTTTAATGCAAAAGTGTTCACCGATTCTCGTCGCTTTAAGACATTTTAGTTTGATTTTGCAATTCTTTGAGCAATTTTTTCCGCGAACCGGTCAGTTCAAAGGAATGGTCTTAGGGATCTTATATTATAAGATTGGTAGTGGGATTTCTTTTCTCTTCTTTTTCTTTTTTTTCAGAAGAATCGCCCTCCCTACGAACTGTAGTGGAGATGAACTATATTTTATTTTTTTACTCCCTACGAACTGTAGTGGAGTCTATATTATATTTTTATTTAAGTATTTCTATTCTATACATTTATGTGGGCATACATATGATCATTTTGAGTACATCCAAGAGTATTTAATTTAAAAGTGATACTTGTAACTCGTCGGTTGCAAAACTTTTCTAAAAAATTTCATTTTCAATTTGAAGATTGATTTTTTTAAAGGAATGGCTTTAGAGACTTGTTATTTTTTGGTAGTGGGGTTTTTTTTTTCTTTTTCTTTTTCCTTTTTCCTTTTTCCTTTTTTTTTTTTTTTTTTCTTTATCTTTTTTCTTATTTTCTATTT
Organism: Chalcosyrphus nemorum; assembly: GCA_949716465.1. Taxonomy (NCBI): domain Eukaryota; kingdom Metazoa; phylum Arthropoda; class Insecta; order Diptera; family Syrphidae; genus Chalcosyrphus; species Chalcosyrphus nemorum. The sequence goes on from OX454333.1 coordinate 27,295,639, forward strand.
CCTTTTTTTTATTTTCCTTTTTTCCTTTCTTTCCTTTTTTTTCTATTTTTTTTTTCTTATGGTATTAGGTACTTAGGTATTTTCTATTTTATAACAACAGCCATTCCTTTTAAATCCAAAACTGATCCTGAAAGTTGCTTACGAGATCGCTCTTCCATTAAACCTCATAAAGAAATATCCCAAAGTGTTTGTATTTTTCGGGAATCGGTTAGGGGACACATGAATCTATTAGTATTATTTTTGTATGGCTTACGTCTTTATTTTAGGAGAATCACCCTCCCTACGAACTGTAGTGGAGATCTATATCTATATATGTATACAGGGTGTCCCAGTAAAAGCGGTATAATCCTTTAAGGGGAGATTCCTGAAGTTCTGCCGAACAAAAAATTGTATGGCAGGGGGGGGGTCTATTCTCACCCCATTTCAAGTTATAGCCCCCCAAAGTGGGTGACCTCTAATTTGGAGGTGTAGCCATTTTTAACGCTATAACTTCTAAACTATTATTGGTACAAAAAAGATTTTGTGCATTTTGGAAAGACAATTTAGTAGCGCAGACAAGCCCTATACACTTTAGGTACATCTATGCAGCCACAAAAAAGTTATGGCTTCTTAAACTCAAAATTATGAAAATTTGCTGTTCCATTTTTTTTACTTAAAATGCATTTTTCTCAAAATTTTTACTTAATAAATTTTTTTTTTTTTTTTATAAAATTTTTATCCCTGAAAGATTTCCTAAAAATTACGTTAAGCAACTTTTTTACGTGCGATCAACAGAAGTTGCAGTAAAAGGCATTTTTTGTCACACAAAAATGGTCAAACAAAATTAAGTGAGAATAATAAACTAACATACCTATGGGCAATGCAGTTAACAGTTAATTGTCGAATAGGAAAAAAGAGCGTAACTAAGAATTATCACAGCTTTTTGACCAATTTTGTGTGACAAAAAATGCCTTTTACTGCAACTTCTGTTGATCGTACGTAAAAAAGTTGCTTAACGTAATTTGCGCTACTAAATCGTCTTTCCAAAATGCACAAAATCTTTTTTGTACCAATAATAGTTTAGAAGTTATAGCGTTAAAAATGGCTACACCTCCAAATTGGGGGGCTATAACTTGAAATGGGGTGAGAATAGACCCCCCCCCTGCCATACAATTTTTTGTTCGGCAGAACTCCAGGAATCTCCCCTTAAAAGATTATACCGCTTAACTGGGACACCCTGTATAACTATTCCTCTTCATAACAAAAGTGAACCACAGCTTTCGTCGCTTAAAACATATTTGCCTTCGATTTTAAGAACCTCAACTAAATGCACTCATTATTTTCTTCGGGAATCGGTTAATTTAAAGGAATAGTTTTGAGACTTTATCATTCTTTGGTGGTGGGAACTTCTTCTTTCTTTTCAGAAGAATCGGCCTCCCTACGAACTGTAGTGGAGATGAATTATATAATTTATTTTTCATTTCTATTATTTCGTCCTAATATTATCTCGGTATTTATGTAGGTACAAATGATATTTCCTATAACGTTTATTGCTTGTAGCGTCTTTACTTATAATCGGGTACCGTCGACAGTTAACGGACGTCTTTAAAGGTTTTTCACTAAGCTAGGGTTCTTAGCTGCGCACCTTTTTTTTTTTTTTTTTTTTCTGGAAACCCTCCATTGCTAGAAGGCCATTAGGGCATGAGTTAGGGTTTTCTTAGCTTCGCGACGTCTTTTCAGATGGAAACCCTCCGCTACGGACTGTGGTGGAGTAGGCCTTAGCTGCGCACCTGTTTTTTTTTTTTCTGGAAACCCTCCATTGGGAGAAGGCCAATTGGGCAATTATTTTGTTTTCTATATTTTGTTTTGCAGGGAGGTTTTTTTAGTGAGTAAGAATCTCACACTACTATGAGAACGCGCTGACGGTCCTCATAGTGTCTTATGGAAGATTTTTTACCTGCCCTCGGGGAAAAAAAAAAAAATGCTGGTCACCCTGATAACACTTCATTTTCAATCAGCTCCTTTGCCAGCTCTGTATCCTTTAATATAGCTGGCTTGGTGGCCCACAGAGTTTAAAGTTCGCAGCGTTTTCTTGCGAAACACACTCTCGTGTTGCTTCAGCAGAGGCGGTGCTCGGCTAACGTAAATTTATGCATAAATTCCTCGTAAATTGAAAAATGTGTTCCTGTGATTTGTAATAAATTTTATAGGAACCACTAACCACCCTCTATGCTCGTGCATACGACCAGTGCCAACGCTCGTTCCCGACCAACATAAAACCGCGCGCGAGCTGCAGTGAATATCTCGTTATGAACTCCGCTAGGAGCAGAGCCAGCATCCTTTTCGTTTTTTTTTTTTTTTTTTCGCTCGCACTACATCACTTTGTCGGATTCACACGTGAGAGGCAGGTGAGGCGGCGGGTGTGTGGCTGCCATTAAAATAATAGGGGGTAGTTAATATTTTAATACCGTAATGTGTATCCCGTGGATTTGGCGAAAAGGTGTTGATTTTCCACCACCGACATTGCACACGGAAGCCACCAGCTCCTGGTGTCGGGTATTTCACTTCTGTTTTTCGCTGCTTTGCTATGCTATATGTATGTCGAGCGCGGAGGGGAGTAAGGCTGAAATTAACAGCTTAATTGATGAGGCTGGAATGTGTTGGCCATGAACATCGTGTTGCCATGAGGGGGGGTGGGCGCAGCACAGCACACACATAAAAGTACAAAAACCGGTTAAATTTCTTGTAAAACATATAAAATGAGGTTTAAGCTTGTTGTTTATCTCTGGCTTGGTGAGGGTTTTTTCTCATTTTTTTTCTTGTTTCTCCTGTTTCAGGTGTATAATGGCAGGGAGCAGTTAAAGGAGCTAATTGGAACAAATGTTGTGGGCACTTGAAAACAATTGTTCAAGTTAAATTGAAACATTGAGTGGTACAACCGAGACATTGTACACTGGTTTGATGCTCTCGCAGAGCAGTAACTCTTTGAGTGGGTGTCAAGCTGTAAAAGGATATTACATTCTTGGTGGTGCAGACATTAAGTTCTACTGAGGTATGTATTGAGTGGTTCTTGCTGGCCACCGGGTCTCAGTGGTATAATTTTTTTTTACAGATTTTTTACTGCTCTCTGGATTGCATCTTATGGCAGGAAGGCTGTGCACAGTTTGTATGCAATACCTTCTGTTGGAAGCATCTTGAGATCCATAAAAATTTGTACCAGCACAAGAGTACAAGCTTTTAGGAGTAACATCAGGCATAATAATACTCTGCGCCAGATACTGGACATCGCTTCAAACGCCGACCTTGCTTTATCTATTCGGCTGGCTATATCCAATTCGATTCCGCCATCGGTGGAGACAATACTCCCAAGACCCTGGAAACGTTCTATTATCTCTACCTCTCTATACTTTCTCGCCCGATGACGTCTGTCTCTCTCCTGGTGGTTCATAACTCTGTGGGAGGGCAAGCATATTTACATCGTCAACGTAGTGAAAGTACTTGAGTAAGGAAATTAGAGTCCATCCACCGAGCTGCATGAAGCAAGTCACTGGTCACCGATAGAAAAAGACACGGCGACAAAATACACAGGATCGACAACAATTAAGAGAACTTCTTTCGCGTGGGGTAGAACCACTCAGCAACTTATAGCCCATCACCATTCATGACCACTGAATGATTTTACATCCGGTGCGGAAGAAATCATAGGTCGATCGTAAGACGTAGAAAGAAAACCTGAAGGCAGATTGACAAACGAAAACAGTTGAAACTCTGCATCACAGCTTTTCCAGCAGCAGATACTTAGAAGCGATCTAGAGTGCCTATACCGCATGAAGGTGAAGAAGTACAACGCGACGTGACAAATGAAACTACATCAATTCCTCCAATGGCTTTTGAAGCAGAGGAACCTGCAAGAAGGGGTGACAGCAGAAACGTTTACAATCACTAAACAGCTATCAGATAGCTAGCACTAGCCAACACCCAGGGAAAAGATTAGACGGCTTCGGAGGAAGAACAACACTTTTGCTACTGACTTGAACCGTGTGTTCCCAAGTTCGCCTACAGGTTGTCCAAGGTAATAAATGCTTGAATATGTACTGCAGTTTCCAATGAGGACGAGATTACAAGGCATTCAAAAACAACAAGGCCTGACGGGTAGACATCATCTGCTGAATTACTCTTCCCTCTTACGGAGAAAGGTTGAGAAGCTGAGAGCTTTCCTGATGAGTGGAATGGGGGAATGATCATAAAGTTGCTTAAGAACGATAAAGGAAGGTTGTCTGTAGAATTCGAGGTAGAAAGTGGTTTACAACAGGGTTGTATGAGGACACAATCAACTTTTTGTGTTATAGCCAAGTCACTGTCATGCTAATCTCCATGACTTGATAGTATCACACCTTATAAGCAGTTTACTATCCAACCCTGCCGAACTTCCTGCAAGACAACGTGCTCTTTAATTTGTACATCAGGGTATGCAGATGCCCTCAGGATAAGAACATAAGCTTCTTGGTTACTAACATGAGCTCACCGGCTCCCTATCAAACAAAAGCCAAAGAAATCCAGCGTACTGAACCGCCAGCGAGTGAGCAGGCAAGCAGGCAGTGTGGACTGGATTCGTGAGGACACGAGAGGCAAATGACACCAAGTCTATTTAGGAGTTTCTCCATTGTACAAGTTATATTAAGGCGACGAAACGGAATCGTGCACCCAACACTGCCACAAGAAGTTGGCTTAACTGGGCTTTATGATGACAACAACAACGCAGTCATCGTGGCTAAATGAGTGCCTTTCGTCGAAATCTGCAATAGGATGAGTTAAGTTGACCATTACACGCTGAGAAGGCCTCCATGTCCTTAAGTAGTGTGTACAATGGAACTGCCTGCGGATATCTTGTTGACCAGGCTATGTTTTCGACAGTCCCACCACAGACACTTCCTTTCTAAGCTACGGATTGAAGTGGCACAGACATATAGCTAGAAGGAGCTTTCAAATGCCATCTTTGCCATCGTACGTCGACGTTCTTTTCTGCTATAAGCGCATATGAGGATCGTGTTGCTGCGACTTAAGTCTTGGGTCTCCAACAGTCGAATCAAAGTCGCTACGTAACCAGTGGCTTATTTTCCGAGACAGGGATAGCGCAGTCACCAATCTGGAGCCTGAGACCCTTTCTGGTGACCCCTGGGATGATGGGACTCCACTCTATGCCAGTAAACATCTTCAGAGATGGGAGCACCATCCCCATTAAATGTGCATCCACCTACACGCCCTTCTCAAGATTGATCCTAATCACGTAATCACAACCTTAGCTTCACATACATATACATATATGTATGTCGATTCCATGTCTTCCCCCTCAAACAGCTGAAATTCTTATAGTGTCCCTTTTTTCACACCTACACTGTACCTCCTCGGCGAACCAATGAAATATATCAAATTCCCTATTAATCATCTATCCAGACAACGGGAATGATGTTTTATTTAAAAATTCGATGATTTATGAATGCACTCACGACCAGCGCTCCCCTGTTTGGTCAGGTAAACTTGAATGCAATACGAGTACACACAACGAAGAGTGTCAGAGTGTTTAACGATGTCCAGGTATGAATAATGTTCTCCCTTCCCTCTTGTCTATATATTGAGAGAACTGCTGTGGCTGGAATTGGCCAGAAATCATCACTTCATTTACTATGCTTCGTTACTCTCCCTAGGCATAAAGTGTGCTCCTCGCAAAGGACTCGCGCAAAGGGTAAAAAAATTGCAAAAAGTGTGGCAACTACTTTGCCAAGGCACTTAGAGCAAATTTGCCATGGAAAAACTCGTCCTATCTGGCACTCCTGCTCCTGTGGCCACTCTAAGTAAATACACTCAGTGGTGTGTACACTTTTTGAAATTCTGTCCATTTCGCTGATGACGAGACAGACGGCCATCATAGTTATGCGCGCCACTGTGTAGAGTAATTAAATTTGAAAGTTTAAAGTGGCTGGTGGGCTAGAGGGGCGGCATTACCAGATGTGTGAACATTTGATTGCTTTGCAATTATCTTTTATTTAAAGTTGCTTGGTTAGGCGTTATGTAAATAATGAGTGGAGATGGGGCGATGGGGCGGTGATGGGTAATTTAATTCAATTATTTTCTGGGCCCAACTGAAATGAGTTGCTTCGAGGGTGCTTAAGGAGGTTTTTTACCCTTCAAGTCTAAATCAGATGCTTAATAGATTTTCTACGGTCGCTGTTATATCTCTGCTTGATTGTACACTTTGACTGAATGCACCAGCAAGGACAGATATGAACTAATTATGGCATTCAAGCCTTTTTTGTATGCTGAGGGCTGTTCCAATGCAAAGAGCCTTTGACTTTTGAGGAACCCGATGCTGGTTTATCTGTTCCCTTTAAGGCAGTTGTACTTAAACTCTGTATGCCTTAAACTGCTAGTGTTCCGCCGCCAAACCAAACAGATGCTAGTCACCGTAGTGCTTCCTAACTCCATACACCAACCATGTTCTAGTTTTGCCCTAAGTCCTTTGGCTTGTAAGTATTATTGGATGCACATGAACGTAGAACTCCTTTGTGAAACCACAAAAGCTATCAGTAACTACTTCTAAATGAAACTTACACCTTCAGAAGTCAGCAAGACTCTAATTAGAGAACGATTTCTTCCTCTTTCAGCTCCTTGTTGACATATTTGGCAGTAGCCTGTAACTACTTTGACAGAATCAACTTCTAAGCACGACTTTGTACAGTCGGAGTTTTATTTGCCTGGAGATTGATCAAGTTGCAGCATTTTCGCAAAGAATATTGGTTCTGAAGGCAATGTCCAGCTCAAATGAAAGCATAAATTGTCACGTATCTAGTTCTCTGATATGGATCGAGAAAATCATGCAAACGTTCGTCGACTCTTGCTTGTGCTATATCTTAAACAAGTTCTTGAGAAATACTTCTCAAAGGAACATTTTATTAGCCAGGACTATCTGACACGATTAATCAAGGAAATTGGCAGAATGGCTTGACCGTAGACGTTGTGGAAACCACATTGCTCAATGAGGAATACAGGAATAAGTTAATTTTTTGCTGTTGGAGCAATGCCTTTTGAACCGCCAAATTTTCAATATTAAATGGAAGTTTGAACATCTGCACAGAAGATGGCCAGAGGCACTGCATGATCAGTACAGAAAGATGATCTCCTTTAATATAAAAAATAAAAGTTATGAAATAACTAGGTACATGATATCAACTCTCAAGCAATTCCAGATGATAAATTTCTAATGGTCCCTTACTCGTAAGAAGCATCTGGGCTGGTATAATACTTACCCCCAACTGAAGAAGATATACCAGAATTCTGCACTAGTGATACAGCTCCAACCGAATTCTAGGAATGTAACTTGACTATCCTCCGATAAATGAATGTATGTACATATATAACTTTTGCGGAACTATATGATCATGTGGAACGATTGCATGGCAAAAGAAACACAACCCAATCTTGTCATTACGAGAGAGTATGTGTAACAATGACCATGGGATCTTTAGAGATTGCAGCCATAGAAGTTCTATTACAGTTGCCTGCTTTGCTGCTTGTGGACCAAAGAACAGCTTGAATCCATTCATTTGCATTTGTAAATCATTCGCAGAAAAACGAGCCTTTCACAGTCTCACGCACCCATAAGAAAAGAGAGTATGAATCATGAGGAATCACGAGCTTTAGAATGAGGAAGTCACAATAGGCCCACAGAGGCCGCAGTGACAAGTTGACTAGTTGTCTCTACTTGCAATCTAATCTCATCTAATGAATCATGTAGGAAACGATAACGAAGTTAACTGAATCATCATGGTACTGGTATTCATGAATAATGATTGAGTGCGTAGTACGCTCACATTCAAAGTATTCATTCAATTAGAGGCAGTGAAATGTGCTAGTGATTCACAAGCCTTTGAATCATTTACAAAGTAGGTAAAAAACTTGGCAAGTACAAACAACAAAATCGGACAGGAAAGAAGCAAAAACAAAGAGCACCACAAAAATATGTACACTCGAAACATTCATTGCCTTTTTCCTATACCTGGAACGGATATAAATGCGAGCACTCTTCAGATTTATTTTATGAGAGACAATAAAATGTGAGTCCGACAAATACTTCTTATGAATAAAATGCCTGTGAATAGGTGGAAAGCAGTGAATGGCTCACAAGACGAGCTACTTGCTGTAGGTCTCTGTGGTGGATCATCAAGCATTAGAATGGCAAAGGAAGAAATATGACAACCAAACAATTACATGCACTACTTAAGAACCTACTACTCCTGGCCATCTCTACAGACAGTATCAACTGAAGATACAACTTTCAAGAGATATTTTTCAGGAATATGAAGAGTTGGAGCAATTAATTGCTAATCTATAGACTGAGCCATCATATGATAAGTGGTTCACAGTGAGTCATCAAATCAGTAGTATTGAGCATCAGAACTAAATACTGCGAATACAAGGATTAAAATATATGCCATCTCGACAGTATTGAATCAATTCTGGCTTCAAGGTTCTTGAGTTCTACTTTGTTAAGGGTAAACTCGGATGAGAGTGCTTGTAAAAACTTAATGAGTTGGATTGAAGGTATAAGGCGAACCTCTGCTTTATAGAGCGGCAAAAATCTCTATATGGACACCCAAAACCTTTGTAGACTATGAACTATGTAATTCTTTTATTTCTGGTAGTTAACTCTGGAATTATTTATAGACATTGGACAGGAAGTCAATAATATGGGTGTCTACATAGAGTATAACTAGAAGCCACAAACATTCCTGAGATGATGAAAGAGGATGCAAAGGACAACCAGAGTGCGATAAACTATTTCGTCTTATATGTCTGAGTTCTTTCAATGGATATTTAATGGACTATACAAGGTTATATAAGCCAGCAGACTAGGAATCAAAAATTAAACCCAAAAGGGAGACCTCAGTCTCTTAGATTCAGCACAATGCCTGTATGTGAACTTGGATCAAATAAACTAGAAGGCTTTCTACTAAAAGAAAACGATTTGCTTGAAACCACTGGCTACAGAAAGTAATTCTAAGACCTATTCGTACATATGTAGTTCATTAGTACAGTGAGGACTTAAGAATTAACACCAGCTTTCAAAATACTGCTACAATGCATCGAAAACTTGAACAAAACCAAGTTTCATTTCACTTAATCTGTACTCTATGAGCCTCATGATCAAAACTGCTGGTCTTGACCTGAGAGATCTCGGTAATGTAAAGCTGATAGCATTTTTTCTTTTTTCGTTGGGATGGGAAAGCTTCGCTGGAGCACTCAGACATCAACTTGTCCATTGTACTAACAGAAGGCATCCCATCTTCCTTATGAATTCGAGTAGGCGCTTCAGTGACAAAGAAGCACTGACCACATCCGCACCTAAAATCCGCCGCTTGATATGAGCAGAGGCAGGACAATCATATAGAAAGTGTTCCACAGTGTCGTCACCCTCTCCACAAGCGTCGCAGACAGATGTTTCACTTAAGCCAGTCATATTAAGATGCTAAGTAAATTTTAAATTGCGAAATGCTGTCTTTTCTGTTGAGAGACAGCAAGAATGCCGCGGATTTCTCACTGACGTCTGAGAGCAACTGAAGCCTCGGAGTCATAACATCAGACGGCATATCCATAAGAGCAAAGTCATAGGATAAGTGTCGAGCATGATCATCAAACCTCCAGTGCGTTTCATACAGCAAACCACCACCACCACTGAGTCTGTAGATTGCTTTCAGCGAACACCGAATAATATAAGTATCAAGAGGAGAGAGATTCAGCAGTGCATCAAGAGCAGGGCCCGGAGTACGCGGAAAGTATTCCGTGCACCCGAGACAAACTGTTCTTTGTCGTTTGGCGCAAGAGGCAGTCATGTATCCTACGAGAAAGACCCTTTCACCAAACAACCGAGCCATTAGCCAGAAATGGTCTTATAATAAACGTATGAGGAGGCTAGAGGACCTTTCTGCGGTGACAAGCAACATGTCTTTCTAAATACACCCTTACACTGCAAGAAAACTGGAACTGATGGCATTACTGAGTGAAAGAGTCCCAATATAAAATAAAGGCGTAGGTGTATCGCAACAAACCTCTGGCCTTAGAATAATCTTGGAGTCATCTACTCGATGGTAAAATTGAAAAATATTGTCACTGTAATGTCTATATCACTAATACACTAATAATTAAGGTCCTTACACCTCTAAACTCCTTGGACTTTACCTCTTTAAGAGTCTGTAACCCAACGACCTGCTCCAACTGAAACTTGATGAACAAATGGCACCAATGAGAGTCACAGAATTCCTGTCCAAATAATCCCACATGGTATCAAAAAGCCCCTCCAAAAATACATATTTCAGTCCAAAAAACCCAAACTCATCAATTTCACATTCACTGCAAACCATGTAGGTACTACCAGCATATTTCAACTCAAAAAAAAAACACCCCCCTTTTGCCGTTGAAAGGAAACTTTTCCAATAAATAAAAACCAACTGCTTAATGACCCATTCCAAGTGTCAAAATCAAAATCAAAATCAATATCATCCTGTCATTTCAGTTCTAATAATACCAACCGACAGATCACTCTTCTTTTCGCACGAACAAGCATCAAAGAAAGTACATCCAATTACCAACGCTCACAGCTCGTCGAAACTTTTCCAAAAAAAAAAAAAAAAAAAACACAGCCCACAAACTCTGTGAATTCCTGGACGGAGGACACAAAATTTTGTTAGCAACATCTTGTGCCTCGAAAAGTAACACACAATTCCCTTGACGAAAAAAAACTCTAAGCGGCATCTCCCAAATCACATAAATTACCAATCTAACTGTTTCCTATAATTTCCAATAACATTGCCATTAATCACAATTTAATTTATACATAAACCCCTGTTTAGGGGATTCCCCGTCGCTTACACTCTCTCTGGTGCCTATGCTATGCCTATAGCCCATCGAACATCACAATTAAACGCCAGTGCTGTGCCGAGACCACAGAGAACAAAATTCCACTTGCACACCACCCATAAAGTGCTTAAATTTCAACATGCTCCAGGGGACGACACGCTCAGTAATTAGTCTCCTTTTTTGTTTTTGAAAATTTAACATTTGAATTCCGCAAGCACAGGCACAGGCACAAGTGCCATGTTGTAAACCATAAAACCACGTGGCCTGGTCAATGTTACTTTGCATGGCAAATTCATTTGCAACGTGTTCATTTTCTTTGATGGATGTTTTGAGTGTCCTTTAACACCCAATATGCGCATGAAGGGGACTACGCTTCAAATTGGGTTGCGATGGGAGGTACTTCTTACACTCTCAAGAGAGAATCTGCGCACAACTGTCAGAATACGATCCACAATTCATTAGAATTCAAATCGATATCCACTCCTCTCTCTTTCTTATTCTCTCTCTCAATGTTGAAAGGCAAAAGCAAACAACCAAAAGTGTCACTTTCACATGAAACAATCATCTCTAGCTGGCGGTCTTGAAGGCTTGGCTGAGCTCGGAGGTCAGAAATTTACGCTTCACCGTTAAATGGAGCAAATCATCCACAAAGGAGTTCTCAAAAAGTTATTGAGGCAATTCCGTCGGATACGTGTCGTGCGGAACGTAACAAAGGAGTCGATGTAGTACCTACAACCTACCATTCCTTTGCCTGAAGTTTTGATAAAAGAAGGAAGAGAGCACACACAACTGCAGTTTCATTATGGTATCCTTTGTCGTTTGATGTTTGCCTTGAGTTTGGGTGGGGAAGTTTAGTTCGAGATGAAGGTTCTATTTTTTTTTTTTTCGTAATTAAAGTGCAAGTGAATCAGGTCAGAGGTTTGAATTTCAGTGTTCCGGCTGTGAAAGCAGATACATTGCACTTGGAAGTTTGAGTGGGTTTTACAGGAGAGATTGCTGTTAAAAAAAGATACAAAGTTACAATCTGTTTTGAAAGGATATCATATACGTATGCCTTTTCTTTAATTTTGTTTTGTAGGTTCGGCTTGTGTTCGGAATTGCTTTGTGGGTTTTAGGGCTTCTACAAAGCATTCTCGCCATTGTTTGCATAGTTTGTGGTAATGCCCCTCAGCCCAAATCAACTTTTGCCCACTTGCTGCACCTATTTTTAGACCATTTCTCAGCCTGTCCATAATTCTTGGAGATCTATTGCATCGCATGGTTAGGTTGGATCCTAACCTTTCGAAAATGGTGTCCAGTGAACTTTTGTGATAGATCCAACACCATAGTAGCTCAACATACCACAAACACTTGTGCTGTCTTCATTCGGTGAGTGCCACTTATAATCGATTGCACCAAGTAGGCTGTACCGCTAGGCTGCTTGGGGCAACAGAGGAAAATAGAACAAAGTCCGCCAGACTCGGGAAACTAGCGGACCAGCAAGAGACACCGTCCGACCGCCTCCACCAATAAACTCCGATTGGTTCAACAGATAGGCTAAAGTAACACACAGATCCTTTTGGAGTCAGATGATCCAGTTACTGGCTTAAAGACAGCACTTGACTCTAGCTAGATTCCCTCTATTGTCTCTTGAGCCTCATCTGGGAAGTAGTTCTGTGGCGCAGTAGTTAGTGGGAATGAATGCGAGTAAAGAAAGTGCTCCGCAGTGTCATGCGCCTTCCCGTAGGCATTATAGATTGTAGTATCATTAAGCCACGTTGTGATTTCTAACAAAAGTGGCGTTAAGAAGCCAATTAGTTGTCTGCAGTCCTTTTCTTCTGAGAGACAGTAAGAATGCCGCTGATTTCTTACAGCCATCAGGGAGCATTCATTGCAATCTAATCTGGAACCAAGCCAAGAGTAAGAGAGTTCTATTTTGCGCTCGAATTCTATGATTTCTTGCAGGCACGATCTACATTATAATTGGTCAAAGGGTTATGCAATACTTTAAGTGCAGCTTGACTGGAGACATATATACATATATACTGAGACCCTTCCAGCTCTTTCTCATGAGTTTGGGAATTCTAATATTGTTGGACTCCACGAAAGCCCAAACCTTTAGTCAATTCTCCATCAAAATACGACTGTACACCATTCCTTGCCAAAGCCAGACCTAACCACTAGGCGTCTTTATATCTATGACACGTAAATCGTAAAATAGGTGTCATGCAAGTTCAGCAAAACTCTAGTGTGAATGATACCAGAAGCAACCTTATGTCTAGGGAAGTAGTTATGTCCCATTTGGAAGCTCATGTGGCATTGGCCTAATAGTCTCCTTTATCGTCTGGCACTACGAATAATCTATTGTAGATTAGATCTGTTCACGTACTAACAAAAACTACGAAAATCAACGAAATTTAACGAAAAATAGTGAATTCCCGTTCCCGTACGTCAAAGTTTCATAGTTTTTCACAGAAGAGAGAACTCACGAGAGAGTAAGTGGCCAGCCATAAGCAACATTGGGAAGCATAAGTTTATATCTTAACTAAACAAAATGCTCCCTTATGTTCTGTCAACTCCAACCACTGACCTTAATTATAATACTCTTGCCCGCATAGCCACCCGTCTAATCTACAATATTATTATTTTTCGCGTAAAAAATGGATAGTAGCAGAAATTTAATTAAACGAGAATGAAAGCAGTAAGCATTCGAATATTTCCTACTATGAAATATGAGAGAAATTAGGTCCGTTCGCGTATCCTCCTAAAACACCGAATTTTTACGAAAAGCTGTTCGCGTACGGAGAATTTTCGTAGTTTTACGCAAAAGAGAGCGGTCACGAGAGAGTAAAAAATTTCCCAATGCTACGAATTTAAGTGCAAGAAATTTCTGTGGGCGGGATTATGAAAAATGCCAAATCTGTCAAATCAGTGTTTTTTCAACTTTTTCTAGTTTTCGAATTTTAGTGCAAAGTACACGGACGGACCTATTTTTAATATAAACACATAGGGGTGCGTAGTTTCTACCAACTGTCAAATTCGCATATGACATGAGCGGCTCAGAGCGCTCTCCCAAATGTAATGTAATGTTTCCGAAAGTGACCGAAAACTGAACGAATCGACGCTGGGCTTATTATGTGTTGGCTCATAAGATTGTGTGTGTTCCTGGGTTTACATCTGCGTGCATATTCAACCAAATGATGACATTTCTCCATGCTGCGAATTTCAGTCCAAGAAATTTCTTAAGGCAAATTTATGAGTTCTGTCAAATGGATGTATTGTTATTGGCTAACTAAATAATTTGAAGTAAATCAATACAAAAAAGAGTGGGCTGCTTTTTTGTCCAAAACGTTCCCGTACATTTTTGGCGATTTATCTTTCTCTGGGAGAATTTTACCCCCACTCTTAGAAATTTGACAAACTGCGAAATTTAGTGCAGAAGGCCAATACGGGGACAGACCTATTTCGATCTTTTCCGTCGTGTCCCAGTAACTATATTGAATGACAGGACGAGGGTTCTCCTGGAAGCTTCTTTGAGGCCCTTCCCTTCGTCATTATAGAGAAGTCTAGTCTCTACTCAAACTCCATTCAATGTATTTCTTACACCCTTTGCTTACACGCCAACTTGATTGTGTCTAGACCCTCGGTTCTCCCTCTGGATGGTTGGAGTTGTAAACACTTTTTCCTGGGTATAAGTGGTAACAAACTCATTTCAAGCTTCCGTTGTTACTGAAAAATATTTAAAACAACCCCCAAACAGCCAGATGCAAGTTACACGATTGTAAAAACCAGCTACGAGTAGTAATTAAATAAATTAAATATTTTTTTTTCCGACTCATCAACATCATCCCTGTTTCTATGGAACAATCCTTTTTCCTGGTTTCGTCGGCTTAAAGTGACCTCTTCTTCCTCCTCCTCCTCCATCCATCAATGTCTTTGAAGATGAATCACTGCTCCAACCACCATAACCACACTTTACAAAAAAAAAAAAAAAACACAAATAATTAAAAGCAAAGCTTAACAACAAACAGATTGAAAAAAAAAAGTTCTCTCCTATTTTTTGCTAACTCCCTCCACAAATCGCATTAAAATTGTACGAAGGTCTTTAACAAAAATAAATACAAAAAACAAAAAAATAGAATCCCTACCCAAATAAAAATTATTAAAACGAAAAACCATCTGCCATCCTTCTAATGCATGCTCAAGGACATAAAATATATTTTCCACAATTATTAGTCCATTAAAACAAATAACCATAATGGGTCGGTCCGCTGCTGCTCTTGGTTAGCCACCCAACACAAACACGCAGCAAGAAAAATTGAATACACTTACATATATCATTTGTTTCCTTGTTCCCGTATTATGCGAGTAAATATAGATAAAAAGGACAAAATCCCATCTCTCCATTTGAAGCATCAAAAATTAAGTTCTCTTGCTCCAGTTACGTGTTTTTAACTTAATGCAGGGATTTTTTTTTCTCTATCCTATTCATTATGCAACTAGCCACGAGGAGGAGGGGGGAAGGACTCACTCGAGGACTAGTGCATCCTTTATAATAATAATTATTACGTACCCGAGTGTTGGGGTGCAACGGTGCGGCTTTTAATGAAACGAACGATATAATAAGTTTTAGCAAAACTAACCTCAAGTAGTACCCAACTACCATGCCACTTTCCGCATAGGTACGTACAGGACATGATGTTACTTCCTTTTTTTTCAAATTCTGTAAGTATGTGTGTTTGTTTGTTTTATTCTGCGAACCGAGAGATAACTTCTTCGTTTTTATACATTACCGGCGGCGTAGCGTAGCGCAGGGCATCAGTGAGCAGGTTTAAGTCCAAAGGATGTGGGGAATATAGTTGCTATTGCCATGAGAAACGCCTGAACGCAGGATAAATAGAAAAAAACTCGCACATCTACGTGATTATAGGATTTCTCTTCTCGGTTCAAAGAGATGATGAGCAGAGCAATTCAGTAGGAAAGACATGCAAGCATTTTGCTGAGCGGGAAATAGCTACTCAGTGTAACCCCATACTTATGTGTGTGAGGATTTGTGCGGAACTCGGAAGCTCATAAAATGTGTAACATACGTTCGCACGCGCACGGCTGGAACGCTTCAATCACGCTCCTCTTCTGTGTGTGCTACTGCAAGAGATTGCCTCTTGCCTCTTGCCTCTTGCCTCATATAGTGATAGGGAAGCCGGCGGTGTTAGCCTCTCAACACATTTGATGATGGGCTTGTTATTAAGAGGCCACGTGATTACACTTGTCAGTAAGGTACTACGTGGTGATGAAATAATCACACGATAGGTGAGTAATGGTTCTTAACAAAAACAAAATTGTATTTGTGTCAAGGACCTGTGCAAGGACGTGACACTTTAGAATGCAAAATAAGGTGTTCCTTTTGATTTTCTGTTCTGATTATACTGGGTGTTCAGGATCAAGGACGATGCCATAAGAGGACCGAATTACAATAATCGATAACGAGGATTCGAGCATCCACTATCATCCTTTCATTGGAGTGCAAAAATTCGGTCCATACCATCGTTACCATCCAACACACCTAGGTAAGGTTAGATTAGCTGACTACAGTGGATGCAGCCACACTTAGGCCAGAAAGGCCCGTAGTGATACCGACCGAAGTTTATCCATAAAAACCAGCAGGTGCTTACTATGAATCTATGGACACGATTGATGCCCAAGTTAGGGACCTAAATTGTTAAAGAAGTATTCACTTAAATGAAATTTCCTTTGGATTGAGAGTGCATGCAGCTGCACAGCAGACGAAGAATAGTCTTCTGCTCCTTCACTTCCACGAGCACCATAGGGTACATTTTTTACTCTATTTAGAGAAGGAGTTCTGCATGAGATCCTTAAGCGTACTGAGACATCAATAGCAACGTCGTCCGCATAGGCAATTAAAATGTGTGCGTAAGCTTCGATATGATTTTGCCGGAAACGTTAGAATACATTCAAAATGTGTGATAGTTTTTAGCTTCATCAAATTGACCGAAGACGATTGTCTATAACGTTAACTGTCAAATTTAGTTTGTCTATGGTTGAGTGCATCGGTTGACAGTGAGCGTTTGCTTAAGCAATTGGTTTTTTTCTTAAAAATTCGTAAAATTTCTTACAAATTCGCTGTTTTGGGAGGATACGCGACCTAATATTTGCTATTGAAATCAAAATTACTTCGACGAAAATTGTGGCTAATTCCGGCGGAATCACTATACACTCCCGGTATCGATTTTAACGCATCCTTCACCTGAAATAGTGCCTTACTTTCAATTCTTGTTCAAATTACACCTGATTTTTGGGACTTCAAGGTCCTTATTGTTCGTAATGCCCCTTCTGTTAATTTTTTTTGCAAACTTTCGCCAAAATATTGAGATTTTAACATTGTAAACTACTGTTTTGTAACTGCTTTGAAAATTCTTTAAATTTTGAGGCTGTTCCTCCAATTTTTTGGTTGCTAAAATTTTAAGTTTACTTTTCCAGTTTTTATTTTTTGTACATCTATTGCCATCACTCTTTTTCTTTCTCTAAATGCTCTTAAGCTCTGCTCTTTTCAGAATTTCTAAAACTACTAAATGTCGATCTCGTGATAGCCAAAAGCTCTGCCAAGGAAATTGTAGATTTCGAAATTCAATTGGTTTCAAGTAAGCCAGAGAACCATGTTATGTCAACTCATGTCGAATCTACCCCAACAATTGAAGATCTCTCACGTCAGTTCGCGTATTCTCCCAAAGGAGTGCATTTGTACAAAATTTTACGAATTTTTCCGAGCTGTTTGCGTAGACAGTATTTTCGTACTTTTTCAGAGAAGAGAGCCCTTTTATAGTGCTTCGTTTCTTCCTGACTTACCGAACGATTCTTATGACAGCAAACTATGTGAGCAAAAGTATTATGGCCATAGGTTGGAGTTGACAGGACATAAGGAAGCATTCCGTTCAGACATGGTATTTGGTTATGCTTCCCAATTTTCATTATGGTTGGCACTTTAAATATGGGCATGGGGCCAAAAGTGAACGCAAACTCGACGAAACCATGTGTATTCGTATGACTACGTATGACAGCCTTTATTTAACTATGGCTCGAGCCCTTTTTCCAATTGCAGTTCAACCTTAATACTATTGGATATTTGTAAAAAGCTTACAAGAGGTGTAGCCGTCAAAAATGTTTTTGTATTTTCTGAGATTCGAACTGAGCACATACTGTCGTGCATTTTATTTCTACGTGAAACTCCACTCTCTAAGTGTTCTCCTGCGAGTATTTGCGGACTGTAATATGGAAAATAAAAAGCATCAATACCTAAAGTCCACTATCGTTTTTTTTTTAGCCAAAATCCAAATTGTTTATTTGTAAATTTTAACGTCGAGATCAAGCTTATCAAATTATATGTGTAGAACAACTGATTAACAAATTTTATACTTACATTTGCTAAATTAAGCTAAACAACAAATTTTTGGGTAATTGACCTTATGGAGCACAATCTATACACTTGAAAGTTTCGTTTATAAAACCGATAAAGTATCTATACAAACGCCAGTCAGGCATCAGACTTTTATTATGCGTCGCTTGTATTCCGTGTTACTTTGTCTGGAAGCAAGTCACATTGCGTACCTACTATTGAAACGAGGAGAGAGAGGTGAAACAGCACCCAAATTAGATCTATTTTAACCACACTGGAGCTTTTTTTCGGCTTGCTAGATACTCAATTTATCTAATCGAATCAGTATACGAAAAAGTTCCACCGCGAACGGTTCTTCTTTTTTAAATTTTTCTTCCCCACCATGGGCGTTTCCACAATTTTTATTTACCTTGTACTAGCTCTAGTGTCGGTTCTGGTGTTTTATATTAAACGTCACTATTCCTACTGGAAACGTCGTGGAATTCCCCACAATGAACCCGATATTCCCCAGGGAAACATGAAAGGTTTCATGAAAACCCGACACATTCGCGATATCATGACGGAATTCTATCATAAGTTCAAGCAAACCGGACCGTTTGCTGGGTTCTATTTCTTCGGAATACCAACTGCGGTGATATTCGACTTGGATTTGATTAAAAATATCCTTATAAAGGATTTTCACAACTTTAGTGATCGTTTAATGTATTACAATGAGCGTGACGATCCTTTAAGTGGTCACTTGTTCAGTTTGGATGGTGCTAAGTGGAAGAATCTGCGAAGCAAGTTGTCACCGACTTTTACCTCGGGTAGGATGAAGTTTATGTTCCCTAATCTGGTATCCGTTGCTGAACAGTTACAGGAAGTTGTAAGCAATATGGTTGATAAGGATCCAATTGTTGAAGTAAAGGACATTTTGGCTAGATTCACGGTCGATGTTATTGGCTCGAGTGCCTTTGGCATTGACTGTAATAGTCTTAAGGATCCTAATGCGGAATTTCGCATCCAAGGTGGAAAGGTTTTCACCCATCATCGTCATGGTGGCTTGGTTCAAGGATTCATGTTTAGTTGTCCGAAATTAGCTCGGAAGCTGCGTATGAAACTTACTCATGAAGAAGTCGAAAAGTTTTTCATGCGAGTGGTTAGAGAGACCGTAGAGTATCGAGAGAAGAATAACGTTAAGAGGAATGATTTTATGAATCTCTTGCTTGAGATTAAGAACTCTGGGGATGGCCTAACGTTGGAGGAACTAGCAGCACAGGCGTTTATATTTTTCGTGGCTGGGTTCGAGACGTCGTCGACGACTATGAGCTTTGCATTGTACGAATTAGCTAACCACCAGGACGTTCAGGACAAACTCAGGGCTGAGATAAATGAGAAGCTGGACAAGTATAATGGGGAATTCACCTACGAATGCATGACTGAGATGCATTACTTGGAGAAAGTCGTTAAAGGTATTCATGTTAATAGGTTACTATTACGAGAAAATCTAATCTGAAATCCATAGAAACTCTGAGGAAGTACTTCATTATTGGTAGCTTAAGCCGCGTAGCACTGGACGATTATCCTACATCCGATCCAAAGTATACGATACCAAAAGGAATGATGGTGTTTATTCCTGCTGATGCAATTCATCGTGATCCAGAGATTTACCCCGATCCGGAGAAATTCGACCCGGAACGGTTTAGTCCAGAGGAAATTCAAAAACGTCACCCGATGACTTGGCTACCATTTGGAGATGGGCCAAGGAATTGCATAGGTTTACGGTTCGGAAAGATGCAGACGTACATTGGTCTTGCCATGCTACTGAAGAAGTACAAGTTCCATTTTTGCGAGAAGACGCCAAATCCTTTGGAGTATGATGCTACAAACTCGGTTTTAGCAACTAAAGGTGGTATTTATTTGCGGGTGGAACGTTTGGAGTGATGGCTTTTAAAATAAAACATAATAATGTAATAACCTCGAAATGTTTTGTTTGTTTTTAAGAAGCGCCTGTCAATTGGAATATGGATATCCTTACAGAAAAAAACGGTGGAATTGGAAGGAAGTATAAGGAAGAAGAATGAATGGTATTCTCCATTGATAGTGTCTAAATCCACAGAAAACCGAATTCATGTAGTTTTAGTATTCGTCTACAATTCGCAGTATTTTTTCCGCGATCGTATTTAAATATATTTTTGTTTACTATTCTATAATATGAAAGCACTTAAATGGTCAGTTTTTGTGAGCCTTATCTGAAGAACTGAGAGTTTTTGAAAAGCTTTCTCATGAAGCAGTAATACTCTTGGATGTTTCTCAGACGCTCGCAAGAGGAGACAAATGTATGGCTTTTTTCTACGATTCGAACCTTGAACCCCTGGTAGTCCAACTCACTTAACACTGCGACACAGCACAAGTATTAGAAGAGCTTCTTTTTTAATAATCAATTTGGCAAACCAATTTCCATTTCGTTCTCAAATTTTATGATCTGTCAAACATTTAACCCATCAATTAGGTTTATTAAAACTCTCTTTACTCTCTTTATTAGCCATTTCCGATGAAACAAATGGAACAGGTGGTTTTTAACAGAACTTTACGAGCATAAAAGCAACGAATCACTGTAATGATGTACATTATATTCGTAATTAAAAGTATAATAGGGATATGCAGGGATAGGGATAATAGGGATTTATTTTATTACATTTTTACTGTGGTTTAACAACGTGTAAAAGCAAGGAATAGACATTTCTTTTAATGATCTTCCTGTGGGTTAAAAGAAGGCAAATTCGTGCAATTAAAAGTGGCTTCTACCGTCCGATACGAATGCTTCTTGCAAACTGTCAAATTTAATTCACACTCCACAGATGTAGAACGCAATTCACGGCCAAAACATTCGCGAGAGTTTAACCTCACAATTCTTTTTTTCTTTGGTAAATGACATTTGGAATTCGCAGATTGAAGTCACTTGATAAAAAAGTAAGTAGCTGCGAATGAAATGTCAAAAGTTGCGAGTATTCGTTTGTTCGTATTCGCAATACGCTGAGCTGTGAACGGACCTTATAGTTATAGTCATTGCGATTTGAATCAGTGCGGGAACAGACCTATTAGACCAGGCATGTCAAAGATACGGCCCGCGGGCTACGACATGTATGCCATTATGTAGGGAATATAACATCATTCAAATGCCCCCCGCGGCTTATGTAGGCTTTGAGAGCAGTGGTGGTTTGTGGTTTATTGGCATAGACCTGCGACTTAAGAAAACTGCACAAGAAGAAGTCTTACGGAGTCAAATCACATGATTTCGGTCGCCTCCGCGTGAGCTCATGCAAAATGTCCATTGTGGCACGGGCTGTGTGGTACTTAGCGCCGTCCTTTTGAACCCGCGTGTCGTCAGTGTCCATACCATTCTATTGGGGCCAAAAGGAATTGATTATCATCGACCGATAGCGATGGCCTGGCCAAATTCGTTCTCAAAGGATTATGGACGGTTAATGTCGACAGCAAAAAGTGGATCTCGTGTAGATAATTATCGTCCAAATTCGGCAATTTTGCTTATTAAAGAGCCCATTTATCCAGAAATGGGTCTCGTCGTTGAATGTGATTTTTCTATGAAATGCCCGAACAGAAGCCCCACTTCCATAAAACAATTTAATCATATGCACATGTTGTTGAACGCTATAAATCCTCATGTATTTGGCAAGACAGATTAAATTAAAAATACAGTCAATGGGCCCAGTTCCGCATTCTAGGCACTAGGTAGTCAAACGCTTCTGATTCGTCTAGTTCAGTTTTGCGACGGAATTTTAGACTGGCAGTGAGGCGGAGGCCCCAGCCCATCTCTTTCTCCTCCTGCTTCTCTTTGTCGGGTGTTGCCATGTGTAAAAGTGCTTAAATCATTTTCGCAGATATTTAAAACAAGCTGAATTCCAAAACGTCAAAAAAATGTGCATTGTGAATGCAGACTGCTTTTGTGATGCGAGGTTATGATGCATTTGCGGTGCATTTTTGACGTTTTGGAACGATTCTTATGATACCGAAAATGTATATACCATCGTACTATAATCAACTCTTTTGAACATCTATTATGTCCAACAGATTATTAACAAGCATAGTTTTTAACAACTTAATAAACAATGTTGGCTCATACAATGCCCAACACGTTTAAGTCATTTGCATCATAATCATTCACAATACTCTGTTTGCTTTTATTTTCGCAGTTGATGCATTCACAATGAGTTTTGAAAATGTATGCATTGCATCATAGAATGCAGTAATGCTGAAGTACTGCGTTTTGGAATTCAGCCCCATATTATAGGAGCAATAGCAATGCAGAATGAGGCACCAGCTAGCAGTCTACTATACCGCTTCAAATCACATAATGCATTCCCTTTTGATTTTTTTTTTGTTTTTATATTTTAGCATTACTTTTTTATTTATTACACTATTTTCTTGTTTATTATTATCATCATCATCATCATATATCTATATATATATATTCCAAAATGGTTCAATTGTTTGTTTAAACTTAGTTTTGTTGTTTTATTTTATTTATTTAATTTCCTATACGCGAAATATGTACGTGTGTGTCTCTCTGTGTGTTGTTAAATATTATATATTGGTTGGTATGTAGTAATTTCTGCTCTCTTGTTCTACTACTGTATGTATTTTTTTTTTATTTTAATTAATCATCGTAGCGAGAAAATTTCTTAGATTTTAATGGTTTTTTTTTTTTTTTTTTTCTTTATTTTTATTTATCTCAAAGGATATCTAAATTTTGTTCATTCTTAAAATTATCTGTTTATTTTTTTCTTTTATACTTGTATTTAAAAAAATTTCATTTATTTTTGTTTTTTTCTTTCTTTATCTTTTATAAAACAGGAAACATTGTTTTTTTTTTGTCTTACAATATTGGGTTTCTTTCTTTCTTTTTGTTTTTTTTTCTTTTCTTTGTTTATTTTCTATGAATTGAGTGGAAAATCCATTTGCAATGAACACAATTTTAAAGGAAAAACACAAAATTAAAAAGAAAATAGTATTAATTGCATTAAAATTAGTAATTTTTTTATAAAATTTATTGTTTCGTTTATTTCTTGTTGTAAAAAAAAAAAAAGAAGTTCTAACAATTACAAAAAAGAGGAAGCAGATAGGCGCTCATGTGCCTAGTCTAACTTGCTCTTTCTCTCTAGATGTGTGTCATCTCTGGTTATGTAAAAAAAGAACAAAATTCTTTTATAAAAAAAATAAAAACTAAAGAATTGTTTTTTTTCTTTTGTTTATTTTTTTGTTTAATGTATATAATTATTCTTCTTTATATATATAGTTTAACAATTGTTTTATTACATATTTTTTTTCTTTTTTAATTTTAATTTCAGTTTCTCGTTTTTATGTTTCATTATTTTAGAGTTGTTTGTTTTCTTTCGTTTTTTTTTGTTTTGTTTTAATTTAAAAAAAGAAAAAATCCTTTTTATATATTTTTCTGAAGATTTTTTTATTTATTTGTAGTTTTTTTTTTTTTTTTTAATTTATTAATTATAATAACTGTTATAATTATAATAATAATAATGATGGGTTCTCATATTTTTTGTTTGTTTATATTTTTTCTTATTTTGAATTGAATATGCGTTTGTTTTTCTTTTTTTTTTTTACGATTTACTGTAAGATTTTGAACGAAAAAAAAAGAGGACAAAATATTTATTTTTCTTTTTTTTTTTTTCTTTATTAAAACAATAGTTAGTAATTACAATTTTGCGTATAAAGAATAAGAGAAAGGAGGAAAAACGGTATATAATGAAGAAGAGAAAAAAACACACAAGTATAAATGGAACAAGGAGGACGCAATGAACAAAAAAAAATCGAATTTGAAGGAGAAAACAATACTGCATCTCTCTCTTTCGTGTGTGTGTGTGCATATGATGGACATGAACCAAGCTTGAACAACGCCATCTACAGCGAATGGTGAAAAAAAAAAAAAAAAACAAATAAGAAATAAAAGTATAAAAGTTCGCACGCGGAGAAATAAATACGAATTCGAACCGAAACGGGTGAGAATGGAAACTAAATAGAAAAATGTACAATAGACTGTTTCTAGTAAATTTTTTCTGGTTTTTTATTCCCGGTTTTTTCTTAATAAACTTTCAAATTTTAAGTTTTTTTTTTTTCTTTTTCTTGTAGTAAATAATAGTATTTATATATAGCTTATGTAATTTTTTTTTTGTTGTTTTCTAATTTCCTTCGAAGCTGTTGTTTGGATTAGGTTCTCATATGTGGGCGACAAAAGGTGTTGGTGGTGGTGGTGGTGGTGTGCTTCTTCTTGCCCTACACTAACTGCTACAACTACTAAAAGCATTTGGTTTTTGTCTTTTAGTAGATGTAGCACTACTATCATTATCATCATTTTGTTCCATTATTGTAGTACTATTAACTTGGTTGTTCTCCTTCTCGTTCTTCTTCTTTTGCTCCTCCTGCTCTGTTGGTAGTGTTACTGCTTCTGCTTCTTCGTTTTGTTTAACTTCAACTCTAACCACACCTACTGCTACACTCTGTTGTTCCCCATCTGATGATCTCTCCTATTGTTGGCTACTCGTTTTCGATGATGAATTATGCAAATTCATTTGTCCATTAACGATTGGCAAAAAGTATGGATGTGCCATAGCTTCGCGAGCTGTCAGTCGCTCAACATGATCATAACGCAGCAATTTATCAAGAAAGTCCAATGCTTCCGGCGATACCAAATGCTGATTATCCGAATGCACAAAACGTTCCCATCGCTTGCGTGAATGCCTCTGCAAGATGTCGTGGAAACGCGGATCCAACTCAATATTATATTTATCTAGATAGGCATAAAGTTCCTCGGTACCCAGTACCCTGGCTATACGCACTAACTGATCGTAATTATCGTGACCATGGAAGAATGGCTCCTTGCGGAATATCATCGATGCAAGCATACAACCCAGCGACCACATGTCCAGCGAATAGTCATACATTTGATAGTCCACAAGCAGTTCGGGACCTTTGAAATATCGTGATGCAACACGTACATTATACTCTTGTCCCGGATGATAGAATTCCGCTAGACCCCAATCGATTAAACGCAATTTACGATTCTCATGATCGATCATCACATTGTGTGGCTTCACATCCCGATGCATGATGCCCATGCTGTGACAATAATCGAGCGCTTTCAATAATTCAAATAGATAAAAGCGTATCTCATAATCGGTCAATGTTTGATACAGTTGCTTAAAATCTGTATTATTGACATGTTCGAAGATAAGTGCTGGCGTACGTGAAACGGGATCCTTAACGACGGCCAATAGAGTTATTATATTGGTGCCACCACGTAGATTTTCCAAAATTTTAATTTCACGCTTGATTTTCTTCTTTTTCACGGGCTTAAGAATTTTCACCACACACTTTTCATTGTTTGTTATGTTAATAGCTTCGAAGACTTCACTGTATTTGCCACGGCCCAATTTGCGTACCAATTGATAGTCATCCTGGTTGGCCCAGTCGACGACGTAATTCTCATAGTCCCAGTATTCGTCCGGTTTGTGTGCATTCACATCCGTGTAGACGCGTGCAGCGCTCGGTAATGTCATCGCTTCTAATGAATCGAGACTGGTACTACGATGATTTCGGGGGGTGATTGTGGGGATGTTGATTACTTTATCGTGCAGATTCAGAGTAGGCAATATTTGTTTAAATTTTTCTTGTTTAGCTTTAATGATGGCTCGCTTCTCTAGAGCCGCTGATGTACTAGAAGTACTGTCTTCAGCGTTTTCCGCTTCAAAGTCCTGCCAACCGAGATCGAATGCTTTGAAATAACCTCTGCAAATAAAAGAGAAAGAGTTTTGTTGTTAATAAAACAGAAGAAAATGTTTACTTTTTGTTTAAAAATGTGAAGGAGACGACCTCAGAGACGTCTCTACTGCCTATAGATGCACACAAATCGATGCAATAGTAGTTTCTACTGACAGAATATTATGAAAGCGCGTCTTTTCGTTTTACTCTAAATCCCTGGGGACAGTTTTCATGTGTGACCCTGACACACGAAGAAGCGTAAACATTATTGATCAGTTTGTGTGCTAAAATTACACCAAAATCGAACCAATAAATACGAATAAGACGGAAGACAACAGCAAAGCGAAATTAACGAGTGGAGAACACATCAATTCACGCTAACACGCGAGTTCTCTTTTCCTAAAAATGTGAGTCATAGTCGCATATTATGTGCTGAAAAGTACAACGACATAGTAAGGTTCCTGGAATTATCTCTGACATGCAAATTGATGTGCTGATAGGTTCCTCAATTTTCTGAGACACAATATATCTTCTTGTATGTTCCGCGAGTGCAAAGAGGCGGACACAAAATATATTTTTTTTATAAATCGGAGCCGTCAATGGAGCTTTTGGGGTGTAAACGTTTTTTTGGAGACAATTTAACTGATGTCAGTACTCATTTCACTCAGTTTAAACCAACCTGGTGTGAACTGAGGCGATCTGTGATCTATGATAAGGACCGGGGCGACCGTATTAAGCTGGCGTATATTCCAGCCTACTGTTTAACCCTGAATATTGCTGCTGTGGCTGCAGATGTCCAAGAGTTTGAAAGGCTTGAAGATGTATCTCTTGAGCAGCAAACTCCGCATCAGCTGTCTGTAGATAAGCAAGCCAATCGAGGGCAGATTACAGACAAGCCCTACTAAGCATCAACCGCAATAGAGATGAATGACAAATACTTGAAGCAAAATTAGTGCTGAAACTTTGCGTTTGATGCTCGAAAAGCCACTATTGGTACATCTTCTAGAACTCTGTTTCATTCAATGAATAACTAGCCCAATCGAGGGTGCTCTGGGACTTATACGCCCAACTGAACCCTGAGCAACTTTTTGATTCTCACAAATTAACAACTATGTATGTATGTACTTCCAACTGGACAATACAATGGCATACACAATATGAGTGACTGTGGGCACTCTACAGGAAGGATATCCCGACTGCGATTTGCAGTGGTCGGCCAACACCTATACCTTTAGCAGAAGTGAAGCGTAGCCTACAACGTAAAACAAGAACCACCCTAAGTTAACTACGCTTAGGATGGAGCCAAAAGAACGAGGTTAGGTTAGTTTTGTAGGGTTGTGAGATTACCATAACATACTAGTCGTTTTAAAGACCGTATCATGATCCTTGGGGGAACTTTAATTGCTGAAAATATTGTCCATGTTGTTTCCCGACACAATTCTATAGTTCGAAGAACCCAAAGAACGAAATACAAAAGGAATATGGCATAATCGTATTCCAAAACACAGGCAAGACTTCCTCAAAAAACAAAACTCATTGGAATTGAATTAAAGACTGTGGCACACATGTTTGATGCCCAACAAAACACAAGTCACAACCCAATCCAAGGATTTATTAGACAAAGAATAACCAAAACAAGGAAAATCTCTGTGTCTCTATTCAGCGAAAAATTTATCTCCCTTACGTAAAAATAAAACTAGCCTACCCCTAACTATAGTCTGTCCAACATAAATTGTCAGTACACGTCTTATGGGAGAGATCAGTAGCGTGTCATATTTTTGCACCATACTTAATTGAGAGGAACCCCGCATAAAATGTGTATACCCGCCTGTGAATATCCATTTGGTGTGCGCTGATTGGCTGCTGCATTTCAACCCCTATTTATTTTCATGTGCATTCAGAGTTACCAGTGTCCGTTTTGTAACTCGTTCAGTTTTTTTTCCTTGGGTTTCTATTAAGGAGCTTTTGGTTTTAGAGCTTTGAAAAAAGTTCTTTTTTGATAAGTGTTACCATCATGTTTTGATCTGATATATTATTTCTTTTAATGTGTTGAAAATACGTTAAAATGCAGTTACAAAATTGTAAGATGTTTTCTATTCTAAAATGTTTTACTGTTTTGCACTTTGTTGGTACGCATACATTTTTTTTTCTTTTTGGGTTCAATTTTCAGTACGTTGAAAAATACCTACATAAAATACGCAATTGGTAAAATAGGACGTTTATTTTGTACTTGCAAGCAATGCAGTGAGTGAATAATTTAAATTTCTTCAGCATTGTTCTACATAATTTGTTTCCATTATAGGAAAATTAATTGACAATTTTTGCATTTCAATGGATAAAAAATTGGACCTTTGCCGATTCGCCTCTCATGAATCAAAAAAAAAAAAGTCTTTGATAATGCCGCCAGTGTATATACATAAACTCGGCCAAAAATATTTTTGACCAACATTGTTAGAATATTTTAAACAATAAAATATTACAGAAGCAGGTCAATTTGGTCATCTTATATCCTTGCTCTCATCTGTACATAACTTTTATTGCTTTATTGCAGGAAGTGATTTTTAATTGTCGAGATTTTTCAAGACTGGGTTTTTTTGTATTTTATCTTATTTCCATGTATGACTTAAGAATTAATTGCTTTATTATAGGATGTACGACATTTAGTTCCGTTCTCGTATAAAAACATAATACAGGGAGGATAGTCTTTGAGTTCTTATTTCGTTGCCAAAAATAGATACAGTTTTTTTTCGATCCCTGGGTGTTAAGACGGGTAGTTTTTTAAGAACTGTTTTCAAATTGTTTTTTAAAGAAGTATTGTGCAATTTATATTTTTAAGTCGTGAATTTTGTGCTCAGTAGTAATAAATGGCTTCCAAATCATCCAAAGACTTAAGTGCGGAAAAAAAAAGAAATTGTTGACGCGTCAATAAAAATTCATGAAAATTTAAAAAAATAAAACAGAAGCTGTGAAGCAAGTAGCTGATATTTTTTCTGTGGCTGAACGAACTGTGTATAGAGTTCTAAATGAAAAAAAGTACCAAAGGCCACAACTCGCCACCGAAAAAGAAAAACCAAACTGGTCTCAAATGTAAGGTAGATGATTTCGATAAGTGTGCCATCAGGCAAATTGTTCATCAGTTCTTTTCAAAAAACGAACTTCCGACCCTGGATAAAATACTGAAAAAGATAAATTTGTTTTATATTTGATTAATAAAACAAATTAAATGAAAATTTCAATCTAAAAAAACAGGACGGTAACCCTACATAATATTCTTTCACATTTTTCCTGGTTTGAAATGATACTGCGGCAACCCTGTAAGAGCTTTTGTTAGAGTAGCACCTTACGGAAAACAAACGAGTGCGAATGAGAGACAAACATCCCTATCTTCCCTGTACTGACAATTTATGTTGGACAGACTATAGTACAAAAGATCAATACATATGTACAGTCATATGTACAACCAAATATGTACAAGCAATGAATTTGTTAATGAGATTATTCTACAAAAAGAAAAAATATGTTGGGGTAGGTTGCAGGTAGATATTTATTTATATTTCCGTAGGCTATTTCCACTTTTTCTTCCAGGTAACAGCCTTTTATCGGTAACTGCATATATAGAAAACAATGCGTTGCGTGTAAAGCAAAGTTAATAGGTACGGTAAAGGCACTATTGGTCGGCCACTTTCAACGATTTGCTTCATGTAATAGAAGAAATGTTAGACGTTTTTCTTGAGATGAAGATTTAAGCAAGGAAGAAGGAAAAGAAGAAGAAGGAGGAGGGAGGGCTTTATACAGCAGTTGTATGCCAGGCGTAGTATGAGGGAAAATTAAATGGAGATAAGGATGCTTCACATGCTAGCTGTAATTCTTAGCTTGATAGAATAAGAAGTTCAAAGATTCGAGGAAGGCTTCATGTCAAATAAAGCAAGCAAGATAGAGTACAAACTGACGAGAGATTCTTCGACCGGAAAGCCAATAAATTCCTAAAGAAAGACAGGACTAAAAAGAGTAGACCTGAAAATAGACTTAAACTCAGCAGATTCTAATGAGAGAGACCTTCGCTATAACACAATAAAAGTTCCATAAAACGTAGCAAGTCAAACCCAATAACTTCAAAGCAAAAGCACACAAGGAATACATATATCCGGAGCTCCACTTGCCGTTGAATTCACTTCCTTTTTCCCAATGCCGATGATGAAAGTACTACTCCTGCTAGAATGTACAACAACCCATGGAAAAATGCGAAGCTATAGTCATGAGTTTGTCTCTATTTTAGAACCCATGCCAACGATAACATGCAAAGCGTATAATCGATGTTGATTGCGAAGGAAACAGAAGCGAATCTCTTTTTGAAGTCAGCTTGAGATAGGGAACAACAGCGCCTGTCACAAGATACTCGGTTGATTCCCTGAATTATCTGAACCATTGGCTTTGCTTCAGCGTTCCCATGACATTAATACTTTTCAATGTTTGTCCGACTGTGTGCTCTCACGCCATATTTGTCTACCACATATGTACATATGTACTAACACAAAAGCCGATTTGTTATTCGTACAACCATTTTGGGAAAGAGTGGAGGTTGTATTTGTTAAGCCGACTCAATTTGATTCTTAACTGAAAATTCTATTCTTCACAGGACTCTTTTTAAACTTTTCTTAGTAACAGCACAAGCCAAAGTAATATTTCCGACAACTAGACCTATATTTTGAACAATAAACCAGATGACTAGAAGACCTTTTTTTAAATCAGGAAATTGTCCTTTAATATGTTAAGAGAAAGAACCAATCGTAGCAGCAGCTCTATGTATGCGTGTAAATGCAACCCAAGCCGAACCCGATAACAAAATGAAGGCACACCTTCGAGCTAAAAACACACAACCAACAAGAAAACGTTTTTAATATTAACAAAACAACAAAAATAATATCTTAAATTGAATAAAAAACGTACGATAAGGGTCCTAGTTCCAATCTAGCAAGAAGCGCCGCGCGATATCTTAGAAACGGTTTAATACTCATTGTTCTTGATGATTTCTATCGTTAAATTCACAAGACTGATCAAAACTATTGGGGTAGGCACACCCACAGTAAATATGACTTATTGTGCAGACAAAGAAAAGAAGCAAGAAATAATTGTCACAACCGATCACGAACACAAATGAAGTAAAAATGAATTGCTCCGCTTGGGTGCCGCCTTCAATTGAAATGCTATGTTCGAAAATACGATTATGTATTTCGAAAATAAAATAAATAAGAGACCGGTTCGATACGAACATGTTCGAGATGGTGGTGGGGGATGATTGCAAGGATCAAGGCAACATATGCAGCTAAGTGTGTTGCTAAACATTTTTCGTTTGCTTTTGTCTTGGGCCACAAGCACTTGGTTTGATTTCGTATATTTTGTGTGTGCGCCAGTAAAAAGGCATCATTCTTACAGGAAATCGTTCTCTTGAAAAGTTTGATGCATCTTTGCAAGTGGCAGCGGTGTAAGTTTGAGATCTCATCGTCTTATTGTGCGGTTCAGGCTCAAACCTAACCTTTAGTTCGGCTTCGTATGTCAGGGATTGACCAAAGTCTCAAAACAATGAGGTAAAATTCCAAAACTGAGACTAGAATCTGAGTTTACTTCAGTGTCGAATGGTTCTAGGCCAATTTCTTCTGATGATATCCATCTCATGAACAAGGAATGCACATTCGTACTTGAGCTAGGCTTATCGAATCACGCCTGGGCTTTGTCCGAGCGCGTTTACATTTTCTATATTCGCAATAAATGGAGCGATTAGCTCGTGCCCAACTTTTTAACATTGTTTCTCCTCTAGATATTCCAAAATCAGTTTCATCCGAAAGGTCTAATCTTTCCATTTAGTATCGATTGCATTTGATAACTTCCAATTGCTTCTGATGAACTTATTCAGAAAGTCCATGTGTTTGTTCGAACTTCAAGAGCGCAATACAGTTCTTAACGTTTTTTATCGAAGAATTCGAAGAACTGTATCAACCGAAGGGGCTAGTTGAATACGAAGCGCGACTGATAAGATACTTAGCGATGACTAAGCATATCACATCGTTCGTTTAGTAATTATTTTTAGTGGTATAGAAATGCCACCATGCCAGGCGAAATCTAACGATTTTTAAGCCATTTGCTCTTTAGGATTTTGGGTATATACCATAGTAACAAAGGCAGACCCCACAGGCCGACGAGTAGGGACACGGTGAAGTAAAGAGAGCTCAAGCCGTTGGACAGGAAACGACAACTCTTATTCCTTTTTTTTCCTTTCAAAGTAGTAACAAAGCCAGAGGTTTACAGATGAGAACGAAATAAAGGCGGACGTAGATTCCTTCTAAAAGAAAACAATCCATTTTCGTTGATATTAAGGCCTCACGCGGCGACATCAGTTCCTCTCAATCAACTCTGGGAATTGGTCGTGTACCTTTCTTCTAGAGACTCTTCCGTAGAAGAAGTATATCGCCCGTAGCAGTGGAAAAAAATACTCTCTGAACTCTTCTGAACAAGTTAATATCTTTGTAGAGGCCATTTTGTTCAGCGTTATATCTTCCTCGCCACACACCGTCTATGGAGACGAGATCAAAGAACTTGCGAAGAACTTTTCTCTCAAAATAACCAAGAGCATCCCCATACGATTTTGTCAAGGTCCATGCAGGAGGACTGGGATGATTGATGTCTTATAAAGAGTTACCTTAGTAGTTCGAGATAAGGCTTTGTTACACAATTGCATACTTAGCCCATAGAAGCAGTAGAAATTAATGTTAGCTCTTCAAAATGTTGCGGCACCTGAACGGCAACCTTATACAGGCAGAACCTATAGTAGGAACTCACCTATCAGAGGAAGCGTGTGCACAAGATGACGAAATAAGGTTGCTCTAATATTAAAGGAAGCCATTGAGCGACTACACCGTCCCATAACTCCTGTTTAACAGGAACGCATACGCTCTAAGACTATCTGGAAGGGTAATATGCGATCTGAAAAAGAATCTGACCGCTCCAAAGTGCGTAGTGGTGTGTTCTCATGTTTTAAACTCACAAATTTCCGTCTGCCGAACCACCTTACAAATTTTTACGCGTAAATCATGGCGATGAAGAAGAACTTGTCGTCGATAGTCAATCGGAATTTTTGTTTGAAGTCCGGGACACATGACAGTTCCAGGAAATTGTTAATTCAAATCATTTTTAGTTGTCAGACTGTACCACATCGCTTATTAACCAACAGGTCTGGTCCAAGCTGGAATACAGACGCTGTTAGTGCCTTCCAATAATCACTCATTAGTGCAATCTTGGGTGTTTACCCCCCGGGCTATTCCTCCTCTCTAACAAAAGTTGAATGGTCGAGAAGGAGACTTTACTTCGCCGTCTTTGTACCGCTCTATTGTCAGGCATATCCCCATGGACAACTACAAATATACATCTCGAGAGTATTTCTTCGGTAACCTTGGCGATATAACGAGCATTAACTTAGGTCGCCTTCAGCGCTTCACGCGACAGGTTCAACAGGTATTCTGATATAGTAGTCTTGAGTGACGAGCGAACACACCACTACACCATTGCTACCTTACTCGACCTCAGTTCATCGTTCCTTCGAAGGCAGCTTCTACAAAACTTGCTTCTACTTATATGTCTTAATGCAAAAGCGCCCAACGGTGGAACTATCTCTTGGTCATTAACAATGCTTCCATTGTATTAGAAAGTTCTACTATCGCTCCGTGGATAGCATGCAGGCCAAGAATCAACTTTAAGTCAGTAGATCTCTTCTAAATGATAAGAGTTTTGTGAGCAGCTTACTCTCAATATTCATTTTGTAAGCGTTTGCACAAAATCATATTCCTAACGAAAATATGTACATAAGTAAGTAGAACCACCAGCGCGAAGCACACATGGCCGCAACAACTACACAATTCCAATTCGATTCTAATAATACTTTGTGCACT
Source organism: Chalcosyrphus nemorum (assembly GCA_949716465.1). Taxonomy (NCBI): domain Eukaryota; kingdom Metazoa; phylum Arthropoda; class Insecta; order Diptera; family Syrphidae; genus Chalcosyrphus; species Chalcosyrphus nemorum. The sequence goes on from OX454333.1 coordinate 27,329,635, forward strand.
TACAGAGGAGCTCTTAGTAACAAGAAACAAAATGTACAACTTCCCCACCCTTTGGGTTGTTGATACACTACATTAGGTTAACTTTCTTCCAAATGAGACATCATTTTGGAGAATTTTCAAACACATCCCATTAAATCGTTCAAAACCGAAACTCCAACCAAGTCAACCGATAAATCACACTCAAACTCTCCGCGTTTATTCGCGCGGTGACTCAATGAAAATCTATTCAATTATTTACACATAACTGACAGGCAATTGCTTCTGATTAATTGAGAATGAATGAACTATTATTGGTGTGCGTGTTGTTTCTCGTGAAATCTCTCTTAAAAATTTCCTCAAATAAACCTCAAATAAACAATAAACAAAACGACGTACATTTCTGGCTAGAAAGTGTTACATAAAAGACTTTTTGTTGTTGCTGTTCTGTTAGAAACAAATTCAATTGAAACGCCTCTGCTTGGAAGAAGCCAACTCTCCACATTCGAAGTTCACTGAAGCCGAACAAGAAAACGCATTCTCTGTTGCGCTGATACGCTGATACGCACAAGTGATTACCTGACATCCAACTTCTTTTTTTTTTTATTGAACAAGTGCATTCTTTCTTTCTGGGTTTGGTTCGAGAAAAGAAAAAAAACTTTATCAAGAGACGATCATTTGTCATATGTATGAACGAGTAAGGGTGTGGTGAACAGGGTGTCTAGGGGGAGGAGGAGGATATTCGTTATAATTTACTCACGCACCAATGCAACTAAGTGCAAGCAGTCAATTTTTGGATTGAAAGGAAAGATAGAACTGCGTCTCCATGGACGGCATGCTATTGGAGAGAAAGGTTGAATGGTTTGAATGTATACGAGGTAATTTTAGTGCGAATTGCTAACTGGAGCCGCTAAGTGGACAGTGCATCAAATTACAGAGATTGCGGACCAATACTGATGAGAACTGTACCGCTTGCACCATAATTGATGTTGTCCCAGGACGCAGCCTTATAAATGGTTCCTGAGGGGCAGCTCAAGTGCGCTAAACACGTTTTAAACAACTGTTAGCTCCTGTTAGCTGTTTAACTGTTTCTGCTCTTTGTCTTAAGAAGTTAGAAGTGTTAAAGGGAGTCCAATAGACTACCAAGCAAGATAATTTGTTCGTGAAAGCAAGTGAAGTTCTCTACCGAACCATTGAATAAAAACTTAAGCCGTTGACTCATATTCGATGTAATGCCCTCAAAATATGCCCCAGTAGTTCAACAAATCGTATGCGTGTGCGGTTATTCTTCGCAGTTGAAAGCTCAGTAAGCCCTGGCTAAGTTGAAGTTCAAGAAGCAAGGTGCTCGCAGATTCACCGCTGACGCGTTCAGTAGACGATATTTTGGCGGCATCTATCGGTTTAGGTGCAAATTCCTTTCTTTTTGCTCATGTTGCATGAACATTGATGTGAACATTACTACAGTCATTTATATGTGCCTGCAAATGAAAATACAGGATACTTTAGGAGTTTAATACTGGACTAGGAACGTTTGCATCTTGTCCGTGCAAATGCCTTTGTAACATATCACTGAGAATGCTCACCAGAAGGTTGATCTTGAAGATGTCAAACGACAGTGAGGGTGGACCGGAGAATGAGGAATATCAAAGCAATGAATACAAACAAGTTGGGAGAAGGGTAGTCGAGCAAAGCGTTAACAAAAGAGCAAAGCGAAAATATTAAACATCTTTGAATTGTCCCCTATCATCGCTTTGATTTCTCACTAGACGTCGTCATGGAGTTTACCTTCATTTGGAAATTTAACGCGATCTTCACGTAACCGAATGTTGGTATCCACTGTGGACCGTATGAATTCGTTTCCTCGTGCTAGGAAATGCCACATATTTAATGAAGAGTTTTCAATGAAGTCCCACGATCCATTCTTATTCACAAAAGAAATTCATAATTTTTGAATGAACTCTTGCTTATTTGCTTATACTATGCTCTTCGCTCTTTGCTCCTTATTCTGGCTAGCCTTCACCTGTGTGTCCTCTGAGGAGTTTTGCTCTGTTTGTACACTTAAAGGTAGAAATCAAGCCTGTAGAAGAGAATATCCGTTTGTATCTTCTGTGGAAACTACAGACATCTAGCAACCGCTTTTGTAATATGTATATAAAATTTACAAACATCGACAAGCGTTCGAGGAATTGATGTGAACTAAATCCATTCTGACATCACTAACTCTTGACTTCAACTAAACGATGATTAGCTTCTATACATATGCTAGAGTGGAGCTCTGTAGACATTCGACATTCAATGGGACTGCAGGACTAGTTAGCCCCGTCGCTGATACGTCAGGAAGTAAGCCAATTCAAGGCTGCTGTCATCATCACAAATGAGAGAGAAGATCTTTAATAACAAGGAACTCGCTCCGAGCAAAGACTTTTGCTGGGCTGCACCGGCAATACAATAAAGTCTTATGCCTTAAGAAACACTTAATTATAGAATGCTTCGTCGCCAGATTCTAATTATTAAAAGTATCCTTTACCATTTTATATCACAAAAACGCTTCTCAGGAGTGGAACTCTTAGCTAACTCGTACCTTAGCTCTTCAATAAGAAGCCGATTCCCAGCTTAGACCCCACTCTACACGCAATTCGACTGTTTACCCTTCTAGAGGTTGTCTTATTGGAAAGCACTGTCGTTAACTCACAGTTGAATGTCACCCCCACTTTTTTAATTGAAAAAATAAATTCAATAAAGTCCAACAGGAGAGAAAAACGAAGCAAAAGCAAAAACAACGTGGTGAAAGCGTAAAATGTCGCACAAATTGGTCGAGAATTTCTCGTCGTTTTGGACACTAAACAACAAAAAAAAATCTATTTGAATATGACACACAACCACAGCACCGAGGGCGACGAGCGAATAGTGAAACTTTTCCATTTTTTTTTTTAATTCATTTTGCTTACACATGTAAACGCGGCGGCACACGCAAGGTTTTTAATTTTTCCTTTTTTTTTTTTGTTTGGGAAGCAATCAAGACTTTTTTGGGAGATTTTCCCTCCCAAGAAAAACCAATCATAAATTGAAGAAGAATAGCAATTAGAATAGGAGACGATCAGAGAAAAAAATTCAATAAAAAAAAAGAAAAAAAATCGAAAGCGCAAATACTAACCTTAGATTTTGACGCTCTTCGAAATGTGGTGGTGTCGATGATTTTGATGGTCTGCTCCTCGTTTCAGTACGATTATGCCGTTTAGGATCAACTTTCGATGCACACAAACGCCTTTGCTGCTGGCAGAGTATCACCTTGCTGTTGGAACCTCTGTAAAAGGATGCAGCCGCCCAGAAGAACAATCTTTTTGTTTTCTTTTTGTTGCTACTGCTGCTGGTGGCCAAGAAATCATAAAATAATCCCTTGGTCGCGGTAAGAAGACTCAGGCCGCGGTACGATCCGCATCCATTAATAATGGCACCACCTCCTGGCCACTTGCGGATGATCTTACTCCCGATGATGATGGTAATGGTGTTGGTTGGTGTGTGGATCCTTCCCAGGTGCTACTTTCACTCCTCCTCGCCAAGTGCGATGGCAAAAATTAGGGTTTTTTTTCGCAAAAAAATTAACAAAAAAAAGAAATGTTTCTTTTTTTCGGAAAAAAAAATTAAATTCGCTTCAACCGCACACGGGAATGAAGAAAACTTTTTTTTTTTTTGTGTGTCGAGGTGGGCAAAAGAAAAAGGAAGAGAAAAGAGAAAAAAAAGAAGAGAGCAAGTAAGAATCGACGTCGGCCGACGAGTGGGAGAGAACTATACTTGCGTGTGCCGGCGTCCAGTTGGCTCGCTCTGGCGCGGGGATGTTTTGCTTTTGATCCAACGACAGTTAGAGAGGTACAACACTCTAGCCGTTTGAGTGACACTTCGAGCGCTGGTTAGAAAGAGACATTTAAAGCCAATCGTCCGACTTGCCAGAGAAATTTTCTTACGTTTTTGCGTCGTCCTCTTCTAGCGCAAAAGGGTTTCTCGCTCTCGCGCGTTTTCAATTGTGTGTGAAGTGTGACCAAGAATCGCGTAATTATTTTTTTTTTTATTTTTTTTCCTATTCCTTGGGCTTTTCTTCTTTTTTTTTTTTCGTTGGCTGGTCGGTGGACCGCAATGCGATTGGAATTTTTTTTTTTTTTTTAATTTTTTTTTCTATAGACACGGGTACATTACGATTGATGAACTCGAGATATTGGGCGAATTGTGAGCACACTTTTATGATTGCTGAATCGATAGAAAGGGGGAACGGTGTTTTTTCTGTTTTCTTTTGAAATATTTGTTTTATATTTTTAATTAATTAAAAGACTTCTTTTTGAATTGATATTTGAAAAAAAAAATCGCACGGAAGAAGCCAGGTTATGGAATCAAAGATGGCGACGACATTTGTGCACGAACACAAATGCCGGTGGCGTGTACGCATGAGAGAAATGAGTAGGTTTTTTGTAGTAGGTTAAGTGCTAGAATGCGAATTCGGTGATGTGAACGATGGTTAAGGGTTGGTCGCAGTGGCTGTGTTCGTACACAATGATGTGGAGCCGGGAAATTTAATGACATTTTAAATATATTTACTTTTATAATGAAGAAGCTTCTGGATTTAACTATTTGTCAGAATAAAGGCAAAATGTTAAGAGTGAAGAAGATGTGCAGAAACTAAGCTCGCTAACTTCTGGAGGAGTGTTAATGAAATTGGACATTCAGAACCAAAATTTGACAGCTTACACAAACAAAAAGGAAAGAAAACATTGGTAATTACAAAAATTAAGAATACGGTTTTATAAATATTTTAAATCTAATGATGCAAGGAAATAAATTACTATTTATTTCATCCATTTGTAAGATAGAATAATTCTAGTTTCTTTAGTTTGTTTTCGTTTTTATTCTTCCGCTTTTGGTAGGTTATGAAGTTTGCTTTAGTTCATTATGGGCTCCAACTAGAGCGGTTGGAAGAAATTGAGTAGGCTTTTCGTTCAGTTTGGAAAAAGATTTCTCCTACTGAAGTCCATTATGGTTGAACCTTTAGTTATAAGATGAGTCATAAGTTTTAATTATGAGAGTGAAATATTACACACTTTACTAAAAAGAAATACAGAAGAATTATTCGTTCATTATTTCTTAAAGCAAAAATTTAGAAAGTTACAAGCATTCTCTAATGGATGCCTCTAAAGCATATACAATTTGAGTGCCTGAGCATTGAAATCAATTACCTTTTTTCACGGTTTCTTTGCGAACGCTTGATCAATATCCGAGATGACATTTGCATCGGCACGCAGATTTGTTAAATGTGGCACTACCCAAGGTGGAGTAGTATCGTCTTATCTTCAGAAAATATAGAAAACAAACCTTCTGACCCTGCAAAATAAAACGCTAAATTCCTCTGGACTCTTAAGCAGACCATACACGATTAAATTGAGTCATCAATTTAGTCAAATCACAATGAAATCAACCCGTGTATGGCTTTGTCATTTGATCGGTTTGACGGTTGATGAAAAATTAAAAGATTTTGATTTTTCCAAGTTGGCTAGCAAGTCACTCAACTCAATTGAATCGTGTGTGGGCAAATCGGTCGACAAGCTGTCAAATTTCATTGTGAAATCGTCTGTATATCCGCTAGTTGTCCTTATACCCTATTCTGGGGGTATTACAATAAAGTATACATATTAATGATCAGTATCACTAGCCGATTTGATTGAGCCAAGTAAATATATTTGTGGAAAAATGAGCTGTGGAGGAAATGGAAACACAATGAATGATAGGGCTTCAGAATGATTGTAGCTCTTACATACTTTTTTTGACAGTATAAGCAGTTTTTCAATTCAGTTGATGTAGTGTGTGGCCAAGCAGCAATTCAGTTGACAACTCAGTTTACAAACAAGTTGAATTGTGTATGGGCTGCTTTAGAGACATTAAAAAAACTGTGCTTCGCATGCTGTCAGAATAGATTACACCATGTGGATTAGGAAAACCGGCAGTCTTTTCACTATGATACAGAACGTTTTTCAAATTACCTCTTACACTTTTAATGGTACCAGTCCTCTCTTCGCAAATAAAGCAAAGTATATATTTTTGAACAAGAAACTTATGTGAATTGCCGCCATTGTTAGACGAATCGAAATAGGCCCTATACTCATGTAAGCACCCTCAGTGTCGATAGTCTGTAAACTATGTACCTAATCAATCTGGCCAGCCTTCCATCTTGAATCAATACAATGTCATAAGCCAGCGATTGCTCTCCACCTAATTTTGAATCCCGAATACTTTGGGATGACTCTAGTTACCGACTCAGTTCAGTTTTGCACGGATCGGTAAAAAAAGCAGTGATATTTTCTGTAGCAAGCTTGAGTTAAGCATCTCCTCCCGCATCATTGACTATTGTAGAGTAATTCGGCAGAAAAATGCGCGGAGACTGGTTTGCTTTTAACTTATGTTTCCACCGAACCGAAATCTCGAGGTTTGGATGAACTTTTGCCGAAACGTCAGTAGCCCGTTCCCACCAAGTCGAAAGCATTTCGAAGGTTATTATGTATCCGTTTTTGAAGTGTTGGAAAAAAAAAACAAACAGCTGTCTATTCACTGTCACTATCAGTGTTGGGACTTGAGAGTGGTCAAATTGGGAAATCAAAAAGTGATCGATTTTTGAGACGCAGGTTTCAAGGAGCTTTCGCCGAAACCTCGATAATGTATGGCGAAACCTCTTAGGTTTGAGCAAATTTGACGAAACTTCGTGATCTCGTTTGGTGAAGACATGGAATTAGACTTTACTCTGCACTTCGCTGTTTTATACTTACTGCACTTTCCTTAGCACTATCGCTAAAAGAAAGCAGTCTTTCCGTATTCCCACTTTGATTTTACTTCAAATTACGTCTTATATCCTGAATAGAGCAAAGTTGGATCCCTACTATGTGGCACTACTCAGCACTGTCATATTTCAACGAAATATCAAAGTTAAAGACTGAGCGCACATCATCACATCACATTTGGGAAACGTGGCCGTATGCCATATAGTTTTTGTTTGGCTGTTACACGATGTAAACACCCTTTGCATTCCGTACGAAACGTGCGAAGAAAATCGCTCTCTACTTAGGAAGTGAACGAAAACTCGATGAAACTAAGCCATTGTGGGTGCAGTGTAAAAATTATGTGTATTCTCATGATTACGTACCTACAGAGCCTTAATTCAATTATAGTTGGGCCTTAAGTCTGATTGGCAGCCTCTACACATATGTATATTAGCAATTTGAAAAATCAATTAATAAATAAGAGTTTTTTTTTATTTCTAAAGATTTTTATTTTAGCATTCTTTTTTTGCCTAAACGCCCCAATCGAAGTGATTCGTTAGATCACGTTTTTCAATTCTTTTTTCCAGCTCCTTTCGTTCGTCTGCAATAATTTGTAACTCGCAACTGCGGTAAATTTTCGCGCAGTCACCATTACCCAGTCCAACAATAGCGGCTTTTAAACTCTCCAATATTGGATTGGCGGTTGTTGTATTCGATAAGGACATCTTTGATGACAACCAACTAACTCCCAAACTGTACAAAAAGAAACATAGCTTACATAACGTAACGTAAGCGAAATGCATTTTCAAACCTCCACATTGGTATCCAAACTTTTTGGCCGTTTTTCTGCTCGCGGGCGTATTTATTATTTTCGCACATTGCGTGGTAATGACATCGTCCATCGTCCTTAGGGATTAGTAGAACTGCATCAATTGAATGCAGGACTCGGCGGGATAGTTCATTCATCTTTTTGAAAAAAAAGGAAAAAAGAGTAAGATGTTCTCCTTGAGGTCATTCTTACCAACCATTTCCATTCGAAGGTTTCTAGGTGCGTTTCTTCTTTTTCTGCGAATCTCCTCAGTCGTACCATCGTTACCTTGTGCCATGTTACCATTGTCTGTCGCCTCCATTGGCATCATCATCATATTACTCGTGTCTTCCTTGTTCTAGAGCGGAACACAAGTAATTAATCAAGCAGAAGGATCAAACACTAGCTCTTACCATTGTTATGCACATGAGCACTTGTAGAATGAACATGCCAAACGATAGGAATGCCAATGTGGTGAGAGCTATGTCCAGGATGTCCTTCAGACCGATTTCTTTGATTTCTTGTGTCGGTTGTGGTTGGACGTGGTGAGCCGGTGGATGAGCCGGACCGTAGCTGTCGGGGTATGTGTTCTCGTGACCAGTTGGTGGGTAGTAGCCTTAAAGAGATTGAATTTTAGTTTTGAAATAAGCTAGGAACAGTAGTAGTACCATTTTTACTCCCAGCGGTCGGGTAGGGTTGTTGAAAGTGTTGAATGTTATTGGTTGCGTCGAACGGCAAGTGGTGACGAGATGGTGGCAGAGCTTGTGGGTAACTGGGAACCTGGAAGAGTAGATAATAGTTAGAGACATTGCAATGAACAAAATGCAGCCCTGCCAACTCCCAACAACAAACTACCGAGGACCTAAGGATAAATTCCCCACTAGCTATTAAATGCCTCATAGTGACGCAAGAACTAGGCGTAGAAGATGATGTGGGTTGGGTAGACGGAAGACCTACACTGCTACACACAGCAGATAGACTCTGTGGCCCCTTTAAAAGATTCCCACTTTCCGACTTCATTAGGAGCACTAGAGAGTATAACTTTTGGCTTAGAGCACATTTGCAGAGGAAGCCATAGTTTTAAGATACATCACAGGAGCAGTGGCTTTCTCGTGGCAGTTTCGATGGAACACAAACGAGTCTTTGATACTTTATTGATCCCAAATGTGTCTTTGTGGTTCGAAGCTTGAACTTCAGCCACGTTCACCAGTGGCTGAAGAGACTCTCAGAACTTATACATACCGGATCCATTGCTCCTCCGCTGTATGCATATCCAGTGATATCACCATCGTCAAAGTCTTCTTCTTCCATTCCCTCATCATCATTTTCAAGGCTCTTCCGCCGGCTGCTTGACTCACGTTGAAGAGGCTTGAAGTCACTTATTGCTGCTGCGTTATTCTTCTCCGAAAACTGCCGCTGGATATCTTCAAGAGTTGTCGTTCTGTAAGGTTGGAAAATATCAATTTTAACATCATAAATAGATCCTGAAATTTATGACTTCAAATGACTTAATTGACGTCAAATGGCTTTACATGTTTTTAACTTTAAATGGATCTAAGGACTTGGAATAGCTTAAAATCCACAGAATTTCCATCAAATGACTTTCAATGAGTCGAATCAAGTAAAAATATTTCCAGAAAAAGAATGTCTTGTAGATAAAGACTGCAAGAAACTTAAAATGAAGTCAAGTGACTTCAATTAAACAAAAGAAGCATTCATTGGAGTGGAGTTTGGTATAGTCATTGTGGCTCAATTGAAGACCGAGTCAAACGAATAAAAAAATACTCCTTTCTCATACTTACTTATCCAACCAACTGCGGTAGCTTGCCGAACCAGGATCCTCGAGCATTTCATTCGGAATAAATTTCCCCCTTCGATTATTGCCTTCGGCCTTTGTCTTATCCACCGTTGCATTTGGGGATGGTGTTCCAATTCGCCTTTCAATTGGTGCAACATCGTCCAAGGGAAACTCGTTAAGGATTTGCTTCGCCAGGAAGTTCGTTGCCAAATATTCGTTCATCATTTTTCTACACACCAAGGATCATTGAAATCAATTTGAATCCACTTGAAGGTCGGTGCCTTACCTGTGAAATCCCATAGTAGAAAAAGCAGTTGTAAAGTTGGAACTGCTATTATCCGCTTTGTAGAACTGTTCCCGGGTAAAGTTGGACGATCCTTTGATAAAGGATTCCAGTTCTAGTGCCAGCAAGTGCGCTGGCATATACTTTTCATCTAAAATATCGTTCACATCGAATTGAAAGGAGTCCATGGACGATCCATGGACGAGGAGGAACTCGCACAGGAGATATAGTGTGACTGTTATTGGAGACATCTTGTGTCTGTCCGCAAAGAAGCTTAGAATCAAACTGATCTTAGAACGAACAAACAAGTGACAATGACTTTACATTCGCACGCTCTGATGCACATGCAACTCATGTACGACCGCGTTTGCGGACTCATTAGAGGAAGTAATTTGTGCCGTGAGTGTTGCTGCAGCGTTGAGTTGTTTGTTCAGTAACCTATTTACTGTTGGAGATTCGTTGTCCTCTAAGACTCATCAGTTGGAATCATTTTCACGCTCTGATCGTAAGATTAACAAGAAAAAATCTAGTCAAACTGTCTCGAAAACATTTGATCGTTTTCACACTTCTTTGAATGGCAGGTTTACACTTTTCGTTTTCTGTTGATCAAACAAGCAAACAAGGGTCGTTAACTGTCAGCAGCACGATTCGAGAGACACACGATACAAGGGTAAATAGAGGAATTCCGAAATATGTATTGAAAATTTCAAAATGTATTTTCTTAGGCGAAAAACTCTTTTTAGTTTTGTGCTCTGCTGATGATCAGCTCTACACGATCGGTGTAAGTACGTTCGGCGGACAGAAAACAAAAATAAAACTATAATCGTCTGATGAATGGTAATTTTCATTTTGACACCTGAATGCTAAACGAATCATTAAACGGTCAAAAGGTGCGAAAATCGTTTAAACCAACAGCAGGGCAAGAGACACAGTCACAGTTAATGAGACGATCTGTGATGATCAGTTTATAATTGCGCGAAACTGAATTGTGTACTCAAGCAAATGGATACAAAATCAATAGAGTTGACTTAGGTTGGGTGAAACACTTAATTTTTACTTCAATCAAATTTGATTCATTTGATTTTAATACAAAACACTACAGGGGAGACGATCGAGAACTATCAACTTTGGACTATGGACTATGCAAATGGATAGAGAAGAAGAGACACAGGAAGAGGGAGTTGATATGACAATCCATGAAAGGAACCATCTGGAGCTTTTAACAAAACGAAGCAAACGTTTGATAGGATCACTTGTTAGATCACCAAGATCATCAAAGAATGAAGACCCTAAGTGGGGCTTCCTAATTGAAGACAGGTTACTCTTGCTCTTCGTGCTGCAACTTCAGCAAAAATCGTTTGAAAGTAGGCCCATATGCCTAGCCAAACAGATACTGTTCCGTAAGGACACCAATAATGATGCTCAGATCCGGACGACTCAGAACCAACAGTTCTTCCTAACATTTCTAGTCCAGGTTCAGGACAAATCTCTCTGGAGTTTGAGAATAAATTACTGCTCTCGCATTCTTAACGTCTTAATAGCATCCAATCCGATTGAGACGGTTGTGACAAGCTTGGGAATCTCTTCCGCATTACAGCTCCCTGGACCCAGCAGAGGTCAATGTTTCATGTGGTTGTGAACTAATCCAAAGATCTGATGGTTGCTTGATTGCCTGTGAAAATGATAATATCTCTTATCTTATGAAGCTCTTGACAGAGCTTCATTGATTGCCAGTATTTCCGCCTTAAACACGCTACAATGGCTGATGAGGCGGAAGGAGATGGTTAGGTTAAGCAACACCACCACACACGAAGGTGCACTCGTTTCCAAAGTTGAGGTATAGCTTCTGTGAAAAGGTAGTGGAGACTTTCATTTGCCTGCTGACGATATCTAGATGCAGTGGGTGAAAAATACTGCTTAGTGCTGCGGATGGGACAGTTCTAAGAGTTCCACTGATGCATAGAGAAGCAGGTCTTTGATAGAGACTAGTCTTCATACGGAGACACGCCATATAGACGTACATAGCCAGAGGGTGATATGAGGTTTTAAGCCCCATTTTCAACCTATCTCCCTTTTACAGGAGTATAAGGCAGTGCCTACTGGCTCTCTAGAATATTAGCCATCAAGTTGACTTGTTTCACTCCTACTACACATTGAGTGGCTCATCTAGAGATGTTCATTTTATGTGAATGTCTGGGAAGATGCCGGGGAATACTACTACAACGTCATGAGTCTTTTACTTTTGAGTGAACACTCGTTCTACTTCATTAGGTTTTCCCGTCTTATAATACTTTTGTTCTCTGCGTTAAGGTCAAGTCAATGGGCAGCTTCGTTAGCTTTTGTGAGTGCAATTTGGTCGAGTATGTTCGATAAGCCGATCGAATGTCTGGTGTTGATCAGAAGAAGTTTAGATCGATGTTAAGGCCAATGCCACACGAGCTCCTATTCCTGCGCTCCCATTTGATATACAGTATATGAGTATACAGCAAGCCAATACAGCTGTACACACGAGGGGGCGCGACCATTTGGGAGCTCGTGTGGTATTAGCCCAAGATCGCTACATACATCTCTCTATCGATACTTCTCAACCTTGCAGTAAGACTTTATCAAACGCGGGGATTTGATTATTTTCTCATTCATTAATCGGCGTTATAGCGGCAGTTCCTAACGCCACAGTAAAGCTCATCGTTCTCCACGAGGATAACGCATTCATTGCCAGCTCAACTCGTTCATTCAGTTTGTCCACTATCAACCAGTAGTTTATGCACTACTGCACGAGGATATGAATTTGTTTAAACTCATTTTTTTTTTTTTTGGATACTTTCCGCACGCATAACGAGTACAAAGCTCTGGATTTATAGACACAGATTCTGAGTCATCTCTAGCTGGTTCACGTGAAGATTTGTTGCTTACAATGCCTTAGTGATCAGAGACAAGTTATGGCGAAGGCGGATTTCATCCTTAGACACTCGGTTTATTTATATTGGCATTTGGCGGCATAGTGCGATCCGCTTCGTTGTCTTTTCTGCTCCTTTATAATGGCTGCCACAGTGGCACTAACAGCTTCATTTTCCGTACTCATCATCTGTCTGCAGTTGTTGCCTACGTCCTCAGTCAGTACTCCTTTAGGTGACGTTTCTCACAGTATGCTGGACTATGAAAGGTGATGAGATTCGCTTCTTCAACTGCTTAGTACCATCTCTCTTGCAACTTCTTCGACTCCTTCCGTAATTGTAATTGTCTCTGCAAGTTGTAGGCCGATAGTGTCCTTGCTCCAACTCCTCAATACGAGTTTGGTGACTATAGCAATTGCTATGTCGTATGGACTCACTGTATCCCCTCTCTATTCCAATATCAGCTTACACCACCGCCAGACCTTGTTCAAATACACATGTCCTTGTTCAGTGAAAAATCATCCCCCATCCAATTAATTTTTTCCCCCCCACAAGAAGTACTTTTTAATTTCAAACATCACAGCTACAGACTTGTGCTGGTGCTACCCCACTATATGGCATACCCACCCCATTAGCCATTATAAAACCACAAATCCAAACCACCACCAGTCAATGTTCATGCATACATATACATATGATGCTGGTAGCAAAATGATTTAACCGACGGGTCCTTTACGCCACCTGGACAATTCCCAGTGCTTTTAGGAATCATTTTACACCACCCAACATCTGTCAAGGTGTCGGCAGGCAGACCATCCACAAGGAGCTGAAATCATGATGCAGCACCAGGAATCATGGAATCGGATATAAAAATCCTTTTACAAACTCGTTATGATAAATAATCACATTATACGTCAGGCACGGGGGTGGGATGTGGGAATAACCTAAGATGTTCTTTCCCCATTCATAGAACAGGCAACCCAGCACATACCTTCACTGTAGTATTGGTTTGCTAAAAGGTGTAATAGCTACTTGAGAGATCTAACACTTGGTCGAAGAATGGCATACACGCAAGCAAAGCAGCACACACAGTGGTCTACCGTGACCAAACAATTGCGTGTTCAAATTCTCGAAATGATTCAATTTCCAACTGAAGTACATCAATTTTCTGCTCCTTCCTTTCTTCGGTGGCCGTCACGGCGGCACAGGAGGTATAAGTAATGATCGTAATGACCCTTTTAAGGAACTTTTTTAAACCACTTTACGAGGTGATGATGATACTGCCACTTTTAGGTGAGAACAACATCTGTGATGGAAATTAATCGATTTTCAGCGATTTGATTGGACTTTTGTTGGTTATGATTGATTCAGGGATAATATACCACTTAATCGAATGCTAGCTGGACTATTTTGAGGGACAAGAATAAATAATTTGATCCGTCTGCTTGTTCAAAGAGGCACTGAGAAAAACGTGCAAAATGGTGTGAACATTTTAAGCCGTACTGTAACACTGGACATGTACTAGTGTGACTTTCTGACCAAAAAATCGACAGTAAACCTTTGCTAAGGCAAGTTTTCGGATACACCGGGAAGTCTTATGCCGAAGCCCACGTTCTTTCCCCTGTGGAAACGGACAGCATTCGCTATACAGAGTGGTATAAAACCATTGCCCGGCCCATAAAGCTTGTCCAGCATGCCATATTCCAAGCGGAAGTACATATGTAATCGACGAGATATGCCGGAACTTATCAGCTAAATAGGAAACAAAGCCATTACAACCAAATCGTTAAGATTGACGTATAGCATCAAGACATCTTAAGGATATTCTGGTCAAACCGTATCTCAAACAAACAGCTTTATCAGAGAACGGGCCATGAACCTATAGGCACAACCATACGACGACGAAAGTGGCAGTGGATTGGTCACACTCTCCGAAAGGGTGACAGATCCATAGCCAACCAAGCGATGCAATGTAACTCCCTTACCTAGGATGGCAGGATACGCGGCGATCCTAGGAGTATGTTGCGCAGAACAGTGGAGAAAGAACCATGGCAACTGGGAAAGAGTTGGGGAGAGCAGAGGCACATTTACAGAAATCGCACACTATGGCGCGTATAGGAGTTGTAGAGGGACCAGGACTCACAAGGGGTGAGCTTCCACGACAATGAGATTTCCGAGGCTGTAGCTAGAAGAGGCGCAGAATCCAATAAATCACGAACAGACTACATGGTGCCTATTTGTATTCCGAAATCTGTGTGCCTATGGATCCAATACAACAAGGGTACACAAGGCAACTTTTAGCGCTAAATAGACCACAACTAGCTCCTCGTATGAATGCTGAAAGGCCACATCTTTAGCAAACAGGATAAAGCCAGTGCCTTGCTTCTGTTTGAGAGTCATCCTCCTCTAAGACTGTGCAAACGGCTGACTTAAAAACCAGTGCAAGGACTTTTGGACTTTGGCTTCAACCACTTAGTCACTGTCCCTTTTAGTGTTATCTGAGTTTTTCAGATATATACGTGCACAAAATGCAGGACTTTATATCTTAAGTCTGATGGCAATGACACCAGAAATTCGGTGCTTCTCTAAGTCAGCGTCTGGAATAGTCTGGAGTACATCTATAGCAGTCTATACCTCATCCATCTCCCATCTTAAATTGATGGCTTTAACTTAATGGAGACATTTACTTGCATCACGAGTTCCTATAGTTTCAACGTGCACGTGACGTTTACTTGTCAACGCTCTTGTCCACATCACAAAAGTGAACTCGCCATTTTTCTCAATAATTTTCCGTTTCCAGCGATCTAGCAACTCTTCTTAGTTTCTACTTTTCCATAATCACTTCCTTCTATTTGTTCTTTTGGAAACTACCCTCCAAGTCTTTACTCTCTATTCTGCTACTGGAAATTATATTCTCTGAAAGATTTAGCAACGGCTCAGACTGACCCCTGACAGACTGCATTTGGTGTACCTTCTATGCGCTTAGTGGCATCAGAGATTGGATGACACAGTGGTTTCATTCGCGACTTGAAAGCACAATAGTGTTTGAATGAAATGACGCACTATATCGTGTGCTGTGATCTTGAATTTCGACAGTGAATGCTCGATTACGTGAGAAGAAACGCCAAATACTCAGATTTCGATGACGTGTTAGTGGTTTCCAATCTCAATACCAGGAATGCTTCGTAGTATACCAGCTGTTATCATCACGATTTCAATGACAAACATTTGGTGTAGAGCAGGCATGTCAAAGATACGGCCAGCTAGCTACGACTGGCTTGCAAGGCAATAACTTGTGGCCCATGACATCTATTCAATAATGCTCTATTGCATTTTAATTGAAGCATTCAGATGAAGAAAGGGTTAAGGTCCTTTAGGCGTTTCCTATCTCTAGATTTAAATGAAACAAACTGTGAGTCCCCCGCGGCTTATGTTGGCTTTGAGACCAGTGGTGGTTTGTTGTTTATTGGCACAGCCATACGGCTTAACTACACTCCACAAGAAGAAGTCTAACGGCGCCAAAGCACTCGTTCTCGGTGGCCAGTTCAAATCGCCTCCGTGTGAAATGACCAGTATGGTCGCTATCACCTGTCAAAGTTCAGAAATTCCTATTGAAAAAATTAATATTGAGAAACCTGAGTCCAAGCTGCAGTTTATAGTACACCTCCCACTTTTAACTGACCTAACCTTAGTCATTCATTGACTCACGGCATTTAAGATTTCGTGCGCCCTATTTAGTATTTACAAATTACTCCTAATAAGTGGCTACAAAAATGATAATATTACAAAAAAATTGCCACTTACATCACATCAAATCTTAAAACTGTATTACTTTTTAACGCTAATTTTCTTATTAACCATTTGTTAGATAGCTTGTACTTTGTATCTTGTTTGTCAATACAGCTTGAGTCGAATCCAAAAGCCACAGAACTTCCAAGAACTCTATCCAAACATTGACTTGACAATAAAGCCTCAATAAACAAAAAAAAAAAAAACATCACCTAAACCACAAGTTACAGTCGAAAGAAGAAAGAAGAAAAAAAACTGACGATTAAATTAGAACCGACAAAGAGCCATTTAGCACATCAATGGCCCACGGATTACACACACAACACACCAAACAAGAAGCAGAGAATAACTATATTGCTCCTTGAATGCGCATGTAGTTATTTCCACCCCCATTGGCTGGCCAAGGGATGCTACTGAGACAGCCATTTTTGTTCCAAAGATGTGCTCTTCTTCTCACCTTTATCCCATGAAGAATATAACACCGATTACCTGCTCTCACTTGTACTAAGGGTTGCAGACGAGGCAGGCATTTCACATGAGGGTGCTAATTTTAAGGCGGAGCTTCCACTCAACACTGTGGTCCAGCGGCATTTGGATCCATAATTAAGTGGTCATCATTCGTTAAGTGTCGACCGGCGTGAAATGGCTGTAAACCGGGTATTAAGCGATCTCGATGATAACTTCCTATCCTCCCTCTCCTCGGATAGTTGTGACTCAGAGGAAATAATTTGTGACGATGTCTGTGATGTTGTGAAATCAAGTGAAATAAGTGCTCGACAAAATTCATTTACCATTGACAGCATCTTGGGCATTGAAAAAAAGTCTCCAAAACATGGAAGAGATTTGTCAAAATCCACAAAATCCCATCTGTCACCTGCATCAACATGCGGAACGTGTAAGTGTAAAAAAAAAAAGAACAAAAATGCAAGAAAGTGCAAAAAGAAAAGAAAAAGTTACTCTATCAATTAGCGCCACGGTTAAATGGTTATTCTGTTCCCAACAGTTGACAGAAGTGTAAATCTCCATAAAGTCGCACATTTTCGAACTGTCAACGAACGACGAACGATGACCGAACCGAAGTGTGTGTAATTTGCAACTTTAAGTGCGCGATTGTTCTACACTTTGAAACCATGTAAAGGCAGTTAGAGCATCTTTTAAGTGCGAGTTTTCTATTTGGACAAGCGAGTTGTCTGTTTGAGTTATTTCGAGCGGAAAAATACCCCTTCAATTAGCGCGCCATGTAAATTTAGTTTGGCTTTTAAAATTTCGCATTTTAAATGCTTTGGTGGAGGTAGGTATATTTTGAAGACAAAGAACCAAAGGACTTTGGAGATGGGCGATGACCTTTTTTCCTCTGCGACTGCAAGTTTTGGATTTCATTTAGAGGCCTTAAGAGGAACAGACAAAAATCATACATTACCCAGAGTTCAGGGTTCCGTACTAACATTGGAACTTAAGTGTTTATTTCGAGTATAACTCCGTCGGTAGTGTGAAAAGCTTGGTAGAAGTATGGCAAAGGATGTGTAATCTTCTAATAACCCAAACTACCAGCATAAACATTTCGCAAGCCTAAATAATGGATGTCAAGAATACGCTCACTTAATTATCTACAATCTAGTGTACAGGACACTTTAAGCAATCGCCCTGCCTGACCGTTAGGCATTACTTTGCGCGGCTCTACAGCTGTACTTCCTTGCTCGTTGTATTTGCAGGGACTCTTATAGCTCCTTCAACATAATCTCCGCCACTAAAACAGAAAAATAGCTCACTATGTGCATACAAATTTTTCTAGAGATAAAGACTTTCCCAAGTTTCTGTGAAGAGGGGACATGAAGCATCCGTGTCTTGTAAAAACCTGCGTCAATTAGAAACTGAAATGTCGATGTTGGGCATAATCTTAGGCGTCTTGTGTGCTTGCTCAGAGCAATCCTACTTCGGTTGCCATTTGCATTTTGACTTTGTGCTCTTGTTGCAATCTCTAGCTATCGATTGACGATGTCGTTAATTTTGTGTAACTAGATCCGTTGGCACCGTATTCCAACTACAACTACTGCTGCCTCATAGGTGTCTCAGAGCCTAGCACTGGCATCAGAAAACTGATTCAGCCTCCAAGGCTCGTTTATATGTTCTTCTTAATGATGACCTTTCGTTAGTTGTAGTCTTTTTCTACATCGTTTTCTACCAATATTCGGCTTCATCCTTGCCAGGGCAGCAATTGCCTTTAGCTGTATACTGCTGGTTTTGTTTGAAGGTAAAAGCCAAGGTACTTCAGATATCACGTTCTAGTCATCGATTGTTACCTTTACAGTTTCCATGATATTTCGGCTGATATTAGCACCACTTTCGTCTTCTCCTCAGCAAGCTTTAGACCCATCCTTTTTAGCCATTCTCGAAGGGTCCTTCTAGCTTAATGGTAGTCGTGCTTCAATTCAAGTTACGTAACTAGTAAAACAATTACTATATCGTGGGGGCTTGGGCCTCAGTTAACAAACCTCTTCAGTCAGTCCAGTAACGAACCAGCTGACTGCAAGTATGACGTGTGTGAGTTAGTCGCTTTTCTTTTTGTTTCCAGTCAAGGGATCATTCAGGAAGGCCCAATCTCTATCTTGCAACAAAAAGTTAGGCTATGTTATTTACCAGGGAAGAGCAAGAAAAAATCATGGATGCTTATGGCTTTGTAAATAGGTTTCCAAGAATTTGGCTACTGGGGCGGAAGTAGTCAAGAAGTTTTAGGAACACTAGCTGATGCTCACTTTCCGGGCTGCAGAATACGTCTGCCAGCTGGTTTTATGTATACTTTACAGAGACTCAGATGAACTCACTAAATCAATCAATGATATGGTACGAGTAGATCACTAAGATGAGTATAATTCTTAATTTATTTCAAACTGGCATAAGTATATCAGTTTTGGAGATGTCGTTGCTGCATCAATAGTCCTGGCATTCAAATAGATATTGCGGTAAGTAAGGAAGTAAGAAGATTCGTGAATCTGGAAAACATTTGCAGAGTTTGAAATACTTTCATCAGAGAAGCTGCTTGCACCAACTTTAATGTCCATTTATAAACTAATTGCACGGTGTCAGTGCTGTCAACGTTATCTTATATGGATGCTGTCCAAATTACGCGAGTTGACTGTCTGGTGATGCCCATTTTGCACCAATTTCTCTGTGGTTAGTGGCTCAAAGAGTCTTCTTGCGCTCAAACTGGGATTTTGATAATATTTTTTTAATACTTTCCGCACGTTGGGCAAGCTTCAAACCATGCTTGACCATAGCTTTGTTCAATGACGTAGTACTCCATAGTACAACACATGATTTTCTCTACCTACTTTTGGGGTAGAACATATTCGTGAGAAGGGTCATAAATGAAAATCGTTTGACAACGTAATACTTTTGACAGTTAATAAGAATGCTTTTGGACACGTTCTGTCTCATTGAATAGAAGGTTTTTATTTTCTGTTCTGATAGTTTTCTCAAACTTGTGCTGTTCTGTGCTGTGCATAACTTTTTTAGTCACTACACAAAGCTGATATGGCAAACCTTACTGAATATTTTGATAGCTGAAAAATTATCATTGCTATATTTGTCACTTTCTGTAACCACGCTGAAAGATATTTAGCTGTAGTATCTGATGATTTATTACGTTTATATGACCGCATT
This sequence comes from Chalcosyrphus nemorum, assembly GCA_949716465.1. Classification (NCBI taxonomy): domain Eukaryota; kingdom Metazoa; phylum Arthropoda; class Insecta; order Diptera; family Syrphidae; genus Chalcosyrphus; species Chalcosyrphus nemorum. The sequence continues at coordinate 27,349,637 of OX454333.1, forward strand.
GAAAAAGAATTGAGTTTTAATCCACGTTTTCGGTGTAACCGGTTCAAGTGGTATCGAGTTAGAATCCAGTTGAAAGTGGATTGAGATTGACACTGGTTGGTCGATTTCATTTGTATTTCTACCCCTCATTTTTTAATTTTTAGTTTATTCTGCACAATATCTGGTCACTACAAATAAAAAACAGGAAAGGGTAAGAAGTTTCTTTACCTTCTTTGTCTTTTTCTTTCAAAATCAATCTGTCAAACTCAATCCTACGATCCGCGTTTATATGGAAAAACTCAACTCGATCATTCAATCCTGTTTCAATCCAATCACCGTTTATATGGCACTCAACCCGAATTGAATCCGGTTTCAATCCGCCATATAAACGTGGTAATTGTTCCTTGTAACTTCATGACTGCAGCACTGATTGATTGATTTAAACATTCTTTTTGCATTTCCAGCCACAACAACAAACGTCCTCGATGCGCTGAGCACAAAGACAGATTTTCTTCTGGGCGAGCTCTCTGGCTACGAGGAACTCTATGAAAGAAAAATCTCCCAAGCAGTTCGTCCTTTCACCCATTTTATGCACGATTACCCCGGTGGACATCCATCAAACCTACTGTACAGTAATTGGATTGGAATACCTTCGAAAATGTTGCCGCAAGCACACTTTCATCCTGCAAATTATCTACTCGGTCTTCAAGGTAAATATACCTAACAGTCGGCAAAAAAAAATTCCCTTTTCTAACATCAACATCTCCTTTTAGTTCCAAAACCGAGTGGAAAACGTTTTCGAAAGCCTGGTGTCGATCGTAAACCCCGACAGGCGTACAGTGCAAAACAACTCGAACGTTTGGAGAACGAATTCAAACAGGACAAGTACCTCAGTGTGTCCAAGCGAATGGAATTGTCCAAGAATCTAAACCTGACGGAGGTACAAATAAAAACATGGTTTCAAAACCGTCGCACCAAATGGAAGAAGCAGCTGACATCGCGACTTAAAATCGCCCAACGTCAAGGGATCTATGGCAGTCATTTGTATCTTACACCAGCGGGACTGGCAGCTGCAGCAGGAGCTGCACCACCTCCACCACCGGCTCTTCTACCTCATTACTATACGGCGCCATTTTGTATTGTAAGTGGCGGAACAGCTAGCACCTCAACAAATAGCCTATCACCGTCAAGTGGAAGTGCCAATTGAGTGTAAGGATGTAGGCAGACAAGAATGGGATCAATTAAGTGCAATCAATGTTTGTACTCCTTGTAATGTAGTCTTAAGTAAAATGTAAATAAATTTGACATAGGAAATGTGATAATTTTGAATGGTGATGCATTTTTTTTTTCGGAGGAAGGAAGGGGTTTTGGAAGGACTGAGGTTTTAGCCGTGCCGAATTGGGATCAACATCCAATAAGGATATTGCCATCTTCATTGATAGTAGGAGGCTAGTCAGGGATTGCTAGACTGACTATAGACTGGCGAGAGCAGTCCTTGGTGCATCAAGGCACTTATGTGATTTGCCAGATAAATAATATTCTCAACAGAGTATGCAATCTGGAAGGGCACAGGACGTCCAACCGTAGTATTACAAAGCGAGGTAGATCACAAATCAGAGCCAGTATTCTTTCTGGACATTGTCTTCTGAGGAAGCACGCCAGCAGATTAGCGTTAGCCAAAGACTTATAGGCATAAGAGGATGTTACACAAGGCTACTCTATAAATAGATCAATATACCTGGAATGATTCTTTTTTAGCAATCTAGGTCTATGGAAACAATTTAAGAATCTACTCAACTACTGTAGTGCAATCAAGTGCTTGGACGACGAGGTAAAGGAATCTTTCTGCCATCCTATAGGGATCGCGATGGAATCATTATAGTAGCTGGTGCACCTAATGTAAGTACAGTGTCATTTCTATTGTATGGTCGAAGCGAGAGGAGGTGAGATAAGAGGTATACTGTCATTAGCGAAGGAATGGATTGAATAAGAGGTTGCAGACAGCAAAAAGGGGAAAGAAAATCGGAGAGAAAACTGAGCCTTGTGGAACACCAAAGTTATAGACTGGAGCTTCACTTGAATTATAATTGCTGAATTGTGTTGCCACCTTGCGATACCTATAAAAAGGCAGAGGTTGTGGTTCTGAAACATATGCAATAACCAAAGCCGAGAGGCCTACGGATCCTTTTTGAGATGACTCTGGCTCACATTCCCTAAAATGGGCGGAGCTCATCTCTCATCCGCGGTGTTTCTTTCTTTCCTTTTGCACACCACATTTTCAGGATACTGTCATTCAATTTACAAGAACAAAATGTACAGAACGACTCTACAAAATGGCTGCGCCCATAAAAACTACCGCCGATTGAGATTTTATGCGTGAGCTTCGATTTGATTTTGCCGGAAACGTCAGAATACATTCAAAATCGATGGCAGTTTTTAGCTTCAAATCGACCGAAGACTACTGTCTGTACAAGTAAAAACAGCGCCTGACTAAATTGGAACTCTACAGAATCTAAGGCGGTGAGGGATTTCTTGCGAACACAACCAGCTTTCTGGTACATTTTCAAGAGAAAACGTTTCTTTACGAGCCAGCAGAATAGACAATGAAATCCTCAGGAAGATTTATGTGTGACGGATGGCACACAGTTAGTAATTAAGTACTAAGGGCTACAACTTCCTACTCAATATTCACTAAGAAAGTCATCCCAACCTAAAAGAAAAGAAAAGTCATCCCAACCTAAATCAACTGTCAGTGCCCTCTCTGTCGCTCATCTCTGCAATAAAGCACAGATAACAAATGAAACCCCTTTCTTTTGGCAACAATTGCCAAAAACACAAAAAAAAAAAAAACAAATTCAATTTCCACTCCTCGCTACCCTCTCTCAGCTATAAAAAAAATTATTGTCAATCTAATTAACGGTCATCTAGGGATTCTGTTAGTTGCGCCATGAATCTCGGTCCGAAGTGACAAAATTTGCTAATGCCTCCCCAGTGGTAAACAGCCCGAACTAACTATAACACCTCTGACAATGCAAAGATTTACGAAACTAATTTAAACTGTTTAATTAGAAAGAAAAAACCCATTAAATGCAGTTGAAATTTCGATTTCAAGAAAACGTGCTGTCCATACGTATGTGTGCGTGTCGAAGGAGGAAGTAACGTGGTGCTGGGTTGCGTCTTGCATCTGCTGATCTCTAATTTTATTGGCAACAATTCCTTCAGTAAATCATCAGAAAAACAAAAAATAAATAAAACTAAAAGGTGAATGTGTAATTTTGTAAAATTTTATTGTTGTACGCGGCAGCGACGTCGTCGTTGCACTTGATCTTGAAACAATTACGTTGTGTGTGGTGTCCCAAATAGAACGTGCTAAAGACGAAGAAAAAAACCAAAAAAAAAAAATTGCACTCAGGCGCTGAAGTGTGTTCCTGCAGTGTCAAGTGATTTTTCATTTTGTTGTTCCCGAAGAAAAAAAAAAAACAGCGAAAAAGTTGTACAGTTTGGCTAAATTATTTGTTTGACTTCGTGTGATGAATTGTTGAATTGTGTTTGGCTATTTTAATTAGTCCTTAGACAAGAGACAGATGCAAGTGTCCTGTAATCACAATTCTAATTATTTTGCTGTGAACTAGTTGAGACAAAAAAAAAAAAACGAGACATTTCTATGGGTTTTGTGCCGAAAGGAGAGCAAGGAGACACCAACAACGAGCATAGCACACAGTTATCCCCAACTAAAAGCCACATGTGAGTACAAATTTGATTTAGATGCATGGATCTTTATAGATAAAGGTGTTTGGGGTTAGTTTACGAAGAGGGGGCTTATACTTTTTCGAAGGCACGTGTCAAGGACTAAGGACGGCTAGCCTGAGGGTCTAACTATCACCAAACAAAGAGAGCTCATTGTTTGGTTATTAAAAATATTCTTATAGTAGTAGTTATAGAGTCTGGTGTGGAAACATTTTATGCCCATTATTCCAATGGATGCTATACCTAAAACTTCAACAACGCGCGCAGGCGTTTCCTTCAAATCATTCCGAAAGGTAAATCGGCGAGCGAATTTAACTATTTTCAAAGAAAAGGGCTTAATTAACATATGTATCTATCGATCTATATAAACTAGACAACTAGATAAAAAGGTTGCTGTGAATGAAAAATTTGCGAATGTAAGCAAAGCTCGTTCGTATTCGCAATTCGCTGAGCAGTAGGTAAATGGACTTTAAAGAATTCAATTCTGAGTGAGTGGATTCCACGGAACGTTGCATTTCGCAATGGAGTATATCCGTGCACTAGCAGTATGTTACTTACTTAAAGGACTCCTGACCCTTGAAGGGTCTCTGCTTAAGACATGGCTGCCTTCCATCTTCTGTGGTTCAGAGCATGCTATTTCCAGTTGTGAAGGCCAAGTTTTCTGACTCGGTCTTTATACAAAAGGTTCGGTCTTTTTTGCTGCCTAGAACCTGGAGGCTGTGTTCCGAAGATTCTCTTGCTTGGAGCATTGCTGTCCATTAGCTCATTATGGCCTAGCCAATGTACTTAACGCATCTTGGTTTTTGGACTACATCCACATCTTGGTACACCTCATAGAGTTGGCGATTGCATATTTTGCCCATTCGCTCGCCTCGAATAAACTATATAATATCCGACGAAGTATTTTTCGCTCGAAGATGCCCAATATTTGCTCAGGTTTCTTACTTATCCAGCTCTCGGCTCCATACAGCAAAATTGGTAAGATGAGCGTTCATAGAGCGTAAATCCTTGTCTGAATCTGATGGACGTTTGAAAGAGCTCAAAAGAGCTGTTGTTTGTATGAAATAGTTTACAGCGTTATGCGACACAACTGGAAGAAGGAGTGTCAGGGTGTAAAAAATTGTCGAAAGCCACACTGGTACGTGCCGATTAGTTTGTTGCAGAACGGTTTTAGACATTGACACAATAAGTTGGATCTTATAAGCCACATTTAACATCCATCCTAAAGTGCTCGATTCCTCCCCGACTATTCTGTGCCACGTTTGCTTAAAGCATTCCACTATTCTGCATGCCTAGATGACTTTCGCCTTCTTGTATTAATTTTTATAGGTTCTTGGCCCCTTATCTAACAAAGTTGTTCGTTGGAGGTAAGGTTCAGGCAAAAAATCTTGAAGATGATTCTCAGGCTGTTTACAGCTTTGATGCCTTAATTGTGTCCCCTTTCAAAGTAGTAGCAATTCTTAGAGCGAACATTCGCAGCTTGAATCGTAAGCTTAAGCCAATTGGCCTAAGCCGTCAATATGTGCATGCGCACATCCACACAGATAGGCCTGCAGAACAACCAGAATCGCCCTCCTTTTTGGAGCTTCAAACTTGATTGTTATCTCGAGTACGATCTTTTGTCATGAATCCAGTACGGACCCTATTATATAGGTGCAAGTAAAAAAATATAAAAAGAACACAATAAACGGTTAATGACTCCAACTGATGCATATTTACGACATGTGTTTCAGATAATGGAATGATTTATTCAGTTAATGGTACAGTCGACAGTTGTCCATACAAAAATGCAAAATACAAAAAGTATGCCCGAATGTGGATCATTAGCGTAGTCAAAGTGTTAAAAAAAAAATAGTCAATGACAAGAATAATAGTGGTGACAGTATGTTCCCCTGATGTAGTAGTGATGTAGTTCATCTTCATCTTCGAAACTTCTACAATACAATAGTCGTTATGCAGCACAGCAAGTCGCTGTTGTAATGGCTTAGTTTTACCAGAGAGGATGAGGTCTTCATAATAAAAGAAGGCCGTAGCGCCCTGGTCGTAACGCAAGTCTTCAGATGTGGGCCAGTTCATGGTGACAGAACGTTCGCACTAAGCCTACCATCCATATGAGAAGACCAAGGTTGCTCAAGGAGGGATTGTTTTATTAGGTTTTGGTATACACTCTCAGTGGATTGTGTCCACACTATTGGTCGAAAAGTCTGCAACTTTTCGGTATCATTACAATTCACAGAATTTTTTGTCGCGTTCATCCATTGGAGTACCTACAATAGCTGTAGATAGATCCTACTCTTACCTCTTTTATTGCTGATGAATATGGTAAGCACTATATCTCTTTGCTCTTAAAAGTAGAAAATGTTTATAGCATAACATAACTTTCTATCTCATTTCAGTGGAAAATTTCATTTCATTTAAAATCGGATGCATCAACAAAAGTTTACGTTTCCCTGAATTCTATTTGCGATCCTTATACGAAATAAATAATAAACTGTCGTCTCTTTATGAATGGTAATGAAGAATTAGTCTATCAGAGGAACCCAATTAGCACTAAAATAATTTATGTACTATTCACGCCAAGTGCGGAAAGACAAAATCATAAACCAGCAAGAATTCAGAAAAGGCGACTCTCTAAATAGACTGTTTGTGTGGGCGGCATTTGCTAGGTGCACGAGCATCCCCTCCTCCCATCCCACGACAAACATTGTATTTTGGTTCTTCCAATAGTCCTGACATATTTCGCAATTTCTCATGTCAAGTGCACGATCCTCCCCTTTTGATTGAGTCACATCTCGGAAATCCTTAGAAACACCACTCGACAGATCAAATCTAATTAATCAAGATCCATGGTAGTGTGCACACAGTGAAATTGTTTATTTTAATTAAAAGCAATCAGAGGAAAGCAGAGAGAATACCGTTGTTTGGCAACTCGCCCTGTCGTCGATTTGTGATGGTTGTGAAAAGGGGTGCTTTTTGGGGCGATCATGATTCTCATGCTCGAGACATGTGCTTGGCCACATTTTGTGCAATAACCCATGCGATCAGTGGCAAGTGTCTCGTGCAAAATGCTAGACATGACCTTGAATTGCTAGCAAGGCTGTGTTGAAAGAGTGTTGAAAGAGGAGAAACAACAGAAGAAGAACACGGTGTAGGAATGCACTTGGGCGGGATTTATTTTTGGTTTTTAATTTTAATATTTTCCTTGGTACTTTTCCGATTGTGTGTGCTCTTTGGGGGGAGTGCTTATTAGATTTGGATGATGAGTTTCTTTTCAAGTGGATTGCTCATAAAAGGTTAACATTTGTGTGGGCACGTTTTCATGCAGCAATTTTTCAGGAGGCAAAACAAACGCCCATTTGACAGAATGTATTTTCGACCATAAATAGAGATGAAAGTAATTTGTTTCTTAATTTCTACTGGCTTTGAGGCAAGTTGACTGAGGGTACTCTACTGCACAGAACTCTACACATCGCAACCATCTTAATCATACTTTTAAGAAACATAGACGTTGCTGACAAGCCTACATATGTAGTCCGCCATAGTGCCTCCTCCTCCGTTCAGGTACACAGAACCAGAATTCACTCAAAAGCTCTATGCATTCTCAGCAGATTTGACAGCTGTCAACTGTGAAAGTGTGACAGTTCTTGCTTCAAGGGCTCTAGATAGAACATAGTTTTGAACCATTGACAGGTATTTTTTGCCAATACGTTTGTCATTGCATTTCCTGTTATTCGATTGTGTACCAGCATTTACACTCATACACCAGTGCATTCAACTTCTGACTGACAGATGAATGGCAATGATCGCTTTCTATCGCAAGAGCAATAGATTTCTTCGAAATGACTGCAACATTAGCTGTAACTGAGCTAAATGGGTACGATAGTGCAAAGAGCACGCGAATAATTGTTGGTCAACGACATTCTGACAACAGGACGAAATTCCGATAGCCATTGCCACAAATATTGCTTGTTGAGAGTTGGGGAACAATTTTGAACTCTTAGAGTGAACGTGAAAAAGGATACAAAATAGCAACACATTTCGTTCAGAAAACACCGGAGACAATGACAATGACATTCTGTCAGAATGGAATGCACTATTGTAGCTTGTCATGTCTACAGAAAAGTCTTGTGGTAGTGTATTTTATTTCACTGAATATTAAGTTGAATAAGTTACACTTAAAGCCCTTGCATTGATAGCTAATGTCACAATTGAACGAAAATTCTGATCAGGTGCTGTCAAAAACTGCATTAAGTAAACGTGACTGTAAGTCATATCGTTTTTGTCTGGCTCTCACGTAATGTAGATACTCTCAACGCTTCATACAAGATGTGCTAATGAAACTGCTCCCTATGTAGCGAGGCAAAAGTAAACGAAAACGCGACAAAACTGAGCGAAAAATCATTGTTGCTTAAGTAGACAAATTGTGTGTATTCGCATGAGAGCGTCTAGAGCCTTGATTCAATTATGGTAGAGCCTTAATTCCTGTACCGCATAGACAAACTTAAGCTTAAAGAACTGTCAAAGTGACAGCCTGGCTTCAAATTTATCCTTATTACAAGATCTATGAGCAAAAAAGCACCCTGTGACTGATTTCTAGAGAAAAAACATCGAACGATTAGACTTTTTCACCCCGTTTCGTTTAATTTAAAAGATTATGAGTGCCTACTCTACAATGTTCCAAACTGTTTCTAAACGAATGCAGCAAACTGAAGTACACATACACTATAATTAGCTAATAACGTCTCATTAAATATTCCAAGCAATCTTACCCATTCGATCGACTTTATTTTTTTTTTAAATCTATTAAAAAATTTGCTTATCGACTATTCAACATTTGTTCATTATTCTCTCATCTGTTTTAGTAGAAACCTAAATTCGCTCTCGATTAACGAGTTCAATGTCAGTTGATGATGACAATTCAGAGGAAAAAAAAACCTCAAGAAAATAAAAATAAAAGTTCCTCTGCTCGCCAGTGTGTCAGCATTGTTCATTGACAAAAATATACTATATTCATGTTAAACTGCAACAATTGTTAATGGTTTCCCTAGCCAACATTTAAATTATTTATTCTTTTTCACGTTAAAACTTTATCGCAAGTGCAACGTAGCTTTCAGATACGTGTGAGAAAATAAAATCCTTCTGGGAATTTCCTAATAAACCAATACATACACTATTTATGTGATGTAGTGTAAGTGCACAGTGAAAATCGAGGTGCAGTGTCGGTTAAACTTTTGAATTAAACGGACGTTTTGAAAACCGCTACACTGAGTGGATAAAATTTATCCCAAAAGTCCCTCAACAGGGATAATTGAAAAGAGGAATTTCTTCTTCAATCCTCTAACTGTGGTGAAACAATTTCGTGGTGAATAGGAAAAGTTGTTTTTTCTGAAAAATATTATGTAATTCTGACACGTTTGACCTTGAAAATAAAATACAAATTCTAAAGAGAAGAAGAAAATTATATAAAAATAAATAAAGATTTCAAACTTTTCTAAGGATAAAATGATTCATTTGGAGTGGGACTTTTAGAAACTAAAAAGAAAATTCATTTTAAATGACGATTAAGTGCAGTGAATACGAATGTGCAACTGGTGAAGAAATAACCTAAAAAAAATTACAAAATAAGTACTAAGTGAGCGATCCTGTTGAATATCCTTTTTCTATTTTTATCGTGTCGTCGAGTTTGGTGAGTAGGGGCTTGTTTTTTTTTGTAAACAAATTATTGTAATTGCTATCGATTTAAATGAATGTCCTTCGAATGGAATAATTAGAAGACCCGAGGACATCCCTGATAATAATAGACAGACTGACAGTTGTCGTAATATCATAATATTTCCGTCCAAGGGCAAGGTTCACTGGTACCTATGGTGTGTAATTATTGAATTTTAAATTTATTTTTTATTCGATTTTATCGCTCGATAAGTTTCGTGTCGTTGGGATTGGAGTGCTAAGCTTTGAGCGCGTGAATACTTAAATTAATGCAGAAGCAACAAAGTGTCGGAAATTTAATTAATAGTTTAATAAGTTTAACGACTGTTGGTCATAGAATGTACATACTTTTTGTTATGACTGAAATGCTGAAATTAATGATTTCTTTTTTATCCAAACCAACTGTAGCGCGTCACCCACTGATGGGTTTTTCTCTAAAAAAAAATGGGAGTAATGCGTTGAACTCGCTATTAAGTTTAGTATTTTGTTCAAAATTTAACGAATCGTTTTGTTTATCCGCGCATTAAGTGAGGCATTAAATTGAAGTTTTAATTGTGATGCGCTTCGGTACTGTTTAAAGTCCAAAAGTCGTGCATTTTTGAAAATAATATCGGTTAGCATCTCAATTGCATGTTTGCCTGGGGAAAAAAAGTCAGTGACGATTTTTGAAGTGTTTGTAAAGAAGCGTGTGCTCTGGCAACACCTTTCGAATCGGGTTTGTTCTTTTAAGTTGGTCACAATAGAGTTGCGAATTTACCGTTTGACAATTTTTAAGTACCTCAATGTGAATGATTCTCTGCCAGTCTGATCACACGCAAAGCATAACTTTCAACTATATCAGTTCTGGCTTTACGAACACTTGTCACGACTCACCATGTCTTGCGTACGATCTTTGACGTTTCCAATTGTCATACATGGCACATTTTTCATCATAACAAAGTGACACAGATGTCTTCAATACTCTAGTTTTGTGTGCCCACACTTGCCTTCATATAAACGTCATGTCTGACGAGACAGAAAGATGTCAAGTGAGATCAAAGGATAAGGGTTACATAGATTTTAAGTGAGAAGGACTTATAAGGGACCCATGCATCAAGGTTCATTATGCGTTCCGAAAGTAAATCGTTCAATGTAGTTTTGTGGTGATTGCTTTAACGTAGATTCTCAGCTCAGTAATCGGCGAATGAGCGAACTGCCAACAGACCATTCTTAGCACATTTAAAAGAAGATGCAATCCACAATCGAAAAACTAAAATGTTCGGGAGTGTTTAACCTCACAAGCTTTTTTTTCTCTTGGTATATGACAAGTGACATTTATAGATTGCAAGTGCAAAAAAAGTTGCTGTGAATGGAATGTCAAAAGTTGCGATTATTCGCTTATTTGATTCGCTGTGAATGTTCGACTTCTTCATGAATTAAATCAGTTTTTCAAGACATTCGACGATAAGTGCACTTTGGCATGAAAATTGCCACAAAGCGAGTGAATCAGATTTAATAAAGTTCCTTACCCGCAAGCCGCAACAAGTTTTTCACAAGATTGAGCAGACTTTTTTTCTTTATCGTACTTGGGAAATTTTATTTCAGTCGATCGAGAAAATTTAATATTAATGCAATCAGCAGTTCTTAAATAAGGAATGTGCATACCATAGAAGCCATTTAAATCACTACTCAGAAAACTACAATGTCTTTGGACCTCACCAGGACGACTGTGGGAACTCGTTAGTGATTCTTAAGGTGACTCTGTCTTCATATGCCTTTATTTGGGTGGTATTATCTCTCTTGACATTTTTTGATACTTGCCAATTTGTCGGCGCGGGGACTAGGTAGTCAAATCCGAAATGTTTGGTCGAGAAATTCAAAGTAAAGCTGGATTTGAAGATAAGAAAACTCTCGCTACCTTTTAAGTCAATGTGAAAACTGTCAAAAATCGTTTTCCGTTCCATGTGTTAGACTTAACCTTAAGAAGTAGGCCTAGAGTTCGGAACAGTTTACGATTATCCCACTGGTCTATTGGAACCATGCTCTCCACGCCCCATGCCAGGTCATAGTAGTAGTTTGTTCGAAAGTCCCAGTATATTCTTAAGCCCTTGATTCTATAAGCTGCCCCAGTTTTTCTTCTGTACGACTTCGACTTAATGACACCAGCCCACATGTGACAGTCGTAGAGCATCATCGTCATGAAAGTCCCAACTTATGTTAACACTAGTCTTTTGTTCTACTTCGGTCCTAAAATATGTTGTATCTGTGGCAGGTCAGCTTATGTCCTCTCTGGTTTCTCCTTCCACGCTGCCTTTGTTTCTTAATAGTTAGTCTTATCTCCAGTTTTAAGGTCCACGGTTATTCTTATAGGCTCTATGACATAAGCGCTCCTTTTGCCTTTTCATCTGTAAGATTTCAGACCATACTTAATAGATATGTAGTTGTTAACTATCCCCATGAAATTTTAAGTCTAAAAGAAGCGAACCTAGTACGGAACCTTGAGGAATACCGTCTGTGTGGTGTTCGTTTCATCGTCGGTATGTATTGTATATTAAAAATAATAAAAAAAATAGTTTGGTGCTCTTTTGACGTGAATTGTCAAATTGTGAATCGCAAAATTGTTAACCAGTGTTTGATAGTGTCGATTATATGGCATGACTTACGGAAGCTATGGAGTTTTCCGGTCTCATCGTTTGTATTTTCATGTCTGTCACTTGGGTTTGTGAGGAGTGTAGCGATCATACTTGCCAAAATGATCAGTGGGTTACTTTATTTGTTAAGTTCCAAAGCTAAAATGTATAAATGCATTTCTAATGAACCTTATTAATGGCGTTTTTAATTAAATGTGATAGTGTCAAGGCTATTTGCTCATTTACTGACGTATGTCATTAAATTGCTCACTAGACCTTATAAAGAGTCCCAGGCCAAGACCCATTCACTGATGGATCTATTGGCGTCTTATCCAATGGAATTGACTTTCAATTCAATTTAATTCTTATTTGGTCGTGAATAGTGACTCAAGTTCAAAGGGAATACAATTTGTTGCCAAAGTCAAAGACATAACGCCAATTGACGTTGAATGTACGAGTATCAACGACGCTGACGAAGGATATTTATTTTTATCCCCAACCCATGATACAATGGGAAATACACATTCAAACTTACATCAATTAAATTTTTATTATACCTAGCAAACCGATGTAATTAGTGTGCAACAAGCATTTCACTTGCTCTCAATTTTAATTACTAAAATACTTGGCATGATTCATGTATGAGACCCTTTTTGATTGTCACCGTTAGGGTCTAGTTCTGTGCAAATGAAATTTCGCAGCGGAAATGTGTACTCGTAGTCGAATTTAATTTTATTAACCGACATTAAACTTGAACATTGTTGCCTGTTTTGAACACACACACACACACACACACACACGGATAACTAAAAATATTTGTGCGGTACCCAAAAACAAGTCCCAACGACTTTGAAAATGTTGCCAATCAATTTGTAGTCCCAGAGAGAGAAAGACTACGGTAGGTAGGTTGGTATTTTATTGTACATGGCGCTGCCATTTACTTGTCTTTCTGAAAATAAACTCACAGAACGTTGAGTTATTCAAAAGAAAAGAATTGAATTCATTCAGAAGTGTTGGAGGTGAGAAATTTTGACAAAACTATGCGCGTTCACATCACACAGTGGCAAAGTGCTTCTTCTTCTTTGAAAATCTGCAGCAAAAAGGTTGATTTCTAAGGGATTTTTCGATAATTTTGGAACACAATTTGACCTAGCTTTTTAGTAACAACTTCAACAGGTTAGAACTGTATGAGTCGCTTCACAAGGTAGCAATTGACTTTCTCAAAACCTACTAGACTGAGACTAGTAAACAAATGGCAACAGAGATTGAATGAGTCAGTGAACTCTTCTTCTGTTATGTACGTTAGTTGTTCAATGCACCTAGCAAAACTGACAGATGAGAATAGAATGAGAAATGATCATATGAGCGGAACGATTGTGTTCCAAATTATAGAAACGAAAATCAACTGTTCATTGAAATCGATTTCGATCAGTGAAATAAGAAAATTAGTTTTAAATCAGAATTAAGTATTTTTACTCGTATTTGTAAAAAAATTCTACAAGTGATCAGCTCTATTTTGATACCAATTTGAGGCAATTATGTTTGCTTAATATCTTTTTAAAGTTGGATAGCGAAATGTTAATATGTACTGCAAGATAGTACAAATTCCTCATTTAGTAGCTAAAGAAACACCCTGTATAGAAAAGTTTTCTTCTTCAAATTCCTTACAAAATTACTAGGAAAGGTGAAATTTGATTGCAAAAGTGGGCGTGTCAGTTGGCCGCATTCATATTGATATAAGGGAACTGAAAAGAAAATAACTATGTATGCAGTTGTGTATATAGGTTAATGGTTTCACACCACACACAGAAATCCTTTAACCCTCAGGGGGCATAGGGCGTCAATGAAGCCTGCGCGCCATCTTGTTCTTGCAACGCGTTTGATCTGCAACCGACTCATTCCTAACGACCCGATGCCTCCTCAACTGTTCTGTGTCACGTATGCCAAGGGCGACCCGCTATTCTGCCTTTGCGGCGTTATGTCTCCAACAAATTGTCACCACAACTCGGTTCCAAATCGAAGCAAAATGCTTCTTGTTCCTCATTCTTAATGAGCTACGAATCGTCTAAACCTTTCACTGGGAGTTGAGTAGAACTTCTGACATTTCTGACAGTTCTTTTGTAGTTCTGCTGTCATTGCGTTTTTGACGTGACATTGCCATTAGGCTTATATAAGGAGTAGGTCTATTGGCTTCTTTCCATTCACTACGGATGCCGCGCTACATGAGGTTCTCGGCAGTCTAAGAAGGTGACTGTGCTGTGTTTCTAAGCTTTTGCACTACTCCAGGGAGTGTTTTTTATTTGGTTCCCCCCTAGGGTAAGCGTGCTAAAGTTAGAAAGACAGAATGCGCCAAGGACCTTTTTAAGACGATTTCCTTTCTTAAAAACACTCATACCTCAAAGTAAATTTCATCCTAATTCAATTCAATTAATTTCCTCTGTAGCCAAGGCCCGCCCTAGGACGCATTACTAATCTCCATCTCCACGCCTTCATATGTTTTTTTCGGACTTTCAGCTTTAAATTGTAACCTCTCCACAAACTTTCTATAAATATCCACCACCCTAATGGTGAGCGCCAGAAAAAAGTGGGGGCAAAAAAGAATATACTCTTTGAACGTTCCCAAGGACATTCACATTACATTCTATCTGCCACGGTGTTTTATTTACTTAATTGACACACAAATACAACAAAGGTAGTGTTTTCATTATTGTTGCCCAACTATTTACCAAAAGCTAACTGTTGCTGAACCATAATTTAGTTTATAATCGTCCTACTCACAGACTTGTGGACATACGCTTTAATAGCGTTTCACTTCGAAAAAAACAAAACAAAAAAAAGGATAATGCAATAATAATGGAGAAATAGAATCGAAAAAAAGAAAAAAAAACCGAATGAGAAGAGCATTAAACCCACACAAAGGAAAAAGGTTAACAGGTTTGTCCGTGTCCCATTGGCGTGGAGTGCGTTCATAGTGTGGCGCGTTATCCTTTCGATAAATAATTTGCTGCTGTCCGAGCTTTGAATCAAGGACATTGTGCATGGAGAGAGTTTTTTTTTTTTTTCTGTCCTAACCCACGAAAATACATTTGATTTGTAGGTCGTGACTGTGGCATAAAGAGAAGAAGAAAAACTGGGCGCAGTAGTTAGCGGTAATAAAGTATTGTGTGTTTGAAAGTGAAAACGTGTTCTCGTAAAGCAAGTAAAAAACTTGGACTGAGAGTATGAACACGCAATCCTTACGTTTTGTTGGTGGGTGGCATTTGGCTGATTAAAGGGTTCACGGTGTTGAACTTTGGTTGGATTTATTTTTCAATATACGTGGAATGGAGTTGAAGGTTGAAGTTTAAAGAGATGCAAAAAAAAGGTATAGCAAGGATGGAGAGTAATATTAGCGATCTGGGGATCTTGCGGGGTATGAAGCTCTGATAGCAAGGCTTCAACTGCTGTGCAAATATTAGGACGTTACTGAGAATCTGAACCAGAAATTAGGTCTAGTTGAGTGATGACGGATGGTAACATGATCTGATGTCTTCATGGAATGCGAAAACAAAGGACTATCGTTGGCTCATGACATTGAAAGTGCACTTATCGTGGGCGTAGCCCTTCCTTTTCTAGTAGAGAACGCCATCTGTTGAGCAAACAGACGCTGGGTTTATCTAGAATTCTAGAGAGTTGCGCTATGTTTGGCTTTTAGCAAGAAGAGATGACTTGCGCAGGAGAGGCATTTCTGATAAATTATTAGCAATTATCAAGGCTACATGGGTCGATATGTCACGTCTTGCACAGAGGAAGGCTGTCTGATGAATTTGAAGCAAGGCTGAATACTTTCACCAGGAATATTTTAATTGGTGATTAGCGATGTGTTGAATGCAGCCTTGCGAACAGGAAAGAGTGGAATTCGATGCCCTCCCACAGCTGAACTCAAGCACCTCGACTACGCCCACGATGTATTCTTTCTGTGTGCGATGCAATGGAACCCGCTTACCCTGGATGGCAGGATACGCGGGGGTCATAGAAGTTCTTGGCACAGAATAGTGGAGAAGGAAGCACGGCAACTGGGAAAGAGTTGGGAAGAGCTGAGGCACATTTTCCGAAGCCGCACACGATGGCGCGTAGGCATTGTAGAGGCACTAGGACCCACAAGGGGATACAGGACATAAGTAAGTAGTAAGAAGAGATCATCCTCTTTTGTAAAATTTAGCCATCTAAAGGCACGGTGTAATTAATGATCATTGCGCCTTTGGTCTTCACACGAATAGACTCGGTGTGATGCATAACGACTACTGTTGAAGTTGTTGGAACGAAGAAGGTGGTTAGGTTTGTCATTATCTTTTCTAGAGGACTGATGGACCTCCTTAGATTCACTTTACTATCTACATAGGTTGTTCTTACAGTGGACCGTCTCCTAATAGCATTTTCCATGATTGGACACAATGGGCCCGAACTGTTGGTCTAAGAGAGCGGTGATTCTTTTGTTAGAATGCACTCATCTACCTAACCTAACATCTTATTTATTCGATGGCTGGTGAAGAGGTCTTCTGCTTTCTGGCTCGTCAATCAAAAGGATGCCCAGAAGTTCACCTAAGACCACAACGTTATCTACAGAAAGCATCACCTTGCAGCCCATACCTTCTAGTTCAATCAGCAGCTGGTTAGTTGTAATGTTCTATGGAAAGGGATTATGGCAGCCCGCCTTAAGGGATGTCACTAAAAGAGGTTACGAGACCAGAATTTCATCCAAAGCGGTCATAATAGAGTGCAATCTTTCCCAAATCAAGATACCCCACCGAACGGTGGATTATATAGTCTAGTATAAATATCCTTTACCTTCAAAGCTCTCCAAATTCAAGGATAAATATTTATTAATTTAATTGTTTCCCAAAAGAGCAACAAACACATCTATAATTCACCGATCAACAGACTGTTCTATTGACATTTCTAAAAATACAGATATCCTTTCCTCTAGCAGATATATCAAATCCAATTATCCTTTTCGTGGAATAACAAATGCACTTTGCACCAGTTCCCACCAGAACAAAGTATATGTACTCTCCAATCGCATGGGAGGCACCAAGCTTAACCTCCAGCGCTATTGAACTTAACTTTTTGTTCGTTAACTTAGTCGCAGTAATAACGGTAATGAACTTGGTAGATTTACTTTTATTTATTAATAATTAACAAAAATCCACCTACAAATCGATACAAGGACCTTCGCATCCACGAGACCATAAACACACACATAGACACAAGCAACACACGCCACCACCGCACCGCACCGATCACTGATACACCTAATGACGACTAGATATATGTGTTATCAACCCCACTCTCTGCCCCATCAGGGCTTCCTTCCTTCCTTCCTTCACACATTCATAATTATTTCTTTCTCCTCTTTTTTGCTCCTTTTTTTCTCGCTATGGTCAGTAAAAAAAATGAAAAAAAAAGCGAAAGAAAGAATAAAAAGGGAAAAGCGAAGAACACTGATAGTGATAGTGAAATTCTATCCTGTGACTATGTCCTGTTTTGTTACTCTCTGCTAGTAGAGAGGACCTTTGTGCTAGTGGGCTAGTATCTTTTATATCCTGGCAACGCAGTCTCGGTCAATTGATTGAACTGAAAGGCAGTGTGCGTGTGTGTGGATCTGTACTAAAGCGCGAAAGGACGAAAGTTTCTCCTAAAACAAGGACACAGTATTTCATTTCGGTTGTTGTTGTTGTGTTTTTGTTTTTTTTGCTTACACAAAATAGAAAAACTAATTATGAAAAATGGAAAATTATTAGAAAGTACTTTTCCTGGATAACTAAGGACAGCCTTACAATTGACGGGCATATTTGTTGTTTATTTTTTTTCTTATAAAAATAGTGCGTGGCGTTATGTGTATACGACGAGCAATTAATTTAATTGACACAACAAGGAGAGTACTTCGTTCGTCAACTGATGGACATTAATGTATATCCGTGTTGAGTGCCATATTGTGTGGTGAATAAAAAGTTTCCACAACCAAAAAAAAAAAAAGAAGTTCTCTTTCAATCCAAAATCCATCTGATGAATGTTAAAGTGATTTTGTGCGATTGAAACTAAAAGGATCTTATGAATCATTGTGATACTAAAATCAGTTTTTATTACAAGGTTTTATAGTTCATATATTAGCAGGATGACGACAACTCAGTATTATTCCATGACGAAACAAACTAACATGATGCAAATCCAGCTATACAAGTGTAAGGATGTTTCCTTTAAGGATATATACAAACGAAAATAATTAATAGAAATAACTATGACGCTATCGAATCCCTTTTTATAAATACATATGAACGGAGCAAGTGACTAACGATAGTGGAAAGATTCTTTTGTTCTATCTCTAAGGACTAGTGTGTGTTTGTGTTGGAATTTATATAATCAACGGTCAGTGACTATCAGTTTTAATCAAATTATACAAATTGAAATAAGAACGACGCGGATATTCTAGAAAAAGTGCATTTGTTTTTTTGAAAGACATTTTCGATCGATTTCTGAGCAGACAAAGCTTTTTAGTTTCTATGCAACTAAAGAACCTTTCAGTGGAGCAGAAATAAAGGACCTTCTCATCCATAGATTAAGAGATATTATGGAAGACAAAATTCTCTTCTGCATTTTCTAAAAGTTTTGGGAACATTTTGAACAATTCAATAAAGTCAAACAGAAAACAACCCTCAATGAGTATGCACTTAGAGCAGAGGTCATTGCACCAAGTTTTGTTTGTTTTTTCTTGAACATTTTCGATTTAGAGATTTTGATAAATTCTGACATGATGAATGAATTTAGTTTATAAATATACTACAAGATATGTAGATTACCAAATTTGGGACAAGAATTGTTATAACTTCCATGCCTCTTTATTTTCTTTAACTTTCTGCATTATGTCCTTCGTCCACCAAGCCGTCCTATTTTTCCTAATGTCGATTTTTGTCTTCCCGCATATTTCCTTAGCTATTTTTAAAACGGTTTCTCCTCTAGGTCTTCATCTCCATGGTTCTCGTGGAGTCTTCGTGACACCCTGTCATCCTCCATTTATCATCTTTCTGTAGCTCCCGACGCCTAACAGCAAATGAGGACTTGAAGACGAAGAGAGGAGAATTGTTATAACAACACTTAAGAATTTAAAGCTGTTTTTCTGATTTCACTTGAATTTCTTGTTTCTATAAAACTAGGCTAACGCTGTACGATGGCGTACCAAATTTTTGTATAAAAGTGGAGATAGCGGTGTTTTTTTGGTTAATAGCCAATATAAATGAAAATGGTAAAGATTTGGATTGAAGTGCATATCTAAGTTAGTCTAGACAAATGCTAAAAGATGGCGTAGCTCTTTTTTTTTTGGCTAAATACGTAGAACGATACTTTCCTTATTAAATGGTTTTAGAAATATTAAAATTTTAATAAAATACTCAATGAATTTTGCTAAAAACGAAATGTAAGTAAAATTATGCTAAAATAATGCATTGACAACACGCTTTAAGCCACTCTTCACGCGGTAAGGTCCTAAGGTATAGCTACGAGAAACTAATCAGCAATTTATATTTTGTTGTCCCTATTTGCCACTTTGACTCTTTTTAGCGTGACTAAACTATAAATGTGTCGTGCTGCTTCCTTCTTTCCTTTTGACCAAAATATCTTTTATTATGATTCCTTTAACAACAAATTCCATACACAGCACCTACAAAATGGCGGTATGTGCTGTCAACCGATATGCCAAAAACTGTACTTGTATGGGTAATGTCTCATTTAGTTTTGGTGAAACGTCAAAACACAGTTGCGTTTTTGGGTGAATTTTTGCTTGGGGAGCGAATTTGTTACACCAGCTGAAGATGACTGTCAATTTAGTTCGTCTACGCTTTTTAGTGTTTCGACGAATTGTCGCAGCTCAATCTGTACGGTAATGGCGGAACAGATCTCCAATCAGTCGTTCCTTTATCTCATCATGTGGTTTATTGTGAGCTCCGGGCGTGATAGATTCGCTTTATGAACCCTTTACGGAACATAAAATAGACGCTGAGAGTTTCTTTTACTTCTGGGAATTACGGGTAAAAAGGATAGCCACCATGCCCAGGCAGAATCTGGGTAAGATAATAACTACAGTCACCGTGCTGTTTCCAAGTCTCAATGTTGGGAAGCAGCTAGGGTGTCATCTGTTATGCCACGTGGCTTTTCATAGTACTGTAAATGTTGCCCTTTCTTAATATTTAGTCAATCTTTAAACGTCAGTGAAGTCCGTTTAGGAACTTTTCCCAAAAAAAAAAGAATTATGTCAAATCTCACATATCGAGAGAGAATTCTCTCAATTCAAATAATAGTACTCTTACAATTTTCGTATGACAACCTTAGTAATGCAATACGAGATACCTAGTTGTCAAATAAATTCCAAAGGAAAACAATTGATTTCTTAATAAAACGTAACAACCATCTGGATACATTGTCATATATGTGTATACGCTAAGACTACTATATAGATCAACATCCAATTTCCAACTTTTTAATAGCTTTGTTCAGTGACTCTGTAGTGCACAGTCCAGTAAATAATTTTTTGTACTTGCTTTTGGGGTAGAACATATTTGACAACTTCATACTTTTGACTGCTAATAAGAGGAATGCTTTGGGAAAAGTTTTGACGCATTGACGCATTTTCTGTTTTAATCTGTTCTGACAGTTTTCACACACTTGTTCTGTTCTGTTCTGTATTGTGCTACTTTTTCAGTCACTGAACAAAGCTAATTTGTTTCTGTTTTGAAAGCGGTTTCGTTCTCTAAGTACGCGAACATTTTCAGATGTTTTCAGACGTAAAATTCTTGGCCTACACAAATTCACATCACATTAACTCACAAAATTAAGCTTCTGGTTCCTTTAAAGTGCCGAAACGTATCCAATTGGACTTGGGAAGTTTGAAGTGATATTGAATTTTAAAGAAACGGAGATGGGAGAGAGTTGGTCTAGGGGATTGAGGTTACGTTTCAATATTTATTCTCCATTGGCGGTGTCCCAATTGACTGCGGAGAATTGTATGTATTTTTTCAATTCGTTTGTAGTTCACAGTATTCTTTTTTTTTGTGATTGGCACTCAAGCAATTAGAAAACGGGGCCATGCGAGAAGTGTCAACTCTTGTGTTGTTGGAGTTCTTGTTGGAGATTACGCGACTTTCAACAAGCAAATCGGGAGTATAAGAGACCACAATGAGATGTAGTACCCGGCTAGAGCTGTAATATCAGCCAGTTCACTATCAAGCTCGTAGCTTGAGCACCAGAAGCAATGCGATTTTGCCAAGGAGCCTATTGGTTTCAAAATCTTCCCTTTACGTGTTGGCCGGTGTGAGGTGTGAGTCTTTCCACTGAAATCACATCTCTTTCCTCTTCTAATTCGTTCCATTACTCACTTGAAAACAATAAAAAAATAACGGTTTTCCCATGGGCTAAGTACTAATCAAGTCGCGTGTAAAAATTACCCTCCACCCAACTCTCCACACCTTAGAGAGCAAACTTTTCGTTTTTTTTTCTAAAAATAAACTTTAGTATGAGTATAAACAAAAGGCAAACCAACAATAAAATGATTATCCTTGGTATCCTCGTGCTATACGCTTTACTTTACAACTTTACTATTGACACACCTAAATGACAGATGCATGCATAATTTAATGTCAAACGCTGAGGTCTGATTAGATTGTTTTGTTTCTCCGTGTAAATTTCAAAAAAAGAATATAATTTTTTTGTATTTTCAATTTCAGATTGCTCAACGCTAGGTATTAGCTCCTAACTGAAGGACACAGCCGAGTGCAGCAGTATAGCAAACAAATTCCTGGTGCAAGTATACCGATTAACAAGTGTTTTGCTTTTTTTTTTCTAAAGAGAAGAAGAAAATAGAATACCGCTATAAAGAAGAAGAAAAAGAGAACAAGGATCCTATGCCCAGCACGGAGCACTTGCAAGAAAAAACAAAACAGAATTCCAATATCCCTCGAGTGCGGACAGTTAAAAGAAATTTAAAGGCACAAGATGGGTAAGGATCGCAGGGAAATCTACGTTCCAGAAGACTGTTTAAAGAGCTGTGTTTCAGGGCTCGATTTTATGGACGATACTGTTACCGATTATGAGCAAGCACTGTTGCACACAGGATTCGGAAAGTTTCATTACAAATTGCTAGCATTGTGTGGGCTTATTTATATGAATACAGCAATTGGGGTTACGATAATATCGTTCGTCCTTCCGGTAGCAACATGTGATTTTCAAATGACATCATCGGATAAGGGATGGCTGACAGCTTCCCCGATGTTGGGCATGCTGATTGGTTCGTACTTTTGGGGCTGTTTAGCCGATACAAAAGGACGTAAGGGTGTGCTAATAGCAGCTCTACTCGGCGATGCATTATGTGGATTTATTTCGTCCTTTGCACAGCATTTTTTATTTTTCCTATTAGTACGACTGTTAAATGGATTTAGGTGAGTAGAAATTATAATTGCTTCTCATAAGTGTTGTCTGTTGTAAGGAAATGTGACAATAATGAGTGTGAATGCGTTCCAACTACAGGAAGAACAAACAATGGATGTGGTAAATACTCAGTTCAGGAAATAATCTGTCTGTCCATGTCTATGGATGTGTTCTTTGCAAGCTGCTACACAGTTGATGCAATTCCTATTAAACTTTGGCAAATTGTTGCAAAATGGATACTTAATGTATGATAGGTGGCGCGCGAAACATGTGAAACGAAAGTCTCCTTTGTCAATTGTCTTAACTCCTAAGGATGGCAAAGCAAGGCGAGCACGATTCATCTTTAAAAAAAAGGTATATATCATAGATACTTGCTGTGACCGATGTCCTAGCTTCAGGCAACCACTTTTGGTGTGTGCTTCCATTCACAACCCGAAAGCACCCTATTATTGCCAGCCAAATGAGAGTCAATAAGTTGAATCCTGCGAAACAATTCAAAGCTTACTTGCATTCACTAACTAGTTTGAATAAGGTTAAGTGGATTAGCAAGGCCCTAAGCGCAGCTTGACTGTCACTACAGACACAAATACACCTATTCCTAACGATGTGACTCGCAGCCATTAGGATTGCAAACATCTCCACCTAGAAGACAGGGACATGCTTATGTAATGAGTAGATATTGCAGTCTTGTGTTATCGTCTTCTACAAATACACCAGCCCTTCTTTGGTTTTTTACTCCACTCCTGGCTCAAACGCTGCCAGTAACCAGAAAAGTCGACCTCATACTTGGAGGCTTTCGAGTCATAGCATGAGACGGTATATCCATGAAAGCAAAATAACAGGTTAGGTGTCGTGTCATCTCCAGAGTGGCTCATACCAAAAGCCACTTCGCCTGAGTCTTTGAATAGCTTTTAACGAGTACCCCATGATAAAAGTATCAGTAGAAGGGATATTCAGCAGTGCGTCTAGAGCAGAGCCCACAGTGCTTGGAAATTAAAAATAAAATATCGAGGCGCATGCAGTAGAGAGCTTGATTTTGCTGCCATCAAAGTTAGGGTGGCTACGTCCTAGAGAATATAATCTCATTGGAATCTCATTGGATGAGAATCTGTTGATTAGAATCACCTTTAGGTATTGTGTTTGCCAGTTCGTTCAAATCAGCTACATCTACCCGGCTTCTCTGGATCTCACCCCAAATAGATCTGTGTGGCGCACAGTCATTCTCATCTGATGGGCCTCCAGCAACTATGAAAGGCTCTTCTCCTTTTACTTTATTCGGGGAGGCTATGATTAGCGTTATAGGTCTCACAGCTGTCCCCCTTTATTTTAGTTGTTTGACCTAAAAAGTATCTGCAGCTAATTAAATGCTTCTGTTATTGCATTTTCTTGATCGAGGAGTTTAATGGCCTTCAATGGCCTTTTCCCCGGTACGTTGATTAATATTGCATTTTTGAGAGATTTCAAAGCATCCCACTTTTGAATATGACCATATCATTCTTTCGCTGCAGCAGCCCGCTCGGAAGAAGTCTTGCTTTGACCTTCAGATTTGGTTTGATTAGAGTGCAGCGAAAAGAGACCAGTCTCGCCATCTTGACCTTTCAAGTAAGGCCATCAGTGAATTGACTAGTTCTCTGTCGAGTAGTCGGCTTAGATGTAATGCGAATAATCTTTCGTCATTTCTTCGACTTGTGCTATATTCCGTTTCCGTTCTACCATATTTACTTTTCCATTGATGTTCCCTTACTACAGTTGAGTCTGGTACTTTCTTTAACATTGGAATTGGATATGCTCGTAGAGACTTTCAGAATCCTCGCCCGTGCTGTGGTAAGGCACCAGTGGTACCACTTAAACCACAGGAGTTCTTCAGGTTTGGTTCAACGTTTCACCAGGAAAAGGCCAGATTTCGCTGTTCCTTCATAGCGTCACGAAATGATATTTGATGAACAGCATCTGTCTAGTCGCATTCTCCGGTGTTAGATTATCAGCCCATTTCTTCACTAGGTAATATCCTTTACAATAAAATGGAATATGATGTCATGTGCATCCCCTACTGCATCCGATGTCAGTGGACGACAATAAGAGTTATCGTCATTTTCAAATTTGTAGAGCTACGCTCTGACTTTTTCTCCACGTTTTTTATTGATCCAATTTGGGGATCAGTCTCTGCCTTTATTTGAATGTTTAAGAGTAATACCAACGCTCCTTCACGACGTGTCCTTGATGGTACTTCTGTATTCGATTCGTTCGATAGACTTCTTTAGAATGCAGGTCTATTAGTACAAGTCGGTTTGGATGGCCCTGCATATTCTTAAGTCGCTTATTCTGTAAACGGCCTTTCTGTTAACAGGGAAAAACTGTAAGACTTTGTCTTCATGCCACCAGATCTCTGATATTGGTCTTACCGTTGTCCTTGTTGCAGTTGTTACTTAAGAGTTAGCCTTACATCTAAGATAGTGCCTTGTTTGAAAACTACTGGCTTCTAACTACTAGTTTGAAGCTGCATGACTCGGCTGCTGTTAATGAGCACTACTTCTATTTTATCCTCTGCTAGTTACTGGCTCATGGTTAATAGCTTGTCCTAAGCCAGCCTGATAGTTTCATTGCAATCATGCTCGAAAGAAGTTGTGTACTACAACGATCGTTATGTCACTGGTGAAGTCAATTATTTTCGTCATCATGCGGTAGGTCCTCCAGTAGCTCAATGTGATGATAGTTTACTTCTCCTGCCTAAGTCGATGGAAGCATCGTCATCCTTTAACAGCTTTTTCCCCGTGTTCGACAATAGCGTCGATGGTAGATTTCGGCCTACGTACATAGTTATTAGATCCTGCGGTTTGTTTATTTCAATGTTCGAAGGGTATTCCGTATGTGTCTGTGACATACATAACTTTGACGTCAGAATCTTCGCACAAGTATGCTCTAGGCATTACAACTTTCCTTCTTGCTAAGTGACCCCAAAATTTTCAACAAAACTTAACGACTTATGAACTTCTGAACCAAAATTGAATGGAATGTGGTGCAAGGCTAAATTGTGAACAAATTTATACCCAAAAACAAATCGCGCTAATCGAATTGAATTTTTATTTTCAGTGTTGCCGGAGCGATGGGAATCTGTTTCCCGTATCTGGGTGAGTTCCAGCCGACGAAATACCGTGAAAAGATTCTCTGCTGGATGGAAATGTTCTGGACAATTGGAATAATCGTTCTGCCACGTAAGAAAAAAACGCTTTGCTTTTTTTTATTTATTTTTTCACTTAGTAGCCACTCCGAAGGGACAACGTCAAAGACTGTCAAAACCAATTAGAGTTGCCCATCTACGTGTTTACCCCTAGCCATGATGGCTCAATTAAGAGGTGTTACAAAAAACATCCTCAAATTGAAATTACCATAATTTAGACTTCATTTTTGGATTTGAAAGATTTTGTATCTGTGTATCCACATGATTTGGTACATTAAATCGATTTCCAGTCGATTTGGTCGAATAAACAGAATTATAACTCGACGATCATGAGATCTTTATGATCAATTTATTCATCAGGGGACAGAAAGACAGAAAAATTGTCCAAATTGTTGGGTAAACATCACCTTCGAGGCTGTTTAGCTGTTGTTCGTTAGAGATACCTACATTTTATTGTTACAGTTTCGTTTTAGGAGCAATAATCATTTTGTTTTCATTAACACATCCAAACGTTTGCTGTGTAGGTAGATGGTTTTGGTTTTGACATTCAGCGTCAAAAGAGGTGGACAAATATTTACTGGAGAATGGACCAAAAATTCAATTAGCAGCTTTTGCCTAGGAGTATTGGGCTCGTTGATAAGTTGATTTGAAAACGTTTTCAAATGGATAATTGAGTTGTTAAAGGAGACACAAATAGTATGTGAGTTGTTGGCTACGTGTGCATGATGTTGACTTTGGTTTTTGTTGCGCAGCTTGTTTGTTTTTTTTTTTTTTGGAAAAAGGTACATACTTGAGGTTTACCAATTAGATACAATTAAGTTGTCACTTAAAGTTTTAGTAGAGTTCTTGTGGTCCTATGTGAGGTCGTTGGATACACTTTAAACGAAGTTCTTGCATTCTGTTCCACATATCCAGTTCGATGTGCAAGTGTAAAAGCTCAACCAGGATTGTATTAAGCGTGCGATAGCTAATGTCATAATTGAGCAAAAATTCTGTTCTCGCGCTGTCAAAACCCAAGGGCACCCATAGTTGCATTAAAGAAACGTGGCCGTATGTCATGTCGCCTCTTGTAGAGGGCTGGCCATCTAGTGGTTTCTTTTTAAATCATAGGTTATTTTGACACCGACACAGCTGTTTCCGGGCCGCCTCGGAGCTGCGATTCAACCCCTTTTGACTTTCTTTTTTGGGTAACCGTGAAGGACCAATTGTTATGCCAACAATCTGGGAACGATTCAAGCACTTTAGGCTAATATCATCCAAGCAGTTCGTGAGCTACAGCCCGAAACCGTCAACAAGGTCTTGGAAAATTTGAGTGTCAGAATGCGTTACTACGAAGCCAGTTGAGGCAGGCACTTGAACGACATTGTGTTCCATTATTAATGCGATTGTTTCTCTTACTAATAAAGCCATTTAAAAATTTAATTTCGATAATTTTATTGTAATTTTAAAAAGAAACTTGGATTTGGCCCGCCATGTAGTCACCCTCAGCTCTCCGTACGAAATGTGAGAATAAAAGCTCTCTAAAGGTATGGAGCAAAGAATTGACGAAAAATCGACTAAATTGAGCAAAAGGTCATTAAAGGGGTAATACATATACAAATTACATACATACGAGTATGTGTACTGACATGACAACGTCCAGAGCCTTCATTCAATTATGCTTTAGGAAGGTCCTAGGTCTTTTCATTTTATTTATTTCGACCATAGGGTTGTATGAGTAGTTTCATATACCATAGGAGTATAGTCTTAACCATGACATGACCGAGCTGAATATAGCCAGCCAAATTGGCACCGCAAACTGTATGTTTAGGATACTATCTTTAATTTGACGAGGTATAATACATTGTTTTTATGCTGTGGTGCTTGGAATGTGACCACTACTACCACGACAAAGCTAATTTACAACGAGATTCAGTTGAACCCAGCTAAAAGTGGAGTTTTCAGCTTAACGATGCGACATTTACTTCTCTCTTCACTTCCCTGTCATTTGGAGACGGATCATTATCTTGTGCAAAATAGGCATACCGCAAACATCGTCCTCATAATCGAGACCTTTGAGCTCGAGTGCAAGTGTCCACCGAATGCGTCCATGCGTGAGCGGATTCCACTGCATGGCGTATTTCTCAATGGAATTGTCCTTGCGCCGTAGGGTGTGTCCAATCCACTCTCTGGCCTAACCGTATCTCCAACGAACAGCTTAATATGAGAACGGGCCAGGAACCCATCAACATTACAATACGAAGGAGAAAGTGGCAGTGGATTGGAGAATGGCATATGCCTTTTCTAAATTTATGAACAGCACCTGAAGTGGCGATCTTTATTTAACAAACCAGCCGATGATGGTTTACAGAGTGTTCATGTGGTCAACATCTGCTTGGTCGCCATTCAGTGTATATCTTGGAAGTGTTCTTTGATCCGCTACAGCATGTTTCTAGGTTTTATCTGAGTTTCAGCATTAGGTTGCATTTTTTAGAGAGCTAAACGGAAAACTCAGCCTCCCAGGTTCTTGCATCAAATGGGTGCAGACTCAGTCATTTCAGTTGGCACTTCTCGAAATAACTCCACGGATATGCCATTAAATCCTATCCTCTTATTGATTTTCAGTGCTTCGCTGTAAGAAAAAGTGGAGATCGTGATGCTTAATCCGGTACACTTCTGTTTGATTTGGGTGTATACTTGGTTCAAAGCTAGAGCTAGAGCTAACTCCTTACATCTCTGGAATTGATGCTCATCCAATATGAGCAACAAACAGTTTAAGCCTTTCTCTGGTTATTGCTGTGGAGAAAATCTTTGTTACCTATTGCTTTTTTGGTGATTATATGTTCTGCTGTCGCACATGTGTAGCACCTGCTTTTTTGCTGCAAGCTACGCTGTACTTCCTTCGTCCTGCTGCTCAAGTCGTTGCAATTCTAGCAACGTATTGTAATACTAAGCTGTCGGGTGGTACCTACATACATATATCATGCATACTTGCGCCCATAATTGTTTATTGACTCACGACAAGCTTTATGAACTCCCCTTTGATGAGATCGGCGTGCAGGTCATCAATTCATTATTGACTGGACTAGCGTTCTAGTCCTGCCTTATTAGTTTCTCTATTTGATGCCTGTTTTACGGCTCTTGGAATTGCTATTTAAATCAACTTCACTTCGGAACTTCTAGCCTTGTATCTTCTTCCATAGTTCGTGCGATTTTATGTGGTCTATAGATCCTGGTCAGACACTCCTTTATTTGGTACCGTAAAACATGAGGCCGGGGTCAGAATACACCATGGCAATGCAAGTGTATCCGTTGAAATCTTAAGGGCCAGTATCTGTAATCCAGGGTCCTGATAATTCCTTACAGACCTATAGCTCAGATATGATGAATCAGGTCACTTAATGTGTACACTAAATCTACACTCTTTCTGACATCATGTCTCCCTTGGCTGAAGAAATTCTAGGCTTTCTTCGGCTACTTGATCCATTTAACCTAGTAGATCACAGCACAGAAAATGACCTGGTGCAATGGATCCCGCAGGATAGCAGCAAGCTCGAGAAATACATTGCACAAAACAGCGCAAGCATGGCAACTTGAAAAGAAGTGATTCACATTGTGTGCGCGCATTGCAGAGGTACTAGAACCCGCAAACTGAAACAGGATAGGACTTTGAGGTCTGTAGAGTTGCTTTGTTATACTGTAGTGTAATTATTTGGTTTATGGGTATCTTTAAAACAAATTACACCTCATGAGAAACATCCACAAGGACAAAGAAAGTCCTTCAAGAAAGGTTTAACCTGAGAAAATCTGTAAGAACTCCTAAATGCACTCCTCTCTGCCGTTCCAGTTTTTGAGGACATTCTCGAAGGCTGTAACTTTCGTCCCTAAAGCCATGGCTTCAATATTTCGGCTTGTTTTTATTGGTTGCATTGTGCAGTTTGATTTGACAATTACCTTCACGGGTAACGATATCAGGCTTCAATATTTATTCGCCAAGGGTTGTGTCTTAATTAAATGGGAAGAATTGTAGGTGAATTTTGTATTCATTTGTAATTCGCGGTATTTTTTTCCGCGTTCCCGTCAAAATGCACTAATTGCCTTCTAAATACTTTTGATATAGTTGTGAGTTGAGTATCCAACTTTGTTGGGTGACCCCCACCCTAATGAAGATTACATTACCACTTTGATATTAACTATGTATCTTTTGTATTTTATCTTTCAGTGATTGCGTGGCTTATAATTCCCCTCAAAATAAATGTAATAAATCAGAATTTCACGTTTCATAGTTGGAATTTATTTGTAGCTGTGTGCGCCTTACCAAGGTAAGCATTGACTTTAAAAAAATCATTTCACATCCTAACCTTTGTCTCGTAGTCTTTTTCTTGGCTTATGGCTATTCGCATTTCCTGAGAGTCCAAAATTTCTACTCGAAGTTGGTGAGCCTGAAAAGGCACTAGCTGTCCTTAAAGATATCTACGCAAAGAATACAGGACAAAGTCAAGATAACTTTCCGGTAAGCTATCCCTAAATATCTCTAGAACGACTCACAATATGATGCCTCTTTTAGTTTACAAATCTAATAGGTGGTAAGATCCTGGAAGGCGATAGTGTTAGTGTGCGAAGGTTGAAACTACGAAGGCCAAAGGAATTGAAACTCCTGATTAAAGAAATTTGGACACAAACCAAAACGCTTTGCGGGAAACCCTACCTAAGGACCACCATACTCACTTGTTTGATACAATTTGGGTTGACATCAAGGTAAGCGTTGACCAATTTTTGAGTCCATCTTGTAAGTTCCTTTGTGTGAATAGCTACTATACGTTGATGGTGTGGTTTCCTGAATTATTCCATCGCTTTGAGAATTTCGAAGAACTACATCCTGGAGCACCGACATCCGTTTGTGAAGTCTCATCAGTTTACTATACAAATACAACTTCGTCTATGCTGTCGGACAATGGGTAAGCATCTAAATTGTCTCAATGGAAAACTACTATATCTTTTTGTATCTATTTGCAGCACAAGTCCAGTGATAGAAAGCGTAGTGAATTGCAATTCGAATTTACAAACGGAAGTGTATCGGAACACTCTGATCATTGGATTGGCCTGTATACCGACAAGTTTTTGGCTTCCTCTCTGTGTTCATCGTTTAGGAATTAAATTCTTTTTGGGTTTGTTTTTAGTTCTATAGATAAGCAAAGATTGATCTTTTCCTCTTTAGTGTTTGGATTGGAGGCTGCTGCGGCGGTAACCATTGGGTTGTACTTTGTCAAGAATGCAGTTCAAAATCTTATATTGTCGTGTATTTTTGAAGCTCTGACATCACTCAGTATCAGTACAGTGTACTGCGTCATGGTTGATCTATTTCCGACGAATTTAAGGTAAGTTTTTTTTCTATGGAAGTTATAAAGGATTCTATAGCAGTTTTCCTTTTTGACTGATTGCAGAGTAATGGCAGCAGCATTATCAATGACATTTGGACGCGGTGGAGCGTTGTTGGGAAATCTCCTTTTTGGATTCCTGATCGACTTCAATTGCGTGATACCAATTGTTATATTTGCTTTTATGTTGGCTGGTGAGTATAAAAATCTACAGACTAGCTCTAGAAAATGTGTGGCTCATGACAAAAAGCACTTCAGTTTGTAAGAAATTTGCTAAAAGTCCGACTTCTTGGGTTAGGGTTCGTTAGGAGTGGATATTAGTTCCCAGACAATAAAATCACGAGGATTCGTCTTGAATCTACACAAACACACCATCTACCATGGGACAAGTCAATCCAGCTTAGGACTCGTTTGATTTCGAACAAGGACAAATCGATTAGTTCGTCAAAGAAAGGAGTCGAATCAAAGTGATGTCCCCTTTCGATGATAGAGCTTAGAAGTTAAGGAATATTTTCCTTTATTTTTTCATCTCTGCAGCTTTTGATCATTGGAAGGGATGTTCAAACGTCACGCCAATCGGATTGTGGTTTAACAAGATCAGGACGTTTTTTATCCAACGTTCGCCAGATCCTCTACGCTGTTTTGCCAAAGGATATTGCATTTGTTAATAGTGTCCAGCTTTGCTTACAACTAACAATACCAAGATTGATTTTATTCGGAAGAATCCCTAATTTAGCCTTTTTGTTAGCTTAACGGTTTCCTAGACTATTTTTGTTATAGCGCCCAATAGAGGGAAGCAACCGATGACGATCTTGGACCTAGATAAAGAAGATGCCAGAGACTTAGCTCCTGCTTGGCTCTCAGTGAAGATGCTCAAATCTTTCGCATATTCATTGGTAGTACTTTTGTCAGGAATACCCTTAAGCTGTGAGGGAGACCAAAAGCGATGCTTAGGCTAACCTCGTGTGAGAAATCTCCATTGTTCAGTGTAGAACCAATTTCTAGTCCTTCATAGCCCTCTCAAAGGCCTGGGCAAGTAATGGGCATTGTTTCATTCTCTCCATTCCAAGACCCCGGTGGCAAATTATCTCGAAAAATCAATCTTTCACAAAATTTTTCATGCAATATTTCAACAATTAAGTAAAGTTCTGAACTGAAAGAATATACTGAAAGCATCGTACACGTCCATAGGATTCTAATGTTAGGCCAACAAAAGTCAGTCAACATCGTTCGGTAACACAGTTTCCATTCACTGAATCAAACTGTCACTCATTGTAGATGAAGTGGCTGTTCCACTACTTCTCTTGGCCAATGGAAATAAACTTCATCACTCAGAATAATGTTATGCAAAAAATCTTGATCAAGTACAGCGTTCTGCTTGGTTTACTGGCCTCAATTGAATTGTGAATGTTGGTTGTCAAGTACTGTCATTTAGTTGATATTTTTGACAGATGTCAAGTACAAGCTGTGGCAGTTTTAGTCATGTGGCAGTTTTAGTCATGAATCAAGAACTTTCTCGAATTCGATAAACAGAAACCTCTGCTCTATCATGATCGGTAAAGTCAGAGTGTTCATGTGGTCGATGCTGGATGTGCCAGGACGAAGCCTAGTCTGTTTAAGGTCAAGAGTTGAATCAGAATTGTTCTCGTTATTATTTTGGCGGTCTCACATTATGCATCTACGCATGCTAACATAAGACAGGGATCCCCTACCAGGATATAAGACTTTTTCATGCGGTTGAGGCCCTGAGCCTATTTTGTGGCGCAGGAAGGTCTTCATTCGTCTTCTCCCTAGCTAATTTCCAGATGGATTCACAATTATGTTAGAGTAGGGCTTCTTAACACAACTTAGAGCTAGGCTCTCTATTGTTCTTTAATGGCTTCTGCCCAGCCTTTGTTAATCTATCCAAGATCTCTTCAAGCCCCTTAAAATAATTCTTGAACTATCAGTAACGGTCATCTCAATACAATATAGTCCAAAGACGATCAGTACATTTTTTCCCGCCAAAAATCCCATAAATGCCAATCCAATTCAACCCCTATCGACTTGTAGATCAATGTCAATCACTCATGCCCAGAAAAAAAACCAAAACAAAACAATACACATTCATCCAGTGCTCCAGTGAATGTTGGTTGTCAAGTACTGTCATTTAGTTGATATTTTTGACAGATGTCAAGTAAAAGCTGTGGCAGTTTTAGTCATGAATTCGTTTACTGAACGAATTTATGATCCATTCCCATGACGCAATCAGTAACCAGTAAAGTAAACTTCCAGTAAAAAAACAAGCCACCATTTCACTACCCCTACAACTAATATAATTATTTTTTTAAAACTTATCATTTAAATTAATTATTTCTTCTTTCAGTATGTGGGATATTATGCATTCTCCTACCGAGTACGGGGAATGAAGCCTTAGCATAAGACTTAATTGTAATTTTAGGCAAAAAAGAATATAAAAAAACCAAAATATGCTAGAATATAATTTAGATAATAATAATAAAGAAAACAAAATAAATGATTTAACAAACAACAAAAAGAAAATATAAATAAGTTTAAGTTTAACTTAAATTCAAAGTGAATGTATTATGAAACGACGTATAGTGAATAAATTGATGTTACTTGTTTATTTATTTATTTTTTTTTTGTTTCTATTTGTATTTCTTTTTGTAAAAAAAAAACTAAATTTAATTTAATTGTGCCTTGAAACTAAATGAATATTTGATTTTATTTTTAGAAATATAGATGTCTGTTTGTGAATCGAAATGAGTAGTTATGTTTATTATTTTTTGTTTGTTTTAGTTTTGATAAATAAAATGAAAATGTTTTGATTTTGATAAAAAAAAAAAATACCATTGGAGTTAGTATAATTTTGAGAAAGAAATTTCAGGAATTATTTATTTATAATTATTATTAATGTGAAAGACAAGCAATTAGAAACTAAGTTTTGTTAAGAATAATAAATAAAATAAAGTAAACCAAAATAAAATCTAATATAAAAGAAATATGTAATTATATTGATATGAATGTTATATATCAATTAATAAAAATTCTAGAGACATGATTGCAGGTGTATTTTGTTTTTGATAAATTAGAAGACTGCCTTCTGTGTTACGTTTGACAGTTCAGAAATTTTTGGGGAGACCTATACTTATAAAGTAGGGGATCAGGGCCTACAAGTAAGTTGCTTTTGGTTATGAACATGAAGTTCCTCAACTTACTTACTTAAGTCCTGTATCCCCTTGTAGGTCCTAGGGCCTCTGGATTTCTGGAAATAGACCTAAGCTCTCCCCAATTCTTTCCCAGTTGCCGTGCTTCCTTCTCCACTGTTCTGCCCAACGTACTCCTAGGACCACCGCGTATCCTGCCATCCTGTGTAAGCGGGTTTCATTGCATCGCTTGGTTAACTATGGATCTGTCACCCGTTCGGAGAGTTAATTTTCAGCTCAACGGCATCTGCTTTTCTCTTCACATTTGCTGTCATTTTGTGAAAGTCCATTATTCTGTGAGACAGAAGGCATACATCATCAGCGTAGTCGAGGTGCTTGAATTCAGATGTAAGAGTCCATCGAATCCAAGATGATTTTCAAACATTTATTTCGAAAGACATGCAGCTTGTGTGTGCTAATGGAGTCCATCTTCCAGGTTCTGTACCCATCTAGATTGCTTTTTTATATTTTGGATAGCATTGCTGAAAGTAGAGTTTACTTTCGATTTTGAAATGCTTCAACACTTTCACCATTCTGCTGAACGTAACAATTTATCATACTCATTAGTTTTCATGCGACTAAAGGAATCTTGCTTCAGGCTGACAAGAACTTCCTCGAACTCGATAAACACAAACCTATGCTCCATTATGATCGGTAAAGTAAGAGTGTTAATGTGGTCGATGCAGGATGTTTCTGGACGAAGATTAACGTCAAGAGTTGAATCAGAATATTGTCCTCGTTATTATTTTGGCGGCATATATTTTCGCAATCTATAAGGTTTCCATTTTTCAGATGCCCCATTCCACTTCTAAAGAAAGTTTCCAGAATCAGCGACTTGTTGCTTTGGAATACTCATTCGAATTCGAGATCATATCACTGCCATTCAGTGAACTGGTCTTTATCCGAAATGAGAAGTTTGCGTCTAGACTCTTCATTGGATATTGTTTGCAATGACTTGGTGGTGATGAAGACAGTCCTACTGTCATCTTTTATTCATGTGTCCTGCTCCTTCGTGTTTTGATAAACTGACAATAGTCAGTTCTCTCACTATGCAACTAAGCACTCTAACACAAGATTCCTATTCGATGTCAGATCCGCGTCGAATTAGAACGTCCGGGAGAGAATATCTAAAATGACCGCTGATCGAAATGCAATGGATCTGCTTGAATGTTCACTGCTTATTGGTTAAGACCCAACTGATCTTGTGTCAAGTTATATGCTTAAAGAAGTCCACAAGTCGCTAGTCATTTTCATTCCTGTCTTCAAGATCGTGAGCTCACATAACGCGTTTGCATTATGATCACCCATAACCAGGATGTAAGACATTTTCATGCGGTTGAGGTTCTGATCCTATTTTGTGGCGCAGGAAGGTCTTTATT
This sequence comes from Chalcosyrphus nemorum, assembly GCA_949716465.1. Lineage (NCBI taxonomy): Eukaryota > Metazoa > Arthropoda > Insecta > Diptera > Syrphidae > Chalcosyrphus > Chalcosyrphus nemorum. The sequence goes on from OX454333.1 coordinate 27,385,253, forward strand.
CGTCTTCTCCCTAGCAAATTTCCAGATGGATTCATAAGAAGTAGGGCTTCTTAACACAGCTGCTAGGCTCTCTATTGTTCTTTTACGGCTTCTGCACGGCCTTTGTTAAACGTCTTCTATCCAAGATCTCTTCAAGCTCTTTCAAATATTTCTTTAACTATAAATGACGGTCATCTCAAAGCGAATTTAGTCCAAAGTCTGCCATCAGAGTAGGTACTCGAATAGCTCGCGTAAATTTCTTCCCGCCAAAAATCCCATAAATGCCAATCCAATTCAACCCCTATCGACTTGTAGATCAATGTCAATCACTCATGCCCAGAAAAAAACCACAAAACAAAACAATAAACATTCATCCAGTGTTCGAAAAAAAAAAATAGAATTCCCATCCCAACCCCAACCGGCGCATCAGCTGTTCGAATGGAACGCACAAACCAACACAAAAACTGTCCATCCAACGCATGCTCTTGCCATTCGGAATCAGAAGACAATGAAGCAAACCCCACTAATTCCCTGGCAAAATATTACCAAAGGCAAACCAACATCCAACACTGGAACTATCAATCAGTTCGTTTCAAAACCTCCAACCGTTTTCAAGCGTTTACCACTTACGGAACGGAGAACAAGTCCAGCGAAGACCTACGAATTGCATTCTACTGTTCGGGATTGACACTGGTACAAACTCCCCGGGGAGACCTCGTCTGAATTCTCTGGATGAGAATGCTGCTTTAGTGGTTGTGGTGAAAAGTTCCAGCAATTCAATTAAGAGCGAGTTTTTGAAAATTTCGAAAATTTTCCAGCAAAAAGAGTTAAATCATGTATCGGGCCTAATTAAATTATACCGTCGACCTTTACGCGCTACAGGGTGGGAAGGTTGTGTCTCGCTATGACACAGCTTGAGTGCTAGAAACGGAGGTTTTTAAATCTCTTCTTTTTTCTGTGTTTTTGCCTGTGTGCGTTTTTGCTTTCGGAAAAAAGGTTTTAAATTCAAGTGAAAAAGTTTTGAGCAAAAAGTTCTTAAAAATGGAAAAACTGCATGAATATCAGGGTTGGTCGGGTCGTCTGCATGAGTGGCGTGATGGCATACGGGAGCGGTTCTCCAGCTTTCGGGAACAACACCCCGAGAGTCTGGTGGATATGGCGAAGAATGCAGCTTCCGATCAGATGAAGGGAAACGCTGCCGCTAGTGGGGAGGATTTTTCTCACATTTACAGGTAAGGTTTCGATTTCGATCCTAGGGTAGGGGTGGGTGGGCGGGAACTGACACAATGCCAGTTGGCAATCGATCTGAGTAATGGAATTCCAGTTTTATTGATCAGAAATTAGTGCTAGACACCACGTGGCAAAGAAGAGTGCATATAAACAAAAGTGATTGACATGTGGTAGCATTATTGTTTTGCTGGGACATGTAGCTGATAAGAGGAGGGTGTGTACTTGACTTGTAAATTAATAAACATATGTTTAACGAAAGGCAGATTAGAATTGGCAATATTTGTAAACAAGATGGGGGGTTATTCTTGTACATATATGCTTTTGATGAAAGCTCCTATAGTCCCATATTTTCTGTGTCAGATATATTTTTTTCTCATGAAAAGAAGATGGGCTTTTACTCAACGAATGTTGGCCCATATTACAGCAAATAAACCCAAAAAAAAATAATCGAAAAATCTGTGAATTAAATAGAATTAAATCAAGTTGAATCGAAATACTATTGTACTGAAGATCCGCTTTGAATTTTGACACCAAACCCGGGAACTATAAATTCATTTATTTCAAAACCTGGAAAACAAAGTATAACAAAGTATACAATGGGAGCTCCTTCATCTTCATTAGCTTTGGCGAGACTACTATATGATCCAGAATAGAATTAGAACAATCTTCCCACTTTATGTCCATTCACAGCTCAGTGACCGGTGAACGGACAACCTGCTAACAAACCATTGTTACCATATTTAAAAGCACACAGGCAATTTTACTATGCTCAAAGAAAAGAGTTTAATTTATCTATCGACTCATGCAAAACACGTTGAATTTTAACTTATTTCTGCAAAGGTATTAGGTCCGTTCGCGTACCCTCCTACAACAGCGAATTTTTACAACAATTTACGAATTTTTACAGAAAACTGTTCGCATACGGAGAATTTTCGTGGTTTTTCGCAGAAATTTCCTCAAGCTACGAATTCTGGTGCAAGAAATTTATGTGGGCTGGTTTATGAAAACTGTCAAACCAGTGTATTTTCAATTCTTTCCCCCATTTTACCACCACTCTTCGTAATATGATAATCTACGAACGATCCTATTCACAATTCGCCTGATTTTCTGCGTGAATAAGAGAATGCGTCTTGCAAACTGTCAAATTTTATACACATTCCACAGATGTGGGACACAATCCACATTCATACGACCAAGATTTTTATGAGAGTTTAACCAAACTAGGTACAAAGTACATAGCTGTGAATGGAATGTCAAAATGTGTGAATATTCATTTGTTTTTATTCGTAGTTTGTTGCGCTATGAATGGACCTTTACTGCATCCTTTTTGGTCCATTCATTTAATAAACCCCAAACTGATTCACGCGTTTCATTTTTGAATGGTCACTAACACAAGTATAAATCGGCATTTACGTTAAAGTCATTGACTGATCAATCTAGGCAGGGTAGGCAATGCAATCACTGCCTTGAAAGACTTTAAAAGACTTCAACTAAATGAATGCAATCACTGCCTTCGAACACCTTGAAAGACTTCAACTCAGTGAATGCAGTCTCTGATTTCAATTGACTTCAATGAACTGAACGCAATCAGTGAATTCTGGTGACTTCAACGAATTTAGAGGAATCAAACAGATTGCATTCTTTCTGATTTGACCATTCTGAATGCTTAAAATGATTGCTGCAGTCATGACTTTCAAATTAATGGTGATATATTTTTCTCAATCTCAAATCTTCATTGAAGTCAATGAATTGAAATAACTCTACGTGAATTCTTTGTATGGCTTCATGTAAATGCATTCCGCACTGATTGCATTCTTTTACAGCCCTGGTGGAAACAATTTGTAAGGTTCGTACTGTATTTGGTAATCATCAAGCATCTTCTTGCACACCTATAGTCAATCAGCAATTTTGAACTTCTCTTCTCTACATTGTATCTCACTTTATATAGAGATCTTGGCCTGCATGCATAAAAGAAGTTAGCATAATGTTTGAAGCCAGTAGAACACGGACAAAGTCATAATTTCCCTTATTGGGTGGCACAGATGAATGAACAAGAACATGATTTTTTACACAAAATTATTCCGTGTGATGAAGCTCTTATCCACTTGTCTGAGTACGTAAACAAAGGCAACTGCCGCATCCAAAAAGACCCAAGAGAATAATGGAAGGACGCTCTCCAACTAGAACGAGTTACAGTTTTTTTTCCTTCCGAGCTGGCGGTGGCCTTGGGCCATGTAAAGAAAATTACTCGTGGTGGTGTTAAGGTTGAATATTTTGGGTTGAAATTTGGTAAAGTCCAAGTTTTCAAAATCTATTGAAGCTGTCTGCTTGATTGTTAATTCAATTACTATTGACTGTTCATTTCCCAAAAAAATCATTACTCTTTATAATTTTAAGATTTTCCAAATGATCTCTAGTCGGAATCCTCCATCCTTCACTTGAGTGATGACTTAATGTATTAACTCTATCAAGTAGTTCTTTCATAGTTTAAAGGATTAGAATCATTTCTTCTGCAGCAAGTGCTACAAGTGCTACTTAATCGTCATTAATACCCAGTCTAGTCATAAACGTATGCCAAATGAAAATGCGTTTTTTAATAAAATTTACACATTTTATTTTTCAAATCCTTAGCTACAAGTTATGTAAGACTTCATTCGAAATGGCCGCCATTTACCTTAAAGAACGAATAAGTTCTGAAGCTTCCTTTGATGTCCTAGCATATACTCGATCATTTTGCTTATCAAAAGTTTTTCAACGATAAAAATTCGCTTGTCGGTGAACAGAATTTGTCGGTGAGCATTTTAAGCGTACCGGCTTAAAAAAGCTTTTGATGTTTGCTTTCTGTTTTTTTAGTTCTTGCCAAATATTCATTTCCCGCGAGAAGATCTGCTTTCTAAGCGGTGCATGGCTTTGATGGCTCTCGGAGTTCACACAGTGAACAGCTGGATCTTTGACGGCAAAGTACTCTACCAGTATCTTCGAATAAGGTAAAGGTCTGATAAATAAAAGATTGAGCTATTCAAAGCGGTCGCAAGGTCCGAAAATATCACCTTGTGTCATATTACACTTTTATAAGCCAATGACAATGACACGATTATCGATGTCACCCGATTTCATGAATGTAAACGACAAAAACAAAAATCTTTTTCTGCCCGAAGCTCTTTGATATTCTTGATCTAGGATGGATGGATCTGGGATGGATCTGCTTTAGATGGATCTTTTTAAAAAGAATATCGGTATATACATTGGCAAACAGCTGTGATAAGAATCACGCTAAACTCCGTTGGATACTTGGGTATAGAGTTTCAAATGGTCAACATGTTAGGTCACTGCTTTCAAAAGCATATACTGGCAGCATAAGCGTACTAATGAGCATAGTTACTAAAAGGAGTGGTGTAGTAGGCAGTGTTCACTTCTTCGAACGCTCTCCTCTTTATTCGTATATTCATATTCTGTCATCTTCTTTGACTTTGAACGAAATCACCATCATTCCAAGGGCTAGGTAGCCAAAGGTGATCACGACATCCTCCTTGGATGAGAGTTTCTTTTCTTTCTGCGGAACCACACAGCTTCTTCTTATTGGATAGTCAGAAGATAAAAATTATCGGAATCGGCGTTGGTCACTCGGAAAGTGCACGCGGGTATAAGTGAATGGCTTGCCTTTCGCTGATGACTTGGTTATCTTTGGGCCCAAATTTTACCACATTCCAAGCGACTTTATAGCCGCCTATGGCGATGCCGAATGGTGATGGCCATCATTTTCAAAACGCTTGGAACTTTATATGAAAGTGGATCTTGGATTCTCAAGGCTCTATTTATAGATCAATCTGGATTAATTCTCAAAGAGCTTCGCCAATCCCAATTTGTAGGGAGGCTTATTACTGGACATCAAACAAATTTAGTTTTTGAATCTGTAGATCTAGAAACTTCTACTAAAGACTAAACAAACTCAGGATTTCTTTTTTTTTTTTGCCTTAACTTTATTCTCTCTGTATCCCTACTGTTTACACCCCCATCATCAAGATATAAACTCTATCATTAAAGGACGCACATGTAGTCCATTAGCACGCCATAACATTCAATTTGCTTTCAAATAAGATTACCTACCCATAAAATTGATCACCAGCTTTGTATGTAGTATCCGCCGTATGGCACAAAGAAAACAAATCACACAATCCCCACATAATCCCAGAAAATCCTATCGTTCCTTCCAATTTGCAAAGAGAGTGACGACTGATTGGAAATTATGCTAAACCACCCACCCGCCCACACTGAAACACGTTTCCTTATTTTTTGCTTTCAGACACAAGACTCGCATGGAACTTGTCCGAGTTTCCGCAGCAGTCATGGGTATTGAGTTCTCGTATGCCGCGGAGACGGCTTTTGTATCGCCGACACTATTGAAAATCGGAGTCGAACATCAACACATGACCCTGGTGTGGGCATTGTCCCCCTTGGTGGGATTCTTCCTCTGTCCGATTCTGGGATCATTGAGTGACCGTTGTAAATTGAATATGGGTCGGAGGCGACCGTTTATTATACTCCTTTCAATTGGTGTCCTAATAGGTATGGAAGAGTTGTTTTTTTTCTTTTTTGAGTTAAGGAATGATTGGATTGATTGCAGGATTACTACTCGTGCCAAATGGGGAGGATTTGGGTTACGCGTTTGGAGACGTTGACCCATATTTACAGATTGCCGCAATGAATCTAACAGCGAATCAGACTCACAACAATATAAATGTATCTCCCCATCGGGCATCGGCTTCAGAGACAGAGGTGCAGGTTTTCCAGAAGACAGCACATCCTTGGGGTATATTCTTTACGATTTTGGGGACGGTACTGCTGGATTTTGACGCGGATGCTTGCCAGAGTCCAGCGAGGGCATATCTGTTGGATGTTTGTGTACCAGGTGAGAATAGGATGTTCTTTTGTTGGATGTTTGGTCTTAAGTGGCCTTTTTATGCGCTTTGCAGATGATCACGCGAAAGGACTCTCGACGTTTACAATCATGGCTGGACTGGGCGGCTTCATGGGCTACTCGATGGGAGGTATCAACTGGGATGCCACTTCAATCGGTAAGTTTTGTACTTCAATCAAGTACTCGGTGTGAAAGCCTGTTCTCTTTAGGACGCAAACTTGGTGGTCACGTGAAAGCCGTGTTCACAATCATAACGTTCATTTTCATTGGATGCGTGTCCTTCACAATCACCAGCTTCAAAGAGATACCCCTCTGGGCTCTGGTGGCTCCAAAAACCTCTGGCAAAGGAGAATCCGATGCACTGGGACCAGGTGAGAACGCCATCTCCTACGGGGCGCTCAGTGATGACCCTAATGACCCCGAAGCAACCGACTCTATGTTGAATGAGGTAAATAAAAAAAAAATACAAAAATCCTTAAATCATAAAAAGCAATCTAAAAATAAACATCCACACGCCGCGACAGGAAAAGAAATCCGAATACGTCACCGTCCCCGGGGAGAATATCAGTGAAACTTCCTTTGCAACTGGCAATGAACTTCCATCCACGCTAAATAATCCCCAAGCAGCAGAGGGCGGTGAACCCCTGCCCACGGAGACCGTGCAAAGCCTTTCGCATTACTTGCTATCGATTGTCTACATGCCGCACTCATTAAGGATGGTCTGTCTGACAAATCTCTTCTGCTGGATGGCACATGTTTGTTACTCACTGTATTTCACCGACTTTGTGGGCGAGGCGGTCTTTGGCGGTGATCCCAAAGCTTTGGAGGGCACAGAATCGCAAATCCTCTACGAAGAGGGTGTCCGCTTCGGTTGCTGGGGCATGGCCATGTACTCGTTGTCCTGTTCATGCTATTCGCTTATTATTGAGAAACTCATTCAGAGATTTAGGTAAGAGTCCTTTCGCTGCTTGCTTTCCTTTCATTTCCTCGCTGACAACAGACAATTTGTCAACATGAAATTAATTGACTTGGACACAATCCCCTTTAGCGCTAAGCCGGTATACATTGGAGGATTGCTGTTCTACTGTGTCGGGATGACGTTGATGGCGCTGACACGGGCCAAGGCGAGTGTGATAGTGTTTAGCTGGGCAGCAGGTGTAATGTATTCGACGTTGTTTACGATGCCGTATCTATTGGTGGCTCACTACCATGCCAAGGGAACTGTGAGTTTTGAAATAATTGTCTGGAGCAGGTGACTTACATTTTTGTATACCTCTTTACAGTTTGAATTGGACTATGATGGATCGCCAAAGTTGGGCACTGAAGTGCGTGGTCTTGGAACGGATATTGCTATTGTGAGCAGCATGGTCTTCCTGGCGCAATTTATTTTGTCGATTTGTATGGGCACGATTGTTACGATTTCTGGGACTACCACCGCTGTGGTTAGTACGGCGAGTTTTTTGAGTCTCTGCGGTGCCTTGTCAGCGACGCAGGTTATGTATTTAGATTTGTAAGGATACCAAAGGCAGTGACCTAGTTTAGTTTAAAAATCTAAAATTCCCTTAACACAGCGAAAGTATTTGGTTTGCTTTTAAATGAACGAGTTTACAGGGTGTAAATTAGATCACAATTTTATTATACAGTTCAAAATTTTGGATTATGGTTCGTATGAAATTTGTACGACTTGTTCGTGACAAAAATTGATGAAAATCTCAAAGTAAGACTACGTCCAAAATGTTTATTAAAAAGGAGCAAAATGTACGCCGGTTGATTTTGGTTCCAAATCCGCAATATACACATCTATCGACTGACGAAAACTAAGAGCCAAATTTATTGAACTTAACCCTCCGGTTTCGAAGTTTGCGACAAATTTGTTTCACATTTATTCTGGTCGTAGTTGATGCTATGAGTGATTCAATGAACTTTCGGGCTAAATTTTGTCGGAGGACAATGGTTTAGTCACGAATTTAGAACTTAAAAGAATCAAAGCTGATTTCGTTAATCGATAAACAATATTTTTGACATTTTTGAAAAATAACTGAGAAATTTTTATGCTTTTTATTGACAAACATTAAAAAGTTTCATGTTCTAAGTAAATTTCGTTTAAATTTTACCAAAAACACAAATTTCATTAAAATGCGAAGCTGTATAGCGAAATTTTGTTGAGATTTTTTTGGCAGACACTGTATTCATTCGGAATATCCTCTACTGGGCATAATTTAGACAAAAATTTGTACCTTTATACTGTTAAAAACTACGACGAGTTAGTCAGCCGATTTGTTTGATTTTTACGCAAATTATTTATGATTTAGATGAAAATTGATAGAAAATGCACCAAAATTATAAAGAAAATCAAAAATTTGGTTCAAATGCAACCAAACATAGCAAAATTCAGCTCAAAATTTTGATTAGAAGCTGAAATTCTCATCTGTTTTTGACATAAACAAGGAAAATCTATTGTAAATGAGTTCAGTTCGACGAATGTACTCGTATACCAATTCATGTACATTCATTCAATTTCGACAAAAACCCACATTTTTATTCTTCTTCTTAAAGGGCTCCCGACCTTTGTAGAGTCTCTGCCTGAGACACGGCTGCCTTCCATCGTCTGCGGTGCTGGGCACGCTGCTTCCAGTTACGAAGACCAAGTTTTCTGTCATCCGGTCTTTGTACCAGAGGCTCGTTCTTCTCCGTCGTCTTCTTCGAAATTGGGGGCTGGAATTCGAAGATCCGGTTGGCTGGAGCATTGTAGTCAATTCGTTCGATATGGCCGAGCCAATGTAGCCGGCATATCTCGGCTTTTTCGAGTTCATCCACATCCTGGTTATAGCTCATAGAGTTCGCGGTTGTATCTTCTGCTCTATTCGCATTCCTCGCATAAGGGTCCTAATATCCGACGAAGTATTTTTCCCTCGAATGCGCCCAATATTTGGTCAGCTTTCTTACTTATAGTCTAGCACTCGGCTCCATTAAGCAAGACTGGTAAGAGGTGCGTTAATTTGGTCCGTCGAGCATTAATTTGGTCTGTCGAGTTAGAAATTTTGAGCTACAGTTTTTTTGTCAAACCGAAGTAGCAGCAGAATGCTGCGAAAAAAACCAATATTCAGCAAATGAACAATTTGCAACATGTACCTACTATATTTGCTTCAAATTCCTTTGAACTTTTTTTGAACAAAATCGTCTTGAAGTTAGAAAAAATGGTAAAAAGTTTTGATCGATTTTTTTTAGCATTTAACGGATCAAAAGTTCATAAATATTTACACGAACTCTTGTAGCCCAAACGGAGTTAATTTAATCATATTCTGATAAAAATTTAACCCAATTGGAAAAAATATTTCGGATCAAAACTAGTCCTACTTTTGTTTTTTGTTTGCATTAGTATTCATGTACATTTGTTCCGGTAAGCATAATTCTATCTAGGTGCTAATTCTGATCAAAATCTGGCTTCTAACTTTTACTTTTTACCCGAAATTCAAGTGAAATGAATGAAAAAGTCAAGGCTTTTATTTTTAGAAGAATTTCTTAAGAGTTTCGTGGACATTCGGTACAAATTTTCATCTAAAAATTTTGACTTTAAATTTTAGATATGACAGAGCCATTTCAGTACGATCAATAGCTCTGTTCCCGTACTTGTGTACTAAAATTTGCAGCTTGCCAAATTTCTAAGAGTGCTGGTAAAATTTTCTCAGAGAAAAACAAATCTCCAAAAAAGTACGGGAACGGTTTGGACAAAAAAGCAGCCCACATTTTAGACGTCACTTTTTTTATGTATCGATTTACTTTAAATTATATCGCCAGCCAACAAAAACACATCCATTTGACAGAACTGATATTTTTGCCAAAACAAATTTCATGGACTAAAATGCGCAGCATGGGGAAATTCTTCCTCTCTCGTGAGCTCTCTCTTCTGTGAAAAACTACTAGTTTGACGTATGGGAACAGGAATTCACTATATTTCGTAAAATTTGGTAGATTTTCGTAGAGAAACCGAAATGCCGTTTAGTTTTCAATACTTAAAGTACTTTATAATTTTGTTGGACATTTTTGATTTGAAATCCACGAAACAAGAAAGAGTGAAAGTAGATAGTAGTCTAGGTCAAAATAATAAACGTACATAACTTATATCATAATCTATATTTCATATGCATACCTACTAAAATATTTCAAAACAAAACCCGTCTATTTATTTTTTAAAACCTATTTCTGTTTTATTGATTTTAAATTTTGTTTGTAAATAAAAATCCATTGGTGTAATTAAAATATTAAAGTTGATGTTGTAATTAATTTGTGATTCTGCTTTAACGCTATAAAATAAAATTAAATGGAAACAAAGATGAACATTAAATTTAAACATTGTTTAGATAGATAATATTATAAAATAATCTCTGTATTATAATAGTGAAATCTTTAAAATAAATTTGAAATAAGTGTAAAGAATATATTATTTTGATTTTCTAGAAATTTTATGAAGTCTGTTTTATGGACTACATAATTATGGATCAGATCAAATTGAAGGTACACAATTAGTGGTATAACATCATTTGGACATGTGCCTTCCTGTTGTGGGATACTAACACGCCCACTTTTTGAGAAAATTCGCGTTTTTGGGTAGTTTTATAAGATACACTTTATTCGTGTGTGGCGCTGTTTAATATTCTGACCAATATTCGGCAGTAGATATCAGCTTCTGGATTATGGTCTTCCAGGTCCTAGAATTAGCTGCCGCTAGTAAAATATTATTTTAAAGATGACAGAGAATATATGATACTTCGGAATGAGACACAATCTTCTACTTCTGCTACCTAAAACGTTGATTACTAGAGTCCAAGGCAACACTCTTCCTCGGTAGTTGCTAGGAAGTGCATAGAACCTACATACTTGCTTACTTCCGCGATGGCAAAATAATTGGCGCCCAACGTGAGGCCTTGGAGCGGAACCTAGGTTCGTCCTTCCTCTTATACTGACTGCTGACGACACCAGAGTACTTCACTCCCAAATCAATAAACAAATTCCTTCAATCAGTGCAAAATAACACAAAACCTTTTATTTCAACACATAAAATGGACGGAAACGTGCATACAATAAATAATACTAACTCCAACCCACTTAAGACCTCAAGTTGTTCCTACACTTGTCGAGAATATCCTTCTTGATGATCGTATAGTCCGGGTGTGCCTTCATCACCTGTTGACAGACATCAATCGCATTCGCATACTTCTTCGTCTTCATATAGTTAAAGGCCAGCTTATAACCAATATGTGGCTTTGATTTTCCCCCACAATTCCAAGCGTTATGATAGTTCTTTGCCGCTTCTCGGTAATTCTGTATCTTCTCCGAGATATACCCAGCAAATTCATATGCCTTGGTGCAGGACTTGTTGTGTTCCAATACCTTATCGACAAAACTCTCTGCCACATCGAACTTATTCGATTGCATATAGATGTCGGCTGAGAGTAGCCAACCACGTTCCAGGTACTCGGCCTCTTCGAAATTCCAGGTATTTCGAGCGATTCTTTTCAATTGGTTCTTGGCCCGTTGAGTCTGTTTCAGCATGATTAGGGCTGAAGCCATTCCAACGATGGGACCAACTAAATTCTGGTACTCATCCTTCAGGGCTAAATCGGAGAAGTCTTGTAACGCCGATTCGATTTGAAACTTTTGATTTGAAGCCAACTGCAGGAAATTGTGTAAGAGTCGATGATTCAATGCCTCGTTGTCCATGCCACCAGGACGAGGACGGAGATCTTTTAGAAGCCTTTCAGCAGTTCTCAGGGCTATGATTCTGGAATCATTGAAGTCACCTAAGTCTGTTGAATTGTCGGTGTCCGTGGCACTGGGAAGGTCTCCATCGGGATTAAGGCAGATTTCGATCATGTTGAAGATCGCTTGCTGTCCCCATTCGTGATCGCGACGAGCGTTATTGAAGAAACGAAGTGAGCCATTCGGATTTCCGCAATACCACTCGTACAGGCCCTTGCAGTAGTTGTAGCCAGGTATTTGAGAGGGATTAGCTGAAGCTTGTTCAGCTCGCTGGAGGAACGAAGGAATCTCCGAGAGGGTACCGGATCGTCGCATGACTTCAATAAGACGGGCCAAGGCTGTCCAATAGCAAGGCTGAGAGATGAGAAGCTGCGAGAAGTGATAAGCCGCATTCTCAAAATCCATCTGAAAGGGAAGAAAGTGTTCAAACTACTCAGAGAACTTGAAAGTACTTTAAAGTACTCAGGAAAGTTGAAGGTACTTAGGAAGTACTCAGGGAGCTTGAAGGTATGTACTACAAAGTACTCAGGGAACTAGAAACTACTTCAAAGTACTCAGGGATCTTGTAGGTACTTCAAAGTACTCAGGGAACTTGAAGGTACTTCAAAGTACTCATGGAACTTGAAAGTACTTCAAAGAACTCAGGGAACTTGAAGGTACTTCATAGTATCTGCCCTCAAAGTACTTGAAAATACTTCAGTATTACCTTTCTAAAGGACAAATCTGCCATCATAACCGAGGCGGCTTCGTTGTTGCTATCCACATGAAGAATTTGATTGCACACCTCCTTGCATAGATCCATTTGATTCATTTGCAGATAGAGCCTGGCTAAGGCGGCGAATATTGCAAGATCATTCGGTGAGTACTTAAGCGATTCCTTGTACACTTTCACAGCCTGTTCGTTGTCCCGCAGACTGATTGATTGCTCGGCAATGAGTAGGCAAATTCTAAAGAGGATTTCTTAAAAAACAAAATTTACTTCAACTTGAGTGATGACACTCACTTGACCAGCACTTGATTCTGTTCCTGTAAGTTGCCAGACTGATCGATGGCGATCCTCTTTTGAACACGATACTGATTATCACGAGCCTCCTTGAGTCTGGACAAAGAAAATGCAATGTTACCTGCTTTCTCGTGAACTCTAGCCAGGAGGAGTAGTTGCTTAGTGCGCAATTGTAGAGCAGATATATCGTTATCGTCACTGAAAGAGGAGGAGGTCAGTCAAAATTTTATCTGAATAACGATTTTATTTACATCTTTTTCTGATCGACTTCCTCGGTAAGAATATCGGCGGCATTTTGAAATTGTTTCAACTTTAAATAGAGCTCAGCTAGATCCAATTTAAGTCCAGAATGATCGGGATTTTGAACGGCTTCCAGATAGTACTTAATGGCTTTCTTGTACTGATGAGTCTTCACGTAGGCTCTACCAAGCTTGCTGGCCAACAACGAGTCGTTTGGATTGAGCTCAAGGGCGCGAATGTAAGCTTCAACAGCTAAGTCAGGTTCTGAAATTAAAGTTTTAAGTGTAAAAAGGATGAAGATGAATCTAATAGGACTTACCTTGAATGGACATGTATGCTTCGCCGAGCATAAGGTAACTCTCAGGTTCAGGACAGGTTTCGACCAATTGCTTGAAACATTTGGCAAAAGCTACGCGATCTTTGCGATGGTGAAGGTTTATATTTGCCAAGTGAGTCTTAGCCTGTAAGGGTAAAGTTGGAAGAGTTCTAGGTCAAAGGAGAGAGGATAAGTGGAAGCTTTAGAAGAAAATTTGGAAGGCTAAAGGCGATAGACACGGCGGAAGTTCTCGTAGCCCAGACAGAGGCAGTCTGCTACGAAGAACGAGGACCAGACTAACTCAACTTTGCTCAGGTTGGAGCCACTCACTAAAGAGCTACGTGAACCGTCTTGACCTACATAGAAGCTTAAATGATTGATTGCAAAAATGACCCAAAGCAGCTGGGCTTTTTGGGATCAAACTTTCGACGTGGCTCCCTTCTTGAGCCTTGAAACTGACTGGCTATAGCTACTAAAAAGCTCTAACGAATCTAGGAAGCTTAACAAATAGTTCAACCAGGCTCACTACAGATAAGAGGCTTTCAGTTAAAGAAAACAGGTCATTAGGAGAGAAGTCGAAGAAGAACTAAGAGTGTTAGTAGTGCAAGATAGATTGGTGCTGTGCTGCTTATTAGATGTCTTGTCATTCTCACCTGAATGTAGTACGACTGTCCGGGCTGTATTTCGGTCAACAATTCAATTGCCTTTGCGACATTTCCATTCTGTAGCACCAAATCGGCATTGGCAATGACCAGTCGTCCCTCTTCAGATGTACCACTAAACTCCTCCATGGCATTCTGCAGCAATCGCTCACTTTCAAAAACCTCACCCAATTGAATGTACACATCAATCAGCTCCAAGTACAATGTCACCTTATCGGCCAGTGTAAAACTTCCTATGTCCGATTTTTTATACCTCTTCGGGGAGGCTACATTCACCTCCTGCACATCGCTGGTGAACTTACTACCAGTCAGGTTCATTGCGTTCAAGAAACTCTTCTGCGCCTCGACATATTGCTGCTGATTCTTCTGTACGATGCCAATCAGCAAATGATACAAAGGATTCTCCCTGACGGCGAAATTATGCGACAGTCCAATCTCCAGCGATTGAAGGGCTTTCGAGAATTGCTTCTGCTGAATTTGTATCTGAGCGATCAGCAGATGAGCATCGGTGCACGTGGGATCGATTTCATTGAGAATCTTCTGAAGGGTTGTCGTCGCTGAACTTATTTCTCCGCAGAGGAACTCCACCTTGGCCATCATGAAGATCGCTTTCACCGAACCAGGACATGCCTTGCAAACGGCTTCTAAAATATTTAAGCAATGCTTCAACGAGATGTGGAGTGTATCCTTAGTCAGGTTCACTCCAACTTTCACCTGCACTTGAACCGGGGAATGTTGCATAAGCTCTCCCGTGACTTGAAGCAAAAAATCAGGATCAAATCGAAGGAGGTATTCAGCGCCAAAGGAGAGAGTCTTTAGATTCTTGAAATGAATCTCGGTGGCTTCAATGAGACACGCCACAGCTTGATCGCCATTCTCTGCGATTTTCGACGAAAGCAACAACAAAATCGGCTCCTTATTGAGTCCTTTGATTTCATTTAAGAACTCCACTTGCTGCCGCACCTGCTCCGTGACGCCACTCTCAATAATCTGGCACAGAGTCAGACCGCAGAGAGCAAAGAAGAGATTATCATCAACCTTAGTCGCTGAACGAAAGCACTTTGTTGCCTCCTTGTAGTTGTACATCAGAACAAACTGATAGCCGAGCTCGGTGAGAAATTCTGCATTTCCAGGGCTCAACTGGACGATCTTGTCCACATACTTGTTGGTTATGTTGAGTATGTCCTTTTGACGACCGCAAATCCTCGAGAAAAGCTGACAAATTTGCAAAATCAAACTGAAATTTCCCATTTCAACCCTCTCAGCGGCATTCAGCAACTGCTGAAGAGTCTGTGCGCCGGCTTGTATATTCCCCTCCCTGCAGAGCAACAGAAAACCCTTCACTCTAAGCGCAGCAATATTCGTTGGTTCCAGGTTTATGATCCTCAGGGCCGTCTCATAGGCATGATCCCAGTTCCAGCTGGCTAGCTGTGTCTCCATTTTCTCAATCAGCGGTATGTTCAGCTCGGGGAATCGAACCGACAGCTTATTCAGCACAGAAATCGCGTTCTCATAGTCACTATTCAGCTGAAAGTATTTCACTTGTCCCAGTGAGGCATCAATGTTCTTGCCCTTGTTCAAGACTCGCTCCAGTGAGATCAGGATATTCTTACTGACCCTTCCCTCCGTATAGAGCTCTGTCCAAGCCTTCAGCACATGAGCGTTCATCAAATCTGGATTAAGTTTGATCGCCTTCTCAGCATATTCCCTCGCCTTGTCTACCTTACCGCCGCTTAAAAACAGAAATACCGCTGCGTAATAAGCTGAATTCGCCGTAAGATTCTTTCGCTCTTCCTTAAGTTTCGCTTCGAGACTCGCCAGAGCGTCATTGTCCACTAAATTACATCGCTTGTGAGCATAGAGTAGTCCCAGAATTGCTGCCAATCCCAAATCAGATTCATTCTTCAGAGGATTCAATTCCCGAATACCTTCCTGCACACGATTCCCCAAAGCTAGTGATATACCGTTATACAAACGAAACGAAGCATTTGCTGGAAACTTTGCCAATCCATCCAGCGAGGTCTTTTGCATCGAATGGAAGAATTTTGCCCGTCCATAGTACAGGATAAGACTAGAGAAATCGTTCTCATCCATCGTGTGCGTCGCGGCGATTGAAATAAAAACCGAAACTTTATGCTGTACTACAGTTAGAGTTTATTCATAAATATTTCTACGTAAAATGCATAAGATACCGATAAGTTGGAGATTTAACTCTTCAGAATATGTCTTTAGAATATACGTTGCTAGGTTGCCTGTGCACCGCTTCTGTGCTACGCCGCTTATAGCCTTTTAGTTATCAAGATACTTTAAGTATTTTGGTTCGTAGGTTTCGATGTAATATCTGAAGTAATCACAATGTGCCTCGACACGGTATTTGTGCTGATCAATGTGTCGGAGCGCCGCCTAAAAGAGAAAGTGTAATTGTGTAACATTTTGTGTCCATGTAAAGTTTTAAGGAACACACAAGTGGTATGATAAAAGCAATGACGATATTCAAATAATGTGAATTAATGCCTGATGATAAATGAAAGGAAACAGCGCAAATTATGGTCTAGACACAGCTAGTCATAAGGCTAAAAAATTATAGAGAGTAGGTACTTACTTTTGAGGTGGAACTTTTTTTAGGGACAAAATATTAAGCCCCTAACACTGAGCCTAGGTCACAACAATATTCATTCAATTTTGGCGTCAGAAAAATTAAAGGCCGTGTGTATTTCAACACGAAAAAATTACTGTGAATTATAACAGATGTGGAGGAAAAAAGCATGAAGAGTAGCAATGAAATGAACCTTTCCCTCCTTTTATTTTGACGAATTTGTAAAATTGTGTCAACTGACAGGCAAGCAAACTTCACACCAATTGATAATTTTGACGTTTGTCATCGTAACATCGGCATTGAATAACTATGAAAACCAACATGTAAAAGAGCCACGAATGACATACCTTACGAACATACCGCTTAACGATCAACTGACTGCTCGATCACAATAGGTCCGTTCGCGTACTCTCCCAAAGCAACGAATTTTTACGGTCATTTGGTGGTGTTTCACAAAAAAGAGCGCTCAAGAGAGAGTAAAAAATGTACTCTTTCTTTTGGTCTGGTTTGTGAAATCTGTCAAAACAGGGTACATATTTTAATATTTTTATTGTTCCACTCCACCCGTTCATTTACTTCATTGTAACTTTAGTTTTCCCTGAAAGAATTTCACCCGTACTTTCTGCACTAAATTTCGCAGCTTGCCAAATTTCTAAGAGCGGGGGTAAAATTCTCTCAGAGAAAGACAAATCTCCAAAAAAGTACGGAAACGGGTTGAACCAAAAAAGCTACCCATTTTTTAAACGTCACCTTTTTTTTGGATTGATTTACTTCAAAATATCTTGCCAACCAACAACAACACAACCATTTGACAGAACTTGTATTTTTGCCCAAAGAAATTTCTTGGACTAAAATTCGCAGCATGGGGAAATTTCTTAGTCTCTAGTAAGCTCTCTCTTCCTTGAAAAACTACGAAACTTTGGCGTACGGGAGCAGGAATTCGCTATTTTTGGTCAAATTTCGTAAATTTTCGTAGTTCTAGTCAGTAAGGGAACAGACCTAATAAGCGGTCGAACTCGTTGCGCCACAGAAATTAATTAATGACAGCCTTCTACTGCTGGAGCACAATGGCGTAGCGGTAGTATGTGCTGTCAAAACTTGAGAGACATACAAATAGCCGTAGTGGCGAACGTTGTGAAGAATTGAGCAATTTTTCACTATTAGGTTCAAAAAATTAAACAATAGAGAATATACGAAATCATTGTGGACGGATTTTTTGAGAAGGTACGTGACATATCGTAACCTAAAGTAAAAGCAACTACTTTTATGACAGAGAACTCATTAGGCACGTTCCCGTACTTTTAGCACTATCAATCGTAGATTATCAAATTTCAGATAGCGGCGGTAAAATTCTCTCAGAGAGAGCATAAAGTAAATACAGGGATTGAAGAAGAAGTACAATTGTACATCTTGTGGGTGGTATACATTTCTACACGTACAGAAGGGAGCTACAGTTTTATGCCCTATCTGGCAGATGGGTTTTAAGAAGCTTTTTCATGACAGTTATACATTCAGACACTCGGAAGAGGTGGGGGCCGTGAAAAAACTTTTGATGGTATTTTTCTGGATTCGAACTTAAAACCCCTTGCGTAGTAGTCCAACGCACTAACCACTGAGCCACGGCGTAAGAGATTCTCAGTGCCCCAGTTGAGACACACAAATTATTTTTCCAAAAGACAATGGGATGTGGCGCCTGCCAGTCTGCATGGGCGATGCTTGAAGTACGGGAAGGTTCGACACCGTCCCTATTGGCCACAAATAGATTGAATTCTTGGCGGTGATGAGACACAGGTCGTTCGGAGAATCTTCAGTGGTAAATAAACGAGTAGATAACAATTTAGGAGAGTGCATAGTAAGGAACAAATACTAAACAAACGTCCTAGTATTGTGAGCGTCCTAAAGTCGCACCCATCTTGAAAATGGAAGACGAACGTGTAACATAGGGGACCTTTATCGGCTAACTGGATATAAAGATAGCCATAGGAAGACTAAGGTGATTATGGAGGAGGTTAGAATAGATATCCGCGAGATGGATTGAGTGATAAATGGAGGCAGAACTGTTGGAATTAAAACGAGCAAAGGAGGATTTAACACAATTTAACACGAGATTGAAGCCAAAAGGATTGTCTTAGTCTCATTTACTGTGGCGCTTATTTCCTTGCGTTTTGATAATGTGAGACACACTCACATTCCTTTAGGCTTAGACTGTACATTTTTTTACATTTGCGACAAATTTGTGTTCCTTTTTTTCGACATTGATGAATTTATTTGTTAAACTAGGCCTAATGATACATCTTACTTCATAATCGCTTTACTAGATGCTTGAATACTTTCAAATGTAAATAAACCACTTTAACGGCGACGAAGTAAACTTCTTTTTGTGAATTTTCAAAGACATTTCCATGGTAACTCATTGTACTGTCTACCATTAGATAGGCGTGTTAGGCGTTGGATGAATGTGACTGCGAACAAGAATATGTGAGTTTGTATGAGTGTTTCGCAGGATGTATGGCGTTGTTATTGGATATTATTGGCACAATTCATATAGATACACACACCCACCCACAGCAAAACGATGTAGGTAATCCTGTTTTTTTTTCCACACCCACACCCAAATTTATGTATCCCTTGAAACTTTTTCGAAATGAATTTCACATTTGATAAAGCAATAACAATCCCATGACTTAGTATAGATGAATTGCAAAAGCAAATAAACAATATTTAAGCGAATGATAACCATGCACGACCTCTGGACCATGACACGAAACATACATAGACACAAAATCAAGCGACAAAAAAAAGGTGCAAACAAAAAGAAAGATTCAAGTCCAACCTTTGCCAAGATCTTGCCGATGCCACGTCCGCCTAGCTCCTGTGGAACTTCGGTATGCATGACACGAATTAAGTTGTTCTCCTTTTCGTACAGTAGAAATGCCCGACAATTTACAAATTCAATGTGGAATTCCTGTCCCTCGGGATCGTGGACAACTTTAAGTGAATCGCCATCCGGAACATTGCATGCAAACCTGTTACCCTCCATGACGACGGCCAGTGGAACTAACCCCGGACTGGTGGCAGGCTTCTTAACCGTTGGCGGAGCGAGAATTGTGCAAAGGAAACTGCGTGCTCTAGCAAACATAACTTCTACAGAATAAAACGAGTCAAATTCTAGGATTATATGGTTTTTTTCTAATTGAAATTCTGAATAAAACTTGTAGTTCACTTACCGGTGGTCGATTGGGTATTATCACCAGCTGCCAACTGCGTCACAACAAATAAGTTTTTTTCCACTTTTCATTAATTTTTATGTATAATTCGAGTTAAAAATATACAAAACAAACAATTAGCCCCTGCGCAATGAAGAGACGCTCTTTTTGACACTAGCACAGCTGACAGATGGAAAATGTCAAACGAAGGAAGTGTTCAGTGGAGTTTACAATGGACAGGGTGGCGATGGTGATGGTGAAAGCTATTAAAAAAAGATGGTAAAAAATAACGCAAAGATATAATAAGGTTTTTAATGCAAGCATCTGTGTGAAAATAACATGTTCTTTAAAATATCAGGGCTATCAGTATGCATTATTCATAAAGCTGATTAATCGATGCCTGCCAGGAATACAGTAATTCTTACCCTAGATCTACACTTGGTCTACTCTTTCCGCGCGATTGTATTTAAGCATTAGGTCCGTTCGGGTACTTTTCTGAAAGAAAAATGAATAACGTCAAATCGCACAAATCGAGAGAGAATTCTCTCTATTTGGAAAATAGTACTCGCAGATTTTTCGTATGAAAATCTGAAAAACGTCAATACGAGACAGTTGGCAGATCAACACCAATTTAACAGTTGATTTCTTAATAAAATTGACTTCTTGTTCACAGAAGTTGGTAAAGTGGTCTTAAAGCCGTCCTTCAGTTTAATCCTTACCATTCATTGTGCGAGCCTCATAAGACAATGATGCCTTCACAGCAGAGACAACCAAAGCAATGCAGTTCTACGCCATTCCAGGCCATGAGTTGAAGTCTTCTTTGCTTTGAGCTGGACTTTAAGTATTTCACACGAATTATCTAGCCTCGTTCCACGACATACGGAGTAAAGCCTTTTTGCTCTTTGCTATTTATCGTTCCCAGGCTGTGGTGATGGTTGCAAGGCGATATTATATACACTGTTGCGACATTAGACATCCTTCAACTCAATGGCAGTGTCCTAACGTTTATCAGTTCTTCCAACTCTGCTTTGAATTTAGCTGTTTTGCCTGCTGCTTCTTTGAACTTAAGGTGTTTCGCTATTAAGATCAGCCTCTTCAATGGTTTCCACGTAAGTGCCTGCTTTTATATTGCAATGTACTGCAGTTTCTGTACAATGAAAATTGTTGGTTAATTAATCAAGCTAATTATTCTCCCTTCCAGCAAATCCCCGAGACTTATTACTTGTTCCAACAAGTTTTGGAAAATAGATGGTTAGGTGGTTTTTGGCGTAGTCACATTTGCCTGCCAAATCATCTAAGAACCAGCTATTTGACCAATAGGTAAACTGTGCTAACTCGAACTCCCAATGAAAGAGTTGAGTTCGCTGTTGCTGTTGACATTAGATACCGAAGTTCAAATGATTATCTGTAGACGTGGATCGCAAACTAATTAATCGATGCCAAAAATTACGTACTAATCCATAACTCACACACTTTCACCATCCTTATCGCGGGCAAGCCGTTCGCTATTACTTCGTGAGGCTAATTGGCCATTTAGATCCAATCCCGCTCTTTTCCGCCTTATATCTTAGGCTAAGGTTCGAATTCTTTTATTGCCATAGCTTTACTGTGGACGCATGCAATTGTGCTAAGTATAATAATGTTGATGAGGGCTCTACGACTTTATCTCGATCTGTTTATTTTTGGCACTGCCCTTTCCAAGCGTATCTGTAGCATCGATGCATTTTTTTTCCAACAGACGCTCATGACACAGTGTGTACCAAAATAGACCTCCTGAATGTCATAACTTCAGCATGTGGATTTCCATTGACTGTCCTTACGTTTGGTGGATTATATCATCTTCTGCTTTCCTAAATCTCATCCTGCCTTCTCCAACCACCTTGTGAGAGAGACACTGGTAATAAGAACACATAGTTACAAATGAGGTTGTACAAAAGGGGACCTATAGCTGATGCTTGTGAGACGTCTGTCGAAACTCTTCCTCCTAAAACGGTTCACTCCTCCTTCAAGATGCGAATTTTACGATGCGTACATTCTTGTCTTTCTAATTCCATTCCTCTTCTGTTCATAGCAACTCACTTTCAATATGGAAAATCTCAGACAATAATTGTTTAGAGGAGAAATCAAACTCCATATATGTGTATCAAATATGTTAAACAGAAAAAAAAAACTTTATCATCATGTCTGACATTTTGTTTACACGTCACAGCAATTCTGTTGATCAATAATATTTCATGTTGGACCATCCCTTTCCGATTCAAAGAGCTGTCGATTGAGTATGTTTCCCCAACACACACACAAAAGAATATATTGTTCAACAATATTTCCTACATATGTTATGATTTAAAGCAGATTTCGTGAAAAGAATTAATTTTGGCAAAGTTTTGATGTTTACAGGATCGATGAACTTGAGTTTGACGTGAATTCGTCTGTTTGGTGGTTTATATTGCTTTAAATGGTTGAGTGGTATATTTAATTGATGGAGCAAATATTTGACAGCACTGTGATGAATAAATTAATTATTTTCTTTTTCTTCGCATTCATCATATTTTTTATTTCAAAGGGAAATTGACTTCTTTTTATAACATCATAAGCATGCGCCATAGAAACTTACGCCATCTGCGTTTGTTCAATTGTATACTGGTTGTAAAAGAAAACGGTTAACGGTTCTAATAGGTAAGGTTAGAGTTTTTTACAAAATCTTATGCTTTTAATGGAGATAGCAATTGATTAAGAAAGGTAGCATTATAGTGACAAAAAAACCAAAGGGAAAATCCGTGGAACATGCTCTACACTGTGGCAATATTTCTCGGTAGATATACATAGAAGGAGCCTTCAACAATGTGAAAACAGAGGCAATAAAAGCGGCTCCGACAGATCTTGACTTAAACACTACCTACTAACTGTACACTTAGTTTTACTGGATTCGTTGAAACAGCTATTCAGTTGGACAAAACTTAGCTGGTGCTGTTTAAGAAGAGGAAGATATCCAACTTGACTCTACCAAAGCTAGATGGCACCACAATGAATGAAATATTTCGCTGTTATTCTAGACCAGTGGCTCCCAATCTTTTCCACCGTATGCCCCCACTTGGCAAATTAAAAAGTCTCATTCGTGAGAGTGTGCAGGAGAATCCAAGGCATTCAATTGCACTCCACGCACAAGAACTCGGCTTTTCGCAGACCACAAATTCGCGAATTTTGCATCATGACTTGGCCCTGCACCATCACAAGATACAACTGACCCAGGAGTTAATGTTAATAACCATAGACTACGCCTTTTCTTCGCTGACTGGGCTCTCGAGCAGTTAGACCCAATTTCGGTCAAAAATCAGTCAGCGACGAGGTCCATTTCTGAGTTAATGGATTGGAATGTCCACACACTTTAGTAATAAATGCTAAAGCCTTCAGCATTTATATATTCTTTGCATCGAAAATTCACAATTCAAATCTTCTGCATGCACCCTTCCCCCCCCCCTTCCCCCCCCCCCCCGGGAGGAGTCCCAACTCCCCTCCCTAAGGGCCCCACCGGTTAGGAACCACTGTTCTAGACAGTGGATATACATAGCGATCATCAGACGGATCTCTAGTATGGTGGACAGGACGCCAAAAGAAATAAATAGCTAGCAATCAGAAGCATATTACAAGTGGGATTGGATTTAGCTCTACATTTCCTCCCCTTGGATATGTTCATTACAGAAAGTGCCGCAAAAAAAACCTTCAGACTAAATCCAAAATCTGGAAACAACTATGGACACACGATGCAAAGTGCAAAAGGTATAATTCAGAAAGCTCCTTCATATGATTCACTTTGATTCCTAGGATCCTAAATCTCCCCAACCCCTAAGCTTCATCTGTTCCTATTTAATCCTCTGGATCAAATGACTTTCTTTAAAAACCCACAGGTAGTACGTCTAGTGCAGTGCATAGATTCAACTGAGTTTTCAATCAGGATTACTGCTAGACTGTATGACTGGAACGGAACCAGTCTTCCTAGGAAAACGTTCTAGGGACAGCTGATATTTGCAAGACGCCTATAGCTGTTACTGTTACTCAAACCACACAACCGGATTTTGCTCTCAAAAACAGGCCTATACATCCGACATTCCCAACGATCATTTACCCCTGTTTAAAGCTCTCTAACTTATAACTTAGTGCCAACCCCTTAGCTTGTACGACGTGTCAGACTCTGCGTCAGCACCCATAACCTGACTGCACTCTGACGCACTTAAATCTTTAGATTCCTCCAGCTGCGAAGTACTCTCGTGCACTTAGAACATCGAAAACAAAGTCACTCAAATCCAAGCCTATTGCTTAACTGGCAAACAGACCAACAGACATCTCGTACCCAATTGTCCATTGTACTTCATTTTAAATTAAATAATCGCCAGTACACATCAATCATTCGGTTGATTAAATCAAGTCGTCTTTCCCAATCTGCCCACAGGAATTCTCTTTCAATCAAAACAAGAGTGCAAAGCCTCAGAGGTCGGCGTAAAAATTATTTAGTCTATCTACAGCGGTCGGTGCGGTCTGTAGTCGTGTTCTCTTCCAAACGCTAAATACCTACTCGTATCTCTGTGAAAAGTGTTCCAAAAAAAAAATATATACAAAACCACCTCCAGTTCGAGACTCATCGTATATTGGATAAATAAATACATAAATTCATTAAAAATACAAAAAAAAATAAAATAAACGAAAATAGTTAAGTACAGGTATACACAAACTAGACACGTATTTTTAAAATAAGTGATAACGGCAAGAACAGCCCCTATTCCTTGTAAAAAATCGAACGTGTATTACCCTATAAAGTTGTTGTGGAATCCTTCATAGTCTTCTCCTCTTTAACGCCGCACATCCTTCCCAGGTAGCCCGTCCACATGTTTCTCGTAACCGGGTCCAAGATTATAAAATATACAAACAACACAAAGCCTTGTATTGTGGCAGTTAAGCAGAATAGATAGGAGAACACAATGCCCGCCTTCATGGCGGTTAGTAGGCCAAAGATCCATGTGAATCCTAGCAGGAAAAATAATAGCACAGACAGTCTGATCTGTGATATCGCCATTTTCTTTTCAATATGTCTGATCGCACCATTTGGGCCGCGAATTATGTTGTAGATCACCGCAATGAAGATCAGTAGATTGCCGAGGATCACTAGTGCCACAGGCAGGACTATACCCAGGTAAAGTGATCGTCCGGTTGGGTAACAGATCGCCGAGCCGGAACTTTCATGAGGAATGTATGATTGTCGATCGAGGAAAACCACCAGCAGGACTGGTATTAGGGGAATTCCCCAGCCGATGATGAAGGATTTTATGAAGAATCTCTTTGGTCGATGATTCCCGAAAACTTTCACATAACGTTTGAACTGTAAGTAGGCAATGATCATCATCCAACAGAATTGAACCAACACCGAGTACTGTAGGCAGGCTCCTAGAGCCACGCAGCTTGAGAAGATCCGCATTTCGATGAGATGCATTGAGTAGTCTTCGGTGTTGACGAAGCAAAAGAGGATCATTTGAAGTGCGATCGCGGCCGATAACTGTAGAAGAACTTTTGATGAAGCTTTCTCTCGCCACGATTGGAAGGTGATCGCGGTTATGAATATGCCAATTATACCTATCAGCGAGAGGGAACAGCCCAGCAAGGTGATAATATCCAATGCTTCTCGATGAATATCGGTGATGACCACAACGTCAGACGAAACTGAGAGATTGTACGAACCCCCAATGAGATAGGCAAACGGTGTCAAATGCGAGCATCCACACCAAACCAACTGATCGTCATTTTTCGATCGTCCCTGGAATACCAATCCATCGTTGGCCCATGTCTTGTAGTTCCAATAGCGACAGCTTGTCTCGGTTTCGTTATCCTCATCTGGTACGTCTGGAGTTCGCAAGATCAGTGGCAGTAATTCTGGTAGATCCCGATCGTGTCCAGGTATTGAGATCGAAATGATCTTGCTGTACACCTTGTTGTCGGTGACATCACGATCTTCTTGAAAGAGCAAATCATTTGTATAGACTTTGATAACAATCCGAGGATCAGGCAAATTCACCACCGACACGTTCTTTGACAACAAAGTGATCTCATCCAAGCGTTCTAGCAGAGTTTCTGGAACAAATGCAGCCAACTGGAGACCATCCTCTTCCAGCAAATCCTCAATCGATTGATTCGAATACAAGAATCTATAGTAGTCATCCTCGAACACCCCCCGATGGGCACTCTTCGCACTCTTCACCTTGTACAGCGCAACTCCAGTAATATTAGCAATATTTGGATCTATGGCGAACACGATCAGCTTGGGGGTTATCTTCACCACCACCCCGTCGCGATAGTTGATATTCTCAATTAATTCATCTTCGTCGCTCTTCATCGTTATGTCAAAATCTGAATCCGAGTCCCCATCATCTGCGTTGGTTGGTTGGTTGTTGACACGATCACTGAACGTGCTTGTGGTGGTGCCTGTCACCACTAAGTGGGGTATCGTTGAAATCTCATCAATTAGCCTTTCGAATGCGTCAAGCAGGATGTTTGTTGAATTTAATCTAATTGACGGTTTGATTATATCCACATTGACTTTCATTAGATAATTGTAGATGCTTACAATATCACTGGTTGCAGCTTTTGTATTGTTGAGTCGGTTTGAAGTTGAGGAAGGCCTATTATTGTGAGTTTGATTTGTTGTAACTCGTCGCGATGAAATGATCTCCGTTGATATGCTACGCAAGATCCTGCCCAAGTAGAATAGATCGGCTGGGATCAGGTGATCGACATGTCCCCTGATCATTGTCTTGACATCACGAATGGCTTTTTCCGGTTCGGTCTTGGAACGTTTCGAATAATCAATATCGTATAGATTTTGTGTGATCAGTCTTGGTGGTATCTCGCGTATGCAAGTGATCTTGTCACTTTCCACCTCTTCCCAAATGGCGCCGTAGAGGAAGTTGCCAACGCATTTTCTTGTTATTGGGAGACCATTGGCCTGCAAGCAGAGCTCCTTTGTGGTAGATGTCTGTCCCAGTGTTGCTGTTGACCACTGTTTATTGGTGTTGTCGGGTAGTAATTCTGGAAAACAAAACTCAGTACTATTCACCGTTGAACTGTTAAAGTTATTTAGTTTGACAAGATCACTCAGAAGGTTTCTCAGTTGCATGCGTACTGATATATCGTGCCTGATTCCATGATCATTTTCCTCTTCGTCGTCCTCCTCACTGCTGTCCTCATCACTATTGTCCACAGCTGAGTTTCTCAACGATGCAGATACATGGCATAACACTGATATACTACTCAGATCTTCACTGATCGATTCAACATTCATCACTCGCACATTATGCACTTGCAGCTCGCTATATTTGTCCTTTTCCTCCCGAATATTCATTAGATATTCGAATGTTTTTTCGGCATGCTTGCCAAATTGTCTCATATTTCCATGAACTCGCTGACATTTTTCCACATCGCATGGTATATCAAAAAATAAAGCAAACGTATGTCCTTTTTGTTTCCTTGTTGCAACGATCCTCGTCGATTGGATCAGTGTAAAGTTTATAACACTATGCGCCTCGCACCAGTAGTAACCCGGACCATTTCCATAGAGCTTCAGTTCAAAGATCGTCTTCGACTGATCGGTATTTTCCCAAATTTTATCTTTGATCTCCACCGATCGCACCTCGTCATAGTCGGCATTTGTAAAACACTTTATTCCATAATCATCGTCATCATCATTGCCTATCCTCCAGATTAAATTTCGATTATAAACCGTTAAAAGCAAACCTTCACGATCGATCTTCAAAAACATCTCGACACGCTTTGTGCTCTGGATCACTTCCTGACCCAAATATCTCACCGATCGGTAGCCCAAACCGATCTTGAACTTCTCCTTTATATTCATCAACACATTGTATCTAACACCATTAATGTGTGTTGGATTCAATAAAAAATACTCGTCGTCATCATAATCGATCATATGCAAGATCTGACGGATCGTATTGCGATTTTTAAAGTACTCTCCGGTGCCCAATTGTCGAGCACCTTGATGCGGTTCCACATCCCACTCGATGCCATAACAAACATTTGGCTTATAACTCAACGCTCCATAGTTCTTGGGACAAAAAGATTTTATCGCTAAATTCTCACTCTTATAAACACAAACCGCATGATGGTGTTCATTACAATGACTCATCTCAAAAACTGGCATTGGATTTACTGTCGCAATCAGGCAATTCTTATCAGACAGCTCGTTGTAATCCACCAATGTGAATAGATCGCCCCATTTACTCCCGGGCAGCTTCCATATCAGGGGATTATACTTGTTATTCTCCGCCCTCTGTACAGGTAACCAAAATGCTGTAACTCGTCGCAATGATCGTAGATAATCATAGAGTTTCTCACGTTCGGTATTTTTTAAATCAAAAATCGTCGCATCTGAACCGAAACACAATTGTTCGCTCCATTCCTCGGGGCTAGCAGATATTTTCACACATAACGATCGTGAACGATCTGCAGTTGGAATTTCAATAAGATCCTCGGGACACTGACGATTCGCACCAAATGTCATCGGCGAACGATCACAAGCTGGGGAATCTTTTGGCACCCATTCCCCATCGACTGTGGCACATTTTCGCATAATGATCGTGCCATTGTTGTATAGACACGCAGGCTCCGAGATCACAAAATCTGTTTCGCTGCTCTTCGAATGTTTCCAAGTGAACATTTGTGTTCCATGAAGGGTTATCTCTTTGGTGCATTCGTTATAAGGTAGCTAGAGATAGAGATAAAAACGATTATATTTTACTGATCGCGATTTTATGATTTTTTGTAAATTTTTACGTACACTAGGATCCCTTCCGCCAACTAGTAACATTGGCATCATTAACGTCACCAATCTAAATAATCTGCCACATTCCATGATAAGATCGCGACGCTAAAGATTTTTTTTTTTTTTTAAGAAAAACAAAAAACCGATCTTTCCGACAAAGAAAAAAATATACAAAACAAAGTATCTAAAGCTCACTTCGAAGAGATCTACGAAGATCTTTCGACAGAGAATCGAAGATAGAAAAAGTACCTCCGATAAATAGGTACCCACCTTTACGATATAAGACCACGGAACTAAGTGTTTGGGGTCGAATAATTAAAATTGTGTTCGACCTAACTACACAGCAAGATCGGCCACGATCATCACTCAAATTTGTATCTCCCACTCTCGGTCTCGGGTATGTCTCTCTCTCGTCTCTCGGATCTCGTTTCTTGTTTTTCTGATTTTCTATGTGCGCGCGAGAAAAGAGATATAATATTCTAATTACAAGTAAGAAAATAATTAATGAAGCAGCAATAATGACGATGATTATCCGCCTCGAGATTAGCTAAAGTGTACTACTACTATCTACAGTGCAGACAAGAAGAGTATCTATAGAGCTAACTATTGGAATGTTCGCGTGTAATTAGTTGCGCACAACTAGCCTCAGATGGTTTGTTGTTCTTTTTACAATTTTTCTTATCATTATTTAAATATTCGCACACAAATTGGATGGAAGCAAAAAAAGCAATGAGTATGGCAAAAAAAAAAAATATCTATAGCGAAAGTGATAGAGGGTGGTGGTGTACCCTGGGGGGACGTACTGCAGACGGTAGTAACGTAAGAAATTAATACGCAAAGCGTTCTGTTGTTCGAAAGATTCTTTTATACACAACAGAGTGGTGCTATTATTGCTGATTGTAACATCCCAGTATCTGTATCTGACGGTATTACCCGCCCTCGTCCAGCGATGTTATTGTTGACTTTGCGTTGTTTGTTTAGAGCGTACTCTTTAGGATGTCAAGTGCACTTATGTTGATTTAGAAATTACATCAGGTTACAGATTTTAAGTAGAATTCAAGATGAGCTATGCATGCGCAGATAAATGGATGTGTGAATGTTTTTTTTTTTTTTGAAATCGAAGTCGGATACAATCCGGTTCTTGGATGTGATTGCATTTTGAATTGATACTTTTGTTTGGTTAGATTTTTAAATCTTAAGATCGATTGGCACGTGGATTAGATCCATTAATTAAAATCTGTGTTCCGGCTAAACATTGATGGCTAGACTTTTGCAGTTAGTTAGCTAAAAATGATGAGTCTTGTTATGTCAAAATGGACAAGTGTAGATAACACTTGCAGCTGATGGATGACTATGATTAAGTTAAATATTTATTAGCTTTTGTGAAGGATATCACAAAACTGTGTGTCTTATGACTAAGCATTGTACACAAACTAAGAGCAGGTGTATATTGCTCATCTAAATTTTAAAGATAAAACAACAAATGTATCTAAACATGTCAACCATTATGAACTTCAAAGAGACTAACAAAAACCGAACGAAAAGCTCAATAAATTTCTTTCAACCAGTCTAGTTGCTTAAACAGATGTCACAACCTGTCAAAAAAGGGAAAATAAGCTAAGTAAACTAAAATTATTCTACCTTGCAAAGGATGGGATAAATTGTCATTTATTTATTTGCGTCATTTAAACAATCGTAATCACAACTAAACTCTATTGCCGTAGTTATTTTTCGCTGTCAAAGTCCGAGCGCACCCTAATTGCATTAAGGAAACGTGCCAATATGTCATATTTTTACACTCGATGTTGCCATCCTCGGCAATGTGCAAATGAAAGCAGTATCTACGTATGGAGGCAAAAGTGAACGAAAATCGACGAAACTGTAGGAAAAGTCATTATGGGTGCAGTATACAAATTATGTGCCTTCGCATGACTACATACGGGCGCATCTAGATTAATTTAATACAATTACGATTGGCCCTTAATGGTACATTGCGTTAGACTAAAAGTTTATCTAAATTCATTGTGATTGGGCTTTAAACATCCTGGCAGTGACGTTTATTCTTTTGCCTCTGCAACTACGCCAGGGTTGTGAAGAGGCTTTTAGCTTTGCAGTTGATCGCTAAAGCGCACAAGTTGATACTTGATGTTTTTTGGCTGTCATTTTTTTTACGTTTTTTCCATTAAGTCGAGAAAATGTTATCGGGTCTGTATGGTCGCCTTCCATTACACCCAAAAAAAAAGCGCTGTAGATTTTACAATTGAAGGCAGTAGATTTAACAATTCCTTGTAGATTTGTGTATTTAACAGCGAATCTGGTTAAATTAACAATTTTTTGTAGATTTTACAGCGAATGCATTCATTTTTACAACGAAGTTGTTAAATCAACTATAATCCCCAATTGTAAAATCAACAGCGCGTTGTCAATTTCGGCTGTTAAATCTACAGATATGAATTTGTAAAATCTACATCAAAATGCTGTAGAATCTACAGCTATTTACTGTAATAACTACAGCAGGAGCTGTAGAAATTACAACAAGTTGTAGATTCAGCATCTATTACGAAAACGTAAAAAGTAGATACCATTTGAGAATATTCGCATGGTAATTTTCAGAGGCCATGGCGTTGTGGTAGTGTATGCAGTCGCCGAGTAAGAGGTTCCAAGTTCAACCCCAGCCAGATCCAAACATTTTTCACATTTTGTAAGTAAATTAAATTATATAATTCGGTTTAAATACACACTAAGTATTTCTTGGACAAGAACCATCTAATTGGATTGTAAAAGCTATTTCCACCCCATTTCTCGCACCATACCAATAAATTAGAACTTTAAGCTTATGTGGTGCTATGAAAGCGATTTTTTTTTTACATGCAATTTGTTGTTGTTTCTACAGCTGTTCCACAGCTTTTCGACAGCAAATTGCTGTGAAATCTACAATTTTAGCTGTCATTTTCACAACCAGATTGTTAAATTTACAACCACACCTCTGTAAAATTTACAACGAAAATTGTCGGGTCGATTCTGACAATGAATGCAGTAGAATCTACAGCGTTTTACTCTATTCTTACAGCATCTTTTTTTTGGGTGTACTCTTGCCAAAACTTCCGACGATAGGTCCTCGCATTTTGGACCAATATTCTCTTTGAGGGCTTCAAGAGTCTGAGGCTTATTGGTCTAGAATCGTGAGTTCAGAAAACCAGTCAGGGCTCATTGCAAAAACGATAGATTTGGCAACCTTAAGGATTTCGGTTGTGGCGCTCAACTGTACCTTGTACAGATGTCTTAAGCCATAGCTGTGAGATTCATAGCAGAACGGCTGCTCCATGGCAACGCAAGCTCGTGTTGTCCTATGCTCTCCTAAGAGAGTGGCTAAAACTCGTAGTCTTTGCCGAGTTTGTGTCGGACGACTGACTTATCATTCGTCAGAAAAAATCGCTACAATTATTCCGCGTTCTCTAGGAGAATAGCGATTCGTGTCTTGTTTAGGTGTACTTTACTGTTAAAGTAGAATTGACATTTACCGCCATTTGCAAAAATTACACCATCTTCCGAAAGGGTGATGACTTTTGCGCTACATGTTACTTAAGTTACCTTTAGCAGTTCTTTTCATAGATGTTGCTTCACCCAAATTGTGAGATGACTAAAAATACAAAGGCAAGGGGAGAAAAAATATCTCTGATTTAACAAGTCTACTTTATTGGCCCACAAATTTCGTTCATTTCAAACAAAATCACAACTCACCTCATCTGATCGTTGATCGCAGTAGTCAAAACTTTTTGCCGTAAAGGGGTCTGTTCGAATGCTACTCTCTCACACCTTTACTGACTCAGCCCCCCCACTGTCTAGTAATAGAATTTCATCCATTCAAATGACCAATCCACATGTACTACTGTTTATAATTGCTAAACAAATTATTACCCCATACACCGGTGAGGTGAGGTGTGTTGTGTATTCTTAAAGACGCCTGGCTAATCGTCAATACAAAATTCGAATCAACTGCTTGTGCAGATAAATAATTGTGTAGGTTACCCCTCTCTGTCTGAAGCCAAGAAGGAACTACACCTTGACAATGGCATTACCATATCGCATAACACTTCTTCTTGGGCTTAGAAAATAGAGAAGCGAAACATTCTTGACGTATCTGCTCGTTGCGTTGCTTTTTTTTTCTCTTTCAATGAACACTTGATCGATTGCTTAGGCGCGCATAACTCTGTCATGATACACTTGTGTGCATATAGCACATGTGCATAGAGTAAACAGAAAAACTTGCACTTGGCGTCGTCGTCGCTGCGGGGATTCCTAACAGTGCAGCCAGTCTCTGTCTATCGACATATCCGCCGAATGGTTAGAGTACGAGTATATTTTTCACTCATAAATTATGCATTTTTCGCGATAATATTTTCGCAGAATAAAACACTCTTTTGTTTATTTTGATTTCGACGAGATGGGCTGCTGATCGACGTGTGATTTCGAAATGCCACCCAAATTAACTATATTTTATGCACATTACGCGCGCACAATGATGATGATGCGCTTCTTGTGGTGACGAGTGAGTAGGAGTTGGTATTGCCAGGATAACAGTGCAAATAATAAATATTGGGCAATAAGTAAGAACTGGGTTCTCCTCACAGTCTTACGTGTTGTGCACGGTGTACAATTTTGCATGTCTAAAGAAGTTCTAGAATATGAAATACTTTTCGAAGGACTTTGTCGTCTCTTGGATATTTGTCAGAAAGTCACAACAGCTGTGACTGAGAAAAACTGTGCTTATTGGGATTCAAACCGTGAACTCCATGCCTTACATACTGACCACTGAGCCATCCAATTGTATTGTGCAACAACTGTTAGAGTTGTAAGAATGGAACTGGGTTTTATGTTTGAAGCTGCCCAATGCTTACTCTAGATTCGAGGGACAGAAGGCGTTTGAGAAGCATTATTTTTACTGAAATACTCTCTGATGGGAAAGGCAAACTAATAAACGAAGTTGTTGTACGCACGAGGGGTACTTCTAGGTACTTTTTGTAAGGCTTTGACTCGATAGTGTGTTCAGCTTCATCCCGAGTTTCTTGCGCCTATTTATAAGGGCATTTTTTCGTTTCACTAATTCCAGAGGTAAAGAGTCACCTCCTTTTAGGTTTGAGCAACTACCGCCATCGCGAAATCATCGGCGTTTCCGATAATAGTCGCTACTCTTGGTTTCCATGGGCGTAGTACTCTATTTAACATAAAGCTCCACAAAGCTGGGCCCAAGACAGAATGCCTGTGGGACTCTTTCTGTTATTTTGTATATTTTTCTACCTTATCACGCGCTTTGACACGTACTTTAAGAGAGGAGCGCAATGTTCTTGGACTATAGAACAAAGCATTACTCAAAAGAGTCCCCAGGAAAGTGAGTACCCCTCTCAGCATGCTCAGACCTAAAGTAGACAAGGCACTTGGCAGTTAAAAACTAA
The DNA here is from genome assembly GCA_949716465.1 of Chalcosyrphus nemorum. Lineage (NCBI taxonomy): Eukaryota > Metazoa > Arthropoda > Insecta > Diptera > Syrphidae > Chalcosyrphus > Chalcosyrphus nemorum. Next base: position 27,419,437 of record OX454333.1, read on the forward strand.
ATGGACACCATAACTTATACGAAGACAGAACAACCCTTTCCATCCCCATAGAAATCATCATGGAGCATAATACTTTGCGGTAAAACATTAAGAAATCACGTCAGACTAAAGAAGAATTTTGCTAAGGCTCCGGTGATAAGTCAGATTTAAAGGATTCAACTTACTTTCTACACCACTGCTCCGGTTTAAAGCATATCAAGAACAACTGTCAACTTTGAACTTAAAGTGTGCAAGTTCGAGTCCCAGCAAGTGATCACAAAGAACCATTTTCATAGTAATAAAATGGTCCCGTTGATTCTGATTATTCTGGGACTTGGAGTAGAACTTTAGTTAGAAGTCTAGTTTCTTTATGAACCGAGTATTGTGGGTCCTATTCCTTCTAGCCAACACGCCCTTATGACCATAACCAAACTAAAGGCATCAGTGGTGATCTCAAGCGACACTCGGATCGCATCTTACTCTAATCCATGACACATTCGGTCAAGGTTATGGCGAATCAATCTTTTACCAGTTCATCTGTCTACACTTACGTCAATCGAATATCATGGATTCCCACTTATGTATGTTCGCTGCCATAATGGACACAAGCTTTTCAAAAATTCCTCCGCCAATTTTGGCTCGAGATATTTCATTACAATTTTTTCTAAATATGTACCCGACGCTATGTATCTCTTGTCATGATGATACCAATATACCTGTCTTATGGCGCACTCAAAAATCATCCAACTTATGTAGGCTTTTCTACCAAAAGAAATATCAGCTTAGCTCTTGACCGTCCATTTTTGTTGTGAAGGTGATTTCATGATTTAATTCATAAATTTACCAACCACCATTTTTTTTTATTTAAACACGGATAGACGTATACTATCCAATAAGTGGGTGTGCCTGCATTATCTCACTATATAGCAAAATTTATGTACAATTTTTGTTAAAACAAAAATAAAATGCTAATTCTCAAGTGCACTTACAACTGGCAACACTACATTCAAACGGGAAGTGTTTTCGATTGGAATTTCTTCTTCTTTTTATTATTTTCGATTTACCTATCCACATGCCCGAAAATAAATTTGCTCCCGAGTCGAATGGACGAATGCCGATGCCGAATACTAGTACAATACACATTGTCGGTTAATAAAAGAAAAAAATGCACAAAACAATTCAAAGATACGCGAAGCGATTAACCTGTAAGTTATTGTTTTGTTTGTTTGTTTTTTTTTTTGTAGAAGAAGTGGTACCGGGCCCTAAAATAAGCTACTGGCAGTAGCTATGCCGGAGATACGCATGAAACTCATGTTAGATGAATTCGAGATACCACGCATCTTCTAGCTAATCGGGTGGTAGCTTCTCGGAATTTGCTTTCCGAGAAGATCAGATGCGCGAGCCTTAGATTTCTGGGTAATTAGATGGAGATTTGGATTTCAGGCGTGTGTACGGAGGCACACACAACACACAAAGCAGATTGATCGATCACAGGCCAATCAATCGGGTGGCGGATTTGAAAAATTATACAAATTATGATTTAATGATTGGCGATTGTTTTGCGGTCTACTGGTGTTGATTTTCTGTGGAACAAAAAAAAAAAAAAGTAAAAAACTTGAGAAAACAACGTTGCAGTGGCTTTTTTTTTCTTGCTGCTGCTCTTCTTATTGTTTTGTGTTTTGATGTCGTCAGAATGGAATAATTTGAATGTATAGATATTTATTTGTTTAACAGGGAATCGGACAGGGAAAAAAGAGTGCCGTGTATACATTAGATGGCCGGATCATGTCCGGTATCAAAATAGAATGTTAAATTAAGAAATATAAAACAAAATGTTGTAAACATATATTTGGAGGCTTGATTGACACTTTATCTGAAGGACAATTGCTGTCTTAAATTGTACAGAAATTTAAAGATTCAAGGTGTAAAGGACAGTCCTATCTACATGTAGTTAAGACGATTCCGGGATACTTAGCAAAACTGAGCGGTTTTTGGAGAGAGCACTGCAAAGGGACTCTGAAAGGTCTTACAGACACCCACTTCACTGGATACTCTTGCATACTCAATAAGAAGTGTCAGGAATCTAATCATTATTTGATTTACCAAATAATATCATTGTTTCTCGCCAAGATTAGCCAGCGTTGTTGTGGTACTATGAAGCTTAACGAAACACATGATACTCCTTCTCGTAAAAATGCCTTGCGTATGACTATGTACCCTAAACTTAAAGGAAAAGAGACGCTCTAAAACAGGGGTGTCAAACTCAAATTCCTTTAGTGCCAAATTTTTGTTTGAAATATGGAAGAGGGCCGCATTTAAAAACATAAAGGGTTTTCCGAACTTTGACAGGCGATTGCGACCATATTGTTGAGGCTACATCTGTCAAATTGGCTGTTTTTTATGTAATTTGTTTTGCCAAATCAACATGGAGAGTAACAGCCCTCAACAACATTTGCAAATGATTAAATTGATTTATGAACGTGGGGCTTCTGTTGGAGCATAATTTCGCGCGCTTCGTCGAAAAATTAAATTCAAAAACTAGGCCCATTTCTGGAAGAATGGGAAAAAAAATTGTTGAATTTCTTTTGACTTCAATTGGATGGCACGCGGTTTCAACAACACAGCTCGTGCCACAATAAACATTTTGCACGAGCTATTTCCGAATATGGTTATCTCACGCGGAGGCGTTTGAATTGGCCACCGAGATCGAATGATTTGGCTCCGTAAGACTTCGTGTTGTGAAGTATTCTTAAGTTACAGGTCTATGCCAATAAACCACAAACCACCACTGTTCACAAAGCCAACATAAGCCGAGGGAGGCTCACACTTTGTTTGATTTAAGTTTAAAGATAGGAAACGCCTAAAGGACGTTAACCCTTTCTTCATCTGAATGCTTCAATTAAAATGCAATAGAGCATTATTGAATAGATGTCACGGGCCAAAAATTATTCTCTTGCAAGCCAGTCGTGGCTCACGAGTCGTATCTTTGACATGCGTGCTCTATAACGTGTGCTGTCCAAATTCGATCGTGAATATTGGATTAAAAGAGCAGAAATGTCCAATCATTGACGAGTTACTCGTTATCATTGACGAGTTACTCGTTATTATTGACGAGTTACTCGTTATTATTGACGAGTTACTCGTTATTATTGACGAGTTACTCGTTATCATTGACGAGTTACTCGTTATCATTGACGAGTTACTCGTTATCATTGACGAGTTACTCGTTATCATTGACGAGTTACTCGTTATCATTGACGAGTTACTCGTTATCATTGACGAGTTACTCGTTATCATTGACGAATTACTCGTTGTCATTGATAAGTTACCTGTCATATATTGCCTTGAAATTTCTTTTTATTCTTTCGGACTTACTGAAGAAGGAAAAAAGTGAAGAAATCCACTTCTACTTTCTTTGGGTAAATGTTGAATTCAAATCTTTTCAATCGATTGTTGAAGAAGTTGAGAGCCGATTGTAGTAGTTCATTGAACTTGTCAGAAACTGGTAGGAAATAAGTAAGGATCGTTTATGCTCAATGCCGGTAAAGTCCTGCCCAGAAACACGAATCAGCATCAAAAAACGCTCAGCAGCCTGGACAGTTGGACAATATTCTGTGAACTTTGTCTCTACTAATATGTAGGAGACAGATCTCATCCTGTTCACGTAGAAGAGAAGGGTGGTCGAATTTGAACCAATCTCCAAACTCAAGTCAATCTCCCAGGTCACAAACATGGTAAGTTACCTGGGGCGAATATCAGATCAGGTACTTAGCTGGAAATTACAAAGGCGGTCTCCGTCGAAACTCTTCGCTGGAGCACTCAGTCGCGAATATAGATCCCAATTTGCATTAGAAGTAAATCATGAGCACATTGGTCTTCGGAACTCCAAACAAAACCCAGCCAAGGATATTAACCCAGACCTTCTGATCTCAGATTATTTAATAAGGATCAGATCATTAGATTGCAAGAAATTTTCAAGTTATTTGGAGAAGGGTAATGAAGATCTAGGCCCAGTGCAGCATTGAACAAAAGATTATTTACACTTTACCCATGGGCTTAAGGGCTGTCAAGTGCCATAATCACTTTCATATTTGCAGAGAACAAGCAGAATTCTACTGAAAGGAAGGTGGACACTACTTTCTCGTATGTCGAAATTTTGGTGGTACATATCTCTAATAAACAACTGTGTCTGGGAACGGGTCAATATACTAGACAGAAAGTGGTAGCAGATTCGACATGGCGTTTTATTGATAAATAAGTCAGTTAAATCCATAGAGTAAATGCCATAGGCAAACGAGGCGCGTAATGATTCAAAATGAATCGAGTTCTTTGGATGAAGTTTAAACGCGTTTCAGAAATAGCGCTCCTACGCCCTCAAAACGCTGATAAGATAAGAGATAAGTTTAACTCTCTCACATTTGGTGGTTACTAGCACTAAGAGCCTATTATAATTTGTTTGTAGTACTACCAGCGCCATCTAGCGTTTTTTTTGTAGAACTAACTCCAAATCCCGTCACGTTAATCAAAAGATAATTCTGGCAAAATACATAAAAGATGGCGATGAAATCATTCAAAAATTTAGCACGAAAATTTTTTTTTTTTCTGCCAGAAATTTCATCAATAACAAAAGGAAAATCGGAAAGAAATCGGATCCAAATCGGATCGCATAACCCAGCCCAATGTTTATGTATTTCGATGAAAAAGTTGTCAAAGTTTTGAACATACTACGCAGTAGGTACTTTCAAATCTAACGACAGAATTTAATACAAGTTCGCGTCGCTGAGTAGCAACTATGCTGACATCAGAAGCTTCCTCGAAAGACAGTCTTTAAAGTCAATGAGTCATGCTTGGAATGATTTTCTTTTAAGACCCAAAACCTTATTCTTATTGCCAAAAACATCATACTCACGCATACCAGACTCATTGAAGAAAAACATACCTCAGAGGATGTGTCTTCACTTTAACTGATCTCCAATTGATTTGCTTCATCGATCATGATCACCAAATATTTATCTGTCATTAGTGGGTGTTCTTGTACCTGAATGCCACGAGATCTGTCTTTATTGGTCGTCACGTACACAATTTGAGTCTGAAACCCACCCCCATATACTCGTAAACACCTGAGCTAAAAATAAACTGAAATAAAAAAATTACATTCTTTCAATTTACTTGCAGATCACTTGAAACGAAATGAACTCAATTATATCGTTCCTACTCCTAGGAACGATTCTATCCCTCTGCAATGGATACATTGTCGACGTAAGTATGACATCGTCAATCGTCACATCGTCGACCAATCTACTTCCACTTTTAGATACGACAAAAGCGTAGCATCGATCTATCCGCGTCACATGCTTTAATACCGGACGCGCGTCTCTCAAAAGATGTCATTCCCACCTCGTATGTACTGAGTCTGCGACCGAATCTCGAGGAGAGCATCTTCACCGGCAGCATTCGCATGAATCTCAGCTGGAACGAAGAGACCAGGAAGATCTCACTGCATGCGCACTACGATCTGAATATCTACGAGCGGGACATCAAATTGCGCAAAATCAATCGGAGAACAGAGTAAATATTCGAACATTGTTGTGGCCACTGGTGAACTGAAATCGTAAATTTGTCAGAAATAAATTTCATCTCATTGAAGGGGTTCGGATGCTGCCATCGAGTATGAGGATATTGCTATTCAGCGAGCTGATAGGCTGCCAAAGAAGACGGTTTATGTGATTTATCTTAAGGAGGCGATTCCCCAGGGAACTGAGTGTGAATTGGAGATGCAATTCAATGGCGAGATATGGGAGAATACTGAGGGACTATTTAAGGGTACCTACACGGACGGGGATGGTGGAAAGAAGCACTACTTGGCGACTTATATGAGACCGCATAATGCCAGGAGGCTGTTTCCGTGCTTTGATGAACCGGGATTTAAGGTGGGCTTTAAATTTTATCTGTCCAAAGGTGTGAAAGAAATAATGCGGTTTCTTTTGACTTGCAGGTCCCCTATACAGTGAGCATTTCTAGACCGAGCACGTATACGACACTCTTCAATACTCTGCCAATTGAAACCGTGGACATGTAAGTACAGTTGGGCTTTTGAATATTATTAAAACTTGCCTTAACCAACACAGTGTCGTTTTCAAGCATCTTAAGTTCTTTGTCTGCTGATGTTGCTTGAAATTAGCTCTTCATCTAGTTTGTGGGACGTTCACTGCATTCCATATTCTAAATCACTGCCGTCCACGTTGGGCAAAAGGGATTGTTGTCGTGTTCAAATCTGTGAAGATAGACTTTGAAGTATCCACTGGTAGTAAACACCTTCATTTAGTAGATATGCACAAAACCTCGCCAGCTATTCTTCGTAACTTGTCCTTGTGGGCACATCATTATCACTTCGACTCAATGCTAGTGAGGTTATTGACCTGCTGGCTATGCTTCTTGAACAAGCAGGTCGATTGGTATGCTATCATACCATCCTCTGAATATTCGTAGATTTCCATTTGTAGGACTCCATCTTCATGACTCCAAACCATATGTACTTGGATGCCTCAAAGCGAAGTGACAGCAGAAAGTTTGCATCTAGTCAGATCTAGATAGGAAACTTCAATGTGCTGCTGAAGAGCACTGCTTCCAGCTTTTCGTCTGAATGCTAAGTCCTGAACCATTGCTGCTTTATTGAAGTTATGCTTTAACTCATCAAGATGTTGCGTCACTACTACGATCGCTATGTTGTCGCAAAGCCAATTATTTTTGAAGACATTCCACACTAGCGGACCTAGTACGCAGCCTTAAGGAATATCACCTATGACATTATTCTGCCTCATTCTTTCATCAGTGTCATAGTGTAGTATGCTTATTTTGAAACAGTCTGTCAATCAGACTACATCCTACAGCCCGCAGGTAGTCTTTTACTCTTTCGGCGGTAAATATGTCTTTTCCAATTTGGCGTCTTGAATTTGTTCATGGTTCAGGATTCTGACGTCGAAATTCCTTCAAACCACATAACCATGAAGCTTTCTACATGCCGCGTACTACAGACTTAAGTTTGCTCAATGACTTTCTGGGCAGTGACTCTACTCGCGAGGTCCAATTTTTACTCTCTCCACAATATTTTCCTGACATCTGCGAGCCTATTGCTAATAGAATGGCTCGTCTCCGCTACTGTCTACTGCTTCTAAGAATTCTACAAATTTGTGCGGCATAAAATCGCTGATCGGAACGCTCCTGTTCGTGGTTTTACAAATCCGCTTTTTGGTGGAACACCTTCATGCAGGTACGTCCCACAACAATAACGATCATAACATCTCTGTCTGCGGTTTTGTCTGAGTCAGGCACTTGGCCAATATTTGGAGTGAATCCAAAAAAGTTAAATTTGTAGATATAGTCCAAAAAATCACAAAGAAAATTTAAAGAAGTTACAAAGGAGAGAAAGAAAAGGACAAAGATAGAAGATGTTGTAGTTGAAGTACAGGGTTGCTACCTCTTAGAGAAGTTGCAACTTTAGTCCAGAGATGTTAGCTGCTGATAAGTTCAAGGGGTTTTGTCTTAGATATCTACTGTTGATAGATGCTGCTGATGGAAGAATTCCTGGCCGCGGTTTTGTCCAAAATCTCTGTCCGTTAGTGCTAGGGTCTTTTGAACCTAAATTTGGCTCGAATTTAACACCTGCAAACGCAAAAGGGAAGAAGGAAGAGTGTTTCGCAAAGGGGCATTCATAAAGTCCAGCAACAGTTCCCAAATTAGGACTGACCGAAGCTTATGCGATCTTTTCTTGTTCAAGACAGTAGAAGTGTAGAAGTTTGGTGAAGAAGAGTGCTTTCTACTCAACATTTTCATACAACTCTATTATGTGTCAAAGAAGACAAGACGCTGTTGTACTGCATTCTAAGTATTAGATCATCCTTGTCCTAAAACTAACCTTTCCATCTAGATCATGACCAATTATCACTATAAATAGCCAACAATTTTGAATCATATTGACCAAATCGATCTAAAGTAGCCAGCAATCGAGAGCAAAAGATAAACAGACATAAAATTCCTTACTCTTGACTGAAGAAGAAGAAGAAGAAGAGGCGAACACGTGTACAAAAGCCTGCTTAAGTGCGGATTACCCTTTTGAAAATATTTCCAAAAAGCCTTCACTGACAAAATTCTCAAATCGGGATGGTCCATATCACATTTCGATCTGAAAATAGCAAAAAAAAAATCCAACTTTTGAACCAAAAATAAACCAAAACAAACAAATCCGAAGCCAGGTTTTTTTTTTAAGCTCCATCACTCCCAGCTCATAGTCTACTAAACCCTCTTCATTTCATTCTCATCTTTTTTTTTCTTTGTTTCTAGAGGCAACAACTACATGCTCGATCACTTTGAGACAACACCAGCAATGTCGTCATTCACATTCGGCTTTGTGATCTCTCAACTGGAGAAGCTATCCCCGAATACACCATTGCCCGAGGAGCGAAGGCCCGCGATCAACATCTGGGCTCGTCCAGAGATTCACAATGAGCTTCAGGTATGTATCCGACAAAAAGATTGAAGTCCAACATTTTCTCACTGATGTCAGGAAAGCGAAGAACGATGATCATGAAAAGTAAAAGTGACCGAGAGAGCCGGTCAAAACGGAAGTTGCCGTCCATCTAAACCAGACCACAAAAACCAATGGATAACCTTGCCGCTGTTTTTTTCTCAAATAAGTCCGACTTAATTGAGCTGACTACTCGTACTTACATGTGATTTGCGTGCTTGTGTTGAATGAATTTGCGATTGTATTTCGAATACAAATCCACTCAAACTCTGATTGATCTGAAGAGATCACCTCTCGAGCACGACCGACGCGACGGACGCTGTGTTGTTTATCTTTCCTCAATTGGGGAGCAGCCAGCGATCGGTTGTGCGCCTACGCACCACCATCTATCGAGAAGAAAATTCACCCGAAACACTCTCGCTTGTGGTTTTGTGAGGTCTGATTGCAGAATAGCTTCTAGCTTCGATCTGGAGTAGGATCTTAGTTGATTGCATTTGAAACCAGATCTGAAGCCCTCTCAAATGGAATCAATTAAAAATTTTATTCTGCTTTTTTTGTTTTTCTTGCCTCCCATCGTTCCTTTGTTTATATTTTTGGTCATTTAGATTGAACACAGAAAAAAAACTTATTTTGTTTGCTAAATAATTATTATTTTATTAATTAGGTAGTTTGCGAGACACCTTGTTATCTGTCAATCATTTCTGTGTGTGTGTGTGTGTATTTTGAATTGGGAGCACCTGGGGTTACACTGTGGTGTAAAAGTTTTGACACAGTTTACGAGTGGACAGAGTTGCCAGATTATTACTAGATTATTTAGCTTTTACATTTATTTATATATTATTTTTTATATATTTATCTTGTTCCACATGTCTCTAATCAAGTAGATGAATGGACAGGTTTATCTAAAAAAATCTGATCTTCTTCTCGCTCAAACTACAGATCTTCCTTCACAGAGTCATAGAAATGCTGGTCGCCTTTTGAAATTTTAATTTTGATTCATGGATGCTCTTAAATGGGCAGAACATGTTTTAAGAATAGCCTTTGGTATTGTGGTCAATTAGGTCTAGGACAGTAGACGTTGAAGCTATGTGTTTGTATACGGTAACCTCAGTGATACCGTGACTATGACCAATGAACGACCAGAGAAGTTGATCTTACATTATGTCCCACAGGAGAGCGTAGAGCCTTCAGTTCCCCATTTCGACCGTTGATGGAGCAACCGATCTGAATGCACCAAAGTCCGAATCATCTCCAGGTTTTTCCAAGCTAAAGCACAGAAGAGTTTTAAGAACTGGCAAAGGCTTAAACCTAACGAGTGCGCCACTTGATTGATCTAACCAGGATCTCAAAGAAAGTCAATGTGTCTCTCCAAATGTTTGAGCACAGATAATAGTCGTGCTTAGTTAGAAAGTGTATAGCCAGCTCTCAATTAAGCGACAATACTCACTTTCATACTCACTTATCTTCAAAATGACATTCGGAGATTAGATAGCGTTGAATCGGATTGCGTAAAAGAATAAATGGTTGATGTCTACAATTGGAGTCTACGCCATCTATGATTCGACTGTTCCCACACTTTATGTTCACTTTTGGTTACTGACTAATGTGTTTTAGAATTGGCTATACATTTTCGAATAAACCACGGCTAATATTAGATCAGTATTCCCAGTAGCTTGCTGCCTCTAACTAAAGCAATCACTTCCGGTCCAATTAATTTTATTATCTTCTGCAAAAGTGCCAGGAGCATTCAATGATTTGAAAGAAACTGCCGCCAGTCTTACCTTATCCAGACTTAGGATCATCAGATAAACCATTTACTCTACTTTCAACTCATGTACCTTACGAAGCTCATTGGCATTACAACAGTCACATGAAGAAGTAGAGGTTAATGCCCGGGCAGCATTTGAAGAGATTCCAGGGTTCCTTGGGCGTAAAAGTACTTTTTTTTCTCGAGAAAATATGCCGTGTCAAACACGATATTCTGTGCTCTAACTTCGAATTAGGAAAGCCGCTGTTGATTCTTGGTCTCAAGATAAAAAGAACAGCTTACTGGCCATGCTAAAACAAGAGTCTATATCTGACTACCCTCGTAGGTAAGTAAGTAAGTGCTTTGATCTTAATGTCGGCAAATTGCCTGCGTACTTTGACATTAAGGTTCAGAAAAAGATGATGTTAGTATTAATCGGAGAAGTATAAGTGACAGTGCTAGGGGACATTTGAAGTACTGCCAGATGCAATGCTTGCTAAAGTTGATATTCTGAGACGTGCTTAGGACCATCTTAGTTCTCCTTTCCTCCTTAAAATGTTCATAACATGAATAGTACACGTTGTTGTTGTTATTTTAAAATCTCCATTTCTTCCACAGGAAATCTACACCAAACTGATCACAGTCTACGAGCATCTGGAGACATACTTTAACGTGCCAGTTCCACTGAGCAAGATCGATGTGCTGGCTATTCCCGGACTATCATCGGTTCGTCCTGCTGATAATTGGGGTGTCCTTATGTTCAAGTGAGAGTTGTAACTCTTTTCAATCCATCCATCTGTCTATTATATGATCTACACTTACAGAGAGACTGAACTTCTAAAGAAAGGCTACTACGGGCTCTCACAGGAACTCATCTATCAATGGCTGGGCTCATGGGTGACACCATACTGGTGGAGTGATGCGCATGTTAACAAGGCTTTAGCCAGCTTTTTGGCATCCTACACAGTCATCGATGTAAGTAGACTTAAAAGTTTTTAATATTTTTGTATTGTATTATGCATTTTTGAAGATCGACAATGGCCTTGAATTCAACGGAAAATACCCAATGACAGTGCTGTACTCTCTGTACTATGAGTTCAGCAAGAGGTATCCACATTCGCGCATCACTGGCATGAAACAGGAGACAACTTCATTCAAAACTGAATTGGTCATGCGTATGCTTAATTACACGCTGAGTAGTGAAACCTTCAAGACTGGAATTCGAAAGTTCATCGCTGATCGTCACTTTAGTACCTTCTTCGGGGATGATCTTTGGGATGCCTTGACTAAGCAAGCTCACGAGGACAAGACTCTGGATGAGAAGTACGCAATCAATGAAATCGCTGGATCTTGGATCACAAAAGATCGCCTGCCGGTGGTCAAGATCGAACGGAATTATAATGATAATTCGGCTAAGGTTACGCAGAAAGTCTACCTGAGAGAACGTCCACATGATGTGCCTGAGCAGGACAAGATGCTTTGGTGGATTCCACTGGTTTTGGTAACACAAGATGATTTGGACTTTAACAATACGACTCCATATACTTGGATGGAAAAAACTCGTGAGCTTACGTTGAAGAAACTCCCTGAGAAGGACAAGTTCATCATTGTGAATCCAGAGGAGATTGGACCATTCCCAGTGAATTATGATGAGAAAAATTGGGATTTACTATCGAAATTCCTACAAACTGAAGATGGAAGGACAAAGATTCCAATCTATACAAGGTAGGTTAGATTTAGACCTCAAACATGGTGAGAAATATAATTCGTTTCGTTGTAGAGCCAAGCTTCTTCATGATGCCTGGAATCTGGCTTACGCTGGAGACTTGAGCTTCGCAACAGCTTTCGATATGACACTCTTCATGAAGTACGAGAGGGATCACATTGCCTGGAATCCAGTGTTCACCTTCATCGATCATATTGGCAGACACATAGACATGTCAGCAGTGCATAAGAAGTTTGAGGTTAGTATTGGGACTGGATCCTCAATAAAATACACTGTGAGCACGAATCTTTTCTTTAGACTTACGTCCGAGTCCTTTTAACACCCCTGTACGAGGAGCTTGGACAACCCACGGAAAATGAAGAGAATTGGAAGTCAGACTTAAGATCTCTGGCCAAAACTTTCCTCTGTCGAGCTGGATACAGACCCTGCATTGAGGAGGCTCAGGAGGCTTTCAAACTTTGGATGGAGAAGGAAAATCCCGACGAGGATAATCCGTAAGTAGAGCTCAAAAGCCCTTCAAAACTTTGAGTATATCTTTCTTTCCTAAAAGCGTTCCAAATCAATACATTTGTCCCGTTTTCAAATGGGGAACCATGGAAGAATGGGAATTCGGCCTCCAAAGGGTTATAAACTTCCCCAAGTCTCGCGTACAAAGTGAGAGGACTTATCTGCTGAAAACCCTCGCTGGTTGCCCAGTTCAAGCGGAGAAAATCGAAAGACTCTTGAACATCACAATTCTCGAGGAAAATGGCAACTTTACCGAGAATGACATCTTTTTGATCTTCTCCATGCTCACAGGGGGCTCTAGTGGTTACATGAGTCTATTCAACTTTTTATCAAACAACTGGGTCGCCATTAGACACAGGTAAATTCAAAGTTGCTGTCCTTTTTTTTTTTCTTAAGACCACTCTTTCATTTTAGATTTGAAAATAAGACAAATCTTTGGGACAATCTAATTGGTTCAGCGACCGGTATATTCACCACACAAGAAGGCTACGACATGGTGAAAAAGCTCAAGGAAGAACGTCGCGGTGAGTTCGGCAGTGCTGAACACATTATCGACAAAAATCTGAGGAATATCAAGGAGGAGGCCAAATGGAGCGATGAGAACTTGCCGGTGATTGAAAAGTGGTTGGATGATTTCCTAAAAACTGTCAATCAAAATGATAATAAATTTATGGGAAAGTAGAGTGTTTTAAGGCGCAAAAATAAATAGTAGGGCGAATTCGTTGTGTACCTAAACGCCAAAAAACAAAATGTTGGCTTGCAATTTACCTTCACCTTGTTCGTTTTTCACCACACAAGTTCATCCAAAGGAATTTTAATCATTCATCATTTTTATGCAATACACAGTACAGTATAAGTTTTGTGATTTAAAGTTGAAGTAAAATAGTTGATAATTAGGTTTCTACATACATATATAAGCTTTTTATTTAAATAAATTGTTTTATTATGAATAGTCTGATTATTCTAGAGCGAGAAATAAAGATCACCCACGACGCGAAGCATGCCTCTCTCTCTACATCAGCTGTCATTTGGTGGAGATATAATAATAATAATAAAGAAAGTAAGCAAAGCATACATTATCAGCGAAGTCAATATGCTTCAGTTGGGATATATGTAAGAGCCCATCGAATTTCTCCTCTTCCCGTCGACAGAGCTGCACGAAGCACATCGCCAATCATCAGAAGGAATAGAATTGGTGAAAGAATGCAGCCTTGTCTGACGCCACTTTGGATCTCGAATTCCTATGACAACTTTCCTCTGTGCAGGACGTGACATTTAGATTTTTTGGGATACCTCTGCTGCGTAAGGCACGCCAAATAACCTCCCTGTTGACACTCTCGAATGCCTTCTCAAAATCAATGAACAGCAGGTGAAGTGGCGAATGATATTCAACGCACTGCTCGACGATGATCCGCAGGGTTGATGAGGATCCAGAGCGGAAGCCTGCTTGTTCCGCATCCAGTATATCTAGGTGTTTTTTGATTCGCTCAAGGATTATTTTAGCTATTATCTTAGCTGCAGCAGGGAGCACGCAAAATTTCCTTTCGTAGGAAGCTTGACGTTCTTCCACTCGTCAGGAAGTGAAGAGCTCGACGGAAATACCGTCAAGTTCTACCGCCTTGTTGTTTTTTAGTGCCTTGATCGCGGCAGTGATTTCATCCTTAATGGGGGGCCGCGGTACGTATTTGGGAATTTTCTACCTCGGGCAGCTTTGTCTGATTTGGGATCATTTCGCTGGCGAATACACGGTTCAAAACCGTAGTAAAATGCTCTTTCCGTCTCTTGAGCTGTTCGCGTTCCTCATCCGAACTAAGCAAAGAGCCGTCTAGGCTTTTCACCGGGTGTTGGCTGAAGCTGCGATCACCTTTCAGCTCCTTTGTGATCCTATCGACGGTCCTGCTGTCGCACCTGCGTGCAGCCTCCTCTGCTTCTGTAGCCAGCGTGTTGATGTAGTTGCGGTTAGCTGTACTTCTCTCATTTTTAGGCGATATAGGGACTCCAGCTCGCTCCTTTCTGCTGCTGGGGTAGTGACTACGAGCTTTCAGCTGTCATATCCTCTCTTGAGTATATGAAAGTCCAAGTGACTCACGGAACGGAGTAAAGATTTGTAAGGAGAGAAAGTATCAACGGCCCTAGCCGATTAACCAATTGTGTGTGTACACTAAAGTGGACTGTCTGGTGTTGACAAACTACTGACCCTCACTCTGGAGAATGAACAGCCATTCTTTGAAGCAGAATCATTCCAGGTCTTGTCTTTAAGCAACCACGGATCTGTTTGATCAATTTCCAAGACTCTGCGCAGCCTGATAGTAGCTGTGGAGCTAAGTACCATTGTGCCAGTCTCATTGGTTCTGATTTCACATTTTAGAATGTTACCAGCATAAATTCCCTCGCCCTTACAACCTCGTGCAAGGCTATTTAACCCCATCGTCCTTTCTGCTAAAGACATGTCTCCAAGGCCTAGTTTGGAGCAAATTTATAGATAAGAAGCTAATTAGCTTGAGGTCTATACGATTGCAAAGTGCATACCCATAATATCGATTTCTGTATCCATCAGCTGAGTACTTTATTTTGAATGCAAAAATCTGTTTTAATTCCCCATCATTACCGTCACGAAACCTTGCGTCATATTGGAACGAGTAAGGGTAGGTCCTGCTGAAGTGAAATAAAACAAAATATCCTTCTAAAGTCAGGTGATGTTAAAGCATTTTTTTTTTTTTATTTCTTTGATGATAGTACAATATGCAAATAAAAAATAAAGTCACTATGAGTACGAGTACACTATCGATGACGAGATTAGAAAAATAAAATAAAAATATTTATTAAAAAATATAAGTATGTGCAGAGACGTTAGTTTCTAGTTCAAATCCACTTTTCATATCAAAAAAACAGAACGAAATTCAGTTGAAAAAATATAAGAAAAACGATGTCGCCTTCTCTATCTAGTCCTGTCAAGCAATACCGTTTACATTTTTTAGAAATAAATTACTGAATGATCAATGAATAAAGTCTGCTCCTCTTTTCCTTAGTATTCATCTCCCTCGCCAACTTCCTCATTGGAATCGATGCCAACCTCCTCGTAATCCTTCTCGAGTGCGGCCAAATCTTCACGAGCTTCGGAGAATTCACCCTCTTCCATGCCCTCACCGACGTACCAGTGGACAAAAGCACGCTTAGCATACATAAGATCGAACTTATGATCCAAACGAGCCCATGCCTCGGCAATGGCTGTGGTATTGGATAACATGCAGACGGCACGTTGAACCTTGGCAAGATCACCACCAGGCACAACAGTTGGTGGTTGATAGTTGATGCCGACTTTGAAGCCAGTGGGACACCAATCCACGAATTGAATGCTGCGCTTTGTCTTGATGGTGGCAATTGCTGCATTGACATCCTTGGGTACGACATCACCACGGTATAACATACAGCAAGCCATGTACTTGCCGTGTCGTGGATCGCACTTGACCATCTGGTTGGCGGGCTCGAAGCAGGCGTTAGTGATCTCGGCAACTGTCAGCTGTTCATGGTAGGCTTTTTCGGCAGAGATGACGGGGGCATATGTGGCCAGGGGGAAATGGATACGTGGGTATGGCACCAAGTTGGTCTGGAATTCAGTTAGATCGACATTTAGGGCACCATCGAAACGGAGGGAGGCTGTGATCGATGAGACAATTTGGCCGATCAGACGATTGAGATTGGTGTAGGTTGGACGCTCGATGTCTAAGTTGCGGCGACAGATGTCATAGATGGCTTCGTTGTCAACCATAAAGGCGCAATCGGAATGCTCCAAAGTTGTGTGCGTGGTCAGGATGGAGTTGTAGGGTTCAACCACAGCTGTAGATACCTGAAAAGGGAAAGGGAAAAGGGAAGTTTAGAATGATATTGAAATGAATTCGTTCTAAAATCATTGACAAATAAATCTGATATTTGTCCTGTCAGAAATTGATATTCCCACGAAAAAACAATTGACTTTGTTTTGTTCTGTAAACTCCGATTCCTGGTAAAGCCACCAAAAGTGAAGAACCAATCATAATTGCAGTAAGCGTCTGACAGATACTGTCACAATTGAAAATTCTGCTGCACAAAGATGGTCGTGTGTCTTATCGTTTTTGTTTGGCTCTAACAAGAAGAAGTCAATCTCAGCTCTCTGTACGGAATGTGTATTCAGCCAAAAGTGAACGAAAACTCAACGAAACTGAGCGGGCTTTGAAACCCAAATTTACGGAAATAATATCTAAAACAACAAAATTTGACATTAGTTCAGTCGAAAATGGGTTTTCGAATTAAATGCTACTGCATTAAACTAGTCGCACTGGTTTATTTGGGGTTTCTTTGGATTGAACTAAGCTCAGACGAAATGCTTGGTCCCAAATTATTGAGCACTTTTGAAAATACAAAGCTTAACCCACTAAAAACGTATTTCGAAAAAGAATTCATTCATAAAAGTCGTCCTCGAACTTCAAATCATCTAAAAGCGTAAATCTACAAAAACAACTTCTCAACCAAGGCAAATGTGGCATCAGTTTTATTGAAATTGATATCCTAACGGATGATATGAAATTCGAAAACTCAGTAAACTATTTTATTCGTTATTTTGTTGCGTAAAGACACGCTCGGGTCCCGATTGCAGCTAAAACTACCGAAACCTGAAAGAAATATCCAGATTCTCAAACATCTGACATCAGTTCTGTCAAAACATTGATTTCCGAAGGAAAATTGTTCGAATTCGAAAATGCGTGCCAAAATTCTATTCGTTAATTTGCTTAGTTTCGTGTTTCAATTGAAAGGGTTTAAAATTGCTGAAATTTTGGCAAAATACAAAGCCTAAATGTCAGAACTTCTTTCTAAGAAGAATCCTTTCTGTAAAGCCAACCTTGAGAGAAAAATTTTCACGAATGAAAGTTTAAATTCGACGAAAATAGGAATTCAAATTCATAATCGCTCGAAATCAAAGCAGTAATTTCGAGACTAAATTTGAAGTTCACCCAAATAAATCGAAGACTAACTGAACTCGTGTTTCAAACTAAAGTATATTGGTTGGTTCAATGTCATTGGTGTGGTGAATACCGTCATTGGCAAGACGTCCATTCAAAGGGTTCATTCAACCACTTAATTTCGCCGCTCTTTCACGCAATTTCTTTTCAATAGCGCAATAAACCCCTTTTAACTATCCCTCCAAACGTTTGCAATTCAAAATGCTTCCAAATTATTAGATTTTAATCGCTGTAATTACGGTCAACTTGAAATAATTCATAACGCACACATGCGAGCCTATTTTGCACCCCAAAATTTGACCGGGCGCCGACAGTTCTGACGGCTGTTTCAACCGTATTCCATTCCCATTCAGCCGTCAATTAGAAAGCAAGTTCAAGCCAATACAATGGAAATGCAAACGTCTAATAATAGTCCACGCATTTCACGGACCACTACACCAAGGAAAGGCGGACATTTTTACACTCGTATTTCCTCCTTCACATTTTTTCTAGGTTAACGAACTCTTGACCAAAAACAAGAGAACAAAAAACACGAACAACAACCTCTTCTTGGTCTAATAATTGAGTACATAATCACCGCCTTTTCGTCCATTTCTCTAGTCCATGAGTCACACTTAGACTCACCGGCTCCAGCGAAGCTATAAATTTAGCAGGTTTGCGTGTCTATATGGAACCCCAAACCCCTCTTCTCAGCAGCACTGACCAACTGCCATAGTACACGCAAATGTTTATAAAACTATATTTAATGCGCACGAGACCGTTTTAGGAGAAAATAAAAATGCAACATGCTCTTACCTGTGGTGCTGGATAGATGGAGAATTCCAGTTTAGATTTCTTGCCATAGTCAACGGAGAGACGTTCCATGAGGAGTGAGGTGAAACCACTTCCGGTACCGCCACCAAACGAGTGGAATACCAAGAATCCTTGAAGGCCGGTACATTGGTCAGCCAATTTGCGAATGCGGTCCAAAACTAAATCAACGATTTCCTTGCCAATTGTATAATGGCCACGAGCGTAGTTATTGGCGGCATCTTCCTTGCCAGTGATCAGCTGTTCGGGATGGAAGAGCTGGCGGTAGGTGCCAGTACGAACCTCATCTGGAAAAGAAGAGTGTTTTATTTTCTATGGACTAAAAAGTTATCCAGAAATGGGGAACGAAAACAGAACTACAGGCTATTAGACAGAAGAGATTACTAAAGGTCCTTACGACAGTAACCGGCGTTTTAAGATTTTCCACCCCAATCTCCGAGGAAACCAAATGTCTAAGAGTAAACCTCGATAGAAAACTTCTCTGGTCGAACCTCGAATATAAGTTTTCTGGCGGCCCAAGGGTGCTATTTTAGAGGTTTATTAACAAAAATATCCTCAGAGCCTATGGCTATTATAAGCCCTTCGCTGGCTTGTGCGTCAGTTTTTTTTTCATGCAATTATCTGATTACTTCCTCCGCCTGGGTGTACGACAGACTCCAGGCTGCAGACGCACTGACGAAACTACTCATGGGTGCGCACACAAATAAGACTAAGTCGTGGGACATGTGCTCCTATGGATATAACGTTTGAATCTACAACACCAAGGCTCAAGTTCTAGCCCATATATGGTGACAACTTTCTAGGTATTCAGAGCAGACTTCGGCCAGAGTTTGATCCCGTCTTGCAGTGTTATAGATCTGGATCTGATGTATTTGTGAAATGTGACAACGAAAACGTAGGACATTTTATTACCCGTGCGCGTGTGAATGCATGTCGCCTGAGCTCAGTTGCCAGCCACAATTATTAGCTTATGGATGGGATCCACCAAACTGGTGTCTCGTAAAGTTGTCTTCCGTTCTACCATGACAACGTGACAAGCCGCTTATGGTCATATGAATATTGGGTCTCAGTATGAGGTCAGACTTGCCAGGTATTCAGAACTGGATTCGGCCAGAGTTCGAGACAGGAACAAAGCCGAATGGGACTTTAAAAAACTGCTCTTAAGCAAACTTAGTCCTGTCCTTCAAGAGGAGATTCTTGCAACTCTAATGCGAACTAAATTGCCACGAATTTAACGAAAGTTAAGCTGAGCTTAAATCCTTGCTTAATCCTTAATACAAGAGCTCTTTGAAGTAAGATTGAATAAACTGATTCTTGTCACATAGGGAGCACGAAAAATAAGGTCTGGGATGGAATTGCTAGTAAGCCTCACCTCCACCTTGATGCAAGCTGAGAATTTCTTTAAAATTTTTGAACAGAAAAGGTCTAATGGTGAGCCTCTGGGGCTATAGAGTATGATAAGTGTCGGGGACCTATGCTATTGCATTATTCTCCTTCTGGATTCATTCAAGAAAGAGGCTCGTCTATATTAGAACATGTAGAACGTATAGCGTCAAAGGCCCTAGCCTCCAGATGAATCTAACCGAAAAAGGCGACGAAGTAGAGGGCCTCTTCGCCGCGGGTGGCCCGAAAAAGTTCAAGGGGACCTCGACCGAGCTTAGTGCAGAGGCTAATTAGTTGAGGCTTAGCTTCACCCCAAACTGTAGCGGCACTTAAGTAAGTAAGTCTAAAGGACAATGCTCAACTCCAAATGTCCTTGGTTGATGGCCTACCAAGCCATCACTTGGTTGAGATGTATACAAGTTAAGAGGAACTGATTCAAGTTAAGCATTCATTCAAAGATGCTGTGCTTAGTCCCTTGGGCTACTAATCATAAGAGTCAATGTTCGATGCTCAGAAAATACCAAAAAACACGCCTAACAGCTTTGAGAAGGCTTCCAAAATCCACCTTGCTCTCCGGAAAACCACTTGTTCTATTCGTGTAAAATGTTACACAAGTAGTTGGAAGAAGCTATGCGTTGGCTATAGCTGTCATAATTTAAATGATCCAGCTGCAGCCAAATGACAACAGACAGTAGCAATTTAAAGCCAATGACAGCTCCTAGTTATCAATTCTCATCATCTTCTAATCATATGCTTAAACAAAACATAACAAGTGGATCACTTACATCACTAGATGCATACGTTCACTCACTTCATCATTATAAAGAACCATCTAAAGTCCATTTCAATTAATCTTTCTGCCTTCCATCGAAGAACTTCATATAAAATTGTACCACCCAACTATCCACATGAATCAATTGGTTTGTTTGTACAAGAAACAAAGAAGCATTTTGCTTGTTGCAACTTGTGTAAACATTTAAAAAGTAAATATTTATGAATAATGGGTTTTTACCCAACAAAAAACGAAGTATCTAACACAGTTGAGGCCGACGAGACGACATGAACGCGCCGCGCCGCCCTAGGATGCACCATAACATAGAGCTTACACCCTGGCTACATCGCGTGTCAGTTAGACTTTATGATGTTTTCTTTTTTTCCATTAAATTATTGCATACAGTTCAAAGAGAACAAATTAACTTGGCCTGTGTTATTAACTGAAGAACCCGGATGGCTGGCGCGTCGGGGCTTGTTATACCCCGTCTATGTGCGGAATAGAGTATTCGATAAACAATCCCCGAGCCATGTTAACATGGAAATTTTTCAATGTGAACACCAGGACTTAGGAGGAGTAATGGACTACGAATAACAACTTGTTGATGAGTTGGTATATTGCTGTATCCCATGGATGCGATGATAATGTGTCCTTAATAAGGTAGGGACAATTTTTATGGTGCTTGCATGGAGACAGCAGTTATGAATACCCTTACTTTGTGTCTGAGCACTGGTTACACTCTTATAAATTACAGGATCCATCACTGTGTACACCTCTGTATGTTGAGTCCAAGTGAAGTGTACCAAAAGCAATATCCCGGAGGGAGTCCTGCCGGATAGCAGTACCGCGCGTTGATCGTAATTAATACAAACGCCAAAGTTGTGAACATGGCGAAAAAAGTGATCGAAGAAAGACCTTGAAAGGGCGAAAGTCAATAGTACTAGGCAATAGTCACACAGAATGTCAGGCTCAAAACTGTTGTCAACTTTGTAACCTGGACCAATATTCTGGTACCAAAATATGACCGCCAGTCTACCTGAAGATGATACTACAGACTATTTAGCAAACACGACACTGGAAAGCGATGCAGCGAGGGAGTATAAGGTCACTGATGGTGTTCCCCAAGGCTTCGTACCTGATTCGCTACTGTTGAACCGAATATATGAATGAGAGGATCCGTGCTCATGTCCAAACTATAACTTTTCAAAGTAAGAAATTTAAGTAGTTCGCTCAGAAAGCACTGAGTGCATTTCTTCTCGAATGCGACAAATATGTGAACCAAATATTATGACATTCGTATTCGCCATTTTGACACGTCGGTGTACCAATTGATTAAAATTCAGGCAGCGGGAAAGTTGCCAGCGACTGTAGTAAAATTTCCTTAAGGATCTACATATGTATGTATGTATGCTCTGTTAAATCAGAGTCCTTAGATATGTCTCGCTATCGAGCATGTGCGCCATAGACTAAACTAAACAGTTTGAGTCATTTGACAGATTCGCCCCTGATATTCTGACGTTCAAGCAAAATCAAATGCGAAGTCATATTTACTAGTTTAGTTTTCAGCGACTGGCTTGACAGAACTGGGCGCGGGCAATTTGTAGATATTTATTGTGCGTACAATTTGTTATTTTTAACGAAATAACAACCAATGACGTTTCGGGGATATGGACTGCATTTAAGCGCTCAACTTGACGTTCAGCTGTCATTTCAATCTTGTTGGCAACGGTTTGGTTATGGAAAATAATGTGAAATACAGTTTCTTTCATTTTTACTTTTGACATGTCGAACTGTGGTGAGTTGTGTAGAGTATGTTCTCAAGCCGAACTATACAAGAAAGTTTTGTGCTTAGCTGTTTAAAATTTATGTGGAAAATTTCAAGATTTCAGGAAAGACTTCTCACACTAACTCGTTATTTTTTTAGAATCCACAAGAATACCTTACACTAACCTTTATTGAATGACAGCTCAATCTAACTGAAGTTTGATAAGATAAAAGTAATAGATTATTGATTTAAATTGTTTCCATATATTTATTACAATTTCTAATGTTTACAAATTAATTTCCAATAAACACAAAGAATAACCAAATATTTATTGCAAATTATACTGATGGCTGGTTTGGTGCATAGGGGTGTGCCTGTCTGTTGCTTATGCTTAAATGTTTTTTGCCAGAAACCTCTTCACGTATTCTGTGAGAGAAAGAACATATGGTGAGAACAATAGAAGTGATAGATATTTTATTTATATAGACAATGCAATAGCTACTAATTGACTAGTTACAAACATATGTAAGTGGGATATTAGTAAAAGAAATATAGTCTTAGGATGGTGTGAGTATTTTAAACGGTAAGTGAATGTGCGGAGTCTTGGATAAGAGTAAGTTTCACAATACATAAGTTGTTGGGAACTGCTCCCCATCTTTTGTAATAAAGGCCGTATATGACAGCATTTACCGTATTGAACTGACAGGTCTATGTCGTATAATCCTAGAAGGTAGATGGCGCTCTGTGTAGTTCGGAAACTACTCGGCACACTAAACACTCCACCAAAGGAATCAGACGTAACTGGTTCATTGTTCTTCCAGATAAGCTAACCAAACAAATATTTAATGTTTTTTAAGGACTATCCTTATCTTCGTAGAAACATCAAGAAGGCACCTCATTCCTGAAGAGCTTATAGTATCAGTGCCTTTCAAGAGTATCAGGTTGGTAGGATACAGCGAATTTCTGAGTCAAAGTGAAGAATCCAATCAACTTAGTTGAGAAACAGCAGGTCTACTTGTATTCTAGAGCCTTATGTTTCTACTTTTCGGGAAGAACCATGTACTACACTTTTAATTGGTTCTGAAATGATATATATTGCTTAGTCTACATTTCACTCGTAGCTCCGAATCTGATGCTCAGAAAGAGAATGATAAAAAACAAAGGCTCATACACAATCCACTCGACTGAAGCACTGTCACTGGAGGACCAAGAGACCCTTTTCGTATAACTAAACTCGGTTGAAACTGTAATTAGGACCCAAATTGTTGTCGCCAAGAACCATGAGGGAGCTTTGGCAGCTTCACAACGACCACAAGCTCCAAAATCAGCCTAAGTTTCGCAACATAAATTCAAGACGCTAAGAGGTTAGTGTGTTGGACTGCTGTACACAATTTTGTACATAAGACACCGAATTGCCACTGAAACCTCAATTGACGATGCAGGAAGACTCAACAACCGCTCCCTGCCAAAGGAGTGCTTTTTTACTGGTTTCATTGAAGATCTGCATTTACAAGGTTCGGCCTGCACTTAGGGAAATCAAATCATAAGTTAAAGTCTTAAGTCTTGCGACTGAGATCAGAGGCTTCTCTTGCTCTATAAAAGAAGTTGTTAAGGGCTCAGCTTGAATGTAGAATGTATGTATGTATATTGTAGATGCTTCAAACTTTCAAAAAATGTGGCATAAATCTCTTCTTGATTCGCGGTGAGCACTAGATTATTGACACCATACGTAAAATTGCAACCTCATGTCAATGTCGGCTCAGAATCTGATAAAAGTCAGTCTCGAGCGGAATCATAGATGACCGCAAAGTTGCGTGGCGCCCGACCTTCTTGTATCAGCGCGGCAGATGGTATATCGTGGAGTAAGGGCAAAACTAGGCCTTCTCAACTTTTCGGTGAAAAAAATAGTAAAGCCTCCTCGCCTAAGAGGATAGATTGCTTCGGTAGTGCATTCCATGACAAAGGTGTTCCCATAAATAGGTAGGTATTAGGAGAAGGTACTCGTCGGCTTAGCATCTAGAGCTGAGAAAGCTTTCGTGGTTCAAATCTTTCTCCGATATTTAAAAGAAAGAGCAGTCATGGGATCAACAAAGAATTTAAAACAACAATCCACGTGAAGGCCAACGAACTTCTTACTAGAGTCAGTATCGAGCCAACATCTTTATGACCAAACATCTTCTTCTTTAACGCATTCCACATTTTTTCATAAACCTCGTCGCCTTAGCATTTAAAAAGTTTATCACTAAAACCCATCAAAATCCAGCATATAAATGCAAATGCCTAATCCCTCAAGCCTCCCACTAATCAGAAGAATTAAACATTAGTTTCGCTGCTTAACACCTTCAAGCCAGCGACACAGTCTAAGATCATTAGCCTCGCTTCTTTTTTTTTTTCGAAAACATAAACACGCAAAACGCCTCTCCCATCTTTCTGCATATTAATGTCGAATCATTAAATAAATTACTCTAAACATTTTGAAATATTATAAACAAAAAACTTACCAACTACAGTCGGTTCCAAATCAACAAAAACAGCTCTTGGTACGTGCTTGCCCGAGCCGGTCTCACTGAAGAATGTATTGAATGAATCATCACCGCCGCCAATGGTCTTGTCTGATGGCATCTGTTTTGTTTTTTTTTTTTTGTGTAAAAATAAATAGAACATAAGAAAACATATTAAATTTCTTCATCCGTAAAGTTATTAAAAAATAAATAAAAAAAAAAAATAAAATCATCTTGAGACGACGAACAATGGCAAACGATCAAATGATGTTGATGTCATTGTGCTCTGTGTATAGAGCATCCAATAAAACAAATCAGCTGGTGATTCAACAACAAACTCAAAATGTGTTTATTATTTTGTGACGACGGACGCGACGACGTCCAGCAATCATAATCAATTTCCGAAGTCAATTTTAAAAATTCATTGAAGCATACGGCGGCAATCGGCGACTGGAACGATTTTCTTTTTCGGTTTGCTTGCAATTGATTGACAGACTTGACAAAAGTGAGATCAATTTTCTTGCAATTGACAGAAGTGTCAGGGTTCTTTTGAAGGGAAGCTGTACAAACGTTCAAAGTGATTGTATTTACACTTGATTTGAGTGACAGGTGCTGTCTTGGGGAAATTGTATCGAAAGATATGAAAAGGAATGCAGTGCGGTGAAGGCGCGAACCCGCATAAGAATTTCAAACGTCAGGGATGTTAGGGATGTTCTTAGATAAATTAAACATATTCTAAGTATTATGAAAGAAATATTCGCAAATTTTGACATTGTGCTCACAGCAATTTGCGGATTCGAGTGCAACAAAAGAATTGTGTTACTATGCTCCTAGGGATTGGTAATTTGCATAGAGTTCCACATCTCCAGAGTGTGAATAAAATTTGACAGTTCGTAAGAAGTATTTGCTTATTCGTGGCAAAATCAGTAAATTTTGAATTTCTTTGCAGAATTCTATTAAAATTTTAAATATGTAAAATCGAATCATTTTTCTTTTGGAATACCAAAAATGTCAAATGTGTGCTTAAAATGGTTTGTTTGCAGTTTGGCCATTCATAGGGCGCTGAGCTGTGAATAGACTTTTAAAATCTATCATACAAAAACAGTTTCGATTGCTCTGATCTATTTTATCGCACTCGTGAAACTTCTTCGTGATGTCTTCTTTTATATTCGGTCATATGCCTGAGCGAAAGTCTTAATTTTTATTTGAGTACCAGAAACCACATACAGTATTAAACGTCACAGCACCACGCCCCTCTTGGTGGCATTGTTTAGCTTGTATGACAGTCGCAGTTCAATATCAAGGACATTTTTAGTTCATTGGTGTCAATGAACGCCCAACTCACTGACACTGGAATCACATCGAATTCGTAAATGCACTGAGTCCATCATTTTTAACTCACAGCTTGATAGACAATGACGCACATTGAGCAGGTTCCGAACTCTAGGCCTAACATATAAAATGGCTAATCCTTTTTGACAATTTCTACCTTCTTCCCTTCAAATCCAGCCCACAATTTAAAAAAGAAATGCCTTATTTTGCCGTCAAAACTGAATCTCTCGACCAATCAGAAGGAGTCTAACTACCTACTTTCTAGGAGTACGGAATGCACCCATTCTTATGTATGAACTTTGACAGATAAAGTACGTAGGCTTATGTCGAGGCGAGGCGAGGCGAGTCTAGAGCGAGTTGTCAAAAAAAGTTTCAATCAATGCAATTGCACGTTGACGCGAGACTCGTTCTATTGCATTGCGTTCATTTCGAAAACTTGAAAAACTCGAGACGAAGGAAGGGCTTGAGAGAGAGTTGTCTATGCTTTGCTGTACAGTACCACATCAACTATAGCTTCTCTGTTTGAATGCATGAATGTATGTGTGCATAAACATTGTTCGTCACGTTTTATTGTATCGCATCACATTGCTTTACTGCATCACTTTGTGCGCTGTGTTAATTGGGGAGCCGATAAGAATCCTGCCAAGAAATTTTATTTGCTTCTTCTAATTTACCTTACACCTGGCATTTATTCTTGGAACATCAAGAGAACCCTCTCCTTTAAAATCATCCACCATATAGTCAAAGGTAATTTTCAGGCGAAAAAATATGCAAAAATATCACCATTTCCCTTAGGTATGCGCCATCACATACTGCAAATGAATTTCAACGTATAATTCAATTTATAATGCATGACTCCTTCCCCAAAATAAACCCCCGGACAGGCATGAAATTCCCTTTCCCCAAATCACAGTCTGCCTCATGAATATCTCTGATGCAAAACGTATCTTCTTTTTTTATTCATCTGCAATTTTTATTTCAATTTCACTCACATCCCGGGTGTGAAATTAGATTTATAATGCTTGCATTCGTTGATAATAAATTTACGAGTGGTAGATCGCGTCTTGTACTAACCTGTCCATCGGGTTGGATGCCATGTTCTAGGCAATAGAGCTCCCAGCAAGCATTACCAATTTGTACACCAGCTTGGCCAATATGTACTGAGATGCATTCCCTCTGTAAAAAAAAGAAGAAAAAGAAAATCCAAGTTAATTCAGTTTCATGAAAATTATTTGCAATTTTAGTTCTAGCTACATGGTTCCATGGATAGAAAAAGATATAATCTATAAATACAACTTAATGAGGGCTTTGCTTGGGCGCAATACAGTACTCGCGATGTGTTATTACTTGTGCTTCCAAGGGAAACACATCTGCGCTGGGTGATGGAATTCAGTGAGAAGAGACCAATGCTTATTTCTTCGTTTTCTGTGCCACGAGAAAGACCATACAACTTGTGGTAAATGAGTCTTGAAACGATAATCATCCACACACAAACAACTGAGAGTTGTTTCTTTATCTCTTTGAGGCGCCCCATGATTACTCTGGCCCACACAAAGGGACTATTTTTACATTTGGAAATGTAATGGAATTCGGTGTGTCCTTGGGTTTAATGACTGTGTCTACTAATCCATTAGATGGAGGGATGGATTTTTTTCGTGAGAGAAGTGGTACATAGTTGGGATATACTTGAGTAAGTTGATGTCTTTCTGGAATCACTTACAAGGACAGTTGACCAAATAACTTTATAAAATAGAACCCTTCTTGGTGATTACAACACCAAAAAGAGTCATGCTTTAGCAAGGGTACCTTACGACATTTTATTTGGATAAATGGACCACAGAATCAATCAGTTGATGGTGAATATATAGTCAGGTTTCTGGATCTTAAACATCGGTACAGTCCAAACTATGTAGGAGGAATTTTTCATTGCTTAGATCTCTCGTAAGCTCCGCAATCAAATTAAAATGTTCGTCTTTATCACACTCAAAAGGACAAAGGAAAGAGTTGCCCAAAGCAACCAGATATAAATCCTCTTAAGAAGAGTAAAGGGGTGATACAGGTCATGTAGGGTAGATGCTGACAACACAGAGAGACCTACTTGTGGCTTAAGTGCATCCCCACGGAGAGCCGTTTCCAACCAACTAACCAACCAAATCATTAGAAACTTAACGCACCAGAAAGTTTAACTAAAAATAGGGAGAGGACGTTGGACTTATAGTCCAGAAAGGATGGACTGTAGGCAGTAATTCGAACTGAAAGGGAATCTTCTTACTTCTTGAACATAGTACGACTCTTAATAGATATTACCGCAGACATTACGAGGCTCATTCCTGCATATGCCAATCTACCTGTCAGCTTTAGAAAAGGTCGCTAATATATGTAAACGTGGCAGTCCTAGGAATACGTGGTGCAGAACAGTGGAGAAGGAAGCATGGCAACTGGGAAAGAGTTGGGGAGAGCTGAGGCACATTTCCAGAATTCGCACGCGATGGCGCGTAGGCATTGTAGAGGCCGTAGGATCCACAAGGAGATACAGGACATAAGTAATTAAGTTTGAAAAACTATAGGTGGTGGACTGTTTTTAGTTTTACTGGTCAGCCCGACTCAACACCGACAACCGACTCAAGAAGCTTCCGTCTAACTAAAAAACGTTTCCTTTAACGTTCTACACTGATAAGAATACACTCAGTTAACACCAAGAATATTCTAAAATACCGTGAACTACAATCTAAAACGGAAAAAATCACGAAAATTCTTCTCAATAGTTTGGACAACACCCATGGAAAGCATATACTGAAACCTAATTCTGTTTAATCCATTACACAAACTCTTTTGTATTCTCCCTTCTTTCTTGTAAATCAAATTTGAACCAGATGTTAAGAGACATTAAATGGTTACAACCAATGGGTTTCAGGGCTCCTAGAAAACGAGAAGGCTCTTCTCAAAGCATAAATCAGAAATCTTCCGTTCTGTTAAGCTTCCCCTAGACTGGATTCAGAATGATATTGAGAAGAGTAAACTAATGGTTTCCGGTAAATCTTCAGTGAGAAGGACTCGAATCATAGCAGAGCGCCATCAAAGCAAACACTGCGCCATCGGTGTTCATTAAGAACGTCTCATAATATATAGCACAACGACCTTTGCAAAAGATGCAGGAGTGAGATTAGTACTCAATCGGCCCGTCGCGTCGTGAGTGAATTGAAAACTTTTAGTGGTTACAGAACGTATCATAATCTTTGCAGAATCCACAGGAGAAAAAACACTGACTCTATCCCTCACCTTCGGCATGAATGTTCTACGCTTCCCAAGAATACAATAAGGACTCCTACTAATGAATTCGCTGTATCTACGTATCATCGTAACCGGGCTCTGGGCCATCGGTTTGAATGCAAAACGTACATCTCAATTACCACGTTTTATATCGCGGATTGAATACGAATTCAATTCGGGTTGAGTGACATATTAACGTAAATTGGATTGAAACAGAATTGACTCGACGATTCGATTCAAACTCGATCTCTCAATTTGGTAACAGCGAAAAAGTGGATTGAAACTCAATTCTTTTTCAATCTGATCTCTCAATCCGGTAGTGAATTTGAAGAAGCAACAGGGATTTTGTATGACACGTATGACATATATGTATGTATGACTGAAATAACCCTCCGCGAACGGCAGTGACTTCAGCAAGGTTCAATTTCACAGTTTAGCACAAATGTCATCCGTCGCCAAGTTGAGATTAAACGAAAAACCATTACTTCAACTCTATTCTACTTTCTTAATCTTTTCATAACAAACTCCAAAAAAATGTTAATCCTTCCGACAAATGACTGCAATCACTCACATGGCAGAGACTACTTATATCTATCCCCAGTTACCAACTAAATCTACCTCTCTAACTGGGGAGAAAAGAATGTTAAAAATAAAAGAAAAGAAAATTTCAAATGCCGACAGTAGATAGATTATTTTTCTTCGTAATTACAGTGTTTACGTTCCCAGAAACATATCACAAAGAAATTAAACGAAATTGTCTCTTTCTCCCCGAAATATATGTATTTCATGCAACCAGTTCCAAATTACATTCTGACGGTATTATATACGCTCGTTAGAGTTTAGAGTCTTTTCTATTGTGTGACCGTTAAGTCAGAGAAGACAAAAGACCTCTTACCTCGCTTGTTTATGGTTTATGACGGATTTTTTTTAATTGCTTCCACGAATGGAAATTATTTTCTATTGTTTTTCAGCGAGTTTTTTGTTTTTGTGGTTTATTCAGATAATTACTTCCATTTAGAGTTGCCAGTTGCCAGTAAGAAATAGAAAAGTTCATTGGTGAATAAGTCATAAGGTCATCAATTTAAAGAGTTCACTACGCGCGAACAAGAACTAGATACACTAACTAATTTGTTTGTGAATTATTCATAAATATTTACATAACAAGTAGGAATTTTGTATTTTCTGTCGCTAGACAGTGAATTTTGAATTAGTATTGTGTGGGAGATTGATTGCTTGTTGCGTTGGAGTAGGATGTCCAGAGCAAATTTGAAACTGAAAGTTGTTCTATTGCGGATAGATGCAGTCACCGTGGAGGAAGTTCTTTTGGAATAATCTTAAGATCAATTGGAAGTAGGAGGTTTAGCAATTAGTTTACTTTTCGCTGATGATTTGGTTGTCATTGGGTCCTCCTATTCACTGCTTTCTATAAAGAGCGAAACAGAATCCTGCGTTTGCACTGGCGTTGTCTTTCAACGTGCACAATTCAATGGACATGCACAAAATACTGCGTCGACCTCTAGCGCAGGTAAAAAGAAGAAAATGGAGAGGACCGTAATGATACGTAAGACGTAATCGAAATCGCATGTCATTGTCCAAAATGTTGGATATTTTTTGACAGAAGGGTTCGATGTGAGAGCGACATTGAGAATTTTCTTCCAAATTGAGAAATTTATGTGTCAACTGACATTTGTCAAATAAAAGCAGCTGACGCAATATTTCATCTGGATCAGCTGACAAACGTAGCGCGTCTTCGCACTACGTAACGTGAAGTCGACTGACGCAACGCACTATTGTGTTTCGCCCATAAAGATGTCAGTAGGTTTTCAGCAGGTGAAGAAATTTAAGTATCTGTGGGTCTTGTTCACGAGTGATGAAAGGGCTGAGGTCGGGCTGGACCAAGTCTGAAGTCTGAGAAGGCTTTACCGATCTAAAGGACGGATACAACTTGAAGCGCTGCCAACTTAGCCGAGGCCACCATTTGAATGATGGCTCTCTCTTGGCATAATGGCATGAATGAATGAATATTATTTCTCAGGCTGTTGTTTTTTATTTGAATTATTTTTTCTATCGTTCTTATCTGGATAAGAACCACCCAGTAAGAATGACATTATGTCCGCCCTATTTGCCATTTGCTCCATAAAAAGGACAACATACCTGCATCTAATTAATTTGCCATTTGTTTAGCTTGTTGACTTCACAACACGGCAGATATATTTCCAATTTTAAGGACCTCAGTCCTTGTCTGATTTGATATCACACACAAAAGTCTTTTCACCTCCAAAGTTATTAGAATTCCTAATTTAATTACTTCCCCGTCTAGCTCTCTCTCTCTCGGCTGTAATGTAAGTACAATCCCATTGCTCTTAGGCTATCTTGGAATAATTATCTCGGAAAGAAAAAACTCCGGAAACAACAGCACGCGTCTTTGGTCTTGCGTTTGATACATAATTGTTATGTAAATCTAGAAGACGCGTGTCCCCCAAAAGAACCCACAAAACATTTCACCAAAAAGTCATTTCGAATAAGTCGCCTTCTTTTTTTGTTTCTCCTGCTTATCACGAGTAGGTATCGTATTCATTAGTCATTTCGCTAAAAAAAAAAAGAACTGCGACTTTTTTCTCTAAAACCTCGACACATTCTTTGGAAATGTTGGCATTCCCAGAATCAAGTATAAACTTTTGTTTTTCGCATTTTTCCCTTCCAAGTAATTGCAGGGAATTAACGTTCACTGGCATAATTAGGCTCATGTTACATTAAAGTTTTGTGTAGATAAATTGTTTTGCTTAACCTACATATTGCATGTTGGTTTTTTTTTTTTAAGGAAAAAGAGTGAATAGAAAGGGGAACAGTTCTTTTTGATTGTCAAACATCGCGTGCTTTTTAGATGTCTAATTATGATTAGCAACCAAAATCTATGACTTGCACCGGTGATAGGAGGTTCTTTCAATCAACTGCAGCAATTAGCGTAGGTTGAAGCATACCATGGAACTTAATCAAGGTCGAGGAAGAAGACGGAGTTTATTTCAGAGTGTGTCAGACTGTTAATGTTAAGGTTAACCACCAATAACTCACTTCTAGAGAAAGTTTGACTTACAGAAGACAGTGTCACTGTCAATCACGAATTAAACTTGACAGTCATCTTTGGGTCCTTTGACAGATTTGTATTTTGACATTTTAGCAAATTCAAATGGGAGCTCGCACACACAAGCAAGACCATTTTGCCATCAAGGCAAGACCATTTTGCCATCAGTCGCCATTTTAAAATTAGTCTTCTCGATGTATTCTAAGTAATAACTATCCTATGACGGCGACTGACTGTTAAAATTCGAAGATCTAAAGACACAAAGACTAGGTTCAATATCGACCGACTTAGTGATTCCACAAGAAACTAAGAGGACATTTCCAACTCCGGAATAGTACCAAGAGTTTGATAGAATCACTCATTCACGCACACTTACATAATCAACCAATGCCTCGCTCGGATCTCGCTTTAGTTTGACTGTATCCTGACTCTTGCCAGGATAGTCAACTTAACTAACCTAATGGTACATTCACAGCACGCGACCAGCGAATGAGCAAACCGGGAAAAACCCATTTGAAAATTTTTCTATTCCAAAAAGAAGAGAGCTTTATTTATTCATCAATTTGTCTAAAGAAAGTTAAGTTGTAATTATTTTCTGTGAATAAATCAACAATTCGCTGATGTTCTTGCAAATAAACTAATGCTTCTTGCGAATTGTCAAATCTTATTCACATTCCACAGATGTGGAACGTAATCCACATTCGCGAAAGTTTAACCTCACAATTTATATTTTCTATAATTAATGACAATTGAAATTCGCAGCGAATAGATCAAAAGGTTACTGTGAATGGAATGTCAGAATTTGCGAATATTCGTTTGTTCGTATTCGCAGTTCGCTGAGTTATGGGCCCCTTCAAGGCGTGTACAAATGTATGCCACGCCCAACTGTGAGAAGCTGCTCTAAGACCTAATTATTTGTTTTAAAGATCTAGGATCTAAGAAAGGCTCCATTAGACTTTCTATTCTATATAAATTGGTGGAGTAGGTACACTGGTAGATTTGGTAGGTTTCTTGTCTCACTCAAAAGAACAATTCCTATTTCTTTTCTGACTTTTACTAATTGAACTTCCGTGAGCATTTCTTAAATAAACCCCATGCACTCATCCAGACGACAGTCCCTTAAATATTTATGTAAACGGCCGGCGGCAGCAGCCCAACCTAAAAGCAACTTTTAAATGCAACTCCACGGTTTAGCACATTAGTATTCATCACATGACTTTGGTAGGCAATTAATATTTTAAAAAGGAGATTTTCCGTGTAGCTTGTTAAATTTATGAATACTTTATACCAATCGTCTGATATGACTAAGTGAAACTTCAATCTTAAATCTTTCGAATGAAAAGCACTACCTTTCAACCCATAAAAGCCCATTAGATAGAGTAGTCAATTCACCATCTGATTCCTTCTATTTTAAACCCATTAGGGGGATTCTCTCTACTCCAGAGGTACTCTCCACATTAATTACTAACATCCGCTTTATGTTCTTTTGTTTTCTACTGTTTTATTTCCCCTGTTCCATGTCTTGGAAACTTTATGGTTCATCAGCCAGATTGATTGAACATAATTTCATTCGTCAATCATTAGAGATTTTTTCCTCCTCCTCCTCTCATAAAGAAAAAGATAACTTATCGCTCCAATGGGTAACCCACTTTACAGATACATCAGTAATATCAAAATTTTCAATCAATGCCTCCTCATCGTCGCTCTCTATGGGATGATTCATTAAATTCTTGGCAAAGTTTCTGGCCGTCTTCACTTAGATACAATGGAATCTTAATTTGAATTTCTAAGTGCCACACCCTCTAGTGTGTCGCCGCCGATAATGGTACCTATATACATACATCGACTTTGGCTTGACTTTCTACTGAATGGTTTCGTTTACTAATTAATTAAACAAACTGCATGCATTTTAAAAAAAAAAAACACAAGCTGGAGGTGACTTTCAATACACCCATCTGGCGGCACACGGAGTATATAATATCCTTTCGGTTAAATCAATTGAAATATAAGAGGGTGTATGCAATGTACACAGAAGTACGTCCGGAACAATGAAAGGATGTAAGGACGAACGAACGAAAAAAAACAGGAAGGAAGTACGGTCTAGATTGTGAAAGGTGCAGTATGTACATATCCCTAAGGATACTTGAAATTGAAAAATCCTTTTAATGGCTTGTGTCGTTGCGCTGCACTCCTTTCTAATTCATGCACATGGGGGAGATCCTTCATTTTTTTTTGCAAATTAATCCGGTTCCATTCAATTATTTCTTTCCCTGAGCTGAGAGACTTCTTATGCACAAGTCCCACTGATGATTCATGAGGTTGCAGATACTTTAAAGATATTTTATTGAAGTTTTCCTTTCGTCTCGCGAATTGAATCTTCTACTGGATGGATGCGTTGCGTAGGTTGTGCAGTCAGTGGGCCGACAGACAACCTCTGCTTCTTTTGGTTGATAATCTCTGCGAATGGTGTAGGCTGTGATGTTCTACTTGCGAGATACTTTTATCGCTTTTTAAGGTGATTTTTGATAATGAAATCGAAATTTTTGTCATGCGAGTTGGTGTTGTTCTTCTTCTTTGATTAATACGATTGTGTGTAAACTATGATGAGTGCAATTATTTAATTAAGCCCAAATGTGGTGTGGGAAATAGATGAGCTAATTTGTTCAAATTGACAGTGGGACGCATTGTAATTGGTGATGGATTAGTGACAAGTTTGTTGACATACACAGAAAGATTCCTAGCTCTCGAAATTAGAAGGCACAGACTGATAAATAAAAAGGCAATCAATTACAGTATCTGTTCCAAATTTTATCGTAATGTCCAAATAAAATGTCAATCAATTCATGTCACACGCTCGCCGGGCCGTGAAAAACTTGTAACTATTCCTTGGGATTCGAAGCTTGAAACCTATTGACAGTAGTCCAATGCATTGAACTCTGAGCTGCGATGTCACCACCCACTACCATTCAAAAGTACAGCTTTTCTTTTGAATCTTAAGCGCACGGCGGCGTGTAGAAGGCTATGTAACTCTGACGTGAGAAACACATGAAACCATTGACAGGATTCATACCCAGACCTCTGCATGAGGCCTTAGGCACGCACTATGGTGCAGACTAGTTGGAAGCTAGTGAGAAGTCAAGACAAACAATGAAAAACCAAAACAATACAATATCAGCAGGCGTACTAGAAGGATCAGTACTAGGTCCCGTTCTCTAGAATATCATACGAGTATATAAAATGAGATTGTTCTCGAGTTTAAGAGAGAAAAATTCTTTGTCCCATATGTGAGTGAAAAGGGTTAAGGGGGAGAGGATTCAATTACAGGAACCTACGCGCCCTAGATGCCAGAAGAATTGATCTGGAAACAGCTGATCCAAGGCACCTGTGTCTCAATCAAGAGTCATGCCTGGCATAAGCTAGACTTCAAGCTGCAACTAGAGTACGCAGGAGAAAAAACATCGATAGTACAATCATTACTAGCAATGATACATGCTATGTGTAAGTGCACCCAGATATGATCGTAGTGTCTCATTGCCCAGAGGAGTTAGCTCAGCAACACTATACATGCATCTCCAGGGTAAGCTAATGCTACTACCACTTAAAAACTTTGAGAGGAACTATTAACTGTCTGTAGACTAAGAACAAATTGAAAGGAGGGAAGTAGTGTACGTTGTAGCTACCATGGACGCCATTGAAATGAAACGAAGTATGCAATGGGGAACCCACAAATCAACACCATTATTATCAAATCAGAGAGCTACAACAGGCAGAAGGATACACAAATTCGTCCTTAGCTTTGAAATTTCATGCCATACAACATATAGCGGAGATTACAAACTTGTCATCATCCACTAGCAATACACAGCCAATCTAGTGGCGTCCAGTACAGAAAGTCACCATTCTCAAAGAATTTACCAACTCCGAGAGATCAGCATGAGTATCCTTCACTGACGCTATTTGAAGCAGCCTAACCAACCAACATTTGGGAAGTGGGTCTTATTGGCTATCAGAATATCCAGGGCTGACCATGTGTTTTCCTTCCGTCCCATCATCTCTGGACTTTAGTCTTAATGTCAGCCCAATCATCACTTGGCAAGTCAAATAATGAGACCATCGATCTTTATAACCGAACCAACCGAAATCCGAGAGCAATCAGACGCTTCTGGTCAATTTTATCCCAGGGCATACTCTCTCTTTGGTGCATGGCTAGCTGCATTGCTGTTTCCTTTCTTGGGCCCGAGCTAATGAGGGAATACACTCCAACATTGCCCTTGGAGAATACTTTACCAAGAACTTTTACGACCTAAAGGTTAGTACTTGGCCAGATTGTTTTCAGGAACACGACAGCGCAACACATAACATTCAAGCCACTAATCGCTGATTGGTTTTTATTTCTCGTTTAATTGGCTTCCGGTAGGAGTTTTTACACCAGCTGTCCCTTTCAATTTAATCCCCATCCATCTCTAAGTATTGTATCAGTTCAAATAATTAAGAAAAATCTCAGAATTTGGATGAAAGACTGTAGGTTAGGTTTTCATTCTTTAATGTTCTTAAATTTTGACAGTGAATCCGATTACCAAAACTGAGATTTATTGACAGCTACTTGAAACTACGTGCCTTAAAAGATGTCATTCCCCTGGATATTGTGTGGCTAAGATAAACTGTACACCTTTGTATTCAATGAAAAGGAATAAGGGCTTAAAAAGTCCATATCAAGTCTTGCTAGCGACATTCCTGATTTAGAATTGATTTCTTTTAAATGGCGCCCTACGTGACGCTACCATTACATTATTTTAAAATCAATATTAAGGCAATTAATTGTGCTTTAAATGTAAGAACTCGACAATGTTTTTCTAATAAACATCTAGTCATCATTATAACCTCCTTATATTTAACTGATGGTAAGATACTTAGAACCATATTCATATTGTTTCTTCTACTTAGTCACGCAATGTCAGCAAATATCAATTAAGACAACTGAGATTCATAATTCCCATCTGACGACCAAATATGTAGTCACACACGAAAGATATAACGTTATTCTGGTGATACAAAAATACTCAAACACTATACAAAGTGCACGAAGGTAAACGACTGCCTCCTAAACTTTA
Source organism: Chalcosyrphus nemorum (assembly GCA_949716465.1). Taxonomy (NCBI): domain Eukaryota; kingdom Metazoa; phylum Arthropoda; class Insecta; order Diptera; family Syrphidae; genus Chalcosyrphus; species Chalcosyrphus nemorum. Next base: position 27,456,943 of record OX454333.1, read on the forward strand.
CCTCACAATCGTTAAATTCTCTCTCCTATTTTAAATTTAATTAAAATTTCATTTGGTGTAGACCACACGATGTGTGTACCAAAAAGCCGGCAGTAAATCTAGCACCCAGCTGGCGGGGGTGGCAATTTTTTCTTTGTCCTTACCCAGCTGGGTGTGTACACCTAGTATGAGGATTAAGAGCAGGACTACGACAACGCACAGTGTGACATCATCGAATCGTCACAACAAAACCAGACACAAGGTTATACCTTCTTCAATCTCCACCCACAAGAAAAGTATCTTTCTATCTATCCCTCATCCATGGAATATATTTCTTCTGCGGCAATCACTCGACAACAAATTTTTAAATAAAACTCACCATGATTTATAGATTTCTTTTGTTTGTTTTTTTTTCGTAGAAAAAGTCTAGGAAAAGTATCTTTTTTGTTTGTTAACACACGTGAGCACGTTTAGAAAAAGTACACCGGTCTTTTCTTCGTTTTTTTTGACTAAAAAACCGTTGATCACAAAGGAGCACTTATAAAACAATATTATTCCGTATAAATAATTTAAAAAAACAAGAAATTCTATTGATTGTTGTTTTGTTTTATGAGAAAGAAAATATAAATATTGACTGAACAGCGAGAGGTCTCCGCAAAATTTGTCCGCAATGCAACAAATGTGGATTTCAACTGAAATCTTTCCAGAATGTGAGCGAGTTTTTATACCGATCCCCGCCTAAGGAAAGTATCTTTTTTTTGTTGCCTCGGTGTTGAATTTGAAGTTGAAAATGCACACACAGTTTGACGGTGGTAAAAGATAGATTCTCCTCTTTTTTTGTGGACAGAAAGTTGGTGTGTCGAGTGGCTTAGAAGCACACGCACTTGGAAAGTCTGGACGTAGATTTGATATCCATTGGATAGAAGTGATTCCAGCTTGCGTGCATGCACTATATGCCTGTGGTGAGAAATGGTTTTTTATATATTTTCGTCTGATTTGAATGGAAATAAAGGGGAAGAAGAAAAAAAGTGTTGCCGATGCGATAGGTTGACAAATGCAGAAAATTTGGTGGCAAAAGAGGCCAAGATGGTTTTATTTTATTCTTTTAAAATAACGATTCATCCAAGAGTTGCGAATATTCGATATAAAGGTGAACCTGTCACGGATTCCAGAAAAATTTGGTCTTTACAACTAGCAATAGGGTGTCCGGGGCTGCTGTATCTGACAGTTGAGCAGTCACAGACCCTTAAAGGAAGTAATGTCTTCACTTTAAACAAGAAACATGAACTATAAGGTTTAGAAAACTGAAATTTCGGGATAGGAAGGTAGTGCAAAAGTTATGGGATCCATTCGCCACTTATTGTGTGATTCTCTAGCAGTATCCGTCAAAGGGAGAGATAGTCTAGGGATAGTTCAGTGCTTGACGATCTAGGAAAAGCTGGTACGAGATATCTCTCTTTTCTCTCTGAGCATAATGAACTAGTCAAGCTGATTTCACTGTAAGTTTTCCGTCTCAGTGTCTTGCATAACTAGAAAGCAGGGAAAAAGGCCATTAAACAATTGGACCACCATGAAAACTTGTGTCACCATAAAACTAAGAGCGTACCTTGAAAAGACAAGGACCAAGATAATTACATGGAAGGGCGAATAGCATTGTGCGGTACCACTTGAAGAAACTGCGCGTAACCGAAAGATAACTTTGTTGAGACTGTGGAGGTGTGGGAGTTAGAATCCGCTTTATCTGCCACTTTCCGGGTCTCCGGCTGTGGTGACTAAAGAATTCTAGACCACACAACCCACTTTCTATTCCAAAGCCTGCATTCCAAGTACAACATCCTGGGAAATTAATTTTTTAAAACCTCGATCTTAACCAAGAGACTAGATATTTCGGCATAAGCGAGCAAAGCGCATTAAGCTTTCATTGAGCAGGGGTTTACCTTTTCCCCTCCGTCGTACGAATACTCTATTTTTTTCTCGAATATGAATAGAAATTGATCGACCAAGTACTGAGTACCCCAAAGGATGGACTAGGCCAATCAAGTTCGAGTGGTAGTGCCTAATACACACAGACTACAAGTGCAAGTAACTAAAATGTGGGCTAGAAAGAGATATACCTTGAATGAATCACTTTAACTACTCTTTGTTATGAACTAAAAATGGGTTTGACGTCACTCCTTAACCCACCTCAGAACTCATGATTCACTCAGCTTAAGGAAAAGTTAATAGGATATTCTAGGAATAAACGAGATAAGTTTGTGAACTGCCACTTCCGAAGACAGTACGAAAGCCACCATGTGTATGGAATAAGAACACTGTTAACAACCACAGCACACAGAGGCCACACGCAGTGGCAGGATTCTAATGGATTCTAGGATTCTAGTTCCGGGCTAGACAGCGACAACTAAAAGCTCAAACCTTAAAACACGGCTCCAGCAAGTGCAATGGCAACGACATTTGCTTCGCTGGTTAGACCACAAATACTTTGACAGACTTCAAACCTGGAACCTCATGTTCAGTAGTCCAACGCAACTATTTTTTTTTTTTGCCAGGATTGTGCCCAAATTGATTGCGGAGATTTGTATGTAATTTTTGCATTCGTTCATAATTCATAGTATTTTTTCCGAATTCGTGTTGAAATACAATTGAACTGAACCCATCATGCAATGGCCGAGTACATTACCACTAGAGCATAACCACACACATTTCCTTCATAGCTGCATGCCAAAGCTATTGCTTAAGATTAGTCTATAGGCACTTTAACTCTGATTTTGAAACTACAACGTTTCATTGAGTATAGAAGATCCTAGCATATCAAACATTAGGCTCCTAGCATTTCAACCATAGGCTCTAAGTTGACTAAGTTCATAAGCTAGAGAACCACCTCAAATTGTCGATATTGCAGTGCTTTAGTCTTTTGCTCTAAAATCTTTGTAGTTCAGTACTTTCTTGGCGGTAAGTACTAGCAGAATGTTTCTCCAGTATGCCTAAGACTTATTCTACCCTCTACATCTCCTTAATTTGACTCAATTCCTCGGGCACCACCTTAGTTCCTATTACACTCACCAGTAGTCCATTACTTGCTTACAAAAAGTTCAATCCCATTCCTTGCGATGTGTTGTATTCCACTTAAACATATCCCTTAGGGTTTTGGCAATGATTCACTTAATGGCTTAATAAAACAGTTCCTACGCTTCGTAAATTCTTCTATCCCATCAGTTCGTCAGATGATTTTAAATACAAATCTAATAGGGTACATTGTATGCTATTTAAAATCCAAAAAAGATTTAAAGCTTCCGTATGTTTTTACATAATTTCATATGCTATGCTTAATACATCTTATAAATTGCGCTCAGCAAGTTCTTATCAGTCTCAAAACTAGTTCAATGAATTCATACTTTTAGTCTCGACGTAATTAGATTGATCGAATTGATTATCGATTTCTACTCCGAGACACCATCGCACTTGAATTAAACAAAGGAACAAGCTCAGTCTTAATCGGAAATCATTCGCATCGACATTCGTTTTCAAAAAACTAGCAATTAAGTGAACAGTTAAAAAATTATTTAGAAAATCTTTAGCCGAAATGAAAGTGAATCTAGTCTCGCTGTTCATAGTATCACTTTGTATCTGTGACGTGTTTGGCGCACCTAACCTCAAGGGCATCGTAGATAACGCGAATAATATTTCCGATTCCGCATTCGGATTGAATGAAACTTTCGAATCTGACCCATATTCAATGCTTTGGCTGTTCAACGGTTCCAAGGAGGAGTTTCGAACCTTTCAAGCCAGTGTAATGCTGAATTACATGAACTTTTCAGTGGATCCTTGTGATGATTTTTATGAATACGCCTGTGGCAATTGGGAAAAGTTTAATCCGATTCCAGAAGATCAATCACGGAGTACAATGTTCACTATTTTGGCGAATAATATTCAGAATGAACTGCGAGGAGTACTGTCACAGCCTGTGGCAGAGAATCAAGACCTTGGAGCAGAGGAAAAAGCGAGGTTATACTTTACAACCTGCATTGATGAGGAGACTATCAATCAACGTGGAGCAGAACCTTTGCTGGAGTTTATAAATGAACTAGGCGGTTGGCCAGTTCTTGATAAAAACTGGTCCGAGGAGGACTTTGACTGGCTACAGCTGTCCATAAAAACATCACTTTTTGGATATCCAAGTGTTCTCTGCACAGCTGTGTCTGTTGACTTTAAGAATACCTCGAGATATACTATTATTTTGGATAAACCGGACTTGGGCTTACAAAGCCGAGATGAAGTTTGGAAAATTGAAAATGATCAGCATTGGAATGCTTATAGGTAAGAATACAACTAGCAGTGTCAAAAATTGAAAAACTTAATCAAAAGAACTGAGTTTCACTCAGATGTGGCCTCTATTTGTGACTTAGGTTTTGGTTCGTAATCGATGTTTTCGATGTCATTAGCTTTGAAATCTTATGCTCTACGCATTCATAGCAGAGTTTAACTACTTAGTTTAAAGAAGACTTAGTCGCCAACATCACTAGTCATTTTGAATATTTTCACTGGGCAGTTAGTTAACTGTCAATAGACTGTAAGTTAAATTAATGCAGTACATTTTGACAGACTCTAGTCTTTATTTTATTGTGAATCTATTACAATTTTTAGTCAGTAAATCTTTTGACTGCAGTTACTGATCTCAAAGTTTATTGGCGGGTCCGTTCACGTACTCTCGCAAAACAACGAATTTTTATGAAATTTTACGAGAACTTTCGTAGTTTTTCACAGAAGAAACGCCCACGAGACAGTATGCGCTACGCAAGAAATTTCTTTCGGTTGGTTTGTGAAAACCCGTTTACTTACTCGTACTTTTTCTTCTCTCTCTGACAGAATTTTGCGTCCATTCTTTAAAATTTGATAATCTACGATATTAAGTGCTATCCACCTAATCCCCTCTCTAACTCTGTTTTTTCCAGAGATCTAATTGTTGCAGTTCTTAAACTACTAAATGTCGATCCCGTCACAGCCAACAGCACTGCCGAAGAAATTGTTGACTTCGAAATTCAATTGTTCTCAAGTAAGTCAGACCATGAGCCAGAAAATCTAACTCCTGTCGAATCTGCAACAACAATTGAAGGTCTTTCGAAAACCTATCCCAGCATTGACTGGTTGACATACTTATCTGGAGTTTTTGAAACAACTCTGCCGCCTGATGAAATAGTTGATAATGTTGCATCCAACTATTATGACTGCCTCCCGGGCATTCTAAGGTCCGCTAAGCCTCGAACTCTTGCCAATTACATGGTTTGGCGAGGTGTTTATCGATTTTTGAATGCTCTAAGCGAAGAATTCCGTATAGCATTGCACGCCTTCAAGAAGTCTCTAAGTGGACAAAAAGAGCCTGCTGCCCGTTGGAAGGAATGCTTTCAGGAGTTGAATATTGAAATGGGAATGACCACGGCAGCTATGTTCGCACGGCGTTATTTCAACGAAGACATCAGGAACGAGATGATTGTTCTTCTAAACGAGACAAAAGATGCATTTCAAGATTCTCTCCACGAGATAGATTGGATAGATGAAAGCACTAAAAATCTGGCTCTAAAGAAACTCAGCCAATTTACCCTCTCCGTGGGTTATCCAGACTTTATCCTAAATCCGGTCAAGTTGAATGAACTCTACAGTGAGCTTGAATTTGCACCGTCAAAACATTTTGAAAACACTTTGATCCTTGAAAAGTACTCCTCAAAAGCCAACCGAAAGCATTTGCGTGGAATTGTCGACAAAGATGAGTGGTACCTCATGCCAGCCGAAGTAAATGCTGCGTATCAATTGTGGTCAAATCGCATCTTTATCCCAATGGGATTCCTCATGCCTCCAAATTATCATAGGCATTTCCAGCGAGCGCTATTTTATGCAGGAATAGGTGTCACCATGGGCCATGAGGTCGTACACGGTTTCGATAGTGTTGGTCAGGATTTTGATCCATTTGGCAGCCAAACTGAATGGTGGAGTCGCGAAAGCTTAAAGGAATTCAAAGACAGAGTAAACTGTTTCACTGAACAATATGGTAAAATTTCTATAGATGGCATATCCTTAGATGCAGATATGACAAAAGATGAGAATATTGCTGACAACGGTGGGCTGCGCCAGGCTTATAAGGTCTATCAGAATTGGCAGAACTCGAATGGACGAGATGAGTCATTAGAAAAGATGCCAGGACTAAATTTGACCAATAATCAGTTGTTCTTTCTTAGCTACGCCCAAGTGTTTTGCACTGCAATACGGCCAGAAGAATTGAGCAGAAATATCGAGTTGTACAATCACAGTCCTGGGCAGTTTAGAATTATTGGAAATTTGAGAAACTTGAAGGAGTTTTCAGATGCTTTCCAATGTCCCATTGGGAGTGGTATGAATCCGCAGACAAAGTGTCGACTGTGGTGATGAAATGTTTGTTATTCCAAAATAATGTTGTAGAACCAAATAAATTTGTTTGTTGAGAGGAAAATTTTGTTCTAATTTCATCGCCATTTGGTCGTCAAAGTGCTTTTGGTGCTTTAAGAACACAAGCGTTTTCAGTTGAACAACTCCAACTCTAGAGCTTTATGTAGCAACTGCAGCTCGGCTGGATGTTGGATAACGGCATCGGTTCAATAACGGCATCTATAGTTTTAGTAAGAAAGAACTCAGTGAACATCTTACAAGTCAGTACGAAATCCAGGACCGGGGAATAGAGAAGGTGATGAAGGAACCCTCAGTAGGCCAATGACAGCGTTCACGATCCCATGGCGATCTACTGGCAGTCTGCATCATAAATCTTAAATTGTAGATATGTGAACAAAGGATCTACTGCTTCCACATCAAGACTTAATACACTAGCAGCAACCTAATATGCACTCACAGCCTTCTTATAAAACTGAAAGAGGACTTTTACCAGCCGCTTCTCAAAACATATGAGCAATATCGTACCCATGATGAGGTTATAATTGTTCTGGGCTATCATTTGACCGTAAAGACGTCTACCATGCATTGAACGGGGAGAGTGGACACTCAAGCTTTCCAATTAGCCAAAGTAGAGTTATGGTTAGTTTGTTGTAAAAGTCCTGCCGGCATGTATAGAAATGACTCTTCTATTTAATGTTAAATATTTGTCAGACAAAATCATCTATTCAGAAGTAAAGTGTCAGCCAAGAATGCTGTCAACCTAAACAAAAGTATGTGAGAGTAAGCGGTTAAACTCATCAAGGATAAACGATTTTGTCCACCTCGGGTCAAAGATGAACTCCACGAATAGCATCAAAGAAGAAGACTTATCTAATTGCCATTTCGAGGTACATTGATACAATTAGTAAGATGAGAATCATTCCAACAAGAGACTTTAATTCTATTCTCAATTTCCTGCCGATCGGTATATTTATCACTGACGATCATCATCAGCTATCGGCCTTATAGCTAATCAATAAACTGGAAGCCAAAAGCAACAGCTAATTTGAGTATACTCTCTTGGCTTACATCCCTTGATGAAATGCATCATCGCATACGTTGACTTTGTAGAGCTTGGAGGGATGAAAGGCAAAATGGTCATGAGCTTAAGATCCTCAGCAAAGGATTTGGATTTCAATAGTCACCCGTGAATTTGGTTTATTATTCCTTTATCAACAGATAGGCTGCTATAAAATCAATTACTGCTATAGAAATTAAATTGAAGCTCGTAAAGAGCTGTCTTGAAGAGCTTAAGGTTCTTGGAACTCAACACATAGTATCGCTCTCTTGAAGGAGGATAATTAAGGCACTGTGAGGCTGAGGAATCCAGACACTTTCACTAGACCAAGTGACTCCTCTGTGAGCATCTGGCCTTGCATACTCAGTCTTAAAGCAGAAAAAAAGTCAATAGAGAATCGAACACAAACTGAAGCTCCATGAAAACTTGCATCATCACCAGAAATCTATGACTGTACATGTGTACTTTGACAAAGCCAGAACTGAGAAAGAGACTTATAAGAATAAAAAGAAGATTTTCTTCCATGTACAACACACTGCGGTTCTGTGTTAAGATATTGCGCCTGACAGAAGAAAAACTTTTCGAAGGCTGCAGTTCTTATAGCATAGATAGCTGTTAGGCATTATCTCTTCAGTGCGCATAGTCTCTGACTTCAAATTGGACTATAACCACTGTAGATAAATGCTTCACGAAAGGTGTCGCTATAAATTGGAGAGACAGCTCATTCAAATTGGCAATCACAAGCGCAACTCGAAACGATTGGTTCAAAACTGAGCAAGCACGAGAGATATTTTTAGTTGAAGCCTAGAAAAAACAAGGACCACCTCCATACATACATATGTAAGTTTAGTTTCCGTAGAAAATATTTTGCAATTCATAATCTGTCACATACTTGTAACTTTTCAACCATTTGACGCAGAAGGAGAAAGGATCTGTATTTGAAATTTGTATATGCTTGGGAGTAAGCATAAGATGGTCGCAATTTGGCATATCAAATTTTACTAGGCCTAATAGATATTTTTAAAAAATATTTTAATGTTGAACAAAATTGCTTGACAAATTTTTCAACAATTTGTTTTCCACACTTCTCCCTAGAAAATATGAATAAAAAATCCTCTAGCTGACAGGGTTTTGGAGAAAATGTTGACTATTTAGTCACTCCCTATCTCATTCTCTTTCCATGTGGTTCCAATAATTTTTGTAAACTATTTTGTCCAACATTTCAAATTTTATTAAACTTTTTTCGAGTTAGATATTTTTGAAAAGCACATAGAATTCACCTTTTCTAATCCGAGTTACCAAAAATTTTAATTTACATGATGCATTTGCCCAATTTGTTTTCCATCAAAACTATATGTGCACACAATGGCAACACTCGCTTCAAATGACTTATCACAACGAATAAAAATAGTTTGCTTTTTGGAGAATTCCAATGCATCATACTACATATGTACTTGTGTAAGTATATTCATATGGCATTTGACGATTTATCAGTGCCTATTTTGATAAAATTCTAAAAAGATTTGTATTGGTATTTCCTTTGTTGAATATTGTACATATGGCTTGAGATGTCGACAGTCTGTATGCATACATGATATTATGATTTTTTTTTTAAATATTAGCGAGAGATTTCTAATTCTGAGGAAATGAAGTGTAATTGTAGATATACGCCGATTCATTGACTGAGCTGGTAGATCAAAAGAAAATACGTGCTTAGCTTTGAGAACTAAAAAAGGTCTCTGATTTCAAAACGCGCAATGCACTTCAAGTGAAATATGATTATGATAATGATAAACAAAAAACAAAAAGAAAAAGCAGAAGACGAAGAGAAATTCTTAAGTCTATTTATGTACCTAGAAAGGAGACGAACTAAAACCAGAGATAGTATAGTAACCAATGCACAATCAGCTACTGTCTTTATGAACTAGCTCCCAATGAATTCAACCCTAAATATCTGCAACGAACTAAAGACTGAACTATAATAGTCGGAAGCAATCGGAAGCTGATGTCAAAATTTTACGTTCAGTTTTATCCAGGTCAGTTATTTCCATAAGTAACCCATAATAGGAGCCCTATGTATTCGGAAGCATCTGTCAAGTTGCTGTCAAGTTTCGCTGGTTAATTCTGTTTTGTTTTTTTATCACAAATCCTTTGTATTCGCACTATTTCGGAAGTGGTCGTACGGAACTTTTTGTCTCTTATAGTTCAGCCTTAAGTCCCGTTAAATTTGGCAGTCGATTTAGTTCCTACTTTTGGGAGATAACTTCATTATCTACTAAATAGCTGGGTGGCAGTTAGTTCATTTTATTTTTTTTATGACGAAAAAGAATTCATTTAATTTCAAATACTTTCGTACTTATAGCTCATTTAGGACTTAATTCATAACTAACATAGCCCCACTGTTCGAATCTATTTGGAAGTTCGCAGTTCGCAATTCGCAGTTCGCTGTTTAGGAGTTAGTTCGTTTTCACATGAACTTAGTCCTAAATTCTGTTAGAGCTAGTTCATTAGGAGTCTATTTTAAGATAGATCGTAGAGCCTAGACGATTAGTCCGCTAACTGTTCTAAAGAGGTTGCCCTTTATCTATTCCTTAACACCACTGGTACTCCATCATTGGTTGCATGAGACGCAAACAAATGTCTTAGGACTGCACACAATAGCCGAATGATAACATTTACATTAGAGGAAGCCTATATAATAGGCCCAATACCAAAAGACAGTCCGGCTGATTTGAGCTTCAGTGCTTTAAGCTATCCAGATAATCTAGTGATGGAGAATTTCAGTTGATCAGCCTGAGACATTATACCATGGGGTCCCTTCAACCAAATGAACTAGAACTGCAATAAAAAGCAATGGACTAAGAACGTTTCTCTTGTGTCAACCGACTTTGATTGGGAACTTTTCGGTGACTCTTGCGGAACTGTTAACCTTTTCTTTGCTGCCTCATAGAACTCTTGGGTGTCTATCAAAGGCAAATCCATTAAGGAATCACGGTGCTTTTCTCCATTATGCTCCTTGTACTTTGAATAGAATCTGTTGTTGACTTACCTCATCTTTGTCTGTACCTTATTCATCCGAAGAATAAGTGTGTATCTACTTAATGCTAAAGCGTCCAATATCCCATAGGTCTGTGAGTACCACGACTTAGTGGTTAGTGCTTTGAATCATAGTGCATGGAATTTCACGTTTGAATCTTAGAAGCTATTATCAAAGTTTTTTCTGGACTAACGTCTGACAAACATACAAAAACATTTACTATCATAAGCTTCTAAAAGTCAGGGCTAAGCCCATAAACCATTTTATCGTCTCAGGAACAGCCTTTAAGCTGTCTTTTAAGCACTTTCCGAACTTTTTGATAAATAGATTACAAACCCGCTCTAACATTGCCCAGTGCCATAGGTTTAAGGACTCGTCCAACTTATCTCTCATAGACGCCACCACCATAAACTTGAACTCATAACGTCCTTCCGTGTTGTTGTCGCATAACCAAAGTGATATATATTTCTACATTAAAACGTAAAAATATGCACACAACTTACTTAATTAGATAATTACTCCAAAAAAAAGAAAAAAAAACTTCGTTTAGTGTTTAATAAAAGTTAATCACGCAAGTGCATACGCATGATGAACACCTCCCACCCGTCTAATTGTGAATAATTTCTCCATTACCACTACACCCTCGCGGCAAGGTTAATTGGAATCATAAATTCACCACTTTGAGGGGAAACCAATGGAAAATGCCCATCAACGCACTTGCATTGTGGTGTGTGACATATCAGATGTTTTTCGTTCCCCAGCATGTGACACATCAACTCCCACACGCATGTTTATTTCATTCCCCCACCGACTAAAGTTTAAAAAAATATTAAAACTTTTTTTGGTTTTGTTTTGTGGGTCATGAGGGTTACATCATGAACTCGAGAATATTAAAATGAACCACGCGGCGAGGGCAGCAGCAGCAGTATAACTCCGGTCCCAACTATCCGTTGTCTGCTGCTGAAGTTATAATTAATTCAAATGAGAATCTTGGACGTACTCGTAATTAATTTCAATGAAATTGTCGTTAATGTCATTGTGTGGCCTAACAAAGGCTGAAAGAGATTCTCATTTACATAAAAGTCACTCTCTAATACATATGACAGTTTGGATAAATTAATGAATGTGTAGGTGCAGAGCGGAATGTCCACCAAGTATGGGACATGCGCTGACCTTCCTTCTCAGGTAATCTTCTCCATCAACGGTTCATAGTTTAGTGTAGTCCTTAAAAACTTGTATTTGCTTCTTTTTGGAAGGAAAATGAGTCACTCTTGGAGGTTGTTAGTCTCTGAAGTTTTTCGACATTTAAACAGATAGATGGTTTCAATTCATGGCCATAAGGATCCATCCCACTTGAAGAAGGAACCTCGTTAGTGTGAAGTCTTTGCTTTATCTTCCTCTTCTCTTTCGTCTTTATATAACAAATTGGAGAGTAGGATGGGAACCGTGAGGTATGCCAAATAAATGGGGATTTTATCCATGGTAAACAGAGGGATGGAGTTTCATCATTTTTAAGGTGGAAGATTGTGGGTTAAAATCGGTGGGAATGCAGAATGATTCTATGGTTCATTTTTAATCGTTTTTAGTATTTAAGTCGGGAATCTACAAGAATTTTCAAATAGAAATTCTTCCATAAGTCCAACCGACGGCTCTGGACATTGGCACCGATGCCAGAGTTTATTGTAAGGCCCTATGTATAAAATGATCCCCACAGAAAATAATCAAATGCTGTCAAGTCGGGGGACAATTGATAAGCGCTCGCCGTGAGATGAATGAGTCGCACAAATTTCTCCTTCAATACTTCGAGCGCCGGCAGTCTTGTTGGGACCAAACTCGGATATATATGTAGATATTGTCGAACTCTGTCTACAAAAAGTCTGTTAACATTGCTTTATACCGGAATAAGGTCCGACGATGCCGCCATGCCGTAAGCCGCACCAAACAGTCAATCTTTGTGGGCTTGGTCGAACACTCTTCGGGATTGTGTTCCCTTCTATAACGGCAATTCTGCTTGTCGACATATCCGCTGATCCAAAACTGATCCTCGTCGAGAAGATGATTTCTTGGCCACTATCAAGATCACCGGACATGTCCAGCGCTCAATTACACACTCTCGGCATTGCCTGGCTTCAATACTTGCGTCAGCACAATCTAACACCAATGTAGCCATAAGCCGTAAGCCGGGTTGACTCGCTTTCGATATCCAATTGAGCTTATCGACCTCGAATCTACTTTTCTTGGTCTTCTTCGGTACAGGCTGCTCCAATCTCAGTTTGGTTGATGGCTTAAGGTCCAAAGGAGTACATACTGCACGTTCGGTAAGAATGATGAAATGACAAATCTTATTGAATATTTTGACAGCTGGATGCCATTGGTAACTTTGACAGCTGCTTAAAACATGTCATTGCTATGTGTTCAAGCTCTATGTCAAATGAATTCATTTTCAGTTTATAGCTCTGTTTATGAGAAGTTAGTCCTTAAACATGTAGGGGATACCTCGGGCCTAATATTTTTATTCTTCAGCTTTAGTTATTGTCTTCAATCAGCATTTAATTACGTGTTGAATGTTAACAAATTAATACCAACTAATGCATATTGACACAATCGATTATTAATTCGCCAATTTCTATCTGCAGATGGGCAACAGACAGTTATGTAAATGCCAACAGATACAATCTTATCAAAACAAATCTAATAACAATATCTCTAGAAGGAATCAACAACAATTGCAACAATAAATCATCTGTCATCATAAATGTCTAAAAGTCCATTCTCTTCACTCTATAGATACAAGTTAAAGAACCAATTTAGGTCAATGTGATTTAATAAAACTTGAAAGATGTCAATTAATAGAGTTAGACATCTTTTGGAACTTCATAAGTTTGTCTCCCAATATAGCAATTTTGTTTTAATTTATTTTGATGCCCACGTCCATGTGTGGTGCAGGAAATTAAAACAAATAACATGTAATTAATGTGTCCGCTTAACCAACGTTTACACACGAGCTACACAATCGAACAGAGCGACATTAAACTGCGTTGCTCCCCTCCCTCCCCATTGCAATGGCTTGACTGTTTATGGAAGTAACCAGCAAACCGTTGAAGCGAAGACCATTAATGCTTAAAAGAAGTTCAATGAGTAACAACTCCATGTATGGGACATCAACTGCTGTCGTACGTATCTAAGCTTGGAATCACCACAACCTTAATTGCTTGAGATACACATAGTACTTGAAGGCAATTGGGGTTCTGCGAGACGCACCTCCAATCAAATTGTCGTCATAAATTTGTTCATCTTTCGTTTTTGGGATCTTCCTCGATTGGAATAGTTCATTCATGTGGAAAATTACCTTTAAATTGATCGAATAGATACTTTGAGCATGCAATAGTTGTTAGTAACTTAAGCTCCGGAATGGGAATAGACAAATTGATCATTTGAAAATGCAAATCTATTCAATCAATATGGAAGTGATTTTATTACTGTGAGACCATATTGAGAGGTTGATCTATTTTGTACCCTAGCAGAGAAGGGAGCATACATTTGTGCATGGCATTATGGATATTAACAGCTGTTGTGTGCCCTCCTTATGGGCCTAGGACTTGGAAGCAAGAAGTCCTGTATCAATACAATTAAACAAATTCAAATATAGTCCAACAGATACTATGAGATCTTACATACTGCTTAGAGGATTCAGAGAGATCTACTTTGCTGATGACATCGCATTGGGCACAGTAGCCAAGCATGTTCACGCCACAAATGAGGCAATTACGATAGAATGACTGTAATCTGCTGGTTTTAAACTAGCTGCCCACAAGAATTAGGCTGTCCTGATAACCAGTCGCAGTCCTTGAGGTCAAGCTTGAAAATAGGCTACGCATCAAGCACAAGTCGAGTGGGCAAGTAAGAAAGCATCGCTGATACAGACGGCACTCTCCCAAATGCTCTCAAACATCGACGGATCGGGACACGCTAAAAGGATCCTGTTGTCCAGAACTGTCAGCTCGGTTCTCCTACACTTTGCCTCGATATGGAGAGTTGCACTATCAACAAATGTATGTAATAGAAAGCTATCATCAGCTTACAGGCTCTGCGCAATCAGAGTGATCAGCGGCTTTCGAACTATTTCCGATGAAGCAGCCTGTGTATTGCCGGAGTGGTCCCAACCTTCAATCTCGGGAAAGAGATGCAAGGGGTATACCTTAGCGACCCTATAACCGGAAAGAATCAAAAAGGACGAATGAAGAGGAAAGGACAGTCTCGCTAACGCTGTAGCAAGCCAGGTGGGATAACTATACTTACGACAGGTGGACGCACAAGCTCATTCTCACCATAGACTTATGGACAGAGAGCACGACATAAATTTGGACTCGATAGCTCACCCCATTGCCCGGAATAGTACATAGACAGCAGAAGGCTAGTGAAAGGAGATAATTCATAGTGTGCGTGTGCGGGCCCTGCGAAGAGCAGAAGCTTTAAGAGGCGGTCTCAATGTTTATAAATCAATCGACAAAGCTAGGAAGATCAAAAGCAGATCAAACTGTCCCTTCAGACCGGTCCCTTCAGACCGCGGACAGACCCGTAAAAGCCAGCAAGTTTCAAGGCTAAATTCACCATCTCTTTAACGTCTTTAACCTTCCATCCTCTGTGGTCCCAGGCACGCTGTTTTCACTTCTAAATTTTCTGGCATCCGCGACAACTTGGTCTTTGTAACAGAGACTCAGTCACCATCATCAGCGTGTGGGCTATGATTCGATTGACTTGTTGTCCATTCGCTCGATGTGGGCTCTTTTCTTTTTACACAGAAGTTTTTTTCTCTTTCCTTCTTTTGGTCCTGTACTCCTTTCTTTATTTTTTTACGCTGCATCTCTTTCTTTCATACAAAGAACTCCTTCGACCATTTTCATTCTGATATTTCTATTCTATTCAACGGATTTAAAATTGTCCTCTACTTGATAAGGCAAGGCATCAACTTCCTCGTCAACAAAGGAACACTAAATCCTTTTGGCAATTTGCCTGAATATTTACTCGGTGCATTACCAGTCTGTTACGTTTCCATAAGAGCACATAAATGTTAACAAAAACCATCAATAAACAAAGAAAATTATTTTTTATTTTTTAAACATATCCCACAATTTAAATCCACCCTTTTGTAACGAACATCATCATACTCCCTATCAAATGCACCGCCATCTCGTATTTATAGTTTCTTCAACTGAACATACCCAGCCACCACTTGTTTGACAGCAAGCTGACAGCTCAAACTTTCAAAATTCCATTTGCCAAATCCAAAGAAGAAATTTCCCAAGTGAAAGTCCATCTCTCTGCCGTTGACGTTGAATAAAACAAGCAAAAAACGCCATAGAAATCGCAAAGTTTACGTGTTTTACCTCCGAAAACGAATCCTTTAACTGTTCGCCAAAAATCTAACCCAAGTTCGCTGTTAAAACAATCGAAAATATTATGTTCTAATCGACAAAGTTGCTGTGTTGTCGCGATTTTTTTTGCTCTTGTTTTGCCTGTTGGCCTTAATTGTACGTCTTTGCTTCGATGCTACAAAGAAAACAAACTCTTAGCCAGGTGTCACAGCCACCTTCACATGCGACGATGACGACAACAGCGGCTACTCTCGGTGCTGCCGAGAAGATGCGTTCATCGATCGAATTTGAAGAGTGTCTTAAGGATTCCCCACGCTTCAGGTGAGTGGTTTCGTGATCGTGAATCGCTGTGCAATTCGCAGAAATCCAAGCGGATGCACCTCTCTCTATGTGTGACTCATTCGCGATAAGAAGAAGAAGAAACAAATAAACAATGCCCCCTTCCTTTCCACAGACAGTACATCTCAAAAGAGGAGGCTGAGATCGAACATCTGGAGCAGCGCCTAGAAAAGATCATCAAATTGTGCACCGTGGCCGTGGACTCGGGCAAAGAATATGTTAAAAATCAAAGGTTTGCGCCACTAACAATAAATTCTCTCTCTCGTCTTTTCGCTTTCGTTCTCGTTCTCTTTCTCTCCGGATGCCACATAGACTTGGATTTGACTTAATTGTTATTGTTTTCTTGTAGCGCCTTTGCCATGTCATTGTGGGATATGCAACAGCATTTCGCTGATAATAAGAACGCACACAACGCACTGGGAAAGATCATCCATTGTTTTCAGGTTGGACTCTATCTTTGATTGCGATTTGCATAAACTTATTGACCTCATGTTATCTCTTGTAGGAGATGAATAAATTCCATACGATACTATTGGATCAGGCCAGTCGAACGGTGTTAAAGAACCTTAGTGTGTTCGTCAAGGACGACATCAACCAAGTGAAGGACTATCGGGGACATTTTCTCAAAGTATCTGAGTCGTATGACAACGCACTCATTAAAAATGCTCAGGTGAGTTCGTTTTTTTTATTTGTTTAGAAAAAAAAATCTTTCTTTAGCTTAGAGAAGGTGATGACGGAAAAGTCCAGGTTAGTGCTTAGTACTTTGGTCATAGCGTGGCTAAGTTAGATGAAGATCTTACAACGATCTTGATTCAAACGACCAGGAGATGGTTGTACTTTTAATTCGTTCTTCAAGTTTTATATTGAGTCGATAATCAGTTTAATATGAACCAAAGGACTGGAACTTCTCCACCTGTTTCAATGGGAATCCACAAAGACACGTAAAGTGCACTAAACAGACGTTCTGGCTGTTGATGTGGCAACGAATTGAAGGTAGGGTGTTGTATGTACGGTGTAATCGAGGCCAAAAAATGCAACTTTTTCGACTGAGTGTGTGCTTAAGGATGTTCTTGTTGCCACATAAACTGCGTAAGCTATTAGTTGCAGTTCCCCTCGCTCCATGATTCTATAGTGGGAATGAGCTTCTGATCTGTTCCAAGTGTTTTGCCGCAACGTTGCGTATCAATAACATCTCAGCGACTGAGCAACATCTCAAAAGAAAAAAAATTGAGTCTGAATAAAAGCATTTTGCATGAGTCGTCCTGGTAAGCCTAGGACTCGTTATTATCTTTGATGTATGAGCGATGCCTGATCTTCTATCATCCTTTTGACCTCGTGATTCTTAAGGTCTTTCTCGACTAAATCAAGAGCTCACTGCAACAAGTCCGCACGATTATGTCAATGTCCTTCTTTTAAAAATCATCACCTCGGCTTTCACCGTCATTCACGAATCATCGCTGTCTTTTCGGACGATTTCTTGTGCCACAAATCCGTCAATTTGTGAAGACGTGTGAAGTGAAGCTTTAGCCTATCAGACAAAACAAAAAGACACCTTTCGGTGCGCACGCACTTTAACAGATAAGATATAAGTCATTACCTAATTAGTAAGCGTTTACTTTTTATATTTTTATAGGGCTATTGGCCCTCATTGATTATCTTCCTTATGTTGAATAACAACTTCCATTTCACAGGCAAATAAAAATCGACCACAAGAGGTGCAGGAGGCTGTGAACATACTCTCGGCGACCAAATCGTGCTTCCAACACACAGCATTAGACTATGTGAATTACATAACACTAGTACAATCACGGAAGGTCCCATCGATACTATCTACAGTAAGTTTTATCTTCTTTTGTGTTTCTAGTAATTAGTTTGGTTTTTGTTTTTTTGTTTTTCCATTCGTTTGCATATAATAATTGGAGGTCACGATTCGAGAGATAATTAGTGACGCAAATTAACTGTGGCCAAGTAAAAGTGAAGTTATGTCGGTAATTTGAACACAAACGAGTGAGGGGCTTCTTTTTTGTTTTCTTGGACACCTGTTTGTGTTAAGGTGTGAAATGTAATATGCTTCCATAGACACCATTTTGTTTTTGACTTGACTAATGGCTTAAAAAATGTCGTTTAATGGTAAAGCCACACAGTGACGAGTATAATCTGTTTATCAAATAGATAACTCAAAATTATTCACGAGACATCTTTACATGGCACATAATTGAATCATTTCGGCCTAGTTATCACTTTGATTTCTTTGATTAATTAGGTGCAAGTAAATAAACATTTGAGTCGAAGCTCTGAAGGGGACGGCTGGTGTCTTTGGGCGGCGTTTTGTACGAGCATAATGTTTGCATTGTTCCTACAGTAATCCTACGTCAAACTGAAAATTAGTCTATGAGTCACCATTAATGTGTTAAAAAGTCGTTACGGAATTTGTTCACGTGATATTGAATGTTAGTCAGTGTGTTATGGCAGCAAGTTGTGTTGAGTAAAGTGTTCCTTTATTTGAAAGAAAGTCCTGAAAATCCTTGTTTGAGTGGTGGAGAACAGTTTGTGTCGGTAGTTTTCATAAGGGGGATATTGGAACATGGTTCAACGAAGGTGTATGTGAACTAGACTTCATTCGTGTGTCTAGCTCAAAGTTTGTCGTTAACAATTGCGAGGTTGCTGTTTGTTTTTGTTTAACAAATTTAATTGTTTAGTTCGTACGTGGTATCGCTTTAATATTTGTCCGTGTTATAAAAAGACTGCTGGACAAATATAAACAAAAGGCTTCCACATTTCCAGTAACACCAGAAGTGCAGGCGGTAAGAAGAATGAAAAGAAAAACGTCATGGCTGCTTCCGTGCGGTGTGGGAAGCAGTTAGTGTGCTATAGAATAGAAACCACGTGTCATTACATCTATCCCATAGTAATTGCTTCCTACCAACCGTGCGCGCATTTGATTTTCAGTGGAGTGACTGTAAGACCGTCGCCTTGTAAGAATACATTCGAAATTCTTGTGAGGTATGTGGTTTTCTGTCCAAGTTGATGTAGATCTAGCTGGTTGGTTTCATTTCTTAAGTTAGCTGATTTTTTTTCATCAGAAATTCTCTACCGTCGACAGTTTATTACTGAGCGATGAATAGAGCCGTTTGTTTGTTCTGAAAGACTAGCATTCATGGCAACGATATAAGATACTGGCCGGTGATATACTTGTTCCTGATTTATCTCGTGGCTCGTAAACACATAAAGGTCAATAAGAACCTCTGCTAATAGTTTTGTAATTCAATTTTCAGTCTATTCATTATCATCATCGGGTAAGCAATGTGAGTGGTACACAACCTTGGAGATAGGCCTCTTCTAAATGTCTCCATCACTCCCTTTTTGCTGTTGTGTGCTTTAGCGGTAGCGCCTTTACGGTTGGCTTTTTTGGGAGGAACGTTTTGCGCAGGTGGGGTGCGTCGCTCGTCTTTTCGCGAAAAAACGTGATTGCCTCAGACCTTATTCATCTTCTGGGTACTCCAGGCCAGCTTCCTCCAATTGCGTCGTCCTATACTGCGCCATCCATCCGGGGTGGATTCCCAGACGTTCTTAGCTGGAACGTTGTATGACTTGCTAAGACGATGTCATTGTATAGGCCGTATGTTCGGCATTTCATCTTCTTCTCCATTCGCCTTCTATGCAGATGGGACCAAAGATCTTTCGAAAACTTTTCTTTCAAAATAGCCAGGGCATCCTTACCTCGTTTTGTCACCGTCTACACAGCAGGACTGGGATGATTAGTGTTTCATAAAGAATTACCTTAGCTAATTGCCTTCCTAACCCATAGAAACATCGATCGGCAAGACTGATTCTTCGTTTGATCTCCTCTCTTGTATCAGTTGTGGAGCTCTCCGTAGAGCCTCTTGTATTGTGGCATTTTGTGTCCTTTTATGTAGACAGCATACATATATTCTGTCTCGCTTTTATCGACCGCTTAACCCATCTTTCCTGCCTCGATATCAAAACCCGCAAATTCCCCACTGACGGCCCGCTGAGTTTATGCCAATCTCATCATAGAGTAGTTGTACAGACGAATCGAAAGCCGACTCATAGACGCTCATCATAAAAAGTGTTTTATCACATTACACAATAAACAAGAAAGGCACAGTTTTGTTTGTTATTCAAAGAAATTGTTCAAGAGAAATCGAATAGCGGAAGCACACAATTGTATCTCTTTACACTGCATCAGATGCCCTGTCACCCTTCAAAAGAATTCTACTTTTTGCAAAGAATCTAATCAAATGTCTTTCTCTTTTCAGCTTTTAGATTATTACCAAGCATGCGGTACTTATTATCACCAAGGTTCAGATCTGTGCAACGATTTTGATGAGTTCTTCAAGAACCTCTCGGACGATATTAATTCTTTGCGCACCGACTATCAACAATTGGAGAAATCAATGCAGAATCGTCATCTTAGTGTAAATAGTTTTAATGACAACAACACGAATAGTTCATCGAATAAGCTCGAGGGGTATTTGTTTAAGAAAAAGTCGAAAGGCTTCAAAACCTGGTGCCGCCGATGGTTCTATTTGAGTGACAATCAATTGGTCTACAGGTGAGTAGTAATTTCACATGCCTCTTGAGGCTTGCTGGGCCAAACAATAGATATTTCATTGCGACTCAAGTGATTTGATGAGTTTCAGAAAGCGATGCAACGAAGACTCATTTTCTGTTATGGAAGAGGACCTAAGGATATGCACAGTGCGACCAGTCAGCGATGGTGATCGGAGGTTTTGTTTCGAGGTTATTTCACCAACAAAGTGAGTATCAACTAAAGAGAGACTGGTATTGCTTACTTAGGTGGGTTTTGCTCTTTTCTAGATCACATACGCTGCAAGCAGACTCATCGGAGATGCTTCAAGCTTGGATTGGTGCTTTGCAGCGAAGTATTGGAGCGGCGATTCAACATGACAGTATAAACTCAAGACCACAGTCATCCCTATCGTCTACTGCGTTGAATATGCGACGCAAGATGTAAGTTAAATCATTCGAAAGAAGTAAGAAAAATAATCATTCTTCTCGTTTTAGCCACTGGGAGCAATTCTTGAAAATACCTGGCAATTCTCAATGCTGCGACTGCAGAGGCTCCGACCCACGATGGGCATCGATAAATCTTGGCATCACCTTGTGCATTGAATGCTCGGGAGTACATCGTAGCCTGGGAGTTCACTACAGCAAAGTACGTTCGCTTACCCTCGACGCATGGGAAGCGGAGAACGTTAAAGTCATGATGGAACTAGGCAACGATATAGTTAATCGAATTTACGAAGCGCATATCGATGAGAATTGTGACTTAAAGCCGGCAACGGAGAATTGTGATATAAGCGTGCGTGAAGCATGGATAAAGGCGAAATATATCGAAAAGCGTTTCATATGCGCCATGCCCAAGGTCGAAGAGCTAGACAATATCGAAGGTATTGGCAGTGAAGTTGCGACAATTCGCAAATGGGGAGTGAAAAAATTCCGACGTCGTTATCGCAACGGATCGAGTTCAAAGTCAGACGGCGATGATGATGAATCTTTGAACATTCCATCGATGTCATTGAGTATATCACGAGAGGATCTAATGATAATTGGCGATAATCTTAAGATGGAGTCGTGTGATCAACCAGGAATACTGGGTTCGGATCAAGAGTCGACAGAGGGCGAGGATGAGTGTATTATTGAGGAGGAACGTTTCGAGAAGCTCAGTGCAAATTTGTTGCTGTACAAAGCATCGTCGGTGCACAATTTGCCGGTCATGTGTATGGCGTTTGCCCTTGGCGCCGATAAGAATTGGAAGAATAAAGAGGACTCAAATAGAACGTATCTTCATCAGGCAGTGTTATCGGTAAGTTAAAATGCTTGCCAGGCAACGAGTTTAGGTTGAATGAATGCAGGCAATAGCACAATGACTCGAAGTTAGTGCTCAGACTCAGACCAAAGGCCCAGACCATTTTAACGCGAGCGTGCTTCAGATATCATTTAATTCTTTACGATAAAAGTTTAATTAATAACCTTTGAGAAGGTATTCCATTAGAGTGATCTTTCTTATGATCATAATCGCGTCCCTGCGTCAGAAAGAAGTCATTGAAGGAAAAAGCCATCCTTCAAGCGCGCAATCATATTTCTCCCAAAGAGCTTCACTTAGATCTCCTTCTGCCTCCCCAAGAACTGTAGGGTGCCGCTGAACAAAGCATTCTATCATAGGGGCAGGATTCTATGTCTCTCGCAGTCTTGTACCTTTTAGATTCTTCTTTAGCACCGTACACCCGGGTGCTCTAGACATTCACAGTAACTGTTGGATGGATCAACTGCGGCATTGTATTTGCAGAAGCTGACTGTCTGCTCCATTCGCCTATGTTCAGCAGAAGCGTGTAGGTCTACCAACCGTCTTCTGAGGTACTCCGCCTTGGCATTCTGTTTTGCCAGTTGTTGTGATGATTCTTCTCTCTTGATGGTAGCCAGAGTCTACCAATGCTGCTACTCTGACTTCCAGGTTGATAAGTTATCGCGCCGCTGTTATACTTGTTGCTATACTCTTGTGTGCAGTTCATCCCTGTCATGTTTGAGCTTAGGGCTATGGCCGGTGACCATATAGAGGCTGCATACATGTGGATTGACCTTCGCAAGTAGGCTTCATATTAGCTGTCTCGGGCATCTCATATCCGGCATTAGTTTGAATGGTGCAGCCTACAGTGAGCCTATATTCAACTGGTACCCTTATGTACTTGATGTGAGGCCTGACTCTATGGCATAAAAACATGTTCTGGGTGTTTGGTCTTTTTATACCCTATCCTAAGGGTATATTAAGTTTGACACATAGTTTGTAACATAGAGAAATATTAAAGATAGACCCAACAAAGTATATATATAAATGATCAGCATCAATAGCCGAGTTGATTAAGCCATGTCCGTCCGTCCGTCCGTCCGTCCGTATGTCACCAGTTTTT
Organism: Chalcosyrphus nemorum; assembly: GCA_949716465.1. NCBI lineage: Eukaryota > Metazoa > Arthropoda > Insecta > Diptera > Syrphidae > Chalcosyrphus > Chalcosyrphus nemorum. The sequence continues at coordinate 27,480,100 of OX454333.1, forward strand.
GGGCCTTAAATTTTGAGCTAGGTTGATGAAATTTTGTATACGAGGTCTTTGTAAAAGTAAGCAATACAAGTGTAAAAATTTTTCAAATCCGCCCACTGACACGCCCACTTTTTACAAAAATTAACTTTTTTCACTATTTTCATATGAAACTCGAAAAAACTTACTTGGGCAAATATGTAGATATCCACTTAATCTACAAATCGTCTATACATTGTATATGGCCACGCCCACTTTTTAGGGGCGTTTACTTTAAAAATTAATTTTCGAGTAAAAATATTAGTTTATAAGGCAAAATAGAAAATTTTGTGAATACATTTTCCACCGCCCACTGACACGACCAAATAAGATAGGGATAGGGTATCATACGATTCGCTCCAGGCGGATTGTAGCATTTTTCACTGGTTTGCGTACAACTTCTGGTTATTTTTGGATTGGATTGCGTATTTAGCATATTTTTCATGCGCCCGCGCTTATTTTCTGCTTATGAAGAACTTTTTAAACAGCTGCATCGCTTCAAGTAATCTTCGACGTCTTCTCTGCTGGCTTTTTCCCCAAATCGAGACGAAATAGCAAAAATTAAATCTCTATTTTCTGTTGCAGGGCTCGGTAATGGCTTGTGAATTTCTTCTACTTAACGGCGTGCCAATCGATGTGATTGACGACCTTGGCTATAGTGCCCTGCATTTATCCACACAAAAAGGCTGCATAGCACAGGCTTACCTCCTGTTGAAGCACAAAGCAAAGTACGATATCGTAGCGAAGGATGGCAAGAAACCATTGGACATTGCAGTCGACCAGCGAAATGCCGATATTGTCACTCTGTAAGTAGTTATCTCTAAAACCCCCAACAGATGTTTATAAACAGCTTTTTTCAGATTAAGACTAACCCGACTGAACGATGAGATTGGCTTAAACGACGAAGGCAACGGCGAAGACGAGACCTACAAAGATGTCATGAAGGACTTTTCGAATTTCGCCTCGAGTCAGCCACGAATGCTGCGGAATCGCACCGACACAAACACGCTCGAATCACAAGCATCCTCTCTAACGAATTCTGATTAAAAAAACACAAAAAACAAAACTAAAGACAACGAAAACTGCACATGAGAGAGAGAGAAGAGAAGGTTAAGTTGTACTTGCTAATTCAGTATTCCAAGCTGCGACTGTGCCACTGTACCCCCCCGTCTGCCAAGTCTGTTACACACACTAACTTATCAGTGCCCCTTCCCCTGTTAGTTGTTTAAGTGATATATAGATATTTATGCGCATTCTAAGCTTAGTTATCTCTTTGTTGTTGTATTGATTTAGTAAATGAAAAAAAAGATTTACACACAATTTCGTTGTTTCACGAAAAATATATTTTTGATATTAAAATGTGATGTGCGTGTGCCTTCAGAGTGCACACACACACCGCGTCTAGGTTTTTTTCTTCGTCTGTCTCTTCTCTTAAGTAATCCCGTGATTGTTCAAAATATATAGAGGTTTTTCTTTTTTTTTTGTATTGACTTTTCTATCTCAGTTATTTGTAAGCTATAAGTTGTATATTATTATATTTATTATATTCTACGTTTAGTGTCATTGTTAATGTTATACGTTTATGCTAAATGCGTGCCTCTCTCAGCTGGCCAATTTATGTTTTTTTTTTTTATTAAACAATTGCATGTTATATATATTACACATTTCTTTTATTTAATTCAAAAATAAAATACAAAATTGATTACACTCAACCGTACAACATAAAATTGTTCTTCTTAGAATATATACTTAATGTCCGGTTTATTATGTTATCCGCTCACGTTAATTCATACCCAACGAATAAATAAATACATGCCTAATAACAGTATAAATAAAATATGTACACGTATTCGTATGTATCAGCATTTTATTGGCAGTACTCTCGTTCAAAAGGAGTAGCGCGCCAAAAAAAGAAAGAGCCTACAATTGTTTGTACATTAATTTAAATAAATATTACATTATACATAATATAAATTCCCGTTGAATGGCCAACGTTTATATATTTAAATAAAAAGAAAAAGTTTTAAAAGTATTAGAAGTTTTAGTTTACATTTATTGTTTCGTTCTTTAAAGTGACTCGGATGAGTTATTATTCCTTCTTCACTTGAGATTTTCAGATCGAATCAGAAGTTCACCAAGGAGGAAACTAAAATTTGCGGTGCTTGTCTCCCGAGTAGTTGGGGCTATTTGATAGCCAAGAAGCGTGTGCCTAAAGGTAGCCCTAAACGACGAACTTGCTCGTTTGCATTATCTCCTACACGACGAACACATTTGGCGAGCTTCCATTTCGTGTTGATGTTGTTTCCACGATATGAACTCGGCGGCGTTCACAGCAAAAATGAGGTTTGTGCGCGAACATGGCCCTATACGGCTAACATCGAAGCCAACGACCCGCTAAACAGCCCCTACACGAGAAAAACATAGTGAGCACGAGCAGGTTCGGCGAGCATGTTCGTCGTTTAAGGCTACCTTAACGCACTGGTGTACTAACGATGACCAGAGCTCTGCAGAGGCTTTCCAAATAGTCGATCATGTTATAAGGTTATAACATACAGAGCTTATCATCCTTGTAGGCAAATGGTTTTCCAATAGGAACTTGACAACTTTGAATTCAATTTGTGAACGAACGCTTTCACTAATCATCAAACTGTCACTGTCAATTTATTCAACAACATTTTCATCATGGTAAAGTACACGAACGAGCAACGTCTACAAATTATAAAAAATTTTCTACCGAAATTCAGAGTCGGTGATCGCAACTTTAAGAGCGTTAGCTCCAATTTTCGGTCGTACTTCTCGCCCTAGTAGACAGGTAATAACAAGTTTAGTTGTGTGCTGTTGCCGTGGCAGTGAGACAAAGGTTTGGTCGAAGTGTCGAAAATGTCGGTGCCGTTCAGGCGTCCGTAGAAAACGATCCACATCAGTCAATTCCACAGCGTTCTCATGAATTGGGCATCGCTCAGACCACATTATAGCGTATTGACTTGGGCGACATGTGGTTTCAACAGAATGGTGCACACGCCACACAGCACATGTTACAATCGATTTATTGAAGAGTATGGTAAGCGTGTTATTTCACGAAATGGGCCAGTCGATTGGCTGCCTCGTTCGTGCGATTTAACGCCGCTTGACTATTTTCTGTGGGGCTATGTTAAGTCATTGGAAGAGCTCAAAGTCAACATTGAACGCGAAATAGAGGCCGTTTCGATCGAAATGTGTCGCCTAGTCGTTGCAAATAGGGTCCAACGAATCGACCGCTGCAAACGTGCCCTCGGTGGCCATAAGAACGAAGTCGAGTTCCATTCATAAGTGTTTTGATTCTACTTCAAGCCGATAATAAAGTTTTTGATATATCTCAAATGGTTTGCGTTTTGTTAGCCTTCACGCTAGACACTTAGGCATTCCGTGAAATGACTTTTGCAGAAGCTGCAGAGATAAAGAGGAAGAGATGAACATTCCTTAACATTCCTTATCTTCCTTGATTTCATATGGAATCTCTTAGGAAATCTTACGAATCTGGCCTTAACCTTCATCTGCTGGCCACCAATTAAGAAGCTGAAGCAAGAACAAGTAGGCTTGGAGCAAACACAACCGAAACCCACACACGTTGCTTGCATTTCTAAGGGCAAGTACTCGTTCAGGCTTAATTGTGGATGCCGTGGCTCAACGCTGGAAGATGAGAGAAGTGCAGCGTGACAAGCGTAATTACATCAATGCGCTGGCCACGTAAGCAGAAGAGCCAGCAGCGAGGTGCGACAGCAGAACCGTTTACTAAAGAGCTTATAGGTAGCCGAAGCTCTACTCAACACCCAGTGAAAGGCTTAGACGGTTCGTTGCTAACATCGGATGAGGATCAACTGAAGAGATCGAAGGAACATTTTGCTTCGGTTCTTAACCGAGTATTCGCCAGCAATATGCACCCAAGTCAAACTGAAGTGTCCGCAGAAAGAAATTCCCAAATCCGCACCATAACACCCAGTATGGAAGAGATTATTACCGCGACCAAAGCACTGAACAAGGCGGTAGAACTTGACGGCATACTTGCGAAAGCTATTTCAAGCTGCACCAACGGCATCAGCCGAGCTACTGGAAGCATGACAACTGGGCAAGAATTGGGGAGAGCTGAGGCACATTTCCAGAAATCGCACATGATGACGCGTAGGCATTGTAGAGGCTCTAGAGCCCACAAGGGGATACAGGACATAAGTAAGTAGACAGATAAATGTGGAGTTCCCGCGAATTATCGTAGCAAACCACTGGTACTTTGGTTCGGCAAAACAACTGGATTCGACGAACCAAATTATCGCTCTAAATAATATGTACTCGTCTTGCACTCGTACTCGTTCTGCATATAAAGATTGGGACCTTCAATGAACTGTAAAAGAATGTTGATACAATCCGGAAAAGCCAACAACTCTTCAGCCTGGTCTTCACAAAACCCCCGTTTCAATTGAATGACTAACTATGTCTCAAACGTAGAGTCTCCAAGAGCCCAACTACTGCTACTTCTACTTACCTACCTTCCTATCTGAAAGCCTATGAGAGCAGCTACGCTCGGATACAGCGAAAGAAAAGATCTTCGAGTAACGTCGCTGACGACATATTCAAGAATTCTGTCAGGAACTAACGAGTACCTCACCCTAGAGCATGCTTTGCTAATTACCTCAACCTAAATCCCTAAGAAAATTTAATAAATATCATACTGAGTACATTCAATAACTACTATTCCCCCCCTTCAGAGGATCAATCTACGAATTATGACAAGAATAACAGCAGTCCTGGTGTCAGCCTTCATCCACACGGCTCTCCGAATTACATTTTTTCTTGAGCCCCAAGCAAAAGGATGCGTTCCCCAAAGCACAACCTCAAGCTGGCTGTTTCTTCTTGCGGTCTTAATCCTCATTTGGGATACTGACTTAATACCCAATCGCTATCAAGTTATTTCCTCTCTCTTCCTGTGGTTTGTTGAGGTCCTTGCAAGTATTTTAATTGTGGAATTTGCCGTCATTGTGATTTGGTGCAATCTAGAGAAATTGATTAATCATTCGGTTAAGTACCAACTGATGTCAACAGCACCGTCAATGTTACATCCCGTGGGAGATGTGCTGATTGAGTTTGTGACCATACTGATAGCCGCATTGATGCTGTTCTATGCAAACGATGCAACGGATGCGCTTTTTGTTGCAAAAGAATCAATGGAAACATTTGCAAAGGACATCAAGCAGTCAGCATCATGTACCTTTGAAAATACCTCGTGGTTAAGGCAGTTCCGTGAGACTTCTGATTCACTGGATGAGACCAATGCGGATGCAGAGGATGGATTAAGGACGAACTGTCGTGTTCGAGTGCGAAGAATTTAAAGCATCTGGGGGAATAGCGGTTGTTATGATAGATTAAAATATACTTAGAAAACGAATGAAAATTTGTTTCCAATTTATTCCTTTAAGTTGGATCGGAGCAAGTTTTGGTGATCTTGTTGGATTTGGTTTAACTGCTGCTCTTACCATGTACTAAATATGAAACCTTGGGGATCTCGAGTCTTCTGATTCTCATTAAAGAAGCTTCTTGTGGATAGGACTAATTGCTCTTGGCCATTTTCGCAAAACTTCAAAACCAATTTTTAGTAAACATTTATCGTTAGCTTTTGCGTTATGTAGGGAAATTGCCAGCTTGCTTCTAACCAAGCGTTTGTACTTCTTATTCCCTTTTCCGCACATTAGACAAGTTGGTAAGTGGCGCCCAACGTGGGGTCAAACATAAAACTTAAGTATTCAATCAGTCCCATATATAGTGTTATAGACCTCGTTTGTCGTCGTCGGATGGCAGGCTACGCGGCGGTCCTAGGACTACGTGGCGCAGAACAGTGGAGAAGGAAACACGGCAACTGGGAACTGAGGCACATTTCCAGAAATCGCACACGATGGCGCGTAGGCGTTGTAGAGGCCCTAGGACCCACAATGGGATACAGGATATAAGTAAGTAAGTAAGTATCTTTGATTTGAGAGGCACTACTACTTATTTATGTATGGCAACGCCTGTGCGCCATCTTCTCTTAAGTTCTGCTATGCGTTTGAGGTGCCTCCAATTCATTTCTTAAAAGTTTGATTGCTCTTCAGTTCTTGTGCCATGTTTGGGTATTGGCCTCTAGCTGCCCTAGCAACGATCATGCCTTTTGAAAGAGTTGCGACGTCGATAATGCTCTACGGCTCCTATGGACTGGAAGAGTGGATAGTTTCTACTTAACAAAAAGTACCTTGATCTTTGGATCAATAGGAAGCATGGAAAAATTAACTTCTACCTGACGCAGATGCTTACTGGTCATGGATGTTTCAAAGCATACTTCCACAGATTCGGACATGAAGACAACCCTTATTATCGATGAAATGTTTCACCGCGAGGTAGAAGGTGAACCTTTGAAAGGTTCCCAACTTCCAATGCAACGACAACCAGAGTTAGAACACTAAAGAGACTGAAAACTACCAAATTTCCACGGGTAGCAAAGGAAAGATACCCATGAGTCCATCAGGAGAATCATCCGAAACTTTTAACAAAGCGAAGCAGATGTCTGAAACGCCTGTCCAATCAGCAAAGTCATCAAAGTAGTATAACCCTATGTGGAGGCTTCCCTTTGAAGTTAGCGCAGGACAGTTTCCTTCGTGTCCCTGCAATTTATGCAAAAATTGTTTAAGGCCCAAACGTCTCGATTTCTATAACACATAAACGGCAATCTAGATTGACCTTCGATGTGCTTGTGAATGATCGTAAGGATCTGATTGCTGCATGATTGTCTTGTGAAGATTTCTATCGAAAAATGTATTACACTTTAGCCATGACAAGGCTTATTTGATGCCCCGTATTTCCGCGGGAGGAGTGATTTAGGTTAAGCTGAAAGGAGTACACGCCACCATCTACTCCAAGAGTGTCATCTATCATCATCTATCAGTGTGAATGTGGATCGCTCCGACACCTATCTGCTCATGGTTGCATCAAAGATCTGGGATTGATATATCTAAGTTTTTACCAAATTGTAGCCTCGATCGGTAGGTGGAGGAGTGGCAAAAGTCGAGGCACAGCCACTGTGAAGAGACAGTCAGGCGGATCGCAGTTGAGGCTTCCAATTTGTCTGCTGACGATATCTACAGGCAGTAGGTGAAGAATAGTACCTAGAGCTGAGGAGGGGGGGTTCTAAACAGCGATACTGATGCATAGACAGGCAACTCTTTGAACCTTTCCCAAGAGAGTGAAGTTGACAGCCTTTTATTAGAGCTATTTAAAAGTAGAGTTTGACAAAGGAACAGTCAGAGATTGACTTGCTGTGAAGCCCTTCTACTTATCGTCCTTTTACAGGAGTACATTGGGATATTGACATTGCCAAGCCCGAAATTACTCAGGTGCTGATGTTGCACTGGTGTTTTACGAGCCATAGCCCCACGAACGTCCACAAAGCACAATCAAAAAACGAAAAAACCCCTTTTAACTTTGAATAATTTATTAATGAAATAATATCTGGATACATATTTCTTTGTACTACAAAAAAAAAGTTAGTCGACTTAAGATTAAATAATATAGTTCGATGGAGACTCATCGCCTCTTGTTGCAACAATTGTTGTTTGGTTCAGAGTTATTGCGTGTACGGCACTTACATGCCGTCTAATGGAACTCTTATCGTTAAACGATCGACCGCATTCCGAGCAACGGAATTTCATTCCAGAATGTGTGATTAGATGCCGGCTCAAACCCGATGCATGAAGGAAACTCTGTTAAAAGAGAGCATGAGGCGAATGATAGAAGAAAAAAAAGTTTACCTTACCTTGGAACACAAATGACAATCGTGTTTCTGGATTTGTGGCACCTCCAAGTGTGTCGCATTAATGTGCTGTGTTAGCATCAGCTTCTGTACGAATGCTCTTGGGCAATGTGGACACGGATGTGGTCGCTCACCCGAATGAATAGCTAAATGCCGTTTTAAGACTTCCTTCTGCATGTAACTCTTACCGCATTCGTCGCAAGTGAAGGGCTTCTCGCCTGTATGAATGCGTACGTGGCGATCTAGGGAGCTCTTGCATGAGAACCATTTATCGCATTTGGCACAACTGTATTCGCGGCCGCCCTTCTTGTGCGCCGACGAGTGCCGAAGAAGGGAATTTTCTCTTGTAAACGACTGCGGGCATTCGCTGCATTTGAAGATTTTCAAATCTTCAGTTGTGATCTTGGCGTAGTTTATTGATATGAGAGAGGTTGCTGTCACCGCTTTCTTTTCTTTAGGAGCGCTGGTGTCCGTAGCTGCTGCTTTGCGCTTTAGTTTCTACAAAACAAAACTGCTTTAGTGGTTTTAGAAACAATCAACAGAAACTTACCGGCTTTGGAGCTGGCATTACAATGGTCTCTTCTTCGTATTGAGTTGTATCGGGATTGTCGAGCATATTTTGTTCGTCATCGTCGCTGATGGAAAATGTTTCTTGGGCAACTTCGTGCTTTAAGAACTGAATGTCTCCATTCTCCTCAACTGTAAGTAAAGAAAGATTATCTTTTACCGAACAGAACCTAAACTCAGTTGAAACTTACTCTGATAGGACTGCACGCTATTGGCCGTGTCCATGTGATGGCCGTCCTCTTCTCTATTCTCACTATCGTCGTACTCACTGGCGAACATGAAATCCTCTTCTGGTTCTTCGTGTGCGTTCATATCCATGTTTGCTTCCTCGTTGGCGTCCTCTTCGCACTCTTGTTGTAATTCTTCTCTCAACTCATCATTTAGCTGATCGCTTTCGATCTCAATTATCTGTCCATTGCCGTCGCCTTCGGTTTTCTCATACAAAAAGAACGTCTGAATCGTTCCATCAGTGTTCTCGACCTCTTCGTCGTTGTAAATCAAGATTTGCTCTTGTTCCTCGGGCATTTGCTCCGAGGAGGTGATCTCATTGTCAGCCTCAGTTGTGATTGGATCCTCTTTTGGTTTGCGTGGGACTGTCTTTACTTTGGGACGCTTGAAAACAATCTCTTCGGTTCTCTCCCGTGGCGGGGACAACAGCGGTTGCTTCTCCGGAGGCGCAATTTCCAAATCAATTCGTTCTTGCTTAAGTGTAGCCTTTCGCTCGATTGGCTTTCGACTGTTCATGAAATTGCCAAACTCCTCAAAGAGTCTTTGAGTCTCCTCCTTGCGGAATTGCTCTTGTTGCTCCTCCAGCCATTTGGCTCGCTTTCGTTCTTCCTCGCGCCGCACTTTGTCTTCTTCTTCACGGATGAACTTGATGGATTCCTCGAAATCGTGCTCCTCGTCGTCATCGTCTGCGTTTGGCTTGGAAAAAACTCGGCTCTTCTTGCCAGCGTTCAGCAAGCGGAAATGCTTCCGTAGCTTTGCATCGGATAGTTGGCATTTTTTACGGAAATAGTAGGACTTCTCCAGTTGGAAGCGGCAATCATTACAAATGAGCTTTGGCAGGCCATCGCTGGACTGAGATTCGAGGGCGGCACAGGCCATGATCCTTACAGGGATCGAGAGTGGTCCCGAATCGAAGATATTGATCGTGCCCGAGTCGAACTGAAGGCAGAGGCGACAAATTGTGCTTAAATCGGGAGCACTGTTATTACTGTAGACTCTCATTGTGGACATTGTGGTTGTTTTTCCTTTTTAATTAATTGTTTTTATTTATTTTTGAGGAGAAAAACGATGAAAACAAATAAAATCGATGGAAAAATGCACAAATGGCAGATGCGATGAAATTTTTTGACACTTTTCTTTTACTTTATTGTAGTAGATTTTTTATGTTTTGTTCTGAAGTGACATGTTGTAGATGAGTGGAGAGTTTATAAACTGGAGGCACATTTCTTTGATATATGGAGAGAATCGAATTGAATAATCACAAATGAAAATTGAATCTCTTCAAATAGTGAATTTTATCAGAGGGTTTTTCGAATATTTTGCTAAGCTACGTACTTAAATAATTTCTGCTCTTCTAGGCAATAGAATAATGGCATAATCGGATGGTAAGGCCTGCGTTTCATCTTGTTTCGAGCTCTTCAAAGCGTTTGCGCTGTTTCAAGTAATTTCATTTTCAGCTCCTCTTCAAGAGTTTATCCGTATGACTCGATGCTTTGCTATTCTGACGCAGATGGCTCACACCCTTAGGTGTGATAGTTACCAAGAACAACAGCGCTGACAAAGCTTCTGGCCAGTTTTGATTTGTTTGTGATGCATGAGATTGCTTTCATGGTTGCTGAACTGAACATTTCTTAAATTTTAGGAATAATAGTCCCCAGCACGTCTAGGATACTTGCATGTTTGGAAGTTTACTGAACCCCCTTTCTTTGTTACCCTATGTGAAGACGATAAGGAAGTGTGGCTAATTATCTCTCCATTCAGCCAGAGCTCCTGTAAGCGCTTTTTGTTCAGATTAAATCTGTTAAGGCTGTTACGTAGTCGATGCTTACCCCATTATTTGCCCAATGTTAACGTCTTCTCCGTTGATGAGAACGTCGCCGATGAAATGCGTTTTTTGCTTTTTTTTCGGTAAAGATGTCGAATGCTATCTAAATTATCAGTTCAAAGCTGTCAGTTGCTGTTGTCCTAATGACACTGATCGTGCCTATGTATCACAAGGGTTTATTTTTCGCTAGGAGATGTTAAGTTTGCGACTTTATCTACTTTAGTCAAACCACAAATCTGCGTGCAAGTGCCAAAATGTGCCCACATCCATTTCTATTCAAAAAGACATCTACTTGAACTCAATTCAACTTTCTCCTTGCGTGCACGCCTTTATGTTGACTGATAAAAGCTGTCAATAGACAGAAAAAAAGCAAAAAAAAAACTGCGAAAAAAACGTCAAACCGGTGCGGGTGGATTTTCTTTGCGAATTTTTCCTGCAAAAAGTTTTCCTGTCCTTTGCCAAATTTTCACCAATTTTCCTGACATCCATTTGACTTCCATCAGAAACGAATTTCCAATTAAATAGCCAATAAACAGCACGACATTCTCGAGGTAAGCCCACAAATTAATAAATTTCCTTTCGGCGATAAGAATTCACCACAAAAAGTAAAAAAAGAAAATATGTCATCCCCTCATCGGTCTTTCGCGTAATCATAACCACAAAATGTTTTCATTTCCAACATTTACACGAATATTCCTCGATTCTCATGAATTAAATTTGATTGCTAGTGTTCCAATTGGATAGACTGATAAAAAATATGCACCGAGTTCCTGTGATTTATCGGGCAACTTTGTGTGGTTGTGCCAGGTCGTCGTCTTCGTTTCTTGCGGCTACCGGTGGGTGGTGGGTGGTGCGATTGTCTGTTCTGGTGCTGTCGGCTAGACAAACCACCAGTTGATTTCAATAACAATTCGCCGTCGTGCGTTGGTGTGGTGGACAATCTATTTTGTTGGTTTTTTTTAAGAGAGAATATTAAATCTGTCTGTTGTTATTAAATTTGTGCACTGTAGCACGATCCTCCTCGTTGTGGACTATATTGTGGCTATTGCTAGTCGTGAAAGTGCTCTTTTAATTGGCGCCGTGAATATTTGTCGCGGAAGCTATTCAATAAATTTTGTTTGTATACTTTTATTTCCATATTTTCTTTTTGTGCGAACAAGTTACACTCACTGAGTCGAGTTTGGAAGAGTTGCTAAAATAGATAAGAGGGTTTTTTTTTTTCTCTGGGTAAAGTCGGTTGATATTTGAAATACTTTTTCAGCGAGACGATTCTTATTTCCCTATTATATATGTAGTTACCCTGTGAGGTTCGGTAGTTTGTCCTTAGAAAGCATCGAAATGCTTCCTCTTCACTGAAGCCAACTATTGGAGTTATTGCGTTCGGTTGCTGACGATCTTTACCTTGAATATGGGCATGCTAGCAGACTCAGCCATACTTTGACATAGATGCTGTTTTAAAGCCTAGAACTCATTCGATCTAAGCTTCGTCCCTCTTTCTGTCATCAGAAGGAAAATTGTTAACTCTTCATCCTACCTATGATTGTGTAAATATTGGTATTGGCCTGAGTGTAACAAGAGAACAGGCAGCATGTTCATTTCCCTCCAAAAAGTACCTACATCCTTGTATATAGGCTTATGTAGCTTATGTAGTAAGCACCTTAGAATCCACATAGAAACGTGGCGGTCTGATGAACGAGTAACCGTCAGCTTGATTGATAATAAAACGATCACCAGGCGGCAGTCATCTGGTGTATTTGAGGCTAGAACATTAGTGCAGAGTCTAATCAGACTGTTGCGATTACATGAAACGCTAGAACCTATGTTAATCTGTTAATCGATGTCTCACGCCGCTAACGATAAGAGCATTTAGTCTGTGCCCTCGTGCCTGATATGCTGCGTTTCTCCGCATCTTGTTTGACAGAGAACTACAACCAAACAAGTAACGCCAACCAAAGTGGCATTAGAACGACCAGAGCTACTCGCGAACTTGACAAATAGGAGAAGAAAAGAGCTTTGACTTCGCAAAAAGAATAAAAAACAGAGAAGCATTACAATTGTGTGTTTGAAATGAGCGAAGGCAAAACAATGTTAAATGTTTTCAATGAAAAACAACAGAATGTCACGATATGTAGTCTGTGCTTTGAGTTGGTTAGGATCTTTGTCTACCTAGGGTTCACTCTAAATTGAAGCCATTAAATCAGCGCAGTTCTGGCGAGGAATCAATCTTTCTTTCTGTGCGTTAGAGAGATATAAAGACTGTGAGTGGAGTCCTGATACTTGGCACAGAGGCTGGATCTCATCGAAATCAAAATAACTCAGTCCGATTGTACACATAATCATAAGCAATCATATTGGTAATCAGATCAAGAAACCTAGCCGAAGGGTTAGGGCTATTAGATCTTTGATACTTGCAACTTGCAACCCAACAATTTCTAGCGCTCCCACACTTCTAGCCCCCACTGTAAGCACTCAATCTGTTCGTCCATAAGTTCAAAGCGAAAAAAATTAAAAATTGACACCAATTACGTATTTAAGAGATTTGTTTTCTGGCTTCCAAGCCAAATTATTATTGAACAGACATCTCTCTCTCTCTGCGCCTACGTTGCATTATATAAAACAAAAAAAAAAAAAAAAATTTCCCCCAAATTTATGGTAATCGCGTGAACTTGCCACACTCGCCAGGGACATGAAGGAATGTCCTCCTTATACTCATTTAGATTGTGCATTGTGCAATCGCACTAATTGTGTGCGATAAATTATGAGAAAAGGTATTAATCTGTAAAAGGACTTAAGCCGTCAAGTGTCAAAAGGAAAAATAAATGATCAATTTTGCCTCAACACAACCAGCACTCATTTACCCTAGAAAGATTTCGTAAATGCCCCTAACCCGCTATTTGTTGGATCTTTCTTATTTTTAATTGATAAGATCCACACACACACTATAAGCTTTACTAGTACTTTTAGTGTTAAACGTTTTGTTTTTGTGGTGCCATGTGTTTTGATGATGATGTTGATATCATCTTAAGAAACATCTCTACTCTCGTACTCTCAGAGTGTGTTTTTTGCTCGCTCAGTTCTTCAGCGCCAGACCGATCAATCGTGGTGCCGACCGAATTTGTTTCAGGGGGAAGAATATATGCCTTGTCGCTGACGTATACTGACTATTGCTCTAAGGCGATAGCACCACAGAAGCTGTCTCAATTTAAGTTCGCGCGTCAAGGTAGAACTGTTTCACAGTCCGTCTACGTTGGACATTTTTGCGACACTTCCCCATATCAGTGTGCTGTTTATTTTTCAAAGTTATTCAATTTTTTTTTTTTTTTTATAAGTGATCAATTACAGTTGTTGTTTGGTGTGCAAAATTGTTAAAAGAGGGATTTTTCTAAATTGAACTAATTATTTGTTTTGTTTGATTGCAGTTGAGTTTTGGCTGCTTCACACCGTATATTAGTAGATAGTTGGAGAGAAAGAGAGCGTACAATGAGTTTGCAATCGATTAAATATGGGGACGCAAAATTGGAGATATTGGATCAGCTGTTGCTGCCTGTGCAATCGAAGTTCATTACCGTGAAAGGAGTCGAAGATGGCTGGAAAGTGATCAATAAGATGCAGGTGAGTGAGTGGCTTTATCAAAGTGTACACAAAGATTAGATGTCTTATCTCGCGAGACGTAACTCGCTTAGATGTTCTCTTAAAGAGAAAAGGAAGTCAATAAAATTATACGATGGGAATATTGTTTGAAAAAAAGTGAACTAGAATCTTGCATATCATTTGTAGACTTTTCTATAAACTACGATGAGGACTGTGATGCAATAACTCGGCAAGTTGTGTGGTAGTTATTTGTTGAATTCCACAAAGAGGGGGAAGTACTTGGATTGATTTGATTTAGGTTGTATTTGGCTGCTGTTCAGGTGGTCTTTTGAGTGTGTACTAAGTTAAGGGATGATAAGGCCTTCTTGGACTTCGTTTACACCGATCCGTAGTACCGTCTATGTACTATCAAAACTGAATATGGTATCTTTCACTTGCGGGTAGAGGCTTCATCTTCAGTACAGAAGTCTTCATTCAAATTGTCTGTTTAAGTCAAAGAAATTAGGGTAACTCACGTACCGCAGCCGTCTTTCGAAAGAGCAAAAGTTGGCTTAGAAAACAGGAAACGATAGACGCCAAAATGATTGAGTATTTCCTATAAGTAGACATCATGGGCATATCAAGGGGTAGAGTATAAGAACAAGTCAAAGGAGCGGTGATGTCTAGGAATTAGAAATGACTGAACACGTGTGTATTGCCAGAATGCCGAGATTTATAATTTACTTGCAGACTATCGCAGAATATTTGGAAGACAAAAGTCTCCCAGAAATAAACTTGGCCCGATCCGACACAATTCAAGATCTAGATCCCGACCGGTGGCTTAATCTTCTACTTTCTTTCGTAAGGAACTGATCGAGGCTAGTATAAAAGGGATGTCAGATGATGCAGTAAATATCCATAATTGTCTTTCATTGTAACTGTCGGTGTTGTTCTCATTGATCCCATGATTCCCTCTAGATTTAGGACCATCATTAGCAACCCCTAGATCACGTCAGTTGTCAGAACAATGCCTAACAAAAGTGAGAAGATCCCAGAAACTGTAGCGACAATAACCAAGACGAATTGATAGCATCCAAAACTTCCTTCTGAAGAAAGCGAAAATGCAAAATTCAGAAGCTATTCCTTATCCCAAAGAGCAACCACCTGGCCGACCGTCGGCTCAATTGCCACTGTCAATGCTTGAAGGGTAAAGTGCTTGAAAAAATCAAAAACAGAAAAGATGTAGAAAAGAGTAGAGCTCCTCACTATGCAGATCAGAGAGTGCACCACCAAGTCAAGCACACATTTGAAATGCTTCGGAGTTCTTTTACATTACAGGCTTAACTTTAAAGATCACTGATATACGCAGGTGAGAAAGCCAAACATTGGAGGGTTAGAGTATGCTGATCTGTCAGAAGCCATACGTGGAAATTTGAGCCCAATGTTCGCTGACCTAGAAGCCGTAATTTGCCTGTTGAGATTGTAACCATCGATGCGGTAATACGAACACAAAAAGGCAACATATATCGAATAGTAAAGCCAAGGGAAGATGGATCTACTTAGAGTGTTTAGCCTCAGAGCAATCTCCTTGAGATCCTTTCTTTTTCAACAGTCTTTTCTAGTCTATAGTCAGAGTTACTAAGGAATTCAATGCAGTCTCTGACTAGCGCTATCCTATCCTCTCATGAGCACCACTTATTGAGTTGATTCGATTTTCTCGTCTTTTATGTTTACTGCCACTTGAAGTCAATTTGATTACCTTTCTACGAGCTCAATTACTTGACAATGGTACCACCTCCTTGCAAACTATAGTTTCCCCTAATTTTATACCCGAAACGTTTCTCTCTGCTTGTTTACACTTCTTTATTTGGTCATTTAAACAGCAGCATGCTCGCCTGCAGTTTTATACCAAATCGTGTGGGCAATTCAAACCGTTTATTACAGCCTACATAAGTAGATACCATCTTTAATCGCATTCTTTCTCCACCCAAGCACAAAGAGGGACACACAAACCTAGTGCATTCGTTTTCAAGACATCCTCTATTGTCTGCTGCTTGTCGAAAACTTGTCCGCTTGCCAACAGCCATCATATGTAAAGACCTTAAAACCATCAATTAATTCTGGCATAGGTCTGGCAATCTGGCATATATGGTCTACAATAATAAAGAAACAATTACCACACCACTAGTGCAAACTGTTTGCTAAAATTCAAACAGAGGTGAACCTCCTCAATACCTGTCTGTCATTTGTGGCAATTTCTCATCTAAAAATACGAAAATATTTCTTCGTAAATTTAACAAAATTTTCTAAATTTAAACTCAAATTACCCGGTCGACACTACACATTGCCGTGGGCGTCAATCTATACAACACGACACGACAACTTAATAATTTCCTTGCAAAATACTTGAACAAATTTTATTTATTTATTTTTTTGTGAATCAGGTGCGAGGAGCTCCAGCTATAGCCATAGTGGGCTGTCTATCCTTAGCCGTTGAGATTCATCCGGAAAAATTCGATTCGAAGAAGTCCCTGCGCCAAGAAATCGAGGGCAAATTGAACTATCTCGTGTCAGCACGACCGACAGCTGTGAACATGAAAATTGCCGCCGATGAATTAATCGCATTGGCGAATGAATTAACAAAGGATGAGCAGTGCACAGTGGAAGACATGAAGTCGAGGTACATATACACACACTCAGGCTTTACATCTGCTTGTTGTCTGCATTTGGAATTGTTTTTTTTTTTGCAGATTCTTGGCTGCCACAGAGGCAATGTTACAGAAAGACATTGCCGACAACAAAGCGATTGGAGCGAATGGTGCTGCGGCTATTCTGGAGCGATATCCCAAAGAAACATCTGTTCGAGTGTTGACGCACTGCAATACTGGTTCGTTGGCAACAGCAGGCTATGGTACAGCACTAGGCGTTGTGCGGAAATTGCATGAACTGAAGAAATTAGGTGAGAAGGGGAGTATGGTGATAGAACCTAAAGCAAACAGGGTATCTCTTTGTTTGTAGAACATGTTTACTGTACAGAAACGCGTCCATATAATCAGGGAGCACGTCTGACAGCGTTCGAGTTGGTGCATGATAAACTTCCGGCAACATTGGTACTGGACAGTATGGTGGCGGCGTTGATACGAGCCAAAAATATTGCTGCCGTTGTCGTGGGTGCAGATCGAGTAAGTGATGTGTTTTCTTACTCTTTTTTTTAGAAAGAGATTTTGATTTGTGTTTCTTTTAAAAAATGAATTTAAGGTGGCTGCTAACGGTGACACAGCGAACAAAATTGGAACATACCAAATAGCTGTTGTGGCCAAACACCATGATGTGCCTTTTTATGTGGCTGCGCCGCTGACTTCCATTGACTTGCAAATTCCAAGTGGTGATCATATCATAATCGAAGAGCGTCCCGATCGAGAGATGACGCACGTCGGAGAACATAGAATAGCTGCACCAGGTAAGAGATGTTATGTGTTTCTGTTCGCCAGAGAAAAAGGAACCATCATTCATCATATGTGATGATTAGGTCGACTATCTATTAAGAAAGAGATAGTAGACAAAAATGTTTCAGAACTTCTCGATAATGATAATCATTTACACACCAAGCAGACTTCGATTAGTTAAGCTATCAAGAGGGTGATAGAAGAATCGATAGCAGCAGCGTCTGAACTTAGTCCTACTTGTCCTTCCCTTGTGGGTCCTAGGGCCTCTACAATGCCTAAGCGCCATCGTGTCCGATTTCTGGAAACATGCCTCAGCTCTCCCCAACTCTTTCCCAGTTACCGTGCTTCCTTCTCCACTGTTCTGCGCCACGTACTCCTAGGACTTAGAACTTAGTCCTGGTAACCGCTCAAATCAATCGAAGAACGCCGTTTACCGTGCCAGAGAAGCTCGATCCTGGTTACATAGCAAACTTTGTCGGGTTGAGGATCAAACAATTAAATAAAAACCCATTTAGCCTGCAAACAGGATCTTCAACTAGACCCGCAGCTCTACTTAAGTATATTTGCTCATCATCCGCATAGAATTGAAGGCTAGGATCTGAGCAAACTTTGGAAAGCCATTAATGAATATGCAGAAGTAAAATTGCATCGAGTATATAACCCTGAGGAACTCCTGCAAGTACATACATTGCTAGCGCGGGAGGGTTTGTCACAACCAAACTTAAATTACTACTTATGCCTCAGCTAGTTTGAAATGGTCCATCGGCTTTAATTCTTGAGTCAGCTTGGTGTTGTGTGGGTGTAAACCAAGATCCTTACGCAAAATACGCCATTATGTGGTCTGAGCGATGTCCAATTCGTGAGAACGCCGTGGAATTGACTGAAAATGTTGAGTTTACTGAACAAATTGACAGTAACAGTTTGATGATTAGTGAAAGAGTGCGTTCACAAATTAAATTCAAAGCTGTCAAGTCCCTATTGGAAAACCCTTTATAACTTGATTGAGGAATGGCTCGAGTTCATTGCGTTTAAAGTCAAAGATTGTACTCAATTGGGTGCCTGTCGATTCTGATAAAGTTTGGTTAAGTCACCAAGACCAAGTAAGGCCTCAGGAGTCGGAACACTCATTCATCAGTTAAGAGTCTCTGACTTGCGTCGCCTTTGGCCAGTTCGTCTGCTTTATAGTTACCCGGAACACAAGATTGCCCTGGAACCCTACACAAAGTTAGATTGCAACTTGCCGATATCCTGTTCAAGGATGCACAATTATTGGAGGTTTGAGTGCCTAAGTGTCGGTATAAATAACGATATCGTTGCACTATATTGGTTTCGTTGTAAGCCAGTCGGGCGTTTCTTGGATACCCATGATATCAGCTTGAAAAACTGAACCGATTTCGTAGTCTGAAAGATTGGCTGTTGGTAAGGGAGGCGAAAACACTTCAGCCTTCACATCTTCACTCTTTGTCTTTCAGTTGCAAAGCTGATTTCATGGCTATTTCTTTCCCATCCAATCCCACATGAGGACTAAAGTTATTCCCCTGTTAACGTCGCAAATAAGCCTGCACATCGTTCTCCCACTTGCTCTATTAAACTGTCAAACGATCGTCCATAGTTGTTCTTAAGTTATTTGCGTTTACTGCCATCTATCGTATCAAACTGACTTTTTTCGCGAATAATGCGCCATATTTTCACTACATTTCGCTTTCGAATGATGTCATATCATGCAACGATCATCTTCCCAATCATTTTATTAATTTTCCTTTTCAAATAGGCATCAGAGCTACTGTTGATAATATTTACTACACCTGCTCTCTCACCTTCAATAACTATCTTTTTTCTATATCCGTCTAACATTCCAGGTATCAACTGTTGGAATCCAGCCTTTGATGTGACTCCAGCGGCCCTTATTACAGGAATCATAACCGAAATGGGTGTGTACAGTCCGGCGAAATTGAAAGAAGACATCCTTGCCCTACAGAGTGCCTAACAATCTAGTACAACCGCCGCGCTCCCATATCTGTTGCTACCATAGAATTTTTTTTGTATGTTGTGATATTATTACATGAAGTTTAAAACTTAAAAAAAAAAAAAAAACAATAAAAAATAAAAGACAAAATGTTCATTTGCAGAGCAAACTGCATAACAAAAATGGACTTATGTATTTTTCAAGTGGCTTTCAGTTTCAAATGAGAATTCTTCGATCCCCAAGTCCGCATACGCAGTGACGATCACAAGGAATCTCGCACAATTTTACAAAATTATTTTCTTTATACCTATACATATCTTTTTCATAGGACACACTCATTTGAATATGTCAGACGTTTGAGAATGTCAAATTAGAACGTCATCATCCGACGTTGGTGTAAGTGGAGAATTTCTCTCAAATTTAAGCTCCACAGAGAGAGAGAGAGAGAGAGAAAAGAGCGAACTTTTGAGTTTGCGCAGTCTTCTGTCAAAAGAAAAAAAAAGAAAACAATCAAACAATTTGTTCTGATTCGAGCGCAAGATCATTTCATTGAGATAAAAGATCTCATCACTGAGTGGTGGATAAATAAAACGAAAAAAAAACGACAGAAAATTTAATAGAAAGTACAGTAAAACAAATGTCGCAAGTAATTGTTGAAGAAGGTCAAAGTTGCCTTATCTGTGGCTTGTGATTTGTATATGTCGCTTTTAATTTATGAAATACGGAGAAAAATATATCAAATAATGGGGCTGCTGAGCTGGACAGATGAATAAGTACAAATATGTGTACCGCCTGTAAAAATTGAGCGAAAAATTAGAGGTGAATGGCCCAATTAGCTGCTGAGAAGGAGAACAACACTGCGCGTACTTTATTTTGGTTGCGATTGGCGATAAAAAATATGTTTTTGTTAATCTGGTACTTATTTAAAGTGGAAACTAAAAATAAATAACGACAAACTTAATTTAAAAATAAATGGAGCGACGAATATGCGACGTGCCGACAGCTGGGTACGCACTGTGCCATGGGTAAATGAAATATCAACTCAAATGAGATGCTATTCGCAATCTTCTTGCGATGGATGTCTTTATGCAATCACCGAAAAGCCAATCAGATAGGTGGTCACTGACCAATTGCATTGATCACAGACATGATTCTCTTAGCTACGAATGACTTAATTCCTAAAAGAATAAGGAGCATGAAACCTAAGATAGACTCGTTGTTCGATCAGAGCTGTCAGGTTTAAAAAAAGTGAGTCTTCGGGCCCATAAATTTGAGGAAAACCTATAGAAGTCTAAGCAAGCCAGAGAAGGCAGTAATTCAACGTGTAAAATGCTGATATGACCAAAAATTGAGCCAACAAAGGTAGTAAACATGTTTAATTATTCGTCAGAAAAAATTTAAAAATTCTGCCTTATCTGCCACGCCAACAATTATTTACAATAGGTCCGTTTGCGTACCCTCCTAAAACAGCGAATTTTTACGAAAAGCGTACGAGCTCACGACAGAATAAAAAATGTCCCCATGCTAAGAATTTTAGTGGAAGAAATCTGCGGGCTGGCTTATGAAAACTGTCCAACCAGTGTATTTTCAACTTTTTTTTGTTCAAACCGTTTGTTTACTTTTTCGTCGTTTTAGCTCTCTCTGAGAGAATTTTACTCCCAATCTTCGAAATTTGATAATCTACGAAATTTAGTACATGTTCCGAGCTCTAAGCCTACTTTTGGAGGTAAGGCCTAACACATGGAACGGCAAACGGTTTTTGACAATTTGCACATTGAGAATTCTTTTACGTTTAGATCCAGTCTACCACAAAAAGAATTGCCTTTGCAGTCAAAAGTGAATCTCTGGACCAATCAGAAACGTTTGACTACCTAGTCTCTTGAGTACGGAACGCGCCCATTGCAAAGTCAGTGATGGTTTAGCAAATGACTTTTGCATCATGACATTTGCCGAAGCTCTGTTTGCTTTGTTTGCGGAGTAAATCTGTTAAAAACTCGTTTTACAATAGTTGCATTACCTTTTTTGTTTTACGTTTTTGAATGGCTACAACTGTGCCAGCGTGTATCCTCCCATTGCTCTGAAGAGGTTTTCTCTTACGCTGGCAAAGCGTCTGACTAAGCTTTTCAGTCTGTTCTACAATTCTGGGCTCTGAGTAGACAGCAATTCTCTGCACTACATTACTTTGCTGATGACAGTACCCTTAGTTTTTCATATTCGTTCGTCAGCTCGCATCCCTAGTCTTCGGCCATAGTAGAGCCATATGCCAAACAAACTAAATTCTGAACAACAGAGTGGAATCTTCTGCCACTCTAGCATGCTTGCATCGCAGAACTTGAAAGACTTGCCATTCTCGGCATGTGTATCAATAACCATCTTTGACAGAACGAAACCATATTCTAATCGCCAAAAATGCAGCAAAATGTCAAGGATCTCTTAGGCGGTGCAAGAAATAATCCTTGGTGAGAATGCACTTAGACCAGGAATAGGTCCATTGTACTGCCGATGTGTAAGATGGGTGGGTCACCCTCTTACTCTGGGAACCATTTACTTCTAAGTATGAAGGAGCCAATCTTAGCCGTGCAGGCATTGTTGATGAACAGGTTTTCACCTAATGTGGCCTTTCTAATGTTGGCGAATGCGGGACACGTGCATAGGAGGTGACTAATAGTCTCCTCTTCTTCTTCATCTTTTACATCTTCCACAGAAGTCATTGTAGGGGATGCCGAGTCTTTCCATTAAATGTTTCCTATCTAAAAATTTGTATAAAGCAAACTGTGAGTAGATATCATTGAAATTTTGAATCTATCTAGAAGGCCTATGTATGCCATTGTGTATGAAATGTAACATTATACAAATGGCCGCCGAGGCTTCTCTGGGTGTTGCGCATCTGAAACGTCAAATTTTCCATAAATGGCGCATAGCTCAGCTTGAATTGGACCAATGGCATTGATAATGTTGGCTTTCAGCAGAGCAGAGGTGGTTTATAGTTCATTGTCATAGACCTGTGACTTAAGAAAACCCCACAAGAAGAAGTCAACTCGCACGATCTCAGTGTCCAATTCACATCGCCTCCGCGTGAGATAAGCATGTTCGGGAATCACTCGTGCAAAATGTCTCTTGTGGCACTGGCTGTGTGGCACTTAGCGGCGCTCTGTTGAAACCACATGTCGTCTATATGAATATCATCCAGTTGGAGAATATAGTTATCATCAATAGCGCTCAAAGTTGATGGTGGTGGCCAACGTCGTTCTCAAAATAGTATGGACCAATGAGGCCAAAAGCAAGAAAATCAACAACAAACAGTTGCTTTCTCTGGATGCATTTCATGTAATCGTTGAAGCCCTATGTTGTTATAGATAAGAATATTCCCCGATAAACTTTAGACTGTAAAGGGCCAACCATAATTGAATTAAGGCTCTGGAAACTATGCAGTAGGTAGTCATCCGAAATTGTCCCCAAAATTGCACCCACAATGACTTTTCGCTCAGTTTCGTCGTGTTTCGTTCACTTTTGCCTCCATACGTAGAGAGCGATTTTGACATTAGCTATCGCCGCTTAATGCGATTGTAGTTGGGGCTTACGACATTATCAAATCTGTTTTCATTTTCAGTACGCCCTTCGGTTTTTAGTTAACGAATAATACAGAAACAGGGTTGACGACCTCAGATATAACATTAAGCTTAAAAGCCACGATGGATACGTCTCGATTTGGAAAAGATGCATAGAGTATAGTAGACATTCTTTCAGTCGCAGTCGTCTAGTTAGTTCCATGTATAGTCTCTACAATTGTCCATCACTTCTCTGTACGTGAAGTTATGATCGCGGCAAACCACAAACTTATGCTCGTCGAATACCTAATTTACCTCCCCGAAAGGAGCACAAGAACTGATCTAGGTCAATTCATTTAAATTCTATTGCCGCGAGCAAAAAAACCATTATCCCCCAGCTACTCGTACTAACTAGTCCCAAAGTATGTATAATATCTTTTCCCCGAAAAACAAAACCGTATCTCTTCGTTCGTGCCCAAGACAAGAGGCACAGGCCTACTATTCCTCTAAACTCACATGTAATGCGAGTGTAGTAGACCACACTCGCTCTCCCGCTCTCTTGATGATTACACTTGCTGAAAATAAAAATAAATTAATTAAAAGCAAAGAAAATCAGAAAAATTCAAATCGAAATTGTGTACACAAAATACTGTGCATTGCCAGCCGACGACGAACAAACCGCCAGTCTGCCATCGCTGTTTTTTTTTTTTGTTGAAATTCATTCTCTAAAGTTTGCTCGTGCGCTGGGATACTCTGCCTGGCTGGCTGTAGATACTTTTGAGACAGTAGACCCGTACCAACTCATACGCAAAGGGAAGAGGTTCGCGCGTCGTCGTCGTTGTACAAATCTTGAGGACGACTTTCAAATCAAATCGAAAGTAATCGCATAGAAGGGACGTTTTAAAAAAAAAAAAATCGAAAAAAAACTCAAATTCTTCGCTAAAAACACTGTGAAACAAGTGAAAGATACATTTTCTGTTGTATAGATAGCTTTCATTCGTGCTGTCGATCATATGTGATTGAAAATCGCCAAGAGACGCGCGCGCAATTAGTATTCTCGAACGGTAGTCAATTCGCGATCGATACGCATACACGATCCGTTTGAGGTCCGATCTATCTACGTTTCTCGTGTCTTCACGATCAGTTCTTCTTCTGTTTTTTTTTTATTTTTCTGTTATAAACCCTAGGTGTATAAAGAATTGAAAATAACTCTAAAACTAGACGCGAAGCAAACTTTAAAAAACAAATTCCTTTGAGAAAGAGAGACATTTTGAAGAAGATCGTCAAAAACGGTGGCATAAATTCTAGTGATCGCGTCTTCTTCGGCTGTTTTTTTTTCTCCTTACTCCCCCCACCCCACGGGATCGTTTGCCGCTTAGTAAAGACGCGTGTTTTTGTCTGTCTGTCTACATTCTAGTGCGAGAGGGAGTCGATATTAGTCTATAGAGTCTGTTTGTATCTATAGAGAGAAGATAAATTTGCTGAAATAGGAGGGAAAAGAGTGTCGTGTGTTCTATAACAAATTTTTTAAAAACAATTTCGTTTTTTTTTTCCTCGAAAACAAAACTTATGTGACACCAAATAAATTTTTTTTTATAAATAAACGTGTGATTAATAGTGAGGGGGAGAGTGTACTCGTCGTACATATGTAAAGTTTGTGTGTTTGTTTTCCTCCCCGAAAACGCCACACATGTAAACATGTCGAAGGTGAGTTTATTATTATTTGAAATTGTGTAAATTTGGTTTTGAGTAAATTGCAAATTATGCAGTTGACCTATTTTTAGATGTCTTCTTTTTGTTTCGGTTGTGTTTTGTTGCTGAAATAATTCATAATTTCTTTATAAATGGAAAATTGGTTGTCTTCATTTCGCCGGAAATACTAATTTAGTGAAGCGGGGGTGCAAAAATACTACGTACCCATCATCAGTAGCATCATCTGTGTGGCAGAAATGATGATGATCGGATCGGCTGGTCGACTATGAGTGAACAGTGGCAACGAGCAGGGGTCGCAAGGTTTCTAGCAGATGTTGCCTTCAAATATGGTCTTATTTAAATCCTAATCTTATTTAAATCCTTACTTAAATATCCTCTCCCCTTGTGTGTACTAGGGTGTTTAATCTATTAAGCCCAATCAGCGTTGTCTTTAGTTTCTAAAAATGTCGCGATGTTCTCTCCATGTTTTCCGTTGTCCAACAGGTCTTCTGTCTTTCTGGGTTAATGAGTCCCATTAGGTCTGTTCCCGCACTGACTAAAACTACGAAAAGCTACGAATTTTAACGAAATATAGCAAATTTATGTTCCCTTAATTCAAAATTTCATAGTTTTTTACAGAAGAGAGAGCTCACGGGAGAGTAAGAAATTTCCCCATGCTGCGAATTTTTGGTCCAAGAAATTTCTGTGGATAAAAATATGAGTTCTGTCAAATGGTAGTGTTGTTGTTGGCTGTCAAGATAATTTGAGGTAAATCAATACAAAAAAGTGACGTCTAAAAAGTGGGCAGCATTTTTGTTCAACCCGTTCCCGTATTTTTTGGAGATTTGTCTTTCTCTAAGAGAATTTTACCCCCACTCTTAGAAATTTGACAAGCTACGAATTTTAGTACACAAAGTGCGGGAACAGACCTATTGTCTAGCTTGATTTGCTATGCAATCGTCACCTTTTCCGATCGAATGACCAATCTATTACTACTTCCTTTGTTGTGCCAATTGCTTCCTGAGCCGTTCTCATACAAGGTGTGGGTCAGACATTTGCATTGGACTACCAAACTCTGTCTACGACAGTTTGAAGCTTTGTTGGTAACAGTCACTCTCCAAGTGCTTTATCAATATAACAATAAAGACTCAATGTTGGATGGGTGACACAGAGGCTATTTGAGATTTAGATTATAAGTTATTATGAGCCAAAGTGGGTCCATCACGATCTCTAAGAAGAGTCTAAATATTCGAGGACAAAAATCCTTAACCATCTTTCTCAAGCAGTTAACTGCCCTACAGTTAAGGGGACTACGATTAACGTAGTCTTCGTCTTGCTATTTCTATTGGCAATATCTTGATTACTTCCATCATCGGTAGAGACAATACTCCCAAGGTTTTGGATGATCTCTATTTTATCAACCGTTTGTCAGCTTGGTGTTCAAATAGGGTTACTAGAGTCCATTACAAATAAACCATTTCTCGTTGCAAAAGCTATACGCTTATCACCAATGAAAAAGAATGGACGACTGTATACAGCCGTGACGTACGCCACTTTCGACCACGAGTTCTCCAAACAATCTTCGTTTGTGCAGGACGTGAAGTTTCGATCCATGCCTTGATAATTGATATTAATTTATCGGAGATGCCTCTTTTACGTAGGGCCAGCAAGTGGTCTTCTGTATTCGACGCACTAGTCATTGATAATTCTCGGGGTGGCAATGTGGTCGAAATAGAAGAATCCAAACTGGCATGCTCAGCAATCTGGGAGTTTTCATTGATATTCTCTTATCAGTTACAGTAGGGAGATACCTCTTCAGTTTTTGCACTCCATTAGATTACTTTTCATAGAGATCTTTACTATCATTCTCTTCTTTCGCTCTTCAGCAACTTTTTTCCGGCGTCCTCAAGGTTTAAGGTGCTTATCCACTTGAGATTTGGGCCAGTGCGTCTCAAGTCACTCTCGAGAGAAATTCCGGAAATTCCGTCCGTGGACACGGGCCTGAGAGCAACTCGCAGAGAGCTGGTTTCCTACTCTCAGCTTTCAAACTTTTAAAAAGTTACTCGCAAGTGGACAGATGTTATCTTATCTTGTTGAAGCGAGCTATCATATTTGGTGGACTGGGATCTAGGGATGCTTTTGGCTAGATAGTTGTTCTTCATTCGCTCGATATGACTGAGACAACTGTTTGACTTTGTGTCTATGGCTTCAATTGCATCCCATGTTTGAAGTTATTCAGGAGGGTTACTTCTAAATAAGATTAGATTAAATGTTGTCCTAAATATCGACGATTCAGCCTGGTAAAATTAAGGCGATGAGAATGCGATGGAGTTTGTATTCACCAGTCTTTCATGGAATTATTCAATGTCACTTCAATCTGGGTACATGCAAATTACCAGGAAGGCTTAAGACGTTAACAGTATAATTAACTGTACGTGTTGTGCATGGTATAGATTTCTGCACAAAGAGAAGTGGAACACAATTTTATGGCGTTTTCGAAAGGCAGAGAAGCTTTCTCATGACAGTAAATACTCTTGGATGTTTGTCAGGCGCTCGCAAGAGGTGGGGCCGTGTGCAGTAGCCTTCCGCACTAACCACTGAGCCACGTTACCTCGAATACGAGTATATACGAGATTAAGTAAGGATATGCCTCTTAAAACACGGAGAATCACATTTTTCCAAGATGAGCTGATACTTCAGTCATCGGCCTGTCTTCCTTCAGCGACAGGGCCGTCGGAAAAGTATTCTTTATTACGAGGACTGGTTTTACAGTCTATTCTTTATACTGAGTGGAAATAGGTCCCAATCAGAAGGTGACAATTTTCGGTACCTATCCGTTAACAGTTAGAAGTAATCCGTCGGCTATTTTGGCTTGTTAATCTGATATCACTGTGACCCAGGACCCAGCACAGAGTAATTTTTCATCTGTCCAAAATTTCATTAAGAGATTTGTACATTGTTTGACCAAATATTGTTGGTGTTTCCAGAGTATTTATCACTGACTACCTGTCTGTCTAGGTGATAGACTTACTATCTATCGGGTACAAAGAGAGCCTGTGCACTGCTTCACGAATAGCCGGTACTTCTTCTTAAAATCTACTACAATGATCCGGAAGTTGGAGAGCTGCGTTAAGCAGAGGTACCTCGGTGAATATACCCAATCTTGTGCAAATGTTTTGAAACCATCTGTGTAGATTTCGATTGCGGAGTCACTTAGAATGGTATCGTTATCTAATGCAGATCTACTGGATTCTGGAATGATAGCGTTGTTGGGTGTTAAGTAGCCTGAAACTGAGCCGATTTTGGCTGCATTAGTAAGTAATGGCACGTTAGGCAGGAACCTAAATGAGAGGGATTTTGGTAGGATGCTTCGAAGGAGTATCTAACTGAATCGATGGGTTTGATAGCAGATCTACTTTTTACAAGATAGTCCCATTTCGCCATCAATTTAAGGTGCTAATTGCCACAGGCTGCAACAGGATGGATGTTACTAGAAGTAACTTCATTTGCTTCAATGCTGGAAATTCGCCCAATTTACCCTTGTATTTATTTGGCTTTTGTAATTTATACTTTATTTCATTTCTATTTCTTTTATATAACATTTTTTAAACAAAGACGAACCAAGCAAAGAAACCATCATGCCTTCCCCTATTTAATCGCACTGTCCATCGCATCGGTCAGACAATCGTGTGCTCCTCCTGTACTGATTTCGATAGGGCAATTTAAAGGCAATTTTTTTCTTTTAAACGATTCTGGTGCTACATATATTGTGCCAGTCTGTTCAGTGTACTGCTACTTATTATTTAAGAGTGGTGGAGGATGCCGATGAGGAGGAGGAGGAGGAATAAAAATTCTGCTTATGATTTGGGATGTGAGAGCGCGTTCAGATTTATTAGTATTAATGCGGAGTGTTTAAGGAAAATTGACGCAACGCGCGCATTATGCTGATGAGTGGGAGACAGACGCACGAAACACCCAGAGAGCAGTTGTTGTTTTATAATTTTTTCAGCTAATTCTCACGTTCAGAGGAATCAATGAGCCATTCAATTTAATGTTATTATTCACTTGATTATTACGAGGAAATTAATTCAAATAACATTGGACTTGATTTGCTCATTCAGAAGCTCCATCTGATTCATGAATCTAATGTCAACTGACCTTAAGATTTTCTATCGAAATCAATCAGGGGTTAAATGCAATTATTGGGAAGTGATTCGGTTTTGTTTTAATTGATCCTTGTTGGGAGAATGTTTGGATTGGAATTTTTTGAGTGTCTCTTCCTTGTTGCTTGAGATGAATTTCTTTTCAGCGAATATATTGTCTTGCCAAGATCTTTAAGTCCATTAAATGCTGTCTCAACCCTTCTGAGACCAGATATCTCTAGATCGCCATTGCTACTACTACTAGTTAATACGCTAGTCAAACATGTTCTCCCTTTTAGGAAGATTTGACACCCAAGAGATGCACGTGTCCTGAGTTAGGAACGTATAGTGTCAAGGTCTGTTTTCGAAGTCTTTCTTGGAATGGTCCTTTCTCTTTATCCCTTAGCACTCACTTACATAATTTGGGTATGATGTCCTCTTTTCTTCAATCTCTAGACTCACTACATCTCATATGGCTCTAACGAACTAATCTCCTTCGGAAGGTTGACTTAAACTGCAAAACTCCCTGCCTAGTGTAAGTCTATAGAAAGCTAAACCACTTTTAGCTGTAATAGATGAATTCGCTTGTCTTTGGGTTGGCCCAGTATACAGTGAGTCCTTCGGCTCTCCTTTGGATTCATACAGAGTGGAGAACGTACTGAAGAAGAGTTCAGCGTTAAAGAGTTTCTTCCAAGCACAGCTTCATACAAAACAGTCTGCGCATACGAGCTTTTAAGCCCACTGCAAAGGAATTAAGGATCTTAAGTGCAGGTTTTCTTAGTACTTCTCAATAGTTCTTAGAAGTTCTTAGTTCTTAGAATAGATCTTAGCTAGGCAAATGCTAGCTTATCTTAAAAGCACTGTTGTATGCTGAAAGCTAAAATCGTGAAACTCAGCTCCAGAACTTTCTTTTCCAAATTTGGTGCATTCTTTGATCCCCATAATGCTGTGTGCTGTAATTTTAGTTTCTCTATTTATTTATTTATTTATTTATTTATTTGAACATTATGTCTGGAATCTTAACCACTGCATCGAATACCTTATAGAATAGTCAAGGCTTTTAAGGTCTCTGGCAGCTTAAGATTGCTTAGCGTATTTGCCTTCTGAACTGACTATAAGATGCAACGGTGTGAGATTAGACATCACTCCTACTGCTGTCGGGCTTGTTTTCATCGGCCCAGTGATGTTCACACAGCCTAATCTATGCAGCCAACTTAACCCCTCCTTCCCTTTCAGTGCTAGAGAAGCGTGGGTGCTTACTAGTCCGACGATCGTGCTCGAGTCCCAGTAGGTTTTTTTGGGTTTAAAACCCCATTTTTGCGTCGGCACATGGTGTTAAATTTTAACTCCAAAATTCCTACAAGACTTCTTCCCCTGTGAGGAAGAGGGCAAAAATATTTCTTATTTATTAGTGTGAAGTCTTAAAGACTGCAATCAATTTGTGGGAAGTCTTGAAGACTTTTGTAAAGTCCTAAGGACTTCAATTGAATCTCAATGACTTCAATTGGAATACTAGTGACTGCAGTGTGACTTCAAAGAATGCGGTGCTGTCACAAAGATTTAATTCTAAAACACCCAATAGAGGGCTAAGGCATGCCTTCTGTCTGACAGAATAATGGATCTTCTCCAAATGATAGCAAATGTGAGTAAAGAACCAAACATTGTCGTCGGGTTCAAAATTAGCTTAACATAAACAAAATTATCAGCCTGGGATTCGATTCATCGGATCAAGTACGCTATTGCTAGACAAAAGGTTTAAAGTACGGGGTCAAACTCAAACTCTTTTAGTGACACTTTTTGGTTTGAATCATGGCAGCGGGTCACATTTTAAAACATAATGTGCTTTCCAATAGAGATTTCTGAACTTTGACACGTGATTGCGATTGTTGAGGGTATATCTGTCAAATTAACTGTAATTTGTTTAGACTGTTTTGCTAAATCAATATAGAGTCATTGACCCTCGTTAAAGTCCCAATGGCCCCCTTGGGCAGCCACCCCACCACTTGGGAACCACTGGTTTAGAAGTAGTAGTGTCATGAACTCATCAGTGTTGCAAAACAATTGCCAAACAACACTTTACCTAGCAATCTACACAATGTAGCAACAATTTGTAATTTGTTTCTTAATCGATCTTGCAAAACAGTAAATATCTCAAGTATCTGCAGATTGAAATACTTCTCATTGCACAAAATAGTGCAACAAGCGGTTTTTTTCACCAGAAATATAATTTACAAACTTCAAAATGTTGTTTACAAAAAAACAATTCAGTACATCAGCCCTTTGATTCGACTACTTCTCCACAGGTGTTTCACCTTCTCTCGAGTATCTCCACTCATTCAACAGCTAATTTACCCTATAAATTGTTTATTTAAAGGTGAATCTGAGAACTTTAAAGACTGTTCTGTTGAAAAGAATAACAATTTCATTTCTTCGCACTTAAGCAACCGCAAAATTTTGATTTCACCAGTGGATTAGGAAATCTTTTTCCTTGAACTCAACCAGCAGCAACAGCAACAAAAGAATTTGTTGAAATATGAAGTAAGTCTCGAAATTCGGACGAGAGACAACAAAAGTTATTGCTTGTAATCGTTTATTATATCGCACTTAATAAAGCGACGATTACAAATTCCGATATAAGTATTTCGATGACAGAACTCTAAGTACGGCCGTGGAATACTAATCGAAATGACCAAAAGCGGTAAATAGAATTCACGTGCGCGGATTTCATCTAAAGTCGCAGTAAAAATGGCAATAAAATGCCTAAAAAGTCAGAAAAAAGAGTCTTGTGGAAAAACCGTAGCAATTGGGTGGTGTTTTGACTTAATAATTGCAAAATTTATTGCGTTTTTAGCGGGATAGTTTGTCAAGGAAAATAAAGAAAGAAAGGAATTTGCTTTTATTTACGCGACTATATTTAACAAAATAAAATGCACTTTAATTCTACATCTGTTCGATAGAAGTTCACATCAAATATATGTGATAATGTCAAGCTTGCGAAGCTGTCATAGCTGTCATTCGTGATTGTTATTCATAAGTGATTCGCAAAACGTTTGTCTAATATTTCGTAACAAGATTCTTCTATGTGCTTTGAATTAATTAATGATTATGAATTTGTTAAGAATAAATGAACAATATTAATCGGTTTTGATGATTTTAAATTATTTTATTCCGTCACATTGTGACAGCCAAAAGTTGAATTGTTTGTGTATTGTGACATTCTTGAAATTTATTAATTGAATCTTTTGAACTTCCGATATTTATTTGCATTATTTGCATTTTTATTATTAAAAAGGATGACTGTGACAGATGGATCTTAAATTAGGGATGACTCTTTTTAACTGAGCTATCATTTTAGACAGTTCTATGACATTTGTGTTCGGTATTGTTCGATAAATCATGAGTTATACATGAAAGGAACATTTCCAAATCGTTCAAACTTATTTTGAAAATTGGGTTTCAATTCGTAGAATGAATTGCGGGATTTTTTACGTTCTCATAATCGACGAACTACCTCCTTCATGTTTCCACAACTTCTGTAGAAATTGTTGAACTGTGCATTTCGTTTTAATGCCGGAAGAGTAGCGCAGTCCTCTCAGAATACCCAGAAGACTAGACTTTGGCCAGTATGTATGCTCCCCATCGCTGCTATTCACAGCAGATCCGAACCTTGCCAGTTCGTCTGTCATCTGTGTTCAGGTAAACAGCAGAGTTTAACCTTGTTGTGTCAAATGGTGATTAGCGAGTCTCGACATTTTCTGACTGCATTTGAATCGTTTAGGGTTCTATTGATTTTAGAAAAAGGATTGTTACGTATGTATTACGATCGACTTCTAAAGCAATACATATCTCTGGGAGCCTGAATGATACCTTGTAAATAAAAAGTGGTTTTTATCATTAAGTGACTGGTATCGGTAAGTGACTGGTATCGGTAAAGTACTGCTTCCTTAGTCGACCCACAATCAGGCCCATTCCACAGCATTTGTCATGACTTTTCTCAAAACTTCTGGTAGACATTTTTCCAGTTTTGTTAGCTGATCTTTCCTAGAATCGCCAAGATATGTATTTGACTTGTTGTCCAAATACATTTTTTGACGAACTGGACAGTTCGATAGTTCATGTAGGTCATTGCAGAAGTGTCCCCCAGGAACTCGTACAATGAGTATTGAGAACCAGACCATGGTATTGAAAGTGGGTTATGTCCTTTACAACTCTCTAATCGCCACAGCCTCTGTACAATTCAATTTCAGTGGGCCGTAGTTTCCTGGTAATGACACAGATTTTAAATGGAGGTCCACTTGTCTTGTGCTTCTTTTGGGCTTTTTATTTTCCTGCTCCAAGCTGAAGCGTGTAGATAAAGTATTCACAGAGAGGTCCTTGGAAGGCCAAGTGTGATGTGATATAGTCGATGATGATCCATATTCTTTTGGAAATGTCTAAGCCAAAAAAAGGCTATATATTTGGCTTATTTGCACAACACTGCATAAATATTCCTACAGGCAGCAGATTCAGTATCGCCTAAAGACTGGCAGGTGGCGCTTTTCCAATTCACACTAGCCTTTGTATCGTCATGAGGGCCATTAGGTTTGTACTTTTTGGCAGGATAAGCCAGTATAAATCTTAGGTCTCTTGTGTACACCTGCACTATGATCTTGGGAGAAGGAATCCAGGTTTACCCCAAAATTATACTACAAAAGCAAAAGGATATGAGTATTTTTTTTATTTTTCATTGATATTTAACTTTTAGTTTTATTTCCTATTAAGCATTAGTTGTGTCAGTTTCCAAGGGAGATGTTTATGATATCTGTAAACAGTACCATTTCGGCTTTCTTCCCGCACTTTTTGGCTCCACTATCTAGGGTCCCCAGTGGCCTATCGATTAGCTTCCTAAGGGTATGTGGGAAGTTCTCCATTGTCATCGGAGCAATGTCATCGGCATTCAAAGGACCTTTGACACCACTTCATTTTAGCTACTAAAGTATTTTATTCAGAGCAGTGGTTAGACAACTTTGACAAGTACCTACCTCTGGAGGTATATCCTTCTATTTGCGTTCTGTCAAGTTCAGTCAAAACATACATATGTATATGTACCAATATCTGCTTTTTAGTTTGCTGATGTCAATAAAGGGATTTTTCCCCTTTTCATATTCTGACAAGTAGGTGCCATGGTTCAGTGCCGTGGTTGACATCTGACAAACATGCTGAAATTTTACTTTTTACCTTTTTTTCAGAAAGCTTCTCAAAACCAACTGCTCTCCGGATAAGTCATAAACTGTAGGTCTTTTCTATAAGTGCAAAGACCAGACCTATGTTTTCTATGAGCTGGATATAGACTAATGTTTACATATGTTCATTTTGACAAGTCACAAAGGAACAAGGGATCATTATATTCTGACACATTGTCAGAATAAAGTCGGCCTTGTGTTTGTACAAAATGTGGTAATATATTTCTATTTTTTGTCTTTCAATATCGAAATTGTGACATTATTTTTCATAAATTCTGACGAATATGTCAATGTCACTCGTGTAAGCTGACAGTATTTATCCCCCGTCTTGTTTGTTGAATTTCATAACATTGCTTTATCAGCTTTCCAACATGCACAGATATACTGTTTACACTTTTACAACCACACAGAACCTTATTCGGCTTTTGCTATAATTAAAATTCCATGAACACTATGGACAATCATAATTGTGTCATCTATTACCAGCAATTAAAGTCACTATTTGTAACCATAAAGTACCCACAAGTCTCAAAGACAAAGCCCAATAAAATGTTAACAAAATTTACGACCGATAAACTTGCGCAACCCTCTGTGCCCTTTCTACGACCAATTGCGGAACCATCAGCCCTACAAAACCTAAACCATAAAACCTCCCCAAATAGGGGAAACCCCTCATTACCAGATAATTTATAATTAATCAATCATTTGTTGGCATAAAGAAAAGAAATAAAAATAATGAACTTTCTGTTCTCTCCCCCAGGGCGCAACAACTGAACAAAATTAAGAAATCTCAACACGGAACTCTTCATGCGCATCCGGCGGAAGTACAACTTTGGTGAAAGAACGAATACAAAAGACCATTAGAAGCCGCACCACCGCCAAACTGTCCTCAGATACAGTAGCTTCTCCATCAAAGATGTCCGTAGGTAAGTCAATAAAAGAGAATCAAATTTCATTTATTTTTTTTTTAATCCTCCTTCTCGATCGTTTCCTTCCTTTTTTGGACTCTCTTCAATTATACAGTCGAGAGCAGCAAAGAAAAAAAATACGCGCGCGCACACACACTCGCGGTAATTGATTTGAGGAATAATTTATTACAAATGCGATTGTCCCAAAAATGGACAACAAGCCTGTCATTTGAATTCAATAGAAGTTCTGCAGCACTTTGCGCACTGAACCCATATATCAGCGGAGGTATTTCGTGTGGGCACTGGGCAGTAATAAACTAAGGCAATCGTTGAGAGCTTCCTCCTAGAACCGCTATTATGCAATTAATTAATATCCCGACCACGGTGGGTAGTTGGAGGAACAGATGCACTGCTAACGTCAATCAGCGTTCCCACTTTGGCAACTTGGTTTAGTAGAACGCACAGAGAGTAGAATGTAGTAGAATAGCGTGAAATTGTTCACTATTTTAATTACTGCGAATTATAAACAAACACCAAGTTTATTTAAAAAATCGACTTTCGGTAGTTTTAGGGTGCTTTGAAGTAGGTCAGTTTCCTATAATGAATTGCCGGCAGTTCAGAACTCGTTTAAAAGTTC
Source organism: Chalcosyrphus nemorum (assembly GCA_949716465.1). Taxonomy (NCBI): domain Eukaryota; kingdom Metazoa; phylum Arthropoda; class Insecta; order Diptera; family Syrphidae; genus Chalcosyrphus; species Chalcosyrphus nemorum. Next base: position 27,515,673 of record OX454333.1, read on the forward strand.
GGCATCTCAATGTGAGTAGGTAAACTTTTAAAGTATAAAGTGATCAGAAAATTACGGTGGAAAAAGACCAACGGTGTTAGATATAAAAATGATTCTGGCTTTATTTTGGAGCAAACTTTTTTATGGTGCGGTACGACGAATTGCCGCACACTGAAGGCAAGATGACAACCACAGACGAACTAAATTAGACAGCCAACTTCGGTTCGTTTGACACATTCGCTCCCCCAAATAAAATCCGCTAAAAAACGCATCTATATTTTGACGTTTCAGCAAAATTAAATAGGAGCATGACCTCACTCATCCAGGTGCAATTTTGGGCATCAAAATTGACAGCTGTTGGCGCAGCCATTTTGTTGATGCAGTATGTATAATTTGTTGTTGTAAATGTAATAACAACCTGCAGAAAATGTTTTGTTCAAAAGGAGCGAAAGAGATAACTCGACAAATGTATAGTTAGGTCTTGGTCACTCACAATTTCACTTTTTTTCACAAACAGGGGAATTCAGGCTCCGCCTGTTTTCGGCAACGAGGGGGCAGGGGAAGTTCGAGTTGACTGTCTAATTTAGGTAGTCTATGATGATGACTGACTTCATGATAAAATTCACTTTACGTATTTATGTGCAACTGAGCCAGAGTTTTGATAATATTTTCGCACATTTCGCCTGATATGGCAAACCTTACTGAGAGCTTTGACAGCTAAATGTCGTTGGTAATTTTGACAGCTGCTGAAACATAACAATTTGAAAAAAGTGTCATTGCTATCTGGTCGTCCTTTACAAAGGTAGTTTGTTCTTTGCCTGTTCCTGTTCTGCTTTTGTAGTCAGCCTTTCCAATTCCTTCATACAACTTTTAGACAATGGACAGTTTTTTCTAACATCAATGCAATAATCTTGAAATTGTAAGTTTTAACAAAAAGATTTGCAAAATTCTATTAATCTCTTCAAGTGGCAACGCTGTGGTCACACAAATCTGAAACCTTGACTCAAATCCTTAATTAGATTCAATAAGCCTGGAGCAGTACTACTGAGACTGACTGTCCCTCGGGCAAAAGATTACAATACAAGCGCGCTGCACAAATGCGAATCTTAGTACCCCCGCTCGATGGTGGTATGCAAGACATTAATTGGTGCAGTTCCCATATCCGTGATGTGATGGTACATACTCGTGTTGTTGAGAAGAACAAATTGATGGATGACCCCAGTTGGCAGTAGTTCTGTACTGAGATTGAAGACATTCCATATGTAATGCGTTGGGTGCTGCGATTATGATTCCATTATTGTGCTGTGGGTTTTCATGGGAAATGAGTATATTCTGGTGGCGTTTTGTTGTACATTTGTCCATGTTGTAGACGCCTACTTTTGTTCTTTTTCCCTTCGACCAGTAGACATTGGAGAGATAGGGAAGAAAAAGAGGGTCGAATCTACTAATAGATCCCTTAAATGTACGAAAATTGTTTAGGGAACGTTTTTTTTTTTTTTTTTAAATGACTTGTCGTACAGTGAGTAAAAGGTTCTGGGAAAATGACCAATGACTGAGAATCCCGTGGTTGTGATTTATGATTGTTTTGAGAAAAAAGGAAGCACTTTCTGAGTGTTTGACTGTTTTGAGGTTTAATTTGGCATAGGTCGCTTGAATGATGCTGGTCTCAGTTGCAGGGGGGGCGTTAATGGTGAGCCCTTCAAATGTGTAAGGTATTAATTGGTTACAAGGGAATCAATTAAATGTGCATTATTCATGCTACTTATGTTGTTTTGGTGTGCATAATGTGGTTTATCGGGTTCGGAAATATGAAATGACTGTTTGCACTTGCGGCTTTGTAACAGTTGAGATCTTACAGATCAGTGAATAGGTTAGACGCCATCCTTCTGACTACTGACTTATGCATTGCTGTGTTGCTCATGTTCATCCATGTATGTACATATGTATGTACGTCAGACTAAACCCTCGCGTACACCGAATTTCTAAGAAAAGCCGGCTCGCGTACGGAGAATTTTCGTAATGTTTCACAGAAGAGAGCGCTCACGAGGGAGTAAGAAATTGCAAAAACTTTCAAACTGTCATTGCATTTTTAGCTTTTCCTTGTTCCATTATTTCTTCGTAATTATAGTTCTCCTAAGAATTTGAGTCTCACTTTTAAAAAATTGATAATATACGAATTTTAATGAGTGGTTCTAATGAAACACAATTTTTCTAGCTCTAGAGAGAGAGAGTAGAACTAAATGACAGCGTTCCAAGCACTTCGCTAATCTAGCTGCACCGGGATGGCAGATTTGTCGCTAACGAATCACTCGGTCTTTAGGACAAAATCAATAAAATTAAAATTGATTTAAAAAGTACAATTTATTTTCGAGAATCTATTACAATTTTCTCAAGTCTTGTTCTCGCTTCTACAACTAGCTGTCAAAGTTTCTTACCGAACTCATCCTAGGCTACTGTCAGCCTGATTTTATAGCGACCCCTTTTTTCAAATGAATTTATTTTGTCTATTTAAAAAAAACTAGCAAGTTATGACACTTTCGCAGTTGTTGACAGTTTCGTGATGTTTCTCATCGTATTCGTGTATCGTATCTTTAAAAGGATTTCTCTACAAGAAGACTCCACATTAGAGATATTTGAAAGGCCGAATGAAACAAATTGTCCTTTCTAAGCACTATTTGGGGTTCTTTCTGACGTTTTGCTCTAAATACCTCGGTGGTACTTTCGCTTTTGCCAGTCAGTTTGAACAAACTGCTTGCAGTAGGATGGCACCACTTACATAACTATCGACTTGCTCACTGGTGCTAGTAAACTTCCAATGGGGTGCCTGAGTCAGGTTTGGAAGGGCTTTAGTCTTGCCAGTGACACTACTACTGAAGAGGCTCCCTTGCTTTCGTACTTTGAAGTTGAATTTCTGATCCAGCAGTCTAACCAAGTTCTTGATGTGTTAAAGAACTCGAAAGTTTGTTCAGCTACCTTTATGGTAAGACGTTTTTTATTTGTCTTGCTATTTATGGTCTGACAGTTCCAAGACTGCTGCTCTCAGCTATTCCAAGAAAGTGAGGATTTCTGATGACCCGAATAGATTTTATAGACACTCCTTTTGCGTCCAGGGTGATCGCAATATCATCAGTGTAGTCGATGTGATCAACCTTGACATTCGGCTAAACGACAATTCTTGCGATAGTTAGGTCTTTTCGCAAACATTTTCTGTAAAGTGAGTGGATACAGATAAAATTGAATTGATAAAATTGATTGAATAGACTAATTCCATTTCTCTTCAATACTACGCTCTACAGCAGCAACAGCTTTTTCGGTACATACTATATGACGCGGCGCCTATCACTTAAACTCTATTCACAACTCAGCGATCTGGGAATGAGCGAACTGCGAAGCAGCTCATTTAAAGCCATGCAGTTCACAAATTTTCTAAGATTTATGCAAAAGAAGTTGAATTTCGTAATGTTTTTACAAAGAAATTAATAATTACACGAAAAAGCGAACTGTCAAATCTCTTATTCACATTCCACAAATGTGGAACGCAATTCACGGGAGTATAACTTCACATTTTTTATTTCTTTGGTAAATGACCAGTGAAATTCGCAAACAAAAAAAAGTTGCTGGGAATGAAATGTCAAAAATACGAATAGATCGCTGAGAGTGTGCGTAGTGCAAAAATGCTGACAGAAAAGGTCTGTTCCCGTACTTTCTGCACTAAAATCCGTAGCATGCAAAATTTCTAAGAGTGGGGGTAAAATTCTCTCAGAGAAATACAAATCTCCAAGAAAATAAAAAAGCTGTCCACTTTTTAGACGTCACTTTTTCGTACTGATTTACCTCAAATTATCTTGACAGCCAACAACAACACTACCATTTGACAGAACTCATATTTTTATCCACAGAAATTTCTTGGACCAAAAATTCGCAGCATGGGGAAATTTCTTACTCTCCCGTGAGCTCTCTCTTCTGTGAAAAACTATGAAACTTTGACGTACGAGAACAGTAATTCGCTATTTTTTGTCGGATTTCGTAGACTTAGTCAGTACGGGAACTGACCTAAAGCTTCACGAACTGAGCCACGATTTTCAAAATTGTCAGCTGTCAAATTGGGTGCCGCTGGAAAAAGTGTTGCCAATTCGAAAAACAAACAGCACGAATGATAGCTACACTCAGCGATGCCAGATGTTGGGAATTTTCCCCATTTTGGGGAATTTATCATTGGATGGGGAATATGGGGAAAATGGGTCTGAAAATGGGGAAAAAAGCAAAATATGACTGAACATTAATATTTTATATTTTACTTAGTCCAAAAGATGGTACACTCATCTTATACGGTTTCAAATGTATAACCACCGAAAATCAGGTATAAATTTAGCATATTCACCACGTTCTTCAAACTGTATTGAAAATCCATTACAGATTTTCATTATTAGGTTTCTGTCCCTTAAAGAAGTGAGCAGAAGTGTTTAGTGAGAACCGTTTTATGTAGAAAACTGAAACCTTTAGTAAGTGCATTGGGAATGTTACAATTATGGTTCTTCAGTTGTTCTTCGACATAAGAACAGCAACACATTTCGTACAAAAATAATGACATTTTACATTAGATACTGACATTTACTGACATAAAGACTGACAGATATGTTAGTTGTGCAAGCCCTGCATTGAACCCAAATCAGTTGATTTCGGGAATTCGTAACGAAAATTAAATATTTTTTACATGAAATTAAAATGGGGAAAATGTGGGGAAAAACCGACTACGAAATGGGGATTTTTTTTTTAAATTTCCCCAAAAATGGGGAATTAGACACATAAAAATCTGGCATCACTGGCTACACTTTAAATGCTTCTGTACTTATACGTTCGACTTTATATACATATGTACATACCTACATAGCACCACCATAAATCAATTCGCCTATGCAGGTCTTTAGCTCCTCTTTGATATTTAAAAATCATATCCAGGATCTGTAATAAAATTCCTTTACGTAAGTCATTACTAAAATTACATTAGTATGCCACATGCACTACTTTCTGTTGATGCTACTCATCATTATATTAAAAACATGTAATTTTTCCCCATTAAAATACCAATTCAGGTGTCCATAACGTTTCATAGCTTTACATCACGTATACTCTTGTCTCGCAAGGATAAAACATTTAATTTGACCGAAAGGTTATTATCCTCGAAAATAAAATCGATAAATATTTTTTACTTTTTAGTGAAAATTAATTTCGTATTCAAGAACTTGTGTTCAGTCCTTTCCTTTTCCTCATTATTGTTCAACTTATATGGGTAGTGAAACCCATTTAAAAAAAAAAAGTTGAATGTACAAGCATAACTTAATGTCTAGTCAATTTTATTACATACTTGGATGTGTATGAACGTAAGTAATAAATGAAATAAATTTTATTGGTTATGTGCAATTATATTTTAGATTAATGACATTTTTACCATTTGCCAAGGACACTTTATGTCGTTGCATACGATTTGGCAGTAAAGATTTTACTTTTAAGTACCTCCGGGTTGCATGTAGAGCCATTCCATTCTCGGGGTACATGTTGCTATCTAAGGAGTGTGATACGCAGTTTTTTTTTTGTACTTACATACGTCAAGGGCTGGCGCGTCTTGGAGAGTTTCTGCTGGCTTTCATCCTCATTCAGCTGCTTTACTATCCTTCTGGCATCTGCAAAGCTTGGTCTTTGTACTGGAGGTTCGATCTTATTGGTCATCTCGAAACTGTGACTGTGATTCGAAGATCCCCTAAGCTCGATGTGGTTAATGATGAATGTTCTTTAGAGCAGACTTTCGCTTGCTCTTGTCGGCGTTCGATCTTCGAATATAATCCTCTGCATGTTCTAGTAGCTAGAAAGATTTATAAAAGATAGTGTCTTCTGTGCTTACCCCTACTTTGTGCACTAACTGCCACAACATACTGAAGAAGCCAAATGAGCTTGAAGAAGCTGTTTTCAAGTTGGACAAAGCAGTTTTGCTGGTATCCCGAATTGGGCCATCGTCTGGTAGAACCCAAGATGGTGATTACAACTTCTTAAAATGTTGCTTAAACACATCACTGCTTTTCGGTGACCAAGTTGGTTTCTCTAATTCGAAGATCCTGCGTTCCAGATTTGAAGTCAGCTGTTTTGCTTTTCGATAAATATTTCAGATTTCCCTGTTCTCGGAAGACTCCTTGATATGATTGAATTCGCTTCTTTTTCATTCTTCTGATCCGGATCTCCTCCTCCGCTGCTTTTGTCTTGGGCTGTGGTGCCTTCTTGTGTGCATTCTGTGTTATCCATTTTCTTTGAAAGCACTCATCATGATGCGAAGTGCTCTTTTTTGTTAGCAGTTGATAGCCAAAGCTACTTGGTCCGCTTGTTGTTGGACTTACATATACCCTGTATCCCCTTGTCGGTATTTTAGCCTCTACTATGCCTTTGTGCCTTCCTCACAGTGTGTTGCACCAACTGATGTGCCTCCCCATTCACTGTTCATCACCCGGTTCTATCCCTCGAACTTTCTATGATAATATCTGCCCTGTACTGTGTGAAGGCATAGTTTGCAGATTTTGTACATTCCAGATGCAAGCAGGTAGATCATAGGCCGTGGACAAAATTTCGCTGAACTTGAAAGGCTCATTTCAGGCCAACAGTAGGGAGGGATTCCCTTGATAATGGCCTCTTCGCAACGTAGTAATTAGTCTCTCTGATAGCGCGACAGTTCACATTTCATCCGCCCCCCTTCAACAGTACCTTATCGCTTGTACACTAGAACATAAAAGTCATGTAACAAATAATCATCGTAGAACGTGTGCATTACCTAAAAAAAGAAAGAAAAAAACAACCGATAAGCTTCATGAACGACAGCATTACAATTTTTAATTACGAGCCCAAAATCGGAACAAGGTACTCACCACAACTGCAAGTACGGAAACAAATTTTCCACTTTACGAACAGAAAGCCAAAGCAATACAAAGTAATTTATCAAATTTCCGAATTTGGAAAATCAACGACGCGTGCCAAGCCAGGGGAACCAACCAAGACCCAACCCAACCTATATGCCACCTTATTTCTGTCCCCTAATCAAGGAATTCAAATGCGATCGTACCCTACTGTATGGCGAGTCTTAAAAAACAAACGAAGGACTCAACTCAAGCGTACATCTGTTGAACAGATTTCAAAAAAAGGAACTCAGCGAAAGAGGGCTTCTTTATTTTTTTATGTATTTTTTCTTAATTTAAGAAAATGAACAGAACTCCGCTCCGATGCAAATGTACACCACATGCAGCAGCAGCAGCAGGAGCGGAGCACTCCAAACCACGTTCGAGGGATGTTAGGGATAAGAATTAAAAATAAACTACACAAACCATAGGTCCCCGAAGGAATAATAAACTATTCTCGCAACCACAGGTTGACGGATGCCCCGTGATCCTGAAAAGAAAAAAAATTCTCCTCCTTATTTCCCCTGCTTACTAGACTTACTCGTAAGTGTCGGATTAAATTTCAAATCTCGTCGATAGATGGATGTCCCGCATGATGATGATGATGATCACAAAATGAAAAAAAAAAAAAGATTTATTTCCAGAATCATGGGCACACTTGTGTTAATATGCGCGCGATGTGTTTAGGGATTTGTGTTCATCCGTGGAAGGACAACACAGGATACAGGTCAGAATTTATTGCGATTTAGGTACCTCCGTTAGAATGCATATTGTTTGTGCTGCTCTATGGATCCTTTTTTGATGCAGCGCGGATATGATTGTAAAAACACGTATCAAATTTATTGTCGTCCTTTTTTTCTGTTGATACAGCCTACTGGGTAAACATGTTAGATAAGGATTTAACTTCCTACTGGAAGGAGGAGGAGGAGAAGGAAAAAACACGCAGGTATATCATCTATCAAAGGTGAGAAGTTCCCAATTAGGGTTGCGAGGTGAGGAAGTCCTTTATCCTTGGCACATGTGTGTGTTGATGATGACATTGATGGAATTTTGTTTTATGATTATAGGCTTAGGGTAGGAAGTCATTGTTGTAAAACGATAATGGTAATCCCATTCCATTTTAGGGTCCTTTAAAGTGATGATAATATTTAGGAAAACAAATTGCAAAATTTTCCAAGTGACTCGCTTGTTGTTACGTCGAATTTGTGAAGCAAGGATTCATGCTAGAGCAAAATAAGTTACCCGAAACCTACCTTTTCTGCTGAGAGCCAACCGGATTTCTTTTAAATGTATGGAAGCATTCCATTTGTTAGTCAGGCTGCAACTGGGTGCAACATTCCCTACACAATGATGCTCATGTATAATGCAAGTCTTAACCTATAATATAGACAGGCATAAAACTAATTATGGTGCAGAAATATCCTCCGCTGAGCTTTGTCTTACAATTTAATAGGTGATCTATCCAGATCCTGGTATGACATAAGACCAACTCAAGTCCCAGAGAGTTCAGTTTTGTGACAAAATTTAGAGAGTTCTTACATTGCTCGAAAGCATTCAGAAGCTAATGTCAAAATCCTTCGTTCAGTTTTCGGAAGTGGATTCGGATTCAGAAGTGAGCAAAAGTGGCTGAAAACTGAACCATTCGAAGCCAAAAATAATTATGTTCGCACAATACGGATCGCACGGTTTCGGAAGAAGTCGTACGAACCAATTCTCCTATTGTAGTTCCAGCCTTAAGTAAAAGCCAATTGACGCGTTATGGGGCAATCCGAAATGTCACCTAAGACGTTTCGAACGCTTTTGATCGTAGATATCGTAAACTCGACTTCAGCGCCCTAATAGAGCTACTCTCTACTTTGTGGCACGTTTGACAGTTGAAAGTCCTCTTGATATTCCATTATTCTTTGACCTGTTCGATTTCAAGCAACAGGGTTAGTCTTTGGGAAAGTCGCACTTATGACAGAAGTTATCGATCGAAAAGTCGGTAAAAATCCCATTAACACACGTGCTCGCGAACGCGACATTGTGAATTGGGCATAATTCTCTACGGGCATCTTAAGTGTCACTATAAACAACTTTATAGTCATATGGTCTTTTTAACGTAGTCGTGAATCGTGGTATGGAGTTGCTGTTATTCGAGCACTAATGTAGTTTGGTTCGTCGCTGAATCCTCAGAAAGTCACGCTTAATTTTTTTCCTTGATCGACTGACAATTCTTTTACCACCATACTTTTACAACATACTAATGAGACATTAAGCTACGTGAGAGATAATTCTTTAATTCTTGGCTCAATGTGCGATCACCAAGTCAGTCTTAGCGCCTTCTTGTATCTTTAGATCTTCGAATGGCAGCAGTATATTCCTCTATAGACGTTATAGAAAGATATTTGACGTCTAGAAAACTGTGACTGATGACAAAATGCTCAATTCGGTTGGAGCTTGATTGGCTCACAGTTTACACACAGATGTCATGATTAATGTCAGATTCTGTGCGCGCATAGTGCCACCTGTTAAAAAGTGATTCGCGTTGCAAAAATCTTTTGCCAGTTTTATTGCTATTTTACTGTGGAGGTTAATAGTATTTCAACTAAAACGAATGAGGTTGTTTACTCTGTGTGTCTTTCAATTCCAAAAACCAATCCTTGTCTGGCTACAAGGGCCGAAAGATATCAAAGTGTTGTCGATCCTCATTCGAAATATTGTGTCAGTATTACAAATTTTTGGTAATCAGGTTACCTAGTCTAGAATTATGACTCTAGACAAGCCGTCGAGTTGCCGGGTTACAACCGCAACGGGGGAGAGCAGGCAATACATTAGAACTTGATTGTTGCGCTACTACCTCAGTCTATGCTTTTGGCAGTCAGTAGTTTTCCAGTTCACCGCCATCCAAGTCTTAAATCTCGATGTAAATCACTGAATACAGAGCCTAAAGCTACAATATACCACGTTGATACTCTGACGTCAAATTGACGTGAGGATTGGTCGCAAAGTTGACTTAATGTCAACGCATTTAGTGACAGCATTGACACGTTGACTGTTGACGTAGCGCTGATGAATTTTCTCGTGACGTCTGAGAGTGAACGCGTTGACGATTTTGCTTAACCGTGTAAATATAGTTCTATTCACTGCCTGGCTACTTTTTCGTCTAAGAATTAACTGATGATTCTACATGAGTAGTTCCAAACGACTAGAGTTTCATAGAGCCCCTTTGCCGTCGAATACTGATGGTTTGCTTATGATCTCGTCCTCTTTTCCCCAAGAAAAAAGAATGGAGTCGTCGTGGGGTCGTAATTGCTTCCAGCTAAAGCCTTTCTTCATCAGTTTTCTATTTATTAGAGCGAAGCGACTAAATTGCGTTTTATTCAATCACGGAAATGTCTGTCCATTCTAGAATCCACGCTCCTAGCCCTTGCCTCGCATCTCCTTCGATCCTCAGGTGGAAATCTATTCCTAGAACATTAACAATTGCTTCTTCGAACTCATCGAGCTCCTAGTCTTACTCATTCACGCGCATTCCTCGACTGCTAGTCACTGCTGGCCCACGCGCAAACACCATTTAACGGTCAAATTAAGTTGAATAATTTTCACGCGGCGCGGCACCATTCTCCATTCTAGTAAGTTAACGTACTAAAAGATAAACAAATTACTTTTCGAAATTCTTCTTCCATATGGCTGGTGGTGGTAGTTTGCGTTCCACTAAGACGCATCCAGCCGCGTAAAGATCTTTACGCACGACTACAAGAATTTCAAATAAACAGGACGTTTCACATGATCAACGAGAGTAAGAGAGAGAACGATCGGTTGTTGCAATGATCGTTGAGCCCTTTTTTTCTTACCCCTTTCAGGCCGCAAACGGCAGGCGCAATTAAGATGCACCGGAGCACAATTCCAATTTGAAGTCATGGACATTATTGTTTTTGAGCGCTGACAGCGTACATGCAACGCGCTAGGGTTGTTTGCGTCCGTCGTTGTCGTCATTCGTTCCGCACTTGTGCCCTAGACACTGGTTATTATGATACTCCCTCCACATAGGGGCTAGCTACTGCACTGTACACTATCTCTCTCCCTTTTGCAGGGAGTCCTATAAAAATCTATTATTGAAACAGAAAACAGGAAGAGGTCGTATTGAATTTGTGATTATGACGACGTTGACGATGTTGATGGCCATGATGATGATGGAATATTGAATTGGAAGAATGCGCACACGAAAATTGTTGTTGGGGGGAGCTACTGTTATTGCATTGGCCTCATCGGCTGTTTACTGGAAAACATCGGACGAAAGATTGAAAATTTCGGAAATGAACTTTAGCTGTAAGTAGCTACCTTCGAAATGATTTGCTCGAAAAGAAAACGATCCCGGAAATAAGGCGACAGTGTTGGGCGCGAACATGTTATGTTTAAATTATTGTATTCCCTTGCGTGCCCTAAGTTTTATTGCGCGGATATTCGAGGGGAATTTCAAAGATGAAGTTTCCATGTGTGGTCCTCGGTGTAAAGTAAACAAAAGACTTGCATGGAAATGTGGGTGCATTGATCGAGCCAGGTATTGAAATGATCAGTCTAATTGGAGTGTTTTCTTGGAGAATACTAGGGTAGTTGTTGTATAGCCCGCATGTGGGGTGTCATGTATCCTTGAGATATAGTTGGCAGGATTGTAAACAATAAATAGGTTGTTCTCAGCATCTAAATCGGTGGTAGGCAAGCATGCTTAAGGCTCAACCGTAATGGACTTAGATGAACTTACGCCATCGTAATGGAATGTCACAGAAATAGTATTGCATAGCCACAAGGTAAATATGCTCAGTTTCGTCGAGTTACGTTAGCTTCTGTGGCCTTACGGAAATTTGACAGCTCACAGAAACAAAAAGGAAAAAACGGCATTCAATGAAATGACTATTTATCTCATTAATCTTAAGACGGCATAGTTCTAGTTTATTTAGCTTATTTTTATCTTTACTTTTCCTTGAAGTGTATGCTTTTCATTCGGTCTTGACATAGGGTGAATTCCACTGAAGTCCATTATGGTTGAGCCTTTAGTCTTAAGGTTTTTGAAAAAGCAGACTTATTAAGCGTGCAATTTTGGATTCTAACTAGTAGATTCGTTTTACATATGTAGTTGCCGACCCGTTAGCGAACTTTAGTGAACATTTTGTACAGGTTCTTGACTACTCCATTGACCAGTTTCATTTGCGTAACGTTGATGAACTAACATGGCGACTGTGTTGGGTAATTAACCAGGAATTCAAGCAAAAACTGTGAATTATAAGTGAATGAAAAATGTACATGCAATTTCCATCAGTTATTTGGACAGCAAACGCGGAATCTAATATTTCAATTCCTCCTTTCCAGCACTATATTTTCTATACCCAAAAACTAGATACATACATAAGTCACAAATTTTAAGACATTTATTTCTTTATTTTATTTATAATGTACATATGTATGTAAATATTTTGTAGGAAATTTTAGCCCATGTGATGGAGCATACTTTTTAAAAGAAGTAAAGTTCACCTTTTTCACCAAGTAAATGTAAAATTTGAATTCAAAAACAACACAATTTTACAAATGATTTCAACACACAACATATAAAATAACAAATTAAATGTTCGTAAGTCATCCCCTGTTAGCTTTGCTTCTTGTCGCATTTTTTACCTCTGCTACCTTAAATGTATACCTTACTACTCCAAATTGAAAAAGTGGCCAACCTTCATACATTGTGGCAACCACTTTATAAGTTCCAGAAGGAACGTTAAAGTGTATAAAAGAGAAATCCAAATATAAACCACGAAGGTACACATGTCCCTTTGAAGAAAAAATATAAGTAAAATTTAATAAAAGCCAAAATGTATTCGTTAATTTATATTACATACCCTATGTGGACATTTGTGAAAATAGTTTGAGAACTTATCTATAATACTTAAGGTTGTCCGTATATATGGGTTCCCAGAATTAACATTTTCGAATAATTTACAAAAATTTAATGATATATTGAACAAAAATGGCCGAAATTGATTTGTGTATTTGAAAAGCTGTAAATTGAGCTAAAAATATTTTTCTTTTTATTTGAATATAAAGTAAAGTAATACTTACCGTTATATTGCGGAGATCTTGCACAAGATCACCTTCCAAATTGAGAACACTACGCTGCCAGTTAATTGGTTTCAATTGACAAGTTACATTGGTCACATACTCCGGACTGAAATCATAATGAACAGATGTAGCCTTTGCATAAGTTTCTGGCAGGAGCTAAAAATTGTTAAATATTTTAACTTGTTTTATCCTACAGATGTTTAACGTTACGTTCAATATTTTTTGAGAATTTACAAGATCGGTGAGAACCAATATTAAAAGGTAATTTATAAATGTGTTCATTATGTTTAGGGTCTAATTTTGCTGAACCTATAAACAATACTACGCGATGTAATGTGATTGTCCATGGCTTAATCGCGTAAGAACCATCCAACCATAACAATTCCGAATTAAGTGGTTTAATTATGAATACAAATATGTATTAATTGCAAATTTATGATATGTACTCAAAGTGATGGAAAGATTTTATCAGTAGCTGTCATTTGAAGCTATATTCACAACACACCCTGCTGATAAATGTGGTGCCGAGCCTACCTGTCATTTCCTTGGGCTCACTCACTATTGGATTTTTTTCAGACACAACTCAAGCAGCAAATAATAAGTCGATCCCGAAGAATGAAAACAGCCGATAAAATGAAGCTAACTAAAAAGTTTCGATTCGTTAAGTTTACACTTTCGAAAGAGCGAAACCATTTGTTCTACACGGTGACATTTGAGTCATGATACTTTTCAAATGACAAAAGTGCGAAGAAGACAAAAAATAAGATAGCAAAACAGCAACTCCCTGATTTGTGGGTTGGAATTTCGCTGACTCTTCATCTTCTCCTTGTTAATTATTTTTCTATTTCGCTTCATTTTTATCGTTTTTCATCCCAAGCGGTTTTAAAATATTTACGGAAGTAATTAGTTGGTTAAAACGTTTGCATAGAAGAGCTCTGAACACTTCACAGACGAAAGAACTGTCAAATAAGAATCAAGGAAAAGAGTCAACGTGTAAAAGCGCGAGCCTCACAGAATGAAAGTTATAATAGAAAACAGAAAAGAGTCAACGTGTAGAACCAGTCTTTGTGAAAGTTCAAATAAATTTCTTTTCTGTCAAACCTTAATTTTCTCACTCGTTTGATAGTTCTCGTGTTGATAAAGGGCACCATGATGGAAAGGCAAGTGACAAGGCTTGAAGTTAAGCAGACTATAGATGTACCAGCAGGGGGTGCTGGTGAACTTAGCTTCAAATGACAGCTACTGATAAAATCAACAACGGGTCTGTACATTTCATAAATTTGCAATTAATACATATTTTTATTCATAATTAAACCATTTAATTTGAAAATGTTATGGTTGGATAGTTCCAAAGCGATTAAGTCGTGGACAATCACATTACATCGCGTAGTATTGTTTATAGGTTCAGCAAAATTAGACCCTAAACATAATGAACACATTTATAAATTACCTTTTAATCCTGGTTCTCACCGATCTTGTAAATTCTCAAAAAATATTGAACGTAACGTTAAACATCTGTTGCATAAAACAAGTTATAATATTTAACAATTTTTAGATCCTGCCAGAAACTTATGCAAAGGCTACATCCGTTCATTATGATTTCAGTCCGGAGTATGTGACAAATGTAACTGGTCAATTAAAACCAATTAACTGGCAGCGTAGTGTTCTCAATTTGGAAGGTGACCTTGTGCAAGATCTTCGTAATATAACGGTAAGTAGTACTTGCATTCTATATTCAACTAAAAAAGAAAAATATTCTTCTTAGGTCAATTTGCAACTATTCAAATATACAAATCAATTTCGGCCATTTTTGCTCAATATAACATTTAATTTTTGTAAATTATTTGAAAATGTTCGTACTGGGAATCCATATTTACAGACAGTCTTAAATATCGTAGATAAGTTTTCAAATTACTTTCACAAATGTCCACATAGGGTATGTAATATAAATTAACAAATACATTTTAGTTTTTATTAAATTTTACTTTTTTTTTTCTTCAAAAGGGACATGTGTACCTTCGTGGTGCATATTTGGATTTCTGTTTAATACACTTTAGAATTCCTACTGGAACTTTTAAATTGGTTGCAAAATTCTATGAAGGTTGGCCACTTGATCAATTTGGAGTTCTCTCGTATCCATTCAAAGTAGCAGAGTTAAAAAATTCGACAAGAAGCATAGTCAACAGAGGATGACTTATGAACATTTGTAAATTTATGTGTTGTTTGTTGAAATCACTTTTTATGTTGTAAAATGTTTCTTTTTGAATTCAAATTTTTAACCTTGATTCAGTGATTGAGAAAATAAAAAATAATGTCTACAGTTTGTGACATATGTGTGTTTTGGTCATCGAAAATACTTTTATGGAAGAAGGAATTCAAGAGCAGGAAAAACCTGGTAAAGTTTTTGGCTCTCTCTGGTCAAAGATCTCCTAGCTTTGTTCAGTGAACAGCAGAACTTTGTGAAAACAGTCAGAACAGATCAGAACAGAAAATTACAACCTTCTGTTTAATGAGTCAGAACGTTTCCCAAAGCATTCTTCTTATTAGCAGTCAAACAATTTTCGTTTATGACAGTTCTCACGAATATTTTTTACCCCAAAAGCAAACGCAGAAAATCATGTGATGAACTGTGCAGCACAGGACCATTGAACAAAAAGGAGAACACTTTTGGACGATATTTGTTCTCATTGAATACAAAAATCTGTAATTTGCTGTGCTGGTATGTGCAGTATACTGAACATAGCTATACTTTTCTTTCTACCAAAAATGATTACAGTGAGAGTGTGCTTATCCGAACTGTCACTTTTAGGTTTGTTTGTGTTTATTATTGAACGAAAGTTAAAGTAAGGTTCGTTTGCGTACTTTTTGCGCTAAAATTCTCAGACTATCAAGTTTTGAAGAGTGGGGGTAAAATTCTCTCAGAGAAAGCAAAAATTGAAAAAGTAGAAAATACACTGGTTTGACAACTTTTTCAGTTTTCATAAACCAGCCAACAGAAATTTCTTGCACTAAAACTCGTAGCATGGGGAAATTTCTTACTCTCTCGTGAGCGCTCTCTTCTGCAAAAAACTACGAAAATTCTCCGTACGCTAACGTAAAAATTCGTTAATTTTCGTAAAAATTCGCTGTTTTAGGAGGGTACTCGAACGGACCTAATGCTTTACGCATATGCTAAAGAGCTGTCGGAAATGACAGCGTGACTTGAAGTTATTCCTATCGGAAGATCTTTTAGTCAGAAAATGTAGTAAATGTTGGAATATTTTTTTCCAAACTCTGCCTCTGTCAATTATCAAAGGATACATTGCTTTTCCCCGTAAAGGACCCCAAAAACGAAGCTTTTTGTATCGTCCATATAGACTTTTCTAAAAATACAATTCTCATGTCGAAAACGGCAGTGTTTAAAAAATCATATTTCTGGATATCCATCAACCTGTACACCCCTATGATCAAACACTTCAAAATACCAAACATCATTTGCAACATACAACAAGTATGATCGCACCCCCAGATGCATAGTAATTTAAAACTTGCCGCCATCACACTCGCTGCATGATTCCTACATGTGTGCCTGTTGGAAAAGGGAAAGAAAATTCTAATAGATTTTCCACACACACACACACTCACACCGAAGCGTAGGTATTGTGGGTGCACAATATGGGATAATTACGGTCAACCGGGTGGCAACAAGAGGGGGTTCGGCGAGCCGCCACTGTGCACATTTCAATGATTTTCTTTTGTTTTTGGTTTGGTCGGTGGTGCTGCTTGGTGCATGCAGCACAGTAGATACAACAAACGCTAGAGCATAAATCCCAAAGTGGTATGCGTAGAGTATCTGTGGGATATATTGTTTTTGTTTTCTTTACTTTGGAACTTCTAAGGGTACATGGCAATGTGCCCCGTCTTCGTTCGTTTAGTGCATTTGGTGCGTTTTGATTCGAATGACGTCGGCGTTGTAGTCAACTATCTCTTCAAAAGTGACAAATTGTTTTTGACTTTTTATTTTTGTTTTTAGTTTTTCGTTTTGAATTTATGTTTCGTTAGTACGCTTTTGGCGCAACGATAGTGAAAGTGAATTGGAATTTGTTTGTTTAAAACGGAATTGTGCATGGGATATGTTTTAGTGTTGTTTTGTTTGATTTGAAATTGATAAACATGAGTTTTGTGCAAATTATTCAAAGATAAATATACACACGAGTGTTTGAATAAAGTTTTTGAAAAAAAAATAACGTTGCTCAGTGAAAAAGAGAAATAAAAGGATATTGCAATGTTTGTTACCGTGGATAATACCAGTTCTTTTATATCAGGTAATTTGGTCCTTTATTTGAAAATAAAAGAAGGATTTGTGCGAAACTTTGGAAAGCCTTTGAACAGTCAGGAGCTTATGTGGAATTCGGCAAAAAAGATTTGCTATCTTTGGTAGTGAACTCTTGGAGGATAATCAGCGTATGAGTTTTCTTCAAAAATCTCCACTTTAATTTGGAACATAGCCTATTCCTTAGTCTTGAGACTCTAGACTAGCATTTTGTACAAACTTCCTACTTAAGTGAATACGTTTTCAAACTCAAGGATCTTAAGTACCACTATAATGTCAGTGATAGTTCTATACCAACTCTATGATTTCCCCCTTTTTAATATCACAACATTGAGCTGTTGTCGGATAAGGCCGAAACATTAACCTTCTTACTTATGTCCTGTATCCCCTTGTGGGTCCTAGGGCCTCTACAACGCCTACGTGCCATCGTGCGCGATTTCTGGAAAATAACAGTTCCCCACTTGTCGTTTGTTCTCCCGATCTCTTCCATACACTCCCCATGCTTGCTATTTATCCAGGCATCTATACATATCTGTGTCCATATCTTTTCTTTCTTTTCTTTCTCAAAGTTATACCATGTCTCTTCTCAGACAAGTAAGCTTAGTGGCTTTAGTTGGTACTGCTTTTTAACTACATGCTGCAGTACTCATCACTGCTCAGAGAACAACAAGTATCCCCACGGTTGCCTTAAGAGTGTGCATGATTCGTCTGCTGCCGATAAGCACTCATCTGTACGTCCTTTGAAAGTTGTAAGACCATGCTTATTAGCCAGACCATATCGATAGCTTCATTATAGTCAAATCTTCGAATCTTTTTCAGGATATTGCGATCACTGTTCACAGTTATGTATGTCATTGGTAAAAATTGATGAGTCGAACTGGTATTTTTGAACAAGTGAATTTAGACTTGTCATGTTGTGTTACCCCCGCCCGATTAGCTGCCATCTTCTTCAGCTGTGCCCGGTAGTATTCCGCCAAGCTGTCCGTAGAAAGCAGGAATGCATTGCGGCGCTTTATTCCTTTATTTGCAGGAATAGCTAATGAATTCCTCATTTCATGCTAACCGTGCCAGTTCGTCTGCTACTGTGTTCTTCTTCAAAGTTCTATGTGCGTGGACCCAGTAAAGAGAGTGACTTCTAACTACTGCGCAACCTACTTAGAGTTTGTGGATATGAGCAGACTGAGTCTTCATGGAAGAAACTGCAATAACCCTGAAGTTTGTTTGAATCGCTGATGATGACTCGTTCGATATCCACTTTAAATCAGTCAGTATAGAGTTGAAAGTCCTGTGTACTAGTTAGGTAAGGATGGACTATTTCTTATGAAAGACTTTGTCTGTTGTCCTTGTTCTCTTAAAATCAATTATTCTCTGTCACTATAGATCCATCTCCATAGGATCTTTGCTTCCGTGTGTTTCATTGTCCTTCTTAAAAGCCGCGCTTCTCGTGGCAAGCAGTGGCTTTGAGAAAGATAGCTTCCCCTTTTGTGTTCCATCATTCGATTGCTATGTAGGTAGAAGGGACTTTAGGCTTGCACAGTACATCCATTGGGTTATAAGTAGCATCAGCAGTATCGTTTACCGAAAGTTCCTTTGGAGTGGATTCATCTGATAATCCAATCGTTTCTTAAAAGTGAATTGCCTTTTTAGCCTTTTGCTTAAAAGGATGTCTACCCAAAAAGCTAAGTCAGAGGTCTAGGCTGGTCTTACCTTTTAATACGTCTTTTCTTATTCAATCTCTTTGTAATATTCTAGTATAATTTGTCTCTCTTTCTGTCCACAACTCAGCCCTCTAAAACAAATTCTACTCATTATTTTCTTTCAGATAATCCATATTATTTTTATAATGACAAATCATCACCAAAGACCCCAGATTCAACGACTTCCAGTAAGGGTTTCTCGATCTTCAAACGAAGGAACTCAAAGGGTAGTAGCCCACGAGTCACAATACCCGAGAAGATTCGACCCATCAATTCAGCGAATCTCGATTCGGCTGCATCGATTTTGGGTAGCCCCCGTGGAAGTTTTGGATCACTAGGATCATATTCCGCCAGTGGAGGATGTATGCATGTAAGTGTAATATTTTTATTTCTATCAAAAAGGACTCAACTTATCAACTTTCGTTTGTAGGCATTTGAATTAGGCTCACCGACAAGTATAAATGGACCATTCCTGCGTCGTTTGAATACGGTCGAATCATTTCGAGAGCGATTAGGTTCTTATAATGAATCTGCAAGTTATAATCCAGAAAATGATGATGTCTTTAATGCATCACCACTGAGGTAAGTTAAAAGCGCTATACAGTTTGTTTTGTCTTGATATTCAAGTTTTTATCTTTTTATTTTGAATTATTTTCAGCAAGAACCACCATACTCTGCCCTGTCATGGATCGCGTAGGCATTCGTTTGGTAATTTCAGCCATCGGGATCGTTTCAAAAGTCCAACGTCACCGGATGAGGTTCCGAATATGATCGCACCAAAGCCACCCGTGCTATCGCCAAGCAGATATCGCGGTTCAAGTGGTCGGCGAAGGGGTGAGTTGAGTTTTTAGTATACTTGCTTAGATTTAGTAGGCCTATCAAAATTGCCACCATTGTTTGAGGCTTGTATATATGGACATGTGACTGCAAAAAAAATCCCTCATTCTTCAAACCTGATTCATCAATTTACTGCAACAAGAAATCGTTTTCCAGCGTTCATTAGCACTCACAGTAAAAGTGATGCCAACAAGCACCAAAAAGTGACAGCATTACATAAAGTCAAATGGGTGCATTCAGTGCCCCAGAAGCCAAAATTTTGCTTATTCGAATAGGTATTCGCATAGTTGGCACTTCATCGGCATTAGGAGGGTTGGACTGATTGATTATTCCGTCATCTTGTCGAGATAATAGATAGGATTTGACATTTAAAAAACATACTAATATGTAGTCACTTTTCGGTAGAATATTTCCAAAATCGCAGTATCTTGAGACCGCTTCACTCTTCAATAAGTAACTGTTCACTGTTAAAAATGACAGAGGTGGGGAAATCTATAAAGTGGGAACTACTGTCAAATCAAATGACATATCATGAAATGGTTAGGTAACGTAAGGTTAAGCATAAAAACACTAAAGAAAAAAATCTCTCAGAATGTAAAAAAATATAAGAAGAGATGAAATGAACAAATGGCAAGGCTCTAGGATCTTCTATACTTTAACCCGAATAAAGGCTTAATTTCCCTGAGCTAAAATATGAATTAGCCAGACACTGACAGGCACGATAGACACTATAAGCTTAAGAAAGTTGGACATAGGACAGGTTAAGTACTCTTGATCTACCAGTTCTTCAAGTCACATTAAATTCAAGGAATTGCTTTGGACTTTTTGATGAACCCTATCAGTTCATCACTGTCTTTAAACTTCGATACACTAGGAATTTCGATTTAAAAATGTATGACAGTGCACGTAGTAGAAATAGTACGAACTGTCAAAAGTAGCTGTTACGCATCGCTCTGGCTATAGAAAGATTTTTATATTGTGCTACAAGTTTGACAGCTTAGACCAAAGCGAGCTACAGCTTACTCCCTAAACACTTCTACAGCACATTGTATTTCGGCAGGAAAGAACGAAGGCTTAACTTTTCAAACCTATATCTGAGGCCGACTGATCGATAATCGATAACGAGGGACTGAGTATGACTCGTGTACTTATATCCTTTCCTCGACAGTCTTTTTGTCTGAAATCCTCACATCAGGATGGCGAATGTACTCGTTATGGCATGATTGACAGAATAGTTTTATAGAAGTCAACCCGCGCTAACAAGTTTTTTATTAAAACTACCTTGCAATGAATTTAGTACAAAGTTTGTCAGATCCATACTCCGAATTGCATTCTGCAAAATGAAATTCGTTTCGAAATTTTGGTAGACCACAGTTTTCAATGATATTTTGCCTATCTTTTGCCTCTAAGAGTATCTTTTTTACTCATGCAGCTCTTCATATTTTTTTTACTGCCCTTCCTTGCACCGAATTATGTACAAAATTTTTTTGAGAGCAACGATCGCAATAAAACCAAAAATCCTTAGATCTATAGCGCCCGTCTCTAAATATCTCCCCTTTTCTTGTTTTTTTTTACGTATTTCCTTATAAACTCCATAAAATCTAATTTAATTCGTTTTCTCCGAAATCCCAAAAAACGAAAAAAACACATTTATTGCTCCAAAACTCTCATAAAATCCACCTGATGTCCAAAAACACATCTGAGATTTCTCCCCAAAAGCAAACACGGAAGTTTCGACTTCATTTACATTACTCTGAACTGAATTTCTATTTTCAGAAGTCATTCCAGAAAATTAATACCATTTCCATTTCCATTCCCATTCCGTCAGAAAAAATATACATATCCCTAAACTCGGATCCAGCACAACCCAAACAATCGATGACTTCTTACACATGTTCTCCAAATACACAAAACGAGGAAAATATGACAGCTCCCACTCATCATTCTTGATCGACATAACTTGAAGAACTCACCACTATTTCTCACCAAAAAGGGTTTCTAAAACGCATTTCTGACGTGCGACCAAACGTCAATTTAGCCCCGTTTAAATCAAATATGGATGGTAGTTTTTTTTTTTTTAGAACGGTTTCTCTCTTCCCCATTTGGAGAATGCAAATGTAAACACATTACCCCCAATGGGAATGGTGTGTTATTATTGTACACACAGAGAGGGCCCCACTGGCACGTGCCATAACACTAAAGAGTTCCTGTTTTGTTTTTTTCGTAGAGAAGTTTTGGAGCAAGCACAGCTATAAACTCCCTTCCTTCCTTCGGCAGAAAAAAAAACAGGAACTATAAATGTGGAAAAATTAAATAATTATTATTCTAGTACTTTACTGTGTGGTTGCAATGGTGGAAACCATAATGAGAGGGTTTAACGTTAACCGGAAATTGCAGTTGACAATTATTACGGTATTAAGCTGACTGCCATGATTTTTGTTTTTGTTTGTCTATTTTGAAGTTTCAAAACTGACCTCTCTTCACAGTTTGAGGTGTGTTCAGGTTTTTTAAAGAAACTCCAACTTGAAAGTTTCATAAAAGTTGTCATGTCTCATAAATTTTTGACAAAGAGGACAAAAGGAGACGTGCCGCCAACATTAAGATAAATGGAACCATTCAGTCGGCAACTCTCACTTTTGCATATAAATCCTTGTAGTTGCAACTGTTAAGCGTCAATTTATAAACATAAATGATATCGTTTTTGAACCTGAGACAGTGTCAGCCAACATTGTGTGTGCCGCCTCTTCTGCCGCCGATCAGCGCACTTTTACTTGAGAATACGGATCACGTAGCTGGTGGAGAATTGGCGCCATTGGTAATGGCGCGCGGGAGTTATTACGACAATTTGTCGAGAAAATTGTGAATAAATACGAAATAAATGTGAATAAAGTTGTTTTTAAACGGAGCTTAAATCGAGCTAATACGATCTCAAATCACAATCATTGGGGGAAAAAGAAGACGCGACTCTGACTCTGATGGCAGCCAGCGACGCATGACGGAGATTAGACGGTGTGATGTAATGGGGCTTTTTTATAGAATTGGCGGATGGTGGAATTGATTGATTTAATGCTTACTTGGTGTAGATAAGTGTAATGGGATGCACATTCTGAAGACTGAGACTTGAAAAGATGAATGTGAATACCGTATTTGAGTGAGAACTGGCGTCAGTTTGACAGGGAACTGCTACCGGTTGTTAATGCTAATTGTTGGGGGATACCTTCATGTTGTAAGGTGTCAAATGATTATATTTGGCTACGAATATGCAATAGTAATGAGTATAATGACAGGAAGGAAGACATTCTCAAAAAGGTCTCTTAATGGGGTTTCTAATGCGTTTTATGTGCTTAACATTTGAATGGTGTAACAGACGCATTTGTTGTAAGAATGCATTCGTTGTTGGAAAAAATCGAATGCAAATCTAAGGTATTTAATGCCAGTGCATTTGCTGGACCTGCGCATTTAAGAATCAATATGCGTCAAAATACTTTATCTATTTGTAAAATTTTATTTGAAAATGGCTTTTATTCCTTTTGCAGGTTCATTTTTAAGACCTAGACAAAAACTTTTGATGCAAAAAGTTTCATCTGTAAGGAGTGAGTGGAGGGACGTCCACATGTATCCTTCAATGTGCTTAAACATTTATCTCTCGAACTCCCAAGCAGGGGGATCTTCTCTAAAAATGTTCACCGTTGCGTTTGCTCATGGCGTATGAGTTATGACCGATCAACGTCAGCTGTTTGCTCAGAGAATTGTTTTCAAAGTACTCAACAAGTTTGTGCATCTTTTCTTAACGCACTGAAGTCAAACAGTTCTAGATCAGCTGTTCATTCAAAGGCTTTCTTTTTTTCGTAACACTCACTGTTAAACTATGCGTTTCTCTTTTTGAAGTAAAAAATGTTGGAAATCAGCTGTTTGGTGTTCCTCCTGAAAGTCTTTGGATTGGAATGCCAGAATTTCCTTTCAAGCCTCTCTCTAGAGATATTTTTCTCAAGTGTATGAGGTGTCATCCCTTTGGTTTTGGTGACCTCTTTCACATCCTTCTTTTCAAATAGCTGGAACATTATCCCAGTATGCCATAGTTTGTGTATTGGCGACCAAAGGGCTTGATTCTTCTGGGTTCTTTAATGACAGTAACCTCCTTCAAATACTCGCAACCGCCTTTATTCTATGGGCTGTCATCTCTGATGTGTGATCTATAGTCTGCTGTCTGTGATTTACTCTTGCGAATGTCTGAGAAATATCGGAGAGTGTTATAGGTCATTCAAATTTCCTTTGCTCTTTTGGCCACGACCTAAATTTGTTGATTTCTTCTACTCGCAGGAAGCTAGGCTTTAACGCTTTATGGGTTGGTTTATGCCTGTCGCTTGTCAAGTCCTTGCAGTTCCAGTTTAGTCAAGCATAAGTGTGTTTTTGGATCACCTTGTGCCTAAGCCCAGAAATAATTGCAAGATGTACTTCCAGCCTAAGTCGAGAATGCTTCCATCTCCATAACCTCTTTCAAGTATTCATCGCTTTGTCTGTTCGATCGAATCCTTTTCACATAGCAGTCTCGCCTTTTCGATAGCCATTTGCATTCCTCAACGTCTATATCGAGGTGTTTAGGGTTATGTAATTATCTTATAATTTCCTTTAGATATCTTGGTCAATCAAACACAGTAGCCCGATGGAATCCTTTTAACAAAGTCGGCTTTCTTTTTATCGATTCCCCAAAATTTTATTCATTCAGAACTCTCTCATTCGAAAGCCATTCAAAAGATTTCGAAACAAAATGATCGTGATTCCCATAAATGAATCTATTTTTCAATGAAAAGATCTTTTTCGTCCTTTAGGGCCCTTTATCTATCCCGTCTCTTTACTTTTTGTGTTTCTGTATGTGAAATCCATTTGGAATAACTAATTCAATGTCCCGGCTGGAGAAGAGATCCTATCTGTAGTGAAACGGGGGGTGAATTCGAACTGTGCATGCGCGCGCGCATACGCCACAGCGACACATTATGTCAACAAGTCACGTATCCACGGGAAAAGTGTTTCCTTTTTTTTTTTGCTTCTTCTTCTTCTTCAGTCCTTACAGAATAAATAAAAATAAAAAAACACTTATTAATTTAATCAAGTGTCCAGAGAAGTGGTGGCTTCCTCTCGAGTCCCAGATCGCCGTTTTTTTTTTCGCTCCCTGATCCGTTGTCAATCACGGACACAATCATATGTTGCATTTTTAATTTTGAATTTTCTGTCGTTGTTTGTCATTTTCGGTCTTCATCGGCCATTATTGTTTATTCATAAAAGTTATTAATATTTATTTTTTCTCTCCGCTGCTACTGTCAGTGCTTACCTTTATAGTTTGGTTGTTGTTTTTGGAGAGAGGAGAATGCCAATAAAAGAAAAATGTTATGCCCCGTGAGGCTAGCATTGCCATAATTTTAGACTTTTGACGTCGTCGTTGCTTGTAGGTGTCTTAAGTTTTATATTCTTTCGATTCTCCATTTTGTTGTTTTTCCTTTTTTTTTTATTAATTGTTGTTCTTTTTGCGTGATAGTGATATTTTAACACGTTGGGTTTTTTGCACGCGCTACTGTCGTTGGTGTTGGCCTCGGCCAGTGTGTGTTCTGCTGCTGTTTAGGTGCATGGCCAACAGATATCGGAACGATAGTCAAGTGATTGGACTGTGATTTTTTGAAGACGGACTATCGGTTTTGGCAAAGGCTAAAATTGCATCGGATTTTTATTATTATTTTGCGTTTATTTTTTGTTTTTATTTGTTGTTGAGTGCAGTGTGTTAGAAGTGGCATAGGTACTTAACGGTGAAGAAATGTGTTTTAAATTAATTGACTGTTTTAATTGAGTGCGTTTTGTTGTTGAATATTTTGACTACTTAATATCGAAAGAGAATTAGACTTTCTTCCTGTTCTTTAAAAAAATGACTAAAGTAGAGGAAACGGAAATGAAGGAATTCTGTTGTGGTGAGTTGGTGTTTTTTTTGTGCGAATTTAAGTTTTAAGAAATGGTGTGTATTTGATCAAATTTGATTCTTCTTTTAGTGCTGATAGATCAAACGTCGTTCCAAAGTTTGACGAGGGTATTGCTTAAATTGTGTGTGTACTTTAAACTGAGTTTATAGTCTGAACAAAATTATAATACTTTTTATAAATTTCTCTTTACGTTGTTGCCTTTTTGTCCTCGAAATTGTGCCCCGCCTATTTAACTAAGATTTAATCCGTAATTTTCCATCAGATGAGCCATATCCTCACATCATCAATTTTAGGAATTTGTTTTTAATATGACTACTTTTCCCGAAACTCAGTGCCTGTAAAAAACGATTGTTTGCTTGAAGTAAGCATTCAAAAACCAGCTTTAGATCCAACTTTTGTTCCAAGTGCACCTTCATCAAGTCCACAACAACACTGTTCCCCAAAGCTTCCGAACGAATATTAACAATAATCCTTAAAATACTTCTTACGTAAAGCGAAAGCTTCAATAGTCTGTTTGAGTCCTTCGTAGTGCTCTCCACTCACCAACTATTGAGAAAGCTCTATTCAGCGGATCTCATTTCTTTACTTCATTTTCATCTGCTACGTCATCCAAAGCCAAGTATTTTTCCCTTTTAACAATCCACATCTGACACTTGCCACTTAGCGGAGCAGAAAAGGATTACGAATAAATTAGCGGTCTGCTTCTTGGCTGTGACTTTTCTATTGGGTTCAGGAGTCTACTCTTCTCGATTTAATTTAGAGTTAACTGTCAGTTGAATGTCGCTTAAGAAAGTCCTAAAAGAAAAGTTTAAACACGGAGTTGGTGTAGAACTAAGCAGATAAATTGGAGCTGACGTTTATTCAGGTGCTTAAGTAATCTGCTCTTCTTGGCTTTAAATTTGCAATCACTGGAACATTGCAACGAAAAATTGCCATAGAAAGTTAACTTTTGATGTGGAATTAGTGGAGAAGTGCGCAGAACTTATCCAATGGAACTTTCATTAAAGGTTTTGCTATTTCTGTGTCCATAGCTGTATGTAACTCATAACAGGGCATTCATCTTTTTTTACCACTTCTGACAGTCAAAATCCAGTTCATATTCCACTTCTGACAGTCAAGGAAAAAGTCACTTGGCCGTTCAAGGTGGCGCAGGAGATCATAACAGAAACTGAAGTTGTTTCTAAGCTCGCTATCACTCCTTTGGCATGACTTTTCTAGTAGGCGGTATAAATTATTCCGTATGGTGCTGTTTTTAAGTAAGTTGTCACATCAAAAAGCTAATTTCGATAAGGCATCTGTGAGGAATTAGAGAGCCTACGATCATAAAAACTCACAGGGGGAGCGCTCGACATAGCCCTAAGGCGAACAAAACTAGCTTAAGAAAAGATAAGACTATTGTACATACGAATCATTACAATCCGATGGATATTTCAAGTACCGTGCCAGATCAATTTAGGCAATCTGTTTTCTCATGTGCACGAGCAGAAAATCCCCGGAGAATGTGCGGCCTAGATCACTATGGAAACCTGCCAATCTCCTTACAAGAATTGTCCCCGATGTCAGCAACAGCACTCCATGTTGATTCATATCTCAATATTTTGTATACATCGCCAACCACAAACAAAAAAAGTTTACAAAAACTGCATCCGCATTTGAAAACTCGTATCTATTTTGCGCTAAAAAATCTCATCCAATAGGCATTTCCGATCATCTACTAATGACTATCTGCTGTCCAGACATGCCCCCGTTCACCCATTCCCGATTTCCGATCGATCATTCGCGCCGCACACTACTCCATCTATCCGAAAAATAAAAAAAAAAAAAAAACAAAACACAAACAAGCAAATGTAACAAATTGGTTTATGTTCAAATTCAAATAAACAATCGACGTGATTCGAATGAAAGTATCTATGTTAGGCCCCATGTACAGCCACCAGACGTGTACAGACTGTTTGCAGCACTATCGGCTACCATTTGACTCATTTTGGCGATAGTTGGCATCGACAAAAAAGAAAGAAAAAAGCAAAACAGTCGAGACGTCTTTGTGCGCAGGAAATAACATCGTCGAGCACAAGTTGTCGCTCCCTAGAGCCATATAAACTTCCGGAGAAAATCGGATTTATTCTAATAGATTTTTTTTTTGGTTTTATGCACCGACGGCAAGAGAATCCTTTGAATATTTTAAGATGGAGCACGAGTCGGGTATTAGGTTTACTTGTAAAAACTTAGGGGAGACGTTTCAACCCCCAGAACAGATGGAAGCCGAAAAGGTACGACAGGAAATCCAACAGATTATCTATCTCCAAAGGCGTCGTTCCAACTACACCATTATAACTCTTTCATTTTCCCATTATGATTGTACAAACCCGTAGATACATCATCTCGTACTCCTCCACCCAAGTGGATTATGAGTACAAAAAAAAAAACAACAACATTCATTGAGGTTGATTTCTTCTACCCTCTCTGTGTTTGTTTGTCGGTACAAGTACCTACATTATCACTTCAAATCATAGCCATACCTTTTAGTGCATCGGCTTAAGTAGATCTGTTGGAACCATTTATCTATCTACACTGTGATCTGTCTCCCATTTCGAATGGAAGATTTTTCTATTTAAAATCTGAACCATTATTCGGTGGAAAATGATCGTGTCGCAGCGATGATGATGACGATGATGATCGGTGATGTCGTGGCTTGACACCACTTTAGATTGAATTTATGCATTTTAGTTTCACTGCGTACAAAAAAATGAACACAGAAAGATGTCTGATTGTTGTGTGGACAGATTTCCCATACCACTTAGTGAGGACAGTTTTATTTCGATTCAGAAGCTATGACTGATAATAAGGCAGACGCGATGGCAAGATCAGATTTGAAAACAGATCGTTAAATATGACAGGGAAGGGCTAGGATTTGCAGAATTCATAAATTCCCATACTTAAGGCATCGAAGTGGCTTAGAAGCTCAGTCTGATCATGACAAGATCAATTAAATACTCCATCTGTAAGTGAAGTCTATCGTTGCTCCTCCCTTTTCACGCAGTGAAAGATCATAACTTCTTTGAAAACTTGTACCACGGTGATCGTAAAAATATATATTTATATAGCTAAGATCGTCCTTTACATCTTCGTCAAAGTAGGCTCTAAGAAAGCTTAATAGTCGAAATGATCAAAGCGATTTGATAAAATGAGATAGGTTCAGAGAGGGACTTTTAGCTCAAAGAAACCAGAGATCGTCTATAATCTAGGGTTCGATATTTCTATGATCCATTTGCATACATAAATTTCTTTAAAAAGATTTAAATGCCTTAAACCTAAAGCCAATATCGCACACTTTACTTGTGGAACCCCATATGAACACATTAATCGTCTATTTTTGACCAATTGATCATCCATTCCCGGTTCAATGATCTATTCATCAATAGAGAATCGAATAGATATTCCAGCACCTGTTTCTGTCAGCTTGCTGGCTCCACAATTCTTCTATAGAAAACATTCAAAGAACAAGTAACGAACTCTTCAACTTCTTTCTTTTGGACACATGGACACCTCCTGGTGTGTTGGAAACATCCGCACACTCGCCTTGTCTAATTTGGGACTCCAATTTTCATCTATTCACCGACACGATCCGATCCTCAAATGCAACACGCGTTTATGCTCTTTTAATGAACGAACTTTTTTTTTTCTATTTCATTTTTCCCTGAACTGATTTTAATTTAGTTTTTTTTTTTCTAAACTTCTGAGGGGCTGCTGCACTGAAGCGCGTGTTAGTTTCCCCATATTTCTAGATTAGAAACGACAGGAAATCGCTTGTTTACGTGCTCTACATGTGTGTACGTTGGAGTCCGTCTAAATACACTCTACACAGATGTTCCTTTCGTTGGGGCCCACACTGTAAAAATTGATTTCAATGAAAAAATGTGCGTCTACTATTACAGGCGAGACCCTCATAAATGTGCTGCTGCTGCTGCTGTTGTCCGTTTAGTTTAATTCGCTGGAACTTTGTTTGGTTGTGCGATGCGAGATGAGAGGAGGCCAGAAGACAGCGAAGCGTTAATCGGCCTTTCGTGTATCTGCACAGTACTTATGCTTCGATTTAAATTAGTACAAAACAATTTTCGGCATCTGTATGGGATGATTAGGTTGTTTTTTTTTTTTTTTTTTTTTTAATACAGCGCCATCTGTGGATTACAGTGACACTAATCGTGGATCACTTGACAGATGGAGGGGGAATTGTGATTTATGTCATTTAAAGTTTAATTTATGACACTTTAATGCGCATGTGTGTTAGTAGAGGCGAATTTTTGCTCGAAGGATAAGTACAAATCCTCAAAAGTCACACATGAGTACTGGGTACAGAGTAGGTATTCCTTTCAAACAAAGGACACTCAATATGTTATGCACACCATGCATTGTCACTTAAGAATATTCATAGACGGTATTGGTCGACACATGTGGCCCGTATTTAATGAGAGAAAGGATGTTTTTTTCTTTTCTTTCTTTTTATTGTTTCGGGGATTTTTTCAATTGAACTGCCCTTGTGAATATGTAATTTTTTTTTTGTTTTTGTTCTTTAAAAAGAAAACCCGCACAAAATACTCTTGAAAATGGGACTAGGGTAAGATACACTTGAGAGTATACTGTATGCCACTCTAGGCAATGGATTGGGTTCTCAGTTTTATTGGCACATTTTCGAAAAGCACTTGAGAGTGAAAACGGACAAAGTGTTCTGAGATCTGGTAATGACTAAAGATACTTGTCAGTTCAATGTCAATACTTCAATAGGGATTGCCATTGGTGATGGGATTTTATTTTTGATTGAGAGGAGGCTAGGAGGGAATTCCAGAAGCGAATGCTGGTTTGTTTTCTTAATTTAAGAATAAAAGTGTTTCGAGGGACAGGTTCATTTGGAAAATAAGGGTGCAGTTCTTTTCTCATAAGACACAACTTATATTTGAACCGATTCTAGCCGGATAGCCGGATGAGACAAAATGAGTCACTGGTCTTAGGCATTTTGCACAGTATTTCCTTAAACCCGGCATCACCCTCAACGGATATTGGCTTCCAAAAAAGCGCATAACAAAACTTCTTTTTTTCTCTCCCTCTCTCTTTTGATGATGAATTTTATGACCCTCAATTGACAGGTTATGTGACAACTACTGATTAATTGATTGACAGATGACAATACTTCCTTCATATTTGACAGTGAAATGGCATTATAGAATATAAATTTATGCTGACAGGGTCACGCGTAAAGTAGTGCAAGAAATAAAATATAATTTGGAAAGAAAGTTTGTGAATTGTTATTATTCATTGAGTGGTTTCATTTCTTGCTTTTATTTTGCAACTCCTGAAAGCATTGACGTTTGAAGTGTCAGTTGGGACAGATTTTAAGTGATAGAATATATAAGTACTAACCTTATGACCGGGCTTCAAAATCGTAAGCCAAGTTTCCAAGTTTTTATACTTTTCGTGGAGAAAACATTAGACCGTACCAGTTACTCTCTAAACAGAATGTCCTTTTTATTTTATTTTGCCAAATGTCTCCACTTCCAATTGTGGCACCAAATGTAGGTATTATTTATTTTATTTTGGGCTCTAGGTTCGACTGCGTTAAAATCTGCCACTTAGCTGAATAAATAATCATAAATCTTAATTGTTGCACTGAACCGTTCAGGTGATCAGTGAGATACGTGCTGGAATGCTCCCATAATTTCTTTGGAAGTGTAAATATTCTAAATTCTCTATTGACTCCGTAGAATTTATTGCTCAATTCTTCTAAAATGATGAAATTCCCAGGGGTTTTTTACGTTTTTAAAATTCAAGTCAACTAGACTCCAGAGAGTCTATCAGTCAGCAAATGCATTCTTATAAGAGTGCCCTCTCTTGGGAATGTTTCCAACTAAATTATGGCGTGTTTTATTCAAAAGCACCTCTAAAAATATACAAAATTACCTTATACATCACAATGTAGATAGCATCAAAGAATTTCCAACTCAAATACCATAAATTTCTAAATTTTAAAGGGACCATTGCATCCATCCACTAACCTCAAACTTCTCATAAAGCTTTCTCTTGCCATATTTCATCGGCCATTCATCGCCACATAATATTTTTGTATAAACAAAAACAAACCGAATGCACCCTTTATTTTGTCATCTAAAAAAGAACTCAATTAATCTTTAATCCCTTAGCCATGGCAGTGACAACACACTCCATTGCGCTTTATCGTCCATCAATCAAAATCACATTTTAATTCCAATTTTAGATTCGAGTTGAATCTCCCCGCTGCGGCGGGAATGTATCGTTCGCTCACCTTTAGACGGAACTCTACAGTATCAGAGAGTATCTAATAATAAATGTCCTCATAAATTTCATTTCGTAGTTCATTTTGAATGGCTCTTGCTGGAACAATCTTTATTCAAAATTTATTATATGAAAGCATATGCTTGGTCGAATAAGGAATGCGACTCCTTATGGGCTGGAGTTGAACATAATAAAATTGGATATCTGCAAGAGCAAGTGTGCAACATCTGCAAAAATAGCTTATGTTTCGGTGTGTAGACCATACCGGATGTTAGAAATTAGAATCGCCCTCTCTTTGGATTGCACAAGGCGAGACATAACGATCGGAATGGTTATGTTGAAGTGCGTCTGTCGATGGGCACTTATTCAAGTTCAATTTGAATTTTTTCCCCATTGCAATGTGAATAAACTCCACGGTGAGATATGAATTGACTGTAGTTTTGACCCTTATGCGAGCAGGAAATTGCATTGAATTGAATAGTTTTTAATGAGCCGTGAACAAGTTTGAGGTTAGAACTGCATCTAGCGCTAAGGAGTAGTAGTGGCTGTTAGTGGCGTCAGGTATCAGTTCCTCATCGACCAATAGAGAATCGGTTCAAATGAGTGTCAAAATGACCAAAAGATTCCTTTCTTTTATAATAGTTCACTTTGATAGATCGAAACCAAATCTTTAGCTCTCGATGGTAGCTTCAAACACCATGACGATCATTATAAAATTCTGATTTTGCCACAGTGGGGTTGCTTTTTAGCCTTTTTGCTTCAAACACTACGACGAACATTACCAAATTCTGATCTTGCCACAGTGGATTTACTTTCTGCCCTTTTTGCTTCAAAAATTCCACAAGACCAAGATCAAACAATACGACATGACCGTGTTGATCAGTTATATCTAAAAGAAGTCCGTTTCGAGCTCGTGATCGTGCCACTGGACAATTGCTTCCCAGTTTCCTTGCTTTGAAAATCTTGTACTACCAAGACCTTACGTTACGAAAAGAGTTGGTTGATCAAAATTTATTAAGAAACGAAAGAGTTCAAGACAAATCTTTGACTCTGTGTGGTCGCCTCAAACACCCTATACAAACGGAAAAACAATAAACTTTGAATAAAATACAATAAACCTCTACCATTGGACCGGAAGTGTCTTCACTCTCCATCGCGCACAAACGTTTACAGCGCAAAAGGGCCCTACACTACACCCTCTATCCGTTCGTAATAGTCGATTCGATTGGTCTCTCCCTCTTTTGAATGCCACAATCGTTTTAACTTTCCGGAAGTTGACAATTATTGTATTTTGAAGTCTGCATTGGTGCACACGGTCTTCAATTGACTGCACACTGGCATAATGCCTGCCCTTATAGGGAATGTAACGCAACAAAAACAAAAAAGGATTTATCTCTCAATTCATGCGGGAAACAGAAGAAAAAAAAATAAAGCAGAACCCATTTCCAAATGCTGATAAATGATCAGAAATAATTTTGCGACTCGTTGAGATTGACCACCAAAAAAGAAGAAAAACAATCCCGGAATCTCTTGGACTTCAATTGACATATTTTCAAAGACACACATTCCCTGTGGCACACTCGTCACATACACAAGGCACATTATGTTGGTTGGCGAACATTTTATGAAATGGAATTTAATTGATCATGACAGTACGACGAGTGGGCATATTATACACATAAAATGCGGACATAAAGTGATGATTTAATTAATTTCTCAAACCTCCGTCGAGTTGAAAATGGAATTCCTTAATCAATTTCAATTTTATTCCAACTCAGTTTGCTAATTGTCGGTCTAGCGGAGAGACTACGAAACAAAAACTAACTCGCGCAAGTAAATCGAAAAATATAAAATCCCTTTGTAGTCCTAAATTTAGATCACGATCAGTGATCTTCACAGGTCCTTGAACTTTTAGCCTGGTTTTCTTATTAAGTATTTTCTCTTGCAATCGACCTGCAATCGAAATAAAAACCAAATTGCCGATATCTATACGAACATCATCGTCACGATCGCGATCACGTTCTTTACAAAAAAAGAAAAAAAAAATGATTCAGCGATCAACCCTCTCAAGTGCATTTTCTTTTCTTCACTCTGATAGGGTAGCTGGCAGATGCATTTTTTGCGTCAAAGACATAACACTTAGCAGATGTCTCGAATGCCACATCGTAAAAGCTTCGATCTTGTTGGTGATCTTGCCAAAAAGGCAAGGCACCGTGTGATGTGCTGGTGCTGCCCCCAAATTTGCAACGTAATGCAGATCGTATTTATTTTTCGTCTTATTGCGGCCCTCAAATTGAACAGGAGCTGGATCCTCTTACATGGGCTTCCTCCGGTACCCCCGGGCCTGGCAGATCACTCCTCTGTTGGGCGCCATTCAAAACAGAAAAAAAAAGAACTATTTTCTTTTCCTTCTGTGTTCAGAGAGTTCAGTGGATGGAAGCTTGTGTTTTGTTTTGCTTTTATTTTTATTTTTAAAATTTGAAAATAAATTAAAAAAAAAAAATCAAGACGATTTGAACGAACTAAATTCGCTGCATCTGGCTTTCGCGGCGGATTTCTTATTTTTTTTCTGTTTTTCGTTTGACGCGACGACGAAGACGATGGTGATGTTGCGTTTGGCTTCTGTTGTTGCTGCAGCAAACCACGAGGGCGCATTTTTCTTTCCACGGAAATAGTAGGAGCAGTAGTAGCGATTTAGTGGCCATAAAGATCGGATTGGGATAAAATTGAAAATAGTGGTTCCTTGTTATTTTGTTCTTCCTTTTTTCCATCGAAATTAAGAAAGTTAATCGTTTTCTTCTTCTTGTATCACTTATGAGTGTAAAGAGTGTTTTTGTTTTTTTCGGTTGTGAGTGGTGTTTTTGGAATGAGAAAATAAAGAAAACAATATAATATGTGTTAACAATAATAAATGAGTAGCTGTGGTTGTTGTGGGATGAAAAGAAATCCTGGAAATATGCCAAAGTTAAAAGGTGATTGAGTAATTAGAGTGTATAGTCTTGTGGTTTACTTTATGAGGAAATATTTATGCTTGTGAGTAACAAAAATAAATAAAATGTTACAACATTTTGTACGTTACGTATTGTGCAAGGCTGGGAGTTTTTTTTTTTTTTTTTTTTTACTAAGAAAAAGACAAAGTATGAATCGATTTCGTTTAAAAAAAGGATGAACTTTGCAATCACGTTTAAAAATCATCGGTGAAAGTGTTCAACCTTGTGGAACGGCATCTGTAAAAGACTCTAGTGAAAGGTTTGACTTAAAAAAATGAGAAAAAAGCCTGAATTTCCCTATTTGGGGACAAATGTGAACTTGCGTGTGACCAAGACCTAACTATACATTTGTCGGTTTATCTCTTTCATTCCTTTTGGCGAAAATATTGTTTTGAAAGCTACGATTCCATCAACAACAACAAATTGTTCGTATGGCATTTACAAAATGGCTGCCCCATTACTGCCAAACCAGACACTAAATTATAAACTTGTGTGTATGAGCTCTCATTTGATTTTGTTAGAATGTCAGGGTACACACGAGCTGAAGTTCGTCTGTGTTAAAAGCCTAATTGCGATCGTCCCTGTCTGCACAGTTGCGAAAGAAATGAATAAAGGCACATGTATTTTTAAAGTTATGGTTGAATAATCGATCAATAAAACTTAAATTTTAGGGTAAATTCGTACTTAACTGCTCAGTGTTAAGAGGGCTTTAAGTACCGAGTGAAAGCGGCAGAAAAACTCATCCCGTTGATGGTCCATAGAGCTATGTATCTATCACCGCCGCCTAAAAATCTAATTGCTCAGTCGATCAGGTCAGCACTGGCCACTGTGCTAAAAGTAGAAACATCAAGTGTAGGTCCTGCTTTGACTCTCTTGACAGCTGGCGGCATTTGATCTTCTTATCTTCATGGACTAGTGCCCAGACTGTCTTGCTGTTCTTCACCCGATGACCGCTAAGCTTTCTGTCATGCAAGAACTTTGCTCTAAAGGTCCGCACCATGAGACCAATTTTCGTCGCGTTCCAAAACCAAAGCCAAAACCAATCCAATGCCCACCGACGAACTAGGCCACCGATTCTCCCAACCCAAACTGCGCAAAGTCCAGCTTTGAATACAATAAACACTTTTGGTCTACCAAAATTGCATTCAATTGGAATTTTTGTTTTTGGGCTGTGCCGTGTTTTCGATGTCGAAAATTTTTAAATTTTTCCTCACGTAGTTTGTAGTTTTCCTTTACGTGTTCCACTGACCGTTCTCACACTCAAGACCCGGAATGTATGCCAAAAACAAATAAATAAAACGTATTACGTATTCACAGACATAATGCAAAATAAATTTCGTATCTTTTCGCGAAATTCTATAATTTATTACCTCCCCCGATGATTATAAAACGACAACGAGAGACGACACGATGGTGTTTTGCTCCCTAAAAGAATAGAAAATACTCGTTCCATTGAAGCAGCCATTGAAGTCCATCAGAACAGACTGAACTCTAATGCTGTTCTTATTATAGACCTCTGTTTTGGTTTTTGTTTTTTTTTGTGAAAAGAATGGCCTTGTCATCTACATCATATTGCCACCAGATACAATAATTCAAACAAAAAATTAAAGAGTCTTCAAGTAAAAACAAAACATCCGTCGCGACATTTTAAAAGCAAAGGCCCACATTTTGCATGAAATTATGTATCCATGTCGCTTCACCAGACGAATCCCACATCATCGAGACGACAACATGATGTCTTTTTTTGTCGCAGATTTCTTTTTTTTTTTTTTAAGAAAACCCCTATAATGCGGCGTGTATTCTCAAGGACAATATTAATAATTCCAACAGACAAGTGATGTAGTTCTCCCTAACCACCACTTGGTGGATAGATGTCCTCCTACTCCGCTGTCCTCCGCGCTTCTGTTTGATCTGTTGCAATCGTTTATTGTGCGATACTTATAGTTCTTCTTTTAAAAATAGAATAAGCGCACGCGTATCTTTTTTAAGATAATCTTAAAGAAGAAAAAAAACTCAAAGGATAAGAGGATTTTGTATGCAAAGAAGAGGGCGGTGTTTGCATTGCACGCAATCGTACCTGTGTCCTCTTCAAAGTGAGATAATATATTTCAAGTAGTTGTACAAAAGATCCCAAGTCAATATTTTGTCATAAAATAGCGATAAGCATTTTCTGTATGCAAATCGATTTTGAAAGTATTTTTCTTTTTTCTTATAATTTCAGATAACTGTGGAACCAGTTCGAATATGGACGACATACTGATCATAACAGCTAAACACAGCGAACGTGCAATATTGCGAGCGAATTTTCTTAAAAATCATTTCGATAAAATTACCAAACAACGCGGTCGGAAACCTTTCAAGTGAGTGTTTAATTTTATTTTTTTTTTTGAACTTTAGTCCCAGATTTGTGTAGTGTGTACATATGTATTCGAATTTATAGTGAAGTTTTTCTTAAAATTTGAGAGATTTGTGGCCCAAGCATAATTATAGTAATTGTCATAACAGAACGAATATTCAGCTTGTATGCTGTCAAAATCGGCGCTTGGAAACAATTGCATTAAGTAAACGCCAGCATATGTCAATTTTTTTTATCTATTTCTCACAAGATGTAGTCAACCTCAGCGTGTTCCCATGACTACGTACGACAGCGTCTAAAGCCTCAAAAATAATTGCATTAGGTATCCCGGTTACTACTGTCATAATTGAACGAATATTCAGCTCGCGTGCTGTCAAAATCTACGCGAACGATTAAGGAAACACGATCA
The DNA here is from genome assembly GCA_949716465.1 of Chalcosyrphus nemorum. NCBI lineage: Eukaryota > Metazoa > Arthropoda > Insecta > Diptera > Syrphidae > Chalcosyrphus > Chalcosyrphus nemorum. The sequence goes on from OX454333.1 coordinate 27,553,547, forward strand.
TATGCTTTTGTTTTGCTGTAACACAATATTTTCATCCTCAACGTTCGGTGCGATATGTACCATTGATTTCGCTCTTTACACAAAGAGCCGAAGGTGAACGAAAACTTGTCATATTTGAACGAGATGTCATTTTGGGTGAAAAATACAAAGTATTCTCAATTCACATACTTTGGGCAGCATTCAGAGACTGACTTTTTTGTAGCGCTTTTGTTTTGTTTAAACATAAATTTTGTTCGATAAGCAGAGAGTTATCGATAGACTTTGCACTCAATATCGGTTGTGAAACTTGATACCAACGATATCTACGATACCTACTCTTGGTGTGATGGACTTCCACCGGTCTTTTTGCTACGGGATACATACTCCGGAATATCTTCTTCTCCCTGTGGCAATTCTTCACTATCACTCTATGTGTGAGCGGTTGAAATAGATCTGTCGATATACTCTACTTACGTATGTAATTTAAGAGATATGCCATCAATATTTGAGCTGATTGCTCCTCTGTTCTGTGGGAGATCAAGTAATTCATATCACCGTCTTTATCAAGTGAGCTGATCTTCACCTAAAACCAGAAGGTTACCATAAAGCTGCTTGGTCACATTTTAGACAGTCTTACTATCACACCAGCCTGCTGCTTCTTCGGCCTTTCATGCAAGTAAATCGATGTATTGACGTCTGGAACGTCTGACAGAACCCAGCACTCTCTCTACTACCCTTCAAGCATTTACTGCTCAGGCCCCTGCACTCATGCATCATCCATCCAGTGGTCAATTTCTCATAAATTTTGCTGTTGACTATATCTGCTTCCAGCTCAAGGTGGCCTCCTAATTGTTGGCTCTTGCGAATCCCTCAGCCTGTTTAAGGCAAGATGGTAAGATGATGGATGCCATCAACGTCTACTTCAAGAATATAAGAGACTGTTTTTGAAGCAACAGCTGATCATAATGGAACGGACATCTGGTTGTCTGTCAGTTGAGGCTCTACTGATCTTATTTCAGGAAAAGTGTTTAAAAAGGGTTCTTTCAATGTCCACATTGTTTAAGCACAGTGTTGCCTCTTCCAGATTCCCATTCCTTGTTCGATTGTAGACAGAGCCGAAAGGACTACAGAATTTGTCCTCATGAACCTTAAAGTAAAGTATAGTAAAAGAGCTTCTAGGCTCTTGACTTCAGTGACTCTTTTCGTTATTAAGGGGACTAAAAACTATCAGTAACTGTTGCTAGTCCTTAGTTGAAGATTCTGCAAAGCTCTTCTAGACAATAAGCTCTAACTGAGGGCAAGAACTCATAGAGATACACACTAACTTGGTATAGGTAGAACTCTTGTAGCACAAACCGAAAGCCTTAAGTCAACTTTTAGCCATAGATCTCAGGGCACTTTCCTTTTCACAGCAATAACAACAAGACTAACTAAAGTATATTTTTCTTACAGTTTTCTTCACATCAAAATTGACGATGGCCCTTTCAGCGAGGACCTTGCACGCAAGTACCAAGATACTGCTCTGCAAATTGTCATCTTGTGTCCCGCTTTGTTGGCCATATCCCATTCATATTTGCAATCGCAACTCTCGGCTATATTGAAAATTGAAAAGGTTCTGGCGATATTATTGGACGTTAGTGAGGAGAAGGTGTTGGAGTTTCATAAGAGTGGTAAGTTCACACCAAAAGCCAATCCTTTTAGTTTGAAATAAAGGATTCCCTCTACTTAACAGCTCTTCCATCATTCCGAAAATGGCGTCGTTGTGTTGTCCGTGACAATGATCAATCGCAAATTGGTAATATCCTTGGCATTGCAACGGACATTCTCGGAAGAGCACTTTGTCAACGACCTCCGTGTCAGGATATGAGTACAAGTCAAACGAAAAGTTTTAGTAGCTCCGAAGGATTCACTGTTCTACCACGAAAGGTGAAAGTTGGACAAAATAAAGTTGTTGCAATGTTGAACGAACCCTTGGACAAGGATGATGTGGTGAAAATTGCGATCGAGAAATCGGGAGAACTGATTGAGGTGCGGAACTTCAAGCACAGGAATCCGTTTACTCTTCAATTTACAATTCCTGGTAAGTAGTCAATCTGTGCGGTTGGTGGCGCCATCTAACGAGTTTTTTTTGTTCTAGAATCCTGTATGGAAATCTCAACAATGGTAGAGATCCGCATCGAGAAGAATGAGAAGAGTCTGGGAAGTCGACCGATCAAATGCGAGAGTCGTCTGCGTGAGCTTGAGCAGTTGCTACGCACTGAGGACTCTCCAATTGAGTTTATGTGCCATTCCCTAGGAATTGGGCCAACAGATCGTGATTCCTTGGATCTACATCTGTTGCAGTGCTTCCAGAAGAATATGCCACCAAATTTCCATCTGCTAACTGGTCCGTTCGAGAAACAACATCATTTCCTTACCATCCGCGAGTCAAGCCCCGAAGAGTACCCAACTCTGCTGCACTTTGCAGCTAGGTTTGGTTTCGATCGTCTCTGCATACAGTTGATGGAGTGTCCCGGTGGAGATACAGCCTGCGGTATTCGAAACTGCGTTGGAAAAACACCCGCGGAGCTGGCCGACCTGGAGGGCTTCCATAAGCTCGCACAGAGCATCAACAGTTTCTCGGAATTCCACGAACTCACCACAATGTATCACTATTTCAAGGGAATACAGGGTGACGCTAGCAGCAAAAATAAGGTCATGATTGAGGCCAAAGCAGGACTAGTTGAATCACCAAAGAAGCCGGTAAACAAGCAGAAATCTCAAGAGATACCCGAGCCGGCACAAGGCGAGTACATGGAGATGAGCAGTGGCAGTGATCGCGACAATTCACCATGTCCAGCGGCATCTTCAAGCACTACAATGGCGGTGTCAAACCTCAACTACATCAGTGTGGAAACAGAAGATGACAATCTGCAAAGTTCTGGCGAGATGACAAAGAATTTCGATCAAATGAAGATCATCGCTGAAGCCGAGGTCACCACAAACGAATTGAAGATCAGTGAACCGCCATATTACCAGTCCGAGGAGAAGAACAAGTGCAATTTGCAGGTATCGCCCTATCAGACGGACAAGTTCAGCCAAGAGTGTTCCAATGTCCTGGAGAACTGCAACGCCTCAATGATGGACTATATGCTTCAGCCTTCAAACATCCCAGTACAGCCGATCGTCGAGGACGATGGCAACTACCTATTCCAGCCATCGAACAAGCCCGTCGAGACTGAGAAGCTTCCAGTTGAGGAAATGCATCAGTCGCGCTTGAGTTTGAACAAAATGGGTTCCAGTACTAAGCTGGGAACGCTCAAGAGGACGGCCAGTGATGCCTCTAGCAGCAAGGGCAATGCCGATGATGAACTCGTAGAGATCATGAATGACTTCAAGAACAATGTTCTGTCGATTCGCGACGTTGAACAGCTGGTCGAGAAGTGGAAGCATCGCAATGACGTGAAACAAAGCTTCAAGGAGAAACAGGAACAAATTGAAGCCCTGAGGCAGGAATACGAACGGATTCAAGTGCAAATAAAGTCAAAACTAAAGCGTGAAACTCCCTTCGAGAAGATCAAGAAACTCTTCTCACGGCATAAGCCTCCCGTGCACAAGGTGACCGTCGAGAGTCCCGATGAGACAAAGTCCTCAATAGCTTCTTCGTTCCAATCAAGCCAGCGTCCCATCAGCACTCTGAGCCTTCAAAGTGTCTCGTCATCATCCTCCTCTGGGCGCTTAAGCACCGGTAGCGCTTGCAGTGGAGCAAGCCTTGGCGACAGTGGCACTCATTCAGATCATGAAGATCGCCGTTTCGGAATGTGCCGAATCGGTTCACCAGGTAGCCTTATGGACAACTACCTCGTTCCACCACCACCTAGACCAGTTCTAACGCCCAGCTCAACCCCAGGCGAGGAAAAAGAGCGCATCGTCTTCCCCAACCACCACCATCCGCGTGTACTAACCCCAACTAGTCCCAGTCCGGCAGCAAATGGCAATGGCAGCGATCATTACTACATGTTCCCATCGAACCTTCCAGTATTCCAAGCGCCAAATGATCAGTCCATCTCATCGTCACTCAACAGCAATGGCTATCTAAACACCATTGTCGAGGCCAAAGAGAATGAGCACAACTATCAAAATGGCGTCACCGTTCAGCCGATTAAAGTACAAACACTCAACGACAGATCGAACATAATTTATGGAAAACTAACCAAAGCCCAGCCAAAGGATGTTTTTAGCTCATTTAAACCACAAGCTGCGGCGCCTCAGGTGAAAAAGGAACTCATCGCCGCCGAGGTCTATCAGAATTTACCAAATGGCAATCTAACAAATGAGAATGGTGCCGATGAAGAAAATCACAATTATATGAATGTTTAGGCGTGCCACAGGGATCCGTCACTGGGCTTGCACTTGTTCTTGGAAATCAATTATCAATTCTAAATAGAGACAGACTGTATATCAATGATGTTTTCGATATTTTTTTTTATAAAAAAAAAAAGAAAAAGTAAAAAAAAAAAACTAACGTTGTATGTATTAAAAAGCAATTCGCTAGTATTGTATATCTTTTCATATTTATTTATGTAAAACGAAGTCTAACAAACAATAAAAGGAGTTTGTTTTTTTTTTTTTTTAATTTTTTTATAACTATTAAGGACAATTATTATTATTACCGAAGCGAGATATTTTCTTATTGTTTTTAGGATTTAAGTGAAATTATGAGAGAAATAAAGTATTTTAAATAATATTTGTATAAAAAGCGCATGTAAATATAATTTGTTTTTATTTTTTTCTGTTTTTAGTAAAATTTTGTGTTTGGAGGAAGCCTTTGGTGACTTACAACACCGTTATGTCGAATGATTTGGGGGGTGTTAAACATCGACTTTAAGTCAGAAAATCTCAGGGTTAATGCACTTACTTAGAGTCGATGCCTGAACGCTGAAACGTCTGACATTGTAATAATTGGAGTTTAGGCATATGCAGATGACGTAATGGAATGCTTTCTGGTACAACAATGCAACAAGTTGATGTCAGAGTGCTCCAGTGAAGCTTTTCCCATCCACAAAAAAAAAAAGTGGAGTTCAGAGGCCTTACTACAGCAGTTGATAAAGGGTGACAGCACAATATGTGGTATTTAAATGATATGGTACACTATTGCCTTTGTACACTGGCACATCCTCACATTTTGATGTCAAGTTACTCGTTCTATGTTTACTTCTTCCCTGAACACTATCTGTGCCCATACGACATTGAAGTATGTACCTAATTATGTATATTACAGCTTAAAATCTGGTGCATCTTTGGAAGACCTCGAGAAGCCAGTCAGGTGGATTGACTATTGAGTTCGAAGATTTAAGGAAAATTCTATATTCAGGTGTTCTCATCAAAAGACGACTTCGTCCAGCACAACAACTCATTGCTTAGGACACCGGGTTGCGACCACTCAGCTTAGTCTGTTATTAAATATCTGTAGGCCACGTTGAAGTTGTGGTCCAAGGGCAGATGATTAATGACACTGGGTAGATGACCATGCAACGATAGTATTTTGGCATTACCTGTGTGTTGCTCTTAGCATTGCTTGGAGCTCTCAGTCTTATAGTTGAGTAGTTAGCCAGTCGCTTGCTCACAATGTTAGTGGGGAGTAGATGGAGCATGGTCGCCACTGTCGGAGATGTCCTTAGTTTTTGTTCCAGTAGAATAAAGCTGGAATTCCTCTGTAAGGCGAACCAGTACTTCACACATATGAATCATTACTTGCTATCGACGAGTATAACTGGTGCATGATTTTTGTGGTGGTGGATCCTACTGTCTTTTAACAGATATGCCAGACATTTCTTGGCTGCTCCACAGAAGCGATGGTAGTGTAGTCTCCCCTGGGTGGGGCCACGGCGTACAAGTCGTTTGACGGTGCTGTTTCTGAATGATGCCGTTATAACTCGCCTCCTTGGCATATGTTCTAGGGCTCTATATTAAGGCTGGATAAGTTTGTTTCAACTCTCTTTATGCCGAGAAATGCTACAAAGACGAGCTCTTTAAGTGAATGTGATATTTCAATAGGTTAGATAATTGAATATAGGGATCTGGCTTGGTGATACAATTGTTGTGACCTCGATAGCAGGTGATTTCAGGGGATGAGATCTAGGAAATTGAGCGATGTCTTACCTGTTTTACCTTTCAAATAAAGCTATGTACGCATTCGATCCATTTAAAAAGAAGCAAAGGTCTGTGTAGGACTTAACCTCCACCGAATTAGTTTCAAATCTACAATTTATGTAAAAACCACAACATTTCTGAGTAGATATCACATATTTACTTAAAAAATTAAATAAAAAACAAAATTTACAAATATATACGGGGGACACATTATAACACTTAACCTAGTCTATAATTTTGAAGAAGCCACCTCGTCGAATAATTCCTTCGCTTTCAGCATTACGTCAGCAAATTTTTTATTAAACTTATGTGCACTTGTCTTTTGACTTCCACGGAATACCGTTGTATTTAAATTAATGCTAAAAATTCAAAAAAAAAAATTTATAGAAACAATTTCGATTTTTGGATAAATAATTTCAACTTACGCATTTGACACAATACTATAGAACACCCCATAGCCGTCGGCCACCATTGGAGCCACATATCCACAATTGATAGTGTAACCCAATGTACTTGTTGATAGAACAAAATTACCACCTCCTCCGCTCTTTGTATAAAGAGGATCGGAATAAAGCGGAGGAATCTCCATGCCAGCTTCATAGGCAACACACCACAATCCGAACAGATGTCGATCAACACCACGTCCTGCACGAGCTTCATTCATCAGGAACGTGTGATTGTTTACTGCCTTACGGAAGGTTTCTACGATTTCTTGCTTGCTAGCATCAGGATTAGTAACGGTCTGGAGGAATTTCACAACCTCCAACGTGCAAGATCTTAAAGTTTCCGTTCGGCCATTGTAGTACTGACGCATTAGAGCGGTCTCGTAAATTGGTGCAATTCTAAAAGTGGAAATTAATTGTGAAAAATGATTGAAGAAACTAGAAACCAAGAAACCATTTTCCTTCTCTAATGTGAATGGGCCTTTAATTTGAGTAACAAACAAAACAAGCAAGCGACATACAGATAGAGGCACATTTCCATTTAACACTAAATCCTTGCATATTTGGCGGATCATATGCGCACTAAACTATGCAACAAAGTATTAATAATATCATTATAAGTTTTTTATTTATTCATGGAATAAAGAGGAAGTACAACGTCACAAGCGGTGTCCCCCAAGGCTCCGTGTAAGATTCTGTACTATGCAATAGAATATTTAATGGCGCCTTAGACTTGGAAGACCTCTGAGGATATTGCAATCTGAGGTTGGGGAAATCATGAAGTGAAACTATCGCGTTCGTTCAGAAATCGTTAATACCCATGAGTCTATAATTTGTAGAGGAAAAGGCAGGTGTGATGTTCATCACTAGGAAACGAATTATGGATACTATAAGAAGAACCACGAGCTAGGCAGAAAACCTAACGTTTGCTCTGGCAAGAATCATGTCAAATATCAACGGAACAAAGCACAGAAAGGGACTCTTTTTAAGAAGGAGCTGGGAAATCGATCTATGGGAAGTGGTATATCTATTAAATCGCTTGGTACCAATAGACCTTTTTGCTAAAGCAGCATGGCAACGTCATCATAGCGACGAATCGAAGTGGTACCACCAAGTGCAGGTCCGAAAGATGGAATACCTTCTTTCGATAGAAACAGACAGATGCAGAGACGCTTGACGCATTAAAAAGCATGACCACGAGGATGGAATTGGCGACGACTTAATAGGGGTTATAAAGCAAGGGCAGTCATCATACATACTGTCCACAATATTTGGCTAGTGATCAAACTAGCCGAGAACCAGACTATAGACAAAAAGCAGATGACTGATGAGCACGGAAGATCTTTGGGAAGCAGTTAGGAAGACTATGGCAACAATTATGAAGAAGCAGTGAACAAGAAATGCACCGCAACAGGTCACATATGAGGTGAGTATTGAGGACCTTGTTATGAATTTTCTTGACGACAATTTCTTGAACCTAAGGAGTTGAAGTCAAAAATACTACACTGTTTCTGAATACGGACTCAATATTGCCTTAAGAGATTCCCATCCTTCGCCGAAGAAATCAAAACATAGGTAGTACTCTTAGAGGTTTTTTCAAACGCTTACAAGAGATGGGGCCTAAGGTCTGAACCTTGAACCCATTCACAGTAGTCAGTAGCCAGCCAATAAAGTTTATACAAAATGAATTCATACTCACTCTCCATGAAGCAGGTAATACACCCACTGAATGATAACTTGAATAAAAGAGTCCGGATTCAGTTTCAACGTCTTAACGTAGTCCTTGCCAAAGCCATCAAATACGTCATCAGTTATAAGCACATCAGTTCGCTAGAAAGAACATTAAAACAATCAAAATAGCAGTTCTACTGCAAAAGAGAGATATGTATATTTATTTACCCGAGCATCACACTCTTCCATAACTCTTTTGATCTCACTCCTCAATGTCTCATCCAAATCGAAATGAATTTCCTTAACAGGTAAAAGATTCTTAGGTTCATCGCTCCAGTCAGGTTCCCCACTCTCCATCAAGCTGAGTTGTATAAAGAATGCAAAGTGCACACTTACAGTTCCATCGTACGCTGAGTGCTAAAATTTCAAAGATCCGTCTCTTAACCTCCTCATAACTCTGTATGTAGCCATATTACCTCTCCAACAAGCGCCATTCGTCCATTTTTGAAAACAGTACAGATGCTACTTCTATCGGCCCATTTCGATTGGAAGTCACCATTCAGAGCATCTTGACTGACCTCCTGATAGTTACTCGGCTCATGGTCATCCAAAACGCCCACAATAAGCGAGCTCTCAACCAACTCCAAGTAGTCCTTGTTCTTTGTTGAGATTTCTAACAACCTTTGCCGATTCTGAGGGTCAAATTCAATATCAAAGCTGAAATGGACAAATTTTACTTCCTTCTTACATGTGCCCAAGAGGTCCTTTCATCATGCGTCAGTACAGGAACACAATCGCCAGTACCTTCGAATTGCAATTGACCAGTAACTTGCTGTAGGATAACTAACATCTGCTGTGGTGACAAGATCGTGCCATCTTTGTTGACACAATCGAAGAGGAATATCCTTCCTTTTCCAAGCAGAAGGCCATGTGTCGGAGAGTCCCCTTCACTAACTGCAAGAAAAGACTAAGTTAAGCCACAGTCTCATATCACTTTGAAGCAACTTACCGGACTTGAAATGCCTTACAACTTTATCGACACTTTCACCAGGAATCCTTGTGGTTGAGAGGAATCTCTTGAACAAAGCCGAGGAATACTTTACTTTACCACCACCAGATGAGGCTGGCTTCATTCTTTCATTACGAATTAGTTCCCAGTACTCGAATGTATGATGCATCACTCTCGCCATCACTTTTAGGGAGTTTTCCTTGGTCTCTGGCACGCCAAGGCACTCCAGCTTCAATGGCATTGACATGGCAATATATGGATGTAGGGGGAATCTCAAGGTATGATAAGCATAAGCATCCCACCATACGTCTAGCCAGTTCTTCATTTTTGAAGCACGCTCAGTTAGCTTCCTATGCAAATGTGATCCAATTCCCTTATTGAATTCGGCAAGAATCTTACGAGTGTTGAAGAGTTCCTTTTCATTGGCAAATGGCTTAAGGGTCTCATAGTAACGGGCAAGGGTGTCAGTCAACTTTGGCAGTGGCAGTGGTGGAAGACTTTCGTCATATTCATAGGTTGAAGGTTCCCCTTCTTTCGAGATGTAAATGCTATCACGATCCATTACCTGTAAGGGGAAATGTTTGTCAAGGTTTTTTGGTTTGTCAGAAAAAAATGTTTCTTAAAAATATGAAGCCACATGAAATTCGCTTTGGTGCCTCAAAAAGTACTCCATCTTGTCGATACTCTCACCGAAAGTTTTAGCTCTCTAAGTCAAATGTTTAATCCTGTGACAGATGCACTGACAAACAGACAAATAGGTACCGTATCCTAACTCAAAAGTGCGAATGTTTTCGTTTAAAAGTCAAAAACACTTATATAGTTAAGAGTATCTACCTAATTAAGTTAGCTTAAGTGTCTTTACGATGAGTTGCCATAAAGATTTTATTACCCATTTTTTCTTGAAATTATGGTTTCCGCAGTTTATGCTTTAAGTAAAACAATAAACGACTCAGTTGCAGCTAAAGGAAGGGATTTTAGATTTTTTGTATGTCTGTCTGTACATTTATTTGCTCACGCATCACACAAAAACTGCTGCACGAAATTGCATTATGGTTTATGCTTTATGGTCTGCTATCCAGAAGCTGAGTCTGAAGCTGACCTTAGAGGTAAATTAAACTTATAAAGATTTGCCGTTCAGAATATCTATTTGCAAGAGATGGCGCTAAAAGGAAATTTACACAGTGAAATGGTAGTAGCTACAGTATCTTCTTTGAGTAATAAAGTAGAAAATAATAGGTCCTTTCGCGTACTTTTTGCACTAAAACTCGTAGATTCTAAAATTTCGAAGAGTGAGGGTAAAATTCTCTCAGAGAGAGCTAAAATTACGAAAAAGTAAACGAACGAGTTGAACAAGAAAAAGTTGCAAGTACACTGGTTTGACAGCTTTGACAGTTTTCGTAAACCAGCCCACAGGTTCTTTGGGCACTAGTTTAGTGTTAATTTAGTTATAATTTAGTTTCTTGCACTAAATTTCGTAGCATTCGTTCAAATTTCATAGCCGGATCGTTCAAGTATTGGTTTCAAAAATGATTCGGTCATTTCAATCAATAAATCAATCGTTTAATGACAGAGATAGATATACATATTGTATTGGCTCAAAACAACGATCATCAATCCTCTCTAAAATGCGGAACGAGCCCAATGTCATATGTAAAAAACCATAAAGAAGTTTCAATTTCCTTTTCGTTCCATTAGTGCCAATACTTTTGTTTCATTCGTTCATTACCAAATAACCGAGACAATTTGATTGGTTTGTGGTTGTGTGAATGCAATCATCAATACTTTTGCGTGAACGGGTGAAAATGAACGAATCAATCACGATTGACACAGCTCTAGTGCTCTCTTCTGCGAAAAACTACAAAAATTCTCCGTACGCGAACTGATTTTCGTGAAAATTCGATGTTTAAGGAGGGTACGCGAACGGACCTAATGTACATCAGGAAATCTATTGTTTCTGTCATTTATTATTCCTTCTCAACCGTATTTGACGCAGTAGAGTTTATTGCGTGGGAAGGGTATGATTCCTATAATCATGATTATAACTCCGCCAACTAAAGGAGTAAAAGAGAAGATCGGATGTTCAATATTGGACGTTTAGTGACATTTACTATCTGATATATGTATATCTTAAAGTCCACAGTTTGCTTTTAGACACATCATGGGACTACACTTCAAGGGCGCATAAGTTTTGGTATCAAATCCGCACCTGCTAGTGATGGGATGAAACACAGGCCCAGTAAACTGATTTTTTACTGATCACCCAAGCAAAGTCCACTTGCGTAGCAAAGGTCTCAGAGATTTTTTTCATTATCACCTGTTGTGATATTATTAAAAACTCCCCGCTCTAAACATATGTTAAAGTACACAAAAAGTCAAATCTCTTTTAGTCACAAAGATAGCAGAGCCTAATATAAGACCCTGTTTATTCCCAACCAGAACACATATTTATCTGTGGTTATTTTTTCATCAAGTGATAAGATTATCATACAGAAATTGCCACACCAGATTAAAGTCTAAAGTAAAGCAGACATACAGATAGGCCTTCGGTTTATTGAACCATTCAACCCTTCAATCGGCACCGACTAAAGTATGATTCAATTCAAAGTTCTATTTTAAATGCCCTCGCTAATTATGTTAATCCATTGAAATTGGACGCACATAAATACTCTGACCTACTGCAATTCGATGGAAATTAATATTAATATAAAACCACTTGAACTTTGTAACGAACGTAAACAAACGTTTCAATTATAAAACCAACAAAAAGTGTATAGCTATTATAGATATAAGTTTATAAGCAAAAGAAGGAAAAAAAAGCCACTCTTACCTGTTGATTAAGGTACAATATTCCGTAGTTCAATACAAAACTAGTCTCTCTCGGTAGAGCTTCTAAACAATACTGCCTGCCGACCCAATGGTTGATACGAATACCGGCTCCTCAAGAATTTGATTACTAATCATCAATTCAACAACAACCGTGACGTTAGATAAGCGTGGAGAGCTCTCTACAACAAGCACTACTATCAGTACCGCGTTTATGGGGCTATGTCTATGACCTACAACTCCCACTGTACTCTCTTTGCTAGAAGAACGCTGCGTCTACTTATTTGAAATTCAATTGGCACTTTCTATACAAAGAAATAAAGTTGAAAATAAATTACCCAATAGATACAAAACTCACACGTTTTTCTACAATGCAAAGTGTCTATAGATACATACATACGGTGATGGATTGAACTTTGTACTTAAATTTTTGGCTAGGATTCGTGAGATGAAACTGCAAAAATCTCAACAAGTTTCTTATAAGTATTAGCGATATCTTAAAGATTGTTTTGATTGAAACGTGATAGGCAAGAAAGTGTAACCTGTTTTTTGAATACTATCTCGAATGCGGTACCGATGACCACTGGCGTACAGCGAACAGCTGGGTGTACTAACGCTTGCTTTTCGTGGTTTTGTTGTGTTTCCCAACCCAACACGCGCACAAGCACAAGCATTCAATGAAACGGGGGAATGTCATAATACCGAAGCACCCATACCAGTGGTCCTCAAACTGGTTTCTATTTAGTATTTTGTTGCTAATTTGTTATAAACAAATGACGTTGGGGCAAAGAAATGGAAAAAATCAAAGTCTCGGCGATTTGTTGAAAGATTTGCAGAGACGTACTCTTGATTTGAATTCGAATGTCATTGCATTCGAAATCGATTCGATTTGCAATTTGTAGGTAATTCGAAATGCAAACTGTCAACTCTTCGAAAAGAGATTAAATTTCCATAAAGATGAAGGTGTTTCAGTTATATTTGAATTGTATTCCAACTTTGTACACATGAATTTCAATTTCAAATTTGAAAACAATGACTTTCGAATCGAAATGGATTGTAAGACTCTTCTCAACTATAGGACGGTTCGAGTACCCTCCTAAAACAAAGAATTTTTATGAAATCTTACGAATTTTTACGAAAAGCTGTTCGCGTACGAAGAATTTTCGCAGTTTTTCACGGAAGAGAGCGCTCACGAAAGACTAAGAAATTTGTTCATTCTACGAGTTTTTGTCCATTTCTTTGGGCTGATTTCTGAAAAGTACCAAATCTGTCAAATCAGTGTATTTTCAACTTTTTCTTGTGAATATTGGAATCTTATAACCGTTATTTTACTTTGAACTTTAAGTTAAGAAATTCTGTTTCGCTCTGTTTAAACGATTCCGGAATTATTTGGTTCGGTTGACGAAAGGTTAGGAGGCAATCATCCATGATCGGACATCAAAAATGTTAAGTTTGGGCTTTGAGGCTGATTTTTGTTGGTTCTTGACTAACAGTAACGCTAACTTTTATTGTCCATAGTAATTGAAGTTGATTGGGTTTTCATCGCATCTTTCCATGCTTTTCAGACGGCTAATGGGCCTGAAATTCTTTTGATGGGTGCATTTAAATTTACCAGTTTTGTCAAACAAGACAGTTTTCAACTCATGAAGCAGACTCTTATAAGCTCTTTGCTCCGATCGAATAAATTGCAGTTTCCCTCTAATTTTGTCTTAAGCGACAAATTCAGATTTTTTCTAGTTTTTCACTTAAGAACTCATGGCGATCTGCAGGTTTTCGGTCGCCGGACAGTCAGTCGAAAACACTTGGTAAGATGTTAGAATAGTATGGAATAGTATGCTCTTATTATTGCCTTCGTATTCCAACAGTCTGACAAGAAAACACCTCGCAGGATTCTTCGTTTTGTACCTACTTAATGACTCGTCGTAGCCCTTGTCCCATGTTATTTGAGGAGAACTATCGTAGAACTACCTCGCCATGGGTAGTCGTATATGTCCTCAACTTGTGCTCTCCTAATTTTATAATTTGAAAAGATTATCTAAGAATTATGGGGTCCATTATACTTTCCTGTATCATATGTTGCGCAGAACTGAAGGGGCTTTACCATCCTAATTGATTTCAAAACTGCATATTTGCTACTTGTCAAGCATTTTTTAGATGTCTTCTATACTTTTGACTAGTAGCACTATGACGTCCGCGTAATGTGTCAGCTTAAGTTACTAGTAGAGTTAGTCCCTTACGATATTGAACAAGATTGAACTAGTTCCTGAACCTTGGAGAACTCCAACAATAATCCTGAAATCTGCACTACTGTCCGTTGATCCTCTGGTACGGGTTGAGATCGTCGTATTTATAATTCATCACGCCTATGTTGTATACTGTGTTGTATGGAGTGCCATAAAGAATCACTTGGAACCTTATCGAAATGTTTTTCTATGATGAAGGTTATTTTTATTTCCTTCAAGCAGAAATAGTTTAGCACAATTGGAGTTTCTGAACACTCGCCGTTGAGTATCGAGATTCCACGAACACTTAAAAAACCAGAAACGTTTCTTATGTACCAACGGCGTCTGGAAGGTACAAGAAGACCTTGGTTCCGGCCTTCCAATGTTTTTCTTCAAAGACCTTAGATCTATTGACGCTTCTTTGTAAAGAGAAACTTGCGTCTTTTTTAATAAAACTACAGTCTTGATGCCTAAAAGTCAAGCAAATAACTTCTTCTTCTAAAATTAAGTGCGATGCCTTATAAACGGCCCACCACATCCAATCCAAGTAGGTACTAAAAGTAGATGTGGTGAATCATACTATTGACAGCAGTGTTTCGTAATTTTATAAACCCAGTAACCAAATCAGTTTTTAAGTAAGACCCGTCAACAGTTTAATAAAAAGTAACACCAAGGGTTAATATTTATTACATTGAATTTTATTTCATTAAAAATATGATTTGCTTTTACGTTCTATCTTGTTTTTGCAACAAACGCCTTACCTTTAACGATAAACACTTAATTTGTTAAGTAACTTAAGCTGACGTGACAGCACGCTACGAGTAATAACAGGTTAGCAGATGTTTATTGACAAACATATTCGTATGAATCATAGAATAATTTCTAAATCGTATAGTCCATCTGAAAGCAGTTAATGTTTTACAATTTTTTGGTAGTACTTTTGGGTGTCAGCTCTACTTTCTACTACTTACAAACTTACTACATAACTGCTTACCGTTAGAGATGGGCCGTACTGTGTGATCGGTTGATGCTTAACCATCTAAAAGGGCATAACACAGCAAAAACAGAGCAAGTAAGCTACTTAAACTCGGCAAGGACGACTTGTCAATTAAAGACCGACACGCCGCTTGTATGTTCTGTATGATTAAACAAATATTGTTACAAAGCGAACAGGCTTGTTATAAGCACACTTTAATTAAATTTAAATAGCGAGTTTCTTGCTAGCGAGAACGTTTCAAGTTACGAATTTTTAATACGCCGATGCTGACCCTTTTCGGCATTAACTGATCTGTAAGGATCTCTTTGGCGTAAGCTGACGTCTTGGTCGCATAAATATGACTAGCGAAACTCGTTGGACAAATCACATCTAATGGGAGATCCATCTAAACAATTTCAACAAACTGCATTTGCCCCCTCAATGAGGAAGCGCTGATATTCTCAAGAATCTTTACTTTGGAATGAAACCCGTTTCATAGAAATGATTTAATAAACAAGTTTTATTTTCCTCTTACTAACTTACTCCTAGGTCTTATGGTTAAAAAAAAAAAAATCTCAGAAAAGTGTATCCTCCGATCGAATATACTCGCCGATGTCCGACTGATGGAAGCATACCGTCGCTAGAGGATCAGCTGACTTACACTCCGTTGTCGATCGCGCCGTCACACCAAATCCGAGTGGCAAATCGTTCATGGAATAGACTACAACTCCTTGATATTGTCCCGTGTTCTCGGTGATCCTTCCCAGACCAGACTTTGGCACATGGTTTCCATACAAATACTGCTGTTCGAATGAGGGCTTCACCCAGACTTTGTACTGAGCATAGGGCGCCAGGTAGTACAATGCAGTGATGTGGAACTTCAATTTGTTCGTCTTGGAGAATTTTCCAAAACACGTTCCCACGCAGACGAGTTTCTCGGAACCAAAACACTCGGACAGTTTGAGGATACGCTCGGAAACGTAATACACACGGTCACGGTGTTCACGGAAGCAGTAGGTGCCATCGGGTCGGTCAATCAATTGTTTTACGTTGTTGCCAACGCTGGAAGCGAGTGGAAAGCGGGTGGTTAGGAGTTGAAATTTGTTTGTAGTCACTGTACTTACTATTTGGAGAGTTTCTCGAAGAGAATCTTTGCTCTTTCGTCACCTAAGCGTTTCATTTTGTCAAGGAATGAGATATAAATACAAAATAGGTATGGTTTCTTAGAAAAAACACGATAAATTAGGAAAATTGAAATGAAATGGATCAAATTTCTCCGACGAACTTGAACGAATACAAAAGAGAAAAGTCAGATTGCCGATGACAGCTCAGCACGTGCGTTTGGTACAGTAAGAATAAATTCTTCTCAGTGAATAGTACGTACTACTCGTTGGCAGAGGGCGCAGCGACATCGACTGTTGCTGGTTGAATTTTATTTATATTTTGTACAAAAGATAATTACTTTAGGCGTGTTTAAACTTAAAATTAGCTTTTCTGAACGGTATTTCAGCAGCAAGAGAATCATATCTTCATGAAAAATTGTGGAAAAAATAATATAACTTAAGGTTTGTATTTATTTTAGCCAATGGAGAGCAGATCTGTAAGAGAATGCAATCATTTTGAAATATGATTCCTTGGAATGCTCCGAAAAATGATTTAATTCATTGACTTCAATAAAGATTTCAGATTGAAGAAAATAAATCAAAAAAATAAATCAAAAAAGCAATTATTTTTAGCTCTGCATTCCTTTAAGTCACTTGAAGTCACTAGCATTCATAGATTGCATTCAGTTGTAGTCAGTGATCGAATTCACTTAGTTGAAGTCTTTTGAAGTCAGTGATTGCATTGTCTGATTTCAACTACTTCAAGTGACTTCAAAAGACTAACTTAGTGAATGCTGACTTGTTACTGGCTTGCTACAACCTCCTGGTGGCCCATCTAAGAAGAAATGCGGATATTTATACACAAATGATCTTTGCAGAGATTGCGACGATCCAGGCGTGTTCTACTTTAGCGTGGTAAGAGACTTTGTTAACACAATTGGTCGGCTGTGATCTGAGTGTGCCCTACAATCCTCGCAACTAACTTAAGGGACTTCATCTCTCTTCTATAACTCTTATAGATTCTGAAGAACCATTTTTGCCAATCAAAGCTTCTTTGGGCCTAGTCGCGAAAAGCCTTCAACTCATTTGCAAAGCATTGGCTTCCATTCTTAAGCAGGAGAAAGAAAATTCTTGCCAACCTAATCCTCAAAAACTTGAATCCCCTTGTTCTGTACTTTGTTCTCAAATTCTCCCACTTCAGTCAAATTAAATACAAAATGCGAATAATGATGAATCAGAGAAAAATACAATTATCAGTGCATCAGTCAATGGGGTTAAAGTTTTCCGTTTTCAGAATTCGCAAATAACGTGGCTCGGATTTAGATTAAACCGGAATATTTCTTATCAAAATTTTGCACACTTGTAGTTCACGTTCGCCCCTAGTCGGACAGTTACATGTGATGATAAGAGCATTTTTTAAACGGCCATTTTTAAAATGTCATCTATACTTTATTCAAATAATAAACTAGTGTAATAAGATCTCCGTATAATCTGGAACACAGCTATGAGTCTAAGGGTTCAGTTTTGTGAGCCAGGTGCAAAAAGCAATCATCTATAAATACCAAAGCCTCCCACGCCAAGCAACCCAGGCGCGAACTAGAAACAGTGTTATTTTAGCAGCGCCTTTGATATCTTCAACTTGACTTGCTTTTACCAGAGAACTACTGCAGTCTGTGCGCACCGTAAGACGACGTGGACCATGAGTGTTGTCCACAAGCATACAAGTCTCACGAATTTTTTGCACAAACTTCTTTTCAAAAAAACGCACTGTTTGGGATACAATCACTTTGAAAATAAGTTTTCAATATTTTCCAACGTTGTTCAAGCGTACAGCTTGACTTTCTGTCAAAATTTCGAGCGAGAAACAGCTGTCAGAGTCAAATTAACCTATGATTTAAAAAAAAACACTAGATGGCCCTCTCTTTAGTTCCGTTGTAGGTCCGAAAATTCCCTTTTTCTGATATGGCTGAATCAATTGATAGATTGTTATTATTTTTATTTCACTAATATTTTATTATTGTTTGTTCAATAATAAACTCACATGTCAATTTAAATTGCTGGCAATAGAAATTTCAACTGTCATTGCTATTCTGACAAATATTGCCTGTGAAGACGTGGGTTAGGCCTTAGCAATTAATTTTATATTCTTTATATTTACTTACGTATACGTATAGCTTATAGGTCCATAAAACTTGCCTTCATTTGTTGTAAGTTATATTATTTCAATTAAAATGTTTACTTATTTAAATTACGACTTTGTATTGAGTAGGCGCACCCCATATACATGTAACAGCGACATTTGCATCTATTAAATCGAAAAAAAATGAGGTGCAAAATATAGTAAAATCTATTATTAAGTTTACAAGTAAATGCTTTTGTTTCATTTAGCATTAACCGGTTCAATCAAGGGACTTATTGAATTTATGTAAGTCAAATAAACTAGCAATGGCATGTGATACTCAAATGTATTATTTGATGTAAATATGGATTGAGTTGAATTAATTGCGAGACAATTAGGACCAGTCATTTATGAAATAAAAGGGCTAACGCAATAATTAATTCTAAACACCGATCTTCAAAGGACAATATTCAGTGTACGACCTGTGGTTTGATTAAAGGAGAGAAGAGGGGATAGGAAAGAGATTTTAAAACTCAGGTGACATAATTCTTTGTGGTTGATGTTCATATTGTTTTAGAGAATTGTAAATAATTTCTGCATTCGTTTGTAATTCACAGAATTTTTGTCTTCGTGTTCGTATTCGAATACTCTAAGTGCTATCCGTGATTGGTGTGGCATGTACAGACGTCTTAAGGAAGATTAAATCTTCTTCGCTGAGACTTCGCTCTCAAAGCCAAAGTAAATAAGAAGTACAAACTCTCAAAAATATTCGGAAAGTGATCGTAATGCGTGCGGAACTCTATAAGGCAATAAACCTCTTTAAGGCATAAGTAGAGGGTACAATAAGCCAACATATTGCGGTGTAATATATCTTCTCTCAAAGCTATCTATTTATATATATATCGGATGATTATTTTCTCATGTAATTGGGTTCCATTTCCTTGTTAGTATACATATGTGCATTGTTGGTACCAAATCCAGGAAATCACAGGCTTAAATTTGAGGCAATATACACATAATTTGTTCTCATGGCACGATGTCAGGCGCAATTGACAGCTACGTTTTGGCCGGCCTCTTTCTTGACAAATATGGACCGATGATTGCACCAGCCCATAAACCATGCCAAACTGTTGTTTTTTTCTGGATACTGGAAGCTCTTCCATCTCTTCGGACTGGATTTCAGCCCAAATATGAAAATGTTGCTCATTGATGTACCCATTCAGTCGGAAATGCACCTCATGTATAGAGCATAAGTTGCTCTTAGTGTGCGAAACATATCGCTGATTTTCGTAGTACAGCTCAATAATTCCTGTGTCGAGCTAAGACTTTGCATGACAAAAAAAAACATCACCTTTTAGAATTTGAAGAATTTGACAAATTGTGTCTCAAAAGCACAACAGATGATTTGACTTTCAATCGAGTGGACGACAACTTTTACATTTTCTGAGTTGATTGAGTAAGTTACGCCCCCATTTTTGTCAATCACAGAAATTTCTATTGGAAAAGGACTTAGACAGGACTCACTTCGATTGCCAGAAAGTTTCATACAAAAGTGAGCTCGACACCCTTCTGTCCCTAACACGACATTCATTTACGACATTTCAATTAATAAAAACAAAAAGAAACGCTCAATTAACATTAATTCCAAGACATTTTTCTCCAAAAAATTTCGAAATGCAAGTTATTTGTGGCGGTAGCCTTAGTTCAAATTAACATTTGAAATTTAGGCTAAAGGTGCATGCCACACAAATCACGTAAACAAGCGAAGTATAATTAGATGCTCACATACATATGTTGTATGTCCAGCAACCCGTCACGCTAGCCCTCAGCCCTAGGGCTCTTCAACGCTTCATTACAGAAGCAACATATCAATTAGCGTGGTTAACTCAATTGATTGGCAGCGACCACGATGAGTAAACAATAACAAAGTCACGTGCTCGTACTATGCTCTGGTGTATCAAGTTTAATAGCCCTCACTCCCTGGAGATACATTCATTTCTTGTTTTCAAGCCTCAATGCAGTACATACACTTGGGAGTCCAAATTATCTGTTTGACTTAAGAGAACCAAATGCCGGTTGTCACCAAATGAAGAGAACGAAGAAGTATCTGTTATACTGGCTAAAGTTTTCTGTTCGATACCGCTAAGCCTGTCGGAAATAAAAGCCGTGCCGCCAGTCTCAAATACAGGTCACTATCAGCGGTTTACAAAAAATAAAAAAGTATCTATACAATAAATAAGCAATTGCAATCGAGAGCTTTTTCAGTCTGGTTCGGACGCGCACTCTAGATACACAGATACAGAGACGAGATAGAAAGTTGGCTTAAATCAAGTTAGCTTGCAACGGTTTTTCTTTTTTTTTCTTTTTGTTTTTTTGTTTTCCTTTCCTCGTAATTATTTTATTCGTTTTGTTTATTTTGTTTAATTCCTTTCCGCTTCTTTGTATTCGAATTGAATTCCCAGATTTGTGTCTGTTCCGTGGAAATTCGCAAATAAAAACTGAAAAATATGTACCTTTATCCCCTCGCAGAGTTTTGAGCCAAATTACAGTGTTTATTCTTGTGATCGTGAATTTTTGTGCCCCAAATCTGAAAATATATCGGTTTCTTTGAAATTAAAGAAAGGAAGAAAAAAAATCAAAAGTGATCTTGCGAAACCGATCAGTTTCCGGGAAAAAAATTATCTCAACAGATACAAAGGTAAGTAACTATAATATTTAGTTGCACAGTTATAAGATCGAAGATCGATTAGAGTGACACAAAACGGCTAGTATGTGTTTCATTATGTGCATTTCCAAGTTCCGTCAGAAATCAGAGGCAAACTGAATCGAAATTTAATTCCGACGATCGATATGACAACGATCAGAAGAGATAGGGGCGGTCTTGAAACACACATATGACAGGCAATATACCTGCTCATTGCAAGGTGTACCTATGTAACAATTTTTTTCTGTTTCACGTAACCAATGGAACTATCTTTTAACGATCACTATGCGATCGGTTTGAATAGAAAACGACTTTTTCGGCGGTTCGATGGTTTGGCATTTTAAATGCAAAGCCTTACTTCTTTGTCATTGTTTATTGTTTATAAGTTTTGATTTCATTTCGATAAGTTATAGGTTTTTTTTTTCTGGCGATCGTTTGCGGTTTTATTGGGCTGCGAATGAGTGTTTCATAAATACCGACATTAGTATGATGACTACTGAACGATCGTGATGAATTTTTTTCAATTTTTATTTTACTGGCAACCTGCTATGAATTTGGATTTGAATTTTTTTTCGCAAGTAAGACTTGAGCGTATGGTCGGAAGTCATTAAAACGGATATTTTTTTTTGTATTAATATTTTACCGTGATTTATTGCGGATTTTCTAAATATGACATGTGATGCTTACATGATCGGCAGTGACAAGTGGTGGTTAGTACCTACGAAACACATAAATCGTCAAACCGTTAAGACAAATTCAGGTCGTGACTTTGCTATAAAAGCCGTTGGTGGTCGGTAAATTATCATTTTTTTATTGGCGGTGTGCCTTTTTTCCTTTACACACCTATTCTCGCAAAGTCATTAAGGCGCCTAATTTCGTTTTAAGCACTTTATTTATCTGATGCGTGTCGCATCACCGCTCTCAGGAAGTATTTGATCTAGTTCTGAAGATCAAAGACGGCTCGTTCAAGTGGGTCTTAGTGAGGTGTGATCTTGTTGCTTATAGATTTCGCTGAAATTGTCCAGACATTTTCAGTCTCTTTGTCTTAAAATACCTTTATTGAATAAATTCCTGATCATTTTTAGCTTTTCTTGCTTTCAAAGTGAATTTAGTTTCATCGTTCATCTACTCTACCTACCATTCAAGGAAATTTACAGAAAATGTTCGTTCTTCTGGGCCTTACTTCGGGTAAGAGATTATGTCTTCAATTTCCGTGCAGTGTACCTAGTTTTGGAAAGAAGTGGCAGAGACCCAGTGTCTTTTCTCTTGTGTCTATTAAACGGGTTATTCTTGCATAAATTGCTCACATTTCCGATTGACTTTGCAAATATTCATTCTAGCACAATCCTTCTAGCGTCTCATTTCCTTTGTCTTTGTATTTTTAGGGATCTCTTTTCTTTTGCGCGCAAAGATTTACTTACATGCATTTTTGGCAGCATTGAATATGAATGAGCTAAGAAAGTTCCTTGTGCTGTGCAGCCTCTTCATTAATCCCTAAACCTACTATTTTGTAAAGAAAGTAAATGGCCAAAGCTACTTCCAGATATTTCCTCTCCATTGGTGGTGTCCAAATTGTTAAGGAGAATTATATATGAGATTTTCTCACTCGTTTGTACTTCACAGTTTTTTCTTTTCGTATGACAAATGCTTACAAAGTCAATTATTTAACATCACTACTGTGAGAATTTCATGGATATGGTTCTGACCTGAGTACTGAACTTTGCATTCAATGACCAACACTAGAACTGTACCATAACCATCCCACAAGGCATGTATACTAGGATTACAAGGCACTCATTATCATAACTACAATAAATTGTAGCCAAAGAGAAATACGTCAACAATAACGGGTCTAAATAAGTCTGCAAACTACTGGGTTTTCCTTACAAAAATATAACAAAGTCCTGTAAGGACCACTTATATAAATTGTGACAGATGACAATTGTAAAAAACATGGCATGGCGGGGCTGTAGTAGGCGATATTTAGAAGGCTGTATGCATTCTATCGTTAGCTTACGTCATGAAAACAATGGGCACGATCCGCATTCTAGGCACTAGGTAGTCAAATGTTTATGTCAAGAGATTCAGTTTTGCCTACAAAGTAAGACATTTCTTTTTGAGGTAGTAGACTGGATTTGAAGGGTCGGTATCAAGTAATTATTCGAAGCTTAAATGGAAAAATGACTTAGCTCATCTGCCAAAAGCTTCACCTGTCACCTATTTGCTTAAATTTACTTGTGCGTACCGATTGGTGAGAGGATTTTTAATCTCGCGTGGAAGTACACATGAGTGGTCTCCAAACTATTAAGGAGAATTGTTGGGATTTCGTGCATTCGCTTATAATTCCCAGTATATTTTTCGCGTGCGTATCTAAATACAATTGACTCTGTTTTGAACTATGCAACGGTTACTCGGCAATTTAAACTTCCTCTCAATGATCAAATATATGATGTGGCCACCTATTTTTTTCGAATGATAAATTCTGTAAAAACCTGTTACGTGTTTCATTTAAAAACTGACATTTACCAGTTTAAAGTTGATTAAAACTCGACAAGAAACAATAAAATATTGAATTACTTTTTGCAGATTACAACAAAAATACATACATATGTTCCTTATCACTGAAAGATGTTGACTTACGCTTTTGTCCCTATGTCCCAGACATAGACTCAGTTCGTACAAAATAGAGAAAGTGAGTGTAGACATCATTTATAAATACAAAACCTTTGAACTTTTACAGCCGATCTTATCTATCTCGTTTGCAAATGTAAATTACATGATGAGCTCTGTGCATCTTAACACTTAAATCTGCAAATAATTAAATCTCCTCGACGCAATGTCTTCTTATCTATTTCACTTAGATTCATCCATTAAAATCGTATCTTATTAATAGAAAAAGCCCGCAGAGTAATCCCAGCTACAGGCATTATACTTTCTACAAAGCATAGTCTCGTGTGCCTTTGGACAATTAATCACACAGTGACCACCACTATATCAAGTTGCCTAGCTTTTAGCAAACGAAAAAAAACGAAAAATCATTTGACTGATGATCTCAACTGTCATTTGTATTTTCTCCACTGTTATTACGGTTCTGATCAAATTAAGCAGAAAATTAGAGCAATCTACTCTTGGTTGAAGTTATTTTTTATTTTTTTGTATGAACTCTCGTAAATTGTTGAGAACATGCAAAATTTTTTTAGATACTCATTCGGTTTTAGATGTGTCATAAGTCGTTATGTGACATGACATTCGGTGAACGCAATTTTAAAGACTTGAACACGAATTGCAAATTTACGTTTTCTTTGTCTTGCTTTAGAGGCGCATGATCTTTCTAGTGGGATCTATTAATATTGATTTAAATTTTATTTCCAAATGACTGAGTTGTTATAGTTTTTTTTTGGGATGTCATTAGCGTGGTAGGTTCTGCGTGCTTGCGAGTCAAAGTCAGAGGTCCAAATTTCAAATTTAATTGTCAACTAAAAAATTTACTTGGATAAAAGCAAGTGCACTTGTACGAGAAAAAAAAAGGACTGTGAACTGTAATCAAACGAAAAAATCACACAAATTTTCCTTCACAGTTAGGACACAACCCGTATTTGGGAGCAGTCTATTCTTCAATTCATCACCTCCAGTAATTGACAGCTCAGTCTTCGTCCCTTCTCTATCTATAGAAATAGTTTGGAAACTATTGCTGATGAACTTGGCTTCCGTCCCTTCTCTGGTAATCGCAAGGTCCATGCTTACTAGCCACTCCTGTACTATCCTGATAGTTTCATTGCAGTAATGAAGAAGTTTGGACACTACAAGATCGATCGATATATCATTAGCGAAGCCAATTATTGTCGAGGACCTCGGGTTTTGATGTCTGAGGGCGTCATCGTACATTATACTCCGCAGTAATGGACCTAGTAGGCAGCCGTGGGGGACACGTTCAAGAAGGGCAAGTCCATACGATGTATTGCAGCATTTCCTTCGCTCATTTCTGCAGCTCATACATAAGTATGTGTGTACATAAGTCGTTGAGGGAAATGGTCATGCCTTGGGCCTATCTGCTTAAAGAACAGTATGAGGCTGGCATACATAGGTATAGATTCGTCTCCCGTGCCAGCGAAATCCAGTAGGAGTTCTCAGTTCTTCGATCTACTGTTGACCATAGTAGCTTGACGGTGTTGCATTGGTACCAACAGTGGTGAACTGCGTTGTCAGCAGTCATGATCTAACAAAGTGTTTGTCAGATGTTGGTCCTCCTTAATTCTGTCGTTTGTTACACTAAAGCTGGTACTTTGATTGGATAACATTACGTTAAAATATTGTCAACTCTTGTAGAGGCTGTGGTTCTCTTTTAGAAAGTCTCACAGAAAATATGTAGGATCCTCAGGACTACCGCTTAGTATTTATCTATTTTTAAGCTTAAAGAGGTGGAAGCAAAGCTCAAACTCAGTATTAATCATCCACTCATATGTTTTCCAAATGCCAATAAAGGTGACAACCGATAAAACATCCAATTAACATGTTCATTTGGCTACGCTATTATCGCGTTTTTTTCCTATAACGACTTAGGATAAATGGATACTTTATTATTTGTATAACTAATTCATTAGCATATTGTTAAATAACAAACAGCTGACAAGTTGTTAGTGCAAGAGGCTGTACCAGCAATATATTCGTCAGACGTCGGCTATTTTTATTTTTAGCAACAATTTTCTACCATTTATGGCCTTGAGCCTTGAGATAATCGAGTTGTTGACTTCCTAATTTGTATTTTCCAAATTGTGACATTCACAGTATTTTTCTCCATTCGCTAAATGCATAACATTTTCTGGTTTAATTCACAACCATGGTCGGTATTTTTAAGGTTGGCATGGAGGATTATAGCTTAGCTATCTTACCAAAAGAAAATCTGGGCCAATGTTTGTTTATGTTATGGATTGTGAATTGTAAAGTTTGTTCACCCATTTGAATGAACTTGGCAATGACGGCGCGGCGCTTCGATTAAAATGTTCACAGTGACGTTTGAATTGCCGGCTATTTGTTCACAATAGATAAAGCGTTGTTAAAACTAATTGAAATAATATATTTGATAGCCCTTTTACAAATGCTTGAAAACCGCAAATATAGTTGAAAAAGGTTTTGTAATACTATGTTCCAACAAACATTGAGTTTTTTGAGTTATATATTTTAAAATAAACTTTAGCTTCCGGGATCGTAAAAAATTGTGACTTTTCTTTTCGTTTTATAAATCATACGGATGTATATTTAATGATTTACGAGTTTTTTTTTAAGACTGTGTAGTATATTGGATTACTTTTGTAAAACCCACTTAATAAAATAGTTTGACTGAAGGATATTGACGAGGTAAAGGTTGTTTACACAAAACAAAATACTGTGGATTACAAGTGAATACAAAAGATTCTTCCCAATAGTTTGGGACACCACAGAGGATACCATTGAGGGTACATTCTCTCCACTGTATAGGCAATATCTCCTTTAAATTGTCTCTGTTCGAATTTGAGACTAAGTTAAGATGACATTGAGAAAAAAAATGCAAAATATTCTCGATTCTGGGCACATGAACTTGTTGAAAAGGGAAACATACAAAGCAATTGGAAAGGAATCTAGCTAGGCCCAGTAGGTCGTCCTTGGACGATCGTTTGAAATGGCTTTAAAAAATCGTATAGGTATTTAATGTCGCCCTCAAGATCGTTTATGATTAGCAGACTATAGGCCCAAGATATCAGTTTTGTGGCATACCAGAGATGACCTTGACATTATCTCGAAGCTGCAGTTGTAAGCTACATAATTTATGCCACAAAAACTATTTTTAAAGTGCAAATAGTTAAGTATGTGGAAGATCTTTCTTTCGTCAATAAAATTCACGTTTAATCTTTACTAGAGATGTTACAGATGCTTCTAAAGTACATTTCATTTCTGTTGCAACCTACACGGAAATAGACATAAAAATGCCACCACGAGGATGTAAAGTCAGCTTTTGATTTCGACCTTGACTTCAGCGCTACTGGCTCAAGCAAATCTTGAAGTAGTCAGTAGCTTGTCGACTAATTCTGACCCAGGTAACCATCGACCTATGTATATCATAGTTCCTTTCGAAAAACCACCAAAGTATAACTCTTTTGGGTCACGGTCACACCCAGAGAACAATCAGTTTGGAATTTTTATTTTTATTTTTAATTTATTACGATGGTGAAATATAATTCAATAAAAAGACGACTTTAATGATGTGTTAAAAAACCACTTAACGAGTGAAATATTTTGCATTTAAATCTGAACTTAACTATCAAAGTTATAAAACTGAAAGCAGTCAACTGCTGCTTAATTTACTTTTGGTTTATTTGAACTTAAAAATTATTTTAGTTGGTGAAGTGGTAAAATTGCACACAGATACAATCAGTTTGTTAACCCGCCCTCTCAAGATTATTGTGCAATATAAATTGTTTGAGTTAAGCGCCATCATGCAATCTTGTAGTAGGTACTCGTGTGTCTTGCTAGTATCCCAGCCCAGACGTTTAATTTCTTATCTGTAGAATGGTGTGCGAGGTGTGTTCACAGAGTAAGTGTTTCGGAAAAGAAATCATGAAACAGAAACTGAATAGAGAATAAATTCTTAGGAGTATACAAATAAATATAAATACTTTATTAGGGACACAGAAACCGCCATGCTATTGCCATTTGGCGGCTAGAAAATTAAGTTGCTTCTACTGCCATCTCTTGTATCCTTCAAAGCACTGAGGTAGTTAGCATCTTCAATTGCTTGTATGGCATAAGGTAGACTCTAATCAATCCAGCTGCGAAAGTCCGTTTAATTTCGTGCTGTAGTTTTTGCGTGATGTGCGAGCAAATATACTCACGGAGAGAAAGTCAACCGTCTTTTTAAATGTCAAAAACTGACTCTTTCATTTTGCATGATGTCTTCTCTACACTGAAATCAAATGCCACTACAAAGGATGGAATTTTCGACTTCGGGAAATGACCCAGATCTCTACCAAAGCACCTCACTTGATTCTTTGATGCAAAAGATTCAATATTTGAGGACCAAGCACAATACGCCTTGTAAGATCAATTGTGGTGACGCTATGATTAAAGGGAATCATAATGGAGACATTTGGCAAGTTTTCTCGGGTCTTATTAATGGTTACGAATTCTCCGGCTTCCTATTGCGTTATTGTGGAATGGATAAGACTGAGACGAACAGCGAAATAAGGTTCAAGGTTGTTGACTGGGCACGTAGAAACTTTTCACTCCAGGCACGCTGGGTGTTCTTCGCAACCAAATCCTTATTTCCCTGGATCCCTCTCTTAGTTACTTGGCTTGTTCGAGGATATCAAGAAAATTGATAGCTCATAAGAGCTTTGACTTACTGTGAAAGAACTAAGGGCCCTTAATGCTTTTTGACTGACGAAATAGTGGATTCCGCTAATATATCTGCGCTGGCATATGAAGTAAAGCGCCTTTTTTGTTTCTGATTAGATGCACAAGTTAGGTGGTCATTATCTAAGTTTCCTTAGCTTATTGAGGGGAAAACCAAGTTCCTACTATAAAAACACTTTCTCATCTTCTACCTTAGCTGCAAGCTTTTTTTTTAAGATTCCCGTTTCCAAGAAAGACACATGCAACAGAGAGTAAATCACTCGCTACTAAAGTTTTTCGATTAAAATATTCCCACAACGAAATACTTCCCCTTTTTTCGACGGAAAATTTGCATAAATTTCCAATTTACATAACAAAATGTTGTATAGATATTGTAATTACTTTGAATTACTTCTCTGCATTCGGGGGAAGGACAAAATATTTTAATTACTCAATTCATGTATCTGACTGTGATTCCTAGGAAATAATGCAATTTATTTTGTCTCAGACCCATTGTCTCCGGAATGGAATGCAATTCACACGATTATACGCGCAGTCTACACAACCGCTGGAAGTGTGCAATTAACGTTTAATTAAAATTTAAATATACCATTGAGCTGAGTGTTAGCGTTAAGGATCTAATTTGTTGGGAGTTAATGAAGCAATTTATCGTTAAATTACGTCGTTAATGCTTAAGTCATTTTACGCAAATTTTTTTTGATAACATTTTGCACATCCACAAGATTATAGAGGTAGATAAGGATAGAATTTGAATGGTACTAGACGTTTAATGTGTTTAGTTATTTTCCAAATGATCACAAGACAGACACTAAGTAGATCCGTTTATAGGTTGCCAGGTGCTGTGTTCATCGATCTATGTATATTTTGCCCATGAACTTTGGTTCCAATCGATGGAGCAGATGTTCTTATAACGAAAAAAACCCTGGATGCAAAAGAAGTCATCATCGACTTACAAGAAAGCCTGGAACTCAAAGAGTTTATCAAACACCGCCATTTGGGTTGTGGCTTACCACAGCGTTAGCAATTGATCTTGCAAGTCGCTGAGCACTATCGTATGGTTCCACTTCTAATTACATATGTCAAAGCTCCGATGACAAACGACACCATTGTCAAAGAGAGACCATTTCCCTATGACTATTGCGGCAATTTTGTAAAGGGTGATTTATTGATAATATTTATACTTTTGAAAAGTAAAAACGAATAAAGAAGTTAAATTTTTCAAGCTATCTTTATTTCCAAACAAAAGAACCATTCTTGGCATTTATTTCTTTGAAATGTTGACTGTAACTGCGGTCATTACATTGTCCATTCTGCAGATACAATTTGCGATGGCACGTCCGAGCATTTTGAGTGGTATTTGGCGAATAAGGCGAATAGTGTCAGATTCCACTTCCTCACTCGTACCCGGCTTATCTACTTAGATCTTGGGCTTTACATACCCTGAAAGGAAAAAGTCTAGACGTACGATATAAGACGATCTAGACCGCCAATTTATCGGTCCGAGAGTGAAATTAACAGTTCGCCAAATCGTTCTCGCTACAAATCTAATTTAAAAAGTGCCATCTTGTTGGTACCAAATGAACTCATGCTTTCATAGTTGAGAGCCCTCCACCGGAACTGTTTGCTACGATGCCAATTGGTGCAATAGGTGGAGCATAAGCCACTCTGTGGGAAAATGTTATCCTCAGATTTGCAACTCTTTACATTCTAGCAGTGGAATTAGGTTTTAACTTGACAAATTAAGAGCCCTCCGGACAACTCAATAAATACCAGAAAGTCTTAATCTTTCTGCTGTCAAACGATCTGCGCTGCTTGTAGTCTGCCCTTGAATTTAAAGCGGTCAGTTACAAGATCAAACACTGTCAATTTCATAATCATTCCCATTGTAATCACTTCATCAAATATATTGTCAATATATTCGCTTTGTTGCAGCTCACTTCCTCGCCGATTACCTAAGCACTCTGATCGATGCGATCGCACTGCAATTAACATAACAAAACTATCACCTGAACTGCAAATATCTACAAATGACAATTTGGACTTTTTGTTACGACAGACATCTGTTCTAATTCCTTAGACTGAAGGTGAGGCATGTACTTAAACAAAAAACCCGCCTACGAATCAAATCTTGTAACGCTCAGTCGAGCAAGAAAATTTTACGATTTTACAGTCGCAAGGCGGCACTGCACGGCACGTGTCCCAGAAGAGGTGCCACTCGTGTGTAATTGGAAGAAAATGGATCGTCTTTTTATTCATGAAAAAAAGTTTTTGCTTTTTTCTAATTAAATGCCTCAAGCGGATGCGTATGCAGCACAGACAGATGATTAAATGACTGAGTATTAATCCTCGGCTTCCGATTTGTGTTCAAACAGAGGAGAATGGAGGTGGCGACCATTATGGCACGAACGATCACCAAGCTTGAGCTTGACGTTTTGTGGAGAAAGATCATTAGTGTAAATGTTAAACTTGTTTAGTATAATTAACTTGTGTTTTTTTTTTCCTTTGAGAAGATTATTGATCAATTTAGCTTTCGTTTTGTTATAATTTATGGACAGAAAGTCGTGTGATTTAGTTTGGCTTTAGAAAGGGTTTCTGATTGAGATGCATTCCAGCAGACACATACGCTCCAATGTACTTTCTTTTGAAAGCAAGGTTATGAGTGTGCTTTTGGAATGCGAAAGTTCTAAAATATCTTATGTAAGCACATAATAAATTTGTCATTGCTTTGCTGCAGTTGCTATAGTCTTTATTGTTTCAAGTCAAAAATTTATAAAAAAAAAAAAACTTGAGGAATGTACAAGTTCAAGGTGTGGTGAGTTGAGCTGTTTACTGATGCCGGTTTAGCAAGGTTGAGGTTTTAAAACGTTGCAGTAGATACGCAAAACGAAAAACAAAAATAAATGCAGGCGAAAAGTGACTGCACAATTTCGAACAGATTAGATGCGGGAGGAGTTGTGAAGTTTTTACTGAAGTGTTCATTCTGTTAGGGCACAACAGAGAAGTATATTGCAATTGTTGTAAGTTGTAAGTTATATTAAAATGTGTTCTTTACATGATGGCTTGATGAAGGCGGTAAACGTTTCGAGTTTAGGAAGGCACTTACAATCATGTACAGCACAGGAACTTCTACAGTTGGATCTTGGAATAACAACATGTTGAAAATATCTTTCGTAGTTAGCTCTTAACGATATCTATTGGAATCTTTACGATGTAAAACATAAGCATTTTGTTAAAACAATCCTCAGGTTAGTACAGAAGTAGCTCACTAAATATTTTATCATACCCAGCTAATGCTATGATATTCTGCGTACGTACATAAATATACCCCAAACAATAATTTTCTAAATATATATTTGACGCTTTATATTGTAGTCTTATTAAATGTTTAAATGTGAAATAACAAATTACAAATAATGAATGCAAAAATTGAGATATTTTTACATTTTTTACATCAGCTCGCCAACACCCTGTCGAATAAAAAAATACTCGATCACTGATGACAGAATGCCAAATTTCGATGATCGATACTCGATCTCTTAACCTTTGTGTCTACACCAGTACACCCGGGTGTGCTTGCTGTGTAAGAGTGTATCATAACATATACTTCTTCACATTTCTGCCCGCTGTAGAGCTCAGTACCTCTCGGCTACTATATTTCGAAAATATTGCGCATGTATGCGTGTGTTTCGGGCCAATACGATTTGAGTTAGAAGGTGTTCAAGCCTAATTTCATTATAATATACACTTGGCACACCCGGGTGTACGCACTTTTTACGCAGCAGTTACTACTACTATATATATACTACCTGCGCTAAGTGTTAGAAAATTTTGTTTGCTGTTTATTTTTCCCCTTCATTAGTATTTTTCATAATATACTTACAATAAATAAAAGAAATTGAACAATAACAAAAGCCAAATGTGTCATACTCTTTTTTTGCATGTATATTCGTTGTTAACTTTCGCCCTATTTCAGTCATCTCCATACGACCATGCATTTTGTATGTGTACACCCGGGTGTGCCGGGTGTGGACAAGACGAATTTTAATTAGGTGGAGACACAAGGGTTAAGCGATCATGTCAAATCCACATTTATGGTTCAAGTGTTACTCGATAACTGCTGCGATAATTCGACACCTGATTGAAGCCAAAAGGATGCTCTGAGCTACTAACCGGTGATTCTTGCGGTCGGGTAGAATATTTGGTAAAACCTGCGGACACTCTATCAAGAGCATACTGGACATGTACAGACTATTTTAAGGACCTACGAAATATAGTAACAAGAACTGCCCAAAAACCCGCAAACCTTAATGATTGTACACAGTCTATCGTGCATTGGCACTACCAGAACAATTAGAAAAAGATCAATTTAGTTTCAGGTTCCAGCAATACACTTCGTTGTCCCTTCACTTGTCGCTACTATGTGACTATCTACCTCGACAGAAAAGAGCAGTAGAAGAGCTCCTTATTGTAGACGGTGCACAAAAGATCAAGGCGACATTAGCTCCCCTCTCATTTTCAAAATGGTGCTTGTTTTCTCAATTGAATTTTTTTTAAGGAAGTACATAGGTCTTATCCTGTAGATTGTAATGCAATTGACTATAGTACAACCGATGTCGTGAAGACCCAGCTTCGGAGATAAATTTTTGGTCCATAACAACACATTTTTTCCATAAGAGTGTCAAATTGTCTTCTTAGAGATATGGGCTCGTCTACAGGGTTAATTGAAACGTTAAGGCCGCAGTCCGACGCCAGGCGTCTCCACTTCTTAACAAGGTTTCCTCCTGTCATAATTATACGCATAAGTCCTATTCCAGAAACTTCTCCACTTCTTTGAAAGGTCGGTAACCCTCTAACTGAGCACCGTACAAAAGTATTGAGGCAGCAGTTGATCGAAATAATTTTTGATTTGCGCTGTGAGCTATGTTCTTTTTGTTGAAACAGCTAGCTTACTTCAAATGTTTCCTCATATTTAGGTTGGCCGATGTCAGGACTCCCAGGTATTTATAGGTATTTGCTAACAATTTCGACCGCTTCACTTTAATACGTCCACTTTTCATTCCGGGAATGGAATCGAAGGCCGCACGGAAGTCCACAAAGAAGGCATACAATTTTTTCTTTAAAATTTGATGGTTTTTAACCCACTTTGTAAGTCTCTTGAATAACAAAGCCTCGACAATTTGGACGAAATATTTAGGAAAGACATTCCTCTGTAATTTGTTGTGTCGCTGTAGTCACCTTTTTTGTGCAACGGAAAAGTTATTGCCTTTTTGAGCTTTTCAGGAACAAAGGCGGCTTCGAAAATTCTGTGGTATGTATACAAACTCCGTTGTACAATTTTTGTAAAATTCAAGATGAATTCGGTCGTCCCCAGCAGCTTTACGCGTTTTTGAGTTTTCTATGACTCTTTGTACTTCCATAGCTGTAAATGGTTCATCCAGAGATTCGTCATACCACAAAAGGACGACATATTAGATTGGTGAATCACTGCGAACTTTGTTTAGGAGATTGCTAAAATAGTCTTAGAGTAATGGTGCTTTCACCGATGAAGTTTTGTGTCATTTTATGCTTTTCACTGCTTTCCAGAACTCTTCTCAGCTTATCAGCGATATTTTTTGATGCTCGAAGGCAGTCTTTTTGCGTAGCAGAATTGTTTAAAATGTTTATTTGTCTGCTCCATATAGAGACTCAAAAACGTAGGTGTTGTGTAACCTTAATAGCTTTATTAACACAAACGACATTTGTTTTAATGTGTTCGACTTAACTCTTTGTCTTAAATTTTTAATGTACCACTTAGATTTCTACTCTCTTTGATGTTCACCGCTATTCTTTAGTCACTTTTACAACCCTTAAATATTCGTTTGTTTCCTGAAAATTATGTAGATCACAACAAAAGAACTACGTGAAATGCCAGTGCATTGTATAATCAATCACCAGGAACAAATTTCATAACCTGCCTCATTGTGTAAATAGCTATTACTTGCATTCTGTGTTTATTGTTCTTCCGTTTATTGTATGTTTTACCTGTCGTAAATTATTTTTCTTTCCAACACAATAAGCTTGCATCTTAGCAAACAATTTGTAGGTATGTGCCTACTACTCATCATAGCAAATGTTGGGCAACAATTCATTGTGGGAGCGCAAATTATTCATCGCCCAGTGACTCAAAGTGGAAGTATGTACATATGTATATTAAAATTAAATAATTACAGGGTAAGATACCGCCTTATAATGAATTTCTTTAGACAGATATATTTACAATTAAACATTTGAATAAAAAAACGGCGTGCTCTCCAAAGTTAAGTAGTTGCTTTTGAATCAAGATTCTAAGCTACATACATACTAAGAAGCTTTGGTTATAGTATCTTTTTTGTAGAAAATTAAATAAAATAAGATTAAATCTTAAAATAAAATACCACATCTAAAGAGTCATTAAAAGAACATAAAATGTATCTTGAAATAGACAAAGGCCAGGGCTTTAACCCACCGAGTTTCTCAGTTAACTTAGTCTTTTAAAACAACTACAAGCTATATTTTATGAGGTTCCTTCTTCTATTTTTATAACTATGGTGTGATGGCTATAAAAAAGGCAGGCACCAAATTGCAATGAGTAATTTCAACGAAAAGGATCTCAGAGAAGAAAAATTCCAAGGGTAGAATTGGTACAAAAGCGTCAAGTCAATGGTTCAAAACTTCATTCAATCCGCTTATAATTTCCATAGCATTTAAATTTAAATGACCAACTGACAAGAGAAAGACTTTTATTGGGCAGAGTCTACAAAAAGTTTGGGGATTTATTAGCTGTAACTAGAGATAATGTTTGCAGAGGCTGGCTGTAAGAAGTTAGGCCAGAAAAAAAGAAGATCAACACCTTCGGGAGGGAAAAATAGCCCCTTTGTTATTCCCCCGTCCCCCCTACTTTTCTAATGCTAGTTGATGTAAGAATCCATCGGGCTTCCTCGTTATCTGTCCACAAAGTAGCATTAATCATGAAGAAAAAAACCTATTGATGTAAGAATCCTCCCTTGCTGGAACCCACTTAAAAACTTATATTGGTCAGAAAAACAACCTCTACCATCGTTCTTAGGAATCCCTATTGACTTAATCAGCAAGTCCTGATCGGAAAACAACACACTGTTCAATGTAGGTCCACCGTGTGTTGATGTGAAACCTTCTTAAACGTCATCGAATTACAACTTGAGGCTTGTTTTGACTCGGTTTTTCATTTGATTGTGCTCGCAAAAGCCAATACTTCAAAAATTCAACAAAGAAAGTTGAGAGCTGCTCTTTTGTGTTTCATTAAAAGGATCTGCTGCTTCTTCTACAGCAGACATGATGCACTCTCACGCTATGCGGCATTCATTTCTATTTCGTACGATAGATGATCTCTAGCTAAGTCTTTTTTGCTGCTGAACCCTAATAAAGTTTTGGTTCACCGAAAATTCTCTCGGAGATCTCTATACAATCGGTAGTCGACCTGTGTGTCGTCAGATGATCCTTGGGAGCCTTTTTAGGATATTTCATTTTGGTTTACCCCAGTTTCTGTTCACGCTGAGGGTTTAAATTCTACATTTGTGGCTAAATTTAGTCAGTTTAAGTATGATTCCTTGACGTTTCTTTCTAGCACCATAATGAGTCTACTGTCAACTTTAACGGTAATGAGAACAGGGCTATCGCACCTCTTATTATACAGATATCGTCGCTTTGCAGTGAATGTTCTCTTCATGTCGAGCTTCGTTCGAAGATTAGGTCTACTTGTCATAGTTTATGTCAATGATGTAGCGTTACCAGATTTATTTTTCCTGGGGGGTTTGGATTTGACAGGTTATACATATGTGTAGGAAGTATTTTACTAGATTTAATAGATGGTAACTTAAACAAGTTCCTTATTAATGAAAGTCCTTCTATCCTAACATCGATTAATGGATAAAGCAGTCGTTCTTTTCAATGCATTATTTTCAGCAATGCAATCGAAAAATATGTACTTACATTTTTCTGCTGAAGTATGTTGAAGTTTGAGCTTCTGTTCTCGTTTCCGTTTCTATTTTTTTCATGTTTCCCTTCTCATTAAGCTAATGATTTTCTATTTTTCTTTGCAGTTATTCGGCGCTTCTCAAGTTAAAAAGATCGAATAAAACTTTTTATAGGTAAGTAAGCACAAACCGAATAACAAGAAAATATAAAATCAAACCACAAAGTGCAAGAAAATCATAAAAAAATGAAACTATCAACGCGTGCAATCTTATTGTTATGCACTTTGCATCCAATGTTCTTTGAATGAAAATTAATTAATTGACATTAGTTTAATTATTTCTTTTACATCTTATTTGGCACAAAAAATCTAATGGGTTTTCTTGCAAACGTCATTTGAATATCTAAACAGTTACATCTACGTCAGTACTTAAAAAAAAAAACATATTACAACAAACAAAAGTAGCACCGCTGTACCAATGGATATTATGCAAAACCGGCTGTTCATGCGCATAAATAATTTAAAAACGTGAGAAATTTGCAGCGTTATTTTCGATATTTCTGTAGATTCTTATATCATGCTGATTTAACGGTGAAATGCAATTAAAATTATCAGATACAAGGAACTTGCTATTGGCAAAAGAAAAAAACTGACATCGAACGTGATTGAATAATAATTAAAATACGAACATTGCTTGTGGTAGTTGTGGTGGTTTTGGTTACAAATTGTTGAAGCCTGCTAACAAAGTCTTAAAAAGGCCAAGAAAAAACTCCATATTGACAAGTACTAATAAATCAGAGTAAGCTATGTGTCAATAGAGCAAATTTTGACAGATGTTTTAAAGCTCAACCCATACAGACATCTTCGGGCTTTGACATTTGGGTCATTAACGAACTAAACAAGACACTAATTTCGGTTCGATTGACCAATTCTCTCAATCAAAATTAGGTAAATCAAAAAGAAGCTCACATACAGCAGTTTATGTTTCAGCAGCTGGCTTTGACAGTTGTTAATAGAATATCAACCTAAAGATAATACGCTGTTCAATAGGAATGAACGAGATCACATGATAAATTTATAAATAGGGTCATACGCTAGTTCACATTTATTAACAAATTCCAAATATGGCAAGTTAGGCTCCGCCTGTTTTCGGTAGGGGACAAGTTTAATATTTAATTTATGTCATTTTCCATTGGGAAAAATAAGTCTTTCTTTTATCTTCAGAAGACGGCCCAGCGATTTATCATTATCATTGTAAAAACAAAATTAAGAATTATGGCTGTTCAACAACACATAAACAGTTGAGCGGAAGACAAATTGCATGTTCCATTGGAATCCAGAAGAAGAGACACAAATACTATGATTCTCATCCTATGAATATGCCATGGCGATGGGGTTGTGGCGCAAGTATGTAATAAAGGACTAGCTTCAGCCGAAATCTGTGTCAGGAATGAGATGAAGTCGAATCAGCTGATATCAAATTCAAACAAGTGATATTTGTGTTTAACGTACATTGAAACGATTGACATTCTAATTTGACAAGTTTGACATTTTGATCTCTATTGATATAGAAATCCTTAATTATTTTCATGGACTTCAAAATGTTTTTAAGTCAAAAATACTAGTTCAAAACATAACCTCCTTGAATCAAATAAGACATTCACTTTCCCCCCAACTCGATGCAAATTCAATTATCCGGAAATGAAGTACTAATAGAATTTTTTCAGCTTATGACGCCAGAGAACAGGTGCTTCTTTAGAAAATATTCTTTACAATATCACCATTAAGTTATTAAAAGTTAAACATAATTCTTGAAGCGTGCTGCCACTGCAACACGATTCTTTTCTCGAACCACTCTCAGTATGTATAATTAATCTGAATTTTAATAACACGGATTAGAGCGGATTAAGAATGATAAATCAATCAATTATCCAACTTAATGTCAACCTATTAACATAGAAGTTATTTAATTCAAAATGAACAAAGTACGAAACCTACAGAAATAAAATTCTATTATACAATTGAATGGACGGTGAGTTCTAAAGTGACGCAATTAGGTATAACCTTACACAATGATAATTTATAGGACAGTGTAGTGAATTTATAATTTGTTCAAAGATTTATTTCAAAATAACAAGTAGGTTGTACCTTTTGTATTTGCATTTGTGTAACTCACCCACGGAGAATGCACTTAAATAAGGTAGATAACTTGGAGTTCTAAATCCACAATCTAAGAAGACGTACTCAGTTGTGTATGCTAGTGTCTTTGAAATCGTTACTTACTGACTTCAGTGGCGCTACAGTCCGGGGTAGCCCTGGGTCTCAACTATCAAACCCCTCCAGCTAGCCCGGTTTCAAAACTGCTTTCCTCAAATGGACATGCCAAGTTGGGCGCACTTATAGCCAATCAGTACGTTGAAATTTAACTCGTGTAGGCCTCCACTTAATTTTGTTGAAACGTCACATAACACTCAAATCTGTCAAACTGAACCAAGGTGTCTGTCTAGTAATATTCAGTGGAATTGGAATATGCCTACCTCCTACATATTTTGGCACTTGACATAGCACTTTTTCAAGCAGTCACTTAGGCATTTTACAGGCACAAATCCACTGACAGATCTACGAGTACGATCATGTATTTCCCTAATACAAAAGTTATAGTCAAAACTTTAATTTGTGCACGCCTTAATACCGTCATCTAAATTAAAAAAATAATAATAATTAAAAATTGCATTTAATTTCGAGGTTATCTGCTCCCTTCCTAAACTTGAGATCAAATCTTGAAAAAGTTTCATTGCCAAATGATACATACCTACTATACCGGTACCTATTCAACTGAATGCAATGCCGTCACACAAACTGTGACAAATGATATTAACTCAAGCTGTCAGTATGCGACAAAAAATAAATCTAAAAATAGCAACCAGATGGCATGTAGAGCACAGAGTCCCATTTAATCAATTAAACATGAGAATAGCACGCGCCATTTCCGCTTTGGATTTAAAATTTTTGCGAACGCATGTCGGCTAGTCGATTCAAAAGATACATAACATGAATGAATGAAATTAAAAGTAAAGCTTTCATAGCCTAATTCTCAATCTTAAGTATCATTGTTTGATTTCATAAAGATTCAACAAATTAAATGTTACGCATGAGTGTTTGTTTTGTTTGTTCTGCCTTAGGCTTTGTTTGCACAATTTAATTGTTTGAAATGCTTCATCGCATCAGAAGTTATGATTATTGTTATTTCATTATTGAAGTTTTATGAGCGTGAATACTTATTGAATGACATTAAGCTGAGTTGTAAAAAATGTTTGCTGTTAAATGATTGTTCAAACAAATGTTGGGCTTGAACATAAGTATGCACAAGAAATTTAGGCTAATAAGAGGGCACTTGATTTAAAACTTCCGTAAAACAAACAACTTTTCAAAGCCATTCTATCGATCGAGAGTGTACTAAACCATTTTGAACAGGAGGTCGTCCAACGTGTTATCGATTCGAAGTAATGGAAAAGAATTAAAAGACAGTTTTGCCACAGTTTGAATTTAGTTTACTTGACGTAAGAATCTAGCTTGCCTGTCTAGCCCATCTTTAGTAGTTCAAGAATTGAACTGTGAAGTTGGTTTAACATGAAAAAGACAAGACAATGTAGGTAGAAGTGTTATTCAATTGCAATTGCATTAAATTCTTAACATTGTCAAAAAATAACAACAATAAGAGCTAAAAACCTTATTCTTCAGAACAACCAAAACGTCAACAAATACCTGCTGAATGGAAGGAGTCAGTTGACATGGTTGACACACAAAATATTCATCCCATTGTTTACATCTGAATAAATAAGTCATTCCAAATAAAATGAGTAATTCAATCCCTAGTACACAACATATCCTATTTCGTGTTTATAATTATGACAAACTGTCTGGCAATAATTTATTGTTTTTGTTTTTACCAATCCATCGGACTGGTTTTTGTAAATAATTCTCGATTGAAAGGAATGCCCAACACTTTCAACCGGATAACTAACAACCAAAAGCGGGAATTCCTGTCATACTTTCCGATTTGAAGTGGCATTCTACTAATCCAATGACATTAAAATGACGTCTCTGTTACGTTTAATAACCTCAAAAAAAAAAAAACAAAGAATTACAAAAGAAATGTGTACAAACAGTGACTACCAACAAAGCAAATAAATATACTAATTTGCATAATAAGATGGAAGTGTTTCGATGTTTTCAATTCAATTAATCAATTGCACCATCGCACTTACCGTTGTGAATCAATCATTTTATGCGGCCTGTCACACTGAGGTTGTTCAATTCAACGGTATTACCAGCAATGTAAAAGTGACATCATTTCCGTAATTAATTTATCCGCTGAACTGATTTAAATTATAACGCGGATCTGTTATCATATTCTAAACACTGGTGCTGCACAGCACACCCAGAAAACCATCCTTCGGATCAATCATCACATTGATCGTGATTAGTTTTTACGATAAGAGCACAATGATTAGTATCAAATTGACGTAATTTTTGTGATGGAAACTTCTGGACAGCTGTTGCCAATAAATCTTTCCACGAAATACGGTCCAAAGCGTACGGATCGACAACATGTATTTCAAGAAATGCAAATCACAAAACGAAAACCCGCGCACCGGCAGCGTAAAACTGCGCATAACGTGTTTTGATTGCTAACGCAGCAGCGCCTCTAACGTCGCCACGGGCGAAAAAGAATTGATCGTAACTTTCTATGGCGCCTGCAACTGTTTTTACACATGTGCCCACTGGTTAATTACACAGATCAGGTGTAATAATTAACCAGCTACTGCTCGTAGACAAATCCTTCAAGTAAAACATTCACCTTTTTTTGATATACAGTGCATGCGTGGCGCCAGTTGACTGCATTCACCGCTTTGGTCACGAGATTCAACGTAAAACTCGATCGAAATACGAGATTTGAGATTTCAAGTTCACGCTTCGATCGTGTGAGATGCTGCAGTTGTACAATGCAGCAGCGGTATCTTCATAAGAGAACTTACGTTCTAGACAACGACGCCGACGCGACGGTTTTTTTCCAGTCATTTTCTTTTTAATTAATTATTCAAAATGAAATGGCAAATGAGTTGATATACCTACATCTGTGACAGTAGTGTTCGCTTAGACAGATTAAACAGACGATGACGGCAATGTAGGGTGTAAAGTGCTTGTCAATTGTGGAATTTGCTTGTTACCCTTTTTAAGGAGTTGTTCAGTGGGATTGTGAATGTGCTTTTAGTACATAATTTGAATAAGTGTGAACAACGGATAAGTGATATGACAGGAATGTTAGCTCAGTTAAAAGTGTGTTAATCAGTGGTGACAGTTGTTGTCACTTTGACGGCAATAATGTCATAAATTTTGTAATCTAATAGTTTTAGTACTGGAATTGTTAATTGTTGTGGTACGAACGTTTTTATTTATTTAGTGCAGCTGTTCAAGGCCTGGTTTTGCAAAAAAAAAAAAAAAAAAAACAAGCTACAAATAACTTTATTATTTATTTATGAACAAGGGGCTACTTCGTGATATGTTTTATAGCGTTGGACCCCTGTCCGTGTAGTAGGTAGTAATACAGTCTTGGGATAAGCTCTACAAAAATCTTTTTTACTGACAGTTCTCCTACGAAATATAACCCTGTCAGTTTTGACAGAATGTCTATGTATATGCTCAGTTTATAATGAATAGGCACACCAGAAGAACCCGTTTATATCTTTCAAGCTTATTCTTCAATTCTTGAAATGTCATAAATTTGATAACTTTCTAGTCTTTATGTTCTGCTTAAATTTTGCTTCGCCAACGCTTCAAGCACAAAAACAAAGTCGCACGTCTATTATTCGCGGAATACAGCTGGAAATACATACTACGTGATGACACTTTTTATTAAAACAATGACGTTTGAAAGCATGCCAAAGATAGACATTTGGCAAATTTTCTCGTCTGTACCCTAGACCCAAATAAAAACATCACCACTTTTCTTAAAAATGTCTCACGATTCTATTCATCTAAAATGACACTTCTTGCCGAAAGAGCCAAAATGATACTCAATTTATTCATTGCCAATATTGTTATCTAAAATGTGTCATGCATAAAACGTAGCTACCGTTTAAAGTGTAAATTTATAGCCAACCACACATATTTTGACTTAAAAACTTTACAAACCAGATCAAGACCTACTCTGATACTTATTTATGACCAAAGTCGTCTAATAAAACTACACCTCCTGATCACCGTCAGATGACCGGTTTTTAGTTGAGATCCTCTCAATCAACACGGAAACATCAATCGGTTCTTTTTTTGTTCGAGATACAAATCTCCAACGTTCATGGTTTACTCCACATGAATAAATTGACAGCGAGACGGAAAACGCAGCAAACTGGTGTCATAAAAGACGTTAAATAAAAAATCTAAATAACAATCAAAGCCATAAAAGGTGGACTCAACAGGTAGACAGTCCATTTCTTAAGTTATGCACTATTAATGTCAGATTTAAATTCTATCGAACGCTATTCGAGAAATTTTACTAAAAAAAAAGGTTTCAACCACTTCAATTTGGTTGAAACTGGTTGCAATGACGTGGTGGTGGAACTGACAAGTCTTTTTGACATCACATATCGACTGAAATATTTGTGAGAAAAAATACTATTTATCTTTAATTCGGGTTAAAGATCCAAGATGAGTCTAAATGACACATGTTCCAATTGCTACGCGGACAAAGATAACAATCCAATTGATGAAGAAAACAAGTTTACTATGAGGGAGCTAATGTCTATCGACTTTATTTTCTTTTGGTTTTAAATTTAATTGAAACAAACCGCATGACTGACTGACGGCAGGGCGGAATGATCTTTCTTCGACTAATGCTCAATCGAATTGTTTTGATGAGTTAACTTTGTTTACACTGTTGAGTAACTTTTATGTTTACAAACTGACAGATGTAAATGTAATATAAATCAATTTCTTTATGTTCGATTGAAGAAAATCAATTCAGGAGTAATTGGTCATAGATTTATCTTTTTTATAGACAAAGGGCTGAAGTAAACAAATACAGTGATATTGCGAAAGCGACAATTGTAAGAGCAAAAGATAACAGAAGAAATGCCAAATGCCAGGGGAGAGGCTCCTCGAATTAAGACATGCCTGATTAACAATGACGTTTTGTCCACAGTTTTAGTCAAATTATTGTTTTTAAACACGCTTCAAGACAACTTGTTTGTTTCGAAACCCATCAGAGCCACCCTCTTCTGTTGGACGCAGTCACTACTCACCAACTCCCTTATGATCCGCAGAAGCAAATGTATGGAAGCAAATGTGAATAAAGCTCGACGAAACTGAGCGAAAAGTCGTTATGGATGCAGTATACAAATTATGTGTATTTGCGTGACTACGGTCGTCAGCGTCCAGAGCCTAAATTTCTCACTTATAGTGGAATAAATGCCCACATGAAGTAAATGTCTTTCCAGTATTACCCTGCACAATTTTTGACAACCGTTAAAGCCTTTATTGTGTTGCAGTCACGAGTTTTATCGCATCAACATTGCTGGTCTCGAATGGATTCAAAAAACCATTTAACCATTCGTTTCAGTTCCACTTTTAACCTGCGTCAAGCTAGTTTATAGTCCATCTCACAGATCACAAAATAACAATAAAATCTGCAAATCAATTTGTGCAAACTTAAAACGCTTCTTTACTCGACGTGCATATCAAAAGGTTAGAAGTGAGCTCTTTGTTAGAATAGTTGGGAAGAAATGTAACTA
Source organism: Chalcosyrphus nemorum (assembly GCA_949716465.1). Taxonomy (NCBI): domain Eukaryota; kingdom Metazoa; phylum Arthropoda; class Insecta; order Diptera; family Syrphidae; genus Chalcosyrphus; species Chalcosyrphus nemorum. Next base: position 27,597,873 of record OX454333.1, read on the forward strand.
AGTAGGTATCTCATTATTCTCATAGATAGAATTGCGCTTTTAGATAAACTATTTGATAAGCCTTTAAGGACAAATTAGAATCACGAAATAAACGCTTGGCTTACATCATTCAAATCTCAATGCTGCTTTGTCTAAGTGAACAAAATTTAACCTAAACACAATTATTATGCCATTACAATTAATATTCTTGACCATAATTACGGATAATCAGTGAACATGAGTTTTATGGCAAAGTATCTACAAGATATTGTATTGCTCTAATCCAAGGCCTGAAGCGGATTTTCTAAAGATCGTTCTAGGAAAACGTTTGTTTTTTTCTTTCCCATTATTTTAATGTCATTTGTAACTCTCTATGAAAGTAACCCACCACAACACAACTACTTAATCCCAAAATCCAGAATAGAAACAATGATTATACCTATCGCCGGATGTTTTGCTCCAAAGTATATAAATGGCACCCCAGTCAAGGTTTGTCGCAGTTCAACTTCAACCGGCAATGTGATAGTATCAAAGAGAAAAAAAAAACAAGTAATAATAATTAGAATCTTGTTGTGATTTCAAGTGAAGTGCATCTCAGATATAACCTAAGACAACAATCTTGGGGCCGCTAAATTTTGAAAATCCTTTTTGAATTGCGTTTAAAGATTTCTTTGTTGTGTGACATTAACTGGAATTGTGCTTGGGTGTAAGCTTTTTTTTTATAGTATTAATACATCACAAGAGAACTGTCATATGATAAACAAAAAGTTACATTGGTATCCAGTTAATTGAAAAGTGATTATAACTTGTTGCAAATAAAAAGACGATTTCTATCTGACCAAATACTACAACTTTATGCAGTCCTTTTTGAATTATTAACACCTCTTGTCTTGAATTAAATTAAAATCTGTCAGTCATATGTCAACGACTTCACCTTCAAAGACTTCAAGTAAATGCAATGAATGCTAGTGACTTTAAAGAGAGTACTATGAATGCAGAGCAGTCAAAATGATTGCATTACTGAGGACTATTTTCCTCGTTCTTCTGCGAATTGGCATAGGATTTACATGAATCTGCGTCTTGAGCTTCAAGTACGATCTGGTTGACCCATAACAACCAGCAATATCCCTGAGATGGGACATTAAGTGAGTGCGTTCAAAGATGGTCTTGAAATTATTTTCTAAAAGGCCAACCAAAATCAACATTGGGATGCATAAGCTAATGTCATAACTGACCGAAATGCTGCCTTTTGTTCTGTCAACTCCAACCACTGACCATAATACTTTTGGCCGCATAGCCACCCATCAACACAATCTACAACTTTTTTCTCTATCGTTGTTGGTGTTTAGTTTTTATTTTTCGCGTAGAAAATAGATAGTAACAGAAATTTAATAAAACGAGAATGAAAGCAGTAATCATTCAAACATTTCCAAATATAAAATAAAAGCAAATATGAGAGAAAACAATAATGTAAACACAGAGGGGTGGGTAATTTCTACCAACTGTCAAATTCGCATATGCAATAAGCGGCTGAGAGCGCTCTCCATAATGTTCGGTAATGTTTCCGAAAGTGCCCGAAAACAATCGATGCTGGACGTTCATATGCAGCCAAATGTTAATTATGTTTTACACTTAAGACTTTCTTCAGATCTGACCCTTTTTGGCTTGCATATTGGCGATTGAACACCTCATGTTTCGTGACTTTATTCAGTGCGACTTTATGATAGCTCAAAGTTTCTAGCTTCTTTTAATAACGCTTAAATAGTTTTGGCTTGTTTTTAGTGTTTGTCTCTCCTCTGTCCGTCAATAAGCGACTTTGCATATCAATGTCACTTTGCATCTAGCATAATTAATCGTTCAACCTCTTCTTCCAGATGCCATACGAACTGAGCATCTTTTAAGAGTTTTACGTCAATAAACGCTTTCACACCATAGAATTGAATTCACCTCAGATGTTTACAGTCTACGGACAACTTTTGACGTTTTCCGATGGGCAACGTTTGGGAATACAAAAGAGAGACGTAGAATTTGTGTAATAAAATATTAAACCTCCATAAAGGGAAATGTGTCAGTGAACTATTTTTATGATTCAGTAACCGCAGCTAATAGCGAATCTAATTATTATTGGCATTTTAAGTGGAAAATTACAAAATAAAATCTATTTTGGAGAGAAACCCGTAAAAATTTATTTGTTAGGTGTGTTTAATAATGACCTGGTTTCTAAGGGTGCGGTGTTCAATAGATTGTTAAATGCAGGTTAAGATAAGAACTTAACTTGACAACTTAACTAAAAGAGTAAAGTCTTCAACTGCTTTCCTTGTAAAAGATGATGATGAAAAGATCGGACAAATTTAGTTCGAGAAGTGAATTTTGACCTTCCGACTTGTCAAGTTGTTTCATAGCTAAGAGCACAACAACTTTGAACAAACTAAAAGCCCTCTTGTAGAAACCACTTGCAATGTGCAAATAAAAGGGGAAGAGATTTTATTCTTTCCTGAAACCCACCAAACAGATATAAGATTGGTATACACAATTTAAAAGAAGCCTAAAAGGTACAGCTCAAGTAATGTACAATTAGGAGGGGCAATCTATAGCACGGGTGATTCCAAATAAGTACGACGGCCTAAAGAGATCCTTTGTGTTTTCACCAATGTAGATTTGCCTTCTAAACGAAATCGAATTCGTTAATGAAGCTATGGAGAGTTTGAGCTAAAGCTATGACATCGGTTGTTGATGTAGAACCTACTTGAAGTGCTTTAGGTGAAGCTTAGCTATGCCAGACATTCGCACAGTATATGTATGCTATGCTGCTTCAGTGTCCTCTAGATAGAGAAGATACGGCTTGTTTTCTTGAGATGATACTTATAAGAGCAATAAACAGTTGGGAAGTCGGTTAGGTCCTAACCATTGTGCTTACTGTAGATATTTGATGAATTAATTAACTTTTTGGCATTTCATAAGTCATTTTGTAAATTCCAGTGAGAGTGCATTTGTTGCCGTTCTCATTGATTGAATTCTATCTTTATCTAGTTGATAGGTAAGCCATAGAAAGTCAATCAGCAAATTCATTGCAGTGAAGTCCCTCATGCCCAGGGACCCAGACAATGGTGACTCTATTGTATACAGCAAGCTGCTCAATGACATCTTTGATTTTTACAACAATTCGCTTTTCTGATTCCCAAAGAGCTGAGACTCGGCTTCGTTACTCGTTATTAACTTGAATGTTGATCAATCCTTCCACGTTACAGTTGTCAAAGTTGCGAGTTAAAAGTTGACTAACTCTTGCAATAGCCACAGAGACTCGCTGCCGCCACATCTTCTGTGTACTTAACTGATGACAGTTCGTACCATGGCTAGTACTAGTTTTTCTAAGGACCTATCTGTCAAATGTAAAAGTCATAGTCCGACATTTTTTTCTTTTTTTAAATTTCCAATTACAACATGTCATCTGTCAAATTAACGCACGCAATGAATGACTATCTTACACCAAGTCTCCAAATGCAATATTTTATAGCAAATAATTGGTCATTTTCATAAAAAGAGAGGCAGTGAGTATTCTTTAGAATTTAAAGTGGGCTTTTTCATAAATTAGTATTTCAGTCGTACAAAAGGAGAATATATCCTAACATTTGGAATCATTTTTTACTTCATTTGTCGATTCGTTGAAGTTAAGCTATTCAGATCAATTTTTATTTATATTTTACCTATTTTTTTTTTTTCTTTCAGAAAATTTCCTTCACCATTGGTCAACCATTAAAATATCAACCCCAGCTTAGCGTGAGCAATAGTGTCCTTGAATAAGGACCACTCTCACGGTCAACAAAATGAAGACGAATCCGGCATCCGATCATGTCTACTTCAACGATGGATTCAAATGCTCATCATACAGTATTACAACGAATGCAGACCAAAATGGTGGGTCTCAAGGATCAAATGAATTCATATGTGAGTTCTTATCACTCTTTTCACAAGAAAACACAGGAACAAACTTCAATACCTAATCAATTGTCGAAAAGAAAAAAAACTTCCATGTAACAATTAATCTGTTTTACAAACGCCGAACGGTAAACATGAACATAAAAAAAAATAAACAGCACAGTCATTTAATTCTCCCTCGTGATTTAAATTGAAATCTCTAATTAAATGTAATAACAATCAATCCAGGCAGCAATCGTATATAACGTAACTCTATCAGGCACCACTTTCGAACAAAAATCGGTAAATCAAAAGCACTCAGGCGCGTCCAAATCGTTTTCAGATACAATTACGACTCTGATCGTTGTGTTGTGGGTATTTTATTTGAGTGAAAAGTGTCGGGGGAAATTACTTCTGTTTCTAGTCTACAAAGACCTTGACAATGAATAAACTATTTGGAATGACTTTTTCGCAACTTAGTACCTTGTTAGGTATTCAATATTCAAGGGCAGTACACAGAAAGAAATGCAAAGATGCACTTGCAGGTCTAGTTTGAAAATACTTCTGCTTTTAAGCAAAATTTTAGAGAGAGATTTTTTGATAAGGGTCATAATGCAATTGAAGATCAAATATTTATCGGTTACATTTTAATAGTAAATTCGCAGTAAAGTTCACAATAAGCCCCCTAATTTGCGCTAATTCACGGGCATTACACTGAGGTGTCAAATCGGCTTTAAAATCGTCTAAACGGCTTGGTACATCGCAAACGGGTGCTAATTGTTTCGAGAAACAGCGAACAGACAGTGAATTTGTTTGAATTTCCTCTGAAAAGTTATAAAAGATTCGCTATTTGCGAATGTGAGACAATTTCCGATTAAGATGACGACGTAACATTGTGTTAAACAGTTGGACAGACATTTTCTAAAACGTTTCCATAAATCAATTTGAATCATCATCCTTCAATTGAATAATCAACCAAATTGATCTTCTATCGTCTCATAAGCAATATCTTGTGCGTCCTTGTTGTGGACGATATCAACTGTTCACTTCACGTTCATGCATAGCTCGGTGAACTGCGAATACGAACAAACGAATATTTTTTTATCTAGGTAGTCGCCGCAATCTACGAATTTCATTAGTCATTACCAAAGAAAAGAGGTTAAACTCTTGCGAAGGATTTTGTCGTGCAAACAGGTCTGTTCCCGTACTTTTTGCACTAAAATTCGTAGATTGTCAAATTTCTAAAAATTGGGAAAAAATTCTCTTAGCGAAAGACAAATCTCCAAAAAAAATACGGGAACGGGTTGAACAAAAAAGCTGCCCCCTTTTTAGATATCACTTTTCTTTGTATTGATTTACTTCAAATTATCTTGACAGCCAACACAATCATTTGACAGAACTCATATTTTTGCCCAAAGAAATTTCTTGAATTAAAATTGGCCGTAGGTATGGGGAAATTTCTCACTCTTTCTGAAAAACTACGAAAGTTTAACGTACGGGCACGCTATTTTTTTTTCAAATTTTGTAGATTTTCGTAGTTTTAGATATTACGGGAGCAGACCTAATATTAAGCTTGTCAAACGTATACTATACTTTACTCAAGTTCTGTACCACTATCAAGTGAGGTGAAACTCCCAAAATATTAGAATCTCTCAACTATGTCCAGAGTTTGCCGAGCACTGTATAGTTAAATTGACGTGTTCAAAGCTACCTAATGACGTCTACTTCCCTCTTCACTTTTGCTGTCATTTTCTTGGTAAAGAGTCATCAATCTCTGAGGGAGTAGAGTGACAGAGGTACATATTTGATTTCGGATCAAAAAACTCATCTCTACACTCTTTGTCTACTGTTCACCAGTTTCGAAACATAAACAGCTTAAGATAATCCTTGAGTTAAGAGCTATTCTTCTGTCCTTCAGACATGCGTCTAGGATAGTGTAAATGATCAGTAGTACGACAGGCAGGATGAAACTTTACAGTACGAGTCATTGGCCTATACATTTCAACCGAACTTCTTTTTCTAATTTCAACTTGATATCTAATCTGTATCCTTTCCATTTTCAGTGACAGAAGACGGTAAGAAAATCATCCCGCCCACAAAACCTTTATCCTGCGCCAAAAGTTGGATAAGAGACAGGACGAAACGAGCCTTTACCAAAAAGATGCTACACAAACGTATACCCATCCTGCGTTGGTTACCCACATATTCCGCCGACGATGCGATAGGCGATTTGGTTGCGGGAATAACTGTTGGTCTTACTGTGATACCTCAAGCTTTAGCCTATGCAGGCATTGCTGGACTTCCAGCGGCAGTAAGTTTACCATTCTTTGTCCTCCAAAATAGTCTTGTGATCCTTTTTTTCTTTTGAATAGTACGGATTGTATGGCTCGTTTCTTGGCTGTTTTGTATACATCTTCCTTGGTAGCTGTAAGGATGTACCCATCGGTCCAACAGCTATTGCCGCACTTTTAACATTTCAAACAGCCCAAGGATCATGGGAGAAATCCGTGCTGCTGTGTCTCCTTTGTGGAATAGTTGAGCTATTGATGGGTCTCTTCGGGCTAGGTTTCCTTATTGACTTTGTTTCGGGACCTGTTTCATCCGGATTTACGTCAGCGGTATCGCTGATCATCGTGACGAGTCAGATTAAGGATATCTTTGGAATCTCAGCCAAGGGTTCGACATTCATTGAAATCTGGAAGCACATCTTTGAGAATATCAAGGATATTCGAGCTACTGACACGGTTCTTGGTGTCGTTTGTATTGTCGTATTGCTGGCTATGAGGGTAAGTCCGAAGTTTTTGGAGGTACCTTTCATTTTCAACATACTTTTGTGTATCCTTAGCTATTGGCAAGTTTTAAAATCGGTCCAAAGGACGAGACGATCCCCACCAAAGCCCAGAAATACATCAACAAGATGCTGTGGATCATTGGAACTTCAAGAAATGCCATTCTGGTGATCGTTTGTGGAGCCATGGGCTATTTATTCAACACACCCGAGCATGGAACTCCCTTCAAAGTCATTGGATACATTCCTCCTGGCTTGCCTACGTTCCAGTTGCCACCTTTCTCGATAAGCACTAACACAACCGATGGTTTGAAGACGGAGAACTTTGGACAACTGATCAGCAGCATGGGCTCTGGATTGATCGTGGTTCCCCTGATCTCACTTATGGAGAACATTGCCATCTGCAAGGCATTTGGTAAGTTTGTTGAAAAACTTCTCGAGAGGGTTAGAGAATCTAATTTTCCATTGATCAATAGCAAATGGTAAGCCAGTTGATGCCACTCAGGAACTCATCGCGATCGGTGCAGCGAATATTGTAAACTCTTTCGCTCAAGGATTCCCCGGAACGGGTGCTCTCAGTCGGGGTGCAGTGAACCATGCCAGTGGGGTTCGAACCCCAATGGGAAATGTCTACACTGGAGCGCTAGTTATCCTAGCGTTGATGTTCTTTACACCATATTTCTCGTTCATTCCAAAGGCAACACTGGCTGCAATCATTATTGCCGCTGTGGTCTTTATGGTCGAGGTGAAAGTCATCAAACCAATGTGGAGGACTAAAAGTGAGTACTATTGGTTAATTGTTCGGTAAAAATTATGAGTAAATGTTTGGGTGAGTGGGTACCTTTTGGTTGTAACTTTGTCGGCAGTTCATACACGTATTCATGAAGCTGACATTCGCACAATGAATGTGAAATTTATTGGCTTCTTAGGTGTGGTATTTAGTAATTAATTCGATTGATGATTGAAACCGTCAAAAGGTATCTGATTGCGTCTGGCTAACTGTGACGTCATGAGTGTATATCGGCTAAATCCATGTGCTAATTTTGTTTCAGGAAGGAAAGCCAATAATAGCGGCCTTTGTCAGGGTTAAATGAGCCATGTAGGGCAATGCTGGGCAATGAACTGGCGTAATAAATCAGGAGAATTTATGAATTTTTGTCAAGCGAAGATAATAACTACAAAAAAATCTCTAAATTACTTTTAATGAAATGACCGCACAATTACGGTCAATAGTTTTATATTCATCACAGTAAAAATTACGGTAATTTATTGGAAGTACTTCAAGTTTGCTCTACAAAAACTAACATTAAAATAACAGCCTATTTGTGACGTATCACATACACTTTATGAAATTAGAAATAGGCGTGGTTATTACATTTTACATGGAAATCATAAGGTCAGGTTAGCTTTTACAGCGATCACACGACTGCGCACTATCAATAGGCCACCAAGAAAGAAGAAAGCCCCTAGTCCTCATTTACTACTCATTCTTTTCTCTAATTTTTACATTCGTTCCCATTATGCACTGTGTCCGGTCATCAAATCGTTGCCTTAGTCAGCGATCTTAGTCATGAAAGTAAAGAATGATCGAGCTTGGCATAAGGTGATCACGATCAAAGACAATGATTTCATATGATAGTGATCACCAGAGCGTTGGATGATCGCGATCAGTCTTTACTTTCGTGCCACGACGCTGATAAAGTTCACTACAACATATGATGACAACGATCAGTCTTTACAGGCATGCTACCGGCGACAAAAGCAATGGTTTCACGTGAATGGTCACGACTAGTTTGACTTTAATGCCACCAATGACAAAGGCAAAGGTTTCACAACCCGGCAAGTCGTAACAAAGATTGATGGTGATAGAGTGTTCGTCACAATCATGCTTCCGATGACGAAGGCAATAGTTTCAGCACTCAACACCTGGCAAATCGACAAAATTGGAGAAAGTATTGTTTAAACTGGCGCAGATTTGAAATTGGGAACAAGCCTATCCTTACTACTCCAATCATCACTGATGATACCTGGAGCTCCGTGGCGCTAGTGATCAGGCGGCAACTACTTCTGTGGTCGCTACTATTTCTATCGAATGAATTCAATAGCCGATGAATCACTCGTCCACGGGTTTTGTGAATTCCTTCTTTGAGGTCTTAAATGAGACCGCTGAAGTCAAAGTTGACTGCACAGTTGTGAATCACTCGTTCTGCCGTCCAAGAGCCTCAGAATAATTGTGTGATCTTGCCTACTATGTTTAGTCACGAGAATCTTTGCTGATCCTTCCTCATCTACTTTATTTGAATGAATGGCTGTTTGATCTAATTTAAGCTGATCTATTAGCTGGCTTATAAATTTAAATAATACAATTTATGTTTCACCCTTCTATCATTTCAGAGAGCGACCTTATCCCCGGATTGGGAACATTCCTAGCCTGTCTAGTTCTCCCACTAGAAGTTGGAATCCTCCTTGGAGTTGGCTTGAACGTTGTCTTTATTCTTTATCATGCTGCTCGTCCGAAATTAACCACCGAAAATCTAACCACTCCCGGCGGAGTCGAATACCTTATGATCACTCCTGATCGTTGCCTGATCTTCCCTTCAGTCGATTATGTTCGCAACCTTGTAACCAAACATTCCATGCGTCAAAATCTACCCGTCGTCATTGATGCATCCCATGTTTATGGCGCCGATTTTACTGCAGCAACTGTCATTGAGTCACTCTTCAATGATTTCGCCACTCGCAATCAATTGCTGTTCTTTTACAATCTCAAGCCTAGCATCTGTAACATCTTCGAAAGCCTAACGCCTGCTGATTTTGCTGTCTACTACCAAGAAGAACAGCTCGACGAACTGCTCAAAGAAAGAAATTACTCACATCAAAAGAAACAACTGACAGTATAACTCGAACCCATTCCCGCATCTGCACAGGGTTTGTGTTAACTAACGACATCTAGTATTAGAAGTTTAGAAAAAGAAAAAGTGTCAAAATGAAATCATTTCGACTACCAATAATGCACACGTACTAAGTAAGGTATTTATTGTAATTGTTGCTATTTAAAAAACAATAAGGAATTTTTATTAGAAGTAATATTTAGTTTGTAGGAATGACACAAGTTTTGACAGTTTATATCCAGAACGTGCTACTCTCACGTTATTATCGAAAGCAACGAGTCGTAACTAACGATCGAGTTGAATTAAATACGCGAATGTAGAACGCATACCCTGTTGAGGCTTTAAAATTGATAAGATCTCTAGATCTAATAGCAATTAATGTGAAATAAAACCAACTATGGCGCTCATAAGCATTGCACCCTACTGCGAGTGCAACATTGACTGCATTTCCGGATGTGTATCAATGTTTTAAAATCAATAAAATGTGACAAAAGTTGTATAATACAAAAGCTTACGAGAATGTTACCTCAGGTTTTTTCTTAATATCTTTTCATGTAATTGCATAGACACACAATAAAGAAGAAAAGTCATAGTGCAACACGTTATATAATGGTCTCTGTACAGAGATGTGCATGAGGAACAAATGCATTGATTTACTTTGAATAGATTTATCTAGTTTTAGTGATTATTTTCTGTTTCTCTTCTTAGCTTTAAAATGTCATAGTATATAAGCTGATTATGTTTTTTTTTTTAAGTTTGAAATGGGTGTAATTTTGAAGTGTTTACATTATTAACGCTATTTTTTACCGGAACCGTATTGTATTATAATTGATAATAAATAGTGTACTTTATATATAGGTACTTAAGTAATTTGATGTAACACCCAATTTTTTTTTAGATATTTATGTAGACATATACATACCGTCGGTTGGTTAGAAAAATATATGAAAATTGCTGTTTACATTTGTTGGTTTTATTTTTTTTTATTTCTGTCCCGCAGGTAGAGGCGCTGATTGAAAGGTACCTAGGTCTGGAAAAGCTGTTTACTTTACATAAAAATTGTGTCAATCAAAGGTATTTGCAGTGCCTCCTATTGACAGACATTTTCGCAACAAAAGCATTGCGGATTCCATAAGTCTGGGTGCTTGAATAAGTTCATCAAAACCAGACTTATGCACTAAAATCCAAGGGACAAATCATTAAGCCACGGCACCAACCATTAATCAAACTACCTTACCTTCATCTATAGAGAGACATCCCTGTCAAATTCCACGATGCCAGTCAAAAGCGGAAAGGAATCGATAAGGTGAAACTCAATCCTGACGGATTTCACAATAGGGATGAATACCTTCATTTCACTAAAATTTTATACATCAAACTTGCTACAATATTGCATATGTTACTTAGCGATTAGATTCCCCTCCAGGCCCTCAGTAGGAATATGTAAGAATGTTAAATTTTTGAAATCGGAAATTTTCTCACGAATATGTACCATACTGCCACTTCCTAGGAACAACACGTTCCCAGGTCCCAGGTACGTGCAATCAAATTTATGTAGGTATTATACATTCCAATGCACGGTCAATCTGTCCAACAAACATATGTATGTACAAAAATACAAATCTTAGCCTTTATTGAAGATTCTGATAATGTACCATTGTTACATCAAAAACTGCCACGTGCCCGGCTAGCTCAGTCGGTAGAGCATGAGACTCTTAATCTCAGGGTCGTGGGTTCGAGCCCCACGTTGGGCGAAATACTTTTTTTTTGGAATGTTATGGTTATGGATACGATCACAATGGATCGTGGTGGTGATTGTGGTATCCCAATGGAGATCATATTAAAACATAACCATGTCAAGAAACAAAACTTTACTGTAAAGTAGCCCAATGGGAAATGTTCACCTCTTTTGCTCCCTGTACGCGTAGTTACACTGAAAAAAAGACTCACATCTCGAATCTCACATAACTGACGGATGTACACGATCGCCAGCAGGATTATAAAACTGTCATAAATTAAGAGGCATCCTTCAATACAAGACAAGTTCCATACATAGGTATATGGTAGTCTAAAAAATAAAAAAATGCCACGTATGTACGATCCGCGGCACGATCAGATGGTTTAATGAGAATTTTAGAAATATGAATCTGGTTATGTACTATTTTTACAACAAAAACTGCCACGTGCCCGGCTAGCTCAGTCGGTAGAGCATGAGACTCTTAATCTCAGGGTCGTGGGTTCGAGCCCCACGTTGGGCGAAACAATTTTTTTTTGTAACGATCTGTAAAAGAAATCATTCTGAGAAAAGTAATAGAATTTACAAATTAAAATGGTATATGTTCAAACTAAAATTTGTTAAACATTCATTCATAGATGGAGCTGGTATACGTAGAACGAAATAGATTCAAATATTTGGTTGCAGATACTTTTGAAAAAGTAAAGTTATTCGGAAAATGTGTGTATACGAACGAGAAGATTTTGACCACCAAACGAGTAGATTCTAACAGAAAATTTAATTTTTTAGATATCTTTTGTGTGAAAAGTTGTAAGATTTCGTAATGGAATAAGAATTGAACTTATACACATTTTTTTCGGTAAAATAGAGGCTAATCTTCTGTTTTTCTGTACTTAGTCGCATAATTCTTCAATGAACTAACTACCAGTAGTTTATGTCCTATTATGATTCTAACAAATGCATCTACAACGTGCTACGCGATCAGTGTAAACACTGAGTGTAGTTTTAATTTTTTAAATACGCAAAGCAGAGCTCTTACAGGCAACGCCAAGTGATGCGACAACTAATGCGGGATTAAAACACGCTTTGTGTGTCGAATTGGAAGGTATGTACTTGAGCCCAATGCGTGGTTTCAACAGGACGTTGCAATCTGCCACAAAGTGAACGAAATATTGGATTAAATAGAGCGCATAGCCATACAAATTACTGCGAATTAAAATCGAATGCAAATAGAAAAAAGTCTCCAAATGCTCCTCAAATTAGTTCAGACACCAATCAGATCATGAACCTTTTGTTCCAACCTCTGCTTCCATTCTTTCTTACCATCTACATGCATTTGTTTAAAAAACATCTATCAGCCCATGGAATTCTCGAAAAATCTCACCTAATTTTATTTTGTAAACGAAAGACAAATCAAAAAACTTTACAATTTCCACATTCCATTCAACTGAACCTCACTACCTATCAGAGTGCCATCTACAGATCAATATTTCTAAGCTCAATTCACTTCCGATTGACAATCTAAACTGCGCAACTATTCCTCTCGCTTCAACGCACTGTCCATCTGACAAGTCTACCAGTTTTTTTGTCTTTATTTCGTTTCTCCCCCACTTTTCAAACAAAAGTGAGAGTTGCCAGTGCATCGAGAGAGTTGACGGACAAAAAAGAACGACCAAAAAAAAACGTCCATTGCACCGTTTCGCTGCAAAGTAATTTTTTGTTTCTCAATTTAAATTGTTTTTCATTCAAAAATATTGTTAAATAAAGTGAAATTCATTCTGTGTCACCGTTAAACTGAACAGCCCAACAATGTGCGGAGGATTTACATGTTCGAAGAACGCTCTAATCGCGCTCAACATCCTTTATGTGGTAAGCGAAGGGCAATTGTCTATCGATTTTTCCTTTGTTTTGGTGGAACCAAAAGCTGAAACTTACCTCAAAGATTTCTTGATTTTTCAATGAAAAATTTGCATTTTGCAGCTTGTGGGCTTCCTCCTCATCGGTGTCGGTGTTTATGGACGGGCTGCTTCCATAGTAACGAATCTTCCTATTGTCGGTGGTATCCTGGCGTGTGGCATCATACTGATTATGATATCAATGCTGGGACTCGCTGGAGCTGTAAAGCATCATCAAGTTATGCTGTTTTTTGTATCCTTTTTCAAAAAAATGATGCGTATAGACAGACACTATCTCTCTGTTGAAACTCTTATCAGTTGCTTGCGTCACAAATCGTATTTCCTGATTGCTTAAGCATAAAGAGAAGAACACGCTTGAAATAGAACCTGAGGCAAAGTAAACAGGTTTTTTTTTGGGAAAAAATGGGGGCCTATTTTTAGAATTTGTTTATGGTAAACAAATTGCTTTCGTTTTTTTTTCAAATTCAGTTGATTGGCTGTTTATTTCATTGAGTGGTGGAAGGGTCATAAAACGAGCTGTCTGTTGCAAAAGTGCTTAAATCTAATTAGATTTGATTAAGAGTTTTAATTGCTTACATCCCTCAGACACTATCAAGTCATAAAGCAGAATTTACTCAAATCATTATCAAAGTTAAGCTAACTCGTGCTTAATATTTACTCTCCTTTGTTGTCTTTCACTTTGAAAGTAGATTTTACTTTGTGTGTACACTTTCTTATTTTATTTCACAACAAATGGCTTCAAACAGTGGATACCTATTTGGTATGCAACTCAATGAACTCTTTAGCCTTGAAAGCGTTGGTGACCTTTAGTTAGTTTGGTTATTGTTGCAAACGAGAGTAACAATCACATTTGAATGCTTACATATTTACCAACCGGAAACATTAATAAAGGGCACAACTGGGTCGTACGTTATTGCCATTGTGTACTGTTTGTTTCGCAATAATTTTCCAAGTATTCCATCTTACGCACATCCATTTTAGTGTAGTATAGAGTGAGTGTAGTGTGCAAGTCACTGAAATCAATTCATTTCAACGCTTCTGATCCACTCAGTAGATCGTGTACAAAGAACATAATATTTAAAAGATTTTAGATGTTTCCAGTGTCAGTGTCAGTGACGATACAAAGTAGGACAGCCTTTGTCTTACAATTATTGAGCCATAGAAAGACAGGTATCCGGCAATTCAGAGAGACTTTTCCGCTGTAACCTTTATTCCATTTCTAGCTAGCCCTATTTAAAGTAAACATTTTCCTTAACTCTTCGTCCAAACAGTACATGATCATCCTGTTCCTTTTGTTCCTCATTCAATTCTCCATTGCCAGTTCATGTTTGGCTGTTAATTCAGCTCAGCAACAAGAATTCGCCGAACAAGGATGGAATACAGTACCAAATTCAATCCGCAAAGAAGTCCAAGACACCTTCTTCTGTTGCGGCTTCAATTCAACGACCATTTCAACAGATGATACCTCATGCGATATCATAAATAAACAATGTTGCATCGGGTCGTTTGATCAGAGCTGCCAGTGTCCACCGTGCTTACCAATGCTCGAGGATAAAATCGATTACGCGTTCAAATTATGCGGCGGTGTTGGTATTTTCTTTAGTTTCACTGAGGTAAGTCGAAGAAAGAAAAAATCCCACTAAACTTATACTAATCACACAGATTCCATTTACTAATTCTATTTAACAGTTTGTTGGTGTTTGGCTAACAGTTCGTTATAGAAATCAAAAGGATCCACGTGGATTGCCAAGTGCATTCCTTTAAAAAAAGAAAACTCATCACCTCATCCTCTTTAATCAGCTCATTCTCATTTCTTAACATCGCTCTAAGTTAACACAAGTTTTTTTTGAAAACAAAAAGAAAAGAAAAGTATCTAGTATCAGATAGAAATGTTAAAACTGAAGATCGTGTGTGTGTTTTGCGTGTGAATGTTTGAGAATACCGCAGCCATATTTAACCGAAAGTATTATTTAGACGACATAGTTATCATTCTATGATTTTTTGTGCTTGTGAACTAATCTAATATTAAGCTAACTAACATAACTTTTAAGGACGATAAAGAATCGTATTTTATTTTTTCCTGCGGACTATTAATGGTTTTCCAATCAGAGATCTGGGCATTAACACTCGGGGAACATTACTTTACGGGTGAGATTGTTTGCTTTGGAATTGTAGTTTTGTGCTTTGCCACCTTTCGTTTGTTTTTATTTTATCCTTGTTGTCTTGCTTTCGTTGTAGTTGTTGATTTACGTATTGTGTGCCATTTTAACGGTAAAAATATTAGCTTAAGAGCTGTATTGTAAGTGTAAACTATTGAGTTGTTTATAAAGGGTTTACCAATAACGACTTGACAACCTTTTTTTAAATATAACGCAAACCATTTGAGATATATCAAAAACTTTATTATCTTGTGTGGGTGTAAACCAAGATCCTTACGCAAAATACGCCATAATGTGGACTGAGCGATGCCCAATTCTTGTGAACGCCGTGGAGTTGACTGATTTGGATCGTTTTCTACAGACAGACGCCTGAACGGCACCGATATTTTCGACACTTCGACCAACCCGTTGTCTCACTGACACGGCAACATCACAAAACGAATATGTAGACTCAAATTTGTGCACTAAACTTGTTGTTGCCTGTCTACTAGGTCGAGAATTACGACCGAAAATTGGAGTTAACGCTCTCAAAGTTGCGATCACCGACTCCGAATTTCGGTAGAAAATTTTTATAATTTGTAGACGTTGCTCGTTCGTTTACCATGATCATAGACTAATCTAATTTAGGTTTGTCTATGACCATGATGAAAATGTTGAGTTCACTAAATAAACTGACAGTGACAGTTTGATGATTAGTGAAAGAGTGCGTTCAATTAAATTCAAAGTTGTCAAGTCCCTATTGGAAAACCCTTTTTTTTGCACAAATTTGTCAATTCACTCGCTCTTTATTAATTTTGCTTTCTATTTCGATTTTATTTCAAAATCCGCATTCTATGGAATTTTCCTTTGATTATCTTTCAGGTTCTGGCTGTTTTCCTAGCTCGACGTTACAGAAATCAACATGATCCTGATTATTTACCTGCTCGCGCTGTTTTTCCCGCTAGCAACTTTCTTTACTAAAAAAAAAACAAAAACAAAACAAAGCTCCCAATGTACCTGCAGAACAAACGAATTGTCCACCAAAAGTGTGATAGCCTTTTGTTTAAAACAATTTGATTATGTTTTGCAGATAAGTAAACTGAAAATCTGTATAAAAAAAAACCTCCTCCACAAAGGCTGATGATGAATCTATGTCGACCAAATGACCGGTGGTCTACTTATTTTATCTTGTTTCTGAGATTATTTATGAGCTATATATAGTTATGTTTTACATAATTAACATAAGCGTATACAAATATTTTATTTATATATTTTATTTCTGATGGCAGCTATCTGTCCCAGTTCTTTGTTTTAAGTCTCATTTTTTCTTGTTTTTTTGTGAAGACACAACCGAGTCATATTGTTGTTCCTTGAAATAAGTTATTTGTACTAGAGAATCACAGACATATTCTAAAGCTATATCGATATATAGATTCAATATTAGTTGCTACGTGTTTACCTACAGATAGGAAAAAGAAAATATAACATTATTTGTAGTTATTACTGTTTTGCGTAGTAGATCTCAGAATGGAGTGTCCTTTTTAGAGTCCTGATTTATCTGTTTATCTATTCCACTGATTAAAATAAAACGCTATATATTATATTTAAATTGTACACACATACATACCTACACATATTCAAGGGAATAACAATAAAAAACAGAATCTACATTAAGTAATTCTTTTTGGGAAATTATAATCGATGAACAAACAAACAAATAAAAACATAATATTCTTTGTATTCTGTGCTGTGATTGAAATATAACGTCTTTAACATAAATTTTGATAATTTTCTTTTTTGATCCAAGCAAGGAAGAAAAGCAAGAGGTAAGAAAATTTATCAGTGATAATAAACGGTTTTCCATTAGGGACTTGACAACTTTTAATTTAATTTGTGAACGCACTCTTTCACTAATCATCAAGCTGTCACTGTCAATTTATATAGTGAACTCAACATTTTCATCATGGTAAAGTACACGAACGAGCAACGTCTACAAATTATAAAAATTTTCTACCGAAATTCGGAGTTGGTTATCGCAACTTTAAGAGCGTTAACTTTCGGTCGTAATTCTCGCCCTAGCTGGCAGGCAATAACAAGTTTAGTGCATATTTGTTGTGTGAGTTGCCGTGTCTGTGAGACAACAGGTTGGTCAAAGTGTCGAAAATATCGCTGCCGTTCAGGCGTCCGTAGAAAACGATAAAAAAAATCAGTCAATTAAACGCTGTTCTCAAGAATTGGGCTCAGACCACATTATGGCCTATTTTGCGCAAGGATCTCGGTTTACACCCATACAAGATCAAGCTGATTCAAGAATTGAAGCCGATGGACCATTTAAGCGACGTACGTTCTCCGAATGGATTCTGGAGAAGATGCGCCAAAATGTTGAATTTCATCGCAACATCATCTTCAGTGACGAAGCTCAATGGGTTATTCAATAAAGAAAATATACGTTATTGGTCGGGTGAAAACCCACATGTGCTTCATAAATCACCACTTCATCCATTAAAAATAACTGTTTGGTGCGGTTCGACGATAACGATCGTCACGTTACTGTGAATAGTCAGCGTTATCGCGCCATGATTACCCATTATTTTTGGCCCAAATTGGAAAATATCGACTTGGACGACATGTGGTTTCAACAGGATGATACCACAAGCTACACAGCACACGTTACAATCGATTTATTGAAGAGTAAGTACGGTGAGCGTGAGGCCAGTCGATTGGCCGTATCGTTCGTGCGATTTAACGCCGCTTGACTATTTTTTGTGGGACTACCTTAAGTCATTGGTTTATGCCAACAAGGCGACGACGTTGGAAGAGCTCAGAGCCAACATTGAACGCGAAATAGCTTTCGTTTCGGCCGAGTTGTTGAAAATTGTGTCCAACGAGTCGAACGCTGCAAACGTGCATTAAGAAGGGACCTACCGTCTTGTATCGTATCCGAAGGGCAGAGGAGAAGCTTCCTCATGACAGTAATAATCTTAAATATTTGTCAGACGCTTGATGTAACAGAACGTTGATTGTATTTTCTGTGATTCAAACTTGGAACTCCATGCACAGCAGTCCAACACTGAACCCACTAGTTGCCCACGATAACATCAAGATATTTTGCTTCCTCTGCTAAATTGATTAAAATTTCTTTCAGTGGTTGAATTTTTTTTCTAAAACTAAGTGCGAACGTCCCTTAAGCCAACAACTTGTGCATCTACCCTATGCAATCTTAAATGTCAGATACCCGAACTGTCAATAAAATTTTCGCAACAAAACAAAGAATCGCAAAGGTGCCGACCACAAATTGGCCTTTTTTGAATTTATTTATAATTATCAGCAATTTAGCACGGCAGTCTATATATATATATCGACGCATGGTGACTGCCTAGAGGGTGGCGATCACTGCACTTATCTCTAGATCTAGATCCGCTGTCGTTTGCATAAAATACCTCATTTCGCAATGAGAATCGAGTTTTACCTTTTAGTGGTTTTGCTGAGTGTGATTCCAGCCCTCTCAAGGACAACTGCTGATCAAGGACATCGTCTATCTCCAGTTGTATTCGTGCCAGGCGATGGTGGCAGTCAGGTGGACGCTCAACTCAA
This sequence comes from Chalcosyrphus nemorum, assembly GCA_949716465.1. Lineage (NCBI taxonomy): Eukaryota > Metazoa > Arthropoda > Insecta > Diptera > Syrphidae > Chalcosyrphus > Chalcosyrphus nemorum. The sequence goes on from OX454333.1 coordinate 27,616,829, forward strand.
CAAAACCTCAAGTGTTCACGTTTACTGCGACAAGCATGCGCCTTGGTTCAACATTTGGCTAAATCTGGAGCTCTTGGTACCATTGGTCATCGGCTGTTGGATTGACAATGTCAAATTGCACTATGACAATATTACGCGAACGACGCACAATACCCAGGGTGTGGATATACGAATCCCTGGCTGGGGAGATCCCGAAGTAGTCGAGTGGATAGATCCGACACACGCTAAAGCTGGTGCTTACTTTAAGGACATCGCCAATACACTCGTGACACTGGGCTACAAGCGAAAGAGTTCCATCTTTGGAGCGCCGTATGACTTCAGGAGAGCGCCCAACGAGAATCAACCATGGTTCGTGAACCTAAAGAAGCTCGTGGAGGACGTCTACGACATGAACGACAAAACTCCGGTTACTTTCATCACGCACAGCATGGGAAGCCCAATGACGCTGGTCTTCCTGCAGCAACAGACTCAAAAATGGAAGACGAAATATGTCGCAAAGATGATAAGTCTGGCTGGTGCCTGGGCGGGTAGCGCAAAGGCGGTGAAGGTATTTGCAATTGGCGACGACTTGGACTCATTTGCCCTTAGTGGGAAGGTCATGCGCGAACAGCAAATATCAACGCCCTCGACGGCTTTCCTTCTACCTTCCCCGCTGTTCTGGAAGACCTCAGAAGTGCTTGTCGAAACGCCATCGAGGAAGTACACCATGTCGCAGCTAGAGCAGTTCTTCAATGACATTGACTACCGCACGGGCTGGGAGATGCGCAAGGATAACATTAAATACTCGCTCAACTTTGCTCCGCCCGGTGTTGAGCTGCATTGCATCTATGGATCTGGGGTCGCCACTGTCGAGAAACTAGTCTACAAGAAGGACAACATACTCGGAGAAACTCCAACGCTCATCAAAGGCGATGGTGATGGCACTGTTAATTCTAGATCGCTCAAAGCGTGCCAGTTCTGGAAGGACTATCAGCGGGAAAATGTGTCCCTCTTCGAGGTAAAAGGTGGCGATCATATGTCCGTCCTAGCCGACGATAGAGTGTTGGCATATATCAAGAAACTCATGTAAAACAAGAGTTCCAACGTGTGATTCTTCCAGAAAGTGGACAAATTTATCAAGACTTGTATTGTATTGTTTGTTTTTTTTACTCAATTAAGGACAGGGTTTGAATTTTTGTCCAGAAAACCTATTCACTTGTGTAAAAATAATTCTTAATTACGTTTAATTTCAATAAATTATTGATAACGATTTGATGAATCACTTTGTTGTATTTTTACGTTTTTACGCTTCGAGGTCAGGGGCTTCTTTGATTACAAGTGAATAGAGTTATTGGCCTACTATCGAGTGGCGTGATGTGTGCCAATTGGAAGTTAAGCTGGTTGTTACTCATGACAATGACGCAGCTGGTAAGTACTTCTCTATGCGACGAACGAAAACTAATTATAAACAGAGGCATTGTGCTGGAAATTTGAACCGCAATAGACGCAATAACCAAGGAATGATTCTATGATATTTTAAACCAGCTGCAGTTTTTTTTATTGCATTCAAACGGCACAAAAGGCACATTCCAATAAGATAAAGAACTTCTAATTTGATTTTCTCGATTACTGTTGGCGCTATTTTTTTTTCGTAAGAGGTTTTGCAGTTTTATTACCGTGATAGCATGTCAAGCAGGCATGCAAAGTTGTTTGCTTGTAGATATCTGCTTAAAACACGTTTCACTAATGTGCTGTTGTCACCACTTCTTTCAGGTATTCAGATAACATAACAATCATATTTTTGGGCATAAATTACGGTGGTTATACAATTAACTATTTGCATGTTCTGAGGAAATCTTTTAGATTGGCACTGTGTACATTTAAAAGGCTTCATTCTGCAATTTAGGATTGTAAACTGAAGAGAGTAAGAAAGTAAGAAGCTAACACGGTTATGTGAAGGTGCCGAGCGGCTTTACACGATCTGGACATGGAATTCGTCTTCAACAAAGTCAGCTTGAAATCTATTAGAAAAACACTAGACCAACACTCCTTTCGCAAACGAGGTACCACGCAGCCGCTCTGTGTTGTCAATTACCTAACCTCTGCAGACAATCCTCAAAGAAGAGGTCTGTTCCCACAGCTCTCAGACTTAGTGCCAAATGAAATCTTAGTAAAATTAGGTCCCAGTGGCTTCAGAGTCGATGCTGTACTTGTGTGACTCATCCTCTTTTATTGCAACAATTGTCAAAGTGTTCATTGACTTATTTACTTGCCGCATTGTGCTATAGCTCCCTGTCCTTCATCATTGATCTTCTTGAAACATTAAACGAGTCCTTGAAGAATTGGTATTAATGCAGGGCAGTCTTGGATGAGCAAGCAAGCAAATGACTGTTCTAATTCTCTTCACAAAGTGAAAACAGTCGATTTCGAATCAACAAAAGTAAATGGAATCAAATTTCAAGTCACTTACAAGGCTTACGGTGCATCACACATCGAAACCGGAACTGGAGAGAGATCGTAGAAGTAGGCACAAAGAATAGATCAAAAGCTTTCTACACATGCTGTAGAATCTTCGGTAAAAGGAGGCCGCAATCTACTGGATATAGCCATTGTAGGAGTCAACCTCACATGCAAATGCCTCGTCTGGTAGCTTTCCATGAAGCCAGGTGGACTTTCTTGAAGCCTGAAACCTTCACAGAGATTTAGAACTTAGGATGTTTAGACACGACAATCTTTATCTCATCTTCATCAAAGAGTTAGCAGCTAAAAGCGCTATGTCTGTGTCGTGAAGGAATAACTGAACAAGTAGCTGCACTATTATCAAATGGTCCAACATTATAACAATTTCGCATCGCCGAGCGTTCTAGGTGGACACGGACAAGTTAATCTTAACACCAAATTCCCATCAAAACAGGTTTCTACAAAAAAAAAAGAGGTCACCAACCTCACAAAAGAAGAGGTCACTAACCTCACAAAAGAAGATGTCATTAACCTTACAAAAGGAAATGTCATTGACAGCACCTCTTACTCTATCCTTAGGTATAGGATGTACGCAGAGAAACAAGCTTTTAATCGGTCCATTAAAATGCCCAACCATGCAAGTGTGTTCCAAAGCGAAGTAGTTGAATACACAAGAATCCATCAAGCAATTGAAAACTGGTAAAAATCTGCCAAGAATTACTTAAAATTGAAACCTTTTTATCTAAAAAGTGATCTGCTAAAGTCAAATCAAGTCCTTACAGCGTTTCTGATTTTTTGCCCGAGATCTGTTTACAGATGAGACACGAGGTACCATTTCGCGAGAGGATATATCAGGTTTACCTTTCTGCACAGGATTTCAAGGATAATGACTCGTTTAACAATCTTGTCAGCTTTACAAATTCCTAAAATGTCTTGTCACCCCAAGCAGAGATGAACTGAAATGAATTTGGCTATGCGGGAGACTGTCTGCGTATTCTGTCTTTATTTGTCGCTCTATGTTAGCACAGAGGACTCTATTGGAAATAGATATGCAGAAGTTGCCACCGACGACATGAATCAAAAAATTCTCTTCAAAGGAAGTCCATTTATTAACACGTACAACTTAAAAGAGCGTGATGTCTATGGATTTTCTCGACCAATTATAAACATTTTATACAAGCTATCTTCTTACAATATATCTACTTAATACTAGAATTGTATGTATGGTGTATGGTAACTGAGTGACCATCGTGTTACATTCCACAGTGTACCGCGATACCAAGCCACAAACCAATTCTAAACTTAAATGCTCAACGCTCTGAATTCAATTCCAGTACCATGGTAGGGAATGTAGCCATTGCAACGGTCTAGCAACTTGTAAGAGTCTGCATCGATGGCAAAGGTGTAGACATATCCCAGATTGTGCGGTCGGATGTCCAGTTCCTGCCACATTGGGGTACGAATCATTCGATCGAAACGTCTTATGAATTCAAGAAGTGTTGGGGTAAATAACAGCGGACCAGGCACATATGCCTCGACTTTGGTGAGATCATTTGTTTTGTAGACAACTTCGAGTCTAGCTCCTGGCCAAGGAGGTGGCATACGCTCCACTCTGTCCTTGAGGAAGGCGGCAGAAGCTTCATCAGCTGCTACACACCTATAAACGTCGTCTACCATTCCGTTCCAGTTGAATCTGGGCCTGATATCGGAGTCCGATAGTAGTTCTTCGTACATCATGCTGTTGAGGGCTTGTAGAAGAGCGTTTCTCTTCGTCAGACCTTGATATCTGCCATCCTTTGAGCTGCGATCGTAAATACCAATTTGTATTGGTTTATGTTTACCCTCTTGATGGCTGGAGAAAGCATTTATTGGGAAACCTTCGTCCATTTGAGGGCTACAATGAGAAGGAACAGAAATTAAGGAAACAAATTAAATGAGTTTCTTTGTGTCAGCATACCTTTTTCTAGAGAATTTTTTTCTAAAATTTCTGTTTTAAACAGCAAGGGTTTGAAAAATAAACAAAAATAACCCGGATTTACAATTCAGGGATGTTATATTGAGGTTACCGGCATATGTCACATCATAAAAGCCTTAAGCTACGTCCGCACTTTATGTTTTTCACTTGAATTTGTGTATATTTAGTAGGTTGCGGATGAGGGAGAAAAAATTTAACCGGAATGGCGCTTTAAGCTGATTTTGTTGGGCGTTATAGTTCCTTGCTTTGAAGGATTCACTTAGCAAACAAAATAAACGATTTGAAATGATCTACCGTGAATCGAAGTAGCTTCTGCAAGTTAGCACAGTTTTGTTCTTGTCCTCAAAACAAAATAGAAAAAAAGGAAACTATTTGAAGTTATTTGATCGTTAGTTTTCCAACTTTTCCTTTAAAAAAAAATCTATTAATGGTTTTGTTTAAAAAAAAAAGGTTTTGCTATACGCTAAAAGAAATATTTACGTTTTTAACCATCCCTGTATTATTGTTTCTGTCATCTGCTGCAGACCTCTCCACATCAAGAAAATTGTTTACAATCGATTCGCAAATTTTTCTAAAAATAAAGCGCATAAAGTATATATTTGTGTTTTACCAGAGGTACAATTGAAATTTAAGCTAAATTGCCAGAAGCCTCATTATAAAAAAGGCCATTAAATGTGAGTATTTCATTCCAAAAGTTGCTGTCTAAATTAACGCCCTTTCAACTGACTAGAGCCACTATGAATCGCCGGGACAGATTTAGAATAGACGAACGAAAAAGGGAATCCAATAGAGAAGTCTCCAGTTCAATCGACAGTCCCAAGAACACAATAAACAGCTACTTCGAATCGCAAAAAATCATTCAATCGCTGTCCGCAAAACCAGAGACTGTCGCCAAGACTCCAGAGATATCAAAATCCTTTCGAATACCACGTAAACAAGCTCAGCCTACGGAGCAGCAACAGCCTGATGAACGACAAAGACCAGAGGAGCGACAACGACCAGATGAACGACGACGCGCAGAAGTGCGACAGCGACCAGAGGAACGACAACGACCGGAAGAGCGACGGCAGCCGGAGGAGCACCTACGATCAAACTCACGACGACAACTAGAAGAGCAACGACGGCCAGAGGAACGTCGACAACGATCAGAAGATCGATGGTCTGCCATCGATAATAGACGCCAGAGAAGCCGTTCTCCTCTGGATAGGGATCGCCGTAGAAGTCCACGCGGTGATAGACGTCCTCCAAAAGATTTACACGAAAATAAACCCAAATCCACTGAGTTCCTTCGAGTTGCCGAAGCAGGAGAACTTCCAAAGCCACGTAAGGGTCGCAGCAAAAAAGCACGAAAGAAGAGGCCGAAAACGTTTTTACGCTACACCAAGAACAAACCCGTCCAAATCATCGTTTTTGACCGTTCAGATCCCGATGGAAAGATCGATGTTGAGCGAGTGCCAGCTCTCGTTAAAGCGCTCACATTGATCGTTGAAAAGAGAGTCCTATCGTCAGATACTAAAGTTCCTTTTAAATATCTCGGACATAATTACGAGGACGGAGTGTTCTGCGTAATGTGTGCAAACTTTGGTTCCAGCGACTTTATGTCAACAAGATTATCAAGAATAGATCCGCCCTGGCCAGGTGCACAGTTGGAGTGTATGTATGAAGCTTACGACGAGTGTATTGTTAGTGTTGATGCTCCCAAGCATATAGCTCATCTGTCGGAGTTCTTTGCGCTTTGTAAGAAGAGCAATAGCGCGCTATGCACTGAGAAGTGGCGACGTGTTGGTTGGGAAGATCGTGAGGACGGACTCGGTATTAAGTTCATATTTGGCATGGATTTGGGCTCATGTGAGCTCATTCAAGCGGACGATAATGTTATTCGTTGTGGGGATATGGAAGTGAAGGTTGAACTGCTTGTTCTTATGAGAAGACAGAAGCCCCCTATCGGGCAAGTGATGGAGCCAGACGAAGAAGAAGAAACAGTAGATGGTTAGTTTTTTTTTCTCATGAATATCCTTTGTCAAATGAAAAGTATTCTAAAGAAATCAAATAAAGCATAAACGAAGGACCTCGGTCTCTTGGAAAAAAAGGTTTACTTTATTCGGTAGCACTTTTAGGGTAAGGGAAGTAGGCACCTCTGACAAGCAATAATGAACAAAAGCAACAGGACGCTGATTTGATGGTGGTTGAGTTGAGGCACCCTTATAGTGGAAGCCATTTGAATTGAGTTTTACTTCTCGCTTCACATTCTACTAATACAGTGGAATCTGTCGGGTTCTTCTACTGGTTGGTTGGTTAAAAGGGCTTCCGACCTTTGCAGAGTATCTGGCTGCAACACGGCTGACTTCTTTCCTCTGCGGTCCCGGGCACGCTGCTTTCAGTTGTAAAGACTAAGTTTTCTGTTTCTAAGTGACTGTATCAATCAAAAGTCACCCATATACCCAGCCTTCCAACGACAGAAGGAGCGGCATCAAGCCAATATTGTTCTGTGGATTACTCCAAGTTTATTTACAGAAAACTGACAAAACGACATTGAATCCGAGGGTAGGTAAGTGTGTTTGAAGCGTGGCTGCATTTAAAGGAATAAAACCTCACTAGAATGACTTCGGATTTGGGATACTTCTGGAAGGATTCTTTAAGCGACAAATGGCAGCTCCCATAATTCTTTAGTAAGCTACTAATTCCATGGAAACTGAATCCGAAGTTAAGTGACACAAGCTTTGAATAGGGCTTAGTACAGTAGTAGTTGGAAAGTACAGCCGCCGAATCATCAACGCAGGTCTTTATTGATTCTCCAAGTCCACAGATTCTGCCCTAGCACTGCAGTCGTAACAGAGTCACGGATAAAGAACATACAGGCACCAATTTGAGGCTAGACCGACACCAGAATACGTAGATGTCCACCTCCCAGTATTTCATTATTTCTGTTTCCCAGTCTACTATCAAGGGTAAGCACAATGGACCTTTAGTGTCTCCGACTGTTGTGTTTGTCACGTGCGTTGGGCACTGTCCTACGTTGTACTTCCTTGTTCTACTGACTAGCTTGCTTGTCAAGGACACTTTATTCTTTAGTTCTGCTGTATGACTTGCCTTATTCTGGTGAAGTAACTTACTTACTTATGTCCTGTATCCCCTTGTGGGTCCTAGGGTCTCTAAAATGCCTACGCGCTATCCTGTGCGAATTCTGGCAATGTGCCTCAGCTCTCCCCACCTCTTTCCCAGTTGCTGTGTTTCCTTCTCCACTGTTCTGCGCCACGTACTCCTCTGGTCAAGTAAGAAAGCAGAGCCAATGTAAAGCACCTTACAGCGAAAAATATTTCTTCGTATATCGGGTCCCATAAGCCAAGAGAAGATACAACTGTGAACTCCATGTGCTGTTCTAGGATATTGGCTCGGTTTCATGGAGTGAATGTAACAACGTTTCAGCGAAGAGGTTGAAGACCGAATCACCGGTACAAAGACCAAGCTGTCGCCAGATTCACAACTGAAAGGCAGCCTTTACCCAGGCAGAAATTCTCTTAGAGCCGAGAGCCCTTTTAAGTAAGTTCAGTAAGCAATTCCACAGGGTGGATTCGAAGAAACTGTATTGCTTCTCCCTGTGTCTACAGCTCAACTCCCTAGCTTCAACCGACAGGGCACATAAGTTTGAGGTCTTAAAACTTCCCTAAAGCGCTTTACCTAAACCTTCTTAAACACTTTCTCACGCTGATCACTTTGGCTTCCATTATCACATTCACTTCACTGCCAGCTCCTTCCACACCTTCCTTTTTCAGGACTTCACTATAGTTTAAACTTTTCTTTCAGTTTTAAGGAAAGCGGTCTTACTATTCGCAGAAACCATTTGTTTTCAGTTCTCTGTTTGTAAAGTTTTATCTCAAAAGTTTCAGACTATTAATCCTTCAGTTCATTAATTCTCTTTTCAACAGGTGCGCTGGTGTTACCCGTCTCCTTTCAAGCTTTGCTCATAAATCCAGTGTATACCACAGAAGCACAATTCTTTTAATTAATTCCCGATAGTTTCGCAACTAACATTTGCAGAGTTAAAAGATCTACAGCGGCTTAGTTCGCATCAAATAGACGAAAACATCTTAAGTTCTCAGCCCGCTAAGCCCTCATTAGTTTACATTTCAGGAAAAACAACATGAAGGTGCCAATCCTTTTTTTAGTTTCCACAATTATTCATCTGATTTAAGACAAACTATTCATCCCAAGAAGGAACAAATGAAACCATCTACACACAAAATAAAGGTCACATGCATAGCTAGTCACTCGTATGTGTGCATTCCCACGGTTGGAGAATACAATGCACGTTGGATGCAACCAAATAAATCCTTTTTTTTTTGCACCCCAACATCTCTTCTAAGAATTCACACAGTCATTACTGAGTTTGGCTGCAATATGTACAATGTACATCCTCGTGGGTTTGGGTTTGGGTTTGGTGGTTAGCTCTGCAATTTTCATCTTACTGATGGCCTTACAAGGATATATATGTACGTGTTCCATACGTGTGACTATTCTATACATCCTTTTGTGTGCTAGCAGTATGTGTGTGTACTCATCCTGTGGTACAGCAATTCATCCGTATTGTATAAACAAAGTTAAATGAGCAACAGCGCCCCATTGTTGTAGCCACTTGGCATCAGTAGCATATAATGGTGTTAGAGTTCTTCTTCTTCTCTATGCTACACGAAAGGATAACAAAGGATTTAAAGCCATTTTTCTCTACATATTGTTCGACAGTTTTCCAATTGTCAGTATTGGTTGGCTTATGAATAATTTACAATTCAATTCGAGGTGGAATCCGTTTCTCTCCATCCCCTCCACATCGAGTGAAAGGAAAATAATTATGAATCCCATTCCCCCCCTACCACCCCCAAAAGAAAATACTGAGAAATTAAAGGATAATGGATAGTTGAGAGACAAAAAAAAAATTCAATACTGTCCTGAGTGAGACAAAAGTTAGACTCACACTCAAAGTATTAGCATTTGCGCAGAGGAATTTTTCTCCCAGTCACTCAATTGGAAAATAATTTCGCACTCAAGGACCTGTTATATAACTTTCAAGTTTCCGATGTTTACCAGGATTGTATGTTACCATGTGTTGTTATACTGAGGGTTTTTTTTTTCAGGTCACCTTTCCGTTTGTCCAAGGAGTCAACAATTCCGTCGGACATTGGAGAAGATAGCTGCCACTCTCTTCTCTGTGTGTAATTGAGTTTGTAAAATGCACAACTAAATCCTGGTTGGGGGCTTTTTCATTTTCCTTGGCGGAGATTTGATTTTCTCCTTTTTTTTTTTGTTGGTGGTCCCATTAAATGTGGGGAAAGTTCTTAAGTGCACCGGAATTTGTAAATGGCTTGAGCGTGAATTGCACTTGATATCGATTTCAGGTTGAGGAGTATCATAACCTTATTTTTTCTATTTCGGGAGCAGAAAGGGTTTGATGGGGTGGTTAATGGAGGGCTGGCTGATTTCTTGGAAATACTTGCAGATGCTGCCAACATACGGTTGTACGTGAGAGAATAGAGAAGGGTTTCGTTCGTGAATTCAATTATGGATGTGCCCTTGCTTGTCTGGCGGATGATAGACAGAATGCTGATAGAAACAAAGGCAATTTACTGAGCACATATTCATGGCTGGAAGAACTTTCGAGAAGAACTGTGAACTGTTTTGTTCTTTCTATTAGGGCAGTCTTTTAAAAGAGTTTTTGGTTGCAGGAGCAGCATATCCAGAAAAGTGTTAATCCACTAAATAACGACTAAGAGCCAATGCAGTGGAAACCTAGCTCCACTGTAGACACGCCCTACTTCCATCTCATCTAAGTGGCATATGGGAGAGCACGAATGGTGAGCCTCCTGCACCACAAAATAGGCAAGTGTCGGGTGTGATCCAGCGCACAAAACATAGGCGAACTCATAACACCTCGGTTCAGCTCAAGCACGAACTTTGACTAACTCTTAGCGATCGATTTTTGGAAGACCCTTATCGATTGACTCCAAGAGGGTCTTCGCCAGAATCAATTCGAATTACAATTGCCATAATGTATAAGGCGCGATAAGGTAGCTATGTTCTAGGAAAGTGTACGTTAACCTTAGATACCTAGAAACCTGGACAACCTCACAGAGACCAAATTTATTGACGGCTAGATCCTAGAGTAGAGTAAGAATACAGTACTACGCTCCGATAGAAGACGTGGTCGAGGCTGAAAAGGTAGATTTTATAGACAATTTGCATTCGTCTATAATCAAAGTTCTAATGCGGAGATTGTATGAGTGATGATGGATCTATATCCTTCGGTAGATAGCTACGTTTAAACACTTGATAACAGTTGAATGCTGTTGAGACCGGAATGATAATGGTGAGTGAATTGTAGACTTCTGAAACATCAACCGTACATTGAAAGTACGCCAGGAAAATGCCATCTCAGTTTTTTTCACGGCCTCGAATGTCTGACAAACATCCAAGAGTATTTACGCTCATGAGAAAGCTTCTTAAAAACCCTCTGTCTATCCGATACGGACTATAGGTCCCTTATATACGTGCACAAATATATATCACGCATAACACATACAGTTGTGGGAAACTAGGCTTTGGCCCTCTAGAGGCTGCTTATGGCCTAAGATTTATTTATTTATACAGATCAAAGAGAACATCATTGATGGAGGAGAACAATCGTGGGCAGTCGACCGATAAGCAACAATTTAAGGTCCATTTATAGCCAGCAAATTCGAATATAAAAAAGACTATTCGCAAAATTTTGACGTTTTATTCCCAGTAATATTTCCATTTAGCCACAGTAATCTCATTAACTGCCAATTTGTCAAAGAAGAAAAGAACTGCGAGGTTAAACGAGAAATTATGTCAAACTGTCGCAAATGTGGATTGTGTTCAACATCTGTGGAATGTGAATAAAATTTGACAGTTCGAAAGAGGCATTCTTTTAATCGCGGAAAAAATCAATTACGATTAAACTATAGATAAATTCTTTGACATTAGACAAAAAGGTCTTAAGTCAGAAACTGCAGTTTTTGGTAAAACCAAATTGAAAATAGTTTAATTGAACCAAATATTTAAGCATTTTTCTGACTTATTGTTTAAAGACTTAATTATTACTATGGGAAGCAGTTGTGCTAGAGTTAAGTCGTTAATACCAATCGAAAGAGAAAAATATTGAGAAGACCCAATCAAAAACCAAAAATGCATATTTTGACTTCAGACCTTTATGCCTAACGTCAAAGAATTTGGCTCACTTCTTTAGGAATAGTAAAATTGATAGTTGTTTGCCTCTAAATGTGTTAAAAATTGGTTTCTTTCCGGTTCTCCCATTTGCTGAACACTGAGCTGTGAATATATCTTTACTCTGTTCGATTTCATTTCGAAAAAATGCATCGAATTACTCGATTGCAGTTGCCCATCGCAAGATGATTTACGAAAATGGTGGCGTATACGCAACATATTTGTTGTACGTATAACTATTTTCATGCATTTGAATTCGAATAGCTATAAGCAAAAGTACTCGGTATTTATCTTTTTTTTTTTATTTTTTTTATTTTTTTGTAGATACATACGTAACAGATAACATTTTACTTTCACACAAATTGACGCGCCTTTATACAGCCCACCCGAATCGTTTAACTGTCGCAAAAAATTAAGTCAACAGAATTCACTTGGTATTTTTCGCGGAATAAATTTTGATAATAACAAACTGGGTCTAATGAAAGAAAAAAAAAAAAGAAATCACCGAACCGTTTAAATAAAAAATGATTACAAAGCATATTCGACAAAAAAGAAAAAAAGGACAATCACAAAATGACGCACTACTCACAGCAGGGGACAATTATTGCTTTTGTTACCGACTGATGAATGAATCGTTAAACACACCGCCGCGTGTGACATCATGATTAAAGCTTATCACACAAAAATTCCTATTCTAAGAATTTCAATTAACTCTGACATATAAAACAGATTAGAAATCCATAAAAGATTGCAGTAGAACTACCAGAAAACTGGCTATGTACTCGTACTCTTTATTAGTTTTAAGATTAAAAAAAATAGTATGGGTAGTATATCTTAAGGTCTTGAAATGGATGCCAAAATTTGGAGGTAAATCTGATGTTACCTTAAGACGAAACATAATATTACTTATTTTCGCTTAGCAGACGATTTTGAGTAACACTTAGGTCAGAGCAGGCTCATTGTGGTACCACAATCTACGCGTTGAAACCAAAGGGAGCAAAGCCTTGAAGGGCATTGATCTTGAAAAAGTGTTGAAAAAGTATTCTACTAGGTGTAGTTTACTTCAAGTGGAGGAAAGATGTGTAATAGTCTCCTCCTCCTCTTCGGCCATGTAGCTTCTACAGAAATCCTATGCTGGGAGTTCCAATCTGAAGGCGTATTTCCAAATAATGCAGTGTCCCCTGGAAGTAGCAAAAAACGACAGAGTTGTTAAAATTGTCCTGAAATCTCCTTAAGAGGTAGGCGACGACAGTTCTAGAGTTGAAGGCAATAGTCGCTAAAGATGCTGATATCGTTCGTGAATTTAATCTTACATCACAGGGCTTCTTATTTTGTCAGCTGCTACAGCAATGAAGAAGAAGGAAGGAGATCTTAGAGTTCAGATCTTGGAAGAATACACCTCCACACACTGCAGTGCCTGTCCCATATTCGTCCGTGTTGAAGTAGACAGATCCCATTACCCTCCCAGTCCCAGCTGGTCTTGACGTTTTTGTCGAAAGGGACCTAAAGGAAGATTTATGAACAGTATTTGTAAAGAAGTAGTTGATTAAGAATAGATAAGGAACCATTTTGAAGGCTGGTCCACAGAAGAGTTGTCTTCATGAGAAAGGTAATATATGCGTCATGATGTGGTCTGATAATGGATGCATACAGTCAGTTTGTAGAACGAGGACGTTGTCTCCATTTGTTTCCAAGAGTTTTTTTTTGCAGCAGTATAGAGCTTGGGTTTCTTAACTCGCTCAAAGTCCCATTTTTCAGCCCGTGGATTTTATTTACGCTGGCCTTATTTCAAGGCACTGCGCCGGACTACTGTGCAAGAGGTTCGAATGCAGGAAAATACCATCAAGCTTTTTTCACTGCCCCACCTCTTGCGAACATCTGACAAACATCCAGGAGTATTTACTGTCATAAAAAACCTTCTCAAAAACCCTTTTGATACGGCATAAAACTCTAGGTCCTTTCTGTAAAGGGCGTCCCATAAAGTGGTTACTTTTTAAATCATAGGTTATTTCGACACTGACAGCTGTTTCCCGCTCGAAATCTTGACAAACGACAGTATTATACATCCGCTGAACGAAATAAGTCGTTCTATACTTGAACAACGTTGGGAAATATTGAAAACTTATTTCCAAAGTGAGTACTGCGTAGCCCAAACAGTTGCGTTTTTTTTGCAAAGTTTTGGCCGAAATGATCGAGAGACTGGACAACAATCATGGCCCCCGTCATACAGACAAGTTGGTGCGGATTGTGGAGTGGAGGCATTATTGGTGGCATATTTTTCGAAAATAAGGCTGGGAACCACGTTTCGGTCAGCGGTGGGCGTTACAGAGCCATACATGCATTTGGACGACCTCTGGTTCATGCAGGATGGCGCGATAATAATTCAAGCATTTAAGGCCAATACCATCCAATCAATCTGTGTAAGCTACAGCCCGAAACCATCAGCAAGGTCTAAGTAAATTGGAGTGACAGAATGCGTTACTGCGAAGCCAGGCGAGGCAACTAGGAGAAGCTAGGCTTTGACCCTCTATGGACTGCTTACAGCCTAATATTTAAAAGAGAGCACTAAAGCGGGTTAAGCGAAAGATCAAAGTTGGAAACTTTATAATTCATTTTAAATCGAACTAGCTTTTCTGAGGATTGACCCTTAGTCGGTAGTTTTGGGTCCAATTAGAGAGCTTAGAGGATATATTCTGCATAAGATCCCTAAGCGTGTTAAGGTTCTGTGAAACAGCAAAAGGGAAAAATTTGCCGCCTTACAATTCTAAGATTAGAAGCAGTTCATTAACAACTGGGAAGGAGATCGCACCTTCTTTTGGTGTGCCCGAGCGTCTAAGCCAAGGCCCCGCCAATCTTAGAGTTTATGAATCTTTCAGTTCATTAGAACGCTAATCGACGTTTTAATTTGAAGGATCGTCAGTGAGTCTGTAATTGCTTGGGCTCGATGTTGTTAACTTGTCTTTCAATGTTCAGAGGGTATAGTGCTGGGTTCTTTTGACTGTGCATACCACTAAAGGGCTATTTGTCTTTGCTGTATGTACCTATGTACGAGATCTGAAATGGGATGTCTATTACTTTCACTTGGGTGCTTAGCAAGAACGACGGCCAACTTATGGGAAACTTTTGGCTGCCTTCTGTATAAAAACTACTTTGATTTCCGTGCATGATTGAATCGCAGTTCAGATTTCAGTTGGACCAGAGTTTGGGTTGTTGCTTAGAGCGTATTGATAAATCAGTGTTGCCAGCAGTTTTTGACCTTAAAAATGCAACATTGGTTTGCAAAGTGGGTGCTAATATCTTCCACGAAGACTCCATCACGAATATACTCTTTAATCTTAGAACAGATTTGCCAACTACCTTGGTATATTTATTGTATAGAAAATTGCGCTTTGTTCCATCGGATTCATTAGGTATTGAAGGCTTGCAGCTGAAATTCAATTTGTTCTCAGTGATCTATGCTAAGTTGATAGATAGCTAAGTCCTTGCTATGAGATAAGCTTTCAATTTTATAGTTTATACCTAGGTTTTGGTAGCTTATACTCCGTGACTTTATTCAAAATTCTGTGCAGAAAGTTACAGTCCTTAAAAAACGAATTTAGTACACAATTTGACCTTGAACTTTATCATAAATGTGCACTTCTAAGAGGGAAGTTCAAATTTACATTTCCTAACTCAAGACTAAGTACTTCCTTCTTTCAGATGATGAGTATAACTATTGGCACACTTCACCAATTTCAATTTCCACAAAACCAATATGAAAAACCACAAAAACAGTTGCCAAAAAGATCATTGAACGGAGTAGGCAACAGACCATAACGGTTAGGTGAGCAATTCAAAATGTAATTACCCCCCACCATAAAAAAAAACTATATCATGTATGCCAAGTTCAAAAAACACACTTGTTGCCCCCATCTTACCCCACAAGCAGAAAAAAAATCGAAATTGAAGAAATAGTTCTCTCCGCACAAAAGTTTTGGTGCCACACCCTCTCGCTTACCCCTTTCCATTTACATAGGCACTCGGGCGCCTCCATAAACAATTAGGTAATTCCTCGCATACCACCCTACTGTTGCTAGGTTTCATCGTTGTCTATACATCGAATTTGTTCCTCGAAAACAAAACTACTCACAGGGTGGCATTGATTGCCAAAAAGAGAATAGATATACGCACCTCAATACTGCTATCTGTGTTGTATATGTATGTACATCCGAGGGCCTCTGCAAAAGAGTGTCAGACAAACGTGATTACGTTTACATAGACCCAACATCCCAACATACGTATACAGTGCTCCAAGGGGTGCGTATGATTTGTGTCTTCTTCTCTACAACAACGTCTTACGCACTTTTCAACTCGAATATTTACATAAAAAGCAAAAACGCTTTGAGTGAAAACTCCAACATTGAGTCGAGTGACTTTGCTCTTCTAGTGGTGAGGCTTTAAAAGTTTCCTCGTGTAACCCAATGTCTGCTTACAATTTATGTTGGCCAACTTACGGCAACGTCGGCAACAAAATTCAGTTTGTGCTGGACATTTAAACGTGTTGGTAGCTTCATCTGTTTTTTCCCGACCAAAAGAAAACTAATCAGGACAAGCTCTAGTTTACTCCTGTAGTGTATTCTCTCTCTCTCTCCTGTATCTTTCAATTTCATTCGACTCCTCGCAAAAGGATATACAAAATAAATTTGATCTAAATTTGTTTCACTTTCTTTCACGTGTCGTGTCGCGAAATTTAGGCGTGTTTTTCCTCATCTCTGTCGTTGAAGGATTTCTCGAGATTTGAAACGGATCCTTGAGGAGAGAACAAAAAAAAAAAATTCATAATCAGGACACAGTAGCCTGCACAACAAGCTAAAACGGGAGCACAAGGAAAATCAATAAAAAAAAAAACAAAGAGAGTACCTATTTCTGGTGGTTCTTCTTTTTTGGGTGTTAGTGCTTAATTTTGACAGGAAAAGAGGAGGACTCCCTGCTGGGTCTCTAGAAGGTATGTACACAGTCGTAGACAATAAGTCCCATGAGGTGTTAACTGTTCAGAGAAGTGTGTTTTCTTAAAAATTATGTTTCCCTCACGCATGAGAGGCAGCAGCTCGTTTGTTTTCAGGATTATCTATCCCTGGCAGGATTCCATTTCTCTTTCTTTTTTTTTGTAGGTAGTCCTCTTGGACTGAGTTCAAGAAAAAGTCTGTGTTTTATTGATGGATTTAGTGGATGGGTGGATGGTAGAGGATGGTCTTGATTGATGATGGGAGGTCCAAAGGGCTTAATTGAAGCAATTGCTAGCATGTGTGCAAATAAATTTTTCGTTTAAACTCAAAGAGTCGTCAACCGTGACACTGGAATCATTATTGCCGCATTCTTTGATAAAAGGCGGTCTTAACGGTTCGCTCGTTTTCAAAATTGCTATACTTATAGACTTTAATTAAAAATAGAAAAAACAAAAAACTGAAACGCGTGGTAATTGATTAAGTCTTTGGGGGGAAAGGCAGGGCTTTGTGTGAATGAAGATGTAAAGTGGTAATAAATATGAATTAAATTGGTCTTCTCGAGACTGAAAGCCAGTTTACACCAGATGAGCCCTAGATAAATTCAGTTTGCAAATTGGATTAAGAGACGAAGGACGAATTCGAATTGCCAACTGCTGATGGAGGGTTCTTGGAGACATTTACTTTTTACTTTTTTAATTGAATTTGGAGAGAAGTTGTTTTGAAAGTTCGATGCTCAATGGGGGGTGACATTTTAGTTTGACTGACATCAGATAATCGAAAATAGCAGTGCCGTCTGTACATTCAAGTAGTGGAATCGATTATTTGCATTCATTAGGAATTCCATTAAGCGGAAGCAGATTTTACCAAGATGAAGCATGTTATACCTGAATCTTTACACCTTGACTGAGCCTTTATTTAGACCCACAACTAGAGTAGAGCGTTCCTTGTTATCGCTTGAACTCATTCTGTGCGGGTGAATAATTCAGTCAATGATGTCGAGTGCCTGATTATCCGTGCAGCACTTCTGAAGCTCGTCTTAATTTGCTCAGACCGGTCCTGAAAACTGGCACAAGTACAGTTTTGGGTATTTGACGCCGCTTAGAGCTTTCTGTGCAGATTATTTCACCACAAAACATGCAGACCCATAGCCACTCACTCAAGTGGAAAAAGTGTAGCTCAAGATGAACGTGAGAACAGATTCTGTGAATTATATACGTAAGCAAAAGTTACATACCATTCCCTCGGTCAATTCGGACACCAACAATCCCACAGCTTCTTCCTCTCTTTCTATATAGCCAATGGGTGCGCTAAGGATATCAGTACTATCCCTTTTTAATGTCTGCCTATTTTTGAGACTACTACTTCTGGTGGTGGCTCTCTAGTACACTGGATCACAGGATCATTATCATTTCCATTTTGTACACATTGGTAGTTCTATTAGAAGCATGAACACTGGATGCTTCAATGGAAGCAATGATTACATCAGCTCAGTATGCTCATTAGTGGAGCTCCCATGAAAAAGAATAACCAGAAAGGCAAATAAGACCACTCTATGGCCACCGAAATAGCCCTTACTCTTAGATTTAATAAGCGCAGCTCCCGTTCACTAGTAGCGACACCCTTAGAGACTACATTACTTGTTTCATTCGGGTGCTATGCACGGATATTGGTACTGGTATATAAGGCTTCCGAGTAAAAGAGTTGGTAACAGATGCGCCTGCTATGCAAGAGAGCGGATTTAGTGGCAGAATTTTGTTTGTTATTGCTTACCGTCCACCGGAACATAAGACTCCTTGACTATGCTGAAGATTGGATTGCCTTAAATTCGAAGCTCAGGCAAGCAAATTGCGTCTGATTATAAAATCATGAAAGCCCTGATCACTTCTACGCTCATAATAACTTTTACTTTCATGGATGCCTTATCGGTGTACCTTCAACGTTCCTAACTACTAACATCGATGACAGTATGTGATCCCTTCACCTACATCACGTTGATGTGACACCTCATCATTGTGTAAGATCTGATACTTAGAATGCCTTCCATGTTTTTTTGGGATACCTTTACCGTGCAAGGCCAAACAGACGACATCTTCCTTCAAGTTATGAGCTATGGTATGACATGAGCCATTAAAGACGTGCCAGGAAATGTCTGTGATCGTGGTCGGTTTTCTATGAGAAAAAATTTTGACTATGAATTCGTCCGTCGCGTCGATGAATGCAATGAAGATTATTTGGTTTATTAAAGCAGTTAGACTGGAAAAGGCGCCCTACTTACGAACATTGCTTCGACTAGAGCTCAAGTTCAGAAGCACAATGAACTAGGTTGCAGTGTTGCACCACATCTACGTCTACGATATAGAATCCCTCATTTATTCGAAAAAAAGACATACATTTTTCTTCAGGATGCTACTGCTCCATCTTTTATCTCTGAGCTTTAATACTGTCCCCTAAAGGATCAATTCCGTATAAAATCCTTATCCGGCTAATTAATCAAAGAACATTTATCTTTGTAGAAATATTCTTCTTCGGATTGCTCCATAAAAGTGTTTAAAAATAAAAGAAAAATAATTCTATGCGGTGCCTCACGTACGTAATTCATTTTATGGATAAAATTTCAAAGTCATCATTTCTTTTGAAAGCTTTTTCCTTTCCCTGGGTTTGCGGCAGATAATGAATCATAAAAACACATTCAGCGAGTCGAGAATTAGGCACATTACCTGTACTTTAGTGCAAATTTTATTAGTCAAGCAATTTTTACTGCTGCTGTTCTGTGTGCGTCACCATTTCACCTTTCGCCGATATTACACCTTAAAATAAGCAATTTAAGGTGTCACTGTTCGTTGTAATGTATTCATGGGAGTTTTTTTTTGATGATATTTTGTGGAATAATGAGGCATTTCGTTGACAAACAGAGTGACAGCAATGAAAGGAGTTCGGAGAGAAGGGTTTATGCTGATTTATTGGGGACCTATTTCGAATGACGAATTTGAGTATTTCGTTCTGATATACTTTACGCGACCTGACGCCCAAAATGATAAGGACTCGGCATAGTAAGACATAATACTGTACACCCCGTCATTCTCTTGCTTTAAGTTTGCAAAAATTTGTCCTGGCAAATCATAACTCTTTTGGTAATTTAAGAATTGCATTTCAATAGTCTCATACATGAAGAAAAGAGTTGCATTCTTATCTAAGACTGGCAATGCAAGGTCAAACCGACAGCCTTTGGGCCAATAAACCTAGTCTTGGACTAATCAACATACATATTTTTGAAATTTTTGTTCAGCTCAACAAAACTACATCAAAAGCAGAGGTGCCATATGTCTACCTGTACTGTGCCGTTCATCCAGCGATTTCTGCAGAAGCTGTGGAAACGAAGAGGAGGTAGAGTCAATTCAACACATGCTGTGTCATTGTCCCGCCCTTCAAGAACAACGCCTTCGAATTTTAGGCCACAGATTCTTTGATAGAATTGCAGAGTCACGGATAATAAACCTACTTAGATTCGTCAAAGGTACCAACTGGCTTAAAGGGAGACCGACATCTAGATTCACTTCACTTTTTGAACCCTTCAATTTTTTCCGTCCCACTCCTTTTTAAATGGTAAGCACCTTTTAGTGTCCCCGAGTGCAAGTGATGTGTCCTTTTTCCATCCACACTCTTAATAACCTAACCTAACCTAGCCTACACTGTGCCTTTGGTTTCATAGAAAAATCAAAGACATTAAAGGCGTTAAGTAGCTCAGATACAGCGGCGTCAAAACTGCACCATTTTGGAAAATGGATCAGAAAAGACTATCATGCATCAATATCAACAGTGCAATGAGAACAAGACCAACTACAAGAGCTTGAAGCACCACAGCAGCCATGAAGATCTCCGCAAGAGATTTAAAGCCGTCCAAGGAAACCTAAGAACTGCAATTGAAGCCGGCAAAAAGAGAAAGTTCGTCAAAAATGAATGATGGTTTAAAAGACTAGCCTATATCCACTGTGTTCTTCGAAAAAAGTGGTAGCTGCAACTTTTCCACAACAACTAAAGTTAGGAGGACAAACGGAGAGGAGTGAAAAGTGTTTGTGTCCCCATTGTTACCAGTCAAATAAAATTAAGGTTCAAATAGTGTCTGATACCTGTGTCCTTGTGTCAATGAAGGAATACTCCCAGAACAGTGAATGAATCAAAGACAAACTCTGCGCATCATAACTGCCGGACTTGAGATCGCAATCGATAAGGCACAAAAAGCAGAGCAGGAGGTCAGTATGCTTTCCATAAGGCACATATTTCGAACGACGAATTTGGACACAACTCTTGGAAAACAGGAGTGAACAACGAAACTCAGCGTAGCAGGTTGCCAACTCAGATGAATTGAGTACCTCAAGCTGGTGGCTATAGCCGGGATGAAATTCAGTGATTCAAGAAATCATATGGGCTCAGTTTTTTCAGTTGTAGAATAAAGACAACACTGTACAGACTGCGGCTACTACTTTGGTCTGCAACACCACAGGAATAAGTCTCCACTTCAATTTAATCCTTTAACCCCTTATCACTTCCCTACCAACAAGGCATTTCATTTGAACCGTAACCAACTTCAGACTGATGAGCTCTGAAACGTCACATCAAAATGTCAAAAGTCCTCGCCAACAGTGTTCGCCCAGAGAGTTCACAAAAGTGTTCGCCTAGAGTCCAATGTTCGCCAATATTGATGCCATTGATGATGATGACGGTGGTCATATTAAAAAAATCTTTCGAAGAACCTTTCTTCCAGATTTCCAGTTTCAGAAATTCAATATTTCTGGCTGCCACTTAACCATAGAACCCCTGTGAACATCTATCATCCAATTGCTGCTTTATTTTTCCAATTCCAAGAACTTATCCCAACCAGGAGCTATACTCTTAGCCCCAAAAGCACTCTCGAGTAAATTCAATTCTTTTATTATAAATTGAAAGCACACAGGGATCCTTAGACACATCATTCTCATACCTCATCAGTGCGAAGGGGGGGGCGAACCTGATTCTATTACTTTGCGCATAGTTCTCTAGAGAATTTGTCTGACGTTAAAAGAACCTCCTAGTGTTAGAAAGTTCGTTTGGCAAAAGGAAAGAAGGAAAAAAAGGCAGAAAAAGAGGAAGAAAAATTTGAATATTACATACCACAGAAACAGGAACGTTTTCTTAATCAAGAAGGATGCACACATTCCTCGCTCCTGATGGAAATTACTTTTTTTTCCTTTATTCTTTTTTTCTTTTGAATTTTGCAAACACAGCAAAGGATCACATTTGAAATTGGAAATGAGAAGGATCTAAAGCATAAACTCTCCCCCGGCTAATGATTGTCATTTATTCATTTTCTGAATGCCACTTGAGCGTAGGTAGATACACAGATACGTGTGTATTTTTCTTGGGTAAATATGGGTTAAACCTGAATTTAATACAAAGCAAACAGGTTGACCCTGTTTAGGTAGCTATTGGGGCGTTTAGACCCTTATCAAAACGCAGAGCATTTCATGAGTGATGGGCTTTATAAGTGGCATCATTGTTTGGTTTGGCACTTTGCAGTATTCTAAATTGAATTTATTTAAACGAACCTTTTTTTTTTGGAAAAATTAAGGAAAATCTGCGGAAAATAATCAACAAAAGAAAGGAATTTGAATCTCAAAAGCTTTGAGTCGATGACAATAATTGTCGTAGCATTTAGTGGTACTTAGGGAACGTGCAGGTGGTCGGTTGACTTGACCCTTTTTCTGAAAACATAATCTTCGAAATGACAAAAGAAATATATTTTTGGTTAGGTCCCCCTTGATGTCACAGGATTTGGGTGTTTTGTCTAGACTAACAGTTGAATCAGCCAGAGTTTATGATGAGGCGCTGGAGGTAACCTATGCCAGCGGTTGCTATGCCAGTAAGGTTGTCAAGGCAGAAGCAACGAGAGAGAATACATCGACCTATAAATGCCTTGTTAAATGTCGCATATAAGATCCTATCCAACATATGTATGGTGGGGATGTTTAAAACCCTTCTGTAACACATTATTCGGCACGTATAAGTCTGCCATCCGGCCCAGGACAATAAACCAAATTTTCATACTCAGACAAATTTTGGAAAAGACCAACGAATTTCATGCGCAAACGCACCAATTATTCATCGAATTTAAAGCCACTTATGACAGCATTCATTATCTTGAGCTCCACCAGCCCAAGACCCAATTCGGGATATAGTCAAAACTTTTCCAGATGTGTCGGTAAAGATGCTATGCTCTGTGTGACTCTCCTGAGCTCTTCCAAACTTTCATCGGATTTCTGGAAAAAAGATGCGTCTTCATGTGATCCCTTCAATATCGTGCTGGAACAGATCGTGTGCAAGGCAGGTGTAACTCCGGAAGGCACTTTCTTTTACAAATCCGTCCAACTGCAGACGATATTGACATCATTGGAAGATCTTGGCAAGCTATCATAGAGGCGTTTGCTTCTATTGAAAAGCAGGCAAAACGACTTACGTGGCGCTACAGTCCGGGGTGGACCTGTGCCTCAACCAACAAACTTCCACACCAAGTTGGTTGAAGTTCCCTACACTTGTTTGAGCCACCGTGAGGTCGTCCTCGTCTGCGCCGTCCATGTGGGGTGGTTTCGAAGACGTTGGGCTCCATCCGCTCTACATGCGAACTCTTTCGACCAGTCGATGTCCTTGTATAGGCCGTATAGTTCGGCGTTATATCTTCTTCGCCACTCACTGGCTATGCAGACGGGACCAAAGATCACACGAAGAACTTTTCTCTCAAAATAACTAGACTGGGATGATTAGTGTCTTAAAAAGAGTTACCTTAGTAGTTCGAGGTAGGGCTTTGTTACTCGATTGCCTTCTTAGCCTATAGAAACACCGATTCGAAAGAGTGATTCTACGTTTGATCTCCCCACTGATGTCGTTTACAGAGCTCACCATAGAGCCTAAGTAGGCAAAGTCCTTTACTACTCATCCACTCCTGCTTTGAAAAGGCAGCTTTGTTGGATTTGAGTTTAGATATCGTTATCCTCACTTAATTCTGACCAGCGAATAGTGGTCATCATCGCCGTTTACAAGTCAGCAGAAGTGTTCCTTCCATATCCTCAGCACCGACTGTGACTCTACTACTGTGTTGCCATTTTCATTCCTGCAGGATTGAGATTGAGATTAAAGGAAACTCGATCGGCAAAGGCTCTGGCAGTCTCTTGCGATTACTACTTAACTCGGCGGACCAAATTAATGCTCGATAGAACCAGTTCTGCTTTATGGCACCGAGTACTGGACGATAAGTAAAAAGGCTGAGGAAATATTGAACACTTTCGAGCGATAAATACTTCTTCTTCTTCGGATAGAAGGCCTTAAGCGAGGAGGGCAAATGGAGGAGAAGATACGACCGCGAACTCTATGACCTGTACCGGGATGTGGATGTGGGTTATCAAGTGAAAGGTTAACAATGTTTCAGCAAAGAGAATGTACGGATCACAGCCATTCAGTTCGAGAAAGCAAAGAAGACGGAACTAAGCAAAGACTAAGTTGTCGCAAGTTTCAAAAAACCTGGTCTTCGCAACTGGAAGCCGTGTTTTTCTACATAGATCGTGAGTCCTTTAAGTACATATGTAAGTCCTTTAAACATATGTATTGTTTTCTTTTTCCTTGCTCCGGATGATAATTGACACAATTTCCAAGGCCGAGGTTGTAACAAAAAATAAAGTTTTTAGTGTAAGTATTGTGTGTCCCATTGTATCCTGCTGACAATACTCGTGTAAAGCCCCCTACAATGGGAGATATATTCCCCCTCAAGTACGTAAGCCAATTAAATGTTACTCTCGTCGGCTTTTTTCACTTCTTTCCACTCATTTTAATCTGCGACTAAGCGCATAAAAACTACACTCAAAGTATCTGGCAACTACATCGTTTACTTTTTCAACTGCAGGTTAATTCTTAGTGACACTTTGGCCTTCTCAAGGTTGCAACAATATGTGAGAGTCATTATGGATAACTTTGTTTTGTAATGAAACACAGTAGCTGCACGTGATGTAACATGTTACTGTAAAAAGTTTTACCTCTTCATCTGCAAAATGCGTTGGCCACTTTATATGGCTGCTGCTGTCTGCAGCAACCAACAACACGTCTGGGTCGAAGTTTAATTATATTTCTGCTTCACTTTACTTAATATCTGCAGGTGTACATACGTTGCGGTGAAAAGTTTTTCTTTTTTTTTCTAAAACAATTTTAAAAATACCTACATACAAAACTTTCTACTTGTTTTACCAGAGAAAGTTTTTTTTAAAAAAAAAACACAAAAAAGAAATATAAAACCACATATCAGTTTGAATGTTCATGAATCTAATATTTGGAAAATAATATCTATAACTTGGAATAAAAGTAATTTTTTTTGGAATGAAGTCGGTGTCAACTTTTGAACAATGAAATTTTGAAACTACGGGATACCTTTTGAATACTCAGACACTGGTGGTAGGTAGGAAAGTTTAAGAGTTTAAAACAACAACTTCATTCACAATGGTTTAATGAATGTGAATCCATTCAGAATGTGTGACTTTCAGGTTGACAATGACAAGTCGTTGAACCACAGTCAGCAGAGTTGAGATTTCGGAATTAATTTCTCCTGGGAACGAGTGGTTTTTGCCGAATGTCTGCCGAGTTGAGTTGAGAGTTCTGTTGAAAAAGTAATTAAAAAGTCCTCTGTTTGATATAAAGGGGATGCAATTTGATTTATTTATTTATTTTTTGAAATATTTCATTAAGTGCGAGGTAGACAGCTTTGCAAACAAAGATTAAAATTTAAAAGTACTAGAAGGAAACTGTTTTGAATGTTAAAATCGTGAAGAGATGTTCACCTTCTGTTTTTCACTATGTGGTCTGAATTAAAATTGGTTGCTCGATGTATACATTCGACTTAGTGAGGGGATCTTCCCAAAGTCATACTGTACTTACTTACTATAGTAAGTATGTATGCCCTACTTAGACCTTGTACGGCCTTTACTACAGTCTAGTCTATCAGAGTAGCGAAATATACATACCTCACGCCATAAGGATGATTGAAAACATGACATCGTCGAAGGATCAGTGTTCTTCTTCGAACTCCTAGACATGTCGACAACCATACGACTTTCAAATCACAGTAGCGTCTTTCAAGCAAGGGCTTTAACAGCGACAAAAGCTGCTTATGTGTCAGCGGTAAAGATAATATTATCAGAAGGTATTACATTGTTCGAAAAGACAGAAAATCCCCTTAAATTCTGATAAGATTCACCAGGGGCGTTATAATCAGCGCTTTTACATATATATGTACGATCCGATCATCCGCCAATCCGATCATCCGAAGATCCGCCAATTCGACAATCCGACCATCCGACTATCCGGCAATGCGCCAATTCGATCATCCGCCAATTCGACTATCCGAAGATCCGCCAATCCGACCATCCGACAATCCGACAATCCGGCCATCCGACGACCCGTCAATTCTACCATCCGCTAAACCGACCATCCGGTGGGTGCCGTGGCTCAGTGGTTGGTGCGTTGGACTGCGCAAGGGGTTCCAAGTTCGAATCCAGAAAAAAACCATAAACAATTTTTTCACGACCTTACCTCTTCCGAGTGTCTGACAAACATTCAAGAGTATTCACTGTCATGAGAATGCTTCTCAAAACCCCTCTGCCCTTCGGATACGGCGTAAAACTGTAGGTCCCTTCTGTATGTACAGAAATGTATACCACGCACAATACGTTCAGTTGTGCGAAGCTAGGCTTTGGCTCTCTATGGGCTGCTTTATGGCCTAATATTTATTTTTTTTAAACCGACCATCCACCAATTCGTCCATCCTCCAATCCGACAATCCGACTATCCGACGATCCGATCATCCGCCAATCCCACCATCCGAAGATCCGCTAATTCGACCATCCGCCAATTCGACTATCCAACAATCCGATTATCCGCCAATCCGATCATCCGAAGATCCGCCAATTCGACCATCTGTCAAACCGCCAATGCGATCAATCGGCCGATCCGCCAATCCGACAATCCGCAAATCCGATGATAGTCGGCGAATAATATCCTGTGGATGTTCAACTGGAACTATATCAGAGCCAGCGGCTTTATTGTTTTTCAGTTTTCTGATGGCTACATTAACTTCTTCAATACTAGGTGTAGGCGTTGGTTCTTCATTGACTGGAGGTTGGTTCTCTTCTTGCCCTACCACTCTCTCTATTTGCTGCCCGTTAAGCAATTGCTGGAAGTATTGCTTAAATACATCAACAATTCCCTGTGCTTCGGTGACTAGGTGACTTTTCGATAAAAATTCCGGATGTTGATGCGCTTAAATGGCTCCTCGATGTTTTTCAGGCGCTTTCATGTGGGCGTCTTTAGGTAACCCCTTTCGCTGAATGCACTGACTATCATAAAAATAGCTACTACAAGAGAAGGAAAGATCTCAGTCCCTTTTATCTGCTCCTGAAGAACGATTCAATTTTCTTCAGTAATCCGCTTGGTCATGATTAATTTATAAAGTTGAATTCATGGCCTCAACTGTCACATTGGAAATGAAATAAAATGAATAAATTATTCATATAGACGTCAGAATTAAGAGTCATTTGTTATCCTTGCTGTCCAGTTTAGAGTTCTAGTCTTTCGCAGGATAAGACCATGCTCATAACACGTAAGCCCGCCACGATAATGCAATTACTCAAAATGTCCTGCAGAAATTCCTTTCATGTCTTTTCAATGATTAATTGTGTAGTATCTGTGTCCCTGGTCCAGGAGTCGAACTCAAAACTTTTAAGTCCTTACAAATCGATTTGACAAAGTTCGTTTTCTTCTCTCTCTCATAAGTACACCCAAGAGAGGTCATATACACTTCCTTATATCCTTAAAAAAGTCGATACCAAAAAATCCTAACATAAGCACACGCCATCGCTGTTTAAGGACAATAAACCCATTTGTCATTCCTTCTCTGGGTGTGGTGCCATCAGAGAATCGTATACCGATTCTCTTTGCGAATTCATCTCCTAAAATATGATCCATAAAAACAAGGAAATGACCCAGAATACCATGATATTTTCCATTTCATAACAAAATAAAAGTAAACGTCTCCGTTCCACAGGACTAAACCCCAGTCTAGTTGGAAAAATTCTCTCACATTTTGTGTATAGCTATTCCTTGCGAACATTTAAGCTGTTCATTTTGGGTTCTGCTCCTGCCATAAGATGGAAATTAATTTATCACTATATTCAAGGACATTCCTTTCCTGCTAGTCGTGTGTGTGTATTTGGAACCGAAGAACACACACACGGTGCAAGTGTCCTGAATAAAAATTTCTTCCGGCATATTTCCACATTTCGAACGAACAAAAAGAAAAAAGGAAAACACATGATGCCAGAAGGATTCTTGTATCTTAAAGCCCAGGCGAATTGCAACGAAATGTAATTCATCAACGTTCAGAGGATACAAAGAATGGTTCGTTGAATTTAAATCTTTTGACAGCGAAAATTCCAAACAAATCCTTTCTCATTCAAGGTGAGGAATTGGAAGTCCTTTTTAGTGGTTTCTTGATGGTTTTTGATACGCAATCATTGCTTGGCATGTACTTACTGCCAGCCATTTGTTATTAATGGGTAGGTCTTTGGTCGATGCTAGATAGAAACAGTCATCTTGTTATAAAGAGCAGAATTCTTTAGGCGATGACCGTTAAGCCATTAAACTCATCTGGATCTGGTGGTGCAACTGCCTAGATCTGATCTATATTACCAAGCCATAGAGAGAAGTCAATGTGCTCTTTAAACTCAAGACACCTCAAGAACCTTAGAATGCCGTTAACACCAAAAACTGGAGAAAAATTCTTCAAATACTTAGCGCTAACTGAGTGCCGGACTACTTACAGAAGATCATGATGGACTATTTTAGAAAAACTACGATACCGACGACAGAATTAGGCAGTATTACGTCACAGGCGGTGTCCCCCAGGGTTCCGTACTAGATCCACTACTGTGGAATCTTATGACGTTTTCGAATGAATCCCGATGTCCTCGAAAAAGATTGTTTTCTTCGACGATACAACGATCGATGTAGTGATCAAGAGTTGGAGCATGACTGCCATGAAGTCAATGGTAAAAACTAGCAGAAGAAAACACAGAGGAAGTACATACTTATCAGCCGGGGGGAAGTTTTGAAGACTTTAAGAGTGACCGTGGCCGATTATGTTGTAGTTTCTGAATCAGAGTTTAAGTACCTTGGTACCTTCCTTTGAGGTTAACTTTCAGCAACATGCAGCGGAGAAGGCAGCAAGATCGACGGCTACCCTGGCAAGAAACATGACCAATTTTGGAGGACCTAAAGAGACTACTCTTGGCAAGAGTTGTGAAGTCGGTAATGTTCTAAGTCTCCCAAATCTCTGCTCGGGCAATGAATACAAAATTTAGAGTATATATCGCCTTCCGAACATGGTGCTCATAAACATCCCAGTTAAAGACGCTGATTAGCTTTATCATGCCAGCAGGACACGATCCCAATGGCAACAAGACGAAATGATAGTGAAGTACAACGAAAACCTAACTTGGAAGAAGGGCAAGACAGATGACACTCTTCTGTCAAAGGTAGACGGAGGCAGATATTAATCTCCAATACTGACCTTTGGATCAATATTTGTTGCATATGTTTTCTGGGAAAGGTTATTTCAGGGCATACCTCCATAGATTTGGACTTGAATACAACCCTAATTGTCCAGCGTGTATAGAACTAGCCAGAGACACATACCTAGTATTCCACTGCCTACGATATCACGAAGGCCGTAACCTGCTGGTAAATAGACTCGGTGTGGACTTAACCCCAGAGAATTTTATAACATATACTGCGCAAGGAAGAAGCTGTGGAAGCAGTCAGTTAGACCGTGGCTTTCACAATTGCCTGGTATGTTACAGTGACCCTGCACCCAGCTGAGGTTGAGGTTGTACTGTCCAACTATCTCGTTCAGAGATACGCGACAGTCCTTCACTGCCTTGGATCCGAGGGAGTTGATATCCGAGGGAGTTGATATCCGATACTGCATTAGCCGCCCGCCAGTCAGCTGCTTGACGAATGACGGTGACTTCGGCTTGGAAAACGCTGCAGTAGCTAGGAAAGCTGAAGGAGAGGTGGATGTCCAGATCTTTTGCTAAGATGCCAACACCGACTCCTTCTTCGGTTTTGGAGCCATCCGTGAAGATTGTCAGCGATTCATGGAAAAGGGCATCCCGTTGTGTCTATTCTGTTCTGTTGAGTGTTAAGCATTTGGGAATCCTCTCTAGTGATTTTTGCAGCAGCTGCATGGATAAGGAAGAGGAAGGGCACAGAAAACTACACCTTTGACAGTGAGCTCAGCTTCATCAAAAGCTCCGGCTGGTTCAAAGGGTGTTCCACAGGAAACAACACATACAACAGGCTACTGCAACCTAACCTAAAGTCGTTTTCTTCTTTCAAGGACACGTTGAATTATTACTGCCTGCGGTTGAGGGTACTTAAACCCTTTACCATAAATTACTGAATACCATCCATCATATACCACACAGAAGAAGTCCTGGATAATTGAATTTTTGCGGGCCTTACACAATCCAAATTTGTTTGAGATCCTTTTTTTAAAAAAAAAAAAAAACTTTATATCCTTTTGGCATGTTAAACACGCATGAGAGGTGGGCAAATACACTTTCGGCTGAATGGTACATACATATATCCAGGGATAAAGATTTCAGATAGAACACGTGTGGATGTCCCTCGAGGGATCATTAGCAATGGCGCTTGTCCTTTTTCACCCCGACAAATGAGTTTTGTATTATGAAAACCAAATTTTATACGTGACCGCGCGAAACATATTCTCTCTTTTGTAAAGGACTTGAATTTTTTGTTTATTTTTTTTTTTTATGGAAACAGAAGGACAGAGAGGGAATTGTAAACATTTTACTTTATTCAATAGAACTTGAAACTATCTACAGTGAAAGCAAATGCCATTGACCTTGGACAGTGCTTTTTTGGGGCTCGTGGGGAAGCTATAAAAATAATGTAAAATCGATTATATAGAATCGCCTGCTGGATACACAGAAAGTGGCTTAGTAAATATTTATCGAAAATGGCGGTGTGTTGAAATATTAACTCCAAAGTGTGTAAGTGGGAAATAGACATTTCAGACTCGTAAACGCGATGTGGTGTGTGCATAAAGTCGAAAGGCAATTGCGTTGAGTATCTTAATTTGAACGCACACCTTTGTGAAAGTATTAACAACTACAGAAACTAGCGGTTTATTGGTATATGACCAATAAAATCCCACAAATATTTAATGAACACGTGTAGGAGCAAAGTTTAGTTTATCGCTGGCGTGGTTTATGAGTCATTTCACGAGGATGAACGTTCTGAGCAAATATCCTCTTTCATTAATCCAAATTTACATATTTTCCTAATCTATGGCTAGTAAAACTGAAGTAATGAAATGGAGGAACTATGAAATTTTGAATTTATTTTCACAGGCGGGTTCTTCGATTGCGAAGAGATATTTTTCACGAGACAAGAAGGGTCATCCAATAAGAGGTGTCATTTTAAAACTAATAGAAAAATGTTTTTTTTTTTTTTATTGTGAAGTAAAAATCTTGACGTTAGTAATGAAATGCAATATTTGCCAAATATCCGCCTGAACTCTGTCTACAAATGGTCATCCTTTTGATCGGATTCGCAATCACGTTTCCAAACAATGGCGACTGTAGGTCGCTAATAACACCTCCCATAATTGGTTTTAGTGCTTGAGTCATTGGAGGAGCCTTGGCGTAGTCTTTGTCTTTAACATAGCCTTAAAGAAAAAGCCTTAAGATGTTCAATCGCTAGATATCGGCGACCCATTGAAGTCCCGATTTCGAGAACTTGTCTAGGAAACTGGTCACGCAATAGAGCTATTGTTTGACCAAGTTGTGAAGCATGGAGTCCGGTTTCCCTAAAAATAAACATAGGACCAATTTTAAGCCAAAAAAGTCAGTCAACATCGTTCGAAAACGTAACTGAAACGTAACTGAAACGATCATAGCATCATAATTTTCGAAAGAATGACAATGTCTTCACCAAACCTCACCGAACTATTATTTGTTGTGAATGGAGAGGTTGTTTCACTGAATCTTTTGGATTTCCAGAGCTGCCGTGGATCAGTGGTTAGTACGTTGATATCCTGTTCGTGGGGCTCCAAGTTAGAGTCCAGGAAAAAACCATCGCGCGTCTGACAAACGTCCCAGAGTACGACTTTCAAAGCTTCTCAAAAAAATCCCTCTTGCCTTCCGATGTGGTATACGACTGTAAGTACCTCTTTTACATGCAGAAATGTATACCACGCATAAAACTATGCTTTGGCCCTCTATGGGATTCTTGTGCCATTAGGACCTTTCAAATGTAGGCCAAGTGGTTACGGACATGCACAATTCCTGTGATCGTCTCGAAGCAGGAGCATTTGATTCCTGATGGAGAAATGTAAAACTGAAGTAACTTCGGGGGCTTTTGGCGGGGGCAGGAGTAAGGCTTTGCTCTGTCATACATGAACAAGATCATCCGTGTGTAGAGTTCTGAATTCCTCAGTGGAGCAGGGACACACATATGATATATTTTGGTTGCTTTCTCAACTGTTTCGAACGTTATTTATGTCAGGAACTTCTCCATAGTTATAAAGCCGCACTTGGAATGTAAAACCAGGAAAACTCTTCGTTTAAGAGTCTCTCCACAATACAGTCGCCAGCTATGTAGAATTAATTTTTCCGCAAAAAGGAATCGTGCCTTGAACAGGGAGAAACATACTATCTAATGAAGTCCTTTAACTCTTAAAGACCTTAAGGCAGCGACATCGACGACGAACAGTTTGAAAACTATTTTTACCTTAATAATCTAGTCCATTTAGAAATTGTTAAAGAATTACAAGGACCAAAGATCTTCAGCAAGGGAATTAAAACCGCCTACCCCTCTTTTTGTTCTCGAGAGATTGCTGTTAAGTCTAATATCATCCTCTCGCTATCACTTCTACTGCTACTCTGTTCATAGGACATGACACGGTAATGCCTCAAGGGTAAAGAAATCTGAAAGAACGACTGTCCTGAGGGCTAATTGGAATCAGTATTGTAGTTTTGGATACCGCTCAAGAAGGCAATACGTCCTGTGAACCAATATTCCGATAGGCTGAGCACATTTATCATCTCATCGCAGAGTCGTCACATATCTACCTATTGTTTCATTTTACTTAGATGCGACCTGAAAGTATATGTTTTTCGTTCGCAAGTCGTCATTGGCAGGTCAACTGCACTGTTCTGCTTTACTTGGGTTAGATGAACTTTTTAGCTCGGTTTAGGTCCTTTTGGTTGACCCTGTATTGGTTTAGTTCCATCAGCTTCCTAATTTATTACTGTAAGTGGATACCACTTAAGACTTGGATTAAGGGCCTACAAGTATCGCGTCTCTTCTTACCAGGCAGTTTGCACATTTGATTCCACCAAAGTCTTAGTGCCCTGCGATCCATGTTATTGGAATCTAGTTTTGGTATACAAGACTATAAAGGAGATCGGACTGTCGTGAGTTTGACCACTTACTAATAAAAACTAGGAATTCTCAGGACTGCTTGACTGCGTTGAAAGATTGAAATTTTTCAAGAATGAAACTGAGCCCATATTCGGTAACAGAGCGGAAATTCCACTCACTTCCGCAACCACTTCTGATGCTCATACCCCTGAAGTATTTCATCGCGAGGGGGGACTTCAGCCATACTTAGTCTACTCTGCTTGTTCATGTTGGCAGTCAGCTGAGCTGTGTTCTGTAGTCGCTCCTATCTCTTTTTTTTTGCTTCATGATGGTTGCCACAGTATCACTAAATGCTTTCAAAGCTTCTTCCATGCTCATTTGTGTGGGATTTGGTGGTCGTTAGTCTGGTCGCCAGCATGATGTGCTCTGCAACTTTGAGCTTCCTTTACTTGAAAAAATTGCAAGAATAGATTTAAATGGATAGATGCAGAAGGATTAGGAGTTTTTGTGCAGTCGCTGGGAAACTACCAATACTTATTGGTATTGGAAAACATTATGAAGTTCCATAGAAGAAAGGAATGCCTTTCATCGATCGCAATACTGGATCTCCTTCTTATAATATATTAGCAACCAACCTTCGTTGGATGAAAGATTTTAGGTATGACTGTATAGACGTTGCTGAGATCAATGATCTCGTCTTCCACCTCATGTCTTATATTGCTGCAGAGATCGTTCTGAAGTATGCTCAGAATTTGAGCATGTCCTCCCATGACACAGTATTCAGTTAGTATGTTGATCATTTTGGAGAGGGCTCCTTGCCTATGTTTGAAGAGTCCGATGGACCTTGTTTTGTTGAGCCTTGCAGTGTTACACTGGCCTGCATGATGCCATCGGTAGTTCGCCTCTTTTATCGCTTCGTCTTGGACGTGTGTCAGTGGCGTTTATTATATTTACCGGATGGCAACACCGCAATTTTCCGATATTGCAGTGACCTGGTAAACAGGGGAGGGTGTGGTAGTGGTTGTAAGTCTAGCTATCTGGTTAAGATATTCGCTGCAGTCTTTCACTGCCCAGTGGTTCTGAGAGTTTTCAATGCAAGGCTGATTAACTGTCGACGTATATAACAATATCCTATGTATTACCCGTCGGTCAACAGTGACAGTGGCTTGAAAATCGTTGCAATGGTTTGGGAGGTTAAGAAAGAAGTGGATGTCCTAATCTCTCGAGAAGGCTCCGACTCCTTTCTTCGTTTTAGACTCGTTTAAAAAGATTGACAACGATTTGTTGTATATGACATCGCATTGCGTCCACTCTGTTTTGTCTGCTCTTAGTGCTTATAGCCTAAGTAATTTGACATGGCCATAAAGTTGCTGTTTCCATTGACAGCCTATTGTTTGCTGACGATGTCAGTCAGCAGTAGTTGAAGCATCGTTCATATTATCATATTCCCCTGATCTCCTAACTTGATCAGGCTTAAGTTACGGCACAATGGCAACCCACTCCGACAGATGACGTTTGGTATTCAGTGATGCCAATTCGGAAGAAATCCAACCTGACGTACAACTCCACCACATTTGAAGTGCTGTCACTAAGCCACGCCCTATAAATGCTGATGCAGTCACACTGATAGTTTCATCTTAACGAAACTTAAAAAATCAACACTTTACGTATTGAAATATCAAATTACAATTTATTGATGTGGATTATCATAAACAACCTTATGACTGCGGAAATATGTAGCATGCATGAGTGTACGCATGTACCTATCGCACCTAATCAGTTTGATAGAAGCATTCAAAGTGTATTCATAGTTCGAACAAAACAGAATATAGTTTCGATTTGTATTGATTCCAGAGCAGGTAATGTAACCCCATAAATTGCTGACCAAAATTGTTGATGGTTCCTCTCAAGTTTGAGTTTATTTATAAGCTACCATTAAGCTACATTTATTACTCTCTTCCTCCAGCTACCATGTAACATAAATCTTTAATGATCTATTTTCTCTCAATCTTATTATATTTATGTTCGTTATTTTCTATTTTTAGCCAACCAACAAAGAGAAATAAAACCAAGGCAAAATGATGGCGAGTAAAAATGGTCATTCCGTATCCGAAGATGAGTTGGATGAGTAAGTAGAAGAATATTATTTTCGTTAATACGTTTATCCTCGAGCATATTTCCCTGTGGGCAGAACACAACACAAGAGTGTTGACACTCTACTAGTAGTTCTAGTTTGAGAATAAGGAAACAAACAGAATCCTGTTGTTGACAGTTGGGTCATGGCAAGGATAACTCTACTCTCAGGTCACGCAACTCTCTAAATCGATATTGAATCTATTGAAATGTTTTTTTTTTTTTATATATAGAGAAAGAAAGTAATAAACCCTCGGTTTGCGTAGTTGTCAATCGATGACACTTGCTCTGTTTATGACAAGCATTATTATCTACATGTCATTCGTGGTGAATTGAAGTGTCTGTCTCTTATGATTTCGATTGTGGTTAGGTGGAGTGTGTATCTGATGCGGTGTTTCAATTTAAATCGATAAATTGGTTGTGGTGCTGCAGTCGGGGTTTAGATGTCAGTTGGCCGGGATTTTATATAAATTAATTAATGCGAGCAATTAATCGATAGCCCGCAGGCCGTGAATATACCGGGCTTAGTTAGAATTCAAATAGAAACAGTCTTAAGCTGCCATTAAGCTGATTAAAGTGTACGTAATGTGTCACGTTGGTTTATTGTAATCTATGGCAAGCTAGCAGTTGAGGGATTAGTATGTTATGCTTCGATTGCAAGCGGTTTTGATGTTGAATTTTTGCTATTTATTGTGAATTGGACATGTTTTGTTCTAGTGTACGCAGTACACAGAGATAGGGTCACCAGATAAGAACGATATGAAAAAAAACTTTAAATAAGAAAAGAAATTTGTGAAATTTAAAATTGATTTTGGCTTTATTTCGAAGCTACATTCACGCCATCATTCAAACGGCTTCTCTGGGAGTGTTTCGAACAGTCGGTTTCCACCGCAAAATAAGCCGGGTTGACTGTCTGGCGATGCCCAATTCAGCTGATCGACGCCGAAACCACATTTCTGGGTCTTTCTTGTTACTGGCCCTTACGGCGCCACCAATCTCTGTCTAGTTGTTGACTTAAGGTCCAAAAGAGTGTACCCATGCTTATACTTTTTCATGGTGCGGAAAATTGCCTGGAATTGGACCGACCTCACGACGAAATTCACTTTCCGTATTTACAACTGAGCCGGAATTTCGATAATATTCTTCAATAATTTCTGAATATTCGGCAAAATTTTACAAATGACAAACCTTACTGAATATATTCATAGCTCATTGGTTGCTTTGACAGCTGCTGAAACATGATAATTGGAAAAAGTATCATTGCTATCTGGTCGCAGCTTATAATTTGCACTTTGACTCACTGTACAGCGCGTTTCGCATGCCAAAATCGAAACAAAAATACCCCATAAAATAAAATATTGATTTTTAAGGACTTAGGCGCTGTTATTTGACAAAAGAATCCGCCCACAGATGGGATTTCTCTACTCTCATGTGCGTGGTGTCACAAAGGATACCATTTTCTCGCCGTTAAATAATTTTACATTCCCTGTGCCAACTTATTCCCAAGTCCCGAAATGATTACGTGACACAAATTCCACACAAACAAAGATCCCATTTTTTAATTTCCCACCTATTCATCCTGAAGGTTTATTAAAAACCAAAGAAAAACCCTGTTCGTCCTTTCTTCTCCTGTAATTTTCCTCAATCTTTTGTGAAATATTTAGCACAGTAGCCGACAAAATGTTGATAACTACGTTCGCATAAATTAGAAAAAAGTGTCAGCACCTTGCTTCCTTCAAATGAAAAACTCTTTAGCCCCACCCCTCAGTGTAAACATAATTAATTTCTCAAAAAAAAAGAGAAGAGAAAACACTGTCAAGCCCCTAAAACGTATATTTATAAACTTTGCTCTTTTGTTTGCCTCCATTCATCATTGTGTCCTTTCTTTGGGCGCAAAATGTGTATTTATGTCCTTTGAAGGCCAACGGATGACCTCAACGGCAGGTCACGTATCGGCTAAAGCAACAACGCTAATCAGCAACAGCAGTCAATAATTACTTTACGGCTAATTGGAATGAATCACACTATCAACACAAGCCCTCACACCTCAAGAGTTTGTGGCTTTTTTGACAGCAATGACAGCCACGCCCCCACAGAAGTATTGATTGTCTTATCGCCAATTATTGTCGCCTTCACATGAATGACAAAAAAGTATCTTTAATGCAGCAGTAATCCCATAATGGGGACGAAGTCTATCCCAAGCGCTCTCCAACGAGGAGGATGTGACGCACTTGGATGAGGTGGTTCTTTTATTTTCTGTTTCCTCGAAGATAAAAATGAATTTTATGATTGAGCGCTCCAAGCTGGAAAGAGTTTTGTGTTATTATTTTTGTTTCGACTAGAAATAGGTACGTCATTTTTTTTTTGCTTGGAATTTTATGCGAGAGTGCTTATCTCCTTTGAACCGTGAAGTTCATTCTATTTTGTTGTTTTTTTTTTTTTGTGAAATTTTTAGTGTCTTATCTTTTGATTACGGGTTAGTGGCGGTACATTGAAATTAAAATGAAATTACGGGCGACTTTGGATGAGATACCTTTGTGCGGGTCAAAAATTTTTAAAGTATTAAAAGGTAGATGGTTTTTGTCGGTTAGAATGGTGTGTTTAATGACTTCCTGAAGTTTTATTATAACTCTCACCTTCTGGTTGGTAAGAACATATTAGGCACTCAAATCGATCAAATTTTGTAAGGAATACACTTTGATAGAAAGGATTGAACTCAACGCTTACGTCCATAGGTCCTAATGCTCATAAACAAGACTTACTTACTTATGTCCCGTATCCCTTTGTGGGTCCTAGAGCCTCTACAACGCAAGAGCTCAGGTTCTCTAATCTGGTTTGGGACTGTCTCTAAGGTCTCTTGGATCACACTAATGTCCCTGGACACAAAGATTTCCGAAGCTGCTGATGAACTTGCCAGATAAGAAGCGCAGCTTCCGTCCCTTGAACCCCAGCTTTTCAGTGCCTCATTAACTAACAGGATAAAGATACAACTTGAAGGCAATAGTAATGATTGGCATACCATTAAAAGAAGTAGTCCTTTGTATAAAACTGTGAAGAAAAACTTGTGAGCGCCTAAGGTACTTCTTTACTTCCTTACTTGAGGAACTATTTTCCGAGCTCAAGCGCCATCATTGTCTTACACAAAGACAAGAAGCCTACACGCCATGTTTTCCTAGGATATCCCACCATTCTAACTGCTTGAGTGAGTGGACTCCAGTGCATGGCGTATTTCGCAATGGAGTTGTCTTCGCCCCGTAGAGTGTGTCCAATCCGCTGCCACTTTCTCCTTGAAAACAGTCGCAGCTTTGTTCTTAATCTTCTTCTTTCCAGATTGTGGATAGCATTCTGATCGCAGCTTTGGCCTTCTCGATTCAGCTGTTTACATCCAGTTCAGTGCCACCACAGTTTGCCGAGACCACAGTTCCTAGGTAGTTCTCGACTTCCTGTCTAGTAATGTCAAGTTGGGCGCTGGTATTTGAAGAAGCTCAAGGCTTTTGTTTTGGCTATATTTATTATGCGTCCCACCTTGATTGCCTCAGCTTCCAGATTGTGGACCATAAGATGGAGGTCCATTATCCGATGTGGAAGTAAGCAAACATTGTCAGCGAAGTCTAGGTGTTAAGGCAATATGAAAAAGTCCAGTCCTGACACCTTACCATTGTGCAAGACGCGACACTTACTTCGCTGTACTACTGTATGTTGTTATGAGTTTTCTGGGATACGTCTCCTGCGCAAGGTCAACCAGATAGCATCTCTATTCAAGCTGTCAAAGTCTAGAAGTCGATTGCTCGACTATGATCCTTAACATGCTTATGTAATCGTTGCAGAAGGATTCAGCACGAAAGCCTGCCTATTTGACGTCGATATACATGCAAAATGCTAACTCCAGATTCTTCCAAATGGAGCACAAGTTCGCAGGGTACGAAATAGTCTTAGTCTCACTGTTGAAGACGATAAGATGATTCGATGCTTGTGAACATATTCGAGTAGTGTTCTTTATATATCTGGAGGATGGCCTTGCTTTTTGTGTACTCTTACTGCCTCAAGGGTAGGCAGGTATAGAGGTCTACCTTGCTTCTAGGAAGAGCATCCATGAGTCATAATTTGACAAATGTTACGCTCAAAGATGAAGACCTAATTTCTATCCAGGATGTGAGAATGTATTCCCAGTTGGAGCTGACTCTTAATAGGGTAGAATAAGATCAATTACTTGCAGAGTGTGGAAAGGACCAATATTTAATGCCAATACCCTTTTCATACTCACATTTAAGGATTAGATTGTAGGACATTACACATATTTAATTCATGTTTGCGAGTGTATCCTTTGCCTTTGTTTTTTATCCACCATTCATGTACCCCATACAGAGGATATAAAATATAAAATACAGAATTTTCCATTTCCATTCAAGTGAAATATTTTTCATGTAATGGGATGTCCACTGTGGTCACAACTGGATGAAATGGTTGCACATGCACAAAAAAAAAAAAACATTTCTGCATCAAAAGTGGCAGAATCCTGGTCAACATCTCTGCGAGGACCACCTACGCTTGTTCACGAAACAAAAGAACACAAGAATAAATATTTATTCCACTCTAAACCACAACGAATGGCATCCATTTGGAAATGATGAATGCGCTTGCAGTTGACATGAATGGAAACAAAATGCCCCCCCTCGCCTTTTCTTTTTTGTTCGTCCTTTCTTGATGTATTCCCCCTCTGCGTCCTTCTAAAGCAGCTTTCAGATTGCAT
The DNA here is from genome assembly GCA_949716465.1 of Chalcosyrphus nemorum. Taxonomy (NCBI): domain Eukaryota; kingdom Metazoa; phylum Arthropoda; class Insecta; order Diptera; family Syrphidae; genus Chalcosyrphus; species Chalcosyrphus nemorum. The sequence continues at coordinate 27,656,862 of OX454333.1, forward strand.
TAAGTGCAGTGTTCATTCAACTTTATTAGTCTTATGGTTTTTTAAATTCTCTCTTGATACATTCTATATCCACTGTTCTTTTGAGGGAGTTAAATGTTTTGTGGCATAATTCTGTTATACTGACCATAAACTGCAAAAGGAGGGATGAAGGCGGTTAATAATTTTAAATGAACAAATGAAATTCCATCGCAAAAAACCTTATTACCTTCTGTACACACATATGTAGGCAAAGAACCGCACAAAGGGTCCTTGCTTAAAAATCTAGCTCAAAGCACTTATTTTCCACACAACATTCCTTGTCAAAGGAACACGAGGACTTCAAAGTAGGCCATTGAATGGAGCCTTTGTTCCACAGCAAAGCCGACAAGTTATTCAATTATTAAAGCTTTACAATGAATATTTAATCGTGAATAACTAGGACATTGATTTCCAATGGAAAATGGGGAAAAAAAAACGTAAATATCCTTTTCCAACCGACAGTCGTTAAATATTTAAAAAATTAACACCGTGAGACCCGACTTCGTTAAGTAATTCGAAAGAGCAATTAAAACTTAAAAAGTACAAACTGTAATGCGGCCGAGGGTCTCCTCTTTTTAGAGCAAAAGGACAGAGTAACGCCTCTACGTAGGAGTATTTAATATTTTAACACTTAAAGTACCTAACCACAAAGTGGTTGGCGTTAAATGCATAAACATTTGGCTGGCGTTTAACCTTTTTATGCCATTAAGTGCCGCAAATGAAGAGGGAATTCTGACACAATGTTTGAACTTATGCTAGAGGATATATGTTAGGAAATAAGGATGTGAGGAGAGGATATAGACAAAGTCGTTACTTACACATGTCTGGAGCTCATAATGGGCAGTGATATTATTGTGTGCACAGAAGGCATAAAAAAAGTATACAAAGCAGGTGACGTTTAAGGCATTTTTTTAACTGACAATCTGTCAGACTTTGTCAGGTCGACTCAAGTGAATTTTGTACATTTTCAGAGGAACTGGCTATTGCCCCGACCTCTCAAATTCTCAACCATACTATAAGTTAGCCCGTAGAACAAGAATTCATGATCATGGCTGGACATAAAGGCGCATTTTAACATCTCACTTTACCGCCACATATTGTATAGTTCTGCAGTACATTCTCCCTGTCACACAGAGGGCGCCACGTTAAAGTCATAGCGCTGTCAGTGTCTCATAGATGACACCACGTTTGACAATTAGGCCTGTCACAAGGTCTGCTGTGCAATGACATACTTGACATCAGCTTCAATTTAATTCGATCGTTTTGCTACTAAGTTCGAAACCAACGATGTGCACATGTGAAGATAGTAAAAGGTGACCAAACAGCAATGACACCTTTTTCAATTATCATGTTTCAGCGGCTGTCAAAGTTACCAACGACATTCAGTTGTCAAAATATTAAGTAAAGTTTGCCATTTTAGCATGCATCGTTTCGCGTTTCTCGAATATTAGAAAATGATTAGAAAAATTCTGTGAATTTTGTCGAGAGATGGGTAATCATCATAATTTTGCATCGAGTCATCAAAAACTTGGACCGTCCGCTTGGAACACTGCCAAAGAAGCTATTTGAATAATGTGCTATTTCAGACATAATGGCAAGAATATGACTTTAAAATGGAGCTTAAATCAATATAAAATCTCACACCGTTATTGCTTTATAGAAATTGCTTGCTATGTCGTTCTTATCTGGTCACCCTATAGAATTTTTTAAGAGCACTGTGACCCTGCCTTCCTCCTTGTTACAACTGCGTTCACTGAATATTTTAATGTGCAACTTGAATCCATTTATACAAAATGGAGACTATTTTATTGACGCTAATGGTGAGATAAACAGGGATTCAGTGAAGTGGATTTTTTTTTTAAACAATATTCCATCATATGGTCACCATGGGAATCATAAACGACTTCAGTTAATGTATGTACAGATATGGAACGCAAGGAGCAGGCATTAAGAAGCAAATTGTTGTCTACTCATTCAATATGACTACCCCTGTACTGATAAGCATACCGCAGGATGTGGGAGATTAAGGCCAATGTTACACAGCGTCTTGTACTCTGCTCTTATTCAGTCGCAGGCCATGGGTGAACAAAAAAACTAAAAGAACAGTATAGGTAGTACACAGGAGCGAAAGTGACCAAAAAATTGTTGATGTGGCTGCGCGAACCAAATTTATTCAGCGACCTCCTAAATTATATTCTTGTTGGCCTAAAAGTGAGATAAAGTGAGAGAAAAGACTTGAAAGAGTGAAATTTGGCACCCAGGTGGTGTTAGCTTTCTCTGCATACTCTCTGCAGATGGCGTCCAAATTATTCAAGGGAATTTAAAATAACTTTTCGCACTCCTTTTATTATTCACAGAATTTTTTCTCCACCTAATATGAGATTATTTACTCTCTCAATCACTTACCGTTAACAGCACTTAATTACTAAACAAAAACAAACCCTGAACTTAATTTTACACAGCCCATTTAGTTGATAAGACAGCAAGTGACATTGAATTTGTAAAAATTGCGTCTTCATTTCACAGTTGATAAGAGCTTCTACATAATTGTTTTGGCAGTTTCCCCCAAACGAACAAAAATACACAAACAAATTTGCGCACTACATTCAAGTCTATAGAATCAGTATGCTTGTAATGAATAATTACTGATAATAATCAATAATGTCCACGATAGCGTCATCAGGCCCCCCATTGACGCCAACATACTTCCCCTAACTAGTTTACGTCCTGCATTAGGTCACCAAGCAAAGAGCATAGCATAGCCTAAGCATTAACTATTCATTCCAACCCCCCTGCGATAATTTGCAGAATTTTATTCTTTTTTTCCTGCAAAACGTGTACCTTCGTCACTGGCTTCCCCATTACACTGTCCACCACATCCAACTTCACTTTGAATTTAAGGCTTTCTCGAAAAACGATAAAGACATTCGCCTCCTTGGTGGAATGGAGAATTATTATAGTCCTGGGGCGTATTTTTATGTCCTTTTTGGTGCTTCATTTTGAGAATTTGTGCAATTAGGCGAATACGTGTGCATTTCAGATTGCATTTCCACCCCAAGAGGGTTTCGAACTAGGTAATGATTGGAGTTTAGATGTACTTGGTTGCATGTGCATATGTTGGTGCCCTTAATGCCCCTAAATATACTTTAAGAGAATTTTATGCTGATAACTACTTTGAATTAATAGTCAACTCATTAGTTTTGAAAATACCCGTTTCAGAGGTTAATATTTTCATAATCCTAGAATCCAACGGTTCCAACTAAGAGAAGTCAAAATAATGCATTCACAAAACGACGATCTTAAAAGCGGGGAATACCCTTGTTTGAAAGAAATTATAACACCGTCATAACACATTTGCTTGTAAATGCATTTTAATGGCATTGGCTGGAGAGCAATTGCGTTTTACTTGTTTGCATATAAAGTCGAAGAAAATCCAACCGACTGTGCATATTTCTTAATTTAGCATTCATTCGGTAATTGTTATCCCAACGTTTTATTATTATTAGGGCATTCCCCGAGTTGGGATCAAGTTGTACATCTTATTTTTATTCCCTACGTTTGTTGTAACATCTAGAACATGGACTTCACATATTACCCAGACCTACATATATACGTGTGGACTGTTGGTAGGAGTGTCTAGAACTCAAGCAATCAAATAACCTTGATGGTAAAATATCCTTTGAAATGATGCGGTTACTGTCTGGCGTATCTTATCTTTAAATATTAAGAAAACAGACTGTTAGTGAGATACCATTGAATTTTTTTTATTTATTTGAAAGACCCATGTATGCCATTATTCATGAAATATAACATAATCCAAATGTTCGCCGCGGCTTTGCTGGATAGAATTGGACAAATAGTATTGATTACGTTGGCTTTCAGGGAAGGAATAGTTTGTGGGTTATTGACATAGATCTGTCACTTAAGACAACCCAACAAGAAGAAGTCTAAGGAGGTCAAATCGCACGATCTTGGTGGCCAATTCACATCGTCTCGCGTGAAATAACCATGTTTGAAAATCGCTTGTGCAAAATGTCCATTGTGGCACGGGTTGTGTGGCACGTTGCGCCATCCTGTTGGAAACACATGTCGTTGATGTCCATATCATCCAGTTGGGGCTATCATCGACTGAGAACCCCTGTTATTAACATTGATGGCCTGGTCAACGTCGTACGTGGCGACCGTGAAAAGGGCAAAGCGCGCCAATTGTTGCTTGAACAGAATACAAACTTTCATAAAACAATAATTGAATCATTTGCACTTGTTGTTGAACTCGATGTCTGGTACAACAGACTAAATAAATGATAGCTAATTTGAAAGATGTAACTTCAACAAAATGGCTGCCAAAGTTCGGAGATACCTATTGAAAAACCTCTATCTGTAAAAGGACTACTACTAGCGCAAACCTGAATAACCGATGCCCCTACACACTTTAACCACTCTCTTCGCAGGACTCCCACTAGATATATACATATTTCATTGCAAGGCTGGTTTGCAGCTATGCTCTTATTTCAGAGCCCGACTTTGAGCTCATGTTGGGGCTTATGTTCTTCACAGAGCGCTCTGCACACAGCAGATCTTCGTCTACTTGTCTTCTGAACCCGACATGTTACTTACGAGCTTTTGCGGACTTGAGAGATTTCCTCTATTCTCTGGTAAGCGCCTGCAGTAGAAGACTGCATGCACCGCACTTTCCTCCTCATTTGGAGTATATGAATGTATTCCCGATAGCCGCCGTGCCCGGACAGAAACTGTGTATGGTGGTAGTTGCAGTTCCTTTCCCCTCGGGGTGGGGATTCACCTAAGAAGTGAATCGTGCTTCATCTGCTTCCGTATCTTCGCAAATGTTTTCCTGTAGTTTATGGTGCAACTCTAGCGAACATTTTTATCTGAGAACGGTTCAAGCAAGAACCACGACGAGACACAGTACAAGGTCACACATTCTGAAAACGTTCCGATTCAAGCAAAGGTCTCATTCTGAGAGCTTTCTTGCTCGTTCAACACCATTTCCTTTCCGTAAGCACATTTACATATGTATGTCTTCCGATATAGACAGCCTCTAAGTGGCATTAAGGCATAAGGGCTTATGTTCCTTTTGGTACCATTTGAGCAATTCTGAGTTGGTTTTGGGCAATTCTCTGTTGGTGTCATGATTTTGATGGATGCCTGACAGTTTTTTTTGGTTGCCAAGTGATGGAAGAAAGCTTATTGTCGTTTTTTGACCGCTTCTCAGCGAAAATGTCGATACCTAATGTCCAATTCGTTTGAAATTTTTCATGAATATGTATGTGCAGACGACAGCTTTACTCTTATTACCTTCGTGGTAAGTGCTCCTGTTAAGATCGGAGCAGCATGGAGTAGGATAGAACTTTGTATAATAAAATACTCCTGATATATCCTGTCTCACTGTTGTAACTAAATCCGTATTCACTTTTGGCGACCAATGTTTCCCCAGTTTTTGATGACAACGAAGTTCAAATCGTTACATTTCGAAAATAATTGGCTTCTCTGGAAAATAGCAATCGTTACTCATAAAGGAGTAAGTCCCTTCTGTAAGTGCACAGATGTATGCTAAGCACAACACGTACAATCGTCAGAAGCTAAGCCCTAGCTCTTTATAATCTGCTTATGGCAAGTCCAAAAACAGCGGCAAACTTTCACTTGCTATAGTTGAAGAAGTTATTCCACTGTCACTCTTGGGTTTCCAGAATCGCAGATGAAACACTTTTGTTTGTTTCTGTACCTAAACAAGTGGAAATGATCCTCATCACTAAGAATGGTTTTGAGTCAGAAATCATGACGAAAATCTGCCGATCGGGGAATCTACGGCATTTCCTATTGCGTGACCCTATTGCTGTCATCGTCTCTAAATGAGCACACTTGGTCACACTCTCTATTACGGTGTCGATATTTTCAACTGACCTTGCCGGACGGACACGAATTGGAATCGTCACATCACAAATCTGTCAGAGATATTAAAATTTATCGATTAAATTCACTTTATCTGATCGTTCCTGCGTTATTTTCTCTCTTTTGTAGTGAATTTTTACTATTTCAAAACTTCTGGCGACTGCGCATTGATCCTTACTTAAAAACCTCTTAGTATTTACTTATCAAAAGGCATCACATCAATAGTTGAGGATCGAACGTTGAAGGATGGTGCGTCATTAAAAATGACACCTCTACATGATATGCACTCATACTGCTGTCCATCTGTTCATAGTCAAATAGATTGAGAAGTTCAACTCGAATATGATCAATCCTCGAAAACTTTTTCATCTCTAAAATCCCAGACAAAAATGGGAAAAATATCTCTCAAAAGTCAACTTGTTGATAGTCAATCAGTCTCACTATCACTATAAATCTTGCCCTTGAAGCAATTGAATGACTTTACTCACATAACATGCATCAAACTTTATCAACAGCTAGCTGATCACTTTTTCTGAATCACATGCTATGCAGCTGATCGCATCTGTCAGTCATAATCTTTCGCATTAGATAACCGCTATTTCAACCAACCACCCAGTGGGCTACAAATTTGAATACCCGCCGAACGCTCCTGCATCATGAGTCTTAAACTAATTCAGAATGCTTTCTAATTGAAGCATCAATGGGGGAAAAAATCTACTCGCACTCGTATCTTTCGCGTACTTCTAGATCTAGAGATAAATAAACAAGATACTCGTAGAACGGCTAGGCTTCATTCATTGAGAAAAATTTGTGTTGCGGCACGAATTCTTATGCAACTGTAGCGCTCTTGATGGGTGTTACATTATGTCGATGATGTAAAAAAACAAATTCATTCCCCGTTCAATTGAAGATACATTTTGTAAACAGAACATGAATGGCAGTAGAACTTGGTATTATGTCACCTCATTTGGCGTTTTCGCATTCGGTTTTTGCGACTTCCCAATTCGCACAAAGATACATTTTTCGCCAGTTAGATACATAGATAGATGAGTCAGAGTTTATATTTAGAATATCAATTCAATTTTGGTAATGAAAAGAGAACATTTTTGGGAAGAGAGGTGGTGTTCGTCGGGCGTTTGGGTTAATTATGATAACAATGAGCCTTTGATTGGGGTAATTACATTTTCATTGATAAATTTGTTTCTGCTTTTAGTAAGGAAGCGTCATCTAGATTAGGGATAATGACGAATAAATGTTGTTATTAATGAAATTCCTTGTGTTCGTAATGGAAGAGTATAATAAAATGGGAATACCTACCGCTAATTTGGGGAGTGTTCTTCTCATGATAGATATGTACAACAAGTGAATTAAGGTAATGGGTGACAGCGGGGGGTCAATATTTTGGACTAAGTGCAGATGAAAAGGATTAGAAAAATTCTCCCAGACGGAGTTTTGGGCATAAAATATCCAAATCCAGAGATAAGTAAAGAAGGATGAAGGTTTTGTTAGACGAACCGCGAATCCCCTGGTACAATCACAGCGATCTTCTTCGGGGTAAAGTTCTCGCAGTGTCAGAAGCAAAACACTTTTTTCTTTTTGTTGGGAAAGCTTCACTGGAGCACTAAGACATCAACTTGTCCATTGTACTACGAGAAAGCATCCCATTACGCCTACTTCTACTGTATAAATTTTAGTTGTCTGCAGTGTTTTCTGCTGCGATACATCAGGAATGGCCCGGTTTTTTCACTAACGAGCATCCGTTTAGTCAGCCTACACTCAGGAGAGTCATGCCGCACAAAATTGTGTTCATAAGAAATCCAATCATCTATAGAAGCCCTGACCGTAGATGCAGGTTCGGGTCATCAGAAACTCTCCTCTGAGCATTGTCTAGCCTTGTCTGAGCCACCCAGTTGAGAGCCAGTAAATTGAATCTTACAACACAGTTCAAAGTTCTCTTGCATTCACCAATTTGTTTGGATGAGGTTAAGAGGTGAAGCAAGGCCTTAAGCGCACCTTGACTGTCACTACAGACACAGATTCTACCTTCCACCTATTCCCAACGATGTGAATTGTAGGATTGCAAAAATCTGATTGAGTTGTCGTCCTCCACAAATACACCAGCCGCTGATCCTTGATCGTTTTAAAACCTCGCTCAGACTCTGACTGCACCCAGTCTTGAATACCTGGAAAGTCAACCTCATACTTGCGCCGCAACTGAAGCCCCGGAGTCACAGCATCAGGCGGCATATCCATAATCATAGGATAAGTGTTGAGCAAGATCATTAAAGCTCCAGTGCGTTTCATACCAAAAGCAACAACGTCCGAGTCCATGATATAAGCATCAAGAGGAGGGAGATTCAGCAGTGCATCTAGAGCAGAGCCTGGAGTACTCGGAAAGGCTCCCGTGCACCCCAAGCAAAAGGCCAGATTACTGCTGGTAGAACTATAAATCCTAAGGCAAACCTCAACGATCCAGATTAAGACCAAAATGCGAGAACCGCTTAGCGTTCAGACCCGCTTAAACAAGATACCACCTTGAAAAAGCCATTAAGGCGAACAAGATAAGGAACTTTAAGTGAATCTGTGATAAAGAAGGGTTCAGCTCCTTAAGGGTGAAGGGCAGTAGGTCCTCACAAATATCGCGGTAAATACTGCTGAGTGCAGTAGTCCTTCTACAAAATCTATTTTGCGAACCAGCGTGACCGCCAGTCTATAAGACAAGTAAAACATGTAAAATTCAATGAAGAGCCTGTGAACACTTCGACTAGTTCCCTGGTTGAGGAGTCGGACATGCAGAGTTATAGGCGTGGACCTAGATTTGTCGATTTCTCATGTTGTGTCATAACTAGTTGATAGAAGGTCAAGACCTAGATTCTAACAGCGTGTTGTCCTTGGTATGGATTTCTGCACTTCTGATAGGAACTTACAGCTTTACGTTGTTTCCGAAGACTAAATGGTTAGATGCTCATAAGATGTGGTTCCGTTGAAAAACGTTGATAGAGTATTTTCTGGTATTCGAACCCGGAACCCCGAGCACAGTAAAACAGTCGTGGCACGGCAATCATGAGCAAAAATTTCCATTTCTAGGTTCAACCCAAATAAACCTAAAAACTTCTGGTTTTTTTTTTTATAAACGAATATCGCCCATACTTTAGCAATTTGAAATTTGTATCACTCTTGAATTGATGATAAGGAGGATCGATAAAACTTAATTTCGCTCATTTCCTCAATTGTTGCCAAAAAGATTAGAATCTCTTTTGAATTGCGCAATTTGTTGCGAAATAAATTAACTTGTGCAACAAATTGCGTTTTAAGAAATACATTTTTTTTTTGAAAAACAAAAAAAGGTTAAGTAGATAAAATTTTGCCAGGCGGCATAAGCGCGTTGCAATGTTATCAAACTTTATTAGAGTTTTACGAGCAAACATTTCGAGTTAATTGCTTTGTTGGCGATGAAGAGATACGATACAAAATTGAGTCCAATAAATGTGTTATATTTCATAGAAAAATTTAAATGTTCTTCTGTTTGAGAGATTTTAATGGACAGTTATAGTTTTAAAAAGCCATAAAGTAGAGATTCAGAGTTATACACTGGGGCATATGGACATGAACTTTATGTGATAGTTTGACTTTTAGTTAATGGTTTCTGTTTTCGGGCACGAGAATAATTTTGTACGCGTTTAGAGGCTCGATTTGGTAGTACTAAAGTACAGACTTACCGAGAGTAAGTAGAGACTTACTGTGATGGGGAAAGCAGCACCAAAAACTAGGTTGTGTGACTAGGTGATGTCTTAAAATCTATACTTTGATGTCCTTTTTGGTGCTGCATTCTAGAATTTGTGCAGTTAAGTGAGTATGTGCGCATTTCACATTGCATTTCCACCCCAAGAGGGTTTCGTATTAATAACAGTTTGGATGAACTTGGCGGCATGTGCATAGGTGCCCTCAATTGGCTCGTAGAAGTCAAGGAATTCTCTGTGGTAACCTTCTTGGATATAGAGGGAGGAGGCTAGGAATAGACGCGTCTTTTAGGGTGTTAAGAGATCAAATGCTCACTGGTAGGATTATTAACGCAAATCAGAGTATTACGTCAGCTTGTAGACTTGGTAGCCGTGCCAGCGTCTCTCTTCCCTGGAATATCACAATAAATCAATTGCTGTTCGAACTAGAAGGCATGGACCTAGACTCATCACGTGGTCTCTGGTGAATTCCCCGGCACCGATGGATAACTCCAAGCTTCGGCGTTGAAGAGGACTGATTAGAGTTTTTTTTCTTCCAATAAAACAAATTCTATTGAGCTATTTGTGCACCCGTAAGTCTATTGCTACTGTGAGTACTTATCCATTTATTCCATTTGGATGAATAAATTATAAGATACTTTGTACAGGAATAGATGACATCATGTCTGTTTGACAGACTTTCACAAATAGATTAAAGGCCTCCAGGAGGATAATAAGACCGTAATAGATTCTCGACAAGTGCTGATTCCCTTGGATGGGATAAATGTCGATAAAATTATGCGTTATTCTGAAGGACACCCGAAGATGGTTAAGGTAAAAGCAGCGTGACGTACAATGTTGTGATAGTGACTGTATGCCGTAGTTTCAGATTGAAGGACAGACACACTTTCTTTTTATGTTCTGCTTTACCCAATGGAATTTTACACTTCACCGCATGCAATAAAAAGCAATGGAATGGCTTACAGGGGCATGGGAGTCCTAGGTACCCTTTCTAGATGCATATTTTTTCAATTGTTTCTGCTCAATGGACATGGTGTTTTTCTTGAAATTAATTCATAGTTTTAGCTACAGCCACCCTTGGTCTCCACTTATGTAGGCGAAGGTGGGTGCAGTATGCTTGGCTTAAATGCCAAGGTAAATACTGGTGAATAGCAAAAGATCCTTCCTCAACATGATATTTATTAAGCCAGGCTCTAGACCAGATGAGCATTGATCCTCTTCTTGATGATTGGGTTCTGAGTTCTCTAAACTGGAAAGTTCTTAAGCACGAGCAATGGCATCTAGAGGTAGTACTTAAGGGGAAGTCGCGCCTTTCTGCTTTGAAATCTTGAAATTAACGAAATTCAGATCAACTACGTCATAGCGATAGATACCTATAGCAACAGATAACATTCTGCCCACCATTACTGAGCTCTTCCCAGGAACAGTACAGAATATGAAGAATTAGGCCAAACGCTGTAGACTTGGTTTCAATGAACAAAAGGCAGATCTAGTTGACCTCTTCACGAAGTAGAGAAAAATCTCCAAAGTCAATAAGAACATATGTAACTCCAAATTGAGAACAAGGCAGGCTACCATAGGCGTACATTTGACAGTTAAACTCCAAAGAGCATAGAGCTGAAATGGAAACCATTCCAACACGAATGAGAAAAAAATGCTGTGAACTACAAACTAATGCAAAAAACAAATATAACACTCCCATATAAATTGGACACCACCTACGGGGAATTCATATTGAAGCCTAACACCACCTGTGATCAATATTGGAACATCTGCCTCACTTGGAAAAGGAGATGGCGAAACAGTAAACAAAATAAAGCGAAGACAATTCTGTTGAGGGGAAAGTAAAGATTCAGCCAACAGATGGTGTTAATGTTAGCTGTCAACTACTGCCATTTACTGAATTCGATGTGGTTAACACTTTTGACAGATATCAAGCAAAATTTTTGGCAAATTTAGCCATGGAGTCGTTTACCACACAACAACACATTTTGTTATTCAATTTTGTTACAAAAATGGGCGATCTGTAAGATGAACATTTTGTAAAATTCGTAAATTGTTTGGTCAAAATAATCGGCCTAGTGATTTCGGAATTCGTGCAGGGGTTCGGTATCGGGTCATATTATAATCACCATGCTCATAAAACATCACCACTGCTAGGGAAAGTGCTCCAAATCAGATAGGCAATTAAATTCGTCGCCGAAGTCTGAAATTGGGCCTTCCTCAGCAGTTTGACCGATTTTTTTTTCTAAACCGGAACCCAGCTACAATTCGGGATCTCAACCAGAACATCAAAACTGAAATTGCGGCCATTGACCCAATTACTACCCAAAATGTCATCGATAATTTTGACGTTTGGGTAATTGCTTGACACAGAAGCTTGAACGATGTTGTGTTACATTGATTTGACAGTAGGTAGGTAAATAAATGTGAGTTTAATTTAAAAAAAATCTTGCACAGCAGTTGTTGGCTCACCCTTCAGTTAGAGTTCGAAAAAGTAGAGCGAATTCAAGTTGTTTGGAGATAGGCTATCAGTAAGTAAGTCGATGTAGCTATAATGGTTTGCCCTAAACAATTGAAAATGGTAGATGCTTTAAATGGTAGATCCTTTCAAAAAAAAGTTCTGACAAAATTTGTATTTTTTTAATATTGGCCGAATTTTTCGCATACAAATTTCAATAAAACAACGAAAGAGCCACCCTCTGGATAAATGCGACTGAAACTCCAAGTATCATGTGTTATTTACAAATTCCGACCCAAGATTTGCAAAATTTCCATTCAAAACTAAAAGAAAAGAAACAAAACCCGAGTGATATCACTTAAAATTCGCTGACTGTAACTGCAAAAGCCCGACTTGAAGTCTCACATAAATTTGAATCCAAATGTACAGCCAACTGTCAGCGTACACATGTAATAAATCAGCAGGTGTTGCCATTTTTCCAATTTATTCCTCAAAACCCGACACACACATAGATACACTTATCCAGTTGTGCGTCAGTATAGAAGACGAGCCCCCTTTTTCTTATCGAATCGCAGCACATATGGGCAAACAGCTGCCTCTGCTTACTCACCGCCAAAGTGGTCGATTTCATACATTTCACATGACCACGGCGGAATTTCATCAACAGTCTTCTTACCACCAATACCATCATCCAAAGAAGCAGCATCCAAGCAAAGCAAAAAAAAACCAAAACTTCCAGGTGTCAGTGTTCACTAAAATTGAAAAAAAAAAAACAGAAAAGATACATCACACGTCATCTGTGTGTAGGTATTGTGAGTCCAACCAACTTCAATCGAATGATTAGATTCATTGCGACAATACAAACGTACTCCATACTATACAACAGTGACACACAGAAACAACAGACCAAATTGGAATTTATAAAGAGCTCTAATTAGACGGTTCGGCTTCAGTTTAAATCAAGCGTTTGTCGTGTTCGGATTGTCTCTCGGTCTCGTTTAAAGATACAAAACTTTGCTCTTCGAAGAAAATTTTTTAGTTTTGCCAAAGTGAATTATTTATTTATTTTTTTTATAACTTATTTGTGATACATACCAAGTGGAATTGTATAATGCCACCAACTGGAATTGTAATCGGAGAGCAAAGCTCAAGGAGCCACTGTGAGGCTGTGCAAAGATGCGTATGTGCAGATGAAACCAAAGATAAGACTGATTTTTGCGGTGATGGTTGCCTTCTTAAATTGACAAGGTATGTGGCATATTTTTACACAAAATTTGGTTAGCTGCAAGTTGAGGATGAAAAACTGAGTGAAATTTTTTAAACTTACTTGATTGCAGCTATTTGGCACAGTTTCTGTGGAATGTAAAGAGAAAAGTGAAGTGAGGCTTATAATTTTCGATTAGCGGTGTTAAATTTGGCGTTTAAGGCTAGGTGATTCAGTGAAGGGTGTACGATTGTCACGGTTAAGTTAAAGTGCTCTGAATTCAGAAAAGACTGATAGTCTATTGCATGGTGACACCTTTCTACAGAGACTTCTTTGCTCTTGTGAATCGGTTGATTTGAAAGTTTCTCTATTCTGCGGAATGGATCAAAGAATGAGTTCTTTTCAGTGACCTAATTGAGTGAACTCTTTTTTGAAGTTAGTTTTTTGACATTTTACTCTTGTATTTGCTTTCGGTTTGGACTAAAAGCTAGTTTTATAGTCCAATATCTCCGAAAGAGTGCGTTCGAAGTCAATGTCTATAAAATATGGCTCCACTGCAACTTTTGCAATAAATTTTATGCTTTTGGACTATATCGGAAATATTTTTGAGTGGTGACATCTACTGAGAAGGATAGGCTATGCGATTTGTATGTTTCCCTTATGATTTTATAGAGTTGCTGTCCCTCACACACTTTTAGTTTTTGACAAGAACTTGCTTAAAAAAATCCCGGCTAAGTATTCACTCGATTTTCCAATGTCAAAATCTTTGGAAATAGAAAGGATGGGTTCAGCCCGTTGATTATTGAAGTTTTCTGAATAAATCGTGAGCAAGTGCCGTCAGAGTTAATGTACATTTGGACCCAATCTACTTCAAAAATAAGCCTTTTTTCGGGATATGCCAATTATTTAAAGATCCGCGAGTCCGTAAAGCTAAATAATTAATGTATAAAATATGCCTACGCCTTCCTCCAAGACCATCTCTTGGATTAACTCCTTACGATTGCTCTTTACAGTTAAATACGTTGTACAAATCTCTTGCAAAGGCAACATATAGACAAGAAGTAACGACGGATTAGGCGAAACAATTCTCTATGCTTTGACATTTAACTGAGCATTCAGTACAGGAAAAGGGCTGTTGTGTCCAAATCAGTGGTGATATCTGTAAAGGGCGTCGCAACGGCCTGGAATTGTGTAGAATTACAGTCCCAATGAGTCTATGGATCAGAGTTTCTTACCGTGGAAAACTATGAAAATTAGGACAACAATAAGTATCTTAATCTGAATTTGAGTCACAATTATTTCTACACTTTTTGAAAACTTGTGATACAGACTCACATTCTCATAATTGTGTTCGGACCATGACTCCAAGACTGAAAGACCTGCTTCTTTCAAGTTATTCTGGTGGATACCACACAATCATCTATCCTGGCGGACGCTTCATTCAAAGGTGATTGTCTCTTCTTCAAAAATTCACAAGTTTTTCGCGTTCTTGGAGAGTAGAAGAATCCATGGTTTGACTTTACTTTCCAAATGTTAAACTCCCTATGACAGCAAATGTCACTTGTAAAATTGAGAGCTTCAATGATTTTTCGCCATCTTGTATTACAGTAAGAGCCAAAATATTACGGGAATGAAAGAGATTTGAAAAAAAAAATTAAATATAAAACTCCACTTTTCATTTCAATTAAAGAACTTAACTAAAATAAAATAGAACAAACAGTCTGTTCTTTTCCAAATTTGATCCAAGAATGGGATTATGAATGTGCCTACTCAGCTACCCAGTGAAGTTTGTTTGACTTCCAAATGCGCACATATTTGTCTTCTGTCTTACAGTAAACTCGCCAAAAGAATTATGAAAAATTTATTTACTTTTCAGATTCAATTCTTACGAAGACAAATTTAGGATAAACATTAGAATTAGCACATAAGTAGATACATAGATATTTTGTCGCTATTGTTTCAAAAGCAGTGGTATTGTCTTTTCTCTTATCTATTGTAGATTTTTGTTTACAAAGCTTTCAGTTTATGGATCAATGGATATGTCAACACTTTTTTTAACAAAATTGACAAGCATCAAATGTCATCAAAAAGTTATAGAGGGGGCTTCCATCGTCAATGGTTTATTCAAAGTCTCCTCTCCCAGAAGGAAGCTGATTGTGAATTGATTCTGTATCTTTTCTTGTAAGTGTGTTCAGAACCAGTGTGTATATAAAAGAACTGACTTCTATATTGAGGACACAGTCCGACTTCTGTGTGATCGCCAAAGTAAGGATAGATGAATCATCCTTAAACCGATGACAATGACACTCTTGCACTCCAAAGAACCTAAGATTTGCAGAACTGATGTCACCCACGTATTCTTTTGCCAGTCATGGAATCATTCTTGGAAAAATAACGTTTTATACAAAGCTGATATTAAACACGTTTCGTTCTATCTTTCCTTTTAAAAAATAATTTGTTTCATGAAGGTGTATCCGCTGATTAGTGGGTAAACAGAGAATAGTGTTGACTCACTATTTTACTTTATTTACGTAATATGAGAACGTACATATACCTACACATGTAGACTGCGTCGGGTTCGGATATGCTATTTCATAAAGTTCGTCTCTACCGAAGTGGGATTCCCCTTCCCAATAATGCAAATACCCATACATATGCAGAAGTACTTTTTAGATCTCAGAAAAACTCCTTATTGCATAGTCATCATCATCAGGGATTGTCTATTGTATTGTAAATCGGTCATGACCTTTCTTATTGTGCAAAGCAAGATCTAATTCTTTCTCCGGAATTTCTTTGAAAAGAAAGATGTGATCACAAAAAAACATCTGCTTCGTGATATTATAAAAAGTAAGCAGGCACGATTTGGACTTAATTTTTTTAATTAAATTCATCTCAAGTTAACGTTATCTAAATTGGAATTTGATATTAGAGCTTTCTTAGAAAATTAAGGCTACCGAATGACCCTCTAAACTTGGATATGTCTTTATTGTTCGGACGAACACAGATCGGTCGTTCAACGATTGAGACTGGTTGGAAACATAGTTTGGTGGAATGTTGGGTGGAAGGCAAATCCAAATCCATCCAGATTTCTTAGTTGTCAGTGACTTAGGTGGCGCTGCAGTTCAATGTGTACTTGGGACTCAACCAACACACCTCTCCAGCAAGCCCAGTTTTGAGCCAGCTTCCTCTAGTTGCGCATTCGAAATTGGTTGAGGTTACGCTCCACTTGCTTGCGCCACCTACAGCGAAGTTGACTCCACAACTATTCGCCGTCATTCCAGCGTGCATTCGAAGGCATTCTTAGCTGAATCATAAGAAAATGTTCATCTTGCTTGTTAAGATGTCAAAGGTTTCCGAGACCCAGAAAAGTACATCATTGTCGCATACTCTTACTACTCTAACTACTCCATGTAGCAAGAAATTGCAGTTTAAGTGGCGCCCAACTGGCTGCCCTTGGGGTATTTGTTGTAAAGTGCCTTTACTTTATTTTGATTCTTAGTTTAATTAATTCAAACTTAAGTGAATCCAATTGGCAATCTAAAATTTGATTCAATCTGCATAACTTCTCATATGTTGGCATTTAATTGAAAGTTTTGATTTATAAATTGTACCGTTTAAACTGCAAGAAATCACTAACAAATTAAAAGCAAAGGAATACAACCGACGACATTGGAAACTTATCTAATTGGCAACTTGTACTCAAACAGGAAACATTAGATACAAATGTATCTATTTATGTCTCCAAGTAGAACGATAACGATCAAACTTATGTTTGTTTGTGTTTATATTTTTGTTTGCTTAACAAATTATAGTACAAAGTTTTGCCAATTCTAGAAGATAAACATAAATGACATTGATGACGGGAAGTATCATATTGCAGCTGCACTGTAGTTGAACTTGGTATTCCTTTCCATTTTTAGAGACTAAACTGTAGCCTTATACCTATTATCCACAATAACTTCATCAAAACATCAGTTTGTGATTGTAATCAATCAAAAACGTACGTAAAATATGCTCCCATTTTCAACATAGGTACGCCACACAAAATCCTGATTTATTCACAAGTCCACCACCAACAAATCCTTAAGCCACATAGAACAAAGTCCAAAAAGAATCCAGCCACTCAAAATGCCATAAAATCAACTTACGAGTAGAATATTTCCTCACGTATCACATCGACACACCACATCATAAAATTCAAATTTATGTCTAAATCTCGTCGTTCTAATCCTGTTTCCAAAAATCAGGAATAATACTTCTGACCTTTAAAAATCTAGCAGAAAAAAACATAATAATCTTAAATTCCAATAAATTTAAATATTCAAAATGCGCCAAAAACTTTTCAATTTTAAGTGTCTCTCCTTCTCTTCTTCTTTTGCATCGACAATATGCAAATTAATTTAACCAACCGACCGACGACGACGACGACGGCGAAAAACTTTTTGAACTCACCACACTGTGCATAAATTTGCCGACTCTTTTTTGGTTAGAAACTTTTTATTTTTACACTACGGGACTACATCCCGTCAAATTATACCATTTTCGCTTGGATAATTTCACATGAAAATTAATGAAACACACTTTTTTTAGAAGAAAAAAAAAAGGAAAATGAAAATGTTATTCTTAAAAATTGTTTCATGTTAATATCTAAATTAATATGCGAAACAGCTTGTTACTCACTGTATAGACAATTTTTATTAAAACATACACACAGCCCATTCGAGTTTTATGTCTCGAACCAGATGTTCCTGTTTCAAGGCTAAGACAAAATTTTATGGTTTGTGTACTTGTAATTATGAAAGAGAAAGAAGAAACTGTCAAGCTTTAAGGACAGTGGTTTTGCAATTAGTGAGAATAACGGTGAGATTTTATTCTATTAAAAATGTCTAGAAGCGTAGCGTACTTGCTGACAAAGATTAAATCGGAAGAGTACAATTAACTTGCGGCATAGACGCTCTTTATTGAGCGACGTTAATTGCAATTTCATTAAGTGTAACACTGAACGCGCCTTCAATTGACAAGCAAGTGACAGAAAATAATACTCATTTGCGAAATGTAAAATGCGTATGCCAACGGGGGTATGTTTGTTGGCTGATGGCACAACAAGAAATCAATATTTGTTGAGTCGAGTGTGTCATTTGTGGTAGGCCAGGTGTAACAGAGTGGGAAAGCACTTATTTCATTTCATTGGCAAATGTCACGTTTATGATGTATGACAGGAGATGTCTTTTAATATTTGTAATCATATTTTATGGAAATGGTGATTTCTGAGAATCCATCAATCTTACTGTGAGATTTTTTTTGGTTTGGTTTTATGCTTGTTGTGGTAAATTGTAGTTGAGAGGTGGGATGACCCACTCATTTGTTTATTAATCTGAACAGTCTTTGATGACATATTTGACATATAAAAGCTTTACAACATTGTGAACAAACCCAAGAAGTGGTTGAGTTGTAAACGCGCCTATTACCTTAGGCTGAAGCTGAGTTGTTAAGCATTGCTTGGTGGTAAGAGAAAGACTTAAAGAGTTCCAACTCTAACGTTTTGCTGCACACTGAATGCTTTCTCATCAAATGCGTTCGGCCTTTGAAACCGAAGTACTTTCTCAGCAACTTCTAAGTCCTGAACCTTTTGCATTTTGAAAGGTTTCACCATCAGCTTATTCTGTAAAGAGAGATATTTTATCCGTACATTCCGTATGGAGCGCTGAAGCTTTTAGATTTTGACAGCGCGCAATCACAATTTGCGTTCAATTATGACAGCTATTGCACACCTAATGCAATTATAATTGAACCTTAAGCTTCTTATGGCTGTCGTGCGCTATGATTCGAACAGCACATATTTTGTACACTCATATTGACTCTTTGTTGAGTTTCGTTCACTTTTCCTGCGAATGTGTAGATGTCGCTATTCACAAAGACAATTACCTCCCTAAATAAAGTTCAATCACTAGTTCTCGTTTCGATTCCAACTTTATAGCATCTGTTGTTGATGTTTATGTATTTTTTATAAGGCTATTTCCATTTGACAGACAGACGAGCGTTTGACATTTCAATATGACGTTACAGTGACACGTCAGTTTAAGGTTGTAGCTTATTTTTAATTATCTAAAATACTAACAAAATTCTTCTTATTTTTCTTTTCAGATATTCCGATGGATGTGTCAAACTACGTAATTCAAATATTGAACTTATGGATCAGGATATTTTGTATCATTTGGCACTGGGAAGTGAAAGTCATGACCTTTACGAGATGTTCCATGATGTTAAGGTAAGAAAAGTTAATTTCTTCTCATTTTATGTCATGACGTTCAGAAACCCTTTCGAGGTAAAAAAAAGAAAAAAACTCAAAAACTCAAATGAATGACAGAATGAAATGAAATGAATTACAGAATCCCTGAACGAAAACGACTCATAATTTGTTAAAATTATTCAACTGTGGCTCCATCTTGTAATAAAATATCCTAACAGCTTTGACGTTGATTCAATTGCCATTTTTATAGCGGAGTACACGTCATAAAAAAAGGAAAAGAGTGCCCATAAATTTTGATACGTAATTAGAAGTGATTAACTATTATTGCGGCCATAGTCGTCGTTATCTTATCACAGTCTCTGTGTGTCGGCGGCACCCTCTCCATTTCCTCTACATGACTTTTGAATTAATTGATACGCGCGTCAAGCGATTTGTTTAATAACAAATCAACCGACCTTTCAACCGAAATAGCATTTTGATTTGTTTGTTTCTATAATTTCGAGACATCTCACAGAATCGTCATTTAAATATTAAGTATAAATTGCTGCATATATTTAATAAAAATCTAGCTATTGCGCAAAACACTACGAGCTTGTTTAATTATAATGTTCCTTGGTTGAAAACAGAAATAGATTCTCTGTTTAATTTGCAATGCAAACCACCAATCTAACCGCGCAATCATTCGAACCCATCTATGGTTAAATCGAGCATTTCCAGTTTAAAAAAACAGACTATCTGTATTTGCATTTGACGGCCTTGAAATTGATACGAAAACTCGTTGAAAATTACCATGAAATTCATTAGAGAGAATGTCAGAATGATTAAGGGAGCTGGCCAACAAAAAAAAAAGTAGGTACACCATATTTCGTTGTATTAACTTTGCATCCTGAAAACGGATATTAAAATGTCGTGTTTTTTTTTTTTTTTTGTAGGAAATTGACTAAAATACGTGGTGGTACTTAATTCAGGTACACTGTGGCATTTTCAAGGGAAAATGGGAAAATTGTGTTTCCTGTCATTTTGCGTTACAACGTCAAAGTTTACTGAACGTTGTAATGGAAAGAGGTGTACCGGAATGAACCCCCATTAAAGGATTATAAGAACAAACAGAAAGTTCGTCTAGCTTAGGGGGGAGTAAGGTTTGAAAATGTTGATCCATTTCTCTCAAAAATAAATAAATATTAGACCACGAGCAGGATATAGTGGGAACTACTATATGTGTTCTGTGAGGTATTCGTTTTGACACTTGTAGATCTGTCAATTTGAATTCTTAGATATCTAGTTTTTGTTGAACACACTCAATTAGTGAGCGCCCTCTGTGTCTCAATAGAGTTAATATGTAAAACATATGGGAAGTTTAGAAAATAAAAAAGTAGACGAATTAGCTAGAGCGCTGCAGCTTTCATCCTCGAACCTAACCTAACCTTAGGAAGGGCGGACAACTGTCAATGAGTGATGGTCAGCTCACCAGTCAGTTCTAAGTAATTATAAAAGTTGGCCAAGGTCTTAGAAAGGCCTAAAACTCTTGAGATAAACAACCAATTAGTTTTCCTACTTTCAATGCCTAGGCGTGGTGCTTTATCTAGAACAGAACTAGGCGCCATGAGAACACGTTCATGCACCTTTTAGCACTCGACCTTCTGTTATCATTAAGTGTAGCCAGACTAAGAGAAGTATGAATCTGATGGACCAAACTTTATGGTCACAAGAGCATTCTGAACTAGAATGAACTTTAGAAATGATTGTCAGACTGTCAGAATCCCAACCAGGGAAATAGACAAAGTTTTAAAGGGGTCCGACAGTGGCGGGGATATTCTGAATTCCCTCGACTTATCTATGTCTTACCGGCTTCCTAACTGGAACAGCAACACAGCTTAAAGCACCATAGCCATGCTAATTGACAGCTAGGTATCTGTCACTATATCTTTGAAGTTGATGAAACAGTGGAAAGGGGAACACTCCTTTCTACTGTTTCTATCGATTAAGGTTCATTCACCTTGGCTACTGGATAACCTTAAGGGAGATTTGCCCTTGCGGAGGTTGTGCACGTCCTGCTGAAGGCCCTCTGGGGTGGAATTTTCCTACGAAATGCCATTAGTAGATGAAACATGGCGCGGAACTGTGTCATCTGTCAGAATGATGTTTATTTAGGAGTCAATAGCCTTTGATAATCTGTACTCTTTTATTGCAAACCAACAACTTTTGTCATTAAATTGCGTCATAAAACCGTCAATCTAATGCAGCTTACTGAAGCAATAAAATGAAAGTCAAAAAGTATCTGAACTGTAAAATTGCACTAGCTGCGATGGTACCTAAAAGGTATTATTATAGTTGGCTACTGGGACGAAACACTTCCGGCATCGTAACATCATAATACATTTACCACCGTGGTTTACGATTGCGAATGATTTTATACATCGGAATTGGCTAAAATGTAATTATTTCGATGGCACAACAATCCAGATGCAATCGAATGCACCAGATAAAACATCTGTCCATTATTGCATCGGCAGGAGCGCAACTGATGCGGAATAGCAATTGTATTTGTGCGCGAATAGACGTCATTAGATTTATTGATCTTTAAAATGGTAAAACAACTTTGCGACACAGATCTCGAACTAATTCTCTGATTTGATTAGTTGTTATGCAATGCACTGCTGCTACAAACTATCAGCATAAACTGTCATCGTTGACAACTTGGAAAATAAAATGTGGTGCAAGTGGAAAACTGAATAAAGACTGACAGTAGTTCTTGTAAAATGACATTAGATAAATATGATATAGTTTGAGAGCATCGAACATAACGTAGTACATCCCATCTGTTCCGCTCCGATCCGTGGTGTGATTGGGATGCTCAAACTGTATGGTAGCCATAACTTTTGGAACTATGAGTGCAATAAAGAAAAGTTGTCATCCTCAATTGTCCTTGTCTCATGCTGCTGCTCATTTTTCAACTGCAGCTTAGTTTAGATCGTCAGCCTTGAGAGAGCATTAGCAGCTAAGAACGAATAAAAGAAAAAACCTAAAAGGCACACTCGACGCCAAGTAGGATTTCACTCTGAATTCTTCTGTGTCAATCACGGGAAGGATTATCATTGAGCAACGACGACATTCCTCAGACAAATGCTGGACCCAAACGTTTACCAGAGCACGAAAACAGAATGGAGTTTCCAACAACCATTATTGGTGGTGTCTTCAATATGGTCACGGTTTCCTTCTTGTTGATCTTTGATCCTGGACCATCAGGAGTGAGTCATAATGTGAGTCATACCAGTCTTGCTGCTAATGAAGCAAGTTAGGTGCACTGGCTTTGAGGGATAATCCTTGGGAAAGGCCTTAACATGGCGATTTAATTAAATGAGAATAACTCTATAGAATAAACCCATAAAAACATGTCTGCTATAGATAGCTTTTGCCAAGAATAGACTACAGGTTACCACTCTGCTGGATGCCCAAATTTGAATGCATGTCGAGCAATCAACAAGCTGTCAAGTTATTAAGAGATGGCCCAATATCTGTATCAGAACAAACTGGATTTCCCGCCAAATCAAATATCAAGACCTCCATAGCGACCAGTGTTACCACAGGAACGCCATGGCCACTTTTGACAGAACAGAGAATCAAGAAACTAATACGTACAAACGTAAGGGTCTACCCTTTGCAAAAATTCCCACCGGGGATTCCATTTTAGTCCATGATGAGCTGTGGACTATCACTTCTTGTCAAGTGATTATTGCATCCCACATTGAATCTTAGGTCAATACTTCAAAATATCCGCACTTTTTTTAATGATATCTTAAGCTGCTATTACTCCGGTCACACTGTTAATACAAACCATTCTTTCGCTTTAAAACTTTGGATCACTTTGACCCCAAAAATTTATGATCAAAAACTCCTCATCACAAGTTTTCTTCAATCTCAGTTGAGGTAAGTGCTCCAAATATACTCCTCCAAAGTGCCTACTAATTGGATAACCTGAGCACAAGCATTATGCTCTCAAAACCCTCGAAATACTAATTGATAGCTCGCCGAACTCAAGCACACATACTCGTAGTTTCAGAATTTCATTATGACGAAGTTCTATTCAAAAACTGATTTGACTAAGAACCAATGAACTCCCCTCAAGTCCTTGGGAAGAAACTTTGCTTTTCGTTCATTAAACTTTTTGTTCTTTTCCTTCTTCTTCTTCTTCTTGCTCTGGCCAGGAAGCAAAAAACCCATTTGTAAACATAAACAATTTCTCAAATCAAATTTCAATGGGAAAAGTTCAGATTTTGCGGTCAAGATTGATGATAGAGTGTGTGTACACACAATCTACCTCCAAGCGAAAGGCAATCAATAGATAAGGCTCCTCCTCATAACACTTTATGCTTAGGTCACGGTCAAGCTAAATATACGTCGTCTTATCAACTGATAGCAGAAGAAACTACTACCTTTATTAGAACAGCAACTAATAGGATTACTGGTAGTGTTTCTGTGGGTCCTTTTAATGTAAAAATATATTCCTGCGAATATTTACAACTGAGAACGCACACTGCTTGATCCTTTTCCAACTAGGACGAGTATTGGTTCAAAGGGATAGGAAAGTGTTCCAAACAACAACAAGGATGGATGTGATTTCAATAAAGGACACCAATATATTGGGTTTTTTTCTGTGCATACACAGAATCCTCCGTGTGGGAGGATTCTAATTCAAAAAGGGATCGGTGAAAAGGTTCCACTCATGCGGGAGAGAAAAAATTTGTGTATTTGCGTAGAACACTCCTTGTCCTTATTTTGTGTGTTGTGTAATCTTACCATTTGAAAGGATTGCTCTTCAATGGGGATTTGGCACAGGAAGTTCCTTTCGAATAAATGTCACTTAGGGGCCACAGTTTAAGGCGGCAATTCGATTTGTTTTTAAACAAAACTAAACGTTTCAGAAGTGACGCAACGGTTTTTGATTAAATAACCCAAAGTGCGGTCGGTATTTTGTGAAAAATGCGTCATCGGAAGATAACGATTTCATAATAATTTTATTAATTTATTTGTCACATTAAATGGGTAGATTGGTTCCTAGAAAAATTTGATGCTAAAAATTATGCAAAACGGTCAATTTAAGCGCGCCATCGAGTGGGTAATGGCGTTTTGACTGAAAAACGTTTCGAAAACTTGTGTTTATGTATTCATGGTAATTAGTCTACAGGAAGTTCAGAAGCAAATTGGACTGTAATCAGCTGAATATCGAGCTGCGAAATCGCGGAGAGGGGCAGTTGTTTTCAATGAAAGACATCGTCAAAAGCGTTAAATAGGTCAGACTATCAGAAAGCTCGTTTTACCTTCTTCGTCCTCTGAACAGATCGGACGCGTTGTTATATTTCAAAAAGGTCTCATCGTAAGTTTTTGGCGCCTCGCCATGGTTTGATGCCGATATGTCTGTATGTCTGTTCTTGGCAAGAGCTTTCTATAACAGATATGTTTTTATGGGTTAAGTGTTATTCTCAATCAATTGAAGAGGCTCGCTGGGCCATATATGCTTCCAATTATTGGTATTGAAGTCTTTCTTAACGTCTAGTGCTCTTGCTCCTATGCAACTTCTACTTCTTTTATTTTCTTTATGAATAGTGTCCACCACTGGCTTCAACAGTCAACGTGACAATTGGACAAGTCTAAATTCACAATGCTTGTCGGATTCACCATAGGCACCGTAGGCTTTGAGGCATGGATCCATAGTAATTCAGCTCCGATGCTACTTCTTGATCCCATCATTGTTTTGCTGACACCAGGCTATATTTGGGAGTCCTAAAGGATTATCGATGTCACATCTCTTGCGAAATGCTGTCTCTTATTCTTCAGATTTTTCTTTTAGTCCGGCGGTAAATAGAGATAGTCCTTGCAAGGGGAGAACGTTGCATAGAAATTGACTTGTTCATTCAGAGGTCACTCTGGTTTAGACACTACAACCTGGTGGCCTATACTTACTCTTATACTCCCATGAATCGCCTGCTAATGCCTGTCTTACTTCTGTCTTTTCCCCTAAAAGTTTAAGGGCCTTGTGTACAAGCATGTTCTGAACTATTCCAATAGCTGCATGAAGAAGTTTGATCACCACAGCGATTGCCATGTTGTCAGTGAAGCCAATTATTCCAAGTCTGATACTGTCATTAGACAGTAGCACCCCTATTATGTAGCCTTAGGGGTACACCAGATGTGTTGTTTTATAACCTCGTTCCACCATCAGTGGCGTAGTCCAATAGTCGGAGTCTGTCATTATCTTCTGCATATAGTCTAGGACAATATTGGCGGTAAGTGTTCACAGAATGCTTCCCCAGTTTGTGGTATTAAAAGCGTGGTAATTGCGCAGCTCTACTTATTCCCAGTCTTCGCTTCATTCATTGCCCTCAATGCAGTCACACACTTTGCTTCTTTGACTACTTTTTCGAGGATTAGAACCGAAAAATACAGAAAAGTTTCTCAAGTTCAACCCAGTCTATGAATTCGGTTTAAATTTGGACTCAGTTTCAACTTAAATGTTCAACCCTTCTGAGGTTTGCTAAGTTTTCTCTTTAGATACATTTTTACGATTGCTTGTAACATTCCATTTGCTTTGGCAATAATAAGCAACTAAAACTACTCACTGTCCGCCTGTATCCATTACTAATTGAAATTTATTGCTGCTAATTAAAGTGTAAACTCATTATGTATCTACAACCGTTTTGGGTAACATTTTAATTGCGATTTACATCAGCCATTAAATTATTTGCAAATTGCATGTGACCACATGCAAATTTTTGCTGCAAAACTACACAAAGGACAAGTATTGTCCTTTCTCTCGTGCGCAGGAAGAATGTGTGTGAAAAATTGTATAATTAAGTCATCTATGTAGATTTGCCCACCCTCAAGCTGCACACACACAAAAAAAGGATAACAAGGTTTTATTGGGATTTATTGTTCTTTTTTTGCAGTTTGTTTGCATGGGTGGCACCCCCAGACGCATGGAGCAGTTCGCCCACTACATCATGAAGGAGATTGATTATACACTGCCAGTTGGTACCCAGTTGCAGGATATCAGTGAGTTCTCCTACAGATACTCAATGTTTAAGGTAAGTGTGATTGAGTTGCAGATACTCGTAGAACTGAAGTGTGTTGTTTGGTAGGTTGGACCAGTGTTGGCTGTGAGTCATGGAATGGGTGTACCATCGGTCAGTATCCTAATGCATGAGTTGATCAAGTTGATGTACCATGCCAAGTGCCAGGATCCGGTATTCATTCGTATTGGCACTTGTGGCGGAGTCGGAGTCGAAGGTGGCACTGTGATCATCACCGAGGATGCTTTGGATGGACAATTGAGGAATTCACAGGAATTCGTAAGTTCTCCTTAAACACTTAAACCATTCGTATAGATGAGATGTATTTGTTTTTTTTTTTTTTTTAAAGACAATCCTTGGTAAGACTGTACACCGTCCAGCCAAATTGGATAGAAAGGTTGCCCGCGAACTGAAAGCCTTAGCCAGTGCAGATGATCCCTATGACACGGTCATTGGCAAGACCTTGTGTACAAATGATTTCTACGAAGGTGAGTCAGAAATATATTTGGGGTTTTTTTTGGTTTGGATAACATTTCGTTTCATTTGTTTTGGATTAGGTCAAGGACGATTGGATGGAGCATTCTGTGATTATACGGAAAGTGATAAGCTTGAATATTTGCAAACTCTGCGTACTAACGGTGTTGTGAATATTGAAATGGAGAGTACAGTATTTGCAGCATTGACACATCATGCGGGCATCAAGGCAGCTGTTGTTTGTGTTGCTTTGCTAAACCGATTGAATGGTGATCAGGTAAGTCGAATGGTTTTTTTAAGCTTTCAAGGGTATACCTCGCTATGACAAGGTGTAGAGCTATGTTCAGTACAAAAGATGTCCATGTTCTCTATAAAAGCAAAACTCTGTACGTGCCTAGATCTGTTCCTTATGGACTGCCATCATAATCAAATACGAGCCACAGCTTATGTACGACAAAAGCGTTGCTTTACTTTTACTTCACTTCAAGGCTTTTAACTAGATGTTTACTTTGAGAGATAACATAAGACTAAAAGAGTTCTAAGACCTTTTAGAGCTATAGTCCCTCATTACAGTTGACTTCAATTTTAAAGTCTTAGTGGACCTTACAGAAACTGCAGTGTCTTTCAAAGAACTAAGAATAAGAAGCAACACTTGGTGTCTAAGCCAAGATCCAACTCAAAAGATGTATATAAAGAGCCAAAGCCAAGCTTTTTACAAATACGATCAGTAGACGACTAGTCTTATTCCATTTCCTAAGAATTTTAAGACGCCTTTACATGGTTGTAATAGACTCGAATGTTTGTGAGACTCTCGCAAGCTTCTAAGATTCGAAACCTCATGTCCATGTTCAGTTAGCACACGTACTAAATACTAAGCCACGGTGACTAGTATCTAACAAAACTACAGTGCAGAATTTTAAAGGACTTCTTCTTTGTTGATTGAACTTGACTGTTGTTCTTTTTCTCTTTACTTGATGATCTTGGAAAAGAATAGTGAGTTTCAAGTCGAAACCATCCATCTTAACCTCATTTATTCCCCGAGCTGAACCCTGAGCTCACTACCTTCACTACCTGATCGAAAAATCGACTCTCAGACTCAACTAGCCACTTGATTCACTTTGCTGTAGATGATCTGGACGTTTGCAAGAATCCTCGAACTTCTCCTCTTGCCTTCTTCTTGATAGCTCAATTTGATATCGGCTGCGTTCTTAATGCTCATCGGCTTATGAAAGTGCGTTCACACTGTGAAGAGCTTCTCGGACTGACGCTCTTTGTAGGCTGTGACTGCTTCGGATTTTCTCAGAACCCAGGTTTTTATCTTTGAACAATCAAACAATCTAATAGCCAGTCTTAATAGCAGGGATCTAAACTCTAACATACGAGTATGCTTTCCCATAACCTCATTCTCTTTTAGCTATCCCAGGCTTCAAAAACCTCAAACTCTACGTGAAAAGCTTCTTCCAAAACCAAAACACCAAGCACATGTTAAAACCTATTAACAAAACCTCTCCTCTTTTCTCTTTACAGGTCAATTCACCCAAAGAAGTCATGTTGGAATGGCAAGAGCGACCACAGATTTTGGTCTCACGCTACATTCGTAAGGTCCTCTCGCAGAAAAAACTACGATTGGGCTCCGATCATCCAGATTCGATTAAATCCCCACGACGTTTGAAACTAGTACAGCAAGAGTCACAAGCTCATGAATAGATTTCCCTACAAAATTCTCATTAAAACAAAAGAAAAAAATTCTAACCTCAAAATATGTTAAAAAAATAAAATAAATTAAAAATATTTAAAAACAAAAAAAAAATGTTCATCGAAGGCGTTCGCCAAAATTGTGATGTTGTTTGGGACAGGATTATCCTTGCCGCCTACACCACATACCACAATCGCTTAAATAATGACATTAGACATAAAATTATTTTTATTTTTTTAGTTTTGTGTATAAATTGTCAATCTGGTGCACGCACATTTAAATGCATAAAACAAAGTGTATACTGGTATTTTTTTTTATATGTATTTCTAAACAGATAACCAAATATTGGTAATGTAATTATTTTTAATATTATTTTATTATTGCTTAAGCGTTTTTTTTAATTTTATTTAAAATAAAAGAAATTAGAATTATTTTTTGTTATTTTTTTTATGGAAAAATATTTTAAATCACATTTTGCCCAAAAGTTGAAGTCTTCCGATAGAGAAAGATACAAACAAAACTTAGAAGCCTTAATCCATAAACGAAGATCAAAATTTTGATCAAAAAAAACAAAACAAACAAGCCTATTCTACTTGACCTGGGCCAAGGAGATTTTTTTATTTTTCGTTGGCTTTTTGTCAGGTTTCATTGTAAAAAGAAAATAGCTTTCAATGTGTCAACATTACAAGTAGCTGAAATATTTTTTAGTAAATCAAAATAGCAATATTGTCAAAAGGTAGTGTTGTAGGTTAAGTTGTCTGTCACTGAGTTGGTTTAGCAACGTCTTCTATTAAGATCTTTCAAAAATTGGCATTGATTTTCAAACATATAACTGTCAGTTGTTGACAGCTGTCAAGTAGAAACTTTATGATTCAAGAAGGTGGAAATACATACAATATGAATCTGATAAAAGTATTAAATGGCAGACTGTTCTATTTTGAGATGGCTTTCCTTGATTTTAAAAAACATGCGAATGGTTTGGTACTCCTTAAGGTAGTTTTGAGTAAGGGAATATTCTGGAATCTCATAGTCATACACCAATTTCCAGTTAGATTCTGAGGCTGTAAGTCAATCTCTTCTTTCAGTTCCAGTCTTTGCTTCTCTTTAAGCCAGAGCATAGCTTGTTGAGCGAGCGGATATTCTGGAGTCTACTAGACCTCGAGCTCGATTTTAAATTCTGAGTCCCATTTTAGGGCTCGAGTTCCAGTCTTTGCTTCTCTTTAAGCCTGAGCTTAGCTTCTTGAATGAGCGGATATTTCAGAGTCTCATAGACCTGGAGTCCGATTTTAGATTCTGAGTCCGATCTTAGGGCTTGAGTTCCAGGCTTTGCTTCTCTTTAAGGCTGAACTCAGCTTGTTGAGAGAACGGATATTCTGGAGTCTCCTAGACCTCGAGTCTGAATTTAGATTTTGCGTCTCCGATTTTAGCGCTCGAGCTCCAGTCATTCCAGAAGGCTCAGAGGCTTAGATGTTTTTCGCCCTTGCCTGTGTTAGCTATTGTCAGAACCTCAACTAAAACAGATGTACAACTAGATGGCGCTATTAAAAAATAGACTGCATGACTGATTGTTTTATTTTATCCCAAACTTGGACAAATTTGCCGCCAAATCTTGGCTTTCTAGATGGGAGATACAAAATTTCTCTTTCCTCCTTCATATTGCTTTCGTGAATCTCTTAAGTTCCATACCACATCTTTCGAACCCAATAAAAGAATCGCCAATACAGACAGACTATGCATTTCTTTATCTTTCTACTCATCTTGTATCTATAAGACTAGGTATAACAAAACTTCAGCTTCAATGTAAACTTATTATATTTTTTTATTTGAATATATAAAATGGTTTTCCTTACAAGCATATAAAATGCACTGCCATTTCGATTTCTATTTATATTTTTATTATTTTTCATAAAAATTTTACTAAAAAAAATTAAAATAACTTTGTATGGCTTATAAACTAATTGTAATTTTAGAGAAAAAAAACTACAACAACAATTTGGATTTTAAATCAAATTTCCATCGTTACATATCCAAGTTTTATAAAGTTTATGCTGAACTTACAAAAAACAAAAAACAAAAACCAAAAAAACGATACAAAGTTAAGATTAGGAGGAGAGTGGTAAAGTTCAGTAATGACCATGTAATACAAAGTTTACTAATGGCCAAAAAGAGTTTTCATTACAAAAAAAAAACTTAGTGAAAATTATAGAAAAATACTGTTTATAGTTTATTCTATTAAAAAAGAAATAACTGCTTAAATATATACAAACTTACACAACGCAGTTTGTTATTGTTTGTAATTATAGTTTATTTAATTGTTTTTTATTTTTATTGTATTATATTGGCAATGTTTATTCCGCAAGCGATTTTTTAAAACGCACTTAATAATTGTTGTTGTGATTTGTATATAATGTTAGCATTACATACGCATTATATTCCAATATTTTAAAATAAATATAAATATTACAAAATTAAGTAGTTTTGAGTATTTAATTGACATTGAATGTCAGTTAGTCAGAAGGAGTGTTGTCATGTCAGGCGCTCAAAATATTCTTAGGGACTTGTGCAAACTGCAGCATTAAGTATGTATGTCACAATCGAAACGTGACTAAAGTTGAAAGGATATTTTCATCAAACACTTAAAGGCCTTGAAATAATTGATTTACGACTCCGAACGTTGCGCCGTACGTAGACATGTGGTAACAAACAATTTGTATACTGCACCCATAATGACATTTCTCTCAGTTTCGTCGAGTTTTCGTTAAGTTTTCACTCCATTCGTAGAGAGCAGTTTCGCACATCACGCTAAGTAAGTATGAGGTTTTGAGGACATCGTATGAGAGTCAGATGAAAACGGTATGAACTGAAAGCAATTATGGGTGCGTTCAGATTTTGAGAGAGCGCTAGCAGCATTTTCCTTAAATTGTGACATAAGCTATCGCCCGCTTAATGCAATTATGCTTCGGCCTTAAGGCGGATATCGTATTGGTGGTAGTGAATACTTGTACACCGGGCAGACAATAGCGAGCGTTGTGTGGACTTCTGTAGTAGGTACCAACTGAGAGACAACGAACATTCAACCAAATCGATGACACTTTTGAAATTGAATAGAATCCTCAATGACTGCAGCAGATACTGAGCCAAAGTCGGATATGGAGCCCTCAAATTTGCTTCATACTCGTACAACCAGGTTCAACATTCACAGACTCAGAAATACCCAAGTTTGAGGAGACACCCGCCAACAGTTCAAGAACCCCCTTGCCCTACTTGCAGAAGAAATAAACAGCCATAGAGGAGAGAAGTTGGTAACGATCAATCGGAAGAATATTGGAGAAAAAGCTATACTTACTTACCTATGCCTCTACAAAGCCTACGTTCCATCGAACGTATTTTTTTGGACACGTATCTGAGATCTCCCCAACTCTTTTCCTATTCGTGGATACCACAATGTATCTTAGCCATGACAGGAACTTTTTAAACGCCATCTTTGCCTTCAAAACAAGACTATGATTGGGAAGATGAAGGGGAAGAGATGCCTTTATTTTCAGTGGTTTGTGGTTTGGAGGTTAAGACCCAGAAGTATCATCGACGTTTTTTCATGCCTCAACTTCTGACAAGTTTCTAAGAAACATCTAACAAATGATCCACGTTACTGTCATGAGAAAGCTTCAATAAAAAATGGCTCTGCGCTTTGGAACTAAAAAGCGACAAGACGGTAGGACTTAGTTCCACGTAGATCCTTCGAGCAGTGTCGAATCCATCAGCTTCTGGTTGGCTTGGCCTAAAAGGCCGAGAGTTTCCTGGCTAAATGAAAGAAGCTCTAACATGTGCCTATGTCTCTTAGATCATTAACCAGGCCAACGTTTTTTAAGTAGCAAATGCTTGAATCGATAGAAGGATTTTTTTTCAAAGGGGTAAGCTGTAGTTTAAGGCCAGGAGAATGATACAGCCCGCGCTTAGATCTCAGTAACATTCCAACCATGTAACACCACTGATTTCATCTTAGACCAGAACAATCACAGCTGATTGAACTACTTTTCCATATTTTAGACAATAAACTGAAGGTATCCCTAGTTCTATGGGTTTAAGTAGTTGCTATCGCCCTAGTCAGTGCCATGTTAACTACTTTCTCGAACTATGGTTCATGAATTCGAAGGAAGACTTAGGATTTTAGTTCAGGCAGAGTTGATTCTTAGGACAAATCACGACTAATCGAACCTAATCCTTTGACCTAAACTCTGACTTAAATACTAAACCAGGGTCATGTGGAAGACTGATTGTGAGGCTCTTCTGGATTCTTTCATTTCCAAAAGTAGTAGCGGTGATAATACACAACATTCCCGTATACCGATTTGCAACGCAATAATTGATCTTCCTCAAGGCACGCTGCTTTCATGGCGCCTCTTATTTTATCCCTACTGAGAAGCCAGATTTGGAATCTTGGGTGTCTGGCAACTCCTTTTCGCTGTGGGCTATATGATCATCCACTTTTCTATTCAAAAGGAGGAAGAGTTACCTCCATCAAAGTAGTTGATCTTTAATTTGCATTAGCAAAGATCTGTTGAAGCTCTTCAGAGGATCTTCGGGCAGGGTGTAACCAGCGATGAGTTGCTTGTCAGACCTTCAGTCTGTCGGTGTCATTCTTGAAGAAGGATATCAGCATTTCGAGTCTCGTTAATAAAATGATAAGCTGAGTCCATTATTATTAGAATCCTACGCCACCCTGTGGTATACTTAGTTACAAAATTTATATATTTTTTTAGCAGAGTGTCCCACTGTTTGAGTACAACTAAGACTGACACAGTCATAGCCAGTCACAGTGGAACATCAAGAATAAAGTCACAGTGGCACATCGAGAATTAAAGATCGTCTTCTTCCCCTTTATAATTCACATCCACTTTACCTGAAAATGGCGTAAGAGATTATTTGGAAATAAGAAAAATATTTTAATCTTGAACTTGAATATTTATTTGCTCAGTTCAATAGAGTACATTATGTATTATAAAACAGGGCGTACACAACACAAATACAGACCTCTTTAAAAGAAATGGAGAAGGGACATAACATTTAATAAAAACATACATATAATAATATTAATTTTAATTTTAAGGGAATGTCCCAATAAGTATATTCTCTGACTGCGGAAGCATCTATTTCTTCATTTTTAGCAACGTGAGGTAAGAATCTTTACAAATCTTCCGACAATAATCAATGGCCTTTGTTCCAAAACTTCCTTTGGAATCTGTGTTCGAACCTAAAAGCAAAACAAAATAAATTAAAATCTTGTTCAAAATATTTAGGACACCAACCTGATCGCCCTTGAGTCGATTTAGCAATGTAACACATATATCTCCTGCCTTAATGCCGACAAGAGATGTTAAAGCGGCAAACATTGTTGCTTCCATTTCAATATTTCGGACGCCATTTTCGTGAAGTCTTTTCAAAAATTCCATTTTGTCACTTTCTGTGTACTGACAAATGGCGCCATCTAGTCGCCCTTGGCCTGAAACATACGTTCTGACATTAACTTAAACTCTAAAAGAGATGTAACTATGTACCTTCATAAAAATCATCAGCAGCCATTGTGTTGGCCAGGATGGTATCGAAATCATCCGAAGCATTTGCGCATGCATGAAGCTTTGTATAGACTTCTTCGGGAAACTTCGCCGGACGACAAATTCGTTGTCCAAGGATAGCCTTTTAACGATTGAATAGATTTTTGTTTTAGTTTCTGTAAAGTCATAGGATTCTCTTGGCACTTACAAGTTCATGTTCATTTTTAATGTAACCATTGTAGGCGTCTTTTGTTATCACAACCGTGCCTGGTGGTACCCCCAATCCACCAGACGTGCCAATGCGAAGGAATATTGGGTCCTTGCATTTGGCATATTTTACCAATTTGATCATCTCATGGAGGAGAATACTCATCGATGGCATACCAATGCCGTGACTTGCACATAAGACTGTACCGACCTTTAAAACAAAAAAAGAAAAAGGTTCCAATTCAAAGCCAACCAATGGTCAAGACTAAAACTTACTTTATACAAGGCATAGCGGTGAGCCTTTTCACAAAGATCAACTAGTTCCTCATTGATGCCCATAACCTCTTGAAGGTGTATCGCTAGTTGTTTCATACGTTCAGCTGTTCCTCCCATACAAATGACCTAACATTTAAAAAGAAACGTTTTAAGACAAAATTATAAAACGATCTTTTGCTGTGTAGACCACCTGAACATCCCCAAAGAGTTTCTCAAGATTTGTGGTCTTAGTGTCAAAACCAAGGTGATACAGGAAATCAGACTCCAGACTCGCCAGATGAGGATTCGGAAGAGATATTTCACTGAAAGATAATACGCTACTATGAGAACTGTGAAAATTCTTTGAAATTTGTAACTTACCTTGAGTGACTCATTATGGATGAAGAGATCTGAAAGATTATAGAAAAAAGAGTCTGGATTAGTACATAGAGTAAAAAGAAGGAAAAAGAAGATGGGGTAAAGGACATAAAACTCATCCAGGAGGTTGGATATGCATACATATGACAAACTTTCATAAATGTTCAGTGGCTTCAAATATTTTTTAAACTATTTGAATCAATAGTAAATAGCTTCTGTGAATGTTTTTAGCCAATATAGGAACCCTAATTTAAGCTTAAGTACAACTAGATGGCACTATAGGAACAAACAAAATGGAATTGAATGACAATTACATATGTTTCAGTAACAAAAAAAAAATGGAACAAAACTAGGTCTATCGGACTGCTTGAACAAAAGAGAGGTGAACCTTCTCCCTGGCCACTGAACAATAAAATTATGTCTTCAAAGGCTCTAAAATAATATGTGGAAGCTGAAGAGGCAGGGATGGATGTCTCATTCTACACATGTGTTCATCAGTCATCACTCGTCAACATCAAGAGGTGAATAGTTTTCTAATGATTTCAATGATTTCCTTCAATGATTCCAAGAGGAGTAAGACCTCGACCCACTCACCTAAAAGTTTCTGTCAACAACCACAAAGTCATTCGAGCTAGTCCCGTTCACTAAGAAGAGGAAAATACGTTGGATATCTCGCAGTCTACCAGAGCTACATAGCTATCCATAGATTAACTTAAGTAGACAGTCAATTTCGTTTGGCAGATTCGCTCCCCAAGCTGACATCTGCCGCCATTTGCAATTATATTCTGACATTCAAGCAAAATCAAATGAAAGCTCATAAAGCGCACACAAACAAGTAGAAATATCTGCGGCTTGTCAGTTCTGGGCGCGGCCATTTTGTAGAAACTTTTTGCATACAATTTGTTCTAGCTAACTAAATAACAACCTGCAAAAAAATTGTTTATTCAAAAGGAATGAATATACTTAGGCTTAGGTCTTGGTCACACTCTACTTCACATTCAATCATCACTAGGGGAATTTAGTCTCCGCCCATTTTCGGCAAGGAGGGGGCAGGGGCATTGACAAACTAATATAGACGGTTGTCTTTACGTTCCCCTGCCAAAAATTTGGTCAAGTACGCCCAGCTTACATTTCCTATCTGTGAATACATGTTGACGAACGTGCAAACAAGACGTAATTATAAAAATAATCGTGGTGTTCCTTTCTTTCCTTTTGCACACCATATTTTCAGCAGATTGTCATTCAATTAACGACAACAAAATGGCTGCGCCCATAAAAACTACCGCCGATTGAGAATGTGTGCGTGAGCTCCGATTTGATTTTGCCGGAAACATTAAAAAACGGTGGTTGTTTTGCTCTTGTGTGAACCAATGGTCAAATCAACCGAAGACGACCGTCTATATAGAGGGGGTCGTGCAACTTCTGGTGTTTTGTGACCAAAATTGAATAAAACAAAAGCAAAGATTCTACAAAGACTGACCCTCTATCCACAAACCAACTCAATGGAGTAATCAGAGAACATTGCCATATAGGATCTAACCCAACCCATAGAATCCGTCGTTCCATTGAACGTTGACATTTAGGTTGACGTATTGCCGTCACATCAATCAGCTGATTGTCAAGGGCGATGACAGTTTCTCTACATTTTCTCTCTGATTCCACCAATGAAAATGCGTACTGTCAATTTTCTTTTGTGAATGTGTGAACTTTAACGAAGTTCATCCATCCGTTGGCTATGGCACGCCTCCCATACGAATGGGCGTATTCTACGGAACAACAGATTGACGGATTTTATGGGTTGGGCACTTGAAATAGGCATTATCTGCCCCTTTTTTTCCCACTCCACTTCAAATGGTAAGTTAAAAGCACAATGGATCTTTCATGTCTCAGCTCACCATTAATATCGCCACGACAATGAATCTATTTCTATATCCAAACATTCAATGCCATGAATATAAGGATTAATTCCACTTCAAACTATATTAAACAGATGAAAGAACTTTACTAGAGCTGTAAATATCCAAAGGCGACAACAATTTGTACTCAGTGCTAAGCCAGCAAACACAAAGGAAAAGCTAATCAATTGCTAGCAAGACACACGATAAAATACCTTATGTCAGTCCAAGCATTTCTGGTTGGTATTAAATATTCAGATTTAATAATCACACCTGACAATAGAACGTCCACGTACAAAATTTCCGCGAATGCTAACTCCTAACACCTGAAATCGAAGCTAGTTTTTATGCATTGAAGTTTCACGCCGGAGCCAATAATGAGATCAATTCATTGCGATCACAAAAGAGGTGTGTCACATATCTATCTGTCACGTGCCTAGGGTTAAGAGTTCTTTAGACATTCTAATGTCTGGCAGTAAGTTCTGATGGCTTCTATTCCATGCTAACTAACAATCACTAAGAAGCAAATTTTTATTAAAACACACACATAAAAGTTACATGCCTCACTTTTATATCAAACAACTGCCTGCTTAACATGCGTCCCTAGATGCATACTGCACATCAATTGTATAGCTCTTTATCAGTCTGAAATTCTCAGAATTTCAACTTAACACAATACGTTATATGAATAGAAATAATTAAAAAGCACGACACTTTAATAACGTTGCCATAGATAAGCGACTAGCTTAATTCCTTTGCACCTATTGCAGCATGCAATGCACTGAGTTATTACTCACCATTGAATCGCACAAACAAAAATTGAGAAACTATAATTTTTAGATTCAAATTTAAACTGAAACACGTTCACTTTCACCTAGAATCTAATCACTTGTCACCTAGAAGAAAAACAAAAACTAAAAAGAACTCATCACACTTTTATAGAGGGAAACCCAAAGTCGTACAACCACATGGTTCTCTGTGTATCTATTTATAGTTACGTATAGATACTGGCCTATTAATTATATTCGTGTCTCGAATTGTGTTATCCACTTAAAGAGATATCCACGTCTTATCAAGTGCTTTCGTATATTTATTTTGTTCCTGGCCTCTAATGAGCCCACACTCTCAGTCTCAGCTGTTTCAACTCTCACACTCAATCAAACGCGAAGGGAATGGAATGTATCGACAGCAAAAAAATTTGGAAATTATCACGTAATCTCGACCAAAATTCAATTCTTTTTTTTATCCAAAATATTAGCTTCCGTAAAACAAAAACAGAAAGAACGCGCACACACCCCAGCCTCTCAACGCACGCGTATTTTGAACGCGTTTCTGGGTGACAAGATCGTAGCCAACGATCAGTGACCGTGACCCTCAAAAAGAGAGAGATAATCACAACAGAACCGGAAGGAATGCTGAGAAGTACAACCATTCAGCCCCGAGAGACAAAATTGGTACACCAACTTGGGGTAGCTACGGAAAACTAAAAGATACTCGCTGCTATTGTGTGGTAAACGTTCTCACCCACCAAGTAGGAATATTTATGTATATTTTCACTGACCATTCAACAGATTAAAAAGAATGAAATGTATGTAAATATTCGACGCACAAGTATCTAGAGTGGATACAGGTTTCACTTTTTTTTTGTTTTTAATTGAATTTTATCAGTTGATAAGTTAAGAATTTATAATTGAAGTTCACTTACATTTGCTGCTGATCGTTTCGAGTTCTAATTGCAACTGAGCAGTGATCGCACCGTGCTTCGGCTTTTATAGCTGTGGATGTGACTCATGAATCTACAAAGCATTTAGGATGGAAAACTCTATTGCAATTGCAAAGGGTTTATAATTGGTTGGAGATATCTTAAGCTGGTGCTAGTTCTGTACAAGAGTCTTCCTTTTTGGCAGGAATTTTACCCCATTCTACATACACCGTCGGACAAAATAAAGTACAAAAGCAGTTGATTCATTTTTTTCAAAATTCTGTTAGTAAAAAGAAAAGAACATTTTTGACCCAATTGTTATTTTCTGACGTCACCTACTTATGTGTCTACAGAAATTTTGCAGCAGTTGTTACTTAGCACGCGACAAAATAAAGTGCATTTTGTGTTTTGGAACAGCAATTTTTACGATTTCTCAAGACAAATCTTCGCTTCATCGACAAACAATTAAAGGGTAAAAGCCTTGAAATCTCATTTTTAATGATAAGTTTTTTTCTTTTATTCGGTAAGATTTGGTATGAAATCGCTTACGCCCGAAGTGGAAGGAACTGCTAGTTTTGGATCGTCAAAAACTAGCAGAAAAATATGAAGTTTCAATTTCTGGAGCAAGAAGATCTGTCTTAACTTTCGAAAATGAGGAAAAGTTGCCAACTTTAAGAAGCTTCCGCACCACAGCAACAAATTACCCGAAAATTAATATTTGGCCTAAGAAAACTCTTTATCCTCGGCCAGACATATTCAAGACACTCTGCAATTAAATATTAAACATAGAATAGTACAAAGGCGA
Organism: Chalcosyrphus nemorum; assembly: GCA_949716465.1. NCBI lineage: Eukaryota > Metazoa > Arthropoda > Insecta > Diptera > Syrphidae > Chalcosyrphus > Chalcosyrphus nemorum. Next base: position 27,696,476 of record OX454333.1, read on the forward strand.
CTCACTTTTGCAAGAAAGTTTCTTTTAGGGCCAGAAACATTCTGGCAAACTGTAATTCAAACTCGTTTTGTAAATTTCAATTCAAAAAGTTCAAAAAGTCCAAAAATAGAAAGCGAATTCGGTGCATACCATGCGAAAGACCCAGCCGAAGGTACGTAAGTACTTTGTCCCTCAGCGTGAAATGGGATCAAGCGCCCATAATGGGATCATGTCAGCCCCTGATGTCCACCAGACAAAAAGGGGTATGTGTGGAAAGCAGGCTAAGGATCCTCTTTATCTCGAACGTACATACTTATTTAAAAATGTCAGTTAGGTCAGAATGTGGTCTCAAATGAATTTGGGCAAAAAGTAGACCCCTTGAGTCCAGGGTGGTTTATTTAACATTTAGCTGCTTATGTATATTACCGATAATCTAGAAGTTTCTGCAAAACAATATAGATTTAGCCTAGTTACCACCAGTTTTTGCATTTTTAGCGCAGTGTGGTCTCGCTGCATTCATTTTCGCAAATCGCCTTTAAGTAAAGTACTGAGAAGATCTAGTTTTTGTAAAATTGGCCTTAAGTAAAGTACCGTTAATAATAAGGCTAAAACAAAAATTTCAATTTCGTCTCTAGGGATTATCCCAAAGACCCTAGATATGTAGTTTTATCAAAATCCGTCCGCCGCCCAAATTCATCAAAATCTCGAGTTCAAAAATCTGCACGAGTCCAATACTTGCCCTTTGTTATAGGTGCAAGGGTAAAACACAAACAATTCATGACTTGATCGTAAAAAATTTGGCGTGCGTGAGTTATATATTTGTATGGAGACATACGACCATAGAGACATTGACCGAATATTGTAAACAAATATTGCATTAATGGAAATTCGAACCCCACACCGGAAAGTGTAATTGGGTCATATTGGGTGATTTCGCTTCAATAAACTTGTGCTGGTCGTCATCAGTTCATAATTGCAATGAAGAGGAAAAATAAAGGTTGTTGTTTTCTAATCGCTAAGAATAAATGTTGTTTTTTTCTTTTGTCGGGTCACTTTCGGTTCTTTTGTATTTATTTTAATTCGTGTGTATGCGCGATAACATCAGTTGTCAATGATGCCTATTTTCACATATCGCAAGTCAGTAGGAGGGCGTTCCCATAGCATGAGGGGGTTCCCGCGTTGGTTCTGTTGATTGTAAGTATTCTGAGAGAGAGAAGTTCTTGACTTCAAGCTAGGTAGTCCAAACATCAGATGGCTAGTTAGAAATTGGAAGGTATCAAATGGTTGTGGAAAAACTTTTGCATACAGCTGAGTAAAAAAAAGGAGTCAGCAATGAATCAACAATATACGGACTAAGCAACCACGCAATGAACTGGTACACAGACGGCTCAAAAACCAAGAAGGAATGAGTGTTGAAACATTCAGAATCGATGGGCAAAAGTACTAGCATCTTTTAGGCAGAAATTGAGAGGTCCATCCAAATCAACGCGAAAAATTCAGGAAAACCGAAAAGAAGACAGGGCTAAAACCAATACTTCAGGGCTAATCCAAGCTATGAAACTACTGGGAAACTAAAACCGGAAAAGATTCGAATAGAAGAATAGAGAATAACCTACGTCTTGGACAGACATGGACGGAATTTTCATATCGTTTCCATTGAGGTGCTGGAGAGCTTCTCTAGAAGAAGCAACTGCCCAGGAACTTGCGTCAGTCACATAGAAAGTAGGTTGTGTCCTAATTAGCTTCCTCATCAGAGCTGCTTCTTAGTCAGATGTAGCTTCTTAATCTGATACCATAGAGTCTTGTGGCAAGTGATGATAGCCAGGAGGTGGATTTTCGGTCTTTTTGAAAGAGTCTCACGTTTCTTGTCTTCTCATGTGTTTGCTTCCAATGACCCAAGTTTCTATGGAGTTCTGCATCTCCCGTGCCTTATTCGCAACTCTAAGCTTAAGGGTGCAACGAATTACTTCGCAACAGCTAGAGTAAACGGCGTCCCCTTCTACAGCTGCTACGCTCCCCCTAGTCTAACACACAGTGACTACTTGAATCGTAACCGATGCGCGAGGAAAACAGCCAGTGGTAATTGGCAGCGACTATAACGCATCGGCTATAGAATGAGGCAGCAAGACTTCGGACACAAGAGGCAGAGGCATCGCTCAACATTAGCCTAGCGAACAACGAACACTTTTCGTAAAGCAGGTAAAGGAACCATTATAAACATCACCTTCATGAGTAACTCACTTCTAAGTAAAACAAAATGACGGGTAAGTGAAGAAGATACACACAACGACCACCAGGGGATAATGTTCAACGTTGTCATAGAGAAGGCCAGAAGGCGCCCCAAGCTGACAGGGCCGAAATGGAAAGAAGCATCCCGTTCGAAGAAATGATGGACATCGACCTTACACATAGTTATTGATCGACAAAGGCACTATCGCAGCATCAGACTCAAGCAATCAAAAGGACAGTGAGCAGAAGGGGTGGACCTTGCTTTTGGTGGAATGACGAAATCAGAGCACTTAGAGCAAACTGCCTTCGGGCCCGGCGTAGGTCGCAACGTTCTTTACCAAGGGGTAGGCCGGAGTTCCAAGAACTACGTTCAGACTGGCAAGACGCAAACTCGAAAACACTATCAAGAAGCAGATCTTGATCCCTGGAAAGTGGCGTAGACAAAGAAACTGAAGAGTAGTAAGTCCCCACAAATATCCTGCCCGACAATAGTTGAGCATCTATTCCCCCACAGACCAACTACGGAAACCATCCCCATGCGAACAGCAACTCCGGATCATATTCCGGAAATCACAACGGATGAGCTACACGAAGCATGCAGGGAAATAGGTGACAATAAAGCGCCTGGACCCGGCGGCATAACAAATATGGCGTACATAAGAGATCGGAACTGTTTATAGCACAGATGCAAAGGAAGGGATATTCCCTGAACAATGGTAACTTCAGCATTTGGTGTTGTTACCTAAGGGAGATAAACCTCCCGGATGACCTTCGTCGCCTGCTAGAAGGAGTCAGTAGGGGGCCCGATAGACTAACAGGTCGCAGTATAGCATACCCTCTCTTGGAGTAATACCCTCTAGTCCTCCTCAAAGTGCTAAGCTACTTGTGAACTGCTTGGTGACTTCTATGAATCTAGGATATTTGTTGGTTTCATTGTCTGTTTCTTTTCTACCTGCCTTTTTTGTGTTACCTCCCACTCAAAACGGTTTCAATTGAATTTTTTACCTCTCCCTCAAACTACTAGCGCCAAATTGTTTACGATTCCATGTTTATTTTTTTTTTTTTCGAACAAGCCTTGGAATTTAACTTCAAGTGAGATCAGAATTTTTAAATGAAAATTTTACTTAAAAATATATTCTCGCTTAAAAAATATTCTCGTATCGAAGTTTTAAGTTTATTGGTTTAAATAAAATAAAAAATTCTATACAATTAGGTAAAAATGGCACATCTTGGCAAACGTTACTGCATCGAAACATTGCGCAAGTTTCAATATTCCGAACGGTGGCTACCGCAAATTCTAAATCGTTGTCAGAGCCAACTTTCAGCCGCTGATGACCGACATAAATTTTCTGTGAGTTCGAAAGTTTTATTTTCTTTTTTAAAAAAGAAAATAAAAATCTTGTGTTTTTTTTAGAAAGGTTTAGTAATTGGTTTGTACGAAAAGGAAGGCGATAAGCCACCAAGACTTACGCAAAGTGGTGAAAAATTTAACAAAAAGCTTCAAGGACAAATTTCGCACTTGATCAAGGAGTAAACTGGGATTTATTTTTTTTTTGTTTTTTATAAAAAACGTTCTATTTTTTTTTAAGACTTAACTTAAAGGGTGGCCTCGGCTCTGGACACATTTTTAATAATCTCGACCCTGAGTTTAGATCTGTTTGTTTGGTTGGATTGGGTCGTGAAGGAGCTGGCTTCAATGAGCTTGAAATGCTAGACGAAGGAATGGTAATGGGTACATTCATGTATGAGTATGAGTGTGTAGTGACTTGTTTGGTTTTAGGAAAATGTAAGAGTAGCTGCTGCGGTCGGTGCACGAAGGCTTCAAATGCAAGGTTGCATAGAGGTTTTTGTCGATTCCATGGATTATCCAGAGCAAGCGGCAGAGGGAAGTGCTCTATCCATATATCGGTACCAGGATAATAAAAAGAAAAAGGATAAGGTCAATATGCCCAAGTTGGAGTTATACGATTCATCTGAGACCGATGCATGGACACGTGGCATCTTCAAAGCTGATGCCCAGAATTTAGCCAGACGACTGACAGATGCTCCGAGTAATCAAATGACTCCGACACTTTTTGCTCAGGTGATTCTCTTTTTCACCAAAAAACAAAGTAAATATCGACTCTTTTTTTTCAAGGCAACCGTTGACGCCCTCTGTCCGTGCGGTATGACAGTAGAAATTCGTGCCATGGATTGGATCCAACAGAATCATCTAAATTCGTTTTTGTACATCGCAAAGGGGTCATGTGAACCTCCGGTTTTACTTGAAATTAACTACTGTGGAACAGCTCCAGAAGATAAGCCGGTATTGCTCGTCGGGAAGGGTATAACTTATAACAGGTATAAAAAAAAAAATGTCCTTTGAAAGTTTCATTGTCATTTTCATTGTCTCTCTTTCTAAGTGGTGGTATATCACTGAGACAAAGAAAATACATGCATGAATATCGTGGCTCAATGGCCGGAGCAGCAGTTGTCGTCGCCGCTATACGGGCAGCAGCTGCACTGTCCCTTCCTATAAATATATGTGCGGTGATTCCTTTATGTGAAAATATGCCATCGGGTATGTCCTGTAAGCCAGGAGATGTAATCACTTGTTTGGATGGTAAGCTGTTGGCAATTCAGGTGAGCCTCTTTATATTCTGTCAAAAAAGTTGCATATCTTTAAAAGAAGATCCTTAATTTAGCAAACAAACAAAGCTGGAGTTGTGGTTATGGCCGATCCACTTTTATACGCTCAAAAGGCTTATAAGCCACGTTTGGTTGTCGACATTGCAACAATGGGCAATGGCATCAAAAAGGGTATTGGCAGTGGTGCTGCAGGTGTCTTCTCGAATTCGCATTACCTTTGGAAACAGCTACAAAAGGCTGGCTCCATAACTGGTGATAGAGTCTGGCGCATGCCTCTCTGGAAATATTATAGAAATCATGTCAAAAGTAAGTTTTTGCTGTAGTTTTGTTCAATCGCGACACAAGTTGTCATTTTTATGTTAAACTACGCACATCATTGACTTCAAATGAACATCAAGTCTAAAAAAAAACAACTAAGAAGACTTCATGTCAAATGATATCAAATGACTTGGATTGTCTTCACTGATTTCTAAAAATTAGCTTAAAATTCGCCTAAAAGACATAACATTGACTTCAAGTGATGTCAAGCAAACAATTGATGAAATCAACTGACTTCTTGGGACTTGTAACTAGTTCTTAAGAGACTTTTAGCCTCATTTTAAAACAGTACTAGGTCTCACGGGCTGCAACTTCATCCTTCTTGAGTATCCTTGAGTTCATACACTTACCGTCAGTTTTTTTGGTCAGTGGATAATATTTTCTAACAGCTCTACATGCACAAGGATCCCCTTATTCGCCAACTGCGGACTCAACTGACTAAACTCCTCACGGACAGACTACCACTTAAGGCTTGACCTCAATTGCCTGTGATTGTCATCAAGGACTAAAGAATTTTTACAAATCTTTAATTGAGTTTAATGACATCACGAGTCAGTGTATTGCATCCAATCCACGTGACATTAAGTCCTTCTTAAGACTTGACATGATTGAAAATATCCTCAAGCGTTGACTTCAAATGATTTCAATTGACTTCAATTAACACACTTTAAGAGAAGCATCTTTTTACTCTATAGTCCACTAATGTATCTCTATACTTACAGACAGTGTTAGCTATGATATCAGTAATACCGGCAGGGGAATGGCCTCATCCTGTTTAGCCGCTGCTGTCCTACATGTATGCTAAAAAAAAAAGTTCCTCAAATTGCTGTTCCTACAAAAAAACAATTCTATTTTTACAGCAATTTGTACCTAAGGCTGATTGGGCTCACTTGGATATAAGAGGTGTTGGTATGCTTACCAAACAAGGTCTAATTCCTTACCTACTAAGGAATCGTATGACTGGCCGTCCAACAAGAACTCTTATACAGTTCCTTTATCAAATGGCATGTCCCGATCAAACGGAAAAACTTTGTAAAAAGTGATTAAGAGAGTGAGAAGCAAGCTCGATTGTGTGTACGAAATTTAACGTTGAATTTTATCAAAAAAAAAATATATATATTTTTCTCTGTGTTCTTTGTGATGTATTTCAGATACATTTTATCGTTCTATTGACAATATAATATGTACATATGTAGGTGCGATGTAATGTGTTTCTTTTTATTTGAAAATAAGCAATTGGTCTTTCATTCAAGCGTAAGTCTGGCAGCACTGCGAGGGTTTATATGGTAAATGTTAAATAACAAGGCTGAATACAAGGAAACCTCAATGTAAAAGAACCCATCACAATCAAGTTAGGGCAGGACCGGCTTAGTTGGGCAACTGACACACCTACTTTCTTTTTGATAAAAATGCTCTATTTTAAAGGAAACTCTAAAAACTTACAGTAAGGGTGATTAAAGTATGCGCTAATATTTATTCTCCCGTAACTTTTCAACCCTAGTTGTGAGCCTTCTATTCCAGATCATAACTTCCCCTAAGAAGAAGAATTTCACAAATAAATATAGGCCGTGTTTTATTGGAAAGTGCATAGCCAGTTATCAACCAAACGTCCATACTCACTTTTCATTCATACCTACAAAATGACATTCGAATGTTATATGGCGCTGGATCGGATTGTAGACAACAACCATTAACGAACAAATCCTACTGTCAGAGTAAAACAATTAAGTGTCAGAGTGTTGTCTACAATTGAAGTCCACGCCATCTATGATTCGACTTTCTCCACACTTTATGTTCACTTTTGGTTACTGACTAATTTATCTTCACTTTTCGTTTTGTTTTTGCTTTGTGTGGAAAAGTGGCTATACACTTTCGCAAAAAAACACGGCTTATGTCGTATATACATATATGTTTCAAGAACTCAATTTTCCAGAATTAGAGAGCATATCAGTAGTCTTCTCAATACAATTGAACCCAAAATGAATTCAAAATTACTGCAATGATTGCGATGACTTCAAAATGACTTCAATGACTTCACTGGAGTCACAGAAGATTGCATTCAATTCATTTCAATTCACTAAAACGAATTTCCAAGCAGTGACTTCCAAATGAATGTTGATTCTATATTTTGAAGTTGAATTCATTTGATTGAAGTCAATACGAAGAAGTTTTCATCGAATGCAATCCAAAATGATTGCGCATTCTTTTACAACTTTTACAACCTTCTCGTCTAAGTGTGATCTCCGTTGCCGCATATGTCTGATACAAATAGATAACTGATTGCTCAGGTCATCAAGAAAGGAAACTCAAGTGGAAGTCTTCTTTTTGCAGACAGCACAGACTGTGAACTGCAGCTCCTACAGAAGTCATTGAAAGGATGGCTTATCGGACAGATTCGTGTAAGAACTGCGATCGGGATGACAAGCTTGTTTCCTTGAACATCTAACCTCAACTAGAGCTTACAAGCATATCCGCGACGATACCCAGGGAAGTCCCTAACCACTTTTGTGAGCTGATACCCAGCAGAAATGAATGAGTGGTTCGACTTGTCCATGAGATAGCTTTTAATCTTTTCATTGCATGATCTTTTTGGCCCCTTTTGGTACCATCCATTGGTTACTGTATTGGAATACTATGCATGGGCTGCCAGGTTTGAATCCGAGATAATACTTTCAAAGTTGTTCACGGCCTAACCTCGAGCAATCTCTTTACAGCGGTTACTTTCATTCGACCTTTCTATAGGACAGTAGTTGAAAACCTTGCAATTTTCTATGATAGACGTTGGAGCGATATTTGAATAATATCGGACGCGTTCATCGCTAGTTGAGTTCTTTTAAAACGTCACCCACAAGCACTCCCACGTCTCTCACACTCTCCATATGAAAGACTTCACCTTGACAACAGTTCCTATTACATATCCTTACCAAATACGTAATCAATGTCCTTGGTAAAGTACACATGAACTTTGTAAACAAAAAATATATACAACATACACTCAAAAGTTTGATCGATAAATTGCACTGAGCCAAGAATTGTCTGTCAACAAAAATTATTTTCAAATCACATTCAGCACACACAAAACAGCACCCACCAGGAAAAAGGACTTCCAAAACAACTATGGAGAAACGTACACTCTTAAAGAAGTACGATATACCAATCAACCACCTCGACTTTGGTTACATAGAAAAGTGCAAAAATTCAAAAGAACTCGAACGGATAGTAGCAATTCTAAGATCCGGCGAAGAAGGCTACTATCCTCAGTTGACAAAATGTGCCGAGGATAAACTTAAAGAGCTCAAACCCAATAGCAGAGTACTCCGAACTGAAGAGCAAATCCTTACCAAAAGCAGTTTTAGTCCACAAGAATGGAAGGAACACAGTGCACCGATAATTGTAAGTATTTGTTTGGGTGGTGGATCGTATCTAACGGTATCTATTTGTAGGAATGGTCAACAGAAATCAAAAATAAGGACACAATTTTATCAACAATTCAAGAGAATACTGAAAAAATCGAACTAAATCTACCACCAATCCGAAAGGGTGGCAAATTGACTGGGAAGAAGGAGGAGACTGCACAGAAACTAAGTGGTAGTACGACTAGTCATGTTGCGGCGACCAACTACAGTAATTGGGACAAGTATGATGCTGATGCGGAATTACTTAAAATGGATTTGGAAGAGGAACGTGTTAAGGAACATGTTGAACGTATGAATCGAATCAATCAGGAGAAGAGTGCATCCCTAAAGGCTATTGAGGATAAAAAGGCGAATGCGAATATATACGAGAAGCTCTCGGACGTCGAAAGGGAGAAACTGGCCGAAGAGTAAGTTTTCAAATAAAAATAATTTGAGTTCGAATACGATTCTTCTGGATGAGGACTAGGAAATAGTGTCAGGAAAAAATCGCCCTAAAATGTAAAAGTTCAGCTGAGTTACTGTAACGTGAGTTACGGGCATTTCTTTCTCCCAATCACTTGAAAGTACCTCGGCTTTCCACATTCTCCTTGCAGAGCAGTAACTCTGACCATAGTTCCGCAGGTGTACTGTCAAATTTCTAAGGAATTCAGCCTACACTCCATCGACAGACAATCCTTTCAACAAAGTTTTGGTAGTAACGTATTGATTGCTTCTCTACCACCGTGGGATCCTTATCTCGGTAGGACAGCCTACTATAAGACTCCATGGATGATATTAGACTACTACTTTGAAACCCGTAACTGATGGCTTCAATGATAAACTTACTTGGAGGTTACTTGCTTGTCAGTTGACACTCAACTGTAGGCTATGTATTGAAACATGGTGCCTCGATAATCCTGCATCCAATACGGCAAATTAAGCAACCTCACTCAACTGAGCCATGGTATATCAGAAGGGCTGTTCTCATCTCTATCGGAAAAGAAAACGCTCCCTTCAAAACATCCTTCTTAAAACAAGATCTCATGCACCTTTCGCTGATTCTATGCCTGCAGGTTGTACCTGCTCTCTTTGTATTCTTCTTATTCTCAAACGCCCTTTGCCTGGTCTATTTGTCCTGGATCCCTAAGCAAAGATACTACTCTGGTGATGGCTATCTTCTTGGCGCAGAGTTTCTCGTTCTCCTCGAGGCAGGAAGCAGACAGACCTTTGAAAAGGACAGGGTGTACCCACAGCTACCTTTGCTTTTTGGCAAGATAGAACTACAATGTACCCTTATTTTTGTGGATGAAACATATAAGACACTCCTATGTCAGAGCTGGTTTGACAGCCTCATAATAGCACCTTTGTCAAGGGAAACCCTCGCAGCAATACCCGGCATTCATTCGCTTCTTCTAGCTACACTTATAGTGGATTAGAGAGATTAGACTCAATAGCTTAGCCCTCAGTAATAAATTCGAGTTTTCAGGCGATTTGACGAGTAAATTTAAGGACAATTATCAAGGAGAAGGCTCTGGTCTCTGTGAGAGGAATCAGCAGTGAATGCTAACTCTCTTACGTGAGGTGATACACTCATTGGACTAGTAGAATACTAGGCTAAGTACCTACTCCTTGCAGTTTCACGCTGATATGCTGAAGAAGTTCTACAGATCGACTCGAATAAAAGCCTGTCCAGCAGTTGTATGAATCAGAAAAAAAATGAAGCTGAACCTGGGATCTGTGATTCTATATGGTTCACCGATCAAAGTCTATCCACATGATGGCTAGTCTCTCTCCAACTAAAGTGCCCTTTCTCTAGTGAGAAGCAACAAAAAACTTAAGACGATCGGCAATCCTGGAGCCAAAAATGGAAACTAACAAGCTTTTTGCTCTATTGATGCAGAAGGCTCGAGATTGAGGTGCCATCCTGTGATTCATGGCATAATGACGGACCAATACATTCGACTTGAAGTAGATATGAACAAGAGTTCTCATCATCATTGTGCCTCCTATACTCTGCTTAAAGTCTTGCTTTGCTTGGAGAGCGAATAGAGTGGCTCTCCCCAACTCTTTCCCAGTTGCTGTGCTTCCTTCTCCACTGTTCTGCGTCACGTACTCCTAGGACCACCGCGCATCCTGCCATCTTGAGTAAGCGGGCTCCATCGCATCGGTTGGTTAGCTATGGACCTGATACCCTTTCGGAGAGTGTGACCAAATCACTGCCACTTTCGTCGTCGTATGGTTGTACCTACAGGTTCATGGCTGGTTCTCTTTGGCTACCAATAGATCGAATGTGGATTCTGTCATGTTCTGGTCCTAATCATAAAGCAGAATAGCCCCAGAGTGTTTCAGGCCGAAACTTATACTATTGACAGTTGTGCTAGCATAAGCCTGAATTAAGGTGTGTTAGCAAAGCTTCCACGTGAGCTCAAAGGTACTGGCATCCCTATGCTCATTGACAGTCAAACTCTGGTCAAGGCTTCTAACTTCCGCTTGAGCTCTATGTGGAATCAGTACAAGGATCATATCTGCAACAGACTTAAGGAACTCTTCTGCTTCCCTTGTGGCTTCTGGCGCACTAAATCCAGTTGTAGTGCCAATAGTGGCTTGGTTTCAAAGCCTTCTGCATAGATTAGGTTCCATTAAGTGGGGATTTCCCCTTGACTTAACCACACGACCCGATGATCCGTTTCTGTTGAAATCAATTTGATTGCCTTCTATCTGAAGTGGACAAGATACTTTAATGCAACTGCGACAAGTTGACTTCTCAGAAACAATAAATCTCAATAAACATCGTGCATTGCCATAGAATCCACATCGCACATTATCAGCACTTTCTCAGCTCATACGAACGAGTATTATCTCTGATTTCAGTTACAAAATTCGTGGAAACGAGTGCTTCAAATCGAAAGAGTACACAATCGCCCTTGAACACTACACCCGTTGCATTCAAATCCTCCCTACAGTAGCTGGCTATAACAATCGAGCTATTACAAGTGAGTTACGCTTATCTTATTCCAGCGAATGCAGTTCTAAAATATAGTGTCTTTCATTTCAGACCTGAAACTGCTTAGATACACAGATTCGCTGTCCGATTGCGACGAATGCTTGCGCCGTGAACCAACGAATCTAAAGGCATTGCTACGCAAAGCAGAAGCATGCTTGGGCTTGGGAAAGACACTCGACGCCTATCAGGCTTATGAGCAGGTCAAAGTGATTGAACCTGATAATGCAATAGCTTGCAAGGCGCTGGACAGTCTTCGCACCAAACTCGATGGTGAGGTAGCACCTTCACATGCAACGAGGATTAAAATCGTCGACGGGGGCGATACAAAAGAGGAAACCAAACCAAAGTCGTCACCGAAACCGAGAGAAGCGACCAAACCGAAACCAGCACCGCCGCCGAAACCTCCGGTTGACTATGACTTGGCTGAGTTGGTGAAACCAAATAAATTGGTGAAGAGTAAGCTGGCCAAAACGATGGAGAGTTTCAGCAAATTGACGCCCAATAAGGTTGACAAGACCAAGTCGTCGGCAGAGAAGGCAAAAAGGCAAGAAACTCCCCCAGAGATTAGGCTGCAGATTGAGGATCCCATTAACAGGATTGAGGATGGAAAGTGTTTGATTGAAGAATTGTAAGTTCGTTGTACCGAAATAAATAATAAAAAAAAAAAAAAAAAAAACTGGTTGGAGATGCGGGGCATCGATCCCCGTACCTCTCACATGCTAAGCGAGCGCTCTACCATCTGAGCTACATCCCCTGTTGAAAGTTGATGGTCTAAAACTGTATTTAGTGTGAAGAGAGAAATGAAAAAGAATTCTTGTAGGTTTAAGTATTTGCTAAGCAGGCAAAAACCTTACAAATGACGGTGTCTTGGATGAGTACAGTCCGAATAGAAGTGTAAGTAGGGAAGAATTAAATATTTTTATTCGTATTGGGTTCGTGGAAAAATTTAAACTCGAGGCCGAAAAAGTATTTCTGCCGATTCTGTCTGTCTGTCTGTCTGTCAGTCAGTATTTGTATGGTTCAAAAGCCTGGACCCATTTACTTCAAATTTAATTTTTGTGGTCTGTTGCATGTTCTAACGATACTTAAAACCAATTTTGCAAAAAGTTATTTTCCTCAAAAACGGCTCCAACGATTTTGATAAAATTACATATTTAGGTTGGTCTAGGTAAGTTCTTTAAGATGGCGTACCAGGTTTTTGGCAAACGCAAGTTTTGGGTTTTGAAATTGCCACGCCTCTCTTACAATTGTCAACTGTAATTAGTATAAGTTTAACTGCGAGTAATTCTTATATTAGAATATAGATAAATGTTCAGTGTCCTAGAATAAGATCAGAGGGTATAAAGGTGGTTCATAAGATAGTATCCGAGTAGAAAAACGAGAAAACCTATGATTTCCTTTTTGAGCTGCTCTTTTCCAATAATTTTCTAGTTCATTGTTCGATTGCTCTATTAAAATGATGAAGAAGAGAATGAGCTACCCATGCATCGGTTAAATGGAAGAAATGGCCCCTTAGGCGCTTTCTGAATCCCAGCACTTCACCTCAAATACGACTCAGTAAAGCCGCATTCTTAAATCCGCTGGTCCAGATAGTATGCTTCCCCTATAGTTCTAAAGTCAGGCTTTCCCTACTCTACTGATTATCCCACCTGATCTTATCCTCAATTCAAAAGTCACTCATCCCCCAAAAGCTGGAATATAGCAGTCACATCTGGTCCGACGCATACAAGACTGTTTTGCACAATCAATCGAGCGTTAAAACTTCTATACTCCGCAGTCTCACTTGAAGCATACTTACATGGTGGGACAACCGCATCTGTATATTCAACCGTTCAGAGCCAAGCTGCACCAACATGTCCTCTGTGCCTCCTTCGTTTTTTGTCCAAACGCTCGAGCTATCAATAAACCCGGTAAGGGAATCCATAACCCCACTGGTCACAAGTGCTTCAGATGCCTCCGTTTCAAGGTCGTCTCTCCCAAAGAAGCGACTGAAAGACAGAAACTACATCCCTACATAAGACTCAGTGCTACCTTTTCTATTGTCCTGACAGGAGACTAGGTACTCTTTTCTTGATCGAAACAAAGTCCAATATACTTACTTTTACTTACAGCAAGAAGCTCCGCTAGACATATGTACTTGTGTCATTCGTGGCAGTTAAGCTGGCCATTCAATTGCTTGGAGTGCCACTAAGACCTGGCAAATCATTCCACCATCTCCATCTCTGGTCTCATCAACGACAAGGACTCTTAAAGCGCCATATTTGCTAGAAAAGCATTCGTGTGGCTTGAAAGATGAAAGGAGTGCCTATGTCTGTGACTGGTAGTTCTTTTTGTAACATTGGCTGGAGGAAACTCTCCCCCTTTTTTTTTGAAACTTAACCAGAAAATCTCCTTCTTCGTCATTATTTAAAAGCGGCTGCATCGAACGGAGTAGACTTCCCCCATTGCTTCCTCATGTAGCCAACCTGATGTCCCCTGTGTTTCCCTATACTGCTCTTCCACCAGCAAGACCACAAACTCAAAACAAACATCCGTTGTTTACGTTTACACATTTATTTATTAATAATTATAATTATTGATAATAAATAACGTGATATATGATTATTTCCTTAAAAATATATTTTCTGCTTCTTAATTTTTTATACAAATTCACATTGCTAAGGATAAAACAAAATATTTTTTTGTTTCTTATATATTTCTTCCTATGGCTGACTTAATTTTCCTTTATTTCAAAAAATTTCTTTCAACACTACCTTGCGGTTTTTTTTTCTTTTAAATATCTGATTAAGGACACTCATTTTAAGGCTCTATATTTATACGCATTCTTTTAAATTAAAAAAAAACTTTCACGTTCAAGGCATAAGAAATGCATAAATAAAATTAAAATAAATTTTTCTTCTTATAATGTTTGATTTGATGGTTTTTATGAATTAATTTTGAAAGGTAGGCGTTGGTTTCTCTAATAAAAAAAATACTTTAAATGGTTTCTTTTTTTTTGTGTTCTTTATGAAAATACTTAAGTTTACTTTAAAATATCTCCTCACATAAATTTTTAATTTTATTTTTTTTTTCTAAGATCTACTTAAGTGCGTGTGTAGTTTTTTCTTCCTTTGAGACGGTTTTTTTTTCTAGGTGAATTTTACATCTAAGTTGAGAATAATAAAAATTTATAAAATATTTTTGTTTCCAGTTTAAATAGTGTACAGTGTGTAATTAATAGAAATTTTGGCGGAACACTTAGATAAATTGATTTTCTCTGTTAGGCAGTTTATTCTTAGATATATTTTGTTTTTGGAACTATATCTGACTTACTTAAGCTGCTTCACGTTTTCTTAACAAAAAATTAAAATCAGAAAAAAAATACCAATTGAAGGTGCAAAAATAATATAAAAATTAAGAATAAAATTTGATGTTAGAAAATAAAAAAAACTCCTTTGGAATGGCATCATCAAGAGACAACAGAGCAAAAAATAAAAATAAAATAAAAAATGTGTATTCTAATGAATAATAGGAACATTAGTCTTCAGCTTGTATAAAAATATAACAAAATTTTTGCACCCACAATGGAAGGTTAAATAAATAAAAAAACAGAAAAAAAAAAATAAAAATCTTACAAAAGGCCAACAAACTCGTTGCGAGCTTTGAAATTACTCTTAAAATTTATATCACTTTGATTGCAAATCATATTTCTAATCTTCCTATTCAGTATATGAGGGATTACTCGTAAATCTAGATTTTTTTCTTTCTCTGAACTTAGCGACTACAAAAAAAAAAAAAATTTAAGTCAAACAGAAAATTATAAAAATAGAAAAAATTAAATTTAAAAAATATTTATACGAAATTCACTGACTATCGCCTCTAAGAATGACTTGAGACTGTGGTAGGATCGATCTCTCCAGAAAATATTATTATTCACTTGTTCCATTGCGAGGTTAATATGGTTCACTACGGATGTGAGGCCCTCCTTGCCGGCCAAATTGGCAAAACGTCCCAATAGCTCCTTGTGGTAGTCTTTGTTCATGTACGAGGTGATTGAGTCAATCATCTTGGAGACCGTTGAGAAACCATCGCCAAAGCTAAAATGAGTTTTAAGTATTAGAGTGCCCATTGGGAGTAACAAAAAGCAAATGCAAATGCTTACTAGTCAGAGATATTCTTGATGTTCGTTGCAAGGAAATCGAATGCGATCTCGAATCCTACTGGGTTGCGGGCAACGGCAGCAAATGCATAGGCAGCATCTTGTTTTAAAATTCCAGATGAAGGATCGATGATCATGTTTAAGTATCTGTTTGGACAGCAAAAAAAAAGGTGAAATTTTGTAACAATGTGTAACAATGTAATGTAACAAATGTAAAAAAAGGTATATGGCTTTTATTTTCAGTGGTAAAGGGTACTTAAAAAGATCTAATGGTTTCGTTGGATAGCTTCCAACGTAGACAATGCCAGTAGCTGAGTGATTTGCAAGATTAAATGCCATGTAAAGCACGGCCAGACCAGTAGGGATGTAGGAAAGTGGGAAGACTATGATCGTAAGAAAAAAGAAGCCATCAGTTCACTCACAGTGACCAGTGAGCTGTAATTCGTGGGTTAGAATCAAAGTGGGATACCAAGAAGCACCGTATCTTTCGACCTGAGTGATGCCTCAATGACGAGAAGGTTTCGGACACTATAGCAGAGCAGGATGCTTTCAATTCAGCGACCATTCGTAAAAAAAAGAATAAGAGAGAAAAAAGGGCCTGAGGACAGAATTTCGCGATCAAACAAAGCTGTAACATACTGACGAACAGTTCCGAACCACCTAACAACTCCAACTTCATGCCTCTTCACGAGAAGGCAGACAGAGTTTCGGTACAGTGCAATAAGGACCGAGGGTCTTGTTGCACAAAAAAAGGAAACAGCTCTCACAGACTTTGCACTGTACTGTATGTCAAGGGGTTCGGCGTGCAGATGATGGTGTGGTAGGTATGAACCTTTGATGACCCTGGCCCAAACCCGTCTATTCATTTGTTGCTCAATACTCGGTGGGTTCAAGTGGGATCAAATGAGGCATCTCATGTTGACTTGAACGTCTGAAATGTGTCTCAGATGTTCAATGGAATAACGTCGCTCTTTTGCCTCCACACTTCAGCTGTTGTTTCAATTTTGGCCTGTGCTCCAAAAGCACTTGTGTAGGCTCGAGTCAATGGTTCACTCACTGAGCTAGTAGCATTGTTTAAAGTCTGATAGTTCCAGGCCTGTTTCTGGCAGTCATGCTTCATGGATTGTGACTGTAAAAAAAGACACGAAGGGTTCTCTTGCTGAGGCAGTAGACTTTATTCTCACGAGGCTTAGAGCTCTAAATAAGTAGCTTCAGCTTACTGAGTTGAGTACTACAGTGCTTTCTCCCTTCTAAGCGTCTTTATCTCATGATTGGTATACATGCAATGCTGCATAGTCTATGGATTTTGGAAGTGGACTACTATGCACATCTAGAATATACAAACTCTAAACGGACGCTCTGTGCTATCCAAAAGCTTGAATTTATCCTCACACATTACTGCGATGCTACCCAAGATATCCTTTGGATAGAATCATGTTTGCGAGCTCTAACAGCTCTAATCAAATGTCATTGATCATCAAGTCAATAAGCGATATCATCCCATTAGCTCATATCAGAGCAACAGCTGTTTAATAGGAGGGTTCTACAGCTCCAAAGTCGAAAGAGGACGAAGAAAAAACCTGCTTAAAGCTGCAAATACCAAACGATCCTTCCATTTGATTAAATTTCCCACTTCTTTTGTAGAAAAGCAACAATTTGATGACGTTTTGTAAGAAATTAGCTACAAACTTACTGTCCGTCAGCAGAAAAGACTAAAAACAACCTATTGGCGTCTCAACGGGTGGCATCGCAACATGCAAGGCTTAGGTGATTCAATTAGAGGTACTTTGGATTTTTTGACGGATGACGCATGAGTTGTGTTAATCTGTTATAATATATTTGTTCAGTACTGTTTGACATTTTTCTATAAAGCTAGTCAAAACGTCTACAAATTAGTCATTCTATGAGAAATGTGTTTCGGGAAATTAGAGTATAATCGCCCAACCGAACGCAGGACTAGCTACACCATGAACACAGACAATTTGATACCTCACATTGAAGCCGGTGATATCATGGCTTTCTCAGGAAAACAATTCGGTGGAGTTCTAATTTAACGCTTCGGACCTTTGAATTGAGCACCTAGATCGTGTAATACTAAACCTCTAGACTTTTTCCTTTACACTCGAAATGGTTGGACGCGTCATCGAATTTTGGAGCAGTTACGCTGTTACGACCAACATTTAAAAGAAGCAAAAAAACAAATGTCAATAACGCTTCTTTTGTTTAATAACAAAAACAATTCGCTGAAATTCAATTCTTTTACTTTTCTTTACTTTTGAAAAAAGTACCTCCAAATGAATCATCCTCTACATAGATTAAAGTCATCTCAGACGAGCAAAGAGTAAAACAAAACAAACAAACCCTTCTCTTCGACAAATATTTGCCACTTGAATATGTACACACTTTGACCAGCAATTGTTATACGGTTCTATGGTGTAATGGTTAGCACTCTGGACTTTGAATCCAGCGATCCGAGTTCAAATCTCGGTAGAACCTTGCAGAAGCGCATACTTTTTTTTTTTTTTTTTTCTTTAAAATATCAATTAGTACGAGTCCTTACTTTGATAACAACCAAGTCTGAGCTGTACATCCAAGTGCCAGTAGAATCTGTTCCTTCTCGGACGCACTAGTTGTACGTTTGTAGTGCTTGTAGGCAAAGTACCACTCGTGGAATGAACCCTCAGCCAGTGCGGTGCAGTAGATTGTCTCCTTAAGGTTTGGCTTGATTCTGTGGACAAAAAAAAAATAAGATTAACTATCTGTCACAGCTCTGCAGTCCTCCGCCATACTCACAGATTTGTTTTATTGGCCATCCATTCCCGGTACTTCAATTGAGCGGCATTCGTGCATCTGTCATAGTTGAACTTGCACGCCATTTTGGCAACGATCGCTCTATGTGTCAGCTGCAAGTGTGACTCTTCTTCGGGTTCATTCAGTCCATAATGGTCGAATGCTGGTCGAACAATGAACCTCATAAACGCCTAATGAAAGGAAAAATCATTAGAAAGTCATATTCTGACACTTTTTTGTTCAAAACTCACCCTAAACGTCTCGTAAGCCGGTTCCCTGTGCAGCATATAGATCAAATAGTTCAATCCCTGTTGCGACGACGCCCACAGCAGCTCATCATCAATCGCCGAATACATCTCCAGGAGGAACGTCAACGGGATATCATATGTGAGATACTCGGCCTGCGCCAAGTGAAAAGAGTCATCCAACAGCTGTGCCCTCGTGATCTTTGGCAGCGTGCTGAACTTCTTCTTCAACACAATCCAAGACGGGTAGTCATAGTTCACACGATAGTATCCCTGGCGATTGAGATTCAAATACAAAACATTCTCCGAGTTGTTGTCACTGCTGAACACATCCTCGATGACAATTTGCTTGTCATTCATTGTCATCCAATGCGTGGGGATGTCATCGCCCTTCTTTGTCTCGTCTGTCTCGAATGTAATCGGAATATACCACCTGGTGTCGTCGGTAGTGTTCTTCTCTGGCAACATGTATCGCTGCTGAGTGAGCACCACACTTGTGTCCCTTCGTTCAACTGTCACCACTGGATAGCCAGCCTGAGAGATCCACGAGTTCATAATGTCCTTGACGTGCAATTCATCTGATAGCGTGCGCTTGGCATGACCCTGGAATGTCATGAAACTCCACAAGTCATTGCGATCGAAGTTCTTATACTCGAATGCTTTCAGCAGCGCTCTGATGGCGTTACGGAACGCCTCCTGTCCCACTATAGAGTTCAACATTCGCAATAGAATCGTGCCCTTCGAGTAGGAGATCGGATCGAAAATTCGTCGTATGTCGTTTATCGAAGCCACATCGAACGTTATCGGATGTGAGCTATTGTCGGAGTCCTTCACCATCGATTGCTGGAATTCAGCGACCGTAAAGCTGTCCATGACCTTCCATTCGGGATGAATGTAATTCGTGGCTATGTAGCTCATATAAGTCGCGAATCCTTCCTTCAGCCACAGGTCATTCCACCACTTGGGTGTGACCAGATTGCCGAACCATTGGTGGGCCAGCTCATGGGAGATTATCGTCGCAACGAATTCAGTGTGCTCTGCCGATGAGGTCTTCTGTGGATCTTGTGGCACCAGAAGGGATGAATCTCTAAAAAACGAAACAAAACAAATTCCCACCCCAATTAGACGAAGCGCTCTCATTTGATGTCTTAATTGACAGTTATGAGTTGTCAGTTGGCTTAACGAGCATTAAGTACCGCAAAGACAATGCGGGATGTCATGGTGGTGGTTTTTTTTACTCACCTAAATGTGATCAGGCCCCAGTTTTCCATCGCACCAAAGCCAAAGTCTGGCACTGAGACCATGTCGATTTTGGGCATTTTATTCTTGATGCCGAAATATTGCTCGAAGAAGGGTAGAACCTTGCGCGTGACATCGTATGCGTAGTAGGTCATGTCAACTCCCTCGGCACGAGTGTAGAACTCAATGCGAGGCTTGGCATTTCTGTCAGAAATCGAATAGTTCGCCTTGATGAGGTTGGATACGATGAAGGCGACGAGGTAGGTCGGCATCTTGGGGGTGGTTTCAAAGTCTTCGCGTATGTAACCGAGGCGGTAGTTTCTGAAAAGAATTTTTTTGTTAAACTATCAGTTGAGTAGATATAACGTAGACTTACGTTTTGCGATATGAAGGCATGTTAGACAAGGCTATGGTCTTGCCCTTTTCATGGACGATGCTGATGGAGAAGTTGGCCTTCTTGTCGGGACGATCGAAGCAAGGGAACGCACGGCGGGCGTCAATTGGAGAGAATTGTGTGCTAACCATCCATCTGAAAGAAAAAATAAATTACAGAGTTAGTAGAACGAGATTTAGTAGGAAGCTGAATGCTGTGCAAATAGTTGAGAAGAAGAAGCTGGAAGTGTATTGTGATGATCCCAGGCAGCTCATGGGAGATATGACACGGTACGAGGAGACCTGTTCAAGTCGAACTCCTGAGAATCTAACATCGAAGACTAGAAGGCGGATTTAGGGTCATCGCTTGGATAAAACTAGAGAAATTCAATGTCAAAGAGTAGAAAGTGGAGCAGAGTGGAGCTCAACATAAGATAGATGCTAGTTCTGCTCAACAAGTGGCTTCAAGTCAGAACCAGTCTTGTGCGCTAAGTGGTTCAAGTCTCTAATGATGACGACAAGCTGCTCATATCGTACCGAGTACCAAGTCAGTGTTCAAGTCCAACTCATAAGAACCGAATATCGAAAAGAAGAAATCGGAATACAGCGGAGTAGAGGGAACACATTTGCAAGGAAGTGTGTGATGATGGTGACGTTTGGGTAGACTTCCAAAGAATCTAACATCATAGAGTAGAAAGCGGAGTAGACCGGAGCTAATGTCTTTCGTTTTCGCGAGGAAAGTGGTTCAAATGTTAAGTATGTAGGCTAGGTGTTTGGGAATAGGCCACATTACTGCTATAAGTAGATGACATCCTGTAGCGCAACACATGAGCAATTGAGGAGCTACCATACGATATTACACTGCTCTCTGTAAGATCTCTTTCGCTGAACTTGGCATTCAGCTCATATTCTGATTAAAAATTCACAAGACCCACAGCTTCATTGAAGCATAACAAACTCTGTTAAATGATGCATGCAAATTTGCTTGCAACCTTCAACTTAGCCTTCATCTAGCTACTGTGTAAACGTGCAACAAAACATCGATTACTTACTCTGTTTCCAATGTATCCGAATTAATGTAACTTGTCTTGTAGATTCCCTGCAGCGTGCTTGTAATTTCACTCACAAAGTCCAAGTACACAACCAATTTTAAGTCCTTCTCCTCAGCCACATCCTTTTGCACTTTAATCACAAACGATGCATTATTATCGCCATAGTCGCTCTCGAATTCCAAGTCAACGCCTTCTGGGGTGCTCCTCACCACTCGAACATCAAGTATTGTAATATTATTTACATCCAGTACGATGGGCTGAAGGTCCTTGACTTTGTAATCACGTGAAACCACAATAGATACAGTGCCATTGTTTGAGGATGTATTCAAATTTGGCTCAATAAGTAGTCTGTAAAGAAAGAAAGAAAGAAAGAGTGACGTGTAAATAAATAGTCGAAGAGCTTCCTTAATAAATCAATTCTGAAGGAAAATCTTTCCCCAAATTTGTTGGATTAAAATGAAAATAAATAAAGCCACCCTAAATGGGCGCCCAATTTTCTCCGAAGGGCAGCCTCTCAAATTTGTATCTTTTCTCCTTGATTTTGTTTCTTTTTAATAATAGCCCCTGTGCCAAGTGAAACAATTATTTAAAACTTGTGTTAGGTTACGCGGCTGAGAAATATTATTTATAATTTATTTGCTTTTGTGGTTGCGTGCCGGGTGGTTCTATGCACCAGCACAACAACAACACTGGCAACACTGACTACTATGAGGGAAATTATGAAAAATTTCAAAATTTCAAAATCCATTAATTAAGGAATGATTATTGTTTCAAATATTATGTGATAAATTGGGAGAGAAAAGCCGTCTGTCTTACGGGGGAAAAATAAACAAAACTCAAGCGAAAGTGTGTTGGGGTGATACACTGATACTGCGGATGCAGTACAAGTATCTGTATCTACACAAAAAGTGTATGTATAATGCTTTTGGAATGGGCAAATGTTTGCAAAGCCGTCTCAGATACAAATTGACGTTGGATAGGGTTTATTTAGTTTCTCATGGGCGTGCTAATTGTTTCCGCAAATATGAAAAGCTTTTTTTATATTTTTTTTTACCTTCGAGTGGGCATTTGTTTAAAGTGCCGAGGTAAATATTATTTGGTGAGTTAATCGATGAATTAATGACTTAATGACGCTGGTAAGGTGATACGACCGATGGTGATGACTATTTCATACGGAACCTAAGGCTGGGCATACTACTTATATCAAAGAGAGAGTCGGCTCAGTTAGACCATTGTGAGCCCCCAAATTTAGAACCCTGCGAGCCTCAATTCCTGTGCTGAACAATTACACAATCTACTTCCTCGTTACATCTGCAACTTTTAGAGTAATCGACTTTGGGCATAGTACACTTGATTCACAGCTCAGCGACTAGCGACTGGGACAATTGCGAACAATCCATGTGACAATCTTGATTTTCCCGAAAGAAGAGAGCTCAATTTTTCTATCGGTTTATATAAAATAAAAAAAGGTTAAATTGTAATTAGTTTTTCCGATAATTCGCATAAGCAAATGCCTATTGCGAACTGTCAAATGTCATTCACATTCCACAGTTGTGGAACACAATCCACATTTGAGAGAGTCTAACCTCACAATTCTCCTTTTCTTTGGTAAATGACAAATGAAATTCGCTGATTACAGCGACTAGGTAGAAATGTTGCTGTGAATGAAATGTCAAAATATGCGAATATTCGCTCGTTCGTATTCGCAGGTCATTAACATATGAATGGAGCTTTAGTCGTGCTGAACGAATGCCTATCACGCTGTGCTCTGAGATGACACTTACAACTGTTGGTATATTTCGGCGACTAAGTTTGATCTACAAATCTCCTTCTATCGTAGGCTGGCCATAATGATATGACTAAAGGGCATTTATCTAATCGGAATAATCGTCTCGTCTAATCGTCTAATCGGCACCCTTGTGCATGGTGCCTAGCAGTGTACTGAGGAAAGGTCAGTGGATAGTCTTGGTGTGGAAGTAATAAACGATCACAAGAATACAAGGGCTACAAGGTTCATCCATTTAAATGAGCAGGTTCAAATGGAATCATCCCGCTGAAGTACAACATTCCTATGGCATTATCTACTTTTGGGAGATTCAGCTATGATATTTAGAGCCTCACTCGATCACGGGTACGTTCAAAAGATGAGTGATTTTCACACAAAAGACCGGAAAACAGAAGACTTTACAGAAGACCTTATGCTTAGTAGCCTATCATCCTTCCTTCTACATGCACCCTATTGTCGGCGAATTATTTATTGCCGTCGGCAATGTGGCAAACTAGAAAGAACTGTTTGAAAAGAACGGTGCTGTTGTCCCTTACTCACGTCTTCACATCCCTGGTATAGAGATTGTCATCGTAGGACATAGGTTGATGGTCTTCATGTTCGAATATAACAGGCGAGAAGATGTTCTCGATTTGTGACACGAGTTATGTTGTCCAAAAGGAGAGCTCTTCATTCATCTGCCAGAATTTGCTTGCTATGGATTTGAGCATTTGATTACGACTCTAGGCTTTTTGACTCACGCAAAAAGTCTTGGTAGATATGAAACGTCCTGCTGCGCTTCTGTTTTCTAAGGTAACTGTTGGAGGTTTTAGTCTCTGGGAAGGCTCTCCAGTACTGATAGTTCTATACATAGTTCTGGTGTATACGTTGGTTAGAATTGTACAATCGTAAACTGATGATATATTAGTAGAAGTAGAAAAGAAGAGACTAGAAAAAGACTCTTTGATACTCCTTTTGAATACAAAGGACTATAAGCCATATACCTACATATACATATATCTCACAGTCTATCGTATGTGGATATTGTGTAAGTAGATCTCCAGCATATTGTGTTACAGTTTGGCATAATATATCATGTCGAATCTTTTAAATAAGTTCAAGTTGACGGCGACTATCCTGTAGCATTACTACTTTTGGTTGTTGTTGTCCCCTACTAAAAGGACGGGACGCCATCAGCCTAAGCCTGATGGTTAAGGGCTTTTGTAAAAACTGCATGGAGAAGGAAATGGAAGAGACTGTGCTTCACCTTGTACATGCCAAGTTCTTTCTGCTCGCAGACAACTACATGTTGGAGATGTATTATAGCATAGGTCGCCCCCAACGCTTCCTCACAGCCTCTGGCTGGTTCAATGGGGAGTCTGAGCGTATCTAGACTGATCTAGATGTCTCTGTTTATTAAATAGCCGCCCACAGCAGAGTGACCTAACTTATACAACCCCTACAGCACTTTTGTCGCAGTTGACAGTATACGAATGTGGATGCTGATATCCGTTGATAACAAAGGCCAGACAACACACCAAGTAAGCTCTTCTTCGCTGATATCACAGATATGTTGGCTAAAGGGCCTGGAGGATTCATCTTTTATATTTTAGGGACTGACCTTAGTTATAATCTTCTTAGTGCAGGGCAGCCATCTGTCGGTGGAGTTGAAAGTTCAGCACAGGGATGTTACGTGCTAATGAGTTGAAGGGTACTGTTCAGGGATGTTACTGATCTGAGACAATGAAGTGACATGAGCTTTGGCGTATGCAAAAAGGTTCATTGGTTTTAGCCCCAATCACACATTATAATCAAACAGACAAAGCACATCTCTCCATTTCTACTAAAAATTAAACTTTATCGACATCCATGTAAGCCTAAAGTCAGACGAAATAAAATTTGCAAATTCCCCTCAAACGTTATCAAGAAAAAAGTCTCATTTATCATGTCATCTTCATGTCACTTGATTTTTATGTTCAAATTATCGCTCTTTGACTTGTGATTCTATAAAATTTTATTCACAACGAACAAATTAATACTTAAACAAACAAAACACATTAAATTATTCAAGGCCATTCAATTATGCAACAAAATTTTATTGTCTGTTTATTTTCATCCCAAAATCAAATGATAAGCAATAGAAGTGAGGCGCCTCCTCTGACTGTATGCAAATGATTTTGCTGACTTTCCAGGCTCTTAATTGGGTGTAAACACAATTAAACTGCATCTAAATATAAAAAATCATTCCAAATCGTTGACAACACGTTCGTTTTTATCTGACACTCAAGTGTGAGATATAATCGAACGAGTTTCATTATTGATTCGTCATGCAGATATATTTTAATTAACAGTTTTAATAGAGAGCAGCACTTCACACACAATCTGCATACAAAGAGTATTGCTTCGGATGCTTATCTAGTGAATCGATTCGCTTGGTTGCAGATCTGATCTGTTTCAATAGATTAGCTCACACAAGTTCTAATTGAGTTATAGATTCCACTCGAAATATCACGACGCAATATGAGTACTTTGTTGTCGCTAAGTACGTACTTTAAATATTTTTTAAAGGGGTGTAGGTTAGTGTGATTCAAAACGTGAATTGAACCAAGTATTTCGGTGTTTAGTTCATTTGGGTCAGTAAGATCTAGTCGATGACTCAGGGAGCTGATCTGTATAGCATGTCTTCTTATCTCTAAGTACATAGTTTAATCACTTGATAGTTAGTGCGAGTGAGTATTGAATATTGAACTTAATGCAAGAGTGATTTGAAGAACTGGCCTAAATGAACTATTAACCTGTTACCAAACAAATGCCGCCGCTATGCGATCAATCAAATAGAATGCACGCATTTGAACTACATAGTTCACTCGTATAAGAGTCGTTTTAGACCGCAGTTCATTTGTGAATCCCCATAAACTAAAAACACCGGGACCACCTAAGCAAAAGCGCACACTGTGTCGTGGAATTTGCCATTTAAAATTCCTAAATTCCAACTTCGATGTTCGATTTCAAAAATAAACTTTTTTTCTTTTCGAAAAACTATTTTTGGAATTTCGCTCATCGAACTCTGTGTGTGTGTATAGAGTGGCTGCACTCCATATGCTTACAAGCAGGAACATTGAGCAATTAAATTCTACTCACCGTCCCGATAAATAACACCGTTGGCCGTCGCCACTTACTGGCGGCACCACTACAATGCGTAGACAATGAAAAAATAAAAAAAAAATAGAAAAGAAAACTGCATGCGGAAACCACCCACCCCCTGGCAGTGAATTACAGAAATAATAGCACAGCCATCAGTCTTTTCTGTCAGTCCGTGTGGCTGGTATACACACACAGCCAAAACCATAGGTGCAAGCCTCGCATGCACACACTCGAATGAATTGACTTGTTTGTCTTGCAAATCGCACTTATTAATATAACCGACGGAAAAGGAGATCAGATTAACGAGAGGAAAATCTCGAAAGGAAAAGTCTTAGTGGCATTGGTCCACCCTGCGGGGGGCCGGACGGCCACATTTGTTGGCCGCATGCCAAAGGGGTTTTTTTGTGAAATATTGATTCTTCAATTGCATGCGGCGTTTGTTGATTATTTGCCGCTTGAATAACACTAAACAGTGTGTTACTTATCGAATACAAAACAAATTCTAGACGCGACGTGGTACATTGATAAATTTGACTTCAAAACTAATTGACTGCAATTAAAGTGCAATGTTTTAAAACGAATGAGGTATGTCGAATGTGTTTCGTGTGCAAGTGTGTGCAGTCTTTCTGAAAATTATAAGGACTTCTTGGGCTAAATACCTCAAATAGTTAGGTATAATTCCACACTATCTGACTAATGTTTACCTTGGATACTTTTGGTGCAATTCTCACTTATCCAATGAGTTTGGTTTGAAAAGCTTGAGCTCAAATTTGTGTTATTAAAGAGGTTTCAACTTAACGTCAAAATATAAGAACTAGTCGGCTAATTGTCCGTTTAGGCAAGTTGGTCTTCAATAAGTCCCGTCTTTCATTTGCTTAATGGCACATATGTGGCCCATACTTTCAAATTCTGGCTTCAAAAAGTCAGTTAGTACTCGCCACCGTTGATGCTTACATTCAAAAGGAGATTTGATACAAGGATTCGTGAGAGAAATTACTGGAAGAACTGTAGAATCAAGGAACTGACATTCTGCGACGGTTCTAAGATGTACAGTGGTACAGGAGTCGGAGTTTATTGTAAGGCCCCGGGAATAAACCGCTCCGACAACTGCAGCATTTTTCAAGCCGAAGTCACTACCATAACACTGGCAGCCAGGCGGCTATTAAGGTTCTGGACTCTGCTATAGTTAGGTCGAGGCTGGTGAGAACCCAAAAATAACTTTTAAACGAGATATCCAGCTCCAATCCTCAGTTGGCTACTAGGGCATATGGATATCGAAGAAAACGAAATGAGCTTGCTAGGAAAGGGCAGACGCTGCACATATCGCGGGCACTTCCTTTTGTAGCAGCTCCAATTTGTTCCTTAAGGAAAAATGTAAAAGATGAAGCCATCGGTCGTGCAAACAGACGCTGGGTTCATCTGGATGAAAGCACTATGGCCGGCCTTTAGAAAGAAGAGATCATAAACTCTGGTCAAACTCTGTCGTTATAACGTACGGGTCGTTTCTGACGCGTCAATTAAGAGAAAGAGAATTCTTGACATTCATTTTCTTCTCGGAGCTGGAGGACATATGCAACGTTGAGCTGATGAACCTCCTGAGATTCATATTTGTACTATCTGGTTGGCTCTAACAGCGGACTTTCCAAACAACGATTGGGCCCAATAGACCCAAACTGTTGGTCCTAGTGAACAAGGACTTTCCTATCACAAGGCATCCATCTACCTAATCTAACTCACCGCCATTGACTATAACCCCTCGGCGATCCAGTACTGTCATTCAGTCAGGTGGTTGTCGTGACTTTCACAAAAGTTTTCTGTAGAAATGTAGGTGAGGCTATTTCTTATTCCATTGGAGACGTTCCATTTATGGGAGTATTCATAGCCTAGACGACTATTACTGTTGATCACGACTCTAAAGTTGACCAGGCATGATGTTCTTGAGTTCTTCAAGGTCCTAGAAAGCTCTTCATGACAGGATAGACTCTCAGATGTGAGGCTATGAAAAACTGATCGGGATTTGACGGGAATCAAACTGTACTGCTCTAAAATATGTTCAAGGAGGAGTACTTAAGAATATTTCGCACAGAGGCGTCCTTCAATACCTTTAAAACCTGCAAACCACTGAATTTTATTCCAAAATATAAATTTAATCTCTATCCAAAGAGTAGCACTGTTCAGTTATGCAAAGCAGAGTACCCACTTTGAAATTCAGTTCAGTTCTTGACAGCATCGAGATGCAAAGTGTTTTCTGTCAGTCTCTTGGTCTTAAAAGACCTCTTTCAAGCTTAGGACTGCCACTTAGTTTAAGAAGCCATTAGTCATAAGACAGACTATCTTACAAGACCACGTGTATAATATCCCTAATTTATACGACACGTTAACAACCAGTGGGTGCGATAGAATGGACACTATTCGCCATAAATGATTCTCTATTAATTGCTTAGACTGTTGTTGAGTCTAACTATCCTGCGTGGGAGTCTTAAGATAGCAAATGGAGACCACTCAAAGGCCAATGTCGTATTTTGCTGAAAACACCTTGGCGCCAATAGTGTTCCAATGGATTTATGAGCCAACGAATATCAAAATTCCAATTGAAAACCACCACCACCAACGCCATTACAGCGACGACGACGGCGGCACTTATGATTTATAGCGCTTTGCATAAATTAACCTTTTTTTGAAGGAAAAACTCCAGCCAGCCTTCAAGGTGTATACTATAATCAACTGAGAACCCACATCACATTCCAGGTTTGCGTCAGTGTTTTCTCCTTTCAATCAGAGCAAACCGCAATGGACAGGCGACATTTAATCCTGGATGCACGCCATACCCTAGTTAGCACGCACATCTCTCGCCCATCATCGGGCGTCATAATCAATTGCCTCCAGGCAATTACATAGATATGTTGGCCTACTGCGCACTTAAGTGGCAAAACATGTGAATTCATTCTTGATGCTGCTCGAGGGACCTTCTCGTCGTCGTCGTCGTCGTCGCCCACAAGAAGGCAATTAAGAATCAGGTTCTGAGCTCTGCTACTGTATCGATTCATTCAGTTTGTAGATACTTTTCCATTTGTAAGACCAGAAGTCAATGAAAGACGATTTAAAGTCGAGAACACGCATCCCTGACTACTGTGACGACCAGGAAGAGATCATGGGTCGCATAAATTGTGCGCAATTCCTTGGAACATCTGTTCCAGAGACCAGCGTGCAATTGAGAAGTCTGCACAAGCGAATTGCGTGCAGTTATGTAATTAATTTTGCCACCGACTTTAATTCACAGATAATGGCCGACGATGGCTAGTAATCTTGAGCCAGATACTTGATCTGTGTAATAGATTCGTGTACTTGCACAGCATGAGCAAAGAATGCAACTTTTTTCATATTTTTTTTTTTTTTGCTGCACTGGGCTCTGCAGATAGATTATGTCATCATCTGGGAGTGAGTGTGCCGCCGTCGTTGTCTTTGACGATTGTACGGATAGTTTAATTGAATGGCAAGCATCTTCAACGATAATATTTGTGCTTTGCAACTAAGTGCAGGTGCTTAAATGTGACTGAATGAGCATGCGCGACGCGACGTCTACCTATTCATATCGTTGCAAGTAATTGCACTGCAATTATGCCTGGTAATGAAGAGATGAATAAATTAGCATAAAAGACATAAAATAAATGAGTACATTGTTGGAACTGGGACAAGACGGGGACTGGACAGGTTTAAATGCTCGCCCAAATCACCTTTCTAACTCAAGTTCACCCAAAATGGTAAGAACTTGTATTTCGTGATTTATTAGTTACATATTTCTGTAACTGGATTGGATATGCATTTGATTCAATGAGGGTGGCGCATGCGCGCTTGATAGCTGTTTGTGGTGAGGAACATATGTTTCATGACTAAGTTGGAGATATTGACAGGTAAGGTTATGAATGCAAAATACACCTTTCGTTCACTTAGCTCGACAGCTGGCCGCATCGTTGGTCATATGGTTTTCAAGTTGATTCGTTCCACAAAATTTCAATGTATTTGCACACATGGAATCGCCGTAAAATTTTCTTGAATTTGATATGCCGCATGATAGGAAATAAAAACAATATGTAGACCTATACACAAGGTGCACAGTATAGTCCCAAGGAAATAAAATCGCTACCGCCATCTTTTGAGTGCAAAGCAAAACAACCCGCGGAGAAACGTCTGATAAACGGCCAGCTTTCTCTTGAGAGTAATAGGTCTGTTCCTATTCTGACTAAAACTACGAAATTCAACGAAATTTTATGAAAAGTAGCGAATTCCTGTTCCCGTACGTCAAAGTTTCGTAGTTTTTCCCAGAAGAGTGAGCTCACGAGAGAGTAAGAAATTTCCCATGCTGCGAATTTTAGTCCAAGAAATTTCTTTGGGCAAAAATATGAGTTCTGTCAATTGGTTGTGTTGTTGTACAAAAATAAGTGACGTCTAAGAAGTGGGCAGCTCTTTTGTTCAACCTGTTCCCGTACTTTTTTGTCTTTCTCTGAGAGAAATGTACCTCCACTCTTCCACTTTCAGCGCAATATTTTGTACACCCTGTCATTGAACTAACAACACAAAGCTGTAAGAAACACAAAAGAATGGCTGCGCCCCTAAAATATGGTTAGGAATGTGTGTTGTGTGTTTCCTCTCATTTCATTTTAGAGGAACGTCGGAATACATTTATTTAACATCTGTCGAAGATTGCATCTGGGAGAGAGTCAAACGTCAGATGGAGCAAAGATGTCAATCTATTATAAAAGGTGATTTATTTAGAGGTATTTTTTTGTCTATGGAATTTTTTATGGATAACGCATGAGTCGTGTTAATTTTCTGTAATATTGTTGTTCAATATTGTTTGACATTTTATTAAGAAACAATCTATAGAGACCTAAATGTACCTATAGATTATTCTGCTGTCTTAAAAAATTCAACGCTCTACGCGTAATGTGTTCTGTCTATCATCGAAGAGAAGTCTTCTATGAGTTTCAGGACATAACCTATACGAGGCGCCTTAGTAATGAAAGCATAATCGTCCTAGAAAGGGATCAAGTCTTGGTAAAAATTGAGACGATATCACCTTGAAGAAAAGTTTACATAAAAAAAACGAGTACGCGATGTTTCATTGCAGGTGTGTCAGAGACAAAGGACTGGCTCTGTCGTAGCTACTAGTACGTCTTACAGCGGGGTTGAAAATGAATCGGTTCCCTCATAACGAGATAAGAAACTAGCAAAGACTAAGAAGAGCCGAAGTTGCAGATGCAGATATAAGGTGCTAACCAGCCCCACGAAGTAATACCAAGGGACAATCCGACAGGAATAATGATAGTAGCGTGCAACACTACACATTCTTGGCTACTATTAGTAGGATTTGCATATACAACTAAAGACAACTAGTATGCCTAAGAAATGCTTACTTCCTCTGGAGCAACAAAAAAGAGGAAGACCGCATCTTAGTTGGTGCGATCAAATGAAGAAGGACTTTAATCAAACTGCCTACTGAAGGTGTAAGGTGACGACTAGACTAGAGGAGAAGGTCCACCCACGACTATAGTGGAATCTAAGTAAGTTTGAAGCAGAGGTTTGTATTTGCGATTTGTTTGTCAGAGCGACTGACATCATCAGTGCAGGATTGCATTTGAAGCACTGAATTTTGAGGAGCAACTCGCAAGACAGACAGAACTCGTCCTTCCGGAGGTACTCATTGTCAAGCGGATTGATTTAGGCACTCATAAGCCCTCCCCACTGTCTGTCTATTCAACAACTCATCACTTACCTTTACTGTCCAGAAAATTGCAAGCATCGCAAGTGTCTCGTCACTTATATACCAAACTTTGTTTCAATTCGTGTCAAGGCATCGGATCGTTACTATTTTTATAGTTTAACATATGACTCACTATACAAAGCACTTCACTCTTCGAATGGAGGCGGACCCGTTCACATGGGTACTGATAGCTTATTGTGTGTTATTTGTCGCCCATTAAAGATTGCTGCAATCATAAAAATATCTACAATCTGCAACAATGTCAAACATATCTATCGCCAAGTACTTTAAATCTTCTCTCGCTTGTCAAGGCATCGGCTGACATCTTCGTTTATAGATTTTTAACAATAAAATCGACAACCAATTACCGCGCAGCAAATTTATAGCCTCAGGCCACTTAAAGTTGCAACTAAACACACCCATTTGGCAAAGAGCATCTAGAACCCTGCAGCAGCAGCAGGAACCCTTTAAGATTATTGTTGATTTTTCAATCAAGCCATCACGCCCTAAATGAAACAAACAAACAAATTCGCGTCCAACCAATAAAACTGTCATAAACTCTGTCCAGCTACCCCAATAAATTTATGCATTTAATCTAAAGTAGTCCGATTGAAGTCCACTTTGCCATCGCGCGCAGTGGAAATTCCAAGGAGCTGCATGGACCTCATAAAAAAAACAAATTTGTATCTTTTTGTGGATACTTTTTTGCGTTCTACTCTTTGGAACCGCGTGTAGAATCTCGCTCCATTAAACAACAATGAAATGCGAGGCAAACAGCTTTGTTGCTTTGCGTCGCAACCAGGCCAACAAGACCAGTAACCTTTTTCTTTTTTCTTCAGTCGTTTTTTTTTTGGAGCAGAAAACTTTGCAGAATGATGTCATCTCTTGGAAACTACATAACGTAGTATCCACGATTCCACAGGGTTATGCAGCACTGAAAACGAAAAGTTATGGGGAAAAGTCATGCGTTGTGTCTGACTTTCTATGGGTGATGTGATTAATGTTGACGTCAACCGAGTGAGAGGCTACGTGATTGGGAGTTTTGGTGACTTACGTGTACAATTCTGGTATCCATCCCTCGTAGAGCGGTAACTTTCGATCGATGGGACCAAAACTTTGGTCATTTTGATTGGATTCGATGGGAAATAGGTCAGGTCCTTCAACTGGTGTCCTACCCAAAGTACTGGCGCTGGCAACTGTTGAACTGAAGTTCTCCCCATGGCCATTGTAACTGACTGCGGTCTTTCCATTTGAACAGCTGAAAGAAAAATTGAGAAATGAGAAAAATTAGGTTAGGTTAGGTTAAGTAAGGTTGGGTGCAAGAAAAGGCTCATTGGAATATGTTGGCTATCAAGAAATGATTAAAAGAGTACACAGGCAAAGGGCAAACAAAGGACAACCTGCGAGTGAGGAATCGCAACCAGAGTTTTCAAGAAGCATGGCAAATGAGCACCTACATGAAGTATAAGTTCAAATATCGCAATCGCAATCGCAGCTACATGTCCCAAATAGAAATACTCGTAAACGTAGCAATCGCAGACATAGCACATCATAATCACATATCACAATCACAGGCTGAGAAAGAGTACACCAACACTAAGTGCAAGATTATCATAGGGTGGAACTTTGAAGCAACATATCAAGTAAGTAGCTACTTTTCAAAGTGCGATTGATCAGCACAACGATTGTTTATCTCGTAATCGCAGTTAGATGTTGCAATTCACAGGCTCGAGCACATCATGTGAATGGATATAAGCGCTCAAGCAAAGAGGTTCAAGACGGTGAAAAAGACCGACCAGCTTACAACTGCTTCCTGTCGGAAACTCATAATTACAGCCACGTTTCAGTCACAGGAATCAACACAAAGTGCGATTTGTGGCAAGAGCTGCACGGGAAATTTTATGATCTTGCCCAACACAAGTCTTAGACACAGCACTAGTCCTATAGATAAGCTGGTTAAAGCTACAGATGCTACCGCGCTAGTATAGAGCCTGATTACCTTGTATTCTGTACTGGCTTCACCCAGAGCCTAAGAAAGGAATAAAGCCTAGAATGGAACCTTTCCTGCCATGGAAAGCTCCAGCTGCGGCGCTAGTTTAAGCTAGAATTTTCAGGACTGCCTTCGGAAAGAGGCTGAACCAAGTAGTTAGATCGAATCTTCCTGTGCTTTGAGGTGACGGCCCCAGCTGCAGTTCCCGTTTGAGGGTAGCTTTGGCCAAAGTTTAAGCCAAGTTTCGACTGTAGTGAAAGTACTCAATAGGCAAAGATATCGCTGTCTATGGAGAAAAGACGAGTACGCAAAATGCAAGCACGTTTCCGTCTACCAGGCGGGGACTTTTAAAATCCTAGATTCTACCTTATCAGAAGCTGATATAAAGCTTATAGAATTTCCATATAAAGCGGTAGTCAGACTGCTGTCAAGCCTTCACTCATTGCTTCAACTACTTCCCAACTAGGTGGTGAATACAAGAGTTTTCTGCAAGCCATGATTCAGCAGAGAATCTCTCACCAAGTCTACGTTGGAATATCGCGCATACTCGGTCAGGGCCTCCAGTGCAAATTACCTTTCTTATAAACAGAATGATGTGAGACATAGTTTCCCTGGATGATCGAAATGTTCAACATACTCAGTGCCTCTCAAAATAAAGGGCTGTAGACAACTTGTAGTCCCTTTGGGCCATTTTTTTGGAAAGAGGGCCGGTACGACAACGGAGCACTTCCTTTGTGACTGCTCTGGTCTTGCTCGTATGTATAAGGGTACAGACTTTAGGTTGTGATATCGTGAATACGGTTCCCTAAGCTCCTTATCATTAAAGGGAGTGTGAGTGAAGGGGTGAGTGCTTCAATGAAGAGTTTCTTATCGGCGTCTACTGAGCGGGAGAAAGTTGAACAAGAGTGCTGACGCAAACAAGTAGAAATGTACGTTAATAGTCACTGCGAGTGGGAAATCACAGTAGCAGTCTGTGGGCAACATAGCAAATGAGCAACTATTTTTCAAAATGCGAATATGGACAAGGATTCCGCATATCGCATTCGCAAAAGCAGGTTCATGTTGCAGGGACCAAATACACATATGTGACAATCGCATATCCATATCTCACTCGCTGAAAAGAGTGTATTAACATAAACTGCGATTAGAGGTGGATAGAACGTTGATTCTGACAGAACATGATGACCAACAGTGAATGCGACTGAAGAGTAGTTGCGATTACGATTGAGGGTTGGATTTGTGTTATTATTGGAATTTTGTTTCCTTTTTTTTGATTCCGAAGTCGCAATCGCAGTGAATGCTATTTACTTCAACTCTGATTGTATCCTCAACTTCTTAAGCATTTATAGTCACTTTCAATACTCTTCCTCATAATTTCGACATTCAAAACTCCATTGTGATTCATAGAAATAATTTGACAGACCTATCCTACTATGCCCCACTAAACCTACCCCATTAGCAAACACGATAACCCTCTTAATTTACGACTCACTTAGCACACCTTCTACCTCATTCCAATGGGCCATTAGCGAAATTATTAATTAACCGCCAGCAAAAGCAATTCAAAATTGATTTCCGTAACACTTCTCGTACCTTAGCAAGAAAAAGAAGAACAAGAAAGCCCCCAAGTGCCCAGCGTTTAAGGGCCAAGCCTCTGTCTAGCTTCGCACAAACAGATTAGATAATCTATCGCAAATTTACATGACCCATACTCTAAGCGCAAACTCGTAAATCGTCACAAATAAAGGATTGTAATCAGTTTCGCCCTCTAACAAGGCGTGGTTGCTGGTCGTCCTTGTGGGTGGATAATTTTTCAAAAAAACAGAAAAACTCTCAAAAGGTTGACCTACATTCGAATGGCAGGCGACCTACTTCGGTCTTTTTTGGCAGAAAAAATAATTAATGTCCTTTGGATGTTCCTTCTCAAGGGGTTAAGGATTGGTGTGAGGTGTGTATTGCGTGCTAAGGGGTAGTATTTGCTTTTTGCATTAATAATCCTGATTTGACTCATGGCAGAGATCCAGTGAAGGAAATTGAGGAGAACATTTGGCAAATGGAAAACTTTCAAGAAAATTAAACTCGACCTAGGTTACGAGGAGATGTCTTTTTTCCAAATGGGAGTAGAAATTATAAGGAAGTTCTTTTGAAAGTGGAAGTGTTCCTTCTATGACGTTAGAGGTCATTGGTAGTCAACAAAATCCTGGACGAAGTGGTTCACATAAGCAACCACCTACGTTTAGGACTGGCTGAGAGGTCTGAGCTTGAGCTTAATGGCAACAGAGATGTACAGATGGACAATATGACAAAAGATGAAAGCCATGGAAGATTTAGAAGCTTTAAGCCAAAGAAGAACTCTCTAGTACCTTAAACTATGAATTTGACCGCTATAACGACACAACTAGACTATGCAGTGCATTTCATCAGATGATGGAGTCTGTGCTATCACTGGACTACTTCCAAATGACATGCGCGCTAAGGAATCGCAGGAAAACATATGAAACTATATCTAATCCACAGATTATAGACTCAAACACGACAATTCTGCATCGAACTATCGCCGTGTTCAAGGGTCCAGCATTGGTATACTTCGACTACCTTGTATTTTGAACTGGCTTCGAATCTTTTCATGTTTTGGGATCAAGTACCCAGCTGCGGCTGGAAGTATGAGCTCTACTTTCCTAGCTTTCCTGGCCAGAGTTTAAGCAAATATTAAACTGTAGTAGAAGTACTCAATAGACAATGATGTCTTTGTATTCCAAATGCAGATCTTGGCCACAAGGATCTAGATCTTTCAGCAGCTAGACACCTTACCTTTAAAAAAGATATCATAGCGCGAAGCTAACTAATGTCACGTCTGACTCAAAAGGGAATCTTCGAAGGCTTTTGACAACTAAAGTGGAGTACATCAGAGGTGTATATTGTCGCCATTGCTGTTTCTGGTAGTCATTAGTGGTGTGCAATGACAAAAGATAATCAGGACGATTGACACTTTGTTTGCTTACTTTCAGATTGCATAATGGACCTTCATTTGACGATCCACAATTCTAGAAGCTGAGGCAAACAAATTGAGACTTAAGGCCGGGGCTAGAAAGAGTTAAAAGAAAGGAAGTGCTCAATCCGGAGAAGAGGACAGGGCGGCTGAGAAAGAACACGGTATCTTGCTTATACTTGGAATGTACGCGTGTCGCACATTATCACAGGGTTAGGT
Organism: Chalcosyrphus nemorum; assembly: GCA_949716465.1. Taxonomy (NCBI): domain Eukaryota; kingdom Metazoa; phylum Arthropoda; class Insecta; order Diptera; family Syrphidae; genus Chalcosyrphus; species Chalcosyrphus nemorum. The sequence goes on from OX454333.1 coordinate 27,733,733, forward strand.
AAGCTATTGGCCAATAGACGAGCGTTGGGAGTAGAAAAGCTTAATAAAGGGATAGCCGACTCGTCCACTGTCTGAGCCAGATTGAAGCACAATGGAGAATTGCAGAGTTGCAGCTGCAACCAATTATCTATAAAAAGAACGCCTCAGCCAGAGATGGATTCAATCACCGACAGAATAACTTTGTGAACTATAAACTCCATGACCTTGTCCTTCTCTTTACTTCCGCCTTTTCTGTCACGTTTATGTATGAATACTCTCCAATTATGAGTACAATCGCAAAGACTACGTGTCCCTCTCCTAGCTAGATCACCTAGCACCTCAATCAACCTTCCCTCCATTTATACATTATTTCTATGATTCACAAACCCGCTCCTCAAATAAGCCATTAAGCTAGTAAATTGGTACATTTGTTAAGTTTTAAATACTTACCCCTTTGACTCATATGCACTAGCCGTGATGAAGTATGTAATTAAGCACGCCACTAAAATCGCCAACAACACAGCCAGCGCTGACAAGATGGCAAATGATCTTGTCATTCTTTCCGGTTTCCCATTTAGAACGTATTTTTGTCCATTTTTGGTTTTCAGCTGACCACCTGTAAGAATTAATAAACAAAAAATACATTAAACTTTTGTTCACCTTAAGAATAAAAATATGTAAACACGATCATTGCTGTAGATCACTCAAGATCACGCAACAAATTAGTTCTGTACAAAGTTAAGGCTTTGATCTCTAAGTTTATCCTCCCAAAATGAGCGATATTTTTACTGATCTGAATTATCTGCGCAAGACGACGCTAGTAGCACATAAGACTGATCTCTCTTTTTTTTGAAATGCTAGTGGCAATTAGAACCTAAAACTGCCTCCTAGATGGCGCTATACCAAATCTCCTACATCATCAACGCATAGCAAATGTATTGAAGTTGAACCTGCCTTACCATTCAACGTAGATCGCAGCTTCTAGATGCCAGATCACGACAAAAAATACACCAAATTTTAAGTTAATCTCTGAGCAATAGAACTGCGGAAACTTCGTTCGATGTTGTCAAGTAGTTTTTGCGTGATGTGCGAACAAAGAAACGTATTTTTTCTGTAACCACTCGCGTGAGTTTTTCTTCAACATTTCCAAAAACAGTTCAGTTACAGTTTGATTTTAAGCATTAAAGATACAAATCACATGTAAAAGAGTTCAAAAACTTTTACTTAACCTTTCCCATCCGTTGCGTGAAGTATTTTTCGTCAACGTAATTCCAATTGATCTTCCGACCCCAGATCTCTTAAAAATTGCATAAAAGATACAACACCGCCGCCGCTGTCCCTACACAAAATGTGAGAACAAATTAAGAAAAATTCCTTTTCCCCCTAAAATGCATGTCTCTTGGGCAAAATTAAGTACAGATACAGACAAAAATTGTTTCAACAAATTATTGCCGCCAACATATGTGGCACAGGAGAGTACATTTTGCAGATGACAAATGTCGGTGTTTCTGCTTTTGCAAATGCCCCCCCAAAGTGTGGTGTTTGTGCCTTCTTTTGCTTTTGATTGTATCTAGATGCATTTTAAGAATTCTGTGGAATTGATTAGCTTATATTTTTGTTGCTGCCTTGGCGTGTAATATGCAATAATTCATTATTCATTTCACCAGATAAGGCAATGAGATGAGTTTCATTTGAGATACGTGCTCAGAATGCGAATAAGGCGCGGAACAGCAATCTTTATCTTTGACTCAGGTGCTATAATTTCAACTGGTTTCCGTTTGTTAAGTGACTTATTTGCATATCAAATGCATAGATACAAGTACTGTTGCTTATAAGACGTAAAAATATGAATCACATCGCTGGAATAAGGAGGGGCAAATAAAACTTTGATTACTCAGAACTACTTTGGCTAATTAGACTCTAATTTGGTCAACGGTTTTATGAAGAAGTAGTTTTATGATGTCCAAAAGGAAAAAGTCATTTGGTTTCCAATTGGTTCTGTTAGATTGGAGCGGTTGGCTGCGTTTGAATACATCAGTACCTGGTCCATTGTGATACCACCAGATCTTAGCCTTTACTAAGACCAACATTAATTATATATGGGAGACGACAGACAGAAAACTGAGACTTTCGAAAACTACCATGAACACAGCTATACTATATACAAACGAATAGAGAAGAGGCACAAGGAAGATGGCCTTAACTGACAGTCAATGACAGGCGAACCATCCGAAGCTTCTCGCAAAGCGAAGCAGATATCTGCTTGGTGACAACACAAAAGTAAGACCCTGGCTGGAGGTTTTTCTTTGAAGTCAAGGCTGGACAGTAAGAGAGAAGATCAGAGATAGTTTCCTTTTCCTCCTCGTCCTTGTAACTTCCGCAAAAATCATTTCAAGCTAGGGCCAGACATTTGGCGTGTAGACCAATCAGGCAGTGTCTCGTAGGGACACCGATAATGTTACTGAAATCCGGATAGCTTAAGACCAAGAGTTCCTGTTCTTTAGAGCGTTTGTGGTTGAGATTTTGGCATAGTTTTCTGGAGATTTTAAAGAAATTACTGTTCTCCAAGAGATCCTTTGCCTTGAGCTTGATTTTCGTCCATCCACTATGAGAACAAGTTTGTAAAAATATCTCGTCACAGAACCAAAAGAAGTCTTCTTAGTGCAGATATTACATCCTCGAGACCATGACTTAGCCCAAGATTTCTTTGATGAGGCTCTTGAGTGGCTTGAAGTCGGTCCTTATTTCTACCAAAAAACTTGTGTTTGTTGATGAGGACTGACGATTGACTCAATGAGTTTGTATACAAACCAAATGACTAACTAAGGACTTTAATCAACAACGACATCAATCGCGAAGTTGGCAAGTGAATTAGCTACAGATAGATGCCTTACCATTTAAAGCCATTCGACTCCTTGTGGGGTTACCTATGCAAAGTCGTTGATGTACTCTCACAAATGGTAAAGTATTCAGATCATGGAAGCTAACATTCAACGCGTTAGTGATAAGATGGTGCCTCAAGGGCTTGAAAGAATAGCCCGGATCGGAGACTATTCTTTAAAAAGACTTTAGATTCACACTGAATTCCTTTAAAAAAAAAAAATCCATAGACAAAGCCAGGATCGCATTATAGACCAGTCTTATTGGCAGAAACTGGGGTCTAAACCCTAAAATGATGATGATGATGATGATGATGATGGCTTTACACGGTGATAGCAAGACCAAGTGTCACGTACGGATCACCAGTATAGTGGCAAAAGACGAAGCAAAGGACTACACAGGATAGGCTCAATAAACTGCAAAGAATAGCTTGTGTAAAACTACGTCTACTGCAGCGATGGAGGTTATTCTCGATCTACCACCACTTCATCTCCACATAAAGAGAGAAGGAGAAGGTTAACGCCTTTATGTTCATTCCACCTACTAATGGAACTTTATTTTCTTGGAGAAGGTTCCTCTCTCTGGTGTCTTGTAGTGCCATCGATGATTCCCTTCATTTACCTTATCGGCGAGGGTAAGAGACTTGACATAGGAGAAGTTTATGCTACTCGTGGTGGAGGAGTTTTGGCCTGGTATCCAGCAGAAGGCGAAGCTATGAAGTCCAACTAATGAACTTTCATTGCTCTGGATCTCATAGTATTCCATGCGAGGGATTTGATAGCTGTGCCTGGCTGACGATGAATATTACAGAAGCCGATGGTGCTGCCAGTCATTCAACAGCTGGTCCAACTTTGGCTTGAAAAACGATGCCATAAGTTGTGAGGGTAAGGGAGAAGTGCATATCTAAGTCTTTCGTGTACCGACTTCATCCTTAGACCTAAACCCATTCGCGAATATTAACAGAAATTTGTTCTATAGGACATTAAGTGCCGACCACTCTTTTTCCTCCGATAGTGAGTGCTTATAGCCTATAGCCGTTGTTGCTGTATTCAGTGGCTAGATGGTCAGTGATCTTAAGAAGATATCGCCTCAGCAAAAATATTGAAGAGTGGATTGCTCCTTCCACTGCCTGGAGCTTCTGAGTCTTCTAATCTGGAAGTTACCTACTATCATCTTGCACAATCAGCTATAAAACGTCTTTTACGACTTTTCGGTAGAAAAACCTTTATCCCCCAGACCGACACAATGTCAATCACCCACGACGAGTACAACATCCACTGGTCAACACTCTCCGCCCATAAAATCTTTCGTAATTGCAAATTTTTAATGCGTTTCAGCTCGTAAACATTGAAACTCAAAACGTGTACAAATTCTAAACAAATCGCCGCGATATGCTGTCAACTTAATTGACTTTTGCGGGCTCTTTTGTGTCAACACCTCAGAATTCGCAACCACATAATGGTCCTAGATACCTCACGCCTGATACATCGCAATGACATGGTTCTTCCTGAGCGATAAACTGAAAAAAAAATTAGCAAACCCACCACAGGCCTCATAAAAATTGCGCTTATCTTGCGTCTTTCCAACGCGTATCCAAAACCTGCGATACATATCTTTGATGTGTAGTTCTCTTTATGCATTTTAATCACGTGCACCATGTCCAACACGAGATGTGCATCGTCGTTGGAGGTTTTACCCGAAGGGAAAATTATGAACCAAAAAAGTATCTAAAAGATGTATTCTCTCATAAAGTGTAAATGTTTATCGTTGGGTCACACTTTCCTCATTATAACCCCGCTGCCGTGCGGGTACTGTGTATCTTCCAGTGATCTATGAACTTTTAACACCGTGTAGGCGTACTAAATTCAAAACTCCTCCTCCGATGACAACAATTAACCATCAACCAAACTCTTTTGTTCGTTGAATTTCAATTGGAAAACTCAAAGAACATTCCATTTCTTTGTGGCGCGGGTTAACGGCCCCAGGTGGCTTACTTATCGAGATACTTGTTTACTAGTAGAACAAAAAATAGAACAAAATAACAAACAGATACTCTCTAACGTATCCCGTGGATGGAATAACGAAAAAAAAATTAACATTTATCGAGTGCAAAATAAAATAAGATAAATTCATGCAAGAGAACAACAAACGTTAGGCAAATTTACTACTACACCATACCATAGTTGAGGTTACAACAACAACACATTACAACAACAAGATTTTATAGTTTTTGTTTAAAGATGGATATAATGAAGGACACACATACCCGGAGAATCCTTGGAAAATAATTCAACGTTAAACCATTCGTCGAGTTTTTTCAATGAGAATATACCCTTCGATGAGGTCGATGATGATAATGGGGGCTTGTCGCTGTTACTATTGCTAGTGATGGCTGAAATGAATGGAAAAGTGATAGATACTTTGTGGTGATAAAGGTTGTTTAATGGATGGGGGAAAACTGGGTGTACAACATGCATTTTGTATCCTTAACGGTGTATGTGAGGAGAATTTTTATTACAAGTGCGGGTGCTAGTGCAGCTGAAAGTTACAAAAAGTAAAAAATACTACAAATAGTTGCTAAGATAGTAATCAGAGCTAGTTGTGCTTAAAAAGGAACAAAACTAAGATTCATTCATAAGGAACAGAAAGAAATGAAAGAGTAAAGGAATCCACCCTCTGGCAGTCTATGTCCATTGCCAGAGCTATACTTTTATATGGGGAAGGTTAAAAGAGTGAAGAAGTGCTCTTAGAACACTCCCATCCATTCTTCAAATACTTCCTCTAGATTTCGTCAAATGGCAGCTTCCGTCTGACTGCTTCTCCGACTTTGGCTTCTCCTGCATTGTAAATGAGTTGAACTTCCTACTAAATCTACAGGTTATACCCCACTCAAGCTCACATTTGACTGAAACTTTCCCACATCAATCCCAGCTCCGTACCATGAGCAGGTAAATGTCAGCGTGATCCATATCGATCGTTATGACGTTCATTCCTCTGAGTTATCGTAACCATGTCCTTCTCTCTTCCCGAACATTGCAAGCGTATTTCAGGCGAAAACACTGGCAAACAAAGAAGCCTTTTTATTGCTGAAGGGTTATTAGCATCTCCAGTGACAGTCAAGCTGCCATCAGATCTTTGGAATGGTCCACAACCACATCATCGTACTAGTGTGCCGTATCAATGCAACATCCACCTCTGCAGGGCGCCAGGCCACAGGCACATTCCAGGAACGGATGAGATTGCCAAGCTATACACAACCCTCTCAAAACCTCAAAAAGCATGGTAAATTAGGGTTAGTATGCTACTAGCTACATGTAAACTTATGCTCAAACTCGATGCAATTAGGAGACCAAACAATCTCTGGGAAAACAGAGAGATCTCCAGAGATTTTTGGCCTAATCTACGCAGGTCTTTAATGACCTGGGTGATCAGACGGACATCTGCTTCGATCATAAGTTGTCAGTTCAGCTCCTACACTCCGACAGAGACACTGCAACTTCTGAGAGCCCTTTAAGTGAGTATGTAGTTTACTAAGTCGATTATGTCTATTCGCCTTCAGTATTCTCAGCTTTCATTGTGTGGTAGTGAAGGTTCCAAGTGACTGTTTGTACATGCAGTTTCCTTAATAGCTCCAGCTGAATGAATTAAACATTACTTACTTGTGGGTCCGCGCCATAGTGTGCGATTTCTGGAATGGTTTTGTGCCTATAAGATATCTTTGTCTTGCCATTGTTACAACTACTGCCTCTATTGCCATTTTGGTGATTCGTTTCTTTTTAAAACCGAACTGCAAAGAGCTTCTAAAATTCAGTAGCACTACATCGAGACTAGTCACCAAGCTTTCGCCTCTTTGATTTGTCCTAGAAATATTCTCTTCTAATGAGCAGCTATGCATTATTATCTGCTTTCTACACTGGCTAAGTCTACGGTAAATGCAATACATCTAAAGGATATGAAAGCAATCACTACCGTAGAAATAAAATCGAAGCTTGTGATGTGCTGTCGCGAAGACCTCAAGGCTCATGGTACGCAGCACAAGGTTCAACTCTGCTTCGCTCTCGGATATGAAAGAAAACCGGGAAATGAGAGGGCTGACAGGCTGGCAAGACGTAGCCCAGGATCGACCGCAGAACCAACATTTCCATTCTTATTTGTTCGATTAGAGCTGGCTACAAAAGCATGAAGGCACTCAATGGATCAGCAATCGTGATCCAGGATGACCACTACGTCGAGAGTCGATAGTTACAAGGCACTCTGGAGCAAAACGAGCCCTCAGACGGATGACAAACTCGACAAGAGATTGAAACTCATAGTGTGGACTGTAATAGATTTTCTTTTCAATACTGATTTGAGACTATCTTCGAAAGCCCTTCAATAGCTGGAATACAAAACTTGATGAGACCGATAAGTCGATATGAATTCTTGAGGAATTTCTCTTTAGCTTGAAGAATGCGGTAAGCTATATGACTCTTTTCAGCCTTCAGACGGGACGTCGTCGGTCTTCGGTTGCCTAATTATTTTCCAGTTTCCAAATGGCTTACTTCACTTCATGTAATCAAGTCAAGAGAATTTTCCGCCTTGTTTTAGAATGTCCATGCCTCACTGGAGAATTAATCGTGAGAGAGTTGATAGAACTAGGATATTATCATGATGCTGATGCCATTCTCATCCTTTATGAATCCAACTTGGCCTTGTGTTTTTAGAGCTGCCTTCTTTTTCGTTTGCCTATCTTGTAGACAGCGACTTGGCCTTCTTTGTGTCTTTAGTCTAGATACTTCTGCCTTGGCTATCTTCCACTCCAATCTCTGTAAAGCTTCTCCTTGTTTGTCAGTCTTTCTTTGACTTTTTCGCTCTCGAGTCCAAATGAGTTTCTTCTCTAACTCTTCACACGCGAGAAAGTTTAACAGACTAATGAAGATCCAATCCTCCTTAATCATGTTCGATAAAAATAACATGTCGCCTCTGTGTGGCGTTTCTCTTGCGCCTTTGTTCGTTAAACTGAGAAAATAAGACCCTTTCTTGAGTTATTTAGACGTTTGTTTTTTTTTTTAAAGTAGAAATTTCTATCTCAATGCTTTTGTTGTGCAACAGATAAACAACCAGTAAACAGTCTGTTGGCCAGATGTTTTTCTCGTCATCTGGGTGCACAATATGCACCAATAAGCCCACAAATTGATCAACAATACAACACAATGCAATCCAATCGACCATAGATACAATAAACATGCAGCCACTATCTATTAGGACAATCTGCTGATGGATATTACCTCATAAAGTCGCCACGAACAAAAATAAACACCTGCTAACTATTTGACTAAGTACATGACGTAATCAAATTGGAATAAATCTCAATGCCATTCGCTCTGCGACAAGAGACAAAAGACAACCGACAGACAGAAGACAACCTCATTGCATGTGCAAATTAAGTGTCACTTTCAATCCGAACACAGTGTCTAATGTATCTAATCGATTGGTTGCGCAGCACAGTGTATTGACCCGATGCAACTTTTAACATTTTCCGGATTCTAAAAATATACACTCGCATCTCACAGATACGAGCAACCTCTTTCGCCCACAAATAATGTATCGCTGCGGTAGTCGATTTCACCTACTTTTTTAGTGTATTCCGTTTGTTTGCTTGTACGAGTATAATTGCTGCTCCAATTATCATTATTGATGAGCTCTTACAGTAGATACAGATACAGTGCATTCGAAATTATGATTGTTTCCGTTCGAAGGACCAATTAGCGCGTCAATTAAACTGCACCGTGAGTCAGTTGCTGCGCTTTTTCACACCTTTTTTCATTCCTTTAATGAGCTTTGCGATAACAATCTATTTAATTACAAAATTCCTGGTTATTTTTTGTAGATAGAAGAAAAAACACATAGATACAACGGGGGAGGGAACGGATCAAGCAACATGCGTTGCTCACGTAATAAACAATTGAGTGGAGAGAATGTTTTTTTTTTTCATTTACATTTTATTCGAATGTAAACAATTTTATCTAGAGAATCGAGGGAAATGAACTTCACGGTTTGTGCCTTTGTGGATTTTCTGTGGAATGTTACACCCACCGCGGCGGCCGGCGGCAGTGGGGGAGTTAGACCTAGAGATAGGTGTTTAGTTTTGTTTTTTTGTATCTTTTGCCGAATTATTTTTATCGTCGAGGTAGAGGGTGATTTATTGTAGAACCAACAAAATATAGAAATACTCTAGTTCTGTTGGTTAATAATTGATTTAATTTATTGCTAAAGAATGGTGGAAATTTTGGTCAAGGTTATCAGCGGCGGAGTGGGGAGTGTAAATACCCGGAACGTGTTGGATAGTACTCGTGTGTGTTATTATTTTTGTGAAACGATTATAGTTAACAAATAGATCGAAACGAGTATTTGATCTATCGCTATGAGGACCGAATTCAGCTAATATAAGGGAGACCTCGGCATAGAAGTCCAAATCATTTGAGCGACAGTAAAGCGTCTGATGGAGACAAAACGTGGTTCAAATTTCATGACGATCCGTTGAAGTTTCTACAGAACATATATGCTTGAGTTTTATACAAATAAATGGCGCTACTCATTACGTTTGAAAAAGCTTTTGCTCTATGGATTTATAACTTCAATAGAGACCCCGGGTGCTGTATAGTGCCCACTGCATGGCAAACACATCCATTTATTCACGTCAAGCTGTACACTAGGATAAACGGATGAGCTTCAGAACACATGTTCGAAGAACCACAGCTTTAGGCCTAGAATCGAAGCCGGACGACCATAGACAACGCCATGAGTTCGCTAAATAGACGCTGGAAATGTTGCCCGGAGATCCGGATCCAGGCTTCTCGGACGAGGCCCATTTTTAACTCAGCAACTTTGTCTTCAAGTTTTCGACAAAGCATTCGCAAAGATTGACTGTTTGGTGCGGTATATGGCATGGCGGCATCATCGGACTTATTCGACCTTTTGAAATGAGGCAGGATATACAGTGACTGTCAATGATATCAGGTATAGAGCGATGTATCCTACTTCTTGCAGCTACATTTCCTACAAGCAACGACACACTCTAAGTTGTAAAGGAGATATTTTGGCAACTGGGTTACACACGACGAGAGTTCAATAAATTGGTCACCGCGATCATACCATTTGACAGCAGTCGATAATTTTCTCAAGTCCTTAGTCTACGCTAGCCAAACCAAGCACTTTGAACGAATTCGAGGCTAACATTCGAAATCCTATTGCTGGAACAGCGCCGAACATATTGAACCAAGTCATTAGAAAATTAAACCGACTTTTCGGAGCACTATCAGCCAAGCCCAGGCGGCCATTTGAATAATATGCTATGTTAAAAATAATGTCATGACTATAACTTCAACCCAAAATCAGAATCAATTGTATGCCTTCCACCGTTATTATTTTATTTAAATTTGTTTTCCTATCGTTGTTATCTGGTCATCCTATACAATCCTTAGGCCGAGGGGCCGGAGCAGCAGCTGCTGCTACACAAAAGGCTTCTCCTTTATAATTTCTGGGTAAACTTGGAACTAATCTGTAATCCGAATACGTGAGTAATGAGTACACTTCCCGCCTCTCAAAAACCTTTTAAAGGAGCTGACTACCCTTGGTACTGGGCACAGAGGTCTTGAGTAGATAGGCTTTTCCTTCATTGTTTGGCTTGCATTTTTCTAAACTGGCGATGACTATCCAATGACTTTGTCCGCGCAATTTATATCCGATGTTTAGGTAGTTTAAATATAATTGTGTTGCCTTAATAAACATGTACAGCTTACTACTAGAAACCAGGCAAAAACCAGATTAGGAGCTTTTATCTGATTACTTCCAGTTGTTTATTGCAGAAATGACATCTCGTCCCTGAATCGAGTCATTAAATTCTGTGTGCATTCCCCGCTTGATACTAAAAATGTTGATTTCATAACCAAAGTGACAGCATTCTTAATAACCGCTTCCCTCACTCAAATAACTCATGATAAAACTTTAACCCAGAAGATGCAAAGTACAAAAATAACTGTTTATTGTTTGCACTACAATGACAGTGTTAATTTGATAAAATTCATGCAAATTTTGTTTGTTTGTGAAAAAAACAAAAAAACCATTCAACAAGTTTGCCATATCGCATTTCGAGTTGAGAACCCACGTCAAACCGGTTGATCCATAGATACATAGGTTTTGTTATTTTGTTTTGTCTTTTGCTGATCGCAAAACGTGACAAGACACCAACCAAACTGAGACTTGACCGTCATCATCATCATCATCATGAGCCAAGTCGAACCGCAGCACACCTTTATCTCTTTTACTCTCGTCTCGACTTCAAGCTCAGTCAGTCACACACAATCGAATATGGAAATCCGAACGTTTTTTGCTCAAGTAATAGATACATTTTCCGTCTGTTGAACTTGAACCGATGACGAATTGGCTTCGTAGCCATGAGTAAGTTGTTCGTTTGGTTGAATCATAATTTGAGAGTTTTTTTTTCCTTTTTGGTTGATCGTTACGTTAAAAGATACAAAATTTTTTAACGTAACGATCAAGGTCAAGAGGTAATCTTGTTTGGGAGGGTATTTATGTTTTTTTTTTTTACCAAAATACTCGTACTATTGACCTCAATGAAAGTGAAACTCAATATATCACCCTCCGGGGGTGAGTATACTGATCCATAGATGGAGCTGGAGAAGGAGTGGAATGGCTTACGTTAGTAATTGCAAATTGAATGGAATTAAGCGTTAAGCTGTGATTGTTTGGTTAAGTAATTTGTTAAGAAAATTGTCTCTTTTTGATTGTTTGTTTGAGTATGGAATTACTAAGTACTAGGCAGTGAGTTGGGTAATTGAAGACCACCCACACTGTTGGCGGTGGTTAATCATAATCTGGTCAAGGGAATGTAAATGGCTTTGTTAGCATAATCGATTGGTCGTTATGACTTTATTGTTCGTTGAATTAACGAAACTGTGGAGCTTAAAAGAGGTCAATTTTTTGGAAAGAAAGTTAAGAGGTCGGAGGGGAATACTAGCCTAACCATTTTCGACTCTTAAAGGAGAAAAACAAGTACAGACTCTTAAAGAGAAAAACAAGTATTAGTCTTCCTATCAAATCTAGTGCAAGGAGTACTTCTTTGTCCACTACATCAGCCCCAAACAGACCGAATGACAGGTGATGTGAGGAGTAAGACTAAAGTTGAACTAGCTGGAGAAATATCGAGGATTGTTTATCGATTGCAAGGGCTTACTTTCCAACGGAAGCATCTGAAGAAGGAGCAACGAACGAAAGCAGCTCGAAATGCACTTCTCTAGCAGCAAGGAAGCTCCAAGTGCAGCAGGCTATATAGCAAATACAACGGTAGCATCCACTCGGTACAGGAGGTAATTACTTGGGAAATTCAATCATCTAGGACTAGAACCACATTGGTCTAGCTAAGACCAGTCAGCGTACCCAATTCTTTAAACCGTCTACACCCTTGCGCAAGTCCTATTTGAAACCTACATACTCTCCAGAGCAGACTGGAAGATTGATATAAGGTCTCAAGAGCTATCTACCTATTTCTAGACAGACGAATTTAGAATTGAATTACAAATGTGCTAAAGTGTCTCCTTGTAAGACAAGGATCAGTAGGAATACAATAAAGTGGGATATTTTTAACCACCATACTTCGGATAGTAACCTAAAGAAAGAAGAAGAAGAAGTTTCCAAGGGGAGATTATAGTGAGTAAGGATACCTTTTGGTAGCTGATTTGCATGGTGACATCCTCTGCGTGGCATATCAAGCTGCTATTCAGTCTCTGACGCAATCAATGGCCAAAAACTGAACTGAAATAGAGCTCATTTCTTAACAAGATGACAGAACCAAGCTAAATTCAATTTATTTGAATGCCAGGCTATAGGTTAGAATGGCTCTTTCTATCGTTGAGTATAGTTTCGATCCCTACGCTTAGTTATGACAGGCTTCCTTTGATGCAACATAAGTCAGGGAAAAAGGAATTCTCAGAATGCCGCTCGATACTAGTAAACTCTTATTTAAATTGAATGCAACAAGCATTGCTGTGATTGCACTAAGTACATGGCTCAGTGCTAGACAGATTTAGCTTAAGCTGGATCCCAAACGATCCAACATCTATTTTGATAGAAAAGATCACTAAGAAGCGAAGTAATAGGCGTCTTTATAGGGCGCTCCATTATTGGTAGCCATACCATCAGAATAGGCTTTGCAAATAACTTCTGCAGAAACTGTTTACATACCTAGTTCTTTCCCTTCGAAGAGGAATACAATATACCAAGGAACTAACATCACCAAGCTGGATCAGACGCAGAAGGAGCTCGTACACTTACACAGACCTTTGGGTAAACAAATGCTTACAAGTTGGCCAAGCAGCCAGGAGGAATTGAGCCTTTATTATTGACAAAGCATTCTGCAGCTAAGTTCTGGAGGGTACACACCGGATAGTAGTTGATTGACGTTAACGTAGGACCCTTGTGACACAACAGTGATATATGTATTGCCCAAAAGAATCCATTAAACCAAATGGCTGGTACTGAAATCTTTTGGTTTGAATCTTTCTAGTTAGTTGGCCAACATGTAAAGCATTCATGCATTTAAGTCGACTATATATATGGCTCTTTTGAGCCTTCTTTACCTTTCGGTCATAAGATCCCTTTGTGAACCTGCCCTCTGAGTGAACCTGCTTCTGCCGGTGCATATTCTCCGGTGGAAATATGTAGCTCCTTAGCAGGTAACTTATGACCAGGACCATGTGTAGTCTGGTGCTGTTGGCGTTAGAAAGTATCAACAAAGTTCTAGAACTACTCGTAAGCATCTCTGAAAAGCCTATTGACAGTATTCTGAGCAAACAGTGGAAGCGTACGAAGCTCGCACAAAGCAGCAAAGTCATATGCCTTCAGCTAGACATCCTTGCAAAGGCCAGCATTTTCTTGATTAGATCAGTCCCCAGGCTTGTCAGAATGGTAGCGAGTCTTGCTGAGTTTGAAAGTTATGATGGCGATAGTATTCGCCGCTAGATCATCGTTCTTACTGAAAATGGCCTGGAAGTTTCGCTGGACTAACACACTGGTCCAACCTTCTCGATATCCATTCGCTTTAATGTCCTAAACACTGTAGTCGCTCTATCCGAACTCTGTTGGGTCGGTCAATGTCACTGAAGAGCCCAAATAGCTGGTGATTGCGCCCAAACATACAACATTGTGCTGAAACTCGATATTTAATCCCGGATCAAGCTGTGGTGAGGGTCTAAAGGGAGTAAAGGACTAATGCTAGCTCAGTGAAGGTTTCTACAATTGTCTGCTTCAGTTCATTGTACTCGTACCCTGAAGCTATCGATATTCGGTCCCTGATTAGTAGAATTTCTAATCGACAGTGTATCGGCTGAATTTGGCAAAAACATTTTAGTCTCTCTCGTCATTGTTCACTATTCCTTCGCGGTGCTGTACATCAGCCACAAAATGCCATTCACCGTCGACAATTATTGTTAGAACTTCTACCATCAGTGCTTGAGGCTGACTTTTTTGGTTAAGTATCTACAGACTTTTGTCTCTCCAGGTACCATCCCCGAGAAGCCATAAATGATTAACAAAAGAATTAAAAAAACCAATAAACTAAACAAAGACAAAGTGGGTTTAGGTGTTAATGTGTTAACGCCTTCTGGCGTCCTCACTCACAGCCAATTTTATTCAATTAGAGCATCAGCTAGACTAAGGCATCTTTCTAATTAGACGTTCCATTGAAAGTAAGTACAAGCCGGCGTCATTCCATTCACACTCACTCAATTTGAGTGCCATTCAGGCCGGCTTCTGTGCAGCCAAGAAGGAAGGAACACCTCTCTCGCTATCACAATGTCCACTTGTCCAAATTGTCCTATTGTCTCTTGAACGAGTGCTACTTCATTCAAAATTTTTCTATATTGTTTCTTAAAAGTTTTTTTTGCGAAAAAAAGAAAAAAAAAAAAGAACCACTCACTCTTAAGAGACATTGATTTCACTTTTTTAATGGACAGCATATCGTTAAATCCAAGTCATAAAAGTGTTTATATCTTTTTTTGCACTATTTTTTTGCCTTTCACATTTTATAGACAAATTTAAGCACTCGAAGTGGGTGAGCTACCTAATAAACTGTTGACTATTTAGATTGAAGAAACTTCCTTCTAACATATGCCACATGACACCATTTGCAAAAATAAAAACAACTTGCCATTAGGCATCGGTCTTCTTTATTTGGTTGAGGCTATAAACTTGCGGGTTAGTGTGTTAATTAAGTGCTTTTTTTATTTTTTTAAGAAAAGATGACGAAAAGATGAGGATCTAGTTTAGGAGAACGCAGGGCGAGCGTTTGTTGGAGTTGAATAGAAAACATGAAGTGCTCAAAACCAGAATTATAGTCTCCCAACAGTGGGGCTCAAAACCACCCTTTATAGCTTAATTGAGAGTCTCTTTGCTCGATGTAGTGTAGCTTATGGTCTATAATATAAGTCAAGTACTAAGTGAGCCCCACAAACAGCTCAAGGAGGACGTATAGACCGCGGACACTTCAGGCAATGCCGCGATATGGGTATTACGCTAACGCCAACGGGCGTGAACGCAATCAACGATGGCATAAGTCAGTCCGGTGTAACACCAGTAGACTTCTTTGGCTACTACTAAGTAAGGCCAGTTCCAGCAAACATAACAAAAGAAAGGGTGCAAAGGTCCTCACCCAATATCATACCTAGGCAGCCCCTACATTGGTCTCTATTGCAACTGCCAATGTCAATGAATGTGTAACCAGAACTCGCCAACACCAGGAGGCTTAAACACCAAGCTACGACTGTTCCATTCCAACGTTCAATCCGTGCTGCTATATGGATGTGGTACCTAGAGGGTGACCGTCACTATCACGAGGAAGCTGCAAACGTTTGTCAATAGGTCCCTACGATACATCTTAAGGATATTCTGGCCAAACCGTACCTCTAACGAACAGCTTTGTCAAAGAACGGGCCATGAACCTAAAGCCACAGCCATCCGACGACGAAAGTGACAGATCCATAGCTAACCAAGCGATGCAATGGAACCCGCTTACCCAGGATGGCGGCAGTCCTAGGAGTACGTGGCGCAGAACAGTGAAGAAGGAGCACGGCTACTGGGAAAGAGTTGGGGGAGCTGAGGCACATTTCCAGAAATCGCAATACATAAGGGGATACAGGAGTAAATAACAGTAGGAGGACTACCCCGAGCGAGGACAGCAAGACCAAAATAACAACCTTCGTGGACAAAGAAGCAAATACTTTTCCAAGACTAGGAGAATGATTCAGCTACCTCACAGGTTCGGTTTCTTGCTTAAGCACGTACTCGTTTGTCATATCCTTAGAACGTTACACTTTTTTGCTCGTTGTACTTCCCATGGCACTGTGTATCCTCAATCAATTTTCAAAAGAATTATCTTAACAGTACGAGTACAAGAAACATCTTTTGAATTAATCCCATCGATACGTGACACGACTACCAATTGCCAAGAAGAAAACAAAATAAATCGCCTTCTGTTGGCAGATTGACAAAACGCCTGAGTCCGCATCTGATAAATTCCACATGGCTGGATGTTTTGTCGTGACAACTGATTGAAATATTAGCCATATTTTATCCGTTGATTATTTTCAAGCTCAATGCTGAAAGGAAATCCATAAGTACGTTCGTTGTTTCCCTTTCTAAACGCCAAAAACTACGGCCCTGTATCTTCTGTTCGGTGTGTGCGTTTGTAAGCACACACGACAAAAGATACAAATCGATAAGAACTGTTGTAAAACAACTGAACTCACTCCGAGAAAGATAAAAACAAAGAATCAGTCTAGGAGAGAGGGAAAAAAGTGCGTGTTCCGCGAGCATTCAACTTTGCCAGTGCTATTTGCTAAGAAGACTGCATCTAGCGCGCGTCTGTTGCATTAGTTATGTATTCTTGTTCGCACTTTTTGTCGGACACAAGTTTCGAGTCCACAAATGGAATTCCCAACAAGAGTGACAAGAATCAACAAATAATAATCAGCAAATCGTTCGGAACAGAATAAGTCATGTGGCAACACTTTGCATTGTTGTAGTCTCATCGTTCGGTCGGCGGCATGTCGCGTGGCTTAAAAGTTCATCACTGTCATTATGTCATTATTTGTTGTTGCATTGCATTTCTTTTGAATGGAAATAACAGACCAAAAGAACAATATGAAGTTTTGTTAAAGACTGAGGATGTTCTCCAGGAAATGGAGCGTGAGTTTGATGTCAACGAACTGTCATACTTTGTCACTATTGACAGGACAAAATTCTATTCACTGACAGAGTTAAGGAGTATCAGCTCGATCTCAACTACATGCATGGTAATTCACAATAGATGGCGCTACATTTCAGCACTTTTGAACAACGATGAAGTTTTGGGCAAGTTAGTTCACTCTAACTTCCTGAAATAACATGTCGAAGCTCAAGACAAATCTCAAACTGAAGTCAAACTTAAGTTTTGCTGTCAAACTGATGCTACTTATGTACAAATTTGTTACTTTTCCACGGAATTGTGCAGAA
Organism: Chalcosyrphus nemorum; assembly: GCA_949716465.1. Taxonomy (NCBI): domain Eukaryota; kingdom Metazoa; phylum Arthropoda; class Insecta; order Diptera; family Syrphidae; genus Chalcosyrphus; species Chalcosyrphus nemorum. The sequence goes on from OX454333.1 coordinate 27,751,139, forward strand.
TTTTGTGGTTTTCTAGTTTTGAGGCATAAAATATTGGACTCTCATTCAAATACTCTTTCCAGTGCTTCTGTGGCGAACACCGCTTCTAGCAGGACCACAAGGTCTTTATTCCTTCTTTGGAGTCATAAGTTAAGGCAAGGATGTCTAGAGTTTTGACAGATAGGATGAGGCTTAAACCTTGACAAATAACGTCTAGAGAGAATCAAAATCTTGTTAAAGGTTAGACTCAAGTGTTTGGTAGGTTCGGAGGCAGTGGATTGGTCACACTCTCTGAAAGAGTGACAGATCCATAGCTAGCCAAGCGATGCAAAAAATTCCATTAATTTACCCAGACTGGCAGGCTTACCCAGACTTGGCGCAGAACAGTGGAGAAAGAAGCACGGCAACTGGGAAAGAGTTGGGGAGAGCTGAGGCACATTTCCAGAAATCGAACACGATGGTGCGTAGTCGCGTAGGCGTTGTAGAAGCCCTAGGAACTACAAGGGGATAGATGGCGTAAGGTACAGCCTTAACTGTAGAGCCACATAAACAAGTAAATACTTAAGTGAGGTCAAAGATTGAGGTGAAGCTGGTCATGAAGCTGAGCCAACAAAAGGTGGAAAGTTTAACTAACTAACGACATGGTTAGTTGGTTGGTTGAAACTGGCCCTCAGCTAGGAAGCATTTCAGTCTTTGGACATGCTTTCCTATAGCACAGTGTACGGTGAGGGTGTTTACGATTTTGGAGAGGGTTCCTCTCTTGGTTTTATTAAGCACGGGCCAAAGCGACCCGACATTATTACAGTGGTCGAGCCACTGATGGTTGGCGTCTCTCACCGCATCGGCATGGATACGATAAGTACAAAAATTTCTAAGTGAGTTTATTTGTCACTTTTGGTGAGGATGCTTGTCACTTGTAGGAGATTCTCGCTATGTTATTTCCCTGCCCTTCCATCACCACTATCACCGATAACTTCCGACGAAATCAGATCGTGCTAAGCCATGTTTATGTCTGTCTATTTAATTTATCGACCAACCTTCAGCAATTCCTTTCTCCCCCTGACTGACTGACACCTTGGAGTATAATTTCCCGATAACACGTCTTCATGTTCATGGAACTGACCTTTGCTCAGCGTAATATCCAACTCCTACGCAATAGATTTATATATTTTTGGTGTCTCCCCTTTTAGTGAACCCAAAAACCCAATTAATACACAAATCAGTCGACACATTCACTCAAAATCTCTGATAAGCGTCTGTGCGTATACAACCTATCGATTGAAGGGAAAATTTATTACACAAAAAAAAAATGCCATAAACAGATCAGCAATCAGGCAGATAAGATATGTCAGACAATCCATCAGGTTTAACATTCCATACGTTGTATAGGATTGCGAAACTTTCATCCATTGGGAATGGGTCGAGAGGTTGTTGCACTAACTCACGACAAATATTTGAACGCGAGCTCTCAAGTGACTCATTCGAAAAGTAATTATTATATTTTCCTTATCATCTACTATTCGTGACCTAAAAAAGTTGAGAACAAAATTTTAAAAAAAGAAGAGATAAACCAACTGAGGTGTGTGTTTGAATGACTTGAGTGCACCGCACTGTTATATGGGGCATAGTTTGGTCTGTACTTTTTTTTCTGAGTGCACTCAGCTTTTTAGAGTACAAAATTTTTGTTAACATAGTTTTTGTTGTTAGCTGGAGTTCGTATTGAGTTCCATACGTTACCGTCAAATTTGGCATTTGGACTTCGGGCTTACCTGCAAAAAAATAGAAAAAAATTTATTAGTCATTGGGTATATGGTGAGTGAGAGCTTAATGTGGGAATAGTAGGTCTCAATAGCCGCCAATTTGACGTTTAAGTTTAATGACAGGTTGAGTTAAAAACTGCAATCAAAATGTCGTGAGTAAGACAATTGAATTGAGTCGAGATTCGCGTGAAACAGAAGGCTGTAATCTGTAAATTGAGGTGCAACACTTGTGTTAAATAGGAAAATGTTTGCCTTTACAATTAAGTAATTCATGGAGCTATAATTTAATGAAGCACGACTTAGGGTGCATCTCAAATCTGATGATGGGTTCGCTATCAATGCTTCAAGCGTCGGTTCAATTTCTGATGACTCTGTCCAATATGTACGACGTAATTCCGGCTTTAGCGTTTCGAACGTTGATCTTAAGCTCATCCAAAGTCGTTGGCTGGTTGTAAGGGTAAACTTATACATTGACATAACTTCAGAGACAATAATCGAGTAGTGTCAAGTCGCACAGTTACAGAGGCCAATTGATGAATGCTCGCCGTCGCAAATTTCTCCTACGTACGTCTTGGAACCATAGCTCAGGTTTAACAATGTTTTTAACCTCTGGCCACAGAAAGTCGGTTAACATTGCTTTATAGCTGCGGCAAGTGACGATGACGGTGTCTCGTTCCTCATTGTGAAAGAATTAAGGTCCAATGATGCCGCCATGCCATAAATCGTACCAAATAGTCAATCTTTGTGGATGCATGGTTTGCGATCGCTCCTATAACGGTAATTTAGCTTGTTGACATATTCATTGAGCCAAAATTGGGACTCAACCGAAAAGATGATTTTTTGGCCAAAATATGGAGCTCCGGCCAACATTTTCAGAGCCCAAATAGCGAACTCACGGCCTTGTCTATGGCCATCTCGCTTCAATACTGGCGTCAAGGCAATCTTCTGCGGATGTATGTCCAAATCCAACCGCAAAATTAACTGGGTTGACTCTCGATGGCCAATTCAGCTGATAGGCACCGATACTGCCGGCTAAAGCGGCTGCGTTTTCCTCATTTCGCACCGATATCTGACTTGCTGATGGCTTGCGATCCAAAAGAGTGTGCTCACGCTCAAACTTTACCACAATCCGACGAATTGCCTGCACTCTGAAGCCATGATGAAGACCAACCTCAAGACAAAACTGAGCCGGAGTTTTGATAATATTTTGCAATGATTGCCGCACCTTCAGTAAACGTGCAACGATGCATGATAAAATGGCAATCCTTACTAAAAAAAAACTTTGACAGCTGCTGAAACATAACGTCTGGTCACCCTTTAATGTCAACAAACTGTCAATTGTTTGAGAAAGCCAAGTGAAGTGTCAATTTATTCGTCATGATGACAGATTCGAATTGACAGCAAAGGCCACTGTCATTGCATTTTACAAGTTGTTTGCATAAATGTCTAGTCAATGTCAAAATATGCCCTTAACACACCCAATTATTGCGTTAATTATGAGCAATACTTATTACAAACAAAACTCCACATCGCAAATGGATAAACATTGTCAGAAAAAAAACTGCTGAGATAACAAATGCGTGCGTAGATAAACTTTAATTAAATAGATTCTTGTCTGGCTGCAAAAAAAGTCTCCGATGGGATCAACTAAAGAGAAACAGATACAAGTCTAGTGTCAAACTAAATATATTCTCACAAGAAAGAGATAAAGAGAAACCACGAATGTAAATTAAATTTCTACTCAAGACGGTTCCATTGTTTTACGAATCATAGCCAAACCAGACTACAACCGAAACCGCTACTAAATATTCATATGCACACCATTTTGCCAAGCGATTTGTCTATTCTTCCATTCAAATGCAAATTTTCAGCGCCGACATACATTTTTGACATTTCGTAATCCCGTTTCTCATGCAAATATGATTTTGACACATTCAGGTTGACACTTGAATTCCACTCAAAGACAGGTTTCCCATTTGAGTGCATTTTTTTTTTGTTCCTCAAACGTCACTGGTGATCAAATATATTTTACGCAAATTAATTTAATTGGAAATCATCTGGAAATGTTCGTTGGAACACCCACTGGACTGCCTATTAACTGTCACCATAAAGCACCCGCCTAATGCTGCTTCAATGTTCAACATGACGCAGCGACTACATACGAGTATTGAGTATGTGTATGTACGTGTTGTGTTTGTTGGTAATAACGTTAATTTTTATGAATGAATTTAATTGCCGCCGCTACACACATGACAGACGAGGTTGCAAGTGGATTACCATGCAAATTAGCCACCACCACCGCGACACAACCGGACGGACTTTCGTCTCACATTACGTCATCCGTTCGATTCACATGTCTGACAGTTGGTTTGAGTTGGAATTTTATTTCTTGTTTTTCTCACTAAGCCTACAGTGTCCGCCAAAAAATTTCAAACGAGAATGCCCTGAGGCGGGGGAGGGGCGAATCATTCTATCTGTCAGCAGAAGGAAACGAGAAAAAAAAAACGGGTGTGTTAATACACCGCCCTTGGGCGACCTTAGACAGATAAAAACAAAACACCAGAACGTCTACTTTTAATAGTTTCACTCCGTCGTCTGGAGGGCGCGCGACCTGTGGCAAACGGAAGAGATATCGAGATACTTACACCATGTAGGTGGCGCGAAACCTGTTCTCAAGCGTCAAAAATGCACTCAGTACGTAACCATCATAATTTACTCGCTTGTAGCTTGACTGCATGGGCGTTGATGATGTTGGAGCTGGTCTGAACTGTGTTGGTTCTATGACTTGTTTTTTAATCTATGAGATGCTGTGTAAAGTCTTTGAGATACAAACGCAAGAATGCAAACATGAGGAGAGGAAATGCTATTTCTTGAGAAAAGATAACTCTTGATGGTGTTTGGGATAAGATAAGATATTTTGATCATCACTAGGATTTTGTTGCTATACAGCAAGATGATTCTCAGCATGACTAGATGTATCTATGTGTATTTAGATGCGTATCTTAATTAGAAGGGCAGTAAAAATTTAATTGGATTTCACGCTTAGTGAGAGGCGGCTGTGGTGTTTTTGTTTTGAGGAAAATGGGTGACAAATTTGATCAAATTTATGGTCTACCAAGACTTGGTGCAAAAATTGTTTCTGAACTTCTAAGAGAAGGGAGGCCTATTGTCCAATACTCAACGTAAATTTGCAGCTACACACTCTCTCGTGAAGTGGAGGTCCTGGCAGTAACAACAACCGCACGTGAGACTACCGTAAGAGCAATATTTCCAGTAGGTATTACCTCCTTTTTCGACACTCAGGCAGCTAAAAAAAGCAATTACTGCTTCGGAAATCGAGTCGCTTAAGGTCCTTTCAACACAGCATAAGCTTGTTCTCTACTGGGTTCTAGGAGATGAAGGCCGAATGAGCTCTTAGTGTAGTGGGTTGCTCGGATCAGTCTACGCCCCAGAAGCCCTTTTTTAAGGATGGAAAACATATAGACCTGATATTCTAGGACCAACTGCATTTACACATGCTTGACAGAAGGGTAAAAGCTTGCTACGGCATCACCTTCACCACTTGGAGACCATCAGAACAAGAGGCTTCATTTTTTCCCAATTTTCCGTTGACTAACCGAAATATTTGTCCATTTTTAGCTTAAAGTGAGCTCCCCCTATCAGTCCTCTGTTTACTGCAACTAAACCCAGTGCTGGAAGCGTCACTTAAACGCATCAACAGTTGCCTGCATTTCGGTGACTAGGTTGCCTTCTGTATTGCAAAGAGCCTGCGCATCGGATTTGAATATATCCTTGAGCTGAGAAGCTGCCTTATTTTTACAAAGAATTCTCTTCTCATCCCGTGTTCTATATGTGTTCCTCACAAGATGTTCTTGTGTTGCATTGCAGTGTTTACTTTGCATCCTCTCTCATATCTTGTCATTTTCTGTCATCTTCTGTCATCTTATGTCATTTTCTGTCATCTTCTGTTATTTTCTGTCAGTTTCTGTCATCTTATGTCATTTTCTGTAATTTTCTGCCATTGAACCTTGTAGGCTCTGGTTTCTTTTGCCGTGACTGCTGCTTGGATTTTCCTTCGTTATCCCTGAGCTGAGAAGCTGCCTTATTTTCACACAGAATCATCTCATCATCCCGTCTTCTAGTCCTATATTCCTCGAAAGATGTTCTTGTGCTGCATTGTAGTGTTTACTTATGTATCTTCTCTCATCTTTTGTTTTCTTCTGTCATCATATGTCATTTTTCGTCATATTTGGTCATCTCCATCTCTTGCCATTGAACGCGCTCATCATTATACCACCTTCGTTCAGATGTACCTTGGGCTCCTTTTGCCGTTCTAAGGCATCCAACTTTAAGTTTCTTCCTTTGAAAGGCTCGCAGTTTGTTGGACAATTGGGCTCTAACAAGAAGTTAGTCATAGTCAAGGTTGACCCTTCAGTAAGTGTCCACATCCAAAAGGTTGAAAGCATTAGCACGTGATCAGTTCGAGTCCGTGCGCTATAATCCAAAGAAAACCTAGTCCACTTTAGACAGCAATTTAAGTACATAAACGCCTTTAGCTCCATGAATATGTACAACAACGTGTGAGCACAATTGTAGGACACTGCGTTGCACTGAATAACTTAAGAACTCGGCACGTATTTCGACAGTCGTGCTTAATTTTTACTCGGACCTTGTTGCAGTCATTATGCCCCCTTTTGTGTATCCTCTTGTCGTAAATTATTTCCTCGGCTTTAATGGCTCGAATGAATAAATTATTTCCCAGTGTTAAAGCCAAGATCCAGCAGGACGTATGCATTGCTGGTGCCATGATTCACGTAAAACACATTTACAGCTCATTTTATATCATTACATGGTTATGCCTTAATTTTTGCATGTGCGCTTCATTTATGACTCGAACCAGATGCTTATTAGTGTGTCTGCACGATTCAACCTTGAAGCCTTTTTGTGTTCAAACATATATGCACCCAGTCATTGGTATGTAATTTACTAACAAGGAGGAGAGACGTATGCAAACACTTCAAGCAAATGGCAACTCTGTTGTTCATAAATGAATTTGTATCCATGCAACCTTTTGTTTGTCAAATCATTTGACTGCACGCGGCGCAATTCAATTTAGTTCACACAATTGAATTGAGTGACTGAATGAATTAGATAAAGACGAGCCAGCAGCACAATGAAACCACTTGAGAGCGCTTGAGATACTTGGGTTAAGCCTACAAGAACTTTAGATACATCTGGTAGTCATACAAACAGGAAACAACAATCAAAACAAAGTTGAATTAACAAAAAATTATTCTTCTACAGACAAAACAAAAAAGAGTAGAAGATACTATAGTTGGAAATTCATTTGTCCGTTAGGCGAGTAGGCAGTATCTTTGAGACAGAAATTGTTGTGGGCTATATGAAGTTTCCAGCATTTTCACTATAAACCCACGGCCATAACCATTTCGAAGAAATGTCTGGCTGTTTGACTGGAGAAATGCATATTTACGAACCGAAAATTCGTCTCGGATTACCATCAGAGAGAAGGAAATTTGAATACATATTGATTGTCTTTAATTAAGAGACCATATTAATTTATATTCCATCGACTGATGGGCTTTCAACTATGCATAACTAACTGAGATTGAGATTGGGGTTTTTTTTTTTTTTTAATTTTTTGTGACGAGCCTTCTCTTGGACATAAATCTGGACTTAATTTGAGAGAGTATTAACTGGGCTCAGTGATTGGTATATAGGTACTCTAGATAGTGTATTTCCATATCTAACAGACTGACTATCGTTTCGGAAGTCTTTGGGGTTCTAATGGCATTCCTTTCATGGAAGAACACGCAACCAACTTCGGAGTCTAACTCTTCAATTAGAAGAAGACAAGAGCCACCAAGAAGAGGGTCAAGAATCACCCTAACTGCTACTTTGATTTCATAAAACAACAGCAGCCTCTCGTCAGTAAGGCGTCCCGCAGAGAGCGTGCTAGAAATGTGTAGGCTTCATAGTACAGTGCGCAGGAATATTCCTCTCATCGAGGAGAGGAGAGCCATGATACGAGTATCTTTAGAAGGTTAGCCCCTATCGTTTCTATGAGTCTCTGTAAAATCTGAGCTAGTGAGAGACATTAAGCACAGAGAACCGCGCTAGATTATGCTGGGTACCTGGAGAGAGACCAAATATGCCGATAGACTGCTCAAAAAGCTGCGAAAATTCCTTAGATAATAGTATCGCCAGCATCAAGGCACTGATGTATGTTGCCAGGAGAAATATTCTCAAGAGAATCTATAACATGGCTAATCGCCGATGGACTCATCTGGAAGGACACAGGGTATCCAAAGCCTTGGACACAAGCCTTAAGAGATTAGGGGAAGCTATTAAGCTACACATCAGAACCATCATTGCAATACTCTCTAGATATTCTCTTCTGAGGAATCATGCCAGCAGATTCATATTATCAAAGTCAGACATTTGCAGGTACTTCTTTAGTAATCTAGAAGAGGTAGGATCACGAAACCAACTGAAGGATCTATTCAACTACTGTAGGGCAATTAAGTCCATGGACGACGTGGTTTAGGTGTCTTCCTGCAGTTTAAGCTCCCCCTAAGGATCGAGATGGTCCCATCTTAGTATCAGGTACTAAGTGACATCCTCATAACCCTACTTTAACCTAATTTAGCCTCTATTGTTCTATGGCTTCCACATCACTTCCAAGTGGAAAGTAAACGATGGACGCTGAGAGATGCTCTAGTTTGAGGACATTTTCACGAATTGGTGTAAGCTAATAGAGCAAAGCTAAATACCAGAAAAAATCCCTGTGCAAGGTAGAAGGACTAGCCTGTATGTGTACAGTTAGAACCAGAAGATTATAGCACTGGAATTGATCACATGACTAAGACTGACTGAGAAATATTACATCGACTCGACTCCAAGTTCAGAAGAATAAGTCTAACCACGTTGCAGTACCTACCTCGAATGAACAGCTTTATCAGAGAACATGATATACGACGACGAAATGGCAGTGAATTGGTCACATTCTCCGAAAGGGTGACAGGTTCATAGCAAACCGCGCGATGCCAAAGGAAATCGCTTACTCAGAATGGGAGTATATGTACCTGGGCAAAACAGTTGAGAAGGAAGCATGTCCCAACTGCCATCATGAGTAAATGACTGGTTACCAGCTCTGCAGTAAGACTGAAATGGTCCAATCTATGGAGAGGAAGTTACATGGTTGGCTCACCGAGATATTACCATCTTCCCAAGGTAACCGATGACCTGCTGAACACAATTTCACTTTGAGTTACCGACACTCAATACCAAACGACGGAAAGAGATGTCTTGTACATACAACGCAAGCAAATGGAGCCTTCTTGGAAGAATTATATCTTGCTGTGTTCTCCAGACAGAAGACACCAGCATTCGCCATTCTACCGATTGACAGTGACTATATAGTATCGGATATTGCCGTGTACTGAGGGATTCAGTTAGAGGTACTTTTTTTAAAACTATAAACGAATAAAATTCTTTAACTTTAGAAGATAATCTTTATCACCAAACAGAACAACCATTAATGGCATTTACTTTCAAAATATGATTTTTAATAAAAGTTGGTAATTATTTCGGTTAATGTACTCCATTCTGAAGCTCTAACTTTCGATGGCGCCACCGAGCACTTCCAGTGATATTTTGCGGAAAACGCTGGTAATGTTGACTTTCAATTACTCAATTATACCCGGCTTATCTATATAGACTTTGGACTTTACATAACCCCAAAAGAATAAGTCTAGAGGTCGTTCTAGGCGACCAGTTCACCGGTCCGAGGCGAGAAATTAACTATTCACTATTAACCATTCTCGCTATAAAGGCAAAGTTTAATCGACTGTGTGGTAAGTAGCACTATCCTGTTGGTACGAGATGTCCTGGAGATCGGGAGCTTCAATTTGAGGCAGAAAATAGTCTGTTATTACGGGCGCCACTGGAAGTTATGCTCTGGGCGGCCTCATCCTCGGTCATTGGACACATTCTCGGCTGCCGCTCCAATATATTCTTCACTACGTGCTAAATGTGGTCTATTTGGACATGTTTTGTCTAGTAATGAAAGTTTGGTTTCAAAGTTTTCACTTGTATAACCAATTGTGCGTTCGGTAGGGTCGATTATGTACTACATAATTTGGTCTAAGTGCACAAAACTCATTCCTCGTTGACGGCTGATTGTCGCACTACAGCTGAATAGTTTGTACACATTGTGCCGGTCTAAGTCTCTCCATGAAGAAATGCCAAACAATATTGAACAAAAATACTATGGCAGGTTGACACAACTCATACGTCATTTGTCAGAAAATCCAAAAACAAAAAAGTAGAGGTACTTGAATGAATCACTCTTTATTACAGCAAAATTATCCAATCTTATAGTCTTGCTTAAATAATCAAGCTCAAAGTCAAGCATCTCACTATTCCCCCCAATTGTGCAACATCTGTGGGCCACCTTCCTGCATCTTTCACAATCTACAGCTGACGTGCAATCTCTCGTAACAAGTGAATTTACCCTCCCAGCGTTCAGCTAACAACTGGGTAATAAAAGAAAATTCCCCTGCAAGGAATAAAATTCTTTCGAGATAATTTTATGTGCCGCGCGATATATAAGTCAGAAAGGCAACTTCAAAGCGCGCATTCATAATCACATAAATTACCCCCAAGAATCCCTCCATTTGTACCAATAAAAAACAAGGATCCCTCCTATCGCAAACAATATCATAAAAATCAAAACACAAAAAGCAAAATCCCCCTGTAATCACACTGAGCTCTTCGGGTTGATTCCATGTTGCACACGAGTCAAGTATCTGAAAAACTTATCAAGTGCCAATCTATGGAGCATTTTTTCCTCGAAACAGGAAACCAAAAGGCACTGTCGATTCGTTATACCGTGGCAGCTATAATTCATTTATTCATCTAGCGAGTATAGTATCTATGTATCTTCTTTTGATGATGCTGGCGATATACGAGATCTTTAAGTATTTTGCAACATTTTTTGCTTTTTTTTATGTTTCGGATAGTTAAGCTCTCTTGCACGCATAGAATGTATGCGGTTTGGTATCAAATTGAATTAGACAGGATTAACTATTGCCTCAGAATGTTTGAGTGACACTGTGATGGTACCCGTTTAGCTCGGTGTGTTCCAGTTTGATCTGTGAAGATCTGTATTTTGCGGTTCTTCTAACAGAAGTATCTAATGCTTGTTGTGTCGCCCGCGAAATCCAATACCAAATTATGTTTCTCTCTACTCGCAAGCGATTGATATTTGCGGTTTATTTTCGCAGTCATTGAACTGTTTGTTCGCGCAAAGTGTCACACGAGGTACTCGTACCTAATTGCTATTTGATTTCCGTTGATGGGCTTAAAATTTCCAACTAAAAACCTACCTCAACTGTGAGTTTTAGATAAACACTCAACTGAAATATTCTTTTCTTCCAAATAAATACAATTGTTTACACTTCAAAGGGAATCTTGAGAGACTATTTATAGCTTTGGCGTTGTGGTGGAAGCCAACTGACCTTGTCAGTTTGCCAAGCTCACACACTCTTTCTCAATTTCTCAATTAATTAAAATTGTAAATTCTCGCGCATAGAGTGACTCTTGACACGAACTTATAAACTATCGCCTTAACACATGTGGTGAAGAGTTATTTCGCCATATGCTATCAATACTTTGTTCGAATTTTTTCAAGGATTTCACTTTATTTGATGAAGAAGAACCACCCTCGTACAATCAGCTTAATTTGACATATATTTCCGCTTAATTAACGCTAATAGATACATAAATGCGAAGATAGATACAAAAAAAACTGAGTTATTTATCGCTAACATGGAAGCAATTAGATAGATTAGCATTCCTAGGTTTTTGGAACTACTAGTTTGGGAATAAAGACATTCCTTGTCTTGGTCCTTGTTGGACACCTGGTTGGGGTTCATTTTGAGAGAAACATCTGAACACGATTAAGACGTCGAAATGGTAAGAGAAAGTTTGTCTGAAAAGAAGGTTAGACAGGGTCGTTAGTTGGTTGAAAGTGGCGCTTGAACCTGACTTTGTACAGTGAAAGCCAACGCCAAATCATCGTTATTTTCTGTGGAAACTTGCCATCCATACATGCGTTACTTGTGAGCATACCAATCCTCGTGCAAGTGCTAAATTTTTCGAGTGAGTGTCTACGAGCAAGTATTTGGTTTTGCATGTAAACTCGCAACTCATGAAAAGCCACGAGCATCTCGTCAAAACTAATGAGTAGTACTTTAGGCAGGACGTCAAAATCACCCCTTGCGAGCTAATAAGGAAGGAAGTTTTTGTTTGCTTAGTCAGAAAACAGAGCCTCCACGACGCGACTTTCGAAAACACATATACCACTGATCTATCAAATGTCACCAATCACCTGGCGCTACAATTTGGGATGAACCTGGGCCTCCACTAAAAAGCCTCTCCACTTAGCTCGAGTGTATATTGCACGAAGTAAAACCAGGAGCATAAGATCAATAACGAAGTGCCATCAGAACCGACAAAATATGACGACAGGTAGTTATAACGTTCAGGTATTTAAGGAATCTTGCTGGGCTCGTAAGACACTGAAGCACTTTGGGCTACGAGACAATTGAGTAATAAAGCTGAACAAAGGTAATGGTATCCTATCCACACTTTCTTTATGGACTTTGCATAAGCCTTATGAAGTTGACCTTGGTGATTTTAAGGGCAAAAGAACTAGAATACTCATACGTCTAACCTCGAGAGCTTAGAAATTTACGCGGCAACAGCGGAACAGCAAAGTCAAAATTTTGTACGAAATTCTTTCGGACGTAGGACGAACAAAAAACTTTACGGCAAAGAGGCATCAATTTACCATTGTCGATACAAACTGACCTGACATTTAACAGAACATTTTCTTTCGAAAATTCTGACAGAAACAAATGGACGAATCAGCAAGTTACCAGAACCCCTATGACTTTTATGACAAGCACTTTTTAAAGTAGCTAATTATAGGAACGAGACGATTTCGATTCCTCTTGGTATCAACCTGCTTGTTATGACATTTTTCACGTACCTTGTAGCTGACATTTGACACATACTGCTTGTCATTTGCCCTTCTTGCGTGCAGAAATGTATTGCACAGACTACACGTACAGTGAGAAGCAAGGCCTGGGACTTCTATTTGTTGCTAATGGCCTAAATCTTATAAAATTCAAACCTCTGCAATGTTCAAGTTTTGAAAGACTTACATAAGATATGGAGAACAAATCCCTACAGGAAGAGGACATAATTAATTGTTTCAGATCAATACAGTTCAGGTTGAAGCAGACCTTAAGCAATAGGTATTCAATAGACACCTTAGAAAGAAGTCTGGAACAATTGTGAGAACATACAAGTCACCGCAAATTTGCAGATCGAGAGATTAAGCGATACTTAATGCAGAATGTCCACTTTCGCTCATGCTCCTAGTGTAGTCATGCTGGAAGCGCTGCTACATTCCTTTCACATTCTACATTCCAAATGAATACTCTGTAGAACGCTCATCTTATCAGTCCTGCTGTATGGAGCCAAGTTTTGGCACCTTCGAGCGAAAAGTGCTCCGTCGGATATTAGGTCCCTTATGCGAGGAGGGCAAATGAAGGAAAAAATACAACCGCCAACTCTAAGAGCTATGGATTCGTAAAAGCCAAAATACGCAGACTACATTGGCTCGGCCACATCAAGCCAATGGACAACAATGCTCCATCCAAGAGGATCTTCAAATCCCAGCCCCCAGGTTCGAGACGGAGAAAAACCCGAACCTCCGGTACAAAGACCAAGTTGCCGCGGATGCCAGAAAACTTGGTCTTTTCCTTTCAGTCAACATCCGATAAGGCCATATGAGCTCAAGAACTAGTTAGGATGTCGCTGTTTCTACCTAGTTTACATATCCCTTCACAAAGTGGTTAAATTTTATATTGAAAAACTTTTAAAACATAAGCATGCGCTGGCTATAAAACACAAGCTATAAAGCAGGACATATTCCAGTTCTAGCGCAGGACAAAAAGCCTACAACTTAATCTCGGTTTTTATAGCTCAAAAGCAAGTAAACAGCTCATAACCTAAAGGCTTCGTTTGCATATCTAATCTTCTTTCAACGCCTCCACAAACAAACACACAAGGCCTGCTTCAAACCATCTATACATCTACTAAACACAAAAACCAGTCCCAAACCACCAAATTGAGATCTTATTCATAAAAATAGACAAATTTCTTATTTTTTTCGGATCAACACAGGCGGTTTGGTTCTTGTTTTCTGAATATCTTCCCTAATTGGTTGTAACTCGTCAGCATTAACATTAATTTAAAATGAATATCTCAACCTCATCGTTCGGTCTGTAAATGCGTTTAATAAAATCGTTTTTAAGAATCGAAATTATTGCCTCGTAAAAAAGTAATAATTTTGACGAAACGTGCCCAGGAAGTTGGCCTCTACGATTAACTAGGCTTTGGCCCCTCCAGCTGCCGCACTCGAACAAGATCACGTAAATTACTCGCACACAAGTCCCTTCGTATCTAAAATCGTTTGTTGGTAATAAAAATACATTTAATCCATATTAATCCACATTTTGTGCCGCCAGAGTGAGGTGCAACGCTAAACAGGTGCCCTAGCCTCATTTGCATGACAAAAGTTTTGGTGACATACATTTTTCTTTTCCCGCCCAGGTACCTACTGCTTGGAAATTTACTCACGAAAATTCATCAGAAGAAAATACCCAAAACGAGGTACTTTCCTCCGCATACAACTATTATCCGTTCCCCGGAAGGCAATGCATTCGTTTGTCTTTTCGATCTCGAATTGAATTGCCGCACGTTCGCAGCGCCCCCTCCGCTCGTTAACGAACGAATCAAATTGCGTGAAGGGGAATTTCAAAAATTCGGAATAATTAAGTAGACTCGGTCGCGGTCCTACTGCCCCAAAGAGAAGCCACAGATGATAATGAGTGACGGGAATTATATAGGTGAACCGCCTTCAAAGTGGACCACAAAAATTCTCCTCTCTTCCTCTTTCACTTTTCTTCTTATTTTTTCTTTGCTTTTAGGTTCTGCAAACAGTAAGTGGTCTCGTATCTTGTATCTAAACTGAGAATTTCATGATGAAATTCGCTATTTTTAGAACTTAGGGTGCCTTAGCTAAACAAAGAACTAAAGAGAGAGAGGGAGACAAGAAGAGAGAGAGTACCCCAGGTGTCTGACTGCGAAATCGAAAAGAATTACAGAATCGTGTTGGCACGTTGTTGTTAAATCAGAAAACCGAAAAAATCACACACACAAAAAGTGTCTGGTTATTATGACCAAAGTGGCAGCGAAAAGGGGCGCCAACATAGTTCAGGGAAGCAATTCGATAATGAGTCAGAAAATAGCGCACGGTAGGGAACTGTTAGTTTTGTTTTCGATGAAATGTTGATAATTAATTTCAATTCAACGAGCAGCTGATATTTTATAGAGGCCTTGCGTTGAAATCTACTTTTCAAATAGAGCACGAAATCGTAAAGATTTGGAATCGAAGTATTTGGTTTTAGTGCAACAAAATTTCAGCCTTAATAAGATTTTCACATTTCCTTGGTTCGAAAACTATCAAATATTCTGAATTTGATTTCAAATTTAATAATAGCTCTATTGGACAGTGGTTTTGAGGCTGACCTACTGCCCCGTGTCCAGTTATCTGATAGCAAAGTGGTTCTTACTTCTAATAAAACTCAAACCATTACCGCGATCAACGCAAAGAAAAGCTTCGCGATGGTAAAGGGTTTTCTAAGAGAACGTGAGCTTTGACAGGTGATTGGAGCCATTGTGTTCGATCTCCAGCTGTCAAATTGGCTGTCATTTCTTATATCTGTCTTGCCAAAGGAACATGGAGAGTTTTAGTGTTCAAAATCATCATCGGTTAATACTCGATTGGGAACGACGTTTGAGCACTACCATTGTATATAAATCTAATAGTAGTATTACTTGAGGAAATCGACACTAGCGCCTCTAGGTTTTCTCGAAATGATTTTCTCACTTTCTCTTATGATCCCAGATACCAAGTGGGAAGAGAAAAAATATTAAAGAGAGAGCCGAAAAAAATTAAACATAGCAAAAAATATTAAAGAGAGAACCAAAAAAAATACCAATGCCAAATGCCAATTGCCAGTGGAAAGCGAGAAAAAAAAATTTTATGATCCTCCTGTCGTGTGAAGTTTCTACCATGCCATGATGTGTATTGTGTGCAGCTTTGTCTGTATATATACACTTATGTATGTACATCCTTTTCTTTTTCATGTTGCGGCGGTTAAGGGTTAATTACAGTCACATAAAATGCTCAGTCAATGATCTAGTGAAGATTTTTGTTTGCGTGAAGGAAAACCTGGGGGTTGAGATGTGTAGGAATTCCACAGGGTAATGCACCACTTCTTCCATATTTCCTACTGTTCCTTTAGAGTTGTAGGTATGTGTAATGTGTATCGTAAAGTTTTCTACCATATGATGTCTATTCGTGTTGTGTGGGGCCTATCTTGATACTTAAACAATAATTTCAAAAAATCTTAAACTATCTTGATACATAAGCAATAATTTCAAAAAACCCAATACACTTTAGGTATGAAGTTTAAAGAAAATCGATTTAGCCGTTTAAGCGGCAGTCCAATAAATGGACACATATGAGCAGACAGACAGATTTAATTGACAGACCAACTTTTTTAGTTTTCTCGTTAATGACAGATCAAAACATATCAAATCTCAAAAGCAGATTTTTTTACGATAACAATATTTGCATCATATTACAAATACTTAGATGTACCTAGGTACATTAGTAAAAATCGAACTAACTATACATACAGTGTTGGCCAAAACTAAAGCAACTTAAACACAGACAACAAACACATGAGTAAAATTGCTTAAATAAAAATATATTCCCTAAAATTTGTATGTAGGAATGTAGTGGTTACATTCAAAAATAAGATTATAAAAAAAAATCCATTTATTTATAACAAAAAAAAAGAAAAAACAAATAATACTAAAATATGCTGGACAAAACTAAAGCAACTCCATACTAAAATTTTGTTTATGTTCAAATTCGTTGTGTTAAACTCAGTATTTTAATGCCATTATAATTTTTTTTAATTTTTTTTTTTTTTTATGTTGCAAATTCTGTACGAAAAACAGTGTTAAATTTGGCGAATCTAACAGTTTTTTAAACGCACATATATCCAAAACGAGGCCAAAATTTAAAATTCTATCTCAACAGAACTTCGATTCGTTCATTACCTTTCCAATAACACCAAAAAAATATCAAATTTATACTGTTTACCGGCTTAAGTTTTGTTTTGAAAATTGCTATTTTTCGTAAAACACACGAAAGTTGTCTGAGTATATTTTAAATAAAACAACAACAAAACAATTTTCATAAATTGGGGCTCGAACAAAACTTAGATTCCCATTCTTTAATATGCCAAAATAAACGTTGCAATTGGTTCACTATTGGCCGAATGTCGTTGTTTTGAAAATGCACAATTTTCGCTTTTTGCTCAAATTCTGGATGGAGGCCTCTTAAGAAAAACATATACATATATTATATATATTACATATATATATAAGTAAATACTAAACCGCATTAAAATATTAATCATAATTTGCATTCACATCGAAACCTGCGATACTACATTGTAATTGTACGTGAAATTGCAGACAAATAAATTCATTCATTAGTAAGGCAAACACCAAAAAATACAAAAACAAAATACGAAAGTTGCAATGAGACATAACTAACAACACATAACGATACTATCCCACACAAAACGAATACGTATGGACATGAATCAAAGAGAGTTTTTTTTATATTCTTTGCCGTTGCTATCAGGGTTCGGACTTCAATAATAAAATTTAGCAGTAGATTCTAACAAAAAATGCAGTAGATCCGTATTTTCCGCAGCAGATTTGTTTTTGTTGCAAAAAATACAACAATACTGGGGTTTAGATTTATACACATATATTTTTTACGATAAAAGAAGGTTAAAATCAACTTAAATTGCACAGTTTAAAGTAATTTTAATCACAAATCTTTGCACGAAATTATTTTTCATAAAATTTTTAATAACTGATTAATTTTCAGTTAAATTCAGTTCTTAAAAGAAATTTTCCATCAATAAATTTACGTTTTTTCTAGATTGTGTTACGTTTTTCATCTAGAAAACATCAAATTTTCAACCGTTTTCACATTCAAAAATCGCAGTAGATTTCAAGTCAAGCGCAGTGGCGCAGCAGATTTTAAATATTTTTCAAAATCGTAGTAGATCTACTGCAATTGCAGTAAAGTCCGAACACTGGTTGCTATCCAGTCCAGTCGATTATCCATTCGTTCGCTCAATACTCTCTTTCGGGAAAGAGAAATTACTTTACTTTGGCGACGCAGCGCCACCTGGGTACGTCAAGGAATAAATAAAAAAAATCGTCAAGTGATAATACTATTAGATTTATATACAATGGCACTACCAATTTCTTTTTGGCCCCAACTGGATGATTTGGATACCGGCGATATGTGGTTTCAACAGGACGGTGCGAGGCTACGTGGCACACAGCCCGTGCCACCACAGACTTCTTCTTCTTTTGAGGGTTTTTTTAAGTCATAGGTCTATACCAATGAACTACAAATCACCACAGCCTTGAAAGACAATATAATCAATGCCAATTCAGCCTGATTTATGCGTCAGAGTTGTGGAAAATTGGACGTGTCGGATGCCCACCACCCAGCAAACCCGCGGTAGAAATTTGAATGCTGCTATATTCTATACATAATGGCCTTCCAAATAAATAAAAAATATCAATAATATCTTACTCACAGCTTATTTTATTTAAATTCAAAGATAGGTAATGCTTAATGGAGAACCTATTAGAACTTGATGGAGTACCAATCTAGATCTGGCAAGTTGCTGCATCGTTCAAGCTGCTGTTCACATTTATTGAATCAAACTAAGCCAAGGAGGACGAGAGATTAACAGTTGACTAGATAAAGGGAATAGTAGTCAAAATCCCTAAGAAGGGTACCCTAATGTTTGGCATCATTGAGCAGTACGTTGCTGCCTACTTTTCGTACAGTTCTTTTGTTTTCAGATAATCCGACCTATCATACGAATCAACATATGATGCCACTTTTTGAAGAGTTAAAAGTACATAAGTCACATGAAGGAGCTTTAAACATGGAAATAAAATGATATTAAATTTCTTCTCCGAAGCAATCTCCCTACTCGTTCGTATGACTAGATGCTGCACCCAGAAGAGTATTAAACTTTCGTTCAAAAACGTACCACCTCCTAATTAGACTTTGTGAAAGGATAACGGCTTACTTGGATTGCAATTTGACCCATTTACACTGACTCACATCAAAGGCGCCTCCTCCTCTCTGTTGGCACAAAAGTGCAAAGCAATTCAATTCAAAATGCCTGCAACGATTACACTCTATTCATCAGGCGCGCGTCGGCTTTTTCAATTTACTAAATCAATTTTCCAGCATTATAAACAGAATCATTCAAATAATTTAACCTCCTCCACATCACCGCCCTCGAATACCTAATTCCATTATACGGTCAGTGCACATCTAATGAAGCGGTGGCGGCACCGATCTCTCTATCAATGCATGCGGCGTTGAACTACGACACCAGCCACCACAATGAGCATCCAAAAAAGGGGGAGTAGTTAAGCCGTACTAATTCGAATGCAAATTCTTTTTATCCACAAAAGCTGAAGCATAATTATCTGGCGCCAAATGGCAGAAACAGTGTCCAGTCTTCTAAGCAACCCGCACCCGTGTGCAGCAACTGTGTTTGCAAACGTTTTGAGAACCAATATTCGAATTAACATTCGTATTGCATCATTGTGTGGTGCTATGCAGGCGTACTGCTGCCACCTCGCCAGGATAGTCAATAAGTCTGTGTCAACAGAGAGCGCTTGATGGACACCCCAGTGGAATGGACTACACTCAAAATGGTGCGGCAATGGTTGCGTATCAATCGACAACGACGACGATGACTACTATGCTGTTTGCCGTCTAAGGTGCTCTGCAAATTATCAGACGACAAATTAAGCGAATGTCCAATGGATGTTAGAACTTTATTTGAAATTCTATGTGGAATATGCTAAGCTCTAGTGAATACCAATTGATTGCAACTCTGCGTACAGTGAGTAAGAAATTATTTCATCGAATTTGTACATTGCGAATGCAAGGGAATGCGAGAACTAGACTGACTTCAGACTGATTCCGGAGTTTCATAAGACAGCTACATGCTCCATGTAAGAGCAACTCAACATAACTACAAACAAATTACTGCGAATTACAAACGAATGCAAAAATCACACACAAGTATTTAACATCAATTTCGACACAAATCACGGAGAGTAAATATAGAAGCATTGGAAGCAAATTTCAGTTGAAAGGATCGGGACACATCTGGAATCAAAATGACAATAAAATATTCCTCGATATGCCCAAGAACTCAGATAAATAATTTCATAAAAACCCCATCAAATCTGCAGTCTAATGTCCCGGTTATACCCATCTGCGTGAATCCACCGGCAGACCAAACGTCTCCTTCCAAGCAACTCTGTGGCATACCCCAAATCAGACCAATAATCCAATCTATTTCCCTCGAAATCAATCACAGGCTATCAGCTCAATAGTACACCTTCTCAAGCACATCGAGATCCTTTCAGCCCAAGAACACCTCCAATCGACTCATTCACCATCGATAGTTCTAGGAGTTGCTTTGATGAAGGAACCCACTGTTGAGTCACACAGTCGAATCCAAAGTCCAAAATGTCACAGCTACCCAGCAAACGGCAGGCCAAAGCTTGACAGTGACATGATCATTATAGGGACGAAAATCACACGCAAACATAATCTGCCCGTGAGACCCAAGAAAATCCCACACAACGAACCAAAATCCCTCAAGTCCACCTAGCAGTTTGTCAAGTTTATGGACATCGAAGAGCAGCATCGGGCTTGCTTCATCGAGTCCGTTTGTTGCAACTAGCCGAGCTGAAATGCCTTCAGGAGTCGGTGATTCCTTTCAATAGCACTCGTCTTTTGTGAGAGAAATGAGCCAAAATTTATCCAAACAACTGGTAGATGCTGGACGTGCCCCAACAAAACAATTTTCGTCCCTAAGATTCTACTTCAGCTAACAAAGTAAATACTATTCAAAAGTGGTTCAAAAATAAGGTTCATATGATCGACCAGCTGACAGTACCGACCGTAATCCGTTGGATTTCCCCGAAGGTTTTACACTGCATCGAATGCTCTACTATAAGCCAAAATAGTGAGACTCTAAAGCGTGCTTTTAACTAGAATAGTTACATGCATTTTACTAAATCAAATTTTTCGCAATTTCGCATGATATTGTCCTTTTCGAACAAAATTTTAAAAATTTTCTATTTGACAGAAAAAGCGTGAGGATCTCTAAATCAAGAAATATTTGGTACTTTCAAACCAAAATTTTGAGAATTTGCCATTTGGCAGCTTTTTTTTGACCGAAATTTGACCTTTTAACAAATAATTCGTAACAAACTTTTCATGCAAAATTTTGAGGATCTATTCCTTGGCATTCTTTGGCATCGTTTGGCTGAAAATTATGACAAAATGCTCAATCAAAATTTTGAGAAATTACCAAATATTTGACAGATTTGAAGCCGAGTCTAGATCAAAGAAAATAGAGACATTTTATCTCAGCTTTGTTTTAGGAAAAGTGGTTTCTGACAGCGCAATCATAGCTTGGGAGTTTCTACTTTTAATTCATAATTCTGATCCCAAAAATTTAGAGTTTGGTAATACCCCCAAGACGAAATAGCATTTTCGATATAGGAAATCTTTTAAGAGTATTGCTGTCGTATTTTAGTAATATATTTGGAAAAGTACACACGAGTAATTTCAATTTCGAAGTAAAAATACTGACACGTCTGCACAAGAGCTCCTAAAATCCTTCGTTTTGTGCTCGCGCTTTGGCTAAAGTTTATTCTGGCAAATCCGTCGAAATTCTAGTTTTAGTCAAAACAGGCTTTTAGTCGCTAAAGATGACAAGCACTAAGTACCTCTTAGCAAATAGAGGACTGAAAATTCTACATCAGTCAAGCTCTGGTTCCTCCTCTACCAAAATTTGGCTGTCAATGAACACAGAGACATATTGTTGGCTTACACATTTGATTATCCACCCCGTCAAATTCATTAACTTCCTGTCAGAAAAAGTACCAAAAATTTCTACGCACACATCTCTTACTCACTGCACCCGGCTAAGTGACGTTTTTTTTTTTTTAAATCAACAAGTCTTCTTTCTGCGACTGGACAGCAGCCTATTTGTACTTCTTTTTGAAACCTGATGACAGGAAGTGGATATCAAATGTTGTTCTATGACGGTTTTATGATTGTGCTTGTCCCATCTTTGGGATACGAGATTCTCCTCTGTTTCTATCGAGTTAATTAAGTTCGCTGATCAGATTGCCGACACGTACGTGTAGGTAGATAGCAAAAGAAACATAAGAAACCAACGTCTGTACTGATGAGATCATTAGTTCTTGGAAGTATCCCAGACAAATATATGCAGGAGGAGAAAAAAAAATACAAAACTGTTTGAAAAAGGATCCTTTAAACGTCTTTAGTCTGTGGGTAAGCTCACGTCTCAAGATATCATAAATTGGGAGCTAAACTTAAAACTCAGAACCACGAGTGGAACGAATTGTGGGCCCCACCTTATAGACAGACATCCCCATTGTACTATAGAGAGTTGTGTACAGTTTTGTTTAAATTATGTCTGAGACTGTATCTCGAGAGAAGTACCCAACATGATCCTAATTTATTGACGCTTTCAGCGATGCGGATACACTATCGTGCTGTGGTAGACAAATTTCTTTGTTCCTTGTGTTTGGCCACCCATATGAAATGGATGCGAAAATTTATTTACATTATCTCTATTGAGTTAGATGACTAGAGTGCGAATTACTAGATTAGGTGGACAAATAGAGTTAAGCTGAGTAAACATTTGACATTCCGATGAAAGAAAATAAACGAGTTTTTGCATAGTTTGTTTCATTGGAGCAGAGAAGATATCGACTGAATTTTAGGAGCATTGCGTTGGTGGATATTCTGCTGTCAGCAAAAAGATCCGATATCACTGTTAAATATTACAAATGGCAGAAATTCTTAGGACATAAGTAAGCGCAAGTCATCATTCAGTTGTCAAATGATCTCTAGGAGGACCATATGCCATTGAGTAGAGCCTGGCGGGATATGTAAGAGTCATGAGTTTTTACTTTCATAGGCGGCTATAGCACATACATAGCTTGGTATCATATTTGGTATTTTGCTTTAAGATAACCTTCAAATGAGAATGTTTCCAGAATGGTTCGGAACTTGGTTCACCATTCGAAAGAGTGACCAGATAGCAATGATACTTTTTCCAATTCATATGTTTCAGCAGCTGCCAAAGTTGAGATTGACATTCAGCTTTCAATATATTCAGTAAGGGTTGCCATTTTATTTGTTTTTATTTTATATTTTATATACCAAGTGAATTTCGCCGTCGCCGTCGAATTTGTCGGTCGTCATCACGACTTCAGTGAACATGTCATTCGTCATAACATGACGTGAAAAAGTTTGAGAGTGGGTACACTCTTTTGGACCCTAAGCCACCAATCAGGCAGAGATTGATGCGAAATGAAGAAAACAAAGCCGCCGTAGCGACCAGTTTCGCAAAAGAGTTAGAAATGTCAATTAGGTGATTGAGATCCGGATTTTGGGCAAAAAATCATCTTCTAAGACGAGGCCCATTTTCAGCTCAACGGCTATGTGTACAAATTTTTCAACCAAGCAACAATGTGTCCACAAAGATTGACTGTTTGATGCGGTTTATGGCATTTACCCTTTGGAAATGAGGAGAACATACCGTCACCGTCAAGTATAGAGCGATGTTAACCGACTTTCTGTAGCCAAAGCCCGGCAACAAAGACTTATCGGAGCTGTGGTTTCAACAAGACGGCGCTTAATGTCATAACGCCCGAAGTTGTAAAGTAAAAAAGTAGCGAGCTGTTGGTTGAACTCACGGCGAGCGTTCATCAATTGAGCGCCAGGATCCTGAGTTTTAATACAAGTCGATTGTTTTTTTTTCTAGGGCTACATCAAGTCCTTAAAGTGCGGTAACAAGTCAACCACTTTGCACAAGCTGGAGACCAACATATTTGACCGAGTCAACAATTTGAGGGACTGCTTGAGGGACCGCTTGAGGCACTGCCAACAAAGCCAAGACAGCCATTTGAATAATGTACACAAAATGGCATGAATGTAGCTTCAATATAATGCTAGAATCAATTTTATATCTTACACGGTTCTTGTTTTGATAAAATTTTGTTTTCTATCCTTCTTATCTGGTCACCCTAGGATGCATTTTCACTGCCAACTAAATAGAGCCTCTTGAAGTCAATAAATGGTAGTAGCGGAGGTCTACACTCAACATATTACTCTAGGATGATCCATAGGGTGTAAATGTGTTCGAAGCGAGAGCGTTAGTCGACCTTATTGACATCGAGAGTCCAGCTCTTTGGCTGGAGTTTCCAAGTTCGAAAGAATATCGCCAACGTCATTCACAAGATCAGAATGATCTCGTCTAAGCTCACTGGAAGTTGTATAGTTTCTCGATCTTACTTATGTTATAGACAGTCATATTGGCAAGGGTATTGATCCCTTCAAGCCTGATAATTACCTCGGCAAACAAGCGAAAGAAGAAGACAGTTGTAGTGACACAGTTTGTTGTTTTTTTTGTTGCAATGACAAGTGCCAATTCATTCGACAGATCATTCATACTCTCCTGTATTGCGTCGCTGTTTGTTACTGGTTCCAAGGTAAGATGGTCCCTGAATCCTTGAGGGTTTTGCTGCTGCTGATGAACTGTAAGTATACCATGGATTTTGATCACATTCTGGTCCGATGTAGGCTTCCCAAGAAGACAGTTTCTGAAGCGACACTAGCTCTAGATCTTTCCTCAAAAGCTGAAACCAACAATGATGCATAGCCTACCGATCACTGCTAGTAGTACAGTTCTTTAAATGGAACCCCTTGTCCAAGTGATTCACATAAGTAGACCACGCCTACATGCATTAGAATGATTTGTCATCACCTCGTCCATTATAATTTGACTCGCTTAACCCATTAATCCGCGAGCATCAATTAAATCTAAATTTCCGCAAACCGCACACGAAAAAAGTCCAAAACCATAATTTATCCCATCTTATTGCATTGCTCTGTCAAAATCTACTCCCAAATCGTGCTAATAAATATTCTGACTCACTTGCTTGCCAAAAATCAGCACGTTCTTGTTTTTTTTTTCGAAAATACTTTTACTTTTTCTATTCGTTTTTTTCTTTTCGTTTTTTTGAGTAGGTAAGCTAATTATATTATTCCTCTGCTGACTTGGATTAAATCATCTATTTAGCATCTTCTCTGCGAAAATGTCGACCAAGACATTGAAATTTCGGGTAAAAAATTGCGTGTGACATCATCTAATCACCTGCCTTATCGCGGCTGGTAGCTTCTATTATTTCCGCTAAGAAACTATTTACAAACCTCGACATTGTCTTAAATATGTTTACCTTCGCCCGCGATAAGATAAAGTGCGTAAGCATGATGAAACTTAATCTACTAGAACTTTCCAACATTAATCATCGCTTAACACATGAAAACTATAAAACATTTGGATTGCAATTTACCAAAACAATAATATCCCTCGTCGGCAATAAAAATTTCCCACATTTTTATAAATAATCATCTAGTAGATGTGTATTTTTAGAATGCGAACTATGAGATCTACCTTAGAGAGAAAGAACTTGATCATGATCTGGCGACGACGTAACTTTTGAGTGAATTTCAGCCTTTTAATTGGCATTAATCCAATGGATGTATCCACAACAACAACAGCAAACACCACTCGATCAAGGTCAAGTGTAGAACTGAAAAGTATCTTTAGACCGAGACACAAATAAATTGGAGCAAAATTATCACTTCTGTCGTTGGAACTTTGTGACCCAATAAATTCTATCGTTTCGCTAAAGTGGGCTCCACAAGTAGTCCTCCCCTTTTTGGTGGGACGGGACACCAACAAATGGCTTACATAATTCAAGTCGTTCGTAACAGCTTGTGGGAGATAAGATGCATAGCAGAAACGCCCCTTGTTATTGTTTGCCATATTTCAATCTGGGAGAAGTGCCCGGGGATGTTATCAACACTGTCTGTCTGTCTGTTGGGGTTTCATGATGGCACTTTGCAACAGCCAGGTGCATCGGCTGCATAGATGGACATTGCTATCGTGGAATGTCAGAAAAAAGTGGGATGACATGGTGTAAGATCGGCGAGCTACAGTCTGGGGGACAAGGAGGTGTATACAGGGAGAATACTCGTTAGCTAATCGTGTAGCCCTTGTTTAGTGGCTATAAATAATAGTAGATACTTCAGCCTTTTGTCTAGTATGAGATTAAGGCAAGTACACTAATGTCGCCACAGCATCAGATGTGTCTTAACTAAAAGCAGGCAACATCCCAGCCAGACTGGTCAAACTGCAACTATCTGTCACTTTAGAAGTCATTTATTTGCTGCCTCGGCAAAAAGCAGACGCTTTAGCTTGCTGAACGCTACCACAAGCAGTCTCAACCATAAACATTTAACTTTCAATGAAAAGGTTCACTCTGAAACCATTTAGTCTATTCCAATGCGAGCCAGAAAAAATTCTGTGAATTATTAACGAATACAAAAATCACATACAATTCTCACCAGTTAACTTGAACACCACATCATCGCACATAGCTACCAGCAGATCTTTGGAGATCATTCTGCCGACTTAAGCCGCCATTATGTACTGACGACCTTAGAAAAGGAGGTGAAATAAGGATGATACAGGACTGGCTAGTGAGCACAGACTTACAACTAGAAGAGGAAAATACGGAGGCAGTACTCATTAACAGCAGACGAGCCATGAAGAATAAAAGAGTGAGTTTAGTAGTTCCTAAACCAGAGTTGAAATACTTTGGGATTGCTATACAGCAAGATTAACTTTCAAGCAACATGAAGCGGAAAAGACAGCAAGAACCATAGCTGTCTGAAGAAATGACTCCTCTTGGCAAAAGCAAGAGTTGCAATGTTGTTGATGTTCTACGGCTCCCAAATATGAGCTGGGGCAATAAATACGAAATCATAGTAGAAAGACCAAGGCACCGAGGCAGAATCAAAGCATTGAGAGTACTCAGCACCTTCCGAACAACCTCATACGAAGGGGCAGTGGAATGGTGCCAATAGATCTCTTCATTAAGAAATCCGAATGGAAGCAGAACCAGCAGAACCAACAGCAGTCCAGCAATGATATTAACTAATGAGTTAAATCCCAAGCTTAAAATACTGGCTTTCATTCCAGATGAGAGAAGAATGAGAGAAGAAGAGAGAAGTTTAGCACCAAAACAACACCCAACACACCACTCGACCAACGACAATCAAACAATATCGGTGATAAACTCCAACCTTGCAGAACTCCACTTTAAACTTTGAATCCATCAGACAAGCTTCCAATATAAAAAGGCTGACATGTAGACATTTTGGTCGGCAAAGTAGTACCCACCCCAAGTAGAAACCTGTCAAAGCTAAGCTAAAGTGCCCTCTGATTTTCTTATCGTTAACTGTCAAGCGTTTCAAGCCTTCGAAATAGCTGTGCATTTTAACGTCGATTTTCAACTGTCAAAACAAACTGAGAAATGGCTCTGATATCAAGTGGTTCGTCCCTTCAAATGTTATCCTTTTTACCTTAACATCTTTTCAATAAATAAATTTGCGCAGACTATTCAATGCAAGGAGTACTTGGCGAAGGGTCATTCTCTCGAGTTTATAAACTTCAGCACAAGGTGAATGGAGGTCAATTTGCTGGAAAATACCTCAAGAAATTATTTACCGGGTAACTCTCATAACACATCCTTGCTACACAAAAAGTTCAATAACTAATTTTCACCCAGAAAGCAGGACATAATCAGTTGTACAGAAATCAATGTCATGAAACGCATAGAAGACCATCCCAATATTCTCAATTTGAAGGACATTATTTGGTGGGAACTCTATCGTCCTTTTCGACTGACATTAATGGGTGTACCTCTCTTTTTAGTAGTGACTCCCTGCCATGTACCGTTGTGCTGGTTTTTGAACTTATGGATATGAATCTCTATGAATTCCTTAAGGATAAGCAAAAACCCATTTCAGAATCAATTTCAAGAAAATACTTCTTTCAAATTGTCTGCGGGATTCAGCATTTGCACAAAAATAATGTCTTCCATCGGGACATTAAGCCAGAGAATGTTTTGCTAAAGTTTCCGAAAGGTTTTCATGGTCCCTCACAGGTAAGGCAGGAGGGAGTCCTCTTTCTATTCCTAAAATTTGAAATTCTGTCTCGTGTTGTTTTCTAGGAACTAAGATTAGCAACAGTAAAATTAGCAGATTTCGGTTCAGTGAAAAGCGCTGATGTGGAATTCCCCTTGACAGGATATGTTGCCACTAGGTGGTATCGTCCGCCTGAATGTGTACTCACTGACGGTTTTTATGGACCCAAAATGGATGTTTGGGCGGCTGGTTGTATATTTTATGAAATGTTAACTTTAAAACCGTTATTTCCGGGTGAGAGTGAACTCGATCAGTTGGACAAAATTCATCAGATTTTAGGCTCACCCAATGCAAGTACTTTGAGGAGATTTCGACACTTGTTAGTCCTTAAAAGGGTTGCCTTTCATATTTTAGCGATTCGTTTTTTTATTTTTTTAATTTTAGAAAAGCAAAATTCGACTTCCCAAAGGTCCATCCTGTACCATTTAATAGACTGCTTCCCAATCTCAGCAAACTGGGTGTTAACATTCTCAAGGCTTGCTTAAGTTATTTGCCTGAAGTTCGGATCGATTCAACACGGTTACTGGAGCATTACTACTTCAAGGATATTCGGTAATTTTTATAGCCACGCCGAATACATGGATCAGTTACTTATGTACTTTCTTTTTTAAATAAAAGCCACACCGTTCCAAATAGTGCTAGAAAATCTGATAGAGGTCCTCAGAGATACAGCATACAATCAGAATCCAGTCCGGCACTTGCAAGTCCAAAGAAACTTTCAAATAAAATTATTACGTCAATTAAGCCTTTGCGATTGAAACAAAAAAGACGAGAGGAATCTTTCATTGGTAATAGAGGTAAGGTGACTTAGGTGTCCAAAGACTCAATAAAAAGGCCTTTACTTGCAGAGAAGTCAAGTGATATTATACCAAAGAAACAACGAAAACAGAAATGAAATCGATCCAAATTGATAGGAACTACATATGTATTTTCATTTATATTTTGTTAACATTTAATCTATTTTAAATCAATTAATTTTAGAATATACAAATTTAAAGCATTTTATTCTATGAATAACGAATACTCGGTGGAAGTAGTCGTACTCGGTGGAAGTAGTCATACTCAGTGGAAGTAGTCGTACTCGGTGTTGCGGTCCAAATGAAGTCGAATGAATAATAGAGTAAGTACACTCTCTTAGGGAAGAGAAATTGACACTTGAAATATTCGTTTTGCTACTTCAGACGTGGTCTCTTCTCCCGGGCTTTCTATATTCTACTTTACAAGCACTCATAATATTTCCCCATCCAATGTAGAACCTAGTACCCCTAGTTCAAGCAATCGATAACGAGTATAACATAAAGCTCTCGTACTCGAGATTTCACTATCGAAATTTAAGATGACAGAAAGCCTACAGTGCGAATCTTCGAGTGAAACAACAAACATATAAGCAAACATAAGCCAACTCACTCACTCATTATCGATTTCGGCTCCATTTTAACTGAAGGTGTGTTCTAGCCTTAAAAATTATTTTAATTTTGTTTACTGAAAATACATCAGACATAAAAAAGGAAATATGTAAATTAGCTGCTGCACAGTTCATTCTGTCAAACATTCTGTCACTTCTTCTATCATATTTGACATTTCAATTTATCAGATTGATTGTGTCTATTTCTGTCCTTTTTTTTTTTCTGTCAACAAGAAAGGGGACAAATTTATTTGACGTCGACACTTTCCATGCACGCAGTGATGGAGGATGGCGAAAGCTTTAACACAACTGTCATCACAAAAAAAGACAGATTTAGACAACACTTCTCCAAATACAAATTAGACGGACTTTAAATTAATTTATAGCACGGGATTGATGTCTGAATTTTAATGCTCTTGGACCCAGGGGAGATTGTCTGTTGGGTTGGCACAGTGATGGATCTCACTCCTGGAGGGGAATTGAACTACATAAAAGGATGGTTTAGAACATACTGCGCGTTCAACTAAACTGCGCTTTAATTTCGCACTCGCTTGTAGTTCACAGTTTAATTTTCAGGTGCGCGTTGGTATGTTCACAATGATTAAATTTTATCTTTAATTAAAATACCGCACCTTGATAACTAAAATTATGTCTCAACAGCCTCATCTCCTTGGATTTCAAAAGATTATTTATAAATTTTATCACCAAACACTAACTACTCCCACCGAAACCCTCACTTGAATAGTGTCCTCGACAGGATCACTCACAACCATCCACTGCCTATATGCGCAATAAAATCCCATTCTACGTACAAATAACAAAAGGGACATAAAAAATGTATAGCAAACTATCCTTCTTATCCTTTTTTTATTCTACTACACAAAGATTCCATCAAATTTTCAAAATCAATTACCATAAAACAGCGTTCAATGATTATTTTAATTTTTTTTTTTTTTTTGAACAAAATCCCACATCAAAGCAGCTAAAGTCATGCCGTATAAAGTGCAACGGCGCCTTAAAGTCTCCAACCATTGCGGCGGCACTGCAAGTGCCTTCAAAGTATCTCAAAACCTTTAACAAAGAAGCACACTGTTCTCGTGTGTCGTGTTTGTGCATTGTAACCGGAGAAGGTGGCATAAAGAACCAACTTTTTGTGTTGCACGGTCATTTAAGCTAAGCTAAGTGGGTGATTTAGAATCAACTGTGGTGATGGCTTTAAAGAAAAAAAAACAAAAAATATAGTAAGAGCATTTCTTCTTTAGTGTCATTGATGTCAAGTGGAATTTAATTTTAAGCCCAACTAAAGAATGAACCTATTAAGGCGAGTAATTGATGGGAAGTCACATTGTATGTGATGGCATCATGGGCTTAGTGTGAGGCCTATTGACATTTATCATTTTGACTATTCAACATTGTATAGGTGTCGTTTGAGAGATATAATTTGGAAGTGAAAGATTTTTAATAAAAGTATCTATAAAACTGTCTGTATTAATTTCAAACAAATATCCCGCACACGATTGAATAGTTATGAATTATAGGCAAAGATGGTTTGGCATTGTGTGGAACTTATTAAACACTTGACAATTGCCACCCAAGAAAAGTCCACATAAAGTGTGACAACAATGTTTTTGAAATTTTGAAAATTACAAAGAAAAGATACAAATGGTATGCAGCCCGGGGTTTGCTATGATCTTGTGGGGTAATCATATAAAAATCTTACGCTGCTTGAATAATGTCTGGAGGATCTTTTTTGTAAGACATTTCGGCCAAAAAGATACTTAGACACACATATGTTCAGATTCAACAAGATCTGAAGCCTAAATTTTAACTACGTGATCTTTAGTACACGATCGGCTGATCTTTAGGATCTTGTAAATGACGGACGTACCTAGAAGCTTCTCACAACTTCTAAGATATAGGCGAGGATCTCTATGCATATGCAATGAGAACAGCCTCCGGAAACATATGGTTCAATTTAGCTCCGGTAGTCTACTATGGTCCATACTAGGTCAAGGAAGCTTCTCAAGACTTCTTAGTTACAGGCAAAGCTTTATCTCTTCCCTAACAGGGTCCCTTGTTATTCCTAGACACGTTCAAAGCTGGTCATTCAAAGTTCTATATAAGTAAAAATCTCGGCATTCAAAAATTATTGTTGACTGCGACCAAGTGTCATAAACACTTCCATTTTTATTGGCTTCAAAACAGCTTTGACTTCTTCTATTTCTAGGAAAACAAAAGCATACTCAGCCTTGAAATTTTATTACTGAACTTCGTCCCATTTCTCGAAAACATCAAAAATAGACCGACACATCTAATACGGCACCGTCACGTAATTAATGCCACTGACATTTTGCCAACCACCATCAGAAAATCACCCAGACTTTCTTAGAAATTCTAAACTCTCCGCGACACAGTATGACATCATATTACAGCCCTGCTCGACTGACCAATTAAAAATCAATTGGCATACATTTGGCAAACGCCACAGACAAAAATATAAAATTGCACTCACACCCAACCCGACCGGCAGCAATATGCAAAAAAAACTTTCGAAGTTTCCAATGACACTGTTCTTCGAAAAAAATAAATAATGACATCATGCCACACAGTTGTTCATATGTAATTCGAATACGAATATTATGCGCGCGCCACTTCGTGTCAAATTCATTTAAAATCAAGTCAATCGAAGGCGAAATTTAATTCAACAAAAAGCGATCACAATTAATTTATTTTCAATTTAATGATTTACCAGTGCTACTTGTTGACAGTTTACAGGAAATACAATCAGTTTTGCAAATTAAAATTGATTTGAAATACATTCAACCAAAGAGGATCGCTAATTGATTGTAAACTCTTGGTCGTGCTTAAATTTGGTTATTATTACAGCTGCAGTATTTGCATTGACATGACTGAAATTTTAAGTAAATTTTATTGCATTTCTGTCATAAAAAATTAATGGAACATTAAATCAAAATTCCATTTCGAATTCGAAACGGTATTCAATTTCATTTGACACTTTTTTCAGCCGGGAAATGAAAATGCATTAAGGAATTCGAAAATAAAAAAGAAAAAACTGTCTTGATGAGTGACAGATCATGTTCGAAAAGAATTTATGACGTGTCGCTCGATACACATGGATTGTGCACTCATTTTATTCACAAAAATTTAAATGATTTTCATATTCAATGGAGCATCCAGCTTTTTTGATGTTTTGCAATAAGTACCCAAAAGAATTCTTGTATTTTTGATTGCTTTTCTATTTTTACTGTCGGACATTGTGTTTAATAGTTGATGCGTTGCGTACAGCTGTTACGTTGAGCACTGACATACATTTTGTATTGGTTCAGTCAGTGAATTGGGGCCAAATTGTTCTACCGGCAATAGTTTGACATTTGTTTCGAATTAGAGTTTGATTATTTGACACTTGCCCTTGACATTTGATTCGAAATTGCAGAAAAGTTCGATTTGGACTATTTTTTTGACACTTGAGCTTGACTTTTGATTTGAAATTACAGCTATTTAGTTTAATTTGAAAAGTAGAAGACATATTTAAAGCATTACCTGGACTATCCACTCCAATAATAGCATCTGAATCCTCTGTTAAATTGTCAGCATGAATGAGATACATTGTATTTTGTTTTTAGAAATTAAATTCATTCATTAATATTTCAAAAGGAAAAGCAAATGTTTAGAGAGAAAAATTTAAAGACTCTAATAAAATGCACAAGCAAATGATCAATGCCAACTACTTACACCTAGCGAATGATGATTCATAAAATGTACTCGTACATACATATGTGCCCACCTACATGGTGTCGGGAAAATCCGTTTCGAAATCTAAATGAGCCGTGAAGGATGGATGGATAGAATTTTTGTAAAAATAGTTTCACTTTTCTTTTTTGCATCTTCCGACCAACAGATGCAATGTTAGTTTGAACTAATTTTCTCAATTTATAGAAACGAGAATGCGACTAATGATTGAGGTAACATACATATGGTGGGCGAGTTTTTGAAACGATAAATGAAAATGCAATCACAGAATGAGGTGTGAGAAAAAATGTTTACCAAAAGCAGGTGAGCATAATGGGTTTTTGAAAAACAATGGAAATTTTTCAGAAATTTAGAGAAAAACATGGCACTTTTGTTTAGAAAGAAACAGTTTTAGAGAAATCTGAGAAATTTCGAGTGCAAAATGAGTAGATTCGGAGTAGACTTCGTTTGAGTACTCATCGTATTTTGAGTAGTCTTGAAGCCAGCTTTATATAAATTGTTTTCTAATTCGAAACGGGACAATTGGTTCTGAGATGACTGACAGTGATGACATGATTTCGAACTAAACAGTGATCAAATACCACAAATTTAAAAATCTATTCACAACTTAGTGAACTGCGAATGCGAATGAGTGAATGTTCCCAAGTATTACCAATCACGACGATCTGTTGTCAACAAGAATAAAACAAAATAATTGTGAGGTTAAACTCTGCGTTATCGTGCGAATGTGGATTATATTCAAACATCTGTCAAAAGTAAATTAAATTTGACAGTTCGCATTCTGCTTATTCGCAGGAAAATCAAGCCAATACTGCAAATGCCGCAAGACAGTTGAGAAGGAACACAGGGAAAGGGTTAGGCTAAGGCGTGGTCGTGGTCGTGATAGAGACGATAAAAGATTTAGTGGAACTTGCTAAGCTTGCATGACAAATCGCTTTCGAGTTGGAAATAGATGTAGAATGTTGCCAGAAGGCCGATTAGAATCCCTCGGACTTACAGGCGGAATCAGAACACAAGTAAAGGCGAAACATAATTGGTTTAAAGCTCTGAATACTGCTGTACGTCATCATGCGAATACACACAATTTGTGTGCTGCATTCAGAATGACTTTTCCCTCAGTTTCGCCGAGTTTTCGTTCACTTTTGGCTCAATACGTAGAGGGCAGTTCAATTCGCACATTCATTCGATGGCGATAACGTGTGACAGCGAGACAAGAACGATATGACATTAGGTCACGTTTCCTTAACAGAATTTCGGGTTCTTTTAGATTCTGACAGCAGAATTTTCATTCAATGACATTAGCTATGTCAATTATGATTCCGCCTTAATGCTTATGAAGAGCTATGAACATGAGTGCGTTCAGAGTGAAATGTGTCAGTTTGAGACATGAAATGCGGACTCCTTAAATGTCGAATGATACAAAATATAGGAAAATAAGTAAGTAAGTACTCATTCTACCAGACAAAAACCAGACAACTCGTCCCGGAAATAAATACCAACACCATCCCATCCCCTCAAGTCCTAATCGCTGGAATCTCTCGCAAGACCACGTTTCAAAACGAAATTATTCACAGCCCATTATCATCTCCTTAGATCGCTAAATGCCCATTAAAAAGATAAATAGCGAACTCACAACGCAAAGAATGTTGACCCTACCTAAGCGTACATCCGACAAGCCCTCTGCAGTATCTCATTCGCCATACACAATGCGATAGCAAAGTAAACTTAAATGCATGCAAAAAATTAGCAAAAAAAAATATTGAAACCTACAAGATTGTTGCCATTGATAAAAAAATAGAAGAACAAGAAAAAATTGTCAACGACATACCTTCGTTTATGTATCCTCCATCCATTGTGAGCTGATGACTCTCGACTCCTCTTTCAGTAGTGCTTCCTCTTGTAACACAATATGATTCTTGTTTCTGCTTGACTTGTTGCTGGATGCCACCACAGATACACACTCCGTATTCAATTCCACACAGTTGGATACAAAAAAAAATATCTAACTAGGGTAATTGTACCCAAAAACAAAAGCTAAAACCAAACAACACTCAAAAAAATACACTTGAAAAATTACACAATTTATCTTGCTTAGACGATGCAACAGGTACACGTGTTAGATACTTTTTTTTATTTAACTTCTCCCCGACAAACACTTTAATCAAATTCGCGGCTGAATTTTATCCCTTCGATTGCATTTCAACATATTTTTTTTCTGTATCTCAAAACTCAAAACCGAGATACAAAACGTTACGTCGACGACGATGATGATGATGTTGATGATGATGATGATATAGCCGATGATACTTCCCCAAGTTTTTATTTTTTTTTTATCTAGGTAAAGTGGTTTCCCAGATAATATGACCCTATTCGTGCGGTTTAAATGTATCTTTATATGCACTCTATGCAGATGCTGTCTCGTATTTGCGGTTGCACTATTGTAATAGAACCTGAAATGAGAGAGAGAAAAAAAAAACGAACATAAATACACTGAAACTAGTAGATGCTGTACGTATCTCATGTTGAAACGGATTTTAAATGCAAACATTAATTCGCTGTCATGATCATTTCCGTGCAGAGGCATCCATAAAAATAACGCGCGACGAGGCGCTTTATTTATAGGATTTTCTTTTTTGCTTTTGCAAGATACATTTAGCGGGTACTGTGCCTTGACATTTGCATTTTGTACTTGTGTGGATACTCTGGCAAATGTACGCTTAATAGTTTCCAAGTTTATGGACGGGAAGGTCGATTGGCGAAATGATGATCAGGAGTGCATCTCCATCTATTTTAAGAAGATTTTCATTTATTGTTTTCAAAGAGAAATTAGTCCCACATGTGGCAACGTTCTGGAGAGATGACACAAACACACATATGGGAGAGTGTTTGATCTTTTTGCGGAGAAGATAGAGATCTCAAGTAGTGAATGGCGAATTGGAATCTGAAGAATGCATAGTCTTTCATTATGTAGTTTGCGAATGCATTTGAATTTAGATATCATCTTTGCAAATGACATGAGCGAGGACAGATACATGGACAATTAAAGGTCAATGGTTGAGTTTAGCATCGTCCAATCGAAAGAGACATTCATTTCTGGCATAAGACATAGCTCTATTGTGAATGACCTTTAAGTGACTGCATGGCAATGTCTTGAACAACAAATACAAGTATTCCAGAGGAATACTGCTACTTCATTCAACACTAAACAAAGTTAGGTCCTTGGCAATCATGACACAGAAGAGTTCCCCTCTCCAAAATAACAAACATCCTCATCTGACACTTTGCTGCAGAAAGCACGCCCAGACACTAGGTATCCCGAAGAATGATTTCAGGAGCAAATGTCGAAAAGAGGAGATAGATGTAACCATTATTGGTTTAGTTGAGCCAAATTTTGAAGGATTTTTAGAACTTTCAACACTACTTCCAAACATACAATAAAAATTTCTTCACTTACCCAAAGGACCTACAGTTTTATTTCTTATCTGAAAGGACATAGTGCTCTCAAATGTTTGCCAGATGTACAAGAAAAAAGAACTGTGAATTACAAACGAATGCATAAATCAGATATAATTCTCCCCAGTAATTTTGACACCATCCATGTGGAGTAAGTATTAAAACCTAATATATTCTTTCTGAGTTTGAATTGCCATTACACCAACTCTTTCCTATCCTTTCTTCTCTTCAGTCGAAGGCCAGATACCCTTAGAAATGTGATAATTAAAATAATAAGCAGAGGCAGCGATCTTGGGCGCAGTCTTAGTGGATGCAATACCCCATTTTGGTGCAAGAAGAGGGCTATTTTGCGTCTAGAATCTTTTTAACTAAGGACCCTTTACAGAGCAACTGCCATCTCTTCTAGCCTAGATAGACCTACTGTCAGCAGGTACTGTTTGAACCAGAAAATCCCCTTTTTGTGGAAATTTAGACCTCAAAAAGACGCAACAAGTTCTTTTAGCCTTTTACCTCTGGTCTGACAGACAGATAACTAAGTATTTTTTGATTAGAAATCTTTTCAAAAAACGTCCGAACTACAAACCTATAGGTGCCTTCTTTTTAGGCAATTCTATTCCCCCAAAGCCAAAAATTTTACTTCTAATACCGAGGAGTAAGTATCATTCTACGTTCCGTGCACTTTGGGGTTCTCCAAAACTCTTAAGAGTACATCTGCTAGATATTTTCCCCCATAAATTTACCAAAATCCCACCATGACACAGTACAGGTAGCATCTGGTAAACATTTGAGTGTTTATTAAAAAAAATTATTAGCACCATTCATCTGTTAGATCATTTTTACATTTTATCAGATCAGTAAATCTTAATATGCATCATTTTTTGATTCAAGTAATTTGAACAACAATTTTTACTTTGCCTCTGGTATTTGCGCACAAATGACCAACACGCGCTGCAGAAGACCAGGGCACCGAGAATTTTAGAAACTAAATGATACAATCGCTAAAACTGGATTCTAATAATTTTTCACAAAAAATATGCAACTGCCCAGCTTTTGATTGAAATAAAAGTATCACAATTCCCCGTAGCACGTCCGAAAAGTCTCAGAAACAAAAAACCTATTAAAATAAACGATACGTTTTAAGAACCCATAAATTTATAAAACACAAAAAACGCAACAATATTATGTAGGACTCTCGCAATTAACTTCAAACGAAAGCCGAAATTGTTTATTATAAACAATATTAACTGTTGCATTTATCTTGATTTTTTATTTAAACAAAAGTACAAGAAAAAATATGCAAAATAAAATCACTCTGTGCGTTATACTAAAATATATTTTTGTTATATTTTCGGCCAGCGCAAAAGTAATTAAATAAAATTTAATTATTTTGTAATTTTAAGTGAAATTTTTATCTCACTAAATTGGTGGTGATTTCATAAAAAAAAAATCTAATTGTTATTTTTTTATGAACTTAATAATGTCAATTGGCAGCGAAACTGATTTTTTTTTTCAAAATTCTTCAAAAGGGTTGTGTGCTTTATTGACACAAAACTATCAAAAAACAAATCAAAGTCAAAGTGAATCACATGATCAAAGGTTTTGTTTTCGAAAATAAAAAAAAAATAAAAACAAATAGTAAACAATTATTGTTGTAATGCTAGATTATTTATATCACACGCTTCTCCCCATCGACTGTTTTCTTATAAATTGGTTCAAATAAATTATAGTAGTTGGAAGAGGATTTTTTATTTAAATAAATTATTTCAAATAAATCAGAAGAGTTAAAAGAGTATGTCATGCAAAAATGTACATATACCATTTGGAAAAATTAAATAAAAAGAGAAATAGAGAATTTTCTTATTGAAAATAGGGTATTCCAACGGCTTTTGGCTTTTTATATTTCGAACTGAACGTGTTAAGGTTTAACTGTAATTGCATTGAGTGTGCGATAGCTAATGTCATTACTGACATTACTCACGGGCTGTTAAAATCTGAGAGAATTGCATTGGGAAACGTGACCATGTGTCATATCGTTTTCGTCTGGCTGCAACACAATGTACTGTATTGAATGTACGCATCATAGACGAACTAAATTATACAGTCGTTTGACAGGTGATTTGACAGCTGATCTGATCCCAATCTAGACTCTGCCCTTTTTTCGGCAAAGGGGGAGTTTGAGTTGATCATCTAACGGATAATTTAGGTAGTCTATGGTGCGAATGAAATCCTAGAATAAATGAACATTTTGTCTCATGGCCGCATTGTGCTGATACTATTTGTACATTGTTCAACTTGTGAACCGAGCTGAGCTTTCCTTGCAGATGAGGGGACATGATTCGGTCACACGAAATAGCGGAGTTTTTTTCTCCCTAAAATTTAGCTAGGATTGATGACATCGTAAGAAGCCGCATCGCTAATGATCATAGGCTAGATATTATATATAATATTGTTTATTGTAAAGCCCTTAGATGTTAGTCAGAAAAAGCAATGAACTCCTACAAAGGTCAACGACTAGTTCTTCTCCTTTCACAAGACTACTTCACTGATTGAGATCTATCTTAGTCATTGCATAATTTGTACCAAAGTTTCTAAAGAAATTGTACAAGGAAGAATAAAAAGTTAATATTTCTCTATTGACACAAATTCCAATCTAATTCAGAGGCACGAAAGTCTTCTTTTTTTTTTGTTTCCAATTAAAAAACAAAGCCAACAACATTTAAATTGGCCTCCCAGTTCACAATGATTGATGACAATCCAATGTCAGGCGAACAATTTATGTCCCATCAACAATGATTAAATGGGGTTTCACGCCCTATATATCTCACGCAAATCTTTATATCATTATACACTTTATTAAAATTCCTATCGAACAGATTAGGAAAAGAAAAAAAGAAACTGTGGAGAAAATTTGTACTCCTCTCCATCATTGGATTTTCATTCAGTAAAAACCACAGTCGCGACACGCAGAAAGAGCAAGGTTAACCTAACCTCCGACGCACTTTCTTGAGGTTACATTGGAAATATACAGCAGAAACTCGCTGACGCAATGTAGAATAACTGAAACTTATAGAATATTTGTTTTTTTTCCCCTTTAAGTTGCTATTGGCATCATTGTGAATGGAGCAATATACCGCTGTGGAGAAGGGCCTCTTCATCTTAATCAAATGTCATGGAGAAGTTCATCGCTGATTTTTTGTTATTTTTTTAGGGCATCTTGAGAATTTCTTCTCTATTTCGAAGCAATTAAATGATTCGAGTAGAAAAATTTGTCATCATGTGGTTAATAATAGTTTATTAATGAATAAATCGCATGCGAGGGGGATGAAGGCACTGAGCGTATGGAGCTTAAAACGCCCTCATTGTTACATGTGCGCCATTGATTAACAACAAATATGACTTCATCGAATTTTTTCTATGTTTGTTTGTTTGTTTGTTCTCGTCGATGAATTTATAGCCTCTGATAAAAATCATTTTCACAATATGCAAGTGGGTGGATATGGAGGAGATATAATTTAGTGGAACTTGGTCATCACCTTCGTTTAATCCCCAAAGCAGGTGCCGTGGCTTCCTACGCGCTGCCGGTTTTTCATCGGAAGCTTAAGAAAAATATAAAAATTCAGTTTAAAAAAAAAAACAGAAACTATGCGTGGCCTACATAAACAAAATGTCCCACCACTTTGCTAATAAATCCGCGAAACAAATAAATAAATTTAGTTTTCTTTTAGATTGCTGGCCGCAGATTGCTCATCAACACGCGGCCACATAAACAGATGGTGAATGATGATAACTGCAGGGTGATTCGTTAATTATTATTGTGAATGATTTGGCAGCTGTTCTTTTGCATCATGAATATAGTGGCATCCGGAAGACTTTTATAACTGTCAACAGGATACTGAAAGGTCACAAATTTAGGAAATGTTTTGCATTGATAAATTTCATAGGAAATAGTCGAGCAAATAATCTTGTGCCAATCGATTTGACAAATGACATTTTATCCGCCGGCAAAACTTCATACACATTTAACCTTTCTCGTTTGTCATTCTCGAATGTCATGTGGCCTTAGTTGTCTCTATTTCACTATTCTTCCTTAAGAAAGTAAAATATATTTTGAAACGCTCTGTAACCAAACACTTGCATTGTAACCTAGCCACATTGAAGTAGAGTTTAGAATTCTATTAGTACTAAAAAACATAACTTCACCGACTTGTTATCCCAACTGAACGCACTTTGGGCGTATCAAAACTCTTGAATGAACATATCTTAAGAAAAAAAAAAAAAAAAACTCAAAAGTACGTCATTATCACCCTGTATGCTAAACTTTCCACTTAAAACTGGCCTTACGTAAACCTAGTAATTAATTTCTGATTTTATTTACAAAAATACAAGCATTTGGGGAGTTAATTTATTTCCCTCCAACTAGCGAAAAAACATCGACATTTAATTAGCAAATTAAACAATAAAAAATGCAAACACCAAACTTAGGTACTACACTTTCATACATACAGCGCCATAGCATGGAGTCTAGCGACACATGGCGCCAATTTCTTTTTATTTGTTTATTTCCTTTGCGTGACGTTCTTCCATTTGACAAATAGAAATGAAAAATAAAATTGGCAAAGAAAAATGTTTACTTCCTTTGCTGCAACAATTAAACGTCAGAATGACGGCACATCGTGAGGCACTGTGTGAACCCAGAGTATCAGCAAACTATGTCACTGTCGAATTTAATGATTC
This sequence comes from Chalcosyrphus nemorum, assembly GCA_949716465.1. NCBI lineage: Eukaryota > Metazoa > Arthropoda > Insecta > Diptera > Syrphidae > Chalcosyrphus > Chalcosyrphus nemorum. The sequence continues at coordinate 27,792,705 of OX454333.1, forward strand.
TTTCAAACATTTTTTCAATTGTCATAGTTTTGTCTAATTCTTTGGCGAATGACTAAGCTGCCAGAGAGACCGTGCGAGAATTTTTAAATACCCACCAGCGGCGTTTTTTTTTTTTTTTTGCTTTTGCTTTTAAATTGTACTCACGTTCGCATAATCGATTAAAGAATCTCCTATAACGGAGAATTGAAACCGTATATAGCGTGTTTGACATTAGCGCCAGAGTCGCGTATTGGCCAAAAAGTACTTTGAACTTGTACTTCACCTCAGCGATCGCGTAGATAAGGCAGTTTTTTATTTTTATTTCCCGTACATACTGACATTTGATATCATCTAAACGGTTATTTAAATTTTATTTGACAGTCACTGCCATTTAAATGCAGAGAATGGGTTTTATTGTAGAATTTTATTGCGTGTAAGTTTTTGGGTGGGTGGCGCACGCTGTGACGTACGAGACATATTTTACACGTGCAGCTCTTGACAACTTTTTGATAGACTTTACAAAGGTTAACAGACTTGGTTTCTACGAGTATAATTTATTCTTAAGAAAGGCGACCACTCAAAAACGCAGCCATTCAAAACAAGTTTTTTTCTTTTTTTGGTTTTGTTCCATTCAGCTTGTCAACAACTTGACACAATGTGGCCACAAATGAGTAAAATCATCTGTCATTATGATACCTTTGTAACGTTAGATTATCACCTTTGAGTGTCTTAATACGCATGAGTACCTACACACTCGTCATAGTGAAAGTATTTTCACTTCATTCATCATTTTCAGAACATGTGCACAAAGCATTATTGTAATGTCATCGTACCGTAGATAGCCAGATGTCACTTTGACAAAACACCTACTGAAAGAAAATGTATACTCTCGGTTGGTCAAGCATGACTAACAAATTATGACAGTTACGTGTCAAACGTAATGCCTCGAGGGCGTTTGTAAAATTTTATTTGACTTCAGTTTGTCGGAACAAAATATGTATTTGTATCACTCTCGCTATCATTTGTCTGTAAGGCGGAACGATAATAAAGATGATGGAATAGAATGCGAATGAATGAATAATCATGCGTTATATCAATCATCATTGGGCTACTGTCAGTGTGACGGCCCATTCAGTGGGGCGGCAATGATGCTAATGCGTCACGTGAGTGATCACACAGTGTGAATGATATTTGATATATTTCTAGTTTAAAATTGAAATTAGCAAAACAAGTTGAATACAGTGATTGACGTTAATTTGAACTGTGAAGGCGAACAGTGGCGCTAGGTAGCTATCCGCAATTTGTCAAAAATTGACATCTTGACAGATAAAGCTGATAAAAGTAGAAAAAAAGTCTCTACGAAGAGAAGTTTGGGAAAATTATTGAATTTTAAGAATAAAATGTTCTTAAACCAAAATCGTGACACTGTAAGACAGAATTGACCCACAATATCTTTCAAAAAAATAACCAGATACCTACCAAAAATTTAACTTATTAATGCACTATAAGCTGTCTTTTAAAATGACATTTAGAGTCCTTCACAAATGGAAATGATTTTTATGTTAAAATTAATAAAATTTGAAGCTTTTGATGTGAGTGCAAAAGTTAGATTTAGCAGAACTTTAGCTTCAGTGCTTTGTTGAAAAAATGGCCGACGACCCAGCTATCAAATCACTAAGATTTGAAGCCATTCTTATCAGCCGATTTTCAAAATATCTGCAGACACTCAGAATCAGTATTTTCCTGAATGAAAGAATAACAAACAATGACAGAACTTTTTATGACATTCGCTACTTAGAACTGATTTTGTAAGCCCAACGCATGCTGTCAAAAAATGACTGGCATTTCATACCTGATGCTCATTTCAAATAAAACCTTTCAGTTGTATCGTTTATATGCAATAAACGTAGGTTATCGTCTACACCTAATATAAAAATAGACTGCATAACCTGTCAAACCTTACTTTGTATCGATTGCATTTAAAGAAAAAGGAAATTATCGAAGATTCCTTCAATGCCATTGCATTTGCCTTGTTGACTTTCTCAAGACAGGACACCTATTTACGATAACGACAAATACCGTGACATTGAGTGCTTTTAAATTGGCTAAACGTCACCTTACCACTCCTAATATTTACTTTAAGACGTGATCTGTCATTCTTACGTCAAATTTAATTAGCTTCATATGCAAGACAACGCGTGATATACATGAATACCTTTTACACCTCGCACATAAACTATAGGAAAATATGTATTAAAATTCAGATCAGATTGTCTATAAAACATTCATATTCCATTATATCAGGATGATCCGTCTAAAAAGTTGCAGGCACACCTTCACCAGGGTAACCCCAGTTCGTTCAAAATCATGAAACCCCATCACATTAGCATTATTTATTACAGTACGTGCTTGTAAAGGTAAAAAAACAACCGAACAATATTTACCGTGATTTCGATTCCTTCAACAACATCCGTTACCGGTAATTCAAAGCAAGTCAAGGCTCACCCCAATCTTACAATCGCACATCATATCGATTCGCATTATAATTAAAAGAAGGCAACCCAATATTTGGCTACGGTATGGAGTTTTAAATTTCAAGCAAATTATCGACCAGGTGGAACGAAATCGAATCACCACTAACCGTTTTTTTTTTTTGTATTTAATGACAGCCTACCGTACCGGTACCCTCCTGTCATCAGAAGCGTCAACGAAGCGTGAAAACCTTTTATTTTGTCCTCAATGGTAAATAATTTTGACATAAAAAAATAAAAATAAAAAGATAACAATAACTATAAGCACCCAGCTATTCTGGGAATCCTTACAAGGTAAGGATTTATTTTTGACAGTAACATACACACGCTTTATGTGTCATGCCGTGTCCTTGTCGCGTGTGTTGACAATTTGTTTTTGCGGTAGGGTTTGTGGTTTTCGGCCAGGTGGTCAAGGGAAAATCATACGTGACATTTCTGTCATGTGTATAAACTCTGCATTTGACATTTTAAGGAAGAACATTTTTACTTTGACGTAAGTGTACCTACATATATTTTGGCATCCCATTCTCACTGTCAAACAATGATTCAACTTTACCCGAGAATAGAATCGCGCTAATTATAGCGAGAAAAAACAAAACTGCTCTCAGTTCCGACCGCTTACCACAAGAGTGGTGAATTGACCTAGTTTTTTTTTTTTAGCAGACTTTTCGCGCCCCCACTTTGTGCTTGTATGAGTGTGAGTAGGTGGATAGTGGCTTTTAAAATGACCAATGTGACATGTGTCATATCATCCACATAGCCAAAGTGGATATTATTACTCTTTTCTCCGCCATAGTGTTGGGCTTTTGTTTTTCTGCTATGATATGGCATTGAAGAACAATTTAATGCGAGTTTTTTTTTGTTTTTTTGGTATTAATTAAATTCGCGCTGTCAGACGATGAAACGGCAGCGCGCTAGTATTTTAAGTGTAAGCGAACGAAAAATGTTTATTATTTCAGAGCTTTTCGCACATGTGTGGGAAAAAACAATAAAAAATAAAAAAATAGAAAAACATCGAGAGGAAAGAAAAAAACGCATTAAATTGAAAGAAGAATAGTTTGTTGTTCGCTAAGATCTCATTCGAGATGCGATTAGAGAGAAAATTATAATCAAAAAGGCTGGAGGTGATTTCTGTTGACATTTGGGGTGGCTGAGGAGACGACCAAACGACCAAGCTAGCTATTTTGTTTATATGTTATCTATAAATAATTGTGATCTTATAATCATGTGAACATAAAAAGTTATCACCTAATTATATTCAAATTGGTTCCTCTGTGTCATTCAGTTATACTGAATGTGATAATGCATTCGAATCGGAGCTGTGAATTTTTGTTTGTGTGTCGTGCTCTAGACGAACGCGTGTGCAATTGAAATGTTGAGTGTTTAGTCATAATATGATGTGACTGATGTGACAGGTGCCTTAAACTAATGTTGTAATCAGTCACGGGTGTGGTATGGCAGGCTATTTGCCAGAATTATTAGCGCGTTCGTATGGGGAAACAATTGGAAAATGTTATTTTATTTGGTGACAGCTTTACCTTTTGTAAATGATTCACAATTGTAAATCAAAATACTGAATGGTTATATTTTTACCTAGCTGTCAAAATTGTGACTTCAGATCGGACATATGCATGGTGGGGTTTATTTAACCTTGACCATAACGCCTGGCATTGTATCGCAAGGAATCAACAGGCTCGAAGCGATTCTCAATCAACTTTTGCTATTTATCTTCATACACTCATTGGAAGCCATAAGTGATCAGAGAATTAGCGAAGCGAATAGCTGAAATCTAAGGAATCAGAAATATCTGGGTCATATTCCAATCACAGACTACATTACGCCCTTTCGACGAAATCAAAACTTTGAAGAAAGCCTTGACAAAGCATAATAGTTCAGAGATTCATGCGATCAAGTTGCCTCTGGCGGAAGAATCAACTTGACTGTGGTGACTTAAGAGTTTGAGGGTACACAACCTACTTTCTTTACACAACTCGGTCAACCAGTCACAAGGAACAAGTTCCCAGAGAGATATTTCTTTCAGGTTGTGATAGAGTAAGCTTTCCATTAAGCACAAAAAAAGGAAATATAGTGAATTATAAACGAATGCAAAAATCAGATACACTGCCGCCCAATAATTTGGACACCACCCACGGAAAATAAACCTAATACCACCTGAGATTGAAATATTTTTGCTCGAACACTTTCTTATCCGTGCCTCTGTCTTCCAATTTACCTACCACTTGTACCCTATTTATCGTCCATATGTCCAATGTTGAATTTTACAGGATTATATCAAGCTCACAACCTTAGCTTCCAATTGGGTATCACTCTCCTGCCAACCCACGGTTCATGTGTTCTTAACCTAAGCTAAAAAACTTCATCGCGATTTTCGCTCTATAAATCTTCATATTTTTCAATGAAAACGAAATTTATTAATTTATTTTCACTCAAAAACGTAATTCACAAATCTCTACACTTTCAACACTCAATCAAGAGGAGCTGTCAATTTTACCTGTCAGTTTTGGCTTCAACTCTATCATGGTGTCTATCTAGATTCTGAATTTCTTCTCATACTCGTACATCAATTGTTTTAAGTAAACAAATTCTAAAATAATGAAATGTTCAAGCAAAGAATTACGCTCTCTAAATAACGATTACGTGCGACTCCTTTGACAGCTGCAGATTCTTAAAACAAATATTTAACCTGTAGGTAGTATGTGCGAAATGACAGGCGACATATTTTTTTTTTTACTTTCAACTAATATTTACTCATTTTTTAACTAAGTACCTGACTCCATATGAGGTCATTGAACGAATTCATTTGACGCACATACGTCAGTTAAACTCCAAACTGTCATAATCTAATTGAAGTTTCATGTCAAAATTCACTATTATTAACTTAATTAGATGGAAAAGTTTTCTATTATTCTCGAAATGAGAATGACCTTATCAGCAGAACTGTTTTCGCATGATTTGAAATCTTAATTAAAGTGAGAGCACCTTCGTTTAAACAAATTAAAAATAGAAAAAAACTAACAAAATGTAACGAGAACAATCAACACGAATGTTTATTACTCATTTTGGCACTCGTTTGTACTATCAAATGGAGTACATACATATTTGTATATACTTTGGAAGATAAGTGTACTCTTAAGTGTGTAATTGAAAGTCTATGGCTTTTTTTGCAATTAAAATTCTAAGGGTTATTGAAAGGCCCTTGAGTGTTTCTTTATTATTATTTTTCTTTTGCTCGTAATTTAAGAAGTACAACAATGTAATGTTTACATTTGAGCTCAATAAATTCTCAGCAATAGTTTGGGTAGTTTTTTTTCGCGGAAACAATAAAAAAAAATTACAAAAACAGATGAAGTTCTTGATCGGTTTTTTTTTGTTTGTATTTACACCTTTAAGTGCGTAGCTTTATCGGTTTTAATCTTTGAATTTCCTACCTCTAATCTAGACCTTGAAAACATTGATGTGACTTGACATCAAAAACACTTAACTTGGTTCACATCTGCTCGCATGAAAACTCGGTGCAAAATTTGATTCCACCCTAATTAAAGCAATTTCCAGACCATTAACACGCACTCAGGAATCAAGGACATTTTGTGGGCACAAAATTTAATTAAAAGAAGAAAACCTTCAAAATAGCAAGCGGGACACCCATCTGCGAGGGTGTAAAAATAATGGAAAAGGAAATAAACTCATTGCGAGGGTGCGAGGCAAAAGAGAAAGCATTTGACGTTAAATGTCATTCGCCTTTTAACTGACAGACACTAGGCACATTTTTGTATATGTACGCACTGATATGTCACATAAATATTGCGACAAATCGCTGACAGTGCAGCGCAGATGCCCCCAAGAGTCAATGCAGTAGTCTCACATACATTCACTACCAACACCAGACACAATAAAATTGAAAAGGATTCTGTTTCGCATAATACAGGCGGCCAACTGAGCCGAGATGAAAAGAGTGAAAGAACGTACAAAGAGGTGGGGGAGAAAAGGATACGGCAGTACTTCCGATACTTTGTTACTAGAAAACGTACGCTGTTGCCATTGTTGTGTGAATCTTTTTTAAGATAAAAAAGAAATATTTCTTTTGATAAAATCTTAACGGCATTTGACAGTAGGATAAGTCACACAAAAAAAAGAGGTCAAACTTTTACGCAGTTTCCTTGCCCGCAAACTTGTGCTTAAAGTGATTTTATAAGTTCTTGATAAAAATCCTTGGAAATAGTTCACAAAAAAGAGGTTATTACATCCGCAATATGATAGGATATGGTACGCCTTGGCAAAAAGATTAAAGATCCACTGTTATTTAGTTGACACAGCTTTCTCGCAAATTGTACCCAATGGTCGAACCGAAGCGGATTGAGTACGACGAAGATATAAAACACAGGTTCATTTTGAAAAGGTCGGATAGGTTAACGGATACTTTCACTGGCTGTCGGCATGTCTTCTAATAACCGCAGATTATGGCAAGCTATAACTTTTCGAACCGAAGCGGAAATTTGCCATTAATGGTTGGTTTGGAATGGGTCGGATACATTTTGTTCGGTGCTTAATCATTTTAAATCTTCTTTTCAAAATCATTATCCAAAATTGCTACTAAAGGGACACCTTTGTCATTTGGACGGCAAATCAAATATGTAGTACACCAATGGTTCAAAAATGGCAAATGACATGAGAAAACCACTCCCATTTTTAAATCTGCTATACCGCTAAGTCAAGTAAATGCCCTAAGATGCAATTGTGAGCTAATTTTCCAGCAGCTCAATTAGAGTACAGAGAAACCATTGTGACCTGATGACCTCCTGTTCAACTAGGCCACAATATGAGCTGCAGTATTCGTACCATTGGATCACAATATGACCTGTGGTTCTACTAGATTACAATAGACTGCTTAAAACCTAAGTCACTTATATCTTTCGATAATGTTTCTGTCAATGCTTCAGCGTAAGCCTCAAAAAATCAAATGCAAACATTTTATTAGTTAGCAAAGGAGCTCTTTAAGACCTCAAGTCATGACTGGAGGACATCTTAAAAAGCCTTCCACATTTTTTTGTTGATTTTTATTCTCAGTTCTAGCCGTCACAAATTTGAGACTGTTTCCTATACTTATGTAGCTTCCTGTACAAAACAGTATTATGGTTACCAAAGTCCCTGGATATAAGAGAGCATTGCTCGTACTCTGGCTCAGAATCTTACTTACTTCTTAACCAAATAAATACTGAGCTAGATCGTTAGGAATAATATGAAAAGCTCTCACCCTTATATCTCAAATAGGTTGAAACTATACAAAGAAATTTGTAGATCGAAAGAGAATTGAGCACTGAACACTTCAGAGGGCAAAGGTTTACGCTGACTTTCATATTGGCCCTTTCAAATATCAGCTCAAGAGCAGGGCTAATGCCCTGACATAACATGTTTATTTCTTAGTCCTAGAGGCTCTACCCTTGTTGCCAGAGTATGTATGTCAACGACTCACTCAGGCCACTATGAATATCTTCTCCCTAAACTTTTCAGCTATTAGTTCTCGTAGAGAGACTACGTTAAATTAAAGGAAACTTTGAAGTGCTATAAAGTCCAGAACGTGTTTGTTATTAGCCCGTTGAACTCAGTTAAGGATAGCGAATGTCTTCCTCAACCAAAGGATTTGAACGCAATAAGTAAGCAATTCAAACAAACGTCTCTGGGAGAGATATAGTTCTATCGCCCCAGTTCATATCTTCCTCAGTTTTGGCTTTAGCAAAAGGCGGTCTCATCTAGCCTCCAGTGGTTGACTTAATGATTACACCACATAGCTAACACTTGGGTGATTTATACTCATGATAATAATGTGTATCAACTCATGTAAGCTGAACTCCTCGTAGGTTCGGACTAGTGTGCCCTAATACTGAAGAATTCAAACAAAACCGTTCCCTGGAGGAGAATTGTCACGTCAACAACTGGCCTGTACCCAACGCAAAAAGACTTGGAGTCTCTCCCACTTATTTTGATTCCATACCAAGGCAGTTTACCTATCCTAGCTCATGCTTCATTGTCTGACGGACATAAAAACAGCTTAAAGACTCAAGAGTTACAGATTAAAGGCTCAAGATCACAGATACAATGCGCCTGAAGTGACGCTCAAAACAATGAGCTTCCTAAAGTAGATCAAAATATGTAAGTGAGAATCTACGACCGTAAAGAAAAATTGTGATAAGTCACGTAGCTTTTGAAGGTATGCTAGCCAAAGAGGCTCTTTTGAGTTGACCATTTCTTTTCACTGGCTACTAAAATACTACCCCAATAAGAAAGAATCTCTGCGGATAAAATCTTCTGGGAAGAATACATTCTACTCATGTTTCCGTGTAGCTCTCTGTAGGAATAGGAGAAGGTTCTTTTCTTCCTTGACCCCATCTCCAATTATCTTAGTTCCTTTACCCCAATTGACGTACTCCTATAAACAAAATATGTATATCAACCGTATTATGCATGTTAGCACAATATCTATTGACTGAATCATCCTGTTAACACATCGACTTCAGTATGAGAATAAGAACAATTGTGCGCGCATAGAGAAGCCGGAACGCTTGAGGTCATGGAGCACAATCGTTCATTGTCCGTCCCAGTAAACCTCACTCAGCCGGTTTATATCTCTGGCACGAAGTATCCGCAGATTCGCTCGTTTAAGGAAGTTTCTATGCAAATTGAATGTCACGACTAGTTTGGCTTCGATGTGTAAAAAGGCTGACAATTTCTTCTGTCTTTCACCTCCGAAGGATGTATGTATATTCAAAGTCCAAGAATGTGGAATGCATAATTCGTCGTCCACAAGGAAAGGTTTTCTAAAATAGATTGATGACTAACAAGAAGTTTTCAACAATCAAATTTTGGCTAAAATATTGCTCTTCCTCTCCTAAAATCTGAAATGCATCCAAGTTCACATCACAAACGAAAGCTCAACACACAATGGCAACACTGAAATGACCTATGAAGTACCTACCACCAAAATAGGAAGTAAGGATGTGAAAGTATGAAGAAGAACTTCCACACCCGGAACAGGGTAAAAAAAAACTTGTTGTAACAATTGTTTACGTAAAACACCAACAACAAGGAGCACCACACATGATGACGTATACACAAGCAAGCAAGTCCTTTTGCTGCCACTGCCACTGCATGCAGCAGCTCTAGTGTCCTTGTCCCTTTTACCAAATCGATAAATACTCCACTTTGTTGCGACTACCTTTATGGTTTATTGAATTTTCCAATTTTCCGTTCCGCTGGAGGGTTGAACTCTATAGGCCACGACACCGGCTAGAGCTGCACGCGTTTCTATTTAATTTTTTTTTTTGTACAAAACTTTATTACCACACACACACCCCGTTTTGAAGTTTTTTTTTTCGTTCACTTAATTTCTTCCCGTTCAAAGTATATAGTCACAATAATTACCTCACCTGTGCAGTAGCGGTCCAATAAAAAATGAAAAAAAACAATCGGGGAAATGACCATGAAATCAAATCACGAAAAGATGCAATAAATAGATAGAGATATTTTTTTTTTTTTTTTTTTTAAAAAGAAGAAGATGGAAAGGTAACCAACCTGAACGCCCTAATCTTGGCTTGGATCACATTCACTGTTCTGAGGTAGAAATTTCACCGATATTCGCACTTGTTTTTTTCTAATAAGAAACAGAAACAGATTTTCTTTTAGTTAAGGACTCTTGAATGGAAGCACTTCTTTAAGGACACTTGCACCAAACAGAGATGTCAATTGGCTAAACTTTTTTCGACACGAAGAGCGTTTTCTTTTCAAGTTTGACGCGAATCAAAACAAACCGTTTTAATCTATAAGATACAAGTTGAACAAGTAAATTGATAAACACACTTTGCAGCATACACACGACCGACGAACGCAAAGTCTGGCTGCAGACTGAATTCAAATAGTTCGAGTGGATTGAATGTCGTCGCCAGTTGGTTGGCTCGTTGGCTGCGCAATGTCTGAGTTGGTTCGATGTCTGGGGAAGAGGCCGGATTGAGTGGTATTTTTGAGATGCGGGCGATTTGTTTACATTTTACTGAGTGATTTCGATGGAAATCAAAATAGTGCCGACCGAAGGGTTGGAAATGAGCGTGGGTGACAGACTTTTGAGTGGAATGTGATGGGGTGTTGCCAGAGTGGCAATGATGATGATAATTTTTAACTATGAGTGAAATTTATGGTGGGCTTATTACAATGGATAGCTTGTGACTTATTGTTTGAGCACCGTATACAATTTTGGTTGGAAATACTTTTAAGAATATTGTCAAGGAGATTTAAGCCATAGTAGACCGAAATGTATTCGAAAAGCGATCAAAAATCATTGAATGCTATTAACAAAGGCTTCCAAAACCCCTTTGCAAAGTCTCGCCCTTTAACAAAAGGTACGAGAAATAAAAACCCCATGTGGTGGCGCCTCTATCCAAAAGAGAAAAAAGACAGTTGATAACACCAAAAAACTTTGACTGGAAATGCTACTAAGAAAATAAAATGAGAATCAAAAACAGAGAGTTGCACGGGAGAGAGCAGCTTGGGTAAACTTGGAAAGGTGCTGTTAACCTCAGTCCAGTGCCTGTCTAAAGTCAGAGCCATTTCGGGATTGCTTAAAAAACATGACGACACCTAGACCATTTCCAACCACTTCCATGTGAACCTTTTAACCAATAAATAAACTCGAAATGGTCAGCCAAATAGTGACACCTTTTCGCATTACAAGTTGCCAAAACTAGACGATATTCTGATGATGCTGCAAGGCCCAATAGAAGACTTCGTTCTGCGGCTCATATGGATTTCGATAGGTTGGCTCAGCAGACACCAATTAAACATGGAGAGAAGTCAAAGTCCTCTCTCTTCTCAAAGCGAGCCAGCCCAGGCATACTTCTGCGAAAGACTTAAAGCGTCCTTTATACTAAAAGCCTAGATTAATATTCCATCTTACAAATTGACCCCATGAGATGACTCAATTGCTCAACATGCATTCGCTAGAAACCGACTCTTAGTCACCTCAATAGGTTTATTCACAAAATTTATAGAAAAAGATAGAGACCCAAACCTGCCACTATCCACTGGACATACACAGCCATCCTAACATAGGGATGCTTAATTTGGTACCTTGTTGTCGAAAAAGGTTACAAATCTGAACACTCTCTCAAGAATCCTACTCAAGACTCCGTAGACTGTATCAAATGCGAAAATATACTGTGAATTAAAAACTAAGGCAAAAATCACATACGATTTTTCCAAATAATTTAGACACCAACCACTTCTTCTGTGCCCCAATTTGCCTTTCACTTTTTCGAGTATCTCAACACAAGGGTATTATATCGCCTTTAATGAGATAGTTAGTAAAAAAGATACAAAAATAAGAAAAATTCAAAATGACTAAGTTTAGATTTACAATTTGGACCAAATCTTGTTCACAATTCTCACAAGTCAGAGTAAGTACAATTTTATTTTTATCTCTGATTTACAAATGTATGTTTCGTAAGAATTCAGTTTGAGGTTTTTGATTTATTTATAATGCAAAAAATAACTTATGGCAATGAAATGAGTAGTAAATTAAATTTATCACGCGCGCCAAGAGAATGAGATCAGTGGTAAAGTTTAGAAAATTCCTACTTTACTTGCTCATAAAAAAATACCGTCACCTACAGTCATGCAATTTTTTAAGCAAAGGAATAAGAATTTAGGCACTAAACCTTTCACTATTTCCAGTATATTGGGCATTTACTTCTCCGGACGGAACAATACATGAGCAGATGGCTTTAATGACCAATTACATTTCAGGATGTGCCATGTCGGCAATATACTTTGATCGGCTCTGAAATAGATGATGAGATCAAAGGTGAGAGCTATTTTAGTCTTTGCTTTCTTGTAGTGATAGCTTATAAGGAAAAAAGAGAGCTTCTAGATGAACCAAACCACAAATGGGTTTGCCTTTAGTTATAGTTCTATCCAAAGACCAATAATTCTTACAGGCGAGCTGATTGGAGCAGTTATACGGACATGGTCGTAAGAACTAGGAAGCAAGTCTAGAATATCTTTAAACTTCTGTCTGTACAAGTATAAGGCACTTTCTTTGCCGAAATTTAAAGCATGTTTGGAAAAGCAAAGCTTAGACTTAACATAGCTGCAAAAAATATCGATATCACTACACTACACTCAACTAGATGTTAAGGAGCTTAAGATGGTGAATGGTGTCACATGCGACTGCAAAAACAATTGAAAGGTAGTGACGCTTGCTGGACATTTGCAAGATTTGGATTAGTGTGTTACAGTAGGCGTTAAAGCATTCACACGTCGTTGTAGGATAGCCGAAATGAAGAGAAAGGACCTCTTGTCAGAGTGGCTAAGACCCTCATCGGCTACAAAGAAAATCCCCAAAACAAGCTTTTATGGATTTTGACAAATCATGCGGGCAGTATTACTTAGAATGTGGTCAAACGATTGAAAGGAACCTATTCAAAGCAGTCTCTGAAGAATTTCGGCTCATTTATAACCACATTCAGAGGATGTGACATTGAAGACTAAGCACACATGAATTCGCAAGGACAGTATGTAGTTTCAATTCTGGAAGAGCTTGAAGCCTTCTATTCTATACCCAGAAAAAAAACGTTAAACGGTTAGTCCTACACTGTTTGCATTCCTATGCAAATGACATCTCATACTTTGACACTAAGACTACAATTGTGACCCAAATAGGTTTCTCGTATTCAAAATATGTTCAGGCTATGGGTGACGTCTTATAAGGCCAAATCCCTTTTGCCTGCATTAAGGCTGTTAGTTAAAGTAGTAGAGGCAAAATTTTGCAACATCCAGTGATTGAATATCAGCGAAGGACAACTTTATACACCTCTCCTTGCCAGAGAAAAAGATATCCTTAATCTACGCCCATTAAAACATATTCGACCTCAATACAGTGCCTACAATTCAATTTGATTTTAATTGAAATCAATTCAAATGAAAGTGACCGCTCTATTGGTTAACAAACTTAAGTGCCACGAGTCGTCTTTTTTTCTCCTTTTTTCAGTTCAAAGCAGTCAATGAACTCACCGAGAGACCGACCAAGCAATTCAATATTCAATCAACCGATTTAAAAGTGAAAAATTGGGCACAATTCCAAACTGCAATTCTTTTTAAAGAATAAAATTGGCCCTTAATGGAATCTCAATTATTTTGTAAGACTTTTTCGTTATTGTAAAATTGTGAAATATTAAATCGAAGACCGCAGTCAAGGGTCAACTCAGTCGTGGCAATTCTTCAAAACGCATTGGAGACAACGCGATGTATAGCAATAAAGAGTTCGCCAAAAATTGTGCTATCTAACTAATTTGATTGGAGAAATGGTAAAAAGTGACATTACACAGCGTCTGTTCTTTGATTTGTGGCTTCATCTAGTTGAGAACTGTAAGAAAGGTTTCATAGTAGAGTTATGAGATCGTCATAAAACACTAGACTAGAGGATTTTCTGCCCAAATAGTATCATTAACGAACTTTTTCAGAAAAAGGGCCATGAACCTATAGGCACAGAGTGACAGTGGATTGGTGACACTCTCCGAAAGAGTATACGGTCCATAGCTAACCACGCGAAACAATTGAACCCACTTTCTCAGAATGGCTGTATAACCGGCGGTCTTGGGAGCAAGTGGTTCAAAACTTTCGAGAAGGAAGCAAGGCAACTGGAAAAGAATTGGAGCAATGCATTCTATGTATGCAATGTCCTTCGATAATGCATGTTGTCACAGAAACTACTCATATTAGCACCCGATCTTTTGGTGTACCTCCTTATGGGGCAATGCTCATACTGTATTCCTATTTGTGATTTACTTACCTTAGTTTCCCCGCATTACTAATGACTTTACTCCGGCCACATTGCCTTGGACACCCTGTTTCCCTCTTGACGAAACTACATACGGTTAGACATGATGATGATTCTGTGTAGGTGAACTCCATGTTTCCTATAGTATCAGCTGATATTTTGCATTTCAAAAAGGAAGCATTAACCAGTATTTCAAAAACTGTTTGACTTCTTTCCACCAAAGAGCCATCCATTGTTCTTATAAGGCTTATAACAGCAAAATCCTTAAACCCGGAAGCTCGCTAAAATCCGTAAGTCACAGAATTGCCTTCCAAAGTTCAACTTGCTCCTTCTTACTAATCATTTGAATGTGCTCATCTGAAGTGGTGTCATCACCTACAACTTTACAGAATATTCTAACTAGTTTTCTTTTCGAGCCTAAGTCTTTGTTCCACCATGGGACATAGTGCATCACTGTTGATTCCTTTACGTACAAGTCTAATGGCATTAAAGCTGGTAAGCACTCTTTCAAGGACCGTGATTCAAATAGCGAATGCTGTGTACATCCAGATTATGACAGTCAAGAATCCGTTGCTGCATCTATAAAAGACTTTGAATGCTTTCCTTATTCTTTCCCAAGTGCGGTAAGCTTTGCCTGATATTTTGAAGTAGTTTACCATATCGAGGCGCAAAGGCACGAACAATGGTACTTTTCTACTGTTTTGTTTCCTTCAGGATGAAGTTTATACCACTTCTTTCAAAGGGATTCTCAAGATTCCTTCTCTGAGTAAGCCAACAGCAAATACGGTTCATCTTGGTACATGAAAGTAAAGCATTCTTTTTCTTATAACTTCGCGCTACAGTTCGGGGTGAACCTGGGTCTCAACCTTTAGCTAATTGCCTCCAGTTGCGCACTCCAAGTTGGTCGAGGTTTCCTTCAACTGTACGTGCCACCTGCGGCGAGGAGGCCCTCTACTGCGTCGTCCCTTCAGATTTGATTCGAAGACGCCGGAGCGTTGTTGTCCATTCGCTCTACATGTTCTAGCCATCTCAGACGTCCAATGCTCAGTTTTTTTGACTAGGTCGATGTCGCTGTACAGCTCGTACAGTTCGTCGTTGAATCGTCTCCTCCGAAACCTGTCGAACAGACGCGACTGAAAATCTTACAAAGAATTTTTCCCTCGAAGCGACCAAGGATATCTTCATCCGCTTTCAACAAAGTCCATGTTTTAGCGCCTTAAATCAGGACTAGAATGATCAGGTTCTTATACAGGGCTTCCTTATTTTTTCGAGATAGAGCTTTACTGTTGAATTGCCTCGTAAGCCCAAAAAAACAGCGGTTGGCAAGTGTTATTCTTCGCTTGATATCTGAGTTAATAGCAGAGTCTACCTCGAAGTTGTAGCTGCATATACTTGGTTTTGCCCTCGTTTATCGCTGAACCCATTTTGGCCACTTCTGATTCAATGCTTGCAAACGCACCGGTGACAGCCCGCTGAGTTCTTCCAATTTTGTCAATATCTTCGGCACCTGCAAGCCGCTGTACAGACCACTGGAAGTGGGTTTTCGAATTCCGCACAATCCGCTCAAGTGTGATGTTAAAGAAGTCACATGACAGCGCATCACCTTGTCTAAAACCTTTTTTGGCATCGAAGGTCGCAGTACAGTCATTTCCACCCGTTCTCCATCGTCATCCTGCACAAACGGACAAGTTTGGCACGGATGTCAAAACTAGACATGGCTTTATACACTTCGGCCCTATAGATGCTGTCATAGGCGGCCTTCAAATCGATAAAGAGATGATGAGTATCGGTGTTGCCTTCTTGGGTTTTCTCCTGGATCTGCCCCCGTGTGAAGATTTGATCGATGTTGGACTTATCTGGCCTGAAACCGGACTGATAGGTGCCAATCAGGCTGTGGATAAAAGGTTTCAGGCGTTCACACAGTATCGCAGAAAACATCTTGAATGTTACACATCTTGAATAGTTCGGCTGGTAAGCCGTCAGATCCATCAGCTTTGTTAGATTTCAGCTTGGAAATTGCTATCTTCATTTCATTTAGGTCAGGGGGACGAAGATTTTGCCTACAAGGCTTTCAACTCTACAGTGATGGACCTAAAAAAATCATTCATACAAACTCACAAGTGAGTCTACTGGCAATACTCTGGAAATCCTTTTCTGCTTTCAAGGCTTTGTATTTAAGAAGGGAATCAAGCAGTCGAAGAACTGCATTTTTGAACACTCTTTGCCATTTTCAGATAGCACCCATGACTAATAGTGGATTCCCAGAACAGCGACTGTAATCTATATCCAAACAGCGTTTGTTTGCAAACCTTTCAAAAGCAACAGAGACCTATTGTTTATTTTCCTCCCGGCGATGTTGTGCTTGTGCATCGCGCTATAATAAATCAACCAGACCAGTATATTTTGCAAAAAAAAGTTTATTTACTGAGAACAAACACCTCACAGGGTCTTATCAATTCCTCGCAAGATGACCTCATTGTTAATGCAAGCTTTTTTTTCTTTTCTTGCTCACTAAGGTACTCAGTGTATCTGTTTGTACATTATGACTGTTTGCTAATAATTATGAAGTCACACACTCATCTCATTTATTCTAATATTGTATCTAGATACTTAATTATGAGTTAATCTGCAATTCTGTCCTTGGATGCAACAGTGGATGAGATTACACCAGCAAATGATTCATTGACAAGTTCATGAGGTAATCCTTCCCGAGTCTGGAGGTTTCT
The DNA here is from genome assembly GCA_949716465.1 of Chalcosyrphus nemorum. Taxonomy (NCBI): domain Eukaryota; kingdom Metazoa; phylum Arthropoda; class Insecta; order Diptera; family Syrphidae; genus Chalcosyrphus; species Chalcosyrphus nemorum. The sequence goes on from OX454333.1 coordinate 27,809,783, forward strand.
ATGAATTTAAATATAGTTTTGGTGACTTAAGATACGGGAGTGTTATTGTGGTCATTCACTTGAAGTTTTATAAATATTTGAGGCCACAAAAACTCGAATGAGACCACAATCCTATGAGTAATCCATTGAATAAGAAAGCAAAGTGTTGTCAGAATTTGATGAGTTTTTTTTTGGATAAGTAATTTGCATTAATGAGTCAAGGGCGCTCTGAAGCGAGTGACAAATTCTAATTCAAGCGCGCTTTTCACAGTTAATTGGCTATTTTTACTTTAAGTGAATTACGAGTGTAGTATTTGGTAGAATTCAGTATCCGTGTTGGTTATTGTTTTTGGAATGAGGCAACTTATTGCTCAGAATTTTTAAGTGTAAACTGGAAAAGGGAGCATTTCCTGGTTTCTAAATAAATAAACAGAAAGTTGTTGGATATTTGGAGACTACTCCAAGGAAGTGAATCAGACATACGGTTGAAGCCTTATGTCAAGATCACAGTGAATGTTTTTGCTCACAGCGGCACTAATTTGCTAAATGATCATTGTTTCGCGAAGGTCTATTCGCAGCAGATTCAGGAGAGTGTGTTGTTGTCTCGTGTATGTGTAGCAGGTTATACATATTGTGTAGCAGGTTTTACATATGTATGAACATTACTTCGAGACGTTCCGAAATAGATCCCTTTTTGTCTCTCATCCACGATCTATCTTAGCCCAAAAGACTCTCTGGATTGCTCTATAGTTCTTCTCTTCTTTTAATCCTTGTGCTTAACAGAAATCTAGTTAATTTCCTGGATTTCTGACCAGTGGTACCGTGGTATCAGAATGGACCTATTTATGGTCCAAGTGTGTCGGCGCCTCTAAACTGGCAGCCACTTCCAACCAACCAACTAACCCAGTGAATTTCCAAGGCCTCCATTCGTCTGCTAGCTAACATTGAGACAGCGTATGTATCGCCGAACTTTTCCATGATTCCATTTCACGATTGACTACTTTCACTGGTGTTCCGCCTCAACTCAGTCGTTAATCAGATGCTCTACCACTTTTCTGCAAATTGCAGCAAATAGTTCCGAACCAGAGACGTCCAAGGTTAATCCTTTCTTTGGCAGAGAGTTCGCCTTTTATTACCCAAGGTACATATATGCCCTCTCAACCAGAGCAGCGTCATCTCATTTCGAGATGAGCAATTATTTGAGACTGCGCGGCGGAGAAGACCAAATGTCCGGTGAAAAGACCAAGATTTCACTTATGTTAGGAAACTTGGTCTTCAGAATTGACAAATGTGTGTCAGACAGAAACTCTTCAAGAGTCAAGGCCCAAGTAAGTAGTACTTAATTCGAATCCACAGTAAAATGCTTCTCGCGTTTCTTTGCCTGTAGCTAGTCTAAGCCTTTCAGTGGGTGTTAGATGTAGCTGCAACCACAAATCAGTTCGTTGGGGATTCTATAAGCCATTACCAAAAAGAGAACTGCTGACAAATGGCTCTTCACTGTCCCTATCTGTATGAACTGAGTGCACTATGACCTCTCTCTGCCTGCAGCACCAATCGCACATTTTGTTTGTGTTGAGTATAAAGGTCAATTCACAACTCAGCAATGAATAGACAAACTGCGAACAAACGCATATTTAAAGGCACCCAAATGGCAGTTATACTATTCGGTGTACAGAGCTCGTACTTAAAGAATAAATTACCAAATCGCAGATTTTTTTTTTCCGCAAATAAGCGAATGCTTCTTGCCAACTGTCAAATTTTATTCACATTCCACAGATGTGGAACGCAATTCATATTCACACGACCGACACATTCACAAAAGTTTGACATAACAATTCTTTTGATTTCTTATAAATGACAACTTTAAGCTGGATTTCGATCTCCTCTAATAATAGCTTCTGTTTGTGGGTGAAGTCTTGGTAGTACTGTTGGTAGTCCTGCAATGTTTCTGTTTTCTGTGGAAATTCTTGAAGACCTAAGTGAAAAGTTGCGTTTGGCACCTACAAGTAGTAAGCAGTAAAAGATCCCAGTAATGCAATCCCTAGCTTTCACGATCACAAATAGGGCTGCTTCACCCTTTAAAGCTTGTTTCCAAGTTGCTGGCTTTGTTACATACGCACATTCCTCCAATGACATTCAAATTCGCACAGATAGCAAATTTACTCTAAGCCGTTCAAAACTATTTCTAGCCACCACATTCCTGATTACAATTCATCGAAGTCAATCACAGTGCTTACTTGGAAACGTAACACAAATCGCATCAAACTTTATCATCTAAACTAGTAGCGGCCACATACCCTTATCGAATTTCATTCAGACGCTTTCAAAAGAAATTATATATTCGAGCCCAGTGCATCGAACTCTTGCTTAAAGTGTGTCAACATTGTCTCATTGAATTCCATCAAACAAGGCATTGATCTTCTATCATTTGTGGTTTCAAATTTTGACAACTGTCATTTCATTCACACAGTGAATGACATTAACTTTCAACAATTTATTGATAGCCTTCAAAGTGACATTTAACCTTTTTGTTAATCAATTCTGTCAATTCTAGTCTAGTCCATCAGTCTGACTCTATTTTCTTTCTCGATATGACATTGAGAAACTGTAACTACTTAAGGGTTGCCATTTCAAGCACTCGCCGACCGCCCCAAACTGTCTGTCAATGTAAACTTTTGCAATCAAATCAATTTCAAATTGCATGCATTCAATTGGAATTCACTCAAACTGTTTGGGTTTTCATTAAATTGACTAAATTGTCGGCAATTATTGAGAAACAAATAAAAAAAGATAAAATCATAAAGCTACTGTTACATTGATGTACACTAATAATGGGGTAATTTGTCATTTTTATGGTGGTCATCATCTTGTACTTCAATTCAATCAGTTCATTATCACTCGAACGAATTTGTTAATCGATGTAATTTGAATAAATCGGATAAGAAACACCAGCAACCACCATTTCGGTATCTCTGTTGTGTGCTTGTGTTGCCGCCATAAAAACAACTTGGAAGAGGTCACGAAAGGGGGTTAAAGTCGCTCGAAAATAAACTGAGTCAATTCGGCGCCACGCATGTGGTTATAGACTATAATCCAAACTCGGATGGGGTCGTTGAATCGTTCGGTCGAACAAGAAGAAAAGTTTCCGTGTGTATTATTTTCGGGGTGAAAATTGTCAAAAAAGAAGGAAAAACTGGGTCAGCGAGAAGTCCTGTATCCAGGATAATGCAATTACTTGATGGCTGTAATCCAAGTAGAGCTTCCTTCTTTCGTGTGGACGGGGAATAGCTATTTCTGTGACTGACAATTTGTCACACTCTGCTCGCGTGTATTTGGGTCAAACTTGTGCGCTACAGACAGCACCCTATGGAGTGTAATGGAAGTTCACAGAAGAAAAAAAACACACACACAAGTGGTTACTGGTTAGTCCTTTGGAATGCGAGTTGTTGTGTAACTGCTATGAGCTAATCGATAGCTATGCCAAATGAGGGGAGGGAAATAACTACAAGTGGGGCTATAAATGGTTTCGGGTGGGGCGTATACAGACTAAGTGGCTGAAGGAAGTAAGTGAACTTAAATTATGTTGTTTTGAACACTTTATTACTTTTATATGTAGATAAGGAAGAAGTAGTATTCCTTAAGGAACTACACTGAATGTGGAGCTGCTGGAAGGAGTGTTTAGGATTATTACCACCAGGAAATAAGACGTGTGCAATGGTAATAAAATTACAACCCAAATTATCTGGATTGGCGTAACGAAAGCGGGATTCTGGAATTTAGATTTTTGCCGAGGCTAGTTCACAGGGGCATTTTTATCAGCTGAGGCGAAATAGGGTTCACAAACTGTAAATAGGGTGCAATATAGAATGACTCCCACCCCATTGTACAGAGAGACTAACGAAAGATCACGTCAACCCGTAAGACTCTAGAACTTCCTCTCAGAACACACTTTCTTTACTGACTTTCAATAACATCGTATACAGGAGAATATATTCAAGAAGTAAGAGACTTCTTGAATACTGAATGACGTTTTATCTTCTCCGCTTGACCTTTACAAAGTACCGGCAGACTCCAGCTATTCCTTTATTCTCATCAGTGCTTGCCACGTCGATGTCGTCAGCTAAGTCAATCACTTTGACTCCGTCGGGCAGTGGTAGTTGCAAAACTCGGTCGTTCTATAGAAGAGGTCCAAGAACCGATCCTTGCGGGACTCCTGTGGAAACGCTGTAGGCACCAATGTCTTCCCTTAGCTTCCGTTGCTGAAATAGTACCTGGCTATTCTCAGCAGTATCGTGTATCCACTCTGGACAGAGATTTTCTAATGAACGACCAGTTTGCCTAGTTGAACGCATTTTTAAGGGCTATTGTTACGTATCTCTTCGTTTCCCTTCCCCATCTTTCTTTGTAATGCTAAAGCCACTGTCTTTACTGCCCCTTTTATGGCATTCTCTAAAGCCGTATTGGGGATCTGACATGGCAGCATTTTCTTCCGTCATCGCAAGCAGTCTTTTATATACGATACGTTTCAAGATTTTTAATGGTGCATCTAGCAGGCATATTGGGCGATCTGATGGTGGTACGCCGGGCGACTTGTTGCCCTACGGAAGCAGTAGTACGCATTGCATGTCCAGGGTGTAAGGAAAACCGCCTCCTCAACGTTGTTAAAAAGATGTCCGTCTTCATCTAATAATCGGGGCACCATCTTGCATGCCATAAAAAAGACTAAAAGTTGCCATGGGCGTAAGTCAAGAAGGAACCTAAAAAAAGCAAATGTATTTTAATCAAAGGCAGATTCAATAAAAGTATAGGAGCGCTCAGCAATTGAGGTAATAATGTATTCAAAAGTGGGCGTGGTCATATACAATTTATGAAAGTAATAAGAACAAAAAATGTTGGCCTGATAATGCATACTTTATTGAGTCTTTCTACAATAGTAACTAGCTATGTGTCTAAATTTATGTACCTTTAGGTTAGGCTGAAATTATTTGAAACCATCAATGGCCCTAACAAGTATATTTTGCAAATTTTCCCCAACGACCTTGTTCCAAAGTTTGGATTGAAGTACATAAACGTACCTACTGCAAATAATTGTAAACAGATTTTATCATGTGGTAAATCTCTTTTTTATAAATCTTTAAACAAATTGAAGGTGATCCTACAAAAAATCAATATGCACATCCTTTTGGCTTTCTTTCAAATTTGTAAAACAAAAAAAGCGCGAAATCGCCAGAAAGCCACAAAATTTTGTTTTCACTCCAAATGATAATAAATAAAGTAGGGAACCGAATTCGGTGGCCGAAATATTGTATATTCAGACAACACTGGCGAACTGAGCAAATGGAAAATTCCGGACGACCTGTCAAGCATGCAGCGCCGACTCCACTCACAGGTCGTCCATTCCCTGTGCCACGCAGCAATTAAACATATTGCCCAAGATGTCTTATTCCTATCACATTACGTACTCCAATGGTTCGTGGGGGTTTTCCTATCTCATCGTCGACACTGTACATCTAGGTCTCTGTATAGCAGCTAACAAAATTGTGCATTGTAGACATTGGTAAGCTCACCTTCAACAGGGAAGTCAGCCGACGCATTACTAGGCAAGAGACCTTGTGTTACTAGAAAAGGAATCTGTTGCCTGATGCTGGAACCACGAGACTGTAGTCAATACATCGTCAGGAAGGAATGTACTGCTAAATGATCTAAACAAATGATCATGGAAGACATGAATACGCAGCGTCAGCAATGGATTATGGATGCTGCAATACTCCTTAAAAAGGATGAAGCCCTGGTAATCTTTTAGACGAATGGTTCTAGTTGTTTCGTTTCGAGTTGTGAACGAAATGTTCACGAAGAAAGAGTTGTAGAGCAGAGCCTAAGACGGGAATCAATCACCGATAAGTCGCGAATAAAACTGGGAACAAATCTGTGTTATTCCATTTGGTCGCTTCGGTCAAAGAGTACCAAATCGATCGCAACAGATCAAGTTTAAATATGTACAAGACAAAAAAATAATAAGAAAAAAAAAGAAATTCGCCCAACGTGGGGCTCGAACCCACGACCCTGAGATTAAGAGTCTCATGCTCTACCGACTGAGCTAGCCGGGCATGTAACAGTCCACTGACAGAGTTGACTCATGATCCACTGGTACCTATTTGCACCCCTAAAATATGCCATTATTATTTTGTTGCCCAAAATCAAGATCATTAAACAGAAATGTAAACATTTATTCTTGCATACTCTTAGGAGGAAACATTTTCAAGATCCTCATTTGAATTTCCCGCTCAATATTTACATTGAATTGAACCAAAAAGTCGTTATAAATTCATTCAAATACTTGCTTCAATCATTTGCCACCTAGTTTGCTTTTATCATATCTTTGTATCCCCACAGCAAAAGAGAACTCACTCCGAAACGAACTCACTTGCAGCTGTATACCACAAGAACTTCCTCAATGCAAAAAAACGATTGTAAACAATTATTCATCCATCAAAAGTCGGAAGAAACAAATCCTTCCAGACACTCTGTCCACTGTGGCAGCGGCATCTATGCATTTATTACAAGCTACCACCATACGACCATGCCTTCTGGAAAGTACGTTTAGATTTCTACTTACGATTTGTTACTCAACTCAATTCGGGTTAACTTATGTGAATATCCACCGAAGAAGGAAATCCCAACTCAACGCCCTTTTGTTCCACATTTTGCATTGCATTAAGGGCACTGGCACCACCTCATTTGGCATTCATTCACGCCGCCAGATGGGATATGTCTTAGAGAAGTATCTGACTTTGTGGACAAAACAATTCATTCATGTTTGAACGATTTGTTTTCTTAATCGGATGTGTATCATCTTGCCGGCGGCGGCGGCGGCGGCCGCGTGATATTTATTTTGGCGCTAACTTAAGTAGACATTGTACATACATCAAACAGTCAACTGTGCAAGTGTCAAAGATTGTCGCACGTTCAAGTGACAGAAAAGAGATTTTATTTTATTTTTGCTTGGGTTCTTGATGCGTTTATACAAAAACAAAGGGCGAGCCAAGAGGCATGTTGCATTTGTTTTAGCACAAGTGAGAGATATACATAAGATTTTAAGATTGAATAGCTGAGAGTGAAAGTTGACAGCTTTTTTACCAATGTTTAGTTTGTAAATTAAGATGGAGACAAGTTTGGAATCTTTAAGGATATTTGGCAGGCTGTGTACCAAACTTTCATAGTCATGTGATAAACTACGCTTCCTCACCTTTTTCAGTTGTCTCTCTACGGTGTCGTCGGGAAAGATATTCCTTGGTAGGCCAGGATTCAACGTCACATCTTCTTGTGATCTTGGATTCTCTTCTTCTTTAGCTCTTGCTGTTTAGTTTTACAATCGAACTTGCAATGATACCATCGGTCTCCTGCTTCCATCGCTGATGGCATGATCAAGACCAGTCTTCTTAAGGTTATTGCATTATCTATAACTCCAAAATGCTTATTGTAACTTCCTATTTATTTGTATTTTAGCAACCGGCATTAAGCATTTAAGACATCCTTTGCACTTCACAAAAACGACTTATCTGCGATATATGGAAGCCGAGGTAAAATTTCACTGTTCTGCATGCGCAGCATATGGTTTTGAATGCACGGAGTTTATGACTGAGGATTTACCAGCTCAGGCATTAGTCTGAATATTATGGTAACAGCTCGATGAGCCTAAGCACTCGTACGTCTCTAAAATTTTGTCTACCGTCAAGTAGCATTTTGTGTAAGTCTTCGACTCGACAGTGTGTTTGTCTATCAGTATAATTCTAGCGGCTGCTTATTAGGACAGACTACTTTTCTGTTCCACTAATTCCAGGCCTGATAATCGAAGCCATATATTTGCCAGTGAAATATTCCATCACCTTCTGTAGCTTTAGCTAAGACTGTCACCACGATATCATCGACGTATTCGATTGTGTGTAGTACTCACTCGTGTCCTGCAGTACTAAGCATTATGTTCACATCTAATCGGTCGACTGCATTTTTTGAGTGTCTGCCAATGTGTCCGTACTTCGATGTACTTTCACACTTTATATCTAACCCGCCCTATCTTTGAGTTTCCCTCTGCAATAGTCTAGTTCGTCACAACTACCGGAATATTGGTGAAGGCAATCTGGGTTCCATTGCTTTTTACTCCCATTTATTTAATAGCTTCTTTTCGCTATGGAAGTGCAGATCATCCACTTCTTCAGTACCACTTCTTTTTGAAAGACTTTGGACATCTAAGCCTCTGTTTTAGCCCTATGAGCAAATCGCCCTTTGCTGTTTTCCTGGTCCCATAGACATTTTTTTCAGAATTACTAATTTACTGCCATAAGTTTAACGATGTTTGCTTAAGACGTATACGCAACTATGACGACGTCCGTCAGGTATTCCAGGTTTTCTTCGGCTCTTGTTGCTCTTGGTACCTTTTTTCTTGATTTCAATTTGTTCCCTATGATGTTGAGCGTCGTCGTTGATTCTTCCCTTCTTCTCTCACAGTGGTATCGCGGAAAATTAGATATCCAATGAGATTACTAGACACGGCTGAGAGGAGAGCTTCTCAGGACCCGAACATGCGTTAGGTCTTCCTGCATCTCCGGTCAGGACTTCCATATATTGGGTTGTGGCATGACTCTCCTGGATGTAGGATGACTAAATGGATGCTGAAATCCGAGGCATTCTTGCTGTCTCTCAGCAGAAAAGACTGCAAACACTTATTGGCACTTCGCTTTGCTAAGCATCTTAATATGATTAGCTTAAGTGAAACATCTGTCTGCGACGCTTGTGTAGAGGGTTACAACACTGCGGGACATTCCCTTTGTGATCGCCCTGTCTTTGCTCGTATCAGTCAGCAGATTCTAGGTGCGGATAGGGTGAGTCCTGTCAATGTAAGCTCTTCGTCACTGAAGCGCCTACTCGAATTCAATACAATACAATCGACAAGTTATTGTCTGAGTACTCCAGTGAAGCTTTTCCTATTACAACAAAAAAACAAAAACCCAGCACTTGGAGTTCAAATAAAGGAATAATGCTCAAATGCTTTTTTAACTTAGATCTCTGAACCCTCAAAGGAAAATTCTATCTGTAGATGTGCAAAGATATCGGCTTCCTTTTGAGCTATCAATATCCCCTATATCACCTACACAGGACGTCAGACCAAAAGCAGTGACCTTGGTGCATTCACTACATCTGAGAAGTCTACTCGCATGTTGGAGATCTGAGTCTAGTTAGGACGACACTGATGCCATAAAATCCATTCTTAGGAGCTGCTTAAAGCTAATTCTTTATTGACTAACAGTTGACCTTGTCCACAATTCATATTTCAACATTTCTACAACACTTAACATCGACTTCCTTAGCCCATTAATTAAACAATAAACAAACATTTTCCTCTTGGCAATTTGCTTTGCTTAGAAAAATATAAAACTGCATTTGATTCATCCAAGCCCCATGACCATAAATAAACACTCCCAATTCTTAAAATTCTTTCTCTAGATCATAAATATCGGACACATTGACAAACGACAACATCGTCGTCCAACCCCAGGCCACTGATCGAAATACCATGTGAACCAATCAGCAATCATTCTCGGGAAAATAAACTCCCTCCCGCACAAAATAGATCTCAGCAATTGGCTGAGATGCCTTCCATCAAAATACAAAAACAGAAAAGATACACTCGTCCATCGAACGATCCACACACTATCTGCAGCTACAAATTGTGGATGATCTTGCAGTTTCGGTTGTGTGATCTCAAGTGAATGTTCTTTCGCGCAAATTACAGCGGTTCTTGTGAAATTAATTTTGAAAATGTATTCCACCGCCTCAAGTCATCATAATTTTAAATTTGAAACTTTCGACTATTACCTGCGTGCTAATCAAAAATTCATTCAAAACGATTTCGAAAATGGCTACCAACATCAGCAGCAGCGAAAGTGCCAAAACAATTTCTACACGAGTTCAACAAATGAATATCCTAACTATCCAACGGTTAATCAATGCGGATACACTGACGAACAACAAGCGCAGTTCACGTTCAATCAGAATTATGTCTACACGGATAGTTCGACTTTAAGAAACTATTTGGATTTGTTCCAAAATAAGAATTGCTCTTTGAAACATGCTAGTGACGATAGTACAATTGGCAGTGAGGACAGTCCAAAGGATTGTAATGCACCACAATTGGATGATGGTGACCTGAATTGCCGTTTGTCCGGAGGGGATTGGGAGTTTCTGAGTAATGTTACTGGGAATAATAATGGAAGTGGAACTGAGACGACGACAAGCTTTCGAAATTTGCCAGAATGTGGAAAAGTCAATTGGAATGGTGTTGCTGCTGAGAAACCGATTGGTGCTACGAAAAGTGAGTCAAATTATTGCCAAATGACTTTGAAATGTTGTCTGTAGGATATAGAAGCTCTCTTTAATAAATACTGGTCGTCACGGCTTGTCTTTCGGTTTGAGTCTTCCTTTTACTTTCATTAGTTTTGCCAAAAAAAATTGCTCAAAAGTGTCAGCTCATGTAGTTTTGCTCCTCGCTGGCATTCAACCAAGCTTATCGGAGAATTTGTGAGATTCCTATGCGCACTCTATCATGCTGTCCTATCCAATGGATTTAATAAGTGCGCACCCGGCGGTCATGGATTCCCAGCCTTAAGGTTCAAGTTTCCGATGGACTTATCGCAAATCGTATTCTTTACAGCGTCTATCTTTTGGAACATCAAAACTCCGCCTCTCTCTTGCCTCTTGGCTCGTCGTTGTTGATACCATTGTCCTGCTTGCGTGATCTTTTCATTGATCTTCTTCAGCAAGAAGGTCTATTGGTAACATTCCTGCAACTTGCAGGTAGTTCGGAAGGCGCTGTATGCTTTCAAGGGTGGGATTTGCCCATATTTTGCAGTCGTAGAGCATAACTGATGTCGCAATTCTTGCTAAAAGCAGTCTCTTGTTCTGGTTTAAAAAATAAATAAATAAATATTAGGCCATAAGTAGTCCTAGCTTCTGAAAATTATACACATTTCTGCACGTCTAATAAACACCTACAAATTTAGGGATTTTTAGGAAGCTTTCTCATAACAGTAATACTTTTGGATGCTTATCAACCTGGAAGCATATGCACAGTAGTCCAACTCACCAACCACTGATCCTCGCCACCAACTTCTTCCGTTTTTCTCGCAAAATATTTATCATGATCCTTACGAGAACAGCAAATGGTATAGAAAATATCATATAGTGATGCCAAAGTGCTTCAACTCTGGACTTGAGACTATAACTATGATCGCCTATGTTGGCTCTGATACCCTGCTGATGGGTAGTACCTTTTCCTATGTTAATTGTAGCCCCATGCTTACTACCCAGCCCTGAATCATCTCAATAGCTTCATTGCAGCCATGCTCCAACTCCTCTATGAGTGTGGTCACTATATGTCCTCGGAAAGAGTCCTAAAAGAGTGCTCCTTAATACCTTACTTATAGCCCCTTATAGATACATACTAGAACCTCTTTTATCCCTGGATGTCATCGTACACGGTTCCTGCCTAGTTCTTCCCTACTCTTCCCTACTGTTCTCCGCCATTTTTTTTTTTTCAATCGCTTGTTATGCACATCATAACTTTCTTCTCTGCATGATTACGTCTATCGGTTCCTGACTTGCTTTCATAGATAGAAAGGTTCGGTGGGGATACAGTTGGGCCAGAAGATCATTAAGATGTTGAATCACCTAGTGTTAGATGTGCAAGGCCCGACGCACTGCGACGCAGAGTTAACCTGCTCTGTCCTGAATGCGCAACCTCTTACTATTCATCGACCTTCAAGGAACTTGAAACTCTTTCTGACAAGCTTCTACCTATCTAATTCTTATGCCAATTGACTTCCATCCACTACAGTCTTCTGCTTGAAATTGTGAAGACCGAGGTATCTCTAACTCTGCGATTCGAAGATCGTCTTGACTGTTGTCCATTTACTCGATGTGGCTGAGAAAAGTTTTGCTAAGTCCAAGTTCGGTGTCTGTAGTTTCATTGTGAAGATACTACTTTGCCATCGTGGTATGATCTATAGTATTTTGCTTCCAGCTACCTTGCCCTCTTTGAAAGGCAATAATGGCTGCTAAAACTTGTATCGAAAGATATATCGCGGACTCCGGCTTAGGATAGTCTGTAGCCACTCATGTGATTGCCCTTCAATTGTTGGGTTTGCTAACTCATTTCGAGAGCAATTGTTCCTTTCATTTGATTTAGAATTTGCTATTCACCCTTCATACTTATTTGGTGCAAAAAAAAAAAACACTTTCACTAAAACATCCTTGCAACCTTTCTCTTCAAACTCCTCGCATCACAAACCCATAAATTATTCTTAATCACCTCACTTTAAGGACACTAAAACGATTGCCACACACACAACAGGAAGTAAATTGTGTTTTTGACACAAAAGCGTATCCATACTTTCAGTTTTTCATTTTCAAGTGGCAAGGATGCATCATAATTAGAACTCATTGCATTCATAACTATATTCGGTCAGTCATAAATCTAAGACTTATGGACATTTTTTTTGTTTTGTTTTTGTTTTGCTTTTCAGCCACCATAACCACAACAGCAGACACAGTGGCATCGAAAAAAAAGGAAAACAGAAGTTCAACTACAACAAGTGCCAACCGGAAGGAACGTACCACATTCACAAAGGATCAAATCACAGAATTGGAAGCTGAATTTCTGCACTCAAACTATTTGACAAGGTTGAGAAGATATGAAATAGCTGTGGCACTGGATTTATCCGAGAGACAAGTAGGTTAATCAAAGAATATTTAAGGTTTTAGTGGTAGGAGGATCCAATTGGGAAGCCTGTCGATTCGGCGTTGAGAGTTGATCATGTAACATTCCAGAGTTGTGCTAGCTCTGTCACTCTGAAACTTTCTGGTTATGAGACTGCTTCAATCCAACTCTGGATTCAATCCTATTCTTCTGCAAAGAAGTATTTCATCGCGATCAGCGTCAAAATATCTCTCGCGTGAACTCTCACTCTAGTTGGGTAGATCTGACGTTTTGAGGCCTTTCCTGAAGCAACTTGAATGCTTCAGATGTGGATCAGGATCCAATGGAATTTCGCCTTCAACAAGCAAACCTCTGCAGTCTCATTAGTAGTCGTTCCGATCGCCTGGGCATCTTCTTCAACGATTTCTACAGAAGCTGCCGGGAAGAGCAGGAAGAGAAGAACATTCTTCATCGAATTTCCGTTCTTAGTGATCCTAAGCGATTTCTCTTCCACGGTAAGACGGTGGCCTTCAGCGCTACATACTTGGCTCGTTCGCTTTGACAGCCATTGAATTCGACTTCCCCTCTGTGAAGGTATTTTTAGAAGAAGTTAAGTTCACCATGTTTCCAATTCATCCTAAGCTATATATTGGGGATCAATCTATGCGTCCATCTTTGTCAGAAAAGTTCCATCTATCCTGCGGAAGTCGCTGCATACTCTTCTGTAAACTGCTTCTGCCTTTCTACGTGCCACAGCCCAAATTTGGGAGAAGTAGACCATCATCGACGTCGAAACTCTCGCCAAGAGCAGCCTCTTTTGCTTAGGTCCAAGTGTGCCACTCCTACAAGGAAGCACTTTCATGAGTGAATGCACTGAACTCAATCTCCCAGAACTCTTTCGGATTAATCGTGCGATGTGTCCACGCCTAAAGTGTCTAGCTTGTTGGCATATCATTGATCTCTGAAGATACGAGAGTCACCGAACTTCGACTTCAATATTCGCCCAGATGTGTGGCATGTGGCATCGTCTCGTTAGACTGACATATGCTCTACGTCATTCTCTTTCTTTATACCGAAAGGATAATTTCCAAAGAACAATCCTAGAAAAAAAAAAAAAAAAAAAAACTTTGGAGATGCGGGGCATCGATCCCCGTACCTCTCACATGCTAAGCGAGCGCTCTACCATCTGAGCTACATCCCCATATACGAACTCATTGTCAAATGCATGTAATATACATTTCATCTTATTCTTTCTTTCCAGGTCAAGGTTTGGTTTCAAAATCGTCGAATGAAGTGGAAACGACTTGTACTCGAGGAACAAACTGGTATCGCGCGGCCATCCAAGTCCACCCGCAAGTCATCAAGCATCAAATGAAAAAGAAATTCTGTTTTTTGTTTAAGTTTTTATTTTTGATAAATTGGATCTTTACAAAGTAAAACACGAATCATACAATGCATAGGTAGACGCATCTCAAATGCAACAGTTGACTAATTTACAGAGAAATAAAAAGAAAATCGTATTTATTACTTATAAACCTAAAATAAATGAAAAAAAAATAAAACAAATGGACTACGCTCTTTGTTTCTTGGTTTGCTTCTTTAGGTCAGCCTTTTTCAGTTGCTTCATTTTGCCTCCGAGCTTTTTGATTTCTTTAGCCGCTGCGAGTTTTAACCTGTCCTTTGCGGTGTTGGACTTTGTTGGATTGACTTTTTCTTTTGGGTTCTTCTTGTTGATCTTTTGGATGCCACCGAGGTTTGGTTTTCGCTTGATTAGTTCGGCCATGCGATCGACTTTTGTTGATTTTCCGAATTTCGGATTTTTAATTGGTTTTGGGGAATTTGCTTCCTCCTCATCTTCTTCGTCGTCGTCGTCAGACTCATCTTTATCTACATCTGAAGCAGCCTCCTTGGGCAGACCATAAGTTTCTTCATCTGAAGTCTCTTCATCATCTTCTGGCATAGGAATGAAGTCCTCATCTTCAGAGGAGCCTTCATCCTTTAAGGTGTTCTCCAAGAGATCTTTCAAGTCGAGTTTCTTCGCTTCCTTTAATGGTTTCACAGTTTTTGACTTCTTTTCGGACTTTTCTGGTTTCTCTGCAGGCTGTTTTCGTTTCTTAACAAGAAGGAGACTTCCTGGTGCTGGTTTTTCATCGCTAGTTGGTGATTTTTCCTCCGATTTCTTCTGTTTTTCTTGTTCTTCCTTCTGGGCGGCGGTTTGAATGTTGGGCTTCACTGTAAAAGTGTCAAAGTCGATTCCGAGATGTGCGTATTTGGCTTTCAATTTATTCAGTTTGCTTAAGTTAGCGGCTATGCGCCTCTGATATGCCTCTTCGGTCCAGTTATTGTGTTCGATGGCTCTCCTTTGAACAGCTTGTGTGTGGCCAGAGACATAGATTGGTTTGCCGACCTGTTACAAGAAAGAATAAACGTGAGTAACTATAGATGCAATAACATACAACTTGACGCTAAAAATCACGCTCAAAGCAGACTTATGAAATGATTTAATGTCCCAACCATTAACTGCTTGTGTTCCCTAACTAGAGTTTCAAACCCACCTTATTGTTGACCTTCCTAATGGAGGTCTTGAAGTAGTTGTATTTCTGATTCTCTGGCGGAATGTATGCGGCTTTAACCACTCGTTGGAACATCAAATAGTTGTCCATTGTTTCGGCCGCTACTTGAGCCACTTCAGGATATTCAAATTCGACAAAAGCAAAGCCTTTACTGCCGCCGGTACGTTTCGAACGAGCCAAACGTAGCCGTGTAACCTTGCCAAACTGTTGAAAGTAATTCTTCAGCTGTTCCTCGAAGAAACCATGAGGTAAATGCCTGATTACTACAACACCACGTTCCCTGTCGATGCGTGCTCGAGACTTTTTCATTTTTTTATCCAGCTACAAGAAACGGAGCGATTTTATATTAACAGTTAATGCAGCTTAGAGTGAGATTTTACCTGTCCAGAGATTGCAAGCTTCTCTCCAGTTTCACCGGGGGATTTCGCTGCAGGCAATGGGGCATTTTTACTGAGCTTTTTATTTTTCTTTGCGACTGGTGGCATTTTAATGTTTTGTTGTAAAATATTTTACACGAAATTGATAGATATTACAAAAGCGGCACGATTTTAAGTCAACACGTGCGGCGGCCACATACAAATGTTTGACAGCTGACAATTGGATGTCAAAATGTGCAAGGCGACGGTCAGGCGATAATACTTGCGGTCGACAGCTACTGCTTTTCTTATTGGCAAGGTAGAGTTAAAATGAACCGTTTATTTAAAAGAAATTTGGAAATTTAAGATTTTCACTAAAATGGTGTTGTTATTTGGGGTAGAGTAGGTACTTTAGCAAACTTACGTTTTTCATGCGCATTTAATCAGAATTCCATTAGGTCAAGTCTTAGTTAAGTATTTTAGTTTTAGCATTTAATTTTAACTGCTTCAGTTGAAAACAACCAAATCAGTCGATTGCACGCAGCCGTTCAGAGGAATTGGAAATCTCCTAATCCACATTGTGTCGCATTTTGCCTTAAGATCTTGGCCTACACCATTACAAAATCATTAACACAAAAACTGAAGTCTCTCCGATCAAAATGATAGCGATATTACGGCAATGAAGGCTATTTTTTGTCAGAATGGTGGTGTCAGCGCTAGTGATGTATGGTTCTAACAAGACTGTTCCTCATGCTGCGGAAACAATTGATCAATTGACGGTGAAGTTCATTTATCCGGTAGATTGGTTTGTGCCAACAAGTCAGCAACTTTAGAGGAACTCAATATCGACCGCAAAATTGCCAGCGTTTCTGCCAATATGTTAGAAATAACCGTGGAAACCTCGCTCAAAGAATCGATAACTGCAAACGCGAAACCAATTGGTTAATTCAATCAGACAGATACCTCAATAAATTACGTCTTTAAATATTTATTTGTACGTCTTTATTGAAAAACCTTTTAAAACATTTTTTTTTATAATTTAATAGGTATATGTAATTTTTTTACGAGACTCATAAATTTTTTGTCGCTAATATTCTTTCGGATTCACTCACTACGCCGGGTGCCATGAAATCTAACACTTCGGCGTGCTCCTTTATCATACGAACTCTTTCGGCCTCGATTTCTTTTTTCCTATAAATAAATAAAATATTTACAAACAGCTAAAGACAAAAGATATTAATTTAAAAACATACATTTTTGCCTTTTCCTCAAGCTCCAGGTCCCTTTTATGGAAATCTTTCAGCGCTTGCTTAGCCTTCTTCCGTCTCTTTTCTTCCAATTCTTGGAGCAATGCTCGTCGATGTTCCATTTCTTTTCTGTGTCGTCTCTCGTCTGACAATTGCTCCAATTTGTCACGTTCGGCGAGCATTCGCATTTGCATTTGGAAAATCTCTTCATCGTTTTTCTTTTGGGCTTCTTTTCGTCGTTGTTTCTCTTCGAATTCACGCTCCATTTGGAGGCGAAGTTCGTTACGGTGGTGCATTTTTAATTCTAGCTCCTTACGTTCTGCCATTTCCTCCTTGGCATTGCGTTCATCGACTAAGAGCTCAGCAAGAGCATCACTGGCTTTGATTTTTTCCATCTATAAGTTTTTATAAAAAAAAAAAAAAAAAACCTGAGTGTTATCAATAAGAGCAATCATTTTGTATTAGGGGACCACCTTCCTCCGCTTTGGGGGATTAAACCGCAGACAATAGTCCAACTGTCCACAGTGGCACCAATGATGGAGTTGAAATGGATCTTACCTTTGCTGCATGTAGTTTTTGTCCCATTTCGTCAACCCATTCTTCCCTACGTTGTTGCTGTGCCTTTTTCTCCTGTTTGGCGCGGTCTTGTTCTCGTTGTCGTTGTCGAACAAATTCAAGTAATCTTTCTTCGTCCTCTTTATCAGCTTGGCTATGGGTACGTTTCCATTCCTCTTTCGATCGCAAGAACTCTTCCATTTCCTCTCTAGTTCGAGCCTTTTTCTCTGCAGCTTCGCGAGCCTCTCTCTCTAGGTCTTTTCTGTACTGTTTAACGGCCTCATCGACCTTCTGCTGATCGTTCATGACGCTCTTATACTCTTCCATACGTTTTAGATTCAAATCTGCCATCTGTTCGTCGAGATTTTCCTTGGTAGTCAGCTTTTTAAGCCGCTCTTCCTCTTCGGTCCTCTTCGTAAAACTCTCCAAATCCAAATCCACATTCAAGCTTTGATTTTCAAGTATAGCCTCGTCCTCGAAAGCTTTACGTTCGAATATCTGAGCCTTTAACGTCTTCCTTACGTACGCCGCTCGAATCTGGGTTTCTAAAAAACGCAGCTCATGATTGTTTCCGCGCAACTGTTGGCGCCGTTTCTCCTGGAGATATTCCTTTCGCTGATCATTCTTGAGCTCCCTACTAAGATTAGTGCACAGCTCAACCTTGAGTGCATAAGGATTTTCTTCACCCCTGCGATTGAAAACATTCTGTACGATGCTGTTGTATCCTTTTTGTTGGCGTACCCCATCGATCAAACGTGTGTTACGTGGATGTCTCAGGCCGGTAGTTGGTTCAATTTCTGAATTTTGAAAACTCATCATGAAAACAGAAATGGAAAAGCATACAATTTGAAAAAAAAGAAGATAAATAAAACACGACTTGTTTGATCGATTCAAACAAAAATAAAGAAACGAAAATCCAAACAAACTGCCAGATTGGTCAAAGAAAGGAGTGCCACCTGCGAATGAGGTGCACAGGTGATTCCCTTAAAGGTTGAAACGCAGGGAGAGTACTAAATCGATGAATTTACTGAACATAATTATTTGCAATGTCAGCTCTAGGGGCTGTCTCGTATATCCATCAAGGAGACATCTACCAGACAATGGGGTACGTAATTGTGTATCAATAGAAAGCGAATGCATTAAATAGTTTGAAACAGTTCCAGAATAACCGACCAAAAACATTCTATAGCAAGCATTTCCACCGGCTTAAGATCGCCCGCTTTGATTGTTCCAGACGTTTGCTTACATATCGTCTGTATTCACGCGCGCTCCATGTCCTTTAGTGAGTCATGGTTGGTTTAGACATTCCAAAAACCTAACGCACCCTAAAACAATGGCCTTGTTTCCCTTTCAGCTAGAGACTTATCAATAATTGGAAAGGCTATGCAAATCCTATGAAATCCTCAGGCTGTTAAATAGTGGGACGTACTAGCCAAACGTTGCAAAATAGTTGAGGAAGAGTTGAGCGCGTTAGAAGTTGGAGTCAGCTGAAATGAGTTGTAGACCTATTAACAAGTGCAAGACTCCTTCGTTTGGAATATCTTGAAGTCCAGTATTCATGTTATAAAGAGCTAACATCTGAACAAAAGAAAAGAATTAATTGTATACAATTTTGAGAATTTATAGAACCTAAATCCAACGCTGACGGACGGCTACTTGACCGGAACTGCCTATGTAACTTAAAAGAGAAAAAAAATCTAAAAACACAATCATTTCTTTTTATTTATAAATTACGTCCTTAAGGAATAGGATAAGATCATTTTGACCAATTTGTTCTTATTTCTTACCATATTGGTTAAAGTGAAGCATGTATTCCGGTGAGGGAAAAACACCCAACGTAGTTCTTTTTTTACATTCGTGCCATTTTTCAGTGCGCCTCAGAGGTTAAGTTCTAAAAAAAAGTGCTACCAATCTCAAAATATACCTACGAACACAGCCAAATGTTTACCAGCTGTCCAAAGTGACATTTGAATGAGCGGCCGAATAACTTATAAACAAAACGATGTCCTCGGCGGAATTGTGCAAAGTGTATGTTTATTAAATCAATTTAATCTCTCCTATTAAACTCTGTCATACTAATTTTTGAATTTCCATTTAAGATGCAACAAAGCAGAATTCAAATATTCCTGCCCAAAGTGCAACATTTTGTATTGTTCGCTCAATTGCTACAAGTCGCCGGTGCACCAGAAATGCTCTGAAGAATTCTACAAAAAGTGTGTTGAGGATGAACTCGCAGCATCTGCTGCAGACGAAAGATCCAGCGAGGACATCAAGAAGATGTACGATATCCTCAGTCGAATGAATAAGCAATTGGATGATGATGAACTCGATTTAGATGACCCAGAGCAAGACCTAGATTCAGATGATGACAATGACGACGACAATGGTATGTTTCTCGACCCTTATTGGTTAGTCTCTTGATAGGACCACCATTCTTTACAGATATTAGTATAGCCAATCGTTTGGAAGGAATCGATATCAACGATTCTGATGAAATCTGGAGCCATCTCACCTCTGACGAGAAAAAAGATTTCCAAAATCTAATCGAAAATGGAGAGATTATGAATCTTTTGCCCAAACACCAACCTTGGTGGGCGGTGCAAAGCAGTAAGTTGATTGTGCCCATTTCTGAGGAAGCAAGCATGCCGAAAATCTGCGACAAAATCCCGAAATTTAGTTCGATTTGCTCGAAAGAACCACCTCCATGCGTTCACAACAACTTGTGGAATGTAGTTGCATCATACGCCTGCACAGTGAAGTTCTTCAATGGAGAACATCAAACTAATTCGTGGGAGGCTACCAATTACCTTCTAGCACTTTCAACGGTGCTCAGGAAGAATACAAACTTTGATGATGCCGAACAGGCAATGGTATCCATCGAAATGGAAGCGATAACGGAAGCATTGGCTCTACCTTGTGAGCAGTTTACAGAAATAAAAAAAGACTGCAGGCAAATTATGTCCGGAGTCGACTTCAAACTTGCTGCGCTCTCTGATGTGATAAATTTATTCAAACTTGCAAAAGACCATCAATTTGGCAAACAATCCAAGCGAAAACCGGGTGAATTCACTCAACGTTTCGAGGGTAAGATCCTTGGTGATCTGTCAAAAAGTAAACTCAATCTTGTGATCAAGAAAATTGAATTCCTTCTGTCGTTCGTTCAACGGCAATAAAGTTGTAATCTTTTTTTTCAACTTCGCCTTCATGTTCTTTTATTCATTCAAAGATATCTTAGCTAGGAGTTGGACTGCTGTACACGGGGTTCGAGGTTCGATTTGCAGAAAGCATTCAAAAGATTCATTGAAAGATTGATTGGAAAGAACGAGTAATATTTGAAGACCTGTTTTCAGATTTCAACGACTGATATAGCGCTAGTTAGCGCTCCACAATTAACCTTTCACAGAAGGCAATATGACAATTGCTCGTGAAATTCTATGGTTGTCAGTTTTGGTTTGACATTTGTGTTTGGTCTTGCCATGCTCTTTTAACTTCTTTAATGCGAGATTGGGCACGATCCGAACTCTAGGCCTACTTTTTGAGGTAAGGCCTAAAATATGGAACGGCAAAAGAATTTTTGACAGGTGGCGTATTGTCTTAAAAGGTAGGGACAATTTTCTTACCTTCAAACCCAGTCTCCTTGCTGAATCTCTCGGTCTCCACGAATCAGAAACGTTTAACTACCTAGTCCCTAGAATGCGGAACGCGCCCATTATTTCGAAATATATACTTTGCTCTGTGACATTTGAGCAAATGAAATAGTAATCTATGAACAGCCCACCAGAAATGCTACGGAGTACTGTCTAGCGCTCTTTCTATCAAACATTGTTAAAAAATAAGGTTTCTATGAACTATTGCTCGTGTAGTCACAGTGTTGTAGTAAATTGTCTGTGCTTGACTCAAGATATTCTGACTTTAAAGTGTTCCGAATATACATAGCAATTTAATTCATCACATTTATTCGACTTTAAACTAATTGCCAACCCCATTTGGCATTCAATTTCTGTGCGATGATTTCGAATTGATATTTCATTTTACGTTTACATTGTGTGTCCACCGCAAGGCAACAAAATACCTTTGTCAAAAGAAAAAAATCCCAACATGGCGACGGTTAGCTCGCGTCATTCCGCCCAAAACTCTTCCCATTTCGTTTTTAACTCGCAAGAACACTGGTTCAGCGCTGCTCAATTTCTTCAATTTTAATTGAATATCTCGACCAGATTTCTTCTTAAACATGGTAAATATCTTCAAAAACCTATTACCCATAATCTTATAGTGCATTATGCCTAAATTATTGGACATTTTGCCAATGTTAAGGCGAATTCTTTCTCCACGTGTCATCTAACCTAACTTTCTTTAACCACCAGGCTGCTGCTGGCAAGGATATTGAGAAACCCCAAGGAGATTCTGCCTCTGTGCACCGCATTCGCATTACCTTGACCTCAAGGAATGTTCGTTCGCTGGAGAATGTCTGCCGTGACTTGATCCAAGGTGCCAAGAACCAGAAACTCCGTGTTAAGGTGAGTTTGATTTCTTTTTTTTCCCATTCACGATCGCTCTTTGCATTTACCTGGAGGATTGTGATCCAATTTGATCATTTTCCTAGTTACAATAAATGCAATAGTAAATCGTACGATAACCACCTCTTTCTGATGCTGTTATTTAGTTGAAAGAGGAATTTTTATTGTATGGACATTGCAAAGCGCATTAGTAACTACGCGCCACTTGTACTTCTGGAGACTTAAATGCATTGTTTGTTTCTTTTTTAGGGCCCAGTACGCATGCCGACCAAGGTCCTCCGCATCACAACCCGTAAGACACCTTGCGGTGAAGGTTCCAAGACCTGGGATCGCTTCCAGGTAAGAATTAATTTCAATTGTTATGTACAAGCAAACCGATATAGAGCTGTGAGTAAAAATTAACCAGCACATGGACAGTATCAGTGGTTTGCTTAGATTAAACGAACTCTCATAGTCCCAGTTGAAGATGATCGCCTTCGGTTGGGCTCTCAGAGTTTTACAAAACGCAATAAATCAGCGAATATTTTGCCTAGTGCTTTGTCTAATGAATGTTTCTTGTTTCTTTTGCAGATGAGACTTCACAAGAGAATCATCGACTTGCACTCCCCGTCTGAGATCGTGAAGAAGATCACATCCATCAACATTGAACCTGGTGTAGAGGTTGAAGTTACCATTGCCAACTAAATGGTTATTGGACACTTTTTGTACACAAAACACAATAAAAGTAACTGAAACGTAGCGAGGTGTCTTTTTTTTTTTGGTTTTGGGTAGCATTTTAGGGGTGGGGGAGTTGGATCTGCCAATTTTAGATCGTGCTCTTAGGAAAGAAACACTGAGAGGCTATAGCTGAGTCTCTTCAGTTCCGAAAGTATAAACTTGGGTGTGTTCAGGACCATTCTTCTTAACGAGAGGGCAACAGGATGATCAATAAATTTGTAAATGAAGAGGCATTGCTCTAAATAGATAAGACATGCGATGAAACCGCTTCTCCATCTCAATTTGTTCACAAAAACGCGACTAGAAAAGGTGTTGACGCGTCGAAAACTTGGTTAGGTAAAAGAATAAGCAACTGAATGTGCAGATTTCAGTAGAATTTAAGGACATCTTAAGCATCACTGAATAAACAACCCAAATATTCGTTTAAATTAAATTTTATTTAAATTTTTATGCGTGTTATAAGAAAAATACAAAACAAAGCTTAATTATAGGTCATGTACCTAGGTGTGGCACTGAATTTAGCATAACTCTTAATGACCTTGTTGACAGCCTCGAGGAAGTCCTTCTCGGTGGCCACCTTGCGGCGTGCTCGAATCGCAAACATGCCAGCTTCAGTACAGACCGACCGAATCTCGGCACCAGTCGAATTGGGACACAGACGAGCCAATAGCTCAAAGCGAATGTCTCGCTCAACTGACATAGATCTCGCGTGAATCCTGAATATATGCGTACGTCCTTCCAAGTCGGGCAGACCAAACTCTACCTTGCGGTCCAAGCGACCGGGTCTCATTAGTGCTGGGTCCAGAGTGTCCGGTCTGTTAGTTGCCATGAGGACTTTAATGTTTCCCCTCGGATCGAATCCATCCAACTGATTGATGAGTTCAAGCATAGTTCGCTGGACTTCATTGTCCCCACCGGCACCATCGTCGAAACGCGCTCCTCCAATGGCGTCGATTTCATCGAAGAAAATTAGACAAGCTTTCTTCGATCTGGCCATTTCGAAGAGCTCGCGCACCATGCGAGCACCTTCGCCCACATACTTCTGGACGAGCTCTGAGCCGATGACTCGAATGAAACAGGCATCTGTTCGGTTGGCTACTGCACGAGCACAGAGAGTCTTTCCTGTGCCGGGAGGACCGAACAATAGGACACCTTTTGGTGGTTCGATTCCCAGATTGACGAATTTCTCCGGGTGTAGGAGCGGGGTTTCAACTACCTCGCGCAGTTTCTCAATTTGTTCCTTGCAGCCACCCACGTCGCTGTAGGTCACATCGGGCTTGTCCTCTACCTGCATCATGGTGACAGTTGGATCGATCTTGGGCGGAAGTGGGATATGAATCTGGTACTTGTTGCGATCGACGCCAACGCGCATTCCCTCCTCGATGTCAGTGGGGGCTACAGAATCGGCCAAATCGACCACGAACTTAGCGAATTGCTTTACATTTATGATGTACTTCGGGTCATCAGAGTCAGCGTTGATGATCTTTGTGCAGCGAGCTACCTGCAGAGGCTGTTCGTTCTGCAATGTTTGCTTGTCTGCGGCTAGATCCCAGAGGGCCGGCGGGGCCAGGCCGGTGTCACTCTCCTTTATGCCTGTTAGTTCATTGACCGTCTTAATGGCCTTGGTGATGTCTTCTTCGATAGTTTTGATGGATTTGTGGTACTGACTCTGACCGTAGGTTTTCAACAGCTCGATGTCCCCCTCGTCTAGAGACTTGATTTCCTTTTCCTCCTTCTCATCAGTTTTGATTTTCCGCTGATCGGTTCCCAGGTAATCCGGCATTTTTTATATCGAAATAGCAGATGAAACAATAGAAATTTTGAGGTGAATTTTCTTTTTGGAAAATCCTTTCAACTTGCCTTGTCATGAATTGTGTTGACACAAAATAATAATAGTGAAGTTGGATGCAAATCAAATGACCGATGTAGGCCTGTTTGCTTGAAATTAAATAAATAAGCAACGAAACATGTGACACAAATCAGCAAAATTGTGATAAATTCAAACAAATAATCACAAACATAAGCAAAATTCAGCTTTTACCGAGGTGATTGGTAAATATTATATCGTCTTGACAGCTTTTTTCTAAAGTGTTCTGTGGCAAAAGTGGATACAAACCATCAACCAAAAAATTTTGATTGGATTATTTGATCTAGGACTTGAAAAAGCTAAGATTCGTAGATTATCCAATTTCAAAAAGTGGGGGTGGAATTCTCTCAGAGAGAACTAAAATTACGAAAAAGTAAACGAACGGGTTGAACAAGAAAAAGTTGAAAATACACTGGTTTGACAGTTTTCATAAACCAGCCGACAGAAATTTCTTGCACTAAAATTCGTAGCATGGGGAGATTTATTTATCTCTCGTGAGTAAATTCTCAGTACGCGAACAGCTTTTCGTAAAAAATCGCTGTTTTAGGACGGTACGCGAACGAAAGACCTAATGTCATTTTCCATTGGTTTCACTGAAGAATTCTCTTTTTCTTGATTTCAATCGATCATGTCTTCTACTGTTGGTGAGCTGCCATATTCCTTGTTCTTACAATGAGAAATTGCTGAGCACTACTTCTCTTTATAGCGTAATGAGGAGCATCGTTAAGTGTTGTAATAAATATTTACATGAACTGCTTTAATTACAGTAGTGCTTCTAGATGGATGGGTCGTGGCTCATTGCCTTTTGGATATGGCATTAAACTGTAGGTTTTTTCTATACGTGCAGAAATGGATGCCACACACAACACGTACAGTTGTGGAAAGCTGTACTTTGCCTCTTTATAAATAGTAATATAATTATGCTCTCTTTACTGACAACGAAAAAAGTGAAGTTCAGAGGAGATATGAGACTTTGAGGTACCAAGCTTTCAACACGATCTAAGTGAATTCGCCCTAAAGGTCCAGAATCATTCAAAAGAATATTTATGTAGGGTTTGTGTATTTCTGAGATTGATAGGTCTGACCTCTGTCCTCTGTTAAATACATCCACTGTGCTTGAATCTATTAGAACTACCTGAGCATAATCTTAAATTCAATTTTTTCTTCTCTCATAAATTTTTAGTAGATTTCAATCTATTTTCCCATCATAACTTATCAATATTTCACACAAACATTATTTCCATTCAGACTGTACCCATCACGCTAACGTCCCCCTCAAGGAAATTAACAAGGCGACCTAATTTTATTTTTTTCACATTGGCAGCCATGGATTTTCAGTTTCGTGGAAAAATAGTAAATTAAAAATCACACAAAAAAATTCGCACCGCCCAGTTGGCGGCAGTGTAAAATTTGATAGATCTTTTCAATATGGCTTCTTCAGGTTGGTTTCTACTTTTTGACAATTCATCGTGAAATTTCTTTGAAATTCATTAAATTAAACTCGATTCTTAATTATTTATTGATTTTTATTTGATTTGTGAAAATTTTCCCCTTAATTTGATATAAAAAGTGTCCTTTGGCCTCAATTCATTGTAAAACTGTGTTCAATTAAAAAAAAAGAGAAAAAAAAATCATTCTTTTGCTCTGACATTTCTCCCCCGTCCACGAATCGGTTTTTTTTTTTTTTTATCCGCGTGGCCAAAAAAAATTCCACCCTAATTTTTTTTTTTTTTTTCAATGAAAATGGTTATTTTATCTAAAAAATTGTGAAATTTTCTCCTCCAAAAAAAAACGCAGGAAAAAAGGGAAAGAAGAATAAAGGGACAGCAATCTCTCTGCAGTCATTCCTCGCAAATGGGGAGCCCCAAGCTGGCGTTGTTCAAGTAGCCAAGAAGGTTCGTAATTACGGCTTCGAAAGTGACGAGGATGATGGTTCCTTGCCCCAGGTGTATCAATTGCCGACAGCGCCGCGCGCCAGTCGAATCTTTGATGATGACTCAATACCGCACAAGCCGCCATTCCTGGCGTATATCTCAAACTTGCCATTTGACGCCAACGAAGACGACATCGCTGAGTTCTTTTACCCGATTGAGCTGGTGTCATTGCGCTTGCCACGCGAAGACGGCGAGACAGGGCGTGTGCGTGGTTTCGGCTATGCAGAGTTCGAAACGCGTGACGATTTGATTCATGTTATCAGTCTGCCGGATCCGCAGGTGAAGAATCGACGAGTGCGCATTGAAGTATCGAACGAGAACGAACAGCAACAGAACCAGAGGCGGAATCAGGGTGATCGCAACAATCGCAGGGGCTACGATGGATTTGGTTCCGGGGAGAACCGTGAATCGACGAACTGGCGTCGGGACAAGGACAACGATGACAACGATCGGGATGGAGGTGGTCGCCGTGGTGGCGGTCGTAACTATGAGCGCAACTTTGATCGTGGTGATCGTGGCGGTGGCGGCGGTTTCAACAGAGATCGTCCACCTCGTGATGGATCACAGGAGAAGGGCGGTTCTTGGCGCACTGGTGAAAGGCCAGCATACGATTCATCGCCACGTCGCACTGGTGGCGGCGGATTTGGCTCTGACAGATTCCGCGATCGCGGTGATCGTGATCGTAACGAACGCAATGACCGCTTTGATCGTGATCGTGGCGGCAACGATAGTCGTCGAGGAGGAGACGATGATGGTCCACCACAAGAGCGTCCAAAGTTGAACCTAAAGCCGAGGACACTGCCACTGCCCGAGATAGTGAGTAAACCCGAGCCAGAGGAGTCGGTGAACTCGGACCAAGAGCAAAGAGCCAATTTCCACGATTCGGCTTCAGATTCGGATGGCAAATCGAAGCCAACACGTCCAGCTGGCATTCCAGCGGAAAAGGTCTTTGGTTCGGCCAAACCAGTGGATACAGCTGCCCGCGATAAAGAGATCGAAGAGCGTTTAGAGGAGGCGCGTCGCCAGGAGCGAACGCGTCGCGAGCAAGAACAAAAAGAGCGCGAAGACGATCTTAGCGAAAAAGTGGCCGATGTTCAGCTGAATAAGGACGACAAAGAGACTAGGAACACAGCAATTAGTAGTTGGCGACGCAGAGACGACGACAGCGATGGCGGTAGGAAGTTTAGTCCTGATCGCAGGGGGCCTCCCGCACGCAGTAAGTCAAAATACTAAGTTTTCTTTATACGTTTTTGTTTTAATAACTGTCTCCCTCACAGATAATGACCGTAATGACCGGCGTGGTCGTGATAATCGGGACTTTAATCGTGACAATAGAAATCGCGATAGGAACGACCGAAATGATAGGTGAGTTGGCTTTATTCATAAATAATTCCACCCTGATAAAAAGTGTTTTTTGTTCGGCGACTTTGAACGCTCTTTTTTGTTTGTTTGTTGTTGCGTTCCTTTGTGTGTCTGTAGCAACAAGAAAGTGCAATGCGCTTTCTTTGTAACAACAACGGCAACAGCATGTTGGGGAGTGATGGAGATGACTCATTCCTTAGAGTTTTTCTTTCTTTCTTTTTCCACTCGTCTGGCGATGAAGTTTACTTTTCTTCATTTCTAATCTTTTGTCAAAGTGATAACATCTGATCGGACTATGGATTTATTTTTTATCTCTTGGGTCATTGATGAGCGTGTGACTCTCGTCGGTACTTATTATTTCCGCTTTAGGTGCAGTTTCTTCCATTTAGTGATAAGAAATTGGAGATGATTGGTGAATAACAAGAGTTGTTTTTGCAAAAGTAGGTCAGGAAAGTTGTGATTCTAATGAACTTGGATGTGATTAGAGGGGAGGTTTCCTTGTGAGCTTTAATTTGAAATAAGTCTAAGAAGCTTTCCAACATAACATGCAGTTGCTTATCCTTTGAAAGTAGACAGTTTTAGCTGCTTTGATGGGTGTCTTTAAATAAAAGTGTTTATTGATTTGTAAAGTTTATCGTCGACATCAGGCAAGCAAATAGATGTGAATAAACCACGCGACCAACGTAGGGTTGCCTATCAAGCGAGTACGAGTTGTTGTCTGTGTCCAGATACACTTAGACAAAATGATGACAGCAGTACTATTGAACTACTAGGCTTAATGCAACCCAGGCCGGGATATAGATAAGGTGAAGGATAGTCTTAATCTAATAACATATTGCTTTGTTTCTAACCATGAAAGACGTAATGTCTTGCGTGGACATAGGATTGTGCCCTCATCTCCCGCTGTATCATTCTTCAAGGTTCTTCTAACAGTTTACAGCATGAAAAACACTGCGAGAACCTTCTGCTTTCGATTAAACGTGTTTTTGATTGTACATAGGTGTAAACAGTGAAACTATGATTTCATCAGCTCTTTTCTGATGTTGCGAGGTTAAATCAAGTTCAGCGTAAGTGCTTGTGAGGAGTCCTGTGACTAGACGCCTAGAAACAACTCGTTTTCTTTTACAAGACGAAGAAATTTGGTTTAAAAAGTTTGTTTTTGCTGATTAATTGGCCTTCTATCCAAATATGTATGACTAATTACACATTTCAGGGATATAATTCAACACAAACAATTCATGTTATTGTTGAAAAAAAAGGGAAAAACAAAAACAACCGATGACGTCAAGCAGGCACATCAACTGGCAGAGCGATTCCATTATGATCAAGCACTTAGTTTAGAGTTTATTGCACATTAGAAAAAACAACGCTGTAAATGTTGAAAAAGTCATTTGCGCCGCTAATTTGGAAATCATTAAGCAAAGATGCAGGCATAGTAGACTTGGTCATTAGACTTTGTCTAGGCTTATTAAGTTGCGACTAATTATTGATCATATTAGGAGGGCATAGCAAACATAACTTCAGTTTGAGTCACGTATTGCTATGTATTAACTAGACACCGTCTGTATATACGAACTCAGTAGGAAGACAAAAAGATTTACCTCTTCTAAAGGATAGTTTTAGGAGTTCGTTCTTCAATTGGAACTCGCTCACTTCATTCCGACAATGCATTTTCTTTGTAACTTGTCTATTGATAATCTATTTCTGCCGGCTGCCGGCTTTCTTAACTTTTTACTGACATTTAGGTTAAAGGGGAAAAGGTCTTTCTTTCTTTCTGTAGGAATAAATCTTAAAAACAAAGTACATAGACAGAGCAGCACAGTTACTAAAAAGGTGAATACTCTCCTCTTCCTCTTCATCTCTGCAGCTTTTGCAGATGTCATTCGACGCTAGCTAGCATGAAGGCCAAGGGCGTGTTAGTTTCGAGCGGCGTCCCTTGATCCATCCTTATGACTTTATGATATTCTATGTGGAGTTGGGTGGCTTGTTAGACCTCGAGGTCCAGGTCCTTCTTTCTGGCAAAGCAGAGAGTGAGGCACCAGCTGAGCCATTTCCATTAATTTGTTTTCTAAGAGGATGGATGGTCAAATGATGTGTGTGCACGCTGGTATCTGAATCTTTGTTATCCAGGCCACCAGCCGAAACACATGTACATATGTGTCTTTCAATGGCTGTGCACATCCAATGGATTATCGCCGAGTTGGGTAGCCATTTTTTCAACAAATGTAGAGGCGATATGTACTTTCTTTCAATTTTCAGACAATTTTCTCCAGTAGAGTTTTTGTTAGAATTTGCGTCCAAGTACACAACCAGAACAATTAAATTCAAGAGAACAGAAAACATATTTAAATTCTTAGAAGGAAGACGTATCATATCAGGGCGAACATTTCGCGATGTCAATAGAACATACATTTCCGTTTTTCATTTAAGAAAAGAAGATTAAAGTCATGTATTTCTTAAGCCTATCATAAAAAAAATATTTACAGGTATACAAATGAGTCAGTCTGTAAATGTTTTAACAACAGTGTTCCATAAAACCATGGACATAAATACAATGGCATATCGCAGGTCAGAAAATACTTCTAAAAACCTATTTGTTCTGCTTTTATCAGTGCCGTCCTATGCTAACTCAAACTTATCGGGAAATTTCCCCAACAAAGATCGAGGATTTTATTCTTGTTCTTTGTTTTATAAAATAACAAGGCATCCAGGTAGGCGGGATAATATTCAAAATGCATGTTTTCACGGTTCCGATTGCTCTGAGTAATTAGAAATTAAAGGACGACTTTCCCTTTAATTATTTATCTTCGGTCCTATCTACATTTGCTTTGCAAATTACTTTAGATTCTCTTCCAACTGTCCATGCATTTTGAAGGCCGACTGGGTCTAATGTAGTCGATTTAAAGGTCAAGTCTTTAAGCTAATGAGTCTTTTCTACTTGGCAGTTATGGCTTAGGCTATTAGATTACTGTGTTCAAGGTTTGAATGCCTGGAAATACCCATAAGTTTTTTCTCTGACCACCTCCCCTTTTGTGTAGTAAGTGACAAATATCCATGACTATTACCTTCAAACTAAGGACGGAGTGAGGGGCGGTGTCTTCTCAGAAAGCCTTAATCTTAAGCTCTCACTCCGTCTATAAAACCATTGTAGCGTGTTCCAGGCGGAAATTATGGCGATCAAAGAAGTCTTATCCTGGCTCAAGAAAAACGTGATAAGCGGCCATAAAATTCCTGGACTCTATCTCTATATCTTCTCCCTCGACTGCCGATCGTCTCTTACGGAGATGGCATAGATTGGGTGCCGGGGCATAGAGATATTCCATATACAACTGTAAGGCCGATGATGAACAGAAAAGGCCACCATAGTTGTACCAATCGCTACATGTAAACAAAAATTCAAGCTAGATGCAATCGAGAGTACAAATCTTAGGTGGACAAGTGGTACAACATGTCTAGCGACTAAACAAATTTGGCCTAAGCTGGATTTGAAACGTTCTAAGACTTTGATTTCTCTCAACTGGACACTGTCTAATAGGCAAGCACGCAACAAGTCTAGGCCTTTTCGCAAACGACTTTTACAGAAGCTGTAGGGATGAAGAAAAGGAGGAATAATTCCTCACCTTTGTGTCTGCCCAGCTCTCTTCCGTAGAAGGCTGCTCCACTTAGGAGCTTCATACTATAACGACTTAGAAGATCTAAATAACATAGACATAAAAAGTCTCTTACGCTTCATAAGAAGCTCAAAATGTTTCTAACGAGTATAAGGGAATTAGGATCCATACGTGGTCCAAGTGTGGCCGACACACTCTTGCTCTAAGCTGGCAGCCACTACCAACCAATCAACCAGCCATTACTGTCTTAAGAAAGCTGCGCAAAATCCGTCTTTCTACAAAAAACGTATATCGAGCACAACGTGTTGTGAGAAGCTAGGTCTTGACACTCTGTAGGCTGCTTAAGTCATAAAAGGGGATATCCTTTTCAGAATCTTGGGTAACACTTCTCCGTGTCTAATCTGATTTCTGCTCAATCAGGCGCTCTGTTAGAAATAACATCTTGACCATATAAAATGCCTAGGTGCAAATTTTTAGGTTCCACATTCAATTCAATCTAAAACAATATTTTTATTTTTCTCGTTTCCCAGTAGAAATGACAACTACAACAAGGAAAAACCAAACAATAGAGAAAACAGGCCAAGGGATGACAGCAAACAGAAGCGTGAGCCCAAGCCGGAAAGGCCAATGCCAAAGTATCAGCCACCTACAGCTGGACCGGTAAGCATACTTTTTTTTTTTTTATAAAACTCCCCTTCCACCAACTAAATTTGTGCTTTCCTTAAATTTAGATTCTCCAAACAGCAAACAAATATTCCGGACTGCTGGACGATGAAGGTTCCGACTAGAGGGTGCTCGTCATCTCATCTTCAACAAATTTAAATTTCTATTTAAACAAAAAAAAAAAAAATATTACTCAGCGGTCTTGTGGTGGTAATGCGCGATTAGGCCCCACATGCCATTTAAAACAATAAAAAAAATTAAAATGAATCAAATTTATAAAAAACAAAACATTATTATCGAAATCGTAAACTCGAGTCTAAATAATAACTATAAACAAAAAATATTTAGGACATTTTTTTACGTTTTCTCGTTTAAAAATAAAACATGTACTGTCAAATATTGGTCCCACTTCTCCCTTTTTACCTATATTCTGTTTCTATCGTTTAAATTTATTATTTTCTTTTTTTTGTAAGCATTTCTTATATTATTATTATTATTATTTTGTTTTCTAGATGATTTATAAGAGTTTTTCTTTTCTTTTAAAAACAAAAACAAAAACGTGAAATCTTTTATTTAAAACAAAGACAAAAATTATAAAAATACATATTCACACGATAAGTAGTGAATAAGAATCAATAAAGAAACAATAGATAATGTTAAAGCAAACATAATTATATGAGAAAAGCAAGAAAAGTTCTAATAGTTAAGTCAAAGCTGAGTGCTAAAATACACATAGATTTACAAAATGCAAAGTGGGTCTTCCAAGCCAAAAAAACAAAATAGAGAACGCAAAATACAGACACAGAAAAAAAAACTTGGAAGCCCAAAATATGGAATTTGAATGAATAAATGAATAAAAAAATAAAAATACTAAGTAATAGGATATGAATAATAATTTATGTGCGCGCGATTAAACAATTGAAGGGGAATGAGTTGTTTTTATCTCTTGGAATATAAGTTATTATGTTTTTTTCTTTTATTTTTCTTTTTTTTTTTTTTTTTTTACATAGTCAAATATCTTAGTGTGTTAATTTTAGCCCATTCTCTTTAATTTTAATTTTTTTTTTAAATAAGCAGAAAAAAAACGATCTTTTATGAATATATTATATACACAACAACACAACATAAATAAAGAAGATATTCAAGCATAAACAAGCAGACAAAAACAAAAACAAAAATATATAAGAAATATCTCTAGAATAACTGATTATTATTTGGCATAATGGTTTTATTTAAATAATTTTTAATATTGTATTTATATATAATGTATAAAGAAACATAAACAAACAAAAGAAAAAAACCAACCAACGTCGTGCGTAAATAATAAAAAAAACCAACTAAATTTTTTCCTTTAAAAAATTTTACGGCGAAGGAAATAAATTGACTTTTCATTTGGACTGCAAATTAATGTAGTCTACCTCTTTTTTTAGGCCATCTTTTGCAAGCGAAAAGAGAGATATCAATTCGAAACAGAATGCTACAAAATGCGAAGACTAGGGGCGGAATCCTCTAAGCTGATAGTTGATTGTTGCGGATCACAATCATCACTTTTGCTCTCTCTAAGGTGACAATCACCGTGATCAACTCAAATATTTTGGACCTTCCAAATCCAATGCAAGTATATAAGTAATAAGTAATACAAATATACAAATATTTTTGACAAAGGAAGCTTTTATGTATGTCTTGCGGCTGTTAGACAAATTGAACACTGGGCTCATATATACCACCAATTCTGCAACTGACTGAACACTAAATTTACTTGGTTGTGGAGGTTACCAAAGGCAAGTTGGTGCTGACTGGTTTGCACCAATCGGGCAAAGTACTATCACTAGAGTTATTAAGAAAATGCAGTCAAAATTGTGTCCAATATTCATTAACTTTGTCCCGATGGAATCGCTACAAAATGCGAAGACTACAGAGTCTACTACTCCTAAAAATAAGGTCAGTTGTCGTGTTTGGTTCGGTATCTGATCGGTGCTAAATATTTGCAAAGAAAAGTGTTTAAAACAAGAAAATTCGAAAGAGACGAATGTGAAAAAGGTGTATCAAGTGTATAAGAATACATTAAATTCTAATCATGCTTATTTTGAGATTCGAATGAATAGTCAATTTTGATCGAATTGATGGATCTGCTTCGGCGAGACCGTTCATAAATCGTTTCAAAGATTCGGTTACTATTTTTTGCCTTCTTATAAGCTTCGTCCCTTCAGCTGGTACATTACTGGCTGGTTCCTGTGGAGCTCGTTTAATTGGTTTGGGCTTGGTGCTCATTTCCTTCTGCGTCGATGGATCCGCAACTTCAGACATCTTGAGATCTTTCTTTGAACTATCATGTTCCTCTTCCGGAGCGATTGCTTCGAGAGTGGTCTTTCCAATTGTTACCGCTCATGGTTACCGAAGCCATAGCCCTACGATTAGTTTTAGTCTCTTTTGTCCTTATACGCGACTGTTTTTCTGGCAGGATCGTCTTTAGCAATGTTGATTTGCAGTTTCTGTAGTTCATCTGCTATTTCCTTTTGTCTGGCGATGATCCGGAACACCTCTGATGCCCTGGTAACGCGTTTGTTACTTGACTTGAGCATCGAGTTGTAATTTGCCACCTTGGGACCGTAATTTGGTCCTAAAGATAGTTCCAGAGTTCTCTATTGTTCGAGTCAAATGCATAAGCCGAAAGTTATGGCGAGAACCCCTGGTTAAGTAATACAAGGAATGCAGCAGAAATAAAAAGCCAATCTTTATGACAAACGAACAAATATTTATATTTATTTTGTTACAATAAACTTGAAATAACTTGCTATTCGCTTGTCTGTTACGTGCGTGTCAATCTTTTCCAACATTCGCGTTCTTTCTTCGGGATGGAGGCCATCAGTCCAATAGAACAGATTCATGATGTGTTTCTTGCCTTCAAAGGCATTCTCGCTACCAAGAACTTGCACCTTTTGTAGACTTTCTATAACTGCTTCGAGGGTTGTTGGTAATGCCTTTAGGAACACTTCATTCTTCTGCTTGCCGAGGTTGGATAGAGCAATTAGTGCATTTTGTGGAATAATAGGTTTTAAGAGAACCTGATTTGGTAGGGAGGATAGCCACGATTGGAACTCTTGGGGACTGCAATTGAGAAAAATGTTAAGGAGGTTAATAAAACAAGTAAATGTGTTACTCACCCATAAGCATTGTACAAATTGGGAGACTGTACAATGTCGCAGAGTAGAATTAGAACCTTTGTTGCACCCTCCTTTGTGAAGAGACCATTCTGTGCGGATGAAATCACTGCCCTTAGAAGAGCGCGTGTGTTTTCCTCATCGTATTTAAGCAATGCGCGTCCGCTGTGATGTAAATTGGAGCGTAGGGCTTTCTCCAAGCACTGAAAGTTCTCCATGTGAATGTTCCTTATATCAGAGACAATTTCTAGAGGAAAAAGACAATATGATAGGTGCGCATCCTCTTCAAAAAAAGACTTATAATTACTTGTAAGGAATCGCAGCATTTCGCTGACTTTTCCCACATTGCTGTCGAGTTTGTTCTCATAGAACATGCACATTAGGTATGCCAAACTTGTATTCTGCTGCAAGCAATGCGGACCTCCTGCTTCGGTTACTTCTTTCTCGGTGGGGGCGCCTTTGGACTTGGTCTTTGAGAGGCGCGAACCCTCGCCTTGCTTGTAGGGAAATGTTCCCAAAAAGTTACTTACAAAGCTATCGGCGTATTCACTTCGAAACCACTCGCTCAGATCGGTTGTGTTGATTTCGGCCTCAAGGATTTCTGTGAGTGTCCAGAGATTTTGAAGGATTTCTAGGACAATTTTTAGCGTGAAGGCAGCATCATATGTTAGAATCACCTGCGAGGGAGTCTCACTTGACCGAACTTCTAGCCATGATTCGAAGATCAAAGGCATTAGGTGTTCAATGTAACCTTTAAGAATGGTGCTCTCATCTGTCCTTATGGCAGACTTCTCACCGATGGACTTATTGAATAGTTGTGATAGGTCACAGTTTTCGTTAAGTTGCCATCTTATAATTGGAAAATACTGTGGCTGAACGGAGCTGAAAGTATTCGTGACCTTGTATTGAGAGTTACGCTCACTTGAGGACACTATCAGACGTTGACGGCGGTTTTCAATTAGGGTTTTCAGCATTCCTTGCAGACGTTCGAGGACTTTGCTGCGCCACTTGATTGTAGTTGTTTTGTTGCCCATGTTGACGGTAAGAGTACGTCCGGGTTTTGCGTCCGTACGGATTTTTGATATCATATCGATGAAGTTCTGAAAGATCTTCGTACTGTTAGCAGCTACAAGCTTAGGCACGTGCAACAGTAGAACATCTAGAAGTAGCAGTGAATCTTCTTGAATCGCTGGCTGAATGTGGGTCATCGCGCAGCGCAAATAGGAAGATATTGCGTGGAAGAATGGTTCCACGGTTTCGGTAGGTAGAGCAGCGAATAGACTGCTCAGAACTTTAAATGATTCTCTGCGTGCGTCTTTGTCGACATCTAGACTGATTGCTGTAATGGCTTGGATAAGGTCGCCCAAATGTCGGAAAATATCCTCTGAATTGGCGATCGATTCACGGAGGTTACGCAGTGCTTCCAGCTTAAATGATGAGCTGCTGTGCTTGAGGCGACTCAAGGTTTCCTGCAATAATGAAATGATTATGGCATCATATCAAGGTGCAGAACATTATCGTGTTGCTGTTGCAATTTACCTTAATGTTAAGTTTCCTTCGGCCATCCTCAACTTGAGACTCTTTGAGTTGCTCTTTAATGATGATTTTTCGGACTTTAAAATCTGTTTTTGTGACATTAAGACCTTTAGGGAGTTTAGCTCCCTTTAGCTTTACTTTGGCCTTTTCCGCGCGAAGAGACTTTTTATGATTACCACCCATTTCTCTATTTTATTTTATTTAAGCACTTATTTAAATTTTTATCTACAAAAATGAACACGTGCACCGGTCGAGAGTTGTTTTGACGTTTCAACTTTGTTTTGGTTTTCCTCCGAGTGAGATGCATTCCAAAATTCATTTCTCGTACCAGTTCCAGACTTGAACAGAGTTCATTTCCAGGTAAAAGGAATATAATTACGTAAAATGACTGAGAATTTCACAAAATTCTTGTTTATTGATCGAACTATTATACAAAAATAAAACTTAAGCTTGTAGCTTTCGCTTGGATTCGGCATCTTCAAGCGCCTTGAGCATTTGTTCTTCGCGTTTAGCTCGAATGGAACGAATTGCTTCTTGGAGCTCCTTTTTATTGCTCTCATCATCGGGGGGATAGAGATCTCGCTTTGTTTTGGTTACCCATTCCTCAAAGTACTCGGGTTGATTGAAAAAATGAAAAAGTGCAACGGGGAAGGTCATGTACAATGCCATTTTGCCGACTTCAAGTGCCCACCCACCCATCTTTGTTGTATTAATCTGAAAGAGAAGGCGGTTAATGTTTGATTTAAGTGAATTTCATTTAAAATTTATGTACAATATATGCTAGCTCCGGTATTTTAAGAAGAAAATTTTCCGATTAAAATTAAGTGAAGGCGACTACGATGTTTTGATTAATCAGCTGAGTGGAAGAAAACAACTGTCAAGTGAAATATTATTTACGTTCCACATTAGGGCTGAGCCACATGCGTAACTGACGATGGGAAAATTCATTCGTATTATCCATATTGGACCAGAGATTTTTTAAAAATTGATTAGAAGATCTCTCAGGAATTCAGCTTAGCAGGATCAGAAGGCTGACAAACTTTCAGAGGAGAGACGCCATAGAAAGAAGAAATTAGAAGCGGACATCGGTGACGATGAACTAAGTCAAAAAAGTAGGTAATTTTTCTATCCTTTTTCAGTTGCAATTTTTTGTTTCTTTGAAGAAATGAGTTGGGTTACACATTTTAGGAGCACTTCTTCTAAAGGAATTATTATAACTACGAAAATCTACGAGATTTTTTACGACGAAAAATAGCGAATTCCTGTTCCCGTACGACAAAGTTCATGCTGCGAATTTCAGTAAAAAGAAATTTCTTTAATTTTTAAGTTTCTTTGTTCAACTTTTTCGTTTCGCTTATTCGGAACGAGCTTATTTTGATACCGGGGGCTTAGTTCTTGTGCTTGAACTATTACCCCAAAATAGGAACTAAATCCCACTGAAAAAATTGATAGAAGTTAGTTCGTTTTGACTTTTGGAAGCTAACTCCATTGGGAGCTAATTGGTAAGCCTTTTTCCGTGTGATGTTGGTTTCGATCGCATAGCCAACGTAATGAGGTATGTTAATAATTATTCTTACAAAAATGTAGAAAAGATTAAAGGCTCTAGTAGTATAATGCACAGACTAATGTGTCACTTTTACAAAATTCATAATGAAACGAAAAAAAACCCTCTTGCTGGAAGATTAATTTGCATTCAAGTTAATAGTTAGCCAAAGTCACGATCGTTTTCATGGAACACGTACGATCACATGCACTATACATAGCTGCTTTTATATATGCAAATGTACCTACATATTTGTTGTAGAACTATCGTATTTACCAGGAAAGTAAAACGATTTGAGAACAACTGTAATTGAACCTGATGAAAGAATTAAAGAAAAAAAGTTCAATTAATTTGATTTGCTTTTATTAAATCAACCAATCATTATCAATTATCAATATTAAACAAAAAATTCGATTATGGGATATCCCTCAGAGTATATAAAAAAAATGTAACCAATCTACCGTCAGCAGTTTAGTA
Source organism: Chalcosyrphus nemorum (assembly GCA_949716465.1). Taxonomy (NCBI): domain Eukaryota; kingdom Metazoa; phylum Arthropoda; class Insecta; order Diptera; family Syrphidae; genus Chalcosyrphus; species Chalcosyrphus nemorum. The sequence continues at coordinate 27,848,632 of OX454333.1, forward strand.
TTCCCTTCAAGATTCATAGAAATGCTTCTCGATGTATCGTGGCAATGTAAACGCAGCCCTGTGTATGGGTGTGGAATAGTACTTAAGACCCAATTTGTCGATCTCATCATTTGTGAATTGCCTTGCAGGTTCTCCACGTAGCGGCCTTGAACTATCCAAGCTGCCAATCACAAATCCAATATTCCCACATGGATACGAGGGCACGGAAGCGACTGCATACGCCACCTGTGCAAAGTGCTGCTTACAGCCTGTCATGACTCGCTTTATGTAGTCCTCATCCAACCAGAAACTTCCACCCTGAGAGGATACGATACCACCCGGACGCAGGGCATTCTTCATCAGTTCGTAGTAGCTCTCTTGGAAAAGGCTCACTGCTGGTCCAATCGGATCTGAGCTGTCCGTTATGATCACATCAAATTCGTTCTTGTGTTGCTTCATATATTCGAAGCCATCGCCAATGGTCAATTTCAATTTGGGATGCTCGAAACCGACTGCCATTTTCGGAAGGAATTGCTTCGATAAATCAACCACACGATCATCGATCTCGACCTGATGGACTTCAACGACATCTGGATGTTTGACCACTTCACGAGCGACACCTCCATCACCACCACCTACTATAAGAACTTTACGCGGTTCCGGATGGCAACAAAGAGGCAGGAATGAGATCATTTCTTGATAGGAGAATTCATCACGTGAAGTACATTGAATGATCCCATCGAGGATCAGTGCAGTTCCGTAGGTTTCACTTTAACATAGAGATAAGGTCAGATAAAGGTCGAGGTAATCGTAAATCATGTACTTACGTCTCAACGATCTTGATGTCTTGAAACTTGGACTTCTCCTCGTGGAGAATATTCTTGACTTTCAGTGAGAAACATTGTCCAGGCCAAAGATCGTTTTGGATCTCACTGAACCAACCTTTATTGATCGCGTTCATCTTAGGAAATGGATTGTATTTTTAAAATACTTGGAATGTTTTAAACACGTTTTTCCTTTTGCTTTTGCGGAGTCAGATTCCTTTGAAGAAGTGCTGACACGACCGGTTGGTTGATAACTCACTGTCTATTGTAATACGATCGTTTGAGTAGTACTCGCGTGTACTTCATACACGATGGAGATTAGAGATTTAATCAGTTAACGATTGATCTATGCTTGAGAGAGCTATTAACACCAAGTTTATGATTTGTTGTTATCGCTGAGTAGAGTAAAGCAACATGTGGTGCTTAATAGATTAGAAAACAATACAATTTGTTGTTGGTTGTGATTGTGATATATACAATTAGAAAATGAATTGTGGATTGTGGTTACCGGTTTGAGATCAGTGGAAGAGGCAGAACTTCTTAATCCAGGGTTGTTACAAGAAATTTGAACTGGTCCAGCTCATGATTTAATGTATTTTAGGTTAAAAATAAATAATGATCCTTTTTGGGTTTTCAATTTGACTGACAGTTTAGTATCTCAACGTAAAAAGAGTGGTTGTGTAGTTACTTATACATACTTATCTCTGCCATGCGGAATACTTCTCATTCTGTGTGTCTGTCCGAAATTTATCTTAGCTCTATAAATATTCCTGAATTGCAATGCTTCCTTATTGATAGTTCTACTCCAAGTGCTTCACTGCGCATTCAGCCTGATTCCTGACTTAGGTGGTTATTCTTATTCTTTCCCAAAATGGATAAGCGGTCATATACGTAACGTGATCTATATATGGGTGGGGATCGAAAATGAACACTCTCGTAGGGTTAGGTATCTTCTCTAGCCCCCTAGGTTTATCGAAGTTTAACAACTTCTAGATCACAGCCGTGTCTTTACACAGCTAAGACAGCCTACCGTGCGCCTGCTTTGAGGGTAATATTGCCCTATTTATCGACAGCCAGATCGCTATAAAAGCAATTACTGAAATAAAATCGAAGTCGAGAAGAACTCAGTGTTCTAGAAGCACAAGTATCGCTCTAATTGGTCTCTGGATTCAATTATAGGTATTCCAGTCAATGAGGAGAAGATAAAAAGAATCTGCTCGGCTGGTACTGGTACATATTGACACTTCGGTGTGTATTGCTCCTCGCATGCACAAGCAAGGAAGAAACTAAATGGTAAATTGCGCCACCATAAGGAAACTATAGCCATCCTTTCATAAAACAAGGACCAAAGCCATTATTCGGTAAAAATTGTCTTCCATATTTATGGTAGAAGAAGCTGTGGTGACAAAGCAGCTCTTGAGGACAATACTCACTTTTCACCCCTCTGTCCGGGTCTTCAACACTCAAGTAATTATATCCTGGAAAACTACTTCTTCCGACGACCATATTTGATGCTGAACTACATCAAATCATAAGGGAACAATAGTTTTTGTTCGTTGTCTTCTATGAGGAAGGGGTTTATCTTTCTTCTCCTATAGCTATCATAATAGGGTATCTCCATGACAGCCCACTTACCTATGGAACGGGAGTGTTCCATGTTCAATAAAGAGATCTCATCGATCGTAGGTAGCAATCAAAATAAGGTTATATCGTTCTTGACGCCACAAAAATCTGTCACAGCGAAGGAGAATTTCCAGACCACTTTAAATTTCTAATCCTGCCCCCAAAGGAAATAAGCTTTTTGGAGCTCCTTTATTATATTATATTCTTGCACTTAAGCAAACAAAAGTTGGCGCTTTTTATAGGTACGAATCATTCCCGGCCTCAAAGTACTAACTGGTCACCACCACCCTCCTCTGTGGTCAATCCAGGGCACGTCCTTTGTTAATGACCTGTTTGCCGTATCCAACAAACAATTGAATACACTCCTGAATCTATTAATTTCTCTAAGACAGTTTCAGGCCCGCAAGAAGAAGACAATGGGGACGTTCCTCATTCTAGGTACAAAACGTTTCTGATTGGTCGAGAGATTCAATTTTAACTACAAAGTAAGGCATTTATTTTTGAGGTAGTGGACTTCATTTGAAGGTAAGAAAATTCCCCCTACCTTTTAAGTCAATGCGCAAACTGTCAAAAATTCGTTTGGCTTTCCATATGTTAGGCATTACCTCAAAAAGTAGGCCTAGAGTTCGGAACGTGCCAAATGGTTTTCTTTAATGGCCGCCTCACGACAAATGTCAAATTGTTTTGCGGGCCGGTGATGCCAATACATCACACTTACTTATGTCATGTATGACTAAGAACTAAAGTGTATGCAAATTCCAAAAGAAAAATCTTTCCCTGACAATTTTTCGCTCTTAAATCTTCCCTTTGTCCAACCTCGATTCAGTAAATAAACTAAGTACTAAAAGTCAGCACGAATTATCATTTATAGTCAATTCATTTCAATTTCGAACACATCCCTGAGATATGTGAGTGACCCACATTACATGGTAACTCCTTAAATCAAATTATATATTCAACGCCCCTGAGTATAACCAGAACGCGATGGCATAAAACCGCTAACACATTACATAACTTATCAGATTCTCGCCGATTAAAACATCGCAACACTTGAAAACAATCGCCGTTCGCACCCGTTTATTACCACTCCGACCCCGTGTGTTGTCATCCGTTGCCGGTCAGACTAACTTAACTATACCACACACAAAAACCAGGATGAATCATGTCCTACCAAGAAGCGTGCACCGAAAAGCTGCGCCAAAGACCACCGAAACAACCAATTAATTGCCGATGCATTAATTCAGCCACGTAGCACATCTTTCCGCGTAATAAATTAACACTGAGCGGTATCCACCTCCGTGTCGCGGTTGCGTGGTATTAAACCCAAAATCTTGTAGCACTGGTTACCCAGTTGCCCAGTACCCCAGTGAAAGAGTGAATTTGAGGGCCGAGGATTGTATTGGTACATACGAGAATATAGATGACCCAAACGAAGAAGAAGGAGGATTCTTTATCGCACGCTTTCTTGGGGGGTAAAATATTTGACGGGGTAAAGTTAAAATACCGATGCCGCGCAGGCGCATCTTTACCGTTCGATAACTGGGTTATTGGTTATTTTGCGTGTTTGCGTGTTTTTGGTCTCCGCCAAAAGGTTGTGAGGGCGGCTTTTGGACCATAAAATTCATTCGAGTCAGATCGTTACTCAGATTTGAGATGCGTTAAGTGACGCACAAACGTGGTAATTCACAGATAAAGAAACGCTTTCTGGGTAATGCACAATATTGAGCAATTCATTTGATGGTTGGCGTTCTCCTGAAATAATATTTATTTATAGCCTTTTATAGCCCCATCCAAAGGACGAGCACACACATCGACTGTGTGAATATGTCCCATCGAGCAATTAACTTGCAACAAACTTGTTATTGTCATCAATAGACAATATGTTATCAATAAGACATGAAAGGTTATGTTCATGTCAGAATGTGAACGGATGTAGAGAAAAACTTTCTACATCCTGTTGGGCAATAAATATCTCAAAAATCGACGGGACAGTGCGGATTTTAATTGACACTTTGATAACTGAATTGCGATAAAAAGTTGTCAGTAGAGTCATTTATGTATTTGTTTACATTGTATGGATGGATAAATTAAATTTCTAATCGAATTTATGATTTGAGTCTTAATTGGATGTTTGTTTTTCATATACAAGTTGACATATGTATACATTGTACTGCCAGAGAGCGAACGAAGTTCAAGAAAACTCTTGAATTCACTAAGATTTTGGGGTTATAGGGCTAAGCAAGATATTAATTTCATTTAAAATGTCGCTACAGATAGTGTAACAAACAGTTCCTACAAAGTAGCTCACGGCCATGAGAATTGAGACTTCCTTCGCTTGGAAGAGATGTAGTATTATATTTACGTAGGACCTGCATACTACAGTTCTATGTTGTCGCTTTCACCAAGAAACCAGCGTCTGACCCTTAATCGATTTTGTAAACATCTGGAACGATTCAACCACAATCTATTCCTGGTTCAGACTCTGGCTAAAGTCAATCCAGAATACTAGGGCCAGCTGAAATAATCCTGCAGCGAATCAACACTCCTCTTTACCTGCTGTTCACAGATTTTGAGAAGAACAACAGGGCATTCGTTTGACCTGTCTAAAGCAGGAAAGACACGTTAATTGGTAGGTATTATCAAAGCTGCATACATTCCATCGAAACACAGAAGAAATTCGAGATCCAAAGTGGGGTAACGAAAGGCTGAATTCTGTCATCAATTCTATTTGTTATGTTGATTGGTTATGTGCTTTGTAGAGGTTTGACGATAGGAAACGGACTCTTATATCGCAAATGGAACCCGCATATCCAGGATGACAGGATACGCGGCGCAGAACAGTGGAGAAGGAAGCACGATTTGGGGAGAGCTGAGGCACTTTTCCAGAAATCGCACACCGTGCCGCGTTGGTGTTGTAGAGGCGTAGGATCCGCAAGGCAATACAGGATATAAGTAAGTAAGTAAGTGAGTCAACTAGATATCATAGACCGTGCAGACCAAATTATGGTGTATGAAATGAAATGCAAAACTAGAAGGCAGTAAAAAAAAAATGTCCGGAACACTATTGCTATTGCACGAGGCCCTTCTCGCACTTGGCAATTTTTTTTTTTTTATACGAAGTAACCCGCAAGAGTCTAATTTTTGTAATAAAAAAATAATAAAAATTTGTATATTCTGTGATCTGATCTGCCGTGAGTAAGTTGTGAATAGAAACGAGAATTTCGAATTTGAATTTTATTGTGCGTAATAATTTGGAAAAATTAAAATGAAAATCACACCATTTTCAATGGTCTGGATTCTGTTTCTTATCTCTGAAATCTTTGCTTATTTAATATGGAAGACCATGCATGAATGGAACGCTTTTATGTACTATAGAAACGTCTACGGAGCAGATATAAAAAAGGACAGGAAATATAATCATCAAACGCACTGGGTCAGCCTGATGAAGGGGTCGGTAATAATAAATGGTCGTGGTAAGTAATGCATACATATGTACATATATAAGAGTTGAAGGAGTTAAAATCTATAAACGGCAGGAATGGTAATATTCCGTTTGATGCCTAACTTAAGGACGACACTCGTCAAGTTCTGCCACCTTGGAACCTATTCCATGGCTTCAATTTTCATTGCATATGGCTACTATATAATGCATACTGACATGTTAGACACATTATAGAAATGGACCTCACGAATATCACCTCCACATGTATACGGGATATATCACATTGTTTATGTTTCTGTTGGAGGTGAGAAGTGTTCAATTTCAATTCAATTTTTCACTTACAAAATATTTTGTGTTTGTAGATGGTTCTTGGCATACTGTTGGTATATCTAATGCCGTCTTCAAGTCAAAGGATGCGAAGGCGTTCTGCTTCTTTGCATAATTTTCTGGGACTGAAGTCGTTTTGGTTTTCACTTATAACTAGTTTACAGGGTATGCAGTTCTTGTATTATTATATAGCCGAGAACGCAAGTGAACAGTTTCAGTTTACACAAAATACGGGATGATTATAAATTGCATAGTATTGAATCCATATCTTGAATGGAAATTGGTATACCTACTTATGTATGTTAGCTAGTTTCTCTAATCAAAACAATTCCTTTCAGATGGGCCACCTATAGAATGCTTCCTTTGGCTGAATGACGAGAGTTTATTCATGAAACTTTTCATTTAGTAGGTACATATTCAGTTCAAAGTTCAAATAAACTAATGGTTTTATGGTAGTGCGGCCTTATTCTTTCGACACCGTTCCCGTTTCAGTATCGACTTTTTATATCCGAGCTGTGGTTCCCACAAGATGGCGTTACATTCCATACAAAGTATGAATCCGAAACGCACGAAAGCTCCTCGTTCATTCCTTCTTAGTGCCTGAATGTGGCAAAACTTACCTTACTTACTAGGGCCTCTATAAAGCCTACGCGCCATCGTGTACGATTTCTGGAAAGGTGCCTCAGCTCTCCCTAAATATTTCCCAGTTGCCGTGTTTCCTTCTCCACTGTTCTGCGCCACGTATTCCTAGGACCGCCGCTTATTCTGCCATCCAGGGTTGTTCTCAAAATCGATGAACAGCAGGTAAAGTGGAGTGTTGATTCTCTGCAGGATTATTTCAGCTGGCATGCATATACCTCTTCAGGCTTCGCACCGAATTCAATTTCCTTTCTAAGGAGGCTCAACGGTCGTTATCTTTTTTCACTCGCTCTCAGCTTCCCAAACTCTTCCAATTAGAAGACATAGTAGCCTAGACGATGTTATTGGTGCTACTCGTAAGAGCTTGCCCACAGCGTTTCATTTGATTTGGAGCATATCACAACAGTATACACAATTTGAAGCCGGAGGAAAATGTTCATCCAAACTGAGCAAAGAACCCACCTAGACTTTTCAATGGGTGTTGGCTGAAGTTGCCATTGAACCACTTGCTCGAGAGTTATTTAAAGGTTATTTCAGTTACAGATACGACTCTCTGATGCACTGTGGCATCTTTTGATAGTTGCAAAATGCTTAGAATCAATACACGCACACAGAGGTGAACAATTCAAAGGAGATGGGGCAAAAATGCATAGACCTTGGGCGGTATAAAGCTGATAGTGATGCCTCTATATAGCACACAAGTAGGTATACCAATTTCCATTCAAGATATGGATTCAATACTAGGCAAATTTATAATCATCCCGTATTTTGTGTAAACTCTAACTGTTCACTTGCTAAATTATTTGCATAGTACAAGAACTGCGTACCCTGTGAACTAGTTATAAGTGAAAACCAAAACGACTTCAGTCCCAGAAAATTATGCAAAGAAGCAAAACGCCTTCGCATCCTTTGACTTGAAGACGGCATTATATATACAAGTATGCCAAGAACCATCTACAAACACAAAATATTTTGTAATTGAAAAATTGAATTGAAATTGAACACTTCTCACCTCCAACAGAAACATAAACAATGTGATGTATCCCGTATAAATGTGGAGGTGATATTCGTGAGGTCCATTTCTATAATAACACGCACCGCATGTGTCTAACATGTCAGTATGCATTATATAGTAGCCATATGCAATGAAAATTGAAGCCATGGAATAGGTTCCAAGGTGGCAGAACTTGACGAGTGTTGTCCTTACGTTAGGCATCAAACGGAATATTACCATTCCTGCCGTTTATAGATTTTAACTCCTTCAACTCTTATATATGTATGTATGCATTACTTACCACGACCATTTATTATTACCGACCCCATCATCAGGCTGACCCAGTGCGTTTGATGATTATATTTCCTGTCCTTTTCTATATCTGCTCCGTAGATGTTTCTATAGTACTTAAAAGCGTTCCATTCATGCATGATCTTCCATATTAAATAAGCAAAGACTTCAAAGATAAAAAACAGAATCCAGGCCATTGAAAGTGGTGTGTTTTTCATTTTAATTTTTCCAAATTATTACGCATAAATTCAAAATTATCGGTTCTATTCACGACTTACTCACGGCAGATCAGGTCACAGAACTAGACTCTTGCGGGTTACTTCGTATCAAAAAAAAAATTGCCAAGTGCGAGAAGGGCATCGTGCAATAGCAATAGTGTTCCGGACATTTTTTTCAACTGCCTTCTGGTTTTGCATTTCATTTCATACACCTAAGTTTGGCCTGAGTAGATCCATTGTATGCCATTGATCTGCACAGCGATGGTTCGGGAAAAGTTGTAAGACCGATCTATCATATCTAGTTTACTTACTTATCTCCTGTATTCTCTTGTGGATCCTAGGGTTGCCGTGCATCTTTCTCCACTGTTCTGCGCCACGTATTCCTAGGACCGCTGCTTATCCTGCCATCCAGGGTAAGAGGGTTCCATTGCATTCCTTGGTATGGTATGGACCAGTTGATCATCCGATGGCCACGCCCTATGGCTTCCCTGTGATCGAAGGACACATCTGATGTGAGAATAATTTCCACAGCACACCAATGATCAGCAGTGAGCTGCTGATTGTTTCCACTCCACGTGAGAGATGGTCGCTCAATTCTTGACGCACTGTGGGATCTCTCAGTTGGTCTACGTTGAACCTAGGGATTCTTGTGTCATTAGATCTTCGAGCGGCAGCAGTGCGTACCAGGAGGAACCTATGGGTACGACGGAAATAGCAGTGGATTGGCTATACGCTCCGAAAAGGTGACAGCTAATGGAGTGACAGCGAGAGAGAGAGACAGAGACACATTAAATATAGAAGAGCTAGGTCCCACAAGAGAATAAATGACTTAAATAAGTACGTATACCATATTTGAAAAAAACCTAAATCACTGACTTAGCTAAGACACAATCCATTACTATTCTATTTGAGTTTCAAACCATCATTTTGAGTTACTACCACCTACTTTCTTAACATAACACTTGTCTCCAGGTGTTCCATTTTTTTATTTATTCTAGATCCGAGCGACTAACCACCTAGATACACGAGCACTTAAACGTTTTTTTTTTTTTTTTTTGCAAAATTCACATAATAAATTCTAGATAATTACACTTAATTAATTTTAATCACAGCCGCATTACCTACTTGACTATTAAATAAATTCACATCAGTTGAATGCAATTTTGCATATGTTCATGGGCATGTGTGCTTAAATTATCGGTTACTTTCACACGAACAATTTGTTTGGAAAAAAGAAAATTCTACTAAATATTCAGTTTGATTCATAATGCAGGCGAATTGGGTGCGGCTTTTAATTTTGCTATCCTTTTGCATTTGGCAAATAGCCCCGGCGGCTTTGAACGTAAGGACTATAGTTTAAGAATTTGTAATTTTTTAATTTATTGTACGAAATCTTTTTTTTTAGGACACAGGTCCGGTTCTATTCCCGGTGACTATACCATTAAATGCGAGCAATTTATTTTGCTGCCGTAATGACGATTTGTATGGCAAGAATCGGGATTTCATACAAAATGATTTAGAACATGTTTAGTACAGGAGTACTAAACATTCTAAAGTTCCTGAAAATTCTACGTTTGTAATTGTGTAAAAGAAATGACGGTACTTATTTCTGAAATAAAGGACTTCTTGGGATAATTTTACTCTTCAACTCTTTTAAGGACGCCCGAATGTCTCAGTTTTGTGGTTAAGAGATCTTTTTTGTTTTGCAATAGGAGCTGGAAATCTTTCAAGCGTGTTTGGGGTTTTTCTCTCTTTCCTGGTGGCATTAAGGTTGAGTATTTCATCGTAAGTGTTGGCAGCCGGCTGCTATGTGTTTAGTTAGTTGTTAGTTAGTTGTCTTCGTTGTTGGTCAACATTTAACTGAGGTTAGGTCCTCAACCAACTTGTTCAACTTGTTCATCAGCTTGCTGGCTAGCTATGCACCCTTAGTAACGCCAAGGTATCTCAACTCTGTCTTAGAACCTGTAAAGTGATCGCCAACTCTTACTCTTATAGATTCCATGACTCGTTGAAAGTTGTAGTTTATATGGTAGTGCTAATCCTGCGCTGCTGTCTGGATGGATATAACCGTGGGTCGGTTGACGCCTATATGACAGAACCTGGGATTCTCTCTCCCAAAATGAAACATTAGTTATAGACATAATGAGACTCATTATCATGTACATATGTGGCCAGTCTCTGGTGGCTGAAAGGACAGCCTTCTTTATAAGGAAGGTTGTTAGATACAGTGCCAAACTGCAATTGACTATGAGTACAAGCCAGGAAGATACATTTCCTTACAGAGACATGTTCTGTATCATACTAGACATAATGGTCAAACAACATTTCTTCGGTAGGATATTTGAGGTAGAAACATTGTACCGGAATATTTGAGGCAATGGTGGTGTTGGTTCACTAGTGACTCTGGAGTCTTTGGACTTTGTGCCATTGAGATCTGCGCCAGACACAATCTCTTTTTCGGGGATCAAAGGCACCATAATACACATCTTCTCATATAGTCTAGCTGCACTTAGAAAATCGTCTAACCTAATGGCCTCCAAAACTAGCTCAGCTCAAGGACTAACTCAGTGTCTGCGTTCATTGGCCCGGAACCATATTGTGGCGTCAGTTGGAGATCAGTCATAACGCTGACTAATGAATAGGAAACAAAGCATAAGCCAGGAAAGATTAATCGAGCCTTATTACTAGAAGGGAATCCTAAAAAAGCTAAAATGGCCACTGTGGCTTGAGATACCATCTTATCAAGATAAATCTGTTCTAGGTAAAGAACTGTCGGTTTTGTCTGAACGCGGGTGAAACATTCTAGACAGGGAGATACTTTATTCAGTGGAACTAAAGAGTTTCACAACTAAAGAAATTCAATCTTTCATGAGGGAAGTAGTACGTCTTCCAGTTTAACTCCAATTCTTCGATACCATAGGTCTTTCAGGTCGCAATGTCGTTGCGTCCGATTGCTAAACTAACCTTTGAATAACGGTCCGAGTGAAGCTGCAAAACAGAAGTAATGACAATCAAATTCAAATGATTCTTGTTCTTTTATTGGTTGCTTTTTCTAGAGAACATTTCATGATCTTCTTTTCCTAGCAGTTCCTATAAAATATCATATTTCCAATCAATTTATTCCTTCTGCAAAAGCATGTCACAAAGGAACGGCAAATAGCAGTCTTGACTCATTATGGCCAGTATACGTTCGAAACCATAAAAACCACCAAACACCTTGACGGCTCAGTGTTTTCCTAAGAGCATTGGAACGTAATTTACAATTCAGCAATCCACAATCAAAAGCCGGTCTCTTAGTTCCACCTGTTTACTCTTTTTTCGTTAAGAAAAACTTCACAATTCTCTCTTTATCGTCAAGTTGATGATCACATGGTGGTGCACCACTAGCAGACGATCTGTGCGAAAAAAAAAATAATAATAAAACACTTTTCTGATCGAATTCCCACACACAACAACCTGTATTGTGGCGGCGCGGCGGCGAAAGAACTCTCCTCCTCGCCATCGTATTGTGGTTGTGGATTAAAACCATCGGGCATTTCGTGCGCGACTTCAGTCTGTTTATAATCGTAGAACGGACGGCAACGCATCTAAACGCGGCGTGGCTCCGATCAATTTTATTCGATTCGTATCGATCGTTACGTGAACGATCGTAGCTTAAAAATTTTGTGATTCAATTTTTAAGACATCTGTTTCTTTTTAGAAAAAAAAAAGCTACAGTGTCATCTGGAAAAAAATTAATGACCGCGAGTGTATTGTGTGACAGATAAAGTTATTTACATTTCGTTAAAAAAAAATTTTGCGATTTGTGCGAAAAAAAATTGTGACAATTGCACAATTGTTGAGTTATTGCGATTCAAGTTCGCCATAAAGAAAACGAAAGCTGTGACGTCCCTGTCCCCCAAGCGAATTGGGGAAGAGTGTGTTTTTTTTTTTTTTACTTTTTTTTCTGAAACGGCGCCATATAGTAGCCGCCAACTCTTTTTTTAAAAAAAAAAAAAAATCCAGTACTCCAGGACACCCACTAACTCCATTGCAACATAACGTTAGTGTTGCTTCCGAGGGCGGTAGCACATTTGGATTATACCAAAACGAGGGTGTAGAGCTGTAACTACACTAACAATTGGACAGAAGACACACTCTAAGTAAGTTTTTTTCTTTTCTTTTTCATCTACTCCATCACACATATAGCGGTGTAGTGTCATGGGTGCCAATTGGTGGCAGTGTATGACAATTAGTCCAACTTAGCCGTCAAGTTCAAGTGTAAAACGTTTTGGAATTTCAAATTGGTCACCGTGTGGTGCTGATGGACCGTGATAAATGTCTTGTTTTTTGTTTAGAGTTTTGTTGGAGCGCCGCCGCCGCCGACGAGTTGTGGGTGGAATTTGACATATGTATGTATTGGGCTAATGTCGTTGGTGGCGTTAAGGTTTTTGTTTTTTTTCTTGTTTATTGGACTGGTTTTGAAATTGTCTTCTTTTTTTCCTTTTTTTTCTGTATCAACGCGTGAGTGTCGGTGTGGTTTTTATGACTTAAGGGGGAAATTTTCTGAGGGACACACTGCATTGAGGAGGTGTATCTTGTGCTAGTCTTTTGCTAGCGAAGAATTTGAGGTGAATGATAAATTTTTATTTGACAAGGTTAAGCAAATAATTTTTGTTTTAGATTTAAGTTATGAAAGCGAGTAACTACGTGAGGGTATGTTCGAGTGGATGAATTTTAATATGGCTTGGTTCCTTTTTCCTTGTATTTTGTACTAGTTAAATAAAATTTCAAAATCAGAATGTTAAAGAGTAGAAATTGCAACGTATTCATTATGCTGTCAGAAACACTCAATTTATAATTTAACTGCGATAATTTAAAGCTAAAGACGGTTAGTATTGCAAACATATGAATAGTATTTCTTTTCAAACTTATCAGCGTTTTGCTTGTTTGGGGGCTATCGTTGAAATGCATCATTGAGAATTTTGATTTCTTATTTTAAGACGATTAAGCAAATAATGTTGGCGCTTGTAGAATTTTTTTTACAAACAAAAATAAATAATTTTGATAGAAACTTTTCCTTAAATCCAATTTTAATGTTTCACTGATCAAAATCGATTTCAACGAACAGCTGATCCTCATTTCAATAATTTGGAACAGAGTCGTTTCACTGATGTGTTCTATTGTCTTTCTGTTCTCATCTGTCATTTTTCTCTTCAATGATCAACTCAAACCTCAAAAGTAATACTTTGTTGTTTCCATTTCACTGACAGAGCCTTCCACTGATAGATATTTTTCAATGATTGCTATAACTGGGCCCTTAGTTAGACATTTTAGTACTATTATTCGAATGTTCTTAAAAATAAATAGTTATTCAAAAAAAATTATATTTACAGGTAACTTTTATGAATGTCTACAAATTTGTAGAATTTTGACCCAGTTTACAGGGAATCAGTTAAAATTGTCAGAAATGATAAAAAGTGTTACATCGCATATAGACTTAAGGAGTAACGAATCGGATTGCAGCATAGACATAACATATTTATGAACAATAATTATTTAATGTAAGCACTTGTTTAAAATTCTGACTGAAATATGAAATATTTCGCCCAGAATAAAATGCATATAGATAATAGTAAGACTATCATGTTTGCCAAGCTGGTAACACCACTTTAGGGCTTAAGAAAAGAATGCTTCGTTATCGCACACCGCTGCGTTATAAAGAATACACCATTCCTTTAAAATAAATTTCAAGCCAATTATAAAGGAAAGGGTGCCAGATAGTATATTATAAAACTTAGCTTTTTAAAAAATTACTATTTTAGTTTTAAAAATGTCACAGATCAAACTGTAAAGGAGTTGGAAATATTGCAATATTCCGCCATAGCGAAAACAATACAAATGTCAAACCAAAAATGACAGGCCATAGAATGCTATCGATTTTTTAATGTGTATATTTTTAAGTTTGATTAAGGTAATTGGATCGAAGCTTGTGAGCAGCTGTAAATTCCTCTTGAGCGAAATATGCAGAGATAAAACGTTGACGCTCTGCTTTCGGTGGGTACTAGGGACGGAAGGAAAGGACTGACTAGATTGCAAGAAAGGACAAAGGCAGGCTCCTACATTTGTAGCTCTTTATAGAACAAAATAGAAGATGAAGTCATACATGTCGAACAAACCGGACTTGGGTTCATCTCAACAGCTAAGGCTTAATGGCGTACCTTTACCCAAAAGGAGATTTCTTTCTCTTACTTTACTTTGCATCCTGTGTTCTGTGGCTTGATTGATAATTTCGTCTTTCTGGAGACACAGAGATTAGGAAATTTTGCAAAAATATGTGTTCTAAGTCCACTCCTTCATCGGAATTACCCCAAATTTTGCAAAGTTGATCTTTATCAATCGTCATGACCGCTTATGATTCCCATGAAGAGCAGTCAATTTTGTCTATTTACCACGAGGATGACTTTAGCTTTAGCTTTTGCTTTATCGTGTATTGTCCAGGATTTTCTGAAGCCAAAGCAAGAAGTGAGCGATTTCGGGTTATGGTGAGAGATAGAAAGTTTTGCCACTAGCTGAAACCACTTCGTTATGTTTGTAGTGGCCCATTTGGTTCTCTTTCCAGATTCGATTGTTTTAGACATACATAGAGGACTCACCGTTGCTGAACCCTTTTGTAAATTTAGTAGAGTTAATGCCTAATGAAACATTTTAAAAGCTGCAGTCGGGATGGTAAGGAAGCCTAGTGGCTCCTAGTGGCTAGTTCTTTGAGAATAGTGACTTTCTCCTCTACCAGCCTGCAGACTAGGCATCCATGTGTTATGATGGATACACGAGCGCCTCCGATTTGTTCCTATCATTTTCTTCTACACCTAGAAAGTTATGTACGCCTTTCGAGCTCAGCTTACAGTCGAGTATGCACCCTAGATACCATACCTTGCCCGAGTCTTAGTGTTGAGTGCTTTCCAAAGTAGGAAATCCTTTTCTCTTGTTGGTGACGACAACCACACTCTTTTAAAAAAAATGAAAAAATTCCACGACATGTACATGAAGAATTTCCACAAAAATGTTAAGCCAAAGTTAAGACAAATATATGAATACGCAAAAATCATCTCTCAGTTGATTGTTTTGCATAAAAGTTTATCTAAGCTTAAATCTTTTTATATTTATTACAGTCATATCGCTTGTTCACATTTATCTCTACGTTCACTTTATGCACTGAAAGAGTAATCTCCCCCTTAAGTCGTAAACACAATAAATTTACGTGACAGATGTAGAACTGATATCGAAAATATTATTCCATGGCTTAGTTCTGAGATAATGTGAAATTATTAAACTTTAGTTAAATAATTGTTGCAAATTACGTATGCAGTTTGTTTTAATATTTATCATTGTAATCACTGAAAAATTTTCCTAAGGGATGATCTTCTTTTCCCTTGACTTAAACCAAGGAATTGATTGATCAGCGATCACTGAGTCAGATATTTGAGCAAGCGAAAGCTTATATTGCGAACAAGATTTGTGCCAAATGTCATATCAACTGTAGTTGATCACGATCACAATAGCTATTTGCTTTTCTTTCAAAAAACTTGATCTAAGGGTTTGATCGTTTTGGTCATTACGTTGATTGCAAACAAGAACTAAGCTAAATCCAAATTTCGATGACTTTGTCAATGGCGCCCTGTAGTTAATCGAGCTTAACAGAAGTGATCTCTTTTTCCTTTTACTTTATATGTGGTTTTGATCATGTCGATTAGTAAGTCAGATATTTGAGCAACAGAAGGCACCATAGCTGAGTAAAATTAAAAATGGTGGTCAATGGGTACATTCTCTCGAATATGGTTGATCAGGATCCCATCATTTGATCTAAAGTTTTGATTATTTTGATCCTTGCGGCGGGTAGTAGAACTACATATGTACATTGTGCATTAGAAGTCTTGGAACTGCTAACTTGGCCAAGAGGGACAATTGATCGATTGCGGTTGATCGCGATCTTCTTATTTTTCACTTGATCCAAAGTTTTGATCATATCCATCACTGAGTCAGCTATATGAGAAAAGTTAGCTACATTCTGAACTGAATCTGAGCAAAACTATAAGCTTTTGATCAAATCTTCTGATTTTGATCCCGATCATAATATTGAACAAAAATTTGAAGCAAGTGGTGTGTGTATGTATCTTCAATTGATAGCTTTAATTATTGACTGATCTCGCCAACTTAATCAACTCAAATTTCTTAGGCGCCACACTCAACTATCAGCTTGGCTTTCTTCGAACTAAATTCAGAATCATTAAGACCATTCTCCCCGCCAGTGACATAACATTCTAAAAATAGGTTCTTCTTCACCAAAAAGCAAACATTCCAAAAGCAAAGGGTTAATTTTTTTCAATTTCGCGTTTCGAAGTCAAATGCCATCTGTATACGAACAAGCGACAGTGAATCAATAAATTCGATCAGCAAAATATTCACTGAAAAGCCCATAAAGAAACCAATAGCCGCCAGTCAATTTGGGGGAGGCGGTGGATTGAGTGATTTAGTTTGATTTAGTGACCGCCCGCGCCGCCGCCGTGTAGCCAGTGGTCAGTGGCACACAACTCTATATCTCTGATCTGTGCGGTGGTCAACAGCAGCACAGCACAGCACGGAAGGAAGGATTTTTTTGTTCGTTTTTTGTTGGCACGATTTTAATCCATTTTCAAGGACCAAGGCATTTCGGTATCCAGAATTCAATTGAATTCACTTCTAGCTCTATTATTAGTGGCAGCATTTGACAGTTCTATTTGAAATATTACACTGACCCCAAAAAGTACTGAACCTCGATCGTATAATTCATCGTCGATATCTACTATGCATTTCCTGTGCTGAAATTGAAATTGCAAAACACAATCTCGAATCCGGTGTGTATGACACGGTTTCACCCTCGCGCTTTCGCGGGTGAGGGTTGTAATTTTGACATATGTACTGTACACACAGTGCATTGAATGTGGTTACCCATTGTACAGCCGAATGTTTATAATCTCGCTGGCTCTTTCTCTCTCTCCTCCAAGATAGCCAACGACGAGTTATGAGAGACAACAGAAATATAAATAAATAATTGGAGCAAGATTCTTGACATTCGTCACAGACTCCAGCTTAAAAGAGTTGCGGCTAAGGCGGCAAACATTTCGTCGAGTTGCGGTTTTGTCGTGACTCGTGACATTTTCTTGTTCTTTACGAGTACGCAAAGGTTTTTTCTTTTTGAACAACAAAATAGCTTGTTACTCAGGTTTGTTTAACATAAATACAAACCGCACTCAATTGCTAGTGTGATTTACAAGAAAATCGTTTGGACCTGACAAATGGTGTGCGCCTATGGAGAGTTAGGAGACACGACGATAGAGTGCGCTCTAGTTGCGAAATAAATGTATCTGTCAAAGTTAGTCAAATTCAATTTGAGTCAGGGGCGTTTTGAAATCTCTGCCTTTTGTGTGGTGTAGGGTGGTGTTGTTTTTCTCTTTTTTTTTTTTTTTTTTGTTTGGGAATTTATTATGTTTACTTGATGATTAGGTATATAAAATTGCAAACAATTTGCAGAATGTCTTATCAGTGAATCCGGCACTTGGCATTC
Source organism: Chalcosyrphus nemorum (assembly GCA_949716465.1). Classification (NCBI taxonomy): domain Eukaryota; kingdom Metazoa; phylum Arthropoda; class Insecta; order Diptera; family Syrphidae; genus Chalcosyrphus; species Chalcosyrphus nemorum. The sequence continues at coordinate 27,866,552 of OX454333.1, forward strand.
CTTAGATAAAAAGGATGAGACACTTCAAAGTTTACTGTATGTGAAGTTGGTTGAGCATTCAAATGCGGAATGATACCTGCCTACATACTCTCAATCGCTAAATAAATAGAAGAAACGTTTATCAGTTGAAGAAAGAGTAAGTGTAAGCTTTCGAGCGGAAATTTACATTTATTTTTTGGCCTAAAAATTGTTGGAATTGACGTAACAGCTTTGTGGATGACAGAAGATTTTTTTGTTTGATCGTGATTCATTTCGAGGTACTTTTTTCAAAATTAAAAAAATAGAAATAAACTCAATTTGATCGGGTTATTTTTGTAATCAAACAATTTATTTATTTTTAAGATCCAATATATAAACACGTCTTCGAGCATTTCAATTGGTATTTAGCGAAGGCTGCGAGTAATGTTGACTTCCAATTCCTTAATTGTACTCCGCTTATCTATGTAAGCTTTTGAACTTTACAAAGCTTCAAAGGTAATAGTCCAGGCTTACTTACTTATGTCCTGTATTCCCTTGTGGGTTTCGCAGTTGCCCAGCTTCCGTTCCGACTGTTCTACGCGACATACTCATAGGACTGCCGCGTCTCCTATTTGGCTAACTATATCCAGTTCGGTTCCGCCATCGGTAGAGACAATACTCCCGAGGTATTGGGAACTCTCTACTCTTTCAACCGTCTGTCCAGCAATGCATATATGAGTTGAGTTCGGTCTTGGCTGATCATTTTTGTTTTTGCCGAGTTATTTTTCAGCCCAACGACGTCTGCTTCCATCTCCACATTTGCTGTCACTTGGTGAATGTCCTTTATTCTATGAGATAGTAGGCATATATCGTCAGCGTAGTCGAAGTGGTTGAGTTCAGATGTAAGAGTCCATCGAATTCCTCCATTTCCTGTTGATAAGGCCGGATTCAGCACATCGCTAATCACCAATAGAAATAGTATTGACGAAAGTATACAGCCTTGCCGAACCCCATTTTGGACTTCGAATTCCTCAGACAGCCTACTTCTGTACAAGATGTGATATGTCATATGTAGCCTTGATAATTTGTCAGGAATGTCTCCCCTACACAAGGCACGCCAAATAAATTTCCAATTGACTGCAAATGAAGCGGCGATCGATATTCAACACATTGCTCGATGATGATCCGCAGGGTGTTGTACTGGTCGTCAGAGGAGGATTCAAAGCGGAAACCTGCTTGTTCGGCGTCGAGTGTGTCTTCAAAGTGCTCCAGGATGATTCAAGCTATTATCTTGGCCATCAGAACGCAGATACCTCTCCTGCAAACACAAAAGAGTAAACATTCGCAAAATATTGATCACTGTAAAGGTTCATTCATAGCTAAGTGAGGAGTGAATATGAACGAACGAATGTCACTTGTCATTTGACAGTTCGCAAGTAGCATTCGCTTGGCTTATTCGCTCAAAAGTCATTGAATTGAAGTTCAACTTCTTTTGCATAAATCGATGGCTTAGTAAAATTGTCCACTGCGTGCCTTTAAATGTGCTAAGTATAGTTTCTTCGCAGCTCACCCATTCGAAGGTTGCTGAGTTGTGAATGGACTTCACAACTTCTGCGATCGACTCAAAAGAAGTATTTGCACTTAGACACTAGTACATGGCATCAATATGCGTAAATTGCTCGATTTTATAGCCAATTGTTTCTATTAAGTACTTAAGTTGAGTCGGTCGACTTTAAAAATACAGTCGGCTGACAGCAATCGGTTCAGTGCCTTGATTCATATTGAAAACTGTCCTTTTTCGTATATTTGTTGCGCGTCGCCTAGCCTAAGGTTTTAAACAGCGAAAACTCGCGTATTAGGTCAAAATATTACCGTTAGTATTGCATACATGCTTTATGTGTGTAATTAATGTACAAAAGTGGAAACATTTCAATGGCTTGACAGTCATGGTTGCACCGAAGTCGTAATTCGAATCGGAATGAGTTAAAAATCGACCGACCATACGAATTCCCTTCACTAATTTTGTTTTTTTCATAGCATGTGCTCCTAATTAACCTCTAATTAGTGACATATTATGGTTAACATTCTCCAATCACTTTACGACAATCTACGATCTTACACACCCAGTAAATCAGTAAATCACTGTTCTTTCATGTCTCGAAGGCTCACTGATTCTTTCACTTCGTTTTTTTTTTTGTTTTTTCTCCTCTTCTTGTCCAGTTTCTCACTTTTGCCCAGTTCCTTCACACGTGCTTACAACATCACCATTCGCTGCACACAAAATCGTGACTGACATGAAGTAATCAAAATCAATTAGATAGCCAGGTGAGATGAGCATCACCGATCACCGCCGCGGATCGGACATCGACCACAATTACCAGCCAGCAACGAGATGATTAAAAGTAAAACTTCTAGACAATCTATGCACTGGTGGTTGTGTTGGAACATCTACTCGACCACACGATCACTTGATTCTCTGGTGGTGATCGGCAAAGCTATTTTAATTAAGTTGCTTCGTGTATGGTGGTTTTTTTGTTTCATTCGCATACCGTCAACAAAATGGGTGGCCATCTCCGGTTCCGATAGTTGCGTTGTCTGTTTGTGCTGTGCGAAGATCTCGATGGGAGATAGTGCCTTATGGATTCGGTTGGGATCAGTGTAAGGTGATACTTGATCAATGTTCATGCTGTAAGGGAGTCAACTGTGAAGTTGTTCTAATTGATGGAGACAATTGACGAAGAGTTGCCGTGCTATCAGGTATCTTGAGTGGAAATTCTAAAGATACTGCGCAACAGATACGAAAAAGGAAGAATGCTGCACACTTTAGAGTAAAGGAATTCTGATAAGATTTCAAGTGGTGTGTTACAATCTAGCTAATTAGTTTGTTGTACTCGATGTTTGACAAGTAGGCTACTTTATAAGCCGCCACGAATAAATTACTGTCTCAAGAGAGCACATTTTGTTTTAACACCATGAGGAAGTAATTTAAATTATTAATAATAAACTCAAGTGCTTTGCATATTTATTCAGTAGAATTGGTATAAATTGCTGTTAGACTAGCCGACAATAATGATTTCTACTGGAACTAGCAACGTTATCTCATCTTGAGTTTATACAATCTCAAAAATTCTAAGCTATTTGACAGCATATCCTTTTGTGTCTTTCTTAAATGCTTAAATGGTGCAGCAATACGAGCATTCTTAAGTTAATTGACTCCAAAAATGGTAGGCAGTTAGATATTAGATATTGCTACAATTTAGCCTAACATCGCTGAGATGTATGTATGGACCTGACGATAGTCAGACTTTTAAGGACATAGGAAGCAGTCGCTTGAGATATCTGTCGGCAGAATAAGGACTAGCTTTCGTCTGTATAATAAGAGTCACAAGAACCTATCACATATGTAGCTGTGCTAGAACCGATCTTAGGGCTTAGACAAATAAATAATAGTTCGCAAGTAGCCTATAAAATTTCAAAACTAAGCTTAAAATATTTTGCGTGCGATATACATTTTCGTACGAATAGAAGGACCTTCTCCAAAATGAGATTCATTGAAGAAGAGATTGTAGAGAAGTTTGGGTAGAAACAACGAGAAATGATGTCACTACTAGACGCCAGGAGTAAATATCCAAGAGCGCAGCTTTGAAAACAATTCAAATACAAAGTTGAGCAGTGTAAATGGATTCGAAACGAATTCGATAAAAATGTAGCATCTAGTATTATAGAAGATAGTCGGAATCACTTTATAAAACTCCAAGCATCTTCCAAGGCTGGCGTCCACTCAATCACTCTGATAGGCAATACCATAGAAAAGACGTTTTTCTTCAGTCAGGCAGCCATGTTGCTAGGTGAAAACCCTAATCATAGACGAAATAAATTAGACAGTCAACTCGCACTTCCTTCTTTCCTTTTTGGTGAAAATAGGTCCATTCAGACCATTAAACAGAAAATTTTTACAAAAATTTACGAATGTTAACGAAAAGCAGTTCGCGTACGGAGAATTTTCGTAGTTTTTCGCAGAAGGGAGCACTCATGAGAGGGTAAGAAATTTTCCCATGCTGCGAATTTTAGTGCAAGAATTTTCTTTGGGCTGGTTTGTAAAAACTGTCAAATCTGTCAAATCAATGTATTTTCAAAATTTTCTTGTTCAACTCGTTTGTTTACTTATTCGTAATTTCAGCTCTCTCTGAGAGAATTTTACTCCCACTATTTGAAATTTGATAATCTACGAATTTTAGTGCAAAAAGTACGCGAACAACAACAAATTGTACATTTAGCATGTACAAAATGGCCGCACCGTTATTCTGTCAACCATTATGCCGCAGTTGCATGGGTGAGGTCCCATTTAACGTCAAAAGACAGATGCGTTTTTGGGTGGATTTTAGTTTGGGGGAGTGAATCTGTCAAACATGCAATGGAAGTTGAATTTTAATTGATTTCTGCAAAGAATTTGGCCTAACAATCCGCAGATTTTTCCTTGAATAAGCGAATGCTTCTTGCGAACTGTCAAATTTTATTCCCTTTCACAGATCTTAACTAAAGCTGTGTCAATCGTGATTGATTCGATCAATTTGACCCTTTCACACAAAAGTATTCATGATTGCATTCACACAACCACAAAACCAATACTTGTCTCACAACTCAGGCACTGTCAGTTGTCTCGGTTATTTAGTACTAAACGAGTGAAACAAAAGTATTGGCTATAATGGAACGAAAAGGAAATTGGAATTGGAAACTCTTTATGGTTTTTTTCTATTTGACACTAAGAACATACTTGTCTCACTTTTGACAACACGATACATCAGTTGAATCAATGAAGAACGGAACGAAACCAATCGTATACTAAGATCTGATTGGGATTGATTATCGTTGTTTTGAGCCAATACAATATATGTGTCTCTATCATTGAACGATTGATTGGAATGAATCGAATCATTTTCGAAGCTATTACATGAACGATTCGGTTATCAAATTTGAACGAATCACATACATAGCTCTAATCTGAACCATAGTCCATCTAGACGTCTCTTCGCACGACGAAAATATTCGCGATAGTTTAACTAAACAACTGTTTTTTTGTTTTCTAAATAAAGAGGGAAATTTGCAGGTAAGTTGCTGTGAATGAAATGTCAACTTCAGCTGTGAATGGACCTTTAGAACTGGGCCACCATTTTATGTCTTATTCAAACGGCTATGGAAGGTAGAAGAAGCTTTCAAATGACAGTTTGCCGCACCTTTACGAGATGCCGGCAAAAAACTTCTTTGTTGTTACTGAATTTTATTTGAATCCCAATATACAACAGGGACAGCGCCTTTCGAGATAATTCACAGTACCCAGTCCATTCGGGTGCCTTCCCTAATCTAATCCCGATATGGAAATAGGAAACCCAAGAGCCGAATTATATTTCTTAAGAAATTCAAGAAGATCTGTGCGAGAGCTCATTAACTACAGCACGCCATAAATGCACCCGCATGGACCTTTCACTTGACCTCACTCTCAGATATCCTCTTCTTTATCGATTCGCATTAGTTACCGGGGTTTTGTTTCTCCTTTTTTTTGTGTGTGTGCAAACGAATTAAACCCAGTAACCCTAATTCATTCTAAGCAAAACGTATGGATCCTTTCTTCTCGATCAACTCGTTTCTCATTGACGGAAAGTGAATGCTTAAAAAGTTTTTGTCCGCTCGATTGACTCAGTCGTCGTCGTTGTCGTTGTCGTCGTTGCGGAAACCCAGACCAGAACAACCATCCATATGCATATGCGTACCCCCAATCTCCGAGTATCTAAAGAACACACGTCTCTAAAGTCGCATAGAATTGAAAGTGGAATTTCGCGAGATATTTATTTTTTCGCGGGGAAATTCACGATCACAACCCGATTGTCTGCGGCAAAAGGAAGAAAAAAAAAACTTAGAAACCAACAATAAGGCTGGCCTACTTAAGTTTAACTAACAACAACGAAGGCGGGTGGTAGCGGTTGACGCTGGTATTACTCGTACTCGTACCTGCCGCGTGATTTGCAACTGCGCCGCCGCCACCGCCACACACTCGCAATGTTTGTTTTTAATTCCAATCGTACGTAAGCCCAGACGAATAGATCTAACGATTTCTGAAATCCAACTAACGACCACAAAGTGACTGCTGCAAGAATTCCCGGCGGGAGTTTTGCAACCGACACTGTGCTCCACAAAACAAATGCCATACCAGGAGGAGTAGAAGGAGGAGGAGGAGCGACGCACGCCAGCTAACAAAATGCAGATGTTACAAAGCCTCAATGTCAGCGGAACTGAATATCAGATGGACACAGGTTGATTTTTTGTTTTTGTTTTTATCTTTCCCATCCTCTGAGCTTGGAGAGTACCACACTGGCATTAACAGATAATAAATGCTAACCTTTGAGTTCGACTCAGGCGCGGATTCATATTCGGATTAAGCGAATTCGTACACACAAAATTCAGCCGAATGGAATTTTAGATATCCGCGTGATGTGGCATTTAAAATGCTGGTGACTGGCCAGCCGGATCCATTTCAATTCCAAAGAACGTGAGTCTGTTGGCTTTGTTTCTCGGGTGACCGCGTCTCCTAATTAGTGGAACATGGACAGAACAATGGGCATGTTTTTGAAATCGGATTTATTTTTTCCGCGTTTTTCTGCGTTTTTTTTGAGATTTTATTTTTGGCGGTTTCGCGGATTACAGAAATAAGATTCATGGTAATTCTAGGTAAAGGCAGGGATCACTTCCTGGGTTAAGGATGGCAATAAATACCAAACGGATTTGGTAATAAAATATGCGGCGCCTGGGTATAAAATTAGCAACGCGAATTGACAATTCGGTGATTTCACCGAATGCTCATCGGGAACAAAGATATGGTCATCGGTCGTGACCGACCTGGATTTACGATTACATGTAATGGACATGTAACCAATAAGCCATCTGTTGTTTTGTATTTTGGAATTTGTGATTAAAGCCAAATTATTCCGGAGAGAGTGTACTTTTGACATTCAATGACTTAACTATGACAACGAGGCTTTGTTCAGATGAGCGAACGGAATTTCTCAATCGAACAGAACCAAGCAAAGTCTTTTTTTTTTGTGTTCCAATTCGTTGTGTTCCAACTGTGCTTACTGAAAGTTTTGTATGGAACCATCCGGACTCCAGAGAAGAGCAACGTCTTTTCATTTTTCATTATACGTTCAACAGCTGTCATGCCTTTGATTGTAGAAACCGTTTGCATTACTGGCAGAACAGTGTCACTACCTAATCTCACTTGAACTTGTACTGGTCAGCTGGAACGTCTGAAGTTATGATTCTCATGTTCGGTGAATACTTATGATTACTCGTCTAAAGTTGTGGGCGCTTCATTAGACAACATACTGTCCTTTCGGATCATACTGTAGCATGAACAAACAGGGCAGTAGCTTGTCCGGCAGAACATCTATAGAAGGCATAAGACCACCAAGATGGATCTATCTTGTCAGGGGCTAATCACATGTCTTCACTCGATGACTTGCACATGAGGACAGATTTACTCTCAGTCAATAAGGACAAGCTTTTGGCAAACCTCATTACGAACCAAGGAGCTGTTATAGACTCTGAAGGCAATTACGTGCCAAAATTAACAAGACTGCTACCATCTCAGTAAGTAATCCTTATCCACAGAACCATGGACCTTGGACTATCGACGCTTCAGCTCTAGGACAGTCTTCGCTAGATCAAGGCCCTCAACTGATTTGGTGGGTACAACTGGAAGTGGTTGGCATAAAACTGAAAACAATGTAAGTAATCCTTATCCACAGAACCATGGACCTTGGACTATCGACGCTTCAGCTCTAGGACAGTCTTCGCTAGATCAAGGCCCTCAACTGATTTGGTGGGTACAACTGGAAGTGGTTGGCATAAAACTGAAAACAATGTTGTAAAGCCTTCGTAGTGGTGGATGGCCTCACGGAATTTAGTGCTTCCAAATGGCAAGGGATCTAACCATTTTGGTATCTCGAGATGACTGTAGAGGTTTCTTGGTTGAGACCCAGGATGACCGCGGACTTTAGTACCGCCTTAGAAAAAAAAGTAAAACCGTAAAAGCTTTTCGAGATATTAAAGTTACATTGATCTTATGGAGCAATCCGCAATCAGCCGTTTCGGACGCTTCAGATCGTAGTTATCGTAAACTCGACCTCAGACCTCTCTGCCATCTCTGCCTAGTCGCGCATTTGACAGCTAAAAGCCCTCTTCTCCTTAGATTACTCTTTGACCTGTTCGATTTTGAGGAGTAACAAGATTGTTTCAACGTTTTAATTTCCCCTGCTTGGCTCCACTGTCAGCGACCCTTTTCACCACGTTCTAAATATAAAACTGTCCCAATTGCTCAGCAAAAAAAGAAAGATACAAACGATACATACTCGTATGTGTATCTAAAAAAAAGAAAAAAATATCCTTCGATTGCTTAAGCTACTTGCGGAACACTTTAATTAAGAGTCACCTCGTGAATCACGGGCGGCTGCTAAGACTACTCCTGATAAAGATACATAATACAAGCCTTAACCAGTTGTCCACACTAAAGGTAACAAAAACAAAAAAAAAAGCCTCGTCTCGAGCTCCAAACCTTATCTTTATTAATGTTCAATTGAATAACATTTAATCGGTGAATGGCATTGTTATCTTTGGCTAAGAAATGTCAGGATTAATGGACACTTGGTCGTAAAATGGTGTAAATAAAATGGCTCCATGGGGCAACCTATAAGCCTGGTGCTGTGATTAATGTTAACATTCCATAAAATATTTGTTATCTTTCGGTTTAGTGCTGTGCTTGCTGTTTGTTTAGTCTCTCCCTGTGGCTCTAGAACGAGTTAAGTAGGCTTCAGGTATTGTCTTGTCGCACTGGCATTGTATCCCTTTTTTTGTGATTCCAAGGAAAAATTTAAATTAATTACGAAAGGTAAGGATTCTTTATCTTTAGGGCGCTATAGGGTGTCCATGAAATTGCAAAAACAAATAACGAAAGAGCGAAAAAAAAGATTGTTGTCTTACAGAATCAGACAGATAGCTTCCGAAGGGCTTATTTGTCTACAGGAGGTCAACAAGGTGCATTATTGATAGTTCTGAGTCTTCAGATGGATGGGGATAAATACAAATGACTGGCGCATGTGGCATTAAATTGTAAAAAATATGTCAGACCATAAAACATTTATGACTACGGATGTAGAATTCACTCGAAAAGCAGTAAAATTTGCTTGTAAAACTAAAAGTTTATTGACTTTTAGATTTTGTGAATTTTTCCATTGAAAAGTCAAACAATTTCCGCATTGGACATTAATGGGTGAGATGACATAAGATGTACTAGAACATAGACGAACTAAATTCGAACTTTCCCTGCAGAAAAGAGCAATTGCCCTTTTTGTGAAGTATCGAGTGACTAAAGGTGCGTGTCTATTTGAAGGTAAAAATGCTGCGAGCATCTGTCAAGCTACTCTCGCAAGTGGGCACAGTCTTGAGAGCAGCTCGCGAAAGATGTGTTATATATCAAGGGCAAACAGTTATGGGAGTAATTCCAGGCTCGCAATATAGGTAGCCACCCGACAGCAACTCTCAAAAGCTAACTAGCGATAGTATTCTCAAATGGACACACATCTTAACCTACCTACCTACCTACCCTACGAATCTGTGAGCGAAGGTTTTCTTTTCAGCAAAATTAGCGATTATTGTAGAAGCGTTTATGGCTATTGATGAGCAGGCGAAATGAGTTGGTCTTATAGTGAACGAGGACAAAATTGGGTTCAAAAGTTCTAACTCGACGGACCAAATTAATGCTCTATAGAACGCTCATCTTACCAGTCCTGCTTTATGGAGCCGAGTGCTGGACTATAAGTAAGAAAGCTGAGCAAATATTGGGCACCTTCGAGTGAAAAATACTCCGTCGAATGGAGGAGTAGCTACAACCGCAAAATCGATGAGCTGTACCAGAATGTAGATGTAGTCCAAAAAGCCAAGATACGCAGACTACATTGGCTCGGCCGCATCGAGCGAATGGACTACAATGCTTCAGCCAAGAGGATCTTCGAATCACAGCGAGAGGTTAAACACCTTAGTGTTTGACCAGTTAGCGCAGGATGGTCCATTTACAAAAATCTGTTAACTTCAGAGATATGAAAACAAAACTGGCAGCTTCTGATAGCATTGCGTCACTTTGACGTCTTCGTTATGTTTGACAGATGCTCTCTCCGAAACTGCAATCTATTACTGTTTACGAGACTTCTGACGTTCCAATGAAAATAAAGGAGAGTTTTACTTACTCAACCTTAATGGCCGACAGGTGGCAGCCATTTTGATTAATTGTTGTTGGCAATTGAATGAATGGCTGCACAAATGTACTCGAAAGGAAAGAAAGAAACAGCACAGTGTGCTTATAATTTTCACTTGGCCACATGTTCATTCTTAATTTATTCAACTGAATGCATTTTTGCCATTCAGAAGTGCCTGGGTTGCTTTCGATCATTGAGAAACAATTCACCAATAATGGTAGCGTACTTGATGTTGGTTAGTGCAGGACATGTGCATAGACCGATGATCGTCACCCTCTTCTTCTAGCTTCTTTAGAAGCCATTGTAGAGGATGTTTAGTCTCTGAGTATGTCTTCATATAAAACGGTATCCAGTAAGGATTTTTCTAAATTTGAAGATGTTTCCGCTCTTGTCTTGACCGAAGAAGCTTTGAGTTGTTGCACTTGTTTCGGTGTGGCATACCGCATAAGTGCAATCGCTCTCCCCAACTGCCAGGACTCCTCTTCCCCTATTGTTTTGCGCTATATGCTTCCCGATCGACCTATAATTTTACCGTTTTGGTAAGGCTTTAAAAGGACGCAGATGATTCCACGAAATAAAGTTGTGCTTCTTTGGTCTCAATGTAAGAGGTTTCTTATCCAAAACTCAGTCTTAAATCATAATACCCTTTCAAATACGTTTGGTCCCACTGCGCCGCCAAGTCGTTATCCTAAAAAAGTGAACGCAAATCGTACGAAGGAAAAGCATCGGTAGCAAATCTATTTTTTTTTTTTTTTTTTAATTGACCATCGACTGCGTTCCAATTCGATTTTGGGGGGAGACATTGTTCAGCTTAAGTCTCCAACTACAGTAAGAGGTGAAATACTTGCGTAGATTTTGAATTTAATTAGAAATTATTAGTTCCCGGAGTTTGGAAAGTAAAACAATGACTGTAAAAGCAATTTCCACAGGAATAGCCAGCCGTTCAAGTGAAACTAATAAAAAAAGCAAAACCAAACGACAGGCTCTAAGTAAGCCACGAAAAAAGAAACGAGTGTGTGCGTCCACCACTAGCATCGGGTGGGTGATCGTGGGCCTGATTCCAAGGAGAGACGTCCAACGCTGCGCTACCGCTACCGTGTGCTCCTTTATAGTGGTAGTCTTTTTAAGCCTTTCTACTTCACGGCCTGGTACTCGAGATTTAGTGCGCTAACCGATGCGCAGGCGCGCAAGCGCTATATCGGAGGCGGGGTGCGCACAACACGTGTACCATAGGTCCATGCATTAATTATACACCATTTCGAGCAGCAGAACCAGTGAGTGAGGAGCACTCACTTAGTATTGCTACAGTAGTAGGATACTACAAGAGGTTATGGCTGTTTTTTTTCTTTCTTGCTTTTCCTTTTCTTGGCTAACAGTCTTTTTGAGGTCTTTATAACACAGTGTCGTCAGTGATTTCCGGGATACCTAGTCCGAGTTCGGGTTCGGGGTTTTTATTTATATTTGTGTGGCATTTAGCATGTCATGTTGTAATTACGTTTCAGACACTTTAGCATAAGTTATGACTGGACAGTCTTGTGAGTCAGTTTTTTTTTTTGTTCAGAGTGTACATAATAAATTTGTGACAGAAATTGGATGCGTAGGTGGATAGACATACGATGACGACGACAACGACAACGACGACGACGACGACGAAGGCGATGGAGGACTTTCGTATAAAAAAAATATAACTATATAGGTTGACGATAGCCTGAGGGTGGCATTAAAATATAAAAAAAAAATACGAAACACGGTCAACGTACGGAACTATGAATGTCCTTAGGCGGAAACCCTGAAATGTATTTTAGCCTGTAAAACATTTATGTCGTCAGGTGAATGCAATCTCCTCATTGATTTAATGCGCAGAAGTTATTTGGTAGTAAAGTAGATCTTACGAGTGGAAGTCAAACTTGAAATCCAAAGAAGTGGGTTGCGACATGTTTGAGTTTCGTAAAAAAACGTTGCGCCAGCAAATACTCAGATGAAGTGTTCAATGAGAGAGGCGACTGAGGTGGGGAGTTTATAGGGACCAAATGGGTTATGGAATTTTGGGTAAAAACATTGAAAAAGTTGTCAAATCATTGCCGGAAGACATAGGGGTTAAAGTCGTGTACTGACAATGCACAGGCACAGAGTAGAAATGCAATCTTGATGGAGTTACAAAGAGTATGGATCGATGACACAACAGCAGCCGTTGGTCATTCTTTCATTTGACGTCCACTATACCAACTTGGCCGATCAAATTGGAGGGGCAATCGGGGAGATAGTTGTGACAGCTGTGATAGTTCAAAGCCTTCACATAGGTTCTTCTTTCACTTGACCCTTCTAGTTGCACCATGACTGAGGATAAGGAAAGTTGGACTATGGACATCCAAACCATAACGTCATTCTTTAATTCTAAAGGAATAGTTTGTATCACTATTAATGTACTGTTTGTACCAACCAGGCCCTCTATACTGATGGATTTAATACTCAGTAAGTCTCGAAATGCATATCAGTCCTTTAGACATAGGGATGATGGCAGTGTTTTTCAAGTGGAACTTTGTGCAACAAAGCAGGAAACATAATTCAAGGAGATTTACGGTTCTTACGAAACTAAGCTTGGTTAGGTTAAGTAGGGTTATAAGCTATCAAAATACAATAGGTACTTTAGTGGCAGCATCGGGATTCGCGGATATACAAACAGATATTAGCGTCGTGCTAGGCAATCCTTAATAGGGTTACTTGATAACAATATGTATAGAAGTTGTAGGGAAGAAAAAGGGATATAGAATCCATTGTCCAGCTGTGGCAGTCAAAAGGGAAGATAGCCATTTCAGAGCTTTGTGACCGAAGAAACATTGAACCAAACAAACTTCCGGGTTTTAATTTATGTCTGGGTTGTTTAATTTAGCGCTCCAATATTAGAAGTTCAGGTTCTATATTCTTAGGCACATAGTTGTGTAGGTGACAACTCATGTCAATATTGCTAAAGTCCTCACTCGATTCCATAATACAAAAACTTAGTTTGTAGTGGGTATTATTCGTTCATTAGATTTATTGTTTTTATTTATTTTCATGAGGTCAAGAGGTTACCTAGGTCAAGTGGGCGTCACTAGAATGAATGCACGTACAGGCGCATTCCATAGCATTTTCCAGGACTTTTTTGAAAACCAAATCTCGGGGAATATTGCAGTTGAGTGCATTCTAGTCAAACAAGAGACTAAGTAACCGAGAAAAGCCTGCTATTTTTTTTTCCACATAACACAGTGGTAAGTCACAGTCCGCTTCTTTTCTTGTTCTTGTTTAAAGATGCTACCTGGGCTACTAGCATGAACGAGTGGCAAGTCCGAATATTCGTTGCGAAGAAAACGCTTACATTCAATCCACAGTCTACGCACTTCTCTCACACTCCAAGAAGCACAGCTGTTAGGTATTACTTCGCCTTTAAGGGCCTAATTTGCCTTTTAGTGTTTTCTATTTTTTAGGCACTGGATTTCCACCAGATTGTTAGTCACATATCCATTTAATTGGAGCCACCAAATCATATATCCAATGAGCTGCCTATGATGCGCAAACACTCCATTTCTTAGGCTCAAGTGCGGACAGTAGAACATCGAAGCTACAGTGAAGCTATAGTTCCATGCTGCAAATGCGAACTTCTCAGTTCCGAAGATGTCCAATCGCTTCCATATAGCATCTTTACGCTGATGCAATGGCTTCTTGTGCTTAGTGTACCGACTTTCAGCACCCCAGAGGGGATAGTTTTGCTATTTAATTTGTCTACATTATTATTTGTCTGGGCTAAAATTTACACTTGATTTGGAACGATTATGGCCTCTAAGTCAAGTCAAGTCATTCACCGAAATTCTAAAGACCGTCTTTTGCTAACCAATTATTTGCTCCATCGTCCATTTGTTCCTTGTCAAGGGGCCTCTCAAAAAATATCAATCTGTGATATTTTTGGTCCAGTGGCTGTTTCGGGGCCAGTTATGTCTGCTACCATCTCGTGTCAAGCCCATCTTCTCAATGCGAGCTGTAATACTCCGCAGTGTTTGCCTAGTTGCTGTCACTTGATCAGGAAATCAGCACCGAAACTGACTTTTAGCCAAAAGGAACGATCAATTCTTTACCAAAGAACATTGACATAGTTTACTTGACAAATGTCAATGCCACGATGACGTACCACGCCATTTGCAAAAATTACAGCATCTTCCGGTAGCTCTTACACCATCTTGTAAACACTTGCTATTTGAAGCAATTCATAGTGTTAATTCATTCTGTTGTAGCTATTTCGATTGATTCTTAGTCTAAATTTTGTTAGTTTAAGGAACAATTGAAAGCAATTCAAGTGAACCCTTCGCTTCCCCCGCTCAAGTAATTGCCAAAAAAGTTCTCCATTTTACGAACACAAAATGAATACTCATTCTCTCAATTGAAATTCAGTTATCAAAAGAACTTAAAACAAACAAAAAATCAGCTAATTTAACCATAATTTGATACTCAAAGATGCGACACATGAATCGCATCACATTCCATTCGCACTCCGCCAAATAAATAAATTACACAACAACGTTCGCCTGAACCAGTAAACCGTTATCACCTGTTGCTCAAACGCAATAAACCTTCGTCCAACCGTCCACCTTCTCCCCCATCACTATAGCAATTCTATAAATTATAAATTAAATTAAAATTCAAAGAGCAATCGCAACTGATGCGAAAAGCAGAACGAATTGCGAGTCACTTCAACCAGCAAAAGCTCATTACACGTTCGATTTGATCGCAAAAATAATCTCCTGAATAAAAAACCCCTAAAAAAAACTCGAAACTGTTTCCAGTATCATATTCAGATTTCATAATTTTTCTTTTTCTCAGCTTTTTTTTGGACGTTTTCTTGAATTAAAGTGATACCCCAAGGCGGACTGCAGATGCCACCCATTCCAACTGTCATTCATTTATTTATCTGAGAGAGAGAAAAAAAGAATTGCATTTTGCAAAAGTAACAAAAAATTGTATGTATTCAACCTGTTCAAAAATTTACCGTACTTTTGGGTAAAAATACACATATAAACTGCCACCGGCCAAAATTTCTGGATCAACAACAAAATTCCGACCACTTGACAGCCGCACAGCCCCATTGTGGTCAACGATGAGGCTCCTTCATTAAGACATCTCTTTTCGTCCAAGAGTGAGATGAGCCCGGATCGGAACGGACTTATAAAGTCCCCCCTGCAGTGCGTGTAAACGCGTGTGTGTCTGTCTGTATGTGTACGCCGATCTTCAACTGTCATCATTGATTGTTGGGTAATTATGATGATTTGAAATATCATCGACAGAATTTCGGACTGAGAATAAAAATTCAAATGCGACGACGGGGATTGACCCAAATCCGATTGAACGTCTTGAACATTGAACGTCTTCATGACAAACACAAAAAAATAAACATGGAGACTGTATACAATGACAATGAAGACGGCACAAGACAGGTTCCATTAATTGACTGTCATAATCTGAATGTCAATTGTGGTGGAGCCCAAAAAAAAAGAGGTAATTTTTTTGGTCCTCTCTTCTTTATTTGGGAAATTCTTTAGAATTTTGCAAGAGCCTCTTTGTTGTTGCTGTTCTGACGGGGGGGATTGTATGTACGTGTTCTTTTGAACACCAGGTGCACGTGTAGTGGAGACATGCACTATTGGTGTGTAGAATTGGGTCACTTTAACGATGACCTTTGGAAAGATGACAGCCAAAATAAAAGGGTGAAGCGAGGGCGTGTCGTGTTAAGGAATTTATGAATAAGTTTCGATCTGATATGTGTGACGTTGGGTTGATGTAAGACCTTTCAGGAGTCGTAACATGTGTTTGGGTTTTCTTTCAAGAGTTTTATTGGACAAACAATGAGCGCTTGGAATCCGGCGGATTATGAATGTTAATTTGACTTTTAAGTGGGAGTTCATGACGAGAGAATAAAGTATAAAGCAGATGCAAATTTGTACATAAACAACGCATGTCACGGTGGCTGCAACATTTTGGTTGCATGAAGTGTTTATTGTTCTCGATGTAACATTGTTGCTTTGAACTTGAGAAATGGAGGTCAAAGAATGTTTGTGAACTTGACAGAGAGACAATATGAAATGTGTATCCACTTGTGGGTGTTTCAGAACAGTAGGCTTGTTACAGTGTGTTGGCACCTTTAAATGAGGTACCCTTTTGTATGGCTGTCAGATATTAATTGAGGGGAAATGTGTGCGGGTAGTTAAGGGTGGTGTTGATTTATTATTTTAAGTCTTTCAGAAAATGTCTATGCCACGAGAGTTTGTCTGTTAATCGGCTTGACCGTTGAATGTGCACGGTATGCATTACAACCTTCGTTTGGCAGAAGGTTGTAAGAAGATAATACCTAATGTTCTTGAATATTTGGTTGACACTTGCATGCATTTTCTGGGATTCGAACCTTAAATCTTGTGCACAGTAGATAAAATTCCTCATTCCAAAAAGGTACAGTCAGGAACGACATTTTTTTGTGCTATCTCATTTTGTTCCATAAATAGAAACAAACAACTGTCAGTCAACAAACTGATAAGAATTCTAAATTAGACTGACAACCTACTTACTCATGTAGGAGCGCCTGAAATAAACCTTATGGCATCATATAACAGGAAAAAATAAAACATTCAGGCGCCACCTCATACAGTGCCACAAAAAAATTATACATACTGTCACTCAAACTGCATATGTTTCCGTTTTTGCCGACAAAAGCTGAAATCATCATTTTTTTTTTTTTGCTTTTTATTCCGAAAACAATGATGAAACTGGAAAATAAAAACTAACCTACTGCCAGTTTATTATATTTTTTTTGTTTTTGTGCAACGAAATGGTGACACAACGAGGGCCAAATGGTCTCAGCAAAATGCAATACTTCAACCTCACGTGGTTATCATTTTGTTATTGTTTAATAATTTTTTCACAAAAAAAAGAAAATACAAACATCACAAGAGACAATGACAATTATTATGCGAATCAAGCACAGATTTGTGCATTCCGCAATTCTTGTGTGTAACGCATAAATTTTTAAACTATACGCACGAACTTTATTACTGCGTGCGAGGAGGCTCTGTTCGCAAAGTTTATTCTGGAAGATAAAAACTTGTATTTAAATGGGAACTCATAAAATGGCAACGATAACAGGTGGAATGTTTGTTGACAGCGATAAATATGAGAATATATTTATTTATTTTCTTGATAAGTAGTGCTTCGTTCTGTGGAATGAAGTTCAATGCGTTTAGACTTTAAGATTTGCGTTAGAATAGATAGATGTACATATGTATTGTAACATGCGCTTGTTTGCCTTCTGATTAGCTAATAGTCGAGACGAAGTTTTATTACTTTTCAGGGACAAATGGAGAAGATTGTGAATATTTCTTGAGAAGCAAGGCTTTTGTGCGAAAAATAGGTTTATTTTTGGGGGGTTTTTCGAGAGTAGGTGAACCCCGGGCACGTGTTGCACTTAATGAAAGATATTGTTATTTCCTGCTTCAATATGTGACAGGAAAACATCAATAAAGCTAAAGTGGGTTAATGACTGACAGATTAAGTCAAGTGTCATTGAAGTTGATGCTAGAGAGAGATTGACAGAAAGTAACCAGAAGCATCCATAGACTTAACAGCGATCACGTTTGACGTATTGTGACATTTTGACAAAACAAACAACGTTCCTATAAACTTGAGATAAATTCTAGCTAGTATTTAAAATTCTCTGTCCTCCACGAATTGCCAAAAAAAAGTCTATCGGCTCTTTCTCTTGACATTTTACATTTCGTGACTTGAAAATTTCTCCCCTGTCATAACTCTTTTCTGTCCAAGTTAAACGTCCCGTAAGTAAAAAAAATTATCTGTGAAAATAAAACTTTCAATTTACATAGGAACTTTCCGGGATTCCCGTCGATGACAATCTTAGCTGAGGTCATTTCTGTCACAAAAAAAGTAATGCCAACCTCGGCGAAGGAAAAACAAAAAAAAACTTTGAATTTATTTTTGGCACACTCACCAACCGATAAAGTCGCATTTTGTAATTTCTTCAGAGAAACAATTTTAGCCTTGAAAAATAAAGAAAATAAAAGACAACCCGACCAAGGAATGGCCACCTTTAGCAATTACTACGCTTGCGTAATTCGTTTCTTTTTTTTTTGGTTTTTTGTTTCATCTACCCAAGAGCCAGGTCTTAATATTAAGATTAAAAGTGACGCTTGAAATGCGCTTCATAAATCTCTCAGATAAGCGTAATGCAGTAATAACTTTCAGTTTTCGAACAACTGCCGCCGCCGGGTGTCTGGACCACCACCAAACGTCAGATTACGACAACTGAAGCGAAGAATTTTGTCTTTTTTTCGCTTTTTTTCGAATGGAACGAATGGTTTCGAAAGAATTTTTCGAACTTTGGCGATTGAAAGTAAGCGAAATTAAGTGACAAATGTCAAAAGGTATAAAATAAACCGTTTGTCAAATCACATGTTTATAATTTGAAAGGACACTCTATTCATGCGTTTGTTATACAATATTTCTTTTGAAATGAAAGTGAAAACTTTAGATAAGACTTCTCTCAGAATATGTCACTTTTTGTTTTGAGAAAAAAAAGCGGGACATTTAGTTGATATTTTTATTTTTGTCACGCGTATCTGCTTGATTGAAATCACAACAGAGACGGCGCGACCACAACAATCAAATGACTGTCAACTGAGATTTTTCATTTCGTCTGCGGTCATATTTTGATTGGTTAATTAAAATCATGACATTGTTATTAATCTGATATTGGAGAGTCCATCGGATTCTTAGCCTTGGGCTGAGTCTTTCTGGCGTCCACGTTTAATGGAATTTTCGGGTCACATAAGTGCAGAATCAAATGCTAAAAATAAACTTTTAGTACTGAGTAAGGATTAAAAAAATGAAATAACGACTTGTTAACGATCAATTTCATATAATTGCTTAAAGGGGTTTTATTTTTATGGAATTTACTTAAGTAGATTTTTATAATTGACTTCTGGGTTGTGTTAAATTATTTTAATTAACACTTAAGTGATGGCTTATAGCAATAAATTTTTTGTGGCTTTTAAGGACAGAGTTCGGATTTAGGGAATAAATTTTGAACACAAAAAAAGGGTGTATTTTTGGCTTCATACTTTTACCTCTAGGGGCCCCTCCTAGTCTACACTGTGCGGCTGATTTGGAAAGGATGTAAAGGGTGTTTTGAATGAGATCTCTAAGAATATCAGGATAGCTAGTTGAGACAACGATAGTAACTTACCTTACCTTGCATGTTGTCCTTTTCAAATCAGTTGATTCATAAGTAAAGGTTCAAATGAACGAACTGCGAACAAAGCATTAAAGCGCACGCAATTGACAATTTTACTTTTCCCAAAGAAGAAAACTTAATTTATCTATTGATTTATGCAAAAGAATATGAGTTTCTGCAAACAAATAAATAATTCGCTGATTTTTCTTCAAATAAGCGAGTGCTTCTTGCGAACTGTCAAAAGCTATTCACATTCCAAACATGTGGAACGCAATTCAAATTCACCTGACCGCAACATTCACGAGAGTTTAACCTCATAATTAATAGATAAACCCTAGTTTAGTGTTGACATTCCTGACAATTTTGTCCGTCTGTGCAGGAGTCGATGGAGAATGTTCACTGCTCCATAAAGACCGGCCAATGATCTTACTGAGAGCTACCATGTCAAATAAGGTTTTAGGCAAAATGACGCGCAGTCAAGCGACTTCTTTAATATCATACTTAGGCGAATTCTGCGGAACTCATAGCCCAATGCCAGTGGCACAATCTACCAAATGTCCTTACAACCACTGGCTTACTCCGACAATATTGACGTAATTGGAATAACTCAGCGGACTGTCTGTCTGCATTCAATCAAGAGCGGCCAGAATGGGTTTAACGATAAACAAGGACAAAACCAAGTGTACACACTGTCACCAAGGTGGAACTATCAAAATCGACTTCGAGGTCGTGAGGGACTTTGTTTACCTCGGCTCTTGGCAGAAATCTAGCATAGAACTCTTGCCAACCGCTGGTTTTCTCAGGATAATAGGCGAAGAACTAAGGAAACGCTGTATAACACCCTGATCATCTCAGTCCTGCTTCCTGGCACTGAAACATGGGCTTTATCGAAAGCGGATGAAGATATTTTCAGTCACTTCGGTCTCACTTGCGTTGCCTGATTTCAGAGAACAACGAACTATACGAGCCATACAGCGACATCGACCTAGTCGAACAACTGCGTATTGCACGTCTGAGATGGCCAGTTTATGTAAAAGGGACGACACAGTAAAGGCTCTCCTCTGCTGTAGTTATTGTCGGAAAACTCTTGATTTCTACTCCTATCCGTGCTTTACGAGCTAGTTTTGATATCTGACCAACGATATCCTTTCTTGTAGAAGTTCCTGTTGTTCTTATCCTCGATAGCTAAGCTAAGATCCTAAGGACTGTGTTTACCCACGCTGGCGTTTTTGAACTTCTCTCTTAAGTTTAGCCGCCAATGTGATTTTAAGAAACTAATTCTCTGTGGAGCTTCGATAATACGACACACTTCACTGCATATTCGACGGATTATTGACACTATGAAGCCAACTTTCAATGAAGGTTCATCCACCTTCCCTTCACGTTTCGAATGGACTTGCGCTTTGGTAGTTTTTGGTCATTACACTCATTTGGCTTTTGGAAAACTACTCGACGATTCATCTGTCATCTGTCATCATTATCTTGTTCTGTCACACAAGTTGTTTTCACTTTGAATGTCAACTTATCTGATTTATCATGATTGATCGCTGTGTATCTGTAAATCACAAACTTTCTTTCAAAATGTTGTCAACTTACTGATTTACATCTCTGTCGAACAAATTGTTGTTCTTTTCTCGTTAATTCGTTTTGAAATCGTTTAGTTTTTTGTCAATCCTTGTCATTTTGCTCATAAATTCTCATCAACCAAATCGAAAATCTAGGTCGCTGCATTTTATCATCATCATTATCGCGCAATCATTCTGTAGATACACACATATCAACTAAATGACACTTCCGACAACGCAGCCATTTTTGTTTTGTTTTTTATACCCGATCGTTGAGTTGTCAAAAAATTAATCAACGATGATATCTCAACTGAATTATGCCACAAATTAGCTAACAACAAGTACGAGTACTTGCACATCAATTATTCTCCAATTGAAGTTGTTGAGATACTTGTTCACTCTTTGACCAAGCAAACACATTCCTCATTGATCACATCTCATCAAAGAGATCATCACTTTGATGCACGGTGACGACAACGACAACAGCCATCATGGGGTTGATCTTTACTGGAAGACAGTTTTTTGTTTTGTTTTTTTGTGAAATAGCGCTTGTCCAGCACGTTGACAATGATTGACTCGTGTGTTGCGGTCTTGAAATTCTTCTTCAACGAGCCGAGAGACGTTTGAGTACCACCGCTGTGTGGCATCTCAGGTGTTCAACGTTTGTGTTGATCGTTCGTTTCATCGTCATCATCCTCATCATCATCATCGTCGACGTCGACATCGTAGAAGAGATTACAATTTATTAGCATTGAGACAATTGAATGGTTAATTAAATTGAATTAAAGCGGTTAGTTGGTAATTTCACTGTGCACACAAATTGATTACAGGTTTATTAAACGCACACCAGTTGAACGCCTGTGATCGTTCAGCCGTTCAGCACGATGAGCGTCGCGTCGCGTTCGTTGCGTCTGCTGTCCCTGTTCGGGTTGAACCTGTGCGCGTACAAGTAATGTTGTTGCGGATAAAATTAATGTCAGATGTCAGTGCAAAGAGTTGTCAGTTGGCTGGGGTAATGATACGCCAAAAAAACACAACACAGGCTCCAACGTCATTATTTTCGGGAGGAATGGATGACCTACCTACTTTCTGTTGTGTGTTGCTTTTGTGGGCTAAAGTTTTCTTGTAGTGGCTGTGGTTTGTGACCCGGTTCGTTAACCCCGATATTTAATGCTCGTTTTGATTAAGTTTTAAATGCTTTAACGGTTCCTTTTTGTTGTTTTCGGAGAGAAGAAACAACAACCAGTGGTCCAGTTGTGTCAATCAAAGGACAACGGATTCTCGTACGCAGTATCTGTATCTGCAATGCTGATTCTGTAATTGTTTGCGGTTGATACAATTGTTTGTAGTCATCTTTTGGTTTCTTTAAAGGAAAGAGACTAGTCCGGTTGGATTGTATTTCGAATTAGGAAAAACGGAAGGGAAGAAGAGGCACAATTGGTTGGCTGCTGTCAGTTGTTGTGCTCGGGTTCAAAATGAAATATCGTATGTACACGAGTTCGGCTGAGCGTGTCATCAGTCATTTTTTGGCGGAATGGTAATATTTTGACAGGAGAAACGTCGAAGTGAAAACGTAAGTCTGAACATCTTCATTTCGAATCAGTTGAGGATGATTAACCGCAACTGCTAAGTGAATGGTCAACTTTCGAAATTGTCTCAAGAAAGTTGAGAGTTTGTGACGAGTCAACAAAATGCATTTCAGTGCTATTTGCATTAAAAGAAGGGGATTTGACGTTTTTAAGGTGACGTTTCGCAATAAATTCTAAGTCGAAACCAGTTCTGTCAACAAACATCTGTCCTGCAAGCACGCTCTCAACGTCTATGTCGGGATTTTACCCCCACTTTGTCACTATTTCAGTTCTAATCGCACCTGTTTATCACGTGTTCTAGTAAAATGTAAGAAATACATCGTATGCGTGTACGTTCGCCCCTTTGATGGACGAGCAGCTGCCGTCACAGGAAGTCTACGCACTCGTGTACTTTCAATTCGCAGAGTTATCATCTAAGATTCTTAATGCGCAACTCACGAAACTTCCTACACTACGATGGCGGTGGCGGCTCGCCGGTTTCCGTTAAAGTTCACATCACAAGCAGCAGCAGCAGCAGGGCACCATCATCCACCAGAAAGGATGACTCTTGTGCGAAAAAAATGAAATATTTTTATGCAAAACACAAGTGCAAGTAGGCGCTCAGTGGTTATGTATGCAAACATAAGTTTCGCGTACCACTTGACACTTGTTGTTGGGCTCTTGTGCTCCTCTAATCCCCGCTTGGAGTTCCTCTCTACATTCGGAGGGCTTGTACCAAAGTGAAGTGACTTTAGAAAGTCGTCCAGAACTTACACACATACAAAACATTTGCTCACGACTTTTGTTGCTAGTTCCAACAGCAACAACAACTGAGGAGCATTAGATATGAAGTGGCAGATGCTCCCCCGAAAAAAAACAAAAAACCTCGAGTACCCATGCGCGTTCAAGTGATGTTGGATGAGTATTGTCGCGCAAGTGCTCTCATGTAGGCAACAACAACAACAGCAACAAGAGTATATTCTGACAGCGACGACAAGACGGACAGACACAGAAATTTTCGCGTACGCTTGGTGATTGTAAATAATGTTGCAAGTGGTACCAAGATCGTGTCACGTCATCTATAGCGCACGCGCGTTCTTCGTTGCGCTGCGCTGCTCGCCTTGTACGCTTGCATGCATGCTAAAATGATTAAGTTCTATGTGCGCTGCGCATGCGCAATGTTTGACAAATGTGAAAGAAGTGATCAATTCATGAAAACGTAAGTCGTTGTCGTCGTCGTTCCCACTCTCTTAGGACTAGGAAGTGGCATTTGCATATTTGATTTTCCACTTTGGGGCGGAGGTCGCCATATGAAAAATGTCCTCCTGCTCGTCAATGGTTAACATGTGTTCGAGAGCTTGTTATCTAGGGGAGAGGAGTTGCTGGGGCTTTGGGGGCGGGGGTGGTTAGCTAAACAAACAACATAAACACGTAATGTACGATCAATTGGAGATTGTGTTAAGCGGAGCGGGGGACATGTCCTACACTTAAGTTAAGACATGATTTGTCGAGTGTCTGCGCAGAGTGTAGGTCAATGAGTTGCAAGGAAGTAGGCATTTGTCATCCTTAGTTTTGACATGACAGTGAATTAAAAGATGTTATGACAGGAAGTGGTAAATTGGGTAGAGGATCGTTATAACCGTTAGAAAGAGAGATTGGTCTTTTTAATTGGAGTCGTGTAACCTTTCTTTTTGGTTGTGGTGGGGTAGGCTTCACAGGAGCAGCCCCTGCAGGCCTGCAACAAGACCCAATTTCACTGAATTTTCTCTCCAGGAATCCGAGGTTAGCTCAGGGCAACCTTCTTCAGTTCAGTTCTGTTTTTTTGGAAACTGGAAACGAAAATCAAATCGATAGTCAGCGGCGTTCACAAGATTTCTCAAAAGACCTTGCATTCTACTTCTAAGGACCTTTGATTCTTCTCCGAAATGAGACTGTATTAGCCCTAGATATTCATTCAAATTGCCCTGACAAAAAGTACCTTTCCGATAGTTGTTCTCAATCACTTAACACACGGTATGAAGAAGGGTACAAAGGACATCTCACTAGTATACAGAATGAAACCTGCATAGAGGCGTCACAGAGTCTGCGCTCCATCCCTAGCCATACTACTGTGAAATAGGTAAAAGGAGATCGTCGAGTGGATTACTAGACAAGGATCAGAGGATCGTTGCATCGTTATTTAATCGGATTATTGGGTTTGTATTTCTGGGGCTTAAATGGACCAGTTAGGTTCTTTGAAGGCCGACGAGTAAAAATTGTGAGAGAATAGTCAATTAAGCGACTCTTGAATCCTATACGCACATAGGACTCTACATGCTGTGTACTTAAGGCATAAGTTATCTTTGAACGGTGTCACACAGGATTGTGTCTGAAATATCTCCTCACGAACTTGGTAACTTGTGCCGAGCCCTACAGTACGGTCGATAGTACTTTTAACTTTGGACACCCTCTTAATCTTGATTCCTTCCTTAAATCTCTACTACTCTACAGTCCTTAAGTACACTTTTGTCTTGATTCCTTTTCTACCTTGGGGTGGATGGCCTCATCCGAAATACAGCCGAATGTTTTCTCTGTATACATGAGACCAAACTTAATGGAACGCCAATCATTTCTACGTCAGCTTATGCCATAAGTCTCATCTTCATTTCGAGCACTTTCTGAAAATGTGACAGGTTCATAGCTAAGCAAGCTCAACAATAGAATCCACTTGCTTGCAGACTTGCACTGTCTTCCAAATTTCTTCAAGCGTGCTGCACTCTAACATGGCTCCTTGAACATAACAATATTCTTGACAAAGATGTTGGCGACAAATTTCCTAGATTGGGTACCAGTAAGCCGGGCTACCAACACGCACGATTCACAAGTCCGATGCCAGGAATACGCTCACGTACCAATGTATACTCAGGACTGCTCTCTCGTGACTGCAGCCCTCGGAACACCAGCTATAAACCAGGCCGCTTCGTCCAAAATTGCCCGGAATGCGCCTTTTGTCTTGGTGGAACAGAGCAAACTTTCGCAGCTGATAGAGTGTCTTCTGTCAAATATAAGCCTTACTGTCATGAGATCAATTTCCATCGATGAGGTTTCAGTCTCCCATCGAGCATATGTAGAAGTTTGACAATAGTATAAATCCAACCACAGTTGTTCTTTCCTGAGCCTTAGAACAGTTCTGGTCACAAACCTACTGCAGGGAGTCCCATTTGTAATAACTAAGTGAAATTCTCTGAAACTTGGCTCAATCTCCACTGTCTTTGAGGCTAAGGAACAGATCAGGGAGTAACAAGTAACACAACAAAATTAATGCTCTTAAAGTCCTCAATTGTATTATTTGCGTTAAATGGCGCCCAACCGATTGAAACTGAACTTGGTTTCCAAGGCTTCTGTGAGAGATTTTCTGAGTAGTGTCAGTCTCACAGAGAGGAAGTGTGATCAAAGGTCTGTCTAGATCAAGAGGCATGCATCTAAGCCTGATTTCCTTAGGAGTTTGTCCTATTGGCTCTAAGATTTGTCTCAATCTTGGTGTGATTTGAAACCTAGTTCTACTAGAGTGGTTCGTGTAAAATCTTTGGTAATGATAATGGTCATAATATGGCCTAAATCTTCAACCATTTATCTTGTGTTGTAATCCTATTATTACTTTCTAAAATACCCACCCCTATGGCAGCAAAAGAAACCACACCCACTCCTCATGCACGAGCTTTGTTTTGTCCAAATAAATCAATTGGTATGCGCCCCTATTTAACTAACTAATAACAAGCGCCTTACCGTCTCAATTGCTCAACAAACAATCGTCGTCGTCGTTTTAATAAAGTTGTAACATTTACTTGATCTGCATATTTATTTATTTTTTCGCGCGAATTATTATTAACTCTCGTCGCGGCACACGATCTTTTAACACCATTAATTGACTAGCACCCACCGCGCACCGCCGCGCCTCCGCTGTCTTATTAACTCACTCCTTTCACCAGTTAATATAGCCGCACCACAAAAGTGTAGAGTGTACCTAAATCTATTTTTAATTTCACACTTAAGGCCCACATTATACTTTTCCTTCTTTTTTTTTTTTTTTGCGCATAAAACTTTTTTGGGTGCAAATTTTGGACTTTGCTCAGACATTTAAAGTGCAAACACCTACTTAAATTGGTGTGGCATTGCCAAAATAGTTTTTTTTTCGCACCCAAAAAGAAACAACAAAAACAAAAGCCAATATTTTTTCGGATCGATTTCGTTCATTAGTCTCATATAGACTGTGCATGGAATTGACAGAAGAAAAAAAAAGAGCGAGGGGAAAAAAACCCTCAAGTATCTCCTCTTATAGTGTCAACACACACATTAAGAAGATACGACAGCAATTTCTCTCCTTGGGGCCATCAATTCAAGCTCGGTCCAAACCAGCGTACGATTAGTTTAAAGCCACACCGTGTACCGACCGACAGACCGCTAGAAACTACACCGCTATACGATATTGTTGTTATTTTAGTGGAATAACAGCGTGTTTACAATGCTCAAGATGACTAATGGCTGTCTGTCGGTGTGGCTTTGGGCGATTTTGACGTTTTGATAATAGTGTCCAACATACTTGTCATTATGCCTGGCGGTATTAAAACCGCTATATGTATGATTTTTCTCCTTTGTTATTGCAAATTAAATTCGCTATTTGAATTCGTATAGATTTTTTATGTTTTGTTTTCTATTTTCAGGTGCGCACACTGATTGCGGGGTGTAACAAGTGTCAAAACTGTCGGCAACGTTTCACTCTTGATGGCAAATTAATTAACAACGCTACTTTAGATTTTTTGCCTTATTTTCTGTGGCAACATTATTTAATCGGGTTAATTACTTTCAATTTTGTAAATTCGACATTACGGCAGCTAGGTCTGTAAGAAAATATAACAGCCGCCGCCAGAAGGAAGACGCCAACACTTTGACAGATGGCCAACAGCCAGCACAGCATGACACCTGTGCATGACGTTGTCGCGGTACAAGCGTGAGAAAAGTGCGCGAACTCGCTGAACACACTCATGCGAAAGAGAGAGAAAAATTCAACTCTTGCAACCGTTGCATAATGTGACAGCTCAACAAGTGATATACAATCGTAATTAAGTTATTGAAAATCGATTTCAATTAACAGCGTGTTTGTTTTGATTTCGCCCGCAGAGAGGCATAGATACATAAGTAAACAGAGACATAAAGCCACCACCTGAGAGGAAGGAAGTTTTGTCGTAGTCGTCGCGCCATCTCTGTACATTGTTGTTAAGCTCTGGGTAAATTTATTGTCCATAAAATAACGGTGTTGTTGCTTGTTCAGGTTAACAAGGTAATATTTCTCTCGCTCTTGCTGTGTGCTAAAGTTTGTGTTAAAGTGACAGTGTAAACGGGCCTCAAGATTGGTGGGATGCATACAAAGATTACATACCGCGTTATTTTTGATTGCGCCTAATGGAGGACGTATCTTGTGTGTGGAACAACGTGTGTTAGGTTCAGGATTGAAGCGCTACAAGTTGTGTGTTTTTTGTGGTTTATTTTGTTTCGTGTGACCGGTCAGTTGATATTATGAATGTAGTCTTGCGGTCAGTGAATATGCAGAATGGTTTAGAATTGCCCACGGGCTGGAAATGGTGTACATCGCGATAATTAAAAACAATAATGACGCATTTGAATCGAATACGAGTGGTTGTACTTGGTAGTTCCAAAGTAGGAAAGTCAGGTAAGTCGTTATTTTCTTATCCTATTTTTATGGTGGGAGGTTATTTTATTATTAAGACTAATATTAAGGCACAAAAAGGTTTTAAGGAGACAAAATCTAGACGTTTTGTGTGTGGCATACAGTTGTACACGAATAGAAGGGGCATATTTATTCCATATCAAAATTTTAAGACTACCGATGATGGAGTCCACACATTCCAGCAGTTGTATCAAAAGGTAGCATCTTCTGGGTTTTTCCATCTTCTTCCACATTACCTGCTCTAAGAAAATATTAAAGAACCCACATGAGCTATTCTGCTGCCGAAATCTGATGCGTGTTTTAAAAATATTCAGACGAGCTGTCAAAAAAGCAGCACGCGTATTAAGCTATCGCCTGGAAGAGCTCAAGAGGGTGAATGCCGCTGTCATAAACGTCTTTAAATTCGATGAAAAGGTGATGTGTTTCGGCTTGATGTTCTTCGACCTTGTCTAGGACTAGCTTTGGCATAGTGTCCATCCACTTTACTGAAAGCCATATCAGTATTTCCTGTCTAGTTGAAGATCGGTCCTAGACTTTTACACAAGACGTCAGATAGGATCTTATATTTGACGTGCAGCAGTTAAATGCTAATTGCTAAAATTTATTAAAATGTTCCTGCCTAGGTTGTCTTCTACGTTGAAGTCTAAAAATTGATAAAAATTCAATGCTCCTGGATATTCTTGACCTGGGCAACAGCTGCTTCACTTATTTTGCACTGCACTGCTTCCTAATGTACAGCTTCTATTACTTTCTTCCATTGAACTCTGTCAGCATCATACCAAGGCCTCCATTTTGATGGTCGCTGGTAGTCAGAGATGCCACTTTTTTTATAATGCGGTTTTCATTGTAAATTGTTAAAGTTTGTGATTGGCGAATGCTCTGAGTCTTTCTGGTGATTTAAGTTTCTTCTTCTAGGCGGCTGACAGCTTTTTCTTGCTGGACAGAAAGTCGAAAGAGTCGTTGTTGATTGCTCGAAAAGTTCTCCTTAAATCATCTCCTAACCTCAGAATCCTTTATAACATGCCTGTGGAGATCAGAGATACTATTGTATTATTAAACGATCTTTGAAGCACCCTGTGTTCTAGAAATTCACAAGACATAAAATCGAACTCACTTTTCCCCAGAATCTCTCCAGTCAGACTCGCCCCCGCAAAATAATTCTCTTCAAGTGAAAGTAACCACCTAGGCACTAACTCGTGCCGCGTGAGTTCCTCCGCTCGATTGCATCCGCTGCAGCAGCATTTTGCAATAAAATTCAATTTTATTTTCAAAGCGCGTGCCTGCGATCATTTTAAAGTACATTTGATGCCGCGATAACCATAATCGGAATAATTTACATGGCTTACACATGGCAACGGGATCAAGGTGGCCATGTGTGTGCCGGCCATGGCTGATTCCCTATCGTCCCATGACAATCTCGAGCAAATAAATAGCGCAAAGATATCTGCGATCGATCAGAGATCGTTTTGTTTTTAAGCAATGAACCCAGGGGCATGATCTTCTCCTCAGACGCTCCTCCTCCCGGTATGTGTTAGGGTTTTGAACTTGAAAGCTATGGTGTTCGCTGGCGGCCAATTCATTTATGCTAATTTCTTTTTCTTCTTCCTCCTGCTGTTCCTACTCCTCGTGCTCCTCGAGTTCTTCGTGTGCCTTTTGTTTTATTGCGTGACCCGTTTTGGGGGTAATACTTGATGGGAATGTTTTCATTTTTAATGGAGTGGACATGTTTGATTAAATCGTTTTCGAAGAAACGTTTTGTTTGGTTGACCGAAGCACAGGTGGAGAGGGTGCCTTACGCGTGTTTTTTTTTTTTTATTTTTAAGAAGATTTGTGAAAGCAAGAGTCGTTTAGTCAAGATTGTTTACTTAAGGCAGGCGCTTATCGGTATCTCGAAATGAAAGTGTTTTCATTCCTTTCGGTTGAATTTTGGAGGAGATTTCGTTCGCCTTTGGCGGAATGGACTTTGTACGCAAACGCGCCTCAAGTGGTAGTATTGTGAACGCAAGTAATAAATGTTTCGTGCAACAAGTGAGTTTTGTTGAAAGTTTTGTTTTGTAGTTTTTTTTTTTCGTTTGTGGCTTTTGTACTTGGAAGTAAGTCAAGTCCATGAAGTATCCATTTTGGTGGTCTGGAGAATTGATTATTAGCTTAAAAGCGATTCAGTGAATGGATTAGTCGATCGCAGAGACAACTGTCAGCGAAAATATCGAGATTGAGTTGGGAAAATGCTGTTGCATGTAATTAATGTCAGAAGATAAAGGTGTCTAGCTTTTTGCAGCTACATATACCTTTTAGGAGAGTTTTGTCGGGTCGAATAGAAGGGACTTATAGTCTTGTGCCATATGCGAAGAGCAGAGGAGGTTTGGGTGGCCTTCTGGGGGCAGTAATACTCCAAGATGTTTGTTAGATAGATTTGGCTGTTCTCCATGAATCGATCCTTGTGTCTGAAATACTGTAGTCCGATGCTTTTGCCATAGGGATAACATAGAACGATTTCTACAATCCTTTAGAAGAAGGTCCTATAATCTGTCTGAAGCAATTCACCTCAAACTGTTTACCTATTGAGGGGAAAGATGTATAATGTCTTTCTGACTGCTGTATTGAATGGAGAGTAACCATTGTGCAGTAGAAAGACACCTCGTACAGACTGGGCCTGCCTTATAATGATTTCGACAGAATCTATATAGTGAAGAGGGGGAAGAGTGACCATAGGCCATTTCTTGTGCAGTAGTATTTCTTTTCAGTACTTTTTTTCAGATTCAATTGGTAAATGGTACTATGGACACACTAGTGCGCACTGTCGAAGCTTGGAATCAAGACCTCGATCGGCGATTTGGTGAACCAGTTACTTACAAATAGGTTCATCAACTCTAAGCTGGGCGATATGCCACGGTTTGGAGGTTTGTCTGTAGAGGCGATCCACATGGAGGTGTGATATTTCCTAGAAGAACATTACTATTGCTGTTTTCGGGGAACACCTCGATTGTTTTTTTTTGGTCCAACCCATGCCTGCACGGCAACGACCTCTTTCATCCTCCTCTAGATATAACATCTCAATACGCTTAGGGATTTCATGCAGATCGCCTTCTCTCAGCTCTCAAAATGGACTCAAAAATGCGGAAAACAGAGTTAGTCCTTTTCACTAGAAAGTACAAAATCCCTAACTTTGACTCTCCGAAAAAAAAAAACGGCACCCCTTTGTTTCTCCTGGGTCTCATTTTAGCTAATAAACTTTGCTTTAGACCGGCTTGAGGGTTCCGAACTCATTGAAGCTCCCCACGATCGCTGGCAACTGATTCCACGCCCTTCACTGACAATTACACATTTTATCTCTCAATTGTTTATTGCAATCAATTTCATCATCAAATACCACAAATTGCTGCTGTTAACAACAACTAAACTGTCCATCCATGTCGCCTTCACCATCTGTCTTGCCCGATGCATTGTCCACTCACTTTGTCACGCAAAAAAACTCTCTTATGTCTGCCGCAGCAGCCGACAGTGCGGTCTAGTGCGTCAAACGCCAAACGCACTGGAAGGTTAAATGTGTATCACCTTTCACATATCGCAAACTATCTAGGCGATCAGCCTAGAAAGGCATCCCCAGGGAGAGCATTAGTCGGACGTATATTTGCCCAAATGGCCACCATACACACTTTACACGCTTTTGGGGACGTGAGTGTGGTTTCGCTATCGTGCGGCGCGATTTGCTTTGGCGATTTGCCGATGTCATTCGCTGGACAACGACGCTTCGTGTGGTGCCTTTTGTTTGTTAACAACCAAAACAAGAGAGCCAGCACAAGTTGATGCACAAATAAAGGAGTAATTTTGATTTATTTACACTCGATCGGTGGTAGTTGTAAATGGAGCGAATGAATGCGATCCGGATGTCCACTTGGTTTGGCCCGATTCGGAGGAGGTAACACTGGCCACAGGAGGTGAAGGTATGTCTGTCTATTGAAATGCTTATTGTAACAATGTTGCAATTGCAGCTGGTCTTGGTTTTGAAGGTATAAAACATTTGCAAAACAACTGTTGGCTCCAGAGGTGATTGTGGGTGTCAGCAAGAGCGGAAGATTGCATGTAGGACCGGACACTTTGGCAGTTAATTTGAATTTGTTGTTTTTCAATTCAGAATGACAGAAGGAAATTAATTGGTTTATGGTTTATGTAAAAGAACGAGTTTTTAGTGTGGAGCTAAGTCACTCGTTTGCATTTGAAGTTGTGACTGCGATGGGATTGTGGGTTTTGGAGAAATGGTACAAGGTTGAGCTAGAAAACGAATACACGAAAAGGAAGGCACCACAATTGCAATCATACCTCCCATCTATCTCCAAAGAGCAAGGCAATCACCCCAATCTTCAGGCGGGGCTTAAAACAATAGGGACCTGGTCTAGGCACTGAAAGTTCTGCCTCCGAGCCAAAACAATGTCTTCAGGTGGTGACAATAGCATGAGTCTGTGATAAGTAAATGACTTACTTCATATGGAGCACACTTAAGATTCCTACAACTATAAGAACGCTACTTTTGACTATGATCTCGGACCAAGAGACTAATACTGACGAGAGAGAACTTATCTAGAATCTGGCGGTGGCTACGGAGTTTATGAGAGTACAGCGCACTTTCTGAATTACACTTTCTGAGAAGTGGAGCTTTCTTAAGATTTGTGCGTAGCCTGCAACTAAGGCACAGATCCGACTACCAGCAATAGCTACACTTTTCTGCGTCACTTATGGTCACTTATGATGTGTGAAAGGCTCTACTGCCATCGGTATGCTGGATATCAGTCCCTAGAAATAGCATGGTGAACATTATGTCCACAACTGCTATTGGACTGCTGCTGAGAGTAGAACTGACAGGCCTAACTTTGTACAAGGCCGATGTTTCTACGACAATTTGACATATAAGGTCTATATAGAGGAAGTATACCAGAAGGTAGGAAACTTTCAAAGATGGATAGATAGATGGTCTGTTCTATCCCTGGTATTTGTGGCACTGCTGTCAAGCATTGCGAGTTGGGAATTCAGCTCGGGTTCAGGGCTCTTTTTTGCTGCTCTGCGCTGCGTTCTTTGTTCTGCCCCTTCATAATTGAATTGGTTGCCACAGTGTCGTTAACAGATTTCCAAGTTGAAGTTCTATATTACAGCCAGGACTAAAGACTACGCCGACATCGAAGTTTTAACACAACAAGCGTTGCGGAAGAGCCTAGTTAGTGTCCTTCTAGAGGAACTCTAGTTGGCATCAAGCGGCCTATAGCACTGGAGCTAGATAGGCTAGAAGGTTTGTGTCTGGAGCAAGGGTTGGTAAGGCCAAATTTTGAAACGAAAATCTTGGCCGAAGTATCATTTGCTTTCTTTACTCCCTCTACGAAGTTTAGCTTCCTGTTTATCTTACAGTCTCAACCTGGAGAGGCTTTTTTTGTGACTACCAAGGGCTGCCACTTCGAGTTGGATAGTCATGTTCTGGAATTTTGTATTTCTCTGCAAAGAGGTCTAAGTCACACCCACTTTGACTGACTATTTCCTCCAGTCCTGGACTACAAAACATTTTTTCGAAAGCAGACTAGTTCTACCTCACAATTTAACTCCTCCTTTGATAGGGATAAGCGAAATGCTGAAAACAGGGAGGTTATCATCGAATCCTTTAAATCTTTTACCAAAGCTAAAACTTTTCCTTGATGGAATTCCTGAAGTAAGGGCATGGTCACCCTGTAACTTCTCAGCAAGATAGCAAGGCCAACGTTTTTTGTTTCCCTTCTGTGTCTGCGCCGCCAAGCATTACAATAAGCCACCACGCCTTTTCGTTCTCATCCACCGAACCCTTTTAAGTATGAAGAGCACCAATTTGTTTCATAACCAGAGATTCACCTTGAAACTTCGACAGCAGACACAAGGACAGAGTACTGAATTCCGCCTATTTAATGGGATGTCACCTCCAAGCTGACATTTTTCAAGTGGCAACCATTTTGACACTTTGCTTCTTTTTTACATGACAATCGTCGTCTACTTGTGGGCTTCTTTTATAGAAAGTTGTGTAATAATGACGAGGTTGGCGTGGCAGAGAGCAAGCGCGCGCACACTCCTGATCGAAATCTTAAATTGATCGTTCCATACTCATTACCATAATGTCGATCGCCGCAAGATGTCGCCGTCGTTATGACAGGAGAAGAGCAACAACATACTCTTGTCTGTTGTTGTTGTGTCTGCCTTGTAGTGTATGTACTACTCGTTACTAGTGCTGTAATTATTATGGTAATGTAATTGGCGCCGGTTTAACTACCTCCGCAGCCGTGTAGAGGTGTCATTTATTGGTTGCCTCGCACCATACGGTTAAGTGGCAGATTATTTAAATATCGATCGGGAGTTGTTTTGTTTCTTAACTTTTTTATTTTCATCCGCACGACTTGCATTTTAGTGAACAACAACAAAAAAAATTAAAGGTCAATGCTTAGAGGGAACTGAATTCCGATTATTTTTTTTGAACGAATCACGATCAATCGTTCATTGATCTGGAGGACTTCATCTGCTGTCTCGTTGACATTTTCAGTGGCGGCAGTGCTGCTGGAGTTAACTGGCACTCCTTCAGGGGTGTTGGATGGTTTCAACGAGCCGAGTGCCAGCATGACAAATGGATAGGTGTGTGCGCGCGCAACGCTCCATGCGGAGGACCTTGGTGTGATGATGGTTTTTTGATTTATTTTCGTGAATTTCTCACGGTTGTTAGGATGGTGGACAGGTTTGTGATTGGTTTTATTGTGTTTACCTTGTGGTGATGGCATTTAAATTTTAACAGCTCTTTTTTTTTTTTTTTTTTGGAAGGAGACCGTGATGAGCACTCAAAATGAATGGAATTTTGGTTGGAAGTTGCACAGTTTGATGGGGGATTTCGCAAAGTAGGTGAAGTCTTTAGCTGAATCATATTGATGACAATTGTTTGAAGTATTTTTTGGCGGAAAAATCCAGGCTGAAGTCGTGCGTTGTTTATCCTTTTTGAGGAGGGAGCCAGAGAGATATATTAGGCCACAACTATAGAGGTCGCCTTGGTTCAGTAGTTTAGAAGAAATGTCATTTAGTACAGCTTCTAGCTTATAGATGGCAAATATATCATATCTGACAGCTGAGTAAGGCTGGCAATATATCATACTGTATTGACAAACAATCGTGCAACTGTTTGTGGTTTGAAACAGTTGAACACAAAGGTGGCAACACAATTTGAATCGTTAAATGCAAGTGTCAACGGGTAGTCGTTAAATGTCTGACAGGTTGTAACATTAATAATTATTTATGCTGGGGTTATTGTGTGAAGAAAAGGTAATAGAAGTGACAGGAAGATTTACTGAGAATTTTGAAATATTGAGTTATTAAGTAGAAGCTCATGGGTGGCGATATTGTCACGATTAAGAAAAATCATTGAAATTCTTTTATG
Source organism: Chalcosyrphus nemorum (assembly GCA_949716465.1). NCBI lineage: Eukaryota > Metazoa > Arthropoda > Insecta > Diptera > Syrphidae > Chalcosyrphus > Chalcosyrphus nemorum. The sequence continues at coordinate 27,902,357 of OX454333.1, forward strand.
TAAATATGTCTACCAGTAGTTCAGTTGAGCACAATTGAGCACATTCAGCTCACATCCTTGCGAGAGGTTATATTGATTCGAAATTCAATATCTCCATAAGTTCGTACGCGGTCCAGTGAGAGAACAATCAATTGACATAGAAAGTGAGCACAAATTGGCACAATCTGTATGAGAACTGACATATGTAGAGTTGAGGCTCAATCAAGTTATTGGTCAATTTGTAATCATTCTAAAAAAAAAAAAACAAGATAGAGTACAATAATTGTCATGAGAAGTTGTTTACTAAAAGCTTTAAGAGTAGAAAAAACTGTCGGGAAAACTGAGCACAATTGAGCACAATAATATTACAGCCGATTGGAGACTGATTTTTGTAAGAAAAAACCCGAGTAGAATGTGTACAAGAACCAACTGTCATCAAAATTCAGCAAAATTAGCTTGCAAACTGATTTCAATTTCAAATCTGACTGAGAACAATTGAGCATTACTAGTTTGGACCAGTATAAGACTGGATTTTGATTTGAAATTCAAGCTCCTGCCTTGTTAAATCGGATGCATGATGGAGAGTAGAACCAACTGTCACAAGCACAATTCAGCGCAATAGCTCTGTGTGAGTTCAAGAAACTGAGCACAATTGAGCACATTTTTTTGCTTTAATTCGTTTAAGTTCTTTAAAAAGTGCGTTACTTGTAAAGTTTATGGGCAAAAATTTGACTTTAACTTCTGAAGTAAAAGCTTTCAAAGACTTATGCTTCGAGTACAAGTTATGGAACAGGCTTAAGTAAATCTGTCTAGTTAAGTCTCAACTTTATTTTGACTGCACTGTAATGAGCTGCAGAAGAGGTCACTTCGTAGTCATCTTCCTTACCCTGTCAAAGCCTTCCTTCCACCCAAGTTTCTATGAGGCGCTAATTTCAATAACCTTTTCTACTCTGCAATTACTTTACTTCGCACACTTTCACTTCCCAATCACTTTTAATGAATTTTCTTCGCTCAATCAGAGCCTTCATCTTTATTACGTACGTCTTACCTCCTTCGCTTCAGAATCGCATAAGTCACCGTGACACCACCATCGACACCACCACCACCGACCGCCATGTTTATTCAACTAACAACTGTGTTTCTATGTTACACGGCATAAAAAAAACGCGCATACGCGCACGCAAGCGCACGGCAAATAATAAATTTTTGAACTTTGCACCGCACCGCAGACAAACTGATTAGAGTTGTAATTATAGGTGTCTAAGGTCAGAATGTGTTGACTCTCAATAAAGTGCTGACGCGCGCGCGCGGTTTTAAAGGAGAATTAAACGCGCTTCGCGCACATTTCAAGTGAAAATGAAATTGATGGTGTTGCGTGTTTGGAGAGGCTGTCAGTTGATTGGATAAAGATGCGCTTGCTGGTGTTGGCGGTACGCTCTCACGCTCATGTTTGTTTTGCTAATAATTAACCTCGTTTGTTGTTTTTTCTACATAAAAAAAAAGTAGGAGTTTCGCACCTTATCGCGCTTTCCTGGCTATAATAAGTTATGGCATCTTTAGATCTAGGAACAGACGTTATGACATGCAGGCAAAATGTTGCTTTCGAATGAATTATCGAGATTGGATGGTGGCTGCTTAACAATTTGTTTTAATTAATTATTCTATTTTTTTCTTATGAAATTAATAATATATTTCCTTTCTCTTTTGTTTCAGCTGTCACTGTGAGATATTTGACGAAACGTTATATTGGTGAATATAGTTCAACAAGTGGTGAGTAATTCTATCAGATTTGGTAAAATAGAAGTGGGTTATCCCCTGAAAATGTTTGTACCTTCTTCAAATCCACAAAGTTAGTCGTAAAGGCGTAAAATTTGGCACAACAATTCTTTGAATCGAAAATTGTAGACACGAAAACTTTATAGTTCACCTGACCTAAAGGATATCGCTTCTTAAAAATAGTCTTTCAGGTTGGTAGGCAGCCAAGGGAAGCAAAGTTGGGATATGTCTCGTTTTATAGTTTTTGGCCCTGATTCAGAGATATTGAATGATAAAACGCGTGCCAATAGTTCTCTGGAAGGTCCATTTACAGCTGAGTGAATATTCGCAAGTATTGGCGTTTTTTTCACAGCAACGTTTCCATTTAGTCACAGCAATCAGCGAACCTCATTTGTCATTTATTGTGAGCTTAAATTCTCGCGATTGTGAATTGCGTTCCACATTTGTGGAATGTGAATAAAATTTGACAGTTCGCTGGAAGCATTCGTTTCATCGCGGATTGTTGATTTCTTCGCAGAAACTTATTATAATTTAACTTTTTTTTACATAAATCGGTAGATAAATTAAGCTCTCTTCTGTTGAATTAGTAAAATCATTAATTGTTTGTCTTTAAATGTGATAAAAATTGGTTGCTCGCGGTTCTACCATTCGCTGGTCGCTGAGCTGTGAATGTACTTTAAGCACACTTTTTTGTGTCATGGGCTATATCTCGCGGATGACGTCAGGTACTCCAACTAGGTTGCGAAATCGATGGCGTATACGTAACATTTCATGTGTAATTAGTAGATTCATCATCATCAGTGCAGTACACAAGCATATAGCCATCATTATGTTAGTTACTGCATTCTTTAGTAAGAATTAGTGTCCCATTTTGGATCGGCATGAAGTTATGAAGACTTGTTCGGACATTGAACAGAAGTTTTGGTCTAAGGCCCCAACTATATTCATTAGCAGAGAGAATATTTCAGAGGGATGAGCTGCTGTAGCTCGTTTTTCGGTATATCTCATAATTTTTTGATATTTTTTGGACTGAATAGTGGGCATTTACTGTCGTATATTGTGTTTTAAGATTTCTAAATCCATAAGACGCCTGGTCTTGATGACGTCAAAAGTTGCTTGGAACTTGTCTATATTTTCCAAAGATATGGATGGGAGTCAAGTATGCTTTCATGCTCAAGGCAAGTAGGCTTTCTTACACTAGTCCAAAAGTTCCCCAACCTATTAGTCTATCACAATTCCTCCTGAAAACCCTGGAAATACTAAATGACATCCATATTCGCGAATTTCTTGATACGCGCCTGCTTTCTCCATCAACATGCGTTCTCAAAGTGAAATTTTGAAACATTGAGGGGGCTCCTAACCATATTAATGCAATGACCTATGCATTTCATAGACCGGGAGTCTATGCTGCCCGTAGGATGTTGATGAATTAAATGCTTAACAGCAGGAATATTAACCCAAACCAGAGCGCTGGAGATGGAGATTGAAACCTCATATCGCTCTCTGCCTGAGTACGTCTGTTGTCAGACCAATACTTCCATCCATTTGGTGAACAGCTTTACCAAAGACTATCAACCTTATTCTCCTTGCGAAACGTTCAAAGAGCAGCATATACACTAGCAATAGATCAACTCAACCTGAGTTGACATATTAGTAGCAAAAAGAGGTCTAATCTTCCACTACTAAGGACTTGGATCGAAAAATAAATTTAATTAAATTGCAGTGTCCGGCAATTTTCTTGCTATTATCATCTAATTCATAGAATAAGTCCTCAATAGCCTCAAGGAGTGGGTGAAAAGATGCAGACTGATCATTAACTCGATGAAAACAGAAGACGTCATCTTCTCCAATAGAAGAATAATGCAATTTCTCTTTCTCTACAGACGGAGGTGGACTTGGGCCTCAACCAAAAATCCGGTTCAATATCAACTCCTTCCATTTGCGTACGTTAAGTTCCGTCGGTGTCCCCACCATATGTTAGCATTAACTGCACCCTCCATTCGGGTTGGATGGATGCCGGGATTGACGTTTGGTCTTACCTGAAACATTGGGCTCCACCCGCTCTAGATGACCAAGCCATCTTGGTCGCTGTATGAGAACTCTTCCAGCTAACTCGATGCTACAGGGCCACATAGTTCGGCATTGTATCTTCTTCTCTCCACCCTTCGAAGAAGATGGGACCAAAGATCACTGAAAGAACTTTTCTCTCAAAATAACCATTAGCATTCTCATCCGATTGTGTCAAAGTCCATGCCTCAGCGTCCTACAGCAGGACTGGAATGTTCTAAGTTCTCCCCCTGAGTTCTTCCGATTTTTGTCATTGCCATCGGTGTAAGCCAGTTGAGTAGTAGTAGTACACGCTTGTAAAATTTTGTAGAAAAAGGGGGAATAAAGCTTTGTAAGGCTCCAAAAGGCTGTCATCATCCACTGGATTGTGATGCTTGGTCAACTGGCCAGGAGAAGAGAAGGAAAGGAGGAGTTAACCTGGATTATTTCTCAATAAGTGCAGTGGATGTTAAAGAAGTTACTCAGTTGATAGAAATGTCAAACTGATGTCAAAGTTACACACTCATAGAGTTTCCTATATGCCGTTGGCTATAAGTCTTGAACTCTCTTAAGTAGACCATTCTACGACATCTTCTCTATCAAAGCTAAGCATGTATAAGTCTTGCAAGACAATGTCTAAATAATTTGCTCCTTACTGCCTTCCAATGCTCATAGCTTAACATTTCAGTTGCAACCTATAAAAAGTGGTCAGGTCTGCCATTGCTCCATAGCTACCAACAGAAAAGGGACCTTTTTTCCCTGCTAGGGTCGTTGCCTTTCCAAGTAAACTGATTGAAATCTAACCCATTTAGTCATAATAGAAAGCACTACAAGGTCTATGCTGCGATCTGATGTCAGGCTGGTACCTAAGCTCTAAGTTGAAGACTACCCCAACTTGGACTATTCATCTTCTCTATTTCAGTGAATTGTTTTTGAAAAGTAATTCACCATGTGAAAGACGCTCGTTCGCATGTCGAACATATGACACCTTGTGCCCTTTTAAATCACAAACCATATCGTGCAGATTCTCGCGTTCAGAAGCGTTCATTTCCCAACACAATAGAAGCTAACAGTTAGCATCCGCCAGTCGTTCGCGTGTGCCATGAAATTCTTCCCACGAGAACTCCCTGGGAATGCCACCTCCACCTCCTCTCGACACTGTAATTAATTTGTGCAACACTTCCATTCCTCAAAAGAGCGATTTCCCTACCAGACCGTAACTAATCCTCGACTTTGTCGCAATATCTCGGCGAGTGAGTGTGTTTTGCTTCGAATTAATTGGCTTGAAAACCTTTTGAAGAGCGCATTCTCCCCTCCATCGCTCGTGTGCAATTACAAAACAAACAAATCCAAAGCAAAGTGCACAATCAAAGACAAACATACCTACAATTGGTCTCCCGCAAGCATCCTCTCGAGTTACGGATCGACCTGCTTTCGTGTGCGTCCCACATTTGGAGCGCGCAGAGGGTTTCCTCTCGACAGATAGATGGATACAACCGTCAAATGGTATCCTCAATGCCATTTGAAATGGCATCCATCGTCGCATCGTCGTCGTCGTCGACGTCGTCCCTAACGAATTGTGCGCGAATGGTGGCGCTATATCATATTGCCAGCGCGCGCGATACCACCTCATAAATCTTTCTCTCTATTCTTGTGCAGCGGAACAGAGTTGCGCTCTTTTTTGGAGTTGCGGAGCACTTGTTGCTGGGAAGTTAGCACCTCCGTCGAAAGGTGGAAGGTAGGTCGCTTCGTCGCGTATCGCATATCCCACCACCAACAACAACAAAGTTTGCAAATAGCAATCATTTAACCCCACACCAGAGTATTAGTGCGGCACTAACTCGGTGGCGGCACTCAGCCACAGCCCGCAGGTTATGTGGAGAATCCGAGACCTGTCTTCAAGATCGTTGGTTTTGCAAGGAGATGGTGGTTGCTTGGTGGCTGTGTGCGGTGACATGGAGCTTGTGAAACCTCGAGCAAACGATTTGCACAATTTGAATAGTCTACTTGTGGGGTGGGTGACTTTGGAGCGAGACTCGTTGGCACTCAATCAATCATTTGGCGTCGATCGTCCTATTTTGGTATTGTGGGTGGTCTTGTCTTGTCACTTCTTGGCCCTGTGATAGGTGAACAAGACGTGAAACATGAAACAAACATGCTGATGTTGTCTTTCGATACTGATGGCGGTACTTTAACAAAGGTAAGATATTTTGGTCTCCTTTTTTTTGGGCTAAAAGTTGGAAACACAAACAGTAAGGAGCAATTAGTTTACAAATAGGTGGAGTAGTAGACGATCGCTGAGTCAGAGCTGGGTTATTTGGATCGCTTATAGGTGTGCACCTAGTGACTAAATTATTTCTAGATTGTCAGTATGAAATGTGAGTGGCTTTCCTCAAAATATAGTTCAACTTTGCGTCGCCAAATGGCAGCTCCACTGTGACCAAAATGACAGATAACACAATTTGTGAACTTAGTCTTCAAATGATCGATTCTTAGACGAGTTTTGTGGTAAGTAGCGTCATCTTGTTGGAGAGGTGAGTTTGACCAAATTCGTTTCACGGCAGTGCCATCTTAAATTTGTCAAAAAGTCAAAGTCACAAGCCGAGATATTCTAATTAATTTGGCTTTCAATCAGCATGCAAGCATGAACTGTCTTCACAAACTTCGGTTCAGTAAGTATATGTGGATTTTTTGGTCGAAATTTCCCTACAAAATGAGTTGCTATTTCGGCATAAAATCTAAATCTAAAATCTAAGATAAATCTTAAACATTCAGCAACACTGTTCAATCGAAGTCAATTTCATGCGACGGTGATATGACACTGTGAATTTGTTCAACCCAAAAGAGCTGACAGCTGTCAACTATTAGAGCTGTCATTCAATAGCATGGTAGTGGCTTCTTTTGTAAAGCTAGTACTAATATCGTTAGGGGTACAATTGAGCTCTAGGGCTTTGCATGAGCGAGATTTGATTTAGTCCTTCTTGATCAAACTGGTTTTGGAATATGTGACATTTGATAATAGGTTTGAGTTAGACTCAATTTTGAGTTAAAATGAGCTTTATTGTTCGTGTATTTGCTCGTGGTATACTCTATATACACTACTTCCTTCTTCCTTCTTTAAAAGGCTTTGGACACAGTTTCTGCACAAGAGATACGGCGGCCTTTCATTCTCTGCGGTCCTGGGCACAGTGGTTCTAGTTTTGAAGCCCAAGATTTTTGGCATCCGTGATGAGTTGGTCTTTGCTCCGAAGGTTGTTTCTTCTGAACTTGAGCGACATGACATTGAAGAAGTCACATGACAGCGAGTCCGAATCAAAAAACTTTTTCCAGGATTATGCGACACACCTAAAGAAGTTTTGACGGTATCACGAATCGGGCCATCATTTGGTAGAGCTCAAGATGAATAAGTGGTGGGTTTAGACTTGATATTCGTGGATCCTTTTCAGGATTTGTCTGAGTGCGAAAATGTTTGTCTATTGTCGATCTGCCTGACTGTAAGTCGCACTTCTAAGACAGATAGGCATCACTAGCACTCGGTTTTTTTTCTTTAGCAAGGCGATATCTCCTATTCCTTCTTAGCTAAGCACTACGATTATTAAGATTTGCGCTCTCACTCCGAACCTACCGATTGGAAGCCAGAAGAAAATACTGTGAATTACGAACGAATGCAAAAATCACATACAACTCTCCTCAGTCAATATAGGCACAACCAATGGAAGGTAAATGATGAATAGTTCTTACGATGGACACAAGTGCAAAAAGTAGTTGTACTAGTACAAAAGGAATGAGTACGCAGCATGAGGTCTAGGTACTCGACATAGTCACAGAATCTGAGTTGCTTTCTCCCCATTTTTAGGACTCTAAGCTAACTCTCTATGAGTTCACTTAATCAACTTTGCCAGAGCTCTTTCTACAGATGTCGCAGCTATATACTGTAACATCCCTGTAGCCCTCGACTCTGTATTATTAGCCGATGATTGTATCACTTGTACTGATGTAGAACAGCCCCTTTTTTGGTTGTTTAAACTTACGTTGCATTGGAGCCTTTTAAACACTAGAACATTTCTATTAATCCTTTCCTCCTTGATTCACATTGATTAACAATTTTTCTCTCTTTTTTTTGCAGATTTCCTTTACCGACACAGTGTGACCTTTGATAACGTGACAACTGACGTTGAGATCATGGATACATCAAAATGCGCGGTGAGCTCAATTTATTTTCACATGAACCTCAATTCATGACAAACTTTTGTCCCTCTCATGTTATTTATACGAGTATGTGCCCTAGGTATCCTTTTTTAGAAAATGTTGTATTCATAACCGACTTACCTTGATCCTCAATTGACCATCCCTGCTTCATGATTCTTATTCACAACCTTGACAGTTGACTGCACTCCCATGACTAAGTTCCACTGTCATTTAGTTAACAGACGCCTGCCTCCTCTTACATGATTAATCACAACATCCTCCAGTGTGGGCTGCAGAGCCTTCTAATTTTTGCTGTCGGCTAAAGTGCTTTGTTGCCTTCCAGCAAACGCAGTACGAGGAGGAGGAGAAGGTTGATCCAATGACCCAATATCGTTAATTGCCTTCAAAGCATTTTTCCCACTCGCGTCTAAAGAGGCTTACACAAGTTCCAATATGCGCACAGTAGTCCAGCACACTCGTAGAAACTTATGCGTCATTGCATCAGAGTCAGTAAGTCTACCTTAACCACTTGACTTCGATTTGCGCGCAAAATGTGTCGGTATTTAAATTTTGCGATTTTGAAATGTGCTCGTAGTTCAAAAGGTCTGCAATCCTCTTGCGTCCGTCGGTGGTGGCGACAGAGTCCAAGTGAGTGGGCAGCACAGCAACCTGGTGCGCATGCAAAATCTTTCACGGATGCCATTTAGTGGGAAATGGAACGGGCAATTAAAACATTGCTATGCCGCTTGTTGCCGCCGCATTTGATCGTGGTTTGGTATTTCGAAAGAAGTCCTATCCTGGGAGTGGACAAACGATGAAACAGGCGTGCGGCATCGTGCGATATCGATTGGCAGTGGACGTGGAAGTGATGTATGTTTTAATTAGCGCGAATCGTGAGTTCTGAAATCGAACGCCCTTACGGAACGCAGCAACGGATTAAGGCCTTTTAATGACTCGAGTTATGGATATTGAGTAAATTAACTGAAGGCGATTTATCAGTTGTTGGTTGCAGCAGCTGTCAAATCGTGAAAATCGTGGATTGGGCAAGAATTGATTGGGAAATAAGATTCTTGGGCAATGCGCGTCCGTCGAATAGTCGGTGGGAAGGTGTATATTAAGAAGAGGGAGTCGGAAGTTCTCTGGTGTCGATTACAGTAAGGAATGTTCGATGGAAGAACTTTGGCGCCTTGCCAGATTCATGGTGGCAGCTGTGAGTGGTCGACGCACTATGAAACTGTAAGGGCAACCAACCTTTCTCCTTGTTTTATGGCGCAGAAGTCTTGTCATTTATCCTATTCATATCGACATTGAGGGGAAAATTCCCCATTCTACCACGAGGAGTAAGAGTTGCTAGCGGAACTGTCAGATTTTTGGTTATAGTCGCTCTATAGAGAGACCTACTAGCCAAGCCAAGGTATTTACCATCGTTTCGTGTCTTGCTCATGGTTCAATATGTTTTAGTCAATTTCTACCGACACTTCTTAAGGAAGACAGGAATCGCAGATGCGTTTGTTTTGGGCTTAAGACTCAGGATATTCATGCTAAAATTCCATTAGAGAGCGACGCAGATTAGCTAAGCAATGGCTTCTGCATCTGTTTCTGTTGAGGATTGACTCGACCAAGAAGAAGCCTCCAACAAAACATATTTCAAGTGAAGCTCCCAATGAGTGCAGAATTACGAAGAACTGCGAGTGTGAATATCAGTATAATTACCTAATACCCAAAGCCAGACCCTCTGTTGCGCCCTTTATAGCTGTAACTTCATTTTACACCGATGGGAAGCTCCTAATGGATGGTATGGGAACTTACCACATCAATTGCAGACATATATTATTCGAAGAACCACAGAGTCACCAATGATCAGGAACGGCCTAACTATTTAGACTATTTTATAATGGAGCATGGTGCCGCGACTCAGTGGTTACTGCGTTGGACTACTGCGCAAGGGGTTCCAAGTTCGAGTCCAGAAAAATACCATCAGAAAGCTTTTTCACGGAGCCACCTCTTCCGTGTGTCTGACAAACATTTAGGAGTATATGTAACTGTCATGAGAAAGCTTGTCAAAACCACTCTGCTCCTAGGATACGGCATAAAACTATAGGTCCCTTCTGTACGTGCAGAACCCCTTGCGCAGTAGTCCAGCGTACTAACCTGGTTCATTTTTCAGGCACAGCAATAGATCTCCTAGAAAGCTCCTCTTTGACATGATTACAGAAAATCAATGGCACAGGACCGACGAGAAGGAAGCATGACCAAGAGTTAGGAGGAGCTGAGCTGATTGTGTGATTATCCGGGTCTCTTCGTCAGTAGATTAAGGACTCTTGGTGGTTATTTGTTCTTCGAGATACAGGAGTTGACTAAGGATGAGCTGCTGGCTCTCCTGATCTCTTTTGTTATCTCATCAGTTTTTCTGTTCTTCGCCTATTGAAAGGCGTCAAGGTGACCTTAAATGGTGTCCGCACTCATGTAGTGTAAGGCTTCTAAATCGAAAGTTTTTATCCCTCTTTAATAACTATAGAAATCCTCATTACAGTAGCATCTAGTACTAAAGGAATATTTCTAATACTTTCCAGTCCCTTTCAGTACCTTAAACTCAATTTGATTGCAAAAGAGATTGGAACGATACCTCTGAAGATCTGTCTGACTGACTGACTTCGAACAATCCAACCCACAAACGCCCCTCACAACACTTTTTGTCACTCAGATTGCCTCGGCGCAAGTGAGTTGCTATTAAAATTCCCTACCTCACCAGATTAATCAAAATCGTATCCAACAGGAATTTGGAATTTCAATTACAAGTGCCGAAAAACAAATCGTCGCTGAATTCAATTACAAACCCACACAGGCAGCTAGACAGACAGACAGTGCTACTAGCCTGCGAACTACGTTAAATGTCCACTTATTCATTTTTATTTATTGCATCTCGTTGCACCTAATGCCAAATTGAGTGAACTCTCCTTGTCCGCTGACCCAATCCCAAGCGCCGAAACCAAAATGAAACCGAAAACAGCTTACAGCGACGGCGGTGACGACTTTGACAAATGTACCTTAAATTAGCCTCTTTGCCGAATCTAACCTTTTCAATTATTGATCACTTGTGAATTTGAGATTATTATGCAAATATCAGCGGAGTTTTCCATTAGACCCTCTGTGTGTGTTGGCACATAGTTTGTTTGCAAAACGGGATGCCATGTTCGTCGTGCTTGTTCATAAGTGGGACATGACTCGGGCTCGGGTGGTAAATCTATCCAACTAGAGGCTGTAGGTGTGTGTGTGTGTGTGGGACAACAAGGAGCCCAGGATTACGCAAAATCCCATCGACGATGTCATAATTCATTCGATAATAACCAGCAGCAGCAGTAGCAACATTTGTTGAGAAGATGCTGAGTGCCGATAGACTTTTTCTTGCGCAATAGATACTTCATTGGGTTCTAGGCAAAACGCACTAGAACTACAGCACTTTCGCCTCGTGTGTTGAATGACGACTTTCACAATTGCCAGAATGAAGACGTTTTCGCGATGATGATTGTGGTAACCTACGCACTGCCTGCGGCGCTCTCTGATTGTCGGAACTGCCGGTTGCCTGCCTGCCTGCTTGCAGTGACCTAGATCGCAAGAAGTTGCAATTCACTTTTCTCATTCTCTGTCGGCTTGAGTGTATCTTTATTCTGATTTGCATATCTACCTGTGTGTGTGTGTAATAATTTGTAATTTGATTTCTTGGCGCATGATTGTCTGCCACAAAGGAAGATTCTGTTTTTTGCTGGCAGCGCTTCGGGGGTTAAGATAAACGTGTCTCAGTGAGTTTCTGTTTCTGTGGAATTGTACCTGAGACTTGCGGAAAGAAAGGAAAATTAGACGCGCTCCGGTTTTGGCAATTTCCTGTGGGAATGTGTGTTCTACATTTGGGTGCAGTTGAGCTGTAGCGAGAGATTGAAGGGCGTTCTGAATGGAATTGCAAAGTCGTGATTGTTTTGGATTCTTTTTCTGAGATTTTAATTGGGTCTTGGGATTTTCTGAGAATATTTTTTTGAGCTCTTACTGTAAGGCATCAAGATGGAACTGGGGTTTTATACTATTAAATCGAAAAAATCCACAAAAAATCTCTTCTAACTTTGTTCGATCGATTAAAATCCACTATTTTGATCCCGATCAAAGTGTCACCCTTCGATACTGGTCCTAAAAACAATTGGATCAAATAATCAGTCGCTGGAAATGACAATATAAGGTTTACATGCCAGTCGATTGTTATGCTTTGTCGACCGCATTTTAACTTGAAAACTAGGGATCAACTGGGATTGATCTGTCTCAAAATTTTAATATTCGCATATTTGATGGTATCAACGATGATTTAGTTTTTCATATGTATGTTTAATACCGTCGAAATTTTTTTCTAAATTGCGATCAAAAAGTTGATCCATTGACTTTCTTGATCTTGATCTTGATCCTGATCAAAGTAATCTAATCAAAGAGAGAAGCAATATAAAGCTTGATGTTCTTATTTTTATGATGGTTCTTGCAGAACATACTATTGATCAATTTCAAACTGAAAATCTAATGATCAGCGGCTTGAAAAACCAAGAGAGTCTCTTCAAATCACGATCATATGCTTGAATTATTAAAGGCTACAAATTTGATCCTGATCAAATGTTCATTGCTTGGTTAACTGATCGAGTTCTTTCGTATGCCGCTTGTCATTCTTGTAGTCCATCCATCGATAGGAATCAACAATCAAATCGAAAACCAAGGATCAACAGCTTGATCTGCCTCAAAATTATTTGCTCAACTAGAATCAAATACTCATCTAGCTTTATGGTCCCCAGCCACAATATTCGTTTGATAACGATCAAAGGTTTGATCCATTAAAATCTCTACATTTGATCCCTATTAAGGTTATAACTCTTCGAAGATTTGAATCAGTTAACCGATCGAAGGATATGACAATATAAATGTTGCTACTTAGTGGTCTTTTAGCAGCTCATGGAAACCAGGGATCAAGAGTTTGATCTGCCATCAATTGATCCAATTATTATTGATACCATTTGGATTCAAGCCGTTGAGATCTATTTGTTCAACCAGTTGATGTTGTTGCATGCTGTGTGACTTATTTATACTAATTCTTTTGTAAAACACTCATCGATCGATAGGTCATGATCAGTTAAAAATCAACTCAAGACATCTTTCAAAATGAAGCACGCACTCGGTGTGAAAGACTGGAAGAAATTTTCCACTCCAAACCGACTGACGTACTCCTCAATTTGCGTTCTAATTTTACACCACGTTTTGGTATAAAAATAACAAATTACTGAGGTAAAAATAAACCTCCATCCGACTATATATGGGGCAACAAATGTAATTGAATCCCCATCCAGACTCAGACGATGACAGCACAGCACTCCCTTGTCTCTGTGTGTCTCAATCGACTCTCGCAAAACCACCAATATCACAGACGACGACAACAACGACGACCCAATCTGTGTGTAGCGCACATGACGCGAACCTTGAACTGCTTTGCAATACAAATCTTTACATAGTCCCCTGTTTATTTGCGGTTATAGTATGCGTAATTCGATCATTGACGCAATCTGACATACGACTAACAAACCTAACCACAAATTCGCACAAATTGTTACTTTGTCTCTTTTGGGCCATATAATCATCAAAACCCTTTTCATGCTTTGTAAATATATTTTCCCCACCCAAATGGCTAAAGTTTTCAATTTTTGAATTAAATTTTCAGTTTTTGTACTACTTACAGAAGACCGGCTGCCTGTACGAACACATCCGATGGGGGGATGCGTTCGTTGTTGTTTATTCAATTTGTGATAAGCCAAGCTTCTCCGAAGCCGAAGATTGTCTGGAGCAGCTGTCCAAGCTGAAATTGCCATCATACTATACGACCCTGTTGTTGGGTAATAAAAGAGATTTAGATCATGCCAGGTAAGGTTTTTTCCCTCTTAATAATGACATTTGTGACAGCCTTTTGTTTTTTTTGATAGAAAAATATCTGTAAACGATGGACACGAACTGTCACTGAAGTACTCATGTCAATTTTATGAGGTTTCAGCGGCTGAAAGCTTTGCTGGAGTGTCACTGGCGTTTCAGTCATTGCTGCGCGAGGCTAGATCCATTCAGTTATTAAAAGCTTTACCCATTAGACGAAAACTTGGAGTCAATAGTGTATCCAAAGTAAGTTGCAAAAATATTCCACCACTTTTGATTATTTTTTTTTTTTAAATAATTTTTCCTTTCTCTTAGGTTTTAGGCAATATTTTCGGTAAGAACAGTAAAGACAGAAAGAAACGCCCGTCTTTAAGTATATAAATAGCAAAAGAAAAAAAATATAAAAAAGTAAGCAAGAGATCTTAAGTTACTTTGTGTAGCATTTATTAAAGTTCCATTTATTAGTTTTTAAATAAAATAAACACCTACCACTTAAGTTATTTAAAAAACAAGTTTTCTTATAGTTTTAGTTTTAAAATTTTGTATAAACTTTACGTCAGTTCTTGTAAGGATTTGGATACTATTTGTATACTTACACACAATGCCATATTTCTTAAGCAAACAAATTTATTCAAAAATAATTTCACTTGATATTGTTTTATTTTCGCTTAAATTTTCTGTATAAATTGTAATTTATTTATTTGTATATACTTTTTACTTTTGTTTTTATGTTAATTCGCAATTAGTTGACAGTATTGAATTTTTTTTTAAATTCCTATTAAATATTTTATTTTTATTTTTTAAGGAGAAGAAATTCTAAATTGTGAAGAAAATTAATTAAATTAAATTTTTGCATGTGATCTTTTGAAGAAAAAAAACTCATAAATATTCATAAATATTTTTTTGTGTTTAAAATTGTTTCTAATTTTATTACTATTTTATGTTCCTGTATATTAGACGTACATGTATACATTGTGTGAGTCTCCTCAATTTTTATATTTTACACGAAACAAACTATAAATCATAAATAAACTTATTTTTTACAAAAACTTGCTTGACATTTTAATGGTTTTAGTTGGTGGTAGGGCGAGAGAGGACTTTTTGTGCAGAATTGGAATGGTAAGCAATCGGGGCGAATCAGGGAAGAAAGGTAAGTTTGACTATTAAACGTCAGTAGAAAAAAAACATGAACCTTTCAGACAGAGTATTAGATGGTGAGTTCCGATTCTAATAGTGAAGCTCAAAACGAATATGACTGGTAACAAGAGGGCGAAATAAAACATGGGGACTTTTAAAAAAACTTCTGGCGATTTGTGTGAGATTGTGACTTGGTCAGAAAGGTAACTTCAAAGAAAGAAGTCTAGAACGGTGAACTAACAGAACTACCTTTCTGGACAGCACAAATCAACAAAACGAAAGATTAAGCAAGTGAGAAATGTTTTCTGCAGAATGCCCATTGCGTACGTATGTATTCCCCAAGCTCGATTCGTCAATTTGCGGTAGAAAAATATCATTCACAATGGTTCTGTAGCACTCATCATTCACAGGAACAGGTTTACCGTCGATATGCATCGGAGAACTTTATGAATTCACTTATTTGCCATTCTGAATAATTGGCTAAAAAGCGAGTCGTTCACAGTCTCACGCACACAGAAAACAAGCGAGTATAAATCATGTAGGAAACGATAGCGAAGTTTAGTATGCGAAACGAAATGAAAACGAAGCATGAGTGCGTATTAAGCTCACGTTTAAAATTTTCATTCAATCGGAGTATTCACAAAAGCAGTGAAAGGTACATGTGATTCATGAGCTCTTCAAATGGTTTAAAAAGGAGGTAAAAACCCAGAACACTCCAAGTACAAAGTACACACGCAACTACTTTGACAGGACAGTAAAAACAAAGAACACCACATGAACCACTTAAAACATTCAATGCCTTTTTCCAAATACAGTGCCAGGAAGCAAAGTTTAAGGGTAGATATTTAATTCTAAGAATGAATGCAATGGGAGCTCGCTTCAGATTCATTTTATGAGAGGCAATATAGGTAAAATGTGAGCCCAGTGAATACTTCTTGTGAAGGAATACGAATGAGTATTTCGAATGGCTCACAATACGAGGTACTTGCTGCAGGTCTCTGATATAAGCCAATCACCTTTCCTAAACAATGACTCTTCGTGCATTACACGCAGATTTTCAGTGTCCCATGAACGATAACTTTCCTTTTTCGCGTATTCGCATAAGTGTTGCCGTTGGGACTTTTAGTTCTTCAAATGGACACCTTTCTGCCGATCAGAGCACTTGGAGGCTGTTTTCTAAAAATTAGCTAAATTAACTCTTACTTGTAAAATTCAGAGGAATTTTTATAATTTCTCAATGTTCTTATCACAATTTCGCTTTATACGAGATTACTTAGATACTACCAACAAAATGGAATTTGTTACCCCATATTCTAGAAGAGGAAACCTGCTAGTGGATTGGCAAGTTTAATTTGAAATGGTTCAGAAGTTACAAGAGTTTAACATACCAATGGACAAAAAGTATTAAAATTTTTTTCCGAAATTCTGAATTGGCATAGCAACATGCTCTTTGGTCGTAAAAATCGTTCTACCAAATCACATCGAATTCGTGTCAACGTTCTCACTATTGAATGTTCGTGAGCCAATAAAACAGTGCAGCAGTTCAATATGAACCAAATCAGTTGATTCCATGCCATTTACAGGAATCGCGAATCTCTCAGTCCACATTGTGACAAATTTCATGCAAAGACACTATCAAATTAACTCAAGTACTGAATATTCTTGATCATTTGCAAAAGATTGAAGAACAAAACAAAACGACAGTTCTAAGGTTGGAGAACGTGGTCTTGATAAGAAGACAAGATGCAAAGATTGTTTCAAGATGAACAAGACAGGATCATTAATAGTTAAGATGAGTACCAGAAGTGGCTAAGGAAGGGCTTGAGAGGACGAACGTGAAGCCAAAGCTGTTCAAACTATGTAAGAAGTTTAACAATGTGGATTCCAGACAATTTATAAGAGACTAATTCATGATGAAACAAAATTTGTATTACGCATCGGTGCAAGTAAAAACTAAACATAATAGGTAGCTAATAAAGGTTTCTCCAGTTACATATGCTGCGCGTGGTAATCATGTCCAACGTACTGAAGGGAACCTACAGTCTTATGCAGAGGGATATTTTGAAAAGCTACCTCATGACAGTAGTTCTCTTGGATATCTCGAGAGAAATGGACCCATGAAGAAGGTATTTTTTGGGATTCGAACCTGGAACCCCATTCACAGTAGTCCAACATATTAACCACTGAGCCACGACACCCCAAAGAATATTGTACCGATGTTTTGGGGCCCTCATAAATGAATGAAATAAAAAAGAGACTTAAGTTTGACTTTCACTTGTGTAAGATACAGCTCCACTGGTAGACATATGTAGATACATATGTAGTTATCATGTTTATTAAAGGAAAGTACATGTTTTTTTTTCAAAGAATTCAAAGAAAGTGGGCACAAAAGTCAATCTCATACTAAACATAAGAAAGTAAAACTAAAACTTGGTAGATTCTTCGATAAACAGGCAACAAATTTGAAGAAAAACTTGCAAAGACAGGCACGGAATCTGCGTTACTTGCTGGCCAATGCAAATAGCCAGAAAAAGGCATTAGGTTACCAGGAAACGCGTCTTTCAAAATGTCCTATTGCATGTCATGCAATTAAAACTTAATGATTGTGAAGGCACCTCTTGTATCACATGTTGTTCGAGTCTCTACGAGGCTAAGATAGGCCGTCCTTGTAACATAAATAGTTCCCTCTAAGTTTTACCAGCACCTCTTTTGGTCTCTCATGGATAAGACTCCAAGGCACTTAAACTTCTCTACCTTCATACCTTCAGTTGAACTTCACTAATATGCAGAATACTGCCAGCTTCATTACAAATGGCAACAAAAGTTTCGTAGCCCCTCTGAAAATGCCAATAGCTAAACTTTTAAAGGATACTTGATCTCTGTCCCTATGTCAATTTAAGAATTTTCTCTCTTCGCATGTTGGGCAATTTCAAGTGATTGCGAACAGAGTACTACTGCGCAGCTCCACATATGCAAACAGGCTGATAGATAGAATCCACAGACCTACTTTTTCGAGCTTATCATCCTTTCTTGTCCCACCTTGTGTTTACCATGATAAAGGAGGTGGTACTTACATATATCAGGTTAATTCTAACGAATTTCAAGGCAACAGTGTCAGCTATATAGCAAAAGATTATACAAAAATAAAAGGTTAAGGTCAACCTCTGCATGCCTTAGAAGGCAGAGACTGCCAGCGTCTACTCCATGAGTTATGTGAGATTTGTTTAACCCCAATTAAAAAGGGGGCACATCAGCTATCAGCTCGTTACTTGCAAACTACTTTCAATAGAAAGTCCTATCAGTTAAAAAGCCTCTCCCTAGCCACTCGCAAGACTTTCCATCTTCATCTATAAATTGGTTCCCAATTGCTGTCATTTATACGTACAAACGAATGGACATCATCATAAAATCCATCAATCGACAAATTCTATTCCATCCGTCATAAAGAATAGCTTTCCCTTTAAGTTGCACTCAAAATGTTATTTATGACCTCGAACTTGGACACAGAATTTCTCGAAATTTATATTCTGAGAGTGGCTTAGGGAGCCGTGGCGCCTAGAAGCAGAGTCTAGTTGCACCCATAAACGCCATAAAACTCTTCCGCAATTGAAATAACGACGACCTCTACTCTGTGTGTAGTAGTTGCTAAAAGGTTTCTTGTTATTCTTTCTGGCCAAAGGAATGCCAATTTGCATTTAAACTCGACATACACACAGAGAGAGAGAGAGTACAACAACATTATTAAATCACCTAAAGACATCCCTGTTTTTAAAGTAAATTTATTATCCCATTATTCTCTGGACCAGTTCGCGCTGTGCGGTGATCTTCCGCATCTCTGACAGAGACACTGTCCATCATTCTATGCCGCCGCAGTAGTGCGCTGTCAGAATATACATAGACACAGCCTTCTACTCGGCGAACATGCAATCCAAATGAAATCTTCTTGCGCGGCTGCTCCGTGTTCCGTGGTCCCGTGTGAAAGAATCTAGCTACCGTGGTTACACTTCAAGCACACATACAGCACCCCACATTTAATTGCTGTCAGTTTGACTTCTGATTAGAGATAGCACGATGGGTGCTACTGTTGTACGAGTACGGAACGAGCGAGCGAGCGAGCTCTTCTCTGCAATAGGAAAAGTGTCAAGGTTTGGTGTGAGATTTGAGATCTTGATGGGCGCTACAGAAGACGGCACACAGAAGCCACCGTAAGACTGTGTGTCTACGGAAATGTTTTACTTTACCATTGAGAGGTGTGCCGCCAGTGGCAGTGGCGTTTACATCGTGCTGCATGCACAAACGTTGAAGCAGATTCTACTGCGCAAGGTTTGTTAATTAAAAGTTCAACTTTAAGGCTTAAGTGGTTAGATTTCTGGGTGGGTACACAAGGTGGGTGCCATCTCTCTTCAAAGAGACAGTTTGCTGGTTATGCCTTCTTTTCTTCTACCGACAACTGAACATAACAAAGGTCCTTCTTATGCTTGCCTGCCACCGAGTAGCTTTTTAGCTCGTATCACCAAGCTCTTCCAAAAAGTACATATCCCAGCGTCGAGCCATCTTCATGTCACAGCAGCCCTCCCAGCGTTTAACCTCAATGGGCAATAAATTCCACCCCACTAGTCTTGTGGCCACAGTGTAGACCGACCACTGGTAAGCCAAATAACAACATCGACAACGACGACGACGACGACGACCTCCATTCAAATCGAATGTCGAACGAGTCCAGAGCTTAGAACAACCAGACGGCTATCGGCCGGACTACTACGACTACGACGATGGTATACTCCTGTTCACTTCCATGTTTGACCAACATAATCAGAACATGATCTCTAAATTAATTGAAAAACCTTTGGGCCAGCGATTGCTGGTGCGATCGGTGTTAACCTGTTTCTAGCACGCGAATTTATGTTAAAATGCGATGCGAACAAACGTCGCATCATGTGGTGATAGTGCTAGTGGTGGTTGCGTGCCCGCACAGGGGATGAGGGAATTTATTTTATTTTCCAAGAAGTCCACTGTTGGGAAGAATAAAATAGTGCACCAGTACAAGGACCGGTAGGTAACCAGAATCTTTGACATACACACACACAGTTGGACATGGACACTTTGGCAGTTGGCCGAAAACTAAAAAAAACAAACAGCACTTGAGGAAGAAGTCAACCGCCGGCATAGAGAAGCCATTGGATCTTGATTTGTGAGGCACGGCACGAGTGACGTAGCTTGCATGCGAAAGTAGTTGCTGTTTTATGGGCGGCATTGTAGGCGACGACCGACGATTGCAACAATGTAATCGACTTGTAAAAGGGCATGCAAATGAAACCGATATCCAGAGGTGACTGGAGCCAGTTGACACGTGTATTTCAACATTTTATTGGGTGCTTTTACGAGGACAGGACAGGGTTACGAAAGAGGGTTTAATTTCGTTATAGATTTGTCGTCGATCAAGAGCCAGTGAGTTTTCATTGAACAAAGACCGCAGACAGAGGTGATCTGGATCAAAGTTAAAGCTGTGATTGCGATTCTTGAATCACTGTGAGATAAAATGGGATTCCGACCCCCGCCCCACTGCTCAGCACAGTTTGTAACCAATGCTAAGGAGTATTATTGTCCTCACTCTTAGCGCAGATTCCTTTGTGTTAACAGGAGAGAACCTGAGCTGAAGAATTCAGAAGAATTTAACCTTTAGATGGCACCGAAGCATCTTTTTAGTTAGCCTCTAATCTAGAGAATGATCTCCATTACAACTGTGTTTCATCCTTAAAGTTGCTCCGAATCGCAGATGTGTCCATCAAATTGAATGTCCCACCTTCTGAGATCGTTGCATAACTTGGCACCCGGCCAGTAGCCAAAGATTCAGTTTTGTGATCGAACCCTGAAATTTATTGAGCTTACATTTGCAGCAGAAAGCCCCAGCTCCAGAATGCCAATAGGAACAGAGCCACATTCAAAAGACTGGAACCTAAAAATTTCTCTAAAGCTCCCTCAAGGTTTTAGCCGTGCTCATGGAATCAATATTCAATAAGGACATTGCGATATTCATTGACAGTCAAACTGCGCTCAAGGCCCTAATTCACCTTAATTTCGTGGTTTCGACTCAGCTTAGGGACCATAAAGGGTCCATTTAGGGTACTGATGTCTTATGATAACCTACTTTAACCTAGCCTAACCTAACCTTAGTCGCATTATCCTTACCTCAAAGCTAAGAGCCCCTTGTACGGAGAAGTGAATCCTTCTACAGCTTCTCCGGATGACCAGCTACCAATATTTGAAATATTTCTTCTTCTTCTTCAATGCGAAAACTATTTTTGGATATTATCTCACCCAAGTTATACCACTGGTCCCTCTGATTCATATCGCAAAATTTTCGTAGCAACAACAAACACCATAGTCATTGATCTGATGGATTATGGACACCATAAAAGCACAAAACGGCGGCTATAAAATCATCACACACAGCTACTGTTTACACCTTAAAGGCGGCATTTGTTTCATAACCATCAACCGGACTCGTACTCTCATAAGAGTCCAAATAAATAAGTTTAATCTGACGTTTACGCCTCTGGTGGTTGAACGCTTTCTGTTTCCTTTTTTTTCATTTCATCTGCGCGCGCGCAACACTTGGATGATTTTCACGTAAAAAATAAATAAATTCAATTTTGAATATTTCGATGATATAAGAAGGAAATGAAATGGGATCCTACTCCACAATGGTGTGTTGCAGCTTTGGGCAACAGGTTATGAGGTACTTAAGCAAGGATTAGAAAAGAAGTAATTTTTACCTCGTTAAATGGCGCAGTGCATTTGCATCTCAAAAGTGTGCTCTCAGTGTTAAACATTCTAATGTGCCTGTGGCATAAAACTTGATGATCGTGCCGGAATAATTAAATATAACAAGAGGTTGCTGCGAGCAAAAAATTTAGGTAGTTGGGTCAGCAGTAACATACTACTTGAGAGGTGCGCCATTGTTAAGAAAAGAAAAATACAAAATGTGACTTCCTTAAAACAATTACACATCTTCTTGATGAAGTCTATCTGTAATATTCCTCTATGTCAGAATTATAATCCATGAAATTCAAATCCTCCACGAAAAATAATATCACAGCATATTACTACGCGCCTGAACAGAAATCTACTACTGTGAGAAGCACACAATGGCTTCCGTTCAATTTTGTTTGCAGAATTTTAACCTTTTCTTCCTTTTTCTACTGAATTTTGACGAAATTTCTTTCAAAACTCGTAAATCCAACTCGAAATAAAGGAAATAAAACAAAAACACACTCACCCTCTGCAGTTTATTGCACAGAAATTGATGAATATGGCCACTTATCGGCTGCTAGTAGCACAAATTCACTTGTCTCTCACAATCCACGCAAAACACTATGAAACTTTTGAAAATCGTGCACTAAATTATTCCTTTATTGAGAGTTTATAATAAATTTGCAAAATTTAGCTTTAAAATCACTAAAAACAGAAAAAAACCCGAGTTTTATTCGAAAATCGTGTCCAAAGAACCAAACACGGTCGATCAAGTACATTAAACTGACAGCTGCTACCATCTACCTTCCACATTCCACATTTCAATTGAAAGAAATACAAGCAATGGCTGTGTGGGTGAAGTGGTTAGGTCACAGTGGGATTTTTAAAAAGCATAACATTTGGTGTGGAGAGTTGGTTGAGCTAGGATATTCTACTAGAAGAAGATGTTACCAAGATCCCTATTCACTAATGTTTGCAGCTTTTCAACGCAGTAGAGTTCACTCTGCAAGGACTACATCTGCATCAATACCAGATGCAAACAGTCGTAGCTTAACGCTTAAACTTATTGCATTACTCTGTAATTTTTTGGAGAGCTTCCTGAATAAGGACTTTGTCACAGAACACAAAACTACTAACCGAAACACTGGGTAATGTTATAGAATTTAGTACACTGCAGATTACTGACCCATTTGGGTTCATGCAGTCAGACAAGATCCATTGTCAGAGTCAGGGAAATCCTTGAATGCATCGATAAACCTCGGCGGCAACAGATAGCGCCTCGATAACCTTCCAGCCTATTCACGGCATTAGGTTATCTTTCCTCCCAGACTTCCTCTATAATAGCTAGTAGCAGGTCAAACCAGGTGCCAAAGCTATATATTGGATATACTCAACTCAGGGAAAAGTTTCCCACGTAAGAAATGTCCAAAGCATACTTCCGGCACTATACATACGAGTATGTAGCAAGCACCCCAGTAGATTTGTGTGGTAGCAGGCAGTGAGGTGCAGATTTTTACCGCACCTTGTTCTATCCCTGACGGCGGCTTCTAGAAGACTTCTTCCCAACGAGCTGCCTGTTGACGTTAAGCTGAATTTTTGACAGATGCTTTGTGCCCAAATCTATTGCACATTGGTTGCTCAATCTATGTCTCCAATCTATGCTGCTTGGCTTGACATTCAAGTCCGTCATTGCTATGACAACATTGTCCTAGTGAATTGCATTGGAACCGATTGCCAAATATTCATAATCCTTCCCAGATGAGCCATCAATTGAGACTACATAAAGACGAAACTGCATTATGATGACTCTGACGTAATTTTGAAGTCTGAATCCCGCCATGCCCACTAGTTAGATAATTCTGACAGCAATATCACTACGATATCAAACTTGAGAAATCACAGAATGCTCGTAGCCTTAAACTCCCCAACAGCCATCAGAAACTCAACCTGACGTAACGTAACTCTACTCTGCTCTAAATAAAGCTTCTCCTCTCTCAAAATGCATCGCATGTTGGCCATCAAAGTAATGATACTTAAACCACCTAATGAAGCCTGAAACCATTTCATTCTCTCTCATCATAGCCGATGCTCCGACTAGGAACCTCTCCGCCTGCCATCAAAGCCAAAGCAGATTCACTTCCTAGAAAGTCAGGCCGCAAATCTCAACGTTTCACATAAATCACTTCAAAGCAGAAGAAGACCAGAAATAAACTCACTCGCTCACCGTTTACAGATCATCATTTCGGGCACAAAAAACGCAAAAAAAAAAAACGAGATATAAAACTCAAATTGCCTGCCCACCTTTGGGTGTTCAATCATCATCAGCGGACATGAACCGACTATTACGCTAATGAAATTATTCACAAATCGGCACCGAGACTCAAGCCAATAAACCGACCGACCGACCTTCCCACAGAGCGGCGCAAGCGCACAAGTCAGTGTATCAATTTCAAGCCAGTCCGCCTCTGCGCTAATATTATGATATTAGTAACTTGTAATGTCGATTAACATAATTCTGGAACGGGGAGCGCAGATGCACTCCATCTACCTGCAGTATACTCCTCTGGAGATCAAATTACCGCCCGGCTAACTAGTTCAAGTGCGGCCATAATTATTCTCCGCCTCAGTGGCGGAGCGCGGGGGGAGACGTTAGCGGCCGCCGCCGCACATGTGCTGCGCTTATGAAAGAAAACTCCGCCACAATAATTGATATATTGATTAATAAGCACTTTAATATGGACCCAACCGCTGTCGTCGATCGACGATCGAGAGATGATTTTGATCGATCCGTTCACATCCTAGAGACGTACGTCTTAGAAGTGCACACGACGCTAACTCACCAGACAGCAACAACTTATGGCTTATCTATCCGGGAGTAGAGTTCTATGGAATGGATGGATTTGCAAAATGGCCAATGTGTTTGCCCGTTCGAGCGTGCTAATTGATGCTAGCCTGATCGATGACCAGTTACAGACTACGTGTGTGCCTCTTCAAGGTCTGTAATCCCACGCGGAGACACACAAAGTAAAAGAAGACCAAACACCAAACAGATAGCGAAACAGCAAATGCAATTAGATCCTTGTTCTTAATTCGAGATGTCAGCATTATTGATTATCAATTAATGGAAACGATGGATGAGAGACGCCTTCTCGATACCAACCAGCACAGATACCAGATGGATGGTTGCCATTTAAGGACGACCGAGGAGGATGGTGCAGCAAACAAGTGTGCACTTGTCAAAATGGAATGCACACGAACCCATGGAGTAGATCGGTCGGTAACATTTCTGCCAATACATGTTACAATTAATTTAACATAGCACACAGCATGAGCAGGACGCATTAGTTGGGCAGGCAGGATGCCTTCAGTGTAATCTGGACAAAAAGGGTTTTGACAAATTGATTGGGTAATGTGCCAGTTGTTTGACTCTGCATACACGGAGGGTAATGGCTAGAGAAGAGGATTATGCTTTATCTGGATTCGAGGAATGACATTGGTTTTGTGGCATTGATGCAAAGAGGAAGGACGAGAGATAGCAGCTGGCAGTGGTTGTGGCGAGGTTGAGGTGACTCATGGAATCATAGTTTGGGTCGACATTGCAAGGTACAGATAAGGATTTCAATATCAAAAGGCCTCTCAGCTTAACATTAGTAAAGTACTCCAGTTCTGCCGAGGGTCTTCAATCTCCTGACGGATAAGGTAGGGCACTCACGCAGCAGGTGGCGAAAAGATTCAATTTATTTCCACATCCAGCTATATTCGTTGTGCTGTACACTAAGGCGTTCTGCATGAGTCTCGACGAGACAGAGCCCAGAGTTTAGAGCGTATTATGGCCACTAAGCTTCCTAATGTCTAGATGTGACAGTTTGTTCGGCCTGTGACTTACTCTTCTAGTTTCTTTCTTAAAGTGCTTTATGAGATCATGACAAAAGGGAAATGCTCAAGCCTCATGCAAGTTCTCTTGCACTAAAAGAAGGGGTGAGAGAACTCCTCCATGTGGGATGCCTCTGTTGGTCTTCTATCCGATGGTTGTAACATTTGCGTGGATGTATTATTCTCTCCTTCATGAGGAGCAACTGGAAGCTGTCGAAGGCGACTGTACTACGATAAAGGCTGGCTTGCAATACCTAAATGAATTCGATAGTTATTCAGTCAGTCATTCCTTAGTTCTTCACAGACTAAGTCTGCCGCAGTAAACGCTGATCCTTGCGGTCTATCAGAGTAACTCCACTTCTCAATCATCTCAAGCAAGTTGTAACGTACTATAGATCGCTGAAGATTGTATCAGCCTTCGACCTTAAAAGGTACTCCTAGTGTGAAATGTTGGCTCTTTACCGCTATCCTAAGACTAGGTTAACCAGCCCTCTATATCTCTGGCTGCTCAGAAACAGGATCTCCCTCAGGGGCAATACTCCTGTCAGTTCTATTTAACGTTCTTATTGCGAGCAGCTATCCTGTGGATGGCAAGACACTGTAGAGACACAGCCTTTTTAAAAAGGAGCCAGTAGACCAAGCCAAGTTGTTCATTTCGTTCTTGGTGACAGAAGACTTATACCCTGCATAAAGCATTATTTGCATGAAGATCTCCTCATCTAAACTAGCTACCGATTGTGGCTACTATTCAACCAGGTTACCATGAGAAAGGCTAGGATTTTAGGGACAGCATTTCACAGCCAGAAAAGACCTCCCCATGAGAACTAATGGTTAATGTTTCGGCTCTCTAATCTTTTATTCTTCGACCCGGATTTTGGTTTGGTCAAGCGACTAGTAGACGCTGGTATAGTTCCGCAAATCCGCCGGCCTTAGTTAATCCTTGGCACCAAGACAAGGTGGACAGTCATCGTTAGGACTGGCAATGAATGATGGACCTTAAAAAGGAAGGACAGAATACAGATCCTATAGGCAGTCACTATGTGACATAGCGTCATCGATGCTGCTGTGGGAGTCCCTCTTCTTCCTCTTAACCAAGTCTGTAGATGGGCCACAGATCTGCATTTATTACTCACCTAACTTCCACTTCAGAGGACGCAAGGCGTCAACTGTCAACGAATTGACTAAGTCTATCTAAATCTAAGCCAGCAATTCCTATCCTTCCTCCTTAGAGTTTCTCCACTAGATTAACCACCAATATCCTTCGTGTCATCGTATCTAAATGTAATCCTATTGAATGCATCGGTTCCCCGAGTATAACAAGATCCCCATCTCCTTGTGTGTGTAATAACATAGAACAGCATCAGAGTTGACACTCCCTAACAGCCCAGCGGGTGGGACCTTAGTTAATATTCAACAGCAAGGCGTTAGCCACCATCGCCATCACCATCACCACCCAACCCATTTTCCAAGCTAGAACTCTCAACCCGCCCGAAGGCAATCAAAAGAATAGAATTTAATTAATATTTTAACGTGTATCTCATCCGTCGTTCGTCGCTGGACATAGGTCAAGATGGACAGTAGAAATAGACCAAAGCGAACGCCCTACACGTTGTGCGAATGGTATACGAAACGAAACGAATTGCGAAGCGAAACTTGTTGATTTAATTTCGCATCCATTTTGCCGATTGAGAAGAGGCTGAGAGAAGTGATGGAGTGACACCCTGACAGACAGACAGGCAACAGACAACAATTATTAATTTCGCTCAACGGATTGCAGCCGCACAGCTGTCCACAGCTGTTGGTGTTGCACCACAGGCGCGGCACTGATCCCAGCGCTCTTGTCATATCTTTTAGAATAAGAATGGGATTATACACAGCTTACAGGATAGTCTAGTGTCTTTCGCCTATAAATAGGATCCAATTCAATTTCGTAGCGCAGATTGATAGAAACACGCCCTCCCGCATTTTGCACTTAACGATCGCTTGGCGAGCACGCGTGTGAAGAGATTAATGAGGAACGCTCTTCAACGCGCTTGCGCGCACGATTAATGACACATTTTATGCAAAATTGTGTTGTATTGTGTGTGTGTCGAAATATTAGGATTGAAATGGCCTGTCAGTGTGTAGAACATGCAGTCCAACCGGTCCCGGTCCCGGTCCAAGTGATGATCATCATTTTTTGCACAAAAATATAGTTCGGTTGCTTCTTTGTATCCGGTTTCATACCGATCGATGATGAACAATAGTCAAAGCATTCCATTGGTCACGTTCCATTCAACGGGGCTGATTGATATCCATATCCACAGAGCGAGGCGGTCCATTGTGCGGCTCATCATGCGCGGATTGTCTCGCTTGGGTGTGAAAAGCTGAACGCTGGTCAGCTTCGGCTCATTATTTATGCAAAACTTTGCGCACATCGGTTACGAAATCATAAGTTTTTTGTTTTCTTGTTTATTTATAGTTTATTTGTTTATTTTCTTTTTTGGTGTGCGATGGTTTGATGGGGATTAGGCTATGATGCATGAGAGGTCATTAGCTTTGTTTTTTTCGTTTGAATACTCGATGACGTACTTTTGTGTTTGTTTTGATTGAGAGGCGAAAACTTCCGGTTTTTATTGATAGAAATACATATGAGGGACAATAGATACGGTTAATGGAGAAGAGATACCGGCGCCAATACGTAATCGGATGCGGTACTTGTGTTAGGTAATCAGCTGCTGATGGGTTGTGGTTTTAGAAAGATTTCCCTTGGACTATAATATCCGCTAAAGACTAAGAATAAGAGGGATGATTATCTACTGTCCAGCAGCTAAGAAGAGCTCATTGGATAGATGGACGGCAAAGGTAAATTCTACGAGTATGTTAGAACAAATGTCAAACACGCAGGCCTTCGCATTGGATTCTTCTTCATCGATCACATAAGGGTCTTTCAGAGCAATCTGCCGAGAACAATCCTCATCGTCCCAAGAAATCTTTCAACAGCTTGGCGTGGTCGCCTTGCTCTGAAAATGCATTTTAGAAGAACTCTTAGCTTAACGCAACGACAAGCTGTCAAGGCGTCCTATAGTTCGCAGTGGAGTACATCGGGGCTGCATACTGTCACCACTATTGTTCTTATTACGAAGTACTCCTTGTAGCATGAAAGATGACTATGACATTTAATGGATTGTTTTCCTTTAAGGATCTTGACTTTCATTTCATAGTGGACCTTCATTTAATGTGAAGAAGCTGCTGTTCCACAGGCAAACCCAAACAGGGCTCAATATAAACAGAACTCAGGCTTTATTCTGGAAAGCTTATCATGATAGTGAAAGGCCTTATATGTACATGCTCTGGTAGGAATAGCATCGTCCAAGATTCATCTTGGAGAGTCCTTAATGATCAATCATTTCAGGGCATTAGGCAAGAAGCTAAAAGCAGTACTCTGTGGAGGACAAAGTGGCTGTGGTTTGGATACTCTAGCCCTGATATGCAGTGCCAAACACAATGACTGCTTTGGTACAAAACGCGCTGATTATTGAACTTGTAGGTGAATGAACTTCTTGGCTGTATAACTCGGTGTAACTCTTGAGGGATCTTCGATATCTCAATCTAGTTGTCTGGCGGACGTGTCGTGTTTCCCCTTTTTCTTCAAAAATTCCTTTATAGACACCTTGATCATGTGTCTGGGACTAAGATTGGATTCAATTAGCATAGCCACAACCGAGGTCGAAGAAACCACGCGTACATTACGTAGACGGTACATAGTTTCTTTAGTGATACGCACCCTAACTTAAGCGTCGTCCCAATCAATCATCATCATCCATCATCAGCCTTCAGTTCGCCTTTAAGGAGATTCAGAACCTTTGACTTCTTAGCTCGTTACGTCCCGATAAGGCAGGCAAAACCAGAAAACGAAAGAAGCATTTGACTGTCCACTATTCTAAGCTTAAGTGATAGTTTACTCTGTCCCGGCAGGTTTCATCTCTTACTCATTCTAAGTGCCTTAGTTCTAAGACCCGAGAGATAGAGGCCTTGGTCTACCGCTCCTCGTAAGATTCGAGTGACTTAAGCATGACAAACCGAAAGGCAGTAGGATTGGTCCACTGTTCCTTCTAAAGAGTTTCTTGACCAGAAAAGAGGTTGTTTTGGTCTGCTGCTTTCGTAGGTGCTATAGAATACTGCTATTGGTCTAATCTATGACCTGCATGATCTATTTTCTAGTACTGGTGACGGAGAAGACTAAGCTGGAAGCTGTCTGCCCCTCATTCTGTGCAGCACTATAACCTATAGCGAGGAAAGTACTCGAAAGTAGCATTTAGTATTACTTGCTTTGATACCTTCTCCCATTATCAAAGATCAAGTCTTCTAATCTATTCAGCGCTTGTCGAGACTATCGCCCATAAATCATCTCAAAATACTAACCCTGGAGTATGTTTCATAGACAAAACGAGACCCACTTTATAGCTCCTGCAGACAAAGTGGCATTTAAACTGTCGACACAAAAGACATGTCTACATCCTTCCCGTCTCCGCCATAAATGACATCCGAATGCGCGTGTTGCAAGCGCTACTTTGTTGTCCATTTACACTGGCTAACCTCTTTTAGCTCTTTAAGCACACAATTCTCATGGATAAAGGCTTTTGTATTTTTTGTTTTCTTGCCTCGAACCTTGGAACTTCTTTAAATTTGTATTTCTAGCAAAAAAAAAAAAAAAAAAAGCAACACCCGATGGCTAAAAGAGCAAATATTTTTCTTAGGTTCCAACCGAATCAGATACAGATGCGACGGAGCGGCGACTACAACAACAACGACGACGACGACTCTGATGGCGATACGATCGCGAATCGGTTAAGTGAACAACCAACAACTTAAAATAACCATAAAGCACTGTAATTTAAACAATCAACCACCTGTGTAATGGATGCAAATCATCCGCTGGCATCGACTGTGCGAGTCCAGCAGAAGCTGGCTCGCGTATCAAAACACTGGTATTACCACCGCCAAAATCGCATTATCCGCGGGCCTTATTTACTGTTGCGATTAGAACTTGTAATGATTTTGGTCTTTGGACCGAAACAACACTCTGGTGGATGTGTGTGCTGTGCCTACACAATGGATGCGCACAACAGATGAATCAGCAAATGAGGAGCCATAAAGTACTAGTGAGGGCAGAATTCTCCTAGTCCAGGCGCCATGGGACATTTTATACTACTTCTCGGCTATCAGGTTATAAATGGCCAAGAGTCATAGGCATAGGTACTCGTATCTGTGTTGCTATTGTCAAGTTAAACAAATTGCCAGAGCGTAGCCAGCACTTGGTGAGTTCAAATTGCTTAATTATAAGGAGAAGTGGTGCTTCGCGTCTTCTCTGATCCTTTGGGTTTTGTACGCGTTTTTGCGAAGAAGATGAGCTTGGATCTGAAAGGGAGCATCTAGAGTGATAATCTGTATCTACAGGTATAAACTAGACATAAACAGATATCAGAAGATGTACAATTGACTCAATTGGAAGGTGATAAAGAAGAGGATCCACTCGATATAGTTTTCCCTTTTCCTTTCTCTACAGGCTCCTGGAAGAAGTAATCTAAAAAGAGGTTTATCTCTTCTGCACCTGTCCTGTGAGGAAGCCAGTAATAGTGCTTGGGTGTCGTAGTTGCCATAGTGTCTCTTATGGGAATTTAGCCCTAAGATTTGGTAGGTAAGAAGCAACATTCTCTATAATGAATATAAAACAGAAATAATTGAAGCCAGTAGTACGCCAGTTTCCTATAAACACACACCGTCCACAGAGCTAGTTGGCACTTAAGCTCTTCTCTTTGTTTAGTCTGGGCATAACGAGGGAGACGCTCATTGAATTGCAAAAGCATAACATAAGAACAAATCCAACTGGCAGACGTAGATGCTTTATGCTTCTCCGATTTGGGCAGGCGCACTAGCGACAAACGTATGCAGGAAAAAGCTATCAACAGCTTACAGGCTCTGTGCAATCAGAGTCATCAGTGGCTTTCGAACAATTTCCGGCGAAACAGCTTGCGTATTAGCTGCAAGGGTCCCAATCGACATCCTCGCGATGCAAAGAGTGTACTTTAGGCGACCCTCGAACTGGCAAGAAGCAAAAAGGGTCAAGGAAGAGGAAAGGGCAGACTCGGCATCGCTGTTGGGAAACCCTACTAAAGGCAGATGGCCCCACAAACTCATTCCCACATGGACAAAGAGAGCAAGGAGGAACTGTAGCTACCATCTTACACAGTTCCTGTCGGAGCATGGCGGTTATACCTCTATAAATTTGGACACGATAGTTCGTCGCAGTGCCCAGAATGTCTAAATGAGGAGGAGGACGCGGAGCATGTAGCGTTTTACTGTAGACGCTTTGCAGAGGTTAGAGGAAACATGCCAAGTCCAGAAAATTTCATAAACCACATGACGAGATCAGAAGGCGAGTGGATGGAGATCTGTTCATTCATACTGCGTGTGCAGAAGGCGCTGCGAAGAGCAGAAGCCCTAACATCTAAGTATAGGTATATTGCAGATAGCTCGTAGAGTGCTTTCATTCTTTCTATAGCATGTATCATGGGCTGGTAGGGATTCCTATCCTCTATCAAATTTCTCACAAAGATGCTAAAAATTCAGATAACTGGTAGGTCATCCCTGCCTGTCCTTGTCCATTTTAGGTTGTTGCCTGAACTTTCGAGGACTTAGATATTTGTCATATCTAAGGAAGGGGTTTGGTTCGGTCTCTTTGTTCACCACATTCTTTGCTTATCGTCCTTAAGGTAAAGAGAAAAGAATCAAAGTAATTACTTTCTCGAATTTTCTTCTGAGGTGTCCAAATCTTATGGTCTCCTCGCTTTTCGATTTGATTGCGAAGTTATTACTGAGCTAAAGAGGAAGGATCTTCAGAAAACTGGCTAAGAGTGACTTTGAGATGCCAATATGTCAAAACTATATCCAAGGTCGGAAGAAGACAAGAGTTTAAAAGTTTACTAGGTCTCAACTGCAGAAGATGTCCTTGACTCTTGACCATTGCTAGTACTTCTGTGGAGCTTAGATTTGCAGAGACTGAGGAGAGAAACTAGAACTTAAGACAAACTGAGACCGAGACTGAGATCTAACGCAAATGAAGAACTTAATTCTTTCATCGAAAAGTGTCTCCAAACTGGAAGGGCTAATTGATTAAACTGGAGTCAATTAAGCAGTCTCTAGCTTTCTGCTGAAGACTTTATTTTCGGATTGAATGAGGCAATATTAATCTGTCCTTTCAGTCCTTAAAGGCCTACCGATCCTCGTAGAGTCTTTGTCTGAGATACGGCTGCTTAGGATCTTGTCTGTCTGACTGTTTTGTGTATACTAAGGCTGCCTGGGTGTTGCATATATGTCTCTCTGTCTCTCAGAGATCGTTAAGGAGGACAAAGCCTGCTGTGCATGAAATGTCCTTAGTTAGATCTTACTAAAAGAGATGCTAGTCCTAGTTCTGACTAATAACAAGAAGAACTATAAAAAGATAGGCCTACATACTCTGTTGGTAGAATGTGAGTAAAAACAAACTTCGGTCGTTAGCCAGCCGTCCGCTCCTGACAGCGGTCTTAACCTACATTTTAATTGTTCCACTCAAATGGAAACAAAAACCTACACAAATTTATGCCACGTCCAGCCATTGAATGCAGATCGTTAAGACATATGTGCAAATTCTCAAACTCCAGCGCTATGATTGGACTATAAAACCACGAAGAAGAAGCAAAAAAAAAATCCCAACTATAACCCCACAGGCGATCATTTGACCGGACAATAGGAAGTAACCTCAATTCGAATGGGCACTCTTCTGCGCGAGAGAATATTTTCGTATTTTTTGCTTGCGCCACTAATTGCTCCATGTCGAGAGCTGAATTCTGTCATAGGCATTAGAAACTAGTGCAAATGATTGCCATTAGCATTGAACTTGATCTTGGAGGCGTCCGTCCATAAAACCACCTGGCTTCTAGCGCGCTGCACTAGAAGTTCACATCACCGCACGATACTGTGCGCACAAATTGTAAATTAGCGCGCACAATAATACAAACGAACCTAAGAGGAGACAGGTTTTCTCTCTCTCGCTTGCCTGTAGTTGCCATAAATTCAAATCGAGAAACTAGAACGCTACACGACCTTGTGGACATTTTTGATTGCATCGCAGCGCGACGTTGCGCATGCGTAGAAACTGTTGTCAATTTAGAATTTGAATTTGGTAATGAATTTAGAGCACTAGAAATGTCACAAATACAGATACTTGTATCCCATGGCGCTCAGCGGGACCAAATGGTGATATTATTTAGTGAAACTGCAACTATTTAGAGCAGAGCTCCGCCTCATCCCTCTCCGCCCAGGTTGGGAGATCGATTTCACGCGATACCGTCACCAGGAAGTACAATTCTACTTGGAGTAGTAGTTCATAGATAGAACTGCAATATGAGAGATTCATTAGGTTGCGTCGCACTCAAAACGGCACAACTTGCGTTCGACATTAATGATGCGCCACGAATTTACTTCTACGCACGAATGTTTGCGAAATTAATTACCAACTGCACAGTGAGTAGCATTCGCAGTAGAAAAACCAGCCAAATGAGCAAACATGCCTTAACCTGGGAGTAGACAGCGCAGCAGGTAGTTGCGTTGCAACTCTACGCTAATGTGCGTATGAGCGCATTTACCACTACTAGGAGGTGTTAAACGATTCAGGATCATTTGGCTACGGCGCGCCGAGTGGGCATGGATGACGGCCGATTAGTAGGTAATTGCCAGCGCTTTTAATTAGCGGTGTTTAGTTGCGCGAACAAGTCAGTAAATTAGGGAGCATTAATGTGCGTCAGTCAAATGGGCGCGCGGAATGCGTTATCTCTGGCCAAATCGAAATAATTAATTATCTCCTTTACCGTGGCAGGTAGACACTTTACCTATGGATCCTTGGGAGTACACGGGCTCATTGATGATACATTGTAGTGATTCACTGGGAGTCCTTGCTTCAGAGAGCGTGCAAAAATACTAGATTTTTCATCTGACAACTGCACTTCTTGAGCATCGTATGGTACTCAGATTGAAGATTGGGTAAAAAAGGACACTTCCTCACTGGGGCAATTCTTCTTGTTCCAGGTGACAGCACGCGAAATAACTTGAGGGAGATGATGATGGTATTTACGGCGTCAGTTGGGCTTAAACATGGTTATCACTTCAGGAGGTGCAGATCGCATAGAAATTTATAAGGCTTGCGAGGCCTAAATAAGGGGGATGGCACCGCTGAAAGTATAAACAACGGCCTACCAACTTCGGTGTATGCGTCCCCGAACATTAGATGTCGCAGAGGCATCATAAATTGTCCCTCCAGCTTGGTTATTGTGTCATCAACAAATGTAGTGCCAAACGATTTAATTATAGACGATAACTGCAAAACGGAAGAACGAAAATGACCTCTGTGCTTGCATGTGGTAGATCCCTATACAGACGATGTGCTGGCGGACGACTCAAGGAAGCCCTCGACTTGTTAAATAGTAGACATCACTGTCATCGAAGAAGAGCGATGAAATAGACCAGGCAAAAGAAGGATAAGAAATGTGAGAGGAACAGACAACTGATACTTAGTGTCTTCAGGCGCAATTGTGTTGTTGAAGGCACGAAGTCTTGAGGTTTTGTTGGGTCAATGAACCTCATTAGAATCTGGATCTAGGGAGATGTGGACAGCGCTACTATTGGGGGCTTTCGGAAGATACTGGACTAAGTGTATGAGCAACGTCTTGCCTGTTGGAGCTAGAAAAGAGTTAATATTTAGTAACGCAGTTGGGAAGCATGGCTCCTGCCAAGGGATTGTGGTTTGTCGATCTCGTATCGTATCGATTCCCACGCTTCAATATCCTCAAGACGTCATGGCTCTCATTTGATATATAAAACCAACAACCATTGCAATCGAGCAAGGGACTTCGCAATTGGTCTACAAGCCTTCGAGGATCCAACGCAGACTTGAGACATTAACAAGTTGTGCCTAAAGCAGGCAGACTGGACCATACTGGGTGGAAGTTTGACATCGGATGGTTTTCCAGTTTTCCAAAGAAGCCATCCAATCGAGACCCGCAGTTTGCTCCAGATAGCAGTGGTCACTCTCTAGGTACCAAATCTATACAGTGGCACGGATTTTACCTTCCAAACGATGCATTCATACTGACTGTCTGGCCTCAATGTCAAAGACTAGAAGGCTATGATAGCTTGACAGAGAAGCACTGTTCTTCCATAAGTGTTCCGTCTTTCTATTTCAAGGCCCGGAACACTAAAACTAACTATTCCACTCTCTTTCTAGCTAACAAAAGCCCCCAGATGGGACACATAAAACCAAGTGAATGACAAAAGTTCATCTCCAGAATCGCTGTCACTGTCGTCGCTATTTGAGTGTCTTCCTTAACACCATTCCGGCAAACGATTTATGTAATACAGATCGCTTACACCATTCTCACGTTTGGACTAACTGTTGTGTAAATAAACACCTTTAGGGCGACAAAATTGCCAGCACACACCCTCTGCCAGATATGACCACAGAAAGGTCTTACACACTCCACCATAAGGGAACGCAATCCACCCAAAAGAGATACAAAGATACCTCTTCTTCCTCACAACTCGCAGTAGGAACAAGGAACACAAAAAAAAAAAAAAAAAAAAAAACGAAGAAGAAGAGGAAGAATTCGAATGCCTTGAGGGCGCAAAACAATTCGTTGGACACACCACTACCGCCTGCAGTACATTAACATTCTTCACTGCCAACAGAGAGATACGTGATACCAAGAGCGCGAGGTGCCATATGCTGTTATGTTGGATGCATCCCGCTGCACAATCAGCGCCCAAGAATAAGAAGACCGTTCGCATGAAACCATTAATTCGGTTTCGAAATGAATAAATCTGAATCTGTGAACCGTTACTCTAACAGACACACACACACATATGAGACTGCGACCGAAAAGGATTCCCTTCTTGGATTGTGCACGCGCATACGTTCTAAGACTTTGCCCAGCGGCATATCTAGCCAAAGTGTGTTTCCACTTAATTAGTATGGCAAACAGTCAAATTACGTAGCCCCTGGGTGCGCAGGAACACTGTGACCCTTGTCGTGTGGAATGCACAGTTGACACAGAGATGAACAAACCAAGATACACTACACACAGGCACGAAGGATCATTGGCCCCATTGTGGCTTTTGGCTCATGACTATCTGATGTTCATTGATTTATTACTCCAAGTGTCCCTCAAGAAACAATTAAGGAAGGACTCCCCTCTTCCGTGTGTGTGGACAGTAAAATGAGTAAATTAATCTAACAAAAGCTACATCTACATCCATTGTAAACAGAAGGAACCGGCGACGTGCTGAGCAACTTTTTGTTTTGTAGATCATTATCCTTTATGCTTACATGGGATGTGAGCTGAGTCAATGCGCTGCTTTATGACCTGGCATTCTTTTAACGATCAAGATTAAGAAGTCATTCTCTGCCGGGATGAATGTTCTTTTCCAAAGAGGACTGGAGAGAGAGAGAGTGGAGAGGAGAACACAATCATCTGAGAGATTAAGGTAATTTTGAGGTTATTAGGGATAAGATGGGGTACAGCAAAAAAGGGAATAATGACCTCCTTTAAGGCGGTACTGCTGGAACAGGATTGTATACTTTGTTTTGTTTCTTTTTTTTTGGGAATCGCTGATGGCATGATTGCAGAGGGAAATTGCCGCCGCGGGAATTAGGTAGAGTATCCTTGCGGCTTAATTTGGGAGATGAATATCGAGCCCTTAATGCAGTTAGTGGTTCCCAAGATTAAGTTCGGGTTCCTTATAAAGTGGGAATATGAAATATTCGTTGACACAATCCTTTTATAGATAGGATATCTGTAAAGTGAGTCATTGTTTGGTTTCTGCCTCTGCCTTTGCAGTTGACACACATTCGGCTTAAAGGCATCGACTTTTGGTGAAGAATTGAGGGCAGAATATCGATGAAACGACTTTTAAAGCTTTAGTTCTTCTTGGTCGGCAGAGGGAGGTTTCAGCACATCCACCTGCCCGCTACAAACAAAAAGAAGAACTAGAACTCTGTCCATTATGTACGGCGGTATTCTGCCAAATATCTCCTTGAAAACTTCGAGATATTGATGTTGTCTAGCTCTGTCTACATACTACCTTATATTCTGTATCCCCTTGTGCGTTCTAGGTTGTGTGCGATTTCTGGAAATGTGCCTCAGTTCTTCCTAACTTTTTCCCAACTGCCCTGGTGGAGATCCATAACTTGATGAGAAAGTAAGCATACATCGTCAGCGTAGTCAATATGCTCCAGTTGTGTTGTAAAAGTCCCTCAAATTCCTCTGCTCGACAAAGCTGCACGAGGCACATCGCCAATCACAAAAAAGAATAGAATTGGTGAAAGAACGCAACCTTGCCTTACTTCGGATCTCGAATTCCTCTGACAATCTTCCTCTGTGCCGTTCCTCATCCGAGCCGTCTAGGCTTTCACCGGGTGTTGGCCGAAGCTGTGACCACCTGTCAGCTCCTTTGTAATTCCATAGACGGTCCTGCTGTCGCCTTTTCTGCTTCTGTAGCCAGTGCTTTGGTGTAGTTGCGCCTGTCACGTCATACTCTCATCTTCAGGCGATATAGTGATTAGGCGAGGTAGTGATTATGCGAGCTTTCAGCTGTTTTTCTTCGTCGATCAGCCTTCAGGTATCCTCGGAGAGCAATGTCCTGTGTCTTCCCTGCGATCGACCAACAATTCTTTCAGCACCAGATGTAAAAACATTTTTCACAGCACAAAGTTATCTTGAATGGTTGCAGGCAGAGAGCTGCTGCTTGCTTCCACATCTTCCGAAATATGGTCCCTTAATTGTTGGCGCACTGAGTTATCTCTTCAATTTTAGCGTCATTGCAAGATCTTGGAACTGCAGCATGCGTAGTCGGAGAGTAGCAACCATTACATCACCTTTGGGTTTTAGGATCCCCTCAACCACTATAGTGTTGCAGAGATTTAACCCTTAAGTACAATGGGCCAAACTGTTTCCTAACTCACCTGCTCAATAAGTGGCTCAATTACTCCATTCCTTCGGTTACTTGACGGATCCCTTTCTTCACAGGATTTTGTCCTGCTTTTACCCCATTTTTTCTGATTTTTTTTTTTTTTGCGCAAAATCAATTGCAAAACTGTGCTTCCAAAAATAGACTCCAAACAGACTCCAAACACACAATTCGTATTTTGTTAACCCCATAACCGTGTTACCCAAAAAATACTTGAGGAAAAAAATAAATGTGTCCCCCCGAAGGCATTCAGAAGCTGTGTGTGTTCGCCCACAGACAACTTTTCCTATCATTTCTTTCGAGGGGGTTGGCCGAGTAGAGTAGAGTAGTTCTTCAGATGGCTACCGCCGCACCTTATCCCATTCACAAGCTGCACTCGATTCCAATTCAGTTTCAGGAGAAAAAGTTATTCGCAAATATCATAGATAAAGGTACGAGTATCTGAAACTTTTTTTTTTCTGATCAAACAAAAGGGGAAGTAGCCTCACTCGAGTTGTGAATTTGCATTTTTTTTTTTTTGCTTCTATTGGTTCGGTGTATCTATTGCTTTCACCTAATCGAAGCCTTTCTTCATTTTGGCGTTTTTTTTTTTTTTTTTTGCAAAAATTTATTCGCATTTAGTTGGGAGAAGAGAGTTTGCACTTCCTTTTGTGTGGTTTCGCTGGAAAACATTTATCAATTTGTCTCGCCATTCTTGAAATGTGCAAACATCCAGAGATACTTATTTTTGAAATTTATGGCTTTTTGAGATACTCTACTGTTGTCGTCGTCGGTGGTTGTTTGGCTGTTGGATCGTGTGTAGGGGGTATTGTCGGCTAGACGAGATGTCTACAGGCCTGAGGGTCCCACAGTTCCAGAGTTTTTTTATGATGGTCTCTGTTGCTTGGGAAGATCTCTTTTTTTTTTCGTCGTATTATTGACTTATTTTGAAATGGAAATATTGTAAACAATGAATACTTGTACAGGGTGTCGCGGAAGAAAGGGGACAGTGTATTTCAATGGAAGGCTCCAAACGTAGGCAAATTCCGATGGATTTTATAAAGAGTATCCCTTAGTAAGGGAATAGTTGGAGGATCATTGGCTGCTCTTGGGTCTAAAGGCGTCAAAACAGTGGATACATGTCTACCCTTTGACACCTTGCTCATCCAATAACAAGACTTTCGACTACTTGATGAAGAAGAGCTAAGTCCGTGTAGAACAATAAGGCCCCTAGACCTGATGGCACACCAGCAGCGGCATTCAAAGTAGTCCAAACTTGTTGCCATCTACTGTTTGGAATGTACAACGACTGCCTGGAGAATGGGATCTTCCATGGAGAGTGGAAAAATCAACGACTGGTTCGACGTACAGACTCTTCTGTGTAATGGATGATGAAGGCGCTGATAACAGGTACAATTCAGAGAGCAGGAGACCTATCTGATCGGATACATGGTCTTAGGAAAGGCCTTTGTACAATAGGACCAATAGAGGGAGTAGTATAGACTACTTAACTTAGAACTTGCTTTTCTAGTTATCACTTCGTGTGACTTCACTTCAGCCAGGTTGGGAGCTATCAAAAACACACTGCAGATACCGCAATGTCTTCTGCAAATAAGGAAGGGCTATCCCGGATACATAGAGGTACGTCAGGGAAAGAGCAGCATATAGCTAAATTGAAGAGATGCCCATATTTAACGATGGAAAAGACAGCGAACTCGAGAGTTTTGTACGTAATGTATCATTTCTTCGCAGACTCATGGTAAATATACATTGGAGCAACCATGGATAGAAGACGATTCCTTATGTCTGTAACGCATAACATCCTCTTGTATAGCTGTAATGCAGACGCATTTGAGTATAGGAAACAACTAGCCAAAGGAGCATAAGCTATTATTGTACAGTCTCAGAAGCAAGCACCATATGTCCTTCAGATCCTTATCTTCCGATTTGAGCCATAAGTAGACTCTTCGCGTTAGGCCTTGCTTATTTCAACGAACTCTCCTATCTAGTATGAAGTTTCACCAGGTGATACTGGCCCTCTAGTAGACTTGTAGACGGCGACTGTTCAATCAGGACCAATGAACTTGTGATACTTATGATAGGATCTGGAAATAAGGGGCCTTCTCAAAAGGAACCATGGCTCTTGGACTACCTGCAGAATCTCGTAGTCTTAGACAATGTAGGTCCGGAATGTTAGGCCGAAGAATAGTGTTGACCTTTTACGAAAAGAGGAAAAGAGGAAGTGATTATATTCCCAACTCCTTGTCCATAACATGGCTTTTGAGGGTGTTCTTGACCACTTGAAAAGTGAAGCAAGCATTCTCATTCATTCATTCATTGGAGGCCCACCCAACCTCTGCATATGGCTAAGGTGATTGAAGACATTCAGTATTGTGGCAGTGTTGGTCAATAAAACCCATAGACATTATAAGCCTTCTTAGTCTTACCTTGGCTATATTCTAAAAGTGCCACCTAAAGTGATTCTGGATATAAGAAGCCTCATACTAGTATACTCCACTGAGTGTCCGTGAGTCGGATCTTTTTGCATTCAATGCCTCAATGACCCACAATATAGAAGATTATGATTTTATACCAGTAGACCATCCATTTGGACTCCTGTCAAAATTGTTAAAGAAACATTTAAGTTTTGAATGTCATGTCTACTTAACTGTGTACTTAAGTGCCTATGCATCTTTGCAAGGGGCATAGTTCACAATAAGTTTCGCTTGGCAAATGCTTTGCGTGGTTGAGAAGCTTCATGACTGACTGCTGACTCTTTATCGAATGTCCTAGAGTTGGAACTACGCTCTCATATGTTTCATGCCTATTTGTTTCCGCCATTTATGTCAGCAATTTTACTTGAAATCTTGGTTTCTTTAAATCATCGTGTCAAATAGTGACATCTTGGTCCACCTGTACAACCTTTTCAAAAGCCTTATGTCAAAAAGACAGAGAGTGCGGCAACAATCATCTATTAGTCTATTAGTCACTTTTATCACAAAAAGCAGGGATGTTACATCGAAAAATGACAGATAGCGCTATTGAATGTTACCTGTCACTGCTTTAGTGACTTTAGGCGTTTCTTTTATAACAAAGAGCAAGTTCTTAATGTCAGAGTTGTCCACCTGTCAAGACCTATTTCGCAAAAATCATGGGCTTACGTCAAATAGTGAGAGATTTATTCGTTCTCAGCTTATTTAGTTCACCAGGCGGACTTTCTTTACACACAAAATGTTTTTTGAAACTTTTACAATTTGTTATTGTGAATTATGCTCTTTATTTATTCGTTCTCAGCTTATTTAGTTCACCAGGCGGGCTTTCTTTACACACAAAATGTTTTTTGAAACTTTTACAATTTGTTATTGTGAATTATGCTCTTTCTATTTGTTCTTGACAACTGTCATAATGCAAATTCTAGTCGTAAAGCTCTTAATTCTGAATTAAGTCATCGTTTTATATAAGGTTAGCTTGTATCGTAACAAAATAGACTGCCCTTCCTGACTTAATTAGTGCAAGGACACCATTCCATCAATCAAGTGAGCAATAGAACACGGTTAATCTCAAATGGCGCCACCTATCCACGGCCATGAGGAATATTCTTGCGATCGCACCTTTATGTAGTTCTAGCTGCCAAGTCTCAATTTCTTTCAAATGAAACGTGATACGTGTCAAAACCTGATATAAATGTAGTCTTAAACGAGCCCAACCAAGTGTTTCTATAAAGCCTTCCTGGTTGACAATCATTTCCCTGGTCAAATCTTTCCATTAAATTCGCCAACAAAGACACCAGCAATTTCATATGGTTCACAGCTAATTTCGACAATTTTATGCATCCTTTATGGACCTTCTTATTGTGTGTCTTAAGTAACTGCACTCCCATTCATTTGGCCCATTTCAGCTCAATAAAATCAGCAAATTTATCGCTCCAAACCGACTGATAACACTTTAAGTACCATCCTTGCGGTCAGCCAAAAGAATGTATCTAAAACAAAATAAAAAAAACTGTGTCATCCTTGTTGCCTGATTAACTGTTCCGACATTTTAACATTCCCACCAGCCCTCTTTTGAATGAGATGTTCTGCGATATTATTGTCAACATTTATCGCATGTGTCCCAGATACTAGCCCATGGCCAGAGAATCAAATAAGGAAGACAAGCCGCACAGTGTCGCTTTCCATCGCATAAAATATCTGAATAATGACGAATAAAATTATTTCAAAAAAAAAGAAAAACAATCTCAAGACGACACCAGACACCAGGCAACCTTTTATCTTAGTGACGCGTCCAGTGTCCAGTAGATAGCGCTGATAACTGCGCGCTGGCGCACAGCGTGTTAAGTTTCCTGATTTATTTGCATTCTCGTTCGCGTATCTGATGTACGAGTACTGTGTGTATTGGATGGAAAGCTGTGGCATGTATCATTTCGGATGCGTTTTTAAATGACAGGGTTAGTTGGTGTGATGATGCGCTAAACGATGAGTTCAGGAAGACAAAGACGCGACGACGCCACTACGCCACAACATGTGCTACTTTGCATTTTAAAAGGAAAAGTCTGACCGCCCACAAGAGCGAGTGTCAGTTTGTGGTTTTTGGCACAGCGGGAGACAGTGAAATATGACAGCTGCTGATAAGCAGAAATTGCGGGAAACTTTGATTTGCATTTTACACAACAGTTTTTAT
Organism: Chalcosyrphus nemorum; assembly: GCA_949716465.1. Taxonomy (NCBI): domain Eukaryota; kingdom Metazoa; phylum Arthropoda; class Insecta; order Diptera; family Syrphidae; genus Chalcosyrphus; species Chalcosyrphus nemorum. The sequence goes on from OX454333.1 coordinate 27,945,749, forward strand.
ATGGCGTTTGGCTTCCGGTTCTTGTCTGAGGTGATGCAGGTATTTTTTTTTTATTTAGTTGATGTAACAAGATTGAAAGTCGTCGATTGAGTATGAATCCATTTAAAAGCGTTTATTTTGTTGACTGGGACTCGAACCATGAAGTTTTCGCTCCATATTTCGTCAGTCTAGTGTCTGTGCTCATCATTATAGCCGAAGTTCTATACGAAAACACGCTCATCACGGGTGAATCCATGCAAGTGCATTTTAGAGGTACTTTTTTGTTGACTGGGGCTCGAACCATGTATTTCTTGCTAAATATTCCATCGCTATATCTACTGATTTGACAATTTTTAACCAAAAATCCATATCTAAAGTTATAAATTTCGGGTGAATCCATAGAGTTGCATCTTATCCATAATTCTTCTTGACTGGGACTCGAACCATGAACTACCTGCTCAATAATTTCGCCACATTACTCACGGATTTTACTATTTTTAGTCAAAATTTCCGATTGAAAGTCTGTGATCGAAGGTGAATCCATGGAACTGTATTTTATTAGTAATTTTTGTGAACTGGGAATCGAACCAACAATCCGTCGCTCAAGGAATCATTTTGAACCAAAAAATTCAGACTGGGGATATATCCAAGCAATTTCATTTAATCATAAAATTTAGGAAGCTTTTGTGGTCTGGGACTCGAACCATGAACCTTCATGGCTCAGCATTTTAACACTCTAGTCGCTGGTTCATCATTTTGAACCAAAGAATGTTTCCCTAAAGTCTCCGATTACGAATGATTCTGCATAAAATCATGAAATTTAGGAAATTTTTGTGGTCAGGGGCTTGAACCGTGTACCGTGTAGCCACCGCATTCACCAGTTTCCATTAAAGTTCCCTTTCCTGCTCCAAAACCCATTTCCAATTTCCATCTGGCAACATTGTTGCCCAATCACTCCAGCAACAGTTACAATCGTATGCATAACATTTCAAATCCATTTGTCCTACATTCCCGCCCGCAGGAGTGAACACATTCGAATCCAAGCTGACACACTGAACACGACATTTTTATAACACCCAGCGCTCGTCACAGCGGTCAAGGAAAAGCATTCCCATTTCCCACAAGTCACGAGCGAGCATGGTCACAAAAATTCACTAAAGAAAGGGCAGGACAACCACACAGAGAAACAGTTTGGCGCGCGATTAAATGCGATCCACCCCGAGGATATCATCCATATCACACCCACTCCCACTCCACATGGTCGTGTATCTCTCAGAACTAACAACACCATCGCCAAATCGAAACTAATTCCTCGTCATGTCTCGAATTAGGAGCGTTCCAAGCGGCACACATGAGTTTCACTTTCGGTCAGCAGCAGTATATCTCTCTCTTTCTCTCTTTTGAAGTTTTTCGATTATAATTATTATTTATCGTCGATAACACAATGGAAACGATTTCTTGCCGATATCGCGCGCATGAAATTGCTCCCGAGATTGCTGGTGTCGATGGCGTCTGCGTTTTTTTTTTGGCGACACACCACATAGCGGAGCCTGAGAGATTCAGAAAGCTCCATCTGCCCGAGAGATAGCCATCTATAATATCTTTGTCAGGTGACTGTTTTTAATGAGCTCACGATTTTCATGTTGTGTGTGCGCCTGGCCATTCCCAAACCTATGGAGAGGTTGGGTTTTTTTCTATGTGCTGCTGTTGTTGTCATAGCGATATATTTTACGGTTATATACGAGAATCCGTCGAACGATGGCCATTAATACGTGTCAATATCTTATTATTGGTACTAATGGTGAAAAGCGCCGCGCCGCCGCCGCTGTTTCGGGCGCTGGCAACTCAATTGACACCTGTTCCTGGTCCGCTGGGTGATCAACGCGAAGCGTTTTCCATTTATACAACGCGACCGACGTCACTAAAAGAAACAAAAAACCGATGCAAGTACACCTCTTGTAAGTTGCGACTGCGCAAAGCGATATTCAAGTGGGATGGTTGGAACTGTGGATCGAAAGAAAAAAAACCCTGAATAGAGCCATTTGCATGAGAGATAAGGTTTTGACCCCATGCGCAAGGGGAACAGCTATTTGCTTGTAGACGCTGCTTTGTTGGGGGTTTTTACCGCGCGGTTGGGGGTGCGCTTTGTTGGTGGGTTCGGCTGTCAAGATGTGATGCTCCTTTTGCCAAAGCCAGGCTCTATACACGGAAATAAAGATTTTGACAGGATTATTGATATATTTAGTGTTAAATCGATGTTTTATGAGTAGGTAGGCGCTCCTTAGGAGGTTCATTGTGCACGTGGATTGGATTGGATTGGATTACAAGGGTGGCAAGACAGAAACCTGTGGCTATGTAGATCTTACAGCGGCACCCTGTGGTGACTGAGCTATCAATCTGGGGGATAGATGGGTTGATGGCTTTATTGGATTTGTGGCCATATGAACGGAGAGAGGTACCTAAGTGTAGGAGTGTTATGTTATGGATTAAAAGTCACATAAAGTTCCGCCTGTTGATTCTACGATCACCTACGATCACCCCATAAATCAGCGGGCATCTTTGTGAGTTCCGCATGGCAAGCTAAATATAGTGGGATATGTCGACTTCTTCTAAAATGTCCAGCGTTGTTGACTGACATTACGGGTCTAGCTGATGGAGTTCAAAGGAACTTTTTGGAAGATGTACGTCCTACATTCATCCCATTCTGTAGTGATTTTGACCATTCTTCCCAAATATGTTGCTACATTTCCTTAAATCTCCTAGTTTCTACTTGACAGGTGTCAAAAAATGACAGCACTACAACCCAAAGCTGATAACTGGCGTCAATTTCAAAATGAAAGCTCTTAATGGTGATCGCAGCGAGCAAACTAACTCGATTCATTAATGGGCTCTGCCATCCTTCGCTTAATTATATTTAAACACCAGTGATTCCCGACACTCACTTGGCAATTTGGCAGATCTCTAATCCTAGTGCATTGTCGGATTGTCAGATTGGTGCATTGGTGGATGGCCACTCCCAGATATAATCGAAAATTGCTGGTCTCTTTATGAGACTTGCAACTACCCAGTAACTATCTGCCAGCTTAGTAATTCAAATTTAGTTTATTAGCTCCCTCTTGTGGAGAATCACCTTTCTAATGGTAGTAAGCTAACTATCTTCTAAGACAATGTCTATCTTACCTTTCGCTTAATGATACTATTGACCCTAACCGTGGCGCACCTCGATTTCTCGCTGAGGAATCTCGTTGCTCCGTCGTCGTCGTTTGTTGAGGAGTATTCAATTAAAAGCACTTTAAGACCAACTGCTGATGATGAAAAATCCTACCATAAAGCACCTTATCGATGGTTGAAGCTGTAATAACAGTAATAACCGCCATCACTTCTGCTTTGGCGCAATCCATTCTTGTTCCAGTGTTCTTCTTCTTGTGCTGCTGCTGCTGCTTCTTATGCTCGTTCGTGGTTTGCTTGTTATTGCAGCCCCCTAAACAAGCTGAGGTAACAAAATTGATCATCCAGTTAATTTGCAGACATGAAACTTGTGTTGAACAATCGCGTAAATGTTGCGCGCTCCCTCAACAACAACGACGACGACGATGACGGTGACTAGGATGATGATGATGGCAGAGGAGCCCTAGCTTCCCTCTCTCTCTCTCTCTGTGTGTATACAGTTTGAGATTTATCAATGGCAAATCATCATCATCGTTGTGGTCTCTGTAAGCGATAACTTCTCCTCACTCTGGCTCGTGGTGATGATGGTGGTGGTGGTGGTTGCTTGGTAGTCCCACAACCAGACAGAGTTCATGTGCATGAAACAAGAGCACGAACGATCATCGGGGCAGGAAAATAAAAACGTTCCTCAGGATGGCTGGCACAAACGAGAAAAGGTTAGATTGATCTTTTGACCTCAATGGTTCATCCTTAATGCACTCACTCGCCAAGAGAGTCAACGATAGAATCGTTGTTAGGTGCACTGCACTGTGTGTGGAATGCATCCGCAGGCTATGCCGGACTGGGGAAGGATGTACCTATATACACCGGAATCAAATGGTTTTTTTTAAATGTGACTTCTATTTTTTTGTGGAGAAATCCTAGCTCGTACAATGTATATCAGGTTGGCCCATCACGGATAGGATGGACCAGTCAAAATGCCCTTTTTTCACAGCAGCACACGGTGCCAGGAGGAGGATGCCGAATAGAGATGCATTCGCAAAAGTTTCGATATTGGAGCGAAGGAAAATGAAGAGATTTCCTATTTTGATAGCCGATGACGGTTGCTGCTGGTAGTTGTGCTAACCTGCGCACCAGAAAAAGTAGAGGTCAATAGACTTGCGATATGAAAGCGAAAGATGTACTGGAGCTTGCCATCCCGATGGACTTTGAGGGCGCTATTTGGAGAGAGACGTGATTAGATGGTCGTGTGGTCACAGGTCGCTTGGAAGGGGTGACTCTTCTGAACTTGACTTGATGTTCTGTGGTAAATTTTTGGCTGTCCATTTGGGGAATAGAGTTCGAGAAAGTCATGTCCCATGGAGGCAACTTTGTCGGATATCTTGTGCCAAATATGGGGTGGCACCAGCTTCGCATTGAGACACATTTGTACTATCCTTTTGTACTCTCCTTTGAGCCAGGTTTTTCGGGATACCAGCTAGTCCTATAGAGGGTTTGTTCAATAGGACCTGCGCCACAGAGAGACACATTTGTACCATCTTTTGTATCAGTAGTACTTTTCGAAAAGGTGTCAGTTCCAAAGGAACATTTTTGTACCATGTTGTGTACCAAATATTGGATGAAGAGATGGTTCTACCTGGAGTGGCTTGTACCATCTTTTGTACTATTATGTAACATTAGTGCTTTTGTACAAGAACCATCCTCTGTACCAAGTATTAGGTGGCACTAGTAAGTTTTCCAGACAGTTATGTATCCTATAGCGAGTTTCTTGTACCATCTTTTGTACCAGGGATCCGTTTTCTACACAGAGAAAGAGAGTGCGTCCTATAGAGAGTTCCTTGTACTATTCTATTAGCTGACACCACAATTTTCTATTTCATATCCATTCTCCTGATGGTAAGCTGTATTCCCAAATCAAATCCCCATTCCATTTGACCTTAATCCCGTCCATATCTAAGTGGCATTTTGCCTGAACACATTTCTTTCTGTCAAAGTGTAAACTTTCGCCATTACTTGACCTCATTCTGTCAGTAGAAGCGCAAGTCTATCTAATCTGCATATGCATACATCGGCTGGATTCTCTTAACCCATTGTTACGTTAATTAAATGATGAAAATAGAAACAGGTAGACAGAAGGAGAAGATTGAGCTGCACGACTCAGGAGTCTCGACTGCACCATACCCACCACCACTACCGCCACCAACATCATCGTCGTCGTCGTTAAAGATACAATTGAATCTCTGATGAGCTATCGATCAATATATCTGGTTATAGATAGACCAAGAGACAGAGACTGGATGGATGTCTTCACCATCAACCGGGTGGCTGGATGCATCAGCTCAGCGGTAAACAATTTATTGTGCGCTTTGACTGATCGACTCTAGACAATGTCAAGGATCTGCACAGTCTCAGTTAATTTATCTAAATCAATGTGATTGAAACATTCCAACTGATTGTGTATTGAAGTTTGAAGGCGCGATTGATTTGTAATCAAGTATTGATGTTGGGTTGGATTGTTCAAGATGCATTGTGTCGGTTGGGAAGATTGTTTTAAGGTTGGGTGGTGGCAAAATGTGACTTCATAGACGTCTTTAGTACAGACTTTTGCAGATCCAACTTGATTTAACACTGAACTAGATCAGGCTTCTAGGATTCAGTAGCAAACAACCACATTGCAATATGTTTGCCTTAACTAGCTAGGATTCCCTGATCATAGTTTCGGGGATGCGGCAGACCAAGTCCCCCTTCCAGTTGAAGGGAAGTCGCCTTGGTAGGATAACCTTGAGGAGTCTTACAACACAGCAATGGCTTAATGTGCTGTCTTCAATGATTGTAAGTCTAAGATGAGGTCTTGGTCATTCAGATGACTTTAAAGGCTTCAAAGGCTTCAAAGACTTCAGATGACTGATTTTTCCATTTCAAAATTAGAGCATACTTTTACAGTCCTGCCCTGTATCTAGTGTTGGCTTACCGATACTACAGAGAACCAATCTAGTTCTAGAAGACGCTGTCAACACAATGGTGAAGAAATTCAGCCACAATAACGATCTAATGGAGAAGGAAAAATCGAATTTTACTAATTTTTACACCACTAAGCTGTGTTCGTTCAATTTTCCTACATCATATAGTTCTTCTTACTTGACAGCTGTCACAGAATGACAGTATTCTGTTTAACAGTTGAAATAAAATGTGTAATTGGAAATAAAAAAGTGTCATAGCGAGACTTTGTTACGCCAAAAGACTCATTGACTGAGGTCATCCTTGGAATGTATGCCGTCATCGGCCGCCATCAGCAAGTTAAACGAAAGTATTCCCCTAGTCTTCGCTTAATTACCTGCGAACGAAATTCCTACACAAAAACTAAAAAACAACAAAAGTGAAAGTCACATCACTCTTGTTGGTAATATTTAAATTAAGGTCTCTCAATCACTTTACCACGACCGACGCACGGGACAGCTTCAAAACAAACGTCAAACCAGTAGCTCATTATGGGCTTCGCCTCCTCCTCCACCACCATTCTAATAAAGCACATCTGTCAATCGCACCAGGCCCCATCCACTTCACACCATTTCCACAAAAAAAAAAAAAAAAAATTAATGACCACAATTGACCCGGCCAATTACGCCTAACTAAATCCATCGGCCAAAGCAACAAATGTTCCCCTCATTCATCCCGAGACTGACAGAAGGCAAATTACACCCAAACGAACCGTCGCACGTGTGTGTGTGCATAACGAACAAGCACACACATTCAATCACTGAGTGACCCCGACCTCGGACAAGGAGGGCTATCGCGCGCGAAAATTTGAATTTGAAATTTATTGACAGGCCACGCCAAGGAGCGAGTGAAAAAATGCCACACGCAGGAAAAGATGTTAATTTCCCTCCGCGCAACTTTTAATTACATGACACGCCATACCGCTGTGTATCCGTATCCATACGCATTCACTTCACAAACAATGTTTGGATGGAAAGCCTCTCGCAAACCGACAGACAGACACTAGACAGCCTGATAGATAGACTTACCATAGTAGTTGGTAGTCGAGTCGATCTATGCTCTGCGGTCCCGTCAGAGTTCGCATGCAAATCAAGTATCTACCACCTGTAGTAACGCGTCAAGATAGATAACCTGTCTACCTACATCGGCAGTCATTATCCATCCGTCGAGGTAGGTGTAGGTACATATTCCCAAATTGGAATCGGAGAATCACTTAGCCTATCCGAGTATCGCATCTACTTTGCGAAATTTTTCGATAGTATTTATTGCTGTGCCATTTGTTCGCAGTTGCTCTTGCGCGCGCTTTGGACCTTAATTATTGCGAACTACATAATGAAGTATGTAGATGGATGGATCGCTTCACAATGGATGGACGGATGAAGTGCATGCTCCTTTGCACAAAATGACTGATGGATTCATAAATGGAAGAGTGTTTTCGGCTTTTTTTTCTGGAAATCTTCAGTTCACTTTAGCCGCCTTCAACTTAATCTTGAGACGGCTTTCGCCTGGAGGTGAATGCTTTTTGAATTTAATTGGTTTGCCATGAATGAGAGAGAGAGAAACTGCGGCGCATTTCAATCTATGATATGTCCTTTTGACGGGTAGTCATGCGGGTAGTACATGGCAAGTTGAAAGAGTATCTGAAAAGGGTTTCTCAATTCTTAACTATTTACTATTGCCCAAGTGTTGCTTATGCAATGAAATCGATAGCAGACAGTCTGTGTGGCAGAAGAGGTTCTCAGATGGGTCCAAATCTAGTTTGAAACTTGCGACAAGCAAATGCAAAAGAAGTTCTGCTGAACATGCCTCTCAGGTGTTTAGTAAGTAAGTTAATCTCCAGAGAAACAGCGGCATATTTGGGGACCAGGTTGTAATGAATTGTTCAGCCCAAAGGCCACTTGTTTTGGACAAAGATCAGGCTCTTCAGGCTTAGGAACTTGCCATTTATAATACGTTAAAAGGACATCAATGTTTGAGTACATGCTTAAAATATTAGTCACTTCAAAAACTTGCTTGTAAAGGCTCCAGAAAGGTACATAAAGCTGACAACAGAAGAAAGTTAAGACAAGCTGCTGTATCTACTGCGGGACATGCTTCAGGGCACCAGATTAGGGCTAATATGAACGCGGATTTTTACTTGAAGTAGGTCTTGATTGCTTGATTGATGGCGTTATATGTTTATGAGATGAGCGCACCATGCAACAGTCTAGCATTTGCTTATAGAAGCTCATGCAATCACGTAGCAGGTGCTCTAGCAAAGAACGCTGACATATGAACGTGGATCTCAAAGCCAAGCTTGCCAATGTGAGTTTACGCCGAATGGAGAGAACAAGTTCCTCTGGATAACTTATGAGCTGATGATCCATAGCTATGAGCTAAAAATTGTGCTCTGTCTTGGGTCTTTAGAGACATATGGAGTTGGAAACGGAAATAACTGACTGTTGAAACATTCGCACTTTCCTTGGTTTTCAAATCCACAAGCGAATGCTATGATCAAACACTCTCCAAGGTCATCGAAGGAGGACATGCTTAAAACATATTAGATGCCCGAACTAGGTTCCAGCCAAGTTCATAGTCTGCCGTCAGTAACAGAGAGGTACAAAGCGATGTATGTAGAGAGGAAGAACGGAAGGACTCGGGAAGGAAATGAAAGGAAATCGGGAGATTAAGCATATTAAAAATGCTTATTCAAAGTGTTTAAGGGCTTGACAAGCTAAGTATAAGCGTGTTAGGATGAGCGTAAGAGCCAACTTTGTAGAACAACTACAATAAACACTGAGAAGATGAAAGGAACCTTTGCCTAGAATGTGAAACGGTGAGGTCTTATTAAGAAGCAGAGTACTGGGAAAGATGGACAGCATTTCAGTGAACTAGGTCTAGTCTGAATGTGGATAGTACAAGCGATCTATTTGTTATGCAAGATCTTAACTCGGGCGCCCAAAAGCACTGTCTGTCATTGTATCCTGCTCAGATTTCCTGAAAGATCATGTTGAGCTCAAATGACATTACAATTGTGCTTGAGTACAATTATGAATGAGCCTATTACACAGAGGCTTCAGCTGCGATGCGAGGTTGACTGTTCTTTAAGTCCTTTCTGTACATGCAGAAATGTATACCACGCACAACATGTACAGTTGTGAGAAGCTAGGCCTTGGCCCTCTATGGGCTGCTTACGGCCTAATATTTATTTATTTTTTAGTGGAGTCGAGAGTCTTAACAAATGGCTCTAAAACAGATCAAGAATCTAGGGCTGACATCTTTGTGGAATCCAGCAACACACGACTGATATACGAATTGGGAAAGCATGTCCTTATTTTCCATGCGGAGTTCTTTACTTTTCTGTTGGCGGAGAGCTACATGTGTAGAAGTCGTAGTAAAGCCTTGGTGAGTGTCCTATAGGACCTATAAGTACCCCGACTGATGCGGTTATGTCAAGGTTCCAGCTCCAAAGTAAAACCTCCTGATACTCCGATCTTAGTTCGGTCAGAGTTTGACCAACGTGTGGAGTAGACTCGTATCTTCCCGTCGTATCTAGTAGGTGGAAAGGTCCTTCTGTATGTGTCCATAGAGACAGTCAATCTGGTCTTCAAGCCTTGCTTAAGCCTTTAACTACATCCAATTTAGTTGCTGAGTGCAAGAGCTCTCTGCAACTGCGTCACAAAATTTAACTCACTGACTCTACTTTAAAATCCAGCTAACTCTGGGATCGAGGGAAATAAGATTGGTAGGCAACTTTCAGAAGGAAGTTTTTCAGTCCCTGGACCTGCATTGGGTCTATTTAAATCCGTGGATCCTTAGTCTAAATCAGGGTCAGAACTTAGATGAACACAATTCTATATGGCATGTATCTTCTTACAAAACGGCTGCGTCTCCTGCTGCTTATCTATTGAGGACGATAATGGACAGATGATGGACGAATTTTAGGGCAATATACGAAGGTTGACACTGTAGATGAGGATCCGCCTACACGAAGACGACCTAGTAGCTATCCCAGTAGCTATGTGGGATGAGCCAGAGAGTAAAGAGAATGAGATAGCAGCAATTTGAACATAATCAGACTTGTAGACTGATGAACTATACTAATAATGACAAACCATACGCCTCCAATCCAGGCAAAAACTAACAAGTAGGACAGATAAGGCAAAGGCAGCAACTCCAGCTCATCTAGCATCTCCTTCAAATTTTCGTACAGCGACATGCTTAAGTTGTGGGCAAGGCAATCTAATTAGCAGTTACCCCAAATGCTAGGGGTGCATCTGGGAGCAGTCCGGAAATACAAGACAACAGGGGCATCTCTTTAAAAATCAAATAAGAAGAGGAAGAACATGCATCAGCATCAGGAAGAACATGCAGGAGTATAAAGTAGCTTTTAAGGTCGCTCCTAACATTATTGACGAAACAGAAACCCCAACGCATGACTCTTGAAGAACATATTATAGAGGTGGATGATGAACAAATTCCCATCAAACACAGTCATTATCCAATCTCTTCTGCAATTCAGAAGCTTCTCTTCGATTAGCTCGACTGGTTTCGTTAGGATTCTCGAGGAGATCAGCAGTGCGTGGAGCTCACCAGTGGTATTCGTGCGGAAGCCCGGCAAAAACAGATTATGCCTGGATTCTCGTAACGTAAATGATGTCACAAAGGCATATACTTACCCACTTCCTCGCATCGAAGGCCTGTTGAGCGCCTGATTCTAAGCGTACCACTGACTAATTTGCCTGCCTCCGTGGCCTTAGCTCACAACTCAAAAAGGAGAGAGCCACGGTTTTCTTACTGGCTGTCAGAATAAAAGACTGCCGACGACCTCGTGCTTTTGATAGGAATCTTCCTATGCTGGGCCTCTTTCACGCTTGTACAGAGGACGACGATAGTGTGGAAGACTTCATATGTGACTGTCTTACCTTTGCTCATATCAAGCTACAGATTCCAGTCGTTGATGTGGCGAATGCTGAATGCGCATTCCTGGATTTCTTTTTAAAAGAATTGAGCTTAAAATGTCATAGTATCTCACGAAAAGTGCAATGAACTAGTTGTGATTGAGTGCTTCATTGCCTGCACCAAATAAAGGCTGTTCTCTCGAGAAGAATGCCCTTGCTCTAGGATTTGAATCCAACTTCATTAAATTAATTTTTTGGACACTAAGTGCCTTAATCGACTGAAAATTTCACTCAAAAGTAACGACTCTATTCCGGAAGCAATAAAATGAACGAGTTCAACTCGAAATGAGTCGCCTTATGCACAACAAGTTCCACTAATAAGCTTTAACGACGCGCGTCCTTTTTGAATTGAATTTCAATTGAAAGAATCTTACAATTACCCCGGCTAATTAATTCCAAAAGGAAGGCCATAAAAAGAGAACAAAACGCAACCAGACAGCATTACTTAAGTTTACGACCGATCGTTCGGTGTTTGCGTTTGCGACGAGGATGATTGAAATCCCGATTGCAAAATAGGAGAAGGAAACAAAAAAAATAATTAGTAAAGTCCTGCCAGCACAGCGTCCACTTGGAGACTTTATTTTTAGCTTTCAACTCAGCCGCTCGCGCCGGACACATTTTAAGAAGTCATAAAATAGACTTAGACCTGCGGAATCCTAATGTAATGACATTAAGGATAATGGAATACTGAGTACATACATATATCATAATAATCATGAAATATACTAGCCCCCAACAGAAGACGACGACAGTCTGGCGTTTGCTTAATTAGTTCTCCTTCTACTTCTACTTCAATCTCTATCTCTGACTTAGGTAGAGATACTTGTTTCGCGGCACGATAGAAACTGATTAAGTGATTAGCATTCGTCTAGCAAGTCTAATTGCTTGGCTAGCTCGCTCGCAGTGGTCGTTGGCCTTTTTTTTTTTCTTCCGCTTGGCTGAATGACGGGACAGTTCTGAGGTTTAAGTGATTTTCCATGGAAGAAGGTTTTATGCTTTTGCCTTATACAACCGGAGGCTTTCTTTGGGACACAAAAAATTGGGTAACCCATTGTAAGACAGCAGCTGGCTTTTGTATAGAAAGCCACACCTGGAGCTGGGTGGCATGCTGGTTCCAAATAGCTCGAGATACATATATTTTTTATGTTCTATATTAAAAGAGATATAAAGTATCTGCAGGGTTGGATTCGAGGTATTACGCATGCGGATTTTTGTGAAATTCGAGAGGTTTTATGGGACACCCATTGGAGGTGATAACTTCCACGTTTATTGGGCATTTAATTTTGTTTTTGTGGGGTACTTTGCGTTTATGACAGACAATTGAGGGATATTTTATCATTTTTGAATGGGACTGACCTAGATGCGTGTGATGTGTGGCTGTTGGCAGTCAAAAGTGTCACTTGTGGTCAGATGATGAAGTCATCTTGAGATGAAAGTTGAACAATTAGTTTGCTATAAAGAGCGACCTCGTGGACAGAGAATACATAAGATGAGGATGAAAGAGCGAGAGAGAGTTCCAATGATCTACATCGGATAGTGCTTTGCATTTGAGACTAGTTAACCCTGCCAAATAGATAAACAGTAGCTGTCGATTGGTGTCCAACGCTCCGGTCCGCAGAGTGTTTGAATCGCAGAAGAAGGCCTCCTCACGCGTATAAGTTGAAGGGGACCTCGACCAACTTGGAGTGCGCAACTGAAGGCAACTAGCTAAAGACCGAGCTAAGGGGAGAGGCTTATTGGTTGAGGCCAAGGTTTACTCCGAACTTTAGCGTCATACAAGAAGAAGAAAAGGAAGCTGTCGATTGAATGAGCTTAATTTGGAGGGGCTAGGGTGACTACACATTGAACCAGCTTAGGCTTATGATAAAAGGCTCGACGTGATCTATGCTGATGCTTAGAATTTCTTCCAAATTGTTGAAGAAATACTCTTCTGGATGAAGTTCTCTGCTACCAGATATATGTAGCTTGATTTGTACATAGAACGTCAAGTGTACCTAGTCTCTTCCTTCTATCAATGTAGCTTCTGCTGAAATACAAAAGTTGAGAGGAGTATATTAGATAGTGTCCTGTTATGTCACCTACAATCACACTTACTTAATTAGGATTACCTTGAAGTCCGGCATGGACCTAGACACTAACTAACAAACCTCTCCAACCCGGTTCAGAGGTAGCTCCTTCCATTTGCGCGTACCAAGTTAGTTGAGGTCCCCCTTCACTTGTTTGCGTCACCTAGCGTGAGATAGGCTCTCTACTTCGCAGTCTATTCGGGGCGAGGGATTTGAAGACCTTCTTATCTGGAACGTTGGGCTCAATCCACTCTACATAGCCCAGCCATCTTAGTTGCTCTTCTCGTTAAGGCGATGTTCTTGTTTGGGTGTTGTATCTCCTTCTTCACTCACCGTCTTTGCAGATGGGGCCAAAGATCACTCGAAGATGAACGTCATCCGATTTTTGTCAAAGTCCATGCCATACAGCAGGACTGAGATGATAAGTGTTCCATAAAGAGTTAGCTCAGTAGTTCGTGAGAATCTGCACTGCTTTTGAATACGACCTCAGTTTCATTTTTCCATCCTTCCAACTAAGAAGGCTATCACTCTATCACGAAATGAAAAAGTTAAAGAGAAGTACAAAGACTAAGGGTCTTAGTGGTGCTGCCCTTATGCACACCGACTTAAACTGAAAACACTCGTTGTCTTTGATTCCTGGTTCATATCTAAAATCGGCTATGCGAAGGTTCTTAAGCTCTATGTTGCCTTAGTGCCTGCCAGGGCTATAGTCTTCTCCATGGTCTTCTCAATGAGGTTGTTAAGGCGATCACGATCCTCCATAGTTCAATACTTCTTCCAAATGAGTCATGCAAATACCTAAAGAAATTACAATGCTTCTCCGTTACGATCGTCAAACTTTGGCCTCTATCTATGGTGTTAAGGTCAAGCTTTACAGTTTTGTGATTAACTTTGGTGAAAATCCCTTCCCCCAAATCCCATTGACAGAAAGGGAAAGAAAAAAAGAAGAACACTTTCTTAATTTTCGCCGCGAAATATTCAAATTAACTGAAATTCGCCACAGAGATCAAAATTATGATTGAAAAAAAATTAATATTCCATGGCAAATGGCAAATTGGTTGCAATTATTCACTTCTAACTTCAAAAGCGCGACTGCGCTCCAAAAACGTCCAGAGCGCGAACGCAAATCAAGCGTAACTCACTCGTCATCTGTCAAGTGAAACTCGTTAGCCGCGGGATGAAATTGTCAAAAAATTACGAATTTGACATTTTAATAAAGAGACGCCTGGGCTTGGATCAATTTGTCGCACGCACACCGCACTGGCTGTCACTGGGCGCCCGCGCAGATCGTGTTAAGGGCTTAAAGTACATTTCAAGCTCGATGACTGCCACTCAGCTGCAGTAGCGCGTTATATGACCGGCGGCGGCGCTGCGAATCTTAGGACTAATCAGAGCATGCGTGTGCCGTCTCGCCGTCTCTTTGTCTCTTCGTGTAATGTACACCACGTGCACCACCAGTTGCAACTTGTTTTTTTGCTGCTAGCAAGCAGCAGTGTGTACCTTCCACAAAAAGAACTCTTACCCAGCGGACAGAGAAAGTGAATGCCACTGCTAACGATTCCCCAGCACACATCCGGACCGAGACATTGGAACAATTACCATTCATAAATAATAACAATAATATCGCGCCGCCACTGCTGGTAATTGCATGCAGAGACGGGATAGACTTTGCTTTTTGGTTTCGGGAGTCCATCCACCTTGCATTGTGTCTCGGGAATGTCACTTACGTACGCTGGGCTCTTCTCCTCTGGTTTGTTTGTTTGTTTCTTTTTGTCTTTCGCATTCGCATCTGGTTTCAGTGGCGCGACAATGAAAGGCTGGTAGTTCCATCTGGAGCAGCCACTCTCGAAGGGGTCATAAATTTGTGACATCCTAATGCGAGATGTGTGCGCGCGAATGTGCTTGCTCGATTGTGTGTGCTGCTCCTTTCGAAAGTGAGCGTGATTTAGTGAGGACCTTGAGATAACAAGGCTACTACGGCTAGTAGTAGCGCTCAGGGGGGAGAACTGCTAATGGAAACATTTGTTTTCACTTGGAATTAATGTTGGGCCGGCACTATGTCATGGCATCCATTAGTTGGTGTTGATTTGCATTTTTGTCAGTTGTTTTGGGCAATTAGTGGCCGATTTGTCGCAGCAAAATTGTGCAGCAGCTGTAGAAGGAGGTATGACTAATGGGCTGGATGATAGAGAGCTATGGTAGTGGAATGAAAGTTATAAATTTGCTTCCAAATGAAAGCCCATCTCTAGATAGTAGGTCTTATACCAGCGCAGAAGAACTTCAACTGCCTGAGTTGGGGGACAGATTCTGAGAGTCTCAATAGGCATCCACAGGAATTAAGGCACTGGAACCTGTAGAACATGGACGTAGCTGTTCGATCCAAGTACCTGAAGCATATTGCCGCTGATGAGGTCGATTCCAGGCTAAACAAAGATGCATTTGCTGCCTTTGGAAGTGGCTCGTGTCTGTGATAAATGGAAATAAAGGCTCCATACATTGGTTGATATCTTGGATGCAAGTACTATCTTCCGTGATTGATTAATGACAATGCGCTTCACCTGTTGAGCGGATAAATGTTGTGAATCTTACCTCGTTCTATAAGCTACAAGGCACGAAGACCGAACGGTTTTTTATATTGACGGTAGGTTATATTGACGCACCGCACTGTCTGCACATTGGTTGCTGTCAATGATAATTTCCAATAAACCCCCACCGCATGTGTTGATGTCTCTGCTAAAAAATTCCGTCCCATACTCAAGAGGCGGTTGTTGTCACTGATAAACTCAAATGATGGCTGCCAACTGTGAGTGAGTGTCTCGGATATAAGTAGAAAAGCCTGATTGATCAATGCCATCACGCATAACTAGTGAGAGTTAATCGTACCTTGCCGCGCTGTCACTTCAAAGCTTTATTGCGAAACTTAATCCCCGATGATCGTATCTTCTTCAAATTGCCAGCATAAATCACTTTCACGTCCCAAGGAGAAAAGTGGCTCCTATTAGGGTCACTTCTTAACCTTTCACTCAAAGTGCTTCTGAATAAACAAATAAAGAAGAAGAAGCCTACCAGGCTCCGTCCGAATCGTAACAATCGGCAGCACCTGATCCTGATCGCATGCGGTGTTCCTTTTTTTTTTATTTTAATTAATTTGCATGAGCCACGTTAATTTCCATCGCAAACGTATAAATTACATAAATTACTCGCGTGTGTGAACGAGTCTCGAGAGACAAAAAGCAAAAAAAAAACCAAGAGACAACCCCCACTTAGGCAATCTACTTAGCACGTACAGCAAAATGCCATCGCACTTATAGTTATCCGCCGATGGTTGGTGGTGCGTCTTCCTTTGTGTTGACTCTGCGCGCATGATTAACATTTCGAATGCGGTCATCTGGAGATTTATCGCATGGTCTTGGCCATTTACAGTGGGCACTGCACTTGGACTGCTCCATCAATTGCTACTTGGTCGCAAATTAATTGGAGGCATCTTTCGGCATTCACTAGTCCTCGGAAGCTGATGGTCACTCCCCGCACTCATTCAGATGATTTGATCCATCCCGATGGATTCCATGAAATGTGTGGCATTTAGGTAAACATTTTAATAGGAATATCGTGCAGTTGTGATTGGAGTCTGCGTGGTGGTACTGCTGTGAGCCATCCAGCAGCATTCAGAGGAAGAGAACCGGCAGCATCCACATTCACGTCATCATCATCATCATCATCAGGAAGCAGCGAGCGGTGGCGGTTGTGAATTCGTAATGCGAAATGGAAAATGCTCCAATAAATTAGGGAGTAATTGTATCTGTACATGCAAGAGGAGGTGGTGCACAGAGGCACACGGAGGCTATTGATCTGCATTTCGAGGAATGAAAGTAGTCAAGGCTGATGCGGATGATCATGTTACGGCTGACGAAGATGATGATGATGATCCGCGGATTGGAGAAATCACTCGGATTGATGGAGCATGTGATTAGCTCGGCTGTAGTTTGAGAAAGTTCTTCAAAAGAGTCGGAAGGAGAGGCGAAGTCCATTGAATTGGTTAAAATTCTTTGAAGGGTAGTGAGGTAGGACTACTATGAAGCCAGGAAGCTTTCTAGACAACTTGGTGAATGGTATCTTAGAGGCAGATTCGTTCATTATCGACTGACTAAGTGATTCCCTAGACGGCAATCATAGATGGACTTAGAGATCCAAAGTGACCATGAATGGTTAAATGCTCCTATCGGGAATTTAACTTTACCTTCCTCCATCACACCTTTCGCAACATTGTTTGGGAGACTTTAACAATCTTGATCTTCAATGAGCTCTAGCAGACGACGAATTCCATTACGTTGCAACTAATTCTTCTCAGGCAATGAGGTCCTCCCATCGACTCTTATTCCTTGGTAAGTACCATTCTTCCTTTCTGTTTTTAGAAAAAGCGAGTTATCATGTTGGTGAATTGAACTTGAGAGCCTTACCTATGAGTCCTTGCCTAGAACTTGCGTTCCTTTCCCCATCCAGAATGTGCACCAGCTGATGTGGCTAGACTGCTTCAGCTCTAGAAGTGGTATCTGTTGGTTGAGGTTTAGACAAAAGGCGATGTCTGTAAATTTTGCTCGATGAGGGACGTTTGGAAACACTATGATCTTCTCCTGAACAGTTCAAGCGAAGCCCTAACATTTTTCGCCGTTGATTGACAGCCAGTGAAGTTTAAGACCATTTGGGTGGAAGACTATGGCTTTGATCTGTTTGTATTCCATTCAAAGGTGCTTACTGTCCTTAACTTCCACATATTGACACATACTTCTGCCCAATTGTACACTCATTCCAATGAGGTGACTTCCTGTAGTCCGCTCGTACTACTTGAACTGTGTTTTTGGACCAACCTTCGTTGGCATTCACTGTCAGTCTACCAAATTATATTTTTACGATTTTCTGCCACCAGACAGTTCACAAATGCCTTCATGCAAATATACAAAGGAGTCAACACTCTTAAAATTGCAACCTTCGTAGCTGAGCATCCTTCAGCGCAACTCCTCCATTCGCGCGGCAGAATGTCCACAAAACATCGCCAACCAAATCAAATCTTTCACAAAAGGACTGACAAGTGTCAATATTAGCAAAGGTCTTCTCCGCATATTTCATTCCATAACAAGGACTCTGTCGTCCAGCATAATTGATGGAGCAGAAGGTGCTCTCCCTAGAACAGAATCAAACAACGCTCAGTTTCATTGAGCCAATATTATTCCTCTTTACCTTAATTAAACATCCAAGCACACAAGCGCACACGCACACAAACAGAGCCAAGTGAAGACCTCCCCAGAGGAGCCGCATAGAGCTTCTCATATATTTTAGCGAGAGACATTGAAAATCAATTCGTTCATGTGGTTGCGGCTGCGCAAGGAGCTGCTAATGGATCCCGCCTGCCAATTGCTTGTCGCCATCGGGCGGTTGTTGTACGTAGCTTCCCTCCTCCTGCGGTTGTTCCCTGTCGCATTGATTATTAATTAAACAGTTGGTCAATCCCCCAGTAGTGTTAGCGCGCGCTCTCCATAATGACGGTAACAATGAGCGCAAATCACTGCCAAGTGTGCCCCATGCCCACATAGAGAAGTCGAGGAGTGTTTAACTGGTGCTTTAAAATAATGCAAACGGTTAAGTGTTAATTTCTCCACTTTGTCCGTCATCATGGCACTTGGGTGCGGAGGGGGTTCCTCTGTGCACTGTGCCGCATGACAACGATGTCGCGGGAATAAAAGTAAGAGGCATCGAGATGAGTTCCGTTGAATTTGATGTCCAACATGGATATCAACTTATAGTTGGCAAATAGTGTGATAGTGAAGTGGTTTGTTTGCCGTTGGACAAAGGATGAGGATAAACACACACACACATAAACAGAAAATATAAAGAAGGTCCTTGTGATAGGAGTTTTATGAGCCTCGGAATGTTTGTTTTCTCACGATAATCAAGCGTCGTCAGTTTGGATTTGAGCGATCCTTGGAATGGCCTAGGGACAAAGGAGTGAATGCAGTCAGTTGGTGAGTTCTCAGAGTTCAATTAAAGGTTAAGTATATAGTACAACCTGAGGTTCTTTTGTGCCCAGATCTTGTTATACCTAGGAGCTGACACCGCTGTACTTAGTCTAAGAAAAATGATTGAAGACAGTGGAAAAGCTGGAAAACTGTTGCATGCTTTGTCTCTTTTTGTTGGTGGGAGTGTGTTCCTCTATCCTACCTCGTTTGGTATCGAGGCAGCTTTGCTTAATACACTGTCTAGAAGGCTGGTCTTACCTTTAAGCCCACGCCTGAGAAAATCCTCCAAAATATTTAAAATAAATGTAAAAAGAAGACGTCAAACTATGGCCAACCTTAGGGTTCTGTCTTCCTCCCTTTGCTCTTTAGTTTTTCCAACAGCAATATACTTGCTCCTATAATTGATGATGTGGACAATTGCTACTCAAATGAGACCTAACATACCTAAGAGGATGATACGTTTAACATTATTTAAAAGGATCACCCGATCTAAGACAGGACTACCTCCTAATCCCTACAATACTGTGCATCCTGCTTCGAACAGTAAAAACTTACCATTCAGGATCTGAGAGCCGACATTCTTTGTCGTCTTGAGCCTGAAGTCAAGATGATATCTACATGTTCGTTGTTGTCCATTCACTTAGTACATATCCCGGTTTTTTGGGAAAAAAATTATTTCCTAGTAGCTCCTTCAGTTCCATTGGCCTTCGAAGGGGCCCAATATTCACTTTGCTTTCTTACTTACCGTCCAGCACACGGCGCCATAGAGCAGAACTGGTAAGATGAGCTCTCCATCTTCTTCCTTGCTCCTGCGAAGTTATCGCTCATCATCCCTCTTGGTAGCATTTAGAGTTTGCCAGTTCAGACGTTCTATAGATGATGAGTACTCTGCAGAGCAATAAGTTAGGCATTTAGAGCCCAGTTGCTTTGTCTTAAGTAAGGCAGGGCAAATCCATCGGGCTGCACTAAACCTTGCTCTTGTCTCCGCTGAGCTTAGTACATCGGCAAAAGCCTCATTCCCTTCAAACTCAATCTTGTTAAATTCAATTTGACTGCATATCCTTTGGTTCCCACCTGCTTCCTGTCGGTTTTTAAGTGCCAGACGTAGTATCTTCAGCTAATAGATTCCTGAAATAGATTACCTCACACTTGCCGTATCTTACGAATGCAACGACTAATAAAAATAATTCCGTGAAATAAATGATCGCCATTCCATCATGCGCCTAATGGAAAATTCCAGCTAAAAGCATTTTGAAAGAAAAAAGCCAGCAAGGAAGCAAACTCATTGAACAGACAGACTATACCCATTAATTAACCTTAACATTGACTCAGAGGCTCCCTCGGCCAACTGATTGGCCACTCAACACACACACACACACAGAGAGGTACAGTGATCTGCATTTACCCATTCATAGTGGCGGCTGCGTGACACTCAGTCTGCAGCTGTTGCTGGAAAATTTGTTGCCATATGCAGATGAGTACATAGCTTTTCGGTTAACGAACGCGATCACGAGACTTGAAAAAATTAATCAAGAGAGGAGACACACCAGACCCATGCCCATGCCTAATCTAGCTGACACAATCTCTACGACAGCTTCGATGATGTCTCATTGTGACGGCCGGCGGCGCGGCCGGCGGTTGAGAGTAATTCACACTTGAGTCTCGGCGGCTACCTAGGTGGTCATAGTCATAGGTGTTAAATTCCGAAAACCATGACATTGAGGATGCATTATGGTTGTGAGCGCCTTAATGGCTGGTAAGTGCTCTGCCAGTGATTGCCGCCAGAGCCTCTAAAAGGTCATTAGGGTTCAGTGTAATTACACCCAGTTTGCCAGGCTCTGAGCCTGGCTCATATTATAATCCCATTAAGTTGCCTCTAATAAATTTATTTGCGCACACACACACGCTAGGCGTTGGATTGGCCAGGCTTACCTGATGAATGGACAAAGGCGAGTTGAGTTCCCATGGTCATGACTCATCGCGGCCTGTTCCTTTTTCTTTGGTTTTTTCGTTCGCAAGCGGCGATAAAGTTTAATTATTACGTTGAGCTGGTTGTAAATTTTTCGCGCAGTGGCACTAGCAACAGGAAAATGGTCATAACATCTTGGTTGGCCATCTGCCGGGAGCAGTAATTAGCTTCTAATCTCGTTTATGGAATGAACCGAGTTTATGGCTCCTCAGCTTAGACAGCAGAGCCAGAGATGTGTTCTTTTACGATCTCAATGTTGAAGGGTTAGCCTTGTGCTTTTTTATTTTTTAATTAATTTCAAATTGGATCCTGAAAATTGGTGGCGGATTTGTTGGCTGTTCTTTTTATGGCGAAGCCTTCAAGGGATTAACTTGTGTGTCTAGGGAAAATTGAAAATTATAATTTAATTGCTAATTGTTGGTGTTAGAGGACGGCTTTCGGGCGAAAGTTCTCTAACAAAAGAGTGTTCTTGGCAAAGGGGATTTTACGATTTAACTGGTGGTTCTGACAAATGATTCTCGTGTCTCGAGTTGGCTAGGTGTCCTGAAGCGAAACTCATTAAATTGTACTTTAGTTAGTCGATTAATGGCGTAGGCTTGTAGTGCCTTAAAGGGGGGAGACTTTCATTCGGAATGCGGTTCTGATAGGTGTGCCGGAAATTCTGCATAAAATATGTACTTTCAAATGAAACACCTTTCACTATAGGAAAGCCTTGAATATTGCGACTAATTGGAACAGATGGTAGCTTGGTTCCTTTGTGGTGGTTGCACAGTGGCGCTAACTCCTTTGAATGCATCTTTCGGGCTCATCATCTATCTGGTTGTTGGTTCTTAGTAGTGCTTCGTTATCACTTCGTAAATACATAGGTTATTCCTGCTCAGGATGATGTACCTATGTAGGGATGTAGGGCACATTCAGTTCAGTGTAGTCCCTTTATGACACGCAAATGGGGAAAGGACCCTTGCACTGAAACCTCTGCTTTGTCCCCAGCATGATATATTTGATGGTGGTCCCGATTACTCCGTCTTATACTTGAGATGTTTGAAGATTCGCCAAGCTTCGCATAACTAGGTATTGTAACCTTATTTCTCCTCCTTAGTTACTGCATCATCTACAGCAGATCAGACAACCTTTTCAACAAGGCTCCTTCCTTAATTGCACCATTGCCCGATTACTTCTATTTCATTCCATCTCCTTAAAGGTATACTTTTTTTTTACCTCCTTTTGGGACAGAAGGTATAAATGAAAGCTACAAAGTAGTGAACCAAGCACCGTGCCCTGTGGAACTCTACAAGTGATGAGGAGTCTTTTAGGCCGTTGATTTGCAAAGCTTTCCTGGTGAATTTCTACTACTTGTCACCATAATTCACCAACATGTCCTTCCATTTCCTTAAGTCGTGTAGTTTTGACCTGATAGCTGTCAGAAGTGACAGCTCAATATGTGATGTGTGGAAAATGGTTTGAAATAACATCATACCAATCCAAAGGAAACTTTTTTAGACTGCACCCTGTCATAAAACAACAAAAGATAAGTCTATTGCTTCCTGTTTGATTCGAACAACATTTCAATTGCACTTTCATTCCTTGACCTTCTCTCCCGCTTTTCCCGTTTTGCCCGCTTTCACTCTGACCAAACTGTTGTAGAAGAGGATGATATACCAACTCGCTAACTCGTAACAACCCCCCGCCCTGGCTTTAGCCCGAATAAAAGGATTTCACTTTCTAATTCCATTTGACTGCCGGATGGTTTGTTATAAGGCAAAAAAAAAAAAAAAACAACGCAAGACAGGTGGTGCAAATATGGCGCCTTCATTTATTAGTTTATGCCAATATAACAGTCCGATAATGCTTAACAAATAAATGCACAACATTTGCATATGTCAGTAGAAAAAAAAGAAACACAAACACACTTACTCTCTCATTGTATTCTTCTTCTTCGAAGCGGACCAACTGAAGACGCGACTGAAACTCCTCGTCGTTGTCGTCTTTGTCTGTTGTTACGCGAGGAGCAATTGAGTCGTGGTGGTGTCCAAACGGTGCGCCAACCAAATTCGACAGAAAAAAAAAAACGTACATGAAAGTCGTGAGCTCATTAAAAGTGCACTCACCTGTACGGAAGCTCAATTAGTGTCGTATGATAAATTCGAAACCTGGAAAGCTTCTCTCCAGGCACACACGCTCACACCGAAAGATAACCTGCCTAATGGCCACTTACTACCAATATTCGCGTCCGATATCGCGCCGCAGTAAGAGTACCTGTGTGTGTGGCAGTGGTAAGAGCCTCTTTTACATAACCCCCATGATTTATGCGGGCCATAAATCAGCGCCTAATCCTCTCCGTCGTCCGTCCTCCGTCCACTGTCTGGTGGCAAATTGGATCGAGTTTGGAATACACATACTCGTACTCATATATCGTTTCTAACGCGCGCCCATATCGATCAGAGAAGGCGGCTTAATTGTCTTCTGGAATGTATCTATTCGAGGATTGAACATCTGGCTGTTGGCGTAGCCGTCGCGTAAGACAGTAGTAGACTGCCAACAGATGGTACGAGTGTAATCCCTTTGGGAAGAAATGCGAAGGTCAGTGGAACAACCTAACACCGATATCAATCAAAAGTGGCTCTCTTAGTGCCACCTGGCCCCTGGAGTTCCATTGTAAATTATGATTATTGCCGGCAGGATAATGCCAAGTACCGGCTGCCGCTAATGTGGTGTATCTATGAGACTTTTGTCTGGTAATTAACCTCGTGCAGACTGTTGAGTACGGAGCCAGAGTAGCTGGAATGGAATTCGTGTACGCAACATGGACTGACTGGCAGAGTTTATGGTTCTATTGTTTTGGTTTCGGTTTTTTTGCGCGGGCTCGTTAGCAATGGACAATGCTAGCAGGTGATGGGATCAGGCGAGTTGCATTGGTGCCAGGCGGCAGGCTTCTAATTAGACACGATTTTCATTTCAATTTACTGCCACTGATATTGGAGCCAACCAGGCTTCTGTGTGTGGCATTGGAATCAATAAAATCTTATTTTCACTTAATGAGAATGAGTGGTAATTTTCGAGGCGAGTTTGCCATCATTCCACTGTGATCTTTTGAACTGAGAAAAGGAGGAATGTTTGAAAGAGCCATGTGGTGGGTGATCTTCAACCCTACTGCTTCAAACAATGTGTGGATCGAATAAAACTTTTCTTTTATAAACTTTACTGGTGTTCTCCACTAGAAGAGGGGCAACTCTGTCCCCAGTCCATGGTGGCTGTGGCTAAGGCTTAAAGGGGCTATGGCTTTCGCTCCTGGTGGCTGCGGCTTTGGCTTAAAGGGGCTGTCCTTATCTACTTAGATGCCGTCAGACCTAGAGCAATGTTTGGACCACTGGATCGTATCCATAACCCTTACTTCTACCATTGGATAGTAGCCCTCTAACCGTCATTCAAATAGAGACATAAACCTCTAGCGTGTCACCCAATCATGACGACTTAGACAAATTAGTTCAATGGCAGCTCTCTGCTCCATGATTCCCCGGAGATGTTGTAAAATTCGCTGCTCCTGAATGTTGGATTTCCTAGCCAGACAATCTGAGTCATGTTAAACTTCCTAAGCATCCAGTCTGAAAAAGAGTTTACAATGCAGCCAGAGCAGAGCTTCTGTGCTTGTGACTTCCATCTGATACACGACACAGTGATCAGGAAAGCCGAAAGAGGTGCTTCAATTGGGCTCACTGAAGAGAACACCATTAACTCCATCGTTATAACGCAAGGCTCGTTTCTGGCGTAGTTGAGAAACAAGTCGATTGTCCTGCCCTATCCAGTAGTAGAATAAGAACTCTTGTTAGTCATTTCTTCTCGGAGTTGGAGGACTTAGCCAACGTTGAGCTGATGGACCTTCTGAGTTTCATATCACTGTCTGGGTGGTGCTATTAGCAGACTTTCTCTTACAACGTTTTTATGGTTAAATGATTGGCAATATGGGCACGACTTGATGGTCTACTCACGTAGTGACTTTCTTGTCACCTAACCTGACCTTTGTAATTTTTAGGCCAACAACGTCTGCTTCATTGTAAAGAAATCAATCTTTGGTGGTTGCCTGGATTGATCTTCCTGGTGACACATCTGATACCCAACTCAGCATTCAATTGCTTATCAGTACGATGGTTTTCGGTTGGCTATAGAATGTCCCCTTAGTAACCTCCATATATAGTGAAGACTAGCCTATGTTCTAGCCTATATACTACTTGAACTGTAACTCCGTGGAAGACCTTCCGCATTCAAGGAATTCCATATTCCAAAAACCTACATCTGACCGAGGACGGCAGGCAAAAGTCAACATCGTGTCCTGTACGACTCGCACGATTTGTATGCCTAAAATTTGTGTTTTCCTTTTTCCTCCAACAAATGGATGCGATATCGAATTTCCTGACCCCATTCCATGGAGTAACAGGCAACTGACACTTTTAGGCAGTCAAAAATGCTCACACGCAAACGCCAGCATTCCTGTCAGCGTTGAGATACTTTATTCCCCAATTCGATCTTTCACTTTCGCGCGCACACATATCTCCATATCTCGAACTGCAACTACGTACGCGTCGCATGTAAATTCAAATTATTCTCGCGATAAATTTTCATAATTTCCGCGTAAAAATTGTCTCCCCATAACGAGGCGCGCGAGGTGCGAGTTGCGAGTTGCGCATGACAAACGCTCGTATCTCACGCAGCAAAAACCCCGTTTCACATGAGTTGTGTTGTGAAATATTCACTAGGCCTCAAAGAGAGTTATTTTCCTGCTGAAAGTGAAATCACTCTCGGGACACTCTCCTCCAGGAGACAAACATCCTTATGCAAAGTCCACAGTTTGTCCGATAAATCTTGAAATTAAATTCCCGCGTTGATTCCAATCGCCTGCCATGCATCATCGAGGAGGGTGTTCCCAACCAACTGTCTTTGGCACACAAAAGACGGGAGGGACATAAATTCGACGCGTCAGTCGATTGGGATCACAGTGACGTTGCTCACTCAACGACCGTGGCGCTGGTGTTAACACATCGATGATGGCCATTTGTTGTGCGTCACTGCACTGGTGCCCATTGTCTGGGGGAGTCCCAGAAGCCGGTCAGCCGTTTTGCTTTCCGCGTATGAAATCGAAATTAATTGAATTTGCAATAAATTACTGCAGCTTATCCGTTACGCAGTTCCCTGGCGCAGCAATTGCGTCTGCGAAACGGAAGTTCCCGCTTGGGCTTCGCTTCTCGTCTCGTTTCAAATTAATTTGGATTATTTGTAACGGCGGCGGCGGGGATTGGTTTTAATTTAATTTCTCGTTGAGTTTCGATTTGATGGCGGTACCCCTACCCGACGATCGATGGCGGTTACGCAACATCCATATGTGGATTTGGTTTTTTTTTTTTTTTTGGGTGGAAGAGGTGTGAGATTAATTGGAAGTCATTTGTAATTTGGTGTAATCTTTGTTACGTGAGGAAGGTAATTGCATCAGTAGCGCTGGCTGTGATGATGACGATTCTACAGGTGGCATTTGACCCAACACAAGAAAGTGAATAATTTCATAATGAAGCGCTGCTTGGGCTTTCTTTCTTTTGTTGGTTTTCTTTGTTTTACCAAAGGGGCGTTGTTTGAATTAAGCGGTCTTTAAAATGATGTACACGCTTAGACTTAAGAATTAGAAACTGAACTGACTGTTGGTAGCGAAAGTTTGTTTGAGAGGCTTACGGTTTTTCTGCTACTAAATGTGAGATTTAGTCACAAATTGGATGTGATTTTTTTAACGAATAAGACTTTAAGAGCCATTCCGCTGAGAGCCTCACTTAGTACTCACAAAACACAGAGTTGCAATGGAAAACGAACTATTCTTGAGAAATTTCAACAATTCTATCTAAATTAAGTATATTTGCAGGAAGAAAAACCCGTTATAATGAGGAAAATCATGATATTTTGTTGAAAATCAAAGTAAGCTCTCTTAACCTATAGAAAAGTTCGCACGCCAACTCTTTTGACTTTGTAAAGAGCTGTGAACAAATTTTTCTCTTTCTTTCAGCTTCGTGTCCCTAATTTATTTTGAAACCTTGTGTAGCTTATTGCTGAGATTTTTCTTACTGTTTGAGTATGAAACTGTAAAGAGAATACTTCATTAAGGCTAAGAAACGTCTAAGGAAGCGCAATGTCAAGCTAGTCAGCAGATCCATAGAATACCACAAGAGGCTCCTTTACAAGTCAAAGGATTTATTGACGGTCTTGTCAGTCGGTTTGAAATGGTAACTTTCAATTAATTCTTTCTGCTGTAGATCCTGGTGAGTTAGCTCCTTCATTTGAATCAAATTTATTGAAAGATGACTACTCATTCGAATGCTTTGAATGATTTAAGAGGAGCGATATGAGTCATAAGAGCTACTGCTATTAGCAACTCCCGATGCCATTCAACAGCCACCCAAGAACACATTCACTCCATAGGTCAACACCTCTGTTTCTAAAACATCATTTAGAACAGGATACAACCCAACGAACTGAGACAAAAATCCCTTTGGAATAAATGCCAACAAACAGCCACTCAGCTATAATAGACTTTCTGGCATCAGACCCATAAAAAAACGGCGAAACTTTTGTAATTTATCACCTCTTCTGGTCCATCTATCTCGCAGCCATTCGTACAGCGATAGGTACTCCATAGGGTGCATTCGTGATCGATTGCACACACACACACACATACACAGAGGAAGAGAGTTGAAAACCACACACGCACGAGCCTGATGAGCTGTTGAAGACCTTAGATCTAATCGGCTTATTTACAAGTTGACTCAGATGCCGACGATCCTTCAGCACATGATAATCTTCTTCTCCTGCGGCTCCCATCACTGTCGTCATCGTCGTCATCGTCAGCATTCGTTGAGCATCTCAAATTGATTACAGCCATCGCTGATGTGTTGGCAAATTTTAATGGCAAATCTAATCGTTGTGGCGGCTTAGACATCCATCTAACGAAAGTCAGCAGAGCACAGCATGTTCTCATCGCCGCCATATCGAAACCTTAAAATGAACCGACAAATCGTCCGAGATTATGACGGAGAGGAGTTCTTCTAACGAACGCTAGAAGCTATGTCTGGGATAGAATTTCATTGCGCGACGCTTTAATGTGAAGTCGGCGACTTCCAGGATGGGTATCTCTCGGCGGTGATTTGGAAGGAAAGTGATTTGTTGTTTGTTGTTTGGCTCTTCAGGCAATTGGTCATCGCAAGAAGACCTGTGCTGTCACTTGTACCAGCATTCCGTACCAAAACAAGTGGGATCCCTGAATCGATTCACCTACGTCATTGACTCGCAATCCCCAAGGATATGACTGATGACTATACAACTATACTTGTACAACACTACTTAAGGGCTACACACCAAACAAATGAATCATTCCTTCAAATTGAAATAATTGAAAAGCAGTAGGAAACCTTTTATGTAACTTCGCCCTCGCCGTTGCTCTCCCGCCCATCAATCGTAACACTCGCATGTTTATTTATAAATAAACAAGCTAACAACACATTCATATCCAGATCTATGATATACGAGCTCACTCCAGGGAGTTATATTCAAGTCCAATAAGATCTATTGTTTGAGTCTGGTTGCAAGGTTGCAGCAATCTATGATGCGTGTTGTTACACAGCTCCCCGTTGCTCATATAAGGCGGCTATGGAAGGAGGCACTCTCGCTTTACAAGTGTGCACTGAAATAATCTATATTGGGAAATAAACTTAACATGGCTATGACTTGGAATTCCGAATGAAGAGGAGAATCCCGAAATGGGTAAACTCTAGTGGTGCCAGACGGTATGGATGCCAACTATAAAGTGCATTCCAAATTGTGTAGACTCTCTTGAGCATCGTTTGAAGGAACTTTGCCCAAAGGATTTGTAGAGGAACATTCCAGCTTTGGAGTTGTTATTTAATACTGGTTGGTCTCTCTTGCTAATTGAGGGAGTTCCTTCTTACATTGCTCTTGATTTGGAATTTTTCTTTTTTTTTTTTCTTTTGCTTTGCTTTTGGTTGACGCCGGTTTTAGTTGGTATTTTTGAACAAGTTTGGCGCCATTGCTGTGTACAAGGAGTTATTTTTGGAATTCTTCTAGCAAAAGTCTATGAGATTGATAATGTTTTGGTGAAAAACGATTTAAATTAGCTTAAGCCACAAAAAGTTCGCACGCCAACTCTTTTGATATTGTAAGTGAGTCAGAACTATTTCTGCTCTTTAATTCATCTACGTCAGCTTAACTTGTGGACTCTTGTATTGTAATGTTTCGGTATAAATTGTAAGGGTTAAGAAACATCTAAGGGAAGGCAATGTTTTGTCACAAATTACGTGGTTAGACCAGTTCCAGAGGCTCCCTTTGAAGCCACAGAGGTTATTGACTGTCTAGAAAGGGAATATTCTTTCTTTTGAAATGCCAGCTTTCTCCTGAAGGACCAAATGAGTACATATATATGAAATATAGTTCAAATAAAGAGAAAAAGAACTCCCTGAACTTGCAAGAAATTTCCAGAGATTCTCTAGACTTCAAATAGCTTCACAAGTCTCACTGGATAAGTGGAAAAAGATTCCAAGAAAGCGAAAGAAACAAGTCTATCTCGAGACTAGGGTATCTACAAAGAAAGGTTGAGAAACAGATGCTAGAGGTGCAATTTCTACCAGACTATTGAGCTCAAGTTTCAATCCTCAAAGTCGTTCCAATGCAAGAACCATATAGAGTACTATCTTGAACAGAATGCTGAATTATCGCTTCATCTGCTCATAGACACACTTGTACTTTTATCTCCAGCGACTGCTCTGTCTCTGTAGCACTACTTGATCAAGTAAGGGTAGCTAAAGTGGACGATGACAAATTTCGATCCATTCAATTATCCCGGGTGAGATTTTTGCATTACAACCCTAGACAGCTTTTAACATCATGGCTA
Source organism: Chalcosyrphus nemorum (assembly GCA_949716465.1). Lineage (NCBI taxonomy): Eukaryota > Metazoa > Arthropoda > Insecta > Diptera > Syrphidae > Chalcosyrphus > Chalcosyrphus nemorum. Next base: position 27,975,814 of record OX454333.1, read on the forward strand.
AGCTATCATAACAAGCAGTGAGGGAACTCAGAAAGCGTGGTCTGCCGGCAAAACATCAGAAAAGGAACAATAAGTCCTTAATCCCAATGACGAAATAAGTCTTTTACAACAAGGCCACCAAACTATCGATATCATAGGACACGTGATGGAAGATAAAACTCAATGACTTACGTGCAAGTTATTGGTCTCACACAGGAACTCAGCTGGCCTTCCAGATCACTGACACTGACTGAATTTCTATTCCCACATCTACCTCACAGACAGAGTGGGATCAGTTTCTAGAGGATTTTCTCTTCCGATTCCGATAGGGCTCTATGCAGAAGCCATATAAGGAATGGATTCATTCAATGGATCGCATCATTCCAGCACATAGAATCGACATTCTCATTGAATATCTAGTGCCCATCTCCCGATTCAGCTGTGAACTTAGCTACATCTCGACAACATGGAAGGTCGAGACAGATCTCATTCAGAGGTCTCGCAGATCATCAGTATAGGTGCCATAAGGCACGTTCTATGAACGAAGCTATGTATGAAGTTGCAAATGTGGCGAAAAAGGCCGTCAACAGAAGAACTGGGCAGTACAAGACTATTGCTGTCTAGGATACGGCACTATGAGGCAATATAACATCACAGTCGGTATTCCACGAAGCTTCGCACAAGAATCGCTACTTACACCAGAGAATATTTTAACTAAACCAGCACCTGTACAAATGGTAAAATTCTTTTTTTGTTAAAAGTTTTTCCGGTGCTAACTTCATTCATAACTCACATGTGATGTCCTTTATTACTCTTTCCACCGATAGATATGTATCTTCCATAGCAGAGTATGAATGAAGCCAAGTAAATCATTCGGTGCTAGTTTATGTACACAGGCTAGTCTGTCCCAGAGGGTCATGGTCTATTGAAGAACGTTTTGATTAATGGCGTTCGCCGATGGACCAAAGCATCATCGATACTTTGGTGAACAGGCAAAAAAATACAAAGGAAGTGTGTCCTACATAAATGTCCAATATTTCCCAGAAGACGTCCAGTGATATACGGTTTTAGTTTGAACTTGATTTCACTTGGGAAAATTATTGTGACATTGAAAGCAAATGAGGAAAGTGTGGCAAAAAATGTTACAAGGAGGTTGGTATACCTTTCACTTGAAAGGAGCATCTATTGTAGGATGACTTTAAGGTCAGTATACATTCATTCTTCTGGATGAAGAAGAAGGCCATAATAAGATACCCAAATCTGAATAATATATTACTAATGGAAGGTTTCAACGCACCTTAACCAAGACGGTAGTTGTCCCACTTTATTGGAACTTCTACTTGTTTCAGAGTGAATCGCTACTCCTTCTAATGGTACCTCTTCAGTTCTGCTACCAGCCTTCGATTTAGTTTTTCGGCCTTAGAGCAGAAACTACAGGATAACTAGGAGGTTTTCTTATTTTCTTTTTAATTCTTTGATATATACCTTCTTCATGGTCATCTAAGCCTCCCTGCACCGAATCTAAGCTCTTTGGACATTGGACATTGGCATCTTTCAGTCTTGGATGTCAGCGACTTTCGGCCCATTACAAACTAACCACTAGATTTGAAGAATTTCCATATAGAGTCCATTGATTTGCTGCAAGGCTCCTCTATATCGTTAACAAAATCTTTCTCCAGGCAGTGGCATGGGAAGTGGGCTGTGTCCTCAATAACATCCGCATCATCACAACCTCTGCAGAGCCAACCTCTTCTGTCAGTTGTAGCTTTTCATTTGAGACCACAGAGTGGCTTGAGGGTGGAAATGGATTTCCAACAAGTTCTGGATTTGTGAAGTGTGAGCCATAGTTTCCTTGTAGCCCTGCTTCAAATTTAAGTGTGCAGCAAGGCGGGATATTTACGGATGAGCATGTTGATTCTGTGATTAATGATGCGCCACGTCTAGACAATTCGTCAGAGCTGTCATCTCTTGGTATTTCTTCATGTCTAACTGAGGACTGCCAGAAGGAGGAAAGTGCATGGTATTCCTTCTAAATAATACATTTCCTCCTTTCAATGGCTACTTTTACCATCCCTAAGATTGTTCGCTTTGCATTTTGCTTCTCTGCAAGATGAAGCGCTGGTGCTAACTCCAACTTTAGGAGCACTTCAATGGCTTTAGTTGGACTAGCTTTCATAGGCCCTGTAATGCAAAGGCACGCAGGTCCTTGCCTTTGATGATTGCCTCCCTATTTGCAACAGACTAGTTCGCTTTGTCCATGCTATCGTTCCATAAGAGATCCGTAGGCTAACAATGACAATATGCATCTAGCTTAGAATGTTTGGACTAGAGTATAAGCTCCTTCATATGTTAGACAGTGGGTAGCCTATTTGGATGTAGTTCTACGCTCATACGTACTTCTCTTCTTTTACGGAATCATCACTTAAAACTTCCTGACATGCGCAGTGTGGAGAATCAAGAGACATGTCGTCAGCCTTGAAATTTATCTCTCTGCGCATGTTAGGTAGTCTCAAATTGCACATCTGGAATGGTCTACATCTTGCTTAGAGTTGTAATACATCGAACTATCGTCCACTGATGACCTCTCAATTTTCCCACATCTTGCCTCCATGCACGTAGATCTATGTACGAGACTTCCAGCATCCTAAGTAATACAGAAGTGCAATTAGTTCAAGGTCTGTTGTGGGTCCAAACTATTTATATAATGGAGCACAAAGACTTGCCACTAAACCTTGGAACGTAGAGCTCATCTCAACAGTGTTATGTGCTTTTGATTCAGATAGCACAAATCGCGATGTGGTTAGATGAAGAAATGAAACGTGCATGGCTTCCAATAAACTAATTGCTTAGTTGGCGTCCATTTTAGTATTCAGTTGTACACTATCCGACCGGAAACAAGCGCATTTTTTGGATGACTCTGCGTACCATTCATTTAATCACAAAATGAATCAGTATAACCATTGCATAGTAGTCGTGACTAAAATAGTTTAACTTAGTAGCTAAGGTCGAGTTGGGTATGTGGATAGACGAATAGATGGTCCTCTAGGGGAGACTTAAGTTAATGCTGATTCATTGCCATGTCCAACGGGTGGGAAAGGTTGGCTCTTGCAACTCCAGCTAAACAGTCAGATAGTCGCCTTATCCTCCAGTGCCAAAGACTCAGGTGTGATACTGGATCCAAAACTAAACACGCTGAGGTGCGCGTTAAGAGAGCATGCGTGGCCTTGTATACGTAAGAAGAAGTGGGAACCTCCTTCAATATAAGAGCTAGAGACTCTGATCAATGTCTGCAAGGAAAAGAGCAAAGATCTAGTGTTTGGTTGCAGTGCTAACAGCGGCGGATGTAGTAAGTCCTATCCTTTCCTATGGATCGCTAGTCGAAAGTAGAAAGAATTAACTGAGAACTGCACCTCCAAGTACAACTAGGACTGTGATAAAATATCCAGCCGAAGCTTTCAACGGAATCCTGGATTTTTTCCTCTCGATTAAGAGAAATAGGATGCTGATCTACCAGACCTTAGAGACATTAGATTGGCTCCCACTGGAGCTGGTAACTGGGGATCAGCTTTTGATGTTTTCCTTGCGCAGGTGGTGGCTCAAGTTTCTATCAACTTCACATGGTATTCGTTTCTTTTTCAGCCCTTTTCCCCACCTCAAGCTTCAGTGTATACAGCAGAGTATTTCAACCTCCATCTTCCTTCAACAAATCATGTTCTCCACCACAGAACCCCTAAGAACTAACCACTCCAACTACAAAGTCATCCGAATCGAACCGAAATCTAACAAATTATTGGCCAATTTCAAACAATAGTCAGCCCTCTCTCTCTCTCTCTCTCGGCCAAAAGCTGTCCATCCTAAATCACAGGTGATAAGAATTTCTCTATTCAAACGAACAACTTCTGTATAAGGTACCATCATCATCCTCATCATCTAACTACGCGCATTCCTTTAACACAAACACAATATACTCCCGGCATCGAGAGAACACAATAAACCCATAAACTTTCCATTTCGATATCTGCTAAAGCAACTAACTATCTTCAAGTATGTTCTTCCAAGGAATTCTCTCTCGGCACAACCTAAGCTCCGAGACACACACAATATCAAATTTTCCGATAAGGAGACCATTTTAATGATGTCATTCAGTGGAACCCCTATGCCATCTCTAATGAAAGAGAAAAACTCTGCAAACTCAGGCAAGGCAAACACTTTAGAATCGTCTGCGAGTAGATTGAATTTTATTTTCGTAAAATCACCAAAAGAGATCTTTATGACAACAGTGGCGGGCGATATTGTTCGGACTGAAGCAATCAGAATGGTCACGAGGTTGCTTTGCCATTCTTGAGGACCTTTAGTTGGGATATTGGGAGATATGAATGTTGACATACGGTACCGATGGGAGGGACTATTTAGAATGGTTCCTGGGACATCGATATTGAGATGATAAATACTCTCTAGAACGAGTCAGCTGCTAAATTAATCAAAATGTTGGATGAATCTATGCAGATTCCTATGAGCTGAATCCAGCATAGACCTCAAAGAAATCGGTATGGAAAAGTAACTGTTGAATCATAGACTTCCTTCCCAACTCATCTTCAAAGAACTCTGTTGAAGTAACACTCAAGTAGGTCTCAAATCTGATGACCAGTAGTTGAAGTGAAACACTGAAAAAAGTGCTGAAAGTGCCTTACACTGTCTCGTAACAGAGAAAGAATCCGCCACCTACTATTTGGGCATGCCTTGACATAGACGGAGCTTTTGATAGCACAGCTTAAGAACTCATTATACCAGTTCCATGACATGCAGGAATTGGTATAATCATTCAACATCAATCAACTTACAACCAAAAACCGAAACCTATTAGCTCAGGATGTCAAGGGCTTTAGCGATCTAAGAAGCATATGATGGAGATAACTGATGGCGAGTTGAGGCACTTTTTGAGGAACCACCTCGCTGTACAGGCTATAGGAACTACAAAGATTGCCAAAGCGACTTCTGTCCAAGCCATTTGTGCCAAATTTGTAGTAATTCTTGGGATCTATCTATAAATTTCCACAGGTTTCAGGGAACCGTAGACATAATGCTTGTCGATTCCACGATAACCATAGAGAATATAATGGTACTCGATGGGACTCACCTCGAAAAGTAAGTGTCAATTACCAGTACTGTCAGTGCCCCAAAAAAAAAACCATTAAAACAGTCGCAATGTATTTCTGACTAACCCCACGTAGGACGCCAGTAATTGTATATAAAGGATTGATTGTTCAGTTGCTCTTTCAAGGGAAACCAAAAAGACAATTTTTTATCAACCAATCACAGACTGAATAACAATCTTTGCATTGCAATAATTTACTCAGCTCATTCTGATGTTTGACATTGAGATCGCATCCTTCACCAATGTACGATTTCTGGTCTCATTAAGGCGATTATGTTGACCGAAAAATTAACGAATTCTAAAACTAAAACTTCCAAAGATTTTACTTGACATCTGTCAAAAAGTTAATTGAAATCAGTTAATGACAGTAATTGACAGCCAGCATCCACACCATCTGTTGGCTCACCCTATATAATTTGTGCCAGCATTTATTATGAGGAAGACTGGGCCACGCAAACTTTAAGGGCAACAAAACTGAGGAGGACGCATCTCCAGATTACATACTGTATTCACAGCAAATTTGGACCAAATTCACTGCAAAAATGCAGGCAGAAATTGTGAGAGATAAACGCTAGAGGCCAAAGCTATAAGACACCAGTAAGATGAGCTGAGCACTTAAACACAACAAATGCTACAACTCCCAAAATTTTCCTAAATTCTGACATTGTACCTATCCTGAGAATCGGATCTAATTGGAGCAAGTAGAACCAATATCGATCACAGAAAAGGCAATAATAACTAAAAATTTTGAAATTCGACCAATAGAAGTACAAATTTCGACGCGATTTACGTCAACTGCTTCAGATGTCAAAGGCCCGCTTTGTTGCTAATGAATACCCAATGAAAGCTTTTATTTCTCATTTTCAAAATATCTATGAATATTGTAACAAAACTCTGTCCATCGCCGAAGAATTTGTCAGGAAATTTACTCAAATTCCATTTTTGGTTTCTGAGAGACCAACACTTTTCTATGAAAAATCTACTACTTTTTAATAAACTCACCTCAGTCTCTTCTATAACCTGACAGCTATCAAATCTGTCACCAAACTCATCCTTCTGTCAGTTTGCCTTTACATTGGACGTCACTTTCCATTCAGCTCAGTCATTTTCTGTAGATTTCTCGATGCAACAATACTTTTCCCCACCACTGTTTAGCGAGTGCGACGTAAGCTCCACAACCTTGCCCAACAATGTTGGCAATTTAAATTCCTCCTCGACAGGGAATATGCAAATTATGTGTGTACGTACGTTTAGCCGATTTATTTTTTTGTGTTTTAATGCTAAACGAAGAGAAGTCAACGAAGCCGCGGCGAGCGAACGAGCGAGAGCCTCATTCGCCAGCAGGAAACGTGCCGTGCATAATTTGTTGTGTTAACTGATTCAGAAATAAGCGATTCGCAAAATGGCAATTAGGAATCGATAAAGGTCTTATTAAAAATTCATTAGCCAGCAGGAGCAGTAGTGGTGGCGCACAACGACGCGGTGGCAGAGGTGCCAGCCTCTGGGAGTATGCTCCGATTACTGATGCTTAGTGTTGTTAGTGGTGCTTCGAGGCCGATGGCGTTGTGACACTTTCGCAGTCGATCTCTGGTGCATTCATTGTTCTCTCTTTTGTTGCTATATTATCTAACAAAAGGAATACTACAAATGCATGCTTTGGTCCAATTATTTAGGTAGACCCGCCGCGCCGCCGCTCCAGGGATGTGCTATAAACAGAGTCGTGATGCCACAGTGTGTGGCATTAATTATTTTACCCTCGATGCGATTTTATTTTTATCAAATTAAATCATCAGACCGGCCAGTGAACAGTAAGAGAAAAGGATCCCACCCCGAGGGGTAACACACAGACACAACAACAACAACAACAGCAAGAGCTACTCCTCAGTCACCTAAGCAAGTGTCAAATAAGATAAAAATGGAGGAAAACTTTTAATTAACCACGATTTGTTGGCTGTGTGCTGCTCAGAGGAGAAGGTCTATTTTGTAATCGCCTCGAGAGATAAGAGTGGTAATTTGGAGTTGCCTCTGGCTGGAAGCCAAAGTGCAGTTTGCAAGTGTTTTGTCAGCCAGCAGGCCCCTCGGTGAGTCAGTCATGAAATGTTACAAGTCACCTGCAAAGTTGACATGCATAAATTTGTAACTGACTCAAGTAGTGCATTTCCGTGTGACGGGGTCACTAGTGTTGGCTTAGTTTCTTTGTTTGTTTGTTTCCTCCCCGATTTGTTTCGTTTTGTCAAATCAAATGTCAAATGTTAGTGGCACTACTGTTTTAGACATTAAGAGTGCAGTAGTGCCAAAAGGCGGTGGTTGTTGACTAGTGCTCTAACTGCAGTCACTCGGATGTGTTGTGTAATATTGGAGGTGGATTAGGGCGAAATGATGAAATCTAAGTAAACAGAATGACTTCATAACTGCAGTTGGTTTCACGTGGGGAATAGTTGAACTAAATTTAAGGCACATAGTGGTATGGTGGTGGCGGAAACAATGGCGATAAAGAAGGCACTATCGCAACTAAAGTATCTGCGACGTATATCACTATCTTTACTGATAATCAAGGCAATATCAGTTCCTGGATCAGGTCACTTTCAACTCCAAAACTACACTTTATTTCTGCCTATCTGCTGGGCCATAGTGACATCCAGGGCCGAATCCTGGACATCCATCTACCCGAAAAGGAGAATCTCAACGCGCCTCTTGCTACATGTGAACTCTTAATCAAACAAATGCTGAACCACTTGTTCCCAATCACCAAGCATATCTCACCTAAGCTCTAAGCTGGATCACAAGCTCTAAGCTTTTTGGACGAGAAGGAGGAAGAGACTATAACTCAACTTCGGTGCAGTTGCCTTGCTCTAGCAATTCGAATCGCGATTAAAGCATCTGGAAAAGGTAAGGTTAGGTTATAAAGGGGTCATGAGTTTATCATTAAGACACTAGGCACCATGGTGGGCCCATCGCGATCCCCATAGTGAGTCTAAAATGGTAGAACAAACCCTAAAGCCTAAATCAAGTCGCCCAAGCAATCGACAGAAGTTGAGAATGTCCTTCGGTTGGTTACTAGAACTTACTTCTTTCAGACTGCTAAGGGAGTGCCTTCTTGGATGTCCTAGGTCCTCACAATATCAGAAAATATCAGATTCATATAGTCCTAACCTGCTGGCGAGCCTTCTTAAAAGACAATGACCAGAGAGGATCCCAGACATAATCCTAATTTGTGATCTCCCTGGTTTAATGATTTCCACTGATCTTTTGTGGTTGATCTCTGGCCATAGAGCTTTGGATACCCTATGCCCATCTATATTAGACCATCTGCAGTTGGCATACACCTTGTGTATAGAAATGGTGATGTTTCTCTTTGAGTGCAGCCTGACTGTCAATGAAGATGGCGATATCCTTCCCGGATATTGATCCCATCTCAAGTCGTTCCGAGGCTCTAAGCGCATCTAGAGCCTTGACCTCGAAAACACTGCAAGGGTCTGGGAGTTTTAGAAATATTTCAAGGTTCAAATCCTTAGAATCTGGGCTAATGCCCACAATTTCTCTGCCTCCATTTTTCTATAATAAGATCTGGTCGGCTTGGATTTGCTTTAGATCCTAGAAATATCGGCACATCCATCCGCAGGCAAACTGAATGATTGGACACGTTCCGCATTCTAGGCAATAGGTAGTCAAACGCTTCTGATTGGTCAAGAGACTCCCTACCTTTTAAGTCAATGTGCAAACAGTCAAAAATTTGTTTGTCGTTCCATATGTTAGGCCTTACCTCAAAAAGTAGGCCTATTCCTGCCTTAGACAGTGGCGTTCAAACTTGAGGAAAAACTACCCTTTCAATCTTCTGTGGCGCCATCTCTGATGTCGTAGGTTAAGTTCTGCCAAGGATGCCTCTTATTTAAGACATATTTAAATTTAATAAAACTATAAGTATATTGGCGAGAGACGAGGATCTAAAGGGAAGAGCGCATGCTTATATGTTTTATTAATAATTTTCTTATAAATTAAGAATTTATAATCGTTTCCTTAAGTAATCCTCGTTGCATTATTTATTCTCTCTATCCTGAATATATAAGAAACCATTCCTAGTCGAATAAGTGGCCAATCTTCGAAAACCTTCGCAACCAATTTATACGTTCCAATTGGAAAGTTAAATGGAATTAAACTAAAATCCGGATATGCATCACGGACGTAGATATTTCCCTTAAAAAAAAAAAAAATTTAATTTAAAAGACAACCTAATTATACAATATAAATTACCATATGGGGACATTCGTGGAAAATATTCGAGGACTTAGCCAGGATATTCAAAATCGACTGCAGGTATGGGTTTTTGGCGCGACCATTTCTCATTGTTGCGCAAAAATTAAATGTCGTATTCATTAAAAATGGCCGAAACTGGTTCGTGTACTTGAAGGCTTCTAAATTAAACTAAGACAAATGGTTTTAGTCTTCGAAATAGGTTTAGGTTTTAAATGCACATCTTACCGTTATATTGCGAAGAACTTGCACAAGATCAGCTTCCAAATGCATAACACTGCGCTGCCAGGTTATTGGTTTCAATTTGCAGGTGACATTTGTAACATACTTGCGATCGTAGGTGCAATAAACCGATGTAGCCTTTCCGTAAGATTTTGGCAAGAACTGGAAATTTTTAAACCAATTTAGTTGACTCTCTCAAAAGGAACGGGAATTTAGGGACCTTACACTCAATAGGGTCTTTGAGTTCACAAGATCACTGAGGATCAATATTAGTAAATAATTTAGAAAAACTCGCATTTTTTTTTTTGACTCTTAACTCCACTGAATGGTTAGACGAAACTGAGTTTTAATTGTGCGTGCGGGTGTAATCGAGTTGGGAACTATCCAACTGTAGCAGATTTCTACTTAAATACTAAAATTTTTTTATGGGTTAAGTGAAAAATAATATGTGTAACTCATTAAATGTGTTATCTGAATATTTTACAGAAAAATCAGGGATCGTGCGTTCACGTGTGCAATGATTATTAATTTCGGGTTATCGGTGTACTTATCGAGCGATTAACGACCTCGGTGGTCAATTCATTTTTATTTAATCACGTTCTTATATTTATTTTGAGGGACACATATGTATATGGCTGAGGTAAACCATAAGGCTAGAGGGGTTGCCAGTGACAATCAGGCATTTGGTGATTACTCACACAAGTCCAAAAGATCACCAAAATTTAAGTCTGTCCATATACGTGATACCAATAAATCACTCAGCATTCATTGAAGTCTTTGAAGTCATTGAAGTCTTTGAAGTCATTGAAGTCTTTGAAGTCAGTGAAGTCATCTGTAGTTAGTGAAGTCTTTGAAGTCCATTGAGTCTTTGAAGTCATTGAAGTCTTTGAAGTCAGTGAAGTCATCTGAAGTCAGTGAAGTCTTTGAAGTCAGAGAAGTCATCTGAAGTCAGTGAAGTCTTTGAAGTCAGTGAAGTCATTGAAGTGTCTGAAGTCAGTGAAGTTCATTCAGCTAAAGCTACATTCTTGGGTCTTATTTTGGAAAGAAGAATCAACTGGAATCCCAGTCTTCTAGACCGCGTCAAGAAAGAGTCGAAAGGTTGAAGATGGGGCTTAAAATCTCATTTCGATCAAAAGCTGTAAGCAGTAGAAGAAAACAATTTTATGAAATTCCGTGATACTGGAGGAATTGAATTAAATTGAACAGAAGGATAGATGAATGAAACGATGGGTGGAACTGAATTGAACTGAAGAGACGCCGACGAAGCGACGGAATTAATTTGAAAATGAATTGTAATTGAATTAATTTGAATTAAAATTGAAATCGAAATTGAATTGAATAGGCGAATGGAAATATGGGTGGAAATGAATTAAAATTGAATTGGATTTCAATTGAAATTAAAAGACAAACAAAGGAATGAAATTGAAGTGAATTGAAATTGAATTGAAATTAATTAGAATTGAAATAAAATTGAATTGAACAAATTTTAATTTAACTGACGAACGGACGGATGAAGAAGCCGACATATGGAAAGAAATCAGCATGGAATTGAATATAACTGGCAGACAGATGAACTGACTTACAAATGCAGCACAATCGACTCGGTTCTCTACTTTTTTGGCTCCACCATCTACGTGCAACTATACATTCACTATACGGTCGTCACTTCTGTGTATGACGTGCCCATACCATTGGCTTTCCCAGCAAATTTTTCTATGTTTGTTTCAATGATTGAGATCTGAAACGTTCATTCCATGACAAAAGTTACTACCGATACAAGGTGGCCATCTATTTAATAGGAACTCAACTATTATCAGAGGTACTTCCTTCGAAGTGGCGTCCCGCAAGGTTGAATTCCTTCACCAGTACTGTTTCAAACTGACAAATAGCGATGTGTTTCATAGGAAATGATTCAACCCTTGTCTCAACAACAATGTAAGCCTACACTCTCACAGGGTAATTCGCCTCTACCATAAGGAAGCAAACACCCTCGACCTGAAAACCTCTCTAAGGTCCTCCAATTGGTTCCGCTGAACTACAGCCAACACCCAAAGTAGCTACAAGGTGTACGTACACTCTCTTCCTTCCAAAAGCCTAATGCGGAAGATGTCCTTCCAGCAGGAGATGCTCATTTATAGTCCACTCCCTCATCGATGTAACACTTAATGACAGTACTTTAACCCAAACACCGATTGCAGGAACATCACCTGACCACAAACCCTCAAAAGGCGGAAGAGATCTCATCTCACGATAAGATTCATCAGACATCCCTCATCTGAGGCTAGTAGCTTAAACGCGCGCATTAGCCAATATCCACCACAACCCATACCCATGTCTATCCAACAGTCAAATGTAGACATTTCTCAACTCCCGACCATGTTCCATGAGCTACCCAAAACGGTTTTGTCATTTCGCTTACATGGAAGACAAGTTCAAGACTTTAACTGTCCCCCTCCCCTACGTGTCGTCGCAAAACAAAATCGATTCCCATCGACCAACGACGACCAAACAACCGACCGAATAGAGAGGGGCGCGTCTATTAAACGGCGGTAATTAATGTCTCATAATTAGACATAATGTTCAACATGAGTCCTTTCCATTTTGGCCAGAAGCAGGCAGCAGCAGTAAAAAAAGGAAAAAGGAAACTCGGGAGGGGGATATTGTCACACAGCAACACTGAACACACTCGAGTATAGCCAGCAAAAGAGCAGCGCGCCACCGTCGTTCATGTCCAGCACGTTACTTTGGCCGATAACCATCTTGACAACTTGTAATAGTCATTAAGATCGTGGAGCCCGATAATGTTTGTATCTATTAATTTCACTGAAGAGGAGGGGTGAAGCAGCGTGACAACGACGACGCGGTCTAGGCTGCCTGCCTCGAGCTGATATCCAAAAAAAAAATTGTGCTCTGCCTCGGCGCTGCACCTGTCCGATGCGAGAAATTGTGATTGTGACACATTGCTGTGCAAAAACGTGTAAGTGTAAGAGAATTTCTCGACTTGAATTCGGATTAAAGCTTCCTTTGCTGCCTCCTGGAAACTGTGGCAAGTGATTCCTATCGGATTACCGAGGGGCGCGCGTTGCGATTTTAATGCGCATTCGGTCTAAATAGCGATCAGTGCGAAGCACATTATGTCGTTACGGGTGTAATTAATATTTTACGATGTTTGTTTGGGCTCGTAAATCTCGGCTAATGGCCCGTGAAATGGTCAATGTGCGAGACAGCAGAGGAAAAGGCCTCAAGGCCAATGGAAATGCAGTGAAATTGGGTCCCATTTCACACCACCGCACCGACCGACTGGCAGATGATGGCAATTTGTTTTTAGATTTGTAGACTTTATGGTCAGTTATGCATGTTGTGCATAGCGGTAATATGATCTTTAATGGCGGCGAAATGGAATCGGAGAGTTTGTTCTTCTTCTGGCGGTGTGACACATGAATGCGAGTAAATATCCAAATCCTTTGAAACAGACTTGAAGCACATCCAAAAGGCATTCTTAAGTCATCCAAAATGATTGGCAATGGTGGCACAGTACATATAGAAGGCATCTAAGGCACATGCCATATGATAGAGAGTGTGGGTGTGGGTGCAGCAGAGCAAAAGACACCGGAAAGAGCTGTCTACTGTTGGACTGCCTGAGGCAACATTGACGACATAGAGAGCTGAAAGTAAGATGCAGAAGATTGGTAGGCAAACAAATTCAAATGAGAACAAAAAACAGCCGACGCAGAACAGCAAGCAGAGCTCCTTCAAGGCTCACCGGGCATTCAATAGTTGCCTTCCTATGTTCTGAAGCAAGATAAAGTCCTCTTGCCCTACTGCTCTGAAAGTACAAGGCAAAGGCTTCAACAGTGATAAAGCCTGACAACACCCGAGTTATTGGTGGGACTCAAACTTCGCTCTAAAGAAAACGATCAAAGTAAAGCAGGGGATCTTAATGCGTTTGTATACAGGTTGCCAAGAGAAAGGACAACAAGCCTCTTACCACAGACAACAACCATCCTTGTGCGGAACTCTGCGCATGCTTCATGTACTTCAAGAACAGACCGACATACACTAAAGCAGAGTCTGCGCTGCGCAATCGCGCCAGCAACAAGGTAGAGAAGGCAGTGTATAGCATTACAAGACGAAAGATGGACGACGACCTTGAACCACATAAGTGCCAGACTGTTGGTCTAATTCAAGATGACAGTGCAAAATATCCACCGAGTAGTACACGGAGCCCAACAATAGACGAGGAGTCCGTGCAGTTAGTTGGAACTCCATAGTGAAAGGTTATACATGTTTCAGATTGAAGCTTTCTTATGAGAACAATTATTCGCAATTTGGAAAATAGATAGCGCTGTCACAAGGTGGTTTGTGTACTGAATACCAGGCAATCACCGATTTCAATCAACCGGTTCTCTTTCAAGAGGAATGCACACCTTTGGAACCGCCAACCTCAACTAAGTCTTGTCATAGAGATTGAGCAAAGCTTCAGACCACAAGTTGATTGAAACTTGGTCCACAGGACACCATCAAGCTTAGTTAAAAGCTTCTGAGGGACAAGACGACAAAAGACTACTTGATGGAAGAAAGATGGAGCTCGAAACTAAGGACATATTTTGCTAAGGGAATCTCTTCTATGATGTTCCGAGGGAGAGTGCGCCGTGATAGCACTTAAAGGCGGCTAAACGGAGGACTACCTCACTAGCTGTGTCACCACTTACAGCGGTGCCCACCATGGGCAGTGAAAAAATAGACGTCATTCTAAAGACCTCATAAAATCTGGCCGTCAAAACAGCTAAGGCTGGTCCAAGTTGCCAAGATAGGGATCCACCAAGCCATAGATTGGTTACAGGCTTTTTTATCGCACCAAAAACAGTCTAACGACTGCCTAAGGGCCCAAGCTACAAGACTGTATGAACCCACATCTAAAGGTAACGCTTTCGAGACAAAGACACATTTTGGACCTCACTAAATGACAGAATGCAATTCTCAACAAGAATCCGTAACCGTTTTCCACGTTCCTGCATCATAACATTGTTCCTTCTTACAGCTTGACGGTGCAAATAGACCAAACGGTGCATCTCCTATAACTAAAGGCCCAAGATTCGGCATGGCTCATAAAATACTGCATTATCATGTCCGTGGACGTGAGGGAACATGTACCACCTTCGCCGATGGCAGGCGGTCACTAACTCCGCCGCCTAATTGATTTCTTTAATTCAAGGCAACGCTACAGCTTCAGCTTCAGCTCCTCTTCCTGGATAAGAACACACCACTTGGAAGCATCTCTTTTCAGAGCCTCTCACTACCGGGCATACAAAATGATTTATGTTCTCTAAAGATACACGGTATCTGGCAAAGCGATGGCCTCATTAAGCCTTGTATTTGCAAAAAAAAAAAAAAAAAACACACCAACATCATCATCATCGTCCTCCTCTTCTCGGTAAGTGCTTCTGTAAAGGAGTATAGACTACAGCAGTACACACTCCTGTGAGCTATGATAATAAAGCTGTGCCGCCGGAACACTGTTTCTTGATTAATTTTCGATAAAATATCGATTTCACAGCGCTCCTCTACGATTGGACACATCAATTCTGTGTGCCTTCCTCGCGCCTTCATATATATTTCGACATTTTTCCATTTATCTTAATTACGCCGGGACATGGAGGCCAACGTATTAATTCCCACCACCACCACTCTTGGTAATCTCTGATTGCACCAAGATGTGGAAATTACCTTTCAAAGCCGCTCTGTGCTCTTGGACCTGCGTCCCGATGGTCAGTCAATATTTCCATTTCATTTATCGAATTTGACCATCAGGATCAGCCTTTTTGTGTACACAAAAGGAGTTTGACGCTGCACCTGTTTTTTGCGCATCGATTTCACTTTTTCCAAATTCATGATTCCGGCGCTCGTGCGACCGTTAATGACTTTCAAAACAAAACCGAAAAAAAAACTTCTGTCTCGACATCTTTTCGGGGTCATTATGTCAGGTGTCTGATGTGCAATTTGTTTTGGTGAAATTAAAAGGAATTCTCCTCTTTTTTTTTGTTTTGGAAAGGGGGAGTTCACGTGGAAACAGAAGATTTATTGTTTGCACACCAGCAAGGCAGCAAGGGAGAGGTGTTACTTTTCACAATGAAAGTGAAACAGAGCGCAAATATAGTTTGAATTGGTTGAAACCAAATTTTTCCAGAGAAAACATCTGGAAATTGCATTTAGAGATGACTTCTATCAAGCTTTCAGCTATTTTGACATTTCAAGGAGAAGCTGTCATTTTTTGACAGCTGTCAAGTTGGAATTACTTGGTTCAAGTGAATAGATCGTAAACGTGCTCATGATTTCTGAAAATTAATAGCGAAAATTTGATTCTTTTCACAAGGCTATTCCGACTCGTCCTTGACTCCTGCAAATTGAAGAGGATATCGTTTTAAGCTAAGTTTTTTAAATGATCATCCGATATGAGCACTTATATGTAACTGTCTCCCAATGTTGTGTTATTCTAAGCCAAAACATTCTTTAATAAGCAAAAGTTAGCTAGTTTTTTCAAAATCGCCCCTACTTTTCCCTCACTCATCCAACTAGGACCAAATCACTTTTTTACCTCTATTGTCTCATAGATTGTCCAATTCCAGTACTTTTGTGCCTTCTGTCTTTTATTTTTGTGTAGATCAAGGCAAAACAATTAATAATAAACAAGACAAAATCGCCTCAAGTTCCTGGCTTCCTCAAGACGCACCATTACTCGTCCACACCACATTCTGCTTCGTCCTAATCGCCTAATGAGCAAACATGTCCTGTAAATTGTCCAATTTGAGTATTTTTATCTAAAGGCTGTTGATTTTGTAATATTCTTAGCCAAAATAATCACTGCTAAGTGCGATTTAAGTTTTTTAAAGTTTCAGTTACCAGGGCTGAAGGAGTTATCTTAGTTTAGCTCACGAACATCTGGACTTGTCCACGGCACATCTGCTTGTCTATCACGTTGATTGTCAGATTCAAATAAAAACTTAATTTTTGTTGTATTTTTAGATAAAATATTCAATTTTAAGTCAAATATAGTCCTTTTGAGGTTCTGTTGTTTCACTATCGTCCCTTTTCTTAATTACCTCGTCCAAACTCGAAAAAATTACATTATAAGCCAGGGTGTCTTACTGATCGTGCTATTTGAGTTCTTTTATTATAAAGTGGGACAATTTTGCCGAAGAAATGTACAGTTATTGATATGTAGCCACTTCAAGTTTCAGTTTTTCCAAAGACTCATCCACGCCACATCCTACTTTGACCAAATTGCTTTCTTGTATACATAATTTAACTTGAGTACTTTCACGATAAAGTTGTTCGTTTTTCTGGCGTTTTAAGCCGTAATAAGCGTCACATAGACCTACTCCATAGATGAATGATTTCGATTACTCTCCACCACCCTCATTCGTCTCGTCCCTGCCTCGTCCAAGTAGCACCACTAGCGCGTCTTCAAATAGACAAAGTGGGTGTCATTTCTTAGATATTCTTTACCCTGAAATCGTTACAAAATTCCTTGGCCGTGTAATTCTCAGCAAACATTAAAACAGGTGCCATTTGTTCCGCAATTTATTCGGCCACCTTTGGGAACCCACATCAACACAAAAAAAAAAAACAATCACAAGCCACTGTCATGTCTTTGTTGGACAAAAAACCCATTCTGAAACCAAATAACATGGCACACTATTCTTAGTCGAGTCCCCCACTGCACCACAGAGACTTACAACTACCACACACAGATGGTTATCTCTCCTCCAGCACCGACACCAGGAACACCACATTAAAAATGAAGAGGTCAATAGGGGCTCCCAACCAAGGAGTTCGCTGACATTCAGTTCAGTCTCAGAGTATCTCCTCCTCGTTGTCGTGCTCTTGTTTCCGTGCTCATGGCTCTGGAATCCTCTAGCTTTATCTTGAATCTCCATCTCTTGGGAATTGATTTTGCTTCAAATTCGTTTGCTGATAGATAAAAGTGTGATGCCATGAGAGAATCGATTAAACCACAGATACCAGGATCCAGTATCTACAGCCGAGCCGAGATCTACAAACAATTGAAACGAAATTTGTAGGGTTACATGTTCGGTACAATCGCTGAACATGGAGAAACTATCTTCGATGTCGCGGAGGAATTTGTTGTTCTCTTTTTTTTTTGTTGTGTAGCTTGAGCCATTGTATTTAGGTTATGTAAGGAACAAGGGCTCCTGAGGGAGCGTACATATATTTTTGGATTTTACTTTGCGCCCGTTGACATCTTCAAATTATGCAATTAAACAGGAGTTTCCTACATCAACGGCGGCGGCCGGCGCATCCATAAATCCTATAACGAAAGTGAAAGAATCGGGTGGATACTACTCGTTCGCGCCCTTTACGCAACCGTGGCCGTGGAGTACCCATAAATTTGTCCCACCAGCAGCAACAGCCTCGTCGACCAAGCAGCGAAGGTCAAAAGGTTCGATTACATTGATCGGACGACGACTATGGATTGGAGCGTTTTGTTTTCCTTCTTCTTCTTTGATTTTGGGGGAGGAAGAGATCTGGTTTTCTGGAATCCTGATTGTAAATTACGCACGACACCTGGAATTATTGTGTTGAGCGCGATGACACATGTTCAAGGGGAGGGATTGAGAATTGAGAAAGTGATGTTTTCACTTTCAGCAAAGGAGGTGGAGGAAAATACTGCTGACATCTTAATCGAAAAGGGATACGACCGTGGGGTAATCGTACGCCCCATCGCGTACGAATTTATGCGTTGACAGGGTAAGTGTTGATCGAAGAGCACTTTTCCTGTTCGAAACAATGGAATGTATGTAATTTGCTGGGAGAATCACATCAGTTTACGGGACAGATACCTGAGAAGGTATTTATGGATGGCAGTGTCTCCCATTTACAAGCTATAAATAGAAGTGGTAGAAAGATGTGCAACAAATGGAGATCTTGTATATCATGAGAGTTTTAAACTAGCTTAAGGCTCAGCGAGATGTAAACATCTTCTTGCGACAGCAACTACTTTTATTTGTGGTTGAGGTTATCAATTACAAATGATTCCATGCGCATTCTATAAAATAGTAGATCCCCTGTGAAGGAACGAGATTTGAGAGGCATACAGACCTTCAGCTCTTCTTTATGCCTCTTTTTAGGAAAGACAATGATAATCCCAAAAGTTCTACTGACTTTACGCTGTTCTACACTTCCATCTAGCTTTGAAGTAGGTATTTGTATTCGTCCGACCATTCCACCACCAGAGATGCTACGCCGAGCCTCCCGTCTATTGCGAGGTAAACTGTATGCACACTCATCCCAGAACTCTCTTCCCCGTTCCAGACCAAAACAAAATCACTTCTGTAAAATTTCACACCAAAATACTAAGAAAATATTTGACAAGAAGCTTGATAAGTCTCCAAAGCAAACCAAGAACTCAATGATTAATGAAAGAGCAAAATTAGCTCACAACTACGTACTAAATCAAAAGAGTTGGCATGCGAACTTTTTAAAGGTTACGCGAACTATTTTTAGTTTCAATAAAATGTGGCTGTCAACAGGTTAACGAGGCCAATTCTCTATTAACTTTAGGTTTTTTTCTCTGAAACGTTGGGTATTTCACGACTAAGAAGCCACTTGCAATAGTGGCTAGTAGTGACTAGTTCATTCGAATTGCATTTGAGCTTGTTTCTCTAGTTGCACAATGTAACCCGATAGTCTTTCAGGAGAGTGCATCTATGTTGCGGCCCTACAGTCCTTCAACATCCTGCTCTCCTTCATACATTTTGCAAGTCAACTGTGGTCATCATTCTGTCAGTTCGGAGCTGAAGATCTAACTCTAATCCTTGTACCAATCAAAAACAGTTCATGGCTTCTTTCCTCAACTCTATTTTACCTCTCAAATTGATTCTTATTCGCTGTCTAGGTGGGCTTTTCTCACAACCCAGCTTAGCCCATTGTTCTCATTGGGCTGTGTTATGTCACAAAAGTAACAAACAAACAAACACATGTTCACACAGTTGTTCCGATTGCAACCACTAATTGCCGCCAAGAATATTGTAACAAGTCGACTGTACCGACCGTTGCGCACTTCTGTCACCTACAAGTTATTTCGAGCACTTTCCTCTCTCTATTTGCAAGCGAACAACTCCTACGCAACAGTTTCACTCCTTGTCAGCTTCTAGGATAGACGGTTAGCGGCGACACATGTATCCTCGCGCTCAGAGGCAAAAGACAAAGCACCAGCAGATGCATTGCAATAGATCTGCGCCAAACGATATCATGGAATGCGCGCGCCATCACGAGAGAGAATGTCTATCTGCACAGAGGTAGCTGCACAAAAGAGCATCACCTGGTGATGTGTTGCACATTCAATTCAGGTGTTAATTGTAATCTTGTTAGCGGTGAACCATTTTGAGATTAATCGCGCAACTCGATTTGTGTCTAAGCGCATGTGTGTCCTGTGTGGGCTTTGCATGGTGTTCAATCAGAACAGTAAGCGCATGCGCGACGACTGACAACCAGTGCAGTGTGTGTGTGTGTGTGTGCAGCGATCAGGGCCTACGTTAAAGGAGCGCATTAGACACCCACCTGTATACGGACTACAGGTGGAGGATGTTATGCAAGAGTCTATCCCAAGGATGTCCCACGTGGGCGGTTCGGATGCAGACACAAGAGTGCTGGGGATCAATGAATCAGTTGCATCTTCATTGCTTGTGATGTAGATCGGTTGGATAGCTGCTGTTGTGTGGCCGGTGTTCCTTTCCTAATGACACCCACATTTTTCAAGTGCGCGCTCACTCACTTCCTGATGGCGGCGCACACGGACGGGCCAGGCGGGAGGCGCTAGCCTCATTGGGTAAATGCAATTTATGTTCCTGTTGTTTAGCCATTCCAAGTGGTCGAATGAAAGTGGCAGTGGGTACTGCTAAGGAAGCAATATCGTTTGAAGCCGAGAATTATGCGAAACAAGTTTACGAGGATTGCGCGTCGTAAATCTAGTCAAATTGGGTTTTCACTTTTCACTTCTCCATTCTGCTTCAGAGGGGTTATGGCGTTAGTTGTTGTTTGGTGGAAAGGGCTTTCATATTCACTGGAAGCTCTTGCTCTGTTCCAGACGACTTTCTAGTCCGACCATCTTGTGATGGCTACATCGTGACTGGAGCATATCTGGGAAGTCCACCTTTATGGACTGAATCCTATGAACTCAGCAGTAAATCTGGTTAGAAGTTAGAGGTTTCTCCTCTTGCATTTCCTTCAAAAGAACAACAGAGCATCAGTCTACTGAGCGCCCAGCTTAAGGTTCGAACCCCATACCCCATTATAAACAGCTCCTGCTCTTCTTTTCCATAAACAGGGTCTCGAACTACTGAACTTGTAGCCTTATGGTCGAATAGCTTTATTGACATCAAATGACTTCAAAGGATCAGTTATCTTATAAGAAGAATACGCTAACTTGTAAGTCACGACTCTCTCTCTCTCTCCATCGTGTCTGTCTGTTAAGCACTTCTTCCGGAGAAAGTCCCAGAAAAAATTGTGAACAAATAAACAACAACCGTGTGATGCCATTCCAAGCGCGCGCAACAAAAGATCCATTGAAAGCTCAATCATTTATAATTTTTCTCATTAATCAAGATGAGGATGTTGTTGGATGTTTGCAACCACACGATGTTATAGGCCACGCAACACTGACAATGGCTACAAGTACAAGACACAATATTTGCCACAAATAGTTGCAACCTCTTGACCTTTAAGGGTCGAGATTACATCGCTCATCGTTCAGGCAAAAAGCCTATTGAAGGTTTCAATCGATTCATAATTGATTTAACGACTTTACTCTACACAAAAGCCATTCACTTTTGTTGAAGGAGATCAGAAGATGAGCCCTCCTCCTCCTTCATGTCGGCCACATGCTAGTTGTATATAGATGCTTCCCGATAGATAATTTCGGCAGTTGGATTTGTTTATTGTTCGATCAGTTATAAATGGCTGGTTGCTGTCCGAAGAGACCAATAATAATCGCCAATAATGTAGCCCAATAAAAATTACATAATTGAGGACTTGTGGCATGATGATCAATTTGTGTTGGTTTTATCGAAGCAGGAACAAAGCCACGACATGACTTTTTTTTTTAATGGCGCTGCTGCTGCTGCTGTTTCTGCGCCTGCGGGGAACAACAAAATTGCCTTGCAATTATTATTTTGCTTTGCTATCATGCGACAAATGGAAAATGTCAGTAAAGGTAAAATGTTTATTATGATGGTTTTTGTTTAATTGCACTGGTTGGCTGGCTCTCCTCTAGTTTCTCAGGAAGTTTTCTTCTTCTTCTGCGTCTGTTTGGAGCCATGGTCTAGAGTCTTATAGTCTATGTTTTCAGTATCAAAGTGTATCGATGTTTGAAGGCTTTTTTTTAGGGCTACCAGGATGTATGAAGCGACGAGTGGAACAAGGGCCTATATGCCATGTTTTGAGCTTGCCAACCAAAAACCCCTCTAGAAGAGAAGAAATGGTTCATAGTTAAAAGTTCCATACTAGCGATCCATCGACTCTTGTCTGTCATTGGACAGCTGACTTAGTGGCGCAGACCTTGTGTGCGACCTATGACAAGGCGATTGTCCTTACTTACCTTGGTATTCAGATGAGCCCTCTCTTAGGCCGAACTTAGTTTTAGTCACCATGCAAACAGGATACCAGGCCTTTTTGTGTGCTACTGGTCTGATTTCCGCTCCAAAACTCCAAAAATGTTCAGTTTATTCCGCATTAAATCTTGCTAGAGTTGGAACAGTCTGGCATTGAGGGAGGAACCTTCTTGACCCGAATCAAGAAATGTCTCCACATTCTGGCTATTGGTTCAGCCAGAAGTGGTCAACATGAAGGTAATAGGTTTACCTTTACCACAGGGCGATGACCTTATAGCTAGTCACTAACCCAGCTCAGCAGAAGGGAGCGCGAGCTGGAGACCCTATATATCACCTGAGTACGCCGTGACAGGCGCACCTACACCAACGCGCGCTGCCTACAGAAGCAGAAAAGGCGACAGCAGGACCGTCTATAGAATCACAAAGGGGCTGACAGGTGGTCGCAGTCTGTGAAAAGACTAGACGGCTCGGATGAGGAACAGCTCAAGTGATGGAAGAAGCATTTTTCTACGGCCAGCGATATGCTCCCAATTGTCACGTCCTGCACAGAGGAAGATTGTCAGAGGAATTCGAGATCCAAAGTGGGGTAAGGCAAGGTTGCATTCTTGCACCCATTCTATTCCTTTCGGTTCTATAGGCGATGTGCTTCGTGCAGCTTTGTCGACGGAAAGCGGACGAATTCGATGGACGCTGACGCTGATGATGTATGCTTACTTTCTCATCAAATTATGGATCTCCATCAAATGACAGCTGATGTGGAGAGAGAGGCGTCCGTCTGTCTGTCCGCAAAAACTAAAGTTATCAGCCTTGGTACAACCTCATCAGTTCGAATACGCATTGCTGGACAACCGGTAGAGAGAATAGACGGTTCCCTGTACCTTGGGAGTATTGTCTGAACCAAATTGGATATAGCTAACAGAATCTCCAAAGCGTATGGCAAAGCAATGCAATCAGGTTAAACCCCAAGCTGAGACTGTTCCGCTCCAACGTCATATCAGTGCTGTTATATGGATGTAGCACTTGGAGAGTAACCATCAACATCTTAAGGATTTTCTGGCTCAACCGTATCTCTACCAGAGAACGGGTCAGGAACCTGTAGGCACTGATCATTCAACGACGAAATTGGCAATGGATTGGTCACACGCTCCGAAAAGGTAACTGTTCCATAGCCAACCATGCAATGCAATGAAATCCGTCAACGCAGGATGGCAGAATACCCGGCGGTCCGAGGAAAACATGGCGCAGAAAGGTCGAGATGGAGGCAAGGCAGTTTGGAAGGAGTTGGGGAGAACTGAGGCACACAGAGGCTCTAGTTCCCACGAGGGAATATAGGAGTTCAGTAAGTAAGTAAAGCTGATGTAGGACATACGTGAAATATCCTGGCAAGATAAAGGGAAAGGTAGAAAACAGAAACCTCTAGATCAGATCAACAGAATCATAAGGAGCTGAACTTCTACTTGACCTCCACAGATTTGGGCATTATCTAACATTGAAAACATGGAACACGATATTCTGAAGCCCGTAACCAGTTGACAAACAGATTGGATGTAGATTTAACCCCAGGGGAGATCATCAGCACACACGAAGCTTGCGCAGAAGCATGACAGAAGTACCCCGCAAGGATTAGGGGTTAAAGGCAAGATGTTCTGAGAATAAATACCCACGAGGAGGGTAGACTAAAGCTTTTCCTCGTCTCTACAGCTTTCGCAATGGTCCTTGTGATCCTGCTGATCTCATAATGGATTCCCGCAAGAGTCTAATTTTATAATGAAAAAAAAATATTAAAAATTTTCAATATTCTGTGACCTGATCTGCCGTGAGTAAGTCGTGAATAGAAACGAGAATTTTCAATTTGAATTTTATTGTGCATAATAATTTGGAAAAAATTAAAATGACTATCGCACCACTTTCAATGGCCTGGATCCTGTTTTTTATCTCCGAAGTTGAACACTATAATTTACTACCCAAACATGTACTATAAATGTAGGGAAGCTGACAGAAAATATAATTATGAAACGCACTGGATCAGCCTGATGTTGAGTTCGATAATATTAAATGGTCATGGTAAGTAATGCATACATACATATGTATATAAGATCAACTCTTAAAATCTATCCGTTTGATGCCTCAGAACTAGCAAAGTCCTATCGAGGCTTACATCTTTCTTTCAGGAAAACAATGGAAAATATTCTCGATAGACATATCAGAGATGGAGTGCTCAGTACGATCCCTCTAAATCCAATACCCATGCTCTTTAGGAACTCACAATAAAGACAAAGTCTAAATATACAGATGTATCCGTTACACAGGAAACATTTCACTAGGCAGCCCACAGGGTGGAGTGCTTTCCCCACTTCTATGGTCCATCTTCTAGTCAATGGAGCTTCTAAAGGTTATATACGATACTTATCAGAGGCAAAATCGAAGAGACGATCTCGTATCGATCGATCTCCTCCAGAGGGCATTAAACCTTGTGGCTGATTGCCTGGTGCCTTAAAGCTTAAAACCAATGTCAATCGTAAGAAGAGCACCATAGTTGTCTTTACTAACAAGAGAGATGAAGTCTAATCCACCTACGCATTGAATTCTCAAAAAAAGTTTAGTATCTCGGTCTAACAATAGATGAATTCTCGTTTAGGAAAAGCCATAGACAAAGCCAGGATCGCAGTGGATTGACCAGCAAAAGTCTTATTGGCAGAAACTGGGGTCTGAACCCTAAAATGACTGACTGCGACTGAGCGTTCCATCACAAAAATTTAACTAATATCGAGAAACGGATGGAACGTCTTGGAATTGGAATGCAGCCTAGTTCATTTGATCGCGATCAAATTTATATAGATTATTTTCTTCTTCCCTCTTTTAACTTCTATTAAAGGTACCACAGTTTTATGACATAGCTATCCATAGGGCATAGAGGAGGGGAGGGAGTTCCCCTTTATCACAAATATTTCTAAGTTATACTGAGAGAACTTATCACTATCATTGAATAAAACACTTATACACTTTTAATATATTTATTTCTTTCCAAAACTTTGTGAATTGGAAGAAGCCGATGCTGATGCTGAACTACTACTTAAACCGCCTCCTCGTCCACCACCTGAGCTCAATGATGAAGCCTGGGCTGTAGCAATACTCGAACTGGATCCACCACCACCACCACCACCTCGGCCACCGACGGGACCACCAAAACCACGTGGTGGTCCACCAAATCCATGTTGCGGGCCACCAAATCCACGTGGTGGGCCACCAAATCCACCATGACCAAGCTCATGGGCGTATCCTTGCGCAACAATAGCCACAATCACTACCAAGACCACCAGGAAGAACTTCATTTTCACAGCTAAATCGAACGAACTATACTGACAGTTACCGTCAAGTTAGTGCGAATATTTATAGGAAATTACGAGTCGAGTGTAGATTGTTCTAATAAACAGCACATAGAAGAAGAATCCCCTAATCGTGGCGGTCGATATAACCAGTTTTTGATCACAAAGTAACGCTAATTGATGTGAGTAATCGCAGGTATCACCTCATGTGTGTCAACATTGGTTGTGATCTTCACAAGATGCGTAAACTAGTGTGAAGTGCAGAAACTAGAAATAATTGAGTGGGATATGTGAACTGGGATACTCTTGTTATATATGACATATGTACTTTAGGTATTTTTCATAATTTTTGTGGCCAGACTGTGAACAAACAGGTGAACGACATGTCACCGTCTGGGTGTAGCTTCTTGTTTTAAAGTGATTGAAAGGAATCGATCTAGAACAGATTGTACAGCACCTTAGGAGCGGCCGTCAAAAAAACCTTGACTCCTCCGACGTCAACCACAAAGACCCACAGATTCATAAGGTTCTACTTGACCTGATAGTCATAAAAAGGAGCCGTGGTAACTGAAAATAGACTTAAAAACAAATAGGGGACAGTGGTTGCCAAATTTTTCAAACCCCTTCAGCCGGAAACAAGTTTTCACACTTGATTGACTCACAATGTTAATGAACGACACTTCACAATCAATCTACCGAGCGGAACCAAAGACCAAAGATATCAAAAGATCTACGCACATTGAACCTTGAATCTCAAGGACTCACTTTATAATACAGTTATCTGGTCGAGAATATAACACCCACATGATCAAAGTTAGACCACTGTTGGACAAAATGGAGGCAATTGGAAAATCGACTAAGCCCTTACTCAGTTCCCGAAACTTTACTCACAGTAGCCGTGTTTTATTGGAAAGTGTATAGCCAGCTAAGTAAATTTTTGCCACACAAAGCAATAACAAAACGAAAAGTAAAGATAAATTAGTCAGTAACCAAAGGTGAACATAAAGTGTGGAGAAAGTCGAATCATAGATGGCGTATACTTTAACTGTCGACACCAAGGTTGTTGTCTACAATACGATTCAACGGCATCTAAGATTCGAATGTTATTTTGTAGATAAAAATTAGCAGTGTATATACACTTTCCAATAAAACACAGCTACTGATACGATAGGCTGTGTCCAAATTACTTATTTTATTTGCGTTTGTATTTAAAGCAATTCAATCTTTGAAAAGAATATCTATAGGCCCAGCTAGGACAGAATAAATCAACATACAGGATTCACACTGAATCTTCTTCCTGTGTCTTAGATAGTCAAGCCGTTGGGGGCAAGATCTAAACATAACAACGGACTTCATCGCGGCTAGTGCTTCACTTCATTTTGACTCGAAATCAAGGAACTAACCAGTCCAATGAACTTTCAGCTCTACACTGAGGGATCTTAAAGGGAAACAAGAACCCGTGTAGCAGTTTCTTGCCTCTTGGAATAAGTTAGGTTAACTGAGGTGGCTTTGACACTTGTTGATAAACCGGAGGATTCACCGGTTACTCGGGAAGCTTTACCTATCTCAGGAGGGGACTAAGTAGGGTACTCTCATTCAGTAGGCATTGGCTAATAATGAAGCTTAGCTGGTAAAGGTTGTGAAAGAGTTTTAGAGTAACTGATGCAATCGAACCTTCTACCTAGGTGCACCGTGGAGGATAATATAGGAATAGGGTTAACTGACTCAATCAATCTCGGTTACCGATATACAAACGTGATGTTATGTGCTTACGAGTGTCAGTCTAGTAGATTTTCAGAAGATCGCTCATGGGATGGTCAATGGTCTAAAGTCTTATATAAACTCCCTGTTGTCCAATAACCTGGATCATAACTCTCATGCCATACCAACGTTTCTGTTCTCTTTGCCCCGCAGTTTCTGTGGTTTTGGTCTTATCAAACCTGAGGACTTGGAGTCGAATTTTCTATCAGCTTAATAGAGTGTACTTTGATGCGCTTAGGTCACTTAAGTCCACGTTTCGCGCTCTTTAAACCTACATTCATATCTTGGTACAACACATGAAGTTCGAAGCTATATCTCCTTCTGCTTTCACCTTGCCTTGGAACATGGAACCTTATATCCCTCAAAATGTGTACATTCCTCTCGAAACGTGCTTTCGTTATTAGTCTTTATAACATCCGTATAAATGAGTTAATTGCTTTGATTTATCTTTGCTACTTCAATTAATTAATCAAAAACAAAATGTCAATTAACACTTAGTTTCTAATAAAATACGGGGATTCCCCTTGCGTGCATAGGGTTTTACTTTTTTCGCTTTAAATCCTAATCTTTATGAATGATGTGACTGATATTATGCGAAGTGTCACAACGTAGCTATGTATCTAGTTCTATTTGCTGAATAGTTGTTGAGTTGGATGTTTTTTTATTTCTTTCGAACTAAACGTGTGAGATACAGATATATACAGCAGTCACTACATTCTTGCTAAATATTTTTAATTGTTTATTCAAATAGAGTCTATATTTGACGCACACTCAAGTGAAATATAATTTGTTTTGGAATAGTTTCGGTGGGGGAATACAGCCACACACATATGTCTTAATCACGAAATATAAAAAAATTGCGTCTTCCACTTTGATGAAGCTGTTCATAGAAATTTGACTTTCCTTTGGAATTGAAAACGTTTCGTTGGAGCACATAGACGCACACACTGCCGACCATGAGTACTAGTTTCAGTGATGAGGAGCTTACATTAGAAGGGTTGTGTACATCGACTGGAACAGTAGCAAGAGTCTCAGCATATAAAGATGCTTTTCAGAAAGTAGGTACCAAGAACACCAATAAGTGTAAGGCCCCAAATTCTCTGTTAATGTCTGAGAACATACAGACTACCTAAGTCTATATCCAAAGAGTCATAACCCACAAATATGTTCTCAAAAAAACCCAATCGTCAGTAGAGAAGAGGTCCTGCAGACCTAACACAGGTTCGCAGCCTCAATAGCCCTTTTTTTGAAACCCCAGCAGACATCTCATCTCATAAGTTCTCATTGTGACCTGGGACCCAGATGAGACCCAAGGAACTCAAGAAGTATGACTCTTGAGAAAGAATTCCGTTATTCCTATCCCAAATAAGCCATCAAAGTCTTTCACTGAGTATTAGCTAGAGCTAGAGTTGCCCACCTGCCAGCTCTCTTTCTATACAGTTCTGACTTGTGAGAGTAGCTAGTTGCGAGCAGGGCTCACTCAAATTTTACTCTCATATGGAAATCTACTCAAAAGTTACTCTCGAGAGCTTACTAGCGAAAGTGGTCTCAAGTGGACACGCACCTTTACAGCCTCTTCTGCTTCTATCGCAAGCTATGCTGTACTTCTCTCATATTTATACAATATATGGACTCTAGATCTCGTCTTTCAGCTTCTAAAATACCTTTGATGTGAGCTTTCAACTGCCTGGCAAGTATTCTCGCTAAGCCAAGCCGATGAAAGAATCATGGTACGAACTACAGCAGTGCTCAACTGGACGATGGTGATCTCTTGCTATGCACGTCCTCGTCTGTTATGGACGTCCAGGAGAATGCTTCTTAAACGACGACTAAAAGTGATCGATTTGATTTAAAAAGTTGCTCGTCTGTCAGCTGACTTTGAGGCAGGCTTTGTGCTCAAACCTTAGGTCACCTTTGACAACCCAATGAGACGTTTACAAGACGCTTTAGCTCTGGGGTAATCTCGGGTAATTTCTCCTAGTTTGACATTTCACAAAAGAAAAAAAGAAACTGTATAAGCTTTAACTACTTCAACACTGGGTGACGACGTTTCTTACTTTACACTTCATCTTTCTCTTCAACAAAGTTAGTTTTACTCCGGGGTAATTGCGCCAGTGTGTGATGGCCCATACAACAAAATAAAGGTGACAATGTACTAAAATGTTTTAAAGGGAGGAAAATCAGCACGAGGAAAAACGCGAGTACAGTCTCTAACTAGTACATTCGGCAAACCTTAAGCTATCCTTCTCATCATTAGTCGTTTGTCTCGTAGGTTTTCGGAGAGTGGTGCAGAACGCAAAGGAAATTAGAGCTTTTTTAGGTAACGAGATTATCTAACACATCATCAGTTGGTCAGAGCGCCTGATTCCCTGTTTTGTAGTAGAACATTCTGGTGGTCTGCTGTCAGTAAAGTGAGCCAGTGTTTCTTAAACTCCTTGACTACTTTCAGTGCAGGAGCCATCCGATTTCCTAATTAAACTCGGATCAGTGTTATTCTGGGAAAGCAATTAACCAAGTCTGAAGACTTCTCGCTGGATTCCGAGATGGATTCCCCAAATTGCCTCCAAGATTTACTCTACAGGAGGCAAAAATTATGTCAAGAACCTTGTGTCTATTCCTGGTTGCAAAAGTTACAAGGTGACCCTATTTATTCGTCCCTCACTGTACTGAACTGCAATCAAATAGAATTCTTCGAGTTCATTCGCCTGCAGGTCCACTTAAACTCGAAATAAGTCAAATTTATTCAAATTTCTTTAACAATTACTAAATTAAACATTTTCCAGACAAGAAAAAAAAAACCCGAATTACAAAAGCCATAAAGTATCTTTGTATCTAAACAATCCGCAAAGCAGGTCTTGTTACCAACCTTGACCAGTCATTAAATCCCTAGTCCAAGTTCATGTGAAATTTGCAAATCAATTACGAATTTCTGGCAAAAAATTAGTACGAATTTCGAGTGAAGTAACTTAATAATTGAAACTGGTTACCCATTAAGTACTATTAGGGGATTCTACGGACATTTTATGGACTGGAAACCTTAAGAATTCCTATAAATACCCAGAGCATCTATCCAGTTGGTATCAGTATCAATTTGATTAGTTCAGTTGGAAGTTAATTACAGAAAGGAACTACGGTCTAAGGATGAAGTTTTTGTACATTTTTGTGTTCATGCTGTTGATCTTGGGCATCAGTGTCGAAGGACAAAGGCACGGTGGACGCCGCGGTGGTGGTGGAGGTCGTGGAGGTCGTGGTGGTGGAGGCCGTAGAGGTGGTGGTGGAATCAATTCGAGCAATGCAATTGCATCGGCTCAGTCAAGCAATTTCGGTGGACGTGGTGGCAGTTCTAGTTCAGCTTCAGCGTCTGCTTCTTCCAACTCACAAGGCTGGGGAAAGTAAATTAACTGGATAAAGACCAAGGAATGAATAAAAAAAGCAAAGGACTCCTTAAAATTATTGTGTTTTATTTAACTTTGTGATGGGTGAGGCGTTAGAGTGCGCAAACTGACTGTCAGCCGTATTTTATTGAAAAGTGTATAGCCAGGTCTTTCTTTATTCTTACTTCCAAAAGAACATTCGAATCTTAGATGGCGCTGTTTAGGATTGTGGACACCAACCATTACCGAGTAAATCCTACTATCAGTGCAAAGCAATTAATGGTTGTTGTCTGAAAACGTAGTCAACGCCATCTATGGATTCGACTTTCTACACCTTATTCCCTTTCCTGACTGAGCTGGCCATACACTTTTCAATAAAACGCGGCAAAAACTGCTGCGTAGTAACAGAAATTGGGGTTATTCATTTAGAGGTTTTTTTTTTCAAGGGCAAACAAATAAAAATAAAAATAATTGTATCGTGCTATTTTTCTTATCAAACAAAGGAAACATTCTTGACATTTATTTTTTTAAAGTTAATTTTCTCTAAATTTTGGTTGTAACTGTGGTTAAGATGGTTCATTCTAAATTCGGTGGCGCTTCCGAGGAAAAATTATAGAGGTGCGATTTCGGTCCGAACCATGAAATGAATTGTTCTCGAAATAAAGTAATGGTTTTCTGGACTGTGTGGCAAGTAGCGCCGTCTTCTCAGTACAGTAGATATGGCAACTATCACTCTCTTCGGGTTGCTCTTCTGTCTAAATATGGCTATTCCACTTATTTCTGTATTCATAAGGCCTGAGATGCACCTCAGCGCTGAACAAAGCTTATCCTCTAAGTGCACGAAACGCAACGCACTCCTAGTCGGACGCGGACTTTCGTAATAAAGTTGAAACAGACGTTGAAAGACGTTGCAAAGGGGAAAGGCTTTTTACTGAACAAAAATATCATGACAAATTAATAAAACGACTCACTCATCATGAGTCATATATTTCTATTTCTATGTGCAATAAATTATTTACAAAACAAACAAACCAAAAAACTCAATAATCGAAGTTTATTTGACAGCTTAACAAACCTTGCCATTGAGTGTCGCCACACAATTTGACAGGTGCAACTGTTACTATTGCTGGCACTGCAACCACAGAGCATTGTGCCTGTGAGCCATTGCCTGCTTTGTCACCCTTATCTTCCATCTCATCATCACAATTTGGCACTTAAATTGATATTAATGAAATTGAATCAAAATTTAGAGAACCGAATCCAAAAACTTATAACAATTCTACTCAAACAGGTTTTAACCAATAACAATTTGTTGTAAAATCAAAGTCAATCAGTTCAAAGGCTGATGAGCTTTCTTAAAATTTAAGAGGAAGTGCAAACTTTCACTCAGTATCAGTCCAGCAATAACTACAAAAACAACAAACGAGACAAAAAAAAAGCTTTCATGACGAAAGATCAAACGATTCTATGCGGCGAATTCGATGAGTGAGTGAGAATTTTTTACTTGCATCTACGTATGAACTATAGGGCAAGTATTGGAGTCGTGAAAGCAAGATCTAACTCGGTAAATGGACAATCAATTCTGATTTGACCATGGGGCCTGTACCACAAAACTACAAGTACTACAAGTACAAGTGATATTTGACAACTGTAGAAAAAGTACAGCAATTTGGTGTAAAATTTGGTGTAAAATTTGACTTATCTACATAGCCTAGTCTCAAACTGTAAATGTTAAGTTATAACATCATTTGTCCGCAGTAGCCTTACTATACTACTGGGGCAAGCAAAATGCTTCCAGGGGCTTATACCACAAAACTACAAGTACTACAAGTACAAGTGATATTTGACAACTGTAGAAAAAGTACAGCAATAGTTGTCAAATTTCACTTGTACTTGTAGTACTTGTAGTTTTGACAACTGTAGAAAAAGTACAGCAATAGTTGTCAAATTTATCATATTATATTTAATAAATTTATTATATTCAAATAATTTTGAACAAACTTCACAGAAATACCCTGAACAGCGAATATCAAAAATTGTTTGGAAATTTACGAGTAATCGGTTTGGTAGTTTCGGAGTCCATAGCATATTACAAATAGGACTTACCGCCATGAGAAAATAATTAAGACTTTCTCGACTTCAAATCTCGGGGAACTCGAAAGTAATTGGCTTCCCTTTAATCCTTTAAAAAGGAAAAGAATGGTAACACCTAAAGCATTATGTTGCTGCTGATGGTACCCTTAGACAGTTCGATTCTGCTACAATTACAGAAGAGGTTACGTTGCCAGCCATAAAGTGATTGTAAGCAACGAATATACAGATGAACATTGATAGTATCAGAGCCTTACTACGAAGTCAACTACACCTATGACTAGAACTACAAACCGTGTGCGTCTTCTTTCAACTCCAGACCTGGACAGACACTTTTAGCTGTCAAGCGTTTCGATTGCCTTAGTTCCAAGGTACTACTCACTCTCACTGTTCAATAAAACACGACGATTTAAGGAATGCTCTGCAACATTTTATTTGCATTTTTTATAAATGTACATTTATTTTGCCATTCTTATTTTTGTTAATTTTAATAACCTCCTTCTTAGCACCTCCACCACCTCCATGACCCTTATTACCGCCAGCAGCAACAATAGATACGATGAACATCAAGAGCACAAAAATATGCAAAAACTTCATATTTAGACGGACTTTATTTCTCGGATTAACTTCTAGTTGAACTTAACAATTTCGATACTGATACCAACTGCATAAAAAATTTGAATACGAGTATTTATAGGAATTTTGAACTATTAGATCCATAAATTGTGCGCAAATGTCCTAATTGGACTAAATGCACAACCAGTTTCAGTTATTGAGTTACTTTGCTCGAAATTGGTACTAATTTTTGTTGCGGTTTGACATTTCCAAATGTCAAATTGAATATTTTTAGAAATTTAACAATTGGTCTAGGTGACCACCAAAATAAACATGACAATCATTCAAAGAATCTGAACTCACCTGTCAATTGGCCGCCTCAAACCTGCGATTTGACGTGTTTGGAATTTTTTTGTGGGGAACCATGAAGGACCGGTGTTATGCCAATAATCCGGAAATTATTCAAGGCCAATACCATCTACGCAATCCGACAGCTAGAGCCTAAAACCATTGGAAAATTGGAGTGACAGAATGGGCTACTGCTAAGCCAACCAAGGCAGCCACTTGAACGATGTTGTGTTCCATTATTAATGGCAATGTTTGGTGTTACAAATAAAAATGTTCAACTCATGAATTCACCTAGCGACTTCATCTGTCAATACATGAAATCATTGATTTTACTGAGGTCAAAGATTGCGTTCAATTAAATTCAATCTTATGTGACTTCAGTGAAGTCAATACAATTGAACCCAAAAGATGATTTCAATGATTCTTTGACTTCAAAATAGCTGCAGTGACTTCAATAAGTTCAATTCCAATCAGTGACTTCAAAATTAATGATGATTTTATATTTTGAGATTGCAGTATAATATTGAATTCATTTGACTCAAGTTCCTCCTGACTTCAATCAATGAATGCAATCCAAAATAATTGCATTCTTTTACAATTCTGCAGAGCACTTATCAGCCAAAGAATGAAATCAGATGCTGAGCATGACAGAAGCTTAGGAAGAAGTCAGTGACATCGGACAACGAAATGCAGCGCACATGGCTGCCAATACGACCGATCAGAATGTCTCAGTTTGAAGTCCCCGCCTCGCGATGAAATGCATAACAGAAGTGCCGCGACGATCAGGGGTACAACTGAAGGTGAGTTCAGATTCTTTGAAAGAATGTCATTTAATCTTTAAATTTCTAACA
The DNA here is from genome assembly GCA_949716465.1 of Chalcosyrphus nemorum. Lineage (NCBI taxonomy): Eukaryota > Metazoa > Arthropoda > Insecta > Diptera > Syrphidae > Chalcosyrphus > Chalcosyrphus nemorum. Next base: position 28,010,356 of record OX454333.1, read on the forward strand.
ATAGTTAATTTGACATTTGCAAATGTCAAACCGCAACAAAAATTAGTACCAATTTCGAGCAAAATAACTTAATAAGTGAAACTGGTTGTGCATTTAGTCCAATTAGGAAATTCTTCGTATAATTTATGGAAGTCGGAGTTCAAAATTCCTATAAATACTCGTATCCAAATCCTCTATGCAGTTGGAATCAGTATCGAAATTGTTAAGCTCAACTAGAAGTTAATCCGAGAAAGGAAGACAGTCTAAATATGAAGTTTTTGCATATTTTTGTGCTCTTGATGTTGATCGTATCTATTGTTGCTGCAGGCGGTAATAAGGGTCATGGAGGTGGTGGAGGTGGTAGAGGAGGTGGTGGCAAAGGTCATAAAGCCCCTGTAAAGGAGGTTTTGAAAATCAAGAAAAATAAGAACAGTGATATAAATATACATGTATAGTAATACAAATAAAATATTGCAAAGCATTCCTTAAATCATCGTGTTTTATTGCAATTGTCTGATGTTTGAACAGTGTTAGTCGAAATGTTTGATAGCTAAAAGTGCCTGTCTAGATAGATAGTTAGGCTTTTCTACTTTGGATGTCCAACTGACTACTTTGCACTCACCAGAGAATCAATCACTAGCCCTTAGTATAAAGAAGATAGTTATGAAATGAAATGTTGTCTAATCTGCAAGTGTCAACCGCTCCTTACAGTCTCATAATGGAAGAGTTGTTCCCTTGAGTAATTTGACATGGATCACGACTGCAATGTCGGCGGCGAAACCGTTAATAGATACCGAAACTGTGGGATTGCTTGGCTTAGGATATCGTCGTCATCTTGATCCATAGCAGAGGACCTAAGACTGATCCTTGTGGTACACCATTTCATTCCAAAACTCTATCTGTGTTATAATATTCAAAATAATACAGTGGTACATGCATTCGACGGTTTGGCCTCTCTAACTTGTTCCTCCTGCAGCTCTATTGGTTACTGCGTCAATCTCTACATCTATAAAAGAGAACACACCTTTTATGGTATCAAGACCAGATATTCGGAAGGGATTGCACTGTTCATCCTGAGTTCTAATAACTCAGTCTCCTGCACTGCTGAAAGCCCAAGGGCCCACATCCTACACTAGAAAAGGTTTCTGTCTCTGGCTTACCCCATAACTCAAGTATTCTGTTTGCCATTGTGCTGGCTTTCTTCTAAGTTGATTGATCCACTCTTCTAGAAGATGCACAATGAAAGTTTGACTGAAGATGTTAAGAAGCAGTTGAAAAGTAATTTAAGAGAATGGCCAATATAGCATGGCAATGGTCTATATAAATTGCTTGATACTGGTCGAGAAACTAGTCATTGAGATGACAAGCCAATCCCTTAAACATTAAGTCCTTATGATCAAGTGAAACTTTTCCATCCACTAGGCCTGTAGGAGTAACACAGGTAGTAATATCCGCTGACTTATTTAACAGAAGAGTCGTAGTAAAGTGGCGCTCTATTATGGAGAGCAAATCCAAATCCGCTGATGGGGAAAATACATGGAAACAGCAAATAGGAGATTAGTCCACCACCAAAGAGCATTCTCTGCTCCCAATCTAGCAAGTTCCCAATCTAGGCGCTTTTCTTGATTCATATTCCCTGATTTATATGCCTAATCTCGGCTGCACGGGAGTCTTTCCGAGTACTCCAGACTCTACTCTAGACGCACTGCTGAATCTTCTTCTACTTAATACTTATATCGTGGGGTGTTTGCTAAAAGCTATCCACAGACTCAGACGAGGTGGCATTTGGTATGAGCCGCACTGAAGTTTCGACGATCTTGCACGATACTTATCCCATGACTCTGCTCTTATGGATATTACGTCTGATGCTATGTCTCCGAGCTTTCAGCTGCGCCACAAGTATGAGCTCGACTTTTCAGGTATTCAGGACCGGCTACAGTCAGAGTCTGAGCGAGGTTCCAAAACCGATCAAGGATCAGCGGCTGGTGTATTTGTGGAGGACGACAACACAAGACTGCATTACTCATTGGGTAAGCATGCCTCTTCCAGGCGGAGATATTTGCAATCCCAATAGCTGCCAGCCACATCGTTAGGAATAGGTGGAAGGGTCATAGTATTTGTGTCTATAGTGCCAGTAAAACTGGGTTTAAGGCCTTGCTAAACCCTTCAACTTCATCCAAATAACTTGAATGCAAGAGAGCTTTGAACTGTATCGCAAGACTATTATCTGGGTGCCAGGTCACACTGGTATCACGGGAAATGAGATATCCGATGAGATTGCTAGACAAGGCTCAGAGGAGAGTTTCTCAGGACCTGAACCTGCATCTATGGTCAGGGCTTCCATAAATGGTTGGGTTTCCTATGAACACAATTGTGTGTGGTATGATTCTCCTGGGTGTAGACTGACTAAACGGATGCTCCCAGACGTCAGTGACAAATCCGCGGCTTCTTGCTCTTTCTCAGCTTTTTGGCACTTCTCTTTTGCTAAGCATCTCAGTATGATTGGCTTAAGTGAAGCATCTGTCTGCGACGCTTGTGGAGAGAGTGACGACACTGCGGCACACTTCCTATGTGACAGTCCTGCCTTTGCTCGTATCAGGCGGCAGCTTCTAGGTGCGGATGTGGTGAGTGCTGTCAATGTAAGCTCTTCATCCCTGAAGCGCCGAAGCGAAATCATTAAGAAGACGAGGAAATTCATACAGTTAAAGGAGCATAAGTACTTTCTAGTAGTAAAATAGACAAGTTGATATCTGAGTGCCCCAGTGAAGCTTTTCCTATTACAACAATAAAAAATATTTGCCTAATCAGACGCTTGCAAGAAGTGGGACTGTAAAAAGACCTTGATGGATGCTATTTATGAATGCTGTACCCCATACACAGTAGTGCAGCGCTCTAACCATTGAGCAAAGACACCCACCAAAGCCCCCACCAAACTTTAGTAAAAACATATGGAAAATTTACAATCGACTTTTCTAAAAATAGGCGTGTCTATGGGTGGTGCATTAACAAAGCTTATATTCAATACTCAGGATCAGGCCTATGAACTCATATTTTCTTCCAGAAATCGATAAAACCTTGGTTTTTTTAAGGAAGACGCCACTAAAAAGTAGGCGTGGCCATATATAAATATTGTTTCGTATGCAAGTAAATGTCGACATGTTTACATAAGTATTTTGTTCTTATCGTTTTCTTGTAAACTAAGGAAGAACGTTTTTTAAAAAGTGGCCTGTCAGTTGGTCCTTTTGTACTGCCTAACAATAATCAGGCGGATGTTTACTTTCATTTTATTCTTTATTGCAAAGATCATATGATTCTATGAGTTCATTTGATTACCAGTTTCACTTAAACACCAAATTAGTGTAATTTATTCAAAAATTTAGCGCAGACAAAACGAACGTATGTCATAAAGCAACATTGTATCGAAACGATCTGCAGAGCAGGTCTTATTACCTAGACCAGACATTCGCTTCGTAGCAAAGGTTAATGCGACATTTGCAAATGACTTATTGTATTATGAATGAATTTGCAAATTTCTGGCAAGAAATTACTACGTATTTCGAGTAGAGTATAACTGTCGGACTGGTTGTTCACTATCGTACGTATCTGCTTAACGTATTAGGAGATTCTTCTATAAATACCCACGACATCTATGCAGTTGGTATCAGTAACAAGATATTTAAGCTCAGCTCAACTTCAAGTTAATCAGAGAAAAGAGGAGCACCCCGTCTAAATATGAAGTTTTTACATCTTTTTGTCTTTTTGCTGTTGATCGTAGCTATTGCTGGTGGGCGTGGTCATGGACATGGCAGAGGACGTAAAGGCCGTGGGGAGGTTCTGAAAGTTAAGAAAAACAAGAATAGTAATATTGATATTCATTTATAGTATTACAAATAAAATGTTGCACAGCACTGCTTAAATTGTCTTAAAGTGTTTTATTCTACAGTCCGGTCTTAGGCTTCCTCTAGAACAGGGGTATAAAAGCCTTTTCTCATAGCCATGTTGCAAGGAGCCCAGTTTTTTCTTCCACAGGGATAGACAAGGTTCGTATGGCTAGGGAATTAACCTGTTCTGTCATCTAAGAGATTGTACATCGTATCAGCATTCGAGTCCATTGAACAGCACCAGTCTTTTAAGTGACTAATATCTGAAAAGATGAAGAGCTTACATTGATAGCACTCACCACATCCGCACCTAGAAGCTGCGGCCTGATACGAGCAAAGGCACGACAATCACATAGCAAGTGTTCCACAGCGTCGTCAGCCTCTTCACAAGCATCGCAGACAGATGTTTCAGCCAATCATACTGAGATGCTTAGCAAAAGCGAGGTGCCAATAAGTTGTCTGCAGTCTTTTCTGCTGAGAGATAGCAGGAATGTCGCGGATGCCTACATTCAGAAGAGTCATGCCACACACAATTGTGTTTTTAAGAAACCCAATCATCTATAGAAGCCCTGACGGTATATGCAGGAAGACCTAACGCAGGTTCAGGTCCTGAGAAACTCTCCTCTGAGCCTTGTCTAGCAATCTCATCGGATATCTCATTTCCTGCGATACCAGTGTGACCTGGCACCCAGATGAGAGTCTTGCGGCACAGTTCAAAGCTCTTTTGCATTCACCAACTAGTTTGGATGAGGTAAAGAGTTTAGCAAGGCCTTAAGCCCATCTTGACTGTCGCTACAGACACATTTACTATGACCCTTCCACCTATTCCTAACGATGTGGCTGGCAGCTATTGGGAGTGCAAATATTTCCGCCTGGAAGAGGCATGCTTACCCAATGAGTAATGCAGTCTTGTGCTGTCGTCCTCCAGAAGTACACCAGCCGCTGATTCTTGATCGGTTTTGAAACTTCGCTCAGACTCTGACTATAGCCAGTCCTGAATACCAGGAAAGTCGACCTCATACTTGCGCCGCAACTGAAGCCTGGGAATCATAGCCACTGTTCGTATGCTTTCTCAATCTATCTCATCACTAAATTCATAGAATCCCAGAGCTATATATCAACTAAGTGTCTATTCACCTTGGAAGTGGTAACAAGCGGAAGTTCTTTCTGGAAGGCTTCATCCTCTCTTTTGAGAGCTGGAAGCATAAGCTGATCACAGGACACTCCGCGCCACCAAAGCGGCTAGTATCGAACCAAAAAGATCAAAGAGTGTAGTTATCAAGGAGAGCATCGTTCTTTTCGTCTGGTTTGATGTCCTGTGAAGAAAAAGAGTCGTCCTGTGTTCAGATGCCTTAGAAACTAAATTTCTTGTGTTCTGATGGAATATCTTGAAAGTTTTCATTTGTGCTGCTTGTCCATATTCGAAAAGACTCCTTACGTCATCTCGTTTTCTTGATGACATCATCTACATACGTGTCCACTCGACCGACTTTTGATACTCTAGCATGTTGTTCTTCATCATCAGTAAGCAAAGTATGAAGCGCTGGCAATACTAAAAGCAACCTTCTGCAAGCGATACTAAGTGGCGCCCATTTGTCTAGCATGTGTGCTGTCTGCCTCTATTTCTTTATTTAGTCTCAAAAAGAGAAGAAATATTGACTAAATCCGATTATTGCCATCAGTTTTTATTGAAGCCAATGAACCCATAAGCTATCAGTAAACTTGTTTGTTGTATCCAAACACTTTAGCTTCTTTTTTATTTTAATTACTTTTTCGTGCACAAAATTAGAATACAAGTTTGAAGTAGAATTTCATATAAATAACCGCTGTCTCTCATGGACTCGACTGCCAGTAAAAGCATTCAACTCAAGTGAGACAGTTCGAAAGAATGAAATTCCTTTTTGTGTTTCTAATGCTAATTAACGCTATCACTGCGCAAGGACTTGGCAGACCTGTTCCCGGGAGTGGCAACTGGCCCATCTTCACTCGTTCACAAATTCGACCAGTAGGCACCCCAATTCTGCCCGTCATAAATGGCTAACGACTGAGCTAACAAATAAAACAAATTATGTATAAAATTTTAATAAATAAACGGGTTCAAATTTATTTAGAAAAGTTTAGGCATTTGTAGCAGCATTGGCAGCACTACCACTCAAACCACCGACGCGCGGTTGAAGTTCCTCCTTGTGATTGTTATCGCCAGGACAGCCAGCACTACCAGAGTTTCTTCCATCAGGACTACTTAGCCCTTGAACAGCTATAGTAGCAACAATCAGTATGAAGAACATAAATAAGAATCTCATTCTTTCGAGTTCTTTTTTCGTGAGCTAGAAGATAGTGCCGTACTCTCGTACACAAGAATTAGTCAAATTTATGCGAAACTATTTGGAATCCAACTTGTCTTCTGTTTGACCAAATAAGTGTGGGGAATCTCCTAAGCATGGAACCTAGAGAACGACTTTATTCAAATTATGGCTAATTGATGCAAGAATTTCATATATGCGACGAACTACTTTGGATTGAAATAGTGACACAAATTCTGAAATGTGAATGACAGCTTAAGTAATTCTGTGAAATATTCAAGACTAGCTGTCATCCGCGACCAATAATAACTTCTTTAGGAGTTTTAACTGGTAAAAATGTCCCTGTCTGTCCCTGTGATTGAAACCGTCGAATTTTCTACGGGACGAATCAACCCTCGCACTTGAGAGACGGTATTCCCACTATAGTTCTGAAGAGGTGGTCTTCCAGGCTGGCAAAGCATCTGCGTAAGCTTTCTGTCTGTCCTACTATTCTGGACTCTTTTCTAGTAGATGGAAAACAGTATTTGTCGAGCCTGTCCATAAAAAAGGGGAATCTTGCACTTACGTTCCTTCGTTCTAAGGTCATGGAAACGCTGATAAATCGTCAGCTTATGAAATATCTTGATTCACGAAAACTCCTCAATGACCGACAGTATGGTTCTTGGAGCAACCTTCCACTGGTGACTTCATGGCATATCTCACCGAGAAGTGGAACCAATCTTACTGGATAGGATCCAGAAGCGTGCGTTAAAACTTATAGGTCAGAGTGACATTGTGAGCTCCATAGTCTCATTAGAACATCGAAGGAATGTCTCATGTTTTTACCTGTTTTGTCGCTTATTTCATCAAAAAAGCTCCAACGAAATAGCCAACTGATTTCCCCTTTACAAAATTTCACCCGCAATACGCGCCATGCTTTGAATGCACATCAAGACCAATTTCGGACGCACTGTAGAGTACAGAAATTCATTCATTAGCTAACGTGCACAGGTCCGTCCTCTGTTCCTCTTCTCCCTTTTCTCCCTTTTCCGAAACGCCCACGCCCTGAATCATCAGTATGAGGGTATAAGGGATTTCGAAATTTTGATAGATGACTGAAGCCATATTGTTGAAATGACATCTGTCAAATTGGCTGTCATTTATTTAGTCTGACCTGTCAAATCAAATCATAGAGAGCATGTTTAGCAAATGATTAAATTGTTTTATAAAAGTGGGTTTTCTGTTCGTCCATCTTACAGTCACCATAATCTTCCCTCCGAGATGATGAATTGCCCTGAAAGCCAACATAATCAATGCCATTCAATCCAATTCAATCTGATTTATGCGCCAGAGTATTGGAAATTTGACGTTTTGACGCATACCACCTATCGGACTCTTGAATAGTTATGAAACATCATCAAAAGTATGACGGTCTTGCTACTACTCAGGTGGTGAAGCTGGACCTCAACAAACAAGCCACTCCACTTAGGTCAGTCAGTTGGGCACTCTTAGTTGGCCGAGATCTCTTTGAAGATGTACATACCACTTGTCGGTACTTTTATCACAGTTGGCAGAGTCAATAAAACGTTTACAATATCGACTGTTGTACCAGAAAGGATGTGTTGACGCTCCTGCTGTTAACTAGTTTTCTCTGTTGAGCAGCATTATGTCGAAGCTTCCATCCTCTGGATAAGATGATTGGTGCCTTTCAACCTAGTTAGTAAGCTGGTCCCTATCGTAGACAAACTAACATAGACAATCGTCTTAACATGCCCTGCTCATCTACTTACTTACTTACGTCCTGTATCCCCTTGTGTGCTATTTCCCAGTTGCTGTGCTTCCTTCTCCACTGTTCTTTGTCACGTACTCCTAGGGCCGCCGCTTATCCTGCCATCCTGCTCATCTAGAATTGATTTGTAAATCAGCACTTCGTCATGAGATAGAAGAAATCTTACATCATGTCTTAAGTAAGAAGAAGATGTGTACTTCCAGTTCTTTTCCAGATTTACTCCAAGGCCGCACTTACCAGTGCCAAGCAAACCTACGAACACGGACTCTAGACCACTTATATATCTCTGACAGCTTGGCCAAGAGGATCTATCAAATTGGTTCTTAAGATCCCATCACTGTATATATACTTAACCGTTAAGTAGAAAACTATCCAATTGAAGGTAACAAACCATCCAACTTTGTTGCAGCACATCTCGTCACGTAGATCTGCAGATCAAAACCCGCCAGAGTTCCTTTTCAATTCGAGAATCTAACTACTCATGAGTATCTGCGCCAAGATTGCAATATATTTCGCGAAATCTTTCAATCGAATATAAATAAAACCATTGCACGTTCCGTCATCAATTACAGACAGAACGTGCCATCCCAGGACCACAACACATAGAAATGCGTTGGCATATCTATCACACATCATCATCATCATCGGGGGTTATTATCAGCCCGAGCAAATCACGATAATCAAACTATGATTTGTGGTTATTGATTCTGATGCCATTACCTGGCACTTTGTTCCTTCCACAGTATGTATGCCCACGCGGATGATAAATCTCTCGCAATCCGCACTTCTTCGGCCAGAACTAGAACCTAAAGCAAAACAATTCCAGACTGTTTGATCGGGAAAAATCAACACAAGATCAGCTAGGCCTTCAAATGGTCAATATGGAAGCCTTGATTTGTGAGATTCATTATGGCGCATTTGCGTTTGAACAATTCCTCCGAGGGTCGAGCAGAAGGTCAGTTCATTCAGTGCCTCCTGGCTGGTGGTAGATACTACAGCCTGGACAACTGGACAAATGAGAGATTTGATTAACAATAGTTTTGTGGCCGCCAATAGATGCCTGGCTTAGGTGCCCAGTGCGCTATGGTGCAGTACCCAAGCCAACATTCTGAGAAATGGCTAAAGCATTTGATATCATTTGTTAGATGGCTATTTTTAGATTTCGTATTTATTCGTGCGCGCACACACACTGGCTCTGGTGGTGGAGTGGATTCTATCGACTGCGACTGGAAATAATCAGAGATTTTGTGGTAATTCCGAAGATTAATGGGCGGAACATACTCACGAGGATGTGTGTATGTCGGGGGATGAACGTCTCGGAATGCCATCTAATGGCAGATGGAACTGAAGAGATTGGAGTTCAGGAAGACTGTTTAAATGGGAGGAAATTAATGGTTTAGTTAGAGAGCAGGCGTGAACCTTAACTATCGCAAGGATAGATGGACGTTGTTAGGACTTGCTTTGGGAGGAAAAGGTCGACTTAGTGCTCAATAAATTGATCAAACTTTTGCTAGACTTGTTCGAGGGAACTGACCCATTTGTTGGCTACTTAGGGCGGATTACTTCCTTTAAGATAGCACAGTGGAGCCATATACCAAAGGCAATTAGATTCTAAAGACAGACAGACTTAAAATCCATAGAATACAAGATCACTGACAGACTACCACAGGGCTGATTGCTAGATCCATTACTCTTGAAAGTCATGTACGAAAAGGTCTTACATTCATCAATCTCTGAAGACAGGGTTAGTTACTCGTAAGAGAGGGAGTTCGTCTACAAGGGAACAAGGTTTAATGCAGAAGCATAGAGTTGGACAGAGGCTTCCAAGTATCGGCACAGCTTAGGCCACTTTTGGGCAGAGAAATGGAACCCACCTGTAGACATGTATGCTGCATTAATCTATGTAGAATCGTGACGTTAAAGCGAAGATATAAGCCAAAGGACATCCAAGGAGAGCAATCCAATCGGCAAAACCCTGCAGATGCCTCCAAAGTAGGGAGTGATTTGCCTTGAAGATGCTCTAACTCCATTCGTTCAATTTGGTCAATATAGTTGGCGTATCTTGACATTTTGGACAACTGCAAATGACGGTTATACAAGTTCCACCTTCATTCGTCTTTCAACTAATTGATAGCCTCCTGCTTAATGCCTAGGGTTTCAGCCAAAGACGAACGAAAAACCACCCAAAAACGCATCTGTGTTTTGACATTATACGTCAAATCGGACCTCACCCATACAAATGGAGTATTGGGTATATCGGTTGACAGCACAAGAGTGCGGCCATGTTGCCATATTGTTGTCAAAAGAATCATAACCTGCAAAAAATATTTTCGTCCAAAGGAAAGAAGGAAGCAGCAAGGCACATTTATAGTGAGGTCTTGGTCGAATCAAGTTAGGGACGTCAAATCGAACGTCGCTGACTAATTGTGACAGAATTTCGACTCGATTGTTTGACCAGTTGTATGGCACATGCCTCAAATCACCCGCCACTTACTTAGGGTGTAAGCTCCCAACCAAGCGCAGACCAAAGGACTCACCGTTTAGAAAGGGCCAACATTCTGCGACAATGTTTCACAAAAAACAAACTGACTTCCTATTCAACTGTCAAATTGGAAACAAGCAAAAAATATATCCTCTGTCTGCTTTGTGCAGAGCAGACCGACACATGGCACTCCACTCGAGCGGCGTGTTCGTGCGCCAAACAATCCGCATACTGAGATTTGAATGCAATGCCATTTGCAGGTCTAATTACAAATTACCATCTAAGTCAGGCAATAAATTTCTCATGCTCCAATCCGACATCGTTTCTGTCCGTCCGCCTAAAAGTCATGTCTGCCCGCCTGCTATGATCCCGCAAAGAAAAAAAAAAAAAAACAAAAAACCCTCTCGATCCTAAAGCATATTAAATTTCTTTCAATTTCTTTGTATACTTTCGATTCGGCTGGCGCGCTCCTCGTCCTCCTCCTTCTCCTCTGATCTGTATTTGGTAAATCTCGTGTGTAACATCGTGTACTCTGGTGGAACAATGATCGAAGCCCAGGTGAGCAATTAAAATTATAGCATACCGGCCGCGACTGTGTACTAACGACGATAATTATCCGCGCACACTGTTTCATGGACTTCAACGGGAGGGGACTCGGATTATAGTCAACTAGCCAGAGCAACCATTAAACTGGTATAAATATGAAGATAAAGTAACTATATCGCTGGCCAGCATCACAGCGCGAGAGCTAAGGAGCTGCGCAAATGGGCAAGACAAACAAACACTTACGCTATCTTAATTGAACCGAAATATCGCACATTAAAGTCGCTGCGCGTTCGCGTCTCTGTGCGGGAAAAAAATGTTATTGGTATTTATTAATGCTTAATTATCGACGAGCATGTTACGTGGCAGCAGATGCAAGCAGCTGCAGCACAGTCGATGTGCATCTTCAAGTGAGGTTTAGTTCCGTACACTTGTTGGTTGTTGGTGGACATCGCTTTGGACGCACTCGTGTGTCTTTGGATTAATAAATCTATTTGCAGACATTTGTTTGGTTTTTCTGCTCGATGTGAGACTTGTTTCACTTTTTAATAGTCGTACGGGTCATAAATGTTGTCAACAAGAGGTTGCTCGTATGTCTTTTATCGTAAATCTCATGCGATATCTATGATCGTTTGGCGAAGTCTTGAGACTATCAAAGGATTCAGAGAGAGAGAGAGAGATAGATTCATATTCATTTCTCAGGTCAGAGCAATTGTATTTTCTATGACTCACTTAAAGCCACCCAAGTTATCGTACAAGTCTTGGTCATAGATTCTATCTGACATTCATTTGGCAAGACATCTGTCTTTCTAAAGGTTATCGTATGACATCTATGATGAAAAAGTCAAAATTGTCAGTACATTCATTCCGTAACTCCGAGAACGATAACTTTAACCGTACTTTTATCGCTATCGTTTCGTCTCTCGTTTATTTTATACGAAGTTTAAGAGCTGAGCTGAGCTGAGCTGAGAGCTTTTGGAAACTATTTTGGAAATTTTCGTTATCTAAAATTTCATTTTGCAATAATTTTGGGTTTGTATTTGGTGCTGGGAGCCAAATTTCTGAGTCTCACTTTGGACAGGAAGCCGATATTCTTGAGCGCGGTCGACACAGGAGGATCCATAGCGGAAACCTGCTTTTTCGGCGTCGATTGTGTCTTCAAGTTGATCTTTGATTCGCTCCAGGATTATTCTAGCTATTATCTTGGCCGCAGATACCTCTCCAGTTTTTTCCGGAAAACTCTCGGCTTCCCATGTTCTCCCGACAAGTGGGAACAGTAGTTCTGCCGATGGTGTTGGCGCAGCTTGAATAAGTTCCACGGGTATGCAGTCAAGACCTACCGCCTTGTTAGTTTTCAGTGCTTTGATCGCGTTAATAATCTCATCCTTGCTGGGGGTTGTGTTTCTAGGAAAAAAGGCATCCATACTTCAATCATCGCTTTTGAGAATACCGCCAAACGAAGACGGTGGACCAAGGCGTAACTGTAAAGCCTTATTGCTTTTGAGTCCCTTACTTTGCCATCCATATCAAAGTAGCTCGGCTTGCTCCAAGTCTCATGATACAAATTCACGTTTTTGTTTGACTGGGCTGCCACGTACTAACGTTGGCACTGAACTGACCTAAACTGATGCCTCAAAAGAACTACCTTCTCTCGAATAAGGATATCTTTTGTTGGAAAGAAAAAACAAAACAGCCAATAAATCTCAAACAACTTAACACATGCATTAGTGTTCAACAAGCGAGGATCTCTCTAGGGAATCTCTTCTCGTACATAATTTGCACATTTCCAATCGCTTAACACGCGCCTTCCCCCAAATGCCCAGCACTACATACATTGTGATGCCTTCCTTCTTACAATCGACATGAGAACACGCCAGAAACGAAGCCATCGTCACTCAACAGCCTTAACGCGATGATGCGATTTCTATGTACCATCATCATGTCCAAAATAGAACGTTACCCAGACACGACATCTACCGAGAGAGATGAGGTCCACGACATGTACTGTGCATCTGCACATCCTCTCTTCCGAGAGCCAATTAAGAAATGTTTAACTCTGGAAAGTGTTAAAGTGTGTCTATATTCTGGTCTCCTGCTTAGTGGTGACTCAAACGAACTAAGTCCACTCAAAGTCTGTCTCTTCTGTGTGTGTGTGTGTGTTGAGAGAGTGTGATGTGTCTACACCCATTTAAATTGTGCAATAAACATAAATTTAACCAGAACATATGTTTCCGTGGTGAAATTTATGATGTACATCCGTGAAACATGGAGGTTTGTGCAATTAAAACCAAGTGCTAGTGCTAGTGCACCAACCATCCATGGCAAACAGGAAGGAGATCTTCTAGTGAAGATCTTCTCTAGTTGTTGTGTGTGCTGGAGTGTTTAGAACCATCATCTGTGCTGCTTCAAGTGGTTAACATTTCTTGGCTATATTTGCGATGGAATGGAAGTTTGTTAGGTGTTGGTTTTACTTAGTCGAAGGATGGTCACTTGTGCGTTGGTTGACTGTTTGGACGAGTTCTTACAATGAACAGTATGTTCGAGTCCCAGGAGTTCAAGAGGCCTCTTTCTTCTAATGAATAGGTCCAATAACACAGAGTATAGGTTGAATACTTTCTTCCTCGTCCCGGTAATAATAGTCTCTGTGTTGTCATCAATGCGATGCACAGGATGGCACTTGGTTACCCACAAGTTACTGGCGAGTGGACAGTCACAGTCACTATTACTGAAGTTTCAGGGGAGAAGAACAAATCTAGTCTTGCTCTCAACGGAAAGTCCTAGCAACTGAAGAACTTAAGCAAAGTCGAATTGACGGACCTTCTGATATACTTGACACTATCTGGGTGGCTCGAGATGTGGCGGCTATTGCTTTGCAGTTGACCCATTGAGCACAGTGAGCACACATGCAGCACAACAGACCTCCACAGATGTTGTCAGGAGTAATACATTACTATCCTTTGACCATCAGTTGTGGACATTGCTCCTTGATTGAAAATCCTTCAGTCAGTACGAGATAAGTTGGTTATATAATAGGATTCGTCTTGCTATACTCTGGTGAACCAGATGGGCGTGTTCGAAGATCGGAACTACGGCTGAAGCTAACTCCAAAAGCAGGAAGGAGCTTCAGTTCTTAAAGCGCCATAGTCGATGGCTGGATTTGGGAGTAGAGTGTGACAAAATGACTATGATTTGATGATCTGACAGAAAGGACATGCAAGGACTTCGGCCTACAATCACCAACGATACGCCTAATTGAAACCTCATGATACTGATGGGAAACTTCAACGACAAATTAGGAGACGATAGTATACCATCTAGTCATTAAAGGTGCCCTGCATAATATCTTTCCAGAACATCACTTGGGTCCAAAGGAATGGCAGCAAACATCTGATCAGATAGATGACATAGCGTCTTCTAGACGTCTGCGCCTGACATCGAGTTCACAAGAACACCATCTCCATCAGCGTTTCGATGATGAGGTTGAGTTCGCCGATAGTTCGGGGACTATCTTCCCTTAGATAAAGAAGCAGAACGTGCCAGGAGACCGTGAATGACCACAGGAATGTTTTTACAACTGCGCCACGCACTTACTTGAGAACGAAAGCAGAAATACCTCGCAAAGAGCTATCGACAAACTCGATGAGCAGACACCAATCAAAGCTTAGATTACACCGACCTAAGCAGTGGATAATAGACCGAGTTAGGAGGCGAACATCATGTGATAAAAGCTTGCGATGTGACAGGCGTCAACATACCGCCGAACTTGCCTCTATGCAGTAGGATTGTCTTAAGAATGACCAGCTCCAAGAAGCAATTTTTTCTCCACATGGACCAAGCTCTGTGTGCTTGTAGAGAGACCAGATGTAGAGCTAGTACTGCTTTTTGGCTTGGCCAAGTAGTATATGCATTGGTACTGAGGATGAGCACGAATGTTCGAAGTCTGGTACACAACAACTAGAACTTCCCCTCGCGAACATTTGAGAATCATCCGCTAGTACTTCTGACATGAGAAAGACTCTCCTTTTCACTTGTGGAAGGCCCACACTCAAAGGCGAGAAGACTAGTAAAATTCACTCCTCAGAACAACAGGACATTTTCGAGATGAGTTGGACGTAACTCAAGAGCACTGCGGAGCTCAGGGCAGGCAGCAGAGCGAACCATCGCTCTAGGTTGGGACAGAGGAATAAGTTGCTGGCAATTGCAATCCACTGCAGTAGTGCCGAAAAGGTGGCACTTAACCATTGCAGAACGCTGCTATGCCCATCGAATGACTAACATAGTTACTGCACCACGAGGAACAATATTAATATCAGCCATCACTTGTAGCTCCTACACCTTCTCAACATTAGGTGTGAAAAAAAAATAGAAAAAAAAAATAAAAATCCTCTTCCCAAACCTCTTCTCGGCACGATTTTCATTAAAACTTTTTACAGAAACATGCCCCACAACATCACCCAACACACATCACACCAAAGAAGGCCAAATATATAGACACCGAGGAGTAGAACAGAACCCCCAATTCCTTGCATGTACCCGTGTCGAAGCCATCCAAATTCGAGACAGAGAACCAGAACCAGAACGGGGAAACGTTCTATGAAGCGATTGATTTAAATTTTCAACATATTGACATGCATTGCATGTTCTCATTTAACACCGCACCACATTCAGAGATAAGACAAGCGTTAGTCCAAGAAGAGCAAGGCTACTCTCCTCTGAAGAATCACAGATGCGTTCGCTTCGCACTCCACCTCTGGAATATAATTTCCATTTCGTGTTAATTTGAATCGACTTATGTTGGCTGTTAAGAGTGTATTTCAAAAGGAAATTTTCGATAAGCACTGTCCGGCGTATGTGTGTCCTGGCATTCAGTCTGAGTAAAGCATAACCAGAGCAAATGGCAATGTAACGTGTTTGCTAGACAAAATTGAATAAATTAGATGCTTATCATTAGATGGAGGAATATCTGTGAGAAAAGGAAGAAAGGAAGCAGGAAGGGACATCTTCTTTTACGTGATTTGGAACAGACTGTACCGATCATGAGGAAGGGCATAGAACTGATGCATCTTAACCTCATTTAACCTAACCTAGAACTGACAAAGAACCCTTTTGTAAGGCAAAGTGCCTTCAGTAGCTATTTGGGTGATTCTCTTCACATCCAACACGCTGACGTCGGCATTCATTGAGCTAATGACAAGAATTTGGTCACAGAGCTCAGAGGTTTGATTTCCGGTTTTGGTAAGTTTTAGGGCACCATATGTACTTCTGTTCTTGCAACAGCAAGGAAGCAATGAGAAATACCTTAATAGCCGACGCTAAGACAATAAGCTAGGACAAGGACACCAACCAAAAGGTGACTAGTACTTGCTACTGCTTATGGCGGACATACAGCGCTATCATTAGAATAACGATGAGTTAGCTATACTTCGACCGAAGTATAGTACGTACTCTCCGCACAAACCCTTTTTAGCCAATAATCACACCAAAAAAGGGAATGAACGATGTACACATGCTAATCCCACGGTCTTAAAACCTGGATACTGAAGCTCATGCCAATAAACTGACCATCAGCCTGTTAAGGACCCTTACTTCGTTGACTTGATGGTCGAAACCCCTTTTAAGCCAGGACTTCAATCAAAATGGCGAATAGACAAAGCAATGTGAACATACTAACGCCATTGCGGTAAGGCCTGAATACTGAAATCTAAGAGTAGAATTGATGCCCTCCCCTTCTGCTCTATAAAGCTTGCGAACACCTCTGACCCCTGCAATGTATCTTCCTTGGTTAGTTACATGAGTTCACTCTCCTTCTTCATTGTACCAAAAGAAAGTGGCCTCTCTAATGCCTTGCTAGTAAACTGTCTGGGGCTTGTGACAACTTTGAAGATTGAGTGAACGATAAAGACTGTCCGATCTTAAGCTAACTTTAAGGATACAGCACTTTGCTGTGTCTGGGTCTACAATTGCTCCTCGAAATGTTCGGACATCCAATCCACTGATCCGGTTATAACCAATTTGATGGACGGTTGCAAGATCATTAGACTGCAATGTTACTTTATTGATCTTCCGCCTTTTGGTGATCGGAAGATGCATTTAGCTGAAAGTTGGATGATCACTAGGGCGACGTGTTATCTGGTGGATCTTGCCCAGAGGAACTATGTTCTTGCTACTTCAACGTTTCAGCCTACTTCTTGTCGTCGAACGCACTGTGATCACGTTGACTTTTATACAATCATTACTTCATACTCCTGTAAGTTCCAAGGCGAGGCGTGCTATTGTAACTTCTCGATCCGCCGTCGCCTTCTAGATCAATTTGGCTAATGGTTGCACGATCATTTTGTTCCCTTTTAAGTCCTGAGCCGAGGGAACCATGTACTTGCCACTGCAGTGTTTCAGATGTTTTGTCGTCTAGGCAATGTTTTCCCCCAGTACAACCAAACCAGCTCTCCTTTCCTAACTATGCAAGAAGGTCTGAACAGGGTTCCTCACGATGCTCTTTGGTGAGATTATAGTCAATACCTCCTAGCTCCTTTTACAGCAGCAAGTAGATAAACAGGAGAGAGGTAGGCGCATTTAAAATTCATTGCAACTGAAAAGCTTTTTGTGGCTATAACACGTTTCTTTTCTCGAAAAAACCACCTCCTGTTTATTACAAAATAAACAAATAATAAATAAAACTAATACTGACTAAAATTTGATCAGTATGACGCCAACAGTTTACTCGCGAATCGTTCAAACCAGTCGGACAAGTTTAACTCCATTCTAAGCTACTTTACGAACCTAAGCCGTTGACCTTGACTCGTTGCCTAAAACAATTCAAATCCCACCTCAGTTGCATTTAATTTATCACAATGAGCACATTGTTTAGTTATTTTTTATTAATTTCCACCACAATTCAGTGCACAGTCGTTCGAATACCAAATGGAAAGCTCCGCGGCGGTTACAATGGAAAGTACTACTCCTTTCTGAACATACCCTATGCTCAGTCACCAGTCGATCAGCAAAGATTCGAACCACCACTTCCGTACACCACTCCGTGGACTGACATTCGAAATGCCACTCTAGCCGCTGTCTCGTGTATGGGATTTGGAACGACAGATTCAGTCACAAATGGATCTGAAGATTGCCTTGTCCTTAACGTGTTCACTCCAGACTTTAGCCACGATCGGCAGTATTCAGTGCAAGTGTACTTCCACGGCGGTGCCTTCATGAGAGGAACAGCCGGCAACATCGATGAATCGTACACAGTCAGCAAGGATATTGTACTTGTCGTCCCTAGCTACAGACTGGGTCCTTTCGGTTTCCTTAGCTCTGGAGATGACCTAATCAGCGGTAATTTTGGCTTGAAAGATCAACAGTTGGCCCTTAAGTGGGTTCATGAGAATATCCACCATTTTGGTGGTGATCCTCGAAAAGTCTACTGCACTGGCTTCTCAGCAGGTGGCGCCAGTGTTCACCTGCACATGTTGAACAAAGTCTCATCGGAATATTTCAATGCAGGCATCTCGATGGGTGGTGTTGCTATCAATCCTTGGGTCGTTCAACCGAATCCTGTGGAGCAATTTGAAAAATTCGTCGCATTTCTTGGTTGTCAATCAGTGAGTCGTGAGAGTATCAAACTTTGTCTTAAAACCCGCCCCAGGGAGGATATTTTCAGGGCCACAAATGCCCTGAAAACTTTTAATAACAATCCAGTGAACGTCTTCGGAGTCGTTGTGGAGCCGAAAGAGGCTCCAAGTGCCTTCCTGACTGAAGAACCTCGTGCGCTAATCCAAAGAGGAGAAACGTCTGCAAGTCCTTGGATTGTGGGGCATTCCTTAAGAGAAGGCAGCTATACGGCAGCTGAATTCTTAGGCTACGATGAGAATGGCAAGGAATTGATTGAGATTTTGAATTCACGTTGGCGTGAGATTGCTCCTGTTGTCCTGTTCTACAATAACTCCTGTGTGGGGTGTTCCCTTCAGATAGCCTTACAGTATCGTGACACTTATTCGGATTCTCTCAGACTGGCTTACATGGAGGGCGAGATTTTCTCGGTTGATACATATCTTTTGCTGGAGCAGATGTTCTCCGATGTAATGTTTGTCAATGGAGCAGAGGAGATGGTGAACTTACATCGGCAGTACGGCAAAGGTCCTGTCTATAAGTACGTGTATGGGAATCCGCAGGGAAATTCTCTTTCGAATTTGATTGCCAATCGCACGGATTTGAATTTTGGTGAGTGGAACTTTTTATTTTAGTTTATTTTTAAGGGGAAGTTTTGGTGTTCCTTAGGGCTTAGACTGTCTGCTGTAAGTTTGAAACTACTTTGAGCTTCTATGTTACCTTTAGATCACGGCACTGCTCATTCGATTGAAGATCATACGGCTGCACTTTCTCTGGTTACTTAGTAGAGAATTTGACCCTCTGGAGCACATCTGCTAATGACTCAACAAACACCTTATTCGTGGCCAACTTCTCCACTACTGAATGTAATTGACTTGTGTGTTGACTACCGTGCTACAGAGTGGTCTCTACAGTTAGGCCTTTTATGGTTCCAACACAGAGCTATGGATGTAGTGTCAACTTTTGTATTAGCTGTGATCAGGAAGAGAAGTGATCTGTACCACTTTCTTTCTTTTCATCTTGTTGGTAGATGCTATGACGGATTCCCTTTCTCACTTCATTTTCTATGAATTTTGGATTCAGGATTATTCCTTTTCTTAACTGCCTGCGACTTGGAATACTAGGATTCTATCTCTGAATCTGAAGCAGAACGTCCCAAGAATTACTGGGCTCCATGGGGAACCTTTTACTCTCTGTCTTCTCATCGACCTCATGTGGCGACGGCTGTAAGGAATACAGTCAGCTGCACTATCACCCTCCCAGGCGATCAGTATGAAACCTCCAGAATGCCAGCCTCCATTCCAACAAAGACAAAGACTTGGAAAAATCAGTCTTAAACAAAAAGAAAGGACTGAGATGGGGCAAGCATGCCTCTCGTCATTTCCGCGATAAATGATGCCCTTGATCTGATGATCCTTCACCACCTCACTGAGAGACTTGGACGCCGTCTTTCAACTCCTCGTCTTCTTGAAGGTCGTAGAGCAGTGTTGAGATCGTCACGATTTTAATTGTGAATTTTTTGGAAGCTGAAGGCTTCAATATTTATTACTAAAGTGGGTGGATATTCCAACCTATTAATCCAGAAATGAACCCCGTCGCTGAATAGAAATTGGGGTTAACTTCTGACTACTAGAAGCGCCAGTAAGCGAAGAAACGGCATAGTCTATGGTCATTAACCTTGAGCTCCTAGGTCAGTTGAATCTTGTACGGGTACAGGGCCAAGTCATGACAACAAATTGGCCAATTTGTGGTCTGCGAAAGGCCGAGTTCTTGTGCGTGGCGTGCAATTGAATGTCACGGATAGCGACCATATTATCGGAAGATGTTGCATTTCGTCGATTGTTGACTGAACCGGTCTACTTAAATTTATCCATCACGTTGCGAATAGTCCTCTCGAAAGGACGATTATGGCGGCCGTAAAATGGGCGAAGTCCGAGATATATTCAAACAGAAGACAGAGTTTCATAATGCAATTCAATAATTTTCAGATGTTGTTGAACATTATGAGTCTTTGTGTTAATTTGGCAACACAAATTTAATAAAATCGATTAAATTTGATAGATGAAGCTTGAACAATGTGGCCACAGTCTTATGTCAAAGTTGAGTAATCTCTATTGGAAAACCCTTTATTTGCTTATTTTTCTTGGAAAAGAATATGCAACATCAGAATTTTTTTGGGACGGGGCATGAGACTTTTCAATTTGACAAGTGGGGACGGTGGAAAAGGTTGGGAACCACTGTCGTAGAAGATCATCCTGAGATCACTACCTCTTGAAGGTAAACTCCTTCGTGGTCTATTAGTCTGTGGAAGGTTCCAGTTTGAATTGACTCCTTCATTCTTCATTTAGTTTGCTGTTCAAACAGTACTATGTCGACCAATTATTATTACTCTTCTCTGTCTGGCACTCTGGTACTGGCACTAACTTAATTCTAGGCATCTACATACATATGTAGGTGGGTTCATGTGTCCTACGAGTAAGAAGAGTCCACCACGAGTTACTATAAAACAACTTGCTAAGCCTTTTCCAGCAACTCTAATGGATTAAACTTTGCAATGACGCCACGGTCAGCTACCATCCTCCAAATTGGTAGAAAAAAGCTTGAAGGACTTCGTCCCATAATCTGGATTGGGTGTCAGAACATAGCACTGTTACGAGGAACGAACGAGCTAAGTGAGGATATGCTGTTAATAGTTCCTTTGAGGGGGCGGTAAATGGTCCACTAGAGGCCCCCACGGAGCGTCACATTTAGATACATTTTGGGACACAAGAGCTTGCAATCAGAAACCGTGTAGACAAAGCATTTTACAAAAGCCCAACTGCTTTTGGGGTTCACGCAATCAGACAGAAACAATTCACCAATTCTCTTGCAAGTCCAGCCAAGGACTGTCCAGCAAGTTGACCTCTTGCAAGTGCTTACTCTAAAGGTCATCATCTCGACGAAATAACTTACTTGCCAACTGAAAGCAACAGCGATATCTTCAACAGTCCTGGCAACAATTTAAGTCCACAAATTTTGCGAGCAGAAAAAACTTGCAAATACGTGTTGATGGTGCCATCAAAATCTTGCACCCACACAACATGTGCGGCAAACAAAAGACTTAATCACGGATATACATAAGTCAACGTCAACACAAGAAAGTGATATCGTTCTCAAGCCTTTTATATCACCTTTAAAGACTGAAAAGATAAATACAATCGAGATAAATCAACATGTGCTTAGCTTCAGATTTTTTTTTAATTTTTTTTTTGCAACTGAAAGATCTGATTGCTATCCAAGATACGCGCCTTAATTGCTCCGATTAAGCCCATTGTTTGGAGTTTGTCGACCGCCTAGATAAACCTAGAAACACACATTTCTTTTCCCATAAAAAGCGCCAGATACTTGTTGCAATTTTTAGTTGCATTCAATTTTGCGCAATGAAAACGTTGTTGCTCTTATCCTGTTGTGTTGTGGTCCTTTGGACGCGGTCCGTGCAGTGTACAATCGTTGAGATAGCAAATGGAAAGTTACAAGGAAGCTTTAACGGTGTATATCACTCGTTTATGAATATTCCATTCGCCGAACCGCCCGTCGGTCCGAGGAGATTTGAAGCACCATGTCCGTACAGGACCAAGTGGGACGGAATTAGAAATGCTTCCGAAGTAGCTGCGTCTTGTGTCGAAGTCGAGGACTGTCTGGTTCTTAACGTCTTCACTCCAAAAGTCAACCCCAAGCGAAAGTATATGGTTCGAGTGTTTATCTACGGCGGCGGGTTTATGTTTGGAACTGCTCGGGACACAGCAGAGCAGTTTGTCGCAAGTGAAGGCATTGTGTTTGTCATACCGAACTATAGGACGGCAGCGTTTGGATTTCTAAGCTCCGGCACTGACCTGGTAAGTGGAAACTTTGGACTTAAAGACCAACAGTTGGCGCTGGAATGGGTTCATGAAAATATCCACGCCTTTGGCGGGGATAACTCCAAAGTTCTTCTGACAGGCGTTTCTGCCGGAGGTGCTAGTGTTCAATTGCATCTGTTGAACCCCGGATCCTGGAAGTATTTCAACTCGGCGATATCATCAAGTGGCAGTGTCCTCAATCCATGGGTTATGCAACCGGATCCTAAGAAAATTTTCAAAAAATACACCGGACTCATAGGATGTGATCTACCGACTCCGCATCGAGTGAAACAGTGTCTTCTCGAGCGGACAATGGAGGAACATGCTAATGCAACCAGCGCCTTGCACGAATTCCGCGACAATCCCTTCAATGTTTTCGGAGTCGTGGTGGAGTCGAAAAAGGTTGAGAAACCCTTCCTCACGGAACATCCTAGGGCCTTGATGAAAAAAGGACAAATTTCTAAGGCTCCTTGGGTTGTGGCACATTCGGAACGGGAAGGCACCTATACCGCAGCTGAATTTCTGAGTTTCGATGAGAATGGAACGCAATTGATTGAGATTTTGAACACAAGATGGCGTGAGATAGCTCCCATTGTACTTTTTTACGAGAACAACTGTGTTGGCTGTTCCGAGGAACAGGCTACAAAATACAAAAACGATTACTCGGACTATCTAAGGCGGGTCTATATGAAGGGGAAGAGGTTCTCTGCAGAAACTTATCGATTGCTGGAGGATATGTTCACGGATCAACTGTTTGTGAATGGAATCACTGAGTCTAGGCTGTTGCATGCGCTGAATGGCGAGGGGCGTGTCTACGCGTACACCTACAGGCATTGTATGCCACAGGGGATTGGAAATATTCTGTCTGGAATGCCCGATAAGGTTTTCTGTAAGTACATAGTTTTAATTTGATTCGAAATATGTCGTTTTACGGAGAAATGTTGTCACTCTACTGTTGGATAGTGTTTGAGTGAGCTTTTGAAGCAATTTGGAGTAAAAACTTCATTGATTTTGAGCATCACTTCACCAGTCACCAGTCACCTTAAATTTTGATGAAATTTTATATACGAGGTCCTTATATAAGTAAGCAAACAAATGTGAAATTCTTTCAAATCTATCCATTGAGACGCCCACTTTTCGTAAATTTATCTTTTTTGAGTATTTTTACATGAAACTCGAAAAGGCTTACTTCAGCAAATATGTAGATATTCTTTTGCTCTACATGTCTCCTATACATTGTGTATGGCCACGCCCACTTTTTAGGGTAATTTTTCTTAAAAAACCGTTTCTATTCGATTTCCTTCAAATTTTACTAGTTCTTAGGAACAAAGCCAAGTATTTGTTGAAAAAATTTCAAACACCGCCCACAAATACGCCTACTTTTTGAGAAAATTCATGTTTCGAAGTAATTTTGTGAAATATTTGATCAATAACTTTCTTAAGCAGGTATATTGGTGGAAGAAGGAGCAAAGCGTAGGGTGTCACACGATCCGCTCCAGACAGATTTTATTGCCACAAAAGTCTCACAATTTCTCGGTTTATCTGTGTGAAGTCGATAAACCCTAAGCAATCAACTTAATCTGAATAATAAATGAGCATATCTTGGATAGCAATCGGTGCTGATAGTCTAAAGTCTAAAAATAGCTAACAGCTGCCGATCGTGAATTTTTCACTGTTTATCTTGTGAATGTATACACATATGTGTAAAGCAAATATTTATAAAAAAAAGGTTGACTCAACAAATAGATTAATTCAATGTTTACATTACCTATCAAGTGGTAGAAAGTTTTGTCCGTGTTTGGTACTATTGTGGTGCACAAATCTGACAGCAGTGTAGACTGATAAGCTTCAAATATAATAATTCTGCCTCATTGTCCACAAAGATAGCCTTTGACCTAACCAAATGAGAAGAAGGACCGCCTCTGTTGACATTTTAATTAATCATTCAGCTACATTGTTGCAAATTGTGTCTGAGAATAGACGACTAATTCTTGTGCGATAATAAGCATAATTAAATTAAATTTCTGTTGACGGCAATTGGAAAGTGATAACTTATTGAGACATACTTAAATATTCCATCTAAATGTCATGGTGGGCCAGATGACGCAGCTTCACTTTCACGCGGAGCCGACACTGGAACCTTTGCGTCCACTGTGGGATAAATGTCAGTACTTACATATATGGACCAAATACATCTTATTGACCCAGAAGTCTAGAGATCTCTACTCATATGTATTCTGCCGGGACTTGAAACAGTGCAATGAAGCAATCAGACAAATGTATGTAGTCTACTGTATGCATTCTTATACCAGTAATCGGCAACATGGTATCACCAGGATGGCAGGATACGCGGCGGCCCTAGGAGTACGTGGCGCAGAGCAGTGGAGAAGGAAGCACGGCAACTGGGAAAGAGTTGGGGAGAGCTGAGGTACATTTCCAGAAATCGCACACGATCGCTCATAGGCGTTGTAGAGGTCCTAGGACCCACAAGGCGATTCAGGACATAAGTAAGTAAGTGACATGGCACATGTATCAACGGGTTTCACACGGGCCCTCCAAAGAACCCTGGATGGCTGAAGATCCTCCTCGACATGAGTGATTTCCTAGAGAGCAAGGTTTTGTAAGTTTTAGCCTGATATGTGTACATGCTTCTAGACTTTGAATACCCTATCAAGGAAGAATATATACATATGCCCTCTTGGACACGGTGTATGAAGTCTATCCACACTATTCGTAGACTTCAAGGAGAAGGTGCACGACAGGACAGCAAGCTAAGGCTTTCAACTTCTTTGCAGAAGCTCATGATACAAGGAAAGGTAGAGCCGGCTTTCCTTTACTGATAATCGTCACAGCGACTTAGCTGTCTTTTGAGGCAATCAAATCGTTTAACCAGTCGGTTAAAGCACCTCATTCAACAACATGGACTAACGTCAACGTGTGGCTTTCACACCAAGACAAATCCTGGAAATTATCAATGAAATTCACCCCCTGTTCATCGACTTTAAAGCAGTTAATAAGAGCATTCAGCAGCATATAGCAAATAAAGCTAGAAGACACGCTAGCCTCTTTGTAACTTGAGAACATCTTAGGTCTTCCAAACATGCTCTCGAATTCGGCACAGCCACGTAACTTCTTTGCGCTGAAGTAGATATGCATATAGCTGGTATCAACATGAAACGTACTCTCTTTTAGGAATCCATCCAGCCGCTGGGAAATACAGCGTCATCAGAAGATCCCAGCAAGCCTATGTAGATGAGTATGATAATAAGAGACCAGATGAGACTATTTCGTCTTGAAGTTCATGGAAGTAAAACAAAGTACACCCTTGACAGACCTTCACTCCTGATGATTGAAACTTCTAGGTGGCTAAGGAGTTTACCTCTTTTCATATGACATCTTCATGGACGCCCCTAATGCAGACTCCAAGCAGAAAGATTAAATGATTGCTCTATAGAATGCATCGTGTAATCCAAAAAGGAAGAGGAGAGGAGGCTATGCTAAGAAGAGCCCGAATCAAAATAAAAAACAAATCTCAACTACAATTGCCAAAAACGACATCACTGATAGCACACTCAGCACACATGCTTTAGACAAACTGCTATCAATTCTGTTGCTGGACTTTTTATCAATCCTCGCTCATCATCTTTCGAATACAAATCTCAATTTGTATTTCAGTTTAATAGAACTTCTCCGAGTGAAAAGTCGTTTTAAAATGAAGTTCCTTTTTGTTTTTGTGTTTTTGATATTCGCAATACTTGGCAGTGCTGGTGCATTGCAAACACAAGGACGCGTTCGTAACCAAGGACACGTACACAATCAAGGACCAGAACATTACGCAGCTCGTCAAACGGGAAGACGAGGTGGACATGTGCACAATCAAGGACCAGAACATTACGCAGCTCGTCGAACGGGAAGAAGAGGTGGACACGTGCATAATCAAGGACCAAGAAATCGATTCGATCAAGGATAAGCAACAAAAGTGTTCTACTTACAATCTCTATCTAACTAAGCATGAACTCGTGAATAAGTTCACCTTAATGTCGCAGTTAATTCAGTAGAATTGCTTTTTGATTGTGTGAACTTCAACATAATAAAAATAATGTGAAATTAAATGTGTTTATCTGTAACTTTTGCTTATTTTGAAGTGTCTTTAGTGGGAGAGTGCAGTGACGGTCTAATAAAATCTAGCTGTCGGTCCAATGTTTGTTAATTTTTCCTTCAAAACTTCGAGCGTTGGGTCGCTTGTTATACCTGACACCATTGATGGCAAAACGGTGTCTGCTTCCTCAATTTGACACAAATAAGGTCTAATGATGCCGCCATGCCAAAACCGCACCAAGCTGTCAATCTTTGCGAATGCATTGGTGCTTGGTCGGCCATTGTAGATTGTGTTCGGTCAAATAGTGGAAATTACATAAGTTTGTTGGCATAGTCGCTGAGCCAGAAAGATGATTTTTTTTGGCCAAAATCCAGATCAATTAGCAAAGTCATAGTGTTTTCTTTAATCTCCCGGCTTCAGTTCTTCCGTCAGTACAATCTATAGGAAGGTAGTCCCAAATCCATTAGCATGACATAAATGACAGACTTCACTAAATATTCTGACAGCTGATATCATTGGTAGCTTTGACAGCCGCTGAAACATTACAATTAGAAAAGTAAACCAACCTCAAAAACAATACAGGGTAACGAATAGAGAAAAAGTAAGAGAATTCGAAAAAATATGTACTGTCAGATGGAGCCAGTAGATTGGACTTTTTCCATCAAAAAATACTATTCTCCTGTCAGGATAGTAAAAAAGGCAGAACGCTTAACTAGTGACTAGAATTCTCGACGACTGCATTGCCTTAAGATAAGTTGAAGTTTGCTGTTAGAAAAAAAAACTAAACACCCTTGTCAACAATGAAATGACTTAGCAACTGTACAAATTTAAGCACGCTGTCATTCGAAGTTTGGGAGACACAGCGACGTGAAGTTGGTTACAGTTTATGTCAGCTACATGTCTTTGTGTTTCTGATGCTATTTGCTGCGAAGAATTCTTTTACCACAAAAGATTTATGGACTTCAACTACAAATTTGTAAAGTTTTCCAGCGTATGTCGGTATAGCTTCAATAAATCAATACGAACTTGGTTAATTATTCTACAACTTTTGTGGAAAAATGTTTGTAAATTACAATTTGTAAGTACCAAATGCCCCTGATGTATGCCCAATTTTTAGATAAAATTTTGGACAAATCGTAAACAAAAGTCGCATGGTAATCAATTTATACGATAAGGAGATTACGAATGCCTATAAGACCATTTCCAATTTTTGACCGATAATTGCTGAAATCTTTCTTAGCTTTTATCGCCTTATACTTGTAGATATATTCAAGTCATGTTCATTAAAAAATGTTTACCAATTGACATACATATATAAACACTGCAAGTGAGTGTTTTATTGAAACCGATTGCTTTCAAGTTAACAGATGCAATTATGATTGTTTCGAGTTCATTGACTTCCCTGATCGAAACCTACAAACACAGATTTTTTTCAAATAAACAAATAAACAGCTGTGCATTGTTTCTTACAATAAAAGTGTTCACATATTCTGCTGTATTCCTCTCCTTTTGACAGTTGACACGGTGACATGACATGATGACAGTTCATTATACAAATTTAAGAGATACCAAGAAGATAGTTACATTAAAAGGTTACATAAGGTCTATGTCTCAGAAGTCTAGGCCAATCGAATTCCAATGATATAAGGTGCAGTCTTGCATTTCTTTGATAATGACCCCACTTTTGAATCACCCTGTATAAAAAAACCCTCAAAATATACGAACTTTCATTTAATCCAACCTAGGTGCCGATCATGGAGCTGACCAACAATGCGTAGCACCACTGAAGTTCCTTCTGCAACCTGATCCTTGTCCACCCTATACTAAGTCTATCGCTGACAGCCTAATAAAAATGGGTCGAGATTTGAGTGTTACAGGGTGAGTGCTATTTGGTTTTACTAAAATATTCGATAAAAACAAATTTATTTTTCTTAATTTTTAGAGAAGCGGAATATGCTGGTAGAAAACTTCCAGTCAATAACGCAAGACAAACTGGATCCTTGACGATTTATAAAAAATACAATGTCATCGAAACTTATTCAATTGATGGAGGATATATGAAGGAAATATTTAATAATACTATTGAGCCATAAAGAACTAACGATTTTTGTTATTGAGGTTATTGTCGAAGAGTTTTGAACTTGAATTAAAGTTAAAGGAATGCTTAGTTGTTGAAGGTTATTTCCTTTTATTATTTTTGTTTCATTTAAATAGTCTAAATGAGTTGAAAAGATGATCTAACCGGGCATAGACTTTCTTGCCTATCGAGGAGTTACAGAACAGAAGTGTTGTAAGTGATGTTTCCTAGGCTGAAGTTGGAAGAGACTTTTGGATACCTTTTACACTCAGTAACACTTTAGTGTATGTGTATACTTTCCACCAGAAATCATAGGACGCCTGAATGCCACTCTTTTCGAACTTTAGAAACACGCCTTATGTTAGTTTTGTGTCATGTGTCCTTGGCCCTTTGATCTACCACATTGAGGAAAATATGGAAATCGTCGCTCATTATCCTCGTCGCCTCTTTTATATTCTCGTGATATACAACTATTGCACTGTGGCCTGCGAATGCGAATTTAACACGAGATTTAAGGCTGCGCGGGAGAAGCGATAATACATTCATTCGTATGTATGTATGTATGTGGGAACAGTGAAGCTATAGTCAAAGTCGATCTGTCCAATCATCTACTTGCCGCAAGGCTCTCGCAAGCTGCTTGCTTAGCATCGCTTGAAAAAGCGGTCAGAAGAGTTTCTGTGCGAGAAGCTTTCGTGGAGCTTACAAGATGGTTGCGAGAAGTATGGAAAACCCCATCGAGTATAGCTTTACTGTTCGCACTTAGGTAAGAATGAATGTTTTATCGAAAGCAAATGCTTCTAGCATTGAATCGTACGCGCAGCCTTAGTATTCGATTTGTACGCAGTAGAAGAAGAATAGTGGGTCTAGTGGGCTTTCTTTAGTTTTAACAAGAAAGGTTATCTCAGTCACATTTTACCCAAGTCAATAAGTTCCTGGTCCATTCTTGGGAAGAGATTAGCATCCTTTAAGTCGAGAAGATAATATGAATCAATTGGCTGCCAGCAGGGTTAACGCAGATTGGGCGTCCTTCCACAGCATTTCCTGTGAATTTTCTGAAAAATGCAGCAATCTTGTTGGATACTCTACTTAAGGGGCGTAAAAGTCTAAGTCTTGTTCATATTCACGTCTTCTAAAAAACTGCCAAAATGGAAGTATGGAACGGTCAAATCGGACGATGTTGCGGGTCAGTAAAAAATTGTAAACGAGAGTGGACTAGAGCCTGGTACGCAACTCGTCTTAAGCTCTTCTTAATTATTTAACTCTTAGATTGTTCTGCAAACGCGTTATGAAGGAACTGAACTCCAACTACACGTCTTCCAGATGATAATTGGAACAGGCTAGGCTTCGTGGTCAACGGGTATTACAGTGGTTCCACTCTTGTGCGACTCATGTCATAGTTCTCAGTATTATTATCAGCCTGGTGCCGTAGTTCATAACATTCTTTGTGAGGCAAAAGTTCTTGATAGTCGTATCTCAACAGCCTGGGGGAAGCTAAAAGCTTCTGATCTTCCCACTGGATCGGTGGAAGATCAGATCACTGTCAAAAGATATATGTCTCACGATGGAACCAATGATCGCAATCCCTGCGTTTTGCACGCTTTACATCTTTAGATTGGTGATGTTGTGATGCAATAGGATACATGTGTGTTAGCCTCTTACGTTTACCAATTGTGCATGTTCCTAAACTATAATTAGTTTCAATCACTGTTAACAACAAGGCCTATCACGAATATCATTCCGCTCATCTTTGCATTGGGGCCTTCCGACTTAATGGTCAATTTTCTCGCAATTACGAGATCAGTCAGAGATTATATGTGCTGTTTTCATTCTACAAAAAGCTAGATACTTCCCCTACATTTTAGTTGCGCTTCTAATCTTTTACAATGAAGACATCTGCCTGGTGTATCCTTCCCCTTTTGACTGCCGTTCAGTGTACAATCGTTGAGATCCCCAATGAGAAACTGCAAGGAAATTACAACGGAAAATACTACACCTTCACCAACATTCGCTTTGGCAAAGCACCACGATTTAAGCCTCCAATTCTGTACACAGATCCATGGACCGGTGTATACAATGCCACTGAACCAATTATTAACTGTGTTCAATTTGGCAAAAGCCTCGATCCATCAAGTGGAGTTGAGGACTGCCTCATACTCAACATCTTCACGCCAGACATCAACCCAAAAACCCCGTACATCGTTCGTTTTCACATCGTCGGCGGTGCTTTCATGACAGGATCTACTGCAGAAGTAGACGAGACGTACGTCTTAGACCAAAAAGAAGAAGTCCTTGTTCTGGCAAACTACAGACTAGGTCCTTTTGGATTCCTTAGTGACGGTTCCGAGGGAAACTTTGGTCTGAAAGATCAACAGTTGGCACTGAAATGGGTTCATGAAAATATCCACGCATTCGGAGGTGATCCGTCTAAAGTGCTGCTCACAGGAGTATCTTCAGGAGGCTTCAGTGTTCACTTACATCTCTTGAGTTCGGGTTCGTGGGATTATTTTCACGCAGCAATATCATCGAGTGGTTGCGCTCTAGATCAATTTGCAATAGATACAAATCCCAGAAAAGTATTCAACAAATATATCGGACTTATTGGTTGTGACCTACCGAATCCGGATGACGTTAGGCAGTGCCTTCAAGATCGCACGAAAGAGGAACACTTTGAAGCAACAAACGCTATGCAGGAATTCCAAGATGATCCTATAATTGTTTTTAGAGCTGTAAGAGAGGCCAAAAATGTTGAAGCCGCCTTTTTGAGGGAAGATCCTTTGGTGCTAATCCAAAGAGGGATGATATCACCTGCGCCTTGGGTGGTAGCCAGATCTGTTAGAGAAGGCACTGTTACCGCATCTGAATTTCTGAGGCAGGACGAGAACGGAAATGTATTGATTGATGTCCTTAACTATCGTTGGCGGGAATTAGCTCCAATTATAATGTTCTACAACAATAATTGCGTGGATTGTGATGAAGCTGCGGCTACTAAGTACAGAGATGATTACTCGGATTATCTTCTTGAGGCGTTTATGGAAGGAAAGAACTTTTCCGTGGAGACGTATCCGCTACTAGAAAGAATGATGTCTGCTGAGTTATCTGATGGACTGACGCAGGCTGTACTAATGCATGGAATGTACAGTAGAGGGCCAGTGTACGCGTATGTTTATACGGTCCCTTTAGAATTCGGTGTTGGCAACGTTCTATCCAGACGAAATGATGTCAATTTTGGTAGGTTACTTTCTTTCTTACAGGCGCACAGGGTGTCCTTCAACGTCTATTCACACGTTTATCGTATAATTTGACTAGAGCGGCAATTAGCCTTGAATAGTCATGATATGTAGTCACGTCAAAATAGGTACATAGTTATTTGAACTCGATTTTTTCAACTTAGAAATTGCGAGTATATGTATTTCTCCTCAAAATTTTTAACTTTTAATTTATACATTTAAGGTGCAGATCATGCTGCCGATGTTCGTTATGTAGTACCACCGAAGCTCTACAGATCAATAGAAAAATCATCAAACAGAACTGAGACTCCAAATGTGCGGTTCATCAGCAAAAACCTGATTAACTTAGGTCGATCGTTAATACTTTCAGGGTACGTACTTTATTTGGTGCAGCGACATAACTTTATGGGTATTTATTTCACCAATAGTGAGAACTAAATTCACGTTCCTTAAATTGTATGTTTTTTGTCACCAAAAGTGAGAAATAATTTCACTAAAACAATTATTAACTTATTCCTCACCAAGATTTTGTGTAAAATAGGAAATAGTTAAGATGGCCACAGCGAAATAGATCCCATGGTGAAACGGAGTGGAGCGGAATGGAATGGAGTCTTTAATCAAACAGAGGCAAATTGCAGCATTCCACTGCTCCTTTTGATATGATTCGTTAATTCTGAATACCATTTGTCTTGTTTTCTTAGTAATTTGAAAAGTTGGTTTATTGGCCAGCTATCTGGTTAAATTATTTCTCACTTTTGGTGAGATAAGAAAGGTATACCTATATCCCAAATTATTTCGCTGTAAAATTGCTTTATTTAATTTTTATTAAAGTGTCTATATTCTTTTAGGATTGCAGAATATGGCGGCCACGAGCTTCTGATTAACAATAGAACGCAAGTTGGAAAGATGACAATTTTCGAAGACAGCTACGAATTTGAGAGTTACTCACCGGAGACAAGGACATTTACTAAGGAAATTTTTAATAACATTACGTAAACAGAAATAAAAGATTAGTTTCCAAGAAACATTTTTGGTTTCTGTAACTCTTTAGAAATTAGATTAGATAGCTGTTTTTCCCTGTTTTCACTTTTTAGATATACTGTGTATAAATGAGTTCTAAATCAATGCTGACAGTTTTGTTAAAGTTGCTTATGACTTAAGAATACACGCCCATATAGAAGACAACAGAGAACACAAAAGGCAGCCGTCCGGCCTTCCAGTGAAGCTTTGATTTGGTCAAATTGTGGATGCGGATAACCTTATTTGAGCATAGTCAAAAACATTGATTGACATTACGCAGTTGCAATCGCATAACCTTTGCCGATCGCAACAGCAACAAATCCAGAAGACTATTGGCAACGCTGCAACAAGCCAATGTGGTGAATTTTCTTGGTCAGCGCATAGGCTGTCAGCAACCATGTCAACAGGCAATGAGAGAAGTTGTGGTGAGTATCACTTGGCTGCCATTAAGAAACTGCTGAATTGACCATGAACGCCGGAAAGCTATTCTCCGCAAAAATATATCAGAGCTGTTCAAATGTTAAAGCTCAACTACCAGCGAATTAGCGAACGGCGAATAAACCATTTTTAGCACATTTAAAGGCAAACAATTAACATTTTTACTAATCCCACTAATCAACAATTCCCTGTTTTTTTTCGCGAATAAGCGGGTGCTTCTTGCGAACTGCCAAATTTCATTCACATTTACATTAACCCTATCCACATTCGCAAGACCTTAACCTAACAATTCTTGCCTTTTTTTTTTGGTAACTGACAAGAGAAATTCGTAATGTAACGTCAAAATTTGCGAATATTCGCTTGATCATATTCGCATGTTGCTGAGCCAAAAATGGAAGAAAATGAAGCATTGATTAGAGGACATAAAAAGTTGTTAGTGCCGAAAAGTTGTTAGGGCCATAAAATTCCTCTAAAAAGCTATTCCACAAGGCCTTATTCGCTTGCCAAGCTACCGTTCAGACAGACTATAATCAGCCGTATCTGGGCATCTCTAGCTACGTTATCCATAAATCTGTTTATAAGCTTTTCAATATAATCCATTACGTGATTCCTTTTAATATTTCTAATTATGGTTGATTATAGCATAGGCTCAAAACTTTTAAGGTGCTTATTAAAAAGATAATTGCTTTGCCATAAAAAAGCAAACACTTCCCGTATTTGTTTAGTTCTATTTCTAATCTTTCACCATGAAGGCGTTTGCTTGGTGTGTCCTTTTCTATTTGGCAGTAGTTGAGAGTGATATCGTTGAAATCCCGAATGGAAAATTGCGAGGAATAAACGAAGGAGCCTATTACTCCTTTAAAAACGTTCGCTATGGCAAGGCAGCCAGATTTAAGGCACCAATCCCCTTCACAGACACATGGACTGGTGTACAAAATACCTCTCGAAAAATCATTGAGTGTGTTCGATTCGGAAGACGCGACCGTCCTCAAGATGGTACCGAAGACTGCCTCATGTTAAACATCTTCACGCCAGACATTAACCCAAAAACTCCGTACATAGTTCGATTCCACATCGTTGATGAGGATTCCACTCCCGACGATATAGATGAGAGGTATGTGGCAAACCAGGGCGAAGTGCTTGTTCTGCCAAACTACCGAGTAGGACCATTTGGATTTCTAAGTGACGGTTCTGAAGGAAACTTTGGTCTGAAAGATCAACAGTTGGCACTGAAATGGGTTCATGAAAATATCCACGCATTTGGAGGTGATCCGTCTAAAGTGCTGCTGACCGGATTTTCTACTGGAGCCGCCAATGTTCATTTGCATCTTTTGAATCCTGGTTCCTGGGATTATTTTCACGCAGCAATATCATCGAGTGGTTGCGCTCTTAATCCATGGGCAATAGAAGCGGATCCTAAGAAAGTATTCAACAAATATATCGGACTCATTGGCTGTGACCTACCGAATCCGGATGACGTTAAGCAGTGCCTTCAAGATCGCACGAAAGAGGAACATTTAGAAGCAACAAATGCTATGCAGGAATTCGAAAGTGTTCCTGCAGTCGTATTTGCGCCTATTAAAGAGGACAAAGATGTTGAAAGTGCCTTCTTGACCGAAAGTCCTTTGATCTTGATCCAAAGAGGAATGATATCACCTGCGCCTTGGGTGGTGGCCCGATCACCAAGAGAAGGCAGTGCTGTTGTAGCTCGATTTTTGAGACAGGACGAGAATGGTAATGAATTGATTGATGTCCTTAACTATCGTTGGCGGGAATTAGCTCCAATCATAATGTTCTACAACAATAATTGTGTGGACTGTGATGAAGCTGCAGCTACGAAGTACAGAGATGATTACTCGGACTATCTCCTTGAGGCGTTTATGGAAGGAAAGAACTTCTCCGTGGAGACATATCCACTGCTAGAGAGGATGGCTTCTGCTGTTGATTTTGCTAATGGATTGACGCAAGCGGTACTAATGAATGGAATGTACAGTAGAGGGCCAGTGTACGCATATGTTTATACTGTTCCTCAGGAATTTGGAAAAAGCAACTATTTAGCTAATCGATTTGATATAGATTTTGGTAAGCAGCTTTTATTTTTCAATTTATTCATCCGTGCATTGTGACTAAAGTGACAAGTAACCTACAACTGGTGATATACTATTCCAAGAATAATTACATTAATCACTCGAGATGATTACGAATAACGATTAGTACTCGTAGTCATGGGGCGTTAGTCATAATGCACATTTGTCAAAATATAACATACTAGATGGAATGCTCGACATTGCCAGGAAGAAATTATGCAAATTTGTTTTATTTATGTTTGTTTTTTTAAATCAACTTTATCGATCATCTTACACAACTGTTATCAATTTTTTTAGGTGCAGATCATGGTGCCGATATGCGTTATGTCTTACCAGACAAAGACTATAGATCGGTAGCTCAGTTTAATGACCAAACTGAAACTCCAAATGAGCGGTTCATCAGTAGAAACTTGATAAATTTGGGTCATTCTTTAGTTCTTTCAGGGTATGTAGCTTAAATTGTATGTTTTTTGTCACCAAAAGTGAGAAATAATTTCACTAAGAAAAATATTAACTTATTAATATTAACTTCTCGCCAAGATTTTGTGTAAAATAGGAATGTTTGGTTGAGTCTTTAACCAAAAAGAGGCAAATTGCAGCATTCCCCTACTCCTTTTGATATGAGTCCTTAATTATGAATAACATTTGACTTGCTTCCTTCCTAATTGGCCACCTATTTGTGAAATTATTTCTCACTTTTGGTGAGACAAGAAAGGTGTACCTATTTCTCAGTTAAAATGAAATAAAAATCGTGAAACTATTTCGCTGCAACGTTCCTTTATTAAATTTTTATTAAAGCTCCTATTTTCGTTTAGGATTGCGGAATATGGCGGTCATGAGCTTCCGATTAACAATAGAACCCAAGTTGGAAAGATGACAGTTTTCGAAGAGAGCTACGAATTTGAGAGTTACTCACCGGAGACAAGGACATTTACTAAGACACATTACAATAATACTACGTAAATATACATATATAAATGAAAAGTGAGTATGGACGTTTTATTGAGAGCTGACTATACACTTTCCAATAAAACACGGCTAATACTTGATTTGCAAAACATAATGTATAAATGATTGGCATAATAGAAATAAATATTTGAAACTTCACTTTGATTTATGAACCTATCTTGAGCCACGCCTATTGTGGGACTGTTTGCTTCACAAAAACCAAAACATAATCTCTATTTGTAGAAATACTTGGGCAGCAGAACTCAATCAATGTACTCGTATAGCTTATTCCGTGTCCAATCTTTCCGTAAAGCTAATGTAGAGCCTTGTTGTGATCAAGGTAAGATTCCGGACTTTTCATAACAAAACTAAAGAAACACAGTGACGTTGTTTGACGAGGGGCTGCTACATTTGTTAGAAGCTGCCTGCTGGTTTACTCTCAGCCAAATCGTAGCAGTTAGCCGTATTTGATCAGCTTCCGTCGATGGATGCATAAGTAGCAAAGGACAAAGAACGCTTCCCTGCGGTACACCTACTACGATTGGTAATTCTCCTCTACAGATGATAATACAAAAGGT
Source organism: Chalcosyrphus nemorum (assembly GCA_949716465.1). NCBI lineage: Eukaryota > Metazoa > Arthropoda > Insecta > Diptera > Syrphidae > Chalcosyrphus > Chalcosyrphus nemorum. Next base: position 28,047,266 of record OX454333.1, read on the forward strand.
AGGCTCCCATAGGCGAGCCACTAGGAATGCAGTACTGGGAGGTATGTGATAAGGGGATACCCGAATTATAAGCTTGCCTAAGGAAGAAGAAGAAGAACGGAGGATACTGCAAAGGACCACTCTTTAGGTCTCAGACTTTTGTTGGGTCTTCTTTAAGCGCTCCATTACCCTGTCGAAATCCGTTAGATTTTTGGAAGCCCCACATATTTTCATAGAGCATCGTATGTTATCCAGCATTCACCGTCGCATCTAGCTAAATTTTGACGGTATCCTTATTTGGTCTATGGCTTCTTAGTACCGCTCGAAAAGGAAATTTCTGCGTCTTTTCGAAGATTCATCTCAGTGTGAAAATTAGTTCTTTTATCGATCTGGCAAGCTGAAAGCTACACGGTAAAGGTGTTTTAAAAGGCTTAAGATGTCCACATGAAACGTTGGATAAATGTAAAACATCTCGGCAGTACTGGCAGGACATTGGATCGACTTTCTGAAGATCAGGTACATGGAAGAAGTACCGACTGCGCGAATGTATAATTACAAGATTCCATTCGAATTTGGGAGGCACATACATATGTATAGAGAGAAACCGAAAGTAGATTTTCAAGTTCCTTCGCTGATAGCAATAAAATTACTTAAAATCCCCATCCCTTTCCTTCTTATCCTGAACGCCACTACAACCAAAATTTCCTCCTAATCTGAGCATGAGAACTAATTTTAAAATCTCGCGTAACATGAGTCAACAACGAGCATCCTGCTCCACATTATTAGGCGCTTCTTTTCGTGACTTCAAATGACCGCTTGATTCATTTCTTCTGCCACACATACTCGTACGAGCATACGTAATAGGATCTGCATAATCTCTCGAGTTCCTTGTATTTTTCATTATTTTTTTTGGGCAAACTTCAATCGTGACTCTGATCCGGATCAGCGATAAACATGGCAACTAATGACGCTCCTCACGCGCGGGTGGTATCCTTAACTTTTGGGTCATTCTTTGTCTTCTTTTTCCAGAACTTTTCGCTCTTCATTAATCACTAACTTGTTCAGGGAATTCAAGTCCCCAATTATTTGCTCAGATACGATTCCTTGAATTCCCCTTCAAAGGTACTGGTACCTAATCGAGTTATAAAGTTTTTTTAAAGTGCACACACAAATCCAAATGACGAATGACGAATGAGTTGCGTCGTTCGCACATCCTGTCAGCATGATGTCCTGCAATGTATTAATTCATTTAATGCAAGTCTTTAAGTCAATTACTATAAGTCAACAACTACCATTGCGACTGATTGATTTTGTATTAGTCCATCCTGGAGGATCCCTCGGGCAAAATGTGATGCATCGGCGATTCGAATAATTCTGAAGATGATTGATGTACAAAATGTATCGCATGCTGCAAATGGATTTGCGTTTTGCAGTTCGATTTGTAATTGATTTTTGTGTGAGGATGAGATGAGATACCTTGGGCCCGGCGGATAGTTTACTGCGGGAAAATAGATTCCATTGGCAAAGTGGCCGTTTTAAAATAATTAGATTTGATGAGATGATGGTGATGTTGAACTTGGCACGCAATGGTTGCGGCTTGTTCGAATGCCCTACTGGGAGAGATAATGACTGGCCAAATGGGAATGGCTCAATTTGCATTGGCCACCGACATGAGTGATGGATTAAACGTTGCCAATTTATGTTGTAGTTTTGTCTGGGATCTCAATGCATGAATTGACTGAAGGAATTCTCCGACGGATATTGCGAAAACTGTAACTTGAAACAATTTCTGACATCTAGGCCAGGGGCAGCGCTTTTTTTCGGTTGATATGTTCAAATTTTGCTACGAATTGCTTTGAGCAGTTATGTTCCAAAAGAGGCTAAGATAAATGCGGATTAAGTTCACCGATATAGAGGTCAGCTCATGTGAAATTTGTCACGAAGATAAACTCCTAGAAGGCAAGGATCTTGAGAGAATTCTCTGTTTTAGTCATGGAAACATGGTAAGGTAAAAAGTTGTTGTCCCTTCCGTTCTGTGGTCACTAAACGTCAACAATCTTCTTGCTATTCTACGAAGATTGAACTAATAAGCTGTCTAGCGTACTTAAGAGTTCAAAGTTCGCCAGAACAATAAATTAATGGACGGACTGATGAACAGATGAACGGATAAATGGATGAGCAGATGGACGAATGGACGAATAGGCGAATGTACGAATGGACAAACGGACGAACGAATGGACCAATAGACCAATAGACGAATGGACGAATGAGCTAAAGAACGAATGGATGAATAGATGAATGGACGAATGGACGAATGGACGAATGGACGAATGGAAGAATGGACGAATGGACGAATGGATGAATTGATGAATGGACGACGGGACGAATGGACTCCATCTGGCAGAGAATGGACAAATAAACGAATAAATGAATGGACAAATAAATGAACGGACGAATGAGCGAGCAGGCGAATGGACGTATCAACAAATTAACGAATGGACCACTCTTCCAGGGGAAATGTTGCTGGATATTAATTCGAGGGCCTAGTGCAACTTTTGCTATATCATACGCTGCTCATTTCTTCTTTATCCAGCTCTTTTCCTTCTTCATTCGTTCTGTACGAAGGTGTTATGAAGGAGCAGATCTCCAACCATCGGTTGATGGTTGGTTGAAACCGAGCCTCGGTGAGGATGCACTTAGACCAAGAGTAAGTCCATTGTGCTGTACCTCCAGCCAGTGGCTTCTTGGCCCCGTCATGTAGCTTATTTGAAGCTTTGACTTGGCATGTTCCTTTTACTCTCTAGAAAGCGTGTTCTATGGAAAACCAAAACTCTGAGTAGAAAGACGCCGAAGCTATCGTTCCCAGACGGAAACTGCTTGTGGTGATAGCTTGTATATCGTCCTTTCCACTCGCTCTAAAGTGTGGTCTAGACTAGTGAAGGGATTCTGAGAATAAAGACATGAGTTGTAGATAGCATATCATTTGCAGGATACCACCAGGAAGTAGCAGACATCCCCAAGCTCGTGTCAAATTGTTGTAACAGAACTGCTGTGTACTAAACGGAGACATGTCCTTTAAAATTTGTCACAGGATACTCGTGGTTATATACAAAGTTACCGAAAATAAGTTATCCCTCTTACATATGTATGCCCTCGGCTTAGATCACTTCTAAAAATAAGTCACCCGCCTCGTTTATGGAAATGTTAAACCGCCAGCATCATCTCAAATTTCTCCGTCTCCACACGAAAAAAAGACAAACGTCCAGCTAATAAAATAAAAGAAGGAAAAAAACAAAAGCCCTTTTTGCTTCTTCAGCAGGACAACAGAGGGTCCACACGCATAAAAGCCTATATCGCTTCAACTATCTTCATCAACGCGCGTATCTAATCTACAATCACTTCAATCCAGTTCATAAACAATTCTCAGATGCAGGATGCAGGAAATCCACTGGACCGAGACTAAGCACTCTATGGACTCCATCCGGCCGAGTTCCCATAAATTAAAAAAAAAAAAAGGCTTCGTCGTCGTTTTCGTTGGGGCCGCGCCGCCACTCAAGTGTGCGGTCGGCGATGTGGGGCCATAATAAAGCCGTCATTGTCTTTCAGGATAATATTCTGCGAATTATTCCCTGTGTGTACGACGACGTACAGCCTTGACTAGGCAATACACAACACAACACAATAAACCACCGAGCGCTCATGTGGGAACATTTTCACTACTTAATCGCGCGCCAACAATGTCGCGTCGTCTTCGCGGTCTTCGTGTTCCGCACATGGTCACTCTATCATCACACAGAGCACCACCATGACTTGGGTATTTATTTGGTAGTTCCAAGAGATATGAGCCACAGACAAGAACAAAACAAAAAAGAAGAAAAAAAACAGTTTCCACACACAATAACTCTATTTATCTATGTCGTCCGTCCATTAGGAGAGCGACCGAAAGCGGTTGAGATTGTTTATGTTTCACTCTTGAAACCCGCGACAGGGTCAAGATGGACTCGACCGACTACACGAAGGCTCTGTGTTTGTGTGTGTGTGTATTTTATAATAACATCATTATTTATCGAAAAGTATCTGGCAATCTTTTATCGAGTACCTTGTTATCGGTTTCGATCTTCATTGTGTGTTGATCGCACGAGTTCGTACAGACTATACTATGACTAGAAAAAAAACGCGTATTTTATGTTCTCTCCTCAGCCAAGTCCACTGATCTTTGACTTTCAATAATGGAAGCCAGTCGTACTCACATCTAGAGGGTGACGCCATGCGACACAACATCACACCACACCAGACGTGACTGTGACTGTGACGTTTTGTTTATTCGTTTAATTGTCTTAAGATTGTCATTCGGTGTTGGACAATGTTGAAGATGAGAGCTTAATTATTATTTTGAAGGGGTTTTTCGAGCGAAATATTACAGGCGACCACAGCATCATCGTTCTTTAATTGTTTGCTTGTTTAGATGGGCAAAAACTCTTGTTGTTTCAAGGGCACCAAGGTCAGCCGGTGACAGATACATTTACGATTGAAGTGGGTATCTTGTTTTGGCATTTAGCTTAGTGTTTGTCATCTGTCATTAATTGGACGCAAGGAATGATGAGATTCTATGAAAAGTTTATACAAATTCTGACCTTGATTTAAGTGGAATACGTCTGAGAAATCTGTCAAACTATGACGTATGTCATTGGACTTGAAAGTACACAATATGCTCCTTAGTCACTGCGTTCAGTCACAGCAGCAATGCTTCGCGTTAACTTTATGCCAAATTATACCAAATCCTTTCATCAAGTTGAAAATTGAAGGAAAGTTGTTGCATGCGGCGACATCTATCTCTAAAAATGTATAAAATGATTGCGATTTAGCCTTAAGTAGTTGTTCTCTGCTGTCATTGTGAATTAGACAAATTAAGCAATAACAATGTGAACATAGCCCGTACACAAAAACAGTATGTCATCCATGAAGTGTCAAACTGTTAAATAATTTCAGTTTGCTGTCAAATTGTATATAATTTGCAACGCCACAACAAACTAAATGTCTTACGTCACAATGAACTCCAAGAGGTCCACGACATTTCCCCAAAGTAAAAATGCCCCAAAATGTTTGTCAAAAACCATTTACTTGACTGATGCTTGACAGCTCTTCTTCTTCTGCTTCCAGAGATAGCAAGTTCAAGGATATTCACATAAAAATTTTAACATCACAGTCACATCTATTTTTGGAACAATTATCTGTAAGAAGAACTCTTCACAAATCAGCAGCCCTCAAGGATCAATTATTTTTGTTTTTTTCTTAAATGAACCTCGTCTTGGTCATAAATCTTTAAACGCAAAACTGACAAGTCAACACATCGAAAAGGAGGAGATTACTATAGTTGTGAAGATCCCTACGTCAGAAGTGGAATCCGGAGGAGGAAAATAAAATAACAAAAGTTAAACTACCATACCCGGCATTATTTGGCCATAAAAGTTATATTCCTGTGAAAAAGGATCGTGTTTTTGTTATTTTTTTTACATTTCTTCTCATGCGGTTAAAGAATCCTGCAGACATGTTTTGAAATTTAATCCCACCCGAGTCCGAAGAGGAAGCATCATTGTGCATCTCAAGTGCCATCGAAGGTAGACGCAAAACAACATAAAAATTTAACAAAAGGTAGAAGGAAAAAAAAACTCATCCGTTTGGTATAATCACCGCTATCCGTTAGTGATCCAATTTTTGTGGATCATCATTGTACCGCAAAACCGCCCGATTCCACCTGTCCCCATCTTTTGCAAAACGATCACGGGTGACTCAGATTTCTTTGACTCCTTTTTTTTTGCTTTTGGCATCGTCTTTTGACAGGAAATTCTTCTTCATTTTCAAAAGAAGATGGGGCTTTTTTTTTTGTTGCCTTGTTTGTCAAATGTTGTTCTGTTCCTTTTGTAAAATAATTTCTTTTTCTTTTTTCTTGATTTTTACGTGGACCTTTCTGATTAAATTATGCAATCGGTTGGCGTTGTGATTTTTTTTTTTTTTTAGTTTGGGTTGAAAGTGATTGAACACGCCCGGCAGCACGAATAACATGTTTTGACAGTTTGTCTTGTAGTCATGATTTTGGTGATTTAAGTGAAGAACATGAATGCAATTAGTTTGTTAATTAGATGTGCAATTTATTTGACAGTTGCTTGTTAGAGGAGAACATGTTTTCGTGATTAAGACACGCTGTTACAGCGTTTTTAAGCGAAAAGAATCGAGTTTTTGTTTCTCATTGAAGTTTGGAAGAAGAAATTGAGTTGGTTTTTGCGATAAAATTTAGAAAGATTTGTCAAAAGCAAGTGTTCTGGGTTGGAAACAAATTTTGTTGAGCTCATTGTAAAGTGACAGGAGGATTGTGGCCGTAAGAAATGACATTTGAACTTTGAAATATGTACACACAATAACTTTACATAATTCTATTAAGAACACGTTTTTCTGTATCTAAGTTTGACAGATCTACTAGGTCACAGAGTAAATCCCTTTGTCAAGTTTGAAGGAATAAGTTTAATGACATTTACATAACCTGTGAACTGTTTTGATTGAATTTGAAACAGAGGAAAATTTTATTGATTTTTTCAATGACATTTGAAAGACGTTTAATTGAATCATTTAAAGTTTGATTGACGCATCCAGTTCTACCTGTCAGATTAATGTCGCATGAGCTGTGGCATATGTCAATGTCGTGTCAGTTTAACGCTGTAATTGTTTGATATAATATCAAACGCCGTAAGGTACATAACTACTCTGATGAGGACAAGGTGCTATGAGAATTATTTTGCTAAAGTAATTTGTCTTATTTTTGATCATATGAATTTTATTTAAGACATTTTTTGTAACAAATTCAAATCATTTCAACTTTAGGCTTGTTTAACCGCCAGTAATTTGACAGCTGTGTTCTATCTGTCAATGTAAGTCGAAATTTATGCACAAATTACACCAGTTTCGAATTATAAAAATCATCGATAAAGGAATAAACATCTTACTAACCTACATTTAACTGAAAATATGCAATAAACTACTTCTAAATGACAGCCAACACAGTGTGCGCAAATATAATTCGAACCCTCCCATTCAAATCTCTACGATCTCAAAAAAAAAAAAAAAAGACAAACACACTGTGCGCCACTTCCACTTCGTACACCCGATACAGTGGCTGTAAAGAAACATAAACTTTCGGTTGTAATCTCTCTCAGATATCACCACAGCAGAATCCACAAATGAATGCTACATGGTATATTCCGGCGGATAATATCGACAATGAATTTCATTTTATTAGTAGCCAATGAAATGTGCCAGGATGAAAGGCAAAAAAACAAAAACTTGATTTTCACTATAAAACAAGGCGAATTGGTTGTGACAGCCTTAAGCTGGGAAAATTGTCTTCTAAATTAAACAAGTGATTCGCAAGTAGGTGAGGAATAGACGGGGAATTAGTTTAGCGGTTATGTCTCCACGGTAGAGGTTTATAGGCCAATTTGTTTCATTTAGACTAGACGACCAAGTTTATAATGGTGATATACTGGTGCTGATTTTCTCCTCCTAGACATTGGAGAGGAGAAATTTCATTTCTTATAACACCCATCGGCTATTGGTCATAAATCGAATTCAATTTTAAAGCCGCCGGATAATATATTGACAGAATCACATGAAACAATAATTTTCTTAATTGAATTCAACGATTGGGTGTGTTGAAGTGTTTCGGCATGAGTTGTATGGTCTAGAGGCTATGTCCAATCACCAGATTCTATAAGTCGAAAGACTTTTTTTTTCGATATTTGTAAATAGAGTTTTGCTTTGCTTTGCTGGCGTACACAAAAGACAACAAGAAGATGCGAGAAAGGACAACAATTTAAGAGCAACTTAAAGAATCCATTTTGGTGTATATTTGAGGAAGCTAAATGTCAAAAAAGGATTGTGAAAGATTCATAAAAAGAGTTATAACTCACGAACATAGCCAGAAACACATGTTTTGTTGGGAGCTAATGTCACAACAACGTAGTCAGACGTACCAACTTGATAATATAGAAACTCAACTGCCGATAGCCTGCTGGGGGGTGTCCAATTGAAATGTTGCCTGCGGATGAAACAAAAAACCAAGACTGTTGTTGCAATCCATTTTTTGAGACGATCCTCTAAGCCACAACCAGAAGATAAATGCTGATCCATTGTGATAGATACACGAGGGAGAGGTGATTGTCGCTTTCCATAACAGCCCATAATGTAAGAAGAATGAGATCTCTAGCTAATTCATCAGCCCTTCCATGACAGCAATTGAGTTTGCGTGATATATAACTTCTGGTGCGATTGCCCTTAGTGCAAATCAAGGATTCATTGTTATCACTGTTAGGACCTTCGCGTTGAGGACACAGGTGTAGTTCGTTGTCGCTTCTGCCTTTGTTATTCCTTAGTAATAATTTCGACAGTGGTGCTTGGCTTCTCAAACATCTCTCTAGTGTTATTGTCTAAAGTTAAGGCCTCATCAAATTTGTACAGCAGCAGATGCCATACTTCACCATATCGTAGACAATAGAACATGATGTGTCCCGCATTCCCGACAGCTTGCACTCACGTTGGGTAATAGGGGCTTTCATCGTAAGTAGACAGTAAGTAGAACTTCAGCTCTCCATGGTTCGTATTGATCTACGCGTCCATCTATCTTTAAGAGAATGGAATCATCTCCTCCACTATTCTTCGAGACATGTCCCTGTGCTGGTACATCAGTTTCATTTCAATTGATCGGTGTTGACAACAATGTCCTGCTGACTTCTGCAATAAAAATATATTTTGGTATCATGTCAGCCGTAATACACGGCTGCAGAAGGTTCTTTGTCACTTACTTTAATCCTTTAACCCCTCGGGGGGCATAGGGCGTCAACAACGTCTGCGCGCCATCTTTGTCAGATGACATATATTCTGTTCGTCTTTAGTCTTCCTTTTGAACGAATTCGTCTTCATGGCACCAGTTCATTTCTGGGTGCCGTAGAGCATCATTGATATAACAGCATTGAGTAGCCTCTTCTTCTCCTTTGGCCCTAAGCATAGGATGATCTTTACCAGGCTAGTTGTTGTCCTTGTTGCCTTATCAGCTGCAGATGTTGCTTAAAGCATAGTCTTGTACTACCTTGAGGGACATTACCTGCATCGTTACACTGCCTCGTTTCACTCTCGGCATTGCGATCGGTAATTAAGAAAAGAGAAGAAGGGACAGGAAAGAGTGGTGCAGGTTTCAATATTTATTCTCCATGGGTGGTGTCCAGATTACTAGGGCAAAGTTCATCTGATTTTTTGGCTTTCGGTTTTAATTCCCTTTTTTTTTCTTTCGCATCCGAGAAAGTTCTTGTGAAGTAGACGATAGCCGTGTATCGTTTTTGGAGACCGTTGACAGGTCTTGTTGTGATGTTCAATTTTCAGTCAAGTGTCTCTTCTTGTTCTGGTTCTGAAGGCTCTCCTTGGTCAAATCAGTTCGCAATAGCCTCTGCTCCCAATTTAGCTGAAAGGTGCAATTAACCCATCAAAACAACCTTATAGTCCAATCCTCCTCCCTATTACAACTTTGAATAGATAATTTCTGTTTAGGGGGGCGAAAATGTAACTCATATCCGTTCTTATTTTTATGTGTTACACACTCCACCCCTTGGTATAGAAATTCACCCGCCAGATACTCCTAATAAATTGCAATATCTAACTTCAGGTGAGAATAAGCAAAGCACTCTTCCTTCCATGCTCTCTAAAGAAGCCCACAATTAAAATGACTTATAGCCCTGCCCAGCCAAATGGTGTTTGCCTATCTGCGCAGCATTACATGCGCATGTTACATCTCAAACAGATTGTCAGATCGTTTACCAGATCTCTGCCAGGTGAATAAGAATCAGATAAAAGCCACAAGAGTAATCTCCGCGCCTCGCTGCTGCTGCTGCCGTTCGTTCTATAAGAAGCCGCACAAACTTGGAACAATCCCGCATAAATCACATATACATTGTGCGCAGAGATACTCCTTCCTCAAATACTCAGGACGGATGGGGCGTTACTCCAATGTGCAGCTGGTTGCTCCTGGCCTTTTTTTTTCTCCCTCTCTTCCTTCTGCTCAGCTCGCGCTATGGTTAAGCATCTAGAATTTGCATTACAAGGCATATATCCGGCTCTAGGATCTAATCCCAGAGTTTCCATCCAAGTGGCGCCATAAAAAAATTAGAAGAAATTTATATTGCACGTCGGCCGGAGGCGTGAAGCGCAAAGCGAAAACTAAACGTGTGTGTGCTCGCTGCGCGCGCAATTTGATATCTGTCAACTTCTGTCCGCAAGGTCAATGGGGGAAGATTTCTCATGTGTGCGCTTATGTGTGTGCGTCATAGAAACCTCTCCGACACATGGACACATTTCTCTCAACATTTCTGGCGGAGGAGATTAGATTTATCCCTTGCACTTTGTTGAGATGCACATGCGTCACGTGTCGGTGGTGTTGTGGCCAGAACTCCACTGCACAGAAGAAGAATGCTAAGTGGCAGTGTGGCCTTTGAAAGAAGAACTCACGTTTCTTCACCTTTTTTGGTCAAGACACCGACGCGACTGCACGTAGAGAATTATGCACTTTACAGCTGGAAGCGTCAAGTAGCGTTCGTTTGCAGCCAAGCGCAGTGCGCTTTGGTAAATAGTCAATTTGTCAGCGCAGCGGGTGGTAAACTTTTATGGTAACCACTTGTCCGTGGCATTAGAAGTGTTGGCAGGTGATAGACACCGGAAAAGAGGTTTCGCTTAAGTACTCAACTTTTGCATTTTTTTTTGCTGTTGCTTTGCTGTGAGGAGGAATATTTTGACTCCTTGAAGAGATGATTTATTTGAGAGTGAGTGTGTACGTAGTAAAATGGCTTAATCAGCGAAATGATTAATGACAAAGGAGCAGGACCCAACTGCATACGTTCATAAGTCATTTCTCTCAGTGGCAGCTTTAATTTAATTTTTCACAGTTAATTGGAGAAAATTTTTGGCTGTCAGATTTCCTTTTCTGACAGGCAAGGAAGTACGGAATGAATTGAGAGAAAAGTTGTAAAAAGTTGAACTGTCAATTTGTTATGACAGATCGGAAGGAAACGCCAGCCACAACTCATTAAGGGGAATATTTCAATTCAAAAGTTTGTGGACTTTTGAGTTCCAGCACTCTCTCTGCAACTAATTGACAGCATTCTTGTCTTGAATTGTCCTTGCTTCTTTAGCCAATGGTTTGTTTCGAACAACCATCTGTCACTCGCTTCTTGGTATTTTGATGGCATCCATGGATGGGTACTAGTTTTTGAACTTAGACCACTTAAATGCAAAGGTTGACCAGATAAGAATGATAGAAAAAAAAACTAAAATAAAACAACAACAGTGTGAGATATGAAATTGATTCTGGCATTAGTTTGAAGCTACATTTATGCCATTATGTGTGAAATAGCACATAGCGGACAGTGCTTCAAGCTGTCGGTCAATTTTTTGATGACTTGGTCCTATGTGTACGGCATTTCGCGAATCGTGGCCTCGATCTCATCCCAAGTGCTTGCCTTGTTTGCCTATACTAAGGAGCTGACATAAAGCCAGAGTGGATCCAATATTTGTGGATTCATTGCTCGAACACTTGTGGATTGTTTTCGCTCCAATAGAGGCAATTGTGATCGTAACATAGCCGCTGAGCTGAGTGATTGGTGAGGTTAAGTTGCATGGCTATCCTCTGTTCAATTCACTTAGACCAAGTAACGTCCATTGTACTGCACAAAAGTAGGAATTCCTGGAGCCATTTTGATTTCTGGATAGATCTCCATATTTTATTTAAATCCGAGCTCAGCAAACGACAGTGGCTACGACCAATGATCCTTCCTTCACGATTTCATTGATCATCTTGAGATCGAAGTTTTTTCTTGGAAACTCCTTCCTCTCCTCTTTACGACGCGCCTAAAAGGAGTTCGTTTGGGATTGATATGTCCTACAACCTTTCATCCCTGGACATTTGTTTGCTGCATGCTCACGCCACAGCTGGATTTATCACTATTTGGCTTCCGCCTCTCCGTCAGAGACTTTATAGTCTGGGAAACCTGGCTGCAATCGGTCTCTGACATCACTGAGTTTTACTAGCCGTCTCCATCGTGACAAAGAGATTAAAGAAGACTTCTACATGTGGTAGTAGCGAGTACTCTCCAAATATCACATTCACTGAAACGGAACAGTAGTAGCTTGGGCTAATACTTCCTCTCGTTCTTAGCTTTCTCTGCCAAGCTGTTATTCAATAGGAGTTCACTGTTCCCAACATGATGGTGACCCTGTGACCCAGAGTAAAAGTAAGACATAATATTATGTCTTCCTGGATTGCTCTAGAAACAAAATCCTACATCATTTTCGTGATCCAATCTGATATAAAGCTCTACCAACAAGTTGATACCTAGACCACCCGCTCCTTCGGACAATTCGAAAACCATTTGTTCCTATTAAGAGATCAAAATATGGTGCACTTCACTTTCTATTGAGCAATTATATTATTCTCCGTTATTACATTATCAAAGCGCCCTCCACACTATATTATATCATCCGGTGCAATGCAATTTTACGACTTTTCTAACCTTATCCTAACCTTTGATACGAGTTGCCAGCGTCAAAGTCTCTTTAGCATTGAAGGAGGTCCTAAAGAAAGACCAAACAATTTCTCCACTCCCGATGGTAATGCACCACCAATTGCAGAAAAAAAAAACAATAAATAGAAAAACAAACAAACAATGATGCAATCGTAAATGTAAAACAGAATTTGTGTGCCGAAAGGAAAAGTACATTAGGATTGAAGGTGGAGGCGGCAGCGGCAACGGCTGTGGTAGTTGAATGTCGAAAAACTTCATCGTCCAGCACCAGAGGATAAGCGCACGATTACTATGCTAAATTAAATAATACATCCGTGCCGCATATGTACATATGTAGGACTCTCGTCCCTCAGCATGTGGCGGCACAGTTGTTGTTCCATATTAACCAGAGCACTGCCACTGCACTGCATTAGACTGTCCAACTGGCGGTATAATTTCTCAATAAATTGAATTGATAACCACCAAGCGAATGGAGGAATGTCCGAGCTCTCGATGATGGTAATAGAATTCCATTTCATAATTTCATAATTGTTTCAGCTTGATTGATTGGATATCGGAAGCAGTAGCTGAGGGAAGCTATTACGTCAGCGTAATTGTTCGGTTATTGGTCAAGACCGAGATTTATGCATATGGGCCTTTGGCAGCTGCGAGTGATTAGTTTTTTGAGTCCTAGAGCAAGATAACTCGTACTGATTGATTTCTTGTCCAACCCTACACTGTTCTTCTAAAGTCATTAAAGGCGCGGGCTTTAAAGCAAAGTATGTACCAATAAACAAAAGGATTGGAAATGGACTACAGAGTGAGTAGAGACAAGAACTTTTCAGTGAAACTCCTCGTGATTCAGTAGTCTTATAGTGCCTGTATCTATTCGCACTCTTCGGATCTTTACTAAAACTTAATCCTCTATCGAAAGAGTTCACTTGCTTTGGAGCAACCAAGTCCGTGAAATGACATCTTCGTTGGGAATAACCCTAGCAAATTCGCTGATACTTCGGCTTGGCATGATGCACTGATTTAAGACCCAGCTACCACATCTTCAAAACTGATAGAGCAGCGCCATAGTAAAGTAGAAAGTAACTCTGAAGGATGCCTTTCCTAGTGAAGATAAACTCAGCACTAGTTTGTGTAGGGTTAATTGTTCGTCCTACTATTATTATTATTATTACACTCCTAAGGTTCTTAACAAAGCCGAGAGAACTTTGGGCAAAGGAACTTATGGGCCTCCTCTAGAGGTGTTTGTATGGTTTTGGCGCCCACTTCTATCTCAGCAGTCTCAGTGTGTCACATATTCTCTTCTAGGTTATGTGCTCTTTGAAATGAATCGTACCAGTTATCATCAAAAGTTCTTTTAATGTCCACAAAATCAAATGTCGCTATTTCCTTAATGTCCAGCTTCTCCTGGATGACAGTTGTCATTTGACAGAATACTAACTCTGTGGAAAGGTATGTTGGCTGTGATATAGAGGTATCAAATGGCACAGTCATTCGTTCAATTATGTATTAACATCTATTAAATGTTTAAGAGAAATGAGCTCCGACAGAGTGTTGGTTTATACATACATACTCGTATATATCTACTTAAGTGCAAGACTGTTTCACATTATTTCCATGCGATTTCCAGACCTATGATAAATATGACGAACAATGTAAAGCCATACTGCTCAGCTGTGTTAATGTTCGAGTTAGGGGCCAGTTATAGCTATCATTGAAAATTTTGATTTCCAATTTTAAAACGATTAAGCAAACAATATTGGCTTTAATTGGTATCATAATGAAGCTAATCACATGTAGAATTTTTTTACAAACAAAAATACCTAATTTTGTTTAAAACTTTTCAATAAATCTAATTTTATTGTTTCACTGATCAAAATCGATTTCAATGAACAGATTATCTGTGTTTCTATAATTTGGAACACAGTCGTTTCACTGATGTGTTCTATTCTCTTTCTGTTCTCATCTGTCATTTTTGCTTGCAATCATCAACTCCAACCTCAAAACCTATACTTTTTTGTTGCCATTTCACTGACAGAGCTTTCCACTGATAGAAATTCTTCAATGATTGCTATAACTGACTTGTCAAAAAAATGAAACCACTGATTTGTTCCAGTGATGAATTTCAATGATAGCTATAACTGGCCCCTTATACCTTTTTCGAACTTCCGGGATAAGTTCCGCAATTTTCTATTTCGTTGGAATTGAAGAGTGTGATGAGAAACGATTGGAATTGAAAACACAAACATTTGGACGTTTTGATTTCGCTGGCTTGTTCGTTGACGGAACTGAATTCGTAAAAGAGAAAATGGAAATTATACAACGAAACTTAAGACAGCCATTTATACTTTGGATCTAAAAATTTAAGAAACATCACATCAATTCTCTGCAACTGCAAGAGGATACGTAAAAATTTTAAACAGAGCGAAGAACATAAATGATTTGAAAACTCGATTTAAAGACTCCAACTCGTGTTCTTTTGGCAAAGTCAGCTAAAAATATCGCCCCTTAACTGAGCGTGTAAATGAGACGATCACATCCACTTTCTATCGTTTTTTGCATACAAATCTTAGTCTACATGCTTATAAGTTCCATTCGACAGAAGGATTAAAGCCAGTAGACCACACACAAAGTCGAACTTTTGTTGACATATTCACGTAATGTATGAATCGCGGTATTGACATTTACTGACATTTACTGACATGTAAGCTCTAACAAATAAACCATTCGTGTGGATCTAGAATAAACATACTCACGTATTTCAATGCTCATACTTACCCACAGGCAGACAGACAGACAGGCTCACTTCTTCGAACTTCTCTATCATCGTAATGACTGAATTTTTGGTTATCTCGAGTTCGAATTTTTTCACGAATCCAATATGATGTATGTATGTACATATGTATGCATGAATAAACAAACGAATAAGTCAATTTCGCGCTAAACTAATATTTGCATCGAATTAAATCTAAAAAAAAAATAAAAATAAAGTAATATCTCTTGGGCTCGTCCGGGATTTGAACCCGGGACCTCCCGCACCCTAAGCGGAAATCATACCCCTAGACCAACGAGCCAGTTGAAAATTGTTCTCTATAGCTATACTAGAAGTAAGAACATGAATGTGAGAGAAAATGAAAATGACAAAAATAGAAATTTTATACTTGTGCACACAGTTGACGTCACAAATTTAGCACACTCATTATAGATGAACATGGAAGCCACACTGGTACATATGTGGCGATTAGTGTGTTGCTGAAAAGTCTTAGATATACACACGATGCGTTAGATAGGATCTCGTGTGTGATATTTAAAAGCGATATGCCGCGGTAGTTCTTACAAGCCACAAGACCACTTACTTTGAAGATGAAGCATTTACAGCTGATACTCCAGTCGTCGGGCATACACACAGACACATTCTTCCTATTTTGTGCAAAACTTTTCTATCTGTAGTTTAAAAAGTCAATTTTATGTAAATGTAATAAAAATTCCCGTCTAAATACAGTTTACAGATTTTAGGTGCCGAAAACAAATATAGCCCCAAATTTAGACTTACCCCAAAATTTAACTGAAGCTTATTTTTTAATTTTTATTCAATTTATTGGAGATTTGAACATTTTATACATCATCTAAATAAATTTAGAGCTTTCATGTTTTCTTTAAGTCTTCCTCTTTTAGGTATGTTCCTTGTCACATTCTTTACTTCCACAATATCGAATATATAAGAAACGATTCCAAACTGCTTAAGTGGCCAATCTTCAAGAAGTTTCGCCAATAATTTATACTTTCCAATGGGCATGTAAAACGGCATCCAACTAAGATCCAAATATGCATCACGAATGTACAAATGTCCCTTTATAAAAGAAAAAGGAGGTAAAATTCAAAAAACACATTAACAAGTCTATCCAAAATTAAGTACCGCCAACGGACATTTGTGGAATAAATTTCAGAATTTAGCTAGGATATTCATAGCCGTCCGAAGATATGGGTTCTTAGCACGACCCTTTCCAACCATTTCGCAGTAATTAAATGTCGTATTTATTAAAAATGGCCGAAATTGATTCGTGTATTTGAAGGCTTCTAAATTTACCTAAAAAGTTAAAAAAATGTTTGGTTACAGAAACATACATATGTGTTAAATATACTTCTCACCGTTAAATTTTGAAAGACTTGCACAAGATCACATTCGAATTCGAAATAACTACGCTCCCAATTAATTGGTTTTAATTTGCAAGTTAAATTTTCAACATATTTTGGATTGTTATCACAATAAACTGATTTAGCCTTTGCGTAAAATTTTGGCAAGAGCTAGAAAATAATCAAATTATTTAATTTGTCTATCCAACAGGAGTTTAACGTTACATTCAGTATGTTTTGCGAGTATACAAGATCAGAGAGAACCAATATTAGTGAAAAATTTACAAATGTTTTCATTTTGTTGTGAATCTAACTCCACTGAGGGCATAAACAATACTAAGTGGATGTAATAGTTGTGCGTGACTTTAATCGATTGGCAGCTATCGAAGCGTAGCAGAATTATATTTAAATGACTTAATTATAATGAATTTCAAAACAAATAATAAATGTAACTTATCAATGAATTTCAGGGTTAAATATCTGAATTTGGTGAACATCGATTAAGAAAAAATAAAATTTTACGATAAAAATCACTATAATTTAACATTAATGGGTTAAGTTAATAAAGGCACATAGGCCTTGTCAGCCAGAACTTCATTTGGACGATTCCTAGTAAGCTTAAGTCAGACGAATTTATGTAACAACAAGTTGGTCTCTTTTTTGTGCAATTGCTTTCATTGAAATAAGAAAAATAAAAAGAAGAAAAAAAAAAGGTTTGGCTATGTTCGTGAAGTTTTGTTACTTCTTAAAATTATACCTAATTGCCGATTGTAAATGAAGTTTGATAAGTTTCCCAAGTGTTCCAGTTCCATACCATCCTTATTTTTAATGGGCCAGTTATAGCTAATCATTCGAACAAATCAGTGGAATAGTAGTGGAATAGGACTCATTGTAAAATGTCTATAAGTGGAAGGCTCTGTCAGTGAAATGGCAACAACAAAGTATAGGTTTTGAGGTTGGAGTTGATCATTGTAAGGAAAAATGACAGAGAATAGAACACATCAGTAAAACGATTGTGTTCCAAATTATAGAAACGAGGATCAGCTGTTCATTGAAATCGATTTCGATGAGTGAAATAGTAAAATTGGATTTAAAGAAAAATTTTAATCAGAATTAAGTATTTTCGTTTGTAAAAAAATTCTACAAGTGATTAGCTTCATTTTAAAGCCAATATTATTTCCTTAATCCTCTTAAAGAAGGAAATCAAAATGTTCAATGATTCATTTCAACGTGTAAAATGTCTAGTTATGAGAGCAACGCCTGTCACGAATAATGAGAATCATCTCCCTCATTGGGCAGAGCAACCCGGAAGGTCCACATAATTATGACGTAAGAACATGTATGTACAAACTTTTCATACTCTGGTAAACAACCAAAAACAAGAATTTATCATCACGGAGTTCAATGTACACATACATATGTATATTTTGGCAAACGGGATATGAATACGCTTTTACTGACTAGCAGGGCACGGGCGTTAGTTAATTTGGAAGAGAGAAGAAGGGATACGTGGTATTTCCAACTCAAGTGATATTACGTTTCAATTTTTATTCTCCATGGGTGGTATCCAATTTGACTGGTGAAAGAGTTGTGTGTGATTTTTGCATTCGTTCGTAATTCACAGTATTTTTTTCGCGTTATATATTAGAGATGACAGCAGAGGCGCTTAAATTTGGTAAACTTGTAGGTATATACATTTTGAGCAGAACTTTTCAGTCTGTAGTTTGAAATGCTCATTTACTTACAATTTTTAGCTAACCCCAAAATTTTATTAAAACTTTTTTGTCATTTGTTTCGTTTTCATTCAATTTTTACATTTTAAAGCTATAGACTTAATTTCGAATGCAAAAATACATATTATGTATTTGTATTTTTTGTGTTATAAGTAATTCTTGTTGTATTATTTATTTCTGCTACCTCAAACATATAAGCAGCCATTCCAAATTGAACAAGTGGCCAATCTGCAAAGAATTTTGCAACCAATTTATACCTTCCTATGGGAATGTAAAAGGGTATCCAATTAAGATCCGGATATGCATCACGAATGTACACATGTCCCTTTATTAAAACAAAAAGTACTTATGTATTAATTTAAAAAAAAAAAAAATAATATTACTTACCGTAAAGGGACATTTATGGTTAAGATTTGAGAATTTAGCCAGGACATTGAAAGTCGCCCGTAGATATGGGTTTTTAGCGCCACCATGTTCCACCATGTTCCACCATTTCGCAGTAATTAAATGTCGCATTTATTAAAAATGGCCGAAATTGGTTCGTGTATTTAAAAGCTTCTAAATTTATCTTTAACAACGAAACAATTTATTCTTTGGTTAAAGGCAAGACAAATGCACTTCTTACCGTTACATTTCTGAAGACTTGCACAAGATCACATTCGAATTCGAAAAAACTTCGCTCCCAATTAATTGGCTTTAATTTGCAAGTTACATTTTCAATATACTTTGGATCGTTATCACAATAAACAGAGGTAGCCTTTGCGTAAGTTTTTGGCAAGAGCTAAAAAATAATGAAATTATTTAATTTGTCTATCCAACAAGAGTTTAACATTACATTCAATATGTTTTGAGAGTATGCAAGATCAGTGAAAACCAATATTAGTAGATAATGGACAAATGTTTTCATTTTGTTGTGAATCTAACTGCTCTGAGGGCATAAACAATACTAAGTGGATGTAATATTTGTGCGTGACTTTAATCGATTGGCAACTGTCCAACCGTGGTAAATTTCTATTTAAATAGCTTAATTATAGTTTTTGTTGGTAAAAAAAACAAAAACTTCGAATCTTCAATATCTAACTTACATGAATCGAAAAATTCAGTTTTTTAGATAAAAATCACTGTAGCTTATCACTAATAGGTTATGTAAATAAATACACATAGACCATGTTTCAAAAAAAGAAAAACTTTTCCAGCCAGTATTTGGACAATACCCAGTAAGGAAAAACCAAACGAATTTTTGTACTACCAAGCTGGTCCTTGGTCTTCCATATTCATACAAATACTGTCATTGACATAAGAAAACAAAGAAGAAATAAGCTGAGGCTATGACTTACTAAAGATGATGTAATTACTTTTTAGTAAAATTAAAAGGTAGTGAATTGATGTCTTAATTGAATTCCAATATAAATTTGACAAGTTTTCGTTACCCAAGTGTTCGGCAATACAGGCTATCAAGCCAAACAAAAAACAAAAGGTAGCAAAATAGCAATAATACTGACATCTAGCTGTCAAAATAGTCAATAAGAATTGCCATTTCATTATGTTTGCCGAGTGTGTGGAAATAATCAAAAAATATTATTTAAATTGCGTCTCAATTATAAATAGCAGTGTGGATTTCGTCGGTTGTGGAAAAGGTTTGAGCGGTAGGTACTACACTCTCTTAGACTTTAAGCCAACAACCAAACTAAGATGAATGATTCCTGGCCAGTTTTGAAGAAGACCCAAAAATGTGGATTCGTTTATCTGAATTGGGCATCGTCACATAGTCCATATTTGCAAAATTAATGAAAATTAGTGAAAATTGGGTGTGATGAAACTAAGTAATAAGACAAGAATTTTGGTAGAATATTACATTGGAGAACAGATCGGCAGAAGAATTTGCAGCTCAAGAGATAATTTTTTGGCTCTGATACAGGAGCTAACCCATGAGACTAAGCGTCGGGAGTTTCCGAATCAAGCTTTTGAGCACTTTTAAATCAATCTATAATCTTATAGAAAAATTGTGTTTGGTTTCAAGGCTCGCTCTAGACTCAATGGACTTTTGAGCAAGCAAAATTTATGTCTCTGTCGTGAGGAAAATCTAGAAGAGACTTTTTAGACTCAGTATGATATCTTGTGCCATTTGATAACAGCTAAACTGTAAAGCATTCAGGAAAAGGAAAACAATTATGAAATGAATGGCTTACATTTGGACCTAAAGAATGTCATGAACCTTTTTTCAGAAGGATATAAACAATACCATAATTAATGCTGACCAAATTGAGATATCTTACGCTCCAAATTATTGATAGTACATTTAATAAGTCACATCTATTATTTATTACTTAGCTCATTAAAATTAAGGCATTTAAATCGAAATTGGCTACGGTTGGATAGTCCTCAACTTTATATAGCAATGGACATTGGCACCGTATTTTACTTAGTATTGTTCATCCACCCAGCGCAGTTAGATTCACAACAAAATGAAAACATTTGTAAATTATCTACTAATATTGGTTCTCACTGATCTCGCATATTCTCAAAACATATTGAATGTAACGTTGAGTACCTGTTGGCTAGACAAATTAAATGATTTAACAATTTTTAGCTCTTGCCAGAAACTTACGCAAAGGCTAAATCAGTTTCTTGTAAATTCAATACAAACTATGTTACAAATTTAACTTGTAAATTGAGACCAATCAATTGGGAGCGTAGCTTCTTCGATATGGAATGTGATCTTTTGCAACCCCTTCAAAATGTAACGGTGAGAAGTATATCAAATATGTACTCGTATGTATCTTTAACCAAAAAACGTTAAATTTTTAGATAAATTTAGAAGCCTTCAAGTACACGAACCAATTTCGGCCATTTTTAATGAATACGACATTAAATTACTGCGAAATGTTTGACCATGGTGGTGCTAAAAACCCATATCTTCGGGCGACTATGAGCGTCGTAGCTAAGTTCTCAAATCTTATCCATAAATGTCCATTTGCGGTTCGTATTATTTAATATGTCTTTTTTTTTGTTTTATTAATTTGTACTTTTTGTTTTCATCAAGGGACATGTGTACATTCGTGATGCATATCCGGATCTTAGTTGGGTACCCTTTTACATTCCCATTGGAACATATAAATTGGTTGTCAAATTCTTTGGAGATTGGCCACTTGTTCAATTTGGAATGGTTTCTTATATATTCGAGGTAGCGGAAATAAATAATACAACAAGGATTATTTACAAAAAGAAAATGAAAAATTCTTAATAAATTCATTTATTATCTTGCTTGCGAAGTGAAGTTTTTAGTTTTAAAATTGCTTTTAAGTTCTCTAAAATATCGAATGAAAATAAAAAACAAAGAACATTAAAGTTTTGATCAAATTTTGGGGTAAGTATTAAATTCTTTGAACAGCTGTATAGCATCATATTGTAAGGACCATATGTTACTGATGTCAAGTCCATCATTAACAATTATAAATAGCAATGTGGATTTCGTCGGTTATGGAAAAAGTTTGAGCGGTAGGTACCACTCTCTCTTAGACCTTAAGCCAACAACCAAACTAAGATGAATGATTCCTGCCCAGATTTGAACAAGACCCAGAAATGTGGATTCGTTTATCTGAATTGGGCATTTACTTTTATTCCATTTTTAAAAGATTGTGCGGTTGTAACAGATGAAGTCTCGATCATAGGCATTGGCCAGATATTCAAAAAATAATCTTCCTATTTTTGACTATGTCAATAAACAAAATTGCTCTAATTGGAGCAAACACAATCCACACATGTTTGACAAAGCATACATATTACCGTCAATGATATCAGGCATAGAGAAATGTTTACTGACTTTCTTTGGTCAGAGTTCGACAACATCGATATACATATTGAAGCTACGCAACGCTAGAAATTGTGAAGAAGAAATTTGGCGACTGGTTCATCCCACGGGAACCGTTTATCACTTGGCCACCGTAATCAGCGACTTGACGTCAATTTCTTAGTCTACGCTAACAAGCCAATCACTTTGGACGAGCTCGTTGCCAACATTCGAGACGCCAGGAAAAATGCGGTACATATTTGATCGAATCATCAAAAGTCAAACCGACACAGCTTGATGCACTGCCAGCGAAGCCCAGGTGGCCATTTGACTAGTGCGCTATTCCAGACACAATTTTAGATCTCATGTCGGTTGTGTGATTGGACTGAGACTATTGGATGGACTTGACATCAGTAACATATGGTCCTTACAAAATGATGCCATATGCCATACAGCTGGTCAAACAATTGATAAGAGTTCTAATGCTTACCCCAAAATTTTATCAAAACTTTAATGTTCTTTGTTTTTTATTTTTATTCAATATTTTAGAGAACTTTAAAGCAATTTTAAAACTATAAACTTCACTTCGCAAGCAAGATAATAAATGAATTTATTAAGAATTTTTCATTTTGTTTTTATAAGTAATCCTTGTTGTATTATTTATTTCTGCTACCTCGAATATATAAAAAGCCATTCCAAATTGAACAAGGGGCCAATCTCCAAAGTATTTGGTAACCAATTTATATGTTCCAGTGGGAATGTAAAAGGGTACCCAACTAAGATCCACATATGCATCACGAATGTACACATGTCCCTTGATGAAAACAAAAAGTACAAATTAATAAAAAAAAAAAAAATTAAATAATACGTACCGCAAATGGACATTTATGGACAAGATTTGAGAACTTAGCTACGACACTCATAGTCGCCCGAAAATATGGGTTTTTAAAACCACCATGGTCAAACATTTTGCAGTAATTTAATGTCGTATTTATTAAAAATGGCCGAAATTGGTTCGTGTACTTGAAGGCTTCTAAATGTATCTAAAAATTTAACGTTTTTTGGTTAAAGATACATACATATTTGATATACTTCTCACCGTTACATTTTGAAGGGGTTGCAAAAGATCACATTCCACATTCAAGGAGCTACGCTCCCAATTGATTGGTCTCAATTTACAAGTTAAATTTGTAACATAGTTTGTATTGAATTTACAAGAAACTGATTTAGCCTTTGCGTAAGTTTCTGGCAAGAGCTAAAAATTGGTTAATAATTTAATTTGTCTAACCAACAGGAGTTCAACGTTACATTCAATATGTTTGAAGATGGCGCAAGATCAGTGAGAACCAATATTAGTAGATAATTTACAAATGTTTTCATTTTGTTGTGAATCTAACTGCGCTGGGTGGATGAACAATACTAAGTAAAATACGGTGCCAATGTCCATTGCTATATAAAGTTGAGGACTATCCAACCGTAGCAAATTTCGATTTAAATGCCTTAATTTTAATGAGCTAAGTAATAAATAATAGATGTGACTTATTAAATGTACTATCAATAATTTGGAGCGTAAAATATCTCAATTTGGTCAGCATTAATTATGGTATTGTTTATATCCTTCTGAAAAAAGGTTCATGACATTCTTTAGGTCCAAATGTAAGCCATTCACTCCAGCATTTGGGACTCCTTGAATATTAATTGTTTTCCTTTTCCTGAATGCTTTACAGTTTAGCTGTAATCAAATGGCACAAGATATCATACTGAGTCTAAAAAGTCTCTTCTAGATTTTCCTCACGCCAGAGACATAAATTTTGCTTGCTCAAAAGTCCATTAAGTCTAGAGCAAGCCTTGAAACTAAACATAATTTTTCTATAAGATTATAGATTGATTTAAAAGTGCTCAAAAGCTTGATTCGGAAACTCCCGACGCAAGCCTTAGTCTCATGGGTTAGCTCCTGTATCAGAGCCAAAAAAATAATCTCTTGAGCTGCAAATTCTTCTGCCGATCTGTTCTCCAACGTAATATCCTACCAAAATTCTTGTCTTATTACTTAGTTTCATCACACCCAATTTTCACTAATTTTCATTAATTTTGCAAATGCTACCAAGAAAAGTATAGCAATAAAACGCCCCACTGTCCGTTCCAATTCAGTCCTTACTTTTCCTATTCCCCGACAGATAGCCCTACACTCATTCTCAAACGTCAAACTTACTGTCGCATTTGACATCTCACCTGTCATAGGCACAAAAAAAAAACTCCAAATTCACTGTTTTGTCTACAATTTTTCCTAAAAACCCGACGGAAAAATGTTATCCTCACGAGGAGTCCTTCTGGGACGAGCCCTCTGCGGCTTAGTTGCCAGACAGCCAATTAAATCGACCACCATTCAAGCGACTCGCAACAGTCACGCGTAAGTAAATTTCACCATAAAGTCTCAACTTTTTCGATCACAACAAAGCCCCATTGAGGTTAATCTGAAAAAAATTACATAATAAAAGTGGTTCCAGTCCTTGTATTGTTTCCTCCAGCCATCGTATAACACTTCTCATTCTGTAATTGCAGCGTCAACTATCGTGTAGGTCCACCTCCACCCTCAAGGGCGACAAGAATCGGTGCCGAAGTCGTTGCTGGTCTCATGTGGTGGTGGATCCTTTGGCATCTCTTCACAGAACCTGAACACATTACCGTAAGTTAGTTAGGCTATTTGTTTAACGAATCTGTTTGAGATTTCTTCTATTTTTCTAGGGTGAATTTCCGTATCCCGATCCAAGTGCATGGACAAACGCTGAACTAGGTATTCCACCAGACGATGCTGAATAGATGAAATGCAATTTTCTTGGAGGAATGCCATTGTAGAACTATTAATTAAAGTTATAAATTACCTACCCAATTGGTGTTATTGATTGGAAATAATAATCTTGCTCACGGGATCTACTGTGATCAACAGCAGTCGGGTGGTTTACTCTTAAAGTTTTCAATGTGATGTTTCGAAAAGGGGAGCCATGTTCTTAAATTCGGTTGATAACGCCTTTCATCGGCTTTATAAGAGGCAAAATCAATAAAGGGATGGAAGACGAATAAATTTTAGAAGAGAAACCTCGAAAAATTTGACAATAGCAGTAGTACTATGACTTAAATGTTATCTAGACGGTGTAGTACTTAAGCTTATTTCAGGAAATGTCATGGAGAAGTGATTAGCATATGAGAATCTTCTTACGTCTGACATTTATCAAACTCGAGATTTTAGGCCTGTAGTACCATCAGAAGTTCTTGGGTTATATGTAAGATATATCCTCAAAGCTACTTACCATGTCAAGTTTTACAAAAAATACAAAAAAAGTGACGTCTAAAAAGTGGACAGTTTTTTTAGTTCAACCTATTCCGGTACCCTTTTGGAGATTTGTTTTTCTCTGAGAGAATTTAAGCAGAATTTTTAGAAATTTGGCATTCTGCGAACGGAAACAGACCTAAGAAATCAATACAAAGTTTTATACCAACATCAGTCTCTTTAACAGAACGTCACAATAAGCAGAGTTTAAGTAGCAAAGAACTTAGTCCCTTCTTTGCATCTACCCCGAAGAAAATGCGAGCTAGAGAGTAAACTTGCGCCCCGGCAGGTGATGCAAAGGATTGTAGAGGAAGACATTAGCCAACTTACAATGACTCACAGAGATAATTTTACCTCTCTACTCTTTGAAATTTTACAAACGAAAGCTCAATCATCAGATGAAGTTTGCTGTACTTGTCATTTGTTGGTTTGTTGCTCTGCTAATGTATTTCTTGTCACAACATCGGTCTATTAGCCTCTGGTGTTTAATTTGCTAATGCCTGTTGCATTGGTAACAAACAAAACACCCAAGGGTATTTACTGTCACTTATTTATTTTAATTTTTCCATTCTACCTCCTTCTTATGCTTTTCACAAACAAACACCTCTCAACTGTCCCAGCCCGATACATCAAATCGAACAGTTCCCAAAGTCACAATCACCTGTCAAAAGGTTTTATTACGGGGGGTGTTAAGGGTGATAATTAAAAAAAAAGCTAGACCTTGCTCGTGCTCCGATTAATCCCTGAGCGTGTTGAATTAAAATTACTGCTGTAGAATTTAGTGATGTGCCTAATCGGAATTTCCAAACGAACTATCACTAAGCCAACTATCCTCACGTACAACCCATAACAGTTGCCATCGAGACATTGCATCATGTTCATCGCACAAAGTACCTGCCGCATCTTTGCACTTAGTAAATCGATAGTCTACCCTCTCCATGTCGCCACTCCCCTGTCACGGACTACAATCCACCAAAGTCTACGATGGACTAGGAATCTCCCTTCGCAAAAGCGACAACCCAATCCCAGTTTAGTCAAAGCCGTTTGGAACAAACTCTTTGGGAAATATCTTCTCGCTACAAATATCATTAGTTCGGGTATACTCATGGTTGTGGGTGATGTCGCCGCACAAGAATTAGAATATCGTCGTGGCATCCTCAAGGAACGTTATGATCTCGCACGAATGTGTAAGTAAAAGGTCGTCGAGGTCAGACAGAGCTTCAAACTCGTTGATAAAATTCGTATGTGGGAGAAAGAGATAAGCAATACTTATGTATAAATTTACTTTTTTTCAGGGCGAATGTTTATTGTGGGCTCACTGCAGGGTCCACTGCACCACTATGCCTACGGGTGGATGGATAAAATTATGCCGACTGTCACTGTACGAAATACAGTAAAGAAAATCCTCTTGGATCAGGTGGGTTTGCAGCAATAGAACAGTCAAAATCTTGTTCTAATTGGATTATGTTTTCTAGCTCATCATGTCACCGATCTGTATTTTGCTGTTCTTCTATCCCGCCTGCTACTTGGAGAACAAAACGCTTGACGAAACTAATGACGAGATCATCAGCAAGTTCCGGTATATTTACATTGTAAGTGGTAAACAAATCTGTCCATGGCTGAGTGAATTGCGGAAGATTTCTCATGTCACCCTTCAGAAATATCAAGTAAATTTGCATAGACAAACGAGACAATCCCTAAACAGGCATAGAAATCATATGAGCATAAGACTAACAATTGCTCTAGACGGAGAATTGAACCACAAAAAATAGTAAATTCCACGACCAGCGTCATAAAGCCATCACTTCTATTTTTATTCACTGCAATGATCAACAATGTTGTTGATGTTTTCGTCGACTTTTGGAAATTGATTAATGGTTCTTCTTTTCTATGTCCTGCGTTCGTTGAGGCATTGTGCGGTCGCTTTCATTGAATTCAATACGCCTATCGGTTACGTCATTATTTAATACTGACAACAAATGTCCTAAGAGTTCAGCTTTTCACGAAAATAAGTCTGTTTCCAGAGCTAGGAAAAGAACAACATCGATGAGTTATTTACAGTGTGCCTCTGGTCATAGGTTTATTAGTTTTGCTTTAGAGTGTGTGGCATTTCCGCACTCAAGTGAAGGAGTACGTTCTTATGAAAGGTGCCATGTCGAGCTTAGAAGATCGATCCTCGCCTTAGATGGAGGGTATCGACGACAGAAACTGTGGATGGGTGACCGGAAGGGTCTACGGTACAATGACAATGTTTCCGGCTTTTAATCCACAATTTTGTTCGTGCCTAAAGTAGCAAAGCTTCACTACTATTTCTAGCGAGTTACGATCAATCAATGATGGCCACTTTATTACCAAAAGCTGTACGACGTTCATAGCAGCGTTCTTTGTTCTCACTAAGGTATTCTCTTTCCTTGTTTACAGCAGGAAGTCTCGAGTCTAAACCGCTTGAACGATATAAGTTATTTCCTGATGAAAAAGCCCCACCTAATGCAATACATCTGCTCTCTCTCTCTTTTCAGACGGACTGGTGCGTCTGGCCAGCAGCACAATACGTCAACTTCCAGTACTTGGAAACCAAGTATCGGGTGATATTCGTCAATGTGATGACCGCTCTTTACAATGTCTTCATTTCGTACATAAAGCACGATGAAGGCGGCAACTTTTTACAAAAATTCGCATAAAAGTATAAATTTTTAAAGTGAATTTGTTGTTAGTGTAATTTATTTAAATATTAAATCAATGTGT
The DNA here is from genome assembly GCA_949716465.1 of Chalcosyrphus nemorum. Lineage (NCBI taxonomy): Eukaryota > Metazoa > Arthropoda > Insecta > Diptera > Syrphidae > Chalcosyrphus > Chalcosyrphus nemorum. Next base: position 28,075,580 of record OX454333.1, read on the forward strand.
ATTTTTTAGCTGTTTCCCTTTGCACCTTTGAATACAATAAAAAAAAAAAAAAAAAAAGTAAATATTTAGTCAAAAATTGCACACGCAATCAGTTTTTTGTTGTACTTAATTGTCGATTAGAATCAGTAAATTGTTGAGTAAAACTTAATGCTACAAAGGTTGAGAGTGTGATTGACGATAGAATAAAAAACAAAATTGTTCTAATTAGCAGTCTCGCATGCATCCACCCAATCGTTGTAGACATCAATTGGTTCGGAGAGGAAATTAATACTTGTCTGGTACTCCTCCATGCAGACGCGACAGGTTATCCGTGCTGTGTTACGGCTTTTATCCCTGTAAATTAGAATAACTGCATAGATTAGGGCCAGAAGGTACCTCCATTTTGTTTGTTTCTTTTTTTCTTTCTTACATTTTAACTTCACAGGACTTCTCGTGATTACAGAATGGACAATTGAATTGCAAGTCAAGGGGTTCGATTGCTTTACGCTTTGGTGGTGGCTTTCTTTTTGACTTGCGACGTCCCATACTTTTGTTTAGAGTTTTATGCTTGTACTATTCAAATATTTTAAGGAATTTTGTTAAATTTTAATTGAAAATCTTCAGGGCAAAATACCGTGCGTCGTATTTTGCTTTTGACGAACCAAAGATGAACCTTTTTTCTTCGGCGTTCAGCGTTTCGTTTCAATAGCGTTTCTGTTTTTGTTGGTGTTCATGGAAAAAAGTTATCAGTTGTGGGTTGAGTTGCCAAAAGTGCTGAATAATCAGATGTCGAGGTGGAACAGGTGTATTAATAAAATTATTTTGCAGATGGGATGGTCTTGATGGTCTTTTAATGCCAACTTTTTCTTTGAAATAATGCAGAGGGCCACACCAAAAAACATAAAGGGTTTTCTTAAAGGGATTTCCGATCTTTGACAGGTGATTACGAATATATTGTTGAGGCTACATCTGTCAAATTGACAGTTTTTTATTTAATATGTCTTGCCAAATCAACAACATGCGCAAATGATTAAATTGATTAATGAAAGTGGGTTTTCTATTCGCACAACAAATTATATTCAACAACAACTGGTTGAATGTGTTCGTAAACAAACAAAATAGACGAATTTGGGACGATAATAATCCACACGAGGTCCACCAAATTGGAATACATCCAGAGATTTGTTATGGATGGACTGCCGACATCATCGGTCCATAATTCTTTGAGAACAAATTTGGCCAGGCCATTACTGTCAATGGCAAGCGCAATCGGTTGATGATAACCAATTTCTTTTGACTCCAATTGGATGATATGGACAACGACGATACGCGGTTTTAACAGGACGGCGCTACGTGTCACACAGCCCGTGCCAAATTGGACTTATTTCTAACTGACAGTTTGTTTCATTGAAATTCAAAGATAGGAAAGGCTCAAAAGACCAAACCCCTTCTTCATCTGAATGCTTCAATTGAAATGCACGTGAAATTGGAGCTCGATGCTCGATGATGTCTCGGGTCACATGTGAATGTCTTGCGGGCCTGTCGTGGCAAAAAATAGCAGAGCACTTATAGAATCCGGATGGTGGTTGTCTGTTCATTTGGGTTTTACAGGCTTTTGTAACGATTGATGTAGAGCCCTGAATCATTCGGCACTTTATGTCGAAACCAACAGAAGAACTACGCAATTTCTGCTTCGGTTTACTCCGGTCGCGACGACGAAAGACAACACTTGCGAAATTGAGAGCATCTCCTCAAGAAGTTACCACTCTGGTGCATGTACACCAGACACATATATGTTCGGTTTCTTTCAATGCATCTTAACTTGTCCGTCTTTGTTCTGACCGATCTGCTCCATGAGCTACTCAATAAATCAAGATTGCCAGCTTCGTGTCTATTATTTCAGACGGTTGGCCAGTTGGAAACAGTTTCTGTAGAAACTACAAGAACATTAGTGAGAAAGAATCTCTTAGTCACTTCCTTTGCAGTTGTTCGTTCCTGGTAAAGGCCAGGCTGTCTTCTTCGCTGATCTCGGCGAAATAGATTATAGATCTTGCTTTATACTTAAACTTAACAGGCTGGCTTTAAACAACATTACATCCCTATAATTAGGTTTTTGTGGTAACAAAAGGGCGCATTTCAGCTCAAATTGCGTTTATTACAAAACCACCTAGTTTCTGCTGCATTTCCCACTACGTTTCCTCTCTACCATTCATTACATTCCTTCCATTTCCATTCTATTTCACAACATCCCTGCGCCGTGGTCAGCTGTCACACCCCATTTGTTTACGTTGTTCTTGTACGTGTTTTTCCTCGCCACCAAAATATAACAAATTTTGCGATGACTGACGAAAATATTTGCACTAAAATTGAGGAGAATGGTAAGCCACTACACAAACTCAAATAATACCACTCAATTAAACACATATTCCCGTCAACAGACTTCTACAAAGTCTTCATCGACGATAAAGCGGACAAAAGTCCGATCGCCAACATGACAATTTCCACTCAAATTCAGGAACTATCCAAGGGATTGGAAACTATATCTTTCGAGCTTCAGTCTCAGGTGAGAGAACAACATGGAGCACTTCTGTCTCAAGCTACACATGCTGGCCGCTTGGACGTTGCTCTCAATACTGTCTCGGCGGATGTGGAACGCATTCAAGCAACATCCCATCGGCTGAAGAGTCAAGTTGACTCGCAGTATTTACTGATTGAGAATCAAACTAGGGTACTGGGACGTTTGCATGAGGTTTCCCATATTCTGCGCTCGTGCGGCAATCTCTTGAGTCTCACACAGAAGCTTAAGTCGACGAAAGATGTCCTTAAACAAGCAAGCATTCACTTTGAGTTGGGTGAGTCTTTTAAAAATGGGGTTTAGAAAGGGTGTTAATGGTTTTTTTTTTTATACAGAGCCACTGATTGAGGATCCAGATTTGAATAAGATTGAATTTATCCAAGAGGAACGTTCCTATGTGATCACCAGTCGGCAGAAGATTAAGAATCTTGCCCAAATGCAATTGGTCAATGGACTCAAGGAACGCAATGAAGTTCAAGTGACTAATACTCTGAAGGTAATATTCTTCTTTGTAGCCTCTATTCCCTCGTCGTGCCTTGTTGGATTCAATGCCTATTTTCTTTCTGGAGATTAAGAGGATGTGACATGTGACTTTCAATTTACCTTTCAAGCTCAATTCAACTACAATTTTACCTACTTGCTTGTCGTTATAGATCTTCATTAACTTTCAAACTCTGGACATGTCCCTGGATAATCTAGTTACAACATTTATCGCTGAAATCGACCAGTCTCTTAAGGAATGCTTCTCCGGCACAGATATATCCGCCTTGACTTCGACAATTTCTCAAACGGATATCTCCAAGACTTCAGCCAGCAACAGCAATCGATCTCCAAATGGAAGCTCTTCAGCTGCTCATCGGGGTCCGGGTAAAACGCCACTCCTAACAACAACACAAAATTTCCGTGCCAAACTCTGGAAGTCCCTTCATTGGTTAATCTACGAAGAGCTCTACGAGTACTGTGAGCAGATAGTCATTCTGCGAAAGTGCCTAGAAGAAGTCAACCAACTCTCGCGGGTAACGGACAGTGAAACTGGTATTCAAAAGAAATTCTGGTCCTCCGTTGAGGATCTATTCCGTAAGTCATTCAGGGATTGCTCGGCACATATTTCACAGGCTTTGCAGGAGGGTTTGTCAAAGCTATTGTCCTCGGCTCGTGGATTGCAGGCACGACTCGGCTCGACGTTTATTTTTGACCATAGCATCTTTGAGCCCCTTGAAGCTGGATATTTGGCAAAGTGTGCTGCTAATTTAAAAGCATGCCTAGCAGGCGTTGACTTGCCCTCTACAGAGACGGTTGATAATTTCATTCGGGTGGCTTCCTCGGAGTTGAGCGCGGCAATGGTTGACAATCATCTGGCCAACTTGGTGGCGGGTGTTTTCAATGCTTGCAGTAAGGATTTCTGGTCGAAAATGGAGGGACAAATTAAACTGGGAACCGATTCTAAACAAGTTGTTGGTATGAGTGTAATTTTTTAACAAAAAAGAGTTTCCATTTAAGGCCTTTGTTTTGCTGTAGACATTCCAAACATTCCACAAACGCAGAACATTAACCTTGCAAACATTTTATTCTATCATTCGGATTCGGTAAAGAGAATGATTTGGAATTTGGGTGAAAATTTCTCCAAATCCGGCCCCGCTGGAACGATATTGAAGAGCTTGCAGCAAGGCGAACGTTTAGTTCAGGCCATTCTTCAGCAGTTGATGGGTGAGTTTTAGATTTAAAAAGTTTTCCTATTTCACTCACACTCTTTAAAGACTCAATGATATCAACAATTGGCATCATTCTCCTGAGTATGCATCGTGAACCTGGCCTAAATTCCGAGAAGATCTCCATAGCTGGCCCCTCGATGTACATGAAAGAATTGCAAGAGTTCATCCAACGCTCATGGAATAATCATGCCGCACCATTCGATGATAAAGAAACCATACGCAAATGGTAATATTAAAGCTTGTCAACAAAAGAAAAGAAAAAATCTATCCCCCCTTCTTACAGCGGAGAACAATTGGCAAAGAGATGTATCGAGTTGTTTGTCAATAACCTTAGCATTCTGCGTCCACTCTCTACAGCCGGTAGAAATCGTTTGAAAAATGATTGTATCTACTTGGAGAATGCATTGAAAACTATCACACCTAATCTCTCCGAATTGGGTAAGCCTTTCAGGTAAATATCCTACAGGAATAAAGAATCGTACAAGCATAAACATTCGACTACTTTAGGCTCCTTCGTGCAATGTCCTCGTTGATACTACAAAAACCCGAAGAACTTGTTGAGCAGTCAATTGAAAAGGAATCACCAGTTCCTTCATATATAATTTTATTCCTCTTATTTAGTCACGGAGGCCAGGAGCTACAAAGTCCCCATACCGCGGCGAATTGGTCCAATGAACGTCTAATACAATGGCTGGAGGGGCATACTTCTGAAAGAGAAAAGTAAAAAAGTTTTGTTTTCTTAAAATGCTTCGAAGAATTGACTTTTTGATTGCTTTATAGATTGGAACTAATTTCGGGTGCGTTGCAGCGGTACAGGGACATTGTTAGGCGAAAGAACAGCACACAATACGATCCAGTGTATCCACATTTGTCGAGTTACTTTGAAAAGGCTTTACAAAGTGCGTAAAGCAATTTATGTCTCCTATAAGTGTATCTAGTAAATGTGTGTATGAAATACATGCGATCTAATCAAAATGTTAAGCAATTTGTTTGAATTCAATCAAAATATTTCGATTGTTCTACAGGTATCGCGCCTAAAAGATTTTTCACAACGTAATCGAAGAGAAAATAAGGCATACTTTCAGGTGATGAACGTCAATAAATAGGTGGATTCTATTGAAATAATTTCGCATGTCTAGAGGGTGTTGTCCCTACATATTGTCAGGCAAAACAAAAAGGCTGTCCGAAATTTGTGCTGCAATCAGCTTAAACACGAAGCTTCATATGGTATACATCGTCTGCGTAAGGACAAAGCAGAATATCTCCTTCTGCTTGAGCGGAAAACGAATACGTAAAGACCTTTCTTTTTGTTTTTTTAAATGTACGTTCTTTTAATTAAAAAATAATTTAAGATGTATTGCTTCGGTTTCTTTCTTCTTTCTTCGGTTCTTTGATGGATGTGGTACTGGCAGCTTTATGTGAGCAGCACTACCACTAGCCTTTACCGGACGAACTTTGCCGCTCTTTGCTGGCAATGGGGCATCATCGTCGTTACTTACAACAGCGGCTTTCTTTGCTAGTGGTGCCTAAGAGGAGGATATATGTTTTATAAGATCAATTTGGCTTTAGAAAATAAACTTTATAACCCACCTCAACAGGAGCCTCCGCTCCTTTCTTCTTTGAACTGCCTTTCCTCTTATCTTCGCTATCAGCTACTTTTAGATTAGTATCTGTGAAGGGAAATTTCTTTTAGAAAAGGGTGATTCATTTAGAGGTACTTTTTCAAAAGCAAACGAAGAACTAGTGATTGCTTAAAGCATGCAAGAGTTCAATTTTGAATGCTTTTAAACCAAGATCCTTACGTAAAATACGCCAGGTTGTTGAATACGACAAGCCAAGCTGTTTGGAACGACGCCGTATCGATTCATCGCGGTCACTGCGTAGACTCTTGGCTACCGCTTCAATATTTTCTTCACTACTTGCTGGATGTGATCTAATAGGCCGGGTATTGTCTAATAATGTAAATTGGGTTTCTAACTTTTCGATGGTATAGCGAATCGTGCGCTCGGTAGGACGATTATGTTGTCCATAAGTTGTTCTTAGTGCACGAAATACATTCCTCACAGAACACTGATTTTCGTAATAAAGCTGAACAATTTGCAGCCGCTGAGCAGGGCTAAGTCTTTTCATCACGGGTTGTGCCATATCTATAGTATGTTAGATAGTTAACTTCGAAGGAAGAGATCACAAAAAATCTATTATTATTTTTATTATTGTTTGCGGCACAACATAAATCATAGACCAAGACCATAGACGGATTGAAATAGACAGTCTACTTCGGGTCGGTTGACGCATTGGCTTCAACAAGTTAAAAGACACTCCAAACGTATTTGTACTTTGACGTTTCAGCAAATTCAAATGGGACTTCACACACACAAGTGCATTTATAGCTGATTCTATTGACAACACAATGATGTGACCATCTTGTAGATCCTGTGAGCAGAGTTACCACTTTGCTGCAACTGCAGTAGATCTACTGCATTTAATTCGAAATTTAAATGGAGTCCGGCATCTGAGATGGGAAGGTTTATGGCTTCTATTCCAGCTATAAAAGATAAGAAGAACTGGAACAGAGCCAGGCTAACTTACCGAATCGTCAAAGTTTCATAGTTTTTCGCAGAAGAGAAAACTCACCAGCAGCGTTGTATTAGAATTTATTAGAGAGTGTTAGGTTTTTAGAAAAAAAGCGCAACAAATTCAGACAAGAATGCGAATTAGGAGACAAACTTGAGGATTTAGAAGCACGAATGGGATCTGTTATTAAAACTTCATACAACCTAAGTCGAACTGTAGCCAATAAAAACTAGTAAACAATCTTTTCAGCAGGAGATATTTCATCAATAGCTTTGATCAGTGGCTGTAAAAGTAGCACAGCACAGCACAAGTTTGTGAAAACTATCAGAACAGAAAATAACAACCTTTTGTTTAAAGAGTCAGGACGTTTTTCCCAAGCAATTTTCGTTTATGACAGTTCTCACGAATATGTTCTACTCCAAAAGCAAGTACAGAAAATAATGTGCTGGACTGTACAGTACAGACTCCTAGAGGCCGCTAGATTCGTTAGCGACAAATCTGTCATTCCAGTGCAAAAGTATTCTAGCAGCTAGATTAGCAAAGTGTTAGGAACTCCGCCATTGAACAAAGCTTCTGCAGAATGTTGGGTGAGTTGCGTGGAGTTTGGCAAAAATCTTTGACTAGGAAGAAAGAGTAATGTTGTTAACAGCGGTTGCAGGTTATTGATGGGATACTACTTAATACCTGTCACATGTAGTCAATTAGCAAACGGATTAAACACAAACTTCTCATATCAGCACAAACAGTGGGTTTAAAAGATCAGAAAGCCAAAAGAAACAATTGAGAGCTACTGTTTCGAAACGAATTAAAAGAATCCAGCTTACCGACAAAACTATTCCAGTACATTCTCGTTTGCTTAAACAACTCACAGATGAGCGCCTGCCTGACAGCGTTCACTCCCAAATTTTTCCAAAAGCACGTAAGGGACCACGTAATACACCATGTACTAAAACACCAAGAGCGAATTCTCAGGTAGAGCGCTCCTCGCGACTAGAAGACGAAATTAAATGGCACCAAATACTAAAATCTTTTCAATGAGGCAACAATAATACGTACAACGAAGCTATTCAAAAGGCGGCTCTGCAAATGTTGATACAGATAAATAAATACGTTGTGACGGAACCGAAGCTATTAAAAAAGCCCAGGCAATTCAAAAATCCAGAGATTACTCGACACATAAACCTGGTAGAAAATACCTGATATGATGGTTTAATGTCAATGTTTTTTTTGTAATTAAATTTATATTTATTTAAAATGGACCTACTTAAATTTTCTTATCTATTTGAATGCTTTCTTTTATTTAAAAAATAATTTAAGATGTATTGCTTCGGTTCCTTTCTTCTTTCCTCGGTTCTTTGGTGAATATAGTACTGGCACCTTTTTGCGAGTAGATGCACCCCTGGCCTTTAGCGGTCGAACTTTGCCGCTATTTGCAGGCAATGAGGAATCTTCGCCATTACTATCAACAGCGGGTTGCGTTGCTTGTGGTGCCTAAAATCAATAAATAATGTAATATTGATATTTTTTCCAAAAAAGTGCATAACCGACCTCAACAAGAGCATCTGGTTCCTTCTTCTTTGCACGTCCTCTCCTCTTATCTTCGCTATCAATAATTTTTAGATTATTACCTGTTGGAAAAGAGAAATTCCTTTTAGGAGAGTGTGATTTAGCAACGTCAAGCCTTAGCTTCTCGCAACTGTACATGTTGTGCGTGGTATACATTTCTGTACGTACAGAAAAAGAAACCTACTGTTTTATGCCGTATCCGAAGGGCAGAGGGGTATTTAATGTCCTGTTTTCAAAAGCAAATAAAAAATCAGTGCATTTTCTTCGAACTTTCAAAAAACTGAAACTGTGGCGACTCGGTAGGTTAGCCTGGCTCAGTTCTTCTTTTTCTTACAGATCCTCTTCCGTCTGCAGGTTGGAAATCATCATTGTCAGACCAGAAAACGTTTATCTTTCACTCCTCTCATTCCTCTCTCTGTAGTAACATACTCGTATAAGGTTGAGCCATTCTAGCATGTTTGACAACCATGTCAACCTTTGTCTTCCAACGGATCATCTTCCTTGTAGAATGAATTGGAGTAATCTGTATTTATCGTTGTTCCTTAAAATGTGTACGAGATATTCAACTTTTCTCTTTTTTTGGTACATTAGCTCTCTTTCAAAGGCTTCTAGTTTTCTTGTTGTTGCTCTGTGTACCGTCCATGTTTCAATTCCATCTAAGAGCACCGACCAAATGTACCATTTGACGAATCTTTACTTACTTTACAGCATAATACTTCCTTCGTTTTACAAAAAAATTATCCTTGCTTCCTCTATCCTACATCGCATTTCTTTGCTGAAGTTCGCAGTATTATTCCTAAGTACTTGATGCTGTCGACTCAGCTCTTGCAAAAGTTTAATATTGAAAGATTTTGTAACTAAAATACTTACGTAAAATACGCCAAGTTGTTGAATACGACAAGCCAAGCTGTTTAGAACGGCTCCGAACTGATTCATCCTTGTCATTGCGTACACTCTCAGCTACCGCTTCAATATTTTCGTCACTACTTGCTGGATGTGATCTATTTGGTCGCTTATTGTCTAATAATGAAAATTGGGTTTCTAACTTTTCGATGGTATTGCGAATTGTGCGTTCGGTAGGACGATTATGTCGACCGTAAGTTGCTCTAAGTGCACGAAAGACATTTCTCGCAGAACACTGCTTTTCGTAATACAATTGGACAATTTGTAGACGCTGTGCCGGGCTTAGACTTTTCATGACGGGGTTTATTGTTGTCATTATTGTTTGTGGCACAAATAATAGGCCAAGACCGTACAGAAAGTAAATTGAACAGCCAATTTCGGGTGGTTTGACACATGAAGCTAAAAACCATCCAAAACGTGCTTGTGTTTTGACGTTTCGGCAAAATCAAATGGGACCTTACACACACAAGTGCGGTTCTGGGGACTCAGTCGACCGCACATCGGTGCTGCCATTTTGTAGATCCTGTGAGTACAATTTGTTCTTGTCAAAAGAATAACAATCTGCAGAGAAATTTGTTTTATATTTTATAAAAAAAAGGAAAGAACAGAAATAGCACGACAAACTTGAGCCAATTGGATTTAATGCTCAACCATAATGGACTTAAATGAGCTTACGCCAGCCATAAACGAGAAATAACAGTACATAGCCATAACTACACCTGAACTATAATAGACGGAAGTAATCAGAACCTAATGTCAAAATTCTACATTAAGTTTTCTTCAGAGAAGTCATTGAGCACGTTTCGAACTCTAGGCCTTCTTTTTGAGGTAATGCCTAACATATACAACGGCAAGCTAATTTTTGACAGTTTGTGCATTGACTTAAAAGGTAGGGAGAATTTTCTTACCTTCAAATCCAGTCCACTACCTCAAAAAGAAATGCCTTACTTTGTGCTTTTCTAGTCAAAACTTAATCTCTCGACCAATCAGATACGTTTGACTACATAGTGCCTAGAATGCGGAACGTGCCCATTTTCATAAGTTACCCGTAATAGGAGTATGTTCGGAAGCATCTGTCAAATCAGTCAAATAGCTGGTAAAATTAGTAAAGTGCTGAAACCTAACGAGCGAAGCCAATTCAAATCCCTCCTTTATATTCGCACGACAGTCGAATCCGAAAATGGTCGTATTTAGTTATTTGTTCGTAAAATACGACTATGGACAATAAGATGTGGTTAAAGCCGGATTCGAGTTCAAGAATAGGCACATAGGCCAACTACCTCATCAATAAGAAGAAACGACTTTGGCAGAGTCCATGATGCCACTAGAGATTCCACGATAGGGTATTTCTTTACTGAAAATGTGTTACGTGTTACCTTCGGAATTCCTCCTGTGTGTGCTCGAAAACAACAAGAGAACGCTACAATTTTGTTTCAAGTAAATCGAACTTTATTTTTGTAATTAAGTTGTTTACACGTATAATATATTTAATACATACTCTTACATATATTTTCTTTATTTTATCTAATCATATATCTTTAACATTCACTTTATGTTTTCTTCTTTTTATATTTTTGTTTAATATAATTTTCTTTGTTGCTCTTTAAAGATATACTTTTTTCCTTTAGAAAATAAGAAAAGAACTCTCACCTCTGATATAAAAAGAGGGAACATTGAAAAACAGTCATTTACACTTTTGAAAGAAATAAAATAAAAAAAAAATAATAATCATAAAATAAAATAATAATTAAAATACAAAACAAAAAAAAAGGGAATTCTAAAAAAAACAAGTCGGAAACATTTAATAAAACGTTTGATTCACTTCGATCTTGCTTTTGTTTTTTAGGTTTTTTTTGTGGTGTGGTTGTGTGGTATGTTGATGTGGTGCTGATTTGTTTTTTGTATTTAAATTTACACTCATTTAAAATTTTGTATTCTTTTTTGTTTAATGCGTTCTTTCAATTAAAAAATAGAATTTAAGATGAATCGGCTTCGTCACCGGATTCATCCTTGTCTTCATCTTCATTGTCATCGGCTTCCGCTTCGGTTTCTTTCTTCTTCCTTCGGTTCTTTGGTGGACGTCCACGTCCTCGACCGGGTACTGGAACCTTTTTGCGTGCAGCAGCACCACCGGCCTTTGGCGGTCGCCCTCTGCCGCGTTTTGCTGGCAATGGGGCATCGTCACCGTTACTTACAACAGCGGCTTTCTTTGCTGGTGGTGCCTAAGATTTTATAAATATTAATTTGGTTTTTGTAAATAAATTACTTTATAAACTCACCTCAACAGGAGCCTCTGCTTCCTTCTTCTTTGGACGCCCTTTCCTTTTAACTTCGGTATCAGCCATTTCTAGATTATGATCTGCAAGAAAAGAAGATTTTCTTTTAGTATTTTATAAGCAATAAAGGTCTTCTTAAGCTACAGGATAGTGGCGCATAAGTAAGGTTATGATTTGGAAATATGTTCACGTTATGTGTCAAAGATAATATCTCTTAAATAGTGCCCATTGTTTGCTATGGCCTGATGTGGTCTTGGGTTATTGGCATACACCTTTTTGGAACCACATTTCTGAGCTGTCCTCTACCTCTAATTCTCTTTATTGCCTAGATGTCACCAACTGCTAAAAGAATTGCCTGGAGGAGGTTTTTCCTCAACACTTGCTTGCAGCCGAGGAATGTTCATTTCATTTCGAACTGTACGTTGTCTTCCCGCAAGTGGAAGGTCACCGACAGCCCCTTGTTGCTGAGAGCGCCGGATCAATCGGTAAATTATTGCAGAACTGGCGCAGTTTGAACATGAAAGAAATTTCGATAAGAGGTCTAAATAATTGAGTGTCCTTCAGATGTTCGGATCTATGACAAGTTGTTTGGTTTTACGGGCGGATACTATTTTAAATGAAGGCGGGCAGCACACTCCATGGAACAAACTTTGCCAGTGCAGCTTAAGCTTAGGCCAGTGCTGGCGCAGAAGAAAGACCTTAGCACTTGGACCTTACCCTCTATTGCAAAATTCGATTGACAGAGTTTTAAAAAACGAATGCCCCTTTTTTTTACTTTAGACTATATATTCATTTCATTTATTTAAAAAGCTTTGCAATTACAACTTACTTTGTAACTGCAGAATAAGCCGGATTGATTCTCTGGCGATGCCCAATTCAGCTGATCGTTGCCGAATCGACATTTGTGGGTCTTGCTCGATACTGGCCGCAACGGCGGCTATGTTTTCTTCATTTCGCACTAGTCGCTTTCGGGTTGGTGGCTTAAGGTCCACAAGAGTGTAGTCACGCTCAAACTTTTTCACGATGCGACGAATTGCCTGCACGCTGAAGCCATGTTGACGACCGAACTCACGGCGAAATTCACGCTGCGTATTTACAATTGAGCCAGAATTCCCGTAATATTTTTTAATAATTTCCGCACGTTCGACGAGGGTGAAACGAGGCATGATGAAATAACGAACCTGAGTATTTTTATTAATATGTTTACTGGCTTATTTCAGTTTATTTAAACTATGTCTTGGTTAAAATATCCCAAAAAGCAAACATAAAAATACCTGCAAGGCATGCAGTTCCAAAATAAACATATCGTTGTAGAGCTCAGAGACAAGCGAACATACCATTTATAGAAGAATATTGACAATTTTCCTAATGCTAAAGAAGAAAGCTTAACTTATCTAGCAATTTGTATAAAAACAGATTCGCTGATGTTACATACGAATAAGCGAATGCTTCTTGCGAAATGTCAAATACTATTCACATTCCATAGATGTCGAACCCGAACGCAATCCACATTCGTACGACCAAAACATTAGCGCGTGTTTAACCTCAAAATTCTTGCTTTCTTTAGGTCTGTTCCAGCACTTTGTGCACTAACATTCGCAGCTTGGCAAATTTCTAAGAGTGGGGGTAAAATTCTCTAAGAGAAATACAAATGCACAAATATTTGCGCGAACGAGTTGAGCAAAAAAGCTGCCCACTTTTTAGACGTCACTTTTTTTTGTACGGATTTACTTCAAATTATATTGTCAACTCATATTTTCGCCCAAAGAAATTAGCAGCATGGGGAAATTTCTTACTCTTTCATGAGCTACCTCTTATGTAAAAAACTTCGAAACTTTTACGTACGAGAACAGGAATTCGCTATTATTCGTTAAAATTCCTAGCTTTTCGTAGTTTTAGTCAGTGCGAGAACATTTCAATACAGACCCATTTGCGTGGCACGTCGTCTGGTCGATGTCGACGGCGCTTCCATGACATCTTCGGCTACAGCAGCAATATTCTCTGCAGAACGGCTACTCCGGGTCTGCCACGCCTGGCAACATCTCGTGTTGTGCCAGTCTCTTGGAGGCGAGCGGCTAAACGTCGCAGTGTTTCACCAGTAGGCGTTGGACGGCTAGGAAATCTGCGACGAAATTCACGTTGTGCCAAAGTCACCGACCGATTATTGCTCAAATAAATAGTCACCAATATTCCGCGTTCTGGAGCAGTGTAGCGTAACATTGTTTATTAACGTGTATTTCGCATGTGTTTACTACACAAATGTCAAAACAGAACTGACATTAGGGGCCAATCGCAAAATTTATAGCATTTTCTGATAGGAGGACACCTTGTATATGACAAATGAAATTTGCTGACTGCAGCGACTAGATAAAAAGTCTCTGAATGAAATGCCAAATTTTGTGAATATTCGCTCGTTCGGATTCGTAGGTCGCTGAGCTGTTAATGGACCTATAGATACGTTTAGCACGACTTGAAATTCATAGAAACAAATCAAGTTTAAATGGGGTAAAATCAACTCGACTCCGTTTAGGTACGGAGCATATTTATAGGTCCGTTCGTGTACCCTCCAAAAACAGCCAATTCTTACGAAAACCTTTTTGAGATTTTTCCAAATTTTTTACAGAAAAGAGTACTCAAAGGAGAGTAAGAAATTTCATATTCTACGAACCTTTACTTGTACTTGTTTGAGTAAACTGTCAAATTTATGTGCATTTAGTTTCACAACCCGTTTGATTACTTTTTCGTAATTCTCTTTCAAAATTTTACCCCCCACTCTTTAAGAGATTGACAATCCTTGCCAAAACAGCGAATTTTTACAAAAACCGTATTTTGTACAGAAGTGATCGCTCACGAGAGAGTAAGAAATTTTCCCATGTTACGAATTTTAGTGCAAGAAATTTCTTTGGGTTGGTTTGTGAAATCTGTCGAATAACAGTGTTTTATCAACTTTTTCTTGTTCAACCCTTTCGTTTATTTTTTCGTAATTTTAGTTCTCTCTGGAAGAATTTTACTTCCACTCTTTGAAATTTCATAATCTACAAATTTTAGACCAAAAAGTACGCGAACGGATCTAAAGATGCAAGTACATACGACACAGGCGTGAACTTTTTTTTTTTAAGTAGCAGCACTATCTCTGATTAGTTCCAACCAACTTCCAGTGCCTGTATATTGTATATAGATCTAACAAAAATGACTGATAAAAGTTATGAAACTCCACAAGTTGTAAAAGAACATATAGGCGCTTATCTTTCTTTTTTCAAAAAAAAAGTTTACCCAACATAAAAAAAAATACTAAAGAGCGCCAAAAAGCGAAGAGACGATGCATCCAAGCCAACGCACCGGCACGGCACCCTATTAAAATTTGAGCGAGAAAAAAGAGCCATTCACCTCTTCTCTTCTTTCCCCTTTTTTTAATTTAATTTAATAATTGGGCTACCACAAAAAAAAATTATCATAACTCTCCTTAGCTGGAAAATAAATTCGGTTTTCTCCGTAAACATTTTCCCTCTCCTCTAATTTTAAAATCTTTCCTTAATTTTTCACCCTGTCAATCCCTTGAGGAACGCAAAAAAATAAAAAAAATAAAAACGAAAACATAACTTGAAAATTTTTGGCGCCAATTTCAAGTGAGAATTTTCAAAAAATCAATCGTCCAGTCAAAAATTATGAAAAAAATATTAAAATTTAGAGAAAAAAATAAGAAAAATTATGAATTTTAGATAAATTCCATGGGGAAGCGTGAAATATGTGCAAAACGCAAAAAAGGTGACGCCAACTCCGAAATACACGCCATTATTTTTTCGTTCGTTCTCATCTTCAAAAGATATCAAATGCGAGGATTTTATTTTTTTTATTTATGCGTTCCAAATATTTTTTTTGGAAAACAAATCCACTATACAACGAATTTAGGGCAAAAAAAAAAAAATTAAAACACTTACTTGTGTAGAATCAATTGAAACCAATTAAATTTCTGGTAGGAATTCCCTTTTTTTTGTGAGAAAGAATATGAATATGAAGGAAATATACACTCCACACCGACAAAAGCACTTCTTATCCAACCGCCACTGAGAAGAAAACTGTTGGGGTTGGCATGTTCGCGCCGGTAAACACAGAAGTTTGATTTCAACTGAAAAACAACGAGCAATTAGTGCGAAAGAGACGGATAGTGGATCGAAGGACGCCTATAGGAGAGTGCCATCTATTGGGAATTTATACGCGGTTGAATGTCTTCCAACTGAAATTTTATGGAGAGTTTCGAAAAGTCAAATGTTGCAGTTGCGGTTTAAAAATTTTGTCGTACGTGTGAAGAATGAATTTGGTTGTGCCGGCGAATTTTGAAAGAGTTTCCGGCACTTTTGCAGACTTGCAGTAAAAATTGAATGGAGAGTTTTGAAGAGTTTGAAAGGTCCATTCACAGCTTAGCTACGGCGAATATGCTAACCGTGAACAGACCATTTTCAGCACATTCAAAGGCAGAAATTTTGACAATTTTACTATTCCAAGAGATAAGAGCTTAATTTATCTACCAATTTGAATTGTAGGCAATTTGGTTTCTTTAAAGAAATTAACGATACGCTGATGTTTTCCACGAATAAGCGAATGCTTCTTGCGAAATGTTAAATTATATTCACATTCAATATAGTATATGAAATGCAATCCACAATCGCATGACTAAAATGGGTTTCGAACAGCGAATTTTCGTAATTTTTCACAGAAAAGAGTAAGAAATTTTCCCATGCTACGAATTTTAGTGCAATAAAATTTGTTGGGCTACTTTGTGAAAACTGTCAAATCTGTCGAATGACAGTGTATTTTCAAGTTTTTCTTGTTCAACCCGTTCGTTTACTTTTTAGTAATTTTAGTTCTCTCTGAGGTAATTTTACCCACACTCATTTTTCAAAATTCTTTTGTCTATGACAATGAAATTTTCGGTTGGCTGCTTGGTAAGTGAGTTACAATTTTCGCTGTGTTTAATCTGCGTAAGGGGCCAGTTATAACAATCTTTGGAAAATGTTTATCAATGGAAGGCTCTGTCAGTGAAATGGCAACAACAAAGTATAGGTTTTGACGTTGGAGTTGATCATTGAAAGGAAAAATGACAGAGTAGAACAGAAAGAGAATAGAACACATCAGTGAAACGATTGTGTTCCAAATTAGAGAAAGGAGGATCAGCTGTTCATCCAAATTGATTTTGATCAGTGAAATAATAAAATGGAATTTAAAGAAAAGTTTTGATCAGAATTGATCGTTATTATTGCTTGTAACGAAATTCTACAAGTGATTAGCTTTATTTTGCTACCAATTACAGCCTATATTGTTTGCTAAATCTTCTTTAAATTTGAAATCAAATTTTTAATGATGCATTGCAATGAGCGTCTGATAAAAATCAAAGAGCCTGTCATATACTGACACGAAAAAGCTTCTGAAAATTTCTATGCTCTTGAGATACGGCATAGCTGTTTAACCCATGCCGAAATGCATACCATGTATACGTATAGCTATGTCTTGGCCCTCTATGGGATGCGTATGGCCTTATATTTACCTGTCAGTGTCAGTTTTGTTAGTAAGAATAACCAGATCTTTTAAGTAGCTTGCTTGCTATACTTGTTGGAGCTGATGGACTTTTTATCTTGACTTAGGCCTGTTTGGTTATCCCAATGTTTGGCAATTTGACAGACCCATAAGTGGTTCTCAAAGGCAGGGTTGCTGCCCGGGAAGTGAGCTCCAAGTGCTTCTTGCCACTAGGCAACCTGCCTATTACAAACCTCTGCTGTTTGTCGTGGGAAGCTAGGACAATATACTTCAAATTGTAAGCAATCTGTGTAGCAGATTTGCAGTGTGTTAGGACCTTGGCTCTTGGCTGTCAAAAGATATCGATTTAAATTGAGAATCGAAATCGTTGAATGGGGATGTTCTAAGTGTTTTAACGAATGAGGAATCGTTACTAGTAGGTATTGCTGTTGGGCACGTTTCGCTGATGATCCCTACACAGGCTAATCAATGTATTCAGTTCAGCTTTGACTTTTTTATATTTTAGGTCACCTTACTAAACAGACGTAATTGATCATTCGTCTGACAATTAGGCTATACGTTCAGTAGATCATCTTGTTTTATAAAATTTTACCATGTTGGCACATGAACATTGGCCTAGTTTCCTTGTTGGTATAACGTTGCAAATGTATTAGGAACATATTATCTATTCAAACTAAGTTGTATCTTAAATAGAACGTGGGCTGTTTAAAAACAATGGTACGTGCATCCGCTCTTTATGTAATGTAATTGTGACAGAAATGATTGATAACAAGTCTTGCAATATGTCTTCCAAATGGACAAACGACTTTCGGAATGTCTCCTGCTGAGATTCAGTAAGCAGCAAGCGTACAAGTTTAAACTTCAAAAGTGCTACCACGTAAATCCTAATCTTTCTATATTACAATTCCTAAAATAGTACGCAACAGAGCAATGCGCGCAAAAATTCCCCAGCTAAACAAGCCTCACTGTTGTACCACCACCAGACAGGGCAACTTCTAAATAGCATTCCACCGAAATTTATATACATATTTTCCGCCTTACACCGTCCTCTTCTATACAACAAATGAATCTTCTACTACAAAGATGCCTTGCTTGTAGGCACCTTACTCCTTTGCTCTTATTGCCATTGCCAAATCCTGTAGGAAAAAAAGAATCAGAAATATCGCATCTTCTCCATCAGATAGCTTCACTTCATCGGGATACCACCTCCAACTTCATAGATTCAAAATGTATCCATCTACACGGTGTAAGTTATGTAAATATGTATCTTTTACTCCTTTTTCGATGGGGAAGCAAAAAACCTAGGCAAGGACGCAAATTCTCAACTTTTCCAGAGAGAATAAGAATAATAATAATAAAAAAGGAAAAAAAAAAGAATCCACCCCATTCCTTCTTTTTGTAAGTGCACACATAATGCGCGTATCCCATGTAGATATCAATATGTAAGGCTCCTTTTTATATACTCTATGCCTTTAATATACATATGTACATACATCTGCACATCTGCGTATTAAAAGTTGGCGGTGTGTATTCCGTTATATTCGGGAGTGCAACCCGAGCGAATTTATACTTTTTTTTTTCTGTTGGCTTTCCTACCACAAATAGTAGAGTTTCTGCTGTTCTCTCCGTGGCTAGAGTGGATACAGACACAAAAGATAAAAGCGCGATACAAGCAAGAACGCTTCGGTTTCTCGGTGTAGAGTACTTAATTAGAGGACAAAAAAAAAAAAAAAAAAAAACGGTTAACAATTTTTTTATTTATCGGTGAGTTTGAGTTAGAAAAAAAAATTATAAAAAAATGCATATAGTGAAATTGCATCTAAAATTTAGTGCTTTATCTTTATGGCCGTTCGATGATGATGTGACTTACTACCACCCTCTCTCTAGTGATATCCAATTATAAAAAAAAATTATAGCTTTTACTTAAGTGAATGACCTGGAAGAGTCCATAGGATATATGCATTTTTTCTTAAAAATAATTAGTAAAAAATAAAATTCTTAAATAAAAAGAAAAATATCTTAAGAGATACACTACTCCGAGAGGAGAAATAGAAAAAAAGGAGATCTGGATATCGATTTGAATTTCTTGTGGAAACTGTACCCGTCAGAAGTGGAGAGTGCAAATATGTATTTTTTCTGTGTTCTCTGCACTTTAACCACCGCCACCCGCCACTTCGTTCACCTAAAGAACGACGAGTAAACAAGGTTCCACGAAGGATCTAAAAGATGCTACTATACCTGTTCTTCTAACACAAGAAAAGAAAGATAAAAAAAAGCACCGTGCGATAAATATTTAAATTAAATTTTATTCTTGACAGATTCCAAGTGGAAATGGAACATTGAAACGAAACGATTTTTGTTGATATTTTCCAAGAAAAAAAAGTCCCTTTTATTCTTCTCTATTTACTGTTTTTCTCTAAGCACTTTTCTTTTTTTTTCTTTATTCATAAAATTTAATTAGTGCATAGAGTGGTGGAGTATCTTTAAAGAGAACAAGATACTTGTTGTAGATACATACATACATATGCATAAACATAGCTCATGCGCTTGAGGAGTGAATGCGCGCGTAAGGCTCCGTTGCGAATCTGTAAACAGACTTTTTGTCCTTTTTACTACTGTGTGTCTGGTTGAGAATTTAACCAGACATTTGTATGCAATTTATAAAAAAAAAAAAAAAATACACACACAAAAACAGCGAAAGAGAAAAAGAGAGAACAAAAAACATTCTTTATTGAAGAAAAATCCATTCAAAAATTTACTGAGAAATAGGGGAAAGGAACATTGTTTGATTGTGGGTGAAACGAAACTACTCCCACAGAGTGTAGCAGGTTCATGAATCTATAATGAGGAACTCATGCTTTGATTATAATTAATTTTTGTAAACGACACAGGGTGCTCACGAAATGGAAATACCTTTTGAACATTTTTTTTTCTTGTTGTCATTTGAACTTTAATTTATTTTGAGTTTTAAGTTCTAGCATTTTTTATTCATATTAAGACTGTCATCCTGTCAGAGTCTTGTCAATCATTTGATGTTAAAAGCTAACAAATTCTTTAACATGTTGAGTAAGTAGCAGCATGAACAAGATGGCGGTTCAAATTTTCTTTCATACATTTTCTAAGGCACCCTGTATGAAAGGCAAACAAAAAGAAAATTAATATATTTTTCCTTTTTTTCAAGTGGCATATTTATTTAAAAAGAAATTAATGAGGACGCCATGTTTATGTATGTTTTATGAAAGTAATTACTGAACAAAATGGAGAGAAATATTTCAAAGATTATGAATACTTCATTGTGATAAATTTTGATTCCAATTGTCAAATTTGCCAACGAATTTGCCGTCTCGAGGAAGCTGAAATTAAAAAAGAGTCAAACATCACGAGTCTACGTGTGAAAAGTCTATGAATCTGATCACTCGAAAAGATCAGGAAAAATCTTTATGAATGCCATAATAGACAGACATATTTGGTTTACTTGACGTTATCCCAAGCTACCATAGATTTTGAATGCCGTAAAAGTTTCTTATATGCCGCTGCACTTAAAATTTGGCATGAAACAATACATATGATTCTGTGTGTAAATGACAATTTGATTAAACAATTTCGTATTGTAAGTCTTGGATTCCTAAAGTCTGGTGGCGACTCTATGGTACTTGGTGATCGTTATCTGCACGTCGTTAAAGCACACTTTAGATCAAGCAGGTTGTAACACAGCACAAGTCATCAGAAAGTTAGAAAAAAATTTTAAGTGAAAACCAAAAATATATCAAGTTTAGGATGTTTATGCTTCTTTATTATCAAATTTTAAATAATATTAACTATAACTTTTATATATTTTATTCCTTTGCAGGGCTCTAAATTAAAATAAAGAACTAAATACCTACCATCATGTCGGATTCGGAAAATGTCGAGGTTAAAAAACGAGGACGCTCATCAGCCGCCGAAAAGGTAAAATACATTTTTGCTTTCCATTGAGTCTGCAATTGGACTTGAGTTATAGCTTTAACTGGATACATTTGGTACTTATAGATTGATTTATTTTTTTTCAAATTAAATGACATTTATATCGTTATAATAGAACCTGCACTTTCTACTTTCTACAGCGATCTCATGTATCGTCCAATTCCAAAAAAGAAGATAAACCCGCTGCCGATGGTGAGACACCAGCGAAACGCGGTCGTGGCCGTCCCAAAGGTACAACCAAAAAGAACGGCAACAAGACTCAATCGAAAAAATCAAATAGTCCCAAAGGACGTGGACGACCATCGAAAAAGAAGGATGACTCCACCGAAGAAGAGACCGAAGAAAACGAAGAAGATGAAGACAACGAAGACGAAGAGAATGATTCCAACTCTGATGAATAGAAATCAACATTTTTTTTTTCCTAAATTTGTATAAGCAAAACTTAACCATAAAAGAAAAACAAAAAACACAGTTCATTAAGTAAAAAAACAAAAATCTACATAAATTATTTAATAATAATGTAAACAATGTATTAATTTGTCTGGAGAAAAGAACACAGAAGAAAAGGAGTTAAAATTATGTACGAAATGTATGTATGATCTTCTTTTTCATCAGTGATCCATGATGCATGATCAAAATGGTTGGTTGTTCTGATCGCGCGCTTAAATTCGGTTCGTGAAATTAATTCATTCATAGAAATAAAAATACACAATAGAAAATCGAAGTAAAATAAAAGAAAGTCTTAAAAAAAATAAAAGCAATTTTTTTTAACCATTTTTCTATTATAGTTCAACCTTAAAGGTACATTCACAGCACAGTGACCAGCGAATCGGCGAACCGCGAACAAACCATTTTTAGCAAATTTGAAGGCAGTCAATTAATAATTTGTTATTATTAATATGGTCTCAAAGAAGACAATTTTATTTATCCATCGATTTATATAAAAAAAAATTAATTTGTAATTCGTTTTTGCGAAGAAGTATTTCCGCGAATTACCGATAACTTCTTGCATACGGTGAAATTGTGTTCACATTCCACAAATATCGAACACATTCCATATTCACATGACCAAAACATTCGCCAGAGTTCCACAACTCTTTATCTGCTTTGGCAAAACTTTAAAAAACTAGATAATAAAGTTATTGTGAATGAAATGTCAAATATTGCGAATATTCGTTTGTTCGTATGCGTTTGCAGTTTGCTGAGCTATGAATGGACCTTTAGTCTTTTTATAATAAAATGTCAAACAAAACTGAATAAAACATATACAAGAGGTTGACACAACTTAAGCGCCATCTGTCGAAAAATCCTTAGACAAAAAGTACCTTTAAATGAATCACCCTTTCGCTCGAAAATGTTTTCGGAAAGGGTCCGAAAAAAGGTGACTAGGACTAGGTAGCCAAACGTTTCTGATTGGTCGAGAGATTCAGTTTTGACTGCAAAGTAATGTCGTTTTACAATGTCTTTTTTCCATTGGTTTTGTTTTTAATCCAATGAAACAGTTTATGTGTGAAAGGGTATTCTGGACGTCTTCCAAATGAAATCGGGAAAACTCTTCCAGAAAATGCTTCCGAAGACCTAATGGAATGAAATCTTCGGCATATAAGAGGAAAACTTCTTTTTGCCCAAGGGAAAATGACATAAGGTATTTCTTTTTGTGGTAGAAGACTGGATTTGAAAATTCTCCCTACCTCTAAGGCAATGCGAAAACTGTCAAAAATTACATTTGGCCTCGCCTCAAAAAGTATCCGGAGTTCCGAACATGCCCAATAATAACAAAAGAGTAAATGTTTGATTTTTTCAAATCATTTTACTTTAATGGCGCTTTAAGGTCTTGTGCGGAGTAATGTGAATATCTAATTCGGATCGGATCGGTGGAATAGACTCGAAATATAAAAAAAAAGTTCAATTATGGTTCAATTAAACTTGTAACCTTGTTGCATGTACTCGTACATACATATGTAGATAACGCGTGTATCTTTCCAGATTATGACATGAACCCGCGTGTGGTGGCATAATGATAATTATATGAATGATTTCATCACACTCTTTTGTAATAGACTGCTAGACAGTTTCCGTTGTGCGATGTCCAACCAGAAATTATTAGAAAGCAAACATTTTGCAGGAAGGTTACTTATTTATGAGATTTTGACCCCTTCCGAGCAAAGGAGCAGATATTTAGATTAGGTTAAAGTAGGGTTATAATGAGGTTATTATAAAACACCGGGCAATATAATGGCCCATCGCGACCCATAGGGTGAGCCTAAACTGCAGAAAAAAACCTACACCATGTCGCCCAAGCAGTTGGCAGATTGTGGGTGTACACTAATAGCCTGTACTATACTGCATAGGTAGTTAAGACGCTCAAGCATTCCACGCAGAATTAAGGCTTTTTGAACTAATAGAAATACTTACAAATTTTACATATAGGCCTACAAGAGGCTTTCTCATGACGGTACATCCTTCTTCGCGAGAGATGTTTTCTGCGATTCTGATCTTGCCGTTCAGTAATCCAACGCAATGACACGCTCGATAAAATAAATGTGTAACGTCAGAGGCGAATGTACGCAAGTACTAGGTAATTAGAATTGTTTCTAAGCAATTAAATTCCACTTCAGCTAGGTACATTATTTGTAACCACTTTGATGGGAATTTAATGAGTTAAAAGATCTATTTAGTCTAATGAGTTCAATAAATAACTAGTTGAATTCACAGCCGGAAAGATCGAATTAATATTTCAAAATATTCTGGGAAAGTTGTTGCCTTGAAAGAGAGTGGACTAAAGCCAAAAGGAGACCTATTCTAATGCTGACGTATTCACCCACTATTGGAACCATTTATACTTCTTTGATGCCGAGGTCATTTAGTTTTTGGAAAAAGTAGTGTCCCAGTGTAGTCTTTTTGATATTGTTGCGTGAGTAGGATATGGTTTTGTTCCTTCTCGTCTCTAAATATTCTACAGAAATTATTGCAGGGATTCCTTTAGTTCCTAAGGATGTCTTATTATAGTACAGAGATATTTAGATTCAACTCTCGATATCAATCAGCCAGGCTTCCACACTAGATCCTCCTACATAGACCACATGAACACCTCACGGATCGTAATAGACGAATGTGCCTGGGTGCCAGGCCACAGGGTTGTTCCAGCGAACTGTAGTGTGGATGAAATCGCTAAGCTTGACTTGGGATTTGTATAGCACTTACTACTTTTAACTAATGCTCAAACTGGATGCTATTAGGACATCAAACATTCTCTAAGAGATCAGTAATTGGATATCCAAAGAATTTTTACCCAACGTGAACCAGAAACGTCCAGGCCTCCCTTCGAACGATTTATGGTTCATCTTTTTGCAAATGCCCTTTCCTATCGTCAAAGAAGAGCCTCCTCCTGGTGTTTTACTTACTTTGGCGATCTGACGGGTCAGGCATCTGCTGACCTATCAGGCATCTGCTTTGCTTAGTCAAGAGCTTCAGTTGATCCTCAGATCAATCCCCTTTCTCTATGCCGCCTTCTTTATCTGTTTGTACAGAATATAGTCTCTAGTATACTAGTATAGCTTTCAATCGTCTAAGTGCCTAATTGTTTCTATTTTTCGTCTTCCTTGTGCTGGTTTACTAGTTTACTACATACAAAACGGCAGGTGTTATTGCCGCTTTATAGCTCAGATTTGTTAAAGGATTCAGTAATGTATTTTTCCATACTCTCTGCACTAAAATTCGAAGCTTTTTAAATTCCTAAGTGTAGCGGTAATGACAGAAGAAGCACAAGTCTCCAAAAAAGTACGGGAACGGGTTGAACAAAACAGCTGGCCACTTTTTAGACATCACTTTTTTGTATTTACTTATTTTAAATTATCTTGCTAGCCAACAACAACACAACCAAGGAAATTTCTTGGACTAGAATACTCTCTCGTGAGCTCTCTCTTCTGTGAAAGACTACGAATAGGAACAGGAATTCGCTTTTTTTTTGTAAAATTTCGTAGATATTCATAGTTTTAGTAAGAACGAGAGACTCACATGTTCAAATACAGTTATAAATGGGTTTGACAAAGCTAATCGGCCGAAAACTAGATTGATTGGAAAAACTTCCTCCGCAAAATTAGCCAGAGCTCTAAAACTCGTTCCTAGCAATATTTTTAAAAAGATTTGACAAATATCCCTATTGTTCCACGTCCTAAAAAGAGTTTAAATCACTCTCAGGCCACTTCAAAACTTGAGTGAGCTATTTTAACTCCCTTTCTCATTTTCAATTTCATCGGCTCTAGAAAATTTAGAAACTTTAAGTGACGTGACCAATAAACTGAGTTCTTTTGCATCTTCATTGTCATGCTCAGCACATTGTTTAAAAAAGCAATAAAATTATTGAAAACAATGAAATCTCCAAATCATTACACTTAAGCGAAATGTTTCAATTTAGAACTCGTTTTTCATTTAATTCAATTTAAGCTGATAAGAAATACTACTGTATAAGATAACGGTAATGAGAAAGAAATTACGTATGCCAAGCAGCATTTTGGCGAAACTATTCCCTATTTCCATAACTTTGACGCCCAGATGGCACTCACTGTTTCTTTTCCCCAGCAGCGCTATTGTTTTTCTACAGTCAACGTGTTAAACAACTTTGTGTTGGTTGTTTCTGATTGGTCCACTTCAATCCAATCCGAGTATTCCATCTGTCTGGCATGAAATTAAGACCAAATCAATATACGTTCCTATTTCTGTTTCATTCATACACACCGAATGCCGCTAATACCGGCGTACATTGCCGTCTCCTCATCAATTTCAATGCGAAGACGACTGCGATAACAGCACCCGCATTCTATCTCCTTCGAACACCCAAGCAACCCGCACACAAAATCCCAAACGCCTTTCGCATTCCCCTTCGCATTACGACGAACATGACAATCGCGGCGCACCGAAAAATGACATTTTATTTATACGGAAATTTGTTCCCTGCATTTTAGTCGTTGTCTATCCTTTAAATCGTGAACTTGTCAGTGGAAAGTGCGCGTGGTTCTCCAAAAGAATCCCCCCACAAATTTTGTTCTTTAAAAAACAGAGAATAACAAAATAATTTTCTACACCTAACAAGGAGCAGCAAAAAACAAAAAAACATGCAACAAACGAGTGCATTAATATTCGTTTTACTCGCCCTATGCCATCAAATTAGCGGCGAGGTATTTTTGGAGGAAAATTTCGATGATGGTGAGTTCACATTTTTTTTCACCTTTTTTTCTTTTCAAATTCTGATGACGTGGGTTTTTTTCGTATTTTACCAAAAAAAAATTGTGTTTTCTATCCTTTAGATTCATGGAAAGACTCGTGGATTTACAGTAAACATCCGGGCAAAGAATTTGGAAAATTCATAAGAAG
The DNA here is from genome assembly GCA_949716465.1 of Chalcosyrphus nemorum. Lineage (NCBI taxonomy): Eukaryota > Metazoa > Arthropoda > Insecta > Diptera > Syrphidae > Chalcosyrphus > Chalcosyrphus nemorum. Next base: position 28,102,033 of record OX454333.1, read on the forward strand.
CTCTGGAAAATTCTTCCACGATGAGACCAACAAAGGTGAGTGCTCTATCGAGTGGGGTTTCATTTTGTCTACCTTCTCTCTGGGTGGGTGTAGAAGTTTTGGATACAAAAAGAAAAGAAAAAAAAAACGCAATTTTGAGGTCTCTTTGTTGCCTTTATTCCAGTTTTTTGTTGATTTATTGCGATGGGAAATTCGGTTTTTAAAATTTTAAAAATAGAATAAAAATTCCGTGGATCTATTTTTTTCATTTGCCGATGACGTGTGACTTGAACCATCAACGAGAGATGGCTATCAGCCATGCAAGTGTTAGTATACTAAAAAATTGACCGGTATTTTGTTGGCTGGCGAGATGTCTTAGTAGTGCCACGTTCGACTCTATTGACTTGCGGTGTTTCTTTTTTCCATAACACCACTGAGTGTCAATGGACTTTTTTTTTTCGATTTCATAAAAGGGGCGATGTACTTATAAAGCGGGTGCACTCGTTTAAGTATGCACTTCCTTTCGTAATTGACATTTGTTTTGGAACTCACTCAACTGTAGACATAGGCTTAGTTCTATGGGAACATCTGTGTTTGACTTGCTTTGTGGTTGTTTGACTTTATGCTTTCTAAGGGACTAACTTGTTTTTGTACGATGTACCACCTTGTTTCTGTGGATACTTGAGGGTCTAGCCTCAGAAATTAACTTACAAATTATTACGGAAGGGAATTTTTTTGCTCTATTTTTCCGCCGAACGATTCTGTGGACTTATTTGTTCCTTTTGTCATCTCAGCTTCTAAATTTCCCTTCGCTCTTATTAGAGAAACTGAATTCAATATAAAAGGGGTGGTATCAGTAGGTTCTTCTTATTAGAAGTAGGTCATCACCTGTGCCCAAAGGCAAAGTAGGTAGATACGAGTTATTACTTGATCTTGATGTGTAAACACAGGCTTATACGATTGTACATTCTTTGAAGTGACAAGCATGACTTGTCCAAATGACAGGTATTTTGTGTTGATTAATACTAAAGTTCGGATAGTTTTTTAGGTAGTCCTTTGCGCTCAGGGGCCTTCTTCACGTGAAGAGAGATGCATAAGCTTTGTTCGGCATCTTATTCTCCTTATATGTATCTCTATTACTCTCACAGTATACTTCTGTTCATATTACACGACTCGCTTAACACCTCGTGTAGAAAATGGGGACACAAGCGCTTCCCTTTCGACTCGTATGATCCTCCAAGACCTTTTACATTGAATCGTGCTTTACAAACTGAACTAACAACTATCAAGGTAGAAACCCGACTAATAACAGCAGAATCATTTACTTTCGTTCTCCTTATCTCCAGAAGATAAGATAAACCATTCTTCCGCGGAAGAACTTGACTCAAATAATTATCTTATCTGAAATTTGTACGAGTTTCTACATGTTGGCTCGAAATGAATCGTATTCAATTGATAAGTCTTGATAAATTGCTCAAATTAACATGTAATTAGTCTTAAAGTTAAGCAAACGTATATTTTGTTATCAAGATCTTGACTTGTCCTAAGAATTAAAATGTATCATAAAGACAAGTGCCTTTCAATAGAGCAAAGGTAGTTTCACACTAACATTTCACTAAAAAAAAAAGATGACAACTCATAAAAGTGATAAGATACCTAATCATAGTTGTTTCCGGGACAAACGTAAATGACTGCCATCAATTTTTACCGCGCCACGCAAGTGAAGCAATTACGATAAAAATCGTTCGCCTAAAAACCTACATTGATTACAATTCAAACGCGACCTATTCGGCTTCATGGCTTCTAAATACCCCGCACTAACTGCTAGTGGTGCGTGAAAATGATCTTTTAATTGTCACCGCCCGCCAACTGTGACAATAGTCTGATAAAGTCTGAACATAATTTTGATTTTAATGGTAATTGGAACTAAAACTAAAGTTGGGCAAAAAAAAAAACCAAACGAGACACCGATTAAAAAGTAGTTAATATGCATTTAACAGGTTATTTCGAGAGAGAACACACAAATTTGCATAGAATTTCGAAATTTCCATGTGTGTTTCTATGTCAACTTGGAGATTTGTTGAAATTTACATGAGTTATGGTGATTTTTTGCCAGCAAAGTTGTCTTGGCGAAGAAGAAAGTATGTCTTAAGAAATTTCTTAGGTTTAGAGACTATGAATGTGTGTCCTGAGGGCATGTACATATGTACAGAAAAGCTAAGGCTATTAGGTACATTTCTTAATATATTACATCACAATTACTCAGGTACCTCAATGGCGCGGTGTGAACTTGAACATCGATCACCAAGTCTGTCCAATAGAAGCTGGCTGAGTGTGCAAAGTTGAGTGGTCCAATTGAAATCGTTCGCCCCAGTTAAGATGAATGGACTTTTGGGCGTGAGCGTGAATATCCATCATCGCTCTTTGCCGAATCCATTGCTGTCCTTGATTGTATACTCTTCTGGGTATCGGTATCTCTGTACAGTCTATTCAATTGATCGTTGTATTTCCTCTTTGACTTCTGTCTACTTAGACGAAGAACTTTTGACCTAGTTCATCGAGAAGCGTGCTTCTGCTGTATATATCCGGCCTTGTTTAGTAAGAGCTTAGAAAAGGACTGTCTTCGTCATTCGAGAGGCTCTTTTGATACCCAATTGCCTTCAAGATAGACCATTCGTTTGATCTACGCATAAATGTCCTTTTTGGAGATATTAGCGGAGCCTATGTACTTGACTTGGAGAGCCATTTTACTTGCTTCAACACGCGATGGAGCGACCTAATTCCGCTGGAGAATTTGATATATATGGCTTCAGCGCGAGATGCGAAAGCTCTCTTCTTGGTAACATTGTTTGCTTGCAGTGTAAACTTAGTCAGTCTTGGTGCAGTAACCACAAAGACGTAGACGTACAAAGCTGGACGTAGACAAGTGATCTCAGACCAATTTTCACGCTTAAGAGTGACCGACGGAATCCTAAGGCTTGTCTCTGCATGCATTAGGTATTTAACAACTTCGGTGGCCAGTTTTTGGAGCATTTCCTAGACCAAGCGGCGTTAGTATAGTCTTGTTGACAGGGAGATTGAGAACGGTCTTCAATTCTTACAATGGTTTACAAATTCCTTACAATATCTCTCTTTTGTAGCAATTTCAAATGCGATCTTTATTCTATTTTGTTTAACAAGCTCAGTACAGTAACGTTCGCAACAAATTAGAACAATTAACTGCAAAAACGTTATGCATACACAATCCGTTTCTTTTCCTGTCCATGGTCTTCTCAGAAAATAGTTACAAAATCACTTAACAGCATTTGAATTCTGCTATCTGCTGAGGTTCAATGTGATAATTAAAATTTTACATAATCCCTACCAAACGCGAGTTCGATGACCCGTCAACTAACCATCTTTTTCTTTACTATTCTTCAGGTATTCAAACATCAGAAGATGCTCGGTTCTATGCCATCTCAAAGAAGTTCGAACCATTCAGCAATGAGGGCAAACCATTGGTCATTCAATTCTCAGTGAAACACGAACAAAACATCGATTGCGGTGGTGGTTATGTGAAATTGTTTGACTGTTCGCTCGAACAAACCGACATGCATGGTGAATCACCCTATGAGATCATGTTCGGACCCGATATTTGCGGTCCAGGCACTAAGAAGGTCCATGTTATCTTCAGCTACAAGGGCAAGAACCATTTGATCAACAAGGATATCCGTTGCAAGGATGATGTCTACACCCATTTCTACACGTTGATCGTGAAACCAGATAATACCTATGAAGTACTTATCGATAATGTCAAGGCTGAGTCGGGTAACTTGGAGGATGACTGGGACTTTTTGCCACCAAAGAAGATCAAGGATCCAAATGCAAAGAAACCAGAAGATTGGGATGATAAGGTGAGTTCGTAGAAATACCCTACGAAAAAATGGTAAATTTTTTTTTTTTTTAATTCTTTTTAGCCAACCATTCCCGATCCAGATGATAAGAAACCAGAAGACTGGGACAAACCAGAGCACATTCCCGATCCAGATGCCACCAAACCAGAAGATTGGGACGATGAAATGGACGGCGAATGGGAACCACCAATGGTCGACAATCCCGAATACAAGGGCGAATGGCAACCCAAACAGTTGGACAATCCAAACTACAAGGGCGCATGGCAACATCCCGAGATCGATAACCCAGAATACAGTGCCGACGAGAACCTATACCTGCGCAAGGAAGTCTGCACCCTTGGTTTCGATCTGTGGCAAGTCAAGTCTGGCACAATCTTTGATAATGTTCTCATCACTGATGATCTTGAGTATGCCTCGAAATTGGCCGCCACCGTAGTCGATACACAGGCCGGTGAAAAGAAGGTCAAAGAAGCCCAAGACGAGGAACAACGCAAGAAGGACGAAGAGGAGTCCAAGAAGAACGCCGCCGACACCAAGGACGACGACGAAGACGAAGATGACGATGACAAAGACGAAGGCGTACCAGAAGTGGAAGAAGACACATCAAACGAACACGATGAGTTGTAAGCCTCACTAAAGAGAAACATTTCCACCTAAAACGTCGTCTGTCGTCTCTCTCGTGTGTGTACGATTGCGCGCGTTCCACTATGTTTTGTTTAGTTTTCTTCAGTTACACGCGTTTTTTTTTTTTCCATACAAAAAAAAAAACAAAGACTTTATTTTGTAATTTATTATTTAGAAACAAAAAGAAAAAGAAAAAAACGAAAAATCTTCGGGTCTGAGAGCGTCATCGTTCGACATCCCCCTGTGTTTCCTTCTCCACACTCTCCACCCTCAAGCCCCATTAAACGTTGAATCCTCGTCCCCCCGCCCCATCCCATGTTCTCGATAAGTAAGATATATAATTGCTTATATTGAATTAAATATTTATATACATTTTTGTATATGAGCTATGATGTGAATAAAAAGAAAAAATAATTAAATGTATAGAAAACTCTTTGAGCGAATAAACGAAAAAATAAAAACAAAAAAGAGCAAAAAAATACGTAAAAACAAATTGAAATGATGCATTTTTTTTCGTTTTTAAGAAAACCAATTTGTTTGCAGCAGAGTCCTTAGGCGAGTTGTTTTTTTTATAAATAATTGTTTCTCCCTTCCTGTTACGAAATTGTATCATACTTGTGTGTTCCATTAAGATGAGTATGTATAAATAGAATTTTTTTGTATGACTGATGAGAAATAAATAAGATTTAAATTTAGAGATAAAAAATAAATAGAACAAGAGTCTTTTCTCTCTAATTGGCGAGGTGTTTTTGGTCAAAGCGAAGCGGATCTGTGGTGATAGTTGATAGCGAAAAGCGCAAACGACAAAAGTCGTTAAAAAGTAACCGCGCATGTCTACAACAGGTGACGGATCGAAGAGCGACACAGAAGCCCTGCAATGGGCTCGTCAGATGCTACCCGCCCAATACCGCGTAAAAAACCATTAGCACATGACTGAAGAGCAAACAAACCACCCCTATCGTGGAATCCGACGGATCTGAGATTCACTTCACCGTTTCGATTCACGTCAAGCTCTCGTAGCTATCGTGGAACTCGTCGGATACGCTTCCTTATCGACGTATGTTTTTTTTAAGAAAGTGGTCATTTTACAGCTTGTTTGTTGGATATTCGTATCTTTGTTTTGTTTTTCCTTAAATATACAAAACAAAAATAAAAAGAAGAAAACAAGAACAAATAAATTATTTATATATACATTTTTTACGACATAACATTGCAGCATAAATCATCAAATAACAACCAAATCAAGTACATGGGGGGATTCGATCCATTCGTTTTCCACGATCCAGTGAATCTCATTCGCATTACCTACATGTGGATGGTTCACGTCAGTGGATTGCACTATGCTAATTTTAAGTTTTAGTAGATCGTTCTCCCCGACGACTTCCACGATACGGGTGCATGTTAAGTATATTTAAATCCAGACAATTTTACTACTAAAGAAGAAATTAACAACCTGGGAATGCTTCTTGCGAACTGTCAAAACCAGAAATCAAAACATTCGCGAGAGTTTTTAAATACAAAAGTTAGTGTGAATGAAATGTCAAAATATGCGGATATTTGCTCGTCCTTAATCACAGGTCGCTGGGCTGTGAATTAGACTTAAATTCACTTGCCTTAACGACTAAGCAATTGACACCTTTCTGAATTTTTGCGTTCAATGAGAACAAATATCGTCCAAAAGTGTTCTTCTTTTTGTTCAATAACTCTGTACTACATAGTCCAGCACAAATTTTCCTGCACCTACTTTTGAAGCAGAACAAATGTATTTGGGACACGTTTTATTCTATTTTAATCAAAAGTACTCGCATCGCTCTATTTTATCGCAGCACTGTGCATGCAGCCTAATACATCGATCACACTAGTAAAACCTACATTTTTATTGCATACTCTTTGGTGGCTGGTGCAATTAATTTTTAAATATGAATTTTGTTTCTAAGCTCCAAACATCCCCATAGCTCGGCGGAGATGTCAACGGACTTAGTCAAAAAAATAATCAGTTCAATGCTTGCGTGTTATGCCCTACCTTCTGTTTAAGAACTAAAGGAAAAAGTTCTTCCTTCTGAGGCGCACTGTCAAACAACTAAGGCAGTGCTGCCGTTTCTACTGTTCTGATAGGAGACTGTTTTATTGAACGAAAAAAGTCCAATCTACTGTTTCCTGTTGCCAAACGTATTTCACCAATTTCTCCACAAAATATTATCCAGCTAGGGCCAAATCTTTGTAATGATTAGGCAAGCCGTGTAGTATAACCATCAATTTGCACTTAGTTTAATATTACCTTCATGTGGAAAGTCTATGTCTAAAGCCAATGCAGGAGTGGTGCTGAGAGCTTCACTGATACATGTGCAGACCAAACCGTCTTTAACCAAAGAATGAATGAATATACATACAATTCCAGAATATATTACCCTGTAGTTTTATGCCCCATTTCAACCTCGTCTGTGACTGAGGTTCTTTTTCTAACTTAAGAACATTTTCAAAAGGATGAGATTCTCTTTTTTATTAATTCCGAAATCTCATGTTATTCGTCACACATCTAAATCTCCTGTTTTGTCAAAATTTTAAAACGGCAGCACTGAACAAAAGAAACAGAAAGCTCTGTCACTATAAAATTTAGCGTTCAATGTAGCTTTTCTGGAAATACAAAAAGGTGGCAAAAAGGTTATGCAGGTTAGGCGTACACTCTCTGTCAAACAGAGTGAATCTTCAACACCGCAGGGAGAATATTTAACGTCACATTCAAACTGCTGCGCTAAACGACACGTCAAACAGACAGCGAACAGCACTGTGCATAAATATCCTAGGATCTAGATTTTCATTCGTATTTGCTTACTGCTTTCATTCAATTCTTTTCTATAATTATACCGGAAATTATTGAGTAAAAATTATACATATCTATCGGAACAGACAAACAGACAGCAACTAGGACAGTGCAACACCATTATGGTGCTCTAAACATACAAAACAAGACTAAGGACCATCGGATGACTCCTAAGACTCAAGAGTACAAGCTGTATGGACAGAAAATGCAGATAAAATAACCAGTGGAACTCCTGCCTGACTGTAAGTCATAACAATTCATAACACAGGCCGTGAATCTTTCTTCTGCATTCCATCAATCCACTTAATTACCGATGGGACTATCAAACTTACTTACTTATTTTCTTAAAAGGCCACCAACCCTTGTACAGTCTCTACCTGACACATCGCTGCTTTCCATCCTCTGCTTTCCACCCACTGCTTTCAGTTGTGATGATCAATTTTTCTGGGATCCGTGGGAACTTGTTCTGCCAAAGCGCACTGGACAGAAACCGAAGTAAGAGGGATGGCCAAACTCTGTAACTAAAAATAGGAAATAAACTCTTTAGGTTTCATACGGCAAAATATGCAGAATGTGCAATAAAAACGAAGAATCAGCAGAACTGCCACTCTGCATCTAGGTAAATTCTACCTTGAAGCCTTGAAACTTTTAAGGTGATACGATACTATAGCCTCACTCGAACATCACAGAAATCTTCCTTATACTGAATGGTCCATCAGAATTCCTAGATGCAATCCTGCCATCAAAAAGTTATTCCCATCACGCTTCGCATTCAAGCACAACTTCAGACGTGTTATCAGTTGTAGGACATTGTTTTTAAATCGAAGGACACTTATTATCTTGTTTGTGCTTTTTGCATCTTTTCAGTGGTTTCTTGGAAAGGTTTGTAGCTAAAGTGGTAATTTCATCAACAAAAGTACTTTACCACACCACATGCCTTCTTCTTGTGGTAGAATCTGCAAAAATTTGTTTATCTTAGAGGATAAATCTGTCATCCCGGTTCCAAAAAATTCCACCAGCTAGATTAGCTTTCATTATTTCTCGTAATTTTCATTTCTTCTACCGTCAACGAAGCACTTTTTCTATTAACTTTTGAAGCTTGCTCCACATCGCAACCCCTCATGCGTATTCAGTAAACTTTATAGCCACACATCTCTCTTAAGTTAAGCTCATTTGTCTCTTGATTTAACCCCCAAAGACTCGCTCTCTTAAGAGTATGTGTATCTATCAGAAAACAAATCCATTCCCATGCACTGTAATGCTGCAAATCAACTTGATGTGCTTGTTGAATGCCCCCTCTGTGAGACTATTGCAAGTTTTTGTCTTACCTGTTTCGCCAGACTGTGTGTACAGTAGAGTGTCGTTCGTCGTCGTCGTCGTCATCATCGCCATCGTATAGCTAGCTTAACCAACAGCAACACACCTGGTCGAACTCTTTTTCGGGAGGTTAACCCAACTACCGCATCCAAGTAACTGATCAGTTCTTTCCGAAGAGCTTTACAGGTAACTTACCGTGTGTTTTGACTCGTGAGCGTTCTTCTTCGTTTGTAGAGTTTTCGTGCATTAAAATCCGAGAAGAATTAGTTCCTAGGTGACCTTTAATTCAAATATCAAGTGGGTGGATTCTAACCGAAATTTTAGTTGTAATAGATACAATTATCTATCATATGTGATTTGAATTTTTCACTCAATCCCAAAAAAAAAACCAAAAATAAAAAAAAACAACCAACTGCCCTTTTAACTTTCAAAAAAACGGTCGCGGTGGTGGTCGCTCCCATAACAATTGTCATCGTCTCTCATCCGAAAGGAGAGAAAGATACAAAAAAGTATATAAAAAAATAAAAAGATAATAAAATTTAAAGAAGTGGAGTAAAAGTGGTGTGTGGAGTCCGTGATTGAAATTTGAATTCTGTTCGTCGTCTTCGTCGTCGTTGTCGTTGTCGTCGTCGCGCAGCAACAACAACTACTTTATACTGTGTATTGTCGGTATTGTGTTATGTATCTCAAGTGATACATTCGAACAGTGCAGCATTTGAATCTCATCCACCTTCGAAATCATTTAATTAGGACCATAGCACGACCTGTTCCGATTTTTATTTTCTGTTTTATCTGTCGTTGTCGTTGTATTCTGTGTTTCGGGTTTTACTTTTTAGTCGTTTGTCGGTTGGTTTTGTTTTTTTTTTGTATCTTTTTTTTGCTGCTTTCGGCTTTCGTATTCTTTTTATCTTTCTTTCCTCGTTTAATTTAGGTTGTTCTTGATGTGAAAAGAACTGAAACTGAACTTAATCGTTGTCATCTTAAAAAAAAGAATCGCCACAACAGCTTTACATCCTTAAGAAGGACCAATGTTCTTTTTTGTTTTGCTGAATTAATTCTTTTGGCGGTATCTTCAGGAAAAAAAATTCGAATAAAAGGTATGAAATTTTGTATCTTTTTATCCATAATTTGGACATTTTATCGGCGGCAGATACTCGTATTTAGTTGTATAATTCATGTGTGTGCCGTGTGTATGGCTTGAATATTGAGTGCAAAGTGAAAGGTGCATTATACTACTTGCTCACCACAGTTTGTGTTTTTTTTTTTCTTAAACGGGGGCGCGACAACTTGTAGCGGGGAAGGATTAGAGTTATACTACCAACTTAAGTGCGCTGCGGCGTGGGCCCCTTTGCAACTAGCTCAAATGATGCCGATAAAGAAAAAAAAGTATCTTAAGTATCTGCAACTTTAGAGTGGGAGAGTTTAGGTTTAATTTTTCTTTTCTTCTTTTTTGTCTGACGAATGATGATGTGTAGCAAAGCCCATTTTAACCCAATTAAGTATGCCATTTGCGTAATACGCGTCTACTTACGCGCGGATCGGTAAAAGAAGATGAGATTTTGGACTTTAAGTCTGTTTTACAATATAAATAGTTTTAGTATGTTTGCAGGGTAATCGTGTTACATATTTGTGTCTCCAAGATGCTATAAAACATTTTGAGTTTTTCTATGTGACCCAGGGGTGTTATGTAAACCTGCTGCACAACTGGAGATGAATTAACAATTTGTCATCCCTGGTTTTGTTTTTTTTTTTTCTGTTGGACTAAATAGATTGAAACTGATTGATTGCGACAGTAGTTAGACAGATTTGGATATTTAATGCATTGCACATACTACATATGTACATATATCCGGAAGATAAATTGTATTTATTTATTTTTTAGAAGGGACTTTTCATGTAGGTAATTGAAAGAAAGTCTTATTTTGTATTCAGGGTAGAGACCCTTTCTCCAGTAAATTGAATTAATGGTTGAACATGATTGATGATGACTGCATATTGGATAGAGCACATCATGGTGCGAAAAAAGTGGAAATTTATGAGGTACCTATCTACCTCCGAGGAAAATTGTCACGACTTTATTGTCTCTCAAACTTTTACTTTTACTCAATTTGATGATGCTGGCGCCTTAGGCGTTCTTTTTCACTCTTCAAATTGGTTTTCAATTTGAACACGACTTTGTTTTTATTTTGTTAAGTTTGTGTACTGAACCTCAGAATCCACAAGTTAAATGCAGTCTGTCGTTAGTTTGTGTTTAGGATCGCGATGGCGAAAAGTATTTCTTTATGATAACCTCATGACCTAACTTAACCTAATTGAACTCGACGAACAGTCATTGAGAGTTCAAAGCTGAAATCAATTTTTACTACCTCTCTACCGGCATATGCATATAACTATTATAATTGAATGGCCAAGTGAAAGAACACCATTCGTCAAGCCTTGAACTGCAAGGCATGGTTAATGGGAATGTTCGAAAGGCCCTTCTACCACTTGTCTCTTCACTTTTAGTCTTTTGGTAGAACTTTAACCTACATTTTAACTTGCTTTGTTTTAAGGTTATTTTCTTTTTGACAGCTAAAGTATTTTCCCTTACGACACACACGTGTTTGGCTCCGAATTTGTTAATTCTGCATGAAATATGTACATATGTATGTAACTCTTTGAGTGCAAAACACATTGGCACAGTAACAGCAACTTAAGTTTTGTTCAGTCATTTTGTACCTTCTCTTGAATATAGGAAGGTATTCAATGAAAGAACAGAAGGCTGTGGCAATAACATTCTGTTATTGAATGAAAGGTTCGGTGTTCAACTCCCAGCCACATCAATTCAATTTTCAAAATGTCAATTACGAATAAATAAAAGTCACATATAACTCTCCCCACTCCCCAGTCAATTTTAGTCAAAGGACTACCTATCATTGGAAACAAAATGGCACGTTCCAAACTCTAGGCCTACTTTTTGAGGTAAGGCCTAACATATGGAACGGCAAAAGAATTTTTGACAGATGGCGGATTGCCTTGAAAGGTTGCCTTCAAATCCAGTCCACTACCTCAAAAAGAAATGCCTTTCCTGTCCATTCCTATCTATAAACTCTCCTTGGATAAGTTCTCTGATTGCTCTGTCCTGTGTTAGAGTTGAACCAAGATCAGGGGATATCATTCAGTTCAGACTTAAATATGCTACTGCAGATACATCTTTTCTTCTTCTTCTTCAAAATCACCTAATAATCTACAATAAAGGGTCTCAATATATCTTAGATATTGGCAAAAAGAAAAAACAAAAACGAATTCGTTAGCACATCTGTCAAGTTTTAATAAATTCAACAAATATTTTGCTTTTGTGTTAAGTAAATAAAACACCGCTGCAGTTTTTCATTTTTATTTGCATTATTGCTGCCGTAAGTATGCTAATTAGTTTACCTCCAATTCTCCGATAAAAGTAGCTGACACATGTAATATTTTACACAAATTTGCAATAACTTTGTACTTTATTGCATTTTTTTTTATAAAAGTAAAACTGCATCCACTAGAACTTATAATACATTTCCATGACTATGGAATAAGTAGTTAAATTTGAAATTAATTTTGAAACTCAGAATTATTTTGTTATTAGTACCTAATTGGCAATAAGATTGCACCAAAATTCACAAAAAAATATAAAAGACTAGGGATGCAATAATTCCATCAGAGAAATGAAAAAGTAAACGAACTCAAAAGTACAGAAAGTACACTGATTTGACAGGTTTTATAAATCAGTCAAGGAAAATTACTAGGGTTAAAGATCAAGGGGACTACTTTAGGGCCAACCATAATTGAATTACATATTTGAACCATTGAACTGTCAGCTTCGGGTCGTTTGACGGATTCACTCCCCCCAGCTAATTTTAGCTGAGACTAGATTTGTTCTTGTATTGTGATGTTCAAGCAAAATCAAAAGGGAGTTTGTAAACCTCATAGATGACAGCTATTGGTGGAGTCATTTTGTACATACAATTTGTTTTAGTTAATGGAACCTGCAAAAAATATTTTGTTGCTACTTCACATTTATTCACAAACAGGACAATTTAGTCTCCTCCTGTTTTCAGGAATATAGGGGCAGGGGAAGTTCGAGTTGACTGTCTAGTTTAGTTCATCTATAATCAGAGATAAATGAGCGAATATTCGCAAATTTTGACATTTCTCACAGCAGTTTTTTTATTTATGCGCAACAATCTATTCACTTGTCATTTTCCAAAGAAAAAATGAATTGTAAGGTTAAACTATCGCGCTTCGATCGTGCGAATATGGATTAAGTTCCACATCTGTGGAATGTTAACATAATTTGACAGTTCGCAAGAAGCATTCGCAAATTGTAAATTTCTTTGCAGGATAAATTGAAATCTAACTTTTTTTGTATAAATTAAAATCACTTCCTATGAAATAGTAAAATTGTCAATTGTCTCCCCTGAAATGTACTAAAATGATTTCTTTACGCTGCGCTCATTCGCTAGTCGCTGAACTGTGAATGGACCTTAATTATATTAGGCGTGCTTCCTTTGTGTATAACTTTTTAGGCAGACAGGAATTAAATCAACAAAAACAAAATGTAGGACACAAACTGTCTTCGTTTTTGAGCTGTCAAATTAGCTTCTGTCATTTAATCGGAAGTTTATAGCGTAGTATGTCAAACAATCCAAAAGTGGTTGTCTTATGGTATTAGTCCAGTTGAGAGAGTGAAAAGTTGGCAATGTCTTGGGAGTATTGTCTCAACCTCTAATGGAATAGAACTGGATATAGCCAAAGAAAAACTGCGTTTGATAGGCTATTCAAAATTTGTGGAAGTTATCGAAGCTTCCGACTGGTACTTGGAAAGAGAACACTACTATCAAAGGCTTGTTAAAGGTGACAGGTCCATAGCCAACTACGCAATTGAACCTCGCTAACTCAGGATTGCAGAATACGCTCAATTTCAAATGAATACATAGCAAACAACAGTTGAAAGGGAAGCAAGACAACTTAGAAAATGTTGGCTAGAGCTGATGCAAATTGTCAGAAATGGTACGTAGTTTCTGTAGAGACATGACATAATTCTAGTGTACACCGAATTAATTCCCGTAATTGATACCTTCTGTCTCATTTCGAAATCCTCAAAGGAAACTCCTCAGGGAAGTGTTATCTTAATTCCCTCTTCTACTCTCACGAAGGTCATGTTACTCACATATGTATGTAGACTCGAGGTCAATTGTCATTTACATTTTCTGACCATTTGCTCAGCTCCCTTCCATTCTGCTTCTTCCCAATTAAACTATCGTACGACAGTTCCTATCCTACTATCGAAACATAAATCCACTAGATTTTTGCATAAGATATACAAAACGAATCGAATAGCGTTCTACTTAAGCAAACGTATTGCCCAATTTTCCTACAGTTAATGTTTCATTTAAATTAATTCGTAATTCAATATCTAAAAACTAAGTCTTCTGGAAGAATAAAACAAAAAAAGACCCCCTTCCCTTTCATACAGCAAACCCAACCTCCGTCTTGCATCTAAAATAAAAAGAAAAAGATACACAAAAATTATATAAATTGTTTGCCATTTGGAAAGAACAAAAAGAAGGCCACTTGTACACTCAAAGAAACCCACACAGGAATCAGTCAACTGTATAAGATGCAAATGCTATGAAGAGACGCAAAAAACAATAAAGTATCTACCACCTCTAGCTTTTCAGTGTGTCGGCCTATGAAATTCAATCTCTGGTAACTGAATCTCAACTCTTTTTTTTAAACTTCACCTTTAATATTGCATCTCTATGCTACTGCACTGGTTTTTAGTTTTAAAGATAGATAGAGAGAGAGATAGAGAGAGAAAAGCAAAATTTTGTAAACGATACTTTGAGGTGTTTTCGAGTAATGAAATTGAAATTGAAACTGAAAACTTCGTCACCGTTGTATGTCCATAAAAGCGTAAATAATTTTGCAATCCATTTTGGCTTATAATTACAACTCACTACGACAAGTACTGGGTGGTCTAATTTTATGTTCCGTACCATAATGTGATGAGGAAGTCCTTCCTTTTAAAGTGAGGCATTTAAGGAGCGCCATCGTTGGCCTGGAATTCCAATTCCCTAATAAAATTCCTTAATGGAGGAGGGCGTTAACCGGGCCAGCCACAATAATATAGACATATGTAAGCACATCGCACATCAATCGATGCTCTATAAGGACTGTAAAGTACGAAGGGGAATGAAGGACATTCTATAGTAGTACAAAAAGTGTTGTGGAGGATAAGAATCTAGGGATGGTATCGTGTACGCTCCTTTGTGTCAGTGATTAGGACAAAAAAAAAATTCCCAGCTGGATTGTACTCGTACGAAAGGAATTGGGTCAGCAAATTATTATTTTCTTTCGAGAGCTTTTTTGTCATGAAAATTGTTGTTGAAAACATGATGAAAGTTGTTGAAGACATGGCAAAGGAAACTACGTGGGCAGATTGTCGGTTGTTGTTTACAGACATATGAACTAAGGACCTGTGCACCTGGGTGGATTTCTTTTCTTTCCTCTTGGGTACATCAATATTTTTTTCTTTCTTACTTTTGGATAACAATATTGAGAGAAGGAGAATTTAAAAGGATGTAGCTTTGGGCCTACGCTCGTTTGGTATTTGATTGACAGATTGCAGATGCGTAGAAGAGAGCAAACGTAATCGGGTTTGAGTAATATTTTCATGACCCTTAGTCAAAATGTTGTCAAATAAGTATTCCTCTAGTCATCCGGAACCTTGAAGGGGGTTTGTGATTCTCTAGAATCTTTTGTAATATAGAAGCTAGAGTACTGACATCATGACAGTAAATACATGTATTGGTTTAGAATCCCCTTTGTACAATAATAACTTCTGGAATGTTTAACTGGTACTCGAAGATGTATTATTGTGAGCTAGCCCTAGCAGGGCGAAAAGTTTGATTTCACTTGTTGGACTATGCTTTTCCGACTCATTATCCGTAGACCTATTGATCAGCACAGGTGATCCGCCTCAAGTAGACCTGATGTCATCCCCAATCGCGATAGAATAGTAAATGGCGATTATGATCCCTCATCACTTTAGGGAAGTTGACTGCTAGTCTCACTTTCTCCTTCTTCTATTTTTCAGGGGAGATATTTCCATCAATAAGCACCTACTGCTATTGATCTATTGATCCACGATCTCTTTGGATTAACAGTGGTTTCTTCCTCTGTTGCTTGGACGTAGAGTCATTACTTGAGGAGTCGTCTGCAATCTGCTTCGTTGACCTTTTCAAACGTTTCCAAGTGTAAGATCTTTTGATCAGAACCTGCGATCCAGATCACTTGGACCTGATCGCGATAGTATGATTCCGCAGCAATGGGGATGAAGTTGACTGCCTTCTTCCACTTGTCAGGGATTAATATCGCTTTTGTTGATGGCGGCAAGAACTAAAGGTGCTTTTAGCAGATCTATGAAGGGAGAGAGAGAAGGAAAAGCTGCAGTTGATCTTCGTCTTCCTTGGATCAATAGTACAGTACTTCAATAACCCTTGCCGTTTAGATTTAGAGTCCTTAAAAAAAGCGGTTTACAACCTTTGTTGTCCAAGAGAGAGCTTTTCCTGCAGTTTGCTTACATAGCACATCTGGAGGCAGTGCGATGATCGTAATACGTGAGATCGACGTGTACATACTCGTAAGTCTTAAGGCGTCCGAGATGGAACTGGTTTCCTTGGTGAGCGTAGAGTGCTCGCTTTTGGCAAGTTTGGTTTCAAGAGTCCTAGCTCCCAACTCATCAGGAGCTTTACTACTAGAAACGGACTTGTAAGCAGTAGTTCCGAGGACTAGTGTTATGGCAACGGACTCTGAAATTGTTTTTCGTTTTTTTTTTCTAAGCTTACTGTTCATAACTACGACCCATCAGTAGCGGAGAAAGGACGCATTCTGTGTAGAGATCTACAATACACACACAAGGCTGTCTAATCCGAAGTTAGCCAAGTAATCTATAGCTACTCCATTCCCTACAGAGACATTATGTAATGGTCCCAGTTTGAACCTCGGCATGGGTCGCGTGTCACATTGATCCAGCTCACCACAAGGAAAAGGAGTTGGGATTTGCATGGGGAGAGGAAGAGAAGTGCCTACTTCTTGGCATCATGTCTCATCTAATAACCGAAACCCTTGACTTTTACTAGACCCCTATTCATTACATTACAAAAACTTACAAGGTCAATCAACGGCCAGGCGACTTAATGTCATTCGAAAATTTCTTCTTCTTTTTTCCCCAAAAAAACTTGCTCAAATGACGCATAAAAGACAAAACAAAAAATCGTGCGTCGTCGTCAGACAAAAATTATTATTATGAAACCAGTTTAACTGAAGAGCATACAACAAATGAACCGCAAAACCTTTTACCCAATAGGAAATGTTTCATGCTAATATCGCGCATCCAACGGATATTATAATTCAGTGGCGACACATCAATTAAGATGAGCGAATCCACAAATCAACCCACACTTTTGGGGCGACGACGACGACGACTACGATCAAAACAAGTTGAATCTCCTGTCCTGCCGAAGATACTTAATTACATTAGCAAATTAGAAGTTAAGTTAGCAGGTTCGGTCATAAGATCGCAAAAGAACCGATATTTGTTTTTATTTTATTATTTAATGCTTCTTCTCTTTTTTTTTTTCCTGTTGGTTGATCTTATAGATATCGTTTATTACTAATTAGATGTTGGATGCTTATTGGATGTATAATACTGGCTCTTATACTATATGACACGGCTTTATTCTGCGAATTTTTATTATTGATGTTCGGGTAGATAGACCTACGTAAATCATATTTTATGGATTTGTTGGTGGCTGTCAGGAGAAGAAAATCCCCTGTGAACAAGTTGCAAATAGACTGATAGTCTTTGGTTGTTCATGTGAAACGTGCCTTCGAATGAAGAAGCGAATTGATTTTTGAGTAATCTCAAGTCCATTTATCAAGTCATTCTAATCAGCTGACTTTGAATTAGCGTTAGCGTGTCTAAGGAAGTAGATTTGTTTTACTAGTGAAAAGTTGACGCGGTAATTTTTGATGGTAGTGTGTCGTTGAAAGTAGGGAGGTCAAAGCCTTTTGTCTCAGAGTCTTTTCTTTGAGTATCGCCTGCCTTCTATCCTTTACTGTTTCTGGTACGTAGCTGTCAGATGTGAATACCAAATTGTCTGACAACGATGTCTTTGTACCAGGGGTTTGGTCTTCTCCACCTGGAACTTGCGGGTTGTGTGTTGAATATCCTCTTTGTTGAAGCATTGCTTTCCACTTGCTCGATGTAAATGAGTCAATGTATTCGATTTATCTAGGCTTTTTGGACTACATCCACAGTTCGTAGAGTATGCTTGATACTTACTTTACTTAAGTCCTGTAGCCTCTTGTGGGTGCCTTAGCTCTCCCCAACTCTTTCGCAGTTGCCGTGCTTCCTTGTCAACTGTTCTGCGCCACGTTCTTCTAGTACCGCCGCGTATCCTGCTATTCTGAGCAAGCGGGTTCCATTGCGTCGCGTGGCTTACTATGGCCTGTCACCCTGTAGAGTGTGACCAATCCACTGCCACATTGCCTACAGCTTCATTGCCTTACTTCGCCAAACTGTGGATGGCATAAGCATCGCAAATGCAGATTTTGCTTTGCCTATTCGACTGGCTATATCTAGTTCGGCTCTCTAATCTCTCAACCGTTTGTCCAGCAATGCATATACATATATAAGCTCGATCATAAGCTGATAATTTTTGTTTTTGCCAAGTTAATTTTCAGCCCAACGACGACTGCTTCCCTCTCCACATTTGCTGTCATTTGGTGAAGGTCCATTAATCGGTGCGACAGTAGGCATACATCGTCGGCTTTGTCGAGGTGTTTAAGTTCAGCTGTAAGAGTCCATCGAATTCCTCCATTTCCAGTTGGTAAGGCCGCATTTAGCACATCGCTAATCACAGCATGAAAAGAAGGTCTGGTGTGAAGAAGATACCTTCGAGTTGGAGTTTGCTTCTTAGTACAATGAAACTGCCTTCTTTTTGTCCGCCTACGACTTGTATGCTTAGAGGTTTGATAGTTTTATGGGTTTGTTGTACCTTCTCCTTATTCCCACCCCATTGGAAGTAGAGGGAAGTATTTGAGCTGTACGGTAAGGTGCTTGCCATCAGACTTTTTCGGGCTCCAATGCCGCTTTTCTTAACCTTCTATGACTGACCAAAATCATTGTATTTGTTGTCTTTCTTGCTTTGGAAAAGCGATGTATTCCTAGGGACATGCGTTCAGAAATGACTTCTAATGCCATTCAAATCTTGAAATAACACCGATGTACATATTCAATGTCATGACTCGTGACAGAGAAAACTTTAAATATGTAAGCATTCTGTAATCTAGATTTCGTTGAACACACTCAATTGGTGAGCGCCCTCTGTGTCTCATTAGAGTTAATATGTAATATGTAGAACTGTAGCCGACTTCAGATAGAATCCCTTTAGGCCCGTTCGCGTACCCTCCTAAAACAGCGAATATTTACAAGTTTTTACGAAAAGCTCTTCGCGTACGGAGAATTTTCGTAGTTTTTCGCAGAAGAGAGCGTTCACGAGCGAGTAAGAAATTTCCCACGGTACGATTTTAGTGCAAGAAATTTCTGTGGGCTGCTTTATGAAAACTATCAAACCAGTCTATTTTAAACTTTTTCTTGTTCAACGCGTTCGTTTACTTTTTCGTAGTTTTAGCTCTCTCTGAGAGAACTTTACCCTTGCTCTTTGAGTCTACGAATTTAAATGCAAAAAGTACGCCAACGGACGTTTTATTAAAAAAAAAAAAACCTGATACCAGAGGAGGAAGACGCCTCCAGCAACGAAGGGAATAAATTAAGTTGTAGTCCAAAATAATCCTTGCCTTTTTATTAAAATTTTGCCGTTTAAAAACAACTACTGCAAATGATATGAAATGTCATGTATTCAAATTAATTGCATTTGATTTGATGGCATCAAAATAAATAAATGGCGACTTACTTTGATGTCAATGACTTATTTACTCAATCAATAATTGATTTCAAAGAAAGACTCCTTCAAATTAAATTTTTACGTGTTCATAAATCTTTTTAGGCCAATGCAAGTTTCCTTTTTACTTTGTCCACTTTAAAAAAAAAGCAGTTTGATTGTGTAATGCCATATTTACACCTGTCAGTTGGCTATTTTGGCTATCACTTGACTCTATTTGATATTTTTGCCTTTTGTTTTTGCTAATTATTTGGATTGGGGCTTCTTATGAAGACTTGATGGCACATCAAACCATTTGCTGTTTTAAAAAAGAAAGGCAAATCTTAATTTGCATGGAAATCTCTAGAGTCACCCACTCTAAGATTTATGACTCATAAAAGCCACTTCACAACTCGTAAACTATGACCAATCTTAATTAGAAGTTCAATATTAGAACTGACCTAATTCATGTGACAAAATTTACGTAATGTTATCTAGGATAAACTCGTATTTATTCAACCGCCCAGTGGCTACTGTAAGAAACAAACTGATTGACGTTTCTTCGCGCTAAGCCAACCACTGTCACTGTGAAGGCTAAACACTGACAGGCCTCTAAGTCTGGCTTATCTCCATTTATGGAAGATGTACACCATTCACAGCTCTGTTTTTTTTTTATTTGTCACATAATACCTACTCTTTCTTTCAAAAAAAGAAGACAGCAAATGATTGATTACAAATCCGTTTTGTTTTTGTAGTTTATAATTGTCATTTTATCTAATTTGTTATACGTAATACTCGTTCAAGGTGAACCGCGTGAAAGATTCATTAACTCGATCGAACAACAAATTTGGCCAATAACTTAAAGCTGGACTTAAGTTAACGCCTACACAGAGTCGAATGTCTTAAAATGTATCTTTTTCTAAGAATTTGTCTAGAGAATAAACCTAATGCGCAGCAATTTTGTACATAAATTTTCTAGTAATTGGATAAAGACCTAAACGCCCTCCCAGAGGCATTTTAAAGATGTTGACTGATTATCACGTAATTACTGTGTTTACTCTCAAGACACACATTAAAACCATTTGAGCAAACAAAATTCCACACACAAAAAAGGGGTTAAACTAGACTCTGTTTGCTTATGATGCATAAAAACTTAACCGCTTCTTGTTTGAAGAATGCATTTCCATTTCCATTTCCATGAACACGGTGCGCAGTGCTCGGTGTATAAGGTCAAAAAACCCTAAGGTCTCTGGTGTCATTGTCATTTGTCAAGTCATCTTGTCGGCTTGGTTTGTTTGTTTGTGGGTATCTTTTGGTCTTTCTATCTTTTCCGGCAAAATTGTGTCGTGACATTTGCTTAGGTTGTCGAAAATTGTTATGTTTTTGTTTTCTCTTTTCTATTTCTTCTCTTTTTTGGTGATGCCTGCTATCATCTGTCAGTTGTGTGTATTTTTTGAAAGAACACTCCCTCCATAGCCTGACCACCGTCATTGAATAAAACGTGTTTGGTGGTTTTCTTATAGAAATTTTAATCATAGGCCCACACTCTCGTTTTCAAATTAATTTATGAGAATGGAAATTATTATTTTTTTTCTTTTTCATTGAATATTGATTTTTCTGTGTAAAATAGTTGATGGCTACGTTCAGCCGACCAGTGTAGGTTATACGTGATCTGTTTGCAAAAAAAAAAAAAAAAAAACCGTTTTGTGCATAAATCTTTGAACCGCAGGAATAACAAAACATTATTATTATTAACTGCAATTATTATTGTATGGAGGTTTGCTTAATGGTACAACTTTTAACAGGTTTTTTTTTCTTCGATTTATTTAATGTGCAGTTCAAATAGTGTGACCTACAACTGTGCAGAGCTGAAAGGAGTCATTCGATTTGCTTGTGACTCACATTTTATGGAAATTCATTATTTTCTTTTCAAAAGTTATTAAGTTTTTTAATTAAAATCTTCTCCCCTTTAGCTAGACAGACTTTTTAAAAACAATCAGCGAGACATAAGAACAATTAAATGCTAAAAATAAACTTATTATTGCTTTGCTTTGTCACGTGCTAGCAAGTTCATATGTCACGAGATAACAATTCTCTCATTAAATGGTTCTCTCTGATGCTCAACCTTTGAACCTTGATTTTTTCTAGAAAATTGTTAGAAATTTCTAAACCAGTTTTTTCACAAAGAAAAGATTTTATTTATTTATTTATTGTATGACAGACAGAGTTTGCGTCATCACCTAACCGTTGAGTGTTGGTAGGTATATCTTCTGTCAAAAGATAACGCGATAATTAGGAAAATTATTGTAAATTACCCCAACAGGCACACATCATCACCTGGATGGAGGAATATTGCAAGAGTTTGGATGGGATGAGCAGCGAAATTCACATGATGAAAATGAAAATCGCATGCGATTTCATTTGGATGCATGTGCGCAGTGCGCCTGCGCATTTGATTAGATTTAAGATGCGCGAGCGAACTGTGCATCAATTGCAACAAGGAAGTAATCATATGAGGTACTCATACGGATACGGATGCATGGACCACAGCGAATGACTGCAGTTAGTGGCACACCGGCTCTTGTGAAGGCACACTCACAAAAGAGTTGGCTTAAAATTGCTAGCGCTTTGCATTTGCGATGTAGTTATAGATACTTGTCGTGGACGTGACGTTGTGGGAATTCTGGTTTTTCGAAAATGTGGGCGCCTGAATCAAGATGAAATTAAACAAAATTATCTATTTGTTGGAAATTATGTAGATATAAACTGCAGCGTGTACCGCTGCAAGAGATATGATCATGTTTATTATGCATTTTCATGGACTTTACGTGATATGAGAGGCTTAAGAGCTCTGCTGTTAGGAAAGGCGATGAGATAGTGTGGACTGCAAGGAAGCAATTTTTTTTTCTTCTTAAATTCAAACTTCCTATTTACCCAAGTAACGTTATTTGACAACGTCTTGAGAGTGTTGATCTTGAAATAGGGGTGTATGACTGTTTGGCCGCTATGAACTGGGTCTATGCTTCCCGTCGATCGATGATCATAAATTACACCCGTATATTCGTATTCAAAATGCTCGTTGTAAAGAAAGCTTTAAGTGATCTGATCGCCTGTGGCTTTTCGATCTATTATGCAAGCCCAATGGTTGATCACAAGGCAACTTGGGGCTATAGATAAATTTGAATAATGATTTAGGTGATGGAACTTCTTGGCTTTCAGAAAGAATGTGTTCGACCGTGTGCTCTTGCTTATCGCCTTAGCCATGTTCTTTCTATTTGGGATAACTCCTAAATGTTTAGTTTGAGTTCATTCAAGAAAAGTGGTCCTTAGGACTGATTGAGTCAAGCATCATGAGCCTCTTTTTTGTACAAAATACAAGGATTGACTGAATGACATATTCTAGTGCTTCATTTAGACCAGTCCGTAGCACAGAAAGATCTAAATATATGCTGAGGCGTGTAAATATCATAACTATTGGAAGTAATCGACAGAAAATCAACTTGTACCATGCACAATAGCCAGGGGGCTAGAAAGTTGTCTTCCTGCAATTCGCAGGAAGGGTTCTCTTCATAAGTGCTTAATACCTTTTACACAGCAGGACAAGTGTCGGCCAACCTTTCGTTATTCTCTTTTGAAATTCTACACAGACAATTTTTGATATCTATTTGTCTTTTTCTCCCTTCATTCGTTGTTTTACTGTGTTCAATGGAACCATTCACTCAACAATTCTTCTCCACTCGATGTCGAAAGCACAAAAATAAAGCAAATACATACAATAACGAACGAGGAAAAGACACAAAAATCTTTCAGTTTCTTCCGCACGATTCCCCTTTACTTCTCACCACCCTTTGCCACACAATCGCGTGTCAGCCGTCATTTGTCGTCACGTGTAAAAGTCCTCATTGGTACTAATACATGATATATGCCATGATACCTGTCAAAGTGACACTTAACAAAGGTCGCATAAACAAAGTTCCTTCGATTTCTTTCCTTTCCTTTCTTTTTTTCGCGCATTGCTATTATAAGTAGCTGCCGTGATTCAGTAGTAAGTGGGTGAGACTACTGGCACTGTTGAGGTTCCCAGTTCGAATCACTTCCACCGACCCCCACCTCTGATGGGGTCTGACAAATTCTCTAGGAGTATAACTGTCATGAGAAGCTTCTACAAAAAAAACCCTTTACCCTTCGGATGCGTCACAAAACTGTAGGTCCCTTGTATGAAGCTAGGCCGTGACCCTCTACTAGCTGTTCTTCGGAAAACGAAATATTGACGCTGAATCAAAGTTCACGCATTAGGTTTGTTTTGTTTGACAATCTCCCACAGGTGGAAGAATCAAATAAGATTTCGCTTTGATTTATACATATGTATAATACCGCGTTTTCACCAAAGCGAAATCTCGAGATTCCGATGAACTTTTGCCGAAAACTCAGTAAGCCGTCCCCATCAAGTCGAAATGATTTCAAATGTCATTGTCTGTATATTTTGAAGTGACAGCTGTTTGTTGAACTTACATAAAAAATATGAAAAATATAAAATATATCACTTTGGTCCCAAAACTAGTCACAGTTGTTTTGACATATAACATTTTGACGTCTAAAAATGAACACCCAAATAAACTGAAGTTCACGCTTAGGCTTGTTCGATTTGAGAGCTTTTTACGGAAGGATGAATTTAAGGAGATTTCAAGTAGGTTTTGCCGAAACCTAGATAATGTATGGCGAAACCTCGGAGGTGTGGAGGAATTTAACGAAACCTCGCGATTTCGTTTGGCGAAAACTTGGTATTACACTGTTTGTCTGTACGAAGATATTGTTGAGTACAAACGAACGTATACCGAAAGGAAAGACCATCAGATCAATATAACATGCACACTGCTAGGGATATAACAATTACGAATGATCAAAACATTACTAAGCACCGACACCGAAGGTTTAAATGAACTAACCTCAGGTTTTTGCGTAGGATTCGGTTTAAATCAATTGAGGACAGATTGTTAAAATCGTCAAAGAGGGGAGATTCGATCTGTCTTCTTTTAACGGACAGATCAGCATAGGTATAAAGAAGGTGAGAAATGTTCTTCTTTTCCTCTTCATCTTTGCAGCTTCTGCAGAAGTTGTTTGACTTGGCACAAAGGGCAATCGGACAGTTTCTAGTGAGAACGATTACAAGGATACTAAGCCCAGTACGTTTGAAAATGAACAACTCTTTGGAGTGTCTCTAGTCCAGTTTGGACCAAAGTCTATTTGAGATCCTATATTAGATTCAATTTGGTGATTCAGATTTTTGTTGTCTGAAAGGGTCATCGGCTATGTAGTTTCCTGGAGTGTCTTTGTCCCCTCGCACCCAGGGGCATATACATACCTAACTTAACCTACATAAGCCAGACGTTGAAATTGTTTTCAGAACTTGTCTATAACTTCGTCCTAAGACTTAAGGAGGGAATTGATGTTTTGGCGCTGAATAAAAGCGTTTCTTGCTAGTACGAGACTAGAAGATAAAATGATTGCCCCGAGGCTGTCCTATAAATCTTCGGGTAGTTTAAGTTCAATCAACCGACCGAGTTTTTGAGTTTCCCTTAAACCACTCCGACATGCAAAAGCAAAAGCATCAGTTAAAAGTCTGACGCTTTTCCCAGTATCCATCACCTCTAAACCATTTAAAATTAAAATTTCAATTAGGAGGAGTTCTCTCAAGTTGCTACCACATCCGTATCGGCCTCCAGGCAATGTTGCTACCCAAAAATTCTGCACACGAAAAACAAAAAAAAAATGTTCATTCACCAAGTCATTCAACAAGACCAAGGTACAAGTTGTACGAGTATATCATTAATCTTTCACCTACCTCTCTGCCATGCATCTAAAATAGGTTTTTCCATTGTAAAACATGCTGCCAGAACCGCCAGCAGTACCTATACGCTATACCTGTATCTAGATACACTATGGCCAAGTTAAATGCGGTATTATAGCCAGTAAGTGCAAAAGCAATAGTTACCTACAATGAGGCTGCTCGAGAGGCTGAAGAAAGCAAAACTAGGTTAAGAACAGAACTGGTTTGCCCTATCGGTCTTTGATTATATTCGTCGATGCCTTCAAGTGGCATCTGCTACTTGATGGTGGTGTTGCTGCTGCTGCTACTCTGCTGCTTGGTTAGTGGCAGTGATAGTTGCTTAAATGCATGCCATTGGAAGCGTCGTCGTCGTCAGATGGTTCTACTACTGCATGGAAACGGTAAAGAAAAGATTCTTGAGATGATTGTGTGGGTATGAAGCAAGAAAAAATAAAAAGAAAAAAAAATCTATAAAATAAGAGCAAATGGGAAAGCTTTCGCTGTTCGACTAACAGAAGTCAATAAACGAGATGGGTTTTGATAGACCGTTTTCTTTTTTTTTTTATTCTTGCACATAATTTTTTTTTATTTTGTTTCAAACAAGAACTTAAATAAAAAAAAGGAACATTTCGCTACCAGTTGTAAATCTATTCAAAGTTGGTTTTTTCTGAGTGACGGTTGAGGTTGATTTTATCGCACAGGGTGAGTCATAATTGTGTTAGGAGTTCTTTTGTCTATTGGTTCTCTGCGGGATACGTTCAGAATGATCATTTAGTTCAGAATTTACATAGTTTTGTTCTTTGATGACTTATAACTCAGTGCAGAATAGATTTGCAAAACTTTGAACGGAAATTTGGTGTAAAAAGATTGATTTTGTCTTTTATTTCTTTAGAGGTAACACAGGGGAAGCCCAATAGTATTTGAAAGTTGCCAGAGATCTTTTGAATGGTGTATACTTTCATTGAAATAAGTACGGCAGTTGCTCTGAGTAAACAAGCCCAAATAGACCATAATAGATTTCGTCTAGGTGAGTACTTTTGAATAAAAAATGTTTCAATCGTCCTAGACCTTTATCTGTGTCTTAAATGACCTATCAAAAGAAATTTGTTCATAATTTCAAAGGATAAAGAAATCGTTATCTGCTTTCACCGCAGTTTTCAATGCAGGATGTATAATTCTTTTGATCTGTCAAACTTAAAACTGTCATATCTTGACAGCTGTCAAGCAAAAGCCAATCTGAGAAAGAGGATACAGGTAAATACTGCTATAAGGAGGTACTAGGCAGTAAGTGAAAGATTTGTCCGTCATCAATTGGATCAAAGATAGTTTTGAAAATGAAAACACTTCCAGGCTACCTCACAGATGATATGGTCAAGGAGCACTGCCTTCGAAAGAGACTTGAAACAATGTTGAGTAGCAAAAAAGAGTGGAGCAACACACTCTCGCATACGGAAGGATCCAAAATGCTTAACAGGCACCGAGTGCACGGTCTCATGATTAGCTACTTGGAATTGCGTGGCACATTTTTCAGCATCATTCACGCCGAGGTCCATGCTTTTAAAATATGTGTCCAACTCAACCTTGTCAGATAGTCAAGTAGCTACTAACGCAAAAGATAGATAGATAATTGTATCAATATGAGACAAGCCAGACAGCTACTGGGCCATAATTGAACCAAAAGTAAAGTTGAATATGGCTGATCTGGAACAAAAATCGTTCTGGTATAATGAGGGCAACTGTAGGACCTCAGGAAGCGAAATAACAGGAGAAGTGAACCACAGATTCCGCATGGAATATACAGAAACACTAACCCACCTTCTCAACAAATGCGAAGCAATAATTCGCAAATCTGACCTAAATAAAGATCCTAAGCAGTCCGCCTCTTCGGTTTACCAGATTGATCTCAGCGGGTGTTTACATCTTACCATCAAGGTACTTGGACTGGTGTAACTGCTCTAACCGAGAATTACATCAACTAGGGCCTGAGCATGAGAGCACAACAGTTCTAAAATAGGTTACAAAGCACCATCAGCAGTTCCAGGTCTCAGAAGCCAATGGGGTTTTTAACAAAAACCTACCTAGGTGGCGGGGTGGGCTAGCTCTCTCCAGTTGCTCACACCAAGTTGGTCAAGGTCGCCTTCCACTTGTTTGCGCCACCTAGCGCTAGGTTGGCCTGTACTGCGCCATTCATCCGGGGTGGATTCAAAGACGTTCTTAGCTGGAACGTTGGCTCCACCCACTCTAAATGACGCAGCCATCTCCCTGCATGTGAAATCTTGACAAAAAAAAGAGCACGTCTTCATATGTGAAAGTAACCATTCAATAGGACTTCGCTTTCAGGGATGTAATCGCAGCTTGATTGACATGTTACCCTTTCCCCAAATGTCATCATTCTTTTGAAGCCGTTCGTGAATTTAACTTTCTGATAATTCTTCCACCTGACAAGTGACGTAAATGACCTAAACCAAATGTCATAATACACTGATCACATACATTTTAAGTACCGAAAACCATTCCCTCGTTGAAACTCTGACAACTTCATCTATTTCATCTATTTTCCATAACAGAGCACGCAATTCAATTAAAAATAAGACTGCAATTCGCAAGGTAACCAAAAATGTACAATATTCCAAAACAAATGTATGCATTAGATACCCCAAGCAATGTCAATATTTTACTCAATAAAAGCTCTCCAACTGAAAAAAAATTGCAAACAATTTGCTCTGGCATCACTTGAAAAGAGTGTTTTCAACTCTTCAAGTGGATACACACAATAAAAGGAAAAAAAACGAATAAAATCAATAAGTATCTACTTATCTGTTTATTGATTTAAAAAATCGAATAATTATTGTATCACTTCAAAACACATGTTTGTCGATTTGCCTCACAGCTATCTTTAGTTTTAATTTCCGGATTAAGGATTTCTCGTGATCCCATCAATCAATGTTGCCTGCCTCATAACTATTATTAAGTAATCAAACACGAAATAATCCAGATCACAGATCGTGCAAAACAAAACCAAAAAAAAAGATCAATTTTCAAATAAAAAATAAATAAATCTGTGGTGGTACTTTCGAAAATTGTTTTTTTTTTTTTTTTGTTTTTCTCCGATTTAAGACGAGGGTTCACCTTGGCGATTTGTTGGTCGATTACGTATTTTTCGAAGGTCATCGTTGCGGACATAGTATACAGCATAACCCCTAAATAAATTGAGTTCAAACTGAGTTCACGTTGGTGGATGAATGTTTATTGCTTTAAGTTTATATCTCAACTCAACACAAATTGACGGTAAAGGAGTGCTATGACCCAGAAACCACAACAAATAAATAGGTGAACCTTTTTCTAGAGTCGTTGCTTTTTAGGGATTTTTCCACTTGTAATTTTGTACAGGGTGTGGTGTATATTTAGTCAGTCATTTATGCAAACGTGTCAGGCAATGATTTAGTCATCTTTATGTGTTCGAAAGGAATGGTTTCAATGTAGCAGCCTATGCCGATGGTGGTGTCATCTTGTAGCGGGAAAACTGCCTCCTGGTGAACCACTCAGTTATGAATTACTCCTGGATCGGTCATGCACAACTACTTCTTTGTACTGCCACAAAATTCTTCTAAGATGAGGCGCTTTAGCTAACAGTATTCAACATAAGGTTAAAAGTAAGACAATTACAAAAGAAGTAAACAGAAGTTTTGGTTAAACTTAGCTCACCTTACGCATAAGAACGCCAATAAGTTTGCTTATCTGCTTGAAGAAATAATGCCTTTTCTTTAGAAAGACAGAATGCTACAAAGAATGCCACAAATTTTCCTAAATATGAATGTTCTGAACATATGCTTAGTTAGCCATTTCCAACAGAAGTCTAACTGTCAATGAGGGTCTTGACATTAGTTCATGCAATTCAGTTCAATTCAATTTAACTTCTATTAAATTTCAATTCAATTTCCATTCAATATCATTTTAGTTTCCTATACAATTCATTCTAGTTTCAGTTCAATTTCAATTCGGTGCAATTTTAAGTTAATCACATTTTAATTCAATTCGATTCAATTCAATGACATTTCGGCTACAATCCATTGTTGGTTCTGGCCTAAGTCAGTTCTGAATGCAGGCGCTGCTTTTAGGCCTTACGAGTTAGCTGGTATCAGCTTGTGCCTTGTTCATAAGTCCTTCATGATGATAGTCACTTCCCACGCTTCTTGCGTGCCCAGCCCATCTGTATAGAGGTATTATCTGGGATTAGATCATCATAATTCTTTTAGAATTGAGAATTGTTTATCATCTTGACCAAATCCGTAAAGGTAAGAGCTGACTCATTTCTCAAAAGAAAACGTCTGGGTCAGGTAGAAGTTCAGCATTCCAGGCTTCCTATTGATACATAAGGTAACATTTGGGATCAATCTCTGCGCCCATCTGCCTTCGACGAAAGCGTTGAATCTTCCTTTTGTACGAATTTGTCTCTATGGCTGCAGCAAGCTTTGGGCCTCTGATGATTGGCATGATCCTTGCCATAGCAACCGTTCCTAAGTTCTCAGCTACATGCTGCAGATATTGCTTACAAGTAAGCCTTGCGTCTATAGTAAAGCAAAGGTACATTAACTCTTGTTTGGAAGCAACAACGTGGTGAACTGTGATTACTCTTGTAATCTCCTTTCCTCATCTGCTGCTGATGAGCACAAATTGTGTTTTATCCTCAACTTTGTTCGCCATATTCACGACTTTCTTTGATAGCTTCCATAGCAGATGAAAAGCAGCCGTATTCTAGGCAAGATGGGTGTCTTGTGACAAAAGAGCCACCGCTCACTAACTGGAAGGGCCCGAAGCAGTGTCGACCCTTTCCCAGTAAACTAGTCAGCTTTTTTATTTTCTTTGACACCATATGTCCTGGTACCCATGTTGGCACTATCTCGTTTATGAGTGATTTGCAAATTCTCGCAAGTCTCAACCTAATTACAACAGAGTCCAGAGCCTAAATGCTGGCTGACTGTCTATAAAGTCTTTCCAACGATAATACTTTGCTTATGATTTCAGTAGCCTTTATGATATCTGTGACCTCGATCTGCAATCGCTGTTTATTCTAAAAGAGCGGTTTATTCCTAAGGCTTCGCTTTTCGTGCCTATGTCCATCTTAGAAGCATCGGTATAGAACGCCAACTCCTTCTTGGTTCTCCAGTTACTTCAGTATGTTAGGTTAGGTTTGTAGGTTGGCAGAAGAAACGAAATACCTCCCGTGAGTGTCCCCACAAGCATGGACAGTGAGAGTCTGTCCTTGCGAATAATTCTCTCCGTCCTTGCTTTGTCAAAAGTTGGCCATAATTGTTTAGCAAGTTTCTAGGGAATTCCATCTCAAGTTCGCCTCTCTCGTAGCCAGTTTCTCTGCTTCAAGCCTGAGAACGCAGGGCGGGGTGCTTATGGAGAGGTCAGTCAGTTCAAGTGGGTCCGTAGAAGCTTGCTTTTTAATTTCGCAGGACGCGCTTATGTCTCATTTTTTTTCAGTAAATTCTGTCCGGAATTCTTGCAGTGAATCTCCTTTCAAATGCTAGAATCGAGCTCAGTTTCGATGGCCACTATCAGCCTTCTTTCTATTTTATAAGGTTTTTGGCAGCTAGACTGCTGCAGTATATGTCAAGAGGAATGGAACTAAGCTTGATCTTCATGGCTGCTGTTCTCACTGCATCGGAATCATGGCACGTCACCCTCTGGATTTTGTTGAGGTTTGAAAGCTCATATTAGGGAACCATATTGTCCTAGCCACATATTCTTCAAGGAACCAGAGTCAACTTACATAGAGGACTTACTTATTAAAATATCCACTGCAACGCAATACATTTGCGTACAAGACTACTTTGTAACATCTCTGCAAAGAGGCTGTCATGATGAAGTAAATTTACATCTCTACTCAAGCCTTTCCCATATTCATACCGGAATGATGCAGGAAATAATTCGTCACGCGCCTCTCTCTAAACCATACACTTCCTCGTACAAGTACGAGTATCCAACGGAGAAGCAACAATACTTCATAAATATTGAATGCTGTGTGTCGACTGACGAAGACTCCTTTTCCCATCCCTCCACCCTCCCGTGGGGCAGTACATTTAATGTGCGACCTTAAATTCAATTACAAAAAAGAAGAAAAAATATAAAAAGAAAAAAAAAACTAATAATATCCAACTAGTTAGTCACATTCACATTCTATTACAAAGCCCGATACAGATACAAAAATCGCACAACAATTATGCTGCATTTAATAGAAATGCTGACTCTGAGTAGGTATCATCCGCAAACTAAGAGGAAAAACCTTCAGCTGCATATAGTATCTTAGACAATCTTAAGGCTCCTCGCTAAACGGTGTCTCTATGTAGCGATTCCGACGGTCCGTCTGTCGGCATAGATCGCTGTTGTCTTGTGTGCAGCCACCACCTCTCGATCATTAATCATTTCTCTGGCTGTGTGCGCAAGCGCGCCCGTTTCCATTATACACTTTCTACATGCATCTTTGTATCTATTCATGGACGGTATCTAACTCATTCACTGAAAATGAGTGAAAAAAATAAAATATTTCACCGATAGTTGCCATTTAAGCTTTCCTCTCTTTCTCTTTCTCTCTCTCGGCCACGATACAGTTGCAGTGCATAATGTAAAAATGTATCTAGTATCTAGCCGGGCTACTCTACACACAAGAGCGATCTCGTAGTGGACCATGTCGCGGATCGTGGACTTCGTCTCTACTCTGTGAGATGGCTACATAGTGGTAGAGTCAGTTACCTCGTCTCTTTTATTTTTTTTGTTCAGCATAAAGGTTGGAGGAAAATGTTTACTCTTTTTTTTCGGTTTACCGTTATTTTAATTGCTTCGGAGAATTGCATCCATTGTGCCGAAGAATATAAGTATCTATAGGATACCTTGAAGTGTAAACGGTTGTGCCTATGATGATGCTGCTGCTGCACAAGAGGCTGAGAGAGTCTGGGCTGGAATGGAGTTGTGTTGGGTTTGCTTGTTGTTTTTTTTTCTCGGTCACGACTGTTGATAATAGAATAACAAATGCTTGACGGAGGATTGGTTAAGGTTTGGCACTCACATATCGGTTGAGAGTTGAGTGTTTCCTTGATCTTTTATGCAATTGGCTTCAGAAGAAGAAAAAAAAAAACCGATGCCTGGGAGTTGCAACTGGACTGGGAGGTGCACTAAAATAAATCGAAGTTTTTACGATCGATTTTTTTTTTTAAAGAATTTGTTGCGTTAGACACGTCTGTGTCTTTATGCAGCCAAGCAAAAGAATGTTGAATGTTTGACGGCCCTGATCTTTGACATTTTGCTCTTTAGGGCGAACAAAATTCTTGCAATGTGTTCCAAATGACCACTTGCTTTGGTGGGAGTGACCAGTTCTTATGTATATTTTCAGCTAAAGAATGTGCTATGGGGTAAAACTCAAAAACTACTGGCTTAAGGAACCTTACGTCTGCAGTAACTGCGTGCTGAAGGCGTTACTTCCTAGTTAACTTTGCATATATAGAATATAATGCCTACGGTTACTCTTCCACTCTCCATGACTTGTCTGCTGATGATGAGCACTACTCCTTGCTCTGGCAATTCTGGGCCCATTCTTTAAAAGTATTTTGCACCATTTCAATAGCTTCATTGCGGTCTTAACACAACTCCACAAGAAATTTGGTTGCTATGTCGTCTGTGACGCCGATTACTTTCAAGAACAGTCTGAAAACATTATTACACTTTGAGTTAGACAGTAGTGGACCTAGTACGAAACCCTGGGGAACATCGCCTATTTTACTGCTGCCTCTTTCAATCATGTCGGTGTTGCAGTGCAACATTAAGCTGATCTGTTACTCTCTTCGTGAAAAGAGGTCCCAGGTAGACAGCCAGCGCAAGACTTTGCTGTAATTTAGTCCAGGCTTGTGACAACAGCAAATATATCTTAAACGAGGCATACAGAGCCTCAGTTGGTCATATGGATATCGAAGTGTGCGAAAAGTTTGACGAGTTTGCTCTCTTGCTCTCTTGCTCCGAATGAGTTCCATATGGAAGGAAATAAACTGTTTTCTATTAAGCGTTTCCTATCTTCCAATTTGCATAAAATAAATTGTGTGTAAGATATCATAATTCAAAAATATGCGCATTCGAAACGTCCAATTTTTCATAATTTTGGCTCATAAATCAGGCTGAATTCGACCAGTGGCATTTTATAGTTTATCGGCATAGATCTGTGTTTTAAGAAACCCCCTCACAAAGAAGTCTAATGGGGTAAAATCGGTGGTCAATATCGCCTCCGCTTGAGATATAATAACCATGTTCGGAAATCGAACGTGAAAAATGTCCATTGTGGCACTAAGCTGCCTCCTGTTGAAACCATATGTCGGCGGTGTCCATGTCATCCAATTGGGTCAAAGAGAAATTGGTTATCATGCACTGAAAGTGCTCGTCGTTCACGGTGATGGTCGTTCTCAAAGAAGTATAAACCGGTTGACTCGAATCTATCCTTCACGTTGCGAATAGTCATCTGAAAAGGACGATTATGGAGACCGTGAAATGGGCGAAATGTTACTCGAACTGAATACCCACTTTAACAAAACAATTTAATCGTTTGCACATGTTGTTGAACGCTTTCACTCTCCATAAATGACAGCCAATTTGACAGATGTGTCTTCAGCAATATGGCAGCCAAACCCTTTAGAAGGTGAAACCACCGGTCGAGCAAACAGACAGTGGATTCATCTGGAGATTTGGGTAGCTTCCAAGGCGTATAGGCCGGCCTTTAGCAAAGACGTTCTCCGTTAAAACTTAGCCATTATAACTTCTCTCTGGCGTTACAGCTGGCCATTGTGGCATTGGGAACTCGATGTGCTTCATAACGACTGTTGTTGAAGCTGCATGGACGAAGAAGTTGAATCTGAAGAATGAGAACTCTTGGTTGATAGTTCTTTCTTCTCGGGACTGGAAGACTTGGGCAACGTTGACAACCTGAGATTCCATTGGGC
Organism: Chalcosyrphus nemorum; assembly: GCA_949716465.1. Lineage (NCBI taxonomy): Eukaryota > Metazoa > Arthropoda > Insecta > Diptera > Syrphidae > Chalcosyrphus > Chalcosyrphus nemorum. Next base: position 28,136,454 of record OX454333.1, read on the forward strand.
ACAATGAACCCAATGAAATGTTCAGTGATTAGAAATGATAGACGCCAAATATTCGTCCCAGTGAGTGGTTAATCTTTTATCATAAGGCACCCTTTACTTAACCTAACCTGCAACAGTGCAGAATAGTACCTAGCTTGATAGTTTTAAGTCATTTACTTGTACATACATTAGTTAGGTGGTAAGTCTGAGTCTACAACTTCTACTAACAGATTCCCTCTTTCTTTTTTCCATTGCAGAGTTCCAAACACCGAATTGTCACCGAATAGAAACTACAACGTGTAAGTAAGTGTTACTAAAAAAATAAATTCCACTCAAAATTACTAACTTAATCGATTCAATCCGGTTTATGGAATACAAGATACATTTTCTCTGTCAAATCATTTGGAACAAAGTCCTATAAAGTACTCCATCCGATTGCTCTGTGCAAAAATGAAAGTCATTCAAATATATGTATAAACAATCCAGTCAAAGTGTACAAACAGAAACCATCGAGATGCATTTTGTATCCGAAAGTAAATCTTGGTTAAAGCGGTTAAAGCCAACTCAGCAGAGGCAAGACCCCCGAAGTGTAGTACGCTACGCGCGTTGGTCGTTAGTAACCTTTCGAGATGTAATCATCTGAACAAGATCACATTATTCGTCTTGTGAACTCTCGTTTTTTTTTTCTCTAACACATATGTTGTTTTTTTCTCTCAAATTGAACGTTATTAACTAAACAAATCGCTGCTTGGATGTATCGCTAGCTATAGAGATGAACAAGACTATTGCCATTAAGCATGTGACTCATGGAGGCTTCTCATAAATTACCTCGCCGAGAAGTTGGCTTTAAAATGAATTTTTTTTTCTTAGCTTTTTTTTTTGAGGACAAAGAAAAGTGAAATTCACTCCAAGTTGAGGGGCAAGAGAGGCTCAAAAGTTTAACAAGAAGAGTCAACGAGTCGAGTCACACACACACAAGATGAAATCGAGATTGTTTTACATTTTGAGGTTATTTTCAAATTAATTACGACTTTCGTATCGGTGAATCCATCAATATTGTTTTTTATGAGCAGGAAGACTCGAAAATTTATAAAAAAACAAAAAAACATCGACATATGGCAAAGGTTATTGCTTTGTAATTATTTTTTTTTTCTTTTTGAGTATAATCGTTGCTTTGTTCTGACAGAGAATAATTTGACGAGGAAGTACAACTTTTTATTTGAGATACAATCAGTGGAAGGTAGGGAAAGTTGACAAAGTGAAAATTTTCCGAATGCAAGTCAAGGTCGAGGGTTGTGAATGAGTAGAATTTAGTATCAACGAGCTTCGTGGAACATAAATACGAAATAGTGCGATCAAGTTTCAGAAGTAAGTATTAACCCTTGTGGGTCCTAAGGTAACTAGACGAGTACGTGCTATCCTGTGTGATTTCTGGCAAAATGGCCAACTCTCCCCGGTCCTTACGCAAAATCTTTCTTCAGTGCGTTGTACTTCTCGGACTTTTTTCACATTGAGCTGTAACCTTTCGTTAGAACCTTAGTTCGTTAAAACCCCTCTTCTGTGTGGCATGATGAGACATATGTGATAGTGGTGCATAACGCTTCTACCACTCTCCACACGTATCACTTCCTGGGGCTTTTTAGCAATTTGTGCTAATTGGAAAAGTTTTCCAACAATTCGAGTCTTGACCTAGTCGTATGGCTTATTGGAAGCCACGGGCCTATTTAGCTCATTATTTTTTTTTTAAAAGGCCTTGAACCTCTTCCTTATATGGATATTATGTTCAAAAGAATGAGGAATGTTCTCCAAACCTGTGTTCATTCATGCCCGTAAAACTAATGGTTTTATTACGAGAATAATTCGATGAACAGTACTTCGGACCGGTCCCACCTTTAAACTTTTTCCTTTCCGGCTGTGCAAAGTCCAAAGTCTACATTTTATGCGATATTCCCAAAATGCCACTCGAAATGTTTTAATGTGTCATCAAAGATTGTAACTTCAAAACAGACCATGTTAGCTGCTGTTCCGAAAGTACTTAGAGCATTCCAAGACGAACGCGGAAAAATACTGTGAATTATAAACAAATACACAAATCAAATACAATTGTTTGAAGTGAAGTTATGCCATGAAAAAAAAAGTTGTGTCCGACTGTTTTGAGCGAAAACCTCAAACTAGAAAGCAGTTAGACAAAGGACACGATGGTTGCATATGATCCCAAACTATTCCTTGCTCGTTCGTCACATTGCTATACTGATACCGCATACTGTTTCTAAGACAAGTTGATGTGTGGAACATATTCCAAATACCTCGGGTCGTATACGTAACATTTTCGAACAAAATTTATAAGGCTGCTCGTTTTTTGAAAGCAACTATTGATGTGAGCCTAGTTTGTATTATTGTGGGTGCTGTGGTTCAGTGATTAGAGCGTTGGACTACTGTATATGGGGTTTGAAACCAGAAAAATACCATCAAATACCCACCTCTTGCGAGCGTCTAACAAACATCCAAGAGTATTTACTGCCATGAGAGCAGCCTGCGTCTAGACATATTCATGCAACCATTTGAAGTCATTAGTGCCCCTTCAATAAGGCAATCAGGTAGCTGCAAATCAAGTATTGCGAGTTATATATTAACTCAATGGAAATATATTGGCCATGTATAGGTACTTACATATGTACCCGAACTGCACAACATCTTTCTCTCTCTTGCGTCTACTCTTGCAAGGCATAATGTCCAGACCCCCAATTTACAATCAATAGCTGCACACATAGACTCCTCCAAAATATCCACTGGCGCCAATTTCAGAATATACTCAAAACACAACCCGTGGAACCATAATTTCTCTAGAGGGGCGGTACACGTTCCGCTGGGAAGCCTTAAGTGCATCATCTTCTCACATTTTTTTTACTAAATGCCAATAATGGAGGAAGGATGTGCAACTGCGTTATATTAAGGAGGTCCTAAGAGGCGTGAAACACTACTTAATTTTTTGACAGAAACTGTATTAAATTGTATTTGTAGAACGATTATTTCAACCTTTTAATTGGTTGTCAGAAGGATGTTAAAAGTGAAAGTACTCATAGTTGAACACAGTCATGCACTTCTTATTTCTGTTGCTTAAGCCACAGGAGTTCTTCGAAACAAAGACTTTGCTGAGTTACCTTCCTTCCGAGAACTCACTTATAAGATTGCAAATTGATTGCTTTAGTCACCTCTTAGTGGCCAATATTCATTAATTGCCTCTGAAATACTCCTCAAGTCGTAGTTGCGGCACTCCATAAAGCACACATAAATAAATCATTAGTCTCTCTTAAGACTTGTGATAGCACAACTATGTAATTAGTTTGAATTAGATACCCTAGCCTCTAATGCGGCTCGAGCTTTAAAAAAAAAAATCCATATATGTATATTCAATCGACAAGTCATAGTCACACAAGTCTCTTGAAATTCATCCGCATTAAGTGCCTCAGATCACCTCGAGGTGTTTAGGAATTAATTCTCAGAAAATCTTACATAAATAACCTTTGGTGTATGTGAAATAGAACCCGAACAACGATCAATCATAACATGAGTCAGTAGATTGATTCTTTTTTTTCTCCTTCTCTCTAGCTTTATCCATTACGGTGTTTTTTTTTTTTTCATAAAAAGTTATATACGCAATAAAATATATATATGCGCGAGATGGATAAAATCCACAAGTAATTGGTGGTAACATGTTAAGTCCTTCTTCAGATCTTCTATCTGCCAAATGCGATTTAACTGTCACGGTGGATCAGAGAGCAAAAGAGAGACAGGCGAGCATGCGCAAACAATTTGTTCACAAATCTACACAATTTGATAAGTCGCCTTAACCGAGTAGGTCATCGGCTTTAAAATACACAAAAAAAAAAAAAATAAATAAATCAATCAAAGAACTTAACGATTTACGATTCGAATTCAAAATGAGCAAAAAATTATAGTAATCTCGTACAGATACTTGTATATTTAAGATGACATCCGTAGATTGCTCTCATTAAGGCAAATGTACGAAGAAAAAGCTAAAACTTAAGAACCTCTTTTTAGGGTCGCATTTAAAATGCAAATACTTTTTGTTTTTGAATGTAGGTTGAGCAGGAATTGAAATATAGATGACGTGACGAGCTCTATATTTTGTCAAATGATTTCCAAGTGATCAAATCGATTTGTATCAAGATAGTGCTGAGTTGAAGTAAACAAATTAGTCATGGACAATGAGGTCTACTATGGGTAGTTAAGAATTGAAGTGGAAATATGATGTAAGCTGTGCATGATGACTGATCAGCAAAGTGGAGACTGGCCAAAGCTACAGCTTGTAGCTTAAGATTATGTCAGAGTTTGAAGTCTACCACGTGATGTGTAATATAGGCTTTGTACGCCATTGAAACTGTGTAGGGTAAAGAATGATGATAAAGGGTGATTCATTTGGAGGTACTTTTTTAAAAGTAACAAAAACGTAAAGATATTTAATTTTATCGGATTATATTTTCTATCAAATCGAAAAATTATTCCTGACATTGATTTCTTAAAGATCATTTATTTTAAATGTTGGCCGTAATTGCGGTTAAAATGGTCCATTCTGAGTGTCAAGCACGAGCTTTCTGAGTGGTATTTGACAAAAAAACCGAGTAATGTTGGTTTTCCATTCCTCAGTCGTAAATCGTTTATCTATGCTTATGTTGGACTTTACATAACGTCAAAGGAAGAAGTGTAGATGAATGATATCAGGTGATCTAGGCCAATACACCGATCCGAGGCGCAAAATTAACTATTTCCCGAATTGTTCTCGCAATAAAGCCATGGTTTCATGGCTGTGTTATAAGTAGCGCCGTCTTTTTGGTCCGAGATGTCATTAAGATCACAACCTTCAATTTGAAGCAAGTGGCAATATCGGGCGCCAGTGATAGTCACGTTCTGGCTGGCCTCGATGGTTCAAGAATTACTTGCCAATTTCTTTAAGCTTTTCAAGAACCCTAAGACTGAAACGGTAACGATTTGTCTGGTCAATTAAGTTCTTCCAGGAGTCCAAGTTTGTATTCTTAGGAACCAAGATCCATAGGCAAAATACACCAATTTGTTGAATACGACGAGCTAAGCTGTTGAGGGACGGCGTCGAAGTGATTCATCGCGGTCATTCTGTGGACTCTTGACCACCGCTTCAACATTTACTTCACAACTTGCTGGTCGTGATCTAATAGACCGGGTATTACCTAATAAAGGTCAATAATAATAAGGTCAATTATATAGAATGTAAGTAGCTATAAGTGCACGAAAAGTCCTCGTAGAACGTAATACAGCAAAACTTATCTGTATACACTATGTCGGGCTAAGTTTCCTCATTATAAAATGCCAAATATTACAGAATAAAAGAGTCTAGGACAATTTAACACAACTTCCACGTCTTATGTCTAAAAATCCATAGACAAAAAAGTACCTTAAATTAATCACTTAAGTACCGAAGCTCTCATTCATTGATCGAATGCACTATCACTAAACCGTGGTCTCCTGGAATAAGAGACATAAAATATATGTTTTTAAGTACTTCTAGGATAACTATAGGCTTTCACATAGGAACAGCTCCTCAAGGAACAGCGCCTCCTCCATGACTTTCACATAGGAACGCCCCTTTCAATCTAACCAACCCTGCAGCTTCGAATGCCAATTGAAAGCTCTTTCTATGAGAAATCCGCGGAGGGGTAACTCTTTCCGGGCCACCTCGTTGGCTTCATATTGTAACTGTGGTGCATGAGTCATCAGTTTTGCAACTTGGCTATCTACAAGGATTGAACCATTTGAGTTAGATGTTGGCCTGATCGTCAAGTCGTTTAATTTCCTCGTGGTAGCTGTGCCGTGGGTGCTTTTTTCCCTAAATGCATCTTGGCTAGAACCATTTTTTGCTAATTCAATAGATTGAACAGCAGCTTGACTGTCGGTGAATCTAGGAACACCTACGATAGATGTTAGGGTTTGTTTGTTAAGACCACACGCCAGAGCCAACACCCATAACTCCGCAGTCTTTTGCTAAGCAATCTGTGATTACGTTTCTAATCTTTTCTTTTTGAGAGCTCTATTGCTGCATTTTAGCTCTATTGGCGATCAACAATTTAACTTTTTCACTTCTTATCGTCTTCAAAACTTTATTTATTGTATCTCCAAGGCTCAGCGATCTCCAAACAATTGTGCCACCGATTTGTTTGCCATAAGAGCATCTTAATCTCTTTGATAGCCTAAAACGCTTCGACCCTCTTATGGTGGCACAAACAAAAAGTTTCACCAATTTCTTCTTGTTACAATAGATAGTTATAAATACTGTCGAACTAATTTAGTTACGACTTTAATTATAGCCAATCTTCAACCCGGATCCTCTTAAAGAGAAAAATGAAACCAGCTTCAAGTCTTCATTAAAAGACCAAAACGACAACAAAAAGACAAAAAAAACACATTCACTTTGTTTGCAGCAAGCGGGCCGCGATTGCACAAACTATCCGAAAAAAAGTATCTCAGCCGAATGTGTTGTGTTGTATCTCTTTTATTAATAGGATCAGTTCCCCCAACCGACTTCCATTACATTTAACTTTTAACAAACCTCCTCGAGTTAAACTGAAACTGGAGATATGCATAATGATTGCATGAATTTCCACGACTATCTATCTATTGACTATATTCTTGTGGACCGGCGATGACGATGACCGAATCGAATTGGAGGTGGCATTAAGAGTTGGTCTCAAAAGAAGAAAAATCTTTTTTTTTTTGCTTTGAATTGAACGCCCGTTGTACGTTTTAGCCGCCGGACTTTGGAACCCAATGAGAAAATCCGTGTTTCCATATAAATCATTTCGGACGCCTGGCCACCACACGAGAGAGAAAGAGGAGAGATCAATAAAGTGCACATGCGCACGGTACATGATTGTGGGAACTGGTGTCTGGTTGTGACTCATGCGCTTTACCGGCTTTTCGAATAGGCCACATGTGATATTGGCCCGAGGCGGAGGCATAGTGTATTTCGTGGAGGCTATGTTAATTTTTATCTATTGTCTTAAGTGAATTAATGGAATCATGTTTGAAAAGAATTAATTCCATTTGAGCTATGCACCAGCTTATTGGGGCTTAGAGGGGTCTAAGCTGCCCATGAACATGTCGACTTTGGGTGCGCCCTTTGGCAGAATAAAGTTATGCCAAAAGTTTAAGCTTAAGCTGGGATAAGTCCAGATAAAGGGTTTAACGACGATGTAAATTTCAAGAGATGGGTGCCATAAAAAGTCTCAATCTCTCTTTATTTTCCTAGAAATCTATACGACAACGTTTGCTTCATAGTGCTTCTCAACATGGAATTATCGAAACCCTCTCAGGAGACTCAACTCTGTGGCATACCAGATATAATGATCAGACAACAGTGCTTTGCTAGGTTCTTTGAAGTTGAAATGTTGGTTTGGGGATGCAATGGTGTTGCGTTACTGGATCTTAGAAATCTAGTTTAGTTCACTGATGAATCGAAAGTGGAATTTGTAGTTGGAACTGGCTTCAAGTTGAAATTCATGCATTGAGATCTGCGCCAGACACAATCTTCTGAAGGAGATCAAAGCCTTTAGAATGTATATCTTGTCAGATAGCCAAGCGGCTCTTAGGGCGTTATCAGGCCTAGGTTCCTGGTCACCAAGAGGTTGTAGAATCTTCGTTCATTGGTCCTTAACCATATTGTAACTTCGATTGGACATCAGCCACAACGTTGATCAATGAATGGGAAAAAAACATTGTCTAGATCACTGGGACAAAGCGACGGGTCTTAGACAGTTTTTAGCTTAGCCCACTGTGGCCTAAAATACCACCTTAAGTAGATGAACCTGTGCCAGGTAAAAGACTGTCCATTTTGCTTAGAAGAAGATAAAACATTAGATGCATGGAATAAACTAATATACTACAGCCCTGGCAATGTGTTCAACTCATCTCGAAATAAGATGACGCTGCTTTGGGTGAGAAAGCACCTAGGGCAACGAAAGGGCGAAATCTCTGGCAAAGCCGGGTTCAATCTTGGATTTATCTGGTCCAGAATCATTAACTGGGATTGGCAGAGGAGAGGGTTGGGCTGGAACGTCAGAGAAGGTGGTCGGTCAATTGTTGAAAGCAGGAAGTCTAAAATCGCCTATTTTAATGCCAATCGGCATTCCTCATAGAAAAGTTCTAAGCCTGGAGTCAAGAACACTGAAATGGGTGGTAGCGAACCAAGTGTCACCTTTCCAAGATGAATCAAGATGGTGGCACATATCTATACTGTGTCTGTGTCAAAGTCCGACATAAGCTAGTAGAAGAATTGAGGTCTTGGGGAGTCACTAAGTAGAAACCCAGCAGATGAATGAGATTTCTGTTAAGCCGATAGTAGTGTTGATGTACGATGAGTTTTCAATCAAAGTGGGTGACCACTGGCTGGCTGCAAACCTTTGACAAGTCCTCTCATGGCACCAATATAGAATAACACACAAAGCAATTTCTTTAAATTCTCCGAAGAGACAGTAGGGAACTCTGAGTAAGCCTTGATTGTTCTCCATATATGTAGGTTCGTAAGCCATTGTCGCTGTTACCTCTAATTTGCGCATGATTTCAAGATCAAGAACTGGCACTACTCCCATTTGTCCACTGATGTAAACCATCACATAAGAAACTAACAAAGTAGCATGACTCATCGCAAAGTACTCATTGGACCTTTCTGTGAAAAGCCTCATGCCTCATGCCTACTGCCTCTGATCCAGTAACCAGTAACAGAACAATTTCCTCATCATTGAAGTCAATTAAACACCCGATTTACATTATTTATGAACTACTTCAAGAGACTTACTTCAAGACAAAATAAATCTCCCAACCCACACACAAGTGAGTTGACTTTTATATTTTAGTTCGTTACCTTCAATGAAATCATTCGCGCAATAAAAACATTTGTAATCCGCGTATCTATGACTCAATTCACAGTCCACCACCAGCTTGTGACTTGTGCATGTTTCCCCGCAAGGAGTCACAAACAATAACAAACCTCAGAGTTGGGCTTCCTTCTCATTATAATTTTTTTCCATTAAACGAAAAAAATTATAACAAACCCCAGCACCAGCTTGAGATCTGAGCCGAGCACAAAAGCCATATGAGGGCCATCATCGCGCAATGTTTCTCATGTTGCAGACTTTATTGCAATATGCAACAATTATAGTGCAAAATGCAAAATAAAAAAAAAAAAAACAGCAGCCCGAAAGGAGAAACATTAATAAGACTGGGTATTGAATTATACGCGTGTTGCCTGAAGAGCAGACGTGTCGCTCTGGTTGGACGGTTGCATCGTCGTCGGCTTCAAGCTATACACACTGCAGACCGTCACGTTTTGTACTACCTATAACATTGGATTCAGTTCTTCTTATTCTCAAATTGTAGTGATTTCATGAACCATGACGCAAGCGTGTGTTACGTCACTTTTTTTGCTTTTGCTACTGCCTGCTTTTCCAAGCCTCTTCTAGATTACCCTGATGCACCTGTGTGTGCAGCAGTGTGGTGTTCTAAATAATTATTGAATCAAAAGATGATGAAGAGATTTTGAAATATTCATATGTACAGACGTGCATGCGTACAGATTTGAATTACACACCGAGAGACCATGAATACTATAGTTACTTAGCTTTATGAGTCCATGAATTTCTGATTTATTATCCGAATCAATATCTATCTATCTGTCTGTATAGTCATGCCTAAGAGTGGCTCTTCGTTTTAATTGCCTCACGATTAGCACTCAAACAAGTTTTTTTCTTTTTTTGTGAAATTTCCTGATCGCTAAATTACTGCAAAGCCATTAAATAAAATAAAAAACAAAAACATTTACTACACAAGGCAACAAATAAGTATGATTTTTATTATTAACACTTAAATATAAAAAAAAGGAAAAAAAAATAATTAAGGAAAAAAAAACCACTTGGCTTAAACTAAGTCTCTGTCATAAATCACACCACCAACCGCAAAAAGAAAAAAAAAACAGTGATTTCGTTCACCTTCACTGGGACCGAGACAGGCACAGTAAGACAAACAATTTTACTGTTCCATCTCGGGATTTATTTTCAATTTTAATAAACAAAAAATTAACAAAAACTAAAAGCCTGCTTAATAAACAACTAAAATGAGTCACATGCCATGGATAAAAGGATTATAGTTGCAAGATACACGTAAGTTAGGATGGAAAGTAGCAACTTGATTAGTCAATTCGGTAAAGGTATATTCACAGCTCAGTAATAGGTGAATAGGCGACATGTGAAGAAAATATTCTTAGCGCATTTAAAGGAAGCGGTTTTCAATTTTACCAAATGCGATTTATGCAATAGAAATCCAACAATTCGCTAATCTTTCCACGAATGAGCGAATCTGTCTTGCGAATTGTCAAATTCTATTCACAATCCACAGATGTGGAATGCAATCCACATTCCAGTTTAACCTCAAAATTCTTTTTTTCTGTGGCAAATGACAAGTGACATTCGCGAATGAAGATATCCTTGTTCGCTTCGAGAGAAAAATTCTTCGAAAGATTTTCGGTCCCGTTTGCGTCGACGGGTTTTGCAGGAGAAGATACAAAGACGAACTTTACGAGCTGCAACTAAAAAACTGCAAATTGGACGTCTGAGATGGCTAGAACATGTAGAGTGAATGGACACCAACGCTTCGGCCCGCAGGGTCTTCGAATCGAACCCGGAGGGACGACCCAATAGAGGGCCTCCTCGCAGCAGGTGGCGTGTATTAGTTAAAGGGGACCTCGACTAACTTGGAGTGCGCAACTGGAGGCAATTAGCTAAAGTGGAGATGCTTATTAGTTGAGGCCCAGGGCCACCCCAAACTGTAGTGCCAAACAAGACGAAGAAGTGAAATTCGCATATTGCTGCGACTAGAGCTTTTTGGCTTTTTGAACTACAGCCACATCCTGGTAAAGCTCCATTCGCCATCATCGCATAAGAGATCTAATATCCGACGAAGTATTTTCCGCTCGAATGTGCTGAATATCTACTCAGCTTTCTTACTTATCGTCCAGCGCTCGGCTCCATACAGCAGGTCTGGTAAGATGAGCGTTCTATAGAGCATTAATTTGGTCCGTCGAGTTAGAGTTTTGAACCCAGTTGCTTCGCCAAACCGAAGTAGCAGCGGTTTGCTAGGGTTATTCTTCGTCGGATCTCTACAAAGGTGTCATTTGTAGGATTAATATTTGTTCCGAGGTAGGGGAACTCCTTAAGTGACGTTCTACCCAATGCTTAGGCCAGATACTTTGTGTTGTCCTCGTTCACTACGAGACCGACTCGTTTCGCCTGCTCATCAATAGCCGTAAATGCCTCTACGACAGCTTGCCGGGAACTTCCGCTGATGTCAATATCGTCTGCGTATCCCAGCAATTAAACGGATTTGTGAAAGATAGTGCCTTCCGTGTTGACATCTGCCCTGCACACTATCTGCTCCAACGCGATATTGAAGAAATCACATGACAGCGCATCTCCTTGCCTGAATCCGGTGCACGTTTGGAAGAGCTCCGAAGAGTTCTTTCCAAGTTACACAGAGCATCGCGTGTCTTCCAGCGTTAGGCAACACATCTGGATAAGCTTTGCCGGTATCCCGAATTGGGCCATAGCCTGGTAGAGCTCAATACGATGAATGCAGTCATATGCGGCTTTAAAGTCGATGAAAAGGTGGTGGGCTTCGACTTGAAATTCGTTGGTCTTTTCCAGGATTTGTCTGAGTGTGAAAATTTGGTCTATTGTGCCGTGCCGATTAGTGTGTGTGTTGCAGAAAGGTCTTAGACGTTCACACAAAACTTTGGATAGGATCTTATATGCGACATTTAACAGGGATATGCCTCGGTAGTTCTTACAAGATATAGGATCGCCTTTTTTGAAGATGGGGCATAAAGAGCTGATACTCCAGTCGTCGGGCATGCGTTCCTCCACCCATACTTGGTTGATGACTGGATGCATGCACCCTATCAAGACATCACCTCCGTATTTAAAGAGTTCAGCTGGAAGCCAATCAGAGCCAGCGTCTTTGTTGCTCTTCAATTTTCTGATGGCTACATTAACTTCTTCAATACTGGATGGGGGCGTTGCTTTTTAATTGCCTTGGGGCGATAAAATTGCCGCATGTTGTTGCGCTCGCGAGACTCCTCGATATCCTTGAGCTGGGAAACTGCTTTGTCCATTTTGTTTTTATGCAGGATTCCCTTTTCTTTCCTTCTTCTGGTCCGGTACTCCTCTCTCGCTGCTCTTGTTTTGCGCTGCAGCGCTTTCTTTTGTCACCCTCTCCGCTGTACGAACTCATCATCATACCAAGGGTACAAAGAAACCCCCTGCATTTAAGCTATACATAGGTCAGAGCTGAGCCATCACAAGGTGTTAGGGGCCAAGCTTGAGTTCGAAGAAAGGATTAAACACGTGTTAACGTAAGATTAAATTTAATTATAAAAGCCAATGCCCCCAATCAAACTCTAGCTCACGCACAACCTTCTTAAGACTCTGTTCGCCTTGTATGACTTCGTTACACCTTAAGTTGCACCTCACACACTCTAAACAAACACCTTTCGCTTGGAAATGCTCCACCGATGCAGCGTCTACTACGAGTTTCCGATTTTATTTTTTCACTTTTCAACGTCTAAAATTGAATAATTTTCAGAGCATGAACACAATGAAGTGCGGCACGGTGTTCTGGTGTGCTGATGTGCTGATGTGTATGTGTGATGCCAGAGATCATCATCGGTCCGCTGGCCAGACGGACATTTGGCGCGATATCACGGTTTTTTACTCGCTCCGATGATCAGAAAAATACAAAAAAAAAAACACAAATTCTACCTCGTTTTGTTTATTTCCTCTGCTCTCGCACGGAAATCCCCCACATGGAATATTTAAAAAACGTTTTTACACATCGAGGCAATTAATTTTCAAAAACCAAAAACGAAAAAAAAAACCATCGAAACGCGAACGTAAATTTTCGTTTGAAAGTGAAATTTATGTTAATTTTGGGATTTTTTTTTTGAATGAAGTTTTCCAGGTTAATTTCCTTGAAAAGCGTGTAAATTTTTTTTTTAAAAATTTTAATTCATTTCCTGAGATATCGATAAATTATAAAGATATCCATCTTGTGATGGGCTAGTGTTCCTTATTTCTCTCTCTCTCGGAGTGCACCATGCAAGTACCTAGTTACTCTGGAGGAACGGGGTCATAGTGTGGCGGTAAATTAGATTTTCACTTTGTTTCTACATAATGTGTGTGGTTGGCGCTGAAATGCAAGCAAAATGCCGCCAAGCGGAAAAGATTGACGACTCCCCGCGCGAGGTGTGGATCTTGCAAAAAAAGAAGAACGATTGCAATCGCAGTCTGACCTTATCGGCGCCATTAGGAAACCAAAAAAATAATTTATCTCGAACGTCAGGTGAAAATGTAATTTACGATTTGCAAACGAAAGTGAATCGGAAAATGATTTACAAAGGGTAGAGGGGGACCTTTAAAGTTGCCAATCCTTGCGTCGGCTGTTATTTTGAAGATTTATTATTGCTGGACTGATGCACAGTATTTTAGTAGGTTCTGCATCATCAAACGATAGACACTGTTAGTTGTGTATAAAATTAAAGACTTAGATGGATGATGATGTGTATTTAATGCGATAAGTCAGTGTACAGCGTCCAACTTTCTTTCTAAATGGCCTGTGGCGAGTGTATAGTAGTAATTTTGAATGCATTATGGGTATTTAACAAAATTGTGCCTATGCACGGAAGGCCTGTTGAATGGAGATGTTCCAGAAGATTTAATTCCACATAATTGTCTTGAAACACAAACATTCGGAGATGGTATAGAAGTTTTTCGTTTTGACTTTCCAAACGAAAGATTTAAAGTACCGGCACGGGGTACAGCTATGGGCCACTTAGAGCTAAAAGAACTCCAGGTCTAAATGATAATCGGAATTTTTTTAAATGTTTGTATCATTTCCAGGAACTAGCCGATAATGCTGGTGCCGACAATGCGTGAGCCCAAATGCACGTCAAGAAGAAAACACTTAGGCCAGGTTTTTTTTTTGTCCGAGCTCTCAAACCCAAGGAGCAGCAGCATCTTCAAAGGCAATATCGGTGGCAGTTTGGTACAGGGTGACCAGATAGCCATTGACCAATTGCTATATTTTACCATCTGTCAAAGTTACCGATGACATCGAGCTGTCAAAATATTTAGTAAGATTGGCCATTTTATCGAGCTTAAGGAATGTGCGAAAATTATTAGAAAATATTTCCGAAATTTGGGCTCTTTTGTATATTGGAAAGCAAAGTCACTTCTCCTATATTCAATAAGTCCTTTATTAAATTCTAATTAAATGTTGTACACGTTTTCGAGAAAAACTAATCCAAAAATGCCAACAGCGAGGCGGGCTTCGAATGACAGCCCACTGACAAGTACCAAAAGTCAGAAGTCAAGTTAAACTGTGCTGCCAATACTCTAGGGTTGATGGTGTTGCCACACTCTCTAAATATATAACAGGCTCATTTATAAATACGCAACGTGAATTTCGCCATGAGGTCAATCGTCATAATGGCTTCAGTGTGCAGGCAATTTGTCGCACCGCCGAAAAGTGTCTGGTTGGCCACACTCTTTTGCCCCTTGAGTTAAAAACTAGGTAGGCGTTGGTGCGAAATGAAGATAACAAAGCCGCCGTAGCGACCCAGAAATGTCGATTAGGTGAAGTGGGCATCACTAGAGAGTCAACTTGGCTTATTGAGCAGTCAGATTTGGGCCCATGCATAGGATTATGCTTACGCAAGGAACGAAGCCGGGCGACGATAGACAGTGCTGTGAGTTCGCTAATTTGGCGCTGGAAATGTTGGCCGGAGATTTGGATTTTGGCCAAAAAATCATCTTCTCGGAAGAGGCCCAATTTCGGCTCAGCGGCTGTTTTGTCCACAAGTAGATTTGCCATTATTGAAGCGAACACAATCCACAAGTGACTGTTTTGTTCGGTAATTTTATTTCTTTCGAAATGTGGAGAAACATATGTACTTTTCAATGGTCTTAGATATAGAGCGGTGTTAACCGACAACATCGATATATCCGAGCTGTGGATCCAGCAAGACGGCGCTACATGCATTACAGTCGACGCAACACTCGAAGCTGTAAAGGAGAGATTTGGCGTATGGGTCATGCCACGGCGAGCGTTGATAAATGACAGTACTTGACAGTTCTTGATTATTTATTCTGGGTCTACATCAAGTCCTTAGTCTATGCAACCATTGTAGACAAATACAAGGCCACCATTCGAGACGCTATTGCCAGATAAATGTCGTACATATTGAACCATACCATTAAAAATCGGACCAAAAGCCTGAAGCAATGCAAGCGAAGTCGAGGCGGGCATTTGAATGATGTGGTACTCCACTCATAATGGGATAAATGTAGCGTCAAAATAAAGCCAAAATTAGTTGTCATTAGTCATACCGCTGTTTTTATACCCTATCCTAAGTGTATATTAAGTTTGATACATAGTTTGTAACATAGAGAAATATTGCAGATAGACCCAATAAAGTATATATATATATGATCAGCATCACTAGCTGAGTCGATTGAGCTATGTCCGTCCGTCCGTCCGTCCGTCCGTCCGTCCGTCCGTCTGTGTGTCACCAGTTTTTGGGCCTTAAATTTTGAGCTAGGTTGATGAAATTTTGTATACGAGGTCTTTGGAAAAGTAAGCAATACAAGTGTAAAAATTTTTAAAATCCGCCCACTGACACGCCCACTTTTCAAAAAAATCCCTTTTTTTCACTATTTTCATATGAAACTCGAAAAAAATTACTTGAGCAAATATGTAGATATCCACTTAATCTACAAATCGTCTATACATTGTATATGGCCACGCCCACTTTTTAGGGGCGTTTACTTCAAAAATTAATTTTCGAGTAAAAATATTAGTTTATAGGGCAAAATAGAAAATTTTGTGAATACATTTTACACCGCCCACTGACACAACCAAATAAGATAGGGATAGGGTATCATACGATTCGCTCCAGGCGGATTGTAGCATTTTTCACTGGTTTTATTCAAATTTTTGTTTCTATCGTTCTTATCTGGTCAGCCTATAGCCACAGCAGTGGCTGTGGGGACTGGGCACAATGTGATAGACAAAACTGGCGTAGGTGTTGCGAGAACCCCATAATTTCTTTTTCAGAAGTTAAACGGACAAAAACGAAATAGAATTCATCTGCTGTGTGATTCTACAGCACTTGGTTGTCCAAAAGAAGAGAAAACATTGAGCCACAATGAGCCTAGGTCAGATCAGGTAGATGAGTGCCTTGTGACCAGAAGGTCATTGCTCACTTAGGACCCATAATTCGGGTTCATTTTGCCCAATCCTTTAACCCTGGAAACGCTGTAAGAAGGTCCGCTGTTAGAACCACCCAGATAGTAATATGAATCTCAGGAGGTCCACCAGCTCAACATTGCCTAAGTCCTCCAGCTCCGAGAAGAAATGACTGCCTAGAGTTCTCTTTCTTCTAACAGATAGGAGCCTAACAAACTCCTGAGTCTTATACACACATCTGGATAGTTTAGCGGTCGAAAACTACAAGTTAAGGTTCTCAGGGTATCTAACAGGCACAATGGACTTAAGTGAGTCGTTGACAAATTCTGCCACCAGGGGTACCCATGCGCGTAACCTAACCTAACCTAACCTTCGCCAAGTATTCAAATCAGATTCAAAATTCGTGTCCTCTTTTGTTTTACATTTGTACTCGCACCGAAATAAACAAATTTCAAACACTTCCGGTCTTCATTGTGACTGCAAAAATCGACTACCAGAACAACCACCAAAAGAATCTTAGAAAGCAATCAATGCGCAAAGGAATAAATCTATCTTAAGTATCTACCAGTCCAAAGTCATAGAAGTATTTTACTAGATCTCTTGATGCAGCCAAACAAACAGAGACACACTTACTTTATTTGCGCAGTTCCATTCAAACTACTTCCGCTGTATTGTTCTAAGTCTATCTATCTGCAGCCTTGTTATTTGTTTCTTTCTTCAGACCAAGTTTACCATAAAAAAGAATAAAAACAAAAACGACCTCCATAAATTTGTCTCCCCACATCGATAGGTAGCAGGCAGCCAGCCAGGCAGGTAGGTGACAAACTTATCCAATAAAATCGCAAATAAATCTACTAAATTATCTATCTCTAACCGATGTGAGAAGCCGGTCTCCTTATTTGGATCTGGCCACCAAGTTAGACGTCGCGACAACGTCTGACATTTTCTCACAAGCCTTAGTTAATTAATTAGTAAAACATAAGTTTTTTTTGTTTTTCTGTTAAATTATGCTCTCTCCCAGGGTGATGGTGATCTTTCCATAATTGCTACTATGAGATCTAATTAAAGGCAATTTTCACATTTAAATCATCTTAAACTGTAGCTGAGAGCCTTTGGTTTTGGTTGCATTTTAGTAAATTAACACCGAACAGAGCACATTAAGTCGGGCTAAGTTTTTAGTCGTCGTCGTCACTCATCATTTTATTATACGAATAGCATCTAGTTAACCTAATTTGTGTTAATGGTTTTTATATTCTTTTTTTTTTTTGAATCTCTGCAGGTTGCATATCTAGATATTGTATCTAGTTTTTTGTGGAGGAGCAGCAAAAAAAGGCAGAAACAGAAACACAAAACCAGGCCAATGTACATGTGATATCTGCTGCATTGAATCAAGGGCAAGGTAAGAGTGAAATTTGTAATTAAAAAATGTACTTAGTATCTACGTAATTTGCGTTAAATGCTTTGACCTTTTGTGTTGGCATTTTGAAATGAAAAGTCTTCTAGTTTCATATGATTTGATAAGAAGTCAGGAGGTTACTGGGTTTACAGTCGTTGAGAAATGTATCGTTTGACATTTAGTTGCAGCAACTGACACTTAAACGGTTGACAAATTTACTTTTACGGCAGAAGATGGTCAAATATATTAGAGTAGAGGTTTCACATACTTTGAAAGAGCAACATGTAGACTCCATAGCATGGGATATAGACATATCCTCTAAGAGTAACTGGGGATTTAATTAAGGATCTTAAGAAGGCAGCAAAGGCAGCAAGGCGTATAAAGCTGCGCTGCAAAGGAAGACGAGAGCTGTTCGTGAGATCTATGAGCAAAAGATGCCAGAGGAATATCGACTTCTCCAAAAGAAGAAGAAGGAATATGAGAAGAGCGCGTTTGAAAATATTGAGAGCTTTTACTCCAGGAACAATGTTTTACCAAAAGGCAAAGAGAACTTGTCAGAGAACCAAGACCCGTACAGAAACCTGTAGAGTTGAAAATGGAAACTTCGTAGGAGAATCACAGTCGGTGCTGGGAATATGAAAAAACTGCTTCTACAGACTATATAAAGGTGAGGGAGACCAACACTTCGCTGTCAGGCAGAATTTACCATTCAATAGTGACGATGATAGGCAAAATCTTCTTCCACCTGACCTAAGTGAAGTGAGGATAGCAATGTCCAAGCTGAAAGCTGCTAGATCTGACGGCTTACCGGCCGAACTATTCAAGGCAACTGGGGATGAACTGGCAGACAGCATACACAAACTTCATGTCGCTGAATAGCGACATCAACCTAGTCAAAAAACTGCTAGACGTCTGAGATTGCTAGGACAAGTAGAGCGAATGGACAACAACGCTCCGGTCCGCAGAGACTTCAAATCAAACCCGGAGAGACGTAGCAGTAGAGGGCCTCTTCGCCAAAGGTGGAGCGTACAAGTTGTAGGGGACCTCGACCAACTTGAAGTGTGCAACTGAAGGCAATTAGTTAAAGACCGAGGTAAGTGGAAACGCTTGTTGGTTGAGGCGCAGGTTCATTCCGAATTGAGAAGAAAGATCTGCCTGTTTGTATACACTATGACAATGATAGCTCGTTATTACAACAATTGGGAAACTACGTAATAGAAAGGCACACTATCAAGTTAGACATCTTCGTTAAGGACTTTTGTAGAAGCTGCAAGTACGAGCAAGAAAATAAGCGCATTTTACAAGACTGAACTCAGGAACTAGCATCTGTTGCCTCTAACACCTTATAATAAGATCTACTTCTTTCAACAGACAGTATTTGCATAAATTTCCAGATCCTAGTGGGATCACAGTTGACATATACTATCTACAGTCCATACAGTATGTCACTTAATCTTACCTAAGTAACTTGTATACCTACATTTTCAAATGCGTTTAGAAAAATTCCGGAAATGAAATATCGAGTTGTGACCAATTCAGCAGAACGTATTTCATTGATGCTTCCGGATGTTATGGTTTCGCATGGGCAATCAACTACTTGTGGTTTACCCTAGTGATGGTTCCATGAATTTCAAGAAGTAAAATAGTTAAAACGTGGTGCAATAAAGCTTAACAAATTATGTTCAAAACTAAAGTTAGGAAATAAATACACAAAAGGGAAACCACAATTTCCGACAACATTCTTTTGATTTCCTTCTGAATGTTTGAAAAGAGGGAAATGATTATTATTTCTGAAAATAAGAAAAAATATTTTAATCAATAGACAAAGGTAAGTGGAAGTGCCCATCTATTCAGAAAAATGACAGATGAGAACAGCAAGAGAATAGAACACATCAGTAAAACGACTGATTATAGAAACGAGGATCAGCTGTTCATTGAAATCATTTGATTTTGATCAGTGCAATAATAAAATTGATTTTAAAGAAAAGTTTCAATCAAAATTAGGTATTTTTGTTTGTAAGAAAATTCTACAAGTGATTAGCTTCATTCTTATACCAATCAAAGCCAATATTGTTTGCTTAGTCGTCTTAAAATTAGAAATCAAAATTTTCAATGACTGGCACCTTAGTCTTCATTTTCCTTTGATTTTGTTCAATCTGCATAGGTCCGCAAATTCAGCGAACTGCGAATAAGAACAATATTGGCAGATTTTGGCATTTCATTCACAGCGAATTTCTCTTGTCATTTACCAAAGAAAACAAAAATTGTGAGGTTAGACTCTAGACAATGTTCTGGTAGTGCGAATGTGAATAAAATTTGACAGTTCTCCAAAAAACGTTCACTTATTCGAGTAAAAACCTGAAATTTGTTGATTTCTTGGCAGAAATGAAATGAAATTCAACTTTTTTGGCATAAATCGATAGACAAATTAAGCTCACTTCCTTGAATATAGTAAAATTGTTCGCAGTTCGCTCATCGCACGGATCACTTAGCTGTGAATGGACCTTTAAGATGGATTAAAGGATCCCTAAATGCACATGAATCATTCGTTCTCAAAAAGAAGAATACAATCTGCTGAATATCTACAAAAAAAAAAACACGTAACTCATCGTTCTACTTCATACAATAATCTAAAAACTAATCCTATCTAAAGTCTTAGAAAAAAAACCATGTATCACCTCTTATGCCACATCTAGATGTTCCTTCATAACAATCAACATTCCGCGAGTATTTAAAGCGCTCGCTAAAGAATACATTTTTTTTTTAATTCGATATGATTCTTAACATCTAGATCTGGTCGAATAAAGACCACGCACACTCAACTCAATTCCATTCTTTTCTGGTGGCAGCTAGCTCCAGCTCCAGCTCCAACCTAGTCATTCTCACAAAGATCACTTGATGGAATTTTTTTCGCTCTAATTCCAAAGCCCCCGCCCCGCCTAAAGCGAATTATGAAAGAATAGAGTCCCAAACCCATCTTAAGTGTTCACAAGATTCAATGACCTTCAGGTCGAGAGATGGGGTCCCACGAGCGCTGTTGATGGTCATTCTGAAAGTACTCTACTAAGGTGTTTTGCAATATTTCACATTTTATTGCACCGCTGCGCTGCATGCGTATATAATTATTTAATTACGCACCTGCTTAACAAGTACAACGCACACAATTTGCACGCTTGTAGATACATAGATACAGACATTCCTATTGCCTACCAGTTCATGGCAGATGGGTAACATAACGAGGTTAAAAACAAAAAAAAGTAAAAAAAAACTACTTATCTAAATCATTTCGCGATTTAACCATTTTTTTGTGAACATTTGGCTTGGCATGTCTACGGAAATTGAATGATGCGAGTGGAGGACCGAAAATTGGCCATGTTGTGCAAGAACACAAAGATAAAAATGATAGCAGGAGAAGGTTGTAATTTTCTGGTATTTGATTTGAGCAAATTGTCTCTGAGGCGGAATGAGGGGCGGGGGTAATTGTTGCTATTGTGTTGTGCTCATGAGCTGGTATTGCGTAAATTTTGTAAATTATAATGGATTTTTGGTGGTTGTTTTCGAATGTTTAGTCAACACGAAGAAGAAGGAGAGATAGGGTTTGTTCAAGGGAAAACTTACAAATTGTAATTGCTTGGCGAAAACAACCTTTGAATCAACATCGTGTTAGATAAGGTTGCTATTTTGCTGGCAATTGTTGTGTAGTATCCGGCTTAGGATGTTACATAACATGAAGGACTCCCTCCAAGTCTTTTTATTTGACTCTGAATACGATCACGAGATCATCAACTCATAACTTTGAAGCCTAAGCTAAGGGGTTATTCAACAAGAGGTTTCATTTTAAATCAAGACAAAAATGCATTGATTTTGTAAAAAGTGGTAGTACTTCTATATTTAACTAAAGTACAGACTTTGAGGTTAGTAATGCAATTCAATATTTAGTAGATATTGGGTTTGGCTTTAATCTTTTCTTTAAGTTCTTAAACCAATGACGAAACATTGGCGTACCACTTACCTTTAATATTTCGAGCATAAGGCATCAACAACGCCTGCGCGCCATTTTGTTTGGAGTTCTGTTATGCATTTGAGTTCTCTCCAACTCATTCCTAAAGAGCTCGATTCCTCCTTGACTTCTGTTCTGCGCTTCTGCCATCAGATGAAAGTCCATTATATATTTAAAGAAGGCAAACATCGTCAGCGAAGTCTTACATAACTGTCCAACGAACTTCATATATAGTTACCGTCAATACAGTACGGAGTACATCACTGATAATTACCAAGAACAACAGCGGTGACAGTATGCATCCTTGACGTACTCCTTCTAACAGCTTTTCACTCACTGCCTCGTTTGTACCCTTGATTGGGGTTTTCCTGGGTTGTTTCTGCTGCGCAAGGTCAACCAGATGGCATCTCGATTCGATCTGTCGAAAGCTTCCTCGAAATCGATGAATCAATGAATTGATAAACACTAAACAGCAATCAACAGGAAATGGAGAAATTCGATGGACTCTCACATCTGAACTAAAAAAAAAAAAAAAATACGCCGACGCCGACGACGTATTCTTACTGTCTCATAGAATAATGGACCGTCACCAAATGACAGCCGAATAGTCAGACGAATAGACGAAGCTCTGCGTCCGGAATGCTATCCACAGTTTGGCGAAGTAATGCAATCAGCTAACTCTGTTGACTCCGGATGGCTATATGAATGTGGTACCTGGAGGCTGATCACCACTATCACGAGGAAGCTGCAAACGTTTGTCAAAGTGTGTCTATACTATATCTTAAGGATTTTCTGGTATCTGTAACGAACAGCTTTATCAGAGAACGGGTCATGAACTTACAGGCTGACAGGTCCATAGCTAACTACGCAATGCAATGGAACTCACTTACTGAGGCTGGCAGGATACGCGGCAGTTCTAGGATTAAGTGGCACAGAACAGTGTAGAAGGAAGGACTGTAGCTGGAAAAGAGTTGGGGAGAGTTGAGGCACATTTCCAGAAACCGCACACGATGGCGCGTAGGCGTTGGGTGAAGTTACTTGCCAAATATATCAATATCCAGTAGGCCAATGCCTCATAAGACCCGAGTGATGAAATCTCATTAAACTCAGTGCAGAACCTTAAAAGATCACCCGTCTTTGAAAGAATAGCAGCCTGCAGTAGCTTTTCGGATAGACTTAGACCACATTGATGAGAAGACCTGAACATTCCAAAACTGGCAAAAGAAAAGTAAGACCTCAACCAACATAGCTAGTAGAGGAGCTCAACATAAAGGGCTTATGACAGGACTCAGAAGACGAATCGTAAGATGATGGTTCTTGTAAACCGCATAGACCCTCGGCAACAATCTAAAGATTGACTCTCAAACTTGACCAAAATGATAGCATTGACTGCAGCGATAGCAGGAAACAATTAAAGCTAACAAATTGCATAAACAATTCGACGGACATTAACATCTACCTTTGTATTAAAAATCCACTCAAACGAAAATAATAAATCTTATGTACATCTTCCTTTGCGGAAGTAATTAAATAAAACCCCTTTTGTTGGATGCTTTTTTCCTATAAGCCTTCATGTAGCCCAGTAATTAGAATCCACCTTCATTGCCCAACAAGCATCGAGTGCACAACAACCGCCCAATGACAATTAATTTGTTTTTTTTTTTTTTTTTGCTTTTTCGAAGTAAAAACAATTGTTTTCTTATTCTGCCAGACATTGGCTACAATAATCCATCGGTGGAGTACGAGTACGAGTATGGCCAACAACGATTTTGGCCCACAAGAGATTTTCTAATTAAAATCATGCAAATTGCCATTGTACTCGTTGTACTTACCACCAAATATGGCGCTGGCGACTGTCTCACTCTAACCAATGCCAAGAGTTGCTAATCTATTGTTTTTATTTTTTTTTATAAAATTATCTATTGCTACCGCAGCAGTGCTGGAAAAATTATTTCATGCTCAGGCTCTTACACAATCTTTGCAGAATCACGCTAACTGCTTGATGGAGGCCACTCAATGTGAAACAGAGTGCAGCGCACGCGAAGCGTAAGTGATAATATGTTGCACAACGTCCACCATAACCTATCTTTTGGCCGCCTTCTAAGCAATAGGCGGAATTTTTTTATTTTAAATTGAACTTAAGTTGGGCTTTCTAGAGACGCAAAAGACTTAGCTAGGATGTACAGCTTACCATACAGTGGGGCTATTGGAGAATGTTGACAACAAAAAGAGAAAACTCATATCCTTGTTCTAGATTTTAATCGAAAACACTTTGAAATCGATTTTTAGTTTCGAAATTATGTTCTACATTTCGATTGTTTTCACAATTTTTGAAATTCACTTTCAAATATTTAGCAATATTGGTACTTGTGGTGCCTGGTGCTATGAGAAGGCATTCAAATTTTAAAATGTAACTTTCGACTTTCACACTTGATTTAGAGGCTGAATTTGGTAGAGTGCGATCACAGTTTTTGAAATTCACTTACAAATTGCTCTAATTCAAATCATTACAATGTTGCAAGTTGTTGTGTCTTAAAGTATGGGATGGCACGCTAACTTTAAGTTTAAGACTTTGATTTTTAGGCTAATTTCTAGGAAAATGAGAGTGCCTATACACAGATTTTGCAAGACTTTTCTAGATAGAGATCAACTTTAAGGTAGGAAGTTCTATGGTTGAAATCGAAATCATGCCGAGGTTCATTGGTTCATGAGAAGCATTTTATGTGCGATATTCGGTAGGTAGAAGGATGAAGGGCATCGTGTATTATGTGAGTTCTTGGTCAATAGAACAGAATAATCGATAGGGCCTAAATGAAGACGAAGAATGAATAGAATGCTTATAACATATCTGCGTGCCTTAAGGGTAACAATTTTGTTTTTAAGGAAGAGAGGCTATCTGTGGCATAGGTCAACTTTAATGTCCATGAGGACCTAAAGAGGCCTTTTGTTCTGTCAACAGAGTAATTTGCTTTATCAGATTTGGCCTTCCATCAAAAATCTAGTTCATTTATGAAGCTATAGACAGATTAACCTAAAGAAGTTGTGACCACATTTGGTGATATGAAGTCTGGCAAGTTTATCATCGAATTCGTTGCCAGGAATTTTCTTATGGCCAGAGACCTAAACCAAAGTAACTTTATTGTATACTGCGAGCTGAAGGAGTACTTGTAGGCAGTTCGAAACAAGCTTGGACTCAAAGTAAAACCACATGACAGCTTTAAGAGATGCTTGGCTAGTTAGACAAAATTTTAATGATCTACGAAGAGGTTTCTTGTAATGTTCGGTCAATAGTTCGATTGCATAGGCTTTTTCTTAGAAAATGGTAGTGAATTGTTCAAGTGAATTGAAAAGTTTGAAGCTATGACCGAAGACCGTATTTGACATATTCGTACCAGAAGTGATTCAATCAAATCAGTGTTCCAATCAATTGAGGATGTGGCAGTTCTTAGTTACTTACTTAAGTCCACCAAGGGGTTGGTGGGCATAGGGCGTCAACAACACCTGCGTGCCATCTTGTTCGTATTTCTGCAACGCGTTTGAGCTCTCTCCAACTCATTCCTTAAGAACTCGATCCCTCCTCGACTGTTCTGTGCCACTTTTGCCAAGGCCGTCCCGCTCTTCTGCCTGCTTTGGGGAGCAGATTCAACTGCATATGTGGCAGATGATTTTAAAGGGCTGATTGATTTTGATTCTTTTTGGCATTAAATCCGAGGAGCAAATAATTGGCCATGATAACACCGTAATTTTCTCATATGACTGGCGTACTCAAGAAGCTGGCAAAGAAAGCCACTGGAGGGATATAGTCACGTCGGAGCTAAGCAAGATTCTCAGTCCTACTATTTGACAAAGCCAAGGGTGAATAGATTTTAGTAGAAGAAAAAGAATCAATGGAATTTTGAGAAATTATAGAGAGTTAGGTAAAGGTTTCAAAAATTTTACAAAATTTCTAGGTTACCGCTTCTTTTCCAGAAAAATTATCAATTTTTCTCCCAAAACCTCCTCTAGTTTGTGACTGCTATGGAGCAAGTTGTTTACTTAATTGCGAACATAGTTTTGGCCAACTTTGACGTTAGTCTGCCCCACTATACGCTGCTTGGGTGATTATAATGTCATTCAGTTCGTGATAGGAGAACACGCAAAATGATAGTCCTCTACCTAGTGCTTATACTCCCATCCCATGATTGTGATTGAGAATATTTTCCCACTCTGAAATGACTGCTACTCCTCTAACTCTGACTCTGTAGAGTAATCCAATGCTCGATTAGATTCTATTTGCAAAGCGATCGCATGAAATGTGTGCTGCCGTTGTTGTTTGCGATCCGCTGTGTGACAACTGACAACCGCAAAATGAACATTTTCCGGAAGCCCTCTCGGTATCGCCATCGCCATCGTCGTCGCTGTTGTGTGTTGTGGTTTAAACCCCCGCCAAGTCAAGTCATTACCACACAAGGCACCTACTGTGATCCATTTGTTAGACTCTGAATGAGAATAAAGTGGAACTCTCAAGGTAGAGAAGCTGGTGGAGGAGAGTTCATATGGTGTGGTCGTCGATCGGTCGATCGCGTGGATACGCTCTGAGGCTGTGACTGAAACCGACACTAAAAAACTGAGACTGTCTTTTGTAACTGTGTTTACACACAAATCGATGGCCTGCAAAGATTATAGCTATTCTCTGTGTGTTTGTGTATAGTTCCAAAGACCGGCAACAATAAACGGTACTAGGTATATATAGGTATACCTATTACCTATGCATATTTTTAATAATAATTCGCAAATGAAATGTACACTCATTAACGTGGCCAATAAATTATCCAACTACCTACACGTTCGGGTCGGGGTTCTGTCGGTTGAGATACTCGCAAAACACAGAGAAAGAGATTGGAAAGAACCGATGCAAAGCCATTCTGCGGGTAATGTTCTATAAAAGCAAATTAAATTGCTTTTGGCGAACATAATACTCAAGATGAGGTGTAGGATTTAACACACCTTTCTTGAACCCAGAAGTGGGACCAGAAAAACGAAAGAAAAAAATTCAATTAAATGCAATCGATCGGACGAGTGGAGCGACTGTGTGTGTTTAACCGCAAGTCAATGGATTCTAGGAAGACTTACGTTTTACCTTTTCTTTTTTTGTGTCATCAGCCTCTGGGATATTGGTGAGCTGCAAGGCTTTGTTGACATGAATATATGTATGTATATATGACTTACTTGCATATTATTTGTGAGAATCTTATTGAATTGAGAAGTCACAAATGAATAAAGTTAAAAGTTAACAAACTCATCGAATATAAGCTCTGATGGACAAAGAACCGTAGCTCCTTAGGTTAGTGTCAAATTATTTTGCCAGCCAACAACAACACTTGACTTGCATTTGACAAAATTTATATTTTTGAAGAATGAAATTTCTTGGACTAAACTTCGCAGCATAGTTAGGAGTAATCATCTAAACAGGGTTGCAGGTAGATCTACTACAATATACAACTGCCAATCACTGATCGATAACTTTGCGAGACTCGATTGTGAATTCAAATTGTTCGCTTATGGACTTGTCATGGTTGCACTTTATGACAGTAGATCTGAAAAATAGATCCCTTCATTTGGTCCTCTCTCCAGCTGTTGAATTATTTTAGGCATATGAGGGCAACAATCAACACTGCTGATTCCTTGACAAAGAGGTTAAGTGGAATCAGTGTGAGCATTGTTTGAAGGGCTGTGGTTGGAGAGGTGCAAATGGTGGCTGTAAAAGCTAGTTAGTCCCTTGAGATTGGTGACTTTCTCCACTCCTGGCCACTAGACTAGCCATCGATATATTACTGTGGCACACATTTCTTTATTTTGACTTTAACTTGAAGGGGTTTTGAGACAGGTGATGCCGACTATATGGTTGTGGTTTGCCTCTTTCTTAAGCACGCTTAGTTGGTCAAAGACTCTGGCCACTTCTTCCCACTACTTTCCTTCCTTTAACGTCGCAAATTTTTTGGATTTTATTCCACGGATTTGTCGGGCTGTAACTTTGATTTCTGTCCCCTTAACACGTTCTTACGGTACAGCCGTGCAGATAAGCGTTCTTCCTTTTCTTTCTGTATTCGCCTTCAACACTTCTTCTTTAGTCACAGAGCTGGTTAGCAGCTCGGGTTCTTCTGTGCAGCACTGTTTTGTGCATTTAGCATCAAACATACATGGGTTCACTCATGGGAAGCACTCTTGCTCTTTCCCAAGACCGTTTAATGGGTTGGTTACCCAATCTCCGATCGGTGATTACCACCTGGAGATCGAGAGTAGGTTTGAGCTGGCATAGACTACACTGCTATACAGTCATTTTGCGGAAGGCATACTTGAAGTCGATTTTGTATAAGACGAGTGTGCTGATAACGGGAAAAATACCAGAATGGTCAAATTGACTCCAGTTTTTGAGATAAACGCTTCTAACATTTTCCATAAAATGCCTCAATAAATGGGCCAAAAGATGTATTTAAAATTTATTTTTATTGTTTATCTTTACAAAAATACGCAAAAATAATAATAGTTTGGGGTACCTTTAACTAGAATAAATAAATGAAGATCATGAAAACCTTTTTCTTTGGGATTTTCTCTTATTTACTTTGTCAGGACAATCTCTTTTCAAGGTCCAGTAATAGTCAGCCATCATATGGCTGTCCCATCGACCTTGATATCTTTCTTCCATTATCCTGATATCCTGATGGAACCTTTCTCCTTGTTCCTCACTGTAATCACCCAGGTTCTGCGGGAATCGGTCCAAATGGCTGTGTAAGAAATGCAATTTTAAGCTCATGTTGACTCCTACTCTGTTAAAATTTTGTAGCATTTTTGCAACTAGTTCTTGATATTCCGGCGCTTTGTGATTCCCCAAAAAGTTTTTTACTACCAACACAAAGCTTAACCATGCTTCAGATTCAATCTGTGTCATATGGGCTACAAACTCAGTGTCTTTTATCAGTGTACGTATTTGCGGTCCATCAAAGATGCCTGCTTTTAATTTTTCCATGCTAAGGGCTGGAAATTTTTGACACACATACCTTTAACATTTACGGCACAAAAGTAACAGTCGTTTAAGTGATTACTTGGCTCACTCCACATCATCGGCACTCCAAATTGTAACCCTTTACGTCCTCCTTGGCTCCAGTAACGCAAAGATTCTACGCACGGCTTGCACACGATGTTTGGCACCCAATATTTATTCCTTTTCACTAATGGTATCCCGAAATATTCTCGGTAGACTGTTTTTACAAACTCTGTGATCCCTTTTCTTTGCTTTTGTAAACAAAACTTGCCACAAATAAAGCAGAAACTGTTAGGATCGTTTAAACAAGGTTTACGTGGAAAACTCATGTTTTTGAAAGGAAAAATGCACTTTAACACAAAACAACCGATTTATAACTGATAACTACAGGGTCTGATAGCTATAAAGTTAAGTTGTTGCAAATAAATCCGTGAAAAGATAACAAACGTAAGTGAAAACAAATCAATGAACCACAATGTTTGTAGGGTAGTTTGAAATTTTCAATTATTTCTTAGTTCCGCTTATCTCAATAACCAGAGTGAATCAAAAATAAATAAGCATGCAGCGTGAAGGTCTAATATGAGTATTAACAAAAACCATTAACAAAATCCCTGCCGCAGATTTTTTTATTTTTTTTGTATAGCAGTGCTATTATTACAACCCTTGTGCACCATTTGACTGCCACCTGATGAATGATATAAATGCCTTAAATACTTATTGAGCTTGTGGGAGTAGCCTAGTAGGTTACTGACAAAGTTTCAAGAAATTCTGTGGCACTTGCACGAGGAGAGATACACCTATGATTATTAACATAAATGAATACTTCTGTTATACAATTTGGCTAAACTTCTATTCTATTCTTTTCAGATTTTCATCAATCGACTGAATCTCCCTACGACAACAACCCCGGTCAAATAACCAGACGAACCTATATAACTCATCGAAATGTCTTCTTCAGACCGTTCCATACCTCATCTCCGTGATATCTTCGGAATCAATAACTACTCCACATATGCAACAGCCACCACAACTACAACGAATAACAATGGCATCACAACATACAACAATAACGAAACCTATTCCCATGCCCAAGTCGATCCGACCAAAAAGCATTCAAAGAAAAAACGTGACAACAACAAAACCCTCACCAGTGGTGATGTCAAGACCCTGGAACGACATCTCAGCATGAAAAAGACAATCCGCAAGAAGATCATGCGAGATCTACAGCAGGCATTTGTCGAAGATCCAAATGAATTCAAAATCGAGAACACCAATCACGAGCACTTGAAATCCGAGATTCGTGCCGACGCGTTCCGTTTCGGCGAGAAACCCACGCGAAAATCGGATAATTTCCTCGACATGCTGCGCGGTGAGAAGACCCCGAATGGTAGCTTCGATAGCTACAGCAATAGCAACTCCGTCCAAAGTAGAGATTACGATTTCGATGGTCCAGGCGCTGGCCAGACAAATGGCGAGAAACAGAGCTTCTGGCGACGGCTAACGATGAAGGGCAAATCAAAGCGATAGAAAGTAAAGAAAAAAAAATAAATCAAGCCTCCAATCTCAAGACCTCACCCTCAGTTTCCTCAGTTCAATGTTTTCCATTTTGTTGGTGATAATTATTTTTTTGTTTTTTTTTAAATATTTTGATGGATCACGATCGAACGCGAATGGTTTTTATTTTAATTATTTTATTTTTATTTTGTGGAATATATTTTTCTATACAACTTAAACTTTTTTTTTTGAATAATATATTGTGTTGTATAAGTTTCTTTTTGTATGATCTTAAAAAAAATAAAAATATTAGCTTTAAGTCGAAATGCATTGGAAAAATGTCGTAGTTCTTAGTTTATTGTAAGCCGCTCTTCAATTTTATTTTGTTTGTCTTTTTTTCCAAAACTCAGACATCCATATTAATAAATTTCATCCAATAGTCAATGTCAGCAAATATTTTGAATTAAAACGATACATAAGGGCGAGTTATACTTAAAAAAAAATCAAATGTTTCTAAAAATAGAAAAGTACCAGTAAAAATTAAGATATTATAAGAATAATTATATAACAATATCTAGGTTTTTAAGTTTCAAATTCTGGTTAAATGTTTTGTATTAAAGGTACTTAAAATATCTGTGAGCTTAATTCTATTCTTAAAAAAAAAAAAAACACATACGCATTTCTAAGCACAATCTTGGATACTCCAAGGACACCTATATATTTTATTTCTTAAATGTTTGTCATATACTTTTTTTCACTATATATTTGTAAATTTTAATAGCTATAAAGAAAACTCATTATTTAATTAATAATATTATTTTAATATAATAAAATAGAGATCCAAATAAACAATTGTATTGAAAAAATGAAGTTTTCTAATTTACTTACAGGCTTTCTCTTAATTTTTTTAGTGCAGCTGAAGTCCTAAGACTGCAGGAGATTTTATGTCAAATGAGCAAAGGCTCATCAAGAGCAAGTAGTTATGCAAAGGCTTATGACGTTGATCCTCGTTCATCTTTGACATCAGTAACGATTCCTCTGCGGAGCCAATAGTTGCTTTGTTTTTATCTTTGCTAAATAGGGTCCAGAATGTTTGAAACGTGGCATGAGGTCTCCTTTGAAAATGCTGTTAAAGTACATTGATATTGGATACAGAAAAACTGATGGGCACTAGGACCTGATGGTCTGTCATTGATTAATTCGAATGTAAGCCTTTTCATAACCATGCAAGACGATATGTCCCGTGATACAGTAGAAAATTACACTGTACATATGTGTCAGGCTAGTGGATTGATCAGTCTTGAGTTACAGATCATATGATCGCGTTAATGGCTGCTTGACTGAGTGGTTATAAGTTGGTATATACAGGTCTGTTCCCGTACTTTCGGCACTTAAATTCGCAGCAAGCCAAATTTCCAAGAGTGGGGGTAAAAGTCTCTCAGGGAAGGGCAAATCTAGCATTTTAAGACGTCACTTTTTTTTGTTTTCATTTACTTCAAATTATTTTGCCAGCCAACAAAAACGCATCCATTTGACAGAACTCATATTTTTGCCCAAAGAAATTTCTTGGATTGAAATTCGCAGAATGAGGAAATTTCTTTCTGTGAAAAACTACGAAACTTTGACATACGGGAACAGGAATTTGCTATTTTTCGTAAAATTTCGTATATTTTCGGAGTTTTCGGAGTCAGGAAAGATAGTTCTAAACAGACCTTAGAGATTTCATAGACAATTTTGAGTAGTTGGGAAGTTCATTGGATTAAGAAGATATCGTTCCTCCTAACAGCCTAGCCTTGTCCAATTGTACTGACTGAAAAAAAAACTATTAACATTAAAATATTGTTCGGGCAGATGTCATTAACATAGTTTCCACTTTAGCCTCGGTGAAACAAATGAGCGAGAGATGCAGGAATACACGTGAAGTTGGGTACAATAGCATTCCATATACATACATACACTCCATTTCACAACTATATCACCACCCCTGTTTTTGCATTTCTTTAAGATTGAAATGATTTTTTTTGTAAATAACTGTTATCACCTGAAAGGGTAACCGGAATGCAAACAGTTTTATGAAAATTAGAAACGTTCCGTCATCATTTCTAAGAGAAAAGACAAAAAAAAACGGTTTTTTTCGTTTTTCATAACTATATCACCACTTCGGTTTTAATTGGATAAAATTTTGTTAGACCTTAAAAACATATAATTTTTGAATGATTAGTGATTAGTGGGACTTCCTCTGTGTTTCACTAAAGTCAAAATTCAATTTGGTGTATTATCACCTAAGTTTTTTAACACATTTTGAGGGATTGTGGCCCAAGAAGCATTTATGGCTTATTTTAAGTCAGCCACTCTGCTAAACTGCCCGTTTTTTGGCTTAAACTTTTCGCGTCAGTAAGCCTTACAGATTATCTATCGGTTTTTGATCTGAGGAGCAAGAAAGTCATTGAAAAAAAAAGATTTTTTACTGATCAAACCACGATTTGATTGCTCTGCTGGAGTAAATCCTGCTGAAAACCCAATTCCGTGTTTTGATTATGTACCAAAAATGGTTGAATTTGAGTTTTAAGACACCAACATACTCATCGCTATTCATTTTAGTGGATGGGAAGGCTGACCGTAATGCTCCCGCTGAAGAAAAACCGCCCACACCATAAGACTTTCAGTGGAAAAAATCATTTTTTAAACCTACACGGGATTTTTTCCAAAAAGTCCTCGAGTAGTGCTTAAAACCATCTGAAACATCGAGGTTGATTCTTTTTTCGTCAGAATAACATTCTTTTATCCAAAAAAACATTAATAATCAACATATGCAAAGGAGAAAGAGAAGGATTATTACCGTGTTTCAGTCACAGTTCATGGCGGTGGATTCTTATGGTGTGGGCGGTTTTTCTTCAGCGGGAGCATTACGATTAGAATTCCCATCCACTAAAATGAATAGCGATGAGTATGTTGGTGTCTTAAAACTCAAATTCAACCATTTTTGGTACATAATCAAAACACGGAATTGGGTTTTCAGCAGGATTTACTCCAGCAGAGCAATCAAATCGTGGTTTGATCAGTAAAAAATCTTTTTTTTTTCAATGACTTTCTTGCTCCTCAGATCAAAAACCGATAGATAATCTGTAAGGCTTACTGACGCGAAAAGTTTAAGCCAAAAAACGGGCAGTTTAGCAGAGTGGCTGACTTAAAATAAGCCATAAATGCTTCTTGGGCCACAATCCCTCAAAATGTGTTAAAAAACTTAGGTGATAATACACCAAATTGAATTTTGACTTTAGTGAAACACAGAGGAAGTCCCACTAATCACTAATCATTCAAAAATTATATGTTTTTAAGGTCTAACAAAATTTTATCCAATTAAAACCGAAGTGGTGATATAGTTATGAAAAACGAAAAAAACCGTTTTTTTTTGTCTTTTCTCTTAGAAATGATGACGGAACGTTTCTAATTTTCATAAAACTGTTTGCATTCCGGTTACCCTTTCAGGTGATAACAGTTATTTACAAAAAAAATCATTTCAATCTTAAAGAAATGCAAAAACAGGGGTGGTGATATAGTTGTGAAATGGAGTGTATAAAGTATGATTTATTTAGAGGTACTTTTTTTTAAAAGGAAAAATAATTGAAAAAGTCAATTTCATCGGGTTATATGAATCATCAAAATAAAAGAACTAAGAACTTTGTCTATTTCTGAAAATTGTGTTCTTGCATCTAAGCATTTCGTGTGGTTTAGCGAATAACGCGAGTATTTTTGGCTTCCAATTCCTCAATCGTACCCGGCTTATCCATGTAGGCTTTCGATTGTACTTAGCCTACAGATGTGTGATATGGATCTGAGCAGCAAATTCACTGGTCTGAAACGCGAAATTCAGAATTCACCAAGCCTGAAAATGTGTCTCTACCTAAAGTACTTTTTTAGCGAAGCCGTGGATTTCCTTCATAATTTGTTTTGTTATTAAAGCTGAATAATTTGTAGACTCTTTCCATGACGAAATGTCAACTGCCAGCAAATCCGTAGACAAGAAAGTACCTCTAAATAAATCACCCTTACATCAGGGTCGCCAAACTCAAGCTGTAGTGCCACTTTTTTGTTTGAGGTATGACTCAAAAAAAAACATAATGTGTTTTCCAATAGAGATTTCCGAACTTTGAGAGGTGATTTCGACCATATTGTTGAGGCTACATCTGTCAAATTAGCTGTTCTCTATTTAATCTGTTTTGCCAAATCAACGCGATGCTAGCGTTCAATAGCAGCAAATGCTTAAGTTGTTTTATAAAAATGGGATTTCTGTTCGAGCAACATTTCGCATTCATTTCTGGATGAATGAGTTCGTCAACAAGCTAAATCGTCGTATTGAGAACGATAATAATCCACATGAGATCCACCGAATTGCAATACATCCAGAGAAAGTCACTGTTTAATCTGGATTTTGGAATGGCGGCATCATCAGTTCACACTTCTTTGAGAATTGAGGCAATCACCGCGAACAGCTACCTCTATCGGTCAATTATAACCAATTTCTCTTGCCCCCAATTGTCATATGGACAACGACGACAAGTGGTTTCAACACGACGTACGGCGCTAGGTACTACACAGCCCATGCCACAATGAACATTTTGTACGAGCGTTAATAAATTTATTGAATTGAAATTGCAGATGAAATCAGAGCATTATTGAATCGATGTCACAGGCCGTATCTTTGCCATGCCTGCTTTACATCAATGCTCAAATTTGTTTATTTGAATTCACATTCCACAGATGTGGAACGCAATCCACATTCGCGAGAGTTTAACCTAACCTTTTTAGTAAATGACAAATAAAACTCGCAGATTCCAGCGACTAGATGGAAAAGTCACTGTGAATGAAATGTCTAAATTTGTGAATATTCACACGTTCGTATTCGCAGGTCCCCGAGCTATAAATTGACTTTAAGGGTGGATGTGTAGCAATGAACTTATTTTACAAATGATTTTTAAGTAAAGTCCACTTTTTGGCGTCGAGTTCAAGGAAAAATTGTATAGGGCATAGAGCTGTATCATTGGTTTCAAAAATGATTCGGTCGATCCAATCAATCATTCAATCGTTCAATGATAGAGATAGATATATTGTATTGGCTCCCAATCAGATTTTAGTATTGGATTGGTTTCGTTCCGTTCGTTGTTCATTCTGATGTATCGTGTTGTCGAAAGTGAGACAAGTATATTTTCAGTGTCACATGGAAAATAAAGAAAAAGAAGTTCCAATTTCCTTTTTGTTCCATTACTGCCAATACTTTTGATTCATTCGTTCATTGCTAAATAATCGAGACAACTGAAAGTGCCTGAGTTGTGAGACAAGTATTGGTTTTGTGATTGATTGGCTTGTGCTTGTGTGAATGTAACCACCAATACTTTTGTGTGAACGGGTCAAAATACCACATACCACAATCCGTTTCAGACGAATGTAAGTTCCCATCTTCGTTAAAAAAAAAAAAAACTTCACAAAGATTTTACGTTCAAACCGAGCAACTCGACAAACAAAACACATGTTATAAATACATTGAAATAAAAACACATCACAATTCATATCCTCTTGTCCTGTATATTTAATATTTGCCTTTTCATCCAGCCTATAGTTATTATTAGTTTTTCTTTTTTTTTGTATATATTATCTAGTCATAAATAAACCCAAATTACATACTAGTTAATACAGTGTAGTTTTTTTTGTTTTCATGTTTTAATGTTTTTCTTTTAATCATTATGGATTCGCTAGATTAGGAAGTATACAATAATGAAGTGAATGCATTATAGAGAGTTTATTTATATAGAAAAAAAGATCTATGTTTTTTTATGTATGTTGTATAAAATTTTGCTAGCATTAACAATAATTAAAAATAAATTAATTTGCATTTAGTACTAATGGTAGATAGTGTATAAATTTACTAAAAAAGAAAACAAGAAATATTTTTTTTTATAGTTCTGCATAAAAATTTTGCTATTGTGCCTATTTGAATTTTATTTTTATTTAGCTTTACGACTTTATATAGAAAAAATTATGGAAATTTTGTTTTTTAGTTTAACAAATTTATTTTTATTGCGAATCAGATTTATTATTCTTTTTAGAGACCTATTCGTTTTATTTTTAGCTACGTCTGTCTATTAGATTTACTAGATATATAAATATTTTCTTTTTTATGAATATCCGTGTCCTATGCGATCGTATAAAATAAAATAAAAGTATTATACTTATAAATATTTGCTTATATATTTTTTTTCTTTTTACTTCTCTTTATGACTAGATTTCTATCGAAATGAAGGAACTAAAAATGTGTTTTATAAATACGAAAAATTTCACTCAGGGATAATACAAATTGAACAAAGAATCTGGCAACTAAAAAACGAATGCAAAGAATTTTCTAAACAAAGTTGAAGTGCAGGGCTTTGGTGGAGACAGTTAGAGGAAAAGTGGTAAGATTTCTCTGGTCCAAACGCTAAAGAGCTAATGGAAGCACGAAAAGTCTTGATATTCTCTGATATTGATTTCTACAATAGGTCTGTTCCCGTAGTGACTAAAACTACGAAAATCTACCAATTTCTACGAAATATAGCGAATTCTTGCTCCCGTACTTGAAAGTTTCGTAGCTTTTCACAGAAATTTTGAGAAATTTCCCCATGCTGCGAATTTAAGGCTAAGAAATTTCTTTGGGCGAAAATATGACTTCTGTCAAATGGTTGTGTTGTTGTTGGCTGGCAAGATAATTTGAAGTAAATCAATACAAAAAAAAGTGACGTCTAAAAAGTGGGTGGTTTTTTTTGTTTTGTCTTTCTCTGAGAGAATTTTACCCTGTTTCAAAAATTTGGCAAGCTGCGAATTTTAGTACAGAAAGTACGAAAACAGACCTAATACTTTACAAAGATAATTGCAGTTAAGTTAGGTTAGGTTGATGTGACTCTCAGTACTCAGACTGGAAATAGGAACGCAGGCACTTGGACCACAGGAGTCCATTGTGATCGTGTTGGATAGACGACGATTACCAACCAAAGCCGGAGTTTTTAATCAAGACCAAGAATTGTGCTCAATTCGTTAAAATCTTTTTTCACCGAATCTAACCTAATCAGCTTTAATTAAATTGCAATAGAGCATTATTCAATTGATGTCACGGGCCACAAGTTTATGTCTGCCGGTCAATACAGCCTCTTAGAACAACTCATGAAACAAGAAACATTTCGAGAAGAAGGACGTTGTTACTTGATACCGAGCTGCTGCTTTCCTTAAGTATTTTCGAGTGTTGTGTTACTTTGAAATGATTGATAAGAAAATTCTTTGCAAGACACTTAAGAACAAACAAACAAAACGCGAAACAAAAATGATGCACTCCTATTCCATAAGCCATATTGAAAAGATTGATACGCTTTGGGCCTTAACAACTCTTATTTCCTAAGTTCTTACAGCTTAGAGAATAGCGATGCATGAAATTTATAAACTGTCTCCTACAACTGCATGAGTATAACTTAATGGTAACCTTGCACTTTTAAGCTCAGCATAAAACACAAAAGACTACTACATAAACCAAAACACATACATATGTTACAAAGAATTAAAAAAAAAACTAACACAAGCCAGCGTGTAACAGAAAACGTTCATGTGCAAGAGAGTCGTCCATACATAAATCTTTTTGTGTTTTTAATCGCGCCCCCCACTACAGCTGTACTATATAATAGTTATTTTAAAAAATTTACATAAATAAAAAAATCTAAGTCTATGATAAGGTAAATTAATATTTGGTTTAAAAATCTGCTTTTTTTTTCTTCTTTTTTTTTACGCTACAGTAAAAATATAAACAATAACAAAGATTTTTTGTATCTTTTTTTCGCTCACAAAAAACATTTAAAACAAAAAAGAATAAATAAATATAGATAACCTTATTTTGTTGGAAAGTCGGGCCAATAATTTACATAGTAGCGATGTGTGGTGCCTTCGAAGAGACGATCCAACCAATTACTTAAGCCATCGAGAAGATTCTCTTCGAGTAGTATTTTGGGTTCGTATTCGCTGTTTTCGGATTCATCTGATGCGCTCTCCATGCCAAGGAATGCACCCGCTTCGGGATCATCATTGCGACGGACTAGTTGACGTGTCATTTTTAGCATTCTCTGTTGGGATAAGCATAATAATTAGTTTAAACTTTTTTATTTAAATATATAGTTTAGTTGGACTCTTGAATCGCTACAGAATGTTAAGAAACAACAAATTGCTATATCCAACGGAAGAAAGTCTTTTGAGAGGAATCGCAGAGAAACAAGAAGCTGGAAAATTGTTGGCAAGGAAGCCTTGGTTGGGCAGTGGGAATGCGACGTCCTGGTACATTCTCTGAAAAATGCATCAATGCACGAGAGGTATGATTTTAGCGAGAACGTTGGAACCTGTGCTGAGAATTGCACAATAATCGGCGAAGGGCTGGCTGCCCTAGAGACTCCAGAACTTTCCGTGGTAGCGCTTAATGATCTATTGAGTCAAAAGTTTTAGATAAGCGCCATGCTGGTGATGCTCTAGCCACAGCTGATTGGTGAAGTTTAAAAGGATATAAATAAATATCTTCACTAGAGCTTAACTAAAACTTATAAATAGAAATATTCTGAACACAGATTGCCAAAAAGCTCGACTTATTGTCTCACAAAATGAAGTTACTAGGGCATAACCCGTTTGTCAATAGCGCTTAAGTGTTTCTAATACGAGTCACCGCAATCCCAAGTTATCTACTCACAAAAAAAAGCTAAATACCATTGTATAAACCATTACAGACAAAAAAAAAATCAACTTACCTTCGCACCACGATTCGTCTCGGGATGTTTAGCATGATACATGCAAAAATATTTCCTATGCCCATTGAGAGCAATAACTGTGCCCACACAATTGCGTGGATTTATCCTCAAGTCGCGCGACTCGGACAGGGATAGACGTAGCAGCTCTGAATACCAGCTCAGTCCCTTCTCGATTAGCATATGACCAAACATAAGAGTTTTACTCTTTCTATAAGGCCAGACGGCTTTATGAAAGCCCGGTATAAGTTTTGGACGCGTCTGCAAATCTGTAATAAGAATAATCGTGCGACATCCCGGCTTAAGAAGGCGCACTAGTCCATTGTATTTCTCAGCTCGCAGTTCGTGTAGTTTAAGTTCGGGAACATAAGCGCCAGGCTTTTGTGTTGCTGCAAAGAATTTCGCACATTATTTGTCAGAAATCAAATGATACAAGCTGCAGGACAACTTACATCCATTACTATTGAGTTGACCCTTTGCCTTTAAGGTCTCTTCTTCAGCCCGCACAAGGTACACCATAACATAGCCAACAGCAAACATAAATGCGATTGTACCCAAAAGAGAAAGCGTAGCCAAAACATGCTCCTGTTCAATATTGTCAATCATGTACTCGGTGAAGTACAAAAGGCGGGTTATTACTTTGCCCAGCAGACCCTGAGCGTGTTCATCGAGGAGGTCCTAAAAGTAACAAATAATAAACAATCAAATGGAGAGAGAGAGACACTCGCAAATACCTTAACAAACGCCTCATAACTCAAAGCTTCTGATGCCCTCAACAGCCTCTGAATGGCATCGTCTAATTTCTCCTTTGTGTGGTTAAGGGTATGCTCATCGGATTCGTTTTCTTTACGTTCGATGCCCAGCCGTGTGCCGCTTACCCATTCATATTTAATGTGCGACGTATCGCGGCGCCAAATGATTACCAATCGCAACAGTGTATCGTCCGAAGAACCCTTGGCCATAGCATTGACAAAATCTGTTTGTTTATCCTGAAATGAGAGGCACTCAACTATTAGAAGAGAAAAAGTCACAAACGAATAGTTTTTACCTGGAAAATGTAAGCAAAACGAACACGTTCCGAGCTGTATCCACTCTGAAGGGCGATTTGACGCAACGCATTGCGAGCATAGTTATGAGCATCGGTGTTCTCCGTTACCAGAATCACACACAGACGTTTCCTTGGACGATTCCACTCCGCTGGGCAGACACCTTTAAAATAAATTACGATCAGCATTCGGTCTACAAATATAGCACGCCAAATCTCTTACCCTCCAGCATTTCTTGTGACGACAATCTCGGCAGGGCTAGATACTGATTCGCTGAAATAATATTATTCAAAGTCTGCGTTGGAATATCCGACATTGAAACACTAGCAACTGGACGGGTTGAGTCTTCGTTGAATATCAGCAGCGTATCCAAGCTCGGGTGGACCTTGTAGCGCTCTTGTATGCCCTTTGTATCCTTGGAGCTTAAGTGGACAAAACTTAAAACAGTAAAATGATTTAAATGAAAACAAAACAAAAACGAAAACGAAAAAACTCCCTCTTACCCAAATGCAACACGATGTCGAAATGCAAAGGCAGTGATTAGATATCTCAGACGTGGCTGTTGCCTTGGTTCCATTACCACGGCTCGTACTCGATTGTCCATCCAACCATTGAGGAAGCTATCCATTGTCTCGTCATTGATGTTTTGTATTAGCTTATATGGCACTTTCTTTCGAATAAATTCTGCAAAAAAACAAACCACCCATTCAAACAATTTGTAACCCTTTTTGTGTTTAATAAGACTATTCAACTTACCGACAATTTTCTGAACACTATAGGTGCTCTCCCTGTAGATGTAGCTATGCCCGTTGAGAACAAGTATCATATTTGGCACATCGTCCACTCCCACCTTGCGCAGTAGTTGCTGTTCGTGTGCCGCATTAATTGTAGCAAATGTTATTCCTAACGAGAGAGATAGACGAAGCGTTAACCAAAAAAACAATTGACAACGCGACTACTAACCCAATGGCTCGAGTGCATCAATCATCTTTTTGAAGACCCCCACCGCTCGTATACACCGGAAGCACCAATCATTGTAGAACATCAGTATGTGCGGCACAGTAGCGCTCTTGGGGATAATTGTTTGCTCAAAATACTTGGTCGTCACCGATAACTTGTGATACAAACTGATGTCCTGATCGAAATGGAACCGATGTCCGAAGAATTCCTCAAAGGGATCGGGCGCAAAACGTCCATAATGACTGTAGTCATGCTGCTGCCGGAACATGTGTGAATCCTCGTTTGTAATGCCATGCTGGTCGTAGACTCGCCTTCGATCCACATCGCTTAGCAGTTCGTATGCCTGCTTAATTTCGACGAACTTCTGCTCAGCAGATGGATCACTCGATTTATCCGGATGCCTAAATCGTACGGACAAAATAGAGACTGATTGGCCTGGGGGCAGTGAATACTTACCACTCCTTGGCTAGTTGCTTGTAGGCACGACGAATCTCTTGGGTGGTGGCATGACGGGTGACACCGAGAATCTTATATGGGTCACCAAGATTGGCAACGACCAAGCCGCTGCTGATGAATATCACGAGCAGGACAAGGGTGTAGATGATGTATTTGCGGCAGCTTGCTGGTCCATGGTGCATTTTATTCGTTTGTGTGTGTCTGGAATTTCCTGGACTTGGATACGGAGCGGCGATTTTGTAGACGCGTGTGGAAGTGTCACTGTGGCCACTGGGGGCGGCGGGTGTATGTGGAGCAATTCTTATTCGCTGGCGAGAAGAATTTGCAATTGGAATTGCTTTGTTTTTGGCAAAGAAGTGATTCTTCTTTTCCGCTGGGCTATCGATCTTTTTTTTCCACCACCACTCTGGGGACCACTGACAGATGACAGAGGGCGATGAATTTTTTTCCTCGGAGAGATGAATGAATTTTTATCGAATTTTGACAGCAATGCAGTGGATGAAGTTTTTTGAGTTCAGGTGGTCAGGGGAGAAGTGTTGGGCGATTTTATTTCAATTTGATTTCTTTTGATTACGTTAAATTATTTGACACAGTTTTAATTTGGAAATCCACGCTATGATAAAAACTGAACAGAAATAAAGAAAATTGTGAGAGGTTTATAGAAAAGTTTTAGAGAGCCTTCTGGTAAATACGGTTAAAAAGCTATAAGAGTGGAATATTCTGAGCTGATAGAATTTGGTCCTTTTGATGAGGAGCACCACCACCGCAGCAAAGACAATTCCTAGATATAGAAAAAGTCTATTGTTCTTTGCTGCTCAGCAATGTGTTACAAGTTTTAGGGCTTTGCTATGGCTTTGTTGATTTAAGCCTTTTGCGCGCTATGTGGTCCCGTGCTTGTTGTGTTGGACCACTGCGGTTTAAGTTACAGAAAATACCAAAAAGCTGTCGTTTTGCAATCCCACATCTTAGGACCACCTAACAACCATCGAAGAGTAGGTATTACTTTCTTACTTTCAAGATGAATTGTTTTAAAAACCATTGGCCTCCGAGGACTGCATAAAACTGTAGGTTCCTCCTATGCTTGCTTGCTATATATACCGCCTGAAAGATTGGACAGACAGATGAATTTCTTCTGACGAATTTTCATAGATGGACGCAGAGATTGATCCCCAAAATACCCCTGGATAAAAAAAAAAGCATGGAGAGTTCATCTTCTGCCTGACAAAGATGGTCATGGATGTTTCCGAGATTACCTCCACTGATTTGGGCATTTAAACAACCCTAATTGTTCAACATGCATAGAAACCGTTAAAAACGTGGAACGCATAATACTATTCCACTGCCTACGATATCATGAAGGCCGAAGGTGAGTAAGGACTTAGTCCTAGAGAACATTTTCAGACAGATGCTAACCACATAAGAAGTCGACTGAAGTTCTGGCTAAAGATGTAATGACCGTCGGAAGCTCTGTAGCATCGCGACAAAATACAAGAGCAGGAACAGAAGCTGGTATATTTGGAGTTTGACCCTTCACTATTAAGAAATTTTGGACCCACAAGTCATCGAGAATAGTATATCGCCCATAACAGAGCCCTATATACCATGGGAAGGCTGGATTTAAACCGAAGGTCGGCAGGGTATTCAAAGTTCGCATACTAAAAACTTAGCATTCCATAAGCCACGCATCCCTCAGCGTATGCTATTCCACCTCGGATTAGAGATTGTTTTCCAAAGGTTTACTCCTCTGGAATCGAAGTTAAATAAGAAAACAATTAAAATTTCAGAATAAAAATATTTTATTTATCGGCTCAGGATGTTTTTTGTGCCTTGTTGTTGGTTGTTTTTTAAAAAAAAAAATCACTTAAAAGAGAATTAACTCTTTAACTGTAGATTTCACGTTGCACCTTTTCCCAAGCGGCCATTGGTCCATGCTCTGGCCTGTACTTGACGTTGCAACCGTCTTGAGCCAAACGACCATCGTCACGGAGT
The DNA here is from genome assembly GCA_949716465.1 of Chalcosyrphus nemorum. Lineage (NCBI taxonomy): Eukaryota > Metazoa > Arthropoda > Insecta > Diptera > Syrphidae > Chalcosyrphus > Chalcosyrphus nemorum. Next base: position 28,179,937 of record OX454333.1, read on the forward strand.
TCCTCGTAACGCTCACGATCGTATTTGGTGAATCCCCACCTCTTGGAGATATAGATCTGCAATTAAAGAGATTTAAATTAGTCAACTGTTGTTCACTTATATAAGAATCATTATTTTAGATTTTTTTAAGACTGTCATATATTTTATTGAGTACGGTCTCGATGTCGGGCGAGCCATCTCACCCAAAAATATATTTTTTCTTCTTCCCAGTTCGTTAGTTAATACAAAAATTAGTTTGTTGCATCAATAATAATCAAGAGAACGGGGTAAACAAGTGGTTTACTGTGTAGGCTAAGCTAAGCTAAATATATAATGTTATATATTTTATTGAGAATGTACTCGATGTCGGGCGAGCCACCTCACCCAAAAATATATATTTTGTTATATCCTCAATCGGTTAAGCAGAGTTTTACTTGGGTAATACCCCGCGCAGAAAGAATGAGGAAGAGTTAATCAAATTGTGACGCTACCTTGATTGACGAGAAACAAACAGAGCAACAGCAAGCAGGTCTTGAAGACTAGCAGTCCTGCGTCGTTCAGGTAACAAAGCCTGCCGTGATAAATGCGCGAACATGCCTGACGTAGAGGGAAACGAGCTCTTCAGGAATGAGTTGGAGAGAGCTCAGAGATTAACCGAGTTGCAGAAGTACGAACAAGATAGCGCGCAGGCGTTGTTGACGCCCTGTGCCACCCAAGGGTTAAGGGACCGAAGTAAGTAAGTCCTACTCCCTCAAACGTTATCGATTGCGATAATCCGTGATACCTCTTCAAATACAAAATAGCTGCAGATTGTGAGAAGTTGCGTCCTACTTATTGAGCAACAGCTTGTCAAAGAAAAGAAAGCCAAGCAGAGGTAGTCTCCTTTTAGAAAGGACTGCCTCAAGTGCATCCCTCAATTTCTTTTCCCTCGTGCAGAAATCTTTGGAGAAGAGGTCTAATTTCTTAGGCATATAGGACAATGTTGTGGTAAGACACGCCAATATGGTCGGCTTATGAATGATTACTTTCAAGTCGTCTACTTTGTTGTTTTCTTCTGACGGAGATCTGATCAGAGATTAGTGACTTGTGCCTTTATTCCGCACAAAATTGACAGACATATAGGAGCTGCACAAGCCGAAATTAGAGGCTCGAGACATGCGTGCGTTTGGACATCATCGCTTCACTGAACAGGCCCCCCTAAGGTGCAAACTACCAGTGATTCTGACGTTGCAGCAAAATCATACATACGCCTTTCTTGCACACACTTATAGGCCTCGCCATCTCCTTGAGAGGCGTGGGATGTTTAATGGCAAGAGGACGATACCAATGATTTCATTGTAATATCCATAACCGTCGAAAATCAAAGAGCACGATAGCTAGATCAATGAGAGTTTAAAAGGAAGGAAGCTTTCAATCTTAAGCAAAACGCTAAGAAATGAAGCAGACTGGACAACCACACTGGAGCAGGAATATTCACTGAAGTAAGCACAAACATCTGTTACATGCTAGGCAGATATGTCCAATAGGTTCTTGATAGCACACAATCTATGCGTTCCGCAGAATATCCTTTGCAAGATTGGGAATTGGTTTCACCTTATGACTGCAAAGTCACAAACTATATTAAACTTGAACTAGCACACAGAGAATGCTCTCGAATAGATAAGATTATAGGCCCTTATGGAGATAGTCTAGAAGGTTCTCTGTTACCCATCTCCAATCCAAAATTAAGTGGAAAACAATATCCAATTCGTTGAAGGGGGGAAAACCCATTCAAATGCGTCACAAGGTCAACGTCTCTCTTTCGTTTTTGCTGCGTCACTCTTGACAAGAAACTACTTTTACTAAACACAATTCAAACCACTAAACATGACTAATAGCAAACTTACATTCTAAACAAACATTTTAACACATACCTTTTGACGACCTGGGAACTTGAACTTGGCACGACGCAAAGCTTCAATGACTTGAGCCTTGTAACGATCGCTGGAGCGCACCGACATGATTGGCTGTCCGATGTGCACACGGGCAACAGTACCTTGTGGCTTACCAAAGGCACCTCTCATTCCAGTTTGGAGCCTGAAAATACACGCAAAAGAATTCCAATAAGTCATCGAAAGAAAATTGGGTTTAAGGGGCCAAAAATCGGCGCAAAACTTTCAGAAAAGAATGTCAAAAATAATGTAATCATGGTTTTTGAATCATAACCCAGTGCTCGAAGCAATTTCATCATGTTAACCAATAGACTAGACTAGACGAACAGAACAGATAACACTCACCTATCAGCTCCGGCGCACGACAACATCTTGTTGATGCGAATAACGTGGAATGGATGGAGACGCATACGAATATGGAATTGATCCTTGCCGCAGTGTTTCACCAGATATTTGTTGCAGCAAATGCGTCCGGCCTCGAGAGCCTCACTGCTAAGCTGTTCATATTCGTCCGAAACTAAATGAACGCAAAGCGGGAAGTCCTCTACAGTGGCCTTCTTTTTGCCCAAATCGAAGATACGGATCTTGGGGTCTGGGACACCACGACAGAACCGTGACTTGGGGTACGGCTTGTTTTTACAATAACGATAACTAAACGGAGAGAAGTCTTATTAGAGAAACTCAAATCAAGTCACTGTTTGGCGTTGCTAACTTACCATCTTGCAGGACGGCGACCCATCTTTGGATCTGAAATCACAGAATGGAAAAAAAGTTTCACTTAATAACTTAGAAATTAGTTAAATATAATGTCTGTTGTTCTAATGGAACAACATTTGAGTCAAAGTATTTATATTAAATGGTGGATGTTTGAGGATAAATTTTGTGCGACGTACCTTCTTTGCAATGACCAGCAAGAAAAAGAAGGGGATAAGCGGATGACAGGCGGATGTTGTTCGCTTGTAATGGTGGCGACATGGGCAGCCGCAGTGGTGGGAAAAGTAACTAAGAAAAAGAATGAATGGGAGATGGAAGTGTTCAGAAATAATGCGAAGAAAATGCTTGAAAATTGGAAACCTGCTGGTGTATATATCTTTATTGGATTATATCAATTGCGTTAGTTTTTATTTCTGTTTGGAATCTGTGAGTGAATGAAAAAGTGTATGGATCTATTGGGAAAAAGTGATTTATCCCAAATAGGGTTTGAAATTCAATATGTATGGGAGTCAATACATTCGCTTGAAAAGAAATTAATGACGTAAAACAGGAACTCAGGCCCGTTTTTCCGTCTTACGTTCGCGGGTTGGAGTATCGAATCCTAGGAAATACCAACAAAGTTCGCTACGATCCAACTTCCTGGGGGCATCTGACAATCATCCAAGAGTATTATTGCCTTGGAAAACGTTTCTTAGCTTTTTCGCAATCGTACACGGTATAAATACCGTGGGAATGAGGCATACAAATGGAGAATAAGTCATTAGTTGCTATACTCTGGAAGGATAGTGAATATGTCAATTGTTGGTCAGCGCTCATACACTCTGTGGTATCATCTGTACAGTCTGCGATGTTAAGCACTCGAAGGGAGACATTTTAGAAAGCTGGTTCTAGAGTAGTCTTTCAGTTGTTACACTACGTCTCCACGAGTCTGAAAAATGGCAGGCTTTTTAGTCCGCCAGACTTTTATGTCATTAGATGGGCAACTTTCGTTTATGACTACTTTTCATTCTTCAACATGTCGTCAGCAGCAAAACAAGCTCACTTGCTTTTAAAAAATCATCAAACTTATTGTTTCTGTTCGTGAAAATCAAAAATCTGCCATCTTTGCACGTCTGCAAACCACTAATAAATCACGACAAATGTTTTTTCTTATAAAAACGACTGACAAACCTCAAATGTCAAATTTTAGTCAGGGTTGATGTTCGTATGGAAGACAGGACAAAAAGGCTGTCTTAGATGTCCGACTGCAAGTCAAGTCCGTAAAAGTGCGGTCTACACGAGACATATTAATCTCACGACTTGAGTCTTGATTAAAATTATGTCTCGTGGAGACTGGGTGTATAGTATGATGAGCGCGGTTGTAGTTCTAGCTAATGCCACGTTGGCGTCCAGACGATCAGTCAGAGAGAACCTCCGGACGGACGGTTTGGTAATTTGGTTACTTTTTAAACACAAGCCTTTGAAATAGACTTCAAAATTGATACCTAATTCCCCGTTAGTATTTTGCCTGACAAATACGTTCGCTCTTGATCAACCTAGAGCTTATTCAAATGAGTACACCCTACCGATATGAACACATACTCCAATCCATAGACAAACTAACATAGACGGTCGTCTTCGGACGATTTGACCGTTGGTTCTCACAAGAGCAAAAGTACCACGGATTTTGAATGTATTCTGACGTTTCCGTAAAAATCAAATCGAAATTCACGCACACATTCTTAATCCGCGGTATATTTCATGGGCGCTGCCATTTTCCTGTACGTTTTGTTGTTTTTAATTGAATGACAGTCAGCTGAAAATGTGGTGTGGAAAAGGAAAGAAAGGGACACTAAGATTGTTTTTATAGTTACGTCCTGTTCGCACGTTCTTTCACATGTATTCACAGATAGGGAAATTCAAATCGGCGTACTTTACAAAATTTTCAGCAGAGGAGGGAGAAGACGACCGTCTATATTAGTTTGTCTATGCTCCAATCTTACATCTCTCTACGAACACACCCTAACCTACCGTCAATTCACAGTAACACACCATTTGGCTATTGTAACCGCACCAACCTCAATGTAAATGTCAAAATAATTGAAAAAAAAAATTGACAATTTGGAACCTCTTCGAAACGAAACAAAGGTGCACAAAGAGAATCCGACAGCGAACAAATCGACTGTCGCCTTCTTTGCCGCAAATCATACAAATTAAACCGAAGAAAAACCCTTCCCCCCAGTGTGAAACCAAAACCGCAGACAATAAAACAAAAACACAGAAATGTTAATTAATCCGTCGGCCATAAATTGAACCGATAAACAAATTGTTTTTCGTTATTTCTTCGTTTCGTTTCCTCGCCCAGCTGCAGGCTGCCGATTGGACTCTCGCCTCCGGGAAGCTTCTCCATCTAATTTTGTATGAAATTCTTGTCCGTTTCGATGGGATTTCTATGCGTTTAGAATATTTTTAACTTAATTTTGAGTTTTATTACGAATTTGTTCGGTTTTTTTCATCGTTTTGGGTGTGATTTTGAGTTTTAGCAGGCATCTGGCTCGGGAATCACCATGTGGAAGTGTCACAAGTGCGGCAAGCCCGTCTACTTTGGTATGAATTGTTTGAAGTCTTTAGACGAAAAGGATTGCATTTAACTGAAGTACTTTTAGCTGAAAGAAAACAATCGTTGGGCTATGATTGGCATCCGGAGTGTTTGCGGTGCGAGGAATGCGGAAAACGTCTGAATCCGGGTCAACATGCTGAGGTAAGAATATGTTGATCTCGTGGGGGAGTACATTCGGTTTTGCGTCTGTGTGTTTGTAAGTTAACTACTTGGGTTAATTGATGGGCAGATCCAGTGAGTTGGTGAAGAGAAAGAGGAGAAGGGGGAGAAATAGCTTCATTTGTTTTTCTTATCTTTATTTGCTTTTGGATCATGAGCATCTCTAGTGGAATGATCACTTTCGCTCGATCTTACATGAGAAAGTCATAAAATTTAATTTAAATCACAGAAGGGTGAGAGATTTTTGTGTTTTTCTATCGCTTTGTGTGCGCTAAGTCGTGAGTGGCTCATAATGTTTGTTGGGTTTTTCATAAATATGCAGTAGACGTTATTTATGACTAAGGTGAAGCGAAAGACCTAATGTTGGTGTCTAAACTAGCGCCTGTTCGGTTCTTCTTTGGGCGAGGTTATGATCATGAGATGATCACAACCATTCTGAGGTTTGCCCGGTTGCCTACACGTAAAATAAGTATCCGAATAGAACGAGTTTTAGTAAACCCTACTCCCTAGGAGTTGCACTTGCATTGAAACAATAAATAAGGCAGCGACAGTCTAAAGGCATCGTTAGGTTAGGTTAGTTGCCACCCGCTGTGATCGGCAGGCTTCACTTAGTTCAAGAAAAGTCCGTTGTCCTATTTGATTCGATACTGGAACTACATATTTATAAGTTTACGAATTTTACTGCCTCATTGAAGGCTAGAAGAAAACTTTGTTGACTAAACATCATCTACGGTGGCGCGTAGTAGAGGCTGTTGAACTACTAACCGGAATATCAGACATTCCATCCCGGGAAGAGCCCCACAAATATATTTGTTCAACGCCCTCACCTCTTACGAATGTCTGACAAGCTAGCAAGAGTTTTATACTCATGAGGAAGCTTCTTAAGGTTCCCTTCCGCTTGTCTAATCTTCTACGTAACACAGCACACATGCTTGCTAAACGTGAAGCTAAAAGGCAGGATCATTTGGACGTCTTCGCATCCCACAGTCTATTCCTTCTTTGATGACAGTGCCATCGGTATACTATGTCCGATTCGATAGCATAATTGTGTGCCAAAGCACATGGTAGAAAGGGAGGTCACATAGCAGACGTAATTTTGATAATTTTCCAGCGACAAAACCAATAAAAAGTTAAATTATTCATTGCACCGCCTACACAATCTAGTTTCTGGCTTTACACTTCACCAAAACAATGAGTCACTAACGTGTAACGATTTCCGCATCTGTTTAGCGTTCGACGTCCTCAGTGTGACCCATTTATTTGCATAAAAATTACGTCGTTTTGTTTTGATTTCCAAAAGAGTGCAACAAGTAAGCATATGATGCAGTTACGATGAGTTCTGTCTCCAAGTCATTAACCCCACTCAGCATTTGTATGCGTAATATTATTGCTTGTGATCTTTTTTCTCGAAAAATTGTGTTGGCTTTTCTATAGCTTCTACAGAAATCATTTGAGTGAGTAGTTAGACGTCTAGCGTTCGAATCGTCTGTCGAGGAGCATCATGAAATAGACCTCTGTACGCTTTAATAGGAATAACGCTTCTGGAAGAGTCTAGGCCATCTTTCACCAGAGATGCTGCAAAAAGTAGCCATTCTTTCAGATAATGTTGAATTCAGCTTAAACAGCAACTCAGGAGTAGCGTGGGCTATGCCCAGATTGTTTTTATCCAACATTAAGTAGCCACGCGAACCACATTTAACCTTGCGCCGAACCACATTTGTCAAGACCTTTTGCGCAGTTTACCACATTGCCTTTTAGTCCTTCTGATCTAATAAATCGCCATCGATGCTTTCCAAGCACGAGATAAGGCATGAAGTGGTTCTTCTCTTCGCCTCTGAGGGATAGATCTTGCGTGAAGCTCTTTCAATCGCACATCGCATCAAAGCCCCTGTCATTATTTAGCCTTCCACCCCTCCCTTCTAACAATCACTCTTTCTTTTTACTTCTTTAGCATAAAGGAGTGCCTTATTGCCATGTGCCATGTTATGGGGCTCTATTTGGGCCGCAACTCTTTGGTCATGGGACGCGCGTGGAATCGCATAAAAATTTCGGACAAAAGGGTATACAACGTGTGAATGGTGGAGCGCCTGCTCTGCCGCGGGACCACTTGGAATCAAAACTTAAGGTATGTCTTAACCTCGACTATTAATTTGCATAGTAATACATTTTTTTCTTTTCTATTTCACACAATTTATAGCTGTATAATCAATTTTATGACAATAAAAGCCTTGAGGTGCGTAGCCGCGAGGTTAACAATCGACTGATACTTGAAGGTGCTCTTCGCGTATACTGGGGTGTGCAAGGTGTTATCCATTTAAAGGAGGACGACGATCAACGGACAGTTGCAATACGTAAACGGAATTCAGGTCGTTATTCGACCAGCAATGCAGGAGATGAAAATTCCGATAAAGAAAACGATGCAAGCGAATCAATTGAACCGCCAACAACGACCACAACGACTGGATTGTGCGATGATTTCTCAACAGATATTTCCCTTTCGGAGAGTATGACTTTTGATTCGTGCAGCTTAAATGAATATCCACTCTCTGAAGAGGCCACAACACCGACAACACCAACGGCAACACAAATAACCACAACTACGAATACGGGAAGTTCAGCTTCGACTCTGCCGTCCAAGTTGGATAATTTAAATAATTTGGAATGGGACGAGATCGATGATCTGTTGCAAGTTGAAAGGCGATTCAACGAGAAGGATAAGATTTACGAAACGATGCCAGTAAAATTGCCATCATCGCAATCGTCTAGCGAAAGTTCTCCGACCAAAAGTGCATCCGAGAAGAGTAGCAGCACGACAACGACGGAAACGTCGTCTGATAATTTCATTACAGCGTCAGCTTCCTTGGGCACAACGACCACCGAAACAACGACCAGTACTAATGCCACAACCGATCAGGATGACGATACACTTAAACCAATGGATTTTGAAGATTTCAAGCGAAGCATTCATCAGGAGTACGTCAATGGATCGAATGATTTCCCAGAGATTAACGATGAATCGTTGAAAAAGAATCAACCAATTGATCCGTCGAGAATAAACGATTCGTTGAAGCTGTACGGTGAGAATGCAATGAGTAAGAGTTTCAATTGTGAGCAAGCTTTGCGTACCATTGATCCAGCGATGATAAACGATACACTCTGTAGGAGAGTTGTAAGCGGCATTGAACACTCATCGGCTAGGAACTATGCGCTGCAGAAGTCGGGCTCGGCGACATCATCAAGTCAGAATCATAAATCGATTTTCGAAAAGGGAATTAATCGTTCGAAATCTGGGCCAACGTGCTTTGAGTTTACCGACAGCGAGGATGAGTCGTCGACTTTGAAGCCCGGCAAACCGACGACGATTAGAAGGAATGAGGCGCGCTACGTTAACATTCGCATGGACTGTTATCCGAACCAAAGTGACAATGATACCAGTAGGGGGGCGGATACGAATAGTTCCAGTGCTGCTGGTGAGCTTACAACAACTGAGACGTATGTGAATGGCCAGCATTTGCACGTGACCGAGGATGGTGTGGTGCTGAGGCGACCACCGCGCACTGGGTCGACGGCTATCAAGCGGAGGTCGGGCAATAAGAGGTGGGCAATGGTGTTTATTTAGGACAGTAGATCACTACGACTCCGTAGACTTCTAAGCAGTCTTTGCTGCACGCAGTTGTAGCTCTAAGACTTGCTTAGAGACCGCTCAGTTGACTTACGAATGTCGTGTTTGTGTTCGTAGAAGTACATTCACTGCCACTGGGCTGTATGCCGACTATATTTTCCCCTTCTATATCCAATATTTCGTACAATAAATAGTCCTTCCTCTCTTTCAGATCTCGAACAAAGCTAAAGCGTCGTTGCTCCATCAATGGGCACTTTTACAATCGGGAGACATCGTTTTTCACCCCACCCTATGGCTCACAGATGAGTGTTTGGGTAACATCGTTGGTCACCACTCAGGAGGTCATAAATCTGATTCTCGAAAAGTACAAGGTCGACAGTCCACCGGAAAATTTCTCTCTCTTTATCTTACGCGATAATGGTGAGCAGAAACGCCTAAAGGATCAGGACTATCCACTGGTTGTGCGCATAATGCTTGGCCCGCATGAAGATGTAGCTCGAATGTTTCTCATGGATGCCCAGAGGACTCAAGAAATAAGGTAACCCTCGCACTCAATTCTCTTTGATGTGTTTCTAAACTCTTCTTTATAGCAATGAGGTTGCTCAATTTATAAACCTCTCCGTACCAGAGTGCCGTGCAATTTTAGATCGCTACAACGATGAGTTGGAGCGTGAAATCGCCAAAGTTAGAGAGAAGTAAGCAAAGTCTTCCATTCACAAATTGCTTATATATAATTTGTTTCAATTTCTTTTGCAGATATGCTGAATTGCGTCGTCGCATCGTCAGTCGTATGGAATCTCTTAAAGTTCGTTTATAATCTCGTCATTTTAAGTATATTTCGTTTACACCATTACATTACATAAATCCATATTCCTAAACAGTTGTTTCTCATACATAGTTTATTTTTTCTTGGGGATAAGGGATCTCAAAAGATCACCACAACCGGGCGCGCATACACAGGGTTTGTTGAGGAATGTTTTTCAGTTCTTATTTTTCTGTTTTTCGTTTTAATTAGTAAAGTTGTAGACTGAATCAAAACGTGAACTTTAAGTATTTGCAAATAGACCATTGTCTTATGAATTGACTTGAAACAAAAAATTGCACATATCTAGGAAATAGTTTATAACGTGTGCACGTATAAATCTTCATTGGTGTTTGATATTGTTAAGTGCAGCTCGATACATTTTGTACTCATCCGTTTTATGATGTTTGAAAATGTGTTTTCTTTTTTGTAAAATTTGAATCTCTAAATAGCAATAAATACGAGTGTAAACGTTCCTTAATTTAAGATAAAATTGTTAAATTAATCATCTATTTTGTGGTGGTTGTGAGAAGACTTATAGGCAGCATCGTGACCATCTAAATTTTACACGTCACATTAGTCGTAATAAACTTTGAGCAATATTAAGATTAGTACAAGTCTACCATTTCTTTTATCATCGGTTATTGATGAGGTCTTTCAGCAGTTATTGAGAGTGTAAGGTGAAGAGTGCTAGGGAGGTTGTCGCAGTCGAGTACACTTTCTAGAACAAGTTTCTTTCTATTGAACTTCTTCTCTATTCTATTAAAGGCCATAGCAAACAGACGCGTCACAGTGTCCACGAGACATTAAAAATTCCTAAGGCGTTCTTCAAGCAGATGCTTTGCACATAGCATAACTCAGCAGTACGTCTTAAAATATCCTTTTTTTTAAGTTGATTCCATGGTTAAGAACATTTTATATCTTTTTAAATGATGATGCATCAAGTAGTCTCTTATGTCAAGTGTTGGAAGGGCTTGTGATTTGTTTCATACCATCGCCCCAACGTTTTCCTCAGATTCTTATGTTGGCTCTTGGTTTTCGTTCCTACATTCCTGTCTCCTATCTGTTATCTATCGTCTGAGCCATGTGTCCTGTTCATCTCCGCTGTGTTGATGTGACAGACACTCTTGTTCTTCTTTGACAATTCGGTTTTTTTCGTAAGCTATCATATGCAACTGAGTCGTAAAAGTTTTCCTTAAGGATATAGACCTTTTCGTTGTAGGGAACATCCAATCTTTTGGCATGTCTTCCTATAGGTGACTGTCCAATAAGAACGCTTACTGTCTTGGAGAGGGTTCAGCTCTGGTGTTTTACGAGTTTATGGGTAGACTGACATTTCTTGAAGCCGATTTGAGGTCTTCCAGCATTATTCGTGGATTTTTAAATTTGGCGGTCACTATGTCGTAGGCTAAATGTTCTTTACTTCTATTAATTCCTTTGTTGTCCCAATGTAGCTGTTTATAAGCATTTTCAGTAGGACTACACCAGTCGCCGTCTTAAATTAGTTTGAGATAGAGCTTTGTTACTCAATTGGCTTATTAGCCCAAAGAAATAGCGATTTCCTTGATCTCCCTGTTCTTTAGTCGATGTGAAGCTTAAATTAGAGCATTTTCTTGTGTTGCATTCCACCTCACTTGCTTGATTCTTCTGTTCTTAGCTATTTTTCCTTTTTGTATGGGCTTCTAAGCCGTCCCTTGCTCTATCCAAATCACAGGGTAACTAGACTCAACAGGTCTATTTTATTACCTTTATTCCGTGCAGTGCTGAGACACTTTAGTGATTGGTCACTGGATTGTTCCCCCCTAGAGCTTACACACATTGGGTTACGAACGAACACACAATCCATTGTTTAGATCTCATGCTAGTTTGTAGCCTTTTTTAAAGCTTGAATATCTGGACAACGATGACTGCATTATATATCCTGTGCAGCTAGATCCCTTTCTATAGATTCCGAGTACTTAGTCTGCAATCGGCGCACCCGCCGGCCTCGATTTTTGATTGTGCTTAGAATCCATGATTGACAAATGCAAAGCAGAGAAAAAACACCATAACCTCGAATGATTAAAACTGGGTGCATTCACAATGCGATTTCTTTTGACGTTTTGCAGTTCTGTGTGATGTCGCCTCTTTTTGTAATTCTTATTTTAGTTTGCTGAACGATTCTCTGTAGTATTTGATAAGCTCTACGATCAACTCATCATACTTGCTCCTGTTGCACATTTAGGGGTTAGTTTTTGCACATTATCAAGGGATGTCCGTTGGATGGCGTTGTTTTCATAAGCTTTGACTATACCTCGGAATAGGTTAAACTATTATTGTGTACATCTCAGTGCTTCTGGGCTTAAACCCAAAGTTATGCCTTAGATCTTAGATATTAAAACTGCTTTCTAAAAGGTGTAATTCAATTTCAATTAAAAACTAACTTTAAAGATTGTGGTTACATTCAAACAAATGAAACTGTCAAGAAACGTGTCTCAAATATTACAATAATCAAATTGCAAATACAAAACATATATAAATTGCATTCTATTACTCAACATTTTTGTATTTAATCGTTAAGTCCACTTCCTTCATTTTATTTGTTCACTAGCACCAATGTAGATTTAGTTTAGTTATTTACAAGTAAATACAGCAGCGAATCCTTTTAGTAAACTGCTGCTTTTTTTTTTTAGTTTATTTGAATGTAGTTACATTAATTATTAAACATAAATTATATTCAATAATCAAAAGAAAAAAACAAAAATCTCAAAAACAATTGAAACGAATGTGTCATTAACTGGTATTAATTTGTTTTTACAACTTTTTTATGAAAAAAAAACTAAAAGCAAATAAAAGTGAAAAAGAAAAAAACGCAAATAGTCATTAGTACAAAGAGATGTACTAAAAAAGAAAAAAGATATTACATATATGAAAAAATAAATATATAACAGATCAACAAGATATTAACATATGAATAAATGCATTTAAAATGATTGAGAATACATAGTTGTTAAAATTAAAAAATAAATAAAAAACCGATAGACGGACTATATTCCCTAATAGAGTTTAGAAAGTTTAGAAATCAAATTATAGATTCCAACTAACACACAGGTGATAAGAATGTTTTCTGTTTTTATATATCAATCGAATCCAAGGAATAAAAATAAAATAACTGTTTAAAATTAAGCAACAAACGAAATAATAAAAAAAGCAGCTGCCAAATTAGAATTCGTCTGTAGGATGTCGTTTTTTTAGAAAGAAAATATAAAATCAATCAAAAATTCTAATTTTTATTCAAAAGAACAAAAATATATATTAAAATTCAATAATTTAATGTTTGACAAATAATTTTGGTAAATTGTTTCTTTTTTTGTATTGTAAAATGGAATGTCAAAGCTGACGCTGTAGGTTGAGGACATGCGAGTCGAATAGTGTCAGCCGCCGAAACGAGCACACTCGCTTCTAGTGATTACAGAAGTATTTAGAAAGCCCTTGTAGAGTCTCTGCCAGAGGCACGGCTATCCTTCATCCTCTGCGGTCCAGGGTAGTTGTGAAGGCCAAATTCTCTGGCTGCCGCGACAAATTGGTCTTTGTACCGAGGATTTGGTTCATAGACGAACTAAATTAGACAGTCAACTTCAGGTCGTTTGACACATTGGGCACGTTCCGCATTCTAGGCACTGGGTAGTCAAACGCTCCAGAGATTCAGTTTTGCCTACAAAGTAAGGCATTTCTTTTTGATGTAGGGAGAAACCTACCTTTTCAGTCAATGTGCAAACTGTCGTGTTTGCCGTTCCCTATGTTAGGCATTACCTCAAAAAGTAGGCCTGGAGTTCGGAACGTGCCTATTCACTTCCCCAAACTAAAATCCACCCAAAAACGAATCTGTATTTTGACGTTTCAGCAAAATTAAATGGAACCTCACCCATATAAGGGCAATTTTGGGCATACAATTTGACAGCTCTGGGAGCAGCCATTTTGTTGATGCAGTGTGTACGAATTGTTGTTGGAAATGTAATAACAACCTGCAAAAAGTATTTTGTTCAAAACGAATGAATGAAAGAGATAACTCGACAAATTTATAGTTAGGTCTTGGTCACACGCTATTTCACATTAATTCACAAACAGGGGAATTTAGGCTCCGCCTGTTTTCGGTAACGAGGGGACAGGGGAAGTTGACTGTGGGTAGGTAGTCTATGGTTCGGTCCTCTGCATCATCCATTTCCATTTGTTCCATGTTGCCGAGACAATATAGTCGAAGTAAATGGCTTTTTTGGACGACATCCTCATCCTAATACATAGAGTTTGCGGTAGTATATTCCTCTCCATTCTCCCTAGCATAAGGAAGCTCATATCGGACGAAGTGTCATATTTTTCGCTCGAAAGTGTCCAATAATTGTTCAGCTTTCTTACTTATCTTCCCATACCCTGACCCATAAAGCAGAACTAGGAGTCGAACTAGGAGTTTTGAACCAAGTTGTTCTGCCAAACAAAAAGGATGGGTCCACGTTACCCACAAGTCATTAATGATGTAAAAATCTTTGACACAAAAACTTGTAATTTGATAAATTTCAAAGACGGGGTTATTTTCTCAGAACAACGTAAAATTGGGGAAAAAATTAACGAACAAGTAAACAATAAAAGTTTAAGGATTTGATAAGTTTCATAAATCAACCCGAGAAAAATTTGTTGCGCTAAAACTCGAGTGAATTTTTTACTATTTCGGAAACACGCTCTTGTGCGAAAAACTACAAAAATTCTTCGTACTTTAAGTTCGTAAAATCTCACAGAATTCCCCAAAAATTTTCTAGTTTGGGAGGGTAAACGAACAGACCTCCACCTACCGATTGAGGGGACCTCATTGCACTGTTTCTTTGTGTTTCATGCTATAAAATTCCGTCAAACTTCCAAAATTTCGATCCATTACGAAAAACTTCAACCTAAGTTTCCTTTTTTATAGTTTGTACTTTTAATTATTAACTTTAAGACTTATGTTAACCAAAAAATCCAAAAAAAAAAAAATAAGAACAACTTATGTAATACTAAAATATATTTTTTAAATTTTTATTTAATTCTTTTATTTGTTTTCCTTTTACTGTAATAAAAAAATTACGAATAAAATCAAAGAAAAATAATAATAAAAATTTTATTAAAATCAATCAATTTGCTTTTATGTATTTGCTTAAATCCTTTTGATAGTCTATCCTGTCGCAACAATTAGGGCCGACATAATGTGAACACCTTTGGCGGCATCATGTCATCATCGTAAAACTCAAATCCTTTTATAGTCATGTGTGTAGGGACCGTTATACACAAAAGAAGAAAACACTTTCAATAGACTTTTTGTGAAGTGATTTAAGGTTCGCATGTTGCTCACACTTTCGCTTAAAGGATTCTCGTTAAGCAGACTATTCAGTTCAGTGCATGAGTAAATTGGGCCAACGACCCTGTACAGCGAGAAAGACTGTCAAATTCTAACGTCGATTTTTGAACCCTCATCCTTAGAAAAAGCAAAAAAAAAGGGGGATACAAACTTTACGCTCTGTTTGGCGCTTTTAAGTGTGTTATGTGAGTTGCTGCGCGCCGGTTCACATAATAAAAATTCTCAACATTATACGGGCTTTCTGATTTGTTGATTTTTTTTTGCTTTTTTTTCTTCATCTAGTTCGCGTCCTTTGTTGATCCTTATGAACGATTGCACGAAACATGAGTGCTTCCTTTATTACTCCAAAGGAATTGTTATCGTCGTTGTGTGTGGGGGGAGGGAGAATATGTCGCCGAGGCTTTTGTCAAGAGGAACGCGAAATTTTTCTTTTGAACTAGTAGTCTAGGACTGCACTTAAGTTGCAATTGGTATGTATGTATAGCAGGGGAGGGGGAAATATGAAATTTGCGTGCGAAGGACTCATTTCTAGATGGCAGGCGACAGTAAGCACCCCTGTTTTGCTCGGCTGCTAGAGTGTTTTGAAAGGCAAAAGGAAAGCGAAAACGGTTTATTAAAGCAACTCCTTGAATAAGGAGTAAATAAAGGAAAGTAGTTGTAAAGGATTATTGTTCTGAAAGTAAGGACAAAATTCTTGAAAGGTGTGGATGGGCATATTTGAACTTTTTGCACAAATTAGTGGAAAGTTTTAAGAGACTTTATTACTCTGACATTAAGCTGAGTAGGTGAGTGGTATTTGGAAGAGGAATGTGACTAAAAGGAAGATGAAGTAGACTGAATTCCAGGACCTACATTCCTTGTACCAACAATCAGTGAAGATATTGAGAAAGGGTTAAAGTTGGTAGAAGTCTGCAAGACAAACTTTATGAGGATCTAGGTGAATTCATAACAAATTGGCAGATTTACAGTCGAACTAACCTGGACCGGCAAGTGTAGATGGGGTATAATTAGACCATTAAGCTGTCAAGTAATCAAAAACATTCTAACTGAATGCAGTCAACAACGCCATTGTCTTAGCAGTGAGTAAAGGAAAGCAAACGGCAACTTAAGATGGTTTCTTAATAAGCTACACTACTATTCTAGCCAAACGGAGACAAAATTGTATCAAACTATCGGTTGGGCAGTACATGATGACGTCTTCAAACTTGGAATCCCAAAGACTTCGACAATAATTGGCCTTGCAGACGACATAGTAAGTCAACAAACTCCTTGAAGAGTGAGAGTATGATTGCAAATAAGCTATCGCCGTAGGGGAGTCATGGAGACTATAAGAGTGATCGTAGACGATCAAGTTGTAATATCCAAACCACAGTTGAAGTGCCTTGGCATTACTATAGGTAGATGCGAGGCTTAGGCAGCATGCAATTGAGAACGCAGAGGAATAGACTGCATTTAGCAGAAGTTGAACCATTGATGGTACTATAGTCTCCTATGACGCAGAATGATATCAATAGACCCTTTTGTTAGAGAAACCGAACTATTATATCGCGCAAGCAGGACCACGAAATCAGCAGTGACATGTCGAGTTGGTAATGAAGAACTATTGAGGACAAGAGCGGCGAGATGGATCCCGCCACTCTGACAAAGGTAGATGGACGTAGGAATTGATCTCCGATATGAATGCTTAATTCAATAGGAAGAATGCAGAGTTGAACTTCTATCTGCCTCAAATACTTATAGTCGATGAATGTTTGAGAGCCTACCTTCATAAATTTGGGCACGACGATAACGTCTATTGGGCGAAATGCACGAAACAATCGATAATGTGAAATACATTCATCTGGAAGTGAAGAAACTGAGTACAGATCTAAACCTAGACTAGACAGGTGTTAAGCACGGAATACCTACGCTTGGGAAACAATTACGGAGACTGGCTTTCATGGAGAAACAATAAAGACAGGACAACAAAAAGCACGACAGCCTGCTGCCAACACGAATCAGCTGAATATAAGAAGGCCACTTCGGGATGAAATGCTTGGCAGTAGTGCCAAGACGACGGGTGGTAGAAGGAGAGTTGGGTTTAGTAGCTGGAAATCTAATATTTTTACTAAGAATAGCCTTCATCTAACCTTAGAAAGATTTCCACCTTTTTGCACAAAGTCCAGTGAATGTCACCCCCATACTAACATATAGTTGTATAGTCTCGTAGGCAGCAGTGGAGAAGATATAAGGGGCAATAGCTCTTTACCCTGCAGATGGCTTTTTACAGATAAAACTTAGCTTACTTCAGAGAAAGAGCAAAAATGCATTTGGATAAGTACAGGATGATCTTTATAGTGGCCGTGGGAGCACAAGTACAGGTTCCGCTTTCTTAGTAACTGCTTGCATTACCAAAAAGAAGAATTTCCCTTCAATAATCTTGGTGCCTTGTCTAAACTATAATTCTGAATTCCATTCTAATACTTCTTTAGCAAGGTTTCGAGGAAGGCTCTTAATTCGTTTACAATCCTTTTAGCACTTTTAAACAGGAATCTCTATATGCCAGCGGAGATATCAGAAAGCAAGGTACTGGACTGATAATACAAATTTGTGTTGACCAAACCTAGGGTGACCATTTTGACATATCGTCCTCACTTGCCTTCCGAGTTACTCCGTCATTGGGACTACACACTATGTTGAGGAGCATACATCATCATCGGCTTATATCATCAGCAGGGCTTTATTGAATGGCGGTTCGGGTTTAACTGATACCTCCTCTGAAAGTCCTACTTTGTATAGACTTTTCATAGACTCGAATCCCTTCATCTAACTGCAATTGCGTCCACTTTGTCTCCTCCTTTCGAGCTCTGCAAATACCTGCCATTTCTTGGTCTCTAATTTCTTGATTGTCAATATTCCGCTTTACGTTGCTTGACGCATTGACTGCTAAAGCAAGTGCTGCTGGATTCCAGAATAGTCTTTCCAGATTAAGGTCATTTTTTTCCAACGACACCTAAAGTGTAAAGAAGCGGATCTTATTAGTCTTTCTATTCATGTGGCTTTTCGGAGTGGTTTACTGCCTGTTCATATCCTTCTTCTTTCATTGCCTGGGTGTGACTTTCAAGATCAGGTCAAGGTCCTGCTCTAGGCTGGATTCTGGTTCCTGTTCTTCTTAAAAACTACGTTCTTTGGGCGAACGTGTCCCAGTGATTTCTTGGTTACCTACATTGGGACTGAGATTCATTAGTTTAGGTCAATTGGGTCCCACGAGTAAGGTGAGGAGAAGATGTTGCATGAGCTGAATTAAAAATTTAAGCTTGCGACTGATCACCTCCGCAAAGCTGTGTCAGAGAACGGGCTAGGAACCAATAGGCGCAGTCATACAACGATGGAAGAGGAACTTTTTATGAAAAGGTGACAGCTCCATGTGATAGCATAGAAGCTCCTAACATGAGTATCAATATCATGATACGCGGCGGTTTGAGAAGTACACATAGCCCAGGACAGTTGAGAGGGTGGCACTGCAAATGGGGACAGCTGAGGCATATTAGAAGAATCTACACACAATGACACGTAGGCGACAAAGTAGAGACCTTGGGAGGAGGACAACCGCTGTTGTATCCTGTTCAATCCTCCACCACATATGTATATGCCCATCCAATCAGCACTTAGTCATTTTTAAGTTCCTTTTCCGTTGAACCAACTCAACCCCTTTTTATTCAAGAAACGCACTTAAATTCTTGACCATAATTACTGCTTTCGTGCTTCCGGTAATGTCATGATTGTATGATACTTAAAAGTGTCCCGTTTAGGTCACGGACACTTCTAAAAAGAAACACGAAATGCCTTTCTTAGAATCACTGCCATGCTGAGACACATGCAGGCAATTAACTGGATTATAATCGGGTCAGCACAGTACAGTCTCTACTCATGCATGCCCCCATATGATATCCTTCAAATGAAAACAAAAAATAATCCAATATGTCCTACTTAGGAAGGAAAACAAACGAATTTTGACCTACATTCCGTGGAAATGAACGCCTCTTGCCGAAAATGTGTCTATTCGAAATTATGATGACAGCCACAACACAACACAACACAACACACAATACACAATTCCTTAACGAAGACATTCCGCGACAACGCTCGCACCTCACTCATAACATCGAACACTTTACGGCAGCATTCCGTCTATGACATACGATCTACATTTCGATTTTATGGATTTTCTTTGGGGCCGCCCCCACCCCAACCATTGATTCCTTATTCCTTACTACGGCGACGGCTTATTGACACAATATTGACAGAAAGTAAAAGTTTCCGGCTTTCACTCACCTGTCCATCAGCACAAAAGGATAAAGGCGGAGAAGGAGGAGTAAGAGTTGCGCCATGAAACCTACCCCTTCATCCATATTGGGGTTTTGATTTTGCAATCAATTGCAAGCAGTAGCGAGAATATTCCAATTCAATTAGGTATACAACTGTATGAGGAGGTATCCTGGGCAACAAGCGTCAGCCGAAAAGTTTGTTATTTTTTTTGCGATAGTCCTTCTGACAATCCTCCTGTCTACTGCGTCAAAGCTGCTGAGCGTCTCCGAGCTAGTCGTAATCTAATTACCGGGACGGTTTAACTGCTAGGCGTATGTGGTTACCTTGTCCAGAGAGTGATACCCAGAGCTGGTTGGTTGTGGCCACAGGACTAACTTCGCGCGGTATGAGACCACAGACGACAAGCACGTGCGGATTACGACTTATGGTATAGCCCACACTCAGACGGTTACGCGCGCCGCGGTTCCGCATTTCGCGTTCCATATGCCATGCAGCACACATGGTCACGTGATGAAGTGTTTTATGAATTTCAATAACAATTTTTCACCTGGAATCTGGTGTCGTGTTGTTGCTGTTGCATTGTGGGTGTTGTATTCGTATTCGCTTGTGTGTTTGATGGCGGGACAATAGACATTTTGATGGATGATTTCAGCGGGATTCCCGTGCTGGACGGGGGTGGTATGTATTTTATTTTCTCTCAAGTGAAAGTGTATGTGTTGGCGTATACATATGGAAGGACGATAGATGATTAGCATTATTGTGGGTGACTTCTGGGAGAGCCACCAGAACAGTAGCACCATGTGGGTGGGTTTGGTCGGTTGACCTTCGTTCTATACGGAGCATTATAGGGGAAACGCATTGCATAGTGGCTTGTTATAAATTCCAGCTAGGAAGTGATTTATGGTAACGATTAACAGAGCGATCAGCATGGAATACGTAAAGACTTTGTGAATTAATTCGCTCCAATTGAGTTGGGGGTGACCCATTAATGGAAATAAATTCCAAAGAAACTAGACCATGAAGTCATTTCTTCTTATGGCATACATCGTGGCTGGGGAATGGGAGCTAATTGTTGCATGTTGTTGCTCAGCAGGACATACTGTAAGGGAGTGTGAGCGTAGCCTATTACAACTGGCGTGGTCTACAAAAGGGATCTAACTTTTCTGTGATTCAAACGTTACTCCTGGACAGAGTAGGTCTAGGTAGTTAAATGCACTAATCACTCAGTTACTTGCTTTTCCTAGAAGCACTAGAAAATCAAATGCAAACCCTTACCTACCCATACCTACAAAGGAAGCGAGGGTATTGACGTGACTATTTTGTAGAAGCTAGAATGGGTTAGTGTGATTTCAGGCTGGAATTGTCTGTAAAGAACACATAAGGTATCTAAGGAATCTAAATCTAATAAAGAGGAAGCATTTGCGCCACTGTCACGCCAGTAAAGACCTACTGTACCCCTCAGGGGAAAAGGTTATCCCTTAACAGGTTGGTTTTACATTTAATTACTTTGCCAAAAAAGTGTAAATTTGATGTGCAATTTTCCCGAAGAAGGACTGTAGCAGTTGCCGTGTACATCATGATTATCTTCGACCGCTGGACGTAAGAAATTATTCAGAAGAGTTCTATATAGGGATCCATTGATTCTTTTTCGCTGCATAGAAGACAGCTTAGTCCACACCAAGTGCTGGAAATCTTTTCTATGTCCTGTAAGAACTGTCTCCCGAAGAGTTTATTCCTGGCGTGATGGAGACCACGGCACAGGAACTGCATTGTAGCTCTACAGATTCATTCAACTACGGTTTCGTTCTATCAGACGTAATACTTACTTACTTAAAGGGCTCCCGACCCTTGTAGAGTCCCTGCCTGAGACATCGCTGCCTTCCATCCTCTGCGGTCCCGAGCACGCTGCTTCCAGTTGTGAAGACCAAGTTTTCTGGCATCCGCGACAGCTTGGTCTTTGTACCGGAGGTTCGGTCTTCTTCGCCGTCTCGAACCTGGGGGCTGGGATTCGAAGATCCTCTTGGCTGGAGCATTGTTGTCCATTCGCTCGATGTGGCCGAGCCAATGTAGTCTGCGTATCTTGGCTTTTTGGACTACATCCACATCCTGGTACAGCTCATAGAGTTCGCGGTTGTATCTTCTCCTCCATTCGCCCTCCTCGCATAAGGGACCTAATATCCGACGAAGTATTTTACGCTCGAAGGTGCCCAATATTTGCTCAGCTTTCTTACTTATCGTCCAGCACTCGGCTCCATACAGCAGGACTGGTAAGATGAGCGTTCTGTAGAGCATTAATTTGGTCCGTCGAGTTAGGAGTTTTGAACCCAGTTGTTTCGCCAAACCGAAGTAGCAGCGGTTTGCTAGGGTTATTCTTCGTCGGATCTCTACAAAGGTGTCATTTGTAGGATTAATATTTGTTCCGAGGTAGGTGAACTCCTTAACTACCTCGAAATTATAGTTATCAACAGTGACGTTCTGCCCAATGTTTTGGACAGATAAATTTTTGTTTGTTGATAACATATACTTTGTCTTGTCCTCATTTACTTCAAGACCAACTCGTTTCGCCTGCTCATCAATGGCCGTAAATGCCTCTACGACGGCTTGCCGGGATCTTCCGATGATATCAATATCGTCTGCGTATCCCAGCAGTTGGACGGATTTGTGAAAGATAGTGCCTTCCGTGTTGACACCTGCCCTGCGCACTATCTGCTCCAACACGATATTGAAGAAATCACATGACAGCGCATCTCCTTGCCTGA
Organism: Chalcosyrphus nemorum; assembly: GCA_949716465.1. Lineage (NCBI taxonomy): Eukaryota > Metazoa > Arthropoda > Insecta > Diptera > Syrphidae > Chalcosyrphus > Chalcosyrphus nemorum. The sequence continues at coordinate 28,202,172 of OX454333.1, forward strand.
ATCCGGTGCATGTTTGGAAGAGCTCCGAAGAGTTGTTTCCAAATTGCACAGAGCATCGCGTGTTTTCCAGCGTTACGCGACACATCTGGATAAGTTTTGTCGGTATCCCGAATTGGGCCATCGCCTGGTAGAGTTCAAGACGATGAATGCTGTCATAGGCGGCTTTAAAGTCGATGAAAAGGTGGTGGGTTTCGACTTGAAATTCGTTGGTCTTTTCCAGGATTTGTCTGAGTGTGAAAATTTGGTCTATTGTCGATCTGCCGGGCCGGAAGCCACACTGGTACGTGCCGATTAGTGTGCTGCAGAAAGGTTTTAGACGTTCACACAATACGTTGGATAGGATCTTATATGCGACATTTAACAGGGATATGCCTCGGTAGTTCTTACAAGACATAGGATCGCCTTTTTTGAAGATGGGGCATATAGAGCTGATACTCCAGTCGTCGGGCATGCGTTCCTCCATCCATACTTGGTTGATGACTTGATGCATGCACCCTACCAAGACATCACCTCCGTATTTAAAGAGTTCAGCTGGAAGCCCATCAGAGCCAGCGGCTTTGTTGTTCTTCAATTTCCTGATGGCTACATTAACTTCTTCAATACTGGGTGGAGGCGTTGGTTCTTCATTGACTGGAGGTGGGTTCTCGTCTTGCCCTATCACTCTCTCTATTTGCTGCCCGTTAAGCAACTGCTGGAAGTGTTGCTTAAACACATCAACAATTCCCTGTGCATCGGTGACTAGGTTGCCTTCGCCATTTCGAAGAGCCTGCGTTCCGGACTTGTAGCCAGCTGCCAGCTGCTTGGCTTTTCGATAAAACTGCCGGATGTTGTTGCGCTCGCGAGACTCCTCGATATCCTTGAGCTGGGAAACTGCGTGGTCCCTTTTCTTTTTACGCAGGATACTCTTTTCTTCCCTTCTTCTGGTCCGATACTCCTCTCTCGCTGCTCTTGTTTTGCGCTGCAGCGCTTTCTTGTGTGCATCTTCTGTCACCCTCTTCCGCTGTACGCACTCATCATCATACCAAGGGCTCCTCCTTGGAGGTGGTTGGTAGCCAAGGGTGGTCACGGCTACCTCTTTGATGATGTTGCGGTATTCGGTCCACTGATTGTTAGCGTTTGTGGGGGGTGTATGCACCGCAGAGAGTTTCTCGGCCAGGTGCTCTCTGTAGGCTCTGGCTCCTTCTGGCGTGCTAAGGCGTCCAACGTTAAGCTTGTTTTTCTTGACGGCTCGCAGCTTCTTCTCGTTGGACAGTCGAGCTCTGAATTTAGCTGCAACAAGATAGTGGTCAGAGTCAACGTTTGCCCCTCGAAAGGTACGCACATTCAAGATCAGACGTAATATGGACCTAAAATAATCCTTCCATCTTTTGAGCTAGTTGTCAGCTAAACTTAGCAAAGAACCGTCTAAGCTAGGTATTGGGTGGATCTTTATTTTATACGCTGAATGGGTGGACTCTTAAGATACTTGACAGCCCACCGTTTAAGGGATTTCTCTTTGACCTTGTCGCGTCCCACACTAATCTTCTTTTAAGAACCGCTGACGGATAAGCTTTAATACGGACATGAATGCGGTTTAGCATAGCATGGACATGATCTTATCTATTATTAGTTCATTAAAGACACATTAGAGGATGAAGCTACATATCTCTCGAGCCATTCTATGTTGGATCCCTGCCTGGTAAGGCTTGGACATTACAGTATAGAGGTTCTCACCCTTGTAATTACTGGGTACTGTTTCAATGATATCCATGTGAAGCACCTCACAACTTTGAGTGGCTGTAATGGCTCTTCATGAATGATACGAGGATTCTCAGTGTCAGTATCTATTCAGAAGGAAATGGGCCTCGCCGCGAAATGTTCAGTCATAGCGCGCACTAAGAGACCTTTTAGTGCCTCTTCTGCCATGTGTTGTTGCAGTCTCTTAAAAGCAAGCAGCTAAACGTCGTAATATCTAACCAATTTGGGTTGACGGCAGTGAAATCTGTGCTGAAAATAGTTCGCGAAGTTGAGGATTATAACCTTCCACGCCTTGTCGACATGTATACAAAACATCTTGTGTTAAATCTTCTTCTGCCAAACGAAAATTTGTCATTTGAACATTAGGACTTTGATTGTTCATTCTTTCTTTTGCACTTGTTTTCCTGTGAGTTTCCACCTTAATCGCTATTCTTGGTTTTCTAAATTGTTGCTTTTTAAAGATGTGATTACTTGACAGCTGTCAAATTAAGACTATACGTCGGCAGTCATATACAAACACTTGCTTTGCGGACCATCGAACATAGAAATGGTAGCCATAATATGTGTCTGCTATGGTAGTAACAATAGCATTTTCAAAAGAAGCTCATACACAAATACATTTTGAACAGAAGCTCATTCATATGATTTCTCATTCCCAGTGACAATCGCTGAAGAGAACCTCGTAGAATCTTATTGTGATTTCTTATTCGCAGTGACTAGTTCACAATCGCATTTTGAAGAGAAGCTCGTAGGCTGCCATTGTGATTTCTCATTCGCTGTCTCTAGTTCACAATTGCATTTTCAAAAGAAGTTCGTAGATAGCCGTCACTTATTTGAAGCGAACTAAATCGCGGTATTTTTGTTCTTGTTTTGGTCATCTCTAGAGATTTCGTCTTGGGCATTTTCTGTGCATTCACCTTAGCCTTTGCTTAGAAGGTCAACAGAGCTGTTGGCTCCTCCAGAGTTCCATTCCCCTTAGTTGTATCTTAAAAAAACTCGTTTGAAGAGCAAGAACTAGTAATTGATTTTACAGCTAATTGTGGCTCATAGCTTAAGCATTTAACAATAAATTGACACACCACTTAGAAACCACTTTTTGCAATTCATCTTTCCATGAATAGTTGCCATTCAAATCGCACTGTTTTTTACAACTCAAGCCAAATAGATTTCATTACCGAGAACCTGAACGTCTTACAGTCATACGGAAGTCATTAAATAAAAAAAAAACTGTCTTCCCTCAACAGTCAAACACAATTATCTTTACTTTAATGGAATCTTAACTCGTTTAACTATGCCACATGTAGGCTGTTAAAAAACAACTAAAAAATCTCCGTACTTTCACCTCCCACAATCGTTTGTCTTAACTCTTTGACTATGAAGCTTTCATTAACTGGAGCTGTAATTACTTTTTCTTGTCATAACACTTGTCTTGAAACAAACATGAGTCAACTCTCACTCACATCGAATCCTTTGCTTTGCTTTGAACCCATAATGTATCCATCAGATAGGTTTTTCTCTTCCGTCATTTTTAGGCTTTTAAAAAATTCCAGCTCCAGTTTACAGGTTAATTCCCAGCTTGACCTTCATTGCGCAGGTAAATTACACATTAAGAAACGTTTTCACGTAAATGGCCACGACGCGATGGATTCTTTTTGCAAAAAAAAAAGAATCTCTAAAAGAAGACCATCTCTCGATGGTCATAACTTTTTATTTCTTCATTCAGATTCCGGCATTCAAGTAGATACTCCACGTTCACAGCAGCCAGCCTTTGGGTTTATCTCATTTTGCAGCTTAGCCCCAGTAAGGGCACGAACAAAGCCAAACTAGCGTTTTGCCTTAAAATGGACATAAAATCCATAAAGATACATGGATTCAAAAGCCATGCCAAGATAGTAATGGTAGCGGCGCGAATTGCTTCAGGAGCGGATCGTGTATCTCTCTGGTGAGTGTATACGTATCCACACTGCGGCGGCGCGGCGCGTCGTTCTAGATTGTTTCAATCATCGACAAAGAGTTTATGGACCACGGACTCTGGCTTAAATGCCTAAACGTGATATGCAAATTGCAAATCTCATCTTTGAGATGCTTTTTGTTTTTGATACTCTTTTTCGTGCGCTGATGGTGAACCTTTTAAAAGGAGGACTACGGCTACTGTCCGTCGTCGTCGTCGTCATGATCGTTTCCGTCCACACGGTGAAATGTGCCCTAATTGACAGCAGAGTTCATGGATCTGGTCTATGCCTAGCCTAAAATGAGAAATTCTTGACTTGGAAGCCCCCGATTTGGTAGATAAAAGAAACTAAAACTCGTCCGTTTTGGAGGCTACTGGATGAAGGATCACGTTGTTGAGTTTAGTAGCATCCGGGCTTACACTGTGCCAAATTGCTACACATTAGATAGAGGGCCAAGGAGACTATGTAATTATTTGTTCATGCTCATGACCGCTGTTCAGCTGAGAGATGGATAACTGTTGTTAGCCATTCCGTATGCAAAGAAGTGCAGCGCAAACTCAAGAGTACTTAAAGATACAACAATGATGATGATGACCAGAGTAATTACAAGAACGTGATGGAGATCTTGCTGTGTGATCTGTGTTGTGTCTTATGTTGTATCTAGATAGATACGAGACGAGTACTTGTGTGTTGGGAATAATGTTGAACTCATTATTTTTGGGATTTTCTTCTTTTGTTTGACGACGAGACGAGTCGAGTCGAGTCGTGTAGGCATGTTGAGGTTGACCCTTTAGGCGGGCTTGTTGATGGATGTATAGATGTGTTGTAATTAGTAATCAAAGTGTTTTGCATCGGAAAAACGTTTTAATTGCGGGATTTATGAGTTCAAGGGAAAAAGAAGAAGAAGAAGAAGAACATCTAGAGCAGGAAATGAGGTTTTGTTTAGATACTTTTACCTGCTGGTAACTGTTAATAAACACATCGATCTGTGGGGAATTGTTGGCGTTCTTATCGCGGCATTGATCTGTTGAGTAATGATGACGTTTGAAGATGAATAGTTCTTGTTCATGAAGTGCTTACCAATTAAGTTCAATAGTGATGAGTGTTATAAGGGAATGAGCATAAATAAGAGAGATTCCAATCTCTGGTTTGCATCTGTTGCTCTACAGACACCGCGTGGTGAGTATTCACCTTGAAAAATGTCTTGAGCTTAAACTGGGGAGCACTGTCAGCAAGTACCTAATAGGGTCTTGCGTTCTTGTTCGAGGACCTGCCAAACTCCCTTTCCTCCTAGCCATGGTCCTCGCAGGACAACCGTCAAGCATCCTGCTGAGAATTTCAGCTTTTGGTACTTAGCTTGCTCTTGTTGGCCATCTCTTTGTCGCCTCTGGTTTTGTGGTGCCTTCATGATGGCTGGCACAATGTTGCCACAAGCTTCTGCGTTGATATTGCTTGGGGTTTGGTCCTCATCCGGTTTATCTACCAGTTGGAGAGACTACAGCATTATCGCCGCTGTTCTTCTTATATAGGGTGACCAGATAAGAACAATAGGAAAATAAATTTAAATAAAAAAATAAAGGTATAAAATATGAAAGCGAGTCTGATTTGATTTTGAAGCTACATCTATGCCATTATATGTGGGATAAAACATCATCCAAATGGCCATCTTCGTTTCGTTGGCAGAGCCTTAAGCAGTCGTTCCAAGTTTTGATGACTCGGTGCATGTACGACGTTATTCCGGCAATAGCGACCAAGTAGTTGGCTTGTAAGTGTAGGCTTAAGAGTTGACGTAAGCCCAAACAAACTAATTGAGTGGTGTCAAGATGCATGCTTGCACTCTAAAGCCATGATGAGGACCAACCTCAGGACGAAATTCACGTTGCGTATCTACAACTGATCCAAAGTTTCGGCCATATTTCTTAATAATTTTCAAATTTTCGGTTCAGAAATGACGTATAATAAAATGGCGAATCTTATTCAATATTTTGACAGCTGAATATCATTGGTAACTTTGACAGCTACTGAGACATAACACTTGGAAAAACTATCATTGCTATCTGGTCAGTCTTTAGTGGCCATGACTACTTTAGCTTTTTTTTCTCTGCTGGTCCGTGCTTAATAACCAGTTTCCCACCATTCCAATAGCTTCATTGGAGTCATGTTCCAACTCTTTAAGGAGTTAGGTCAATGCAGCGAGCGCTATGTTGTCGGCAAAGTCCATTATTTTCGAAGAATCCTGAAAATGTCATCACACGATAGGTTTAATAGTAGCGGACTTAGTAAGAAGCCTTGAGGAACACCACCCATCTTTCAACTTGTAGACTGGAGTTATTCGAATGCGCATTCTTTCTCTTCAGGCTGAATACTGAAGTTGTCGAGAACTTGGCCGTAGCTTCAGGCAAAACCTATTAAAAATCTTACATTTTTGGTGAGGATTACCTCAAAAGTTGGAAGTAGAGCTGTACTGATATAATTCTTGAATTATCCTGCAACAAATCAAAGAATATCAGGGAAATGTATGGATGCCGCACAAGAATGTTTCCGTCTTCGATCCACCTGGGTCGACCACATCGACATCCTGCGGCCCTAGAAATCACAAGGAATAACTAAGTAAGGTCAATGAGGGTATCTACTCCTATACAAGGAGCATTCCCTCTCCGAAACGAATCAGACCATCATGACACGTCTATTCACTTCCTTTTTGCGTAACTCAAAACTCCAATTCGCTATGCAATACCCCCTAGTCTGATGTCAGGACCTTTGACACCCTATAACACTCTGAGTACATGCGTCACGATTTAACCTCATTCCAAGTCCTGATTAGATCGTCAATAGTTGTCAACACCCCGAGGGATGATTAGAAAATACGATCTCTAACATTTCGAACCCTTCGAAAGCCCCCAACCGGTCAACTTAGAGGGTCAACTAGTTCACCCAATCAGCCAAGTGTGTCGCTGCCCTACAGCGTACAAATTTGTACTCGACCAACCAACATTGTGTCCATTCGACCAATTATATAATAAAACTCCCATTAACAAATCATATTCCACGAACGGCTAACATGAGTTGCACTCGTATCTTTTGTGACTTGTTGAAAGTGAAAGAAATTCTGCAGCGGCTGGCTGGCTTTTTTGGCCAAAACTTGAAGCCAACTTCGTTCAGATAGTTTTCCCAAGGCAAACACACAACAAGAAATAAAAAACAAGGAACAACACAACCACTGCTAACCACTGCTTCAGACAGTCACGAGGTTTTCCCAGGAAAAAATAACACAAAACAAATTGTATCTCAAACAATGCGATACATTTAATCAGAGAAACAACAACAACAGCAGCTCTGGAGAATGGCACAGAAAACACATACGAAAAAAGTAAAGCAAAGCAAAACGCCTTGCAGCAACAAACTTACTACACAACAGGACGAACCATAGTAATGCACACATTTGTTCCCTCTCGTCTGCGGTACTAGTGTAACCAATCCGCCTGAACTGCATCGTTCAGGTTAAAAAATGCAGCGCCTCGAGGGGGTCTAATGAGGAAGTCATAAACCATTTACAATTGACTGTGCAGAGGCACACACATCCTCGACTCCTCCTCGTGCTCCTTTTTGGTAACCTTTTGCTTTGGCTTCTTCCAAATTGTTCGAAGTGAAATATGCGAGAGAGAAAAAAAAAAAACAATCAGACACAGACGAAAGGCGAAAGAGAAAGAGAGACTGTGAGGAGATTTTCGGCGCTAGGTGTCGTGTTTGGGGTTTTAACACGGTCGTCGCACCTTTGGCCCTCCTTTTTGGTCCCCGTGTTGCTAATAATAGGGCGTGCTCCTAGCCGGCACCTTGATTAGGTGAAAATATATGGCGACCCCCTTGCCACAGCTCCTCGCCTCGGTGACAATTGGTTGTGTTTAAGTGGTTTTTTGGGTGAGACTTCCTTGTTTGTGGCATGAATTGAATAGCTGTGGCCGGGGAGGCACCACAGAGTGTCTATCTCCTAAATGAACGTTTAGGTTGGCGTTGTTCTCGTTTTAGAGAGAATTTGCATTGATGTTGTTTATCTTATGGAAAATAGGATTCTAGTGACGAGAATTTGTGAGTCGCATCTGGAGATAATGATTGGAAACAAATGTGGCGGAATAATTGGGTCGTTTGTCGCCGTGACTAGGTCTGTGAGGGGTGATTGGATTCGAGACGTTTGGCTGATGTACGAGAAGATTTAAGGAATCAATTGGAATATTCGCTAGGCAGTTTTGAGACTGAGAAAAATTGGTGTTCTAAGTCCCAGAGCGGGTGGAGGCTTACCAACAGATCGCTCTGGATCCAGATAGAGAAATAGTTCAACCTTCAGTCGAACGTTGTTTGCGAGGGAAAAGCTATCCTTGCACTTTTTGATGTCGGAGGAGAGAAGAGGTACAAAGAGATCTACGAGCTGGACAACATGAACGCATGGGCAACAAGCCTTCATTTGAAGACTAGAAGACATCTATTCAATGAACAAGCCACATATCCTGTCTAAGCGAAGCTGGTAGTTGATAATGCTCAGGCCACCAGGGTGACCAGATAGCAATGAAACTTTTTCCAATTCTTAAGTTTCAATAACTGTCAAAGTTACCAATGACAAGAAGCTGTCAAAATATTCAACAAGGTTTGGCATTTCATTGTGCAATGGTTTCAGCATGCCAAACAAAATATTATCGAAATCCCAGCTCAGTTGTCAATATACTTTTGTTGTGAGGTCGGTCGCAATCATAGCTCCAATGAGCAGGCAATTCGTCCCAACGTGGAATAGTTTGTACTTGAGTACACTTCTTTGGATTTTAGGCCGCCAACCAGACAGAGACTAATGCGAAATGAGGAAGCCGCCGCAATGGCGAGTATCGAAGAAGACTCAAAAATGTTGATTTGTTGCCGATCAAATGGATTGGGCTGCGCAAGAGAGCGCCAACTCGGCTTAGTTTGCAACTGGATTTTGACCATTTGACCAATGTTCTTCCATATAGAGCAAAGTTAACCGACATTCTGTGGCAAGAGCTTGAGAAGATCGAGGATGCAACCTGCCGTTCAAGAGACGCAACGCTCGAAGTTATAAAAGACAAATTCAACGGCTGGGTTATTTCACATCAAGCGTTCATCAATTGGCCACCGCGATTAGAAGACCGGACAGCACTCCATTATTTTCTCTGGGGCTTCGTCAAGTTCTTAGTCCAACCACTTTAAACGAGCTCCAGGCCAATATTCGAGGCAATTTTGCCGGAATAATGTCGTATAAATTGAACCAAATCCTTAAAAACTGGACCGTCTTCTTAAATCACTGTCAGAAAATTCGAGGCATCTATTTGAACGATCTGCTATCTCAGACATAATGGCATAAATGTACCTTTAAAATGAAGCCAAAATCTATTTCATATCTCACACAGTTATCGTTTTATTTAAATTCCTTTCTCTATCGTTCTTATCTGGTCACAGTTCAGATAAGTTTCTATGACAGTTTAACATCCCTGTTTTCGAACTTAGGGTGCACCATACTTTCTCCTGACTCAGCTGCAGTTTTCCTCACTCAGTTCGATTGCATTTCCAAAAAAAAAACACCAACAAAGTTAGTGGAGGGAGGACATATGATTTACTTTCAACCTTACTCCGGGTTAGTGCTCGTATTTATAAAATCACGGCTCAGCCTTTCGTGGTATTTTCAGAAAAGTTGCCAACGTTTTCGGATACAGCGCGTTATTATCATGTCAGTTATTTATTAGTACGATACATTCCAGTGAGGACTTTATTTTGCCTTAAATAGATTCCTTTTTGTTTTTTTTTTTTGCAGCACCATGTTGTGTTACCAGCGATATGGTGGTGGGTATGGTGTCTGACGACGACGGCCGACACTGTGTTTGTTGGTAGTGTAGTCGTGTTTTTTTGGTATAACTTGCTTTATGAGTGTACTGTATACCACTGTGTGGCTAGTAGATAATGTTATCCATTTATCTATGCCAAAAATAAGTTGCGCTAGAAACGCTGTGTCTGTACTCTTTCTTTTTAGTTACATTTGTAACAATTTTGGGTTATAAAAATATTCTGAAACTGAATTGAAAAACTCACCCATGGAGGGAGTGGAGGGAGTGGGGACATGATTTGGTGCTTTGGGAAATTACACTGGCAGTTGTGGTGTTGACGTTAATTAAAAGTAATCCCTTCCTGTCCGCCCCCAAGTGGTGGAGAATTGAATTAATTTGAGCTTGTGATGTAATGTTATGGCAGAGCTAGTGAAGGTCATGGGAAAATAAGGATGAAATCATTTCACAAGTGGAATGTCGAATGACGAAAATTTTAATGATTTACAGTTCTAATTTTTATTAAGAGCCGCGGTGTAAAAGAATATTCAAGGTTAATGGCTGTTTAACAGGTAACAGTTGGCAGAATTATTGAGACATGTGGAGAGGTAGTGTCCTTTTGACGTAAACTGAGAACTGTTCTGTCAAGGGCAAGCGATCTAAGATTTGAATACCTAGCTCGTGCAAGAGAAGCGACCTCGAATGGTAGTAGTTAATTTGGTTTTAAAGGGCTTTTAATAGGAAACACACGAAGTTAAACGCACTTACATAAGTCTTTCGTCCAGTTGGTGGTCTGCAGTGCGTTTGAGGTTCGTTCAACTCATTCCTCTTAAGAGCTTTATTGGTCTTTTACTGGTTTTGGGCTAGTTGCTTCTTGCTGTTCTTCCTGTAGGTGGGTGGATTCCACTGCTATACTCCACGTTGGACTTCGAAATTTTCCCATAAGTTGACACTTATTCCGCTGAATATAGGTCGAATTCAAACGGGGAAAAAAAATCTGTGAATTACGAACGAATGCAAAAATCAAATACAAACTCTCCTAATCAATTTGCACTCCATCCATGGAGAATAAATATTGAAAGAAGTACTGATGTTATAAAGAATTTAACCTTAATGACTGCTGATGGGCTTGTGCTGCCTCTTTTGCGCAAACTCAACTGCAGTGTCCCGTACACGTTTTCGAAAACCTTCTTCAAGTCGATAAACAGTAGATGTAGCAGAGACCTGAACTTATTGCTTAGTTATGATCCGTAAAGTGCTTACATACGATGCGTATGTATGATGCTATAACACCAAAGCTCCATCTGCAGACTGAGAACCGAAGGTAAACCTTCCCGGTACTAAGAACTGGCATTGATTAGATGCTGAACCAGATCAGAGATGAAGTCGTTTCTTCATAGATGGCTCAAAAGCCAGTAAAGCATCAGGGGCTGTTGGCTTTTGTGGTATGCAAAGATGTCTCTGTCCACCAGTCGGAGATTTTTGCAATCCTAATTGCCTAGAGCTAAATTGTTGGATAGGTGAAAAGATTGAGTCTGTAGTGACAGTCAATGTACGCATATAGTCCTGCTAAACCTTGTCTTGCATGGCAACATTCAATTCACTCATTCTCCTCTGGGTCTCAATTTCCGATGAGCTAGCAAAGACTCAAAAGTTATTTGTTTAGGCTCCGAAACTGCTTTTCTTCCTTCTCGGTTTGCTTACCGTGTTTTGGGATTATTGAAACTTCTTAACTTGATTCCAAAGACAATAATGTCCTCTCCATCTAATGAGGTAAGTCTCATCAGGAATAAGGAGGAGATCAATCCACCTTTTCAAACTAACAGCAATTTTCTACGAAACGATAAAGACGGTTATTGTCTTAATCAGAGAGTTTGACTGAGTTGTCGAAGAAGTTTTTTTGTAGGTGTAGTTTCCCTTGAGTTAAGAGATCTTGACAAGTGTATAGAAGGTGAAGAAAACTCTCTTCCTCCTCTTTGTCCATGCAGCTTCTGCAGAAATTTTTTACACAGATTGTTTTCCAAAAATTCAGTGGTCCGTGATGGCACGACAGAACCGATAGAGTTCCAAAGGCTCAGCATCCAAATCTGATCAATTTTAAATCATAGAGTTGAAGGTTACGGAATTCGGAGATTGGGTCGCGGCTTGACTGTCGATAAAGTTCATGATAGAACAAGGAGACGAAGAAGACTTTACAGCTTAGTAAGATCCCACCCACTCGTAAAAGCAGATCCCTTATGATATGGAAATTACTCTCCCAGTTTGTCCTGCAGAGAATGCGGGTTTCAAAGTTTCTGTCGGAAAACAACTGGGGAAAGCATTTGAAGAGAATGTAATCAGCATTCGTTTGAAAACTGGTCACTTGTTTACAATAGAGCAGGAACTTTTACAAACTTGTACAACAAATTGCTGGCTAATTCTATGAACACAGGATTTACTAGCCGCCGAGATCTGTACTTGCATGTGTGAGCTTTTTGGGTTCCATTCGATTTCGATTCAACGTCAAAATGCAATTAGCTTGGGAGAGCGAATCTGTCAAACAGCGTAAAGTTGACTGTCTAGTTTAGTTCCTCTGTCCGCTGGATGATCCAGCTGTCATTTAGATAATAGGTTCATCTGTCAGTTCTTGTAAAATACATGTCGCTCTTTTTATACCCTATCCTAAGGGTATATTAAGTTTGATACATAGTTTGTAACATAGAGAAATATTGAAGATAGACCATATAATATATAAATGATCAGCATCACTAGCCGAGTCGATTGAGCTATGTCCGTCCGTCCGTCCGTCCGTCCGTCTGTCACCTGTTTTTGGGCCTTAAATTTTGAGCTAGGACAATGAAATTTTGTATACGAAGTCCTTGTATATCGGGACAGAACAAGTGTAAAAATTTTTAAAATCCGCCCACTGACACGCCCACTTTTCAAAAAAATCACCTTTTTTCACTATTTTCATATGAAACTCGAAAAAACTTACTTGAGCAAATATGTAGATATCCACTTAATCTACAAATCGTCTATACATTGTATATGGCCACGCCCACTTTTTAGGGGCGTTTACTTCAAAAACTAGTTTTCGAGTAAAAATATTAGTTTATAGGGCAAAATAGAAAATTTTGTGAATACATTTTCCACCGCCCATTCAAACGACCAAATAAGATAGGGATAGGGTATCATACGATCCGCCCCAAGCGGATTGTAGCATTTTTCACTGGTTTTTTTTAAAAAAAGGAAGTGGATACATGTGCAATGGCCAGGACATGGCTACGGCCACCCTTTAGTAAGTCTAGGTGGCTTCTCATACACTTGCGTGTGCCTTGCTCTGAGCTATGGCAAAAAACCTCCCTCCAGAGAGTTATTGATTAGAGGCTAACCGATTGATGATTGCTCCTGCAAATCCCAAGCTCAGTTATTTCCTTCCATTCCTTGGTGTGTAGTTCCTTCACAGTATACATGTAGTGCTGTCCCTGCCCGAGATGAATGAGTTGGCAATGGAACAACTATCACTAGTTCTAAAAAAGGAATATTTCCTTCATCTGAGTCATGTGACAGACCTTTCACATTCCTAATCCCTACACACATACGATCAAACAGGCAGACAGACAGTATTGTCAGACGAAAATGACACTCTTCCTCTGAGCAAGTAATAAAAAAAAAAACACAATACAACTTTGTTGTTACCAATGTTGCACTCACTTTGTACTCAGTCAACCACCCGTCGTGGCTGTCTGTGAAGACAAATGAACTCCATGAACTTCGCGGAATTCACAAGCACAACCCACCAGACACCTATTGATTCTTGTGTATTCATAGAATGAATGCGCCTCCGAAAAGAATTCTCTTACCTTCTTTACAATTCGGTGACAATAGGAGCGAGCAACTTTTCAAAAGAATTCCTCAAGTTCCATTGGGTAAAGAGTTTTAAATTCTTTTGGCTTTCATGAGCTGGTGTTTCTTGGCGAAGAAGACCATTAGTATTGCGGATGACACTTTTATTGGGAGTAGTTGGTGTAATGTGAGCTTACAATTTGTTTTCAGATTCTTTGTGACTTTTAGTGTTTTTTTTAGACTGATTCCAACGAGGCGATGTTTATGGGTAAAGTTTTGCGCCATTACTTTACTTGTTAACGAGAAAATAACCACCACTCTTCACATTAATTCCTTCGTCTTCCTTTGGACTTTATAATGGCGCCCGGGTTAATGTATTCCTCCTTAAGTGCCCCATCGATTTTCAACAGCGTAACCTCATAGTTCAAATCCATTCCAAATTCACATGCAACTCAAGGAGGTGGACATCAGCAAACCGAAACCTTATGCAATCAACTACCAAGTCACTTAGACACATTATGAAGCCAATTTGAAGGAAATTATGCAATTTACCACCACTTGTTTGGATTCTAACAATCATCATCACAATAATTAAATTCCGAATGCACATTTGGCCAAGTAGCTTGGCTAGAGGCGCAGTCTACCGCCATAAAGATTGTTGCTAATGGCATCTTAAGTAATTCAGTTGCTTGAGATGGTCAATAAAGAGAAAAAAAAAAGAAGTAATAGCTCCGCTCCTATCCACCCACGACTAATAAAAACGAAACAAACCAATAGACAGTTAGACAGACAGACAGGCGCAGGCAGACAACAATCAGACATTTAATACCACATTTGGCAGACTGATTTAGAGTTAGAGTGCTGGCCCATAACAACAGAAATAACAGCCTCAAATAACAATTATAAATAATTCATGTGTCTCGTACTCTCGTCTGTCTGTCAGGATAATTCGATAGAGATTTGATAGTTTCACGCTCAGTATAGTCTTTTGTTAGTTTGCAGCGCCAATTCGATCAATGATCCCGGGTACACACACAGCAATTGGATACATTGTAAGGATTGTGCGAATTTGGATACCCGAGTCCATAGGGTATGTTTGTATTGACGTCTATTTTGTTTCGCCGAAGTACATACAAACCAGATACATATACGTCACAAGCAACAGCTGGTTGGCTCTTGAGGTGACTGTGCTCGGGGATATTAAAAATGTATCAAGTCATCAAATCTGTGTTAAAAACTATCGGCGCTAATGGTCTGTCTGGCAAAATAGATCTACACAAGGACGTAGAGGAATGTTACCCTTTGTAGTCCTTTGGTCGCCTGTTTCATATGCAATAGTTTAAGATCCGAAATTCGAGAGAATATACGAGTTGCGTTTAGTACTACAACGTTACTTAAGGAGTCCCACAAGAGTCGATGCTTGGACCTCTAGTGTGGACTTAATGTATGAAAGAGTCTTCCAACTAACCTTGCCGCATTATGATCGTTGATGGCTGTCTGAGAAATTCGAAGTCCAAAGTGGGGTTCGGCAGGCCTGGATCTTTCACCAATACTATTTCTAGTGGTGATTAGCGATGTGCTTAATGCGGCCTTATCAACAGGAAATGGACGAATTCGATGGGCTCTTACATCTGAACTCAAACACCTGGACTACGCCGATGATGTATGCCTTCTGTCTCACAGAATAATGGAACTTCACCAAATGACAGCAAATGGGCTGAAAATTAACTCGGCAAAACTAAAAATGATCAGCCTTGGACCAAACTCATAAACTTAGCGGATACAGGACATAAGTAAGTAAGTATAGTTGAAGCTGTGGCAAAGAATTAAAATTGGCTAGAGTTTGCCGGTCTAGAACTAGTTGACAACAAGATTGAGGCTGTCACTCATTAGTCTTGAAGAGGGATTAAGAGTCCTAAGAGTAATGCTAAACAAAAGGTTGGACGTCATCATTAGTAAAAAGCAATACAGATGAATGCGGCACTTTCCTGGCCTGACCGATTTGAAGTGTCAGGCTTTAACCATCTACACGCTGGGCCTGTTCGTGTGAAGGGACGAAAAAAGAAAGCATACAGGATCAGTGGAATTGGGATGATAAGCGGTTTCCCTGTATTTTAGTAGACATGGTCTACAAAGACCTTCTCGCTAAAGGATATATCTTACGCGAACTATGAATAAGCAAAAGGCCAAGGTTACCAGGGAGGGTCCTGGAAGAAGAAATTAGCAAAATCGGCTGCTAGGTGGAATAGCACGACAAAAAGTAGATGGCTACACAAGCTAGCTCTGACAGTTGAAAGCAGAGGTGGACTCCAACATCTATCTTCATAGATGTGAAGAAGAGGAAGACGCTGATCTCATGAAGGTAAAGTCAACCTGCTAAGCGTCCAAATAGCTGTGAGATAAGCTCAAACGACTACAGCTTGGGTATCTTATAACAAGCTAAGAAGAGTCGATGAACTAAGAAGAACATGTCGAATGAATTTTTAAGGCCCGACCATAATTGACGTGTGGCTCTGGATGCTGCCCTTCGTAGTCATACGAATACATGAATTTATAAAAGGTCTGTTCCCGTACTAACTTAAACTACGAAAAATAGCGAAATTCTATTCCTGTACGTTGAAGTTTCGTAGTTTTTCAGAGAAGAGAGAGCTCACGAGAGAGTAAGAAATTTCCCCATGCTGCGAATTTTAGTCCAAGAAATTTCTTTTGGTTATGAGTTCTGCCAAACGGTTGTGTTGTTATTGGCTGGCAAGAAAATTTGATGTGAGTCAATACAAAAAAAAATGTGACGTCTTAAAAGTGGGTAGATTTTTTGTCTAACCCGTTCCCGCACTTTTTAGGAGATTTGTCTTTCTCTCAGAGAATTGTACCCCCCTCTTAGAAAATTGGCATCCATGATAAATTTCCGCTCAGTTTCGTCGAATTTTCGTTCACTTTTGCCTTCAAACGTAGAGAGAGGCTTCATTTGTACATTCCGTACGTGTGAGAGCTAGACACAAACGATATGACATAAGTCCACGTTTTCTTAACCCAATTGTGGATGTGCTTAGATTTTGACAGCGCAATAGCAAAATATTCGTTCAATTATGACATAAGCTGTAGTACGCTTAATGCAATTATGGTTTTGCCTTTGATCTGCCAGTGTCTCCATATCAATTATGATTATTGACGATGTGCTGTCTGCGCATGTGATTCATTCAGAATGCGTTACGGAACGTAATGATGTATTGTATGACAGGAACGTTTAAAGTTTCAGTAATCTGGCAGTGGAATTGGAATTCAGCCTGTGCTATGAAGTTCTTTAAAAATGTTTAAAATGTGGCATCGCTTTGCTCGCCAAGTTGAGTTCAGAAAAATAGAGGGCTTACTCATATTACCTAGTCTAGAACTTAGACTGTAGACACACTCATCAAACCAATTTTAACCTGGAACGAATTGTAAATATGGTTCCTTTGGGACCATCGCTACATTATGACTGTTGCTCTACTTTCCCAATTCATGTTGCAGATATGTCGAACCAATCGTGTACATCCCCAAAAGTCCATAAACTTAAGTCCAAACTTCGCACCCAACAACATAAATACAAAATGTCTATATGCCATGTAAAAAAAAAAGCACAACCTGTCGTGCAGCAAAAGGCTTCCTCAAAATTTGGCTACTAAAAAGTCTATTTAACTGCCATACGGTTCAAATGCAAAGTTCAAATTCTCGTAAAAAAAAGCCACTGACCCACATCACACTGAGTACACATGCTCAGATTTCGTTTTGATTGCCTCCAGTAAATATTTATTTAACAGTAAGTTTTACAAAAAAAAAATACGAAAAATCACAGTTAAGTTGTGTGTTTATTCGCGCCTAATGAACTTCTCCAATATTGACTCACCAACAGCAACATTCCCTTCTTTCTACCTTCCGAAGGATGATGGATTGGAAAGGGCAGGCCACACAAAGAGAGAGAGAGAGAGAGAGAAATTAAAACACTTTTATGCGAGCATGACCTCATTTAGCCTCCAAAAACAGCGACTCTGGAATTCACAGTTCCGAAAAGCAGGTGTAAACTCAACAAGTTCTCTGTCATTACTGTACTCCGTGATGCATCTGCCTTTAGTCGTCGACGGACCGGGACAGGTGATTTATTGTTTCAAGTCGAGAAGGAACAACGTGACTTGATGTAATCCCGACACTCATCAGACACAAATCACCGATTTATTACCCATGTAAGCGAGTAACTGTCGCAAGGATAAGGGTTCCTCTTACTTACTGCCCGGAGTGTTATATAGGGGAAAAAGGGATGCGTGTATAATAGCAGTTTGTTGTGGTCAGTTTGGATACTTTTGGTAGCTACGGTGACCATTGAAGGGGGTGGTGTAGTGAAACTAAAAAAAAAAAGAAGAGAAAAAATATGCACACATAAAGGATACAGGGAAAAGGACTTGAATATGGACATTTCTTGAATGAATATCAACAGTGGAAATTAGGGTTGCCAGGTTGGTAAAAAATTTCAACTGAAATTGGGAGGTGTTTTGCTAGAGTCCTTCGTTTGAGTGAACAATGAGTCATGCGCGACATCATGTGTAATCAATAGACCATGATTTCCTTTTGAATCAGAGATACCACATCAAGCCATTGCAGTAGTGTAAGATTCCTCAAGGCCATCAGAGAAGCGTTTCGATTGGAGTTTATGCATCAAGACTGGTTCAGAGTTTCGCGCTAGGTCCAGTAGGATCAGTCTGTGCCTACACAACAAAATTTTGTCTCTCAGTCCCCATGCAAGAGCCAATGTGACATATGTGACCATCTGACTATCTTAGGGCTGAATGCTGTTAAAGAAGCAACGGAAACTAAGTTACATAAGCTCCAAGGAACTGCCAGTTTCGGTAAAAACTATTTACCAAGCGGAGCCGTCCTACAGTAGCAATGGAGTTAGCTGTTGTGCCAAACACTCCCTCAAATCATAACAAACAAGATGTAACTATAACTACATATGTAAATCGATTCCTAGCAGTGACTTGGGCTGCACTGTTATTATGATCAATAAATGCGGTTGCAGAAGGCTAGTTAAGGTAGAAATATTGGACTGTGAAAACTGTTCTAATTCGGCGATTTGGTACTGGTCTGAGAAGCCTGGTCTTGGTCAGCGGCATATTGAGTTGGAGCTCCTTGACGTCTTAGATGATGATGAGAGAGACAGCTCTATATCGTCTTGAAATGGTGCCAGACTGGTTTCAGGTCTAGAATATGGCGATTTGCATTATGGAGACTTGCATTCTTAAATTTTTCTTAAACTTTTGAATGTATCAAGAGCAAAGGCAGTCGATTGGCCAAACGCTGCTAGGATGTGACAGACAGTCAGTTCCAGTACTGCATGGGGGAAATGAAGAAACGACAACTTATATGTTGGTGTACTTGTAGAAGAAGTTTTAAGACCCTCAGGGCACCATTAGACATTCCCATTTCGGCTGTTCGTTGGCAAGTTCTACTTCTGAGTTCCATCTAAGAAAACAGTCCTACGTCTAGTAAAAGTCTTATGCCTCATATAAAGATAACGTATACAACGTATTGGTTGAACGTCTTAAGCAATGATAAACTATTTGGTACATACTACTGTAATTCCTGGTCTCGTAAAGGCGCAAGGTCTACTATGCTTTTACTATAAGTTTGACTTGATCCATACAGGTAGCTAATACTTCGTTCTATCTCTTGACCTTCTTCTCATCCAAGGCAAGTAGAGAATCCTCTAAACTTTTCTCTGGGTATAGAGTAGATTAGCTGGTACTTAAAAGATCTATGTTATTCATGTGGTATTGCGAATTAAGTTCGTACTTCCCTGGAGTCGTTACTATTCGCCTATCCTTCTGTAGGTACCTTTATAAAGCCAGGTCTCTTGCCTTAAAAGCCGTCGATCTATAGTCCTTTCAAAATCTAAAAAAGGCACAACATGCCTATGGTCTCGTATTATGGCGGGCAATCCAGTAGAATCTTTCAGTGGATAAGCTTCCACGCCTTACGCTCCTGAGTTCGTTGGGGCACTGAGGGATGACTAAGTTAGTCAATGCTGACCCTTGAATTTTTCGGTTCAAAGATCTTTGAGTAAAAACTGTGATCAGCCGAGGGTTGGCAGTCACTGTCATATTTTGCCGAAGGATTCAGTCCAGCGCAGAGAAAGTACAGCACCTGTGACAGAGAACTGTTGGTGATCTACTCCGCGATAAAGCATTTTAGGTTTATGCTGGAAAGGAGAAGTTTTACAATTCTTAAAGACCACAATCCTCTGTTGCTTGTTTTTAATCAAAAGTCCGAGAACTTATCACCGATACTTGAATTTGTATTGGCCAGTTTTCCACTGAAACTAAACACCCAGCTGGAGCCAAAAGCTGTTGCAGATATTTTGTCCAGAATCGAAGGCATTATTAAGCCCATTGACCTGGAGGATTTTGCAGCTTCAATGGCATGGTCGAGAGGTTCTATCGACAGCTGAAAGCCCGTTATAGAATGCTACGAATCAGAAAGCTGGTTTGATGAACTACTAGTTGCCTTGCTCGGATTCAGAGCATTTTTCAAAGAAAGCATTTACCATCTTCAACTCCTCAAGGCGATGAATGTAAAAGAAGTTATAGTGTCGTGCGATTCCTTGAGTCTCGTGCCAGAGGAAATAGACTAAAGGCCAGAGATATGCAGATGTCATAGACACCATCGGTAGATTCCAGCATTTAGACAAAAGAGAATCAAGCGAGACAAGTTGGTCGACATATAGTATGAGTCCAGCTACGAAAGTTTAGCTTTAAGGCTTTGAGATGGCAAATTTTGGCTATAAGGTCGTAATCTAATCTCCCATCTCAGAAATCTCTACCTAAGCCTTTGGTAGCAACCTATCATCTATCGACGAGGATCGAAGGCAGCAGCTTATTAGACCAAGATTCTTTATGTCTCGGAATCCTATTAAGTAAGTAAGCTCTGATGAGTCCCTTTCGAACTCAAGAACAGTTTTTAATAGTGGCTCAGTATTTAAGCTCTGGTGTCGAACTGATTGCTTCGTCTTCTTTCTGGTCTTAACGACAGACTGATTTGTTTTTACTCAATTCATTAATTCTCACTACTCTTTTTGCTAAATTCCATCCACCAGGCAACCCTTGTCAGTGGAATGATGGCAACCCTCTTTAACTCCACAGCAGCTAGACGAGTTATCACTTCGTAATCTCCTTTATTTCTGTCTTTTTAACCTTTTGCTTTGAACTGCACTCATATATACAACATCTCTTGACACACAAGGACACTATTTTAACTCACTCGACCAACATGAATAAGCAATTTAAAAAAAAAAAACGCACAGCGAGTCCTGTCAACTCACAACAGGATGCATACATCATACTCCTCGTCATTGTATGCATATATACGAGTCCTTTTCCTTTTTTTCTCTCAGTCAAACTGCGTTATGAAAAAGCTCTGAATGAAAAACGTTCCTGTTTTACCGTTCGATGCTAAGAATAAAATTGATTTTTTTTTCTCCGTTTGTTGCCTTCTTTGCTTATCGCTATCGCGTTCTTGGCCCCATGTTCCAGCACCAGCACACTATTCTCTGGCTATTTTCATTTCATGCATGCACACAAATTGTCGACCTTTTCGTCCTGGAATAAATTTCCTTGTAAGTACACCCTAACTGTAAGTACATACACGCGGCGCGGCAGCAGCAGCGACCGGCTTTTGCTAAAAATCCGTATTCGAATTTTTAGGGAGTCTAGTTCTAGTCCGCGCCGCGCCGCTCTGACCAGGTATTGCACGTAATCGTGGTGAATAAAAGAGTCCACCGGTATTGGTGGTGGACTAACGTGCTAATGTCCTGGACTAATAAAAAAAAAAAACAACGTCTTCGGAGGGTGCTGCTGTTGTATAGGGAGCCAACCCCCTCCTCTTTAGACTGACCGACAATTTTCCAATATTAGAATATTCAAATCAAACAGAACGGCCGGCCGTAAACAGTGGTAGTTCCGTCTGTTCGACTGTATGCTTCGTGGCGCTCTGGTTTTAGGTTTAGAAGTGGTCAAGACTCTGTGCCTTACGGGTGCCTGTTTTTTTCTGTTCTGTATTCACGCGCGCGGATTCGTTCTCATTAAAGTCCTTGTAAAGTTAAAGTTTTTTATACCGTCGAGGAAAAGAGTGCATTTTTTTTTGATAGTTTTCGAAAGAAGAAAAGTGATGTCTGTCGGTTGATAAATAAATTTTTATTAATAAGCTGTTTCAAGGACAACGCGCGCGCTGAATTCGGTGTAATTAAGCCGTTGTGTGTGCGGTGGTAGTGACACATGTGTCGGAATGTAAAGGAAACGACGACGAATTGGAAGCCCTAATGGATTGTTGAGGTTACAAAATTAATGGATACACTGCTGTGCATACATGCTATATCTGAATAATTCGATTTGTAAGTAAGAATGGGTGCGTGACGATTGAGATACAAATTATAAATAATTGGGGAGTGGATCTGTTTGAATATACAGAGTTGACTTCCGCTTTAGCTTAATCAGGATTAATTTTGCAGACCGCAAATTGCTTTGAAGAGTCATGGGATTTTTTTTTAACAATGTAAAACTTTTTTTCTTAGATTTAATCTTTAGTCACTTAAAGTGCAAAGGTTTCAGAGTTAATAAAATGGAGAGTTAGCTTGGGATTATAAGGGTGACCTGGTAAGAACGATGGGAAATAAAATTTAAATAAAACCACAATGGTGGAAGAAATTAAATTGATTTTGACTTCATTTTGAAGGTACGTTGATGCCATTTTGTGTGAGATAGCAAATCATTCAAAAAGCCACCTTGAGTTTGCTGGAAGTGCTTGAAGCGGTCGGTAAAATTTTTGATAACATGGTCCAAAACGTACGGCGTTATTCTGGCAATAGGGTTTCGAATTTTGGCCTCGAGCTGGTTCGAAGTGATTGGCTTGTTAGCGTAGACTAAGGACTTCATGTAGCCCTAGAAAAAATGATCGAGTGGTGTCAATTCGCAAGATCACGGCGGCCAATTGATGAGTGCTTGCCGCGAGACCACACAGTCGCCCAATTTCTATTCCACAATTTTGAGCGATGCATCGCTTATATTACATGTAGCGTCTTCTTGTGGAACTATGGTCATAGAAAGTCGATTAACATGGCTCAATACCAGAGACGGTAATTCTGTCGCTTTCCTTTCCTGAAAGACATCAAGTGTGTGAAGGCGCTATGCCATAAATCGGACCAAACAATCAAATTTCGAGGATGGATTGACGCTTGGTCGAACACTCGTTAATTGTGTTCAGTGCAATAATGTTATTATTGACCAAAATGGGCCTTCTCCGGATGATGATTTTTTGGCCAAAATCCGGATCTTCACCTAACATTTCCAGCATCCAGCGGACTCAGGTCGTTGTCTATGATCTTTTGACTTTAATTCTTGCATCAGGACAATATTTTACGAATGTAGGTTCAATTCCAATCACAGAATAAGATGGTGTGCGTCTCTGGCGATGCCGAATTCATGTGATCGGCGCCGAACCGACATTTATAGGTCTTCTTCGATACTGGCCACTAAGGCGACTATGTCTTCTTCATTTCGCACCCATCTTTGTATGGTTGGTTGCGTAGTCACACTCACAATTTTCCACGGTGCGACAAAATGCCTGCACACTGAAGCCATGATGACATGATGACGACCGACCTTTAACATTTATCGCGTCCGGAAAGCGTGAAACGATGCATGATGACATTAGCAAACTTTACTGAATACTTTGACAGCTACATATATAGATGTCATTGGTTACTTTGACAGCTTATTGTTGTTGTCTTGTCTGGTTAATCTTTATTTGACTCCGTGATACGACTGCAAGATTGCTCAGTTTTCATGGCCATACTTAGTCCTTTCGAGCTTTTAATAGGTTGATAGTGTCACAGCTATTTCTGGACGTCAGCCGTTTTTGTTTTTTTTTCTGCGGTTTTATATTCTTTTCCGTCAATGGCATTAAGCTTTTGTGCATATGAAAGCCAAATTTCAGTACTAAATTTCCTAAGTAAGGATAAGTCGCAACGTTATAGTGGTAGTCTATTGGGTCATTGAATGAAGAGTCGAGTACTAACCTTATCCAGTCGAGTTCCTTGGAAAGCACTTTGTGTATTCTAAGTCAAGCAAAAAAAAAAAATACTGTGAACTACAAGCGAAAGCTAAAGTAAAACACAATTCTCACAAATAATTTGGACACCAACCACGGAGAATAAATATGGAAATCTAATAAAACCGAAGCTTCTTTGCTAAGTTACCCGCCCTCCGCTAAATGTATAACAAAAGGACATACAGTTGCGGTCAAAATAATAGTACTGGAAAGTAAATTTATAAGAACTATTTTTTTCTGTGTTGACTGGAGGAAGTTAAGTGGCCAAACGAAGTCAAAATTATTTTGTCTATATGTAAGAAGGTTCTAAAAACAAAATACAGCCTCAGTTAACAACCGAAACAATTAAACATGAAGGATCCAGCATTACGGTTTGGGCATGTTTTTCTTTTATGGTCTTAGTTCCGTCTACCGAATCGACAAAGTTAATTGTTAAAAGTTATATGCCACTAAAATTGGTCCTTAAACAAGACAATCTCCCAAAGCCTACCAGCAAACTTTCTAAGCAGTGGTTTTGGGGTAACAGGGTGAACGTAATGGAATGACCTACACAGCGTCCAAACCTCAACCTGATTGACAATCTTTGGTGCAATGTCAAGAAGGATATTACTGGTGTTCAACCATCTAAGAATAATTAACTTTAGGCTGCTGTGGAACAATCATGGAGGTCAATATCAATAGAAATGTGTAAAAACATGGTGCTGCAGTTAAATCCTATAAAGGTCATGGAACCAAGTATTAATTGCATGCAAAAAAATACGATCTTTAATGCATGTCATAAATTTTGAACTAAATTTGAATTTTTGTTACATTTAAAAATAGATATTCAGTGCACTACTATTTTTTTTAACTCCGCAGATATTTTAATTATTTTATTTAGTGTAACATTTAAGGCATAATTTTGTTTCTAATATTAAAGCTTGAAAAAAATAAATCAAAAAAAAGAAAAGAAAAAAATATTTGATTACTTAAAGTAAATGGATTTATTTTTTTGAACTTTTTCTTATTACATGAGTTGCACTATTATTTTGACCGCAGCTGTACACGTGTATGTAATCCAAAAATACTTATCATAGAAAATAAGACCATTTTTTTCCAGTGTACTGTGTACATTTTATCCTCACTGGACTTTCTGTTCAAAGGACGCATATTTAAATAGGTCAGAGCTTATATAGACTAAATAAAGAAGAAATAAGGACATTCATTAATCAAATTCTTGTCCAAGGACTGTTTTAGGTAGAGTTAATTACTATTCAGTAATAAGAATGAATAATTGTTTGCCAGCTGACCAGACAACCCCCAAACCTGTAGCTCTTTAGTTTTGGATATGGTTTGCTTTTTGTTTATGGTTATGTACATATACACAACTAAAGTTCCTAGAGAAAACTAGAGAAAAACGTTTGTTTGTTTGTTTGTTTGACGTTTGCGAGATCAGCATCGCCAGCTGAGTCGAATGTTGTCGAAGTTTACTTTGCGTTTCTGAAGTCTACAGAGCAGTGCTTCCCT
This sequence comes from Chalcosyrphus nemorum, assembly GCA_949716465.1. Taxonomy (NCBI): domain Eukaryota; kingdom Metazoa; phylum Arthropoda; class Insecta; order Diptera; family Syrphidae; genus Chalcosyrphus; species Chalcosyrphus nemorum. The sequence goes on from OX454333.1 coordinate 28,227,142, forward strand.
TTCTGATGTTGCATGTCCTTTTTTCTAGTAAATAAGGGGTTTTCCAATAAAGATTTCCCAACTTTGACATATGACTGTGGCCACATTGTTTAAGCCACTTGTATCAAATTTAGTCTGTTTTATTAAATCTGTTTTGTTAGTTAACACAACGATTCATAATGTTCTACAGCATGTGTAAATAATTGAATTGCTTTATGAAAGTTAAGTAAACAGGTCAACAATCGACGAAACGCAAAATCTTCCGAAAATATCGCCACTATTGGTGAGAGTGTGCAAGAGAATCCAAGGCATTCAATTCCACGACAAGCACAAGAACTCGGCTTTTCGCAGACGAATTTAGAGTCATGATTTGGCCCTGTACCCTTACAAGATTCAACTAATTTGGCCCTCAAAGTTAATGACCATAAACCTCACCGTTTCCACGCTAAATGGGAGCTCGAGCAGTTAGAAGTTAACCCAAATTTAGGTCAAAAATTCACATTCAGCGATGAGGTTCGTTTCCGTATTAATGAAGTCTTCAGGATTTATACATTCTTTGGATCGAAAATTCACGAAAATCATGTCAAAGGCAAAAATTACATTAAAAAAAAAAATACATCGCTCCACATAAGTCCGGAGAATCAAGTGCTAGGCGACTTTTGAATACTCCCATCCCGAGAAAGCCATGGAGTACCTATCGTTTTGGTAGCTAGTGCTGGAAAATTACTCAAAAAGTGCTCCTTGCCTCGGCTTCTATAGAAGGAAGATATTGCTGGTTGTGTTGCGTGATTCCCTATGGCGCTCTGTCATGAGCTACTCCTAAATCCGTGCGACCTTAGTATAATGAGATCTGCAAACCTAGGTCTATCGTAGGCTAGTGTAAAGCATAATTGCCTCGTGCCTGCATTTCTACAGAACACTGGTCATAAGGACTAAGCTGTAGCGCAGGTTTCTAATCAACTACCATCGCTGGTTAGCTACCACATTGGACTCAATGTTTATTTCCCTTCGACAAAGTGCTAAGCGGTGTACTAGTCTCACAAATGGTACCCCAGAGAGCTTAGAGGTGACTTTTCTTAGGCTAGGTTATCCATGTGGCCCCAAATCATATTGGTCATTGGAATATCATGCAGTCCTTAACGAACACTTTTTAGATGCATAAAGCAAGCACGATCGGCTCTGTTGGTACAGTCCTGTTTAAAGGAGAGATCCTTCGAACTCCCGCGATGCAGTAAAGATGGATGGCCGTGATCCATCAACTACTGATCATAACCTCGTTGTAAGGAAGAGATAAAGGGTAAGAGTATCCTCCCAACAACTTGTTCAGTAGATGTGGAGACTAGACTAGGTGCGGGTTAGATTACAAACCGATTTCTGTAAGCAAATAGACGCAAAGACCCTTCATAAAGTGGCAGTGTTCATCATCTTTTTCTTTCACCAAGTTCGTCTTATCTTTCCGCCAAAAGACCACCTATGAATGAAGCCCAGTACAACCTTTTTCTTTCCTACTAAATCCCATTCACACTCATCTCATTTCTTTAATTAAACTGAGAGAAAAAAAAATCGATAAAAACAATTTTAACAATAGAAATAGAAACACAGTTAATGATCTACAATTAGCAATGCTCACCTCCTCCTTCTACCAAAAAGAAGACAACCACATCGAGGGGAAAGACAAAAAAGCATTACATTATCGCCTCTTAACTTTGCCCTCTGCGTCATTAGCGGCCGTATGCACAGATCTTTATGTGCCATCAAGCCACCGTGCTTCGTCTTGGGTTGCCGTTCAAAGCCATTAACTTTTGTATTCCCTGATAGGGGTCAATAGTTCCTCGATACATGGGAGATCATATGTACACAGATGAGTATGGAACCGTCTGGTACATCTCACCTCACCTTGGTCAAAACGAACTCGCTCTGTAAGATAGATTGGACTTTTGTGTATCAATTATTCAACGATGTGTACTTACCGTCGGCAGCAAATTCCATACATGTATCCATACCACATGTATCTATAATGTCGAAACATATTTTTAACCAAAATTGAATTATTATTATCGGCTGACGAATGAACTCGGATGAATTTCTGATTAGAGTCAATGACCAAAACACGTCACGAATGCGTACAGTCCAATAAACCCTTTTAATTATGCGACACAAATAAATTGCCGCAAGTTTTAGGCGTGAGATGGTCAGAAATCTCAAATCTTTTACCAAAAATTCCCCAAAATCACGATAAAAAAAAGGACTTTCGCCTCGTGCGGGTCATTTGACGATATCACGCACGAGAACGTGTCACAGGACATTTATTTTCCCGACCAGTGTTCGCCGAGCGTTGATTTGTTTTATTTCACTTTTCCCATTCGCCTATCTGATGATGAAAGACCAAAGGACAATTAAAATGAGCCCCGAATTTATACAATTTTTCTGTGTGTAATTAACATATTACGAGGGGGGGTTTGTCACCACTTCCTGGTTGCAAAAGCGAAGGACTTTTTCTTTTAATTAGTCTTAGTTATTCCTTGCCTTTGTTTCGAAGGAATTTAGTTCTCTCGAAGGAGTTTGGGCAAATCAATTATTTTATTTTTATTTATTTTGGTTTATTTACATATGTTTAAAGGCCGGCGCCTTATAAGTATAATAATCTAATTTGTTTTAACGATGGTAAAAGTTGTATAATGCGTCGATTAGGAATGCTAATTTGAGGAAACAATTGCATGAAGTAAATCGTATTGTAAGTGAATTCCTTGTTGGATCCTTGTTTTGGCACGATGGTGTGAGAGATTTTAGTTGGTTTATTAAATTCTGGCACGTCACTAGTACCTCTAATCGGGTAACTGGAGATCTACAACAATTAGCGTGATATTACAAAATATAATAGAGGTCATATTTTACCACAAAAGTTCTGATTAGATAAGCGGACAATGACTCTATTAAACAGGGGTTTTGAGCTCCTTTTTGGATATGATTACACGAAACCAAAAATTGACCGAAAATTGACTTCAAATGGAGACGCTAATTCAGAGAACGAGTTTATGAGAGGCCTAGGCGAAAAGAGGAAGCTGAAATGGACGGACACCAAGTCGGAAGGCATTGAGCTTACTTGAAACACTAGATAGGCTAATTCTGACATCTGTTTCAAAACCAACAATCGATTTTGTAGCCATCAGAAAGCACATCAGTTACGAAAGGACACATCTTCACATGCCATCTTTTGAAGACCTTCTAGCTCAAGTTGATAATGAATCTGGAAGTGCAGCTGGCGTAGACCGAAGTTATCCAGAATTTCTGAAACACAGCGGCCGAAAGGTAAGAAATTGGCTCGCCTGAGTATATGCCGAAATGTTGTCATCTGCAGAGTTAACAAAGGTCATCGCGCTCCTTAAGCCAAACAAACTAGCAGATGATTTACGAAGCTACCACCCAATTTCTCTTCTACATCTCGGCCTAGAGCTCCTTGAATGCATGAACCTAAAGTGAATAGGCACTGATAGTGAAAAAGCTATCCCGGGCGGGGAAGCAGGTTTCAGAAAATTCAGAGCTGCACCGATGAAGTCTTCATTGTAAGGGAAAAACTTCCTGAACCTATCAGTAGCCTACAACATCGTGTGGACATTCCATGCATGGAAATTTAATCCAATTTAATAAATTGGATATTTCATTTCAATATGTATAGGTATACACCTGTGACCTTCTAGATACGTATGTCGTCACAGAAATTTAATTACGTTGTGTTTTTGTTACACAACAAGTCCTTTGGAACGCTGGAACAGGTAGCGACTTGAAATTTGAACCATCTGTGAGCATACATATTAAGAGAGCAGCTTAAATTTGCTGTTTCTACCTCAATTGTAGAGACGATTTTTCTGGATTCGATCTTAGAACCCCTTGCTCTACGCACTTACCACTGAGCCACGGCATCGAACAACTTTACTCCGAAATAATCAAAGAAGGTAGTCTAAAGTGGAGACGGACTTGTACTGGGATATGAAACTGTACTTTAGACAGATAGGGTAATATTACTGATTCGACTTGCTCAGATGACACTCCCGTTTAAACGATGAACCACAGTCTGTTCGACATCCCAAAGCTATCAGAAGCGTAAACTAATGCTTCTGTTATAAGACCTAGGTGGAAAGTGACACCACTCTTCAAGGGTACATATCCTGTCTTCTGTAACACGTTCATTAGATGCCTTAAGATCTCTTACGAGGCAGTATATCTTAATATATGATGCAGGTATTAAAAGTTTGAGTATCAACGTCTTCAACTCTTTTTAAAAGCTACACTAAAGAAGTTTCCTATCACTTTTTGCTGTCACAGTCATTGATAATCTTTCAGGCCATTTTCAGAGATTATGCTACCATAAGTCGATCTACATCAGTCGTTCAACTAACTTCGAGTCTCATACAGGAAAGCATCTCAAACAATCCTTGCAAGTTCTAAAAAAAGGCTTATCATCATCAAAGGCTTCACATCAATCCACCCCAGAGGTATAGTAAATACCTCTGTGTTAGCTTAGAGGACTGATTGATCTGAATTACAATTCGCAATTCATGTCTGCCATCAAGCATGGTAGTAGGGCTTTCTAGACTAGTATCAATCAGAAAATGCAGGTCAAATAAGCTCCAGAAACTCCAAAGAATAACCTGTCTCGGAGGATTCTTTTGATAAGACATTAAGATTGTTACCGGAAAGGTTGTTTGAATCTGACCTCTGCGTCAATAGTTTTTTCTGAAAGAGTCTCTTAGCAATAGAGAGGACCAGAGTCTTAAGGTAGAATCCGTACAAGTTGCTCGGAGCTCCAGTGCGGTTCACAACAGTGGCTATATATATAGTGGAGCTGTGCTTAGGGTCCTTTTTAAAAGTTTAAAGTACCTTCAAGACCTCTGAACTCATAGATTGGATCTAGTTGAGTTCATAGGAAATAATATCTCGAATTGGATGCAAGACAACGCTCAGAGGAGACTTTCTCAGACTCAGAACAAGTGTTGAGTCTTAAGACTAATCATGTGCGGCATTGACTTTCTGGGTACAGTCTCTCAAAGTGTTAAGAAAGCATTCTTACTGTGACATCTTTATGGGCGCTTTTGCTTTCTTAAACCTCTGATGTAAATGTTGCTCTGGAACACTTTCTCTGTGATTGGTCTATCTTTCCTCGTACCCTGTGGTAGAACTTATCCCTCGATGTGGTATTCATATTCCTCTAGAAGCCGAACAAACTTCAATAAAATTCGGCAACTCCTTATGCTTTCTGACAATCTAACTCCTCCAATGAAACATTTCACATTTCGCGAAAAAAAAGCCCACGCTGTGTCGTAGGACTCAAAAAGAAAATCCGTCACAAACCAACCTTTTGTTGTTTTTCATCAGCCATACGTCCAACTGTGTCCTTTTGTATTTGAATAATTCGAGATTTAAAATTCCACTCTTCTGACAACTGAGACCTTTTCAAAAAAAAAAAACAAAAACCGCTGATCAACTCAGCCATCATAATATGCATTTATTGACGTTTGACAAGTAGGGCTGTGCAGCCAGGCAAAAGATAAATGGCTTCCAATTGTAAATCAGTTTCTCTCTCTCTTTCTGTCGACTTGAGTGCGGCTGCGCGCGTTCGCTTTGATTTCACTACCAAATCGGAAATTGTTATTCCCGAATTGGTTAGCCTCGTTCCCGATTGATTATTGCGAGGCAAATCAATTCGCTTCATCTGTGTGCTGTGTATCTCTTTGATTAGAGATGTATACGATGGTGGAAGCGATATGGAGCTGTGCGCCCACGTTATTTAAATGCGCATGCGTTCTTTGAATGCATTTCATCGCATAGAGTGCAAGTCTATCGGATTCGGAACGTGGATTTCATTAATTTCTTGCGGCTTGTGATTTATATTTCAGCGAATGCTAATTCCGTACAAAAAAAAAAGGGTCTAGCTGGCGGCTTTATGGCTTGCAGAGGCCCAAGAATGGAACGCGCATTTTGCCATTTAAAGGAAACATGAAATCTAATGTTCGACTTGGTCTGGGACAGATTGGTAGACACACAGGAAAAAACAAAAAAACCAAAGACTGGCCAAACCCCCAAAAGGAGAATAATTCCCATAAGAAATGTTGCATTTAAGGGATCTCTCTCACTGTGATTCCAAATGGGAGGAGACGCGCGCGCTGTGCGATTGCAACATATAATTAAGAATTAAATTGAATTTCTTAGAGAAGGGATTCCTTTGGCAGTGGGCTGTCAAGAGGGTGTGTCCCATTTTTGTTTTATCGGAATAAATTTTTGCCTGTCCGATCTAGGGTTTTGCTGTTGCGTTTGGGAAAGACATCCTGAAGGGGTTCTGTAGAATTTTAAACACAAGCATAATGTTTGACAGAAGAATTGACGCAAAGTGCTGTCATACAAACTTGACAGAAGAATCATTCCCCAAGGGCAGATGGCGTTCACGAAAGTGAAAGTGACAGTCAAGAGAACAGCTGTTTTTGACAGAAGAAATGAAGCAAAGTGCTATGAGACAAACTTGACATAAGTACTGTCATTTCTCAATGGCAGAGGGCTTTCACAAAAGTGAAAGTGACAGAAGAAAAACATTCTCTATAAATTCGCCCTTAGACCAAAGACTCAGCAGTCATAAAGAATTAGATTTGATGTCTCGTGGCACATGTTCTTGTCACCATTGAAATGGCTTGCTTTGTTTGCAAATTTGTTCCAAATTCTTTCAAGGCCCACTCAATAGTTCCACTTCTCCTGACCTGTACACCTCTCACTACCAGCACGGATGACAACACTGTAACAACTCTTTCGGAGTGGGAAATTAATTTCTCGCATGAGATGGAATAATCGATGCAATTAAACATTCGAGGCGCTCTGGCGTTTAGCTTTGAAGTTCTCTAGCCGCTCAGTGTGTGAGCACTGCGACACTTTAACGTGCCAAAACCGAAATCGAAAGTATTTTCATTTTTATTTTTTTTTTTTTGGTTTTTTTTCGCACCAAAAATATAAAACCCGATGTCTGTGCGGAATTGAATGATTGAAAAGTGTTTAGACGAGAGGTGCTTGGCACAGTGACAAACGGAATATAGTTTGGTACCTAAGTCAACTTTTAGGCCAGGGCGAGACGTGACGCTCATTTATGGGCAAATATTTAATTCATGAGCCTAACATGCTGGGTTCCTAATGTCTGGCAATTCGTTATGCTGTTGTGCTGGCCCAAAGGATTGGGTTCATAGATTTTCAATTGGTTTCACTTGGACAATGCTTATCGATGGTTTTGCTATAAATTGTGTGGAAAAATTTTTGTGATTTCATAACTTTTTCCACGGCGAAAAAGTGTGGTGTAAACTTTTGGTTAAGGAGTTTTTATTCAGGGAATTTATCTTCATGTAAGGGAATGGGTGTTTCAAAGAAGATTTATGGATTTTTCTTCCAAAAGGACAGGATGTTTATCTTTGACAGAGGACAAAGTGAAACATTATACAAAAGGTTTTAAAAATAATTTCGGTTCGGAATGTACCAAGAACTATGTTCGCCCAACTTCAGGTTGATTGTTGACACAAACCGAACTGCGACCAACTTCAAGGTGGAGTCGGCCATTCCATTAGATTCTATTGTTCTAGAGGTTTAAAAGAAGAAATAAATGAATATTACGCCATAAGCAGCCCATAGAGGGACAAGGCCTATTTAGTCATTCATTCAGAATCTTCTACTTCAGCCATAGCAGCAGGATACCTCTATTAGGCCGTCTTTTTAAGGGAGCTTGAAGATTATTCCCTTCTTCTACTTTACGTAAAGTTTGATGTTACATGAAATAGCTTCAAAGCTATGCCACCAAGTCCTACTCATTGTTGGCCCTGAGTGCGCAGTCTTGATCACAGTTGATGTGCAAAATCAAATGCAACTTTCCGTAGGCACAGTACGCCGTCTCAAATGCATATTGCCGGTGAAAACTAGGTTCAAAGTCGAAGCTCAAGTAGATTAGCGCTCAGCTAATGGTGAATCTTGGAGGTGTTGGAGGTGTTGGAACACAAGTCAAGACTTTGTTGTTTCTATAAACGTGTCGAGCAAAGAAAATCCTTCGCTGGATATTGCGTAGATTTAGAGGGCCTCGTACCAGCTTTTGACTCGTTCAAAAGAGTTACCCTTAACTCGTTTCTCAAGCATCTGCTGTGTTCATTATCTGTTGGATGGTGCTGTCTACGTCTCCTACATCCAAGGAAGATTGCGTTTTCTGCATTCTCGACAATTGCACTTGGGAAATGAGGGCTATCGTCATGACCAAACCTGTGGAGTTCATCTACGAAGGATCTATGGCTAAGGTGTGTCTCTACTGGAGATGAATCTCTGCTTTCTCCTTCCATTCTTTCGGAGCTGTTCTTGGCCGAAGCTCGCTTTAACTTGTCACTGTTGATGTCGTTGATAATGTTTCTGTGGACTTCTTCAGAAAGAAGGTTTTTTCGTCGTTAGATGTTGTTCGGAGAGTGCTGCCTGCGTCTAGTTGTAACTGCTCTTTTTAAGAGTAATCCGTCCCAAATTACTGTTCTAAGCCCAGCTTCTTGAGTTCCTCTTTGAGCCTACGCTGACACGTTTACATGTTTGGCAGACTATGAAGCAAATTTATTCGGGCCAATCTGTAGACTTCTATGAGAACTCAGAGCCTTTAGCTAAACATTTTTCTCTGCATCTCTTCCCTGCCAAGTCATGTCCATTTCCTTAAATGCCTCAGCTACTAATGACCCTGTGTGTGGTCCATTCTATACACATAACATTCATTTGTTATCCTTTAAATGGAACTGTAATTATTTCTCAATAATTACTTTAGAATCCGCTTTAACCCGCTTCAATACAGTTCAACCGCACACCATAAGCCTCCACTTCACACTCATCAATCAATCGGAGTTAACAGCATCCTGCTGCGTCGAATTCCTTGTCTCAATATGAGCCACAAACGCACCACAAACCGAGATGGGTATCAATAACGATTGTCAATAATCCATCAGACATTATGCACACATAGCCTTGGTTTCAATTTAACCAGAGAGCAACCCACAGAAGTAGTATGAACTAAAACCCATCCGAATCCATGATTTATGAATAAAAACAAAGAACCAAATATAAATATGCCCACAAACCAAAAAAAATTTGCATCGCAAAGATACAAGAAAATGAATAAAAAAAGATGGACTTCATGGTCATTCCATCATAATGCCACTCAATTCGTAGATCTCTCTCTCTCTCTGAAGTTGTGTTCATCTCAGGCAAACTCAAACAATGGATATGAATAAGATGACGATCCTCAAGTGCAGCACCAGTAGTAGTAGTAGTGGATCTGCTGGGTGGGTATTGTTTGCTTTACGCGTTGACGTTTTTAAGGCCCCACTCCTCGGTCCAAGAAGAGATCTCAAAAAACAATCGCTTGAGATACTTCAGTTGGAAAGAAGAAAAATAAAAATGCTATCTAGCATGAATTACCATAACAGAGCCAGAGGATATACCTAAAGATGAATCTACAGAGGGACAGGAGGAGGAAGAATGATGATTGATTGATGATTTGCAGATGTCCACGAGATAGACCCTCGTAGGTTGCATCACCATCAAGGCGGAGGACGAGTGGTATAAGAATCTGCATATCCGTTGGTTATGTATCTCCTTTTGTGAACATGCCAACTATTGTGTGTACTCTGAGTTGTTGTAACAAGTAAACTCTGTATAAGTGAGATCAAGTAGTTTCTTTTTTTTTGGTTTTTGCGTGCGCGAGTCCGAGTCCAAGTCAGGAACTCAGACGTTATGGAATCGTGCTGGAGCTACTTTTGCTCCTTTTTGTTTAGTTTTCATTCTTTAAAGCGACTGCGAGTTGAGGTAGGCAGTAAGAGATTTCTCTTGTGGATTATCGAATAAAATTTCGCTCTGGATTCTGATTTGGGAAATGGGATTAGCATTTTGAGAGTTTCAAAAGCTATCACCAGGGGATTTGTGTGGCAAAATTTTGTATGAAGAATGGCGAAAGGCTTCAAATGATGTTTTAAGGCAGTGCCCAATCTGTTTAGTTAGACACAAGAAATTTTGTTACATTCTCTTGCGAGAGTAATATCGGTCAAATGGCTGCCGATGGAGTAGGAGCACATCGGGGCTCATTTCCCAGCAAATTCACTACTTTTTCTTAAAACTCCTGGCAAAATATTCTCCACTATTTTTCCTATAAGGCGAAGTCAAAAAAGTTCAAAGAAACTTCTATGAAACGGTCAAATCGCCGACAAGTTCGAGGAACCTTCAGACAGCAATTTCCCTAATTTTTCTAAAGATTCGTGCTGTGTCCACTTCTCCACTTAAGTCAATTCACATTAGACCTTGACTTAAGAGAACGAAAGAAAAAAGTCTAGAAAGATCAAATCGTGCGATCTTGTGGACCAAGTGCAAGTGAAAGCTGTTCCACTGTCGATCGTGCTGTGTATTCTTCTAGAACTACATGCTTACTAGTACTTTATATCCAATTCATAAATTTATCACAGAAAGAAGATATTGATCACGCTTTTGTAGTGTTCACCAGACACACTAACAGTATTGGCAACATTGTCCTCGAAAAAATAGGCATACGGCAGTGAACTGTCCTCGGTAAGAACGGCACCAAACAGGGGTATACCAAGTGCGTTTTACATATGTATAACTCCCCAGTAGAAAATCACTTTACTAATTCAGGTATCGGGAGAGGTGAAAATAGGCCTCGTCCATCGTGATGGTTTTGAGTGGAAAATCATGTCCAACGTGAACGAGACCTAGAGGAGTTTGGCTGTAACTTAGGCGCTGATCTGTAGGCAACAGCTGATGTCTGATAGTATAGATCCACCGCGTAGATCGTCCACTAGTAACCAATTGCATTGTCCATCATCGGGCTTACTTACCAGCATTTTAATGGACCTCTGCGGAAACATCAGGGATTATTCTCGACCAAATGGGTCGTCTGGGAGCAGTCATATTTTTTTCTGTCTCATGTTGAGCCAGTGTTTTCGAAACAAGGCGCTGAAAGTCGCGGTGTTTTTGTAGTTGGTGCCACAAGGCCGGTAAACTGACACAAGCATTCCGCCTTCTAGAAGAGCATAGCAATTTATGGTGCATCTTTGTCTATCCAGGTTCGGTTTACTTGTGATCGCAACTCATGACCCAAATCTTGATATCGAATAGTGATCTTAGCTTATGAACTGATCTTCTGGCATCAAATGGCGACTGCAAATAGTAACTCAACAACCGTGAGGACGGTCTTGGTCCAAATGCGGCTGCTCCAACTAGTGATCACTGCCCATAACCCAAATCGTGATGTCGAATAGTGATCTTAATTCGCGAACTGATCTTCTGACACCAAATGGTGACTCCGAGAGGTAACCTCAAAGTGTGATGTCAGCTGTTAGGCCCAAATAGCTCCTCTAACTTGTGATCGCAACTCATGACCAAACTAGTGATCTTAGCCGATCTTGTGTCTTGTAAATGTAACCTAAGCTTGTGATTCAACTTGTGACTTGAGGCCAAATAGTTACTGCGACTAGTGATCACAACTACGCCAATCTACTGATTTGTAAGCTAGGCTTGATTTTGAAGAGTTTAAAGGGTCCTTAACCCATTAAACCTCTGCTGTCAATCCAATGCCTTTGACATCTAAAAACATAAGTATCTCTACGACCTCATCTCTAAGTGCTTAGTACATCATCTCCATCAAGGTCATTAACAAGGGCATTTTGTGATTGTCACTGTCACACTGCATCAGTCGCATTAGCGTACTACAGAAGCTTAACAGATCTCATGATAAATTGTCCATTAAACGTGTTTGTGTTAGAAGACGACGGACGTCATTAAACCGTATCTGCTGCTTTGAATTTAAATGAGTCGTTTGACTGATAGAAAAAAAGCCCATAAAATCCACAGATCATGCACCGATAGGTGATACGTTTTATAGCTCAAATGATGAGCAATGAAATGATGTATCTTTCGGCTGAAAATGTCATCTCAACTGTTAAGAAGTTTTTATAGATTTTCATTGAAGGTTTTCGAGTTGCAAATTCATCATAAAGACTGATCTCATTCAAGTGATGTGGCGCCTTCTGTCATCTGAAGAACCCACGCACCAATTTCGAACTTCAAACGCTTTGACAAAAACTCGTGAGATACAAACTCCATCCCGGCTAAATTGGACATGCTTTCGCAATGCATATAAGATAATTCTTGGATACAAAACCGAGAAGTCTCGTATCCATCACATTTCCGTCTCAAATTGAAATGTGCCCATACACCGCCAACGTAATAAGTGCTTACGAAGTCGCAAGGCCATTCCGTTGTTGCATTCGTTTGGTACCAGCATCTCCTTATTGGGCGAAGCCACACTCAAGCACGTACAAATCCACCATCAAGAGTCGATAATCTGCATCGAATCCCATTACGACGTGCGACGTGCTAGACTTGAAGATTCGATGCAGTAAGCAAAGTCATCGTCGTCGTCGTCGTCATTGATGTTGTCGTGGTTCTTGTCGATGTTGCCATCGTCCATCTGCCTACTTGAGTTTTTGGTTTTCGTCCCGCGAATTTTTACCTCTCTAAATTAATGCACATAATTGCCACAACTAATGATTACGGTTTTTCTTCGATTTGAACGTTAGAAGCAGGCGCAGCTCCGCGGTAGCACGATGGACGATGAAACCCCCGATCTAGAGATCATTCATCCATCCGATCCTCCTCCTGGTGAAATGATGCAATTGTGGAAATCATAAATTCTAGATACATTCACTAAATTGCGTTGCGCCTTACTCCAAACCAACCTACGCATAACGAACGAGTACTTGTAGTCGCCCTCGCTCTCGCTGGTACAAAATGAAACGATCCAACTCTAGGGCTTTGGTGGACCGTATTGATGGGCTTATTTTACAAATATCAAATAAGCCATATATCATTTGACGATGGAGTTGCGAATGCGCTTGTTCACTGGCGGTGATGACATTTCTTCCTGAGGGTGCTTTCTACTGCGTCCAACCGCGACTGCTACGAAGACAACGACGGCCGACGGCCGACGACGACGTCAAATTGGTATTCTAGACACGGAGCAGCAGTAGAAAAAACCGTCCGTCCATTGCTGCGTTTTATTTCCAGGAAGACACATTACAAAAGGTTACCCAGGTAATTCAGAGGCAAGCCAGAGCTACGCATAAGGAAAAAGGTCTTTGACAGTGGCCTCGGGGTAGGAATTCTTTTTAGCAGTGAATGTATGCGTGAGGGTTCTGTATATTGTTGTTCAGGAAGCGAATCCAGTTTGTGGGTGGAGGAGATGATGATGGTGATGATGATGGAAAACAAGTTGGAAGTTGCAGCAAGGTCTTTCACTTTTCTAGGTATTAAGTGGGTGGCGTGGACACGTAGAGGATGAAGACGAAGACAAAAAAGAAACCGAATGCGTGGTGCGCAGAGCAGACAGACTACTAGTGCAATAGACTATGTACTGCTGCGGATATGAAGTTCGTGTTAAGGGCTTGGTTTTTAATGAGTTTTTGGAGGCGAATTTGGTTTTGCTATTAGAAAACCATTCCAGGTTAAGTTAAGCATTAACCTCTTGCAAATAGATGGAGGTTCCCATGCAGATGGCTGCACAGACTGTGAGTTATGACTGACTTTTTCTTGGCTAATCGTTTGAGACGCAGACTACTTGGACTATTGCAGCTGGCTTATTTTAATGCGTTTTCCAGATCAGGAACCAACAATAAAATTCCTTTTCAGATCTTCTGGTCTTCGTCCCATTCTGCCCAGCAGCAGCAGGCTCTATTCCACCGTTTCGCCAAGATAAACTCTTTAGTCAGTACAATGTTGCAACTTGACAGGTCATGTCCTCATATCTTTGCCTTGACATAGTGTGCACGTTTGCCTGATTTTAAAGGGAAGGATTTCCTTTGAACTGCGCCAACTACAAAGGTAATACAGTCTCCTCAAAATCGCATTTAGATCCTGTCTGCCGTATTATGTGAACGCCTAAAGATGGTCGGTAACATAATAGGTTTCAGGCTGTTGGAGCGGTTTCAGGCTTGAAAGTCCACCATTGACCATTCACACTACAGCAGACCTTGCAAAAACTTTACGAATATAGAGTCCAATCGCACCACCTCTTCATCGATGAAAGTGTGTATAGAAATGAGTTTCTTAGCTCGTTCCGCTGTCTAGAATGGCAATGGGGAACTACGCTGCTCCATCTGCTGTAGAGGGATGAACTTTGATAAAATTGGATAAGCCTTGGATGAGCCGATGGACCCAAATATTGCATCCAAGAATGCCTTCAAATCCACTCCCGATGGACGGCGCAGTAGAGAATGGCCGGCAGTAAATAAAGCAAACTAACAGATGGGAACCTCAACCAACTTGGGGTGCACAACTAGAGAGAGCTGTCTCGTAAACGGGTTGGCTAGAGGCCCAGGTCCACCCTGGACTATAGCGCCACCTAAGTAAGAAAGAAAGTTGATAACATCCCTGGCATAGTGATGGATAATGACGGAGAGGCCCATAATCAGTCAAAAGGAAGTGGAAGCCTGGTCTCATGCACTATGCACGAAAGGGAGTTTCTGTCATCGGGATAATTCTACCTGATCACAAAAGAACTTGGAATCTCTGATATTAGCGTCCCGAAGCACCCATATAGACAGGGTGAGTTTACCTTCAGACTGAAGGATTGCCTGATGTCCATAGTGGAGATATTGTTTCAGGTCATGTTTATGACACTTATAAAGAACTAAGGGAGGATATGTTGGCGATATATACGTTGAGGTTAATGATCTCTTTGCGCTTAAGTTTGGCCAAGTAGTCGGGAAATAATGCGGCTTCCTATTGTCTTCATGGCTAAGAGTTGGCCGTCTAGCATCGCTTTTCACACTATGCCTACGTTTTTAAGATATGATTCTTATTGCCATCTATTTAGGGACGTCCGAAATACTATTGCACGAGGCTGTCGTATTTGCACAATTCTTTGTTTGATGTCCTGGAGGGTTGAATTTACTCCATGCTTCTGCATGTTTTTATGTTCAAACCCTGTCTTGTTGTCTCCATTTGGTACCATCGCTTAAGGCATTCCTTTGTGGGCCTTGCTTTCTAGCATGTCCCATGAACATGAACAATTTTATTCTCCTTGAGGTTTTGTGGGACGTTCAACCGGCGCACCGTTGCTAGTCTGTTTTGGTAGTTCCTCCGATGGCTTTCCTCTTTCCTCTATCGATTGCAATATCCTGCTACTCTAACCTCAAAGTCGATAGATGTTCGCGTCACTATTACGTATAATAGCTAGTGGGATGCTCATACACAAACAGGCCTTATATTTGTAGCCTCAGTCCTTCCGTATTTGCCATCCGCCTGGTATCTAGAAAGGAAGAACTGCAGAACCAAGAAGTAAAAGGAGTTTATTGTAAAGTCCTAGAAAAAACCCAGTCCTTAAGAAGGAATGACCTCATTGTCATTCAGGCCTAGATCATAAGGCAAGAGTTATATCGTTGGGAAGACGATCACTGTCTATATAGACAGCCAGGCAATCATTAAGGCTCTGAAATTATTGCATTTAGGTTAAGGCTTGTGAGAACCTGAAAAACACTCTTAAACGAGGTATCCAGAGCCAATGCGGTGTCTTTCAGCTGGGGATCAGGGCACAGGGATATCGAAGGAAACGATAAGTCTGACAAGTTTTCTAGGAAAGGTTTGACGCTGCACTTATCACTTTTGTAGTAGCCCAATCGAGGGCAAATAGCAAATGAGGCCAATGGTTGGTCAAATAGTCGCTGGGTTCATCAAGAGACTTTGGTAACTGCAAGGGTGCTATGGGCGGAGGTCGTCTTCTCTGGTAAAACTTAGCCAGAGTAACCTAAGGAAGCCTTGTCATCAGCTTGTATTCAGTCAGGGTCAGGTCATTCTGCACTCCCATTACAAACTATTGGATTGCACCACATGTCTCAGAACTTAATAGATTTGGTCTTAGTTGGATCATCATATTCCCACTTGTCCTCGCTGATGAGTACAGTAAGTTTCATCATAAGACACTTCATTGTCGAAAGGCTCTGCTATAAGTTAGGCATCCCTGCAAACGACATCTGTGGAGCTTTATAGACGAGGGAGTTCACATGTCAAGCTGTCTCCTCATCCAAGGGATATAACCTGAAATGAACAGGTGAACTCCGGTTGGATAAACAGGTGGTCTTGGTCACTTGATTCTAAACTAATCTATGACTCCATATGCTGGCTGTATTCCGTTCTTAAGCGCCCCTTCTTCATTGCCTCCTACTAGTCGATATCTTTTTATAATTAAGTTTCTAAATAATCACTCCCATAGCACAGTTAACGGCCGCATAATTCACATTTGAATCGCGCTAAAGCAAGCTTAACCTTTGGCTTAGTACTCGTGTACCATATTGATCGCCGGCAACAACAACATGGGCTTGGCAGCAATAATTAGACGAACATAAGCGAACAGCGATGGAAACCTGCCCACTTTTTTTCACTCCCACACCCACAGTGCCCACAAGCGAGACCGATTAATTTCCTGAGAGAGATCTCATTAAATGGACAATTACATGGAAATCATATCATCCACTGGTGCGATTATCTCATCCAACCCGGAACTCGGAGAGCTCAAGGGGAGTAAATCCCCAGAAATATGTGCTCTTTCTCGAATTGAGATTTAAAAAAATGTCAATCAAAGGCTTAAGTGAGCGTGCCAATCCCACAAACAAAAAAACAAACCCTGACCATGATATTGGGTTATCTTTGCGCCAGCACTCCTCCTCGAGTATCATCATCAACATCATCGTCATCCCCATTGATATCGAGATGCACTTGAAACTTGGAACGCTGTTGCGCATTCTTCTTGATGTCGGATTTTGTCTCTAATGGAACCCCAGATACATTCGAGATAAGCGATTAGTGTGCAATTAATTGCGATTTTCGCAATTTTCTCATGCGAATGCGAATGCATGCGTGGACCAAGTGAATGGAAGAAGAAGAATGTGTGCGCGTTGAGTTGCGGAACAAGACCAAGGAAAGATGAAGAAGAAGAAGTACCACGCGGTGTGTGTAACATCTTTGGTCGCTATAAATTACATTAAGCGGACTCGTTCTCGTTTGATGATATAACTTTGCGGATGGATGAGATACTCGTACTGTATTGCTTTTCGCACATTGTAGCATTTTATTGCGCACAAAAAAAACTCATCAGATGTGTTGAATGGTTGGATTTTATGGGCATTTCAACGTTATTATTGTTTTTTTTTTGTGCGTTAAATTGATGCTACAGGTCTTGATGAAGTTATTATGAGATCGTTCAACTCTTTTGAAGATTTATGTACCAAGGGGGGCCGCCATACAATTTGTTGATGGAACATTGAATTTATTGCCTTGGCATTGATCATATTTCTGGCAGTCAATTGGGTGGCATCCATCAGTTAGTTAGGGCGTTGGACTATGGACGTACAATCTATGATCTTCTCTAGTTGCCCTCTTTGTTAGTGCGACCTACAATCCGACGGAGTATTTTACAAAAAAGGTGCAAAATAATACCTCATCTTTCCTCCTTGGTGGCCAGCGTTCCGTGGACCGTGCATTGGTCTTTCAAGTCAGGAGTTTCGAACCTTTACCAAAGCAAAGTAGAAGCCATTTGCTGGAGTGATTGTGGGTATGTTTTATTGGCAGCACTCTCGCCAATGAATTTTCATGTTGATAACTCTGTAGCCACAAACGTCAGAAGTCTAAAGTTACTCTTGAACTGGCCATTGAATAGTGTCCTTAATTGCTTCGAAACATATTCCATCAGGAGTGACATGTCTGTACAACATACTTCGAATCAAGCTACCTTGTTCAAAACGAATTCATTTCGCCTGCTTCTCATTTGCGTTGAACATTTCAACGGTTGCTTGCAAGAATCTCTCAAACACATCAATACCAGGAGCTAAATAGACTGAAAATGGATGCTTATACCCACCGAAGGGATTGGACGCGTTCAATACTCTAGGCACTAAGAAATCAATCGTTTCTGATTGGTCGAGAGACTCAGCTTCAACTACAAAGTAAGGCTATTTTTCTTGAGGTAGTGGACTGGATCTAGAGGTAAGAAAATTCTCCTTACCTTTTAAGCCAAAAACAGTTTGCCGTGGCCTTACCTCGAAACGTGCTTAGAGTTCGGAACGTACGCTTTGTTTGCGGATATTGCTTGACAATTGGCAGTAAAAATCTGACGATTGACATTTGAAAGGACTCTGAATTCAGCAGCCTTGAGCTTTGAAAGGGTAGAAGTAGTATATGTTAAGGTTTCACCCAAAACCCTATGCATTCGTCATCGTTGTTTTTTTGCGGGTATGGTAATTCTCTAAAGATAAGATTAGCCCAGACAAGGAATGCAACTTACCACCTATATCATCTGCTTCTCCTACTTCGGAATTCTTAGTCCTTTGACCCTTTCTAGCTGGCACATTCATTGTAAAGCAATAAATTTCAAATCCGTCATATACCCACAATAAGAAGTTGCAGGCCTGGCAGGCTCACTCTTCCTCTTGCGAAGCGTCTGGAATGGAACATTGTGTACTCAGCGTATTCCTCTTCAATTGGCCGTTCCTTGCAGAAGGTCGATTTTCAAATTTGCGGCTGACTACACCATTTGCTCTTTAATGTGTTATCCCAGCTAGCTGCTTGCCTTTAAACGTTAAAACGACGGGCCAGTAGGTTACAATCCCTGATTACTGAAGTTCATAATGTCGCCGGAAAATGGAGCAAAGAAGAAGATTCCACCTATCTTGCCAAAGCACATCTCTTCCTTCGTATGTTATCCTTATGGTAGCGCTGTGCTGGTGTCTTGCAGAATCACAGTAAGCTAAGACCTTTTCATCTTATTGACTATAATATCCATAAAGTCATGTCGGCTATAGTAGAGGCAGATTCATCTTATATAAATCCTGCATGCATACGAGAGTTTACATTTTGTTACTATCGTTGAAAGTGCCACCGCTGAGAAGAGAGAATGATTGACCTTAAAACTCTAGGCCACAAAATCCTCTTCGGGTATTTAAGCCCATCTATAAGTATCGGCATCATCCAGGAAAGGCAAAGGGGAAACAGTTTCTGAGAAGCTTTCTCATGATAGTAATGCTCTTGACGTCTATCAGAGCTGGCGCCATACAGACACTATTTCTTATCTTTTGGGGTTCGGACCTTGAACCGCATACACAGTAGTCCAAGGTTCTGCCCTCTAAGGCGTGGCCTAGTCGAGGAGTACTTCTATCGATTTGATATCACGTTTTAATTGATGGTACTATTGTCGGAACTCGCGCATTGTCTTGTAGCACTGCTTTTGGATGGTTATTACAACTCAGTGGTCAACTAGTTCTAGGCATGCGATTCTTGGCCATTCATGTCTATTTCGTGTTAAGCCACAGCAACCATGGAGCTATTGTCAGCAAAGGCAATCACTTCAACTCTTTGTGGCATAGTGTTAGTCCCAGAACTCTGCTTCGAATTGCGTATCACAGCAGGGGCAAAAAACCGGCCCCTGTAGGACTTCGTTGTAGTACCTAATGCTATCACCTCAACTTGCTGTTTCTGAAGTAGTTTATGACTATCTTCAGTAGGCACTCATAGTATGATGTATCTATTCTTGTCTGGGATCTCCTAATGTGTTACCAGTTTGCCGAGGAACATAAAACCCTACTGTTACTCAGTACATCCTTCTATCCATTATCATCATTTCCACAGAATTAAGAGGTCTAAGGGCCGATCACTTTGGGACTTCTGCAGTAGCATTGTATTGCTTAACGCAATATTAAACTTCTTGTAGGTGAATTAACTCATGAATTCCGTCAGTAGGTATTGTAGAATGGATCTTGTCTGTGATCTCCTAATGCTTTACAACTTCACCAGTTTGCTGAGGTAAGGACGCTTTGAATGTCAAGCGCTACTATAAGTCTGTACATCTTGCTGCCATGTTACTATAATTTCTGTGAAACTGACTCCTACAGTACTGACAACCTTCAAAATGTATACATATACTCTGCGTTAATTCTGCGTTCTTTTGTATCTACTCGTCGTCGTCCTATCAAAAGCCTACGACAACGAGAACCTATCAATAATGCCCTCCGTAAACTTTTTGACCTTGATTTCGATTTCCTTTCGTTTACTAGCATATTAACGTAATAACCACTGTTTTTCTTTTTCCTTTCTTTCAGAATCCTCATAGCACTGAGCGACAGCAGGAACTACTTCCCCACACAGCCAAACTCTAACATGTCAACACTTGTCACACTCAATCGTAATTTTGAATCAAAAATTTATTACCCTTCAAATGGGCTGAGAATCGTTTGACATGCAAATGTGAGTGTCTCGTCCTTCGACCACAACACAACACAACTACCACTACACGCGAATCGAAATTGAAAATTTTGTTTTAGTTTTTCGTTTTTGTTTTTGTCTAAGACTTCACCTAAATAATCGACAGGTTGTTTCAATTGAATACGGAGAAAACAATTTACCAGTAAATTATCGATACAACCATCCAACAGTTCGTCCTCGCGCAGTATCCTTCAATGCGATGGGTAAAAAAGTGTTTCAGTTCTACTTTTGCTCGTATGTGCTCATTTTACGTTTCGTGATTGATTAAAAGTGCAGTGAGTTCGCGAAAATCAGTCCATAGATACTTTGGTGGGTATTTCCAATGAGAGAAAAGTTTTTCCCGTCCAACAGTCGATCCTTGATGGTTTGGTTCAAATCCAACGAGCAGTACAAAGAGGTAAGTTTTAGTTTCGTTTTGGGGTCAAAACTTGAGGGCGCCAATTGAGTCGCTAGATAGATTCCTTCCTCGTTGTCATTTCCCACATAAATTGACACGACACGATGTTCCTTCTTCGCCCGGTGAATGGTCATAAATCATAAATCTATCCTAGACTCAGAGCACAGAACCATTGAGAGAAGGGTAACAAACTAATCTAGAACCAGGAATTAATTTTCCCGAACTGTGATCGCCTGGAGACACTGATGATCCGATTGTCTATCGATTGATTGATTAGACGTCTAGTCAATGGATGATGGAACCTTTGGGGCTCGTCTTCGTTTTGTTTTTGCCTTTGCCTGAAAATTAATAACCTTCCAAGGATCCTAACAAGCTGAATGGAAGAAACATAGCATATAGCTTCCAGATGCAATATTTCTCCTCCTTTGACCACAAAAACAGAACAAAAAAAGGGTCCCTCGTGTGAGAAGCAACCAATAGAATTGGTTAGTTCTTATTAAACGGCTGAGGGTGAGAGGGGGAAGGCATGATTAAGTGCTGCCGCATAGCCGCCGCCGCCGCGCCGCTAGCTGTGAGTTCCCAAGTCGAAGACAATTTCTATTTTGTAACCATTGCCCAGTTGAGAGCGCGATCTGTAAGCACGATAAAGAGATTCTTTCTGGTGCTGGTGGACTGGCTGCAAGTATATATGTATCTATGGCCACAAATTGAAAAGAATAAAGGAAATAAATTGAAATTTTTACGCCACCAGGCATTGGAGGACGTAAATTATTGCCTACTGATTCTTGGTTATTAATTTATTGGAATATATTGGTAGATACCCATGTGTGTGTGTCTGTTTGTGTTTGAAGAGAGGTCTTGAGAGTTCAAACTTTAGAGAGGAAGATTCACAGTCGTTAATTGCCTTGCGATTTGATGGAACCACCATTAGTATTCAGTATTCACACATAAACAGTAGAAAAGGAGGAAGTAAATTGAGTTTATCTTGAGTTCTTTTGGGTGAACATCAAAGTTTTGACTTAACACTTCACCTGTTGGGGGATTTATCACTTGTTTTTTTGGGGAGGAGAATTAGGTTCTAAATGAGAATTTATCTAATTGCACTGGGATGGGTAATTGTTGCTAGTGGGATTGAGATTAATTGTGTTAAAGTTTTGGCTGTCTACAGAGATATATTGGCGATTGAACTCTGGAGAGGGTACTGAACTTGGGTGGATGCTGATGGAATGGCTTGGGAAGCAGTGGTCAATGGTGGATGAATCCGAAGATTGTGCAAAAAAAGATGTGATGTGTGGGAGAAATCTTCAGTAGGAGATTTGAGGTACAACTAGGGACTCAGTTGTCAGTTCATTTATCCCCATGATACCTTTCATGAGAAACTGGTCTTAGAGTTATGACTGCAAGGCTAAATGCCCTTTCTGACAGATGCAAGTATCCTAATGTTTCACGTGACATGTAAGCATAACTACTGTCTGAAGATCCTGAACATAATTCTGCTGGTCATGAAGAAACTCAGCTGACGGCTTACAAGTGACTGGAGAACCGACTTGAACTCCTCTATCCAATTATATGTTAGAGTAACAAAATTCTCTGAAGACACAAGACGGAGTCATATGCTATTTATATGGGAATCATTGTGTCTGAGAACTACTCTCTTTATACTTTTAGAAGTGGTACATGGGCCAAAAGTTAAGCTGTAAACTTACTACAGAGCGATGGATAAAAAAAAGTCTACGTAGTCTAAAATGCCCGCCGTAGCTTAAGCGTATTCTAAGAAGAACGTGAAAAAGTACTGTGAACTATAAACGAATGCAAAAATCATATACAATTCTTTTTCTCAATCATTTTACATTTCACCCATGGAGAATAAATATTGAAAGCGACAACTCTTTCATATTTCTTCTTATCTCTTCCAACTTACTCTTCAATCCCTGTACTTTATGCTAGAATAAGGGTGTTCATATACACTTTAGGGCGTGGAGCTTTAAAGCAAAATATCTACATATGTACCTTCAGTAATAAGTTAGGACTTACCCTGATCTTATGGCTGTGCATTGTAATGGTACGTCTTGTTGCTTCACATGAGCCACTACCCACCCAAATCAGTGTACGGCTACAGATAAGATGATGTGATGCTGAGGACATGCACATTTTTACAAATCCAGCTAGATCCACTAAATCAGCATGGAAGCAAGTGGTTTCATTAAAAATGACGGCTGCTTCGCAAACGCCCTCAGCTTGCACATTAGCGAGAAACCCAATTCCATCGGAGCAAAAGAGCATCCTTATGCAATATGTCGCTGAATGCGCAGAAAACCTTCGGCATAGTCTCAGCTTGGTTAGGGCTTTACAACAAGGAAGGAGAATATATAGGTTATTCAGTACATAAGAAAAGATCTAAGAGCTCCATCACTAGAAATGGTAACATCCAGCAAAGCAGCGACTATTTTACTGAACAGGGTAGTCAATCAAGTTCTGTTCAAAATTTTAGTGCACAATCTTGTATGCTCACGTCAAGGTTTTCAATGACTGCTCAGAGTCGGGAACTGGTTCTTCAGACAGACTGCATGAAGAAAAGCTGAAGCAGAGAAAAGCCTGGATTGACCAGAATGAGTAGAATGCTAAAAAATCCTATCCTTTTCTACGATTAGAGATTATTACGCCAAAGCATACATCTTTGGTACAATCTTGTGTCGCCAATAGGAATCTCTTTTACCGAATACGGAAGAATTTCCAGCCAACTGTGGGGAAGAGGAAAGCCTCATCTAAGGCTGTCGATTGGCACACTGAGAGCGATTCAGTGAAGGCGGCAGTAGAACTAAGATTAAGAGGAAATCAGTCGTAATCCTGTGAAAAGGGCAGCATATATTCAACTGCAATGGAGTGCATTGGAGCGGCTAATAAAGCAGTGTATAGCATTCTGATGATTAACAACAAAGTTCGCTGACAATATCCCCAGTAGGAGATATCGATACTTTGTCTAGTATAAGGATCAAGAGGGATCCTCAGCTTGCACATTAGCGAGAAACCCAATTCCATCGGAGCAAAAGAGCATCCTTATGCAATATGTCGCTGAATGCGCAGAAAACCTTCGGCATAGTCTCAGCTTGGTTAGGGCTTTACAACAAGGAAGGAGAATATATAGGTTATTCAGTACATAAGAAAAGATCTAAGAGCTCCATCACTAGAAATGGTAACATCCAGCAAAGCAGCGACTATTTTACTGAACAGGGTAGTCAATCAAGTTCTGTTCAAAATTTTAGTGCACAATCTTGTATGCTCACGTCAAGGTTTTCAATGACTGCTCAGAGTCGGGAACTGGTTCTTCAGACAGACTGCATGAAGAAAAGCTGAAGCAGAGAAAAGCCTGGATTGACCAGAATGAGTAGAATGCTAAAAAATCCTATCCTTTTCTACGATTAGAGATTATTACGCCAAAGCATACATCTTTGGTACAATCTTGTGTCGCCAATAGGAATCTCTTTTACCGAATACGGAAGAATTTCCAGCCAACTGTGGGGAAGAGGAAAGCCTCATCTAAGGCTGTCGATTGGCACACTGAGAGCGATTCAGTGAAGGCGGCAGTAGAACTAAGATTAAGAGGAAATCAGTCGTAATCCTGTGAAAAGGGCAGCATATATTCAACTGCAATGGAGTGCATTGGAGCGGCTAATAAAGCAGTGTATAGCATTCTGATGATTAACAACAAAGTTCGCTGACAATATCCCCAGTAGGAGATATCGATACTTTGTCTAGTATAAGGATCAAGAGGGACCTCAATAATAATAAATCCTATCGCTGCATGAAAATACAAAGAAACAAATATCAAAACAAAACTGTCATCCATACGAACCACTAATCAAATTCCACAAACTAGCATGCCAATTACCATCTGCACAAACTAGCATGCGGACTACGCCACTTGAATGAATGACTAATTTGTATTTCCTTTATCTAAAACGGACCCACATTTGCCCACACTTCAATTATAGTTCCGTTTTAATCAATAAAATACCCAAATCGGTATAAACTCACCCAAAAAGCAATCAGCTGCGTTCATTTAGGCCCAACCCTGCAAACTAATTTCACAAAGACCTCTTGTCCTAGGGAAAAGAAATCGCCTAAAGTATCTGACACTTTACAATTGAATTTGTAACCAAAAATTGTGCAAAAAAACAAAAAGTATCTCGACCTAACACAGGTGTTGTGGTGGCGAATATTATGCTCTGCACGTTGCACTTCCTACAACACTATTGTCCTCGAGGAGTTTTTTGTATTCCATTGAATACAAATTCAATGGAAACATGATTTTCACATTAGTCACACTCGAATGGTCTGTGGCAAAAGGAGAAAAAAAATAAAAAAAAAACTAAAAAATCGTGCGACAACACTTCCAGTTTGAGGTAGTCATAGGTACACCCCCTCAGTCGAAAGAAAAACCAACTCAAAACTTTAATTGAATCCTGAATTTCCCCCGAAAAACCCCCAATTAATTTCGTCCTTGAAGGTGGTAGTCAGCACAATGACTTTCTTTGGACTAAGCCAAGGCAATTTTCCCGAGAAGTGTGTCAGCTGACAGTACAACATCGATTAGCCTTTGACGAGGGTGGAGTTGGGATGGGGGCATTACAACCCCCGACAAGTAAAGTCGACTTTTGGGTCAACTGAAAGTCAAGGCTAACAATTCAGTCCAACACACAGAGAGGACACAGGTCACCACAGAGTACAACAGTCGTACAGTTGAAATAAAATTAATGAAACTAAAAAGGAAGCAACTTCCTTTTAATAGTTTCCGGTTAAATGGAATGGCTTCCTTTTTTCTTCAAAGACGAATTTCAAATTAAGGACACACACTCAAACACAGAGAATTTAAGCCAATCAAATGCAAATGGCACTTGGGCTCAGTTCAAAGTAATTTATTGAGTACCTTACACTGAACCACAAAAAGGAGAACACATGCAACTCGATACGTGTTCCATTGGGTGTCCAAACCAACAAAACCTAGATTATCTATGAACTTGTTGATTTAATGTAATGGCTTTTCGGTTGGGATGGCTTTTGTGTGTGTAAAGTAGGGCAGGCATTATTAATTGAATTCATTTTGTCTCGTGACATAAGGTTTTTTTTTCGCTTGACAGATTGGGGTATTTGGGGGGACTTTTTCTGATGAAATTTGATCTTTTTTTTTTTTTGAAAAGATTATGGGCTATCTAAAGATCAAAATGAATAAATTTACCAGATGAATGCATAAGCAAATGTGTTGATTTAATGGTTCGAGAATATTTTGAGGCGGAAATGTTGGTTTCTATCGAATTGCCATAAAGTTTTATGGTAAATCCTGAAAATATTTGACAGTAGGCAATTTGTAAGAGTTGTTTTGAATTTGGAAAAAAAAATCGGAACAACTGTGAGCATGTTAGACCGAGATGATTTGCATAATTGAACTGCTAGTTAGCAGTAGGAAATTAACACTGACATTTGGTATAATGACATCCATCTGTCAGTGTTACGAAACGGATGAGAAGTTTAGGTAGCTAGGTCGTAGCAAACTGGGACACGTGCTTTTAAACCAAGGTGATCCACGGCGAGCGAGGATATGAGGTCATACAAAATGCTCATCTCAAGGGAGGATATGAATACAGAGAGGGCTGCGAAGCCCTAGGAATAAACCGCTCCTTTCGAATAGACGAAGACTGCGGCGTCTTTCAAGCCGAAATTACACGCGAGAGTAATATCGTTGGAAAAGGCAGTCAGGCAGCCATTAAGGCTCTATACTTTGCTATAATTCGGTCGAGGCTGGCGATAGCCTGCAAATCACTTTTGAACGAGATATCCAGAGCCAACACGGTGACCCTCAGTTGGGTACCAAGGCGGATAAGCTTGCTAGGAAAGGGTCGACGATGGACATATCACGGGCCCTTTCTTTTGAAGTAGAACATGAAGCCATCGGTCATGCAAACAGACGCCGGGTTCATCTGGATACATGCGTCACGGCTAGAGCGCTATAGCCGGCCTTTAACAAGAAGAGATCATCAACTCTGGTTAAACTCAGTCGTCACAACGCACGGGTCGTTTCTGGGATAATTACCGGCCATCGGCCTTCACGCAGAGCGACTAGGTGTGCTTCATAATGACTATTCCAGAAGCTGCAGAGACGAAGAAGAAATCGAATCTATTCGTCACCTGCTGTGTGATTGTCCTGCCCTATCCGTTAGAAGAAATAGAAATCTTGGCAGTCATTTCTTCTCGGAGCTGGAGGACTTATGCCGGGTAGACACTCCGGCTCAATTCAGCTGGCCGGCGACGAGTCGACTGTACTGGGTCTTCTTCGATATTGGCTGCTACGGCATCTATATTTAGGCACTTCATTTCGAACTAATCTCTATCTGATTGGTGGCTTAAGTTCCAAGAAACTGTACTCGATATAAAACAAACTTTTTCACGTGAATTTCAAGCCTCTTGGCCCACACATGCTTCTACTCCTTGTAAGCCACCAATTTATTGCTCAACTCCTGACCCACACTTGAGAAATTTTAATTGCTTTGTGCTCTATAAATTCATCGATTTGATTCTTCCTGGTGTCCCCATTCAGATTACTCTCGGCCTGAACAAATAAAAATCAATTACACCATCGAACTTGCAGCCACTTAATCGCATTCCGAGTCCAGCTCCTGCAATATTTGCCTTGTCATTGCATAAATTTCCAGCCAATCGACCCGAAAGGTTATCCGTCCAAACTAAATTATATAGTCCATTGGCTGGTTGACGCGATATCAGAAGAGTACCCACGGCTGCCTCTGAGATCATCCAGAGACATCAGCGCATACGAGTACGTGCTGCCAACAGCAACAATGTTACAATCTCTTCGTTGGTGGTGTTGGTGGTTGTGTTGCAGTTCAATGCAAATTAAGTGCCACAACAAGAAGCAGACATCTTTGAATGGATTTTGGATTTGTATTCTTCTCCTCTGTCCAGTTGGCATCACGTAGAAGGAAGGAAAGAAATCAGAACGCGACCATGGATAATTACAGAGCGAGACCATATAGCTCAGGTAGGTACCATCCTTGTCCAGTTGGCTGAACTCCTACAGACACGTTGTCGTCCAGCAAACAACCAGACCAATTTGGGACAAACACAACAACAACAACAACGACGAGGACAACGACAAAAATGATGGAAGAAAATATGTAGATACTCAGTGTCCTCGCCCACTCTGAATAAGCTCTGATGCTCGGTGTGCGACTTGTCCTAATGGAACTCTGATTGTTCTCGATATGCAGTGATCCAGAGGACAGGGGTATCGATCTTCATTATGGCTACAGAGGGTCCACATCGGAGAATATTTTTCTTTTTTGCTGCACTAGTTCTTGTTCTTGGTTGGAGACTCGTCGTAGTCTTTTTTTTTGTTTGCGCTGAGTTCAACGTCATGGCTGACTATTATAAAACCAAATCGCGCACATAGCTACGCTGTCTATCGTAACGAGGTGAGGATGAAGTTAACGCTTACCGGGAGCGCAGTGGCAGCGAAGAGGGAATATAGGCCGAAGACGTTGCGGGCCTCAAAGTTTGGAAGGGGGATACGAGAGTGCCACTGTCTCAGATAAACACAAGCTACATAAGTGAGATGGACACGCAGACTCTGCGGCGATAGTGATATGGAGAAAACCACATTCCAGAAGGTGAAGCGAATGCACAAGTCTCAGTAGAATCAGGGGCACGACCCCAGAAGGATTTGTTTGGCTGTAAGCTGTCAAACAAATTAACTGTCAAACATGCTAGCTGTCAAACAAGAGAACTGCCAAGCAAACCTACTGTTAAACAAGTGAACTGTCAAACAATCAAACTGGCAAACAAATGAACTGTCAAGAACTGTCAAGATTTAAAGCCGTCATCAGGGAGCACAATGGAAGTAAGAACTAACCTGTCATAAGTTTACGAACGATTTTGTGACTGAAAAATTGGAAATTTCAAAGTCAATCCTCTCTCCATTTGTATCGACAACAATGTCCACTTCCTTCCTCCGACGGCGCCCTTTGGCCTTACCCTCAATCCACCCCTCACCACCCTCAGATCAATAAGAAAAATATCATTCCATGCCACCTATCACCATACCATTTCCTTGCATTCATACAACACAAAAGACACAAAAAAAACCACCTACGAATCGAAACGGCATTGTCAAGTTCAAAGCCCTGAATCCGTTACGTGACCTCACCTCCAGTTGCAAGCCACAATGACTGCATAAGACAATAACAAAAGGCACAACATCATCTCCCGCACTCAACACCAAACACCATAACCTAAAAGTCTCTCTTTCCCTCTCTCGCTCAGATGTTATACCGGTGTGCCTGAGCAATTATTGCTGTCGAGATCGATAGTGTTGAGTTGAGATGGCGGCCCACAGGGTTGCGCGTTCAATCTCTGACTGACTGACTGCCTAACTAGAGGTTACCCAAACTAGCGTACTACGGTGTGTGCCTTCTCCTTTGTGTCAGTGTCGGTGTCGGTCGATGTCGATAGTCCCAAAGATAGTGTCGAATCCCCAACTGCAATTGAATTTGAAGTGAGCACCACAATTTCCCTCACTTTGAATGCCAGATTGAGGTTTAATTCGTTGCTCTTTTTATGCTCACCCGCCCGATTGATGTGCAGAGCCCATTCCATATGATCTTGCTCGTTCTATACCTCCTCCTTCGTTCTTTGACCTGATTAGGCACATCAATTGAAGTAAAACTATTTCTCGTTTTTTTTTTTTCAGAACAATAAAATGCAATGAAGGCCCCCCATCAAGGTTGGATCGAATTTATGTGTAATTTGGTGGATTTTTTTACGATCCAGGCAAATTTCAATTTGCACCAAGATCCCGGATGGAATCATATTCCACGAGAATGATAAATGTGGCCCTTAACTCTGGCGCTGGGTGGTCCGCTCTCATCCGCTTCAATCCGCACAAAAGGTGTTTATTTGTGTACAGGTGTGGCATTCCTATTACGAATTGGTTAAGTGATAATAAAAAATAATAATTCAGTGAATATTGCTGAACATGACCGCCGTGGTCATGGGCGCGAATGGCCCAAAGAAATGAGGTGTCAATAAATAAATGAACGTTCATTTGTTTTGTCGTTTGTGGCGAGTGTAGCTTATGGGATGTTACAGGGAATTGTGAATACTTTTTGCATAATTTCTAGAACCTTAGAATCCTAGTGAGTACGAGTAAGTTGAAATATTAGCTTTTTATAACATCCAATCTAGGGAGTGGATGGCAAATGATGCACATGCGCCGTGGTGGTGGTTTAGGTTTCATTCTTTAGAGCGGCGATCGTTTGGAGGTTTTATTTTTTTTGTGGAAAACTATCTAAGGTTTCAGGAAATCTGTGAAAAGATCTGTGAATCATTGTTGTTGTCGTTTATAAATCTTGGGATTAGATTCCGGGTATAATAAAGAGGATGATTCATTTAGAGGTACTTTTTTGTCTGTACATTTTTTGATAGATGACGAGTGAGTCGTGTAAACTTGTTATAACATTTTTATTAAGTATTGTTTGACATTTTATCAAAAAGAAACGTAGTCCATAGATTACTCAGCTGTACTACGAAAATCAGCGTTTTAAAAGGAATGAACTTCACTCAACTTCAACTTCAACTTATGACCAACCGAACGCATGACCGTCGAAAGGTTTTGAATCAAAATATAGCAAAGTCCTCTTTCGGACAACTTAGCTCTTTATAAAACACAATTTGTCTCAGTCCTGTTGCTACACTCTGTCGAAATTAAATGGTGGTGCCTCTGGTTGCTTTGAGAGAAAAGCTCTGCGAGTGGATTCAGATCGGTCTATAAGTCACTCACAGAGCCTTTCTAACTGAGTATGCTTATGTCATTAGTAAGCAATAAGGACCACAATTGGTCACCGGCTAGTAGAAGCACAGGGATCGCTAGGATACTTCTCAACTCTATTTCCATGAAAAGGAAGAGGAAGGCCTCACCTAAGGTGAGATGAACAATGCAAACGGAGTTCAACCAACTTAGCAAGCTCAACTGAAGGCATCTGCTTAATGATGGGCCGACTTTTTTGGTATATTGAGTCCAAGATCCACCTTTGAAGACTATAGGACCACGTGTTAAGTAAAAGTCATCAAAAGTGTCCTTTTTATTAGTAGAACTGTGCCTTTCGCAAGACATGAGATGTTGGTCGGCTCAAAGATTTAGATTGCTCCTTAACAGTTCTCCTGTTGCCAGTGCTTCGACTGTGTAAGTCTACAACCCTGGTCCCATGCACACACTATTTGGACCAATGTCATTGGAACCTCGGCTGCGATACAAACTAAAGATTAACTTCCTTATGTTCAGGACCAGCTTGGATCAAAAGTTAATCCGAGATTGAATCGCAGTCATGCTCTGCTGTTAGTACCTTCTTTGTAAACAACAACATTTGGGAGCACTATTCGTTGAGCAACTGTGGATCTGTTTCCTAAACAGAAACCTGCTCTTGTGGCCTTCTCTTTTCTCTATCTCTAGTGACTGTTTGGCTACGCTGAAGGCATTACTCAAACCGATGAACCAACTCCAGTGATTGCAAGACGCATTGACTCTTACCTAGGTTTCAAAGATTGCTTACACTATTATTATTAGTGGACAAGGCTCTATATTGGATGTTTCTACATCTTCGTCTAAGGCTTTGATATCAAATGAACACTCTTGCACGCGGCATGATTCTCCAGGATGTAGGAGACAAAATGGAGAACACAGACTGCAAACACGACAATGACTGGGGAGCCAAGCTGTGTTCAAGACAGAGTCCAGCACTTAACACTCTTTCCAGTGGCTATAACAACCTTAAGTTCGTTGAATCCTAGATACCAGTTCATACTGAATGTTGATGACAGAATTGTTAGACAAAGCTTAGAGAGGAACCTCCAAAGCTTGGATTACGTCTTCCACAATACTTAGATGATTGGATGTACATGACTGCAATTGATATGCTTATCCAGGAATTAGACCGATGCTCACTGACTTCTGTAAGAAATCTGTAGCATTTTTGCTGTCTCTCAACAGATAATACTCTGGAAACACTGTTGTCCTACTGAGCGATACTATGATCAACGATCTTCACCGATGCGATGGTTCAAAAATGGACTGTGGTGTGCGCAGGGATACTCTCTGATTCCCCTAACGTTTCCGTGTCTTACAGGCTTCCTGATTCGCGCAGCGCCTTTTAGGCAGAAGACCTGACTGTGCGTGATGTTGATAACATAGCCATCCTCTCTGATAGCTAACATGCTATCAAGGCTATAACAGTGCAAGGAGGAACTCGTCTCACTAGGACATTGGCTCATGATCATTCTCCTTTAATTGCCAGGTCATAGCGACATTCAGGGAAGTAAGTGAGCTGAATGAGGCGAGGATCTGTTTGTGATGGTTTCCTTGCTCTGGAGATAAACAGCCCCTTCAGAGCCCTCTGCGAACTGCCTACTAAATGCTGGTAGAAGGTGGTAGAGGATGCGTAACTGAGTCATGTCCAGGCAGATGTGGCCCAAGCAACCACTTCCTCCTACTTACCTACTACGATCTGCACCACTTTTAGAGTGGACGACGACTTTGTGGACATTTCCTTATAAGCCCTTCAGCAGCACCAACTTCTTGTTGCATGTCACCAAAACCACTTCATAACCATGTCATGGTGACCGCAATTTTTCCCTGTCACCTTCCACTCACACACCCAATCGATTGCCTAGCCTTTGGACGTCCATCTACTTCCTAATTCCGCATATGTTGACCCCAATTAGTTTGCATAATGAATTTGGGTGCACAAACCTTTTTATCCCAAGCCACAAGCCGCAAGCCACAAGCGACAGTCGGGGACACAGAATATGGTTGAGACTTTTTGACGTATGTGCGCGGTGCGGCTGAGCACATGCAATGCCAACCATAAAGTGAAAGTTGTTTCCTATAAGTGAGTCCGTCGTAGTAGCACTGGTCAACCGCCGAATTATATAACCTCATGGGTTCCTCTCATCCCCAGGGAGCTCCTCCACCAGACAATGGGCCTGTCACGCGTAACCAACTCGCGCTTAATAGTCCTTCAGAAGCTGCTCATAAATTCGCTGCCAAAGTATCTCTAACGCCAGGCCAAATGACAAAATGCATCTAATAGTCGCGTCGTCAAATTCATTTTGTCGAAACACCAAAAACAAAAAACAAGAAACCAGTTGCCCATTTTTTTTTTTAGCCGCAAACGCAAATGTTTCACGCTTTACGAGCGGTGGCCTAGCTAGGGTTTTGTTAAATGGAAAATCGACGCACGTGTATGTTGTCTTTTGGTTTTTCTGCTCCACGGCCCATTTGAATCACTTAACAAAGTGCGCAACAAGAAAAACAATTTTCATTTCAATTTGACATTTTTTTTTCCTTTCGCTTGGCCGCTTTGGAGTGCCGCGCAGTGCGACGGCGGCGTGGCTAATCGAAGTGGGCAGCAGTCGACAATTGAGGTTATGTTTTTTTGTTTCCTTTGTGAAAGATACTATTTTGTCGACTGTGAATTGGACAGATAGACGTAGCGAAAGAGTGGCACAGTGTCTCTAGCCTTTTTGATGGAGCAGCAGCAAACAAAGTTGAGGCTATTAACGTGTGTGTTTCCTTGAAAGCGATTAATCTGATTATATCCATTGGGCTTCTGGTTTTCGAGAGGCCGATCCGACTTGTGAACACAATCAGTGTAAATTGTGGGCCGCGATAGGCTTTGGGGGTACCTTTATCCAAAGTTCCAATTGACGACGTTTTGTTTCCAATCGAATAATTGTTTATGACTCCAGATCTCTTAAGCTTGTTTGAGGTTTGAGGTGACTTTTATCTTGCAAGCTTGACAGTCTGGGGAATATGGAGCGTCCTCCTCCTTGTTGTTTTGGAGGGAAAGGACTTAAATGAGTTCCAAAAAAGACTGGATACTTGCGCTGTACTTTCTTGGATCTTCTCAAGCCCAATCCGGACAGAGCTTGACGAGTTATGAGGCAAACAAGCAGCTGTGGTGCTTACCTCCATGAATCACTGAAGTGGTAAGAGACTGCGTCTGCACCACCATCGTACAAAACGTAGGACTGACGAATGCAATTTATTGGGAATCATAGCACGGATTGAGCCAGTAGCCGGCTTGGTGTGAGGCCTGCTTGACCTCCTCGTGGTGGATCCCGCGCTCAAACAAACAAAAAGCTAAAGCAACCAATTTTGTGCCACAGATAAATGCTGATCTTATGTTGACGACTTTCGGCTATTGTATCTTAATGGAGATCCAGAAATAGTCCTTCTATAATCAATTGGAGACGAAATGGAGACGTTCGCTTTGTCATAGTTGGCATATTGTTTGAGCCAACCATAAGGTCAGCTGGGTATCCAATGATAGATGAAGAACTTCAAAACTTTGCTGTCAGTCCTTTCCCATCAGTATTAGTTCAATACTATTACAAAATCTATAGTAACTTGAGCCGTCTAAGAAGTAGTCTCCTGGATGTCCATAGCAGGGGAGGAGCTGATGTGGGGATTGTACGAGATCACCAATTTATGGTAGCGCCTCTCCGACAGCTACAGCTCGGAGACCCAACGACGACACAAGAATGACAAGTTTCAATATAGACAGACTGAAGGAGGTCTTAGAGTGAAATCAATTAAGGCACAATTTTCAGAAGGTGTCGAATCAAGCAGCAGCTCGCCGCGCGCATGTATCAAGGATCAATGGTGTGCTGTGGTCTTTCAGCATTTGGTGCTGAAGGCAGACATGAAATACCTCAAGGCTGATTGACAAACAGAAACAGGTGAAAACTTGCCTGGCATCTAGTCCGACAAAAGTGAACTGGAGTTCCTCTATCGCATGGAAATGAGTGTAGCGTATGACTTACAAGCGTAACTACACCAACGTGCTGGCAAGCAGAGAAATTTGTACGTAGTACCACAGCATGACCGTCTATAGAAGTTGGTTGTAGCGTCAGCCAACATTGGTTCTTTGCTCAAATAAGGGTCAGCTCAAGAGATGGTAGTTTTGAACCCAGAAATATTTTGCAATATGCTATTACATCAGATGGAGCTGCACGAGGTACAAAAAGCTCGAACCAGTAATCTTCCGCTCTGAATATTCCCATTTCGGCTACATTGCGTAAGTGGAAGAAATGCTCATGCACGTCGCGTTGCTATTCACCATAAAGAACCATGTAATAGATGGGGAAACTCCGCCACCAATTTCAAGTACATCCTTTGGGGATTCAGTACCAGTTCTGTGCGGTTACATAGTCTGGTATTGATTTGAGCTCCTGGTTTTCTTAATGTTTTTTTACCAGCAGGTGGCGTTCTTTAGAATCCGCTCCAAACATGTTGAGGGTGAGGCGCCCATAACCAGAAAGCTTCCAAGCATATAGGCAATCCTCTATGTTGTGGATCAATCTCTGCGTCCATCTGCCTTCATAAGAAGAATGGTATCATCTCTCCTCCCATTCTGCCAGACTTGTCCTTGGTGGTACTTCAGAATAATTTAACTCCTCCATAGTTGCTGTCGTTGTCCTGCTGATATAAGTAATTCTGTTTGTCCTTTCGTCTTTTTCTGTACGATTTTGTCTTCATGGCAGCATGACACCAATATTTGAAAGCCGTAGATCCATGGAGTTACTCTTGCTTACTTGCTCGACATGATCCTTGCCAAGACAGCTATTGCATTTGGTACTTTCTCAACTGCGTGATGCATAAAGGTTAGCCTCGCGACTCCATACCCAACCTACTACCGATGAACACAACTTCCGTCATTTCTTGGACAAGTTGTAGGCGCTTGCGTATTATCGAATCCCGACAGCTTCAATGCAGTCATTGCTCTTTTTGGTTGCCGTGAGTCAGTGGCTGGTGCCCTGGCCTTCTGGTTCGAAAATTCCATCAAAGTTTTTCATGACCCCATCAAAAACCCCTCTGCCCTTCAGATGCGGAATAAAACCGTAGATCTATTCATAAGATTCCACAGGAGTGACGCTAGTACAGAGCCTGTTCATTTAAGCTGATGCATGCTTACTATACATTGTTGTACCTTCCTTTCCAGATTCGATTTAGCTCCTTTTATTTGCTGAGTATTCAAGGTATTGCTCCTGCTTAATCCCTCTGTAATCTTCCCCTAGGGTGTGATTCTATACTATAGAATGTTTTAGGACTTATGCCGGCTTCTACATCCCCTATACATATGTACGTGACGTATTATTAAGGACATAAGATGCTAGTTGTTCCGCTTTAAGGAATCCTGATCCATAACATCTCACCCTGTGATTCTCAGTTTTATCGCTGAGCTTCCCTGAAATATTCTTCGAAACCAGAGCTTCTTGATGCTACTGTCCCAGAGAACTCATGACATCAGACTGTGAGCTAGAATTGAAGCATTTAGCTAATTCCAAGATCAGGGAGTCAGATCTATGGAATCATGGAGGTGCTTGGCTGCCTAGGAGTGAATATGTACATGTGGTCATGGAAGGAACCTAAAAATTCTGGCTGAAAGTTAGGACTGTATAAGACTTTGCTTAAAATATTGACATTTCGTGATCTATGAGCGGCAGAGTTGATATTGAAGGGATCTTGTGCAGGATCAGTTCACGTATAGACTGATCAAGACTATGAATCGATATCCTAGCAAGTTTCAAGGGTTGGAGTGTAAGCTATAGAGCTTACATTGTTTCTTTTAGTTAGCTTAGACCTTTCTAACAGATGGTGCTTAGCAGAATACCTATAGACTGAGGTATGTTCCGCAAGATCAATTTGTCTAAAGAGCGATCGCCACGTACTTGTGAACACTGGCATTCTACCAGATCACAGACGCTGCTGTTTACCCCTGTTACCCATTCACTATTTTGGTTTAATCCCAAAAAACTACAGTAGAATCCCCTACAAGATATGTCCCTTTTCTAGAGCGATAGAGACTTCTTAAGACAGTTCTAAGGAACCAGAGTCTCTACCTGCCTTCTATTGCCTCATTCCAGAAAAAAAAAGAAACAATTTCATCTGCAAGAAGAAGGCAACCAATTTTTTCTGTTTTCTGAAGAAACACCATCATCCGTTTGAGAAAAATTCAGCATTCAACTCCTTGCGTAAGCCTGATCTTCATATAAATCACCACGAGCACACGGGGATTTATCTTAAACTTCACCACGTACCAGCAATGAACATAATCTACAGCGGAATCTCATTTAAGGCAATCTTTTTCTACGGCCATTTATCTAATTTCGAGAGACGAAATATTATGACGTAACAAAAGTCTACGGCTAAATTACCATCACGATCGCTGAAGGTATATGATCTTTCAATCTTTCGACCGATAGAATGGTTTACTCGTAACTGTGCGCACAGTCCAGTGCAAGATGCGGACGACGATGATGATGATGATGATGATGATGGACCTTCAAAATAATTCTTCACGCTCTCTCTCTGTGTGTGTTGGTAGGCTCAGCTCAGACTCTTCATGTACTTCATTTCAGCGAGCGCAATTCAAGATGAAGAAGATAATCATAGAGCGACCAACAACGAAGGCTCAAGTGCAGATACACGATCGTCTATTTGGCAATATGCACGTTCGTTCGGTCGTTCGGTCGTTCGGCTATAGCTATCTGACCGTGGGATTGGGATCTATGGTGGAGCAGAGCAGCCCTTTGATTTGTTCTTTTAAATGGAAATTCGTGCGAAACAAACGAGGACGACGAGCGTTCGTTCGAAATGGTTTGGGGTAATTGGTTTGCTCTTGCGCTGCTCCATGTTGTATCTATCGAGTGAGTGAGATGTTTTCTATGATGCGACGCGTTGCACCCAGCAACACGGCTCGAAATTATTGTAATTAAGAGTAAGTTCAATGGATTGCATGCACATACATATGAGGGAACAAAGGATTCGAATTACGGTTGTAGCGGCCGGCGCGCTTGATTTGTGTTAGAAGTATGTAACCTTCTGGGATCTGTGAGGAGGATGCTCAATGCTCAATGGGCATTGGGCATTGGGCTGTAAAGATGATGTATGGGGATTGCAGTTAAGTGCAATTTGTTTTACGATAGAGCTTATGAGGCGCTCGTAATTTCAATTAGAATTCCTAATGGGCAGAGGAATAGGTTGTTAGGCTCATTTAAATTCTTTCCTGGCTGCTGGTAGCTGCACAAGGGCCCTCCAGTGGGTAGGAGCGGTGGTTGTATTAAGCTGTCTGGAACACGTTGTAAATTTTAACATCCTTGGGAGTTTGAATTTTCAGTTTTAAAAGGTATAATTGGTATGTTCTTCATTATGGTCTACCATCTAGAAGCTAAAAGCAATGACCAGATAGCAGTGATACTTTTTCTTATTGCTATGTTTCAGCAGCTGTCAAAGCTACCAATGACATCT
This sequence comes from Chalcosyrphus nemorum, assembly GCA_949716465.1. Lineage (NCBI taxonomy): Eukaryota > Metazoa > Arthropoda > Insecta > Diptera > Syrphidae > Chalcosyrphus > Chalcosyrphus nemorum. The sequence goes on from OX454333.1 coordinate 28,265,253, forward strand.
AGCTGTCAAAATATTCAGCAAGGTTTGCCTTTTAAAATTTTGTCAGATGCATTGCTCAAAATCTAACCTGAAACTTGGTATATGCTTCATTATTATCTACCGTCTAGACTCTAGAAGCTAAAAACAATGACTAGATAGCAATGATACTTTTTTCAACTGCCATGTGGTTGCAGTCGTCAAAGTTACCAATGACATCTAGTTGTCAAAATATTCAGCAAGGTTTGCCTTTTCCAATTTTGCTAGTTGCATTGCTTAAAATTTAACCTGAGACTTGGTAAGTGCTTTGTTATGATCTACCTTCTAGTAGCTAAAAAAAAAGTGACCAGATAAGAATGATACCTTTTAAAGTTATTATATTTTAGCAGTTGTCAAACTTACCAATGATATTTACCTGTCAGAAAATTCAATAGAATTTGCCATTTTATTATGCATTGCTTTATATTTGTTGAACGTGCAAAACTGTTAAAAACTACTATCGACATTCTGACTATCCTTTTAGCACAAAATTCTTTCCGCCGACGAAGTTATGGTTCAAATCAATAAATGTCAAATCAAAATTCTTGTCAATTAAATAAATACAATTTACAAAAGCCCCGTTATACAATGTTTTAAATTGGAACTCCTTTAGTTAGCTCAATCCGTCACATACCATAAATTCAGTGCTCACTCTCGCGCTCCACCCTCTAATCGAACAGATCGATCAGATCTCGGCTTAGATTTTCATAACTAATAGAGCCTGTCACACAAGGCTCAATCCATTACATTGTGTTAATTATTCGTAACACCTTTTAGGGTGAAGTGCCGAGAGTATCTCTTTCAACCGCAATCAACTCTGTCAGACAGACAATTATAACCACAAAGACATGAGCTGAGCACCTCACCTCATCCACCGGCAGTACCATTGTGTGTGATGTGTGTCACCACTCCTGGTCTGTTTGTTTTTCTTTTTTTCTCCCAAGGATTGCATAACACACTCGCACAATCAGTTGCCTGTATCTCTGTTGGAAAGAATAATTTACGTCATACGCTAGATTAGATTTTAATTTCGATTGAAACTTTATTGCCATAAATTAATACAAATTAAAATTTTCCACTTTAATTAACCAGATTCCCACCACCCGGGCAGTGCCCACTAGACGAAGTCTTGTCCCGAAACCGAAACCGAATTAGTAGCCACAGCTTGAAGTTTTAATTAGAGTGCTGGGGCTTTGAATTGGATTCAGTTTGCTTGTGTTTTTTGGGAAAATAACACATTTGCGCAGTGGAAATTGGAAGAAGACCATACTGCCATCGGATAGGGGAGCAATTATCGAATTGCAGGTGTCGTAAGTGGGCAATGCCACTCGTGGGAAGTACATATGTAGCAACATTCTTAGCTGTGTGTATAGATGGTGTAATTAAAATGGGTGTACAGAATCCAATTGGACATAGAAACGCTCCGGCATATAAGGTGTGTGAGAACTGGCAGTTTAGTGTGAGATATTTCGAAAATTGATTTGTAATCGATGACAGGCGCGGTGGTAGATCGGTGGCTATATAATGTTTTAAGCATCTTAAGTCTTGGACTAGTGGTTTGTGAGCTATGGGCCAAGTCAATGTCAATGTCAGAGTGTCCTGATCCAACTAAGAGAGAGAAAGAGTGGATGGCACAGGAACTAAGGTAAACTTGCAGGAAAAAAGACAGAAGAGACCAGGAACCAAGAATATGAGAAGGATTACGGAACTTCTTGAATGACTCTATGAAGATTCACATGACAGGACCACAACGTCTCTCAGGGCTCGTTCCATCCTTCCAGGTTTGCTCTTTATGCAACTCCACTATCACATGTTGACACGATATTTCCTCCCAGGTTCTCTAACAGTGAGGGGGATAGGCAAGACACTGCTGCTTTGTTTCTGTCAACTGCCTCTGTCTTTCTTTTGTATGACGTCGTATTCATTTCCCCAGCCGATACTTGGTAGTCTTAGAGCATCATCGGCGTAACAGCTAGTAGCCTTTTCTTCCTTCAATATTTGGCTTGATTCTTGCCAGAGCAGTCGTTTTTCTTTTTGCCTTGTCCGCTGGTTACTCTTGTAGTCTTCATGACTCATCTGCTGCTGATAAGTGTCTTCTTCTGATAGTCGTAAGGCCATGCTTACTAACCAGTCCTACACCATAACGATGGCTTCATTGCCTTCGTACTCTAACTCTTGGTTTAGTCACAGTGACGATCGCTGTATTGTCGGCGAAGCGAATTATTTTCAAGAACCAAGAAGTTTGAGAGCGTCGTACATTCGATTCCATAGTAGTGGACTTAGTACGGAAACCTGAGGAACACCGCCTGTGACTTGATACTGCGTCATCCGTTCGTCATGTCGATCCATCATTATCTTCTGCAGGTAGTCCGGTACTCTTTTGGCGGTAAGTGCTCGCAAAGTTTTGTTCCAGTTTGCATGGTTGAAGGCTTTCTTTCTCTTCCATAATCTTCCTTATAAGGCTTTTCTCGCTGAACTTTTGACCTCTTTGATTGCATCTTTTAAGTTTTCCGTGTTTGAAGTGCCTGTAGCCGACTAATAGGTCTCACCATAGCGTTCAGTGAGCGCCTCAGAGGGTGGGAGCTATTGCGAATTCCTCTCGGCAACAGTTAGATTGATAGTCAAAAAAAGAAATCCTAAAACATGTGACCAGGTGATTCAAAGGACTGATTTCAATTGAATGACTTCCATCCTTCCACCCAACCAGTAGCAAGGACATCTGCTTCAAAGAAAGCGCCTTTCGCTGTTAATTCATTCCTCTAACTGACAGCATTTCTGCCCCTTAACCACCAAAGGTGAGTTCATAAATTTCACCGAGCATAATTCACCAACTCACCCGTCATTATCCTCCTGTCAAATCTTCAATCAATCTCAGGACATTAATTACATGTGCATCCGCAAGAACACATGAGAAGGTGCTAAAAAGAAAATTGATGCTACCCCAGAGAGTAGCAGGTAGCAGTCGAAGGCGGTTCACTTCACCGATCGCAATGATATCGAATGAAATTACAGAAAAAAAAAGCATCCAAGGAGGTGTTACAACAACCTTCAGGTACATAATTCATATTCTAGATCTGAGATGCATTCTCGAAATGACTTCTCCTTATGCGCACCATCGTATGAGCTCACCTCCAATATCACCTTCAACAGATTTTATTTGATCGTAAATCGCAGACTTGGTTGGTTCTGTTAATTTTAATTGCGCGCGCGGTACATATTTATTATTAAAGTGTTATTGTTATTGGAAAAAGTGGCATTAAATATCCTTAGCTACACGCCCCTTTTAATTTGAGCTCAAGACATTTTGCCTGACAGATGCCAGTCCCCATAGACTTTTGGAGAGAGAGAAAAGGATGAGTTGGCAACACCAACTAATAAAATATAAAAGAACTCTTACCGCTAGATGCCGTTGGGTTTATAGTCTACCATTCGAATGTCGAGTAATAAAAGACTATACGATGATTGCGGATATAAAAAGCAAAACATAAACAAATAGACGCAACTGATTGGCCAACGATATTATATCGTTAAACTGGAATATTTAATTCGACCACAAATGGCATTTGTTTCCTCAATCAGTACTCACTTCAGCCGAATATAAATGTAATTTGCATTTAATGGTAAATAAAAAAAAAAAAGTGCTTGGAGTAGTATCCTTGGGCTCTTACTCGAAGCGAAAGACTGAATGCATCTTTGATTGAGTCGGCTGAGTGTCTTGTGTCGAAATTGTTTGATGGGAACATTTGTCCTAATTAAAAGAAAGAAAGGAAGGAGAAGATACGACATGAGTCACGAGAAATGCGATTTGGTACGGCACGGTATGAGGGATGTACTCTTGCGAGCAGAGGGCTTTTTGGTTCATTTTGAGTCCTTAGCGCTAACTCAAACCAGCTAGTACTCTATTTGTGGAGTGGAACTGTTGCCAGCTCCTCTAGGTCATCAAAAAGTTTCCTCTTTTTCCTGTGGTTAATTCTTAGAACACACGCACAGTCTTCAGCCCCTTCACCTGCATTTATCTTAGAACCTAGCTCCTTATTCTCTGGTTCTATAGTACTCTGGCTCTGATCAGACTTCGTAGAGAAAATCTCCTTCCAAGTGCTAGATTTGGGCTCCTGTTAATGCAAGCACTTTCTGTCCTTCTCGCATTCCTAGTTGAACTGAAATCCGTCCTGATGGCCAGCAACACATACGAATTTCTTGGACTCCAATCCTCAAAAAAATCCTCGCATTGGTTTGAAATAACTTCTAAGTAAGGAAAGGGGCCACTTCTAAGTGAGGGCTGTACCAACTAATTGAGAGAGACATACTGGTTTCAGTGAGCCCGCTAAGGTAGCCCTTTCCAGCTTCCTTGAAAGAGGAGACCACAATGGAACCTTTCTTGTTTTGGTTGCTCCTCCTTTTAATGTTTGTAGACTACCCAGCGACTCAATGTCACATGACTAATTTCGAGAAGTTCCCTCTGTCCATGGAACACTGTCCATGGCTACCTAATGGTTCACAGTTGTGTGCTAAATTTCCCAAGTCGTTAGTGGACTACACCCCGCAAGAACAGTGGCAGAATATTCAACAAGTAGCTGCGATCCAATTTCGTTCGTCCTACCATCTGGCTAATTCCTAGTCCAAACAACAGCAATTCCTTTGAAATATTGCCCACAATGCCTATTAGGTATTTAACCTGGTTGATAGAGAACCTTGAGCTATTTTACATTGAAGCATACCCCACCCTGATATGCATGCAATTATGCATGCATTGCATTACATTGCGTATGCATCCACAATGTGCATGCGAATTCTTGTGGACTTGTGTGAAATTTGCATTTTGCACCTTAGCCTCAGGGCGGAAAGAAAAAACAAAGATTATGACGCCCATTCACTCCCAATCTACTGGATAAATGAAAAATGTCCTCTTACACAGCACACACACAGCTCTTGGTTCTGCTGCTGTTCATCTACAATCCTCTAGCGATGCAGAGAGTTCAAGGATTTCGAATTGCAAACAACTACTTCTCGATCACGAAATGCATAAAATCCTCGAATAATTAAAAGGAATTTCACGATTTTCATCGAACCATGGCAAATGTACAAACACCATACACAGCAGTAGCAGGCAGCAGGAGCAACAGCAGCTACCGATAAGTGATAATGATTGTTACCTAGCAGAAGCAATTCATTTTACCTCAGATGTACAGAGGCAGATACACCCAAGTGTTGTTGGCCACCCAGCTTTGGCTAGGAGCACTTTCACAAGAGCAGGGGTGAAAAAACAAAATCCTAGAATCACGTATGAACTGTGATCAGGGGAAAAAAGTGAATTGCGAATTGCAGCGTGGAATTAGAGCCGCGAGGGATAAATTATTTCGTCCAATATGAGTTTTGATGGTATCAAGCGGCGCACACTCTCTTAGGGGGCGCACTCAATTTGCATTGAAACGAACTAGGAAATGATCTGGCACATCGCACGATCGTTGCGCTTATCGATCGCGAGCACATGGAATTTTTGTACGAAAACTGCGAGCTGGTGACGATCCAGTGAACTGATAATTTAATCTATATTTTTGTTAGACTTGAAAAAGCTGGAAACATAAAACGGGATCGATAAAATTTAACTACTTCCGTCATTTGGTGGGTAAAAGTTCAATGCAAAGGCGGTTCGAGGAGAAAAGTTCGCACGCCAACTCTTTTGTTTCATAGTAAGAGGCAAGGCCAATGATTACCTTTTCATTGGTCAAATGCATTTTAGTGGTAGTTATTTAGTTAGTTTCTGTTATTCCATTTCAAAAGCAATTGCCTTACTTCCACACGTGCAGCAAATGACTATGATTTCCCCCATCGAGCGAGCTCGAGCCAAATACAAGTAGCACTTTGCGCCTGTCAAGCGCGATCACATTCGCAAGTGAAAGAGTAAGTCTCTGGCTGTCAATCTGCATGCCAGTCCGTTAAATAAACCTTTTGTCCGGGCTACATTCCATCTGACAGAAATGACAGCAAGCGCGCCATATAAGCATATTTCATGTGAAAAGTCCATGGAACATCATTTGGCTTTTATGAGACACAAAACGGGGAAGAACTCAGAGTTTCCGCGCTTGATTTCGACATCCTTCAGATGTTCACCGCCATAAAGTGTAATAACGCCACAGATGCAGCGTCAACATCCTAGAAAAGGCAATAACAGCATGTTTGTGCATTTCATAATGCGCAACGATGACGACGACAACGCACAGCCTTCTTGGTCAAATCAATCTTCTCCTCAGAGTTAAAGAGAGATAGAGAAGCTGCAGCCACAGGTATTTTAAATATCCACGGGACGGGGACGTAGGTCTTTCATTAATGCGTCAAGTTTCTCGAATTGGCATCACGGTATTTCATTAGTTTTGTGTGTGTCTAGTCAATTAATTGCTGTGTAACCAATCCATGACAGATAATTCAATCAGGACAGAGCGGTTAGCTTGACGGCGGCGGCGCTCTGTCCCGGTGGCACATCATGTCATTGTTTTGTAGCACAACAACGCTGGCGGCACAATTTGTTGTTTTGTTTTGTTCATTGGAATGATTGAAATTCAAAAGATTTGAGTAACATTATTCGTCTGGTTGGATGCAGGGATATTCATCCCGCTGAAGGACGCGTTAATTGATTCTAGTGAAACGACGTACAACTACTGAGTGCAATTATCCATGCTGATATCTAAATTAAAATATTTTTAAATAGTCGAAGGTTGGCTTTAAGTGTTTCAATGACTATTCGAGGAATGAATGCAACTGAGCGATGGGGTAATTTTCCAATTAAGATGTTGCCGTTTGGAGGCCTTTTTTGAAACTGAAATGGTAGCGGTTCTAGAGGCTGCAATGTACAGAGCTCTGGTTGGCAATCTTTGTTTGTTGTCTCTCCATGGTCTTTTGTGTGGTTTTGAGGCTTATTGTTGGACGGTTTATTGAACTCTGAAGCAGGCTAGAACATCTGAGGAAAGACTCGATTAAGAGTTCAAGAAGGGATAATAACCCCTCCAGTTTGCTGCCTTCTTACTGGTCTCTTGTATCCTGTGACCTAAATAATAGTTGGCTTCTTGGGTTAGGCGGGGAAAAGGAAAGTGGCCCTCTAAATCCTGGTCCTAGCCATACTACTGTCAGTCATTCTCTCTTAGCCTTATGTACTCGCCACCATTCATGTTGGCATTCATCATTAGATTCTACAGTATCGAGTAGTTCGTCCTTCCTATATCGGTGTCGTATTCTGCTGGCAATCTATGACTCATTTGATGCTAAGGGATCGTAGAAGTCTTGCCATACAATCTTCAAAGGTACGCTTCCAATCTCATGACCAAATAGCATTAACATCAGCATTGGCCATAAGCAGCGATTGCTTAATCATTTGGTGGTACATATTGACCAGTACAACAGAAGCCCAATCAGCACTATAAACTGAATAGGAGGGACATTACCTGCGACGAATCGAGTCATTTTAGTCAAGGTCTTCAGTTCCTAGATCTTTACGATCAGAGCAGGCTAAGCTATAGACTAGATTCTTCCTCGTCTAGAGCTGACACCTAATTGCCCTTGGCTCAGCTGAAGAGACGACTTCATTCTCAAAGTTCAGGTAAATTATGCCTCTGGGGGAAAGAATTTTTTTCTGGTCTGCCAATACTTGGCTGATCTTTGCCAGGGCAGACGTTGTTTTGCTGCCTTATAAGCTGCATTCTGAGGATGTTGCTTGAAAGTTAGCCTTGTGTCTATAGAAATCTCGAAACTCTTCGAACGAATCGGCCACTGCGTGCTAGCTTACGGCCTCCTTGGCACCACTCTCATCTCCTCAATGACTTCGATCAGTACAACGATTGGTAAGCTCATTATGATGCCTATTGTCTTATGACGCCTCAATCTAACCATACATCTAGAGTGTAAGACCAGTTGAATCATTTTTCAATACACCGTGAGACAGTAAGCTCTATAGACTCATGACAGCGACACACAATTAATTTGATTTCCTCGTACCAATTCCATTTCCTTTCTCTGTGATTATGTCAGCGCTTAATTCGATAAGGAAACCTAAGCCTATTACTCCATTCAACAACAGACGTATCTAAAGCACTTACGGAACACCCAATCTGAATCCAATCAACACCATCAATTTGTCTTTTTCCAACGAAGCTCTCGCAACCGAAAAGAGTAACACCGGTGTGCGCCGCCACTATCACTTCTCAGAATTTCCAAATCTCTCAACACAATGCCCCAACAGGTGGCTTAAAATCAATAAAAAAAAAAAACAAATATTGCTCCCGTCTAGAGTTGCATAATCTGAGCAGTGCTAGCCCGACCCTATTGAGTCAATAAAACTCGCAAACGGAACAATTAAAGGAGAGGCCAAAGAGTTGCACCCTGCAGCTAGGGTATAAGACATATAAGCTAAAGTCTAATCCACCAAATTATTGACCATCAAGTGGAAAATCTCTTCTGGTGCCTTGCATACATTTGCAAATTACCATGTCTTTTCTGTTCTGTGTCTGTCTGTCCTGTCTGCCTATGTGAGGGGGAAAATTGATGGGAATTTGTTTAAGACAACAGCACAACGGTAAGCAGAACATATCCGTCGTTTGTTGGGGTCGTAATCATGGTTATTATCGCATCGAGATCGTCGTCGGTGTAACTAGGCAGCAGGAGGGGGCGCAGCGCAACTAAATTCGGTTAGTCGCATAAAGACAGTTGTTTAACTGCACCCGTAAAAGATATTTCAGCTGCTAGTGGTACATAGATACAAGATACAAGCCCGGCCGCCCACATAATCTTCATAATTTTCTGTCGCTCTCTCGCTGAATGGATGTCATGGAGAAGGAGAACGGTTGCTGAACGGGGCCTTGTTTGCTTTTCATCATTTCTTCATGTCGATTACGCCATTATGGAAAATTAATCGCCCGCAGGGTACTACTTGGAGTGGTGCGCATTATTTTTTTTTTTTCCTATTAATTCAGGTAATACGCGCCCGAATTTGGTAGGAAGCTGGGAATATCTTTGTGGTACTAAACATTTAAACTGCAGTTTAAGTGAGAAATGGATGTGAATGGGCTAAGAAGTGGGAGTGGAATTCACTGGTGCCCAGGTGGGAGAATGGAAGAGTGATTCGACAATGCAGTGCGGTAGGCATTGGCACTAGAATTTGATTTGGACAAGTGGTTCGTATCGATTGTATTAAGTGGCCCGGGACATGATGTTGCATAAGGTTTCCCATTGAATTTATTCGGAATGTGATCAGAAGAGAACGCTTGTTGGAGAAGTGAAATTTCACCTGAAATGTGGGACACAAAATGGCAAGTCTATTATCACTTCGACTATTGGCCAATGGAAGCTGCATTTGGGCATTATAGGTGCCATGAAGAGTCTAGCAAAGTAGCTTTTTTGCAATCACAGCAATGCGAATTGAATCACAGTGAAATAAACTGCGATTGTGAGGTTTGAAAGGCAACTTCTGTCGATCATTTTTCATCCATCACTCATTTGCCATGTCACTCAAAGACAAGGAATGTTGTTCGGAACTAAACGTCTGAGTGACCTAATAATGAAGACAGCAGTAGCAGCTGTAGCAACAGTGGCAACCTTACGGAACTGTGGCAACAGTAGCAACACTCAGAGACTATGTGGGACTATGAGTGCTTTCCAGACCCCGGCTAGAAGCTTATTGCAGGGTCCATTTAATGATGTTCTCCATCCTCTCATCGTATACAATGCTTGTCTCAGTCATTATTAGGAGAGTCCACTGGAATCTGACAGCCCAAAAGTGGGCTTCGCTTTAACCAGAGTACGCATAACTTTAAGACTTCTTACGAGACATCTAGACAACGACCCATGGATGAAGTAGGTTTCGTTTGATTCTACAATGGCCTCATGGAATTCCGTCTATGAGAATTTGAATATCGTCTTTCTTTCAAGTAACATCACTCCGAACGACTTTTTCTCTTTTGAAGGAATTGATGGCCTCTTACCTTTCAATTCTTTCCTTCAGAGCTGAGCCAAGGGCAATTAGATGTCAGCTCTAGACGAGGAAGAATCTAGTCTATTGTGTGCTTAGCCTGCTCTAAGCGTAAAGTTCTGGGAACTGACAAATGTCAAGATTTCTCCTGGCTAAGGAATCTGCAAGGGGGTATAACAGTAGGACCAACTCCAAGCTTCTTGTATGGCTCTACAGTTCAGTGTGAACCAGGGCCTCAACCAACGAGCTCGGTCTTTAGCTAATTGGCTCCAGTGTTGCACGATAAGTTGGTCGTGGTCCCCTTAAACTTGTACGTGCCAAGCGGCGAGGAGGCCCTCTACCTTGTCGTCCCTACGGGTTTAATTCGAAGACTCTGCGGGCCGGAGTGTTGGTGCCCATTCACTCTACATCTAGTCATCTCAGACGTCCAACGCGCAGTTTTTTGACTATGTCGATGTCGCTGTACAGCTCGTATAGTTCGTCGTTGAATCTTCTCCTCAGAAACCCGTCGACGCAAAAGGGACTGAAAATCTTACGAAGAATTTTTCTCTCGATGTGACCAAGGATATCTTTATCCGCTTTCAACAGAGTCCATGTTTTAGCTCCGTAAAGGAGGTCTGGAATGATCAGGGTCTTATACAGAGTCTCTTTAGTTCTTCGAGACAGGGCCTTACAGTTGAATTGCCTTTTTAGCCCAAAAAAACAGCGGTTGTATTATTCTTCGCTTGATTTCTGCGATGGTATAAGTGTTAGAGTTAACAGCACAGTCAAGGTAGACAAGGTCCTTTACTACCTCGAAGTTGTAGCTGCCCACTGTGACGTTTTGTCTAATTCGTCGGTGTTGATTGTCCCTTCTTGTAGACAGCATATACTTGGTTGTACCCTCGTTTATCGCTGGGCCCATTTTGGCCACTTCTGATTCCAAGCTTGAAAGCAGTCTTCCTTGCATAAGAACCAAGCTGTGGGTGCTTATACGTGGCTAACCAAGTGGTCTACTGAGTATAAGAACCTTCAAAGTCCGGTCAACGCCAACAAGGCCTTCACCTCGCAAACGACCACTATCCAAACTCTCTGGAGTTACATAAATTCCCTCTTACCCTCGTCCCCCAAAATGTGTTCTATTTGTAAGGTGTAAACAAACTATTGCTTACAAAGTGCAACTAACTTCCACTCGTCGCCGTCGGAGTACTTTCCAATTTGCAAAGCAAAACCTGATACTGCCCATAAAAACCCAATAAAACACGCCCAATACAGTCGAGCAGCTGCCTCCCTCTCTTTCTAATTTATTCATTCTATATATCTGTCCACACTCATGCGCTCTGCTTCAGGTTCAAACGATAATGCTAACAAATTGCAAATCACTTTAACTTCCTTGTTCATGGTCAACACGAATTGCAAGCAGCAAAACGACAAAATGCATCAAATATCTGTTAGATCGGTATCTATGGACCAAAATAACAAGCAACCAACCAACAAGTATCGCCAATTGCAAACTATCAAACAGTTCAACTGAGAACAAACGTCATCGTCGCGTCTGTTGATAGCTGAGCAGCGAGCGCGGTTGCGGCTTCGATTACCTCAGCGCGCACTATCTGCAGGAACTATCTATCTGTTGGTAGTGTTTTTTTGTAGAAAATTTATGAGATGCGTTTATGCAGTAATTGCCGACAAAGAATAAGAACTCCAATTCGAGTGCAATAATTTACCGCACATGACATTTCCTCATGCGATCCTGGCGAGCGCACCCAAGAGCTCCTCGATTCCATCGCTCAAAGATCCGCGCGCTGTCGTTGGGGAAAAGGTCGCGTTCCTCCTCGACAGATAGACAGATGGACAAACGCTGAACCAAGAGTTTAAAGATAGATTGTCCGCTTCCATCTTGGGTCGATGGATTTGCTTAGTGTGCTCCGTGCTCCCTGCTGTCTGTCTGTTTGTTGTATCGGTTGTCCTTCTTCCGTCTCCGTTTGCTCCTCCTGCCAATGATGTCGGCATTTGATGAGAATTTGCAACACGAGACCTAATTGATTTCAAATTACCTCTCAATGTTGTGAGCTTGTGTGACTGTGTGCTGGGGATGGGGATTCTTTCGAAGTGAAATTTATTTGCCATCGTCCTGTAATTACATCGCGCTTTTGTTGATTGTGTGTTCGGGTTTTTCTACGACTTGTGAGCAATGTCATCGCCTTGTCATTGCGAGTCAGCGGGCAGTGGGACCAAAAAGAGATTTCAAATTGCATTCTCTGATTCTCTTTACTGACTTAATGGACTTGTAGTTCCAGGTCTTTCTCTGGTCTTTACAGAATGGCTATGGACTAGCTCTTCAATTTACTGTCTCAGTTTCAGTGTGTACTCTACTTCAAATCTAGTACAAAGCACACTAGCTAGGGCGTCTAAATTCCGCTGGAGAGAGAACATGCAACAACACAGTCGTTCTGCTTGTCGGCAGCAACAAAGACGCTCTCAAAAATCTAGAGAGAGACGTTTTAAGTCTTAACTGGTCCCATCTAAAACCTAAATATAGCTAGCTCTTGAAGCATATTATGGTGGAACTGGTGGCCCTAGACCCCTAAGTAGACGTCCCAGCTACAATGAGTGTCCTATGTTTCAAACAATCCAATTTTTGGAGCGAGACCTATATGAACAATCTCTGTACCACGTAATGAGGTGGACCTATACACTATATATGGTATGCTATCCAGTTTGAGCAGAAATTTCAGAAAGAATCTAGTGGCATATGAACCCCAATACCTCCTGTCACGTCTAATTGTGAGGGTTGTGTCCGATTTAGCAATCTCGTCAGCCATGTAGTTCCACGGAATGTTTTTGTGACCTGCTAGCCAGCATAGGCGAATGTTGTATTGTTCTGAGATCAGGACGACCTTTGATGCACTGGTGGACGATTCCAGGGATCTTATACCAGCTTTTATAGATCTATCAGGAAAGAGCTTGGTTCTATTTCTTTGGATGTAGGCGAGTTCTGCCGGGATCTAGTCCCTCCGACATACAATAAGCCATCAACGTCTACTAAAACCAAAACCTTAAGCTCGCAACTCTGCTGAAATCCAGGACAGATGGACGACAATGATATGGACGTTGAGGAAGCTAGAAAAGGCTAAGACGTTGTTCCAGCGACCATTTTTCTTCTGACGTCTAATATTTTTTTGTAAGCTCACTACTTGCCCAACATTTCGCGTGCTGAACTCACCTCATGGACACGGGAAAGAGAACATTTAGCCCTAAGTCGACCACAACCGACTCCTCGTATGCAACAGCAAGTACATGAGAACAATCCTGTTTTGATACCAACTTGTACTTTCATCTTTCAACATCTCATGTAGGTAAGGTGACATGTTTGAAGAGAAATCAGATGATATCCGTGTTGACAGCCACTTAGTACACCAACAATGGTGCTAATCCTTCTAATCTCTTCCTTCTTTCATTCAATGGTTCCTATAAGCTAAAAGAAATGATTCAGTCGCCTCTGGCTGCCCATGTAGTGTTCATTTGATCTCTTGCCATCAGGTCTGTATTACTACAGGGATCTCATTCCTCATTCAATGTTGATCCATTCCGAATGGAATTCGTCTGAAACCTCGTCGGTTACTTCGCTTTCATCTACATATATCGCTATGCCCGAGAATCCAGCAAAAAATGAAAATACCCTGAGTAGTGCTGGACTATAGACTAGATTCTTAGCCTATATAGTCTGTGCTGATCTCTTGTTGGCGAAAAGTTCTCAGTTTCCTCTTTGCTTGGATGTGTCAATCGGAAGCTTGTTTGGATCATTCAGAATTCACAGAAAACACCAGCTTCCATTCCTATATCGATTTAAGACCCATCTGCATTCAGTGAGAACGCTCTTTAACTGTCTGATTCTTTCCTTATCTAAGCTAGGTATTTCTTTCTCGGAATAAATATTTAAATAATGCCACAAGCAGTCTATATAGTGACAAGGTCTAGCTTCCTGTTATGTAGTGGTCACTGGACATACTGGACATAAATGTTGCTTAATAACATCTATACCATATCTGGTAGCTTGGTGACTTTGCTTCGAAGTGCACCGGACTTATAGACATTAAAGAGACCTTCTTCTTTTCCTCTTAAGCAAGAACTTCTTCTTCTTGCGCGAATTCTTACATCGGAACTCAATGCTGTGGATTGCAACAACTTGGAATGGATGACAACTTGACAGTGTTGTTTCAACTGATGGCGGAACCAAACTAAATGTAGCCATTTCTAATGCTATTTGGCTAAGAAATGCATTTAGCTTATACACCAACGTATGGCTTGGTTGAATCCATGCTACTGCATGAATATGGTAGTTCGAGAGTGACTACTACTATAGCTACATTCCTGAAGGATTTTCTGTCCAAACAGTATCTTGAACGAACAGCTTTATCAGAGAATGTGTCATAGGCACAACTCTACAACGACGAAAGTGTCAGTGGATTTGTCACACTGCTTTCCAATAAATTGATAGGCCTTACGCGAGGCAATGGAACTTGCTTAATCAAGGCAGCAGAATACGAGGTGAACCTAAGAGTACATGTCGTCGTTCTTCTCTCTCAGAGGCGAAGTTGTACATCACCGCCCTGGCCTATGTCCACCATCTTCCAGCTCGGTTGGTTGAACCCATCATAAGTGGCATCAGTTGCCTTCCATTGGAGGTTGGTAGTCTAAAATTGTCTCGGCTACTTGGCATTAATGAAGGGCTCCCAGCAAGTCTCCCTCGGTCTCCCTGTGGTCTAGCAAGAATGGAGTTGTTGGTCTATACTTTGGAACTTTAAGTGTGCTAAGCCGCAGTTCTTTTTCTAGTTGATCCTCTTAGACCAAAGGTGATTATGCTATCGATCTGCAGGATAGGTGTCCCACTCTCTAACTTATTTTCTTCTTTGTATGAAGATCATTCAAAAGCCATTCACCCAGGGTAGTCTTAGTGAGGTTGGCGATCGCAGGGCAAGTGCATAGGAAGTGACCGATGGACTTTCTCCTTCTCGCTACAGCTTTAATAGAAATCACTCTGAAGTGTCCTTTGTCTCTAGATGTGTCTCTCTTGTGTGCTAGTTTCTGATGAAAACAAAGAAGGATACTCTTAAGGATTTTCTGGTCTCAAACAGAATGTTCAATGCTGGGCTAAGTGGTAGTAGCACCAGCCTAGTTGGTACATTGATGCTTACCATCACTCATCTCATCGTTATGGATAAGGTGCCTTACAAAAGGCACTAATGCTCATCCTATTTCTTCCACGACGTATGTCACATCTGTGAGATCTGCCATCCATCAAAGGGAGAAAAGCCCTTTCGCGGTAGTCAGAGTCCATGCTTCTTAAAAGGATATCCAGCCCCGAGTTTATGGTTTCTTTTTGGGCTTTGACTTCTGAAAGAAAACCAGACTGTTGTACGGATTCTGGCCGAGGAAGACTTGTTCCAGTCTCCACCCTCCTACGAGTTTAATTTTATGGTTTAGAGGTTAGAAGCGTTTAACTGGGCAAAGACCTTCCGTTTCCTGCAGTCGACGATGCCCATTTTCCTAGCCAATTGCCCCCACTGTACTCGCCGCTTGTTTACATTTTATATTGACCTTTTCTGTCCGAGCGCCGGTCATGGACTTAAAAGATGCGCTCAGTTATTTAAAAGACTTTACACTTCGATAAAACCGAGTGAGAAAAACATAAACAACATTTCCGTCTGACCAACAACCGAAGCGACGCGACGTCGGCCGCTCCATGGCGATGGCGATGAAGTTCAATGGCAAGGGACCAACTGCACTCGTATGCTAGAGCCCGCCATCTTCTTGTAACAACCAACAATCACCGTCATTATCAACATCCTAGTTCGGTGCGATGTAACGAAAGTGACAATCATCGTGCCCGTCGAGTGAGTTTGCGCTCGCACACAATGTATTGCGAAGATTTATCGAGACCTTTGCGACGTGACTCACGTTTTCTTCCTTTTCTCTCTCTCTCTCTCTCTCTCTCTCTGTATTGCTGTATCCTTATAGTATAGTGTGCCTTAAAGTGTTTTTGGCGAATCGCCAGTACAAGCCCCAAGGTCCAAATCAAAAACCATTAATCAGCAGATTCCATGTCCTCGCCGAGTGATGTTGCGCGTTCCACAGCACAGCTACTGGGCGACGCGCTAGCCATGTTACAACCCCGAGATCACAGAATCCAGATAAAAGCCCACAGTGCTGGTGGTGGTGTGGGACTCTAGGTGAAAATGTGATTAATTGATAATGATTTGTGCTGGACTATTATATCGTAGGATCGGACAAAATTGCTATCACTGCGCGTCGCGTCGCACATATTCATCGGTCGGTCGGTTATTAATGTTAGGATGGGATCCTTCCAGATCCATATGGGGCTCTCTCTCTCTCTCTCTGTGTGTGTGGATTATCATCATCTTACAATCAACTGGAGGTAGGTAATAATTTGCTCGAGGATTGAGTGTCCTTGGAAGCATTGTTCGGTTCTCGGAACACGAGGTTGCTGCATTCAATTAGTTGGCTGGAAAAAAAAAACTATCAAATAGCGGAAACTCGTCCAATTTGTTAGAGATTTGGTTAATTGGTAACCTTTTTTTGCAGATTTATCTGCAACCTTGAGGCAAAACATAGGTTTTAGTCGAATCCTATTCTGTCATGAGATAAATTTGCTGTGGGATGGATTTGAGCGGAAAAAAAGGACCACACAAGGTGCTAATGGTAGTAATAAAGAAGAGAGGAATATTTATGGAGATTTAACTAGGTTCCTAGGAAGGTGGTGGATTCATTTGCAGAGGAATAGGATTTAGATGGGTCTGTGACTGTATGAGGTATAGAGTGACGTGAGATACGTTTCCTATTAAGTTTATAGGCGCTTGTCCACTTGAGAGTAAAATTTTGGCGAGTAGCTCTCTAGCCACCCTCGAGAGAAATCTTGTTTACTACTCTCAGCTGTCAAACCTTTAAAGAGTTGCTCCAAAGTGGACAGACTATCTCTTACTCTCGAAGATCAACTCGCACTTTTCAAACACTGATCGTATTCTGAGAGTAGCTAGTTACGAGAATGGGTCACACAAATTGTACTCTCATATGGAAAGCTACTCGAGAGTTAATCTCGAGCGTGTACTAGTGAAAGTGCTCTCAAGTTGACACGCACCTTATGATCTTTACCTCACTAGAATGATAGCTTTGTGGAAAGGAAAAGCTTGGTAAAAACTTGAAGAGAAGGCGACCTCATGCGGAACTCATTCCATCTGTCAAGCGCTATACTGCCATCAGGATCATTGTGGTCTATAAGAGCTGACATTAAGGGTCCAATGAAGGCCTCTGATTCCTTTTTTTGTTTGCCTCTTGCGTGGGTGACTTTTCCACTGACTGACAGCGACCACTGTCTTTACTGCAAAATGTGTTGGACATGGACACATTTAGTTTCGACCCAGTCCATAAAGGTTTTATGTTTAGTGGACCTGAGGTGCTCCGTAAAAGTCTTGAGCCATTTCATGAGTTTGAAAGACTCTTACCTAGTTTGGTAGGTTTTTTACGAAGAGGCGACATACCGCGAGTTGGGGGTCCTCGTGGTTGGGAAGGTAGATACTACCAGCACGTCCTAAGTCGAAGGGAGAGTTTTTAAGTTGGAGGTACCCTTTTAGGGCTCGTCAACTGCGAGTTTGAACAGTTTTTGGTCCCAGTAGTGGTTGCTTAAAGTCCACCAGTTGCGAGCTCAGAGCCATAGGATAGGTGGTTCCTAAAACGGACGACGACAGGGTGTGAACTCCGTGTACTATCACTGACCCACCGCCAGATGGTCTGGGGTTCGATTAGGTAAATTTCTTGCTGTATAGTACAGCGATACCAACTTGAGCATAGGTATGTACCTGGTTCGCTCTCCTTACTAAAACTAATGTCAGGTTTGGACACCAAGTTAGTCGAAGTTAGTAGAAGTTTGAGATCCCTCTAAACATTGACTGAATGACTTTTGTTGCCCGTGATGTGCAGGTAATGCTGTTAATCTGGAGGGCGCTAGGCATCCGAATACTTCGTTCAAGACTGGGCTTTTTGTTTGGGCTCTCACCTATTTTGATCCTCGCCAAGGTGTAGTACGACCCTCTTTCGATCTCTCGTACGGTAGCGTCCAGAGACATAATTCAATAATGGATGAGCCTTTGGGTTTTTGAGTTTTCTAAGGTCGTTCTTCAGACTCTTTAGAGCTCCAACAGTAATCTTCAATCCACAACATATAGAGTATTAGAAGCTGTGGGTTGGATGGATTCATTTTTCCTCCTTGAAGTATCTGCTTTAGATCATTGCCTACACTGCCTCTTCGTATTCGTCTGAAGATCCATTGGAAGAAGGTCGAGCTACCCATTGATGAGCTGAAGAGCTGAACCAACCTTACAATCGGCAGCACAAGGAACCTCAAGTTCATCCACATCGAGGGCCATTTCTAAACAACCAACCAAAGGCCTTGGGCTCTCATGTCGACACTGCAACTAGTTGCTATAATATTGTCTGAAGGTTAAATTGGCCCTATGGCATGGACTGGACATTTCTCTATAAGTATACCTCGACTAGTTTCGACAAGGTTGTCTGATGGTCTAAAGGATCACAAAGCATGCCCATTTGTATGCATTCATCCAACCCTTGACGCCCCTTTTAGTTCAGAAAGTAATACCATTGAAGGTCTTTGGCTATCACAATCTGCCCATCGATCACTTCACGCATCATTCAGATGCACAATCGATTACTCAGAAATCCTAGAGTCATCAACTCCAGATAAAGCAACAAAATCTCAACAAAAGCCAATCGATCCGTCATCCGCAATTCAAAGGAGAAACTCCCACTCGACCATCAATAACCGATAGACTTCCCGAAATTCGATTCATTCTCCGAGTCTTTCTTTTCTCAAAGCCAGTCTTAGATACGTATACCACCAGCATGCCTTGCGTGGTATGCATTTCAAGCCGCCCGCCTTCTCCCTGCCGCGTGCCGTCCAAATGACATTTGAATAATCGCATCGAGTCACTTATCAGATTCCTGGACAATGCAAGACAGCTTTTCCGCCTTGAATCACATTTGTGTCTGTGTGTGTGTGCGTCGGGCATTCATAGATACAAATTCCAAAAAGTACTCCAATCGAATAAATAAAGCGAAAGTCACGCTCCACGGCATTATGTCGATAGTCTAAGCGCGAGTAATTAATTCCCAGCGTTAAGTAAACATGATTAATAACGGCAATAATAATTCGGGCTAGCTGAGGTAGTAATCTAGCGGTTGCATGCAATTGGGGGTGGGCGGGCGGATTGTCGAGACTTTTGTGGCGGCGGCGGCTAGCATGTGGGGCGCACTGGAAGATTTACGAGCTTCCACTTGTCGACGGACGACGCTGGATGTAGTCTAGTGGAGCACATTTGGGCTTGCTAATTACTGGACCACCACATGGGAGCAGTTTATTTTGAGAAACTACCTTTGATGCTATCGCTCTCGGTGGGAGTTAAGTTGAGCGGATAGCAATTCTGTCAAAATGTGCAGCGGCGGCAGTTGCTTTTGGGTGGGTAATGGGATAGTTTTGAAATGTCTATATTTATGAAAGGTCCTTATCTAGATTGGTATATGTATTTGTAACCTTATTGACACATTGTTGCAAGCTACACGTATTCTTGGCTACTTTCAAGTGGAATTACGAAAGGAGTATCCGCTGGTATCTCAGAAAATCTCTAAGGATACTTGAGCACAAGTTATGTAATTAATATTGTCAAACTGTACACTCATGTGGAGTCAAATGGGTGGTATCCTTCTGCTTATGCAACACCTAAGTCAACATAAGTCAGTTTTTCTTTTCTTTTGTAGGTCAGTGTTGTTGTTGATGAGGATGTTTGTTCCAATGGTACTTATGGTGAATTCAAGAGTCCAATCGAAGTGGTTTTATTCTCCGTTGGCTAGAAGTTTAACACTGACCAAGTGGGTGCTATTGATAGTTAGACGTTAACGCCTCATTCTGATTATCGCTTTTGTAATTTGTAGCAGAGGAGGTGCTGCTCGTCGGCCTCAACGGTGGTACCAGCCAGTACCAGT
Source organism: Chalcosyrphus nemorum (assembly GCA_949716465.1). Classification (NCBI taxonomy): domain Eukaryota; kingdom Metazoa; phylum Arthropoda; class Insecta; order Diptera; family Syrphidae; genus Chalcosyrphus; species Chalcosyrphus nemorum. Next base: position 28,285,276 of record OX454333.1, read on the forward strand.
GGAGAACGTTGTCCTTCTCTTCTTCATCTCTGAAGCTTCTGATGAAGTAATTGAAAAGCAATGCCAAAACGTCTATCGTAAAGATCTATCAGACAGAATCCCACCAAAACACCTAGGTTAGGTTAAAGTGTGGTTATGAGGTTACCATAATGTAGTAGGCACCATAATAAGCCCATCGCGATGCTTAGGATGAGTCTAAACAGCAGAAACAAACCCAAGGCCAAGCACTTGATTGCCCTACAATTGTTGAATAGATCCTTCAATTGGTTCCGTGAACGTTTTCCTCTAGGTAAGTGCTTCTGGTCGAACTTGGGTCAGAGTTGCTTTGAGAAGACTGGATTTGTCCGTAGGGTCATAGGTAGATTGACTTTTAGTCTAACTACTCACTCAGAGTGCATACTGCCAGTTTATAGCTGCTCCGTCAATTTCAAAGGCTTACCCTTTGAGGGCGAGTGAGCATTCTATGGTGTAGTGAGGTGGATATCCAGGTCTTCAAAGAAGGTTTCGTCCTGATTATACAAGACATCAAGTTGCTCTCACACTTGGATTTATTCCATATCGAGTGCCTGAAGCCAATTTAAAGTTGTGCTCATTGGCCAGTGACCTCGGGAGGACGATATTACTCTCGTTGGAGTCTCTCATTGCTAAGTTAGTGGTCATCTAAAAGATTTGTCCTTTTCTTGGTCATGTTGTTCCATGGATAGTAAGGTGCTTCATCTGATGCTGCCCACCATCCATTAGGACTCATGATTTTGACTCTATCAGTCTTGGAGATGACATTGCTAAGTCAGAAAGACTGTAGCCTAGACTTTCTTTGACTGGAAGACTCGGGTTCTGAAGCATTATTAGGCTTTGACTGGCACTAGGGTCGTATGGAAGTCAGGAGGGCACTTGCATTGATCTAGAGAAGCAGCTGGGGTCGGGGCTCGAGTTTGGTTGCTCAACTCAAGGTGATCCAGAGCTTGTCGGCTGGATAATGGGCTCGTAATCCGGCTGTTTCGTCTTAGGCTCTAGGCCAGGTATAGATGCCATTTAACCCAGTCGAATGGATGTTAGAGGCTTGACAAGGTTGTTCTGATAGGACGGATGCTGCATCGTATTTTGTAATCTACACAGTGAACGGCTATTGTCCAGCTCATCAGCCCCCAACTCTTCAAAACCTTACGTGTAGTGTGCGGTAGATATATTTACACGAGTGGAAGGATTCAACATGTTGACGTCTTATCCAAATGGTTTTCTCATGGCCATAATACTCTTAAGTACTTGGCAGATGCTCCCAAGTGCAGATCTCTATTCAAATCACCATTGAGAGCTTCATTAGCGGAAAGGCTGTCTATTCTTGAGTGTTTTCTTGAACTGTGGCAGTGTCTCGTTTGAGTATGCATTGCCAGCTCCTTGTACTAAGTCTGATGTATCGCTAAGCAGTTCACGCTCCTGGAATGTAGTATGACTTCTGAGCTTCTCTCAAAACCCACTGAACGCCTAAAGAGGTCACCGTTCAACCTTCTCTAATCTACGACTTGTTAGTGGAATGGAAGGCCCTCGAGAAGGTGTCACTGAGAAGGAAAGGCTAACATCTTTAGTGTAGTCTAGATCGATGAAATCAACACGAAAAGCAGCTCTGGACACATATATCAACCAGGCACAATGTCAACTGACTAAAGAGTCCTCCAATCGACCCAAAAATGTATGGCCTCGAGCCCTAAAACTTAATAGCATTGTGCTGAGAGTACGAATGACCACTCCACTGCTGGCAACAAAATATCCATCCTTTCCTTCTCTGGGAATGAGTTGGAGGCATTTTAATGCCTTGCCAATGAAGTCCTCTACCAGAGCCGACCTATCCCACTACAATCAATCACTATTCCACTCTCCTTGACCACTTACTTCAACTTATCTCCTCTCATCTGCAAGCTCCTGTCCAACTTTATGTCTAAATTCAGATTGTCCCCTCAAAATAGCTTGATATGTCTTTTTTTTTTCTCGACCCCCTGCTAGGCTTGACTACACTTTGATCAACGAACGTCAAACAATCATTTTTCAAAATAAAATAAAAAATGCTTCGCGATCGCAGACGATCGCAGCACGGGGAGAACTTGCTTCTCAAAATAGACAATTTACTCACTGAAATTGACAAATGACACCACCTGAGGCGTCAATGCTGTCGCCCTCGTCCGCTCTGTGTCACTGACAAATACAATAATTATGCCGGCAATTTGTCAAACGCGTCAACTTTCAATTTAGATGGCTCCGCCGAACCGTAGGCGGACATTCAAAGAATTGAATCCACACGTAAACACACAGATTCCATAAGAAGGACAAGGAGCAGGAGCTACAACTGTTGACCATCTGAGTCAACATTTTCAGCGCAATAATTGCGCAACATGTTGCCAAGCAATTCCCCAGCCAATAATTGTGCAGGAGAATTGCAATTATTGATTGCAACCTCGTTGGCGCGCGATAATTATCTCGGCCGATCATATTTTACGAGGAAATACTCTTGCTGCTGCGGCTGCTGCAGCAGTTGATATAAATTTAATAAGGCAATAAGTACAACACGAGTCATTTATCATCTTATCGTGCTGGCAGATCAATTGCATTTCGCTTATCAGGCAATTTATCTAAAGCGTTCTCGATCTCTCTTAGGACGACGATAGACTGGAAGGCTTGTGCGCTGCCAAAAAAAAAAAGTTGGGAAATTCTCTTAAAAGAGGCATTAGTTGGGCCATTTGACATTTTGCACTGTCGTCGATTGTGTGTCGCTTAATCTAGAAGTCTAGAAGTTGTTGAGAGTAACAGAGAGAGTCACAGTATGTGGTGCTTTTGAGCTAAAAACAGACAAGACCTGGTGAAGACTTAAACATCTTATGTCATAAGAGTCATGCATATATCATATATACAGGCAATTTGCGGCTTAGTTACTGGGTACATGTCATTGGCGCTCTTATATAATGCAGAAGATGCATGGATGAACAGAGCCTATAGCGTTTACCACATCAGCGCCTTGTTTCTACCACCTGAAACGAGCAAACGCAGGACAATTACAGACAGCATTATAGTCCCTCTTTCCACAATAGTCACAGACAGATGTTCCAACATCCTAAGATGCAATATTTTCCTCTGAATCACAGCAAAAATACCGTGGATTCCATACTACGTTTGAAATAGATCATTCAGTCAATTGGAACCCAGAAAAGACATGCTACACACACTATGTTCACAAGAAATCCAATCGTCAACTGATGTCTGACTGAGAATCCTGGTATACTGAGCGGTGTCTCGTTTCCTGTGATCCTAATATGATCTGGAACCCAGACAAGAGTCACTCAATTCAATCAGTTCCGAGAAGCCAAGTTTCCACAAACCAGTTTGGAAGTACATAGATAAAGGGCTCAGCAAAGCCTTGAGCCATGCATAACTGACGGTACAGACACAGGTATTACAATTATACTATCTGATCCTAACAATGAAGCTCGAGGCCATCAAGGTGGCAAAAAACTCAGGCTACAAGGTGGAGACACGCTTGCTAAATGATCCCTAAGGTCTTATGATAATTATATTGACAAACTCAGACTTGAAGTCTACTAGACAGATTGGGTTCCCGATATGACAGTCAGATGTATAAGGATGCACTTAGAACCGGCAGTGCGCCACAAAAACGAGAGTCTAAGCACTAACGTAGTTACCAGGTTACCCTCCCTATTACAGACGAAGAACGTTGCCTGTAACCTAAAATAAGGGCCACTCTAGCTAAACTACAGTCAGGATGCTTCTTTCTAGAAAAACCAAGACCCGTTTCGAATTGAATTTATCCGCATGATACCAAACGTCTCTTCAACTGAACAGATAGACCGACTGACATCGTCCTGAAGGCACTTTGGGACCACTCTATCGGTATGGCTTAGGGTACGTCCTAGTCTTTGGTTTCCTAGCATTATGAGAATTCCGACGATGTACTTACATCCAGCATGAGTCTAGGAGCTAATGGTCAAAGGAAACATTAAGAATTGCCTCAGAGTGACTCAGAGTACTCCAAAAACGATAGAATACGATTGAAAGCACCAAGAATTAACTAACATGTCCTCAGCGGAATAGGAGCTGCTACAACCAAGCTCGTTTCATAGCAACTGGATTTGAGTTTTAGGATAGGTGTCACGAAAGTTGATCAAAGCCTCAATGCGGCACATAGAGAAACATTTAGTTTAGGGTGAAGTACTGAAGAAAAAAACGCTCCTACAGTCATGATTGGAAGGAAGGAAGACTTATGGACCTAAAATTCTCGGTGAGAGAATAGTCATTTCTATCATTATCACTTAACATCCTTGTCTAGTACCGGTTTTATAAGAGATAGTTGTGGCCTACACTCTCATAGCATAAGGATCTATTGGGTTCCTCTTTGAACCAATTTGGAACGATGGAATACATCAAAAGATCGGCGTCTAATTTTACTTTAAGAACCACCCTAAGATCAAGCCAAGAGTTTTCTAACAGTTTCTAGGAGTTATGAACTCATCCAGGCAGACTTTTATAAGCTTTGATTTCACTAATGAAGTGCTTCTTGGATCCGAAGAAGACTATTCTGTCGACCTAAGGTTCCATTGCATTGCTTCAGTCACCTGTTTGGAAAGTGTGAGCAATCCACCGCCACATGCATATACCACCTGGGCTCTTGGGGATAGTTCTCATGCCGCTTTTGTCATTGCCAGGACTTACAGATTACGATAGTTAGGAAGTCTTAATTTGAGATTTCGGTTACTAGGCTAAATCTTTGTCTGTATTGGACTTGTCCCTTGATTGGGTGCCTGTGCTTTTAGGCTGAAGTTGGGCTATGGCGGCAGGTACGAAGTCAGTGATGGCATCTCAGATGTTGGGAGGGCCCATTATGTGAGACGACTTTTGTATCGTGGAATAGAATTTCTTCACATCTTCCACTGGTCATTGTAACTACGCCATAAGCACATGTTGAACAGCCGATCTGAGTATTACAAAACCCCTTTCGATTGCAGAATGAAGCTAATGCTAAACAACTAATCCATCATCTTAGCATAAGATGTTCACTTGTTGCCAAAACGCCAGAGAACAACTATTAAAGACTTATGTAACTGGCTAATCTAAGTCCGGTGTTTTGTTAAATGCTTTGCTTTGTCGGATTAGTAACTTTCTCAACATCTGCAAAAAGTAACAAATGTATATTTTGCCCAAAACAAGACAAAGATTAACCCAATAATCTCAAAAACCAAAAAAAGAAACAACATCTCGCATCAATCGCACAAATAATAAGCCACTCGCGCGATTGAAAGCGCGTCTAACAAGCCGCTGCCACATTGCATAAGGTCATGTAACACATAAGCACCGCCATCCAAAGCAGCAAAAATGATTTATTGGCCTTAGCTCGTCAACACACAACAGCAAGCAACAAACTGAACCGTGCCCAGGCACAAAAGAAAGCTTAACAGTGTCATAGATACGAAACACAATCCCATATGTCAATCGATTTTTTACCGATCATTATCGATTTCAAAATCAAGATCATGCCGCCGATTCCAATACAGATACTACTGCTGCTGCTTGCTGGTGCTGATCCGCCTCCAATCGATCTGGGTTTATATAAGCCGCTCGAGAGTATGTTGCACAATGCCCGGCCGAAGGAAAGAAACAAACAAACAAACATCGTGATGATGATGATGATGACAAAGTGTATCTTTTGTTGATTGTGTGCATTTGAAATAGATTCTCCATGACCCTGTATCTGTATTTTCTTTTCGTTTTTGAGAGCACTTCAAAGAATTGTGACCAAATGCCGATATGTACCCCTGGAGAGGGACAGCGCACAGCCGCTGGCGATAATTGACTTTTCCTTGCGCAGACACTTAGAATCCATCCAAGAGAAAGCAGAGTGAATCAAGTGTAATTGATTGTCGCGTTTGTTGTTGTGGTTTTTTGGGACACAAACTTTGTTACGCCACTTTGGAAGTAATCTACATAAAATTGAAACATTTTTACATATTCGGTTATGCAGGTGTCCCAAATCCAACTGGAATGCAGTACATCGGTTGACTTTCACAAATAAGAGCTCTTTTTTTCGCCAGCAGGTGTTTTGAGTCGAAATTTCAAATTTTACGACAAAAAGATGCTCGAGACAAAGAGTGGCGAGCTCTATGGGTACTTTGATGCAGATCAAGTCTGTATCCAAAGTGTGGCCAACATCGGTGCTGACTTATTTCTAGCAATTCAAAGTTTGATTGTCCAGCGAAGAGGATCTGGGAACTACACAAGGAGGAAATAAAAGTGCACCATGAGTAGACAAAGCCTTTAAAGAGGGTTTATGACCGAGAAACTCACAGAGAGGGTTCCACAGTCTTAACCTTTCATAAGCAGCGAAACACAGAAATCCCAAAAAACGTCATCAAGGAGGAACCAACCACGACACAATCGGAAGGGTCATCCAAGACTCGATCATATCGATCACCATGTACGAATGTCCGAAATAGAAAGCAAGAAGCGCCGATGAGGTCCTAAGAAAAATAGAACGACATTATCTTTATGAAGTAATCCATCACGTCTGACCGGCACCAGTCCAAGATCTAGAGCTGCAACATGAGGAAGTAGCGATAGCGACACCAAGAAGAAAACCCTCCACAACTCTGGTGGAATGAAGACGGAATGAACTCTCTTAGAGAAAACTACCTGCACACACGGTGTTGAATTCAACACTCAGACTGGAGCACAACCAGGAGCTAAATGCTTTTGGAAGGAAAAGGAAAGAAGGCCTTGAAAACTGGCGCTAAACACAGAAAACAAAAGAGGTTTCAAATATCTTGTGGAGGAAGCTGATATAAACTCGTGGGCAGCAGGCTGCTGCTAGCACCTTGTAGGACCGCTATGATGTGGCTCAAAGGACAAAGAGTTTCATAACATGCCCCATGTGGACTTAGCCATGTTGAACGAAAATATTCAAGCAGAAAAAAAAACTACAACATTTGGAGCATTCAAGGGAAACAAGCCGCACAGCTCCTTCATCATATCGCTCCATTTGTCAACCAGAGTACAATAGTGTTTAATGTATGAAAGGAAGAAAATGGCTAAATATAATGATGATAATGATGTGTAGTACCGCAGGGTTCAGGCCTATGCCCTCTCCTGCTTAGGCTGCCAATGCCATCAGGACCTTCATAAGATAAGTCGACGAATTTATTTTTTATTATAATCAAAAGGCAAAGGCGACCCATTTACTCACATACTGAGAACGATATACTGAGAGAGAGAGAGAAAGAAGTACAGAGAGCACAGAGTTAGGTAAGTAGTATTTTAAACTCTGATGGTATTAGGGTTCAATATCTGTTCTCTATTGGAGGGGTCCAAATTGAGTGGGCAAGGTTGTATGTAATTTTTGCATTGTTCGTAATTCACAGTATTTTTTGGCAGTCGTGTACAAAAATTCCTTTGATAGACAACCAAAGATTTGATACAAGTGACTCTAATGTGACAGTAAGTCCCAGAAATCTGCGTGCGGATGATGGACATGTATTAAAGATCGAGACAAGGGTAAGATACCTCGCAGGAATAACCGAAGAGTTCCCAATCAAAGTCGGTGTATATCAGGGACGCATTCTCAGTTCTTTGCTATTTATTGCTTGGTTATCAACTTGAAGTTTTCTTTGCTAACGATGTAGCCATCATAAGCGAAGATTAAACTTCCCTGTTGCACCTGCAACATCGCCTAAAGGAGAAGACAAGTTATAGTTATTAGGCTGAGCCTTAATGCATAAATGGAGTTTCCTGCAGTTTGTAGAAAAAAGGAATCTATATTTCAACAACTGCTTGCGAGAATAGTAACAAACATCGGCAGACGCAGACGCAAAAAGAGTGCTAAGCTCAGAACTATTTTACACGTCTTCTATGTGAGCTGATACTATGGCAGCAAAAGAATCCTGAGAGAAACTATCACCTGTCAAAAGATATCACTTCTTTCATCAATGAATGCAGTTTCATTGGAAATGCTATCGAGGAGAACTTATAGTTCTTAGAACCCATGTTTTGCCGTGTTCCTGGATATGAACTGCGTCTTCATATATAAGTTATCCTCTGTGAACATCCTTCTTTATATAATTAAGATCTCTGAGAAGTGAAAAAGTTCTAAGAGAGGTAACTAGCAGATGCGCCTTCCTAGAGACTTGTGTCACTTCTTTTAGTAAAGTCAGGAAATAGAGACTTATGCGAAGAGACAGGTCAAAGCAGAATGCTCTGCGGTCTGATGGAGTCAAACCTTTGAAGAGAATGCAGATATATATATTCGATATCTGGACTGAAGATATGGATCCCAGTTCATGACAGTTTGAGTACACCAATAAGCTAAAGGCTGCACAGGAAGCTGGAAAGAAAATCTTACAAGAGAGAGCTGTAATAGGGTTAATAAGTCGACTGTTAGCTGTAGGTTTAATGCTAATCCAGCAAGGACTTAGTCCTTACACAAAATGCCTCATATTTCAGGCATGTTCAGCCAAACTGCAGACCTCTGAGCTGGACGTAAGCGAATGTGTCAAAAAAGTTCATCATGCTCTTGCAAGAAGGCGCTAGGAAAGCGGGGAGGCTAGGGTTTTTGTCTCATCCTAATGCATTACCTATACACTACAGTAATTACATTTTGGTCCCGACAACATAAGACAAAGTCAGGTAAGTCCCGATTTAGAGGTCGGCATATACTGATTCCTATGATGGTTCTAAAAACAATTCTGCACATGCTTTCTCCCGATATTCATGGAAAAGAACAAGCAAAGGCTTCGTCGTGTCTGTCATAACCCAGTCACTAAGAATACTTAACTTACTTAAAGCGTTTTTAACCCTTGGAGTGTCCTTGACTTAGCCCTCATTTCTGTTCGATCATAGGCAGTAGTATGCCCACCAAGTTTTCTGACATCAGTTAGAGAAAGAAGACAGGCCTCCTTTGCCCATAGAAATATTTCTACGTTCCATTGGTACCGGCTAATGGGAGACAGCGTGGATGTTGACACATGTAACCATGCTTAAGAAAACTTCTCCCACACTTTGTCTATGATATCAATCTTTTAAAGAGACCATTGCACAGTCACAATTCAAGCAACAAGACTTGGTTCCAGCTGCATGGACGAGTAAAGGGAGGAACTACACTTTCACCATCTCTAGAGCATTATCCTCACCAGGAAAGGCAAGAACTAGAAGTTTTCACAAAAGGACTTTTTTTCATCGATTCGAATGCCAGCAATAGAAGGAATCTTATCCAAATTCACAGGCACTCTTTGTTAAGTACACTTCAATCCAAATGCTCTAATACCTTCACCTCATTAGTTGACACATGGATCTTTTTAAAGAGTAAATTAATTTGCATCTTACTCAGTCATCTGTATCTTTGCACAAAAACAAATACCAAAACCGGTTGAGCTTGAAAGTCGTGCTCGAGCGGCGTATGAAAATTAGCACTTTCCTCACCGTTTCACGATCCCCCCCACACACAAAGTCATAACGAATTTCTCACACGGACACCTCCGATATTATGAAATTCCTCCATCAGGCGTCATGATGAAAAATTTCCAATTAGTAACCATGTCGCGCATCCTCGCATACACACAGTCAAAGCGAGACCTTCGATCATACCTACCATATGGCGGCGGCGACGTGCACCAAATCACGACGCGTCGACAGTCGCGCTGTATCTAACACCATACAACCAGATTTCCATCATTCTCATCACCTGAAGGATTTCTGCATTTTGTGCTCTCGCTGATGATGCTGCACAGTCCGCACCCTCGCCCTCGCCGTCCCCATCTCATTTTGGTGCCCATAAAGCGATTTATTATTGATGCCGAAAGCTAAACAGTTTGCACCTCTGCCACACATGAGTTGACTTGAGTTGAGTGTATCCCTGCAACACCACCGCCGCGCCGTCGAGGTGACACATAGCGTGCCAATGTATCTCTGCGCAGCACTCACACTCTTCGCTTCTGTCTCACTGTCATCAATATTATTATGCCCGTTCGAATGATTTTCCGGCACCGCAACATGAGTTGCAATTATAATTCACTTTAAATCTAACACGATTCGTCTGTTGCCGCCCGCACCTCAGCGCTCACATCTGTTTGACTGCGCAGAAAGCTGCGCGACTCGACCGACGATCAGTGATCGAAGTTTGCACGAAATATCTTTCGAGGTTTGTTCTGGATTCCATAGTTGCTGCAGCTCTCGTCCATGCATCCATGCATCTTGTGCATTTGTAATCATGGGAACTCTAGCGGTGATTATCATTCAACTCACGATCGATTAATTCCATAAGTTTTATATTATAGCGCTCTATTCATGATCATCAATCCTTTGCGCTGATTGCTATATTGCCTATGGGAGCCCTACTCTCCATGGATGGGTACGTACAGCTCTTGTTCTCGAGAGAGTATGCGGCTAATAACAAATTGCCAGTACGAGATCGAGTAGTAGTATCTTATTGTGCAAGACTCGACCGCAGAATGGGTATATTCTCGTTTTGTACTACAGACTACCTGGTGCTTGCTGCCTTATCACCCATATTCCTGGTTAGGCTATAACTAGGAGGATTTTTCTGTTTTTCTGTTTTTGTTTTTGCTTTTTAATTAATTAAGAACCGATCGGTTGTGGTTGTCGGTTGCTGCTTCCTTTTTCTTTGGGTCCATCGTGGTCGTACTCGCATCGTTTCGTGTCCTTAGTAGGTGCTGCTATGGAGTGTCATGGGATTTGATGGCGCGATTACGTTAGACACCAGTATGGTATTCAATTAACTGTTGTACACGGTTTAAATTAGGAAGAAATTGTTTTGAAAACGCAATTAAATTCAGGTCACGCACAGTTGTGTTTATTTGGATAGCAGCAGTGCATCATGTGGGCACTTTAACAGCCGAAGAGTTTGGGTTTTGAGCCCTTTCTCAGCAGTATGGAAGGAACCCTAATTAGGCTTGTACTAGACCGCTACAAATGTTTCAATGAGGCTCTATATAGCCCATCAGTACAGCCGAACTCATGTTAATTGCTGGAGCTTCACCTCGAATGATCCCATTAGCTGCCAACTGAGAAGAAGACATTTCCTGGCGGCAGCAACTACGTTCTCGTTCCAGGATGTAGGTCATGAGAAAAGTTTCGGAACATCTTCGTTCGGTAATGAGAGTTCTCCATCATGACAAGACAGGCACTCCTGGACACATTCGTACGCAGCAAAAGATCTTCATCTATCCATCGTGGGGGAATTTTCCCATCACGCAATCCTAGATACAGATGTATCCAATTTAAATTTAAATACTGGCGATTTTTCCGTTTTGAATATCTAGGATCTCAATCCATCAAATCAATCGACGTCAAAGCGTCATTTGCGGGTTACGTAAGCCGCTTATATCCCCATTTGGGTTGAACCGCTTTCCGACGACTGCACTTTAATGATGCGTTCCACGGCTGCTAGAATGCACACAATGAGGAGTGCGCGCCGACGGCCAAAACAAGACGTTAGACGTCTGTGCCACATGTGTGAGAGGGTGGACGGGCTAAGGAAGTCGCCGGCAAACACCTCAAACCAATTCATTGCGCAGATACTTTCGGTTGGCCGATACGATACCACTAAAGATCTATAGATACCGTTGCAGTCGCACACATGTTGCTGCTGTTGCTCTGGCCCACAAAGTGAAAGTGACTCGAATTGGAGTGGCTTGAGCTGGAGCTGGAGTTGGAGCACACAACACAAATAGGACTCGAGGTAGTGGGAGTGTTTAGTGGCCACTACCAACTGTCCAAATGACATAATCCAATGAGGCAAATGGGGCGACAGATTTTTCGGCTCGTTTAAGCTCCCGATAGATGGTGATAAGTTATGAAGTGTTGATTGGACAGAGGGGGCGGGGAGCTCCAAAAAAAAAAGAGACCGAGTCTAGGTGCGGCGCGGCAGCTTAGCCTTAGGGTCAGTTGCGGAAAATTCCACTTTTTTTTTGTCTCTCTATCTTGGTATCTTTGTATCTTTTTTTTTGCGCGCCTGGGAAACGCATTTAAAATCGATCATAAGTCGAAATAGTTTTGCCACCAATTGCAATTTGAAACTTTGGCCCGCAAAAAGAGGAAAAAGAAATGCGTTGCATAAAAATTTTAAGTTGCAGTGCGGACGAGAGCGGAATATATTATAAATCCGCTGTAATCAGCGTCCTGATTAATTATTTTATCAATCTATTTTTGTGAGGTTGGTGGTACTCGTATCGGATTACAGTGGCGTTGTCGTTGTCGTTGTCTGCGTCGTGCAGCAGCATGAGGAGTGCCTTCGCCTTGTGGCGCTGGTGAAAGAGGAAGAGAGCCGGCGCGCGATTGCGTAATTAAGCAATTACTTTGGGCTCTTAGACTAAATGTTGTTGATTAATTTTACATGACAGCCATTTAGTAAAAGGAGCTTTTTTACCTGGATTTGGCAGATCAAGGGGTCGAGTAGTAAATTTGATGTCCAGGCGGTTAATGGGAACGATTTTGTCGCATTTTTCATATCAAATTTATAGGTTTGGGGAATTTAGTTCAGTGGAACGTGTGGCTTACAGAAATGGCTTTTGACTCTACTGATCATGCATGAGGTCGAATGGGGGTTTCTTAGAATAGATACTTGTCAAACAAATGGGTCCAAGGATGCTCTGCCGCACGTTAAACACGGAAACTATATAGCCGAGCCTGAGTATGCTCGAACCTATTTGTAGACCTTTGTTCCTCGAGTCTTGATGGTCACAAAAGACTCGAAATTTTTGACTACATTGTCTAATATCTTGAAAAAAGATGGCTTTGAATGTTCAAATGGCCCCTAAGGTCGCTGTATTCCAGTTCTAATATTTGTGTTAACTTAAGAGCACTCATTCTAGCTTCCTTTTGTATCAGTGAGGCTAAGCGGCATTCCAAGTGCATGTTGCCAATGTCCTATGCTATTCCCTGTGCTCGGTTCCTATTTCCCTTTGACCAGTTGCCTTTAAGCCACCATATAGGAGATGAGCAAGTGGTCATTGGCCTGGTGATCATCGTTGACGTCCAGATCTTAGGTTGGAACTCCCCTTTTTTACTGGTCTTAGTCACCTCGTTGGTAACGTTCCTTCCAGAGAAGGATTACTCCTAGATAGTATGCTTTCCTTGAGGGGTGGATTGATAGAGATTTTTCTCACTGACAGTTGCTTCAGATTGAAAAAGAGTATAAGGTTGTCATCTGTGTATCCCTGTTCTTTATTGCGAGCTTTTGATAGTAGTTCCTTCAGGAGTTCTTCTATAAATAAGGTGCAGAGCAAGAGGCCATAATAGTTTCTTGGGATCCTCCATAAAATCCAGATCATGATCAGGGGTGCGATACCTTTGTTTATAGCCTTCTTAATCGCACCGCAATTCAAAGTTAAATGCTGTCGTCGTACACACGACACTCTACAGTAGTGGACCGAGGATGGAGCCGTAGGGAGCACCGCATGTGGCTTTATACTGCCTAACCCCTTCGATGGTATCGTAGTTCAGTATTAGCCTTTTGTTATGCTGGATCTGAATATCCATAGGAGGATGGGAATCAGGGTAGCAGAATGGTAGTCAGTTCTGTAAATCGATAGCAGAGTTTCTCAATTATACTGAAGGAATCTTAGGTGTTTCTTTACGACTGCTTGTTGTCTCCATTTAGAAGTACTATTCATTTTTGAAGACATCTTTGGAAAGCCTTGGGATGGACACAAATTTGAATTGAACGTGAGACAATCGTCTATTTGGACTCAAAGAAATTGGAGTCTTCCTCGCCATACTGCTTGATACACAGTACCAAAAACTGCTCGTATATCCCTGTGACGATTTGCAAATTTCCTTTTGTTGTGGCGTGTCCTATACTACTTGACTGTAGCGCATTTTTCTACTCAATAACACAGCTTGCTTGAAAGTCTCATCGTGGAACTCAATATCTAGTAGTTCCCTGTGCACAGTGTTAAGCAATATGCCTAATGAAGGACCAGTAAAGATCTAAGAGTTAGCTATTGATAACCAGCCAACTGGACACCCATTTAAGTGCGCCCAGTAAGTTTAGTATTCGGTAGAGCAGTAATTCGAAGCTTCGTTCAAATTTAATGAAGTCTTCTTCTAAAACAGTCCATCGTGAAGGGGCTTAGACTCTGTAGGTGAACAAAGCTCTTGAACCTGATGGCATGTCAGTAGGGGCATTGAAATAAGTAGCACCAACTTGCTCTCACCTACTGCTGGGCATTTGCAATGACTGGACGAGGCGTGATTCTTGGCAAAGCCTGAAAGGTATCTATGAACCTTCTAGCCAAAGATCAGGGCCACACATGAACGAACTACAAAGACCGCCTTTTTTCTTAGCAGACTCATGGCAAACATTGAAGGCCCACCCATAAGTAGAGGATGAATCCTCATTCCTGCAACACAGACCATTCTCTTGTATGGCTGTGCATTCTGGGCCAAGGCACTTAGACAAGAGGAATATAGGAATAGATTTTCACTTGACTATTGAAGGACTGATCAGTGATCGGATGAGCTATAAAGTTTCTATAAGTTCTAGAATTTTGATGAAGCTGTCCCTGGTCTTAAAGAGATACAGCGAATATTCTTGCAGCATCCAAAGGACTTGAATTCTTTGTCATTATCGGTTACATACTTCTCTTGAAGCGTGTCTCGTTTTCATTCGTTTTCCAAGTCCTGGTCCATTTTGGTATTCTTTCCTGTCCTCGAGCCTGAGAAAAACCCCTTAAAGGCTCTTGTTGGATTCATGTTTGGAAAGTTTGTTTCGAGTTGAAAGGATCCACGGACATATAAAAAAGTAAAGCCCATCTCACAACAGGGTTTATCAAGAGAACATACTGGAAATGACTGGCTTTTCCAAGGCACTAAAAGGAGCTTATTAGCGGTTGATAGATCCCTCAACATAAGTCCCAGGGCACTGTATACAAAAGACTCTCTCCGCGTCCGGAATTAAGGACTCCCTTATCTCCAATTTCTGCCTCTCTGCCAAAATCGCTACTCTGTTAATGGCTCTGCTGTATGGTTTACAAAAAGTGAATTAAGCTCTATAAGGACACGATCACGAAGACACTTGGTTCCCAAGACTTGTACGAGAATTGACAACTGCGAGGTTGACCATATTGTAGGGTGATCTTTGGCTTATTTCAGGAGCCCAAATTGGCTTAAGGCTGTAAGCTAAGCTTTCAAATGATATATGTATATTCAAAAGCTTGCCAAAAAAGATTCCTTCCACAGATGGCGGAAGCATTTGGCTAGCAAACTCTTTGCTCAGAGGCTCTGAACAAATTAGTGAGCCCATTCCATCATATCCCACTCCAAAACCAAAAGCAAAAGTCCCCCTAGTCGTCTACAAGTAATAAAATTCCCGACGAGTACCCACCGAAGCACTAAAAGCCTTTTCGCAAAAATTCCTTCGAGCTCAATGCACTTTTAGTCCTTGCCTCATGCCATTTAGACTTAATTCCAGGCACTAATTGGACGTCTCTTGAGTGATACATGCTCCTTTTACTAACCCATTCGCCAGAATGTCCTATAAAACAAAATTTTATTGCTCACTTCTTGTGTGTGTTGTATGTCTATACATCGACATTCGCATCCATGAAATTTCCAATCATAATTTACGTAATGATCCTTACAGACGCTAAGAACGTAATCCATGTCAATTAGTGTTGGCACTGGAACAAGAACAAGAGCAAGAACAAGACGATGATGACGACGGACGCACAGTGACGACGATGGACGGCGACGACGAATAACTCGGCGCGTAATGCTAAATTATCCTTTTGTGAGATGAGATGATCCATCCATCCATCCATCCATTTGGCGGGAGAAAATTGCATTTTACGATCGCTGTGCGTTCTGTGGTCGTCTGTGTGTTGTGTGCTCGAAAAATGACACGACACGGGAAGTGCCAGGGACGATCATTGACGGTGCTTATTAGGAGCAGCGCGATCATCCTCCTCACAGCCGTGGATAATCCCAATCCCAACCATGGTTTGGTGGCTTTGGTTGCCCTGCGCCATTAGGCTAAAGTGTTTGTTTGGATTCCTTTCCACGTCCGCGTCCGGCCCGATCCGGTCCGGTACAGAGGTGATTATTGCGGCGATGAAGTGCAGAGGTGAGATTTATGGGAACGAATCTGTGTATGTGCCTGTGCCCTCTTACTTTTTTCGCCTGTTGATCTTCACGTGCACTCAATAAAATTCGCGCGATCGATTAAGTGGAATTGCTGATGGTATAAATTGCGCATGCGCGCAGGAGGTGAATCACTTCTCTCCTCTCTCTCTCTCTCTCTGAGTCTGTATCTCATTGCGTGTGATTCCTTTGTTTGTTATTCGAAATGGGCGATGAAGAAGGGGTGTGGCAGTGTAATTTATTTTTTTGACCGAATACACAACAAGTAACACCTATATGTGATGCATGGTCTCTTTCTTTCGTTTCAGGTGAGTTTTGGTTTTGGCATGGGATGGGCCAAAGTGGTAAGTGGTTTACGTGATGGAAATGCTTGCAATGTTGTAGGTGTTAGGTTGTATTTCCGCGGGAGATTTCTCTCTATTTGATCTGTGGAACTCTGATTGTAAATCATAAGTCAGGATAGATCTTGTTAGCTAATAAATTTTATGCCAATTGAGGGCATCGATTGACGTGCGGGATGGAACTAAGGCTCCCAACTGGGACTGTGATTGGCTACGTCTAAATGCCGCCATATTTATCCCATTCATATGATCAGAGACCATTTCCTACAGCTCCATTGTTTACTTTTCCCAAATTCTCCAAAAGCTTTACAAAGATGACAGTGGCGAAGCTTTTGGAAAGCCTCACAACTTGCGGTCGAAAATATCGGCTAAAAAGAAGTGGATCAACCGCTGAACCCTGTGGAACTCCTCCTTCGGTGATCTTGTATGCCTTAAGGCCATCGTGGGTCTTCTTTGTCAGTCCCTGCATCTGTCTAGATGGGTGGTCTGGTTCTTAGGTGATATTTTGGAACTTGTGTGACTTCCTCAACTGGGTGAGGCCTTAATGACAAAAGACAGTGCCCTTCCACTCCATTTCTAAACAAATTGAGTTCTCGCCTAAATTTTCGTCAAAATATTTCAAAAATAAAAACCTCAAACTGCTTTTCAAATGGAACCCGCACAGACGGAAGAAAAACCTCATCCCGAACACGGCGAAGGCGATGGTCATGGTGGTCATGAGGAGCAGGCCCCTGCTACAACTAAACCTCGTCCAACCTATGATACCATCCGTGAATCATTGAGGGACTACAACGAGGAGCTACATCGAATCAGTGAGATAATAAAAGAAATTCAAAACCGTGGAAAGGAATTTAAAGATGACAGGGATGACAGCGAGCATCCTAGCTTCACAAATTTCAAAGTTCCATAGTGCGTCCTGGTTCTTTGCCTAGCTTGTGCAGTCTTAAGTACTTTTCTTGTAAACCTTTTAGCCACATGACATGTCGATTGCGGTATTCGAAGAAGAACGAAGACTATGAGAAGCAGTTTCAGCATGAATTGAACGAGATACTCAATCATCAGCCAACTGCTTATGACGCGGCACGTTTCAATAGGTGATTTCCTAAACAAACCTCCAGATCGTCTTTTTGTATCCGAATCTTTCCAGGCACTTGTGTATAACGACGCTATGGCCACCGCTTCATAATCGAAAGGAAATCGAGTACTTCCAAGCCAACTTCTTCCGTCTGAGTCACAAACAGAAGAAACGTTTGAACTTTATAATGACCACGCCCATAAATTAGGGGATAAGGGGAACTAAATTCTAAAGGATCAGGCACAGTCTTATATTTTTGTTCACCTTTTATTGACGAGAAATACAAGAGCCTTGGGGTTTTGTTTGAAGGAATCTTCCATGAATGTTTGACTGCTTCTTGGAGAGGCCTAGGGAATCTTGTTACAAGTTTTACCCTCGTAAAGAGCTCAATTCTTCGTTCTACGCCATGTCTCCTTAAGGCATCCCACCGATCTGCCTGCCTGCGTTGCGTTGATGGCTTCCAAAGATTTGAATGCTAGCAAAAGGACTAAAAGCAATTCAACCAAAAAGATACTCCAAATTCTTGTCACTCTATGATTTCCCACCAAATCAGTGGCCTTCTCACGCGTTCCCAGTGAATTTTAAGACCAGAATTAGTTCTCACAACTCATTTCTCTGGAAATGACCTCTCCAGAGCAAATTCTTTACCCCAGTAGAAGACATCACCGAAATTCCTCAGAATCCTTTGAGGCATAGGTATAAATCAAAGCCACCTAATCCCATCTTGCCGACAAGAGACCACACAAACTTTGCTATGCGATTTGTCCCACTTTTAAGCCTTGTCATCCTCTCCTCGTCTCAAATTCCAAACCAAATTCATTTTATATATTTGTACCTCAAAAGCAACAAAAACAAGGCGTAACCCGGAATCAGAGCAACCAAAAATCCTATTCCTCACGATCTACCATCGCGGGGGGACAGTTGCACACACACATCACACCACCAACTCCAGCAGAACAGGAACAACAACAATACGATCAATATCGCGGAGCAATAAATTTCCACCACCACTAGCCACTATGTAGTGTAGTGAGTGTATCTTTAAGATACTTTTTCGACCAGGTGGTAGATGTTAGTTAGACTCGAAAACAACAAAACAAACAAAAAAAGGACCCGATTCCGCGTCCACATCTGTGCAATGTTGTTGTTGGAGTAAAAGTATCGCGCGGTTTGCATTGAGCGAAAAAATCTCTCTCGAATCTAACCGGCAAATCGTAGAAATAGTTGCACAATGCACAATTATGCATTGTGTGGCTATTTAAAGAGAAAAAAATAAAAAAGGCGCAGTTGTTAGCTGAATAGAGAGCCTTCCTCACCTCCCTGTGGCACCCCACTTGAGGGCAATAAATTCCCCTCGCAATAATGGTGGCGATGGTGAATTTGGTGCAAATTTAATCATGCTTCGTTGCCAGTAAATCTCTTCGAGTCTTTGTGCACATGCCAAAGACACATAACTGCACCGAAGGAGATGGTGTTAAAGAGGACTTCTTCTAAGCAGAGCGGTGGCCCTGTGTGACGGCATGAAGCCTTTAAACTGGGCTAAACCCTCGCGGCTATGGTAAATTGGTGTGGCAATGGGTTTAGGCGAATATTAATCAGATAAATGTCGTTTTATGCCATTGGAATAGCGGTAAATGATTTCTATTTGAGAGCAAAACAAGGGAAGGACAAAATTGAATTCCATTTAGAGGAGGACATTTGCGGTTTATTTGTTTTATGATTATGAATTGCATTTGGGGACTTTCAGGAAGTGATTTTGTCGTCGCCGAAGATAAATTGGTGGAATGGGTCTTTTGAGGATGGCCTCTCTGTGGTCTTGGTGGAATAGGTGGAGGACTTCAATTTACTTACAAGTTAAGTTACGAGGGGTCTTTTGTAATAGTCGAGGGGAATGAGAAGTTGTTACCTATGCTCACCAACTTACACTACTACTTTTGACATAAGAGGGAGCTTAAGCCTTAAGGATGTCTTTCATGAAGGACTTGTGGTTAGATTTGTAACTAACAGTTTGGGACCAATGTGCCAGTCTATAGATGGTATTTCCGCTGAATCGGAATCCCACAGATAGGAAAATATCAAGCTTCTTCTCAAGTCCTTCAGTCCTGAGAAGAAATATCTAACAAAAAGCCTGATTGTTCTGACGGATGCTTGGTTGCTCGCATTAATATACCGGCCTCGATGTGGATGGAAGGTAGGATGGGTGGTCTAACCTTTTACTCTTAGAAACATTCACCTTTTTGTATGAAGGAGTTGAGACGCAGTCCTTGGTCAGGTCATTGAGGAAGTATTTGCCTGCGGCAGCCTTGTGAGTGTTGTTCATTAGTTCCTTGTCTCTGCAGCTTGTACAGAAACCATTTTGGAGACTTTTTGGTCTTCCTATTGTAAAAATTCTCCTGATGGGGATTAACTGTCTTGCGAGGGTTGCTTTCATTGGTCTTAGGAGTCTAGTGGACCTGTTAATGTTCGGTGGTGACCAAAGTAGTCTAGCGGTGTTACATTGGCTTAGTTGAGGACATCGTTGATTGCATGGGCATGATAAGGTACTTTCCCTTAGGTATTGGCACTTCAACGTCCCTTCACAATTCCCTAGCATGTCACAGAGATCTGTTTCTCGTCAAAATGGTAATGTAATCCATGCCGTCAAGCTATCTTCGAGATATGCGGCAGTCTTTCACTGCTTCATAGTGCTAGATACAAGGGATTTGATGGCTGTCAGTCTATCGAGGACAATCTCTGATGCTGGTACTACATTAACCCCTGCTGCTTGAAGAATGTCAGAGACTGGGATTGAAACACCCTTGGAAGGATAAGGGAGAAGTCGTTTTCTAGGTCTTTTAACTAGTGGCCAACACCGATTGCGTCCATAGCTTTGAACTAACCGGTGAAGGCTAGCAGCGATTCGTTGTATAGCACGTCGCGTAGCAACTGAAATTGTCCTCCATGGACAAATGGTCAGTGACATTGAGAAGATGATGAAGCCCTTATAGTAGCTTGACATGGCATAGGCTCTTTCCATTTGTTGGAATTTCCCAGTCTTTGTGACAATGTCACTTTGGAGTAGATGGAGCGGCAAACCATGCACCACTGTCAGAGAGGATATCAGTGCATTGGAGAAACTGACACATAAAATTTGTCAATTGAAACTTAGTTGGAACTCTTCGTCAGATAGATAGGACAGCTAGAGTTCTCTTCGCCCCGTTCGGCTAGATTTTTCCTCCAACTAAGATTGCAGTCAGACTTCAGGCCTAGATAGGTAGCTCTTTGCATGATGGACTTTAGACTCTATCTAGTAAGCAACCGCTATTAAGGAGTTCATTAAGTATTCCAGGAAGTTCACTGCCATGGCTGCCCCAGTTGCTGCTGTGGCTGCTCCAGCTGGCGTCGCCAAGGAAGCTATTGCGGAGGAATCCGAACAGGAGGTGGACAGTGACATGGACTTTGGTCTCTTCAATTAAGTGGAGATGCCCAACGCCAAGATCTCTCAGTCCAGGGAAAGCCTTGCCTTTTGGCCTTATTGAATTTTTTTGCAAAGATTGATTGGTTCTAAAGTTTTAGTCTAAAAATTATCTCAGACAATCTGCAGCTCCTTCGTGATTATCAGAGAGTCTTCACATGCTTCTAACGCATTTGGTCTTCCTTTGCTACCATCCCTGTATCTCGTGTAGACTGCTTTTAAAACGGCTTTCTATAAGGGCCTTAAAGTCGTTTGATTGATAGCTTCTCACAATCGGTATACATATTTATAATACATTTGGGCACATATAGAATAGACCTAGAGGTTTATGCCTAATCCGGAGGGCAAAAGGATTATCTGAGAAGTTTTCTCATGAAAGTAACACTCTTGGATTCAGTCAGAGGCTCGCTATTGCAAGGTAGGGCCGTGAAAAAAGTTGAATATTCGAATTTGGAACCCCATGAACAGTAGTCCAACGTATTGAGTATTAAAGGCCCCTACTGTGGCTTTTATTTACTATGAAGTACTAAATAAGTGCCTCTAATACTTTTCGAGTACAAAAAGCAATACGAATGTTGTGAACGGTTGAAGAGGTTAAGCATCCCACAAAATACTTTCATAAAAAAGACAACTGCCTTGGACCTCATAACTTACTCGACATTTTTTGCGCTCTCCATCACAAGATCATCGTGATCTTTGTCTGTCCCCAAGCCGGAAGCAACCAGCAACAGGTGACAGTAACTGTTATATTCCCTAGTAAATATCCAGTGGCAATTTTCCAGAAATTTACTGACACTCTCTAAATAACTCGTATCACTCGTGAGGTAACTCCAACTTACATCACTCCTGACGATGACGATGGCTCCTCTTAAATCGATGAACTTCGAGCATAAACCACCGGCAGTTGGAGGAATCTCTCATGCCATGCAACACTTCCTCGCTCAAATAATCACTTTCGCTCTAGATCACAAATTCGCACCAAAAGTGCAAAAAAATCGGGGAAAAAAAAAAAAAAAAAACAACAAACGATCGATGGTCCAGCAGAACTGCGATCACGGCTACAAAATGGGCAATCTCACGGCGAGAGAAATATTATGCTCGTTGGTTGTATTTAACTCTTCCCGGTCGACGGGATGCATTAATGCATCTTCAATGGCGGCATGAGTGCAACCGCCATATGCCGCCATAAGACCAAACAGCACGAGTAGCTTCGTTACGCTGTGCGCTGTGCGCAGTCGCAGCCGCGCAGTATAGACGAATCTCTGTAGCTCGTAACCAACCACGTCGTCGTCGTCACATGAAACATAACATAAACATTTTCTGCCCCAAAAGGCAAAAATGAGCTTCACTGGCCATATTTTGCACCAGATCCCTCGTGTACGCGGAAGACCTTTTGACTGCGTGAACACTAGCACGAGCAAAACGAAAAAAGGAGAAAAAAAAAACTCCTGCCATCCAAGAGACAAAGAATGATGTCGCTGCGAGGATGCTTAATGTCTTTGAGGCTTCATTAATAAAAATGCCCACGACAACGATACTATATAGACACATTGCTTTAGCTGTAGCTTTAGCCGATCATCGATGCCTCGGTCCGTTCAGATGAGGACGACAACGACGACGACGATTGCATCGATGAACCATCGAAGAGGAAATCTTTGCGACATAATCTTCACTGAATCATTGAAAGATAGCACAAGGAGGAGGAGGAGGAGAAGGTGTAGATACCATTCTTCAGATGAAATATCTCAATAAGGGAGAGAGAGATCAGATTCAACATTTTGCCCGCGCACTCTGTATCTGTGGGCATATCGGACCAAGTGAACATGCTTATTATGTGTTATTACCAGGCTCAGACATGGCAACGACACATTGTTTATGGTCGACAACTCGTACAGCAATGACGATGACGACAACGACAACGCAGCAGCAGCGCAGCGCATGTGCGTTTGCGCACACCGAAGCGGGACATACGCTAGCTCTTAATGGCTACTCCCAGAGGATCATTTAGTGTTAGATTTGGAATAATCTCCCTAAATCGGCTACAGCAACGGCGGCATGGGTCTTTTGTCTTGCGACGAGCAGCCCCATACATATGTCTCGAAGTTTTAAATCACATTCATGGGGCTTTGCCGTACATGTGGGTCACAAGTGATTAACGTAATGTTGAAGGGAAAAATTCGTTAAAAAAAAGAATATATACATTAATGGGTTGGGAACCTATAAGCAATTTGGTCTTAATGGTTGGAAATGCCCAGAGATACTCGCTGCTGATGGGAAGATTGCTCGACAGTCGGTTTCTAGATTTCTATTTCATGTAAGGTTCTAGCAAGACCAATGCAACAGACTCTATGTAAACCCTTCTTCGAGGATCACACTGGGATAGGAAGCTGAAGGTTTGGAGAACTGAAATAGCTCGTCTGAATGGGCTGGGTATAATCACCTGGTCGCTATCCTGGTCTCTCTAATTTTGAGCAACTAATTTCCCCTCATGCTGCTGTTACTCATGCGCCATTGAACTCATGCTCTCATTGAACATTCCCTTAATACGACTGCACTTGTCGTATGAATGTATTCATTGAATAAACTTGGCGCTAGAACTAACCCTTGCGGTAATCCGTTGTGCGGTAGACTTGGCCAGCTCACACTGGCTGCTCAGAGTGCCATTAGTTAGATTTGATGTCTGTTAACATGGTGCCACCTTTAGCACCTGAGTTTGTGCCGACTCAGACTATAAGTATGTCCATTGTGCTGCACCTTCAACGGGTACGAAATATTTTTAGTACACTGTAAGGCCCACTAATGCAATGTGTCTTCTTGAGCTCTTTTTTCGAGAAAGTCCGACCTAGTCTTCTCAGTCAAGCTCAATCAAAAGGATGTCAGTTTTTATCCCAAAAATGCCATCGTCAAATAAAACGCTGGATCAGTACTCCGAAGGAGGCAATGGACTTCTGGACTTCCCATGAGATACAAGCAGTCTGCACTACGCATACGAAGCCATATCAAGGACCAGGTGGAAAGAAGAATAAAAGAAGTACTGCGCCGTACTCCGATGCTATGGGAGCATCCGTTTAGTCAGCCTACAATTAGGAGAGTCATGCCACGCTCAATTGTGTTCATAAGAAACCCAATCATCTATGGAAGCCTTGATCGTAGATGCAGCTTGACTGTCACTACTCCGACCCTTCCACCTATTCCCAACGATAGGACTTGTAGCCATAAGGATTGCATGGAAGACAGATGCATGCTCCCGTCCACCCGAAGGTGCTACTACTTACTTACAGGGCCTATACCTATTAGACCTATAGAAGGACAGGTCTACGACTAAGTACACAGTGCCCTAGGGTGTCCAAGAGCCTTAGCAAATCCTACGAACGATCAATTGCGGTTTCTGTGTTTCCTTCATTCGACTGATGGATGTCATTAACTTTTTGGAAAGGCGATTATATTCAACTTCATCCAACTACATCGTCTGAACCCAATACGCGAGGAAGTGTGATTCATTTAGAGGTACTTTTTTGTTTATGGATTTTTGGACAGATGAGTTATGTATGGTGCTACTTTGTAGCAATAGTTTTGTTAAGCATTATTTGACATTTTACCATATCAAAAACATAACCCAAATCCAAAGTAAAGTACTTCTTCCATCTCCTTAGATGATGGTCCCCAGTCTAAATAAGCAAGAAGTCAAAGTCTTTCACTGAGTTCTGGCTGGAAGAGTTATTTGAAAGTTCTAGAGACTGTTCGGCCGTATAACGACTTAAGGACTATATTTCTCAACACGCAGGGCTGTAAATACCATAACTAAAGGAGGTCGTTTGAGGTCTCCCAAATTGTCCGCCAAATGTTATGCCATTCAGAACCGCCACACACCTATTATTGATTTCACTCATTCCAAATAAACAAACGGTATGAAAAACAAACGTCAAACCAAGGCTAATTGTTTAAACAGTCTGACAAATGAAGGACACCATGTGCGCGAGTCTGAGTCTACCAGTCATGTGTATGTTATGTCAAAAAATCATTGACGCGCCAACTAATAATCTCTCAATGGAATCATCACACTTTTGACAGATGCTTCCAGCTACACTCAAGAGAGTTCCCACCATTAGCCACTTCACAGTCAATCAATAATGGGGCACTCCAAAGCGTTTCACAAGAGTCAACATCCAACAAATGACTTCATCTGGCTCCCTCTAGTCCCCCGCACTTGTTGTTGTTGTTGTTCGGAAAAAAACATAATTTCAATTTGTTCACCAAACGATAACCGTTGCGAATCAAACACGAAAAGTATCTACTCTCTGTGTTTGGGATCACATACGAATACGAATACGCATATATGTATTGAAACATTAATCATTGCAACTCAAGCGTAACATCATCAAATAGCAAAGAGTTTTCGGTTCCTGTATCTCGAACCATAACTAATAATCTAATGAGATAAACTTACAGATACAAAATCGCACACAAATAGCTATGTATCTGAAAGACGGCGACCAAGACGACGATCGGTTGCAAGTTATGTTGTAACATCTCGAGATACTCTCTACTGTCTACTGTAAGGCCCATGTGCGCACGCAACAAATTGGCTCAAGTCGGCGGCACAAAAAACACTGCACTACGAGTAGGTAAACCTAACTACTGTGCGGCTCCTTCTCCTTGTAGGAGAACAAGAGTAACATCATCCTAAGTTAGGATGACTGCTCCGCTATAAATTGCCAAGATCGTGCACTACTAACTGCATCTGCTCGATATACGAGGTAGCGTTTCGTAACTCTGAGCAAAGATGGCAAAAGTATCTTTCAAAACTAGGCCGGATCGATCGGGGAACATTTTTTTTCTCCTCTCTTCTCTTTTCCTTACATTCAGTAGCGGCAATAGGTACTATCGTCAAAGGCAACAACGAAAAAAAAAAGCAACTTCTCACGAACGTTGAGATACTTGATATCTTAATGTTGATTCGCCGCCTGACAGTTGCTGGACCATAAACACTCTGACACCAGACAACACACACAACACAAATCGAATTTTTCCAGAAATTATAGCAGGACGCTGTAACACGCTCCTGCTGAGCGGCTTTCTAGGTGTCATCGAGGGTTCGTCTCATTCCAACAACTGACTTGGCCGCTGTAATTTGAATATAAATTGGATTTAATCAAGTTTCGGAACAACAGGTGCCCGTCTGTCATTTGATTTGGGCCCTGACATGCTGTTTTATGTAGAACAAAGCCCCCCCTGGGGGAATTAATCGGGGGAACATGCTTTGAATTTGAATATTTCGTTGAAATAGAGCAATCGCAATCAAAAGGAAGGCCCAGGCCCTCTGTGTGTAAGGAATGCTATATTTATGTCAGGGAAGCTGTTCTGGTGGCACTCTAGGAGGGCTGTGTACCAATCGGTAGCCCTGGCTGTGAGAAGTAATTAATTATAGTAAGAGAGGTGCAACGGACAAGGTTGGGAGAGTGCTTTCTGTTTTTTTTTTTTTTTAAATTATTGGATGAACTTGGTGCCTGACACCTTTATCAATTAATACTTGTCCAGTGGGTTTCATCGTGGACCACTCGCTGAGGTGAGAAAGTCATCAACAAGATTAAGTGCTGATAAAATAAATGAGTTTTGTTTTGGATTTTTAAATTTTTGGAAAGATTTTGAACGATTACGAATCGGAAATTGATTGGATGCTTCGCCTGGTAGACACTATGGGAACCTTCACCTCAAAAGAATGCAAATAGAGTCTGTTTGGATCCTTTCAAAGATGAGAGAGTGAGAGCACTGCAATTTTGTGCTATTTTCACCCTTCATTTCCATTACAGTGTCATTTTGAAAGCTTTTGACAGCTGTCAAGTAAGAATTGAGCCAGGCTTTAAGACGTAGAGCTGTTAGGATGTATACTGAGTTGAAAGACAGCCTGCATGCTTGTCGTCGACTTGAAAATATTGGGTCACAAGCCTCCTATACCCAGTTTATTATTAGACCTAGTCAAGTCGAATGGCAGAAACTACAGTGAAAGTTACGCTCTTGGACAGTTGTCAGGCGTTGGCAAGAAATGGAGCCTGTAGTCTGACATAAAATCTACAATGCCACGGGTCCAAAGCCACTATACAGAATCGTACCTATAGAGTTCAGAAGAATTAAAAATCATCCTAAACTCGAACAACCAGGCGACAGATCGACTAGAAGGGTCCCAACAGACTTCATGCTTTTAATCGGCAGACAGTTTAATCGGTGGCTTGACTAGCATCCGTAAAAGCGAAAACCAACGATTCGAAATTTTTTGCTGTTAGACCCGCTGCTCGGTTGATAACTTCGCCAACTACAACTAAACTATCTGCCGATGCTTCTAGTCTGTAGTATGTGAGTTCTCTTAGATCTGCAAACAAGTCTACTACAAGATTCTTGCACTGCAGACGATGGACTCTTTACGGATACTCGCAGCCCATGCCTGAGTCCATGATCTTGTATGTTTACTTGTTAAATCATGGTCATGTTGTCTCCCTATGGAGACCCAACATTGCCGGGAGATAGCGGTAATAGCTCGGTTTGATTTCTACTTGTCTTGGCTAAGTGCTCTACAAAGTTAAGGCTCCTATATCAGCGCCCTGTGTTTCAGTTGAAGGCATTTGCGTTGAGAGTTACTCCGGAGCACATTGGTGGTGGACGCGGAATGTGGCTAGTATGTACTGTCTGTGGTAAATGAGGGCTGTCCACAGGGTGGTGTCTTGACTCTCTGCTGACAACTCTCAATAGCTCTGACATCTACTCGCAGCCATATGCAGATGACGTAGCCGTGCTCTCTGTTGGTACATGCCGAAGAACTGTGTGCTAATGTTCAGGTCGATGAGTGGAGTGGTGGTAGAATAGGCTTTCGGTCAATTCTTTCAAGACGAAAGTCGTTCTCTTTACGAGAAGGAGGATCATAACCGGTCTGACTCACCCAGTACTAAAAGGCGTCACCATCTCGCTTTCAGATGAAGTCAAATATCTAGGACTGATTCTGGATAAAAAGCTTCTCTTATCCAAACATGTAGAATCAAAGACATTCACGTCGCCCTAAGTTTCCTTAGCTTCTGAGCCAGTTTCTCAGAACCTGAACCTACGTTAGATCGTCCTGCATCTACTGTCAGGGCTTCCATAGATGATTGGGTTTCTTATGAACACAGTTGTGTGTAGCATGACTTTTCTGAATGTCTAAACGGATGCTCCCAGACGTCAGTGAGATCTCCGCGGCATTCTTGCAGTCTCTTCGCATAAAAGACTGCTGACATTTTGGTTTTGTTAAGCATCTTCATATGATTGGCTTAAGTGAAACATCTGTCTGCGACGCTTGTCGCGAAACACTTCCTATGTGATTGTTCTGCCTTTGTTCGTATCAGGCGGCAGATTCTTGGTGCGGATGTGGTGAGTACTTCGTCACTGAAGCGCCTGCTCGAATTCATTAAGAAGACGAGAAAATTTATACAGTAAAGGGGGACAAGTTGATGTCTGAGTGATCCAGTGTAGCTTTTCCTATCCCAGCAAAAAAAAAAGTGGAAGAAGACTTCCCAGCTCTGGTCCATCTTACAGCCATCTGTCATTGGCGACCTAGTAATCGATTTCCAAATGCACCCAGTCCTCAAACCAACCCTGGCAAACTCACTTTCATCTGTCAAACTGCGAGGCAAATACCAACAGCCTCTCCCATTTATCTCCACAAATTTTCAGGCCGCTTCAACGGCCTTGTTCAAAGCAATCGCACATCTCACGCACCACAAATCACAAAGAATGCCATAAAAGACACAATTATTGATTGTCTTATGTGCCGCTTTGCCCAGATCCGCCTTCTCTCATTCCATAACGTGTTCATAATTAATTTGTATTTTTAATTAAA
The DNA here is from genome assembly GCA_949716465.1 of Chalcosyrphus nemorum. Classification (NCBI taxonomy): domain Eukaryota; kingdom Metazoa; phylum Arthropoda; class Insecta; order Diptera; family Syrphidae; genus Chalcosyrphus; species Chalcosyrphus nemorum. Next base: position 28,314,153 of record OX454333.1, read on the forward strand.
AATTACCCCGGCCTTTTCTGTCTATGAAATGTCTACAAGTCTGTCCAAGCAAATCATTTAAATTTCCATAAAACATGTGCAACATTGTCCAATGATTGGGTATGCAGCACTCGAGAGGGTAGGTGTGGCAACGTCAACTCTTAAATAAGTTCAAGAACCTATCCGTTCTCGACCCATAATCATCTCGTCGCTGAAAAACTATCGAGTTTTACATGAATTTCCAATAAATAAATCCCGCAGGATCCTTTGGCGGAATAACAAACCCCAGACCGTATGCCATAGATGATTTTCATTCCAAGATTTGACAAGAGAGAACCAATTCAGCATCACACTGTCAGCCTTGTGGACTACCAAACAACGGCGGCGCAGGCGCAAGCGCAATGCGAAAAATGATTTAAAAGCCAACTCCATTTGTGCAATCAATTCAATTACAGACACGCCCCTGCATCTCTCGAATTAATTTGCGTGTCTCTTTTGAACAATCTGTATCTTTGAAGTTTATTTACGAGTATAGTCGTACTCGTATTTGTGTGCGAGTAGCTCGGTACTGCTGTCTGTTGTTCTGTTTCATTATGCATTGTCGCTGTCGGAAATCGGTGGCCGCCGGAGGCCATGTGCATCCAGCCCCAAGTTTGGGCATTGCGTTCGCGTTGACGTCTGACTAATGTCTCCGTCGTCGTCGTCGTCGCTTGAGCTGCGCTTGCGTACAAGTTTTCGTTTTTAATTTCATATCGATGCGTGGCAAAGAAGACGAATATTAATTTGGGATTTGCAACGGCTTGAGCGTATGGGGATTTTATGCATGAGGCACGCCCACCACAAAGGGTACACCAAAAGGTGTTGACACGTTTGTGACTGGCAAAGGAATAAAGACAGGATATTTGGCTTATTATTTATTTGTCATGGATAATCATCGCTCTTCCATGGATGAGTTGGGTGCGCGTGCGTGCGGATGCGAGCGGATGGCTGCACTTTAAAGACGCTTATTGCAGGGTTGTGCATGGGAATGCTAATGAATGGCACGGCATTTGCATACCTTGAAGCAGACAATTTTGACAATCGATAGAAGCCAATGAAAAGGATTGTTTTTATTGTTTTATTCATCCGCAGGGACTGAAGGAATTTCGCATGACAGGTAGGCTTGCCATCTGTTCCTACTGAGGGGTGTGGAATGCACTTAAACAGGAATGGCTATGTTCCTAACATATGTATACATAATGACTTCTAGGCAGGACTCAATAAAACACCGCAGCGATTCTGTGAATTCATAATAAGGCTTGGAGATTGAGGACATTCTATCGACGGACCGGTGCTCTTTGCCACCAGATCTTTTGGTAAATTTCTAGTTTTCTTGGATCCATGAGGGAAAGCCGACGTAGAGTCTTTGGAATTCTATTGGCACCCAGCTTTTATAATAAAAGATGTAGAAGAGGGGTATGAGACAAGGCAATCTGCCAAGCACCAATACTAGGAGCGTGGCCAACATAACAAGACCTGCTAAGAAGGGTGATAAACAGCAGCAGATCTTTTGCTCAAAAGCTAGCTTAGAATAGAGAATCTGTTAGATTCGGTTCTCCTCCTCAATCACCAGACACTAGACACTACAATTGCCTAGTTCCATAGCCAGTATGTACACAGGCTGGCAAAGACTGTCCCTCAGAGTTGTTCAAAGCGATGTCGATGTTAGAGAGATAGTACTTGCTTCCTTGGGCATCGAAGGATCATTCGCTCATACTCGTAGTTCTCATGAAGCAATTGTAAGAACCCTAGGCAAAAAAGAACATCTGTACATTTGAACCGAAGATTATTCCAAGCTCACACATCAGCAGAGCACGAGGATGTCCACAAGAAGGAGCTAAGGGCACTATCTACTTTAATTTTCTGTCTTGTTGACGATGAATTTCTTGATAAACTAGAGCATCAATGCTGCTTGAGGTGAATTTGAGGAAATCCTGTGAAATATTGTGCAAAAGGAGCTCCGAATAACTCGATAATGCTGCAAGGAAGACGTGCTAGAAAGATGGTAACAACAAGTACTTTCAGCCGAGAGAAGCTTTTCTACAACTTTAAGAAGGATGGATGAAGCAGACACACTAAACCTTACTTGGATTTACTTTGACTTCGAATGGACTGAATTCGAAAGCAGGGACATCAAGTTCCAGACAGAGAGGCCATAAGGCATCTACCAACAAGTCGAAGCTGCGTATATTGAAAACAGGGCATTCATACTCCAAGTCAAAGTTGATCTTAAGAGGACTAGAAACACAAGTGCTGAGATCAAAAGCGGGAAAATTACAGAAGCTGAAAAGGCCTCAGTCTGCATATCACCAGTGATGACAACATTGAAAACTTCTCAGGCAAGCTCTAGGGAATGATCGCTGTACTACATCTCCAGACTGTAGTAGAGGATGGAACTTCAAATTATTCCATTGAAAACATTCAAAAGCTGGAAGAATTGCGACTGATAGAACTGGAGGAATACTTGGATCTACAATTGGACAAGAACTCAACAGCCGATTTCAACAAGCTGAACCTAAAGAGGTTCCAGGACGTTTATCTCAGAATCCGATGAGTAAGGTGGAGAAAATATTCCTTGTGAAAGCTTCCCTTTAGGCTGGAGAAGGTAAATGATGCTTGATCAGCTTCCAATATGGGCATGTGGTCTCAAATTGTAAGGCAAGGCTTTGTGCCAAATGCATTTCAAGAGAGCTGGATGGCAAATCCACTGAGGCTAAGACTCAACGCTTTGGCTGCATGACAATTTATGAATATGTGATTTTCAGAGGATTCTACTAATGTATTCTTTAGCACTGTGTCTGATAGCTTAAACTTAGGCAATGGAAAGTTAATAATTGAAGCCAAACATACTAGCAACTGTTCAACTTGATACAATCGATTCGTTAGTACATTCAGTTCCACCATTAGTAAGACAATGTGACCTTTGGGTGTTGCATCAGAAACACCTCCCTGTCTTGGAAAAATCATCCGTGGAAACGTAAGACATAATAATCCTGACGTGACGTACTCTAGTATTAACAGAGATCCATACCCAGTTGGACATCCTTCTAACCATCTTACCCCCCTTAGTTCCAACATGTCTAGCCTGAACTTCATGCAGGAACTTATGGTTCAATTGGTCAAAGTATGGTTATGAAGTGGCGCTATTGCCCATTGCGATACCTAGGATGATCCTCCTCTAGATTACTAAAGAATGACTTACCTCGGTATATATCTATTTCTAGCACAGTATATGCGTAGTACCCTTCCACGCAATACCAACTACAAATGTGCTTTTCTGATAATTCTAATCCGCTGGTGTGCCTCCTCAGAAGACAATGTCTAGAGAGTATTCCAATTATGGCTCTGACCTATGATCTCCTTGCGGTTAGTCATGTTGCTACTTCTCCTGGTAGCACACATCGGTGCCTTGATACTGTCTATCGTCACATTCGTTGCCCTCAATCCCTGATTATCTCAGATTTGATGACAAAAAACTCTAGCACTTTGAGTGCAGACTGACTGTAAATGAAGATGGCAATACATACATATTCTCATTAGATATTGATTCCATCCCGAGTAAGGCATTTCAACGACTATGACCCCAGCCTAGAAAACACATCATAGGTCCGGGGGTTTTAGAGACATTTCTAGGCTCAAATAAATACCGGACAATGTTCCTTAATTAGTTTTAGACCCACGATGCCTCTAGTAAAAATTTTCCTCATAGAACTGCAACCAAGGATAGAGCTTATGTGCCTGGTGTTGAGCATTTTGCAAAGCCAATTTACTATGCTATTCTTAACATTGTACAATTCCAATGAGACCATCTCATAGCTCTTCCTCCGATATTTCTGAAAGCGCCTTCAATTTGCCCCCCTCATAAGGTACTTTTTCTTCTTCTAGAGCGCTACAGTTCGGGGTGAACCTGGGCCTCAACCAATAAGTCTATCCACTTAGTTTGGTACTGCGGATTGCTGCCCCAAGTAACCCAAGCCCAGACGACCTCGTGTGTATGGATGCAGTTCTCTGCAGACTACCCAGAGGAGCAATACATTACTCTCTCGTTGCTCTTGTGCCCCAATCCATTACTTCACCAATCATAGTTGAATCGAGATCAATTCTTTACCTCCATTCTCCTTCCTTCAAATAAGTAGTTTCAAAAACCAAGGTCACCGGTAAGTGCCTTAGAATTCCAGTGATTATATTTCGAAACTCCTTTCACTCAAACATTTTACGTAACCAAAAGGTTTTCAATTGTTTACAAGCTCAATCACCTCTTCCTTCATCAAGTAGCGAATTTAAATTCCACATAAAAAAAAAAAAAGATTTAATAAATCCCATCGTCAAGTGTCAGTTAAAAATAAAAAAATAAGACTAATCCAGACGTCATCCATCGTGCGCACTATAGCCACTTGGTTCCCCCTAAATCACTTTTTCTCAGTAACCAAGCGCTGAGTACACAGTAGATAAACAAACAGTATCTTTCGAGAGCAAATACCTCGTGGCTGTCGAACAAATAAAATACCACAGAGTATCTATGTATCTATTCGTATTTACCAACGCGAAATCCCCTTTTAAAGCAAACGCTCTCGCGCAAAATCATCTCCTCCTCGAGACGACGCGACGTCCGTTCCTAATCTCATTCTGTCAGCATTTCAGCTACCAATTTATTTACTTAACCAAAGAACCATCCAAATCCAACGTACGTACGTGCACATCCGATTTGAAATTAATTAAAAGTCAAGCTTTTTTTTTTTTTTGTTGGAGTACCATTCCGCCGGACAGATCCAAGTTCCCACTTTCAATTTGCGTGCAAAAAAAAAAGAATAGAATCAACACAAGTGTTAACACACACGGCAACAGTAACAGACAGTTGCGCAGGCGCGCTAGGGCTCCAAGAAGGGCTCGCATTAGCTAATGGTCTGTAGATCCCGTCAGACGCACCCCACTTCTGATAGCCCTGCGGACTCCGGAGACAGAAGAGCGAGAACAAAAAACCTAATTTGCTTACGCAAAGAAAATCAAACAGAAACCCCACTCACAAGTGTGATTGAAAACATTCCACAGCTTCTGAACTGGCTACTTGTCCTCTTAGCTTTGTCTCGGTTCAGTTGAAGGCTGCGAATGGTGTTGCCAGATTGGATTAAATTTTGACATGTTTTTGGAGTTTTTTTTTCGTTTAGTAGGACGGATTAAGGAAGTTTGAATCTTGAATCAGGCTTTCGGGAGAAGAATCACTCATTGCTCAAACCTTTGGTCACCTAGGCCACATCATGACTGAATACCTATTGCAAGAAAATTTCGATTGAATCAATGACCACAATACACACTTGCACATTCTACGATTCCTTGACTGAGCTATTTTTGGAATGGGCCTTCAGCCAGCTTTATCCTCTGCACGGTTCGTATTACACACTTAATACAGCCCACCGGAGGAGAAAAGGAAGGGAGAAGATAGGATATGCACGGAGGGTGAGAGATGTTGCTCAGGTTTACACCCGAGACTCACTGACGTCTACTGAGCCCCTACACCGCGTCAAGGTGTTTAGTCGTGTAGATGGAAAAAGATTGTAGTCTAACCACATTAGATGGGCTGGCTATGGTGTTCCAGTTTGGTACTTTATCCTTTGATTGAGTCTGCCAACCTGCTTAGCCATTCTGAGCTCCCGAGTAACCGGCGTCTTTTCGTCTAAGTGTATCCTGACTCGTTCGAAAACTAAGGCCAGTTTCTGATTTGTGACACCAAGTCCCGACTTTGGCATCACACCAGCATAAGTCGTACTACAAGAGCTAAAATATGATGGCAATCGTCTGAAACCTTAAACTCGATCCGAAAGAGAGAATTTCTATTGATCGTTTGGTTGCCCAGTTGACGAATGACGTACAAGCTAAATGTGGTGGTGAGAGTGGTTTTGGGAACGTCGTTTAGCCTGATAGAGATTTCAATTAAGTCCGGCATCTATTTCGAATGTACCCCACATTCTTATCAATACACTTATTTTCTAAGCGGTGGTCTTGGTTGTGAAAACAGCTGCGGTAAGGTCATTAGAAAATATCGCTTTAGAAAGAAGATATCGCTTTGTTGGGTTGCTTGGCAGGAGAGGATTCTAGGCAACGAAAAAACTGACGAATTAGCAAAAGAGTTTCGGTGGCTATATCGGAGTAAGAAGATCACTCTGTGAATATCCAGTCTTACGCATTTAAGCTTGAAGTAGCCCGAAAATCAAAAGAGGATCAATGGACGTGTCCTACATAATATTTTGCGGTAACCCAAGTAGAAACTGCTCGTGAATGGAGAATATATTGCGGCCACAGATGCACTTTCTCTGCCACTGTCCGCGACTCCTTCACATCATGAACAGATTCCTTGGACATTACTTCTTCGAGGACATAGAAGAGCTTTCCAGAAGCAAGAATTTGTTTAGGCTCCGTCATTCGCTTTCTGAACCATAAGGAAACAATTGGATTTCGAAGGGACGGGGTAACTATTTTTTAAACCCCGGTGTGGGTTTAGTGGTAATACGTGAAGTGGACGATTGCGCGAAATGGCAGGGCTTTCCTTTAGAACGTGCAACATTAGGTTAGTTTTTGTCCTGAGCGGTGCAAGACGTGTGCTATTTATGATAGCCATGATGTTGTCTGCGAAATGGACCTTCTTGTTGATGACATGGTTAAAGATTAATGAACTGACTTCTGTTCGAAAGTGGGACTGATAGAGATCTTTAAATAGTAGTAAGAAGATAGCTCTCATTATGTGGAGATAGCTTAAAGTAATTAGATGTAACTCAGCTATTTTACTTCAAGTCAAGCATCTTCCCATGGTGCAATCCAGTTCAATTTTGGTCATATGTAGCTCTTCTCCATGAATGAATGAGGTTACAAACATTGGGTACGATCGAGCATACTAACAATTGCTACAGGCTTCTCAAGGTACAACATATTCGACACTCCTTATAGCAATAGTAGAGCCAGTTATTTCAAACAGTTGCAGTGGAGTTTGGCAAAGTCTTTTGAGCTACGGGGGTGGTAGAATTCAAAAGTCTTCGGCACTGTAGTTTGTTAGCGTAGGCAAAGTCAGTGTTGATGATGGCTGAAAGCCCAAACAAGGTGAATGTTTTCGGATAAGGACAAGGAACTATCAACCTGGTCCCTGTTAACTACTCAAGCAGCTAAGATGCTTATTCATTCCGTCCAAAAGCAAGATGAGCATTTTCGAATAAGGACTAAATACCTTCAATCTGACTTTGATAATCTTTGTTAGCTTGGGAAGCTACAACATTCAGTAGCCGAAGTTTGAAGTTCTCCCTCGCTGTATACGATGAAGGAAATTAAGGTCTACAAGTCTAAAAGTACTTGTTGACTCAGCGCTTCTTTCGTTGCCTACCCTGGCTTCCTGTCCATAAGAGTCATGCCAAACGTTGACATTTCCCATCACTCTAGAGATGAGTAGGGAGACTCAAACTCTCACAAGCCAAAGAATTCGCTCAGCACTCTTTCAGTATTCGCGCGCCATCTCGTAGTAAAGTCAGCTTTGTTTCCATTTCTTGTAGTATCTACGCGGCGAGGTTTTTTCTGTTGTCTGTCAGCAAAGTAGACATCAACGGATTCGAAAAAAAATCAAATGGCTTTCGATCTAGAGTTGAGGGTAGGTCCTAGCACTTTTCTAACCCTTTTCTCATATGTAGCATTTATGTCTGTAGCCCCTTTTAAGTGTGGTTGTTGAGTAGATGCTACATCCTGGCATTAATCTACGATATTTAACGACAAGGTCGTCGTAGCAATAGCAATAGTGGCTTAGCTATCAGGCAAGATAATGATACTAAGAGTTGGGACACTATTCAACATCTGGCAGGCCTATTGAATCGAGAAGAGCTCCGTCGAAAGGACACTAGAAGTGTTTACCAGAAAGAAACGTTTAAGAGTAATCTATGAACTGCAGTTCATTCTAAAGCCCTCCGTGTAAATTGTTGTATCCAAGTTTCAGGTGAGAACTTTAATGAAGAGATTGTTCTTAGACGTAGTCACTCCCTGATGCAACTTCTTTGCTTGGTTTCGTCTGCAGTGCTTCACTATAGCTATACTATGCAACGCTTGATTCTACTGCACCAAGGCCTCGTCAGTGGACACATCCTTCAGATTTGTGCTGAAGCTGATCTAAGGCAAGGATATCGGAGGCTTCATAGTAAGAGTACCCACCTCTAAGGCTCAAAATCTATGGCTACCTTATAAGACCTGTAAATTTCCAAAATAAATCAAAACCCCTAATACCTGGCACTGCTCCTCTCAGCTATTTACGTAAAAATTTGGTATCAATGAGTGGGCAATCGAGATAAGTCCAAGAATTTCAGCAGAAACGAAAGAAAAAAAAAATCAATCAAAACTAGGTACACACATAAAAACAAAAATATTCTAGAAGAAGCCAGAAAGCCAAATGAATAATCAAAGCACGAACCTGTCAATTGCGGGACACTCTCGCCGATGAGAATACCTAAAAAGCCAAAGAGGAACGAACGCAAAAAAGCCCACAAAAAACAAAAACGAAAAACCAACGAAAGGCGAAAAGAAAACAAAACTCCAAAGAAGACTTGGATATATGACAGACCTAAGCACACACATTCAAACGCGCTCTCGCCCCAAACAACCTTGAACGGCATTGAGAAGCTGCTGCCAGCCGGGCAGTCCCCCCGACCCACCACCGGTCCAACAAGAAACCGCCAGAGTTCTATGGCCTAAGATCGGCTTTTTTTTTCAGTTTTCGCTGTTTTTCTTTTCTTTAGACAGACTCTCTTGGTGGCGGACCTAGGCACATGGTGATAGTTGATTTTTATTTCCAGCAAATTGTATCTATACGTGCTTGAGATACTCGTAATTAATCATTCTTTTTCCCCCTCGTAGTCGTTGTAGTCGGCCAGTGCGTTTTGCATTGGAGCTGGAGGTCCACCATGCAAAGTGAATGTGTGTCTTTCGATTGCAAAAATAGCAAACAGTTGCTGCTTGGGTTTTGATTGAAAGGCTTTTTCGAAAGTCGGCAGGCATGTAGGAGTCTGTATCTAACTATCTATCTAACCCCCCAGATGCGGATGGAGGAAGAAGTAATCTGTTATATCATTGGAATCTTCGATTAAAACAAAAAAAAGTGAATGCATTTGTTGTGGATAGTGGATAAACGATGAGAGGAATTTCTCCATTTGCAATGGTAATGCTTTGAATAATTTAATTAAGTCGGCGAACGGTAATTGAAAACGTGAAGCCTACATTAAGAGCAAAGATTTGTCCAAAGAGTCTAAGGAGGCACATAAAATGAAAGAAAAATGAGGGAGAAACACTTTCAACTGGCAAATTGCGATTAATGCAAAATGAGATGCTAATGATTGGATAATTAACGGAATCGAGTTTGGTAATAGATACTTTGTGTGTATTGCTTTATCGGGACTAAGTCATTTGGCCATAGGCGACAGCTGGCGTTTAGTGTCTCCTAGACTAGACGCAACATGGAGTCGATGAGTGAATTATTGTTGTAAGCGCCAAAATATTATGAAAGTGTTTTCGGCTTGAAGTAAGGCAAACAGTCACCTATTTAGTCAGGAAGTGTCTAGTCATTTTCACCAGCCTTCCTAGGCCTCGACAAGGGTTAGTCCAGCTTTAATTTTCGGTGCAAAAAGTGCAACTAATACAGCCAATTGCAAGAGTGCATCAAGTGCAACAGTAGTGCTTGAGTGATCCCTTCCGTAGCTTTCAGTGCATAGAAGAGGGTATCTTTCACCATTAAAAGCAAGAATCTCGAGCAAGAATCAAGTATCCAGTGTACAAAGGTTCAAAGGTGCAAAAAAAGCACAACATAGCGGAGGAACTGATTTAAGCCTGAACTCAGTTAAAGCACCATTGAACTTCTGGCGCCTATGAGCGACACTTGAAAACATTTGATTAATTTGCTGTACGTTTGTACAATGGAATTGCCACGGACTTGTAGCACTTGATGCATTTATTGCACTAGGTGCATACGACGTTATTGTTGCCTAGTGTTTTTGAAGCAATAGTTGCACCTGATGCATTTGTAGCTTGTGATGTATTCTATTGGTACTTTTACTAAACTAGTTGCACTTGTGTTTCTTCTAGCATTCTATGGATTTTATGCACTTTGTGCTCTTATTACACTTGTTCTACTTGTTCCATGTATTGCAATTGATGCACTACATGGACAAGTAAGACTTAAAGTACTTGATTGCACTAGGTGCACATGACGTGCTTGTTGCACTTGGTACACTTAATGTTGCACTAGTTACATCTGATGCGTGTGTTGCATTTGAGGTATTTCTTTTTGGTACATTTGCTACTTCTTTTACCTGTTGCATTTTAATTATTTACTGCTTTTGATGCAGTTTTTTGCACCTATTGCACTTGTTGCTAATGATGCCATTGATGTACATTATACATTATATTTCATTTGCTGTATTGCTGGTGCCAGTGCTTTCGATTAAGACTGCCGTAGCTTAGGAGCCTTAGGACCTAGGTTAAATTTTGAGTCTGCACCCATCACTGAAAAGAAAGATCGCACATAGATTGACTGACTGTTCTGGCTTTTGGGCTGCAGTAATAATTTAGGCAATTTGGGCAAACTCACTCTGTGACATTTTGGTACAAGAGATGGGATGGATTATTCCTGACATAGAACACTGATCGTCAACCAATTCCTATAATAGTATCGGTGGCTCTTTTGTTCCAAAGCCAAGTTCTTCTCGTAGGGCTCTTTTGAGGTCTAGTACGTCTCCTTACCTATGTTCCAGTTCTGGGATTATGTGTATGATCTTGACAATAAGCAGTCTGTCTGTTGAGTTGCTTTAGTACTCACTTTGTTGTTGAAGGCTTCTTATACCACTAGAAGGGCTTTAGCTTTTCTATCATGAATTAAGTACTTTTTCTGATCCCTGGATCCATGTTACTACTTTGTGCAGTGCTTTTTTGACTGATTCGTATGATGTGTAGGGGGCATACATACAAGATCTCAGTTTGATGCTACAAGAGTCTTCAGAGTGAACGATTGGAGTCCTGATCTGCTTCAAGTTGTTGGCATTTACATAGGTTGACTACCTGGCCTTTTGGGTGTAAAGCTAACCTTAAGGAATGTATGTAGCCTCAATGCTCAATAAATGATATGCCATCACAGGAAAGACACCATCCTCGCTCGGTGCTTAGATTGTCAAGGCTACTTCTAGGACTGTCTGGCTGGTTCTCTTCACAAAGGATCAATGTTTCATTACAATAAGAAGTTCGAGCAATGATCCAACTTTTTTGTCGTCTATGCTCTTGGTCCATTCTTCTCCAACAGCAGTCTAACTCTGACCAATCCCATAGGAACCATGTATCGTCTGTAAGGTAGCATGGGCACGTTTTAACGGTGAAGCATGATAGTGGCCTGGTTCTGCAGCTGCTTCCATCTTTACTGCCTTCCACTCTTCGTATAGCAACTCGTTAATCAGTTGTTATGTAGTTTCCGCAGTTCCTCCTTCGATATAATGAGACTGGGGATAGGGATAGTTCAATTTAACATCCCCTGTTAACTCTGTCCATGCAAACACTTCTACGGATTTTGTACTCTGTGGTAAGGAGCATGGTCATGTTCTCGTAGTTGAGCATAAAAATGGCTTCTTGACCTAGTTCTGCCGATGACACCATTTCCACTACATTTCTGTTCTCAATAATTGATTGCAGCTTCAGTTTACGGAATAGTTGCCCGATAGGGTAAGGGATGTTCTCTTTCAGCTTGACTCTCATTGGAAGGTCTATCGTCCTCAGAATCTTTAGTATGACATGCTGTCTGGAAGCCGTCAGTAAGTCAGTTTAAGGTAAACTCCTTTTGGTTCATGTTTAAGAAGCGCTGCAGGGATCACAACAGGAGCCTAGTGGTTTTCTGATGGCTTTTTAACCCTTCTTAACCTGATGTAATCAAATTGTGGACATTTGCTTGAAGAGTAGAATCGGGCCGGACGGGCTCTTAGCTGGCTCAATAACTTTTCCACTGTTTCCGTCTGTTTGCTGTCAAGGACCATCTGTAGAAAGTATTTGACTAATCCAACTAGATCGTCTCGCCTAGACTGGAGATCGGAATTGTCCAGGATCTAAGTCGTTTTTGAAACACCTAAACGGAATGGATATGCTGACCTACTTACTTACTTAGGTGGCACTACACTCTGGTGTGGACCTGGGCCTTAACCAACAAACCTCTCCAGCCAATTGGTTGAGACGCCGTCTACCTCAAGGTCTTCGTCGACTGCGGCGTCCATCTGGGATTGATTCCAAGACGTTCTTAGCTGGAACATTGGCCTCCATCCGCTTGAGTATGTGAACTCAAAGTCGATGTCCTTGTATAAGCGGTATAGTTCGGCATTGTATCTCATTCCGGCCTATAGCGTGCCAAATTTGTGTACTCATCACATGCTAGCATATTCTCTCATGTTTCTGTTCTAGAAAGTGCAACAAGGGGACGAGAGCAACTGAGCATCATATTCTTTACCCCTACCATGTTCTCGAATTGTTTGCCTCATCCCATTTTAATTTGTCTCAATGGATGCCAGCTCCTCTGTCTGTCTGGGTATCTGCCTATAACCATCTCAACTACTTAATCCATTACCAGCTCTGTTGCAACATCAATCTCCCTTTTGAGTTTTGCAAATATTCCAAGTGGCCATCCTCGACGACTCATATTACCCCATACAGCCCATGATCATTACTCAGGTCCTCCCCTCCCCCCCCCCCCCCCCCCAAGTCCTTCACCAGCTCCATTCATCTCCTCGAGAGGAAGAAGAAAAAGATTAAAAATCCCTTAAATACTTAAAATTAATGTTGAAATATTGTTAATTATACCTGAATTAAGGAATTCGATCTGTAATCCAATTCATTTGAACACACACTGCCCATTCATCCAATGATGACGCTGCCCGTCGTCGTCGTCGATGTCGTCCTCTTTGCTGGCCGTCTGGGTCCTCGGCTACCTGTAATCAATTATCGAGATAAAAAATAAAAAACACAAGTCAGACTTGGCGGCAATTATCGCAGGCGGACGGATGGAATTTGAATTTTCCGACTCGCATCGCAAACACAAGAACGAGAAACGAGAACGTTCGTAATATTTTGATAATTAAACGTTTGAAAAGGATTCGTTGAATGGACTTGATTTCATTGTTTTCTTCTGGTGGGACTGCCTCTTTTGGAACGGAATTGGACGACAGGTAATCGAATCTACTTACCCAAGTGATTTATTCACCGTCTGAAGCGTTAATTGCGTGGTTAACTGAACCGAACGTGTGTAGGTTCGGTTTTTGTGTGTGAGATTGATAAGGATTAATGCAGATGAGGATGGGGTTAAGTTCGGACCGAACCTTGAATTGAAAGCGATTACGGTTTAGGTTTAATTGGCTTACATTAAGTGGGCTGTAATTAGAGGAACATAAATCGCTAAATTTACGATTCGTAAATAGATACAAGAGCCAGTGGCTTAGCGGTAAGCAATTAGCTCACAGGAACACGCCTTCTTAATTGAAAGTTGGAGCTGAATTAGAAATTTGCAAGAAGTTATTGCTTTTCCTCAGGGCTAACTTCTTTAATGGACTTTTAGGAGAAAATAACAAGTAAACAGTGGGCCCAAGGCAAAGCAACTCTCACGTATATACAGTCATTCAACAAGAGGTATCATTTTAGGTTAATAAAAAACTCCACATTTTGAAAAAAAAAGTGATAATATTTTTCAGCTAGTCTGAAGTACAAATTCTGAAATTAATAATGAAATACAAAATTTGTCAAATGTCTTGCACAGTTCTACCTACAATTGGCCATTCTTTTGATAAACGTTTTCATAATTTTTCCTCATAGCTGCGACTGTAGTTCGCGAGCAACACCTCTGATATTTCTTTTTAGTGCTTCAATCGTTGGTAGAACATTGGTGTAGACCATATAGTCTCAAAGGAAAAGTGAAAATCGTACGATCTCAACGTCTAATCGAAGTCTCCGCTTCAAACAATCAGACGTCCAGGATATTTGTCGCACAGTACAATCATTGTTTGATCAGCTGGGTAGCATGTAGCGCCATCTTGCTGACAATAGCATCAATTTCGAGCCTAAAAAGTCAGTCAAAGCAAAAAAAAACGGTCCTGCCAGCATCATTTCGAGCAATATACAGAACAATGGCACTGCCAGACCAAAGATTGCACCCAACTGTCACTCGTCGGTGGATAAAGAGGTTGTTCTATTATTTTTCTTGAGACTTCGGATCTTGAGACAGTTTTGTTTGCTTTCGTCTCCACAAAGAGAAGAGGTTGCCCAATATGTATCACCCTATTGGAAAATGTTTTAAACTTTTGCAAATGGCGACATCTGTCAGATTTTCTTTGACATTTGCGAAGAATAAACATTAACAAGCAAATGGAACGATACACTCCTCCAGATCGCGGACTGTCGTGATTAATTTTTATTACTCCAACTGGTCAAGAACTAAGGTGTTTGGCGGCTTCCATGGAAGAACAGGTAACAGAGGAGAAGCCAGAAGGCTTCATATTGCTCTTTAGTATAAGAATATCGGCGATGTGGGTGTACGAGTAGGTGTTACGAATGAATCGTTAACGGTCAAATAGCTATTCCATTCGGCGCATATTAGTGAAACAGTTGAGACATTTTCTTACAAAGTACAGACCATGAGTTACTGGCTGAAGATGCCCAATCATGGGTTGGCTCTCACGGTCTCCATGAGCGACGAGTAACGAGTCCCATTTCTATTTGAACTGATATATAAACAAACCAAATTTCCACTTTCGGGAGCTGAAAACTTACGTATCATTCACGAGGAGTCATCTCAGAAGTGCTGGGCTAAGTCTCTAAGTCTTGCGTGAGTTGAGTGAGCAGGGACTTTGGCTATTGCACTTCCTGTGTGCTCTCTGCAAGTGCTATGCTTATATGGTGGTTCGATGGCTGCTTCTCTTACTCTGACTTTCTAGTGAATGAGGTTTGATAGGATTAATGTTTAGTCCTTCTGTCGATATGGTCGATATGGTGATGTTCTATGTAACATTTATTCCTCTGTCAACTTGTAGAGTTCAGGAGTTTGCTTGCTTCTAAGCTTTACGTCAGAGGTAAAAGAGCTCCTCTTTGCGGGCATCTTCTAGTGATCCTGATGCTAATGGTTCTCTGTCTCAGCAGTTCTAGTTTTCAGCATAGTTTTGTGTTATACTCCTTTCATTTCAAGTCCTCATCTTAAAAATTTATGCAGGTATGACCGACATTTATGGAAATATCCATGACCTGTCAGTAACTGAGTTAAATGGAGCCCAACTTCACTATGCCTTCATTCTATTCGTGGCTGAGTCTTAGGCATGAGAACATGCGTAATCCTACCTTCGTCGGCAGGGTTCCAGTCTGCATGCTACTCACCTTTGGCAGTTGCAATTTGTTGTTATCTCTTCTACCAGGATATCTATTGGTATCATTTTTGCTAGATTGTATCAATGGAGGTATGCGCAGAACAAATTCAAGGTACACATTCTGTACCCTAAGCTAACTTCTTTTTTGTCGTGCTATTAAGGAGCTTAAATGGAGCATTGGGGCAAAAAACCTGTCGTTTGTACTACCAGATAGTCAAACCCTTTTGTCTATTTTACTGGCCGAGCAAGCACTCTCTTACTGAGGATTTTAAAGTGTCATTCACATCTCCATAGGCATTCCTGATTGTTGATCCCAGCATATTAAGATGCTTAATCTGCAGTTTACTCTGCAGGATTTTTTACAGCCATCAGGGAGCATTCCTTTAGTCAGCTTGGACCCTAGAGAGACATCTCATACTCAAGTACTCATGAGAGACCCAATCGTCGATGGAAGCTCTAAGCTAGGATACATGGAGACATAAGATAAGTTCATGTCTTGAGAAGTATTCCCTTGAGCCTTGTTTAGTAAAATCATTTTCCCGAGAGTTTGACCTGAGACCCAGCCAAGGGTTAGAGAGTTCATTCTTGTGAACCAATTCAGTAGTTTCTTGCATTCATGAACTTTATTGGAGGTGGTTAAGGGACTAAGCAACACCTTAAGTGCAGCTTGGCAGTGACTGCAGACATAGATGCTGCTAACATTCCACATGTGCCTTATATTTTAATCCATGCTATTAGGATGCATATGTCTCCGCTTGGTTAAGCAATGGAGGAGCCTAAATGCTTAAACTGTCTTTAAATAATATTGTAGTCTATTTTCAGATACTAGCCGAAGTCTGTTGTGACTACTGTGATAGTCGGCTTTATATTTGCGCCACAGTTGAAGTCACTGCATCCAAAGGCCATGTCTTTAAGACAAGAGTCGTAAGAAAAGGGCGCGCAAGTTCATCTCTGATGGGCACCTCACGATCTAAGAATCAAGAAAAGGTAGGTTTAGCAGTACCTACATTTAGTGCAGAGCCAGGCGTACTCAGTAAAGCTCATGTGCAGACAAGACATGCCGTTGCTTGGAGTCTTGAAGTCTAGCCCTTTTCACCAGACACTCGATGCACAAGGTATGAATGCTCTTGTCAAAGTCGTGCCTGCCCATACACTGCCAGAAGGTTGAGAGCGCCTTTACTGTCTTCAACTCGTCATGTCTGGACCAAAGAAGTCTCCTATCCAGGAGTTATCCTAAATAATTTCTCTAATTTTTGAGCTACACAGTGATGCTGTAAGTTCCGGCAGGGACATTTGCGCCCACATATTCGTTAATCATGTCTAGACCACAAACAGCCTCTAGGCTTGATTCCACAGAAGATTGAATCATCCGCGTGTGTTTCAGTCTAGAAGACAGGGTCTTTGAGAATGTTCAACAGCGAGTTGAGGTAATATGCTTTCTGATTGTTTTAGTCATCAAAGATTTAGCCTAGAGGATTAAAGGCACTTTGCCTAGGGCCTCTTCTTTTGAGATTTAAATACTGCTCTGTCATAACATCTGTCGTCCTCTGCCAGTACTTCCGGCAGTGTACAGACATCTTCTTTCAACTCTTTCCGGAAGTCACGAATAGTTATTCAATTTGACTTATTTATTTGCAAATGCTAGGCTTCCCTGTGACTTATCCACACCACAATATTGGCACCATGGTCCACCAAGCCATCGTTATAATTCGCCAGACTAAGCCCCAAACTAAACTTCAATAACTGCCGCAAAAGCCTTTCAAATCGTCAAGTAACCTCAAAAACTGCCTCAGGTTTTGTACACATTCGATTGTAGAGTAGAGTACCACAATATTGCTACCAAATTTGAAGCTTAATCACGAAACTCTCATCAAAATCCACTTCTTAACCTACCTCACGACCTGTATCAAAATGCACTTCAAAACGTGTGTATATGTATCTGCCAACAGTCAGTCCAATTAATTTGCCAAAAAATCAAAAATTTCAAATCAAAATACCTTTCAAACAAAAGATCAATTCGCATATTGTGCGCTCTCATTGTTTGGCTTTGCGCGCGTTCTACCATTTACGGTAAAACTTTTATGCAATCGAAAAACAAGAACCAACAAAATTTATCTATTCAGTACAACAAACGAACGAACGAACGCCTTTTACGTAGCCAAATTATTTTCCCGTGATTAATGTTTTCTTTCTTGGGAAATCCAAATTCCATTTGATAGAATTCAAGTCACATTTGGTTTCATTACAGTTTTTGTTTTTTTTTTTTTTTTTTACGTCGCCCCACAAGAATTGGAAGAAACTCATAACCATCTAGATACACTTAAGTATCTTTAAGCAAAAAAAAAAAATGGTTCGAAGAACTTGGCAACAAAGCGCGCGCGCACACACAGTTTTTAATCCCATCTTTTGAGAGAGAGAGAGACAGAGCCGGAATGCCTTTGCCTTTGCTTATGGTTTGTTTTTTTTCTCATTTTGTTTACACATCATCTTCGTCGATCTTCGATCAATAGCACCAAAGGCGCACCGCACCGAAGACAACCTTCGATCGAGTATCGAATACGAATTGTGTCGTCATCTAGAGACTTGCAACCGACAAACTGGTTTCCCGACTCAAACACGATACACTGTTTGTGGCCGCCACTGTAGATCAAACCCCCGCGCACGATCGGACCGTTTATTCGCCTCGTTTACCTGTTTTGTCTGACGCTGCTGGTTCGATCGTTTACCTTGCAACAGACACAACCGATTAGGCTGAGATTTTTTTCCACGCGAACCTCTGCGCAGGTAAGCCGCTGCGCTGCGCTAACGTTTTCTTGGCCGATCGCACCGCAGTACCATTTTGACCATCGCGCTTGATTAGTTCATCGCGCGGACTGAGCTAATCGGGTTCTGTTTGTTTTTTTTGTTTCTGTGGAATTTTTACTTTTGACGATCTGACGCTTTTAGTCTTCTTTTTGACGGATTTTTTCTGACGTTTTTTTGGTTCGTTTTCTGACGTTTTTGTGGTTGCGCAGGATGTGAATGGGATTATTATTTTGATTGCCGACAATTAGTGGCCAAAATAAATTGTTCAAATTTTGTTTGGTCAGATTTTCAGTTCAGTTGTTGTGTGTACCCCCTTCTAACGATTGCAGTGAATGAGTGCCATTTCGAAAAAAGGGATCTAACATCCTTTGAGTATCTATGACCAGAAAATTAAATTTCTGACCATCAAGTGTTGTGAAAAGTAATTAGAGTTACACAAAGGATTCTGTATTTTCCGCTGAATCATCATGATCAATCCTTTTTTTTGTTGTTGTGCCTGTGCTCTCATCCCTCTCTGAGTGATTGATTTTCTTTGAAAAAATATTTTCCTCTGCCCAAAAAAGTGCTATAATGATCCATTATTGTGTAATTATCGACACAGATATCAAGTGAAAGCCCATTGCGGGTGAGAAGTGAGTCTACTAGAAGGAGTGAACCTAGAAGGATAACAAAACGATAGAGAAGAGAAAAAAAAAAAACAATTAATTTCCCATGAGATCAGGGATGATGGATACTTGAGCGAGAGCATCTTTACTCACAAAATCACATCGAAAAAAAAAATAACCAACAACCAACAACAACGACTACAAAGACCTTTGTAGTTTGAAGTTTCCTTTATGGATTTAATTACCTGCTCGAAACGCACACAGACAATTTCACCAGGTAAGTGATGAAGGCTCTGAAGTGTTGAATTTCTTATGGGAAAATATTTACTTCTTGTGGTTACAAAAAAAAATCTCAAAAACTCGAAAAAAATCTCTTGAAAGGATGATTGGACATCTTGCGCGATTTTTTGGGGGAATTTTTTGTTCGAAAAATTCTGTTTTTGGAATGTGAAGCACGTTTTGCTAGAGGACGGACCAAAATTGAATGCAGTAGGAGTTATGAGTCTGGGAATAAAAGAAACGCATTCCTTTGGCGTATGTGAGCAGGAATTTTTGGCACAAAAATTGGGTCAATTATTCATCGCAAGGTTGTCTGGTCGGCTTGGGAGATTTAGGAGGTTGGGAACGGGTGAGAAGATCGGCGATCGTCAAAGGACTGTGCACATTTGAATGCGAAATGAATGGGTCATAGATTTCAAAGACAAGGAGATAGTCGGATATTTCAAGAGAGGTGGGGCGTAGGGGTACTTAGCAGTCGGTATTTCAACGTGACTTATGCGAATTTATACTCCTGGTCAGCGTTGTCCGGGAGAACTAAGTGTACTTACCCGGGATACTAAGTGAGACCTTTGTAAGCCTTCTATACGGTGACCAAATAAGAACGATAGGAACAAAACATGTAAATAGAACAACAACGGTGCGAGATATAAAAGCGATTCTGGCTTCATTTTGAAGCTACATTTATGCCATTAAGTGTGGAGTAGAACATCGTGGCAGTCCTTCAAGCGGTCCGTGAAATTTTTTATGACTCGGTCAAATTTGTTCGGCGTTATTCCAGCACAGTGTCTGGCCCCGAGTCCTAAGTGATTGGCTTGTTCGCCTGGGCTATGGAACTGTCGTAACCCTGAAAAAAGTAATCAAATGGTGTCAAGTGGCATGATCGCTTGATCCAATTAATGAACGATCACCGTGAGATGACTCAGTCGCCGAATTTCTTCTTCAAAACTTCGAACGTTACGTTGCCTGTCTGCCATAGAGCGCTGTCTTTTGAAACCACAGCTCAGACACATTGATGTTGTCGAGCCTAGGCTACAGAAAGTGTCAGTTAACATCGCTCTATACCTGAGACTATTGACGGTAATGGTGACTCTTTCCTCATTTTACAAGATATAAGGTACTATGTCATTAACTACCACATCGAACAGTCAATCTTTGTGGATGCATTGATGGTTGGTTGAACACGGCAATAATTTTTCCTTCTTGGCATAGTCGCTGAGCCAAAAATGGGCCTCCTCCGAGAAGATGATCTCAAGATCTCTGGCCAACATTTGCAGCACCCAACTAATCTATATACCTAATCTTATATTTGTCAAGCACGAAATGATGCACTATAAAATAGTATATCTTATTGAACATTTTGACAGCTAGATGTCATTGATGACTTTGTCAAATGGTGAAAGATAACAATTTGAAAATGTATCATTGCTTTCTGGTCATTCTTCACATTTGCTTTATTTTCTGTCACCTTAACCATCCTCTTAGATACAAAGAAACTTATTGTCAACAGAAAGAAGAGCAAGGTCTTTGGTTAAAGGATCGTGGTTGAAAGAAGTAGGTTTATGATCATGTAACGCCAGCACCACTCTCGAACTTTTGCACATGAAGAAGTCCTTAAAGGTCATACAAGTCGCCATTCCATCGCAGCTCTGAAGAGGAGATCTTTTTCACTGGCAAACGGTCTGCCTAAGATAAAGAACTGGATTATCAGAGACTACCTATCCTGTAATTGCACCATGATAATTCCCCCTTGAAGATACAGAGAGAGCCTAACACATACTGTCTGCATAAATGTCCTGCCATAGCTCGGCTTAGACACAAGCACTTTAAGAAAGGCTTTACACATCCACCTGATGGCTAAACAATCTTAAATTTCATCAGTCAACTAGTTTTGAGTTATTAGCAAATCAAACTGACACATAACTGGGCTCAGGACAAATAAACTTTGAGGTGACAGTCCTTTGAGTATCATTTGACACTTAAGAGAAAAATGACGTCTGTCAAATGGAAACGCGTTCTAACTTTACCTCTCTCTTAACTTAACTAGGGAATTTGACACAACAAGTAAGCAATACTGGCCTCGTATGATGAACAACATAATGACAGCTGTCATCGCAAAGTTTACCAAAGAAGCGTTTTGTGGCCAAATGAAACTAATTTATTGGTGAATCTCATTTTGGGAAAATTCTTCAAGAATTCAATCTGCATGGCTGGTATTTTAAAAAGTCTCCCAAAAGCCATTGACAATTACAAGTAAACGTCACATTTAAACTGTTAAACTGTTCACAATAGAGAGTAGTCATGAGCTGTGAATTTGAGTCCATAGACTGTCTTAGAAACAGTTTATGAGATCAGTCATATCAATTTCAAATTCGTTTTCTTTTTCGAATTTTCACCTCCAAAGAATGTGAACAGACCTCGTAAACGCAAACGTCGGATCTTTTGACAAATTCACTCCACCCAAAAACGCATCTGTGTTTTGACGTTTCAGCAAGATTAAATGGAGCCTCCCCCATACAGATGATTTAGGCTATTCGGATGAACGATAAGCTTGCTTCTTATTGGCTTTTCTTCAATTTATATAAGAGGACAGTGGTGTTAATGCAAACTGACAACCTGGTAAGTCCAAATTCATTTGTCAAACTATGCCTATCCAATTCATAGGGACAGTACTTGGAGTACGGAAAAAAAATGCCCTACAAGTACTTGTTGCGTTGATTATATCTTACGTAGGTCTCACGTCAGCTCTACTTAAAACAATTGAAAGGGTTCTCGACATCTACCTAAGCTCTCCAACACCAAGATGCACTTATATTAACCTATAATTAAGGTTACTTGCACACGCAACTTCAATGAGGCGCACTGATCGATCCTTTTTTTTTTTTTGTTCTGGAAATTATTATTACCATCAAGAGTTAAGTATTATCCTTTTTTCTCCTCGTGGTTCTCGTGGTTCTATCTTTTATGATATTTACGTAGGAGGTGTTGATGTTCGTCCTCCTTCTTTTGACTCGTATCTGAAAGCAAAGACGTCAATAGTAGGGTAGGTCATCTTATGTCCATTAGTTTCAAGTGCAGACACAAGCTGGTTCTGTCTATCATCATCTCGGAAAGAACTCAAAAGGGTAGGATGGGCAGAAATACATTCCTTGGAGTGTCTTAAGGAATTTTTTCAGAGTTCATCTTTCTGAGGATTTCTTGGTTTTCTTAGCTGTTTGGCTCATAATAAGTTGCTGGGCCGATAGGTATGTGAGCGTCAGCGTTATACCAGGGTTGCCAGGGATGTTAAAGTGATTCCGCACTTGTAGCTTATGTCAATGATTTGACATTAATATGACATTTATATGTCATAAATCCGACTGAAGTTTGCTGCATGCGGACACTGTGAAGTTCTCATGACCACCCTCTATACGAACAGATCTACAATTGACAGTTTGGAACACTGAGACCAAATTACTCTCAATCTTTATGAACTGTCAGTGTCACATTTTCATCATTTCTGTAACAGAACATTCTGCTATGAGAGTGGCAACCCTTTTTAATGACATCTGTCATATTGAGTATCTTTCAACCTGGACAGATGGCAATTCACTGCAAAGATGAAAGACAAGGAAGTTGTCAAATTTTGTGAACAACCTTATTTCGAAAATGATTCAAATTTTTACCGCCTATTATTAAAAAAAATGCACTTCCGCTCTAATAAAAACAGCACGAGTATTTCCTTTCAATCTATTGTCTAACAAACTGACACATTTGACTTTCTATACATGTATCTCAAGGTGTTAAACTTCCTGGATAATAACTTATTCAACAACAGAAAAAACTATCACATTTTTTCTCTCAATCATTTGCAATATAACGGTTACTGTTCTCATAAAAAAAAAAATCTGGAATACTGCTCGAAGGTGTAAAATCGCTTAAATAATTCATAATTCCATCGAGAGAGAGACACATAAAAATATTTCTAAAGATTTTTACCATAAAAATGGTTGAAAAATTATTATGAATATCTTTTGAGTCTTAACGCCTATGACAGTCTATAATGCGGGACTATTGTGTTCGTTTTGAATTAGGTAAACATACGCCTATACGGTCTTGTATTAGAATAAATTGTATGCTAATGACTTGCTGGACAGATGTATCTCAAAGCGTTATGGGCCGATGAAATTTTATTCATGTCCACTGCTACCAAGTTTATTTATAGCCACAAGTTCATTGTAGATACATTCATGGTCTGTGCGGTTTGCCGCAATAAGAAATACTTGCGGTTGCAAAGTTTGCCGATAGATTTGTTGGCAAAATTCGTTCTCATAATGGGCGCCTTGCTTTGTTTTTTTTTTGGAAGGTTAATAGCCCCACATGCTGGGTTGAGGAAAAGTATCTAATTGCTGCGTTTATCTAGACCTAATTTCCAACTTCCTGTCTTGAAACTTTCCTTTTTCTTTACAAATTTTGCTTTTTTGGTTCACATTTTGTTGTACAAAATTATTTATACTTTTCCCTTTAACAGTTGCATTTTTTGTGTTTTTTTACGATTTGAGACATTAAAAAGCATGATCATGCACAGTAGGTGCAAATGTGCTGTTGTACAGCATTAAATTCACATTAAGATACAACTTTCAATTAACTTTGTTAAAGTTGTTTAAAATTACACCTGATAGTGGTGACCTGTTTTGGTTCTCTTCCCCCGGACGTATTTTTGTATCTTTTTTTTTTTCTTTCCATTTTGAGCATTTTGAGGATTTGTGAGGCAAGTTGGTGGGAAGTTATAATGATACTCTAGCACAAGTTCTGGCAGCAATGCGAAGATGAGATTTTAATAGTCATGGAGGAGAGTTTTGCTCTTTGTACTGCGAGTCGCACCTCAAAGCTAACCGGTCGTAGTGCTATCTTTTTCGATACATTTTTTCTCGTTTAAGATACTGTTTTTCAGGCGAATTCTTGACGTATGCGTCATAAAGTTGTCTCGGGCAATTTGCCATGGGTATAAATCTTGTAATTGATTGAAAATTATTTATGTTTTCACACGAATCAGCAGAAATGAATATAACAATTGTAAGCTCATGAGATAGAATGTTGTGGAATTTGAAATCGATATCAAGTTTGAGACTCGGCTTATGCATCATAAAATGCAGATATTGCTTAGCATTTAGAGTTGTTGGAATACCTACATAATTTAGAAGAATTTCAAGGTGTTTTGCGGGCGCAAAAAAATGTTTAAAAAATGCCATCTTGAAAATAATGCGGAATTGTTAAACTATTATGACCATGTGTGTGGTATATGACTGGTTTTCGTTAAGTCGCAACTAGAGAAGATGTTTTCGAGACGAGTTCAAAGAGCTGGAAAGTACCTAGTGCCATGAACAGTGCTGTCTCTCTAAGTCGTGAGCTGTGTCCAAACGGACAGAGGAAACCCTTAAGATGGACTTCTAAGCTGAGCCCTTGGATCTGGAATCGACCAAAACAATCCCATGACTTAAAAGGAGAGGTCTGAGCGAGTAAAACAAATTTTCTGTTCTAACATTAAACAGTCAAGTATGTAGTACTTACATACTTCAAGAGCTTCCGATCCTTGGAGAGTCTCTGTCTGAGGCACAGCAGCATTCCATTCTCTGATGTTCAGAGCACACTGCTTCCTTTGGTGAAGACTAAATTTCTGATATCCACGCTTACTTGTCTTCTGTGATCTTCTTCGCCGTCTTGGATCATGGGATTCAAATATCCTCTTTGCCTGTTCTATGTGGCCGAGCTAATGTAGTCGGTGTATCTTGGCTTTTTGGACTACTACACTTACCCTATACACTAATTTGTAGAAAAAGTCACTTGACAGAGCATTCTCTTGTTGGAATCCTTGTGAAAGAGCTGTTTCTAGTAGAGTTAGGAAAATTGTTTCAAAATCTCCTGCTGTACCTGGTTTCACTTGAGCTAGTCGTGAATCATAGAGCATACCTACTTCTACACAACCCTCAACTCATTGGCCTCATTTAAATTAGTGCCACAGCTTCCTTTGTATATCCCGTAGCATCTTTTGGGTCCTTTTGGTGCTACAATGCCTACACGGCTTAAGTGAGGGGCAAGCTGTTGCCCTGCCCTGACAGATTGCATTTCGCTCAAATGGGCATCAACTAGTATTCGAGACAGACAAGAAGAGACAAGAAGTAATGAAACGAGAAAAGATCTCTTGGCTCTAGAGTTGTCAAAGTATCTTCTAAGAATTCCCAAAGTGGCGCTTTAATCAGTATGAAGGTGGTATACCATCAATAAGTTGGGAATCTTAATAGCAGGTGCACTTTATGGTATACTAGCTATTAATATCGATTTGCTGCAAAGGATATTCCATGGCGTTCACTCGAATCTGTGTGACATCAGTCTTTCCATTGCTTGGAGTCTATGTGCCGTGCTCTATGGACTCCATATGGTCTAAGTGACTCGTTGACAACACCAAGACCTTGACTTGAACAGAAAAACATCAGACTGATCGGTTTGAGGTTATTCCGGAGGGTATGCTAGTTTTTTTCCCTGTTTCAAGCAGTATATGTTCGACTGTTTCAAGATTTAGAAGGCTCGTATCAGACTGGCCACAGCCTATGATCTTGAGATGATAATTGGGAGAACTTCGCCCAGCTCTAAAGCTTTTATCTAGCCCAGCCTCATGAAATAGATATCTTTTGATCTCCTTTCTGGAAAATAGTCTTTTAAGCCAGTTTGTGAATTCCAATGAAAGGGCACTTCTAAGTGGTCCCATCTGTTAAGTTCTATCTTTACATATTGAGTTTGAGAACCACGATAAGCTAAGATTGGAGCTGGCACCAGCTTCGTTGCCAGAGACGTCATTATGTCCACTTTAGGAGTTAAGTCGTTGCACAAAAGTTTGAGCGTTGGTGCACTAGCAGTCTCCATAATGGTTCTCTGAAGGTGTGTAACGTCTGATAGAACTTCGAAGACAGCAGATGTGACTCTAAGTTGAGGACAACTTTTGGTTGTTTTTGCGGAGATCGAGGTTTGTCCAAGCTTAGCAGAGAATATTATTCTGTTCATCTGGTTGCTTTTAGCATCTGCAGCAACTTCTATAGATGGATGGCACCAGAAATGTCCAAAAGAGAGATCTCCTGGAAATCTGTGACTCAAGATTTTCTAAATTGAAAAGGTAGAAGTCGATGATTATTGCCTGTGTCTTAAGAAAAACGCAGGTGATACTGTGTAGGCCTGAAAGCTTTAGAATGTGATGGTGATCTGTTGCCAGTTGGTAAAGTGATTGATGTAAAGAAGGTTTGCGAAGATCAGCGCTTTCTATGTTCCTCTAGAAACAGACACAATGTTTCCGTGTACTTTTTTTTAGAAGACCAATTCCATTGCTGTCATTTTGGGCGAGAACCTTGTGAGTCTTAACATTAACAGCGGGCGGAAGATCATCTAAGTCCTCCAAGTGTGTCCGTTTGATCACATCGTTGCAGAGATATAGGTCACCATGAGTGAAGAGGAACTCTAGATAATATTGCTCTGGGAGAATGACTGTCTAAATTGAGGTAGAGCAGAGTTTTTGAAGAACGATCATAACAGCAAACACCTTTCATGTTGCTAATTAAAAGGATACCTAGCTGAAATCAGAGAGAAAGTTAGTGGCTTCACATACATATGTATATTCTTTTATCCCCTTTTCGGTATCTGCTCTCGCTCTCTTAACAGCTACTAATAGTTCGAACTGGGGGTTGCTAGAGGGTAAGTAGTCTGGTACTATAGTCTGGATAGAGCACACTATAAGTCGTCGAATGAGCAGCAGCATAATACCAATCAAATGGCTTGCAAGTTGTCAGGGGAATAGTTAGTCTGACACCAGTCCAATGTTATGGCCGAGATGAAGAGTATTGTGGGTCATTCTAGGCGTAATAGGCTGATACAAAACAGATGTCGTGTCTGTGAGTCGTCATAGGTCAACAGCCTGATATCAGACAGATTGCCTGGTGGTAACAGCCTGACACTAATATGAATCAGACGTAGTAGGGAACGTTAGCCTGATACCAGTCCTATGTTGCTGCTAAGATGACTCTGTATCTAGACTGCACACCCTTCTAAGACCTCTTATGCCCTAATGTGTCTGCCTAAGTATGGAGAATTGGATTAATCCCAGCTTATGGGGTCTCCTTTAAACAAAAAAAGTTCACACACTTCATTTAACTCATTTATAGCCATCTGTCTGCCCAAAAAGGTCACTGGCCCTTCAAAATTGTAGGCCCATCTTCTGCAGAGACACCTGATCGTCGCCGCCCTGTTTTCTTCTATTATTATTCAAAATTTTACCAAATCAATTTGTCATACAACAGCGAAGAAACAAAAAAAAAAACTCGAATTATGAATTGAATATCTAATCATGTCTAATCCAATGGATATTCATTATGTCCAGCCGAAGAAGATGCGTGTGCCCATCGCCACTGCTGACCCCGAAGACACAGCGAAAGAGGGAAAAAAATCCCATCAAAATTCATGTTCTCTTCTCGAACATGGAAAAACTTTTCATTTTCTGCCACTGGTTCCCCCATGTCATCTGCTGTGGCAATCATTTCGAGACGCAGACTGAGAGATACTCATAATTCAATAACATTACGAGGGGATACTTGATTTTAAATGGTCTTGCATGTAATTTACCGCGTGTACATCCATTTAACGGTGTGTTTGCATCCCAAATTAAGATGTCTTTTGAGGGACCATCCCATTTAAAGACCATGTAACACGTCATTATGCTGAAGCCTTCGCCTTTTGTCTTTTCTGAGAGCTAGAATGTTTCTATTGAGATGAAACCCTAGAAGCCTACATAAAAATGGATGCGGACGTCATTTAACCCACGCGTCAACAAAAAAAATCCCCAGAAAAATGTTCAATCAACCAACGATCACTGAACGAGGTTCTGCTGTGCTCTTTGTCTTTCGAAAAAGAGAGAGAGAGAGAGAGAAGCCAAGCCTCGAGGTGTAATTACAACATGATGTCTGCCATAAAAATTCTTTATGACGTTATGGCATAGTTTCCCAACTTGTCAAGTTGACAGTTGAAATGAAACAATTTTCCAGAGATTAACTTGTTTTTTCGCCTTTATGCCGCATGTGTGAGAGAGAGAGAGAAACTAGGCTTAGACACGTTTTATGTGTCAAAGTTTTTTTGTAACGAAATGACATATTTTTCGTGCCGCCTCCGCGGGAATACAAGAAAAAATCTTCGAGTTGACATGGAAAAATTTCGTTTAATTGTTGCTGCAGCCTTGCATGCATTTTATGGCGACAAAAAGGCGAGGTATTTATAATTTTCCTTTTTTTTTTTTAATTTTAATTTAAATCTCTACCTAATATGGCCATCAATTAAGCGAGATACAAGCCGCATGATCATAAAATTTAAATTGCATTTAGTGTGTGCTCGTACTTAGATTGGATGCCGGTTAGAAAGAAGTGACATAAACAACGGTTAATTGCATGAAGTATGGCGTGTGGGGTGGAATTTGTTTACGACCGAACAAATATTTATTTTTTTACTGATTTATTAGTAATTTATTTTAGTAGTTAACTGCATTTTAAAATGGTTGTTCTGTGGGGTAGGGAGCAACTCAAAAGTGTAGGCACTATCAGCAAGGCGATCGATCAGTCTTGGCTAAAATGTCTGCCTCTGGTGTTATCGCTTGGACAAGGTCTTGGGGGAGAAACAAACAGACATTTGCTTTCAAAATGACGGAAACACATATCTGCATGGAATGAGATGGAAAAAGTTATTTTTAAGTGGCATTGAGTTTTGTTTTTTTGTGCAATTCATCTGTTTAGGTTGAGATTCCTTTGGGGGTTTCGGAGTTGTAAGCAGCTTAGTTTCCGTTTGATTAAGTTTTAGTTGCGATTGCAGTTGGTCTTGCGAAAGGATGCAAGATGCCCTATGTATCCTTTGGACATTCCGAGTACCTTCAGAGCTTAAAGTAGAGACTGAATTCGAGCTTAAGCCGTAAACGAGGCAATCTACATATATCAATTGAATACAAAGTGTCTATTATTGCTTCGATTTTGAGAAAACTCAAGACGGCCTTGGCATCCTTTATGCATACTTAGTCCATTGAAGCCTGAAGTCGAGCTTAAACCACGACTGACACCAGAAAGATACGAGACAAACTAACCATAGAAACTAGCGATGGCCTTAACTGTCACGATCATTCTTTAATCGGACTCAATTGAGCCATTGTTTGGTTTCCAAGTGAACTATCAAGTCTCAGTAGAGACTTATCGTTAAAACTTGAATTAGACCAAGATGTGGAAGACACACTAGCAAGGCACCGATGGGAAACTCCATTCTAAGGACCACTGTTTGCGACACCTTCTGTTGAAGAAGGAATTCCTGACAGTTGAGACACACTTGACAGTTCAAGTTCAGGAAAATGCCATTTAAGTTCTGTTTTTACGCCCTGACCTCTGGCGAGCGTCTGACAAACATCTGTGATTATTTACCATCATGAGAAAGCTTCTCAAATATACCTTTCGGATGCGGCATAAAACGGTAGGTGCCTTCTGAATCTGTAGAAATGTTCAGGTCTGAGAAGCTCTTTGGGCCTATGTATAAAGCCTTAATGTGAAACTGAATAAGAGTGAACAAATAAGACAAGGTGCCATATCTTTCTACCCATGCAGCAGAATACTTTGGGAAAAAACGGGAGCCTTTGCTCAAAACTATTTCCTGGATGAACACGAGTATAAGAATTATGGTGGACTAAAGTATAGTTTGAGTCTTGTATGGTGGTTGGTAGTCAAGAAGGCCATCACCAAGGATCTACGAAAATCCGTCATTGTTGCCAATGCGGACATCTCTCACTACACTCCGTATCTTTATACGATTATCAGCAATCATAAATGCCATAATGATTAGTCTGTGGAAGAGGAAGCCAAATTGAAGCATTCACTTGATAAAACTACAGAAATAAGCAGACCATGTACCTACAACGTAGTCATTCTACATCTAGAGACCTTTCAAAGGCACCTATCCTGACAGTGAAGAGAGAAAGAATGCACAATCAACAGTAGAACGCAAGTAAAAAATACTGTGAACTACAAACGAATGTGAAAACCTGATACAATTTTTTCCAAATAATTCAGACAACATCCTCACAGAGCAAATATTCTACTAACTTTGTCTTTCTCTCTACCACTCGTTCGTGCCTTGAATATGAATAAAAGGATATAACTCTGCGGCTGATCACTGGGTGGGGGTAGATCAAAATTTATACAAATTTCAGATGGACGTCTTGGCAGAAATGTGACAAAGGAAATGCCACTGGAAGGCATCCCCTTCTTCATCGACAGAAAGGCTCCAATGAAAGCAAGTTCACTGCCGATGCTACTCCAGTTTTTGCTGAGCCCAGTCTAGTTGCAGCAAAGACAAAGTCACAGATAACATGGGCCAAAATCATCCAATAATTTCTGATGTAGAACAGAAAAAGTCAAATTCTGTCGAGAAGAGCTCAAGATGCTTTGAGGTATAACAAAACAAAAAGGACAGACTCTATGTACTTTTTTGCGCCAAGGAGCTAAGGTACTGCTGTGATCATGGTTGCAGTTTCGACAGAAATCATTGTACCAAGTGATAAGGAAGGTCTTTCAACAGCCAGCACAGTGTCCTTTGAGTATACATTTAGTTTAAGTTGTCTGTCTGGGAGTTCGATGATTCTAGTTGTTTTCAGTGCTACCCAAAGTCACCTAGTCTTGTATGGCCATCGATGAGTGGCGTCGTTTACGGCGTCATCATTGGTAGAGACTTAAGATAGGGCATGACACCTCACAATCGTGGCACTCAAAATCAAAAACCAATATCACAGGAACCTTGTCATCACAATTTGATGATTTAGCATCTAACAAAGGACAAGGTTGTACTGTTGAGCTATTTTCTTATCGTCTTTCACTGCCCTAGATCTGCTGGGGATGGATGAGGAGGATTTGATTCTGTTTCAGCCGCCAGCCAGACAGCGACTTGAAGAGTGCCGAGATGACTTTGACCTTAAAGTTTTCCAGAAAGACTCAAGCACCGACTTCAATCTTAATTTGAGTGACGGGATCCATGCTTGGAGGAGTTGTGTGCACCTCAAGTAGTGCTGGTGTATAAAATCACGAGGTGCTAAGCCACCCCGGTTGTCCAGGACTGGGATTTCCTATGTTCAACTATCCATATGTCCGTGGTGCGCAGATAAGACGTAGTTCTGAGCTGTCTCTGCAACTGAGTGTTTTTTGTTGGCACTGGGCTCTCGGCCAGATTGATAATCGCCATAGGGAAAAAAGAGTATAGGAGGGAGAGGAAGGAGAGAAGGAGAGTCTAGTAGACAAGCAAAGCCCTCAGCCATCGACATAAAGGATAATCTAATGATGGCAGCAATTAATGGCTGTTACCTCCTGCTTTATCATGGTTTTATCATATTTTTCTCACCAGATTATAGGGCGGGATGCATACTCTAGATTTATCGCCCACTCACACCTACCATGCCATTCACAATCACAATGCAGATTTAAATACAGATGTTTGTATTCTGCGCCACAGCATTCCGTGGCCTTGGCAGCCACACCTTTTGCAGGGAACTTTTCCATCTGCTTATCATCGTGCATCGGAACTCCCCTTTAATTGTCCGATTTCAAGTTTCTATAATTATTTAATCGCAATTTTATTGCCACGGATTAATTAACAACTCAGAGGATCATAAACCTTGCGAGGGGCCGCACTACCTATGCAAGACCCATTTGTTTGCATGGTTAAGCCTCTTGGAATGTAAAACATAGAAAACGCTAGAGACGAGCAAGCTCCCTTGTGCTATGTATATAAATTATTGAGTGAATCCCGTCAACAACTCATCTGGGGGCTTCACTGCAATTAAAAGAAACCCGATCTAGTTTGATTCGGTCATTACAACCGTTGTTTGCCGTTTGCCGCAACCGACTCGCATAATTCGCTTTGATTTATGATGGCCGAGCAAATGGCTATACACGCAGTTGGCGTCAAACAACATGCGCAGGCGCAGCCGCAGCCGTACAAATGTCCATTAAAAGTTTGTGTTTTTTTTTCGTCAAATAATCACTCGCATCGTCGCCATTTTTGTTGATGATCATGCTGGTGATGTTGGAGTGATGCTGGTGTTCAGTTTGGCAATAAGCGCGACCATATGTCGCGTTACCTTATATTGAGGAGGTCCCCCTCATAATTTTATCTTTCCACTTAAGTGAGTGAGAAAAAAAAAAATTCAAATAAATCTCCAAGTGAAGTATCTAAAGTTGCATAAGATACATTTTTTTGTTGTTGTTTTTCTTGTCTCACATTCGTTTTTTGCAAAAACGAAGTCGGCGTGCTAAGTAGGTCAGACAAGGCCGCAGAGTTGAACAGATAATTTAATTTTTTCGTTTTGCTTTTCTCGGTTTGCCATTCCGATTCCGACGAGGAGCCATACAAAGTATCTGCACAGATCGATCATGATGAATGGACCGAGGAATGCGGTAATTATTTGGCATCGCTTAAAATTGAAGCAAACAAACTGGAATGAGACGAAGCAATTTCTGAAAGGGTGACATGTGCGATGTGATGAGATTTTTTTTTTTTCACCTTCTTTTCAACTTGAAGAGGAAGGATGATAATTAAATTGTTGAAAGGAGATGGATTTCGTTTTTGCTGTCGTCTTCGTGATCGTTTTTTTGGGTTGCTTTTTTTGGTTGGTAGGCACATCCGACAGCAAATTGCATAATTGGGAACGACGCGACGCTTTTGTGTGATCACCGGCTTTTGTGTCCTTTCACTGAGAAGAAGTAGACTTTCTCTGGGTTTTTGGGGACAGTGATCATGTGTTGCTGCTGGCATTTCAGGTGGATTATAGGCGGTTTGTGGTGGGGCTTTGGCTTTGGTGACAGCTGGAATCGAAGCAAAAAATTGGAGGGCTTCACCAACCAATTAGTGTTGAGGTAGATCCGATTCCTTTTTGTCATCGAAGGCTATGGAGGCAGTCATTTTGTGAGGATATAAAAGAAATATATTAAGTGATATGTTAAATCTAGGAGAAGAATGAGATAGATGGTCTTGTGGTTTTGTGCTATGTGTCACTTTTCAAGCACAAAGCTGTCATTTTTTGAAAGATGGCAGCTAGAACTTTGCGTCTTAAGCAAATGGAGCTGTCAGAACCAACTAGAAAATAGAGAAAAATTTAGTAGAAACATTTTCCAGCTGTTACCGGTCTGGTACTATGATCAAGCGGAATGAAACTAACCACAGTTTCCTTTGCCGACGTAGGTGTTCTATTTAGGCATCCCATGGTTTTGATACAGACCATCATCTAGAACTTGGTGAGGTTAGAAAACCAGCACTGCTTCTTGAGCTTCAGTCAACATTAGAGCTGGATCTTGTGATTGTAAACATCCATCATGTGGTACGGAGTTCATTTCCATCAACGACCCGATGGGGATATGTCGAGCACCTTCTCCATTCGAAACGCTTATACTATAGTTATGGTCGTTTCTTCTTCAACCAAGCTCATTTCTTTGAATATGAAGAATTCCAATGAAACCGATGCCAGGGATACACTTAACAGATCCCTGAACCAAAAAATGCTAACCAATTCTCTTGGTCTATTTAAAAACCCAATTTTGATGGTGCCAAGCTTAAGTGGGCTATGAACCATGGATACCTCCAGTTCTCATATTCTATCCAGCCCTATTCTTGGGCTTTTAAGAAGGACTCCTTGTGTATACATTCATATAGTCTTAGACCGCTGTCAGAACTTGTGACTATGGTTGGTGTCAAAGATCGCTCTGCTCACCTGAGGTTGAACAGATCTTCAATCTACCATACTGTGTCTTTTTTTAAAGCCACTGCACACGAGTCGCTACTATAATCTGCTTTAATTGGTCTCTCAATATTATCAGTTAGAAAGAATTCAATTGCTAATTCGTATGATTGCACCGAGTTACACCTTACGCCCAAAGAGCAATACCAGTTGCTTTAAGTTTCAAATAAAACATATGCAATCCATGCCGCCTTGGGCATTAGAGAACACAATAATGCTTTACTCGCTTTTGACAGTTCTCTCGACGAACATGTTTGATTCGAGGGAAGACTCCAACATTACGTTTGGCATTCATAGAGAACATAACGCAATGTTACGTAACGAGACTTCAACTCGAAGCTAACGTTTGACTGTTTCCATTTACTTCTGACAGTTCAATCAACTCTGCGCCTTGAGGAGATATCGCAAAAGAATTGTGGTCATATAAGAGGAAAACCGACATTCAAATATAGAAGTGTCATTTCAAATCCCAAATGCTTAGACAGTTTAGTCAGAAGGAAACGTCTTGCTAAATTTAATCAAAAGAATGACCAAGGGGTTAGTGCTAAGTTTTTTACCAGCTACTAGTCTCACACTCGCCAGAATTGCATAATTTCTTCTTGTACACAAGCTTTCATATATTTCGATCGATTTTGACCGATTTCGTCCTCCAAATTTGAAGAGAGCTCTTGTTATCGCCAGATGTGCGTAGATAAATGCAATATCCTTAGGTTCAAGCGAAAGAACCACGAAAAGCACTTAATTTTGACAGTAATTTGGATCCGATTTGAAAGGATCTAGAAAGGTTTTTTTTAAATTGGGATCTGCCATAAATATTCAGATAAGCATTCTGAAGTAAAATCCACTCAAACGAAAGCCCCTTCAGGTCCTTGGGTCGCCATACAACCACAAGACGTAGCTAAATCACCTGATTTTCTTTTGCCCATAAGCTTAGATATTTGTTGACATATTCTGATCCATTTTGTCCATGGAAGTTGAACAGAACCCTTGTACTCACCAGATGTGCGTTGACAAGTAAAGTTCAAACTAAAGATGATGAGATTTTAATCCATGGAAAGTCCTTGATTGTGTCTCTGATTTGATTCTCGTTTGAAGATTACTGTGTGACGATGAATGCTCCATCGCAGACAGGCTATTGACCTCAGAAATATTTTCGGACCTGAGTTAAATTTAGACACTCGCCGTCTAAAAATGTTCCCATGCCCAATGACTGATCGAAGTGTGTATTTTGATTCATGTTCTGAAATAAAATTCTTGCATCACTCAAGCGAAAGGAAATTGATTAACTGAATTTCACCATCTATAGCATCATCTTTTAAGATTCTCTAAATATAACTTTCGCAAAATAGAAAGAAGAAAAAAAAGTTATTTTTCTCGATCTCATCTTAAGATCATTAGCACATAAGGATGACCATGATAAATCGATCATTTCCACGTCAAATTCAAGGCCCTATCTACATATTCGTGTGCCGATTGCCTTAAGCATTCAATCGCGTGTTAAATTCAGATCCAAATCCAACACCTAAGTCAATGATGGAAATTATGTTACCATCAACAGAACACAGCTGACAGATGTTGTTCCCAAAAATAAGCCAAAAACACCAGATCAATTAATTGAACAAAAACTTTCTGAGAAAAGATACACGAGTAGGTACTTTCTTCTTCACCACAGATGCTTTGGGGAACACAACACAACACAACAAATCGCAATTACCCACTCCAGAGCTCTTTGAACTCTCGTCATAAACAGAAACACATGACATACTTCCATTCCAATTCTGGAATCAAAAGAACGAGTTTGTAAGCCCATTTCTCAACTACCGCTTCCCGTTCTAATGAAACAATTCTAATTAAATTTGAAGCCAAAGACCGGACGGACACAAAAAGATACAAAAACTCAAGAAATCATACCCGAAAATTGCAAAGCCCATCAATCAAAAGTTTTTTGTGTTGATTACGAGTTTAATTTTGTTTGACACGATTCGCTTAAACGGATTGAAGGAGGTTTAAAAGATCGACGGACGGTCACACACAGGAATCTAGTTCACGCCTTCTCGAGTTATGAGCCAAAATGTATCTCTTGTTATGACATGATGTGCAAAGTACTTAACTTTCTATCCCACGCCACACCACAACCAGTCGGTCGGTTAGTATGTAATTGGACAACGGGAACACGTAAAACACACAAAAACGGTCACTCGACATAATTTTTTTCTATCTAAAAGATAAAAGATACAAATTCCGTCCAGAGATGGATTGTTAGAAGGAAAAAAAGCCACCGATCAACATATGTTTGGGCTGTGTTAAGTGTCCCTTGGGGCTGTGGTCTCTATTCTTATGTAAGCCAGGCTAATGAGTTGTATGGGAAATTTGCTCGTTATTAGATACGCATCTTATAGATACACAAATAGATAGACAGATTCATGGGAGAATTTCCCTAGAGTCATCGCACTGCTTCTGTGCATTAACGAAAGTGAACTCACTTTCTATCGAACTTCACATAATCCATTCACAGATACGAATACAGAGTATCTAATTTGAAATTTAAAATTCCAACGTACCGCAAATATCCTCATCCAAAATGACAATTTGAATTAATCTCGTGGTCAAGCTGACTATGGGAAACTTAGTAGACAGGCATTAATTAAGAACGTTGAGATAGATAGATACGTTCGTAGTTCACAGTGATTTGTGAGATATTTCACAGTTCCGTGTTGATATATGGCTTCTTCTCCTACGAAGAGGCAAAAGAGAGGGGAAGAGAGCAATCCATTTGTTTATGGTTACTTAAAGATGTAAATTAGATTTAGCGATTTATTTTAGACAATGAGGTGTATTCAGGGATTTTTATGGCGAATGCCATAAAATACATTTTCGGGCTAAAAATTTACTACTACTAGTAGTTGTTTATTGCGGGGGGTATATACATAGAGTGTAATAACGATTTGCATATGTTTATGCCTTTGGTCGGGACAAGGGGCGGGGTCCTCCCGATTGATTATTTTAGCACATGATGGTGAAGTATTTATTGTCTTTTATTTTTGTAATAGTACTTTATGAGGGAACAACACGGATGTTTGCGACAATGTCAAGTTGTGAAATCTAATTTGTTTAACAGCAATTAAGTGGAGTATCTACGCCGTGACTGTTTATCGTTTTTGGGTATCTTTTATTGGGCTTAATGCTTGTTGAAATTTATGGCTTTTATACCTATTCCTAGTACGTTGCTCAGACAGAAATCAAAACCATTGTTGGTTGAGTCTTTTTTGTTGAAATTAATCGGCTTTAAGGTCATTCGGATGCCAGGGTCTTTCACATGCGTTTTTTGGCAGAAAATTATTATTTAAAGCTTTTTAACCTTTAACGGGTTTACATGCAGTGTCTTGCGAATTTTTTTTGAATTTCTACTTCCTTCAGCTTAGTATATTGTGTGAACTATGGTCACAGATTGTATTTGTTACTTTTTACCCGGGTGTTCATACAAAATGGCGCAAAAGACATCAGCCTACTGAGAGATGGTCTAATTTTTGCAAATGACGTCTTATGTCATCACGACGCTTTGACATTTCTCAAGCAAAGCTACACATTATTGGAAATGCTTTCGACATATAAATCGGTGCTTGATTTTGGTTCACTATGCTGTTCTTTATCAGTTCTCTAGATGTGTGAGACCAACAGAGCAAATGCTACTGCTTTAAGCTCCCTGTCTCGAGGAAATTGGCACAATAGGGAACAATAGTAGATAGCGCTGGCTTCGGGGTAGCCATTCGGTCGAAAATACAGCTGATGTGCGTGAAGACGTTCATGAAGGCCCTTCGTATAGACCAGATGACGAATCATGCAAATTTGGATGAATTCCTTAACAAATTTTGATAGAAGAAGTACCCGAACGAGGTGCTATTGCCTCCAGACCGTCAATCGGGTGGTAATTAGAGCCAAACTCTCCTAAGCCTCGTCCGCAATGAGGATAGTTTTCGTCTGTAAACCATCTTTGGTGACGAGAGGGAATTCCACCTATGGAATCTCAAAGGATACTTAATAGGGTGCTCTAAATGATGTCGGTTAGCTTGAATCAAATTTCGAAAAAGTTTAAAAGACTTAGATAAAATCAAAATCTGCCTTGGGGATCTGTGTCGCATTTGCGATCTTCCCAAAAGCATCTGGTTGCTTTACTGTTTCAGTAAATATTCAAATTCTTCCTGTCTGACAAGGAAAACTATTCCCAATACTTGTCCACTTACCCACTTGCAAGGTTGAGAAGTTTAATTGATCGGAGAATAGTAGATCACGAAGCCTGTTTCCTTCGTCCTCTTTGCCAAATCACCGCAGGGAATTTTGTGCTGAAGCCAAGGCGGAAGTACGTCTAAAATACGTTTGGCAATCAGAGATCGCGCTGCAGCTATATTACTGGAAGAGAAGGATGTTATTTTATCGCTGATTTTGTCGTTAAAATGTCGACTAAGATTAGCCCAAAAACGTAGACAAGAGCTCCCGTTGGGTGGCATCAGGTGAGGCATCCTTACGTATATCCAGTATATGGCTGAGTTGTGATTTTTTTTCAAATGGGGATATCGTCCTCCGAATTGTCAAGTGAACTACATTTGTCCTTTCTTTGTTAAAGTCTGTGATTGCCTCTTATATCTTCAGGGTCTTACTCTCTATATAGAGCCTGTAAGACAACGAAACAACTGCTTGTAGGATAAGGGATATTTCACAACTTGTACAAAATTTGTGTAACATCAAATGACAAGTCAACGCACTCCTCAAACACCCTTCCTAAAAAAGATGATAAGTCGGACTACATGGGTTCCTTAGAGAGTGTCCTTCTCATACCTTAGTCTTACATTCACAATATCTTTTTGATTGTTTTTAATTCTTTTCCCTCTCTTTATTTCCAGGTAAGACTGACTTCAGATCATCAAAGTTAAAAGCAAGTAAGCACTTTTTAAGAATAACAATCGTCATTATAGTAAAATTAGGAAGATTTCAAGAATATTACCTGATTCCCTAGCACTCAAAAGTTCTTAAACTAAGAACTGAAAGATCATTGGAGATCATTGTCGTCCCTTGTTCCTTTTTGAAATTTAAATCTTTTTTTAAACGAAATCACAACCAGTTTCTTCCTATTTACACTTTTCTTTATATGACAAACCTAGTTCACCAACAAGCCAATGTATGTTAGTACGTACACTGCCCCAAAATCACCCATTTAGCAGATACTTTCTCCCAAATGTATTAACAAATTGCTTAAAGTTAAAGCGATCTTAGGTTTGTTTGTATTCAGTTGTCGACCCTAAATTTTTGAGAACTATGAGAGAAGGTATGAGGGCCAACTTTGTTATGCTACAGGGTGTCAAAGAACTTCAATCATATGGTAAATTTCTTCAAGAATATGAGTCGTAGCTTGATGATGTATATATTAAAGAGAAAAGAGGTAAGAAGCTACCCTTGGGGAAGGCCGTTGTTAAGAAGACATTAATTACCCTCTTACTGAGCATAGTTTGGTATCTACTTTTCTACCAAATTCCACAAGAAACCAATTAAATCCAATAATTCATCCTCCCCCAACTGATCTCACCATGTGCAACTGAAACTATCTACTCTAACACTCTAAGCACGAGTACTTTTCCTTCAAACGAAGTCGAGCCAAAAATTTACCTTTCGCTTCTGGAAAAATCCCCCAACATACACACAGCAACAAAACAACCAAAGAACTGGGCGTTGTTCGTTCGCAACCAAACGATTGGTGTTGTTGCGGCTGCGCTATCGGGAGCAACAACTTTCCCTCCTTTGCAGCCTTCCTCCTCCTTACTCCTGTGCTGCCATCTAGATTACATAACAGCCAAATGGAGTGGAGAAGAGGAAAAATAAAAAATATTATGATTTCCAAGCGTGCAAAAACGCTGATGATGATGATGATGATGATGCAACAACCTCAAACTCAGCCTCGTTGGCCTCTGATTTCTGTCTGACTATTTGTGGTGGAGATTCCTTTTATTTTCAAATTGTTTCTAGCCCCCAGGGGCGCGCGCCGGTTTACAGATAGTGTTGGTCGTCGCTCTTTATAAATTATTTCGCCTAGCGAAAGTTGTACGACTATTTTTTCCGCACGACAATTCGATCGCGCCTACACAGTGATAGAGAGGCGAGCATACAGTTTTGAATTGCACGCATTCAGTGTGAGATTCTCATCGTTAAGTTTAAGTATCTAACTCATTAGGTGTATCGAAATAAAATTCATAATTTATTCACAATTATCGATGGCATGACATTTCTTCTATTCGAGAACGAGTAAGTCCCACGCTAGAGTGAGATTTTTATGGCGACATTAAAACGTTTTTTTTTTTTGTGTTTGCTGCTGCCTTGAGAAACAACGGTTTCCCGCAGCTTTCCATGGTAGGCACTGTCTTAGATAGCTTTGTAGAGAGTGACAGTGTTTTGACATAAATGCGCGCCTCTATTAGCGTTCATTAATTGGTCAACGATTTGACCTTCATTAGTTCAGCTTTTTAGTGAGTCTCTGCCTATGTTGCATAAGTGTCATATCTGAGAAAGAAAGGGCTTGAGATCGCTTTGAGAGATACAGAGTCAATTAAATTTCTATTTACAACTGCGCTACCGATTGTGCTGATGCTACTGCCTGAGGTGGTTAAGCAATTACGTGATCGTAATTGTTGAAAATCTATCAATTTATCTGAGATTGCCTGAAGATACAATCTTACCAGTGACAAGTTATAGGAGAGTGACAAGAAAACAATTAATGAAGATTGCTGAAGAAAGTCCATAGATAATAAGCAACTAATTTTAATTAAAAAAAAAAGAAAAACGATTACGTGTTCAATTATTTGGGATTTTTTTCTTTATTATCCTAGGTAAAGCCTGCAGGGCAATCTATTTGATGTCCATGATGCAATCATAGAAATGCAATAAAATGTCTTGAGCAATCGTTTTGCTATTAATATGATGAATGTTCATTAAATAACTAATAATACGATTAGATATCTGGGAGCCTTCAGGCTTGATCCAAATTAAGTCATAGCCTTTTTGGACTGCTCAACTGCCAGTGCATTCACTCCTGTAGTCCTGTTGGCGGAAATGTGCCTTAAACTCGGGTAGTTAAGTCATTTTATGACTCTGTTTTCAGGAAAGATACTGTTTGAAGTGAAGTTTCGGAAGACAGTGAGGTTATTCTCAGTCCTCAGGGATGTCTTGCAAAGCATGCCCATTCAAGTGGTGGATATCAAGTCAAACTATATTTTCCTGAGCTGAATCGATATCACCGAGGGAACAGGGGAGGCTTAAAGATGCAGCCCTTGGAAGTGCCCATCAGCTTTTATAGTATGGGTCCCGCTAATTGCTTTTTAATAGACCTTGGTTAGTTGTGGCTTATACGTTTAAGTTCAGCTTAATAATCAGTGTTCAGTCCGCGGAAATACCTAGGTACACAACCAAATAGCACTCGCACCTGCCCTCCATCTTCCCTATGCTTGAGGTTCGATCTCATTACTGTTTGCCCTCAGATGAAGGCACTCTTTTAAGCAGTATTATAAGTGCTACCTGTTCCAGAGTGTCAAGGAACATCCATCGCATCGTCTACATGGTTAAATCTCTATAGAAAGTACACGGTAGTTTGATGGTCTATATAGTAAAGAGAATAGGGGCAAGCAGTGACCCTTGTGGAAGGCCGTTGTTGAGTTTTATTATCTGGTGCTTGTCGTTAAGGTTGTCACCAATTTATCCTCTCACTTAGTATTGTAGGGTGCTAATAGACCTGTTCTTCCAGGTTCCATGAAACCTGCTTCATTATTTCGTATAAATTTTCAAATATTTTGATTCAGAATGAACAGATGTCATGACAATAGCAGAGCGTGGTTAAGGCGTCGGATCAACGTTCGTACCCCAGAGTTATTGCTTAGTGTTGGATATTGGTTCAAGTCCCAGTGCAGTGGGTCAGTGGTTAGTGCGTTGGATTAAGGCTCGAATCCCAGTACTACGACTCAGTAGTTTATGTGTTGGATTAAGGTTCAAATCCCAGTACTACAACGCAGTGTCTTATGTGTTGGATCAAGGTTCGAATCCCAGTGCCATGGGTCAGTGCTAAGTGCGTTGGATTAACAGCGAGTTAGTGCATCAGGAAGCATATTAAAAACTTTTTCCGTGTCGGATTCTACGTAAAGTTGCTTGTGGGACACTAGATTTCGACTGGAACAAAATTGAGTCAAGGGCTACGGTCAACTATTATAGTACAAATGACTTGGCATCCACGCAGCTCTTTACATATGTACATATGTGTGTGTTCGTTGTTTTTTTCTTAAGGTTTCTATTTAAGTATGAGAATGAACCAAACAGCTACTGAACCGTCCATCTGAAGCGCTTCAGTTAAGTGAACGACTTAGATCCGATTTATTCAATATGGTGAACAATTTTGCTCATCTCTGGTTCTCACGTCTTGAGTGAAAATACGCTCAGTTTGGTGACCTAGTCATGTTTGATTCATTCAATTGGGTGAATCGTTTCGTGTTCGTCGAGTTCTATGGCTTCTACTTGCATTTGCTTCCAACTGGCAACCCTTTTCCTACTTGTTGATGTTGAAAGGGGGATTCAGCTCTTCTCATACTCAGGTTTGCTTCATGTCTGTGCGCAGCTCATTCCATTTGTTTGAAGTGGCCATAAATCTACTATAA
This sequence comes from Chalcosyrphus nemorum, assembly GCA_949716465.1. Taxonomy (NCBI): domain Eukaryota; kingdom Metazoa; phylum Arthropoda; class Insecta; order Diptera; family Syrphidae; genus Chalcosyrphus; species Chalcosyrphus nemorum. Next base: position 28,356,754 of record OX454333.1, read on the forward strand.
TTCCACTGCAAAATTTCAGTTTAAAGAACCTCCAGCTTCAGCTTCTAAATGATAAGCAGCACAAAATAATACAATTTCCATCAATTACTGTCGCTTACAGGACGCGGAGTTGGATTAGTCACTTCTCAGTCCACGTTTACTACGCAGCAGACCGCAACCACTGCCCACTACTTGCTTCGGTCTGCTGCATTGTGTAAGCTTAAGATCGATAAGATCACAGCCAATCAAGAATTTATTTCGAAGTTGGTTTCGTTTCAGTGTATCTGATTAGGAAAGGTCCTTTTATTTCCATTTCGGTTAAGTTTGACACTGAGTTCTAAACAATAATTCCAGCGTTTGCCTCCCTTTCCCCCAACTAAACACAATAAAGAGGTAAACAACTGCGAAACCCAACCCAAAATCGAACTATAATAGCACCTCAAGCCGTAGTCAGTCTATTCCATAATCCTCTACCCGAAAATGTGTTATTTTTAATCTCATTCCGCCGACCGCCTGGCCGTCCAACAACAACGAAAGTTCAAAGCCTCGTTAAAAATTTAAACCAAAAAAGCAGAAAAAAAAACCCGGCCGATTGTTCAACGTCATGTACTTAACAAAGATACTGCAACATCTCATATAGATAGATACTCCTACAGCAACAGAGAGATAGCTTTAGTAACCCGCTCTACAAATTAACGTTGTGCAACTGTACGGCTGCCGCTTCTGGTGATGGAGTATAAGACTCCATGAAACAAGGAACCGAACAAAAAGGGTAAAAATCTCCAAACTCTACTCTCTGACATAACTGGTCAACTGCCTTTGTGGCTTGGAGGAGGAAGAAAAAAAAACCATAAAACTCGCTCTTGTCTTGGTCGACAGAGCCATAGCTACAGTATCTATTGCCCGGCTGCAACTGTGAACTGATGTAGCCAACCAATCGACCATATTGCTTGCGTTTATTGGCATCAGCTGCGCGCGCGCGCGCGCAATAGTTTCGCTTTAACACATTTAATTCCACTTGGAGTGCAGCAAAATTAGACGGCAGCCAGAAACTTACTAAGCAACTAAGTATTGAAGGCAAAAAAAAAAACTAAACAAAACCTCATCCACAATCTGAAAAAAGGCTCTGGGTAAAACCGGATTTGCAATTACATTGTGCAGTTGAGCTGGCAGTTGGAGACGTTTTCATAGCATCACGTGGGATTTATTGCTCTCGAGTGGGTAGAGTGGGTATTTTTTTGCTCTCTTGAAACAGTTTCATTGCGACAGACTCATCAAAAGGGATATAAATAAAGTTTAGGTCTAGATGAGACCTGAGTATTGGAAAAGTAATTACTAGTGGTAATGAAAATGAACAGAAATATGCTAATGCTAATGAACCAGTTGAAATTGACAGGAAATGCAAGTCATATAGGTAGTAATGTCGAGCAGAGAGAACTGGCATTGCATTTGTAAATCTCATTAGCATTACCTACAAACAATGCCATTTCATTAGTAAATGCTCGTATAATTAAAGAGAACTAATCGGTTGCAACTTGTAGCCAATGTTCGATTCTAATTGCAAAGTTTTGGAACAGAAATTGGATCACTTTTAAGCTTAATGCTGAGCTACGTTTAAATTGATTGAAGGACATGAATTGTCAGCTCTATGGGCTACTTGAGTGCGATCAGCCTTGTGTAGGTTCCTTTTGTCGGTTAAGTGAACGTTCGAAACCTTTCAAACACCAAGCCTAGTTTGAACTATATTCAGGGCCCTAAAAGTTAAGCCCGATTGGTGGATATTGATCTGAGATTTGAACCGCATACAGAGAGTTAGAAATAAAGTCTGATTGGGGGCTATTAATTCAAGATGAAGTCTACTAAGCTTAGTTTTACACCTCATTCAAAGGCCTAATTACTAAGCTCGATTAGCGTGCATTAATCCCAGTTTCAAAATACAAAGGGTTGAAATTAAAGTCCGAAAATGAAGTCTGATTGGTGCCTTCTAAGCGATGTTTTGAACCACATACAGGGACTTAAGCTTAATTAGCTCAATCAGCACCTATTAATCCCAGTTTTGAAATATAAGCAAGGGCTTAAAATTGAAGTCTTATTAGTGGTTATACATCCAAGTTCTGAACCACATATTGGGACTTAAATATGGAGTCTAATGGATATCAATTAAGCTAAGTTCTCAACCAGATTCAGAGGCTTAAAATGAATCATTCAGAAACGGCTACAAATCCAAGGCTTAAACAACCTTCAGACGCTTAGAAATTTAGTCTAATCGGTTTCTATTTATCTAGGCTTTGAACCACAGGCAGAGGTTTAAAAATTAACCTGATCGGCGGCTTTTCATCCAAATTTTGAACCATATTCAGAGTTTTACAACTGAAGCACGATGAGTTTCTTGATCTATATTCTTGACAAAGAGAAAGCGACTAAACAAAGATGACATTCGTAGAGAATATCAGAACAGCTCCTTGGTAAATGTCCTAGCCTATTGCTTGACAAAATATTGCCCATGGCAAGTTCTTGTTCAATAACAAGGGCCAACAACCCACCGAATGAATTTAATGAAGCTTCTTCAGGATGGTGGTATCGCAGTTACTCCCACACCAGGGAGGTACAATGGTTCCTTACAAAATTTTACTGCAGACCGCATCTACTTACTTGTGCTGCTGAAAGCATACCTTGGATCGTCTCTGTAAGTTTCACGTGAAAAGTCCAGACAAAGACTCCCGACCTTTTCAGAGCCTTTGAGTACGCGACGGGTACTTTCCATTCTCTATGATCCAGAGCATTCTTCTTCCAGTTATGGGACGTGAAAAAAAAATTCTAAGAAAAATGGAAGAGGATCATTAAGCAATTTGGCTGGTGCTATGCTTAATCACTTACTTGAGTTCTTCCACTCTTCAATAGCGATTCATCGTCACATTCCCCTTCGTCTATCAATGTCTATATGGCCTTGATATGTTCTCTTCTCTTTTTAGCAATACGATTGAGCTGGCAAGTCCTCAAAATATCCTCAGACATCTACCGATGAGTTCCTACGACCTTTTTTTTTCAAAGAAATCATCGCCCTCATCTTGGACAAATTTAGGCAGATTGAGCACAAAATCATCCACTGAATATATGTACATAGCTACCAGACAGCTATCTGTAAATGAACCTGGTGTTTTTAAAGTTTGGAGCGGGTTGCTCGCTTCGCTCTCTTGGATTGGGATTACACATTTTTCCAGCTCAGACTTCAGCTCGGATAACCTTTTCTTCCTTGGTTTAGCCGCTCAAACGACTTCGTCTCTCCCCTAAGAGTAAGTCAACAACTGTCAAGCGGGCGAGAGCCACTCCTAGTTGCCAGCTACTATATAATGAGACTTACACGTGAGTCAATAATCAAAGAGTAATCCAAAAAGAGTATCTTTCTTTATGGGCTCAATACAATTCAGCTAGCACACACTAAAGAGGAAACAGTTGCCCTTACGTACGATTATCCTTAATAGGACACAATAACCCATAAAACCGAATCCACACTCATTTGATTACATTTCCTATTCAACGTGGCACATTCCCATCAACTCAAATGGACGCGGCATTGACTCAAGCATTTCAATATCAGGAAATGCCTTGTACGTCAGTTAAACGAGAATTTAGTCGACTTCTACTCCTGTTCATCATGGGTACTCCTGCCTGCAAGGAAGACTTGTGGCCGCACTTGAAGCGACTGTATTACCTTTTCAAATTCTTCGGTTTGTTAAATTTCAAGTTTAATCCTTCCAAACGACGAGTCATCAAGACTCGGTCACCAATCTTCAATCTCATACTCCGCATCGTCTACACATTTTGTATAATAGTTTTCGTGATACTTCTGATGACCTTTCTGGGTATAATCCTCCAGGTGTTGCCAGATTTCCACAGCTGGAAGTCAATCGAAGGCCAGGAAAATACCCTGATACTCATGTACTACGTCGCGGAGTACATACGCGCGTTTATCCTGGTGAAGAACTACCTCACGCTCGGATACATTATTCCGCAGTTCATAAACGAACTGATTGAGATACACGAACAGCTCAGAAGGATATCCGATTCTACGATTTTCTTCCTGTCATCCCTCCAAGTGGCCATGACTGCAAAGTTTTATCTCTTTTTTCCTCAGTTCTGTTCGACCTTGATGGAGTGTTTTGCTGGCGCTAATTTCATTGCTCCTTATAACCATGCTCTGGCAATGCTGACCTTCATGGCATACATGTACTCGCAGTTGGTCCTGATGTGTTTCTACGTGAAAATCAATAGGTTCCTTCAAAATGACACCGTAAAAATGGGCAAACGTGAGCTAACGCTGAACGTACGCAGGGTGCTTGGGATATCCCTTCGTATCCACAGGGTGAAGCGAAGGATAAATAGATTCTTCCTGGCCTTGCTGGCGTCGGCTTATTTGGGAGTTTTTGGGAACATCCATCACTTGTATGGCGGCATGAAGGCGCTGATAGTATGGAATCCTAGTGCAGTCAAACTGTTCAGTTACATCTTCCGATCGAGTTGGATCTTTCTGATCGCAATATCGGAATCTTATGATATCTATTTGATTGGTCGGCTGTCGGATATTGTGCTTTATGAGGAAAGGATTTTCGAACTGAAGTTACTCTCGCTGATGGCGAAGAGGAAGCTAATAACGAGCACTACACTTGATCGGGAGGTAAGATAGTAGCGTTCCATGGGGAAGCCTAAATAAAATAAAATATTTCCTTCCAGATTGAGCTGTTGCTATTGCGAAGGGAGGTCTACAAAAGTGAACAGTTGCAGTTTGATCGGCAGTTGTTCTTTCATTATGCCACGAATGTCCTTCTGGGAACTCTCATTAGTTGCATTCAGTTCTATTTCAGCGAAACTACTCATGAGACGGTGTTGGATTGGAATGTTGTCACAAATTAGTCAGATTTTTACTCTGAGACGATGGTGACCACTGGTTCCTAGAGAATCAATCTTGAAATATGTTTGTGCGCAATAAAAGAAGAATACTTGAGGCTGATAATAGTGTCTAGTGTTTTATGGTGTTTTCTGAGTCCTAGCTAACCAAACTATCGAGGGACATCTTTAGTCATGGACATTACATCTGCTATTGACCAGTAATCAGTCACCATGTGGTGGAAACCTATATTGATATACGGTGGTCAAGTCCTGATCAGATCATACACTTAAATCACTGGCATAGCGAAATAATTACTGTGAACTACAAGCGAATACAAAAATCTCATACAATGCTCCCCCAAATAACTTCGACACCATCCACGGAGATAAAGAATTTGCCACCTAAGTTTCAATCACCGCATGATTGGTGCGGACCTCGCTGACTATAAAACAGGAATAAGTTCAGTCCCAATTACCGACGTGCGAGATCTGCTTTCAAGGTTGAACCGCTTCATCTTGAGGCTTCTGGATCCAAACCAAACAGCTCTCTATTTGAATGCCAGATTTTTGTATCAAGGCTAGCTCCCACAGTTCGCAGAGTTTAGTCGTGGGTACTCTACTGTGTGATGTACAGAGAACCTATGGAGGGTTCCGATCTTGACCACAGAATTTTCCACTCGAATGCAAGTTTTTTCCGCCAAGCCCAGTTCCCACAATGGACCTTTGCAGTGTTTGAGTTCAGCTTATGAGCATTCCTGCTCTTGCAAATCATGAATTAGGTGAGAGGTGCTTCTTTATAGAATTGGTCAGCCTTCTTTCCAGTGAAAGGAAAAAAAACAACCCGGGGGCTTTGCAATATTTCAAAAGGGATATGAGTACCCTTATATCGATATTCAGGCCCGTGAAATCGATTCAATAAGCTCTAATTTTATGTGCAAATTCAATTTCATACATATGTATTTTTACTCGTCCAAAAAGCATAGATATGACTAGAAACTTGAGCATAGAATCTTTCAGAATATTCTGCCTCTAAATATATGGGTACGCACCCTTAGATTGGTTAGTCGTCTTCCTAGTGACTAAAGCGGTTGTTGGAACCTTTAGAGATTTATTGCTTGGAATTAGGTGCGTTCGGCTGTCTCCATTTATATACCAAGTGACTTCAATTAAATTTCTCTCACTGTATCGACAAATTCATAATCAGCCACACATTTGTGCGGAGGCTGTTTGTGTATAGCTAGTTATACGAATGACTCCAGAGGCTTGGCCATGCTGAGCGAAATTATTCTCTAGCGCTTTTCGGCTTGATTGCGCCGCTCCGTGCACACTCGGTTGATCGGTTGAATGTTATTCTTTCCAATTATTTATTATTACCGCATATGCGCCGCATTAATTCCAATGGAGATAATTAAGCAATAGATAGTTTAGTCAGCCACCACCACTGTCGTTGTCGCTGCTGCACCTTTATAGGTTTGCAACTGGATTTCCTATTTCGACGCGAACTGCATCTGAGTACGACTGCGAGTATCTAATCCATTTTTTTCCGTTCAAATACACACAACTACACACTCGCAAGATGAATTCCATAAAATCGCAAATTTTCGGTGTTTTTCTTCGGCAAAATTTCGCGATTTGAAATCCATTCGAACACTCGTACCTCTCAAGGACGAATGCTTTAATAATTGAATTTAAACAGAAAAGTTTTTTTCGTCGTCTGAATGTATCTCGATTCAATTATCTCTATCGATCGGCAGCTGTTGCTCTATTATTACGACAAATTGAATCTGAAATGATGGCGCCGCGGCTGTAGAGAACTGGTCAAGGTTGTTCTCTTCTGTATCTATCTGTGTGTTTGTATCTGAAAAAAGTCTGTGTTAGATGGAGAATTAATGAATTTTATTCCCTTAATTGCATCCCATGTGATTTTATTTGTCTTACGATACGACGGATCGTGGAATGAAGCAAAGCTGTTTGGTATTTTCAACAACGACAATCAATCTTTAGATCGATGGCTGTGTAGTTACAGTGGCGGCGCTTAAGGGGGGCAGGAGGGAGGGTGGGGGCATTCTAAGTGAAATATTTGTGCGGCGGCGATAAAAATAGACAGTGTCGCCGGGTCCTGTCATAATTACATAGAAGCAGTTTGTCTCTATCTATTTGTTTTAATTAGAAATGAACAAAAAAAAAAAGCTTTAGTTTCAAGTGTTATGCTTCAGTGTAATTACAATGGTTTGGGCGGAGATTGCTGCCTTTGTGATTGAATGGCGCTTGGCGGGCCTGAGAGCGACTGAGTGGATTAAAATGAACTGAAACTTGATCGGAAATTTGAAAATAATTTATGATTGATGCGAGTGAGAGATACTATCGGATGGAGTAGCAATTTGTTATGTAATTTTGCTCATAGAATTTTGTGGAATTTTTTGCGAAAATCTATTTATTGAACGGCGGCGGCGCAATGTTTTTGGGCATTCGATTAGAAAATCATTAGAGTCACGTTTGAATTGCAGATTGTGTGCAAATAATTGAAATCTATCAATTTGGAGGTTGATTGATTGAATTAATTTGAATCAATTGCCGATTAGGTGGCAGCTAATGGTTTAATGAATATTTCATGTTATACTGCTTGCTGTGCGAATATGAGTTGCACAATTGCAAATGAATTTGGCTGCTGAGGTTGTGCGCTACCAAAATGTGGGGAGGTGGCGGTCCACACACCTATTTTGGAGATTGTTGGGGGTTTTGTTTTGGAAAGGAACTGAGGTGTGTTCTATTTCGAACTCTTCCTGTATGGATCATCATCTCTTTTGATCTCATGACAATGATCCAAAATGAATGTAAAGAATTCATAAGCGAGGCCAATTCAAGTGTCAGATTTGATCCACCTATTCCATATCCAGATTTTCTGCTAAGAAGTGCTGATTTTACAGTCTGCATGAGATTTTCCCCTCTAAGACCCCTTAAATGAATCATCAGCTTTCTGTTAAATTACAAGATGTAATTTTTGATCTAAAAATAGTTGGAAGCTGGACTTTGAACAAGAAGTTAGTAAGGAAAGTCTGGCTTTCTTTGCCTGCAACAAGATTTTGCTATAAAAAGCAGAAACCCTTACCATGTGCAGCCAATCCAGAGAGGTGCATATTGCAGAAAGAACTCAACTACTGTGTGTACTGTGAATTACAACTGAATGCTAAAATCTCATGCAATTTCCTTCAATAATTTAGACACCAACCACAGAGAGTAAGCACCATGAACGGATAGATGTTATAATTGAACAAAAGGACTTGTGCGTGAGGCCTTTTAAGGACAATATGTGTGGAATATGACATCGTTCAATTTTCTTCACTGGGTGGGGCGCGCATCTGAGACTCTGGGGCATTGATCAGGCTGAATTAGAGCTATAGCAGAGTCTATGTTGAGTGGTTCTTTGTGTGAAGACTTAGACTTGGAGAAACCATAAAACAATAAGTCTTTCGTACGATTCCGGTGGCTAGCATAAGTAGCTTCTTCGTGAGAGAACCACACACTGAAATCGCTCTTGCAGAATGATCTTTATGGCTTCAGTTGCCAGCGCCTTCCCGTCGCAACCAAATGTCTTCCTATTCATGCAATCCAATTTGAGAGCAGAGTATGGTACTGCTCTCAGTAAGATGGTAATGTCCGCCAGCCCACAGTCCTCACCAAAGAGTGACTTTCTGTGGAAGCATTGTCAGTTATTCGACCTCGTGTCGATTGGCATGTTGGCGTACCCAGTCATCCAAACTAGGCCTGAAGTCGAGGTCCGCTCTAAACTGCTCCAGAACTCAGTCGGAGAACACATAGTTTTGTCTATCTGCATATAGTCCTACTCGTTTTGTGTTCTTGGGTTCTCCTGGTATTGTTTTGTTTACTGACTGCTCGTTGAACTAAGTGAGTTGAATTTGGCCACCTAAAGTTGAATAGTAGCCTAAGATGGGCCTAGCCTGCTTCGATAACTCCTCCTCCAAGTTTCCTATTGTATACTCATCTCATTTCCTCGACTAGAAAATCATGGCACTCTAAGGCACTATAGCCTCATACTGTCATAAGTGCGCTGAGCTGAGTCTGAAGAAACGTATGCCTTGGCTTACTACTCCTTTCTTCTGTAGTTCGTTACTCCGCTAAGAATAGACCACAGTTTAGCGTATTCATCTTTCAATAGAATCTTTTAAAGGCTTTCTGAATTGAAGGTGAATTCCTGGTGTCTAGTATATGTAGCTATAGCGCAGTTCTCCTTTGACTCTTGTTGTCATGGGCAGGGTATTACGGAACCCAAAGCAGTCTGAGAGTGTGCTTCTTTCCTTTGCATTTCACTCTAGTGCTACAACCTAATCACAAAGGACCTCCTGTTGATGTACATAAGTGAACCCGCTCTTAGATGCAGGACGCCACTTTAACATACTCTGAAAGCAATTGACCTGGTGAAGGGACTCCTGGTAGAATATTTTCTTCATAATGCAGCACTAGATACTGTAATGAATACCCCTTCAACTCCCCCTGCTATACCGATACATTTCTGCAGACATGACATTGGAATGCAGAGCTTGAAGTGTCTGCCTCCTCAATTGTTTCCCAATCTTAAAGTTCCCACCATTCTAAGCACGTAATTGAGACCAGAATGCCCTTGCAATCGGAATTACATCAGTTTCCATTTGTTTATTGCATTAATCCATCAATTTGGCACGAGTATTTCGCTCAAAACCTTCGAGTTGACATAAAGAGGAGATTGTTGTCATGCAACAAACAGACGTGTCATGCTTCCAAAAACCACAAGATAACATGAATCCATATTCACCCAAAAAGAATCTAGGTTACACGTGTGAATGCACCGAAACCCAAAAAACTTTATATCTCGTTCCAAAGTGGTAGTAAAAACTTATTATGCAAGTAGATACATCAACAGTCAACAAAAGGAACATTCCTTCAGGATCATGGAACATCAAACAAGAAGTGGAAATTTTTTTTCCATCATCGCGCAATCGCCAATCGTGATTTGTATTTCTAACGAGGCGCAAATAGTTGCTTTAACCAAGAGCTGGCAACCGCCTCTGCAGTCTAACACCACCAACACCAACTCATCCATGACCATTTCAAATCGATTCTCAGGAATCAAAGAGTACAAATCAACGATTATCGTTCAGCAGAGTGCGCAAAACAAAAAAACCTCAACAAAGACGCTGAAGAATGAAGACGACTGACACGACGAACCTGTTCAACTGCAACGTCATGTTGCATTGTATCTGTTGGATAGCTAAGCAAATTGCACGAGCAATTTCAGGAAATCAGCCAACGAAGAAGCAGTAAGTCTGTCCATCTTTTTCAGCGTTGAAGTGCAAAGTGAAGGCTGTCGTTAGAACAATTTTCGAATTTCAATTAACGCCCTTTTTTGCCAAGGAATTTTCGCCGAACCCGAACTCCCCCCTTGTCGAGGCGTATACGCAACATTACCTGTGCGCGAAATTATAATTCTAATCACTGGGAGTGGCAGACCTGACAAACGGATGCGCGCATAGAAATGTCACAATTACAAATTATCCGTGTATCTGGCGGTCTTTGCAATGATGAAGACCCGGTATCTGTGCGTCGAAAAATAGATTATCTATCTATGGAAAAGGTCCAGCGCAATTAAATGTGCTTCTGTGCATTTGTAGATACTATACGAAGATGTTTGTATGTGTAGCTTGTTAGCTTAAAGTTGGTTGGGTTTTTATGGTGCAATTCTCTGCAGAGTTGGATCCGTGTGATGTAACTGTTTTGATTTATTGGCATCTGAGTGCCCAATTAAGATGTAACAGGAAAATTTCGAGATGCGATCGCCGCAGACACCGGAGAGGAGGGACTGTATGTATCTATAATTTTAACTTTATGTCGATTCCATTGAGATTGAAATGATTAAATCGGATAATTTCCAATTAAAAAGGTCTCTCTCTCTCTCCCGAGGTCTAATAAACTGAAAGTTTTACGATTCAACCTATAACCAGCGGGTGCAAGTACGCGCAACGCAATTTGTGCCTACGACTGTGCTGTGTATCTATTGGACGGGAATAGTAGTAAAAGTTCAGGAACTGTTGTGTAATTTAAATACAGAAAACGAGATACAAATGTAATTTAGCTGATCGATTGCACGTGATGAATTTTAGAGAAGACAGTTTCTACAACCGTGTGTTTGCTTTTCAAAGTCGTTAGACGTCGAGAGGAACTATAAAATCAACAGGGAGCTTGGGAGCCAACAAGGCGTCTGTCAAAACACAGAAGGACGCCGTGAGACCTTACAAATCTTCTTGGAATGACACCAGGCAATCAGATACATTTATTTGATGCTGCATTCGAAGGCTTTTGATGGACGAAAAGGTCTTGTATATGAAAATTTCTGAATAGATACAAAGTGCAGCGCAAGGTGGAAGGCGACTGCACTTTGGACTATGAGCCACCATGAAGGAAGAGCCCTTGATTTGGTGATGAAACAGCTGGCAGAAGATGTGAACAATCGAGTTCTGAAAGAAAAAATTAAGAAAAGGGGGGAACATCGGGAACTTCTATAGGAAGGCCAGGGTGCTTGGATCATATTCATTTGAGAAATATAGGGTGACCAGATAAGAACGATAGTAAATTAAGTTGATGTAAGACAGCTACGGTGAAAGATATTAAACTGATTTTAGCTTCATTTTAAAGCTGCTTTCATGCCATTGTGTTTGGACAAGCAAATCATACAAATACCTGCTTCAACATCGCTGGCAGTTCTGCAAGTGGTCAGTCCAATTTTTGATGGTTTGATCCAATATGTACCACGTTAATTCTGCAATAGCGTCTTGAATGATAGCCTCGAGCTCGTGGAAAATGGTTGGCTTGTAAGCTTAGACTCAAGACTTGACATCGTTCAAGAGAAAATAAACGAGTTGTGTCAAGTTGGATGATTCCAGCGACCAATTGATGAGCGCTCGCCGTGAGGTGATCAAGTCGACAAATTTCTCCTTCAGAACTTCGAGAGTTGCGTCACATGTATGACATGTAGCCCCGTCTTCTTGGAACCACAGCTTAAAAATATTTAGTATGTCGAGCTTTGGCCAAGAAAGTCGCTCTTTACCTGAGACCATTGACTGTAAGAGTATCGCCTTCCTCATAACGGCCGATGATCTAGCCATGCCGTATATCGTTGTGGATTCATTGTCACCCAGCTTCAATTCTTGCGTGACCACAATCTTATATGAATGAAGATCCAAATCCAAACACAAAATAAGCCAGGTTGACTCTCTGGCGATGCCTAATTCAACTGATGGGCGCCGAATCGACATTTCTGGGTGTCCTTCGATACTGGCTGCTATGGCGACTATATTTTCTTCATTTCGCACCGACCTCTGTCTGGTTGCTGGCTTAAGGTCCAAATGAGTAAACTTAAGTCAAAATTCTTCAACAGCGCGACCCATGTCTGCACGCTGGACCCATGATGACGAACAACCTCACGACGAAATTCACGTTGCACATTTATAACTGAGTCGGAATTGCGATAATATTTTTAAATAATTTTTTCACATGCGACAAGTTTAAAACCATGCATGATAAATGGCAAATTTTGCTAAAAATTTTGACATCTACGTGTCTTTTGTAGCTTTAACATCTGTTGAAATACATTAAGTGGAAAAAGTATCATTGCTATCTGGTCAGCCAAGTAGAAGCCTAGTCCATGTGCCTGAACTAGTCCATGTGCATATACATATGTATTTGCCACAGAGAAGAATTAGAGAGAAATGAAATGAGTTGGTGAAATCAATTGTACTGGCGGTACTAGGTTTAACTACATACTCTTCGTGGTTAGTGTCTAAACTATAGAGCGCAATTGCTTGTGAATTTTGCATTAAGATGTATTAAAATTCACAGTATTTTTTATCGTGATCTTTTAAAATAAGTTCGACCGGGACTACTGGTAAAATTTAACGAAATCAAATGGAAGAGGAAAAGGAATGAACATACATATGGTTATGATAAGAGACGCTTACCACTCTTTATTTCCTCCTCAGTTAGACAACTACTTAGTCCCCAGGGTAAGAGAGTGCCCCCACCACACATTGGCAGCACACTTGTCCTACTCATGGTCAGAGTACATTCTTGAATGCCATTTCCAACCAACCATAGCCTTTCCCTTTCTCTCAGGTAGAATGCAGCTCAAACGATTGATTTTGTAATAAGTATTGGTCTGCACATTCTCCCTTGTAGTACCCCAGTCTCTCTCTCTCTCTCTCTCTGTAAATCATATTCTCTTTTGACAAACTACTGTCTGTAATAAAAACGCCCATAAGCGTGTCAGATACTATCCGAACATGACTTCAATAATAATTAATAGCAGCACACCACACCTATGTTACAAATTGCTCACCCAGTAGTAGATGCATTTATAATTAACTGCCAACACTACAGATGAGAGATTTGTAATTAATTAAATCGTTTTTTAATTACTCTCCGATCATTTTCACACCTGTGCTCTGAATTATTCAAATGGAATAGGTACTGTCGCCGATGAGTTGCATCTATAGATACTTTTACTTCGATTCACTTTCATAACAGCGGTCATCTCTATTGCGAAACATAACAAACGATCTGTTTTTGTTCATTGGAAAGAAACAATCCCTGCCTCAGGCTTCGCATGCAAAGTGAGTGGTAGCCCCTTGCTGCAACGCGTGACGCACGCAAATGATTAACCATCTATGGGTGAATCTATTTTTCGAATTTTGTATCTGTTTAGGGATTCAAATGGGCGCCGGGATGCGTATTTTTTCCCCTTTCAAGCAGAATTTCGAATGTGATCGAGGGCGCATGCGCGAATGGTATTCGTAAACTTAATGAGATTCTAGAGATACTCAAAACCCATGCAGACTTACCAAATAATAAATTTATGTGCATCCAAAATGCCAGCAACACGATCAGCGTGTATCTGCTGCGCGACACGGATGTCGCTAGTATCTATACTATAGTATCCATTCAGAGGGAGTCGCATGTCACAAGTGACGGTTGTTGCATGCAACAAAATACCTAGTCTTAGATACTATTTATTTTATGTATCTATAGTGAAAGTCTCTCAACAACTTTGGCGCCACTTGGTTCGTAGGATCAGAAACGTTGACGGCACGGCGACATAGTGTTGCACAGCAGCGTGTTGTGTAATTAATTCGCTTGGCGTAATTGTTGCACGGAATGCGAGGCTAACTCACTGTGTGCGTGGACATCTGGGAAATGCGATTCGGTGAATTTCAAGAATTTTTCCTCCTCGTTTTTGGAGACGAGGGGGTTTGCTTTTTGCTGTAGAGCAAAACATTTCAAAATGACTTCAGTTCAAGTGCTGCTAATAAGGAGTGATTTTGACGGAAGATACATCGGTATGCCTTTGAAGTGTTATCTAATTGAATTGAGTTATTCGCCAAACAAACAGACAAACAGACAGACAAAAAAGGTGGATGAATGAAAGAATTCGATTGGAATCAATTGGAATTGTTGACCCAGTTTGTGTTGGCTGTTTGAAGCTGGTTTGGTGGTGTTATCAAGAGTAATTAGTCTGAGGAGTAAGTATCTATCGATTGAGTATTGCTTTCGATGGGGGAAATTTGTAGGATAGTGAGTGGAAAGTACTGATTTACTAGATATTGTTGGCTTATCTTTGAGCGGTAGCTTGTCATAGGAGGGAAACGTCTTTAAGTCTCAACTGTCACCACGACAAGGACCATTCATTGTGTCCATTCGATTCTATTTGGTAATGAGAACTAGTAGCTCATACTGAAGTTTTCTTCGGTGACTTTTAGCAGCTGAAGATACATCGATAGTATTGTGGTCCAGTCCAGTGTGTTGCGCCTTCTATTTTGTGGAGTTTCTGAGTCTTATTGCTGAGCAGGCAGCCAATAGAGGGTAATCGGAGCATAATTTTACAAGAAAGATGCAAAAGCAGTATTCCAAGATCATAACGAAAAAAATACTGTGAATTATAAGCGAATGCAGAGACTCGAAGAACTTATTGAACTTCAAGTTCATATTGAAACCCGTAAAGTAATAACTAAGTTTCAAATTCACACTATCTCTATCTCAATCTCTGCCTCTATCTCTGTCTCTCTCTCTATCTCTATCTCTGTCTCTCTTTCTCTCTCTCTCTCTCTCTCTCTGTCTGTTCATATCTCTGTCTCTGTCTCGCTCTCTATTTCTCATCACTAGTTAAGTGGCGATCAAGTCAATCGATGTCGGATGGGTTTGACCTCAGGGCTCAACTCAACTACTCTTATTTGAAGTTCTAGAACGCAGAAAAAATATCAAAGCCACTGTCAAGTTTTCGTCCCCGAAAAGCCTCTCCTCAACTCTTTCTGTTGGCCAGAAGAGACTACTGTTCTCATCAGTCATAGTCCTAAAAGCAATTCCTTCTGCTCCCTATCCGATGTGCTGTCAAATATTTTATCTCTCCGCAATTTATTGCAAAGTTTTCCAGCCTCTCACGAAACCTTCGTCCCATGCTCACTGCATCCACTGCATCTTAACACCTCACACACGTGTTGCCTCACACGAAAAAGGACATAAGAACTGACATTTGACACTGCCTTATCGGTGTGCAATACCAGAAGTAATATCTGTCAATGTTTCTTGTTTTACCCTGGCTGGCGGCTTACGTATCCCTGGCTGCCGTTTACAGTATCCGCGCCTGTGACTCCCCTAAAGAAGTAGTAGCCAACATGTTCCTTCGAACAGATAACGATATTACAACACGAATACGAGTCCAGTACACACACATATAATCTTATCGCAGATTGAAAAAAGAGTACAGGCCAAACCTCTCTCTCTTTGGGTAAATCACAATCTCGTCGACACTCTTCGTGAATGTATCTGTATCGCTTAATTAAAAAGAAACTTAATTCGCAAGAGAGTGCTGTTTGTCTTCCCTTTTTTTGGGGAACCGATTGTAAATCTGTCAGTCGTGTGGAATGTCTCAAAACAGAAAAAGAAGTATCTAATTTGTATCTAACAAACGAATTTGTTAGCCACGACAAACCTAAAACTACAACTCGGCCAATTTGGTTGTATTGCTCCAGTGGGATGTTACCCACCGATGGGAGATCGTATAAAACGATTTCAAAGGTCGTCGTATCCCAACTTCAGACTTCAGAGAGAAGTACATAGATACGTCAAGTTGAGAAGAAGAAGAAGAAAAGACTTCTATCTAATGGTCATGGTTAAAAATGCATTTCCTACCTCAACAGATATACACATGTGTCTGGGGATAATGTGATGCCAGAAGGTATGACCGTCAACCGAAAGAGTGTTGTGGTACCTGGAAACGATGTCTGTTTTCATGGCTAAAGGAGCTCTCTTGGGCCGATATGCGCTTATTACCGTAATTCGCTGGAAATAATTGAGACACGACGCGCAACTCTAAGTTCTACTGTGTGCAGCACACAGGAGGACATGAATCCAACTACTACAGCAGCACCACCCTAGAATTAGTTAGCTTCAGCCTCACAATTCACATTGAATACAAAACTAGACGTGCAGACATTTTGAAGGATTTCAACGGCAAAATGCACAAGCGGTGACATCTGGCAGGGATTTCAAAAGTGGGAAACAATGAGTGGGCCGACGACTGACTGCTTTAAGTACGAGTATCTCTACAGAGCGAGAGACGTCTTTGTGATCCCATCAAAGTGTGTTATTAAGAATCTCTTTAAGTTGGCTGAAAGTTGGCGTTGAAAATCCTCACAAGGAAGGCGGAGAAAAAGATACATGTTGAGTATGTGTCAACGGGATTAGGTATACCGTTTTATTTTTACTCAAACCACGACTCTATCTTATTGTCATTACTTACGAATTTATCGTTTTGCAGTTTTACCGATTGATTTTTGTGTAAAACATGGGTCATTGCCAGTGTAGATACTTTCTACTTGTATCTACGGTAGCAATTAGTAAGGTGAACGGGTAGTAATTACTAATTACAATTCCCTTCCATTCTATTGATTGTAAGTCCCACCAGGAAGTTATTAAAGGTTTCAATTTTATTGCAGATACTGTATGTTGAGAGTCATTTTATTCACCTCGCTCATAAAGTATCTATACATATTTATTTCTTCGGCAATTTTTCGCATAAAAATTATATAAATGACCAAACTAATTTCAATCGGATTCGGTGGAAGAAGATACAATCCGTGAGTGAGTATCTATTGGAGGAAGCTCCGTTGGGTAATTGCCAGCGACGAAGGGCCAGCATTCAATCATATGGATGGACACGAATCACATAAGAGAAATAGCAATTAATTTGATAGATTTTAAGTCAATTGCAATTGCCATGGCTGGCTTGTTGTGTGTTGTATGAAAGTTGTATTCGTATAGCGGTTATTCACTTTGACAAATTGACTTTGATAAGCACTTTGGGGATTTTGCCTTTGAATACAGGAAACACTTGCATTTTGCATGGATAAGGCCCTTGTGTAGGGATTAAATTCATTTAGCATGCTTGTCAAAGGAGTTGGCATTTCTTTTCTCACACTTGCTCCAAGGAATGGAGTTCCTATAAGCCTGTCCTTGTTGCCTTGCTCCTATTATGCAATCAAAGTACTTTTTCGGCGACGTTTTTATACTTACTTACCAGACTCTTGTAGAGTCCCTGCCTGAGACATCGTTGCCTTCCATCCTCTGCGGTCCAGGGCACTCTGCTTCCAGTTGTGATGACAAAGTTTTCTGACATCCGCAACAGCTTGGGCTTTGTACCAGAGGTTCGGTCCTCTTCTTATTCTCGAACCTGGGAATTGGGATTCGAAGATCCTCTTGGTTAGAGCATTGTTGTCCATTCGCTCGAATGTAATCTGTGAGTCTTGGCTTTTTGGATTAGATCCACATCCTGGTACAGCTCTTAGAGTTGGCGGTTGTGTCTTCTCCTCCATTCGCCCTTCTCACATAAGGGACCTATTTGCTCAGCTTTCTTATTTATCGTCCGGCAATCAAAATTCCATGATTTTGCATGAGACTAATAAACCGTTGTTGCATGGAAGTGTCGTCTGAGATAATGACAGCAGAACGTCCTCTTCAAATGTGTGGTCATATAGACAAGATCAACTTATACTATTGAGTCAAGAGGCTTACTAGTAGATAAAACTAGCTCACCAAGGAGTCAGCTTTAGAGATCTTTTAGCACATCTAAGACGTCTGCTCTGCGTC
This sequence comes from Chalcosyrphus nemorum, assembly GCA_949716465.1. Classification (NCBI taxonomy): domain Eukaryota; kingdom Metazoa; phylum Arthropoda; class Insecta; order Diptera; family Syrphidae; genus Chalcosyrphus; species Chalcosyrphus nemorum. Next base: position 28,374,808 of record OX454333.1, read on the forward strand.
ATGTACTCGTTGAGCCTCCTGCCATACTGTGTTAGCAGGTTCTATTGGATGGTATGACTAACTATGAAGTTAACCTTACCTTCTCGGAAAGTCTGATTCTATGTCTGACGTTTTCGGCATATTGGTTCCTGGCTATTCATTCGAGATACGGACGTTCAGTTACAGTTACGGACTCAATGGGTATAAGCCTGTCGTAGCTTGGTATCTAAGCTGATTGCTTCACTTCTCCAAACTTTGAATAACACTAAAATCGCATTTCACACGTTCACTTAAGTTCTACCACTGGTTGAGACAATGCTCCCAAAATATTAGAGACGTTTCATTCCCTCAAGGATTCTGATAACAGTATGAACATAATTCCTTTTTGAAGTTCGGAAGACATCGCTAATCACCACTTAGACCAATAAAGGTAAAAAATCTAGCCTTGTGGAAAACCACTTTGAACTGCAAGCTCCTTAGGACGCTTTCTTCTGTGCAAAATGACATATGCGCATTTGGAGTGTCTCTTCTGTCTGTCTTTCTTCTATACAATCAAACGTCTTCTCAAAATTGATGGATACCAGTAGAAGTAGAGTTCGATACAGGATAGCTTCCAGCGGAATACTTGTTGGCTATCAAGAGCAGATTCCCGTCCAGCTAGTTCTCCAGCTCGCTTATTCCTCTCTAACTTGCTGTGTGCCAACAGTTAGTGGAACTGATGCTGATACGACCGAAGCGAGTTCGACCTTACATTGTTCCAAAAGTTTAGACTATGTCATGGAGGATACGTTAGCCTTGATAACAGCATTGTTATCAACAAGAATGGTTGTGGTACTGGGCGTGCCTCATGCACTTTTGCTCTTGGAGAAAACTGTATGAATCCGGTTGCGACTGTTGGCCTATTGTGGCGTATACCTTGGAGGGGCTTGTGCCTTCTCCTTCAACGGTTTACAGTCTTACTTTCCGATAATAGTTCACCCTAGAGCTTTATCCACAGACTCGGTGGTCCCTAAGTCCCCTTAGGAAGGAAGTACGTTAGGTTACATTTCCTTATGTCCTGTATCCTCTTGTGGGTCCTAGGGCCTCTACAATGCCTACGCGCCATCTTGCGCGGTTTTTTGAAATGTTCATGAATTCAGTCCCACACAAGCATTGATTTAATGATCTAGTAATCTATTCCTCTTATACCTTCTTGACTGTCTGATAGTTTTGCTATTTGCGTATTGAGTTTAAATCTCCTGATGGTACTCGTTTTAGCTTTTAAAAAAAGGCTGGTACCCCATGATTTTCATGGTTCTTAGTGCTTGGTCTTAAACATCCCTCTTGCCGTTCCTTCCTCAGCCATCTGTGTCATGAATCCTTCCTTCACTCCATCTCAGTCAGGATTATCTTGACAACCATAAGCCATAAAGAGGAGATAAAACCTAATCTCCATCAATGGCTATCTTAGGTCTTCCGGATTGAATGCATGTCCACTATCCATCGGCCAATAAAATCTGCCACAGCTCTTTACATAAGTACTTCCAAGAAAGGATATGTTGCCTCTGTAGTCTCATTGAACTCGTGTCCAATCTCCTTTAACAGCTTTCAGATTTGCAAGTACTTATTTCCTCCTAATCCTTTGAGTCTAGAGAGTGTCATCAGACCTACCGAAGGTTTCCCTCCACATGATAAATAACCATGCCCCCTTCATTAATGTCAAACAAAATTCCCAATATTGTCATCAAAAGAAGGTATACCACGATGCAGGGTGTAATAAAACCCATCTCCGTTTTAGTAGCCCGTCTTACCAAGAAACCACGCTCTCACAGCATGTCCCGGCCACCGGAAGAGCCAGAGGAAGCTATTTATAGCTTTTCAAATGTCCTAACTCTTTGATGGCTATAGATATACACTTTGATGATCATGCACCTCTAAGCGTTGTCGAAATAAAAGTTTTTTACTCTTTTTTTTTATTGAATCTCATCCGCTTTTGGCTTTTAATTTCTAACAAACTCTCTACTTTATCACCAAACAAAGCAACAACAATAAAAAGAAAAAAAACGCCAATAAAATTGAGAAATTTATTAATTTATTCCGAAAATAATGCACCGATGTTGCCAAAAGTCATAAAATTCTCCACCAAAAAACAGAAAAAAAAAAAATTGAAATCAAACGAATATTTTACCCATAATCGATATCAAATGGAATTTTCGTGTTTTTTTTTCGGTTTTTGTTTTTGTATCTTGTATCGCTTGCATTATTATTTATGCATTCTCAATAAAATTGTAAGTAGCTACAGAGACCACAGAGGAACAGAAAGAAAAAAAAAATGCAAACACAAATTGTGTGTTTCCCTTCTTCAGGAGGCGAACGCGAACGTGCTTCGAGTTACCAACGAGACTCAATGTATCCATCAGTCCGTCATTCCCAATTGTGGTGACATAACACAACAAACGAAGAGCCGTTAAGAACCTGAATACCATCGATTACTTTGTTCTTTGTCCCACCATCCACGATCGTTGGTATTTTTATTATTTCTCACCCGAACGTTCCGAAAAAAAACCGGGCCGAAATTCCATTGAATTAATTTTGTCGCAATTAATTGGTTTTTGTGTATCTCACTATTTGCAAGACAAAAATGGCAAAGTTATTCAATAAAAAACAAAAATTTTGTGAACTTTTGCCGCTTTTCGATCGCCGATACCCCACTGTGGTTGAGTGAACCTTGTTCAATCTTAATTTCCAATCGAAAGATACTTCTCTTGAAGGTTATATCTGACAGAAAAAAATTCATGATTTGAAACTTCTACCTGGCTTTTTATTATTTTTTTGTTTTTGGCCAGAATACATCTCCCATCGAGTTACTGTCAGCATAAATCAAAGGGAAGCCCATCGATTCTTTCGGGTGGTTTTCGATTTTCGATTTTCGTAGAAGAAAAAGGGTTCGACATTTTTTGCAGAACTATTATTAAATTTCAATAAAAAAATTTTAGGGCGCTGATTTATGGGGGGACATGGCATTAATAAAGTATAACAAGAAGTGGTCCAATAAATCACAGGCGGAACGCCCACTCAGGGCGGCTAGGTTACGCATGAAAAATGCAAATTTTCAGTCGCTTTTTGGTCAGTCTGGTCAGTCATCTGCATAAGTAACATTTTGGGTAAGAAAGCATTACATCGGGTTAATTAATTTATGTCTGGTGGTAGATACAAGTTTTTTTTTATGATCACTTTCGGACGGATGGGTGTTCTGAAACGGGTTATGCAGAGGGAGACACTGTTGGTTAGCATAAAAAGTGGGTTGAATGAGTCGCGCAATGCGGAATGTCGGAATTTAATTATTGATTTAGTGCTATAAATAAAATATGCGCCGGATAGATATGGTGTAGAGGACGGCGGCTTGCATAATGGGAGTGGCGTCTGTGGAGGCGTATTTGGGGAGTATAATTGAGCAGGTTTTCGACATAACTGATGTCATTTGCATTAAAACAAATGGCTGTGGAAATTTTCCCCCCAAAAAATACCATTGCAACAAGGAGTATGTCGATCCTTCCCAATGGAACATGATGTTTTACGTTTGCTTCAATAGACACTTCATATCAGAGCAGCGACAATCGATGAATACTCTAAACAAGCGATATATCGGATGATGTGATCCTTAGAGTGGTACATACTTCAACCATCTCCCCGTGGGACTGTCATTAGATAGGTATTACTACACGGCTCTAGTCACCGAGACCTCCTCTTGGGCTCTTCGCGCTCTACTCACACGTTTAATTAGCAGAACTCCATCCAATCGCCTTCTAACACCGTCGTGTGACTTACGAGTTTTTCTGGGCTTGACAAGTGTCCTCTATCCTCTGCAAAGCGTCTGCAGTAGAGTAGAGTCCTTGATTCTATGGTGGTAGTAAGCTTGTGGCTCCACCTTCCCTTAGTGGAGTTGTCCCACTGGGCTTGCCACAGCGTTGCGGAGACTCATAGTCTCCTCCTTAATCCTTTTGCCTCTTGACCTAAGTCACGTCGTTCGCATCTCGTTCTCAAAGATGTCGATTGGAACCATTCATGCTAATACGCAGGCTGCTTTGTCGGGGATAGTTCGGAAGCCGCTGATTACAGTGAGTCAGATAGCTTTTATCTGTGCTCATATAGGGACATCGAGCTGACCGTTCTGGACAGCACTATTCTTCGTGAATTCGGGAGATCTACGCTGCCTTTATCAGTGATGACTTCTTGCTTGGGCTTTGAAGCATAACCTATAATCGAGCATGCCCCAAGGTACTTCGGCGATTCTTTGGAACTTATTGTCTGATTCCCTACTCGGAAGTTCGCATACTCCAACGTCTTGTGACTGGTTATCACCACAGTCTTGGTTTTGCTGGCAGCTAGTTCCAGACCGCCAGACTTCAGCCATTCCTTTGCCGTTCTAATTTCGTCAATCGTGGCAGACTCGATGTCGTCAGCGATATTTGCAGAACACCGTCGTACATAATGTTTAATAGCAAAGGTCCAAGAACCGAATCTTGCGGGACTCCTGTAGTGTTTAGTGCTATCGTACGATTGTAGATTGTAATTGTAGATTGATGTGGGAGCTAGTCACCTTGTCATCGTTTCTGTGGCTGAAGGAGTCTGACCTTAGCATCCTAATGGATGACCAATTTGTGGAATCTTCATCTCCACTTTCCTGCCTGTATTGCCTGAGCTACTGCATCTCTGCTGCATCGATGAGTAGAAACCGATTTTGTAAAACCATACTGGTGGTCTGACAGGGCTGCTTTCAACTATCTGTGGTGCCCTTGTGGAACTCCTCCCTTGATTGATGACGCCTTAGATACCCCTTATAAGAAAACACATCTAATTTGAATCGCCTACTTAACCATGGATGCAAACCTCTCCTCTAAGGTCATTACCTCGAGATAAGTCTACCCATAGTCACCTCACAGTGTTCCAATTAAATGTGGGACATGTTACACAAGGTTCAACCGGCTAGCCTTCGGCAAGTTCATGGCTCATTGAAAGAAAAGAATTCACACACGTTCCCATGGCCAATGACCATCAAATTATCTGCCGATTTGTGTATCGCTAATTGCGTTTTGTATATCCTTCGGCGGATTAATCAAAGCGCTCTTTGTCCCAGCTTTCATTACCATTTCTCCTCTTTTGCTTTCTTTTCTTTCGATTGTATGTAGGTATCTCTGTATCTCAATGGATATCTCTTCTAACCCAAGAGGCCAACTCAAGCGCGCTGGGGGGTGTGTATCTATCTATCGTACCACAAAACGCCTATGATGTCATTGTTTTGTGTAATAATTACACAAAATCATACAGTTCAATGAACCATCTGTTGGATAATTATTTCATCAGAAGAACACAATAAGATTTGTAATCAGAGATTAGGAAGAGCGCGCGCAAACAAATATACACAAAACAAAATCTAGGCTAATTGCCCTTTAAAGATGGTCCGCTGGAGTACTCGGAGGAGAATTTAATTGGAAAACCAGGCACCAGACCTGATTCGGTTCAATAAAACAACAGATCGCGATAGATACCGCCGAGAAGAAGGCAATTCACAATTGCATCCCAAGGAGATATCATCTGCCGAAACACTCAATAATTGAGCGCATTGAGCCTTCTGTTTTTGTCTTTTGCTGCGCGCAGAGGACTGACCTCTAGTATCTTTGTCTATTCATCGGTATGGGTACCACCCAAACAAAAATTGTATTCTACCATCTCAGCACCAATTGGATAGGATCCTCGAATCGGTATCTTAATGATTGCACCACCTTTGCACCCATTGATGATGATGATGATGCAGCAGGCAGGCAGGCAGGCAGGCAGAGAGAGAGCAAGAGTCTGAGCACGATGATCTATCGTTCCAGACATTATACCACGCAAAATTTCATGCAACTTCCTAATTATAGGTGCTTCAGTGGGCAATCAACCGCACTTTAGAAGCCATACCGCTCTCGTCTTGGTCTAGTCATAGAATCTCTCTCTCTTGGTCGATGCAGCACAGCACAGCACAGCACAGCACATCCGCCAGTGGAAATCACGAATCTCCTCGATGGTATCGGCCTTAAGACTTTTGTTTCACCTCCCCCCCCCCCCCTGCAGAGCCCTGCTGTGCTGATGGCATAATAAGGAAGGAAAAGTATCTCTATGGTCATATCGATGCACTCGTATATTTTCTTTCTCAGACCGAACGGTCGGTCGTTGGGGCCGCAACATCTGCACCTTTTCTTCTGTGTGTTTCTTTTGGTTTTATGCGGGAGCCTTGCATTCGATTCGGTTGGGGCTCCTCTGATCGGCGTGCTGAGTGACTGAGTGCGCGTAGTGATTTAGAAGGTCCAGTCGGTCGACGTCGTCGTTGTCTTGGAATAGATTCCAGATCCTTGGTCACACAGAAGAGAGGGAGAGGTAGAAATGTGCACTATGCACGCGCATGAGAAACCAGCGACGACGAGGACGACTTTACTTAGTAAAACGGTTTATGTAACCTGCACGCTTGACCGTAAAAACGAAAAAAAAAAAAAAAAATCGCCATCCAAGGGACGAGATGAGTACATTGACGTTGGCGGAGAACCAATTGTGAATGTTGATACTGATGACGATGGTGATGGCCAAAAGGTGAAATATTTGACCGTTTGCGTGACTCTCGGTCATATGTAGTTTGCGGCTTCAGCTGAATCCCGACTTTGGAATGATCGTGGCATATGGTGTACTGGGCGGATGTATGACGGATATTAAATTTCTTAACGAGCTACATTTGTCTGAGACCGAGATCTGGGGCACTTATGAACGTGACACACCAAATTGAGTTCAAATCGTGGCTCACAAGGAAAATGACCTGACATATGTGTGATAGGAGGGAATGACTTTATTTAGATCGAGTTTGTGAGTGGGTTTTTGGTGGAATATTGGTTTAAAGTTGGGCCCATATTGAACCATTTTGAAGTAAGTATCCAGCTTAAGGGGGCGAAGGAAATATTAATTCGCAACCAACTCATTAGAATGACCGAATCGTTCTTGAAAGGGTTCACTAGTAGCTTTCAGATCTCACTCAACTGCAGGAGGCATCATGCACCTCAGATGTGCTTATGGTTTGTGGTTAGTCTGCCAGCCAAATTAGCTCCAAGACTGAGGGAAAGCCACCTTAAACCATACTTGCCCGTATGAGGTTGCTAACAGGTCCACAGACAGCAATCACACAGACTTATGCTAACATTTGACAGATGATAAAACTTTCTGCACCTCACTTGACAGAAAAGACAAAACTTGTGACAAAAGAAGACCTCCTCTCTTTAGTCCTCAACACGGGACACTCAAGGAAAGATGCCTGAGTCCATGCCTTGCACTAATCTGTCTTGGACTAGTCTGCAGAGATACTAGTCTAGAGATACTGCTAGGTTATGGTCCTCCACTTATCAAATCCTCCCTTGAAGAAACATACTGACAATGAGGCTAAAGTCAAGGCAGAACGGAAGATAGTTGGGTTTCATGTCAAGGTTAGACATCGCATCTGAATCTGACAGACGTATAGGCCTATTCGAAACAGTATGACTCTAGTTTTAAGGGCCACGGTTGTTGCGGTCCTCATGGTGCAGCTGTAGAGGCTATGCATTCTAATCCTTGGATCATAGTTAGTTCTTGAAGTTTGATGACTTCCTCTGTGCTGGCTACCACACTGCGCATCCATATTTTAGGATGAGTCTGACAAGTGTCCATTCAGTTGATGAGGACAGGTTGCCGTTCTCAGTAATTTTGCCAAAAGTATAAAAGACTATGCGTTCTTTCATTACTCCTTCCGACATGTTCCCTTCCCAATTTAGTTCTCGGTCGAGTATGCATCCTAGGCACTTTGCCGTGCCCGAGATCTGGAGTAGGATGTCAGCTAGCGGCAAAGGGCAAGCGGTTGTATCCCAATGTGTTTGTGCCTCCTACCACTGGATTTTCTTTGGCTAACTAATGTTCACGTAGTAATAGTAGCTTGGGACACAGCTCCTTCCTTGGAAACGTCTTTCCTGATCTCCAAAAGGAATTAGACGAAATATCGATGAAGAAGTGAACCTCAATTGGGAGAACGGATGAGCTTTTAGAAGGCAACAGAGTCAAGAAATATGAGTCAAGAGCTCTGTCACTTCGGAATTTATTCTGTGTTTTCCAGGCCGAGATTCTAGCTGCTGAAATGCGTCAGAAGGGACCCAACACTGATATGGCCATCTTCATTGACTTTCAAGAGGTGCTCAAGGCCTTAGAGTGGTTTGTCACTAAATCTAAGCTGATCAGCAATTTCTTAAGGGATTGTGGCTTGACTGGATTCCGTCAGATGATGTAGATTACCTGACCACCGCGATTTAATATAAACGCGCGAAGAGATTCTCAAAGAAAGACGTAGAGTATCCACGTCTAAGCACCTAAGTGCGTTGCTTGAAGATACATTTTTGGCAGAATTATCAACATGACTAACCGAAGTTGGACCTATATTAAAGGACACAGAGTACCCAAGGCAAGACTATGTAGATTCAAGAGTATTCTCTGGTCACTGTCTCATAAGAATGCCCGTCAGGACACAAGGGCTATCAGACACGGACCCATGCAGATACTGTCTTGGTATCACACTATGCGACTAAATTACATACATAAGTCAATATTTTCTTCATAATCTTGAGGCTAATCCACAGAACCAGCCCACGGATTTTATAAAATCTTGCAGGCCAATTCATTTCTTGAGAAAGATGGCTCGCTCTATCCATGGAGGTGCTATACTACTCAGTGTCAGCATAATGATCTCATAACCTAACCCAAATTTTACAGGCGAGCTATTGCATACGCCTGTCCTCTTCACCAGTACCATTTGGCGGCCATGTCTTCAAGACACTCATAATCGTTGAATCCTTATAAAAAATTGCCCAAAAATCTGCCTTCACTATCACCAAATGTTTGGGACCACCATCCTGGACAGGAAGTAGGCAACGCTTTCCAATCAATACAAGCCTGTTCAAAACCATTCAACTAAAATTCTTGAACCAAAAATGCCAACCTAGCCTGTGGCAACTCTGTCACTCTAATGGCCTTTCCGATCCCCCAACTCATAACTCTACCATGAAGCCTAATTGCAGGATTGAAAAGCGACAAACAAATTCCCACCAGGCCAATCAAAGTCATGTCATCTAAATCTAAATCTAAATAAATTATGTAAAACAATCTTAAGAGCCCCCCATCAAACTAAACCTGGTCTATAAATTTAATTATACGATTGACTCTATCACAAGCCGCCATCGACTTGTGCCGAGCTTGTTAAGCGAATCGTTCATGCTGGCGCTACACAAAATTTTCGTGGCATTTTCCCCAAGTGACTCATATTTTAGGCGACAAAAATTTACAACCTAGGCGCCAGGCTTAAACGCAAAACCCCCTCAGAACTTTAACACACACAAACACTAGCGCGCAAAAGACATGTAACGCCTCGATTTTCTTTTGAAAATGCGAACGAGACTCGCTTTGGCCGCAGTCCATTGTGTCAGCATATTCATAACTTGTACTTGGTCCCATTGTCGTCAAGCCAACAACTCCAACTCGCAATTGGATTGTAATAATTCTTGCAGCAGGCCTCCGAGGGACAGAGAGAGAAGGGGGCAACTCTGCAAATGTGGGGCCATAATTTTCCGCCCACCCAGGCTCATGCTAAATTATGATCTCGTTTGCTTGTTGTATCTCTTAGGAGTCTCTAGTCTATCTATCTATCTGTGTGTGCATTTTCACACCTCATTTTGGTTCAATTCTTGGCAATGTGCGCTGTTGGCATTTTGACTCTAATCCTCGGGCGGCGGCGCTTCAACCAAGAAGCTGCCGAGCGAGAGGGTACGGTCCATCGGTTAATCTCGCGTAATCGCGTGAAACGTGCCTCGCAACATTGCAAATTGATTAAATGGAAATTTTCTTTTTAATTAAATTGGAATTAATAATTCGCATGGCATTATGGTGGAGCTGTCTTTGCCTGTGACTGTGGTTAAGGAGGGACGACGAGAGACGACACGACGCACCTGGATTGGCATTTATATCCAAGAAATTTGCATACACAATTAGAATCGTGTGAATCGACTAGACGACTAGTCAAACCACGACGGGGGATGGTAGAGATTATAAAAATGATTTAAAGGTGTCAAGTGTCAAATGGGCTGCTGATGGGAAAAGTGAGTGAGAGTGACTGAGTGAGCACAATTCATTTATTCTGGTCACGTTTTGGGGTCGTTGGAGGCTTCTTCCGTTTCGGGTGCTATTCTCTGCAGATGGTGATGGATTAGGCAAACAGTATTTGAATATCCTTATGATTTATTTGAACCGAGGAGCTGGAGCTTATGCATTTATTCAAGTCACGCCAAACGTCAGTTGAATGCAATTAATTATCGTGCATGCAGGCGAAGAGATGAATGAATGTTTTTTTTTGGGAACCTTTAAGGAGTGGTAGGCATTTCCTTTCTGATATTTGTTATGTGCTTTCGTGTGGAGCTGACAATAGCTGAGGAGGATTTCTCTCACGAAGGCAAAGCAAGAGGACAAGAAGATTCAAAAGACACTCTCACGGGTGTTAGTAGACATTTCCGCAGCTAGAATCTCGGCCTGGAAGACAAAGCATAAATCCCAAAGTGACAGAGCCTTTCTTTCATTCATTTCTCTTGACTCTGTTGCCTCCTTAAAGGCGGCCCACCCGTGTACATGTCCTCCCTTTTTTTGTACACCACTTCATATGGTATGCCGAGATCGATGTTTTGTCTAATTCCTTTTGGAGATCTGGAAAGACGCTTCCAAGGAAGGAGCTGTTTCCTTGACTATTAGCTTTGAACATTGGCGCAGTTCCTCTGAATTGTGACAAGAAACATTTCGAGTGCTGTCGTTGGTGTGGAGCACAGAGCACTCGATATCCGCTGAGCTTTGTACTCCTGTCGTGAACATATTACTTGGCCATAGCCTTCCCCCAAGACTGACTATCGTAGAATATAGTCAGCGCATTGTTGCTGGACTTATGTAGGCTCCATTTCATGCCGCTGTTTTCCAGTTTAGTTTGCGATCCAAGACAAAGGCAAGATATTGTTCTTATTCCGAGAGAAATAGCCACACAGTACTGCCAGTTTTGTCGGTCTAAAGGCTGGCATCTTGGTTTTCTTCTCTTCCGTCACATTTCATCTACGCCTCAGCCTCTGGTAAATATCATCTGTATTTAGTCGGATTACTCCCAGAAAGAGGAGAACGTGACCCTAGAACCTAGGCTATTAAAGCAGCCCCAACTTAGCTTCTGATAATATATTGAAGGATAACAGTAGCATGATATACTTTTGGTGGGACATGAGGGACACGCAACTTATGCATAAATGTGTTACCATCTCTTTTATGAAAACCAGTCTGTGATCGTATCATGTTTCAGAGTGAATCTTGGCCAACACCTCCAGTTCATCAAAATGTTCTGAAGACTCTGACAATCGCTATTTGTTCTGTATCATGACTCATGACAACTTCTCCAGTAGTGAAGTGAGTTGATGCCTAGGACCATTGCCATCCAGTGCACGTTGTCCTGTTAGTACACTCGTTTGTTCCAAAAGCCTTTTAGTCGTTCTTTTGCTCAATTTTAGCTGACTATAGACTAGCAGGGTTAACTCAAAGGCCTGTATTTTTATAAGTAGGTGCAGATAGTCCTAGTCCTAATTCCTTCCCTTCTACATTGCTGTGTCCAGAAGCACATTAGCTGCCAGACGGTGACCGTTCATCTTGGGTTTTACTGAAATCTTTCGCTGGTTTTACTTCAGTTCTGATCTCATACAATCTATTTAAATACATGTCATCTTTCCATGACTCAACTGAGCTCAACTTTTGCCAAGATACTTCCTTAAAAGTCAGCTAAAATTCCAAGAATCCGAACTCATTCACTAAACTAAACTTCCGACAAAAAAAAAGTCCACAACCACTTTAAATGAGAATCCATTAAATTGGTAGCAATCACTCTAATGACCGGCTATTAACATCGAACGAAAAAAAACCCCAAATTAAATCCAGTTTATCTCTGAAAACAACGCCAAATTGTCCCCTCAGATTGCAGCTTAATTTGTCTTGATTAGACCGCTAATCAGAGGCTGCGGCGGCGCGCCTTAAATTCTTCCGATATCCTCAGAGACTGTGTGGCCGCTCCCTTGCATACAATTACTTCCAATACACAGAATCTATCCGGGTGTCACTATAATCCACACTCGCAATGATTTACGCGGTTTTTTCTCTTGAATTTATTTATTTTTTGTCACCGGATATGTCGACGGCATTAGCATAACTACTGATAGAATCCACAGTCACAAATTAATCCTGAACTAACTCACAGACAGAATGATTAATAAACGAAGTTTTCTTTTGTGTGTATCTTTTGCAGAAATGGCTTCCAGCAGTAGATCCCCATCACCAGCACCAACAGCATCATCACAGTCCCGAGCAGCAACAGCAGCACCATCTAGACGAAAAAATATATTCCTTCCCGCAATTGCAACGCACCGAATACTAACAATCAGCATTTTAATTGGCGTCCTTTGCTGGCCAACGCAAATCCATTGCGTCGATCCAAAGTTCGATCCATCGACACGAATGCGTTTGGTTCTGGTGCCGGCCGATGCCCAGGTGGGTTCTGTGATATATCGATTGCGTGCCACCGACGAGGAGTTTGACTATCCGTTGACGTTCGAGCTGGTTGGCGATGCATCGGCATCAACAGTTAAAATCGAATCGCTTCCATGTACCAAGTATAATTCTGTATGCCAAGCGAATGTGATTTTACAGCGGCGATTGGAGCCGGGCAGATACTATGACTTCCAGGTGTCGGTTAAGGATACAAAGGGTGGTATGACAACGCAACGTTGTTCGATAACGGCGACCAATTTTACAACACCACATGACCTCATATTTCCCCATAAACCGGGCATCATTATGATACCAGAGGTAAGTTGTGTAAATTTTATTTTAAACTAGTTTAAGTTGGGGTAAAAAGGGTAGATGCTAAGAAAAGAATGGGGTACCTCAAGGTTGTACACACTCAACAAGACTGTTTACATTTTTTTTAATGGGCCACAAATCAGCCCACGCAACTTGGTTTTCTATTTCTTTGGGGCTGATGTTGCAGTTGTTGAAATGACTACACTTTGTTGGTATTTAGGGAAAAATAAATTCTAAGCAGTTCTAGGAGGTAACGAGAAAGGGTACAGCGGTACAGGGCAGAGAATGGCAGTACTTTGAGTGGGAAAAAGTTCAGGGAATTCCCTTCATTAGTTGTTATGCCCCATAAGCATCTTCTTCAACTGAGTAGTATACTTGTGCTAAAGAGCAATGCAGAAGAGCACTAGGAAAGTCAAGTCAAGGAGCAATACTATATTTGACTGCTGTAAGGTGTGCCATCTTCGATCTGACTTTCTTAAGCCTGACCTGTACATGAACAAAAACCACCAGGCCATCATTCAAAGACTCACTTCCTTCTCTCCTCTCTTGTGTCCGCTTCTAGACATTAGGTCCTTTACTATACTGCCGAAGTCCTACTTTAGTTCTTCCTTAAAATGGCCAGAACGCAGCAAGCAACGCGGTAACTCTTGAAGATGTAACTTTGTCACAGTCACAGCGATTAGCAACATAGATGAAGGAGCTCCTAAAGCCACGATGCAACAATGCGTTGAACTGGAGATGCATAGTCAAAGTCCAAAGAAACTTCAAATATTTATTACAACACAGAAGAAGTGCCAAAGAAAGAGTTCCCCAAGGCTTAGTGCTTGGTCCAGTGCTATAGGACATTTTGCTGTTCAGTAAGAAGCAACCTCTGCTGAGCTCCAGATTGCGTTGGCTTTAGCTAAGGTTCAAGTCTCTGATGTGAGTGCCGTGGCTTAGTGGTTAGTGCGGTGGTGCATGGGGCTCAGGGTTCGAATACCACTAAATAACATACATTTTTTTTAGTTCCACATCTTGTGAGCACCTGACAAATATCTGATGGCATTACTCTCATAAGAGAGGGTCTCATAAACTGTTTGCCAAATAAGCCAACCTTCACAGGAAGCAAAAGAAATTGATGCCTTTCTTAAATTTGTCGACAGACACGCCCCCTTTTTTAAAATACACAGGACTGGCAGTGAGTAAGATTGATTGAGTGAGTAAGAGACAGAAAAGAGTTCGTGTAGGTGAGGTAAAATGGTATTTGCCTTCACTATTTACCCTCAGTGGGTGGTGTCCACACTATTACAGAGAATTGTATGTGCTTTTCGCATTTGTTTGTAATTCACAGTATGTTTTTCACAGTCTATATGAAAACGTTTCTAACTCCATGTTTTCCAGCTTATTCCTTCAAAGGAATAGAAAATGTTAATGAGAAGAGGACTAGGAATTTATATTGCAAAAGAGCTCAGAACCAACAAACAAACTTGCCCACCATCGATCGTCAAGAGACGACATTTCATTTCGAATTGATGTCGATCGTGAACAATTTGCTGAAAACAGGAAAACACGACTCTCGTCTCGACTAGACAATTCACACTCTCATTGCGAGCACTGGCACCTTCAAGTTGATTAATCCCAATCCCACTAACGAATTCGCTTGTAATAAATCAACCAGACCACCGGCCAGAGTCTAGCCTAGCCTAAGCATCTCTCCCTTGGTATCCAAGAAATTCTAATTAATCTTATGACCAAGTTATGCCTTCATTATTTCTAACGATCACGAGAGGATGGAGAAAACAACCCAACAACGATCTATACAGTCCCTAATAAGACGTCATTAATTAATGCCTAATCAATGAGCCAAGCAAAGTCCGAGGAGAGGCCCTGAAACCATCTAAACCTGAATTCCTTTAACCACTCAGCACCATTGTATCTACAAGAAAAAAGAAAGAAAATACTATAAGCTAAAGCCAAGTAGCCGGTTCATGTCTGCTGTGTCTGGTGATCTACCAACCAGAGACAGAGATAATCCCATCGATAGAGTCCGTTGACCATCGATCAAAAAGCAAGAACAGCGAAAAAAAAGACAGCTAGGCGCACCGAGTGTAGAGGCGTTTTGATTGGAGTCAGGAGAGATGTGTGTAATGATTTGAAGGAACTTATCTCGGTGATTGATAGACAAGTGTCATTCATTTGATGTTCTATGTTCTATTCCTGGGATTAACACATTCCCTCTGGGGAGAGAACTCCTAATGGCCGTCGGATATGGAAGTGATGTTAAGAATCCATAAAGCGAGAATCCCTCTTCCCATGCACAACACACACTGATGGATCTCTTTCCTTCAGACTGCTGCTGATGATGGGTGTAATTAAAATTTTAATTATCTTTTCAAATCGACAAATAAAATTAAAATATACTCGTACTTATGCCTTTTGGATGGACTTTTTCACGGGCCAAAGGAAGGGCTTTGCGAAAACACTGGAGGTGTGGTCTAAGGCAGTCTTTCACCGGCAGCCGGTGGCTATTTCGAATTTTTGTTTTCGTCGTTTTATGGGATCTCATGAATATTTTCAAATTTTATTTTGAATTCTTATGGCGCGCTTCAGAGCTAATTGTGACCAGTAGGCAAAGAGTCGGACATTTGGGAACAAAATTTCGTTTTGAAATTCAAATTTTTTGACCATTTCGGTGAGTTAGTGTCATTCAATGGAGCGGTGACTGATGGGAGTGATTTTATTTTTTAATTCGTGGGAACTTTTTCTAGGGAAATTGTTGACGTGAGTGTGTATCAGGGAGTGTCCTTTGGGAGTACAGATCAGGAAGCCAAGAAGGTCTATTCTTTAGAGCGTCTCTGCTCTATTAGGAGCCATATTCGTCCAGAGGAGGTTATTCGAGTGCTTAATCAAATAATTCTTACTTCTTATGTCCAGTATCCCACTGAGGGTCCTAGGGCCTTTAAAACTCCTACGCCCCACCGTGGTTAACTTCTTTAACTTCTCTACTCTCAACCGTTTGTCCTGCGTGCCATTGGGATCGTTCTCATTACACTGGCAGTGTCAATGGACGTAACGAGCAAAACGATTAACGAGCTTCCTGAGGAGAGGAGCTGATTCTATCTGGCCGCTTGTATGAATTTAAACAAGCCTACAGCCTAAACGCCTGGACCGATTTCCTTCAAACTTCATATCTGAGCTCAGTAAGATCACAATTCGAGACAAATTCCGAATTTTGGTTCTAACCCTATTATTAACGGTACTTTACTTATGACGAATTTCACAAAAAGCCGATTTTCTTGAAAATATCTTAAACGATTTTGATGAAATTTTATATTTGAGTTAGTTTCGACAAGTGTGTCAAGATAGCGTACCATATTTTTGGTTAAAAATGCGCCTAACCGTACTTTGCTTATTAACTGATTTTGCAAAAATGATAATTTCTCGCTCAATACTCGACGGATTTCGATAAAAGTCAAATTATTTGTAATATTTAGCAAATGCTTGAATATGGCATTCAAAGTTTTAAAAAATTACAAAAATGTTTTTCAAAACTTAAAAAAACAAAGAGCATTTAGGCAAAAGCACGTTTGACCAACTCGTGTGCTTTATTTATCTTCTAAATTTCTTCCCCATGCAAGGGCTTAAACTCTCAAATTTCGGGACCCAAGTGATTGAACGTTTTAGATCCAGAGGTAGCACCCACATCAAGCAGCTTACACGCCTTTTTTACATTCAAATTCTGACCACCAAAATGCACAAAACTCTATTCAAATTCAGGGCGACTGCTCACCCGTTTACCATCAAAAGCGTGGTCTGTCTACTCAAGACAGATTCCTTATCACTTCTAGCTTGTCTGACCGTTTTTCTAGCCACTTACCTACCTGCTCCACATGCCAATTCCAATTCTCGAACTCTGTCCATTAGAATTCGCGATCTACTCCAGATAGCCAGTAACGACGCTAAAACCGATGACCTTCTAGTGGAAATTGAATTTTTCATATCTCTCCACGTATCGTCCACATCACACACGCGAATTCCTGCGAACCACACGCTGGTCACCGATTTTTTTCTTCTTTATGCCCACGAGCACGCTTCAAGAACCCTAATCTCAGTCTATATACAGCCCCGTGGCCAAAAAGAAAAACAAATCCGAAATAAAAGTTATTGGCCTGCAAAATCACTGTATCTGGATCGACAGCCCACATTCACGCATGTCATTAGATTTATAGCACACCACACACATCGGCAGCAGGAGCCGTATCTAGCAGTCGGCATTCCATGGCTACTAAAAAACCTAAAAACAACAAAAAAAAAAGCCAAAGTGTCTGACAAGCGACACGCAGACGCCAAAAAGGGGAATCAATCAATCCCCAGTGTACCGAGACCGAGAATGTGACACAACGGGCACACAAATAGTATCTAGCACCTTCGAGTGGGGGCTTAGCTAGGGCAACGTGTCAAAACAATTTAATTTCTCAAACAGACACGCCAGCTGTACCGTGTAATTATCTTTAATTGCTTCAACTTGGCATCCGTTACACATGAATTGTCAGATGTCATCATCATCAGCACCTGGCTTAAGGGATGCAAGGATGTGCAGCATCCGAAACCAGTTAAGCGAGGATAAAAAAGTGAAAGGCCATCGGATCGGTGGTAATCACTTAACCGCAGCAGATACCCTCCAGGGGTTGTATTCAACTTGAAGATCGATTTTTTACGTTCTGTATCTGTGTATGTATCTTCTTGAGAGAGAACTTGATTTTCAACAGGAAACTCGTCGTACGATTGACGGATAGAAATGGAATGCGTTGCAGATAAGTAGGTAGTAGCTTTGGAGAAGGCCCAACAGATTACGATCTCAAGGTGGTGAAGGTGAAATTTAATTTCATAAGAATCTGGTTTTATTATCGATCTAGATGGGGGTAATTTGATTGGGACAGGTATACGTACTCGTGAGAGAGATATCCTTGTTATGAGTTTCGGGTCTGAGGTCAAATTGGTTCGCATTCCGATGGGTAGTCGGTGCAATTTGTAAGTTTTAATTTTAATATCGCTTCCAGGGAAGTCTGAGGCATATATCTGAAGATTCTCATCGTAAGAATTGAAAGAGGATTGCACTGGGAGTGACCCTCGTTCTAACTTGAACTTGTATGGAATATTTTCATTGCAGAAAGCTGAGAAGCTGTGGAAGTACTTTGTGGGAATAGCTTCATATTGCGCTGCCTTATACAGTGATACATAAGGATCAACATCTTCAAGCAATCGAACTTTGTATTCTCCAACCCGAAAGACCTTAGGGACTATCAAACGTAGACAGCTGAATTTGACACAAGCAACACTCCACTTCCAAGGCCCCCTTGGTCTGCCTTTAGATTATTGGCAACTCCAAAGCTTACGTTACTAGAAGGTTGTATTTGAATATCTCCTAATGCGGCACACATTGCTGGCTTAGACCAATGAACACCTACGCTACCTACTCTCGTATAAGAAGGGTATACACTAATGGTCGAAACTAGTTAGAGTAGTCGTCTAAGTAGCCTCCGTGGGCATCACTGGACAATGAATGTGTACTTGACGGCATCACTAAGACCATTGCTTAACCATACAAGTTCCTCATTGACAGTGAATGCTCTTAGTTTTAGCCACAGATACTAGAACTTAAACCGTGCAACTATCCACCTCTCCTCCTAGTACTGATCATCGTGGCACTACAGTCAAGCATTTCATCTCTAGAGGAGCTTAAGCGACTCATTCGTGTTGGCAACTATCTTTTCTGCCTTTTTTTTGTCTCTCCTGTCCTGCTCTTTCAAATAATTGCCACAGTGTCGCTAAATGACTCTAAAAGATCATTTGTGCTCTGTCGATGTTTCCTGGCTTGATCCTCCTTCATTCATTTTGTTCACAAGAAAGGGGCTATTCTACATGGATATCATGTGTTTTGCATCCTCGGATACTTTCTTGTACAATGGCAAATAGGGGTTGTCATTTCCCAATATGTGGAAGTAGACTTTGAAGCATGCATCGTCCCTTTTAGCTCTCGATGCCAAGGGCCTATGTTGACGATCAATCCCTGTATCCATCTGCCTTCATCAACTCCCCTGCCATTCTTCCAGCTCTGTCCTTGACAGTACCTCAAAATTACTTCAATTCGTCAGTACTGATGCTAGTCTCCAGCTAGTGTGATATACCCAGAGGTCTTTGTCAGCAAAAAGATCTATTGGTACTAAGCTTCGATCGTAAGAGATCGAGATCGATCGAAGAGAGCCTTGTTGTTGTTTTTCCTAAACGCCTTCATGCTTATGGCAAATATGGACCCTTTGGGAGTTGTAACTCTTGCCAAAGCAGTCTCATCATATGCCCGGGTCTCTGGACATTAGGCAATCTCTTGCCAGAGCAGCTGCTGGTTTTTAAGGCTTCTTGAATGCAAGCAGAAGAAGATGACTCTTTGAGAGCCGTAGCTCTGAATATTTGGTAAGGCGACTTTTTGGTTTCTCTTACAGTATTCATGACTCGTCTGCAGCCCATGAGCACTAGTTTTGGCTCTTCCTCTGCAGGTACTACGCCTATACGTTGCCAATCATGAGCCATCTCGAAAGGTTCATTGCAGTCATGCTTTCATTCCTAACTTCAGGGGTTATCACTATGTCATCGGCAAAGCGAATTATCTCAAAAGACTTCGGAGTTCTAAGTCGGAGAACTTCATGATTACCACAGCCTGGATCCCAAGACTCAAAGGATGGGAGACAAACAGACGCTTGGCTGTCTGACGAGATAGAGTAGGCTCCCATTTGCCAGTCCGGGACCCTGTTTCAGTCTTTTGAATCAAATTTAGGTATGAATTGGATCAGCAAGATATGACTATGCCAACAGAGGAACGCTATTGCCTGGAGCCGCCTCGAACTTGACATTTTTGTTTTCTTTTTTCTCCCATTGAACTACTAATTCTAGCTTAAGTTCATATTTCAATTGCTTCTCTAGTAACTTGCCGAAATATTTATCCTTAGCAATCTGCTGCCCCATCTAGGCACCACTGTCTTTTGCCAAGCTCATTCAGCAGATATCTGTCTGTCTCTTGCGACAAATGAAGATCGACAGCAGAGATACTGATCAAAAATGACCCAAAACCAAAAAAATAACATCCCTTTCGTGGAACAGGCTCCTTTTTAGCGTCAACTTTTGCTCATAAATTAAATTCTGATTCTGCGAAGAGCGGTTCATCTTTTAGGTACCACAATCTCACATCATTCTCTCACGAAAAAAAAAAATAAATCAAAACTCGTAATAAATTAAAAATTCAGATCTTTTCCCGAGTCGGAAATTAATTTAAAGTGATGCTCATCTTTGGATGCTTCTGCACTTTGTTCCCCAAAGAATGAGGACTCTACCCTTACCACCAGCCGTGATGTCGATGTATTGCACATCCAAGGCGTATCTTTTGCATCTTTATTATAATTAACTTCAAAATGAAATCTATTTTTGGGGCGGGATTCCTTAATCGAATTAGATCTCATCCGAAACTTGATCCGATTTAGAAAAGACAGACGAAAGTGCTTGCTTGCGGATGCTTATACTCTCTTATGAGAAGCTCTCATAAGCATTTAAAGATTAAGAAAAGGGCTTTTGACTACCTACCGATCAGAGATGAAGGAACAGGCACAAAACACTCAAAAAAACAGAAGGAACTATCGTAAATTTTATGTGTCATGACAGATTGAATGAGATCGGTCTTGTGATAGAAAAAATGCATTTTTTTTTTTTTCAGAAAAGAATCTTTTCCCTTTTATCTTAACTATTCCCATTTGTTTTTATCTGTATCTTTTTTTTCAGGATGCCAAACGGGGAACCGAATTGGATTATGTCATAGCGAGAAAAAATCCACACTTTCCAAAACCAGTCTACCTCGAACTATGGGTAAGTTTTCTCAGTTTTTTTATTTCTTAATATTCAATTCGACCTTTTTGTAATGGATACATATTTTAACATATTTTCTTTTTTTGTATAATTATAGGGTTCACCCCTTTTTGCCATAAGACAAAAGATTGTCTCACCCGATACAACAGAGGGAACGATATTTTTGTTGGGACCACTCGACTTTGAGAAACAAGCCATGTACCACTTAACCATTTTGGCCAATGTAAGTTGTGTTTTGTTTTATAAATAACACTGATGTAATAGATCTAAAATTCAAAATTAAGTTGATTAATGAAAATGGCGCAGTTGAAGTGAAATTATCCAAATGAATTTGGCGAAACTTAGTGTCTACGACACAATAAGTGAGCAAGAGAGTGTAAACAGTAGTGCACTGATTCGGAAATTGGACAAAATCCCGAAAAACATATATTTCAAAGCCCATAATCCCGAAAATACAGCATCCCGGAAGGCCAAAATTCTAAAAACCTTAAGTCTGGAAAAGAGGAATTCCCCAAAATGAAATCGCGAAAGTAAAATCAAAAATTTGCCCAAGTTCTACTTTCGAATTTTCGGGATTTTGATTTTTATGGAATTTTGGTTTTCATAAATCTGTATTTTCAAATACAAGACATACATATGTATTCTTCAACTTTGACAGAACGAAAATAGAGAAGCTCGAAAAAGTAAGCTGGCCGATCGGTCTGTCTTCGGGATGTTCACAAGACTGCAGCCTAAACGGGTGGGCCGATTTGCTTCAAACTTCATATCTAAGCTCTGTAAAACCACAATTCGAGACAAATTCGAAATTTGTCCCTACCCTATTATAAACTGTACTTTACTTGTAGCCAATTTCACAAAAAGTCGATTTTCTCCAAAATATCTCCAACGATTTTGATTAAATTTTACATTTGAGTTAGTTTTTCCTAGAGTGACAAGATGACGCACTATGTTTCTGGGTAGAAAAGCGCCTAACGGTACTTTGCTTATTGAATGATTTTACAAAAATGGCTATTTCTTGATTAATACTCGTTAAAAATCAATTCGTCAGCAGTTTTTGCAGCTTAACTTAACGAAGTTTAACAAAAAGAAGAAATATAATTTTTATCGAATTTATTTTTAGCTTTAAGCATACAAGTGCAAGTTCGTACAACCCAGTCGTGCCTTTTATTTGAGCCCAACCTATTCCTACCTGTTCTAAGCGTACTGTTTGTTATAGGAGTATGATTTGACTACGAAGCTTGCGGAATCAATGTCCTTGTAGCTTCAACAAAAGGCATTGCAGTGAGACTGTTCAACCCACGATTCGCTAGAAGTGTAGTCACATCTCACCCCTCGCCCTCCTACTATATTTTACTTTACCTCACTCAGCACAATCACTTCCATTGCTTCCTTCTAAAAGTTGATCCTCGCTGTACCAAATTTAAAAGCGTCTAGGACCTAGCCACAACCGTGTGTTTCCAGGCCCTTCGAAATAGTGTACCTACCATTGCATGGGTCATTTCCCTTGCACTATAATCCGTTTCTCCTGCGTCTGTCATTACTTTCGTCTAGATACATATATGAAGCTATGCTGGGATGTTAAACATAGCTTTAGGGCGTCGTCAGGAGCAGCACATGTGGAGAATGTATGATAACTGGGAGACGGTCCAGAGTCAGCAAGCAAGTACATATATAAATTTGAGAGATTCCGAAACAGACCATTGGGTCCCTTTTCGTCTCTCATCAATGGACCATGATCCATCTTAACCCAAGAGACTCTGTGCATTTCTCTACAGTTCTTCTCAGACATCTGGTTCACCTCCTGGGTTTCTTAGTGACTCCAAGGCCTTCTGCTACCTAATGTCAGACATGACAGAGTTTCGATCACTCGTACCATGTCCCCAAAAACTTATCTTCTTAAGGTGATACCTGTGGAAAGCGCTGCCACTCATTTTGGTGTTCCTTAATCTAGGATTAGAACTTTTCTATTAGTGGATCCGACCAGCACTTTCATAGCCACTACCACTTTTGTTGCCAGTTACAGCAAATGGTTTCAGCTCAGAGAACTCCAAGGTTAACCCCTGCTTTGCCAGTGATTTCGCCTTTTCTTTGCCCATGGTGCGTGCCTTTCCAACCAATGTCTGCATTGTAGGCAGTGGGTCATTTTTGATAAGCAGAACTCGCGCTGTAGGTCTACTCTATTAATCGTTTAGAACAGTCAGTGGAACATTCTTTTAAAAGCCTTTCGCGGAACAAGATTCAAATATGAGTACGGTATGTAGTCCTAGATGAATCGATCTAATAGTCACAATGATAGCCAGTCTTAAGAACAGACAGTTCTGAACCCCAAGTCGGTCTAAGGGCTCTTTAAATTTGCCAGATGAGTTCAAGCAGAACTCAGTTCAACGAGCTTATTCCAGTTCAGTTTGCTCCAAGATCACTGACAAGTTGTATTTTCTTTTGTACAGATTATGTCATGCACCTTTCATCGATGTTACTCAAAACCTTTTGCACTTCGACGCCTACTTACTTACTGAGGTAGGTTGCGCTGCAGTTCGAGTTCAACCTGCTGCTCTACCAACAAGCCTCTCCATTTAGCGTGGTCCATAGCTAATTGCCACCTGCGGTGAGTAGGCTCTCTACAGCCATTCGGGTTAGATCTAAAGACTTTGCCAGCCTGTACGTTGGTGTCCATCTGCTATACATGTCGTAGCAACCTCAGACGTCCTCCAGAACCCGAAAAATGTTACCTATAATCGCGATGACTTGACCCCTGACAGCACTCAAAGAATTTCCTTAGTACTTAAATACAGTCAGCATAAACTTGGATGTTGTCATCCTCTTGTGAGACTACCTTCAAAAGAATTCCCCGTCAAATTTTTTCGAAATTCCTTCAGCTAAAGGCCATAGTTGCCCGCTTGTCTAAGACACTATCCCTCTGTAAAACAGTGGAATAAAAAAAACATAATAAATCCCATTCACTGCCCAACTGACTTATGTGACATAAATGGTGATGAATTTGACATTTCGCCGCAGAGCGCATATAATTTGTTTTCCCTTTCCCTTTTCGAGCCACAAGACAACCTTCACGTGAGACGGACGTCCGTCATAAACATTTAGCTCACTTCTACCAGCCATAATAGTGAAATATTGCAATAGCTAGCCTAAAGTCATCGTCACATGCTGTTCATTTCCTTTCATCATTAGCAAGGCATAATTAGAGGACCAAAGTGTCCTTGTGAGCCCTGTGTTCCATCATAACGCGAACTTTATCACTGTCATAAATTTTGTGTCATATACCAACAGCCCCTCGAAGGGATACCATAAAATTCCTCATCATCTTTGAAGGAACAAAAATTGTGTAAATTTTTATTGATAGTGTGATACCCGCAGACAAAATCTTCATTAAATGAATTTATCTACTCCCCAGTCAGCGCTGTGTGTTCTTTTTTTTTTTGCGAAAAAAAAAGGATCTCTAAACAGATTTGTTATTCCAAAATAGCCCCCTAGAAGCACAAGCTTTTCGACATTTATGGGAATTTATAGTTTTTAATTAAGCATCCTCACTTAAGATCCAGTCAGCGAGATAAGATGCTGCATTCCAGTTCGAAACAAAAGCGATACACCCCGGAGCACCAACCGAAGGCGCGATAACAATCAATTCTATGATTTATGTTAACTACCAACGCCTCTCTCTCTCTCTCTCTCTCTCTGGCTCTGTAGATCCTTTGACTCCTTGGCAGTGTCATTTGATCGCCCATCGAGCTGCGGTTTAATTTGCCTCATTATCATCCCTTAACCGATGCGCGTAACGTAATTTATATGCAAAACTTTTCACAACAAGCTGTCGCTTGATGCCACAGGCCATCTCTACTCCATCTGAGGCTAATTCAAACTGAGAGTAATTACGGATCATGCTTAGGATGTGACACATGGTAGATACATGTCACACAAGAGGAAAAAAAGCAAATCCCACGCGAATCTCAGATTGAATCACCGAAAAGATACTTCGTATCTTGTTTGCGGACAAATAAAATCGCTCTGTCCACATGGGGTAACATAAAAATAGCCCCGTGAAATATTGCCACAGGCAAATCTGGAAGACCATCTTGTTGTAATGCAACAACAATAACAACAACAACAACAACAGAAAATTATATATATGACAGACCGGAGCGGACTAGGGTGATTGTAGATCGAGGCAGTTGAGCAATTCTTTTTGCCAGCAAAAGGTCTATGGGCATAAGAATGGGTGTGCCTCTACCTCAACCTCAACTACACTAGCAGCGACCATAATTGGCAATGGTATGTGGTTGACCAGAATGTCAGTGAGTGAGAATGGTTGTTTCAGACAGACAAAGTGGGCGAGGGGGAAGTAACGACGAATCGTTATGAGTTGCAACGCGTTTTGAATGCACAAACTTGAGAAAGGGATTATTCCAACTAATATTCATCGCTGGATTGTTTTTTGGTTCTTTTTCTGTCAGAAAGAAGTTTCAGTGAAATATGTATCACTTTCTGGGTGTAGATTGAGTGATCATTTGCGATTTGCACTCAACATCTGAGTTGAACTATAACAAGAGCTATAGCTCTCTTGATACTTATGTCATGGGATATACTACGCATCACCATAGATGGAGATAGAATTTTCAGGATCTGTTGCAATGGGATTCAGACTAATTTGTGAGACAATAGTTCCAGCAATATGCAATCTGACGGTTGCAGTGTTAGCTTAGAGTCAACTTCCCTTGTGTTCGAGACTATCTTGGGCATTTTTACAAATGTGTCAAGGGCCTGATGGGTGCCATGGCTCAGTGGTTAGTGCGTTGGACTACTGCGCAAGGGGTTCTAAGTTCGAATCCAGAAAAATACCATCAAAAGTTTTTTCGCGGCCCCACCTCTTCCGAGTGTCTGACAAACATTCAAGAGTATTCACTGTCATGAGAAAGCTTCTCAAAACCCCTCTGCCCTTCGGATACGGCGTAAAACTGTAGGTCCCTTCTGTATGTGCCGAAATGTACACCACGCACAACATGTACAGTTGTGAGAAGCTAGCCCTTGGCCCTCTATGGGCTGCTTACGGGCTAATATTTATTTATTTATTTAATTTTTTCAAGGGCCTGATGCTGCTAACTTTGTGGAAAGAGAGAAGATACTACAATATATGTACGTTGGGCGATCAGGGGTTTGAACCTTCGTGGAATAATGGTTTGAGTCCCAGAATATAGCCAACATCTTGTAAATGGCTGAGGCCTGAAACACATTCAAGGGTTTGTCATATGAAAGCTTTCTTGAGGAAAAGTGTACAAAGGGGAACTTAAGCATTTTCACTAGGAAAACATATATCCTTGTTGCAAGTGGAGACGTACATACATATGTACATATATTGCTCTATTCGAATTCTAGATATTAGTCCAATCGCCGAAATCAAGCAGCATTGAACGCAATTAGTACCTTGACGGGAGGATCGCTTAGCTACACAACTTTTTTTGTTTCTAACCTAAGAGTAAGACTACGTAGTAATCCACACCTTACACACTTGTACCTCTCTATCCTCGGGACTCTAGTTAGGCACTACTGTGCGGAGTTGGTTAACATCTAGTGCTATGGTCCAAAGGTATCGGCAGATCGGATAGATCGACTCATCTTGAGGCAGGATGGTGAGCTCTTGTGTTCAAGACGATTAAGTAGTAACCATTGTGACCAGACATAAACTACACAACATGATAGTTGTAGTCCCTTCCCTACCAAAAGAGCTTGCCATATGTCGACTTGAGTCACTTCTTTCCTGAATATTTTATCAACTTAAACAGAGGAAACATTGTAGTGCGCTAGGTTTACATCATGATGGTGGTCGCCTATTGGCTCCCTTTGTCCTTAGCACCTACCATCAGACTATGACTTAATATGGCAGAACCGAAGCGTTCAATATTTCACCGATATGTGGCAGAGATCTGAGGTCATAGTAGTGGCCCTAAGACAGATTCCAGTAGAGCTCTGTTGATTTCATGCTTTTAGTGCAGATAACATTTCATATGAATCTTTTAAAGACAAATAATGTTTTTAGCGTCAATCGTTAGACCTGTGGTTCCTAACCGGTGGGAGGAGGTCATGGTCACGATTTGAATTGTGAATTTTCTTTCTCGATGCAAAGAACGTATAAATGCTGAAGGCTTCAACAATAAATGTGTAGGTATACATTCAAACCCATTAATCTAGAAAAGACCTCGTCGCTGAATATGATTTTTTGGCCGAAATTGGAGTTAACTTCTAACTGCACGAGAGCACGAAACGGCGTAGTCTATGGTTATTAACTTTAAATTCATGAGTCAGTTGAATCTTATGTACGGGTGCAGGGCTCATGACGCCAAATTCGCCAATTTGTGGTTTGCTAAAGGCCGAGTTCTGTGCGTGGCGTGCAATTGAATGCCTCGGATTCCCCTGCACACTCTCACGGATAGCGGCGATATTTTCAAAAGATCTGGCACTTCGTCAATTGTTGACTGAACCGGTCTACTTCTATTTATCCACCACGTTGCGAAGAGTCCTCTCGCAAGACGATTATGGCGACCGTAAAATGGACCAAGTTCGAGCAATGTTGTTCCAACAGAAGACACACGTTCTTAAAGGAATTCAATCATTTGCACATGTTGTTAAACATAATGACTCTTTGCGTTAATTTGGCAAAACAGATTTAATAAAACAGACTAAATTTGATGGATGTAGTTTAAACAGTGTGGCCGCAGTCATATGTCAAAGTTGAGAAATCCCTATTGGAAAACCCTTTACTTACTTATTTTTCTGAAAAAAAGATTATGCAACATCAGAATTTGTTCTTTTGGGGCGGGAGAAGGGGAGCATGAGACTTTTCAAACTGGAATGTGGGGGCATATGGTCGAAAAGGTTTGGAACCACTGCTTTAGACCAACCTTTGAGAGGTAGGTCTCATCATTAACACCCTTTTGTGCAGCAGAGCTGAGCTATGTCCCTTCTTGAATGATGCTCTCAGTGGTAACAACTACCAGTCTTAAGGAATATTCGACAGTACGTATATGGAAGGCTCAAATCAGCCAGGGTAGACGTAAGTCATTGCTCAAGTCCATAACCACTTCTAGCGTAATGGATCCAGGAGCTATTCTAAGACACTATCTCCGAAAGCTTGCTTAGCAGGACTCAAAGTCTATAGCTTAGAACTTAACCGATTAAGTATTTTGTGTACACAATTGTACGTGGCATAAGTCACTAGAAGGTAGGCAGACTGAATGGAGACTTATGCTACATTTCTTCGTCGAACATGCTTCGAAAGATGCGTATTGCTGGAACGCCTAGACGACAGTATCGTTTTGGTTCCCATTCACCCTTAGTGCTTGCGTTCAGACGGCATACAATAGATGCTCCTGCAGAGCATCCAAATCTACCAAAATCGGGCTTCCTTTGCTCCTCACAGACGACAGGTCTGCCATACCCATCCGGTGAGTGCTCTGTACAGTGAGCTCTTTATTATGGTGTGGTCTGAGGAGGACGTAATGGACCAGTAGAATTGAGCTACTTGTTAAGACTGACCACCAGATGTTGTGCTGAAACCAGCTGAGACCATTCATGATGATTTCTGCATCAAAGTTGCACAGAACATCAGCTAACAGGGGAATCACTCAATGAGAGGGATATAGTGAGCAGTCGCTGATAACGAATAAGAAACTCTTTCTCTGACTCTGTTTGCGCCCTGCTTTCATCCAAATCGAACAAATTGATGGAATTTTCTATAAGTCTTTTGCAAAATTCAACAAAACTTGTCATTTTCATCCTAAAAACAAAGCCACAGCACACAATAACTGCGTCACAACGTACCTCCATCGCGGCGGCAATGCACTACATTGTATAGTGATAGTGCTCCCATACAAAGTACACAGAAATGTACAAAACGTAACTGACAGATACTTTATAGCCATCGCTGCAATTACAGATACACACTGCATACTTGCTGCACTCCCGGCCGCAGTGTACTAACATAGTGTACGTACACAACGCCACAGTCAGAGAGTCAACTTGTGGGCTGTGTGCAGTTTGGTCAGCGAGAAAGAAGGCGGGCGGGCGGCGGATGACTGTAATAAAATTGCAAATGCATTTTACTGCGAAAAACGTTCGACGATGGAAGAAAAATAAAGTAAATGTATCTCAAAAGGCTGTGTGCGCCAAGTTCTGTTCGCCTGTTAGCGTTGTTCGACGATGTTGTAACTTGTTAACATGGGAATCGGCGAGAAGTCTCTCTCGTCTCTCGAGCTATATAGATACCAACTGCAGGCATTTCTACGAACTGACCACTGGCCCGCTGCTGGTGGCTGCAATTGTAATAGCGCTCAACCGATGTAATAAGATTCTGCTGTTGGCTAGTAGTAGCATACAAAAAGATACTTTATTTCGTTTTGTGTTGAGAGTGAGTGCAGCAGCGATTTGGCCCGGTCATTTTGGGGGGTAAATTATTTTTTTTTTTTGCTGGTTACAGTCGTCATCCGAGAGCTTTTGTTGTTGCATTGTGTTTTGTAAGCGATTTTTTGTGATTTTTATTGGCGTTCTGGGCCAGTATGCGCTTGCGGGTAAAAGGAATTTACGTGTTCAACTGGTAAGCAAATGTGTGAGTCAGAGAGCGCACAGATAGTGCAATCGTTCAGAAGGTTATCTCTGTCAATGAGCGCATTGTTTCGAGAGAAGTCATAAAGTTGTTTTTGTATCTTTTTGTTTTTTGAGGTTATTTTCATTTTAACCCACAATTTGGGGTGAGGTGTTATTTTGTTTCTTTAGCTTTGTTTTGTGTGCGAAGAGCAAAGTCGAGATAAACGTTTTGCGAAACAGGAGGTCAGTTGGATGGAGGCAAAGGTTGGATGGAGTAGCTGATGGGGTTGAAGGGTTATTGTTATCCAAAAACGTGGTCTTATAGCATTTGTCTAACTAACTTAAATATCAAATTTAATCAAAATGATTAAAGTAGTTTTCGAGAAAACCCACTTTTTGTGAAACTGACCATAGTACCGTTAATAATAGAGATAGAACAAAAATTTTGAATTCGTCTCGAATTGTGACCCTACAGAGCTCAGATATAGAATTTGAAGAAAATCTGTTCAACCGTTTAGGCTAAACAGGCCGATAGAGTCGGCAGACTTACCTTTTCGAACATTTCTGTTATCATTAGGTCAGAATTGATTGCTATCTCGAGTTGGAATTTTCTCACGAATCCAATACTACGGAAAAAAGAACTTAAATTGCTTTACTAAGAGTGGGTGCCGTAGCTCTGTAGTTAGTGCGTTGGACTACTGAGCAAGGGGTTCCAAGTTCGAATTCAGAAAAATACCATCTAAGTTTTTTCATGGCCTCACCTCTTGCGAGCGTCTGACAAACGCCCAAGAGTATTTACTGTCATGAGAAAGCTTCTCAAAAACACTCTGTCCTTCGGATTCGGCATAAAACTCTAGGTCCCTTCTGTACGTGTGCGGGACTTCGTCCCTTAGTTTTTTGGTTTTTGAACTATGGTGAAGTTTCAAGCAGAAGATATGGAATATTCCAACTGAATCACTACAGATCAGCTCTTTACTCTGGAAATTATGTTTGAGAAGGCATAGGAGTATTTAGTGTCTCAAGCAGCTCTAGGCAGCTCTGAGAGTATGAGTATATAGCTTCCAGCTCAATCTTTATAATCAAGAAAGGTTTTTTTTTTTTTTTCATGGATACCCCAATGGGTGTGTTAAGATACTTATAGCCCGAGATTCACACGCTCCTCAGGGGTCTGTCGTTTAGCTATTACTTCGCGGAGCTTATTATGACCTTTTACTGTATAAAGCTTGACATGGCGAAACAGATCTCTACCCAATTGTCTCTTGACCTCTTTATGGTCCTTATTCGAAACGGTGGGCCTTAATGTTCTCTCTCTTCATTACCTTCCTTTCAACAGAGCACTCTGGGCAGAAAGGTAACCAAATACTTAGCCCTCGTGCCTCTACAGGAATAGAATAGTACAATCCCGGGTACCCTGCTTATCGAAGCCTCAAAGCTGGAGATCTCACTTGTTTGCTCATCAGCCTTGCAACATGTTACAGAACTATTGATGTTGCTCTTGTTTCTTATTTTATTCTCTTGGCAACACTGGGGTATTGGGTCGCCTAAGCCCTTTGGTGTCATTAAGAAAAATGCTATTATAGACGCTGGTTATGAGGACAGACTCGGATTTTTTTTAGCCCCAAGACTGTTGTCAAAATTTGATCCAAATTTTCGAGGGCATTTTCTAGTTCGACTCTAGAGACGAACATTCCATATACAAGCGTGGATCGCAGAACACGTACAGAAGTTCAAGAAATGATTTCTGTAAGAGTCCAATGAGGCTTCATGGTTACAACAGCATTCTGAATGGGATCTTGTAAAATCAACGGACTGTGAGGAGGGGGCGAAGCTATTCTGCGAATCGTTCAAAATCACTACATCCTTCAGGCTTCCTCACCCCTAAGCACTATAGCACTATAACGCCATTTGTCACTTCATTGCATCCTCAAAACTGGTAGAACAGTGCAAGGTAGAACTCTCCTCGCTGCCTCAGAATTGGCCTTCTTTGTTTGGCAGGTCACAGCAACATCGCAGGTAATGAGCGAACCCTTGATGCTTCCATTGTGCAGGCGATGAACGTCCTCCTGGGTGCTCTCAGGGCAAAATTCTTTACGCACTATCTATCGAGAGCTGATATACACTTCCCCCTAGCTGCCTTCTTCGACCAAGTCGGCTATAAAAACTTCCTACGAGAATACGGGCTTTTTAAATTTCCTTATCCACTTTATATCCTCTTCTATTAATTGCCCTCCCAAGAACAGCAAGTTCAGCTAATTAACAAGTATCTAAACATCATTTACAATTACAAGTTGATAAAATTGCTCCTGTCTATCATATCGGAGTCACTTGAAAGACTATGTCATTAGACATTAAGGAAACGATTCTTCCCCATTGAAACCTGAAAGATACTCTACTTTACACTTCCCTATTTCTATCTACGCACGTACCAACAAGAGCGCAATAAAATTGCAAATCGACTTTCGTTTTAACCTTTTTTTTTTTTAATTATCAAAAGCACTATCTTCTCAACCTACTCACCCGGGGAGTAAACATTCTGTTGGTTAATTTATTCACGCATCTCGAACTTCCATCAAACGGTCCAAATCAATTCTAATCAAAGTTGCTGATGGGCGGCTGGGTCCTTCTAACGCACTTTAATTACACATCTCCACAGAGGCTTAGAGGATATGCGCATGCGCGACCGTAATGAGAGACTCCCCGCTCTGCCCTTCTGATATTGATGATTTTGCTGAGATTTTTATGCTTAATGTTGTTCTTCTTTTCAGGATGCTTACGCTGAGTCGGGACAGGACAGCAGGAATATTGCCGGCCTAGAAGTTGTTGTGATTGTGCAAGACGTTCAAGATCAACCACCTGTTTTCACAATGGCTCCACCTGTTACGAAATTACCACCTGGTATACTTCCTGGTGACAAGGTACGTACTAACGATCTTGCAGATACTCGTACTCGTACCTTTGAGTACGGTATCTTTAGGGATATAAATACGTATTCAAAGCACAGTTATGAATATAAAATTCAAATGAAGAGAAGAACCGTAGGAAGAAGAAGGTGCATGGGAGGAACTCATTACACTGGGCGCCTCTCATGCATCGATCGAACGTGATCCTCTTAGGGTCGTACGTGGGTCTGGTTTTTTTCTCGTTTATTTTTTTTTTTTGTGTTGGCATATTTAGCACATATCAACGAGGTAATGGCGATTTGATAAAATACCAAAGATATCTTGCAACAGAATTGTTTAAATATTTCTACACAAACAGTCAACAGAGAACAGTGGGGTCAATGAGGAGACCGGCGGCATATTTGTTTGATGTTAGATCGTCAATATTTAGGTGTGACACGATTCCAAATGGTATGAGGCGTTCGTTGAGTTCATTTGCAGATGAAATTCTCGTTTTCAAACGAGTATCTTATCCTCATTTCGGAGACATGACTAAACAGAATGCTTCCGCTCTACTCCTAGTCCTACCAGCGGAAGATGGGCAGTAACTTTAACAGGCTCTTTTATTTACAAGGTTTTTTTAGGAAAGGTGCAACCTATGATCGGCTTGGAGTGCAATAGATGCAACAGATAGAATAAGCACTCGTCAATTCGGAAAGGTAGAAGTCTTACTCCACAAATTTGCTGCCTTTCAGTGCTCTCTACTTTTATATACGTTGTCTTGGTAGCCCTCTTTGTTTCTTGCCAATTCAAGGTTTCCCTAAGAGGGTTGCACTGAAGAGGTCCAAGAACCGATCCCTCTGGGACTGCAGCACTATCGCTGTAGTATTTAACGCAGTCGTTAATGTGTTGGTGATATAGTCTATGAATATCTTTTGTAAGTACTATGATATAAATCCCAATTCTCGCCAGAGTAAACTTTATTTATGATCAGTTTGTCCAAATCCTAGACTGCGCAGTATTGCTCGTCACAGTATTATTCCAGCTGCTGTATCAGAGCATAGAACAGCATACTGTCAAACCAAGTGCTCAACTGACAAAGTGTCTAGACTCTGGCCTAGCGATCAGTCTACGATATGAGATACAGTAGAACTATTGGTCCATATATCGAAAGTTCTCCGCCTGGTTTGTTTGGTTGTCTGGTTCGCATCTCAAGGGTGCAGATGCCTCTGTTCTCAGCATTGATGGGCACGTTATTTGTGGGGATCTATGGCCCTTCTTAGAAATCTAGAGATCCCCCCTAGGATACGGCGCCAGGCACATCGCAGCCAGTAGTATACCACAGAAGTGTGAGCTCTGCTGTTGCCCCATTCAGGACCCATTCTGTCACTATTACCATTACTGCGTCTATCTATCCCTTGGAAAGTCTTCACCAATCTATGATCAAATGTCTCGAGATAGCTCATGTAACAAGATGCTATATTGACTCCATAAGAACAATTGGTCTGCTGCTGTTTGGAACAAGAAAAAGTGTCTTACATCTGCTGGACCAATCTCCAGACAGGGTATAGTGTAGCCAATAATTACCACGTGTAGATCGGTTGTATGGGTTGGTCGGGCTAGGCTAAGTGGATGTCATTACAAGACCCATTCATTTACCAAATTCACTTGATATCTTTCACCTTTCGTGGAAAATTTATTACGCCCCTTAAACAGTTGATTGCCCCCACAGCTCAAAGCCACCATTTGCTCTGACACATGTACATATGCTCTCATGCGTTTTTCGTCTCATAGATTACAACGCGCATAACACATATAGTGCTTGGCTAGAGTCGCCGCGCTCTTCTTTATCTGATGGTCTTAGACATTTATTGAGCGCTAACTGCAAACTCTAGGCAAAAAGCCTAGGCCATGATAACAGCCAACAGGAAAACCATTCCAGCATTAGAGCACACACAACCTATTCCGCTCTCTCATACACGAGAGAGATAACCTTTTGGCATGAAATTTATGTGCATATGGCGGTATGGCTTGCAAAAGATGCCTCCTGCCATAGCCATAGCCGAAGCCAGGCAACATTGATATCTATGAAGTACTATCAAGTATCCCCCATTTCTGGATGCATTTTAGCGCTATTAACACACACGTGTGAGTGTGTGTATGGAGGCATCCATGCCATGTTAGGACGTTAGAAGAGCCTTTTAATGAGTTCTTTTCATAAAAAGTAAAATATCTTTGGGACACATCACATGTGAGATGTGTTTTTCGTTCGCTATAATACCTGGGATATGTGCTAATTAATCGCGATACTCACGAGGAGAAGCAGGGTAAAAGGGTTCTCTACAGTTGTGCCTGAAGGATTTTAAAATTTATTTATTTTTTTCTCTCTTTTTCATGTGATTTCATCAAAACTCTCTTGGGATACGAAACACTCGTTGCTCGCTGTACACGACGCATTTTTTGTTGTACAACTTTGCGCAGATACTTCAAGTTCATGCTGAAGATGGCGATAAAGGTAATCCTCGTGAGGTCAGATACGGTCTAGTCTCTGAAGGGAATCCATTTACCTCGTTCTTTGATATCAACGATACCAGTGGTAAGTTTTACTTATTCTTCTTCTTCTTCTTCTTAAAGTATCTATAAGTGTGTATGTATGTTTGGATTTTGTTTAATTAAGTGCACCTTACCTCTGGAGTTAATGGTTTTTTGCGTTCCTTTTTGCATGACAGAGAGAGCATAGAGGGGTACTTTTATTGACGTGGCTTTTATGGCCAGGGACTAGCCTGAATTGTGTCTAATGAGGAGATTTATTTGTTCTAATGATGAGGATTTATGGCGATCGTAAATATTCAAACAAAACGATACGCAGGCGCAAAACAAATATAAATCAAACGCACGCTCTTTAAATGAAATTCGAGACCAAATTGAAGGACTACCGCCGCCGAGGAGATGTGATATTTTTATGAGCTAACTTATGATTTTACGACTTGAAATTCGTAGGGACCTAAGCTGAATAGCAGACACGTATCGATTGATGGTTGGAAGACGGTTCGATCTCGATTGTGGGTTTGGCTTTGATTTTATTAGCCCCCGCAAGGGTAGGTCTTAACATTCCATGAACTCGTAATGAAGCCATAAAATCTTACTAACTTCCTGAGCCTGAGATTGAGAGACGGATGTCTAATACCGGATCTAGCGCAAGACACGTTGGATACTCCGAGTGAGCCATTGAGAACTAAAACAATGGTAAAGCAGAAAACTATGCCGGGTGACCAGATAGCAATGATACTTCTCCCAATTGCTGTGTTTCAGCAGCTGTCAAACTAACCAATGACATTCAGATGTCAAAATATTAAGTAAGACTTGTTATTTAATCATTCAAAGTTTTACGCTTGCAAAACGTGCAAAAATAGTTCAAAAATGTTATCGAAATTCGGGGCCAGATGAAAATTTGGAACGTCAATGAGTCGATCATAATCGTGGCTTCAGTGTACAGGCAATTTGTCGCGCCCTGAAAAGTTTAAGTACGAGTACTCTTTTTTGGACATTGAGCCACCAGACAGAGATTGGTGCGAGACGAAGAAAACATAGACGCCGCGCCGTTGTGGCCAGAATCGAAGAAGTGCCAGATATATCGATTCGGTGCCAATCGGCTGAATTGGGCATCTGACTTATTTCGTGATTGAATTTGGGCCTACATTCATAAGATTGTACTTATGGAAGAATTGAAGCCAAATGACCATGGACAACGCCATGAGTTCACTAAATGTTGGCCGGAGGTCCATCTTCTCAAACGAGGGCCCACTTTTGGCTCAGCTAGGCTATGTCAACAAGTCTTCGACAAGGCATCAAAGTACGGTGTATGGCATGACGGCCTCATCGGACCTTATTTCTTTTGAACTGCGGCAAAACCTGTGCTTCCAACAAGCCTGCGCAACATGCCATACAACGCTGGAAGCTCACGACAAGCGTCCATCAATTGTATATCATAAGTACTTCGATATTTTCCTATGCTCGAGAGCGGAGCTACGTGTACGTCGAACCAAGTTCGAGTATCCGCAGAGTGGTTTGGTTGTTAAGTTACTTAGATGTTTCCCTTTTTTTCCTCAGCTCCATCAACTCTAGTGAGTTGTGATGACGAGTGCATAGCTTGAAGACCAAAATGAGAGTTGGAGCAAATTGTCTGCAGGGGTTTACTCGAACCAAGTTTACTAGCACCACGTTCGATTGTCTCTGGCTTAAATTATTTTCTCTGAGGCTATGTCACGGTCCTTAGTTTGCGCTAATAAACCAAACGACGAACTCGAGACGCTATTCGCCGAAAGAACGTCCTACATTTTGAATCGAGTCATCGTAAATTTAACCGACCGCTTGAAGGACTGCCAGCAAAGTCCAGGAACTGGTTTGAATCATGTGCTATTTTGCACATAATGGCATGAATGTAGCTTCAAAATAAAGTCAGATTTAATTTCATATCTTATTGCGTTATTTTTTTATTTAAATTCAATTTCCTATCGTTTTTGTCTGGTCTGGTCTGGTTTGAGTCTCTGACAACATCTGTTGATAAGCCCACGTAGACCATGTAGCGGTTCTCGTCTTACCAGAATGCTTTTAATTTGTGAAAGGATTACCTCTCTTATTCCCAACATAATTCCAATGTGAATACCCTCTATATATCTGTATCTGTAGATAAAAATCTCAGCAATATCCTGTTCTTCACACGATTAAATGAAGCAACATCTAAAGATTATTCAGATTACCAACGGTCACTGTCAGATCTAAATTTCCCGCCTATTTGTATTATTCAATTAATGCACTCCTTTACCTTTAGCCGATTCCAAAGTTGTAAGATACGACTTAAAGATACAAGAGAACTCAAAAGAATTATAGATCTAAGCTAAGCCCTTTCTTCTTCTTTTTCAAACAAAACCTTATCTCCTGTTACACGCATTAAGTCACACAAAAACGTCTAATTCAATCACTAAGCAATCTATTTCAGTGGATATGACACCTGTCTTCCTCTTCGTCCAGCAGAACCCTCGCTCAAGTGAAACATTAATAAGAAATCCGTCCATTGTTCGGTGGTGCACCCACACAGCTTAAATCCTCGTTCAGGGGCTCAACAAAACCGATTAAAATTTTCACTTTTCCTTCTCCCAAAAAAGGGTTTTCAGAAAAAAATGAATGCCTTCCGCCGCCGCACCTCATGTGACATCCCAAATGACGATCATTTGTCAGGCAACACATCGTAACAGGTGTCAATGCGGTCTTCCCTTCCTGGATGGGCACATTCTTGCCTCCTAACTCACATCCCACTGAAAGTCATAAACCCAGCTTACAACTCATTGTGCAGTCAAAATGGGTGCACAATGTGGAAAAAGATACTTTTTCTTCCTTTTGATTAGCAGCACCCAATGAAAGGCATTCAATTGAAGGCGAAAACAATGGATTTCTCCCGAGCAGCTTTAGATACAAGATACTGTTTTGAGTTTTTGGGGGGGCGCCCACTCAAAATGTTGGGACAATTTCGAAATTAAATTTTATGTTAATTTTCCATCAGCGATATGAGTAAAGTATCTCTGGCCAAAGAGTTAACGACCGCGCGCCGGTTGTCGCCGCGCCATATTCAAGATTTAAATCTCTAAAATGGCACCAAGCGAACTGAAAAGAGATGTATCTGGCAGATACAATGATTCAAAACGTTTTGTAATAGGCATCACACTAGCTGGAAGAAAAATAAATTGAAAAACAACAA
Organism: Chalcosyrphus nemorum; assembly: GCA_949716465.1. Lineage (NCBI taxonomy): Eukaryota > Metazoa > Arthropoda > Insecta > Diptera > Syrphidae > Chalcosyrphus > Chalcosyrphus nemorum. The sequence goes on from OX454333.1 coordinate 28,412,845, forward strand.
AATAGATACACAACTGTGTGGTGTGGCATTCAAATTAACCACCCACTCGTACTCCCGCATGTAGTATATTTTGCTCAGGGGATACTCAGACTAAAGTGCTTTATAATGATTGCAATAATCATATTGAGTTGTATTTTTACATTTACATGGTAAAAATTACAATCTTCTCTCCTAGTGGCTGTAAAAATGTATCTAACTATCTTTTATGTGTGAAAATCCAGACCAAAAGTGATACTCATTTGCGTGGGAATCGCACTACTAAAAAGGCAATTTTTTTTTGTGTAATTTTGGAAACGACGAGCGATAAATTTTATTTTGCCTCGTTTTTTTTTTTTTTGGAGCGAATCACGGGGTATTAAGGCCTGAAACACTGATGGATGGGGAATTGGAATTTTTGATGTTTTTCTTATCGCAAACAATAAAAAGACGAAGACACATTATTATGTGCCAAGTTCCATTGGTCAAGGTAATAGCCAGCAGGAGAGACGATTTATGGTTCATTAAGGCGGAATATGTAAATTGGTTGAGGTTGAGTGTATTTATAGGCTGAAAAGAGAGGTAATCTTTGAAATATTTCTTGGAGGCGGATACTTCTGGTATCTTTACATGCTTAAGGCTTCCGTAGAAAGGTATATCCCTGGGCATAGGGGCTTCAGAATAAGTCTCTGTTCTGGACGATCGGTATTTTTCCCTGCGGGTTGAGATTCATAAGTCCATTTAGCTGACACCCATGACAATGCAGTCGACGTCCTCTTCCCTTTTGGGTTGCATGCACATTCTTTAATAGCTCACAGAGTTTGTGGTTGCATTTGGGTTCTATTTGCCCTCCTATGGAACATAATGAACTTTCCACTCCAATATTTACTCTGTTTTTCTATTTATTGTACGCGCTTTGGTTCAAAGGCTAGTGCTTTGGACTACGATCCATGATGTTCACGGTTCGAATCTCAGAAAAATCTTGCGAGCGTCTGACATACATTCAAATGTATTACGTCTCAAAAAAGCATCCTAAAAACCCTGGAACTTTTTTGCACTACATGTGCCAATGTATATTGAAAGCCTATGTTGCTGAAAGCTAGCCCCTGGCTCTCTATTATCTGCTTATTGTATTTTTTTGATTCATCTCTCATTTAGCACCCAACATTTGAAGCTGTAAAGCAGTCTCTGGCAAGATGAGTGTTCTATGGAATTTTTCATTGATAATGTGAAAAGGCAACTCTGCTTTCAGGCGCAGTGGTTTAGAACTAAGGTGAAATTTTCTAAGTTGATGTCCATGCTCTTTTGTATTCGGGTCTTAGGATTTTTGCAGTTGGTTTTGTGATCCTGAAGGAGAATGAGTATATGACTGGATGTTTTAGAGGTACATTGTGTCTGTAGATATCAGAGACTAAACAAAATAGAGTCCAAAGGAGACACACTATCGGCAAAGTCTGACAGTACTCTGTTTACTCAATAGGCGATCTCTATAGAAACCTTTCAACAAAATTCCTTGCTGATCCTATGGAACAAAGCTTATATTTTGGCTGAATTTTTTTTGACAAAATTTGGACCTCTCCCTTCCCCTCTTGACACTAGGCTCAGGTTTATAAGGCTGTGCTTAAAAAAGTAAGGTAAGGATTCACTTGGACCTAAATTTAGGAATAATGACGGAGAGCCACAAACTAACACTAACCTAACCATAACTGCATTAAGCCTGCGAGAAATAACTAAATAACTTGTGCGCTTGTGCGCTGTCAAAATCTGAGTATACTCATAATTGAATTGAGGAAAGGTGACTAAATGTCATATGGTTTTCGTCTGGCTCAAACCCAATTTCGCCGTCTTTAGCACTCCCTGAGAATTGTGCGAAAAACGCATAGAGCCAAAAGTGAACGAAAGCTTGACGAAACTGAAGGAAAAGTCATTATGGCTGCAGTATACAAAGTATGTGTACTCGCATGATGACGTATGGTAGCGCACAGAGCAGTAATTCATTTACGATTGGGAAAAGAGCTTCTGATAGAGAGAAGGAAACATTAGGCGTTGATGTCGGAATGACATGGAATGGAGGAATAGAAGGAATGAAGTACTGTTCTATTAGACAGAAGGTACTGAATAGTTGCTTACGCTTCTACTTCCCTATAGACGACAAAAACTCCTTTGACTAAAGGTCTAAATACCTAGCGTGTTGTGCTACGGACAGTATCCATTAAGATAGCTCTACAGGTATCTGGAGACATTTGCCATGAGATTATTCTCTCAGGAGGACGGTGAATCTTTTGCTAGCATGGAGTTTGCTGGGGCGGTACATCTCTCAAATAATTACGAAAGCCCCAAAGCCAGCTCAGTGCGGACAGAAACCTCACATACCTAGAACAAAAGGGCAAATGCTAACTTGATCTAGGTGATCAGTAGACACAGAGACAGCAAGAGCTCGGCCTACCAATCCTTTTGGTTTCAACAAGAGGTGTCAGAAAAGTTACCAGCAAAAGCATGCTAGGTCATTGTGACATGTTAAACATCCTAAGCATTGTTTCGCTCCGATAAATAGTCCAAAGTCCTATTTTATCACTCATTGAAGTTTGCCAATTTATTTATCACTCATGTACATATTTCCTCACCCAACCCGGAACAGGAAACAATAGATTACGCTAATCCCAAGCTACACCCAAAAAAAATGTACGACACTCCATTGTGCAAGGTTAGACTTGGTATCTTTTTGTACAGAGATACATTATTCAATTACAAAAAGGTGTGTGTAATAATTTAAGATTCTTATTGGTACATGGTAATAATTTTGAATGAGTTTGCAATTTTCTTTTTTTTTTTGGATTTTTCATCACCTGATCATCAATAATGAAGAAAATGTTAAGATGCTGCAATGTTACATGTTTATTGCGCTTGTTTTTTTTTTTAATGTTTATTGCCTCATTGTTCAACACCTAGGTGTCAGTGTAATAGAGATTTATTTTGACTTAAACTTTCATATCAACTTTGAGTTTAATTCGTTACGAAACGCCAGAGATGGAACTTAGAGTTGAGTGATGACACAGGTTAAGGTGGAAGGTTAGTTCTATGCAATCGTGGAGCAAGTGCGTTTGACTACAAGTGAGATAATTCTTATGAAATTTTGAAATATGTGGCATGTAGAAAGTGAAATAGAAAGAATTGTAGTTTCTAAGGAGGAGGGTTTGATTTGAGCTGCTTCTGTCCATCCTGGCTTAACTTCTTTAAACGGATTTGAAAATAATGTACTCTTATCTTCTATTCATATGTTTCAATGGCTTTATCGGAGAGGAAAGCCTTAAGAAGTTAAGGCCCTTTATACTATAGATACCAAGCGAGACGTCCTCGTCCAAGTGGTACTCATGAAAGCGATATTAAGATAAGATCAGCGCCTGTCTATTGTGATGTAATTGGCTCTGCCAGACTACCCTTTGAAGCTTATAATAAAGCGATGGAGGCAACCTAATGCTCCCTACTTCACCAAAGTTGTCCGAGACATACTCTCTTAGACGAAGTTTCCTGTAACGAGTTAAGATTTGTATCTTTTCTATCTAAGTAGGCATAAGAGAACAACCAACCAGCATAGGAAATCCCCTTACTCAGAATATTATATTCTTCTATATCTATTTTTTTACATACTAAACAGGATGAATTGGATGGATATTGCCGGTTACTGCCTCTAGGACATGCAACTAGTCGAACTACTGTCTTTGAAGGGTTTACTTGGAAGGCTAAAATGGGAGAAGGGGCTCTAGAAGCAGTGCACTTGAACCAGATTTGGTCCAAGACCCTAGAAATGACGAAAAAGAATGCGTTTTGTAAGTGTGATCAAATGGCAAACCTTACTGAGTATTTCGACAGCTGGATGTCATTGATAACTTTGACAGGAGCTGAAATATGACAATTGAAAAAAGTATCATTGTTATCTGGTCACTCTATCAGACACAAAAATTACCTTCCATTAGCTTGCCTAGTATGCAACAGATGGCGCTCGACTGAGCTGTTATGGATCTTAATTTGAAAGCTTACTCACGCAGTTGGTTGACACAACGATGACACAACGGTTTTATCGTGGGTTCCCAGCTTTACAATATAAACTACTACCAAATGTCAAATTAACTGTCAAACGAGAAGTCATCTCGTTTATTCGTTTATCGTGAACATCTAAATACTAGTCTTACTTGCTGTCATATGACATTTCGACGGTAAATAGATTCCAGTCCTTCAGTCTCCCCGAAACATCATTCAATTCATCAGAAATGAAAATATTTTCGTAAGAAAAAAAAAAAAAAACTGCCTCCTGTCACATGCCAATGGCCCCACTGTTGCATTCAGCTGTCGTTCATCCTCTTCTCGTCATCAACTGTGTGTGATCGGGCAAGTATGCTAATAGGGGCTATATGCTAACTACACGACTTAGGAGCTGCTTTGTGTACGAACGTTTTTTTTGTTTTACTCTCCATCCACCTTCTAGGTATGTACTATGCTCTGACCAAGTTCCCTTGAATGCATTTTGCTTCCATAAATTCCAGGTACTACTCAAAGTGTACTTCCTTGTTACAAACGTTAACTTAATGGGTTTCTCATTCGCCGAATAGTGGGGTGAGTGTTGGGTACTACTCTACCTCGAAACTAACAAGCACTCCTTTTGACTTGTTGTTGTCCCTCCTACCTCCAAGGCTAAGTTCTTTCTTAACTTTTTGTCTGATTTTCGATGAGGATGATGATGGCAGCTACTAGGAGCCATACCATCCACTAAATGCCTGGCCATATGCAAAAAAAAAAAAAAAAATAATAACAAACCGCGCACAAAGAACTTCAACGATGTTGCAACATGCCTTGAACATACATAAATTTGTTGGCAGTGATTTGTTCATTTTGGTCGTTTGTTCGGTCGTTTTTTTTTTTTTGTTGGAAAATTATCCTGAAACATTGTGTCTCGTTTGGTGGTTCCGTTTTGTGCTTATATGGACAATTTGTATGCGAAAAAACAGGAGGAGGAGGAGGAGGAGAATTCTCTCAGCCGAGTACGAGTGTTATTAAACGGTTGCGCGCACAGCTCATGTGAATAAAACGTGGAATTTGTGCGCAAGCGCGCGCTGCTTACTGCTCTTTTTGTTTTTTGTCAGTCAATTTTCCTAGATTTTCAATCGGTTTTGCAGCAAGTCAATGAATCAATAGGCGCTCTGGGGGCTATACTCTTTGAGAGATGTGCAGATGCTGCATGCATCAAGATGATGACGATGCATAATCAATTCAACAAGAAGCAGCAGACTTCTTTTATCCATCTCCATCGGCATCGACAACTATGATGAGATGATGCTGATGGTTTTAGGAGAAAAGTGCACATAAGGGGTGGTCTTAGATTGGTGGATCTAGCCTTGGTTGGGAATATCCAAGAATATCCTTCAAGCAATTTTGATCGAAATTGAATCATGTGAGCTGTGGGTAATTGTGATTTATGAGTCGAGGGTCAAAGGATTGAAGTTGAAGAGTAGCTGATGACTGGGCAATGGGCAGGATGCAAATTTGTCCATGGCTATGGCTATATTAACTGAAAAGGGAGGTATGGTTCTGTGAATTCAGAGAAATGAGACAAAATCAATGCACCAACTCAGAGACTGATATAAATTGAAGTAGTCATTTGGTAGCTCATGAAAGAACTATAAAGAGCTGAGTGTGACTATGAAGCTAAGCCACCTGGAAGAAGTTATAAAGCCCTACGTGACTATGTACCTAAAAGAGGAAGACCTAAAGCATGCGACAGAGTTACCTGCAGGTCATAATGGCGAACTAGTTTCGAAGAAGGATACTGCACTGCACTATGACATGACGACGCAATATAGGCAGTGTAAATAACAGGCAGTGTTCTCCAAGGTTCCATACTAAGACCGATAACGTAGAATGTATGAGAATGTCGGCAGTATGAAACGCGGTCAATACAGAGACACAAGCGGTGTTCCCCAAGGCTGCGTACTAGGACCGATACTGTTGAATGTTGAATGGCTGGTGCCATTAAGACGAAGTTGTACAGAAAGAAGGCGGAGTACGTTTACCGGAATGAACGAGCTGAAAGTATGCAGTGGGCTTTTGAAGAACGTCTTGAAATATTGCATGACACCATCTAGTTAAAGAAGTCCAACAGAAATATTATGCCAGAAGCATGGCCAGAAGAATGGCAGGCCAGATGGTATTACTCTGGTAAAGGCAGACGCTTGGATCAATAGCCATCATTGGGTTGGTACCTGACACAGACTCTGACTGGCTAGTGAATTGTATGCACCAATAGAACAGCTCTGAACCCTATCCAAAGAGCAGATGCTTTTGAAATACTTTCTGAGGACAGTAATGCTCTTGAATGTTTGTCAGATGCTGGCAAGAGTTCCGGGTGTGAAAAACTTCAACGCACTCTCAGCTAAGCGCCCACACTTGTCTGTTAGTATCAAGCTGAGTTTCATGACAGAACATATGTATGTATGAAAGCTTGTCGGCCTTTCAGCCAAATGTCACTTAAGACTGTCAAAATAGTTGCCGTAGAGGCAACTCAGTTTTTAATTCACAAAAGACGAAAATTCTTCTTCAGTTATGATCGCCTCTTAGAACTCACTTCGCACCCACTGTGCCAAAAGCAAACTATCGCATATGTTGCGACACTGCAACACAATGCGGCATCATATCGCGATGCCAGGGTCTGCTTTACTTCTTTGCCTCCTCCTTAAGTAATTTTTTTTTGTGCTTCCCGACTGTTCTTGCCTTTTTTGATTATTCTATTTGCATTCGGCGCTGGAGTAGGAAACCCTCCACTCGTTAGCTTGACTATGGGAAAGGAATCGTTTCGCCTTGCATCTATGTACCTATATGTGTGCAATATCTTCCTGGAAAGCACTTGGTCGGCATGTTAGGACCAAAGTCACTCTGTATGGCCAAAGCAAACATAAGACATTGTGTTTGCTGTGCACTCTAAGGTCGGCTATTCAATTGGATGGATGGGGGAGGATGGTACCCAGCCCGATCCTTTCCCATTTAAACCCATGCAACCAACGACGACGACGATGACGGTGTGAGATGATTTCGTTTCCCATGACTATACCAGGAATCTAATGAGCCAAAGCCCTCGGGCACATTAATTCGCACAAACCTTGCACTCCTCTTGGTGTTAACAATGGTCAGAGAGTTGCTCCAGAGAAGGAGTCTGTTGGCTCCTCGGCTTACTCATTAGCTTGATAGTGGATATGCATTGTTCTCTTTGTTGTTTGTTGTTGTTGAGTGGAACTTTCTATTCCAGATATTTACAGTGTCCCACTTCACACGGGGCACAATTGACGAGTGTGATCACAGTGTTAAGGCGTACCTTTAGAATCGAAATCGATTTTGAGGAGCTTCTGGGGAACGATGCTCATGATAGAATAGGGAACAAAAGGGTCCCAGTGGTACAGTTATATGAGAGTGCAGGTTGAACCCGATGGTCTATTGTTCGATATTTTGAATGGAGTGACGGTTGATTGACGCTTGACGATTTGATGCGGCTGTGAATGCATCGCGCTGGCTGTGTATGGAATTGGGTCAACTTTGTGTGGTAAATCTGTTGGAATTTATTCGAGGAAACTATAAAAATGATGAGTTGACAATAAATTTTGTTGGATGGACTGAAGTACAAAGGGAAGATGGTCAAAGGCGTAATAAGATATCTGTTATAAGCAGCATCAATCAAATAGCAACTGAGACTAATGAGAGGGATTAGTTGTTGCTGAGATTTGGTAGACAACTCAATGATGAAAGTAGTAGTTTTAGTAGCTGGTATTAAAGTGATAGAATTTAGTCTAAGTAGCCACTTTGATTTGGATGCATTTGATGCGACATGTTTGCTTATAGAGTGTAGAGCCTTATAGATGCAAATAGACCTTCAATCAGCTTCACCTCTCTGCACTTTTAGCACTCAAACTTCGAAGATACGGTGGCACAGTCATTGAGACAGCTGAGCTCTATAAGCGTATAGGTTCACATGCCAAGAAGTAAAGCACAATAGAGAGTATGGTACTTACTTATTTAGGTGAGCTTTGCTAGGTCACTCTTATTGCTCACGCGAGTTTGGTTGTCGTTATCGTCTTCTTCCACATCTTCCTTTTCTGCGTCGTCTTTTGAGAATGGAATGCTCCCATCTCTCGACAGTCCATAAAGTTCAATTTTGTATCTTCTCCTCTCCTCACCGTCTATGCAGATGGTCCAGAGATCACTCGAAGGGCCTTTTTTCTTTCTGTCTTAGCTCGTAACATTCTTTCGACCCATTTTCGCTGTTTCGGAGAGAGAACTGTAGTTTTGTAAGATTGTGCTCTCTTATAGTACATTGTGAGATACGCATACTTTCGAGTACAATATTACAAAAGTCGTATGATACAGCGTCACCTTTCCTATATCCTTTTTTTACATCAAAGGCATCATCATCACTGTCTTTGATGAAGCAGCATGCGTGCTCCCTTATGATTCCGCATATTAGGATTTAAGATTTAGGAAATAGACAAATGTATGTACATATGAAACCCACAGGCTCTTCTTCTTATGTCCTTGTACGCTCCTTGAGTCCGATAGAGAGGTGGTGGATATCGTATCAGCTACGTGGTCGATGGTGGTCTTTTCCTGGTCTAAAATCATACCTTTTTTTGAGGTTCAAGCAAATTTCACTCATCGGGTAGAGTGATTCGTTCCTATGCTCCCTACCAAATCATCTGCCGCAACATTAAAGAGTTCCGAGGCTAGGCCGTTTTCTACAGCAACTTCAAGATGGATATCGCTCCCCTAACCTCGTTAAAATCGCGTGCTATCCTCGTCAGCGTTAAACAGTCTGCGGCAGTATTCTTCGAATGCTCTTCGAATGTGATGCTACCAATTTTGTCCTGGAATGCTTCTGCTTTTTATCCTCTTTTTCTCCTCGATCCAGAGCCTCTCATTTTCTTCTTCGATGTGCTTCCTCTCTTCACTGTTAGCGAGCAACTATGCACTTTATGTTCCTCTTGTTTAGTTGCAACTAAGAGTTTCTTTGTAATGGTCTACGGAAACCCCACACATCACAACCGACATCTCTAGTGGCTTATTGACGACTTTGCCACTGGTTATTTGCCCTTTCTACTAAAGCATAGGACATCTTTGGAGATGGAGAAATACCCTTTATTAAAAGGCTGTTCGCTGTGAGTGAACATAGGCTCCTCGAGATGTTCGGACATTAATACAATTTGTATCGATCACAATATGATGCATATGATCCTTGTAGACTGTAAATGGAGAGAGCCTTTTGCACCACAATCTGTCTACCGCCTCCTTTTCCCAGCATCACATTTAAGTCGACGACAATTATCTCAGCGTCATGGCTTACGCTTGCTCAAATGTTTGCTCGATGGTTTGGTAAACTTCATCTTTGGCGTTGTCATCTTTCTTTCTTTCTTTTTCATCTTTCTTTTGGCAGCCACCTGGCGCTGATGTAGTTAAGGACCACAAGTTCTTCGACTTCACGAGGCCTGTGTAACGACTTTACAATCTAGATCGACCTTCTTACATTCTTTACCGATCTGTGGTCCAAGTATGTCGAAGCAAGATGTTCACTAAGTTTGACTTAACTGAAACTGCAGACACAACTTCGAATTCCATCTAGAGAACTCGTGCGCTGCCGCCTGAAACAAGAAGCTGTCCAGTGACGAATTATCCTTCCACCTTCCTCATTTGCTGCTCTCAAGGCCCTGCACAGAGTATAACTGCCAACTGTCATGAAAAAGTTTCTCAAACCATCCTGCCCTTCGAATACGGCATAAGACTGTAAGTCCCTTATGTATATACAGTTTTGAGAAGCAAGTCCTTGGCCCTCTATGGGCTGTTGACAGCCTAATATTTATTTATTTATTTTCCAAATTTGTTGTTCATGTACACAAAAGCAAGAACGTGGTCCACACTTCCCAAAATAAGTAATAACTTTTCGAAAAGTGGTCTTGAAGATTTCAACATATCCTATCGCTGCACTTTCTTCAACCACATAGTTTTTGCTTGACAGCTGTCAAATATAGCTTTGAATTGCAGAATAATTGCTTTCACTTTCATTCACAACTAAAATTGCTTGTAATTTTTAGCAACACGTAAGTCAGCCTAATGTTCCAGATTGTCGCCCATTCCTATGATTAAATCTAATTTATAGAGTAAAACTTTTATGGTATGTTTCGGTGACATTTATTTACTCAAATTAATAACAGAGCCACACAACTCCGCTGTAAACCAAATGTAATTAAATAACTTCCAACTTTTACTTCATTTTTTCGCCCTCTCTTCTCCTTGAAGTCCTTCTAATAACATAATCGACTTTCTTTCCACAAGTTCTCCACAAAAAAAGAAAGAAATAAAAACTGTTCCATGTCGTGACCGTCGATTTATTCTTCCGTTTGTGGTTCAAAAAAGTAGGAAAAAGAAATCACCTAACTTCCGTGGGGTCAAAGAAATCTATCCTCTAAGGGAGAGGGAGAGCAGTAGTGCACCAAAAGGTTACTGAACTCACTAATAGAGTTCGCCACCTAACAGAGTAGAATCAATACAAGACTGAAATGACGTTTTATTTTTTATTTCTTTTCGTTTCTCTCTCTCTTCCTCTTTGTCGTCGTACAGTAGGTATAACGACAATCAAAAGAAGTTGTCTGCCATTCGGACTGATGTCCAAGTATGACTGACGCCATATTGTCAATGGACAGTTTGTCTGTCACCTTTTAATTGGTAATTTGTCAGATGTCACTTAACTTCTTCTGACATACAGACAAAAGTGACACATGACATAAGAGCTCTGCGAACAGAGGGTTAATGGCCATACAAAGATGTTAAGAAAGGTGCGCCATGTTGACCTCTCTCGCAAATGCATTGTCGGTTGAGATAAAAAAAAAAAAAAACATGAGAAAATAGTCACAGGGTGACATTTAAGGCCAACATGGGATTTTGTTTAAATTCCTTTTGCATGCGTACGAGTGTGTCTGTGTTGTGTTGAGTCGATTCGCAGGATTTAAGTTAAAGAGACCGCCAGCCAATTTGGCCAAGTAAAACAGTTACAGTAGAGGGATACAAGCCCATACGACTCACAGAAGGTCACATAAGGTGACTCCTAAACCAAAGTTGTCGTTCGTTCGCCGGAGACAAAGGCCTTCCATAAATATGTGAATTTGTTGTTCGACAAGGAGTCGCTCGTTAATATGTTGCGCATACATTATTCCTCCATCAGTTGTGGTGTATTTCATTCGACAAACGGCCACGACTTCCTACGACAACGTCGTTGGCAACGATGGTAAATAGAGAGGACCAGCCAGCGACCTCAGAAGAGACCCATGTACCTAACAACAACTATTGTCCATTCCATTTGGCTGCTTTTGCATTTGGCTAAGACGCCTTCTATTGCTGTGCTGTGTGTGTGTATGGATGGACTCCAACAAAGGAAATCAAAATCGCCAACATGGAATGAGGTATGTCTTCCGTTCTTGTGTGTTCATTATGGGACTCTTAGCCAATGGAATTCGTTCCTACACCTACCCTTTTGCGTCCTTGGCCAAGACGTCCCACTACTTACAGACGAATGGCTAAGATTTATTCAAATTACAAGACAAGTCACGGTTGTTGTTCGGATCTGCTGCTGCTGCTGCAGCAGTTTTGGCCAATAATGTACGTATGTCACGTGGTTTACTATGCCATCATGGGCATGGCACATTATGTTGGCTATTGCCAATGGCCATGGGTGCTATGTTCGACTATAAACCTAATAATGGGTAGTTTTGACTCTGTACGGGGACGCGACGCAAGGAAGGCAGCACACACGGCATACCAATGTACATATAAGTGGAGGACAACCAACGACTGTGAGCATCATCATCATCATCATCGTCGTAGTCCACGTCCACCATCATTGTCGTTGTCGTCATCATTGGATCGTTTTAATGAACATATTCATTGGACGACGACGACGACGACGACGACCACGACTTCTGAGGCCAACGAACTGAAACCATTGGATTGCCTTCGAGTTCTATGGTATTGTCAATGTGAGATGTATTCTTTTGGTGACCTCTGTGGTTGAGGGAGAGAACAGGATAGGTTCACATTTACTTATCCATTGATTGCACGAGCTACGAAATGATGCTTGAGATTTGTTCTGATGCATTTCAAATGACCTGGCCAATGGACTCTTAAGAGCTTCACATCGGATTTGGTGTTTTAATACTCCACACACGAGGCAAGGATGTGACTGCCAGACGGAGAGAGAGAAGTGATTAAAAGAGTTTTAATGCTAGAAAGTCTAATAACAGGCAACCGTAGGGGGTAATAAGGAAATTTTGCTCGAGACATTAGATGGAGACATTAGAAGGAAGGTATAATTTGAGGTTTTTTTTCTCTGCATTTTAGTGTGGGCTGTTTGATGAATAGGTGTACAGGACCTTGATGAATTAGGCGCCAGGACAATGCATTTGACGTAAGAAGTGTGGGACTCTGTTTCAGTTCCTCAATCAATTGGACCTTGTAAGCTAGATTCGAGATATTTGTACAGAACTCTCCTGAATTGCTAAGATTTTTGGCGCAATTTTAGGCTCAGACTGTCGGCAATAGTGGCAATAATCTCCATTGAGAGCACAGGGCGAACAAGGGAACACGTTCGGTTATCAATTAGCAGGCCATTCTTGAATGGCAAACTTGTTCTAGTTGGTGAATTATTTCGGCCAAAATTTCTTTCAAAAATTCTCACTTTGCACTGTTTTCCAAGATTGTTCGATCCTAAGTGACTTCTGTCAGTTTTTCAGCGCATAAGAGCTGTCAGTGTTAAAATAACAACTGATTCACAAAGAAACCAACAGATGGCCCCGTCGTTAGTTGCTTCAAATTGCCTGATAAGTTCACTCAGGTCCACCCATTTTCCCGACCACTTCGTGTGGCAGTTGAAAGGACCTACAATGTGTCTGTGTGTCAAAAATATAGCCACGTCCAAACGTCATAGCATATTCTCTGGTCCTAATTTGTTGAGCTCCGCAAACGGCATCAGGTGGCAGATCAAACAAAGGGTGGATGGAGCCTAACATCACAGCATACCCGGCTGTACAGCCCAGTAGAGAACAACCTCGCTGACAACCACAACCATGCGGAGAGGGACCTTAACTAACTAGGCGTGTGCAACCAAAGGAAGTTGGCTCGTAACCAGGGTGGCTAAAGAGGTTTGTTAGTTGAGGTCCAGGTCCAGGTCGATGGCTGAAAGGCGATGACTTATGGTTGCCTTTGACATTCTGAACTTGGCAGTAAGACTAGGAACAGTCGTAGCTAGAATTTGTTCAGTAGCTACTGCAAGTCCTTCAGGTCTACTCCTGGTCTACTGCTTGACATATTTCACAGAAACTTATTTAGGCCATAAGCGACTGTGTTCCAGTTGTTCGGCACCAAGTGAAAGGTGTTCTTTTATCCACTACAAAAATATTTTAGCTTTAGATTATTCCCTTATACCACTCCTTAAAAGTGGAAAGAGTAACTGAGCAGATGTTGTTGGCGCAGATCTTGGTTCAGTGGTGATTTCCAAGTGATGATCCTAAAGGCTTCTTTGAATGCCAATTCACATACCCGACGGGCTTTTTGTTTTTAACGCTGAAGGGTTGGATTCTTGATGAATTCTTGGCAGCCCATACCCCGGTATGTTCATGTGGTAATTGTCGTGTTGTCCCCCCTCAGACCAAGGTATTATTTCATAGGGATAGTTGCCAAAGTGTTGTCTTCCTCTTCTAATGATCATCTTCAGCTTTAGGTGTTTGGTTCTTCCAACTGTGTCCAATGCATCTTCACTTTCTATTTCCATTCTAGCGGCATGTGCCGGGTATTTTGGCATTTTGTGGGAATCCAATTTGGTAGCCCATGCACAGTATCCAACGTACAAATCACGGAGCCAAAGCGCCCACTATAGCCACACTATGTCTACTTCCATATCACAGAGAAGCATTCTACCTTCTTAGGTTAGGCTTCATCGCGATCCTCTTAGTCAGTCTAAAATGGCAGAACAAAACCTAAAGCCTAAATCAAGTAGCCCAAGCAATCGATTGCCCTACAAAAGTTGAGAAGGTCCTTCGGTTAGTTACAAGAACCTACCTCTTCCAGACTGCTGGAGAATTGCCTTCCTGGATGAGGAAATCTCTTTCTAGAAATACCCTCACATTCATCGTTATATCCTTCAAGGAGTGTAGGTCCTCAGAATATCTAAAAATATCAGATTCAAGTGTTCCCAATCTGCTTGCGTGTCAGAGAAGATTCCAATCATAATCCCAACTTGTGATCTCCCTAGCTTAATGATTTCCTGTGATCTTTTGTGGTTGCTCTTTGGCCACTGAGCTTTGGATACCGTATGCTAGGATACGCAACTTCGTATGGAGTTTCGAAGTTGAGAAAACCTAAATATCATCCGATTTCCCATGACACTCGGGAAACGTTGGACATTCGCATGATCCCCAGGGCGGCTCTCCTAATGATAGTTGATAGCACTCAAACCTTTGCAGTGCTATTTGGCTTGCAACCACAGCGGCACTATTTCAATGTCTACCACACTGATCTTTTGTATCTACAAAATGTATTAATAAAATCCGTTATACCACCATAAATTCAAATCAAAATCCAGCCCATTCTTCTGCCAATCTATAAAACAGCTCGACAAAAAGAAAAACACTTGTCTCCATCGAACGATAAATTCCTAACCCAAATCTAATAGCCAACAAACAAGTGTATCTTACATTTGTCGTGCATGTCCGTAGATGACCCTTTAACTGTGTCTAGCATAACAACAACACAACAAACCTATTCACACTTAAATTATAAAGGTTTACCAAAGCCGCATTCCATAGTCTAAAGATACACGCTAAATACTTGTGTCAACAAGCGCCATTGTACTGTGTGATGTCATAAAGCCATCTGAAGCGTTTTATTTGTGTTGACTGTGTTTATAATTTGTTACTCATGTCAATGTTATTTTTCCATAAAATTGTTACATAACAAACTGTTGCATGTGAGAGAGACCTATAGATAATGGGATTAGTCAAAGCCAAGGTTAATCTCATCTGGCGTAGACGTATCTGGAGTATCTGCGACTAATCAATTTGGTTGAAAATGTACACTTGAGATCGTCATAGATTGGCGATGGATATATTTACTTAGATACATAATTTGTGAATAGGATGTGTGCTACATTTTAAACAATTAAAATTCCAGGTGAAATATTCTTAATGCGGCCTCTGGAAGATATCGCCGCGATCACACATGTGGGCGACCCTGTCCTGCTAACCGTGGTAGCCGAAGAGGTTAAGGTTGGTCGTGACGAGCCGCCGGCAGCAGCAACAACAGTTCAACTGGCATTCTTCCTGCCAGAGCGCAGCAATTCACCACCATATTTCGAGATTGATCAGTAAGTATACACAAAAGATACATCATCTTTCTATCGTCACTCATTTTTCTCTTTATTGCAGCTATGTATCACGCGTGGATGAGAATGCTCCGCAGGGTACAGCACTAACCTTTGTCGATCCGTATGTGCCGCGTGTCTATGATGACGACACCGGGAAGAATGGTGTCTTCTCGCTGACCCTGCTCAATAACAACGGCACCTTTGAGATATCACCCAACGTGGCAGAGCGTAGCGCATCATTTTTAATACGCGTGCGTGACAACATGCTATTAGACTACGAGGAACGTCAGTCAGTCGAATTTCAAGTACTGGCCCAAGAACTTGGTCCAGCGACGAACCTGTCGGCCATTGTCAACGTAACGGTATACATAAATGACGTGAACGATAATCCGCCAGTATTCACTCAGACCGTTTATACCGTGGAGCTGCCGGAGAACATGACAGTCGGCACGAAGGTGGTGCAGGTCCATGCGGACGACGTTGACACCGGCATGGGTGGACGTGTGCGCTATACAGCAATTTTAGGCTATCTAAACACCTCGCTCAATTTGGATGCAGAAAATGGCATAATAACCGTCTCGACGAACAGTCATGGTTTCGATAGGGAAGTCATGCCCGAGTACCATTTGTATGTGGAGGCTCGTGACAGCGATGGCACCGGCAATCGGGCACAGGTGCCGCTGGTCATAAAGATGATCGATGTGAACGATGAGACACCGATTTTCGAGAAGACCGTGTATGAATTCATTTTGGCTGCGGACTTGCAGAGTTTCACATCGCCAGCGTTCATCAAAGCGGTGGATAAGGATGCGACAGCACCGAATAACGAGGTTCGCTACGAGATCATCAATGGAAATTATGACAATAAATTCTCACTGAATAAAGTCACCGGCGAGTTGACGGTGCAGGAGAAGGTTTTAATGCGTTCGAAGAAGGAGGCTGTGCTTCGTAACCGAAGGCAGGCCACGGCGTCACCTCTTGAGAATGATATGTTCATGCTGACAGCGAGAGCGTATGATTTAGGAGTTCCAGTGAAATTCTCAACGGCCACTATAAGGATCTATCCACCGGAGAGTCGCACGAGGACCGTGACCTTTGTGGTGCCGGGATATAATCCTGACAAGCAAAAAACCGCCGACACACTGTCCACAATCACTGGCGGGCGAGTGATCATTCATGACATAAGGCCAATGCGACCGGATGAACCGGGCGCAAAGAATCTCAAAGGTGACATCAAGGAGCGCAGTGTCGTCACAGCCACTGTGCTCTACGATGGCGCCTCAGTCGTCGACATATCGCAGATTCAACAGCGATTGTCGCAACACAATGGATCGTACGCGATCATGACGAAGGAGGAAGTCGAAAGTGATGTAAGTAGTTGGCTTCTTTTTCCCTTCATCCTTTTGTGACCTTTTTTCATTCTATTTCCTTCCAGCAGGCGCTGTATAAGGCTGAGAATAAGCTGCTATTTTGGCTGCTGATTCTACTTGCTACACTGGTGGCGTTAACTATTCTAATTCTCTTGCTGTGCTGTATATGTTCGTGGTGTCCGCTGTATGGTGCGGCGAGGTAAGTTCACATGCGGTTCACCTTATGGGCTATCCTGTAGGAACTACTATATCCTTCTTGCTTATCTAAACAAAAATTTTGGAAAAAATATTCCTTGTTAGGGAAATAAATTAGAAAACTTATCTTTTTGTATGAGAGGGATTCGCAAGCTTATTGCATGATGTTGCAACATTGTTAACATGTGTTCGGAATATGTATCTAATTAATTTTGTTTATGCCTGAACTAAAATACTAATGACTGAAAGTTTTTGTCTTTGATAAATGTAAAGTAGTGTAGTGAGAGAAATGTTCTACTGCGTGTCTAACTATGAAGATCAAGTTAAAGTACCTCTCATCGAAGGGAGATCCAGTCTGCATACACATACAACCGCTCACCTATCTCTCCAGCAGAGCTGCGATTAATAACGTGCGATAAAGCGATGTAATGCAAGAAGCATTTGCTTGCGATAAAATACAAACTCTTCTTACGCGTGGAAACTTCTCTCAAAGCTCAAGTTAGCCTCTCGCATGAAATTGTTTACAAAATAAAGAAAAGTTTGTGTGCGAATAGCTTGCGAGAAGTTTGCACTTGGAGCGGAGAGCAGCGTCATTGCTCTCACGGATCTTCTCGCATAACATCGGCTGTGGGCAACATGTTGGATAGTTGCAATTTATGTTTATATACTGCATTCTGCAAGTGTATGTTGAGAAGGCGACTGTGATTGCGCAGGTCATGTTTATGCAAGGAACTTGAGAACGCTGTTTTGCGAAAACATCTACCTAAGCAAAATTCTGCCAACTAAGAATTAATGAGAGCTACTGTAGTTTCCTTTCCCTACGCCTACTGTCCTCCATCCCCGTGTCTTGTCTATATGTCTCAGCCGAAGTTGTATGCGATAATGGGCTTCCAGCTCGGTTTTCTTTACTGTTGCGGTCAGACTTTGATTGATTGTTGCCGTTTGTTGTAGCTTTTTGTCGTGACATTCCTACCCTCCGATCTTCTTGGGTGTGACGCATTCCAGTGATCATCCCAGCTCTCCTGCATCATGCTGATGATGTTTTCTAAATTGTTGGAGCAGTGAGTTGCGATACAACCGATCTTGTGGCACTTGTTATGCTTAAACAGAGCATCTCCAATGGCTAGCTGGTTAGTGCTGCAGTACTCCAAAGACAACCATTGCCACTTGGTCTACAACACCGTAAAGTACCATTATCATCATCATCTATCAAGTGCTTCTTCCTTTGCTTGTTTTGAAGTCCTCCCTTCTTATTGGGATATGCCTATGAGGCAATTTCAGAAGAATGTGCTTCCTTCAGAATGATCTCAACCATCGGGGTCTTAAATCGAACCTGCTCTGAAATCTAGCCACTGGCATTGGTCATTGTTCTTAAAATTTTAAGCTCTTTCGGTTCGCTGAAGTTGGCTGGTCGACGTGGATAAGCTTAGACCTGAATTAGATCCAGTGTTCTGCAGAAATATAAGATAGGAACAACTGAAACCATCTGCTTTTGCTTCTTCTTTAGTCGTAGAGGAGCTGTCATGATCTCTTAGTTCTCCTAGTATTGGCCTTTCTGATGTTAGTATCATCAGTCGTAGTCTGGGCATTCTCGCACTCTCGCAGCTGCTCCAATATTTATTGTTGTATTCTTATGGGGATATTATAACGCCTTAAATAATTCCCTAGTTGGTGCAATCCATCGGCAATCTATCAAGTAAATCGAGAGGGATTTGGAAAGCATTATCAGTGTCCATTAACCAAAGATCGTCGAACACAGTAATCTTCCATGTCTGAGACGTTGTATGTGGTGCGTGGATTCATTACTCTTTTAGGTTAGGTGACTATCCCCCATGACTGGTAGAATTCACTCGGTCCTTTTTGGACCCAGTAATTTGTTACTCTTGGAACTAATTTGAGTCAGCAATGTCTATGCGTTCTTTAAAGGAAAAGCTTCCTCGATACAAAGCGAGCTGGGCATCTAGAAAGACGATAGAAAGGTTATTTCTCCTTCTCTCTGCCTAAAACGATTCTGATGGCCTGCCTATTCTATTGGCCATGCAGTGGTCAGTTCCAGACTTAAGCTTACAATACATTTTCTAGTTCATCAAAAAGCCTGCTTTCTCTGAAGTGGAAGAGACGATTTTAAAGATTGTGATGCACAAGTTTTCTTCTGTACCATGACAACTTCCTTTGTAGTGAAGTCAGTTGATGCGGTCTACCATTTCGCCTATGACGCCATGTCCAGCTTATAAACCTCCTTTGACACTTGGTTCTTTGTATTCATTGACGAGAGGCATATTTTTCTCCCACTAGCTCACTCGCCCCAGACTAAGTAACACATGTCTTGTTTTTCGTAGTAAGTTCGCCGTTCGAACAATCCATTTTCTGAAGAAATTCAGAGATTCCAGCGCGAGGAGAATAGAGTAGAGCTTAGTATCTGAATTGCTCAAGCAATGTGCGGCATGCTCAATGAACATGTCACTTGGATGTCATTTGATCGTCTGACAACCATCTTAAGGCCCCGACCCATAGAATCCGTCGACATCCGTCGACGTCGATCCGTTGTGCGTTGACGTTGAAGTTGACGTATTGCCGGATAGAACAGTCCCATAGAATCCGTCACAACCGTCAGCTGATTGTCAAAGGCGATGATAGTTTCTTTAATTCTCTCTCTGCTTCCACCAATGAAAATGCGTACTCTCAATTTTCTTATGCGTGAACTTCAATATGTGAATGTGTGAACTTAAATACGTGAATGTGTGTACTGACAACGGATCGACGGATTGAAAAAGTAGAAAGTAAACCTACTTTGTCCGTCGAACTTCATCCATCCGTTGGCTATGGGCCGCCTCCCATAAGGTTGTGTGTATTTTATCGAGCTGTCAGTTAACGTCGACGGAACAACGGATCGACGGATTCTATGGGTTGGGCACTTTAAGGTCTCAAAACGCGTACATTCCATCTTGCTCTTTAGAAGCTGAGACCATCTCAGTTTCGCCATTTTCCTTGCGAAGAACCATGGGCCATTGCCGGCGCTCTTCATATCTATATTCTCAGCAGACAAGCTATCGTGCCTAAATATGTGGTTATATTTTGGATAGGGATCTCTTTTTGTTTTGTTCTTTTCTTTCCGACGCGCCATTAGTATATGAATAGCCTTCTATCGATTTTGTCTCTACGGCCGGAGACATGATTGGAACGGTGAAAAAGTTTTATGGAATCTAAGATTCAGTTTGCATGTGTCTCAATGAAGCACAAATTTGATTGACGAACATTCAATGTAATTTTTCTATTTGATTATAATTCGCTGTATTTTTTTCGCTTTCGTGTCTAGGCTAAATTTTAACTAAGCTCTTGTAGATTACCCAAAGCTCTTTTCAGGCAAATAATGATCGATAATTTTTGTTGTGAGGATCCCTCAATATTAAAAACCTAAAATCAGTAAAGCCTAACTCTTAAGCCAAACTACAACTAACAAACCATTTGCTTCATCAATAAAAATAAACAAAAAAGTCCAAATAAAAAAAAAAATTCAAAAACGAAATTAATAAAACAAAAAAAAATCCTAAACATCATTTTCTCGTTCTCTCTTTTTTTACTTGTAGCAAGAGAATAGTTAATATCAGTAGAACTGAAGACGATGTTCATCTAGTTCATAGGGAAATTGCAAACGGAAAACAAACAAAATCTGTTCAGGTAGATTTTGCTAAAAAAAAACAAAAAACAAAAAATTTTCCAGCACTTTAAGTAGTTATTTTTTTTTTTTTAATTTTTTGAGTTTTTTACATTTCCACATAACAAATAAAAAAATAAAAAACACATTCAAGTAGTGTAGTTCTGGTTTTATGAGTTCTAATATCATTTTCAAAAATAAAATTAAAAAACAAAAACATCCTTAGTTTTGGGTTTGATTTAACTCACCTCCTACTCACACAAAAAAATTAATTAATTTTATTTTTAAATTAAAAAAAAAAAATAAAAACCATTGGCTTAACAAATTTTCACATTCTGGAGTTGCGTTTGCTATTTAAAAAAAAATTAAGCACTTTTATTAATTTTTTCTTGCTTTACAAAAAAAAGAGCTTTTTTCAAAAAAAAATTAAGCAAAACTTTGACAAAAAAAAAAATAATAAAATTTTATATTTTTGTTTTAAGGTCGCCGAGTGGATGGGAAGACGAGAGGCGTGGTCGGCAGAGAAATCATCCGATACACGAACGAAGCCTACCCGTTGGGAGTTCCACAATGGACATGGTGAACAGCCTGACGAAAGCCTAGGCAGGGCTGGTCCCGCTGCTGCTGGTGGTGGAGTTGAAGAAGGTGTCGATAATATAGCCCGTGACGAACGTCACGAACGAAGAATTAAATCAGCCGAAGAGCAGCAGCGTAGAGTTAGAATAAAGTAAGTAGACAGTGGGGTCTCTGACAAAAACAATTCACTTACTTGCGCCTTTTATTTCGCAGGAACACACAAACAGCCAAAGACGATACTCATTTAAGTAGTTTCCATAATTCTAGAACTAATTTAATCAACAACGAACGCGACGTGTATATCGAAGATATTATAGACGAGGAGCAGGACATTGGCGGTACGCATTCGTACCGGAACCGTAACCGGCACAGGCAACAGAGGGCAGCACAGCAGCAGATCGACGATGATTCGATGAGGCGGCATGAGATCGATCGAGGCAGTGATTTGGAATACAATGGCGGCGGGGCGCGTAGCAGTTTGAAGGCTAAGCGGGAGTACTTTATAAAAGATGGCAACGTGGAGATCCTTCAGTTGATGACACGGGACAAGCAGAGGGACGACGACGACAACATCTATGTGAATCTACCCCTGAAGGCTACAACAAACCTCTCTCATCCGCAGCTCTTGATGGTGGATCAAAGTGGAAAGGAGATCCTGATGAGACGCTTCATCGAAGAACAACCCGATGGAAAGCAAATAATCCGCGAGCACTATCAGATCGTTCCGGGGGCAAACTACATCCAATCGATGCCAAATGAGGTTCAACACTCCACCTATAAGGACACCTTTCCATCGGGCAAAAGCGGCCCCAATAGCATAGTATACTCACAGGCTGAACCAGAGGTCAAAATTATTCATACCCAACCGCTGGAGGGCGCAGGAGCTGGCGGAGGTGGAGGAGGAGGAATGCAACCAGCGATCTCCAACCAATCGCTGACTCAAGAGCTAGAGAACTCCCTGAAACAGCAGAATGCTCTTCTCCGTCAGATACTGATGGAGAAGGAGAAAATCGATCTGCGCTACACCCATCAAGAGGTAGCTCTAGAGACGCAAAGTCTGCCAGGACAATCGATGGCGATTGCTACACAGACAGACTGCGAAGCAGGCACCCAAACCGAAGGCGATATGGTTGTGACATCCTCCGAGGTGAGACGGCAGCGCCGAGCACGAAGTGAGAACGACGATTCAATGTCAGAAGATGAGTACGAGTATGTTAGATTCAGCCCGCCCAACAGTCCCGAAGGAGTCTATTGGATCAAGCGCAAGCGGCAGAAGAAGCGATCAAAACATCGAGGCGCTAGTCAGCCTCGAAAGCGTGTGGTCATGGTGGAGGAAGTGAAGCGAAAAATTCGAACACCCATCAAGGAGGAGGACGATGATGACTTCTACGAATACCGAAAACGATCACCGCCAAAGAAGCCTATCCGCTATCACGGAGAGACCAGAGCGAGCCTCCTTCGTCGGATGAAGAACGAGGAGAATCGCAAGGCCACCGCCAAGAAATCAGCCTCTCTGAATCGGGATGTCCTGATGGAAATATCTGACTCACTCGACGAAAAAGCCACTCCTGATGAGCGACTCCGACGCAAGATCAGTGTCGAACAACTCGCCTACTATGACAACTCGGAAGACGACTCTGACGCCGATGAAATTGTGATCAAAAGCAACGCTCTTCCTTCGACCAGCCGCCAGCCAGAGAGTTCTCACTTCGAGGTCCATGTCACCGATGGCAGCAATAACAAAGTCTACTCAAGATCTTCCTCCGAGCAGAGAAATCGCATAGAAGACCAAGATCGTCGGTCGAAAAGTCCTGACCCCAAGCCAAGACTCTCGCGAAAAGACACCTCGGCACTGCGTAGCTCCCTGCGACGGTCACAAACTGCCTCAGAACCTCCACAAAGTCGAGTCACAATCTCGAAACAATCCGGCGCCAAAGTCACAACCACCACAAGCGAAGTGCGAAGCTCGAAACGCATCAAAGACAGAGACTTCCAAAGCGACACAAATCTTCTAGACCAAGACGACGCCCAAGAAGACCAAAGTTCATCTAAAGGTGCCCCAAAATACATGGACTGGTACTACAGTAAGAAGAAACCCTCTGGCAGCAGTGATTCCAAGTCCACAAAGTCAAAAGCAAGTACAAAAAAACTCATAAGTGGCTCAGAGAAGCGTATAACCAAAACCCGACTGCCCAAGTCCGATGACAGTCACCCGCCAACGACAACATCATCGACCCCAGTGCCCCCCAGTGATGAGAAATACAAGCCTGAGCCAGCACCTCGAAAGTCCCCGCCAAAGGGCGCACGCATGCTCAAAGAAGACGTCATCATGAACAAGAACCACAAACCCAAGATCGAAACCGACACAAATCATCCCCTGCTTCAGCACTCCGAGCATCGCTACGAGCATGAGTATGAGAACGCAGCTGAGCTTCCTGTGGCACCGACCAAACTCCCCCATTATATGTATCCCGAGACGCCACCGCAGCCTAAAGGCGTAGCAAAATCCAAAGATCTCAAGCCGAAGCCCTCGCCGATCAAAGAGAACGAAATTAAGGTCACAAACTCGAAGATCTACCTCCAGGACTCGTCGTCACAGTCGAAGCAGTTGAATGTGTCAACGCTGGAGGATGACCATGACTCGGGAATCGCAATGAACTCACTACTGAACAGTATGGGTCGCAGGAATCCCATTGCCGAGAAGAAGAGTGTCTTCTCGATTGCCTACGACGATGTAAGCCGAGTTCAAAAGATTCAATCCGAGAGCGATTCGCCGCAGTACTCATAACAAATGGAGGAGCGAAAAGCCTTAGATTTTAGACCTTAGTTTCCTTAGTTCCTTTGAGACTCTTCGTTGGATTTCAGTCCTTCTACGATGGGCTACTAACTATTCCAAATAGATCCATCTCCAACGTCAACTTTTAGAGCTCCCAGCCATCTTGCAATCCGGAACCTTTGTTGTCCCCACATGATCCTGTTCATTTTGTATTTCTTTAGACTAAAAAATCGTTGTGATAGTTAAATTATGCTTTAAAAGCATTAATTTCT
Organism: Chalcosyrphus nemorum; assembly: GCA_949716465.1. Lineage (NCBI taxonomy): Eukaryota > Metazoa > Arthropoda > Insecta > Diptera > Syrphidae > Chalcosyrphus > Chalcosyrphus nemorum. The sequence continues at coordinate 28,437,104 of OX454333.1, forward strand.
TGTTAATTCAATTTATTTTATATTCTGTATATATCCTATTAAAAAGAACAAAAAAACTTGTATATAAATATTTAGTTTAGCCTAAGACAAGTCCTTTAACAATCCTTAAAACACTGTATAAATACGTTACGTCACCTTCCTACAATATTAATTAAAACTTAGACCTTACGTCATATATTTAAAGTGAAATGTATCATTTTACAGAAACTTTTTTGTAAATTTAAAATATAAAAAACGAAATCATCAACTATATAAACTGCCATATATTTTGTATGTAGTAATACTAAATATAAATAAATGAAAATAAAACGAAATACGAGTAGTTATGTTTTATTATTTTGATTTTTATATAAAAAAAAAAACAAGGTGCAACCACTTTAAGGTATAAATTTAATGGAAATTGTAATTTCTTATAAATAAAATAAAAATACCAATTTATATAATGTAAATACTCGAGAATACAATGTTAGTCTTAACTTGTAATTAAAATTTCTTTTTTTTATGAATAAGAACTTTTTCCACAAACAAAAAACAAATTGTATTAATAAAAATGAATATTTAAGAAGAAATATATGAAACGTATATTATTGAAAAAAATAAATACAAATATTTTTTTTAACTTGAGCTCGTAAATAAAAATGGTTGCATGGCCTGGAATCAGTACAAAATTCAATTGCAACGCTAACTTATTCCAAGGATTTTGATATACTGTTCTGCGCCTAGAATGTTTGCCTAGAATGTCCCGCTTATTGTTATATTTGGATGAGTTGGTCCCACCATATGGCGCATTTCACAATGGAGTTATCTTCGCGCTGTAGGATGTGTCCAATCCACTGAGGTTTGTTTCTTCGTATAGTAACGTTTATATGTTCATGGTGCGAAAGACATCCTCAATATGATTCTTAAAATTATATTTACGAAGCCTTAAGGTGCGTGTCCACTTGAGAGCACTTTCGTCAGTAAACTCTCGAGGGTAACTGTCTAAGCTTTCCATATGAGAGTAAAATTTGTGTGATTTACTATCGCGAGACTTCTGAGAGTAAATTTGCGGATAGTACTCTCGAAACCGTGACCATTTCACTTGAGTTATTAGTTGAGAGTTGTCATCATGATGTCACATAAGTGGAAAGTTGCAGCTGCAGTTGTTTTTGATATTGTTCTGAAAAGGCGGAAGGAAACAAAAACGTGGTGGGTTAAACCGTGGATGGATCGTCGACATATATTCGGAGCGGGATATAATCTAAGAACGGAGCTTCAAATCGAAGATCCTCAGCAGTATAGGAATTTTTTTGACAAACGCAAGCAGTCATGTGCAGTATATTTTACAATCTGTTGGATGGATCATTTTTAAGAGGGATACCAAATTTAGAATTTCCTCGGATTCATATCTCTCTATTAATTTGAAGATTCTTTCGCTGTTTTCACATTGAAACCATGCTCGTGACTAGCAACTCTCAGCATACGAACATTGTTTGAAAAGTACGAGTTGATTCCCGAAAGTAATAGTAGAAACGCATTAACATAGCAACAGCAACTTCAACGTTAAACTTAAGTCCTAAACCTGCTGTTGAAGTTGAGGTTGTTGTTGGTGTTATCGTGCGCAGTCTGTATGTTGTCGTTTGAAAGCTGAAAGTAGTAAACCAGCACTCTGCGAGTTGCTCCCAGATCCGTGTCCATTTACGCTTGAGAGCTACACGCCCAAATTTTACCCTTAAGTGGACAAGCACCTATACAATTTGTGTACAACACTTACATAAGGCACACGAACTATCGAGTCAAAATCCATGAAGGTTTTTCCGATAGTCTCCGTAGCCGGACAGGCACTGTGCAAGGTTGTAGTTGCAGTTCTCTCCTGCTTTCTTAATTCCTTATTCTAAGTAGGAATAAGCTTGGGGGCCCACCTGCCTTTTGTAGAGCTCTTCGTTTCCATATCGATGGTTGTTGTATGTTACACTTTTTGCATCTCGTTCGCGAGGATGTTGATTGGGATTTAAAACGCAGGCTGCGTCGTCGGAGATAGTTCAAAACCCACTGGTAACTCTTATTGCGCAGAGGTTCTAAGCTGATAATACAATAGTTTCCTCTTATATAGATTTATCGCCAGTGTCCATATAGGAGAACTAACATATATTCGCGCAGGAACCAAGGTACTTCTGCGATTCTTTGGTTCCAATTGTCTGCTTTCCTACCTAGAAGTTCGCATACTCTACCGTCTTGCCACTAGTGCCAAACCTATCGCATGATTTGATCCATTGAGGCAAAATTTTCAGTGTTTTACAGCAGTGTCGAATAGATCGTTCTTCAAGAAGTAGTTCAACTTAACCTTTTAAAATAAGTCAAGCTTCTAAAAGAACAAAGGACATATTTCTGATCTAAGTGCATCCTCATCAAGTGCCGATCTGAACCAACTAACTATATTAAATTACTTGGTTTGTTTCTGTATGCTTACCTATGAAGATTTCTGTTTAAGTACACCGGAAAGCTCTTCTAAGAACGTAGCTTTAGAAAGTGGTTGCTGGACACGGGTAGTGACATAGAAAATCTGTTGGGTCCACTAGAACGCGAGACGATTACTACGACAATGGATTTTCCACCTTTCCATAAAAGACTCCCGGTACTTTCATAGATAAAGGGAGGTCATAATTTAAGCACAATTTTCCATCGAGGCCAATCTGGGGTGTATGACTAAACATAATTCGACAAGTTGAAATTCACTTATTGAACTAAGCTTATCTAATCATACAATTGTCAAACGCTTTAAAGACTTGTCACTTCGGGTTACACAATTACAAATTTGTCGAATTTGAATTTGTGTTAAGCAGCTTATTCTTCGAATCCGACGATCTGTGCTTTGATGGCTTATCCTCGCATGCATCCCAACGGATTTCAAAACCATTCAATATACCAATCAAATACCTAGCTCTCATCCTGACCGAAGTCAATCCTTAACACAAGGAAAGTTGACATCATATTTGCGCCGCTGCTGAATTTCTGGTATCATTGCATTTGAATGCTGTCATCTATAGGGCATAAGTCATGTTATAATTGTCGCGCATGTTCATCATAACACTTTTGTGGATGATACCTGACGACACAAAGTCTTAAAAGAGGATTGCTTTGATAGTCCACCCTATGACATACCTACGTAAGTATGAAGCGAAGGAAAATTTAGAAATGGTTCTAGAAGACAGAGTTGTGAAAAACTTCAATCTTTTGTAATGCAATCCCTGAATTCGTGGAAAGTATTTCATGATTTGTGATTCATTCAATTGACTTTATTTGATGATTTAGACTTAAGCACTGAAATCTCTCATTCTTCTTGAAGTCTTGACTGGATAAGTCTTTACGACCACTCTTATGATTTAAGTCAATTAGGTATTATCTTATCAGAGGTAGCAGTAGCCCCTTGTCTTTACACTAAGACTGCTTCTGATATCTTCCACTCGACATGTTTGGACCAAAGAAGTTTCTTATCCGGAACTCAGTGGATCTTTTAGCACTGGCTGCCTCAGACCTTTCATGATATCCTTCTCGTAAAGAGAATAACAAGGAGGATTGACCGTAAGTCCATTACTAGTGTACCATTAATCAATCAAATCTAGGGCCCTTTTGCACAAGCAGGTCTAGGCTTCATTGGACTCTAGGCTATGTCAACATCATTCTGCATCATGTAGGCTCCATAGCAAGGAAGACAAAGCGCCACCTTGCGGACTGGGGAAAACTTATCTGATACTAACATGACCACATCATCCGGATGGACGACCACTTTTGCTCCTCCTCCCTATAATGTCACACAAAGAATGAATTAATCATCCATAACCAAAGCCAACTTGAGATAATAACCAACTTGTGAGGTTTCTCTGGCTTTTTAGTTTTATTTCCTAGTGTCGTTTGAATAATTTGAGTTTGAATAATGGATTAGCCCGACCACCTCGGTAAGAGACTCATAAATAGACCCAAGTAGGATGTATTTAAAGGCTCCTTCTATCTCAAGAAACGTTGCGTGAGTATATGAACCATAGACAAACCTAAATTAGACAGTCAACTTGTACTTCCCCTGCCCCCTTAGTGCTGAAAATAGGAGGAGCCTAATTACCATGTTTGTGAATAAATGTGAAGTAGCGTGTGACCAAGACCTAACTATTATTTTGTCGGGTTATCTCTTTCATTCCTTTTGAGCAAACATTTTTTTCCAGTTGTTATTCCATTAACAACAACAAATTGTATGTAAAAAATGGCTGCGGCCATAGATGTCAAAAAAATCGCGGGATTTTGTAATTGTATGTGTGAAATTAGTGAGCTCCCATTTGATTTTGCTTGACTGTCAGAATACAATGACAAAATCTAGCGGTTTTTAGCTTGGTGGAGCGAATGCGTCAAACGAACCGAAGCTGTCAGTCTAATTTAGATTTGTCTATGATATGAACCACTTCCTCTTCATTAAGAGGTTCCGACAGTCAAGATTCCACCAGATTTCGCGAATGTGAAAGTTTAGAATGCGTTCCAGAGTTTCCAATATGAAAAAGGATAAACTTAGAGGCCTATAATCATTCGCAGATTCATGTCCTCGCTGGCCCACTTTAGGAGTAAAAACGTGTTCAAGTTTGGGTAACAAGCTCAACTAATATTCTTCCAAGCCACAAGATACAGCACAATTTGCATTAATGTCTCAACGCTCTATGCTCTTTGCTCTACGTATTCCTCTGAAAGTTATACTAAAAGTTCTGTCTGTTCGATGTAGATCTTCGTTATAAAAATCAATCCTCTGTTGTTATGTACAAAATGTCTTCCAAAACAATGCATAAACAATCAACTGAAGATGAATGGCATCAACCATCGACGGCAAGACTTGCAGTTGCAAGTACCCAGTACAGTACTCGCTCCTCTCTTACAATTTAGCTCAAGTGGTTGATTTGGTTTTTATTCACAAACTCAAATCGTTCATCGCAGTCACACTTTTCCCCATTTTAAACAGAACTCAATGCTACTGCAACAACTGGGCTATCAGCACAATAAGACGGCCATCCAATTGAATTTTGTATTAATTTCCTAGACTACCCTCCCCCCAGAGACAACGAGTGATACCAGAGTACTTTTATGGGTCTGTTCAAGAAAAACTTACCATATTATGGCGGAAAGTCGCGCAAATCTATACTGCTTGGAAAGCAGCAAATTAACTCATGTCTCCAACTATTTCAAGTGGAAATAGTAAAATAGTAGTGCCTAGTCGGAGAGCCTAGACAAGAAGTTCAAAGTCGCCACCTTCTCTTATAGCGATACAATCATAGGCTCCCATGACACAATGAAACCATTCGCCGTTGAGATTTTATTTAATTTTTTTCACTTAATCGCATTTATTATAAACCATAATCGCATTTCGCAACTAAACAACGAAACTGCAGATGGCAGGCACTGTGCTTTAAGCTGGCCTCCCATCGATTACCGCAATGCTCCCAAATGATTTCAGAAAAAAAAAACTTGTGGTAGAAAAAAAAAATAAGAGCGCGCTCCTGCGGTGGTGTTGGGTTGCATGTCATCCTGGGTGCCTGGTCAAATATTGAGAAACTGACGTTGTCGGCCATGAAACTTATTTATTTCGCCGGTGCCGTCAAGTTGGTCGAATAAAAACAGTTTTAACTGCGGCTGCTGGCTGGTGGCTGTCAGTCATCGGAATATTAACGGGAGCAGTTTCGCTTAACAGTGACAGTTAATATGGGCATCACCACAGCAGTCTTACAGCCCCAACCACATCAAACAAATAACATGTTATGGCAATATTTTCAGTCAAACCGTAGTTTTTACCAGGCGTCCAGCCGTTCCAGCCAGCAAAACGACTGAATTCGAGGTTAAATTTCATTTGGCGCGCAAAACTTGACATTGCTGCCAGTACAAGTTTGCTGTCTGTCATCAAAGCAATGGTGGGTGGTGTGCTGAGACCTGAGAGTTTCTCAGAGATTAGAGGGCGTTAGTGGTGTTTCAACGATGACATCGAAAATACTGCAAGAGTAATGTGGATCCACCTACAGAGTAGATTAAGGTGGCCTCATCAAATGGAGCACTGTCTTTCGTTTGACTGGGAGCTCAGAAGTCAACTGGAGGTGATTGTTGAATGTGGTGGAGACTATACAGCTGTGCTCCCCATCGCGCGACTATTTCCACACATCAACTGGTTTTGTTGTTTACGGCTGCTCCACGTTCGTTGTGGTCATCGCTATCACTGTGCCGGCAGCTGACTATGTGTTTATGTGAGTAATCGAGTGCTGGGTGTATAAAATGAATTTATTGGCGCAGACGTGCTTTTATTTTTTATTGGAGCAAGATAGTAGAAGAGATAAACTGCTGTACAGTAGAGGCCATAGAAAGATTACCAACGTTTTAGGTGGCAATTTAAACAAACGCAGGTGTGTTTCTTTTTACGCCGGAGTCCGATGACTAAGACGTTTTCATTGGAAGGCAAGAAAGTGGTTAGGTTATAGTTCCAAATATCATCTAAGCAATTGGCATACTTTACGACGGCCCTACTAGAGCTGAAAAGCTAGAATAGGTCCATCATATGTCTACTTATAGGTTGAGGCCACATACTTCGTTATAAGAGTACAACCGTAGGCTTCTTTGTTTTCCTAGCAACAACCAACAATATTCTCTGAACAGAATCCAATTGAGCGAAACGGATATCGATACCGACAAGAATAGGTTGGAGGTTACAAGGTACAAAATGGGCTTTACACAACATAGGGCTCAAGAAGGCTTTAAACTGTAATTATCTCAAAATATGAGTCATGTAACAAAAAGTATTTCAATTACAAACTTTGCCTTGTTATCAAAAAATATTTCAATTACCAACTTTGCCATTTTATCAATAAGCGGCCTAACTTACAAATCTTGAAACAAGGTAAGTAGACATCTTCGCTTTTCTAAATGGAGAACCGTCCTTGACCGTCTCAGACGGGGAACTCTCTGGTGAATAAAGGCTTTGTTGAAACTCAAGGAAACTGCGCTTAAAATGGACGGCTCCCAGCACTCTTGACGCCAGTAGCACGCTACCGAGTATTTCAAGTGGTATTTGGCAAATAACGATAGTAATGTTTGCTTCCAATTCCTTAATCGTACCCGACTTATCTATATAGCCCCAAAGAAAAATGTCTATAGGTCAGTTCACACGATCTCCGAAATTACCTTAACTCAAATTTTTCTCGCAATAAAACCTTGGTCTTAACCTGTTGAGAACAACGCACGCCGAATCAGCTACAGCTCTAATATTTTCTTCACGAAGTGCTGGATATGGTCTATTTGGTCGCATATTGTCTAATAATGAACATTTTGTTTCAAACTTTTCAATCGTGCATTCGGTAGACCGGCTATGTAGACCACAAGTTGCTCGACATACTTTTCTTGCAAAACGCTGATTTTTACACTACACGTAACGTACTAACGTACTACACGTAACGCTTAAGTCTTTTCATGATCAAATGGCAAACTGTACTAAACAAAAACACTATGATAGGTTAACACGACTCACGCGTCATCTGTCAAAAAATCCGTAGACAGAAAACTACCACCAAATGAATCACTCACCAAAAATGCGTGTTTCAGTGGAATACCCGATAGCTGCCGTAAGTGCCACCAGACTAGGCACCCAAAAGACAGCAGGAGTCTGACTCATATGTACATCCTAGGGATGGTGACAGGTAAATTTTGACATAAGATTACGCAGTAGATCCACTTACATCCAGAAGTGTCAGTAGTTTTATTTTTTTTGCTTACAACACATGCTTCAAATTCAATTCTATCATCCTTTAAATTCTCACCATCACGACAGATCTCTCAAATCGTTGGACTACTCTAACACCCTCTACTGTACCTACTCTCATAGCACCTAGTAAACAAAAATTCCCCCCATTTACACTCTATCATTTGTTGTTCTGCGCGCATTCTATTCACTAGAAAGAAGAAGAAGAAGAAAAACTCTCATAACACACAGCGACAACACTCGAACTGAGAGAGTGTCGTCGTCGTCGTCGTCTATCGTCTAATGGCTAGTTGGTACGAAAAGTGTACCTACTCCTGGCGATGGTCGCCTGCTGCCAAGTATCACATGTTTTGAGTTCAACTCGTTGAACGTTCGTTTCAAAAGCAAAGTTCAGCAACACTGTTTGTCTGTTGTTGTCTTACAACGACTCTTTCCTGCTCCTGCCTGTTTTATTATTCTGCATCTCTAATATCTCATGCCATTTAAGAGTCTCTTCTCTCTGTCTCATTTACTCCGTTCATTTGTCGCGCAAGCAACTCATTTTTTTTTTGTTTGTGTAAAATAGCCTCTGGTGGCAAAATGCTTTGCCCCATCCATAAGAAGAAGAAAAAAAAAGATACAAAAACATCTTCTCTAAAAAGTTTAGATACAAACACTTCTGCTCGCCTATTAAAGTTGATCAAAAAAGTTAACCAAACTGCAAAACTTGAATGGGGAACTCGTGTATCTTTGAGGTTGGTTGCACCTCGAGACGATAAAATTTGTATCTTTTTTTCGTTCAATTTGGATTTGGATACACACCACTCAACAGGTAAACACATAAAAAGCAGCTGAGTGCTTGGCTCTAATGATGTTTCAAATCGGTTTATCCAATAGTATCTGTATCTGGTATCCCCCCATTGCGCGATTGCTTCTGTATAAAGAAAGAGAACCACAACACACTCTTCCGTCATAGAGCGAGTGTGTTGTTATTTCTCGCTAGTTTCCCGCCAAATTCATCCAAAGAGTACAAAGCAAAATCTAATCCCATCCGGTAGACATTAGAAAGAAACGGGGCGCTGCTACAGTTGCTGACGGCCTGGTCGAAAATTCACATGTTCACCATTTTCTAATGCTCTTTCTAAGTTTTGCACACCCCGTGTAGTTCTTTTTTTTTTCTTCCATCTGAGTTGGTTGGGTGTTAGAAAAGTTGATGGTCGATTGTACAGTTTTTACGTCTGCCGCCGCCCCATATGTGGGTCCGGGGGTATTGCTGTGCTGTAAAATTTTTATTTGCGCGCCAATGAACTTTAGAAAATTTTTGGTAGACTTTCAAGTAAGTTTCCGAAAAGACTTTTGTTTTTTTTTTTTTTTTGTCGTTCTGGCAGGTTTGCTCTTTATTTTTGGTAAAGAGTTTGTTTCTAATGGGATGCTCCCCTGTTTTTTAGAGCTTCACGGCATTGTTTGCTTTTTTGATTAGCACCAAAACCCTATGGTTGCGCTCTGTTTGCTTAGCGATTATCGGCGGAACAGCTTTACGATGTCGAGCTTAAAGTAAACGTCGTCGTCGTGATAAAGTTGAGGTTTAATAGCTTTTTTTTTGCCTGTCGTATGTGTGTGACGTGAAATTTTTGTCAAGTAGAAACAGCTTATAGTTAAAAAAGGAACTTTGATTCTATAAATAGACGACAACTTTTTCTCAAAGCTAATTTGCTAAATTTCAAAACTAGTCTAAAGAACTTTTTTTTTTTCAATCAGACTGTGGTGGAAGTTCAGTCGGAACTTTTCAATAAAGTGGAAGCGTTTTTTTTTTCATGAGCTTAGAGAGTAGGTGAAGAGGTGCGCAATTAGACCCTAGGCAAGTTATAAATAAATTATATTTAATTTAAAGGCTGGTCAGGGAATACGTGAAGCAGATAGGATGATGAGTGTCGTCATATGTTTATTGTGCCCTCAAGCTTGAACGCTAGTCAATCAAAATCTACTTTACTGCATAAAATGTAGGTGGAAAATTCTTAAATAAGCTGAAAGTATCATGACTGTCATGAACTTCTTCTCGACAATAAATATGATAGATGCTATTCGTAAACGACTAACAGAGGTCTCATAGAGACACTTAGTGTATTTCAACATGAACACGAAAAAATACTGTGAATTATGAATGAATGCAAGCAAAAAATCGCATGCAACTTCCTCCCGTCTATTTAGACAAAACCCATGGAGACCGCACTCTTTCCTATCCGTTCTTCTCTCTTCCTATCGCCCGTACCCTGTATATCAGAGTAGGTACTCATAACCTCTGTGATGCGCGCTAATAATAAAAACGAACAGCGCTAAACAGGGACAAAATGCAGTAAGCAGTAAGTAAACCATACTCACACCTCCTCGTGGTGGCATTTAGAATTTTTTAGGGGACTTACTTACGCGAGAAGAACAATCGAGAAGTACTTGTGTCCCAACACAGGATTAGTGTCGGCTGACAAGGAGTCTAACAAGCCTCAATCGTAAAAAAAAAGTCTAGCCTCGATAGAAAATGAGAAACAGAGGTTCGTGGTTTCAGTTTGGCTGTTATTATTTGCGTTGAAAAGTGGGAATCTTTCAAAGACGAACAGTGTGGGTTTTCCAACCACTAAACCAAACTCGCCTTCCAACCCTGATCCTCACGGCACTGTCGCCAAGCATTTCTTAGCGCTGTCTTCTGTCTTCTATACTCGGCTCGATCGTTTTGACAGCTTTATGCGCTATACATATCGTTGTCCTATCTTCGTTGATCCTTCATTCCACTGACTGCTTCCCAAGATCATGCGAATTTAGTAATGCACCGAGCATTGATTTTAAAAAAAAAACTTTATTTATTAAAAGAATCGAACCTTATACAATCTAGAACTTAAAATAAGCTAGCACTTGAATAACCGACGGTCAACGAAATACCAACTGCAATTGATCCACACACTAGTATTTAATGTATCAAAAGTGTCTTATCAGCACTTAATTATTTTACTTTATTCACACGGGAAACTTGTGTGAATGACTTGTTGCAATTGGACTCCTACTTTGAAGGTAGTTCGTTGCCTGTGACAAAAATGTGTCGTATTTGTCTGTGGGAGATGCTGACGCATACATAACTTCCCCCTCGTTTATTTTAAAATTCTCCTGAATTTTATTATTTACTTTAACTTTAATGTGTTTATTATTTTTGCAAAATATGATAATGCTCATTATTAGAATGAACATAATAATTACTAAACTTAAATTTATTATATACGACACGTTTTTGTGGTATTGCAATTCGTCTATTTTCTTGATATTAATCTTATTTTCTAGTACAATATCATCTAATGTTATTTTGTCACTGAAATTCTTAAAATTTTGATTTAATGGGTAATAAAATCTTTCTTGAAAACTTTCTTTAACATTGGAGAAATAGTGATCTAAAATTTTAATTTCACAATTATTAAAATGAATTAGTACGTTTTCTGATATATTTAAATTTCGTTCATCACAATTTTGTTCTATTTTCAATTGCTTTGCGTTTTTTATTACAATGGTTTCATCATCTAGTGTGAGAATTTCCGTTTTATTATTTCTTACAAGTTCACAATTATGTTGATAAGAACAATGTTTACTTAAGCTTAATTCATTTAAAGATTTTAATTCTTCATATTTATATGTCAGATTATTATATCTAAATACAATTTCTTTTGGATAATCTATTTCTTTCTGGTATTTATTTGGTATTGGTATAATCATTCTTAATGGAATTTTTACACTTTCTTTTGGAATCTTTATTGCAAATATTAATACATTTTCTTCAAATTTACTTATTCCTAGTTTTATACATTTCATTTTATTTAAATCAATATTATATGTTTGTATTTCCTCATCTGTAAGTATGTTTGGATGTAAAATTCCATATCTGGCTGACGCTAAATTGTCTTGTATGTGATCAAGTTTTTCTTTTATTAATTGTACTTTAAAAAGTTGATCATAGAATAAGTTTTGGTTTATTGTTTTACTTGCTACATTATTTAACTGTCCTACTATTATTGTTCTATCTTTTTCTATTATCTCTTTTAGTTGTTTAAATGACTTGCTAAAATTTTCATTAATTACAATTTGTTGATTTACGCTAGTAATTGCATTATGGTTATTTATTTCTACATTTCTGAGATGATTTTCAATGTTTACTCTATCTTCGTCATCCATTGTTCCAAAGAGCCATTTTGATGTGCTCCCTACGAAATTAGCTAATCCTCTTTTCTTTCTGTTAACTTTAGGCATAATGGTACTTACTTTATTGGTCAAGTGTCTAAGTTCTATTTTAAGTAGTTCTTTGTGTCCCTCGTCTAGTTTTTCTATATTTGTTGAAATATCATTTATTACGTCTATTATTTCTTGTGGTTTAATCAAATGAATTATTATATCCGTTTTGATTATTATATCGGCCTCAGTAATTTGTATTTCTGTAAAACCAGTTTGTTCCTTTATTTCTTCAATAGTCAGTAGTCCGTTAGTTGGTATTATTAGAAATATTAATAATGTCATCATGAAGAGCTGAAAATTTTGGTTGTCGTTTAATATTCGTTACATGAATGTTATCTAATTTACTTTTCTTGAACCTAGGTTGATGTTTATGTCTGACTGCCTTGTAATTTCTTATAAACCCTGTAGATCTTGTTTCTACGTAGTCTTCTCGATTTGCATTAGATCTCTCTAGATTAATTTCCTTAACTGTTTTTAAATTTTGTCTAATTTTGTCAAAGTCTGCTTTGTGAAGTTGTACGTCTTTTGGGGTTGTTTTGATAGTTGAGTGAAAACGTTCATTATAATTTTTTATAGCTATTTGCGTTAATCTCTTAACTGATACATTTTGTTTTCCTAATTTAAGAATTCTACATTTCTCTAAAATAGTGCTATGAAACCTCTCAATATCTGCATTTCCTGTATGACTATTTGGTTTTGTGTAATGTATTTCTACTCCTTCTTTCTTTATTAATATCTGATGGTATCCCTTTGCCAAATCTATAGTAGTAAAATATTGTGCTCTTCCCAACTTGTCTAATATAGAATCTATATTAGGAAGTGGGAATTTATCGTCGATTGTAACCTCATTAAGTTTGCGATAGTCAATAACTATACGGTACTTTTTGGTTCCTGAATTATCAGATTTTTTCGGGATTACTATCAGTGGACTACAATATTTTGAGTTACTTTTTCTTATGATTCCTTGATCTTCCATTTCTGCAATCTGTCTTCTCACCTCCTCCTCGTGTTTCGGGGGGTATCTGTATAGCTTGGAATTTATCTGTTGATCTGTAATTGTTGTGATTTCGTGTTCTACTTCCGGAGTGCTAGTTAGCCTATCTCCTTCTTTAAAAAATAGTTTATGGAATCTTTTAATAAGTTTATCTATGGCTTCATATTCTTCCGTATTTAAGTGTTCTAACTTAAGGTGCTTAATATTGCTGCTTATAGTCTCTAAAGTATGTAATTCATTGACGGGGTATGGTTTGTTATAAAATCTGATTATTTGATCGTTGAGCCTTATAATCCCTTCTTCTAAATCTATAAATGTGTTTAGTTTGTTAAGCAAATCGGTACCTATAATAAACTGGTATTTCCTATTTGGTAACTGTTTTACTTTCCATCTTATGAGTGTACCTACTGGTGTATTTAATTCACTTGGTGCTGGTGTATGAGCTTCCTGAGTAATTGAATCTTTTCCATTTATTGTGGAAAAATATATTGGTTTAATTTGTACTGTTTTAAAATGATTTATTTTGTCGTCGATTATGCTCAGTGAAGACCCAGTGTCTATTAGAGCTAAGTATTTTTTTGAGTTTATCGTAATTTTTATTATGGGTAGTTCATCCGAGGCTAGTTGATAAAAAACTCTGAATTGTTTATCTCCAAAGCACTCGTTTCACTATCTATATCTCTATTACTAGTACGATAATTTGACATTCCCGATCTTTGCTCAGGACCATTCTGTTGGTGGCGATTTTGGCCCGAATGTGTTCCGAGGTTTCCTGATCTTGGGTGTTGTCTGTATACTTCGTTCACTTCTCTCCTTCTCTGAATATTATCTACTTCCATAGCTTCGGGTATAGTATAATTCTGCCTGTATTGTCCTGAATTCTGCCCTTGGTTTCTTGGTTGAAATTGTCGTCTTTGTTCAGAATTGTAATTTGTTGGTCCCTGATATTGTTGTCTGTATTGTCCAGAATTTATTCCCTGTCCTTGTCTATACTGTCCTGAATATCTAGCCTCCTGACCTTGATAATTGCTATGATAATGTGCTGAACGATTAGTTCCCTGACCTTGATTATCTTGTCTATTATTTTCCATATGATATGCACTATTATGCTTAATGTTATTGGCATTATATTTATTGCTACTCCTACTATCTTTATTTGTGTGTTTATATTTCTTAAATTCTTCCCTAATACAAGTATCTTCAAATCTTCTATTTCTCATTATAGTAACTATTGTTGATAAGTCTGTCAGTTCGTATATTTTGTCCAAAAGTACGCCCTGTGTCATTTCTTTTATTGTGTTTATTAATATACTAGGCACATTACTTAGATCTACACCCCTATCATCTCTATAATATATTGCTAACTCATCTGACTTATATTTTAAGTTTTGTATTTCTATAGCTAAATCACTTACATTATTCACTTTCAAATTCGTAATTCTGCGATATAAATCAGCTGTTTCCAAGTCCGGTTTGTATTTCAGCTTGAGTGTTGTTTTAATTGCTGCCCAATCGTCCGGTTGAGGTAAGTTGATGATGGTGTTCTTGGCCTCTCCTTGTATCTTCTCATGGTATATCGTCCTTATCATGCATTTTTGTAATCCTTCGTCTGTCACTCCAGATAAGTAATACTCGACGTTGCGGATGAAAGAGTTGATGGTAACATCACCTTGTCCGGTGAAGGTGGACATGTGTTTCACTTCTTTCCATACCTGCTGCGTATTTTCACGTGTTGTTTCGCGATTTTGCAGTTCTTGGAACGCTGCTGTTAACTGTTCCAATTGTTGGGTTTTTCGGAAAACTTCCGCCGTTAATTCTTCCACTGTAGCCATTTCTAGACCTTTTCTGTTTTCGTTATAATATTTGGTTCTGTCTTTCTTCATAAACTTTTTATTACTTTATTATGTCCTTTACTCTTATTTAAACTAACTGGAAATATCCATAGGTTAGTAAGAAGTAATGAGAACTATGTATGTGTGTTTCAATTTCTTTTTCGCGGCACTTTGATATTTTTCACACTTATTTTCATACTATTCGTATCACTGGATAATCCTTTTAGAATTATCCTACCGACTGCGCCAATTTAGTAATGCACCGAGCATTGATTTTAAAAAAAAAACTTTATTTATTAAAAGAATCGAACCTTATACAATCTAGAACTTAAAATAAGCTAGCACTTGAATAACCGACGGTCAACGAAATACCAACTGCAATTGATCCACACACTAGTATTTAATGTATCAAAAGTGTCTTATCAGCACTTAATTATTTTACTTTATTCACACGGGAAACTTGTGTGAATGACTTGTTGCAATTGGACTCCTACTTTGAAGGTAGTTCGTTGCCTGTGACAAAAATGTGTCGTATTTGTCTGTGGGAGATGCTGACGCATACATAACTTGCGTGCTCAGCATATTTTGGATGATGTTCTCTGCAATTAAGTCCACACCCAATCTTTTAGCCAATGGGTTAGGGTCTTTCGAATATTGTGGACAGTGGCATAGTAAATGTTCCATGTTTTCCACTACAATGCACGTTGGACAATAAGGATTGTCTTCATTAAGCATCTGGGATAGGTAGAAGTTCAGCTCGCCCTGTTTCCTTCCAAGGTTCTATATTGGTTATCAATACCTGCGTCCATCTACCTTTATCAGATGACATTCTTCCACATTTGTTCTCTGTGTTATTTCGTCATCACTTCGACTCGTTGCTGGTGGCACGACATTTCCATTCTTCAACGAGCAGGCACTATTCTATCCACTACGCATACCGCGTCGTATGAGGTTGTTTGGAAGACGCTGCATTGGCACCCGTAGAGCATCATCGACGTCGAAACCAGTGTGTAGTCTTTCCTTTTGTTTGAGTCGTCCAATATTTGGCATGATCCTTAACAGGGTATCCGCTGCATGTTCCAGATGTTTCTTAAAAGTTAACCTTGCATGTATAGGAACTGAAAGGTACTTCGTCTCTGGTTTAGAAACTACCACGTGATCGGCCGCGGTCTCTTACAGATTTCATAGCCGGTCTACTGCTGATAAGTACTAATTCCGTCTTTTCCTCTGCTCGTACGTTCATGCTGTGAGTCCTACACCATGCTCTGCCTCTTCAAGAAGTCTGGCCACAAAAACGATCGCGATGGTATCTGTGAAGCCATTTATTTTCGAGGTTCAAAGTTTGGGTACGTCGGCGTATATAAGATTCCACAGTAGTGGACCCAGTACGAAGCCCTGGGGGACACCGCCTGTGACGTTATGCTGTTTATTCCATCGTAGTCCGGTACTCTCTTTTGCTGAAAGTTTTCGAAAAATTTTGCTGTTAAAGGCTCCTTAACATCCAGTGTGATTTTTACTCCCACACTTCCATCGTCTTCCTTCTACAACTTCAGTGACTGTGGTGATGAGGGAGTGATTAAGACATATCTAACTTTCTATTGCACTGCCCTGGTCTTTAGCACGTATGGAATAAGTTTGTGGGTCCAACGACCTAAAGGAGCTTTTCAGCTTTGCAGCATATCATGTCACCGAAAAGGACACAGTTTGGTTTGTATGCAACGGACGGCGAACAGTAAGCAATTGACGAGACATTATTAGGACAGGGTTTCACCTATACATAGTCGGTGTCTCACTGGCATAGCCTGAATATAACCCGAAAGTAGCTGAGTACTAAGCCCACTCCGTGCCTCTACTAATGCATGTCCTTCTGTACTTTCACCCAATGGCTATCAGTTGAGAAAAACCACCAACGATGTGCAAGTGATACCATTAAGGGTAGCATCAGCAACATGTCTACTACCACTACATCCGCGTTCCTTTTCCCTTCTCCCACACAAGGATTCGAGGGTTGAATTCACGTGTTGCGTGTGGTAACATCGTCATCGCATTTCTTTCACATCCTCAAGGACCGCGAGCCACACAATGATGTGAGTGAGTAGGTAGGTACGTATAAGTGAGGGTGTCTACAGGGGAATGCCAAACAAAGTTATAGACTCGTCCCTCTCCTCGCCAACACTGTGTATCATTGAGAGTGCTCTCTAGCAAGCATCTTTGTGTACGGGCGTGAACAGGGGAAGAACATTTGCTTGTAAATACTCTCCTACATGGGTATGGTACGCGTGCTAGTGCGGCATGGCACAGGCACTGCTGCGTCAATGATGATGAGTGTATGGTATGGAATACATTCCGGGAGCAGCGAACACAAATAAATTTATGTAGTCGATGCTTTGCCAAGGCACACTTTTGCGTTACATTCACATAACACTCGTGCTACATCCAACACAGAAAAAAATAAGAAGAAAAAAAAAAGTAAACTGTGTGGAAGTGTTACCTTAGCCATTTCATACGAACAAACCTATGTGTATATTGTTTTGGGCTTTACACTACGACAGAACTGGGTGACGTAGTATTTGGGTATGGCTATAGTACACAATGCCCTGTTTACACTATGAAGGAGAGAATATTGTCGTCGTGTCGTGTACACGGACATGGGAACACATTCAATGAAAATTGGAGATGTAGAATTCGGAACAGGCTAGCATGAATCTCTAGCAGGAGTCTGGATTTTACTCACAAAAAAAGAAAAAAAAATTAAAATAAATATATATAAAGCCGGTTCCACTTGGCATAGAATCTACCCTCACATAGACGCACAGGTTCAACACATTTTAATGCGATGCAATGGCAATGAAAAATAGTATAGGTACCACTACCACTTGGATGCAGGGAAAATGCATTTCACTATATGGTTGCGTGTGGTGGTCCTGTGGACAAAGAAGTCTCCCAGTCAGATAGCGACGTTGAGATAGGTCAGCTTCAAACGACCAATTTTATGTGGGGTGCTATAAGCGAACACGGGATTTAAGAGCCGATGTCTACAATGAAAAGATTATTATGGATCTATTTTTATTTCTAAATGTTTAGATGAAGTGGCATACAAAAGACACACTACTTCTCTAAGTCAGTAAATGAAAATCATTTCCATGAACGCTACACAAAAAAGCCTACATTGGAATGAAAGCAACCCTTCTCCTTTCTGCCTTTCATTCCAATGAACGTGTGGCTAAGTTCAAACCTCGAGACAGTGACATTGTTTATATTTTCGACATGATAGTGTCAAAAGTTTGAAAGGAACATAGCTTAATACATAAGCTCCATTCGCGTACTTTTTGCACTAAAATTGGTGGATTGTCCAATTTCAAAAAGTTTTTCAAAAGAGGCAAAAATTACTACCTACAAGGTACTCGAACGGATTAAACAAGATAAAGTTGAAAATATATTGATTTGACAGTTCAGCTCAATGAAATATCGTAGCGCCCTCTTCTGTGGAAAAGTACGAAAATTCTCGAGCAGTTTTTAGCAAAATTTCATAAGCATTCACTGTTTTGGGAAGGTACGAGAGCTGGACAATACAAGGAGTGTTATTTTTTTTTACTTCTACTTAAGTGGGTCAACTGTCAATACAGCCCTCACTTCTGACATTTATGATGGCTATATTTTGGCAAATGGCCGCATATGGAGTGAGATGGATCTTCAAGGGATCCAACGGTATTACCTTGGCACCACTTGACTCCTTCTTAATTTGTCTAGATCATCCTGGTTACCACTTCTATGGACTTGTTGCATGTAACAATTATGGCTTCATCCGTTCAAGCGAACGCGTAGATATTCTTGAAACATCTTAGCATTTAATTTACACAAAAAACAAAGTGAAATGACTAAGCTTACACCCCTTTGGAACTCCATACTGCACTGAATGTTTATTGCTATAAAAATATTCGATCTTTACACGGAAGGCTCTTACTTTGAGATAGTCCCTCAGCTACTTCGCCAGCTTGTCCCATAATCAGTTCTCACTCAGCTTTGTCGAGTTTTTGTTCACACGGTTTCATTCGCATGACACGATGACATATTCATCGTCTGCAATTATACGCCCAGGTTTCAACTGCGCGAGCAGAACTATAACACTAGCTATCTCACAATTATGGTTGGGCCTTTATTCTAGAAGAAGGGACAATCCCAGTTGACAGTTCCTTATTGCTTCTCCACAGCAGCTGTCCAAAACCAATTCTTGGTTGAACTGTCAATCGAATGTCAAACTGATTTGACGGATAAACAAGTAGAAAGTCAACCTATTTTATCTGTCGTATTCGTATTCTTTTTAGGTCTGTTCCCGTACTGACTAAAACTACGAAAATTTACGAAATTTTACGAAAAAAAACCGAATTCCTGTTCCCATACGTCAAAGTTTTGTAGTTTTTCACAGAAGAGAGAGCTCACAAGAGAGTAAAAAATTTTTCCATGCAGCGAATTCTGTCCAAGAAATTTCTCTGGGCAAAAATATAAGTTCTGTCAAATGGTTGGGTTGTTGTTGACCGGCAAAATAATTTTAAGTAAATCAACACAAACAAAGTGACGTCCAAAAAGTGGGCAACTGTTTCGTTCAACCCGTTTTCGTACTTTTTTGGAGATTTGTCTTACTCTGAGAGAATTTTATCCTCGCTCTTAGAAATTTGACAAGCTGGGAATTTTAGTGCAGGAAGTACAGAAACAGACCTTAGTTGTGTATTCCTCCCAGCTGTCAGTTTAATGTGTCAACGCTATAAATCGGCGAGTTGAGTTTTTAAAACATTTCGGCTCAGATCAAAAAATACGGATGTGGAATATTTTCGACCAATTAGCCAATGCTCATTATGCAAATAGCAATTCACTGTATTCTGTGTTTATTCGCCACAGTTCCAAGTATTGTCAATACCTTTACGTTTACGTTTTACAAGTTCAATGGTTCTGTGAGTGAAATCTTTGTATCGTTCTTTTGCTCTTCCCCTCCGCGCGTCGCACACACAAAGATATGCGTTCTATTCTTACAGTATGTAGTAGGTAGGTACTTTATATTATACGTTTCCTTATTTTATTCCATCTAAATATGTATATTGTATCTATATGTATCGGTGGTGAGCCTTGTGAAAGCAAGAATTTTGTCATCATACCCGGCTATCAACTATGCGACCCTATTCCAAATTTCACATACTAAATTTTAGTACGTTAGTGTGTTCTCATGTTTACACGTTCTACCCTATACGAATTACCGTGTAGCTACACTATAATATGAATTCACGTCAATGACCTTGTGTGTTGTGTGTTGCAATGAAGAACAAAAACTATACAACGTCACTGTGAGCGCATATACATATAATACATCCGATTGATATGAGATATACATCCGCATTAGTGTCAGTATGTAGCTATAGATACTTACTTAGTGTCAATGTGACGCGGGATTCCCTGTGTCGACGACGACGACCAAACCCAAACACCATCTCACCCATCGGCAATCAACAACGCCACCGCAGAAGCAATCACTGTTTATATCCAACATGGCAACAGCCACACACAATTTGATGGTGTTAAGAGGCAGAAACTCTGTGCGTGTGCATGGAGTTTTGTGTAGATATTGTGGGCCAATGCGCGGGTGCTAACTACCTTTTGTTGGGCTGGGGGTCAAACTTTTCAGCGCTGAAACACACAGAACCCTTTGTTGACGAATTCAATCAGAAATTTTTTAATCGTTCCTTGGTGTCCGATGTCAATGCGGCAAACAATCAAATCCATGGATGTAGGTAGTATCTATTATCCATTGATGATGTGTGAGAAAATATACACCATCTTAGGGTACACACAACACAACATAGAGAGTACAAGAACATTTTGTGTTTCGTTGGTGTATAGTGTTGCCGTCATCACTATTGTGTGTTGGGTTTTTTTTTATGTTGCTTTATTTTTGGGAGGCAACACAGTGATAGAAGAAGAAATGTATCGGGCACGTGGTGTGTTATATTTGCACAACACCCCTCTGCGGCGCGTGTTGGTACTAGTGACGTGTACCTACAGTTACACAGAGCAATAGAGAGAGGGCATAAAATGCTGTTAGTACACACTTCCTGTGTAGGTACACACAAAGATTGTGTTTAATGTATGATATGCCAATTGTGTGATATCATTTTGACATGCTAGTGTTGTTGGGAGGATTTTTGTATGTGAATTTTCGACTAGGCCACCAGAACTTGTAAGAGGCTTGAATTTATTGTGTGCCAGAAAAAACAATCTCGTCGACATGGGAGAAAACTTGGTTATGAGTTGGTGGAAATGAAGAGAATTTTCTTTGTATTTATAGAAAAGAGGAATTTTCCATGTGGTGGAGCTATTCTTATTGCACACACTGTAGTATCATCAGTGTATCGTATCGAATAACATAGGTACTGTTCTGCATTTGAATTCACACAGCTAGAGTTCATGGTCTAATTGTGTGTACACGACCGACGCGACGTATCCCGGAGGTTGTGATATAGATTTCCCAAAAAATATACAACTTTTCAAGTATTGGTGAAACACAGTACTCGTGTCTGCGTTGATATTGAATAGGCTTTCAGGACGCATTTCACCAACTGAGCTGAGAATCATCAAAACTACACAGGACAAGCAAACAAGTGGGAGTCCACTTTCACAAGCGTTTAAACTATCCTTAATTAGGGTTGAAACTATTAGTAAATAGGTGATACCGCACCCTTGGGTCAGTTGGGTTATCATTTTACATTTAGTCATATAACATGACATCATTAAGGAACACTAAGCCATAAGTCACAACAGTTAAGTCAATTAAGTCAGGTTCGTTCGTGTAACACCGAATTAGCGCATTCGATAACGAGTGAATGAGTAGGCGTTACGACTCGGTATAACAATAATGTTCGAATGAAATGAGGCACTATAATGTTTGCTGTCATCTCAATAAATGTTTGATTACGTGAGCGGAAATGCTATGATGTCGATGATGTGTTACTCGTTAACGGATGGATCCGAATTTTGGATCGAAGATGAAACTTCGTGCACAAGTACAAGTGTAAGCTTAGTTCTCATCAACCCACTGCCAAATCCGGGAAAAAAAAACTAGATCTCGATCTCCCTAACACACTCTAGAGACAGGTCCTTCCTCAAGTTCTATGTACATACATATGTACGAGTACAAGTTATACCTCTCGTCTTCTTAAGGGCTCCCTATTCATGGAGAATCCCTGTCTCATACACTGCTGCCTTTCGGCATTTATGGTTATGTGAACGTTGCTCCCACTTGTGACAAACAAGTCTTTAATAGCGTTCATGTCCTTTCTCAATCAATAAAGTCCACACGTCATATCTTAGTAGCAGTGTGTTCTGATTATTCTTCGACTCATCTCTACACTAAGCTGTCATTTGTGGGACTTACGTTTGATCCTCATTGATCGTCGATAGCTTCCTGTGCATCGTTTTGAATTTTTGTCAGCATCTACTTCGTCTTGTCCCCATTTCTTTCAAGCCTAAGTCTTAGACTTTTCTTCAATTGCCTTGAATCCCTCAGTTTGTTTCTTCTGATGAGATCAATGCTTCCCTCATTTCATAGAAATTGGATTTATTTGTGAAAGACAAGGGATTCTATGTCAAGACCTGTCCTGTGCCCCATGGAATAGCAAAGATCGCAAGGTCTAATTCCACGTGTATAGCATCAACAATCTGAAGTTTTGACTGTATCCCGAAGTAGATGATCGCCCGGTTAAGTCCACTAGCGCGCTTCTATGAAAACTTTGGAGTTTCGACTTCGTCTTATTAGAATTTTCCTTAGGTCGCCGGCCCGAAAGCCACACCAGCCGTTTAGACATTCAAACCCTACATACGCACCATCTACCAGCGATATGTCTCGGTAGGTCTTTCAGCATATAGCATAGCATCTTCTGAACATGGGGCAGATAAAGCTGATACAATACTTGGTAGATGATGCGCCCTTCGAAGACGTTACATCCGTGTTTCAAAAATTCTCTTAGAAGACCACCAGGGCCTATTGTTTTTTCTAGTTTTCTGATATCCGTGCTAACTCTTTCAATACTGGGTCCTTTTCTTTCCTTTTCACTACCTTTCTTTGCTACCCTTTAAGCAGCCTCCAGTCTCTTAACTCCTTAATCCTTAGTAGTGCCAGGCATTCACTGAGAATAGTCATTCATGATTCGGCTCCCAGCAGAACCAACATTTTCTGATTTTAATTTCAGACTAAGTGATGTGAGATGACGCCACAGTCAGGTTTTGTGTAAAATTGTCAAATGACCAACCAAGTTTAACGCTGGGAAGGGTTTGTAATGCACTATATAAGCATTTACTTAACTTGGATTGGTTGACTCTTTGGGAAGATGGTTTTGGGTTCAAAAAGGTCACTTTGTATAGTACAATATTTCATCCTCCTTAAACAGTATTCGTTGACTATCATGATGGAACCTTGTCCTTTATATTAATTCTCCATGGGTGGTGTCCAATTTGACTGGAGAGAAAGTTGAGTGTGATTTTTCCATTCGTTCGTAATTCACAGTTTATTCTTCGTGTTCATTCTAGTTTGACAGCTGTCCTTCAAATGATGATTTATGGAGGTGTTAGCTCAACAGCTACCTCTAATGTGGCCATAGTTACGTAAATCTTGCTTGATTGTCGTTATTTGTAGACTTATAGGTCTATTAAAGGTCTAGCTATCGGCAATTGTATGGCCTGCTCGAAATAAAGCTATCATTCTTTGCAGAACGAGATCAGTGTTCGTCTGTAGAACTGCCGGGATTGGATTGTATCTGGCTTTAAATAGTTTAAAAGAGCCTACTACCTAATTAACTTTACCTAGACTAAGAATTTGAGTTACACGCTGTCTGCGCTGCTGAGCCGGCTAATGAACTAATTGGCAACTGCCTAGGCCTACACGAGCTCATAAAACACAAGACTGAATTATCTATCTCTCAAGCTAAACGTTTGAATCAAATCCATAAACCCAAACACTTAAAGTTTTAGACCTCGTAAACCTTTCTTCTTTCAAAGAAATTTCAAATTTTATTTTCGCAATCGAAGCCACAAAACTGCCTGTAGAATTAGCAACAGAGTGTGAAACCGCTTCTAGCGCATTAAATGTTAATTAATTCGTGTTTCCTTATAGCAGACTTGTCTGTTTGTCAATTAGACTAAACGAAACCTCAATTAAAGCCACTTATCGTACATGCTATCATGTCATTTCATTAAGTACCTATAAAGCGATTTAAAAAAAAAAAAAACACAACACTCGAGCAATGGCAATGGCGTCAAGCAATATAATCTCAGAATAAACACAACACAGCTGACTATATAAGCAACAACAACTGATACTGGCACACATTTTTAGAGACTTGACTTGTGTGTTGCCTTTACTATTCCACAAACATTCTGTGTGGCAATAATGATAATACCGATGCGATGACTAACGTGGTACTGGTGGTGTTCCCCAACACCAAAGGTTGGTTGGTTTGGTTACTACCACTAGATGCTGTCACAGTGTCTAGCATTATACTACAAACTGAGTCCATGTGACGTACATGAATACATCTATTTTCTAACTCGATGTAGTACATTTGTTGTTTTTTTTTTGGCTTTCATGTGTGTTACGTCACACGTAAATGTAGGCAACACGACGACGACACGCGGCTATAGCAAAAGCAAACACACAATGGCATGCTACACGGTGTGCGATGATTCTATAATACCATGAGAGCATACAATAATGGGATTTATCTCATACGATTTCAATGGTTTGGGAGAAATGTAACACCTTTTTTGTACGGGAAAATGTTTGATATTGTTTGTGGCGTTTTTTTTTGTTTTTTTTTTTTGTGAAAGGGGATGTGTGTGCATATCATCCTAGTTTTGGTTAATATAAATGATATTCCCCTCTTCCGCAAACACACTCTTGGAAAATATATTATAAGAGACCACCAACAGGGGCAGATATAGTATGCGTGGTTGGGTTCTTTTCGTATGGAATACAAAAAAAAAAAGTATCTGTGTTGTGTGATAAAGATGAGGAGAGACATTACTGGTAAAGTGTACGTAATGTGTAAGGAAACATGAATGTATTTTGTGAAATGTTTTAAATATGTGAGTTTTTGGAATAGGCCACCAGAAAGCGTAAGAAAGCTGACTCTAGGTTGAGGAAAATTTTGCAATCCCGCTTTGTAGCAGGTAAAGCACACTCTGGAGCTAAGATTTTCAAACTCTAGGGAGGGGAAACATGCGTTTTGAAGCGACACAGAGTGATAGTTCCTTGAGAAAGCTTTGTGGGTTTTATACCTACTCTTTGTTTCCTTAAATAGGAAGTAGGGTGTAGTACACTGCAAAAAATTAAAAGTCAGAATGGCTTTTTTTAAACAGTGGAATGGGTCACGCTGTTTACAGTCGTTTATATTTCATGTCCAAGGGACCATGAACCTATAGGCTCTCCGAAAAGTTGCCATGTCCATAGCTAACCACAAGATGCAATAGAATCCGCTTACACAGGATGGCAGGATACGCAGCAGTCCTACGAATACGTGGCGCAGAACAGTTGAGAAGAAACCACGGTAACTGGCAAAGTGTTGGAGATAGCAGAGGCACATTTCCAGAAACCGCACACGATGTCGTTTTGGTATTACGCAGGATACATTTCCTAGGAAGCTATTGGGTAAACTTCAGCGCTTATTTGAACCAGATAATAAAGCTCTTGTTAACCTGAATAGCTGAAATGCATTTAAGATGCCCAAAAAGATGTGTGTAACAGATTAGATGTCTGAATGAGAATATACAGTGAAAGATTTTTCCCGAAGAAATCAACTACGAAATTCAGACAGATAGAACTACCTTGCGCTACATATTACTAGCAGAAGCTCAGGTCCATAGAACCACATCAAGTTATAGAATTGGTATTGATGCGGGAGAACACTGTATAAGGCACTGGCTGCGCTCATCTCCGCGTCTAAGGGTTTTAAGTCCATGGAAACAGCACTTTCGATTGATGGTTAGGCAATAAGAAGCCAGAGTCCAAAAAAAGGGCATATAACTAAGAAACTCTATTAAACCCCAATAATCTGTTGAGTAAACACCACATCATTATCCAAAGATGGTGATAAGCACCCTTGGCTACCAGCGATACTAAAGAGACGCCCATAAGAAGGCCAGCGAAAAAAGAACACCGGACCAGGAAAGAAAAGATAATTCACCTTAAAGAAAGAGAGATCTCATAGGTTTTTTAGCAGAAGGATATCGAAAATTTTGACAATCGTAACAACATCCAGAATTTTATTGGAATCTAATTGTGTGGCCCAAAAAATGAACAATAGACCAAATTTTCATACTAAGATAAATCCTAGAAAAGACCAACGAATTTCAAGTTTAAACTTACCAAAAATTCATCGACTTCATTACGTAAATTACAGTATTCATCGCCTTGAGAGCTAACAAGCGATATGGACCAATTCATGTGATGTCTTCAATATAACGCTGAAGCAAGGAATGGATAGTGCAGGTATGAGCAGGCAGCATGAGACGCTGTTGACACCTACCTAGGAACAAATATGGCCGGCACGAGTGATAGTTTTGTGGTAGAATAAGTCCTACTAACCGATGCTAATATCACTTGGCTAAACAACTTGAGATAGAAGTTCTAGTCAAACTTTCACCGAGGGATAGAAGATAAGCGACAACACTGAGCAAATATTTGGCAACTTTGAGCGTAAAATACTGCGTCAAATACTGGGACCCATGTTCGAAGAATCCAAATGGGAGCTAGATTACGAACGTAAGCCCCAGGATGTGGGTTCAGTGCCTTAAATCGGTTCAGCTAGCGATCTAGTACCTAAAGAGTCAAGAAATCTTTCAATCCAAGTCCTCAGTTTCAAGAGGTTCATAACTCGAATGTCAGAAAGCTTGATTTTCACAACTGGAAACAGCGGATGAATGACAGAGAATTCAATAGTGGGGAGGTCTGTAAGTCAGTATCTGCCAGTTGATTATTCAGATATTGATTCAAAGATGAACCCTGAAGATTATTTCCTCATCAATTTTATCAATTCGTCTTCAAAACTTGCACCAATCTGCGAATAGATAATTTGCAATGCCAGCAACTCATCAGTCGATTCTTGGAGAAGTATAAAGTGAATTAACGTTTTGTCTGGCAGATGCCAAAATTGAGCGAAAATTCAGATCGCGTGGTGACCAAATCTGTGAGTAAATTCTAGGCTCATCAGCAGCTTTTCGCATGGAATACATACATATGTTTCGGCTTTATATACGGAGCCAAACTGAACGAAACTTGACTTAATTGAACCAGAATTACATAATTGTGGATAATTAGTTAGATGGAGTGAGTAGGATTCATGTGTAGCACAATAGTGACAATGAAATGACGCACTAGAAACCATGGTACCAAAGTAAATGCTCGATTACGAGAGCGGAAATGACACCACCCCACATTTTGATTTCGTGTTAGGAATTCGTTTGTTGTAATTCAGCTCTAGGACTTAATTCAAATTTGGATACCCTTAAGTCATCGCGATGACAGTTTTTATATTCATCGATAAAATTTTAAAGAGTAGTTTGTCCATATCTGTAAAGATGCACCTACTGAACTAAAAATAACTCAAAAAATTTCTCTAAGTGCACAATACGAACACCTGTCTGGGACTCATTCTCATCATGAGTAGACAGAAAAGGGGCACACCATTAAATTCAGTGGCTTGGTGTGGCATGGCAATGGCACACGTCAAAGCACCAAACAACTACCGGCAGCGCCACGCCAACAAGTGTTTCTGTTTATTACACAACGTTGTTTTGGTGGCATGAAAATGAATGTTAACATAACGCGGTCGTCTCTTATCGCGTACATTGTGTATATTTGCACAATACAGTCATCGTTCGTTATTTCTATCTAAAAGTAGGTCACACGTTGTGTGCGCTCTGAGAACTGGGTGGTGCTCTAAGCTACACACAGAAAATACTTGCTTGCGATGATGATGGTGATGATGTTGTATTTTTGTACCAACCACACCCTCGCTTACCCTTACTCTAGAGTGTATGTATCTGCGTATCTACAAGCAGGCAATTTAATGTTTTATACTACATTCAGTCGGGAGACAACACGGCTACACGAAACGTATGTAGTGCGTCATGTTTGTATTCAGGTCTTCCTCGGGCCCATGTGTTGTTTGTGTGACGTATACAGAGAGGAATAAGTGCAGACATGTTGTCTCTGTGAATGCGAATGGAGACCACCGACTTATGTTGTTTATTTGTGCACATTCAATACAATAGCAATAAGAAAATATAGTATTGAAATTTCGACTAGGTTAGCATAATGCAGCAGTAGGCTGCGATCTAGTTTAGATGAGGCGAAGCCGAGGATGTGTATCTTATGTTGTATCTAATTACATGGATTGATTTATGATACATATGGTCTCCTATGTTTAAGGAAATAAGGCATAGAAATCGATTCCTCTCTTCTTATATTTCCTCAAAAAAAAAATACGCCTTTTAAAGGACTGAGTGGGGTCCTTCCCCTCCATGGACTCTGTGTAGTTGTGTGTGCAAAAGCAAACCTATGTGTAAAATGCTGCAAATACACGACCAAGATAATAGAGTCGAACGAAATAATATAAAACAACAAATAGATACACCTAAACCAACCAACTACCAGTTACTTTTTACTACTATGCCGGGCTTCATATTAAAATGTGTGTCGTCGTGTATATTGTTTATTAGAAAAAAAGTACTTTTGTATGTGCATTAAGGAATAGGGCGGCATAAGAATCAGTAAGCAAACTGTTTAGAGACTCGACTGAAAAGATACATATATGGTTGGCCGTGAATACACCGATTAGGTACGAAATTATATAACGAAAAACAAATGCATGTTGGTTATTATAAAAATGTAATAGGTGCTTGCTTGCTCTACATGAGAGTATCTCCATTTATATTCAAAGTTTTGTACCTACTACGTGCTATGAGAATGTTCATGTAGGTATCTTCAAGTAGATGGTGTGTGTTTGCTTGGTATTAAACGGTGTAGACTGTGTAGATTAGAAATACATAAGTGTATGCATTTTTATATCATTTAGTCAGAGTCTGAGACTGTAAAGAATGAGTGCAAAAAGTATTAGGGGAAAGCTTCTCGAGAGTGCGGACGGAGGAAGGCGGACTAAAACTGGAGTGAGTGAGATTTTGCCAAAGTGGTAAGCTCATGAAAATTCGAAAGGAGTCTCAGCACCGAAATTAAATTTAAGTTTATATCTATCCATAATAAGTATTTATCCAACTTTTCTTTTGTTTCTTTCGCCATTTTGACTCTCAAAAAATAATGTTTTATGAGAGAACGAAAATCGTTCATACTCAACATGATGCCAATCACGTCAACAACAATCAGCTGTCAAAACAAAATTAAAGACAGTATCGCACTGAAATTTGGCATGTCTGCCTAAATATGAACGGGCTTTAAGGCACCATAACCTTTTTTGTAGTAGCAGCGCATTCTGGTGGTCGAGGAAGTTACTTTTCACCCCACTTAGCACAAGGTGACAGTTTATTGCGAGATGCTTTCATGCATCTTCTTCTGTCATCGTGACACTTTGACATTTGTAGGGTAACCGAAAGCAGAATAGACAAACATCTTTAGGGAAATGGAATACATAAATGATTAAATATTTTCTTGATAAATAGTCCGACGGTGGTTTTGACTCAACGTGAATTTCGTCACTGATCCCCTGTTCGTTTGGGAACAACTAGGCAGTTAGTGGCTGCGTTAAGGAGACTCAGCAGTAGCAGCAGTTTGGTCTTCCACCTCAAACGAGAATTCATGCGCTATAGAACAGATATTTTAGAGGCCAAGGGGAATCAGAAGATTGGAAATGGGTACCGAATCCTAACGGGTGGCATTGTGTTGTTCTATTTTGGAAGACTAACAGGAGGTCGTAGGATATAGGATGGGCTCTCTGCTAATATTAGTAGCACTCAGAAGCCTGATACCCTGACAGACACATGGCGATAGGTTTTTTTCATTCAGATTCCAAACTACAGAGTTTTATATCCCAACAGAGGGCTCGTTTTATGATGAAAAGGAGAACATCTACAACTAGCTTTATACAACGCTAAAGGACATATAGTAATAGTGGTGGATGATTTAAAAGCCAAGGAAGACAACGATAACGAAGGACTCAAACATGTTATTGACTATTAAAGATAAGCCGAACATCAAGTTTGTACATTTCTGCAATGCAAATCACCTTGTCATAGCTGGCATAATATTTTAGCACAGGTTCTGTCAGCTGATTGACAAACGATTCAAATCGCTTTGATAACTTTGCTATAAGCCACAGTTTTAAAAGCTATCTCTTGGACGTGAGAAACAGAAGAAATGATAATGATAGCTACCTTTTGGCAGAGTATTATTGTAGTTTGAAGATCGATTCCACAACAACAGAAGACTCAGCACAAGTTCACCTTTTGTATGGTGTAAAAGCAATCAGAAACCAAGACCATTAGAGTCCTGTAAAAACTATATTTACATCATTTACGACAGTAGATAAATATGACCAAAAGTTAAGACAAAAATCTTACAGTGTCTTAAAGGTACTAAAAAATGATGATCACTCGTTAAAACATCAAAAACTCTGCCATATCTAACTACGTTGATTTAGAGTGGCACTTCGGCTGTCGGCTCCTTAGACAATGCCCACCAATTTGCAGCGATCTTTACACTCTAAGATAGTGCTTGTCTTTCACTGAGACTCGAATTTTTTATTAAGTCCACTCTTACACTGGAAAAGTTGTAGGAACTCTCATAGGTCTTAATGCCCAAAACACAATAGAATATTCTTTGGCAACACTGTACGAAAGAGATTTCGTTTGTTTACATTTTTCCTGTCAAAGTGCACAAAAGTTCAACTCATTTCAACTTCTGCTTCGAGTTTGGATCTCGTTACGTGGCGTTACGTTGTACTCTTTTTTCTCTCCGAATTGCAAACGTGAAGTCGAGGTCGAGGCGCTATTGTGTTTCGGGCAAAACATATACAAATCTCCATAGTTCTGAAGAGGTCTGGCCTACTGTCTAGTCCGTCTTCCTCTCCGATCCATTATCATTTACGCCCCTTCCTTTCACGCTCTGTGAAATGTCTTGATTCAATTCTCAATTTTCTTAGCAACAAGTCCACTAGTGACTTGATGGCATATTTCATCTTGAAGTGGAACCATTCTCTCCATTACTTCAGCAAAAGAAAGATATTTGCGCTAAATATTTCCTTCTTGGATAAGAAACTATGTACCTACCTGTCGGAGAGTTCAATACAAGTTGTATTAGAAGGCTTCAAGTCTGATATCCATGACATGAGTGTTGGTGTTCCTCAGGGCTTAGTTATGTCTCCGATTCTCTTTCTCATTTTCATATATGACCTCTTGTCTGCTGCCTCTACTACAATCCATTTCTTCGCTGATGACAGTCGCCAAAAGCTGGAATATAAGGCCCACATCTGGTCTGGTGCCGTTCTATTCCCTACAGGGTTCAAAGCCGTGCAATAAAACTTGGAGGTGATTGACATGTCTCACATCTCTCGCTGCTTTATCGCCATTTTGATCAAAAATGATCAAGCGAAAAAATCAATCGCATTCCTCTCCTACAAATCAATCCTCAAGTCCTACTTCGGGCATAAACTCAGCTATAGGGATTCGTTGATGAGCCGAATAATGTGTGAGTGGAATAATCTTTCAGGCTCCGTATTTCCTCATCCTTCAAATATTCAAGACTAAGGGGCATTGGTACCTCTTCTGTTCCTCTTGCCCCTTATCTCAAACGCCAATGCTCAAATCATCACTATATCCCCTTTGGCGCGCCCAAATCATAGAAACAATATAAATTTCAAACCATTAAAATGCCAGCTTAATTATTCCAACGATCCATGTTTCAAAAATTCAATTATCATACCAACACACTCATGAATTCCAATTCATTCTAACCAAATGACTCATGTGAGCAAAACTCGTAAACAAGTTCTCCTAAAACACTGTACAGCACAAAATGTCTCATCACAAGCACCTACTGTGTGTGCCCTTCCATCCATCCCTCACTTCAGTTCAGTCACACACATTAGGATCCATTTGAAATGTCTAACTACTGACAAATAAAAAACCCGTCTACAGTAATTTTTGTGTTCCTATTATTTACCCCTAGCAAAAGTCTACCTGCTGCACCTACTATACCGAAAAAGAGAATTTACTCCCAGCAGAAGACCTAAACGACTGACTGACTGTTCCACGGCCACGCAGTAATTCCCCTCGATTTACGAAAGATAATCCCCTTCCAAGTGCAGACTTAAATCTTTATCCACACAGTAACATTCTGCTAGCGTTCCAACAGACCACAACCAACTGCCAGTCATGGTTGCCTGCTAGCCAGACTTTATTAACTTCCCCACATTTCTGGACGAAATTCGAGAAAAAAATCTCTTACCCACCAGAAAATACTCTCCATTGCATGCCGCACACTCTTTGTGAACACACTCTCTCCTTCTTGGTAGGCTCCTTTGATACCAAGTTACACCTTTCCCCATGGAAAAAGGCAAGTCGCACTCGCAAGTCCCTAACACCGAATTCGAACGAAAAGTTGCTATGCGACATTTTATTTAACATTGAATCCAGCAGCAGGCGGCAGTTCAAATATTCCGACAGTTTGCTTGCTACTTATTCTGCGGGGCTGTTAGAAAAGTTTATAAAAGTTGCGCAATTCTTAGGCAAGTCCGACGCGATTGTTAGCGAACTTGCAAGAGAGAAAGAAAATGTTGCTATGGCCACCACAGTAATGTTGAATCTCTACTTTATGAACAGTTCCTTTCTACTACTAGCTAGCAAGTGAGTTTTACTGTCATGCTACTCTTTCTTTCTATTCATATCACACAAAGTGCTCTTCGGTTTCATGAAAAAACTGTTTTGAAACTTGTTGGATGTGCAATTTGTAGCGTGAGCGCTGCGATTCAAGCGCCAGCAACAAGTCTGGCTAATAGGAGCCCAGAAATCGAACAGGCACTGTGTAAACATGGCGCGCGATGTAAAGACATTTTCTTTTGTATCAGGAGCAACCATCGACCGATTTTGATATCAGACACACAATGGTGTTTGTTTACGATACACGCTCCACGCTCATGTGCATGTTTAGAATGAATGTTTGGTTGTAATCTGGCGGTATTTCGGTTTTGACATTGGGGATTGCATACTTATCAGACTACATGTGTTTTTGTATGGAAAAGGCATGGATATGAATGAAGTGACTTTGGTTTAGATACTCATGCAGGTAGACAGGTGGAAAAGGTATGCAACCCTTGGTAATAGACAACGAAAACACAATTTGCCGCCTGTAAGACATGGAATCCTGTGAAACGTGTTTCTGCCGATTCATCACCTGTTTGTAGGTAGATTTTAAACATATGTACAAAGTAGACAGGTATGTATCGTGCGTCAATCAATCGCTATTAATGAGGCAAGAACGTGAGTACATGTGTATTTAGGGTTAAGTTATAATGAGGGGGACATCCATTCTACTTCCCTGGAATGGGAGTCGTTTTGTTAAGAAACTCCTTGCACACTGCTTTCCATTGTATGTGATGATACTTGGCATTAAAGCCGACTATGAGGTCCCATCGCAACGGCCTTCAACAGCTTCTTAATGGCCACAGTAGGCGAAAGTCCCGATGCAGGCTGAAGTGCTTGTTACTAGCTCAGGCCGACATGTACGCCGTATGAACCAATCCGCCTGAGAGAAGGCCAATTGTGTGCATCGAACCCATCCCTTCATTATGTCCTGTTGATGGGCTGAATGACCACACCAGTGGATTGCCGACGATTAACTACAAGAATTCCTGACTGAATTTACTGGAAGAACCGAAGAACCATGAAAAAAAAAGGAGTCGTTTTTCTATGAGATTCTAAGATGGACGGAAGCTGGAGTCTATTGTGAAGCTTATTCCTAGGTTAACTCCTTTAGAACAAACGGCGACTGCAGGGTCTTTCATACCGAGGTCACAGCCATCATATAGGGTCAATGTCTACATAGACAGCCAGCTACCCAATAAGGCTCTAGCCTCTGCTGTAATTAGGTAGAGGCTTCTTTGAACCTGGAAATATATCCAGACCTAGGAATGCTATAAAGTGGAAGGGTTGTGATTCGCCTAATCCGAATCATCGTCTAAAGAAAGCAGAAGATAAACTGCCAATACGGTAACCCTGTGCAAGGAACCCAAAAGCCTGACAAGCTTGCTAGGAAAGGGTCGGCGCTACACTTATCGTGAGGCCCTCGCTTTTGTAGTAGCCACAATAAGTTTCTATGGAAGAAAATAAAAGATTAAACCACTCAGCTTGGTTCATCAAGAGATAAGTGTAACGGCTAGGGTGAAATGTCCGTTTTCAACAAGAAGATATCAGACCCTCTGGGAAGACACAGTCGTTATAACGCATGGGTAGTTTCTGGCAGAGCTAACGGTCATTGTGCCGTGCCCCGCGCCATTGGCGTTTACACGGTGGGATTCGGTGTGCAGCATAACGACTACTGTAGAAGTTTCATGGACGAAGAAGAATTCAATATCTGTTCGTTACCTATTCTCTGATTGTCCACCACTATGTGTCACAAGATAGTTGAATAGTTACTTCTTCTCAGATCTGGAAAACATAGGCAACATTGAGCTAGTATCTGGGTAGTCCTAACAGCAAACTTTCTTTACAGCGTTTCCAGGGTTAAATGATTTTGAATAATGAACCCGAACTGTTTGTGTAAGCAGTGACTCTTTTCCCTTTTGTGGGTCAGGCTGCACCACCTGCTCTGCGGAAAGAGTTCTAGAGTAAAATAAATCCCAAGCACAGCCTGATAAGACTCAAAACGTTCGTCGTTTATCAGCAGAAGAGTAGGCATCATTATGTGACAGTGTATTAGCTGAAGGCATGCTTTTAGGCTGAGCGCTAAAGGTCATGGATATGGATAATTAAGAGGAAGGGGGTACACTCCACCTCCAATGCGCCCGTCAACTCAAAGAAAAATGCACTTAGGAGAATGCTTCCACGACAACTTTGGCGAGCTCACCAACATAAGCCCTAGTCGTCGTTAGGGCCTTAAAAGCTCTTGTTGGGTTCACAAACTTCCGGGAAATACTACATCATGTGCTATCAATCCAAGCTTATCCTGGTCAACAACCTAAAGTAACATAATTTCTACTAAATAAAGTTGGTACAACGATTTTTTGTAACTACAGAGGTTAAATGTTAATTTTTTTCTTCAGAAGGGCAACACTGTTACTTTGTACTTGAATCAATTGCAAAGCGATTCATTAGTTCTGTGACCAGTCATTAATTTGATGAGCTGTGTTTACACACATTTTATTGTCAGTCACCTTATCATGTGACGCGCACTTCCTTCCCTTGTCACTCGACAAAAGCCCACTCGGGCAAAACCATAAATCTCCACTGCTACCAAACGTTTAAATTGTGCGATGTACACCTCATAAATATCAGAACTTCATGCGCTACAAGCAGCAACCGACAGTGTTTTTTCTGCTTTGTCATGTTTTTATTTATTCTTTTTTTTTGGCGGGAGTCCAAATGTCACTTCCACCAAACACCCCTCCCACAAGCATAGTGTTGTTTGAATAAATTTATACGTTGGTAGCTTGGTACTCGACCATGCACACTTGAATGTTGTTGCCATGCTTTGAATGTGTATCAGCAGCAACGCACATCAATTCGGTTGGGGAGGTTATCTTTTCCTTTTGTGTGCCGGCTCAGCGCTCTTGCTTGAGTTCATGAACAAGGTTGTCGGTGGGAACTGGGAATGCATGGCGAAGTGGAAAATAGAAAAATGCCTCAACTACTGTCAGGATTTTCTGGGCGCCTGTTAGCGGTTGCCAGTTAAATGTTTGTTTGTTGAACAACAAAAATGGAACTGTCACAGTGGGTTTGCAGAGTAAAATAGTTTTTTTTGTTTTTGTTCCTAATGCTCGATAGGTAAGCATAAACAAAGCAATACAAAACAGATGGTGCGGTACTCATAGCAAAAATAAAAAACTGTCCCACTGTTGGTGGTCACATGTCGTCAGTAAATTAATAGGCGAGAGTTGAACGTTATGGTTTTTAAGATGCACGATTTCAAAAAGGATTCGTTGTGGCGTGTAATACCGTGAATGACACAGGAGTGTAAAGAAAAAGCAGAGAAGTGAGGATTCTCTCTGAATCCAAGAATTGTTTACTTGATAATAAGACGCCCAAAATATTTGCAACGAAAATTACGAGCGTTGTCTTAATGATTTGTTATAAACTGGGGCATATGAAGTGGACTATATTTTCTTCTAATGCTATGCCGCCACAGCATCTTGCAAATAGCTTGAGCCAACCAACAGTCAGGTCAGGAAGGTATGTTGCCAATAGGTTCCTTTTTTAGGCGAGAATGGGTTTTGTTTTACTGTGTGTGTCCTCTTCTAGAGGAGGCGTTCCGGAGTTTAATCTCTCGTCGGCTTGATGTTCAACATGAGCAGGTCGCATTATTATGGAGTCTGAGCATTGTGATGCATGAGATTCAAGGCTTAAATTTCAGAGTTTTCATCTAAGTTTTTTGCGACCACACCTCTTCGAAGCGACTGACCAATACTAGAGGACATCATAGGACTCTGTCCTTCGCAATTGGCATTGAACTGTAGCAAGCTATGACAAGCTTGGCTATTTATGACCTGCTGATGGCCTAGATTTTAGTTTTTAAGGACGGTAAACAGAGTTTCGGTTTATTTTGATCCTTCGATTAGGTTAAGGTAGGTTTACGTGTTTATTACAAAACACCAGACACCATAATGAGCCCATGGGGATCTCTATGGTGAGCCTAAGCTGCAGAAAGAAACCTAAACCACGTCGCATAAGAACTTATTTGCCTTAGAGTAGTGGAATCAATCCTTCCTAGATTGCTAAAGATATTATCTATTTCTTGAAGTGCACAGTATGTATATATGTGTAATATCCTCCGATGCATAAAGTCCTCGCAATACCAGCAAATCTCCGTTTCTGATAATTCTAATCTCTTCCTTAGAAGGCAATGTCCAGGAATATTCAGATCGTGGTTCTGATTTGCAATCTACCTAGCTTTGGACACCCTGTGTGCTTCCATATCAGGATGAAGTAAGGCAGCGGGCAACATTAAAAAAGATAAAGAATTTTCCAATAAAGATTTCCAACCTTTGACAGGCGATTGCGACCATATTGTTGAGGCTTCATCTTTCAAATTCGAGGTTCTTTATTTAATTTGTTTTGCCAAATCAACATGAAGAGTTATAGCCCTAAAATAAGTGGGACTTCTGTTTGAGCATAATTTCGCACTCTCGTCGAAAAATCATATTTAACGACTAGGCACATTTCTGGATGAATGGGTTCGTCAACTAACAAAACGTTTATAATCCATACGAGATCCACCGAAGTGCAATACATCCATTCTTCTTCGAGAACAAATTTGGCCAGACCATCACCGTCAGTGGCGAGTGCTATTGGTCGGCAATAATCACTTTCTTTTGACCCCGATGACATGGACAATGACGACACGCGGTCTCAACAGGACAGGTGCGGCGCTGCGTGCCTCAGCCCTCGCCACAATGGACATTTTGCACGAGCTATTTCTGAACATGGTTTTCTCACGCGGAGGCGATTCGAATTGGCCACCAAGGTCGAGTGATTTGACGTAAGACTTCTTCCTGTGGAGTATTCCTAGGTCACAAGTCTTTGCCAATAAACCACAAATCATCTCAAAGCCAAAATAAGCCAAGAGGGACTCACAAGTCAAAATTTTGTTTCATTTAAAGTTAAAGATAGGAAACGCTAAAAGGATCTTAATCCTTTCTTCATCTGAATGCTTCAATTGAAATGCAATAGAGCATTATTGAATCGATGTCACGTGGCACAAGTTATTCTCTTGCGTGCCCCAGTCGTGGATCACGGGCCGTATCTTCGACATGTTAATCACTTCATGGAATCGAACTGCAAGGCGGCTGAATGCGTGTTGGTTTGAGAAGCACATGAGGCAGCAGAACACAATCGAGAAATACCTACAAGTGGGCACTTTTTCAAGAACTGAGACCGCACTGCAAGTGGTATTTAGTCGTTGTTGAATCCTGAATCGTCATATCCGACGAGACAGGGAGATGTTAAGTGAGAAAAGAAAGGAGAAGGATTGCTTTTATTTCAATGAATGGCGTTCATGGGAAGGCAAGTGCACTAACAAGAGTCACCTCCAAACACAACAACAAGTCCTCTTTGCAAAATACTTCTTGTCGGTTGCAAAATCGTTTCGTTTGCTTTTTCAAGAGTCCACATTTGGACACATTTCCTGGAACACTGGACTTTATACTATTCCACGTCCATGAATATATGCATCGATAGCCATTCCCACTTCATCAGGATTCCAATCTCCTCCCACAGGACATTTGGAGACATCGAAACGAAAGTGACTGAACAAAAAAAACAAACCTTTTTCCAACGAAAAGCAGCAGCCGGCATTCGATTCGACCTTCGGAAGTGGTGTTTCGAACCCGAAGTTTCCAATTTGGAACAGAGTCTCATTGCCGGCAGTAGGTATACTTTCTACAAAATCTCACTTCGAAAATCAATGTCCCTCCAAAAAGTGGGGTTGTTTTGTTGGTGTGTTTTTACTTTCCCTGCGCACTATCAGTATCACCGCCTGATAACAGCACACAACAGTTCAGCAGACAGTAGTAGGTATATATTTGGCTCTCTCTCAATCGATAGGTTATTTATGTGTTTCAGTTCAAGTACCTATTGCACACACCAGGGGCAGGGGTCTCGGTGGTCTCATAGAATGTACGTGCAAAGGTAAAATCGGAAAAGAGGCACGTTTCATCCGATAACAGGCACTGAGCCTACTATGTATGTACGACGGCGACGACGACGACGACACGAGTCGAGTGTGGTGGAGTAGCCATAGCCGTTCGTTTGGTATAAACACGTTAATGTTCGGTTCGATGCGTTCTCCATGGTGTTTATCGAATGATTGGAAATGCTGGCGTTTATTTATGGCGGCCTGGTAAAAGTCGAACGAGTCGATGCCTTCAAAACGATTCCAAGAAATTGATTTTATTGGTCTTTCCGTTCCCCGGCCAGCGGTCGTTGAAGTTCTCTTCTTCGGATGGTTGCACTCGCACATCGGAGGCGTGTTTTTTTTTGTTTTTATTGGAAAATTTCGATATTGGAAAAGGAAGGGGGACACGGGGTAATAAATGTTTCCGCTCCTAATGAATTCGCGCGCCCAATCATCCCTTAAAATTGTGTGTGCGAGGCGAAATGAATAGCAGGTGTAGAGGTACGCGTACTTTCTATTAATTTGGTCAGCACTGTGGGAAAGAAGTACCTGAAGAGTTGCTGCTTCTTCGAGTAGTTTACTATCTTTTATGGGCTCCTATTACGAAACTGAAATAAATGTTTATTAACGCAATCTTATTGGTCGGGGTAAATGGTTTTGTACATTCATCAAATGGCTGTCATTATTATTATTGGTGAAGTTTCTGAGTGTGCGCCAAACTGATGAACAAAAGGAGATTCATTTTTATACTCCGTATACAGTGGCGGTCATATGAATGTAATAGGCGCTAATGTTTCTCTCTGTCTCATTTCTCGAAGTTTTTGCAATTAAAAGTCGAGGTGCTCGAGTTAAGACAACAAAAGCATATTAAAAGAGCCATTAACCTATAGCTCCTTTTCAATCCATTTCAATTCAATTCAACCTCAAGTGCAAGTGCCCTAGACTCAGTCGAATAAGGACCAAATGCTTAGTCTCACATGCTACAACTTGGTCGAATCTTATATCCCAAACTAGTGAGAGTACCCTGCGTTGTCCCGGAAAATTAACCCAAAGGCCTTAGGATATGTATGTGCACTTATGCTGTACGTTTTACGGTGCAATATCTCGGAAACGGGCTAGAGAACAATAGAGAACAATAGCAATAAAATGAGTCCTCTTTTGCTTCCGCTGAGTGCCTCAGTAGCTCAGAAACCTGAACCCTATTGCAATGGTAGCGGGGGCCAAGTCCAACAAGGAACACTGTAGGAACATCCCAACAACTCTGACTCAAATTTGGATTTTAAAATCCACCAACACCTTTTTTTTGGTGGACATCAACTTGTCCATTGTACTACCAGAAAGCATCCCATTACGCCCCCTTTTCCTGTATAAATTTTCTCGTCTTCTTAATGAATTGCTAACGAGCAATTGATACGAGCAAAGACAGGCCAATCACATAGGAAGTGTTCCGCAGTGTCGTCACCCTTTCCACAAGCATCGCTGACAGATGTTTTACTTAAGCCAATTATACTGAGATGCTTAGCAAAAGCGAAGTGCCCCGTAAGGACCCCAATAAGTCTGCAGTCTTTTCTGCTGAGAGACAGCAAGAATGCCGCGGATTTCTCACTAACGTCTGGGAGCATCCGTTTTACCAGCTTACATCCAGAAAAGACACATGCCACACACAATTGTGTTCATAAGAAACCCAATCATCGACGGAAGCCCTGACCGTAGATGCAGGAAGACCTAACGCAGGTTCATGTCCTGAGAAGCTCTGCCCTGAGT
Organism: Chalcosyrphus nemorum; assembly: GCA_949716465.1. NCBI lineage: Eukaryota > Metazoa > Arthropoda > Insecta > Diptera > Syrphidae > Chalcosyrphus > Chalcosyrphus nemorum. The sequence goes on from OX454333.1 coordinate 28,477,558, forward strand.
CTTGTCTAGGAATCTGATAGGATATCTTATTTCCCGCGATACCTGGAAAGTCGACCTCATACTTGCACTGAAACTAAAGCCTCGGATTCATACCATCAGAAGGCATATTCATAAGACCAGGGTCAAAGGATAATTGTTGAGCAAGATCATCAAAGTTCCAATGCGTTTCATACCAAAAACCACAACGTCTGAGTCTTTGGATAGCTTTGTATCAGGAGGAGGGAGATTCAGCAGTGCATTTAGAGCAGATCCCGGAGTACTCAGAAAGGCTTCCGTGCGCCGGCTTGGCACTTATCAACTCTTTTCTAGCCTTAAGCTGTCGTTAAGACTCATTTATGATTCGTAAGGTAAGCATAAAATCCTGTCTATATCTTTCCATGACCGCCAGGACGGTACCCAACCATGGTCCCTTGTTATTGTGATATATCATCCTTACTTAGTTTAATTCGAAGCAAAAGAGATATCTGTCAGCTTACTGGGGACATTGTTGATAATACTGGCCGCAGTGATAAGGAAATCAAATCCTACCTCAATCAAATACGTTCTTACCTAAGGTTCGCACAAGAGACCACGCGATTTTGTGAGCCACTCAAAATATTTACTGCCTTAAGTATTCGCTTCACATATTTGTATTCATTCACAAAAAAATATGAGCTCTCACATTTTATTGTCTCTTATAAAGTGAATCTACCTTATCTACCCTTAAAATTTGTACTGAATTTGGAAAAAAGGTGATAAATGTTTCGAGTGGCTCGTTTGATTTTCTATTTGCAATACTCTTTGTTTTTGCTTGTTTTCTGTTATATCTATATCTATCTGCCTTTTATAAAACCATTCAAAGAATCGTGAATAATTTGTAAATTTCACTGCTTTTGTGAATACTCTAATTGAATGTGAGCTTACTCAGCACTCAAGTATTCATGAATACCAACATTATTCATCTTGATCCGCTTTCATTTCGTTTCGCTTCGTACATGATTTACACATACTTGCTTTTTGAGAGCGTGAAAGGCTCTTTTTTACCGAATGATTCACATTCATGCAGAAATGAATAGATTCATGCAGTTCTCTAGAACGCAACACTCCTTACCTCAAATGCTGTCTTTTCCCCTCCATTCTCTTTAACTTTTAGTCTTCAGTTTAACTCAAATAAATGGTATCCTTTCCTATTAATCACTTCAAGTCCCCCAAACTGCTAATAGTTCTACTAATCGCTGACACAGTTCAACAGATTTATATGGCTTCTTCCCACGAAATCATTTTAATCGTTTTAAGTCCTCTGTCCTCCTATTGCGCTCTTACAACTTCTGCCTTAATTACAAAACCTGATCTTGTTAATGCTTCTAAATGACAACATAACACGCAACAGCCTTGCCAACAACCAACAGCACGTGCTAAAAGTATCCACCACACAAATCGTGTGTGTGGCCATTCATCACACAATTATCATCCTTTCCTGTTTGACCGTATGCTTAAAGCTCTCCCTCTCTCTCTCTCTCTCTCTTTCGAAAACACGAATAAATTTCCATTAAACAAATTTATAATCTTGTTTTTTTGCTTTTTCAACAATAAACCGTTTTAATTGTTAAATACAACTCGGATCACAGAAACCAGTGAGCCTCATCTTCACAGCCATCATCTGGCGAACGGAAAAAAAAAAAAGTGAAAACACACCAAAAAATTTCGGTAAATTTAGACATATTTGTTAACAAATGAAACCGAAATTTGTTTATAAACAAATTCCACTGCACAACTTTGCCTTAATATTAACAATAAAATATATAAACTACTAGGTGCACAGAAAAATCGAACAGCTGTTCGGTCAACCGCGCGCCAAGCTCATGAACAAAAAAAAAAAAAAGGCAGCGCGGGCAAAAAAAAAAACGCCACAGAACTTATCACTAAAAGTGAGAGTGAAAAAAAAAAAAGAAAACGACGAGCGCGGGCATAAAAAAAAAGCACCGCACCGGCACTAGCAAGCAGCACACCAGCACCATTCGGCGCCCGTCCTCCGAGCTGGTCAATCTGATTCACCCAATCGCCCCCCAAACCACAACCCAACCAGCTCTAGAGCTCCGCGGTTCTTCTGACTCACAGCAAAAGTGTGCTCGCTGGCTGTTAGCGCTTCTAGCGCGGTCCCGCTGATTATACAATTTTTTTTTTTTTTTTGCCTTGGCTATGCCGCCTGCTCACCTTCACCGACACATCGTCATCATCAACATCATCGTCATTATCATGCTTTTTCCGCCGCCACCACATCGGCCTGTTATCTGTGTCAGTCGCGTGTGTCAGCAGTTACGGCGGCACAACAATAACAACCCATCAAAACCGAGCAACAATCTGCTTGTAGTAGCGATTATGGATGCCAAATGTCAGTCGGACGGTTGATTGCGTGGAAAGGCCTACATGGCGTGGCGGGAACCCTCGGGGCAGAGTAGGAAAAAAAAAGCCGTACATTGTACGAGTGCGAGTATACCCCCCCAGCGAGAGAGTGGAGTGTGGGATCGAGGAAGGTGCGTTTTTTGCGCTTTCTCCTCAAACCTTTTCCTTTTTTCGAAAACAAACTAGTGGCACTACTAACAGGACACATCGTATGCAGGATAGACCCACACCAGCACGCAATATAAAATTCCTGCACATACGCAGGTCATTCATTGAGGTTTTTTTTTTTTGTTTGGTAGAAAAATCCCAGGAATTAAATGAAATAACGACCAAAAAAATCCCCCCTTCCACCCCCTCTTTCGACGGGCTATACGTGGGAATAGAGACATCAGTGGAGGTACGAACACTATGTTTGTGAGTATCTATACTGATTGAATTTTTTATAGCTCATTGGAAACTCACCTAATAGAGGACTCCAACGCGCTGGGTTGGAATTTAAGGACGAATATTTGCCGCTCAGCCAAGAAATATGTGAAGAATGTGGGATAGAGAGCCAGAGGGCATAGAACTGGGGATGAGATTCCTCTATAAATATGGGGCACAATATTATAGTAACCAAAGGCATCCGACACTCAAATTTTGAAGTCGAAATCAACCCAAGGACATAAATGGGCGCCTACGAATACCTGAGACACTCACCGGTTAAACGAAAGCCTCCTCCCTTTAAAAGAATTTATGTGTTAGAGATGTAAAAGTGAAGTACCTTACGCCACGCTGAGGTCAATGCAGACGCATTTGAATGCACAAAAGAGATATCCTTTTCCCATAAGAAAGCCGCGTATAATCCCAATTAAAAGTGGTGGATCTGATGCAGTTGAAGCATCTTCATGAAGCACCCACCAAACTTACCTCTCCTTCTAGCTCTGGTCCTTCTTCATGGCACAAGCACTTCATAGGGGCACTTCTGTCTTAGGTACGACGGCCTTCTATTCTATGAATGCAATTAGGGATCAATCTCTGAGTTCATCTTCCCTCATTAGGGTGAAACCATCCCTCCTGCCATTCTTTTAGGCTTATCCTTGGAATCTCTTTGATTCATCGCCCTGGAGACTGTTTATCAATAGCATGCCAGAGTAGTCTTCTCTTTTGGTTTGGCCCTGTGATATGTCTGTGTCATTATCCTTGTCAGTCGCTGCCTTTACTGTCGTTTGTGATATACGCTGTAAAAGTTAGTGTCTGTCGAAGAAATAAAATCGGAGCTGTCTAGCATAACTTAAGGTTCTTGGTACCCTACGCAGCATAAGGTTGAACTCTGCTGGGTTCCCGGACATGAAGGAATACCGGTGAATGAGAGGGCTGTCGAGCTGGCAAGAGATGACTCAGCATCGACCACAGAACTAACAGACCGTGAATATCTTGCCTTGCAGCTTGAAGGAGGAAACAAGGCAATGAGAGCGGCAGAAAGGAAATGGAACCACATAGAAATCTGCGGAAACTATGGCTCACGCTTGACAAAGCAAAAAGCTTTGAAAAAGCTACGTTGACAGAGAAGGAGTTCTGCAGACATTGTGGTGATAAGGAAGGTATTGAGAAACCAACCCTCAATAATGTGATTACCCACGGTTTCAATGTATCATCTGCTTCTGATAAACATCTTTACACCTGTGTTTCCGTATGGGAGTTGTACGACCACACTTACAAGACAGTCCTGGACCATCATGATAGCTTTCTTGCAATCATCGCTGAACGTTTGGTAATTTTAACGATTGCTTTGCGATCAATTGATTTCAAAACCTCGGAATTCTAAGACTGACAACGTCATCATCATCAGATGTCACAGTAGCGGATCCAGTCCAAAGCCTTGGGAAGCACTGCCTGTACCTGTGTGACGTTTACGACAACGCTGGCTATATCGTCGGTTACATATTTTCAAAACCTAACGATTTTAAGTCAGTAAACGTCATCCTACATACATTAGGTGACAAAGTAGTGGACTTAGTCTAAAGCCTTGGGGAACATCGCCTCTGTGACGTTGTACTGTCTCCTTCCATCGTTGGTATATCCTATTTCTACGGCAGTCAGTCCAGTCAGACATCTTAACAGTCCGTAAGTAGCATCTACAAGTAATCTGTTACTGCCTTGCTGGTGTTCGCATGATGTTTGTCCAGTAGCGATGTTCTTAAGGCTTTCTTGTCTTCCAGTGTGATGATTGCATAGTATTGTGTACTCCCGTTCTTACGTCTACTGTATTCACGATCAAGGACGTCCTGTAATGGCAATGTATGAGGCTTCCTGCACAGCTATTGTGAAGAAAGTGAGTATGTACATACTTACTTTTATATGACACCTTAAAACTGCATGAATATGTACTGCTTTAAGTGGATATTGCCGTTTTCAGCAGCACTAGTGAAGAGCTGTCTAAATTCTCAGGAAAAGGGAACTAGGTGCCTTCATATTACGCTTATGGTTCGATTCTGAGTTGGAAATTTGGAGTAGCTTCCTCTTGAGTCTTAAAGTTCAATTTGAGTCATTAGTCCAGAAAAAGATTTTTTGTTTTGAAAACTCTGAAAGTGAATCGGTTCCGTATTTTGTTCTTGAAAACTTCAAAAATCGGTTTTCGGGTTTTCTAGAAAGAAAATTTTGAGTCATATTGGTGAGGTGAAGGCCAGACCCATGGAAATAAACACCGTGGGGTCTTATTTCCTTTTTTAATGGGACCTATAACACATGGACCTTATTTCTTTTTTAAATAGCATCCACGGGCTCTATTTCCACTGGCCTTTTTGCTCTGCACGCATCGTTAATGTCCAGGCTTTCAATCCAAGAGTAGGATCGAATGATTTGTCGCAGCTGCTTCATCAGAAAACTGTTACTGGGATTACAGCTTAATTTGTTCCACTGCTTGCAACGTTGGTCTCATTTTCGAGTGAATTACGATTTGCATACTCAAGTACCTACGACGCCGCGGCATTCATACTCATTCACTCGGTGTTTTTTGCCCGAAAGCAAACTGTTCGCTCACTCCCACGACGAATTCAAACTAATCTAATTGGAGCAAAACCTCCATTGCGGAATACCGAGTATCTAGCAACCAGGCCCTCATCTCACCAGTTCGCATCTTAGCACTCGAACTATGTGGCGCTAAAAGAAAAAACACCAATTCACTCGGTGGTTTTGCAACCGCACAATCTCGCCGCAAACTGACGGTCGAAAAATCGAAAACGAAAGTGAAACGAGTCGTCGCGTTTCATCACGAAAAACACCAGCTCCTCAGAACTGGTAGCAGCTACCCGCGAAGAACCAAACGAAAACCGGCAACCGATGGTAATTTTCGCGCCTGTTTTCGACTCTGGTGAGTGGTGGTGAACAGTAGGTATTCATCGGCCGGTCAATGATTTCCTCCTCCCTGCAGGTAGATAGATACGTAGATACTTTTGGATTGAAGTGATTCTGAACTGTGATGTGTACATAACAATAAGCAGCGTTGGCGGCATGAGAGACACACAGGCACACACATCTATTTGTTCGGCAACTGCGCACTGAAATATGAATTTCGAAAAATTGGCGGTTTCGGAGGCGGACATCAATTCTGTGTTTTTTTTTGTTTGTTTTGTTATTCTGTTTGACTACTGCCTGATACCCATCATCGCCTGTTAATAAAAATGGCGGTGACGTGTTTCGAAAGATTCCGCGCGAGACTTATCGCGGTTTGGGAACGCTTGGAATGTTTGCTTTCCGTTTAGCTAGGGCTAAACCGCCCGCCCGGCATCCAACGTTCAATAATTTCAGTACCGGCGAAAGAGCCGAGTGCGAGTTGCGGAATTTGAGGGATTTTTAAAGCTATTCCAATACCGCCGAGTAACAGGAGAAAATAATATTTCGGGCGCTTGTCGCAACCGGAGAATTTCACTTGGAATGCGGAGGGTAATTGAGTTGAAATTGCTTTGGAAAAAAAAAACGAGAAAAACATAAAATACATTCCACATAGCGAAGCGTTTGTCAAAAGGGGTGACTGTGCTTAGACAGTGTGTTGCGTGAGGTTATCGTGAAGTGATAAGGCGGGTGTGTAACCAAGGGGTAAGTTGAAATTTACAAATCGATTGGCTGCGCGTTAGATTGTAGAATTAAATTGGTGCATGACGGGCACGGAATTTTTCGTTTCCCTTTCCCGACCTTTGCTTGGCTGGTGTGATGTTACTCGTTTCTGTGGTTTGGATATTCACTAAGAGACATTCTTGCAGCGGTTGTGAAATGAACTACTAGATTTGACAGGTACACGCTGATGAGCATTCACAATAGTGAATTTGGTTTCTGATAAATTTTTATTGTTGGTTGTTTGTTATCTATATAAGTACATAAACATACGAAATTTTTGACTGGAATTCCTTAAAAGCACTATCAATAAAAGGTGATTCATTTAGAAGTACTTTTTGTTCATGGATTTTTTGACAGGTGACGCTTGAGTCGTGCTAATCATTTATACCATTTTTCTTCAGTATTGATTGACATTTTATCATAGATAAACTAAGAGTCTACATATTCAGCATAGGATAAAATATGAAAAGTTAATGCACCTTTTTCAAGATATCGTACAATGAAACTTCCAGGGGCTTATCAGATGTCTTTGGGTCGCTAATGGGTTTTTTCTCCGATGCACAAGCCGGGAACTTTTTATACCCTATCCTAAGGGTATTTTAAGTTTGATACATAGTTTGTAACATAGAGAAATATTAAAGATAGACCACATAAATATTCGAGGGGAACAGGGTTTCAGGACTGTTTTTCAGGATAGTAGTACTCATGTGCGTTTGTCAAATTTTTGACTGTATTGCGATGGATAGAAAATGGTTTTTGTTGTTGACGATATGGAAATCGTTTCAGTGTTTTTAGCAGACCAGGCCTTATGCTATGACACTGTATACTACGTGCCTGCATAAAGCAGCACTCATTCAATCCATATAATAATTGACAGTCAAGCAGTTAAAAATATTGAGCTGCCGTACAATTTTCACCCGCTTTGATAGTTTACAAAACTTGGCCCTAAGCGTAAGATCATAGTAGTTATCACGTCACGATACGATCATAGCAAAGCCTCTATGGTTTGGCCTTTAACCCAACCAATCCACCTAACGTACCAGCAGTTTTTGGTTTAAATAAAATAAATAAATATTAGACCATAAGCAGCCGATAGAGGGCCAAGGCCTAGCTTCTCACAACGGTACATGTTGTGCGTGGTATATATTTCTGCACGTACAGAAGGGACGTACAATTTTATGCCGTATCCGAACGGCAGACGGGTTTTGAGAAGCTTTCCCTTGAATACCTGAAGAGGCGCCGTGAAAAAACGTTTGGTGATATTTTTCTGGATTTGAACTTGGAACCCCTTGCTCAGTAGTCCAACGCACTAACCACAACACTCACAGTTTTGGTTTAAGCGCATGCTTATTATGGAAGGCCGCATATAACCAACCAACAAATCATGGAGTCATGTTTCGCAGAAGAGAGTCTGGCCTAAAAACTCCTGACTCACACAAATGCAACAACCGTAAGCTCTATAGAGTTTTTAGATCAATTTGGCGAATTCCGAAGTGCAGATCGCTATAATCCTAACCATAACCTCGGCTAATAAAGGAAAGAATAAGAGCGGGCCACTAAAGCTTCGACTGGGTTAAAACAGCAGACCATCCGCCTACACGTGGTGATTTTAAAAGAAGATGCGCCCCCTTCACCCTCACTTATGCACATTCATCAAATGGAAATTTTCAGCAAAACTTTAAAAATTTGTACCTTAATTCTGAACAATTATTTATGTATGTAGGTCAAGGCCCTTGACTAAGTCAAATTTATTTATTTTCTTCAACAAAACAAACTAACGATGCTGACCTGAATCTATGCGACTTGCTGCATGCACTGAAGAGCTCAGAACAATAGTGTCGATGTCGACCATAGCGATGATAGCAAGCAAACTTTTATGAGAAAAAACTCATGAATAAATGATATCAGAGTGTGCCTCTCTCCCACCCAAACACCTTCAAGCCAATTATTCCCCTCCAAGCAGATGGCAATGGCAGAACATTTCTATAAATAAAAATACATATGAATCAACAGAGTATTATGTTGTATGTACCTTGCCTATACTCTAAACCGCGGCGATGCTGCGCATACACGCTGTATTCGTTTTTTTCTTCTTCTCTCATGGTAGACACACTTTGAGACAATCTCGTGCCTCAGAACCACCCCCGTGCAATAAAATACACATCGACTCATATTACACGTGTGAGAGCAAATGTGCATGGACAAGAACTATCTGTACACACGAGGGTACATACTACTATCCTCATTTTATGTATCGTGTTCGTGACATGACACACTGGCACAGTGGTGTTGTTATCACAATAATTCCATGTGATTGTGCACTGTGCGTGTTCGTTCTTACACGCGACACGACACGACACCCCTCCGTTGTGGGTACCCACACCTTGAGCAGAATTATGTGTCGAAATAGTTGTGACGTGTGTACAGACAGTGGTCGTGTGTCGTCTACACATAATTGTGACTGTCAACACAGGCGAAAGGAGAGTTTAGTAGTGAAATTCAGAATAGGCTCGCATGACTAGTAGCAAGCAGCTGGAGTGTAGAAAATCGTCTTTCTAAGTTCCAACACTTCTTTGGTTGTTCTAAACAAAAAAAAAAAAAAATAGTATTGGTGCCAGTAGTCGTCCTATTACATGTGTTTTATCGAAAAGTCAACATTCCTGTGTTTGTGAAGAAAAAAAAAAACCCAACACCGGTATGTGAGCAGTGACCACATCTAAGAATTACGTATAAAGTCGAGGTGATGAGTGTAGGCTAACCAGTGACCATATTGGGATGCTTTTGGCGGGAAATCGAAGAAACTCAAAACACCGGGTATCTCTGTGGTTTTGCAATATTTGTTGATGGTCGGTTGTCATGTGGTGTGCAGAAATCATTGAGTAAAGAGATATCAAACTCTTACGTCCCTTGCCCCGCGAAACCCATTTGTTTACATTGTTTTTGTTGTAATCGACTTCCAGTGTACTCCCTGTCTGTGAATACATGTGAGTTGGAATGAATGAATTCAGCAGTAAACATTTTTCGATCTGAACACATCCATCATCGGAGGGGTAATTTTGTTTTTTATTTTGACATTTGTATTTATTTTCTATAGATAAAATAGCTTTAAAATACCTTTCCGCACTTCCACTCCAAATGTAGATAAACAGACAATGATTTATTTCATCAATGACACTTATCCACCAGTTCGATACATAAATGGATGAATTCAGTAAAGATCGACCAAATTAAGAAATTTGTACCAAGAAAATAAATTGAACCTGTTCAACTCTACTTGTAGGAAAATAAATCGTACTGGAAGGAAGTGTCTGTTAAATTGAGCCGGCTATACATGGAAAATTTTAATTTGACAAAGCAACAATATAGGTTAATAAGTTTTTTCATGTATTTACTAACAAGTTTTGGCCATTAAATACAATTTTTTTCATTGCAAAAAAATATAAAATAACATAGTTATAAAAAATCCCGCGCGGTAGCTTCCTGCGAACAACGAATATGGTGTGCATGATATCGTCCAAAGTTTTTATCTGAAACAAAAAACACGAAAAGTATCTTAATAAAGAGGATTTTTTGGACAAATTAGACCACTATGAGCTTATACAAGTTGAAATTAACGCTTTTATGTAATTTTCAAAATGAGTCTCGATTTCTACTCCTTTTGTTTGCTATTAGTTTCTGGAAAGTCCGTAATAAATAAAAGTTTTATGATATCACTGGTCTACTTTGCGTGCATTTTTATTATATTCGAAAAAAGTCAAGAATTATGGAAATATCTTTAATTGTTTTCTCTGGATCATGCACACCATCTTGAAAATCATGGTTTCGAGATAACGCGCTCTAAAGTGCGATGACAGAACAAACTTTCACCCGACGGGAACCGCTTCTCGGAATCTTATCTTCCAAACTATTCTAGATAACACTTTGAAATTTTGGGATATCATTTTCAGCTAATATTTCTAGTGATTGGAGTAAAAAAAATCGATTTTTTGAAACCTCTCAATGAGGAGACTCCCTTAAGACGATTGAGCAAAAATTTTGGCTTTACTTGGTGTCAAAATAAAGCTTATTCCTTGCAGAATTTTTTGACAAACAAAAATACTTAATTCTGGTTAAAACATTTCTGTGAATGCGCTTTTATTATTTCACTAAAGGAAATCGATTTCAATAAAAAGCTGCAATCAGTGAAATAATAAAAATGGAATTGAGAAAACGTTTAATTAGAACTAAATATTTATTATTTCCTTTTTTTGTAGAAAATAACTATAGTGATTCAGATTATTATACTTCGCTTAAATTGAGGCAAATATTAAACATAATAAGAAATTTACAATTGATGACTTATAACCATTTCGTACAGATTTTATTTTGCCATCGAATGCATTTTTTTCTGATCTTAAAAATATTTCAATTTGTTAGATTTACTAGAAGCAGTAAGGTCTTTATTTATATAATTTCTCATTGGACAGAAAAATTAAATATTATTATATATTATTTTGCTGTAGAGTTATTTATAATAACTCGATTCAAAGCGAGACTTAAGTCTTTTAAAAATTGGGGAAAGACATTTTATGATTTGAAATCAAAATCTGATGTGCTCACTGGAAATTAAATATTCTAGTTGTCTTATTTTTTCTAAATAAATATTAATGCAGGAATACATAATTTGTTTTTTCAAATGCATTCTTATTTATATAAATACAGATATACAATCTGCCAAATCTGGTTATTACTTACTATTCCTATTCTTACAAATTTTATTTCTGACGGTTTTATTTTTCATTTATTTTCAACTCAATCATTTGCTTAGGAGCTCTTTTAAATTTCGGAAAAATTATATATTTTTAAAATTCGTTTATGCTTTAAAGATTTACATCCGATTATAAATATTTGTTGAACGATATGCTCACTTCCAGGGAAATTGCTAGATGCACTCTTTCTGTGATAGTTCCAAAATTGACCATCAAATGAGCGGCGCCTTCGATATATTCGCGGCATCCCATTGGTCGACTGATTGAAAATCGGGGAAAATTGACCAATTTACCCATACTTGTTTGAAAATGTGATAGTATGGGTAAATTGGTCAATTTTCTGGAAGTACAGCTTGTAGGCAAACCGTTTTCCACTGGAAAGTTTGATATCTCTTTACTCAATGATTTCTGGTGGTGTGTTAGTAGTTGGATAGAGCAAGAGAGATGTATGTACATATTTGTTAGGGGAACAATCGGTGAGGGAGAATTCTTATAAAGGAAAACTACATCCGAGGTGGTATTTATTTATTTTAAGAAAAATGTTCAATTACAGTGAACATTGGTTATAACGACAGGCGATATTTGTAGCCGAACATTTGATGTTTTGTTTTGTTTGTCTCATTGCTCTCTTGGCGTGCAACAGTTTGACTAGTTCAGCGAAGATCTTATAAGCGCACGCAAACTTACAGGAACTCATCAAATTCACATGGACACTCATGTTTAACCAGATCAATAGTTTGAATCCATTATGTGCAATGTGCATGCAGAGTCCACAGAACCTATCCAACTTGTCATATGTCCACCTAACTTTCTTAGGTGTTCCTTCACAGTCACCAGTTAACGTATGTAGTTGGTGTTTAATTGGGCTTTTTGCTGAAATAAAAATATATTTGACTTCAAATGACTTCAATGATTTCATTGACTTTAAAAATTTTAGAAGACTTCACTGACTTCAAAGACTTTAAGGACCTCAAGTGAATGCTAGTGACGTCAAGCGGACTTCAATGAATGCAGTGCAATGATTGCATTCATTTTTTACTTCAAAATAATGACTTCAAAATGAATTGTGACTTATATTTTTAAGTTGAAGTCATATTATTGAACAAATTGAAACAAATCCGTGTGAATTCTAAGGACGACTTCAATGAATGCATTCCGAAATGATTGCATTCTTTTACAGCCCAGAGCTTGATACAGACAGGTTCTACGCAGTACACATTTCTGTGCATTTAGTAAGAACTAACAGTTTTATGCTGTATAGGAAGGGAAGATGCTTATTATCAGACTTTCGTAAGTCATAAGGTCCATACAAGGAAAAATTTTTGGGAAACGAGCAGTGATGCCAGAGTTTTCTTTGTCCTATTCACTATTTCGTAGTCGGTGTTTTCTCATTCAAATTCTATGTTTAAATATGTAGTTTTCATTACGAGTTGCTAAATCCTTACACGACTGACACATCTGTCAGCATTTATGTCAGTAAATGTCAGTATCTGATAAACGTTCTTCTATTTCTTAGTACTCGTTCATTTTTTTCTGATAGAATGTCATAATTTGGTGGGTATTGTTTTTGTTCTATTTGGAAGAACAACTGAGGAACCATAATTGTAACATGGTGAAGGTTACACATACATAAATTAAGCTGGACACATGAGAAACCTGTCAATAACAGTGCCAAGTGAATGATAGCATTTTGTGGGTCTTTGTATTGGGTCGTTGAAGCAATAGCGCACTGTCAAAATTCCCACATCAGGTAGCAGGAGCATAAAGCGATTCACCGACGCACTTAGCCACAAGTAACTCATTGTTGGATCTTCTTCTTCAGTAGCATTAACCACATCGGTAGGTACCGTGGAAGTATTCAGAGGAATGGTCGTTCTCTTCAAAAGCGTCAGAGACAGATGTTTCGCTTAAGCATAGAAAAAACTGCAATAAGTCGTCCGGTGTCCTTTGAAAAATAGTAAGATTCCAGAGTCTTCCGTTTAGTTAATATTCATTCAGGAGAGTCATGCCACACAGAAAAGGTTTCATAAGTATTCCCAGCAGGTTTCGTATTAGAGGGCATAGCCGTAAGACGAGACATAGACATCAAAATCTCAGTGCTAAACATACCAAAACGCATTTTTAAGTTGCTGAGTAGGTTTGATTGTGCTCTGGTGATACCCGTCTACATATCAGGATTCAGGAGGTGGTAAATTCATCAGTGCATCATCACTTGCGATTTTAGGACATCCTTTGGCCTTGTTTCTGCGTTCTGCGTTCCTTTCATAGTATTCTCTTAAAATATTCAAACTTTGTATATGTCTTATGCGGAATTTTGTGTATGGGTTTTTTGTTGTATCGAAACAACAATGTTTCATTAAAATTTTACCATAGTATTGTGAGGGAGGAGAAATCGATGTACACACCCACTCACAGGTTTGTTATGTGGTATTTGTTGAGTTGTCCTTGGTATGTTGTCGATAGAATATAGCAAGGCTCCCTTCTGCCAATGCTGGGAGCTTGGTTCAAATTCCACATACAAAAATGGTTGTCGCTGTATGGATGTACATTTTTTGTACACATCCTCTGAAGTATTGAAATTTTATTATGCATGCATGCATGCGTGTATGAATCTATATAGGTATGTGGATATAAAGGTTGTTCATAGCTTATCACCTATGTATCGGTTTTATAGACAATATTTGGTAGATTTATTCTTCTATGAATGGATGTGCGACGAGAAACAAAAATAACAAAAAACAAATTCCAGCAGATGAGTGATGTACTTAAGAGCAATCTTGATATGATGATTGATAGTGCGACAGTGAGATGAAGATGCTTCTCGTGACAGCAGGATAGAATAATAAGTTTGAAGATTCGAGAAAGCCTTCATGTTAAAAAACCCATCACAAGAAAGATAGAGCACGACCGGCCCATTTGGTTCTGTCATTTTCAAAGGAAAGATCATCCGTATCTCGTCAAGAGACAACATCAATCAACGTAATTTCACAGTGCAAAAACACAGACCAAAACTGGATCACCAACTGTAGGAACACATTGAAGTGGGGGAGTGATCTTCTTTACTCCGGATCATAAGCTTCCCTAAGGGAGAAGCAGAATCCCTCAATGAAGAACGAGGTCTTTTCTAAGTTGGTGGACTGTAACAAGTTAGAATTCTCTATGGAAAAGAAATCATCGCAGACTCCTTGTGTTCCTTGGCTTAAAATTGTGTCTTCTTTCTTTTTGCCAATGAACTTGTGATCTAGACTTAGGCGATCAGAACGTCCTTCTATTTCTCTGCATCCTTAATGTTCTGTCTGTGGGGTTTAGAGGAAAAGCTTCTAATATTTATCAAAAAAGGTCTATAAGAACCACAACACTTTGCTGGTGATAACATTCTAAACGCACATTATATTAGCTCGTGACTTGTCTAATCTTTATTGATTCATTCCGTTTATTGTTTTTATTTGCATAACTCTTAGGCGAGTATATTGGTTTCTTTAAATTTTTGAGTTCTTTAGATATTAATTAAATGTAGGCAATTCATCGAAGTGCAATACTTTCTCCATGCCATATAAAAATGTCACCTAAAAGGCACGAAGAAAAGTAAGAACCCTTGGAAGAAGCCCGGCGCTGACAAAAAGGACAGCTGCAGCCACTGCAGTGTCTAAGAAGCTACCTTTGAAGAAGATAACAATCTAAAAGTAGGGAACCACGCGAAGGATACATCGTCAAAGACGTCGACTAGCCCAAAATCGTCACAGTCATGATCAAGCGGTTTTAGATCTTGAGTTGATTCGATCCTGTAAGAGTGTAGACCAAGATCATTACACACAATTCGGAATAATGTGAACTGAACTGACTCAATTGACTTGGTTCATTTTGAACAGAAGCACTTACGTCTGCGAGTGCTGTACTTTGCCTTACTAGAACAGGAACATTTAATAGTGAATACGACGACTCTAATTTATTCCCTGTCGAACATACAGCTTGTCTGGACGACAATTCGTGTAGGCTAAGTAAGGTTAAGCTTGGAAAGACAGTAAAAAAGTAGATAAATAAAAACCTATAAAGAAGTATAGAACATCAATCTTCAGTTGTTCGTGCGGCTTCCCTTCAACCTTCTTGATGATGCTATGAGACTCAAAATGCCCTTTGTTGCCATGGTAGACAGTTCGCCCAAGTTCTCGAAGAAAAATTCTCTTGTCTTGTTCTGATTCCAGTCCATCCAATTCGTCTGCCTTTTGAGAATCAAAGTAAGTCTTCTTGATGTTGCAACTATCCACTCAGAGTTTCAGTATAGAATATTAATGATTTCCAAACGTTATTCGTTAATAAGCTTCACCATGATAAAAATATAAACCTTGACTAAAGGGCCAACCATAATTGAATTGAGAAAAAACCATGATGCACGCATTTACACCTCTGAGGCATTGCCAACTCAAGTTTGTTAAATGCCTTCTTGTACAAGTATATAGGTACGTACAACATATCTCTCCCCCTTACTTG
The DNA here is from genome assembly GCA_949716465.1 of Chalcosyrphus nemorum. Taxonomy (NCBI): domain Eukaryota; kingdom Metazoa; phylum Arthropoda; class Insecta; order Diptera; family Syrphidae; genus Chalcosyrphus; species Chalcosyrphus nemorum. Next base: position 28,493,271 of record OX454333.1, read on the forward strand.
CTTCAATCTTTGTTTTTTGTTTAGATTTAATTTTAGAAAAAAATAAAGCAAAATACTATAATTTATTTTATTTCGCTGCGATTAAAAATAAATAAATAAAAAAACAAAACAAACCACAAAAAGTAAACACATTTTTATTTGGGTGACTTAATTTTATTATTGTTATCACATTTTTGTCTTGAACTTGAATAACTGAATTTATTTTGAAATTATAAACTATTAATATTAATAGCTCTGGATTTTTTTAAAAATTTTTTCGTAGCTTCGTTGTTTGTTGTTGTTGATTTTTTTTTTAATTTAATTTCGGTGTGTTTTAAGAAAACTCGATTTTGAATCAAACGATAACAAGCAGCTATCAAAAACATCTGCTCAATTCAATCCTACCCTTTTAAACTCTTCGTAACAATAGGGTTTGAGCATTGCTAAAGTGTAAAAGTGTCACAAAATGACAGCCAGTGTATTTCGTTGCTTTAGTGTAAGAAAAAGTTACACTTTTACACCGATACAAGCGTGAATACTCCTTTTATCGAAGTCTGTGTGATAAGATAGGTACACTGCTGTTCAAATAGAAAACATTGACTGTGATAGACAATTTCTCCGTCCACATGACCAAAATGATGTGAGGACTGAAATTCAACAAAGCTGTTGGTGGGGATAAGTTGGTAGAGAGCATGCACCAACTCATCTCTAAGATCTGGTTAGACAAGTCTATGTCTGATGAATGGAACCTCACCATCGTTTGCCCAACAGAAGAGGCACTTAACTGCGTCAACAATAGAAGCAACAGTCTCCTCAACATTGCGTACAAATCGCCTGAAACACTTTTGGCCACTATCAGTGTGGTTTCAGGCCAGGTAAGTCCACACTTCGACAGATCTTAGAGAAAACCTAAGAAGTCAACATCGATACTGATCATCTCTTTATCGATTTCAAGGCCGCCTACCACAGAATCCCTACCGAACTTGTCCGTCTATGTAGGATGACGAGGAGGACGCTGCTCCAACTGAGACTTTCGATGCCAAAAAAGGTTTTAGACAAGGTGCTACGCTGTCATGTGACTTCTTTACGGCGCTGAAGCACTGATGTTGAAAATATCCTTGGACGATTCAAGAGAAAAATTCTTCGTAAGATATTCAGTTCCGTTTGCGTTGACGTCAAAAAACTGCGTATTGAACCTCCTAAGATCGCTAGGACATGTGGAGCGAATGGACACCAACGCTTCTACACTCAGAGTCTTCGAATCCAACCCAGATGGACGACGCAGTAGATGCCCTTCTCGCCGAAGGTGATTCGTACAAGTTTTACGGAACCTCTATCAACTTAGAGTGCGCAACTGGAGGCAATCAGCTAAGTGCTAAGTGGAAAAGCTTGTTGGTGGTGCCATCTTAGAAACAGAAAAGAAACTTAACCAGCTTTAGGCACCTGCAGGAGACCTAGACAGGCGATGGCGATAAGTACAACAATATTGCCGCGGTAGTTGCGCAGAAGTCAGTCTTTGTACCGCTTCTGCGAGATAGAGTCCGCTTTTCAAAAAACCTTTCAGTCTCCTTGTACCTTTGATGGTGACTTTAACTGACTGGACATCTTAAAGGAAATAAGTATGCATACCTAATATTTATCCAGGTTACAATATGTCCTTTAGCTTACTCTGAATATTTTCGTATAATTTTAACCCATGACTTTTGCATCTCAATACCTTTGTGTAACTCTCAAGTTGTTCCTTTGTTTGCTTTTAATCATCTTCAGTCAAGGCAAAGTCCTTTTCCATTGCTTTCTTATGATGAAACCACAACTAGATACTCTTTGTTTTTCTTCTACTAATAACTTTACATATCCTTTATTCATTATTCTCTTTGCAGATGTGAATCACACAATAAAAAATGACCACCACCAATGCCACCATGACTCCAGCTCCATATAGAACTGACATAACAGATAACTATGACCACAAGGATACCAAAATAGAATACGTAATCGAAAATGTCCTCTTTGAGGCTTCGCCAATGTCCCAACAGTCACAAAACTATCAAAATCTTGCACAACAATTTAATTCCGTCCTCCTGAACTCCTGCTCTTGCCCGAGTTGCTGTGGCAGCAACAATACCTGCCCACATGGTGGCAATTACATTCGAAACTCAACTGAACTCATCCTCAACCCAAATCGCCGCTGCAAGGATCTAATTTACGAATGTTCAGCCGAGTGTTCGTGCGATCCGACCGTCTGTCAGAATAGACTCGTCCAATACGGTCCTCGTTTGAATTTGGAGATAATTGCCTCCAAAGTGCTGCATAAACAATATTCACTTCGAACTAACGCCCCCATTCCACGTGGAGCATTTATCTGTGAGTACGCCGGTGAGATTCTCACTCGCAACGAAGCTCAACGCAGGATGCGGCACACCGATTTCACCGGGTATGGTGCAGAGGCGTTGGATAGCAATAAAATGAATTATGTTCTCTGTCTGAATGAATATTCATTAGACGATGGCAGCAACGCTCCTGACAACCCCCAACAACAGACCTTTATCGATCCACGTCTCAGAGGTAACATCGGTAGGTATCTGAATCATAGCTGCCAGCCGAATTGTGAAATATTCAGTGTTCGGGTGGATTGCCCGATTCCAAAGATTGGTAAGTATCCCTATCCATTTGGTGGTGGTTTGGTCAGCTTGTGGTTGTAGTAACTCTGATGTTGCTTTTAGGAATTTTCGCCAAACAGGACATAGCAGCAGGAGAGGAATTATGTTTTCACTACGGTGGCGGTGGAGGTGTGAATCCAAGTGCACGAGATGTAGTGCAAAAGTCAACTCCTTGCCTCTGCGGTGCCGAGAATTGCGAGAGATTTCTGCCAAATTTAGAATTTTAGCCAAAAGTTTGGAGGAGTTTTTGAATAATAATCGGGATCGTCCAGGAACGAGTTTCATGTTGAGTTTTGTAAACAAAATTAAATGCGCTTGTTTGAGTTGTTTCATTTCAAGAATTTGTGAAAATGGAAATTCTTTCGACTTTTTTGCTGACCTCAAATGCTTTGGAGAAGAATTTGCATGTGGACGTTGGCTGTGGATACCTACATACGAATAAATTCAAATGAGTTTTCGTGTGGAGCCGTAAGTAATTGGATTTGTTCAAGTTCAAGGTTACGTCTTTAAATGAAGATTGGTTGAGGTTTGCTTTTAACCTACTTGAGGGATAAGTGTTTTGTTTGGCAAAATTAACATAGAAATGTTTGGGGTTTCTTGACTCATACGAGCTCTGGATTTTTCCGATAATTTCCTGATCGAATGGTTTTAGTCCGTCTTGATGTTTGGGGCTTCAGTTGCCCCATTCTATAGTTGAGTACTTTAAGGGACATGCTGCGATGGAACGACTTTAAACATCATTGCTACATAAGGTGGCATTCCAAGAAACACGTACATATCGTATTGAAGCGATTGATGGCCAGTATAGAGAGGCATTAGTGCGATGTTCTACATGACCAATGTATGCTTCCTTCCATCCATATAAGCTACCGGCAAGATGCTATCATCGCATGATCCTTCAAAGAAGCAAGGAATGGATATATGATTCTTTAGCTTTTGAATACTTTTAGCCGGTGCTTTAGCTGCATTTACATGTGTACTTAAAGCCTGGGGAAAGACTAGGTCATCTTCGACCTCAACCCCTTCTTCCCTTTGAAGAGAGGGACGACGGAGTAGAGGGCCTTCTCGCCGAAGGTGATGCGTACATGTTATAAGGAACATCTACCAACTTGGAGTGCGCAGTTGGCGGCAATTAGCTAAAGACCGAGCTAAGTGGAGAGGCTTGTTGGTTGAGGCCCAGGTACACACCGAACTGTAACGGCATACAAGAAGAAGAAGGTTCAATGGACTTACACATCCGCTCGAAGCAACAATATCGCTACACAAATGCTGTTCAGTCGAGACGAAGAAGTAAGGATGATTGAAAGATCACTCTACTACAAGAAACTCATGCTAGACGTTCACCAGTCCATAACTCAGAATTCCACGATGCCAAATGCGTAATACGTAAATTGAGGACAACTGGTTTCGTATATTTTAACATTCATTTCTGATCCATCTTCCCCAAGTTCCAAATCGAATATTCACTGTTTTAATTAAAAGAATTTGACGTACTTACTACCTACGTATGTTCAATAAATGATTCACTTATTTCTTGTATTTCCCCAAGGACATAACACTTTCTAAAAGCGGTCTTCATCAATTTATTAAACTACTTTTGGTGCTCTCTTTTATGGATTTCGAGTTCTGCACTGAACTAGTTTTTAAGAGTTCTAGTTTGAACGATTAAATTGTTTTTTAAAATAATTAAACGGGCCTTAGTCACCCCAAGTCTACTAAAAGTTGTATTAAATTTGATTATTCTTTTTATATTCCCATTCTAACACGTAGCAATATTTGAAACAAACACGTTTATCAAACGACTAATTCGTCTACGTTAAAGGCAAATGCATTCATGACTTGGAAATGCATACGACTCGGTATGTAATAGCAAAATGCGACTCAAGTCGAATGAGACTTCCGGTTAAAGAATTCCAATGAATGCCTATGTGAGCATAAGAATGTCTTCAAATAACCAGCGGCCGCCGTTCCTAGATTTCGAGCTCCATAATTCAATTTTCAACTAAATATTGACGTCAGTATAATTGTTAAGAGTCGTCTCAAGGTTATCACGTCTCGCGCTTAATTTCTTTCTCCAAGATAACCGCAGAAGAGAGCTGTAAGCCAAAAAGATCCATAAAAACTCAAGAAAAAGATACACAAATTTTTTGACAATGCAAATAGAAACCAAAACCTCTATTCTTGTTATTTATTTTGTCCCATTATCTGTACATAAATAGTTACTTTCGAGTCTTTTCTTCACAAATATCTGCAAAGATAGTGTCACCTGAGTCAATTAAACCAAAAAAAAAATATAAAAAGACACGAACTCGTCGGCAGTAATAATAATAACAGTTCCCCTCTACCTCCTCTATAGCTTATATGAATAATCACTGGCCAGTGCCGGTAATTTCGAACTGATCCAATCGTGAAGTTCCTTCAATTCGCATTGTTTGAGCTCATGAAGCGCGTTGGGAAGTGGCCTAAACTGTCCTCGCACACCATGTTTGGTTAGTTCACTGAATGTCTCCTCAGCCCATGCAATTGGAACCACTTTATCGTGGACACCATGGAACATCAGTAGCTCTGGGAGGATGGTTCCCCTCTGTGAGTTATACTTCAGCGTTTCGTAGACAATCGAGTCACGGTTTAGGAACGACGAACAAGCGAAGACACCAGCAAATTCTGTACTCAAATGAAAGGCACTGTGCATGGCTAAAGCGCCGCCCATAGAGAAACCTCCAACGATGATCCGATTCAAGGGAATTCCCTGTGAAACTTCTTCACTAACTAGCTCGTGAACAGTCTCATAGATGCTCGATAGGCTGCGTCTATTCTCAAGGGCTTCAATTGTGACGGCGCGTCTGTCAAACCAGACATTTGATGGCTAAAGAGAAAAGAATCCATTATCCATTGAAAGAAGAATACATAGTAATTGCGGCGCAGCGGCTTACCTCGCCATTATTTGGAGTGTACGGCTGTAGGGGAGCTGTGGGATAGATTATCTTGATGTGAGGGAATTCCATATCCCGGCCGAGAAGGAAACGCACCCAATCGAGAAGATTTGGCCCAGTGTCACCTATGAATAAGTAAATTGTTTTTTGTGCCATTGATTACATATCTGACTTGGACTCACCCGAGCCATGGAAGAAGATTACTGTCGCAGAATGTGTTTTGCCCCTGGGCTCGATAGTTTTCTGGAAGAGCCTCATGGTCGTGGAGATGCGGCGGAATTGATTGAACTGCGTTTTTGCGGTTTAAATTAGAAATTCAAAGGGAAAAAAAGACGTGATATAAACACGAATGAATTGGAGGAAAGGTTACGCGAAACAGCTGTGTGCAAATTAGACTGTCAGAATGACGTTTGAAGTTACTGGTCGGTGTCAGGGATGGTTTGGAGGAAAAAGAAACGAATACTCGTTGTTCTTGCTGTAAATTTGAATTGAATGTCGTTATTTTATTTTTTAGACTGAGTGATTTCAAACGAATTTGACTTATTTGAATCTTATATTTGGTTACTATATTATGTCTGTGATTGTTTGGCCGGTGAATTAAGACCAATTCTTTCAGTGGCAAACAATCTTCCCACTGTCTTTTGATTCCTTCGGCAAACAGGTGATTCGTCTTGATTTTGAATCAGTTCACGTTGTCTAAGAAGAGCTGCGTGTGTAAAAGAAAAAAATATACCCTTTGTCGTGGAGGGGAAACTAGGAAAGTGGACTGGACAACTATCACGGTGCATTACTCTCTTTAACCCATTTGGTACTTGTAACGAATGAAAATATTCGTTGCTCTGCTACCTCAGCGGAGCTGGAAAAGGATTTGTAGCCTAGAATACGTTGTTCTTGTAGGGTAGTGGTACAACATGTGTTGACTTGACTCAACCTATTCTTAGTCTCTTCAACTTCTGCATAAATCATTGGGCTTTACATTACATTTACGAAGGATAGTTCCTATGGTACGGGTAAAGGAAGGATCTACTATTAGCAGGGTCTTTGTTTTTGATTTATTCAGCTTTGGCCCTAATGGAGGAGAAGAAGCGCTATCCTCTCTGGGTGGTTGGTTGGTTGGTTGAAACCGGCCCTCGGTGAGTAGGCACTTAGACCAGGAATAGGTCCATTGTGCTGCCGATGTGTAAAGTGGGTGGGTCACCCTCTTACTCTGGGAACCATTTACTCCTTCGTATCAAGGAGCTAATCTTAGCCGTGCAGGCGTTGCTGAGAACAGGTATTCACCTAATGTCCAGTCTTTGGACCTTTGCCTTTCTATAGCACAGTGTCCGGGGGGAAAGTATCCAAGTTGGAGACGCTTCCTCTCTTGTATTTCAGAAGTCCGATTGACCTGGTTTTATTTAGCGTGTGCTAGAGCAGCCTTGCAGTGTGACAGTGGCCGAGCTGTTGCCACTAATGGTTGGCTGAACGGGCGAGTTCGTCAGCTTCACAATCTCTCTAGATAATAAGAAGGCGTAGGCAATATGAATGAGTCCGCCCCGCGATATCCATAGTAGATCCCAACCTAGCCAAATCGTCTGTTTTTTCGTTTCCTTCTACATTCCTGCGTTCAGATATCCCGCAGAGTTTGACCTTGTGGTGCCTGCGACAACACTGAATAAGTCTAAGAGAGTTTATATAGGCTTCAGACTAATTTTCGTCAGAGACTTTGAGCAGAACTTCGTAGTCGAAAAAGACTTACAATCCCAAACTAAGCAGCAACTTTTGACAGTTTAATCGCTTTTAAATGTGAACCTAACTCTATATCTATAATCTTTCTACAAATTGTTTCATTGTTTCCATAAATACTTCTCCTAAATGAAGACTTATCTTTCATTAGATCTCTCCGGACCATAAATTGAAGTGTGTATTGCTTCCGGATTATTACTTGCCGTAACCTTGCTTCAACTTCCATCTGGATTGAATTTCTTTCATCATGCTCCTATCTTATCACCCGCAGATCAATCAGTTCATCATTTTTAATTAAGAACACCAACGTTCATTGCCCCAAAGGCATCACAATCCACCGCCAGACTTTGAAAATTTCAAGTTCAAGCAATAAATTTGCCTAAATCGTCGGCATGGCGCACCATGAATGCCAATAGTCCACCTATTTTTCCACTATACACCACTTTGGACTTGAGAAATTAAAATTTATAATTTTTTTTTCTGTTTTTTTGGTATAATATTTAAATTTTGACTTCACCCAGCGTGAAGTGTCAACAAAGCCTCAAGGTGAATACCATTACCATCTACCGAGAGATTTTCAGAAGAAAAAAAATCCTGACTTTCGAAAAAAAATCTAATAAATAGCCTCCTGGCGTAAAAACACTTAACTACCATGCAACGCCGAGGAGAAATGGGTCATCGCGCCGCAACGCGCCGCCGCAGCAAACAGAAGTGAAAATCAATAATTTACCTCAACAAGATCGCGCTCGATCGAGAGCGTAACCGAAAAACAACAGTTAAAATAAACACACAAGAAGATTTAGGGCAAATAAATTAAGATAAACACTTTACTTAAAGACTAAACAGTTTGATTGATGAATGGATGGCTAAATAAGTTAATGACACTCTCTAAGCTGGATGAACTAGATCACTTCGTTCTTCTTGTACACATTGATCGCGTAAAATTCCGGCATGCGATAAACTTTCAAACGGTGATCACTGAATTGACCATTTGTCAGAGCTTTCACATAGAATATATCCTTGGAGTCCTTTGCGGGCACGTCGAACTCATCCAAGGACTTGGTGTGCTTGGGGCGGTAGTTCACTTTCACAAGCTTCACGTAGATCACTTTGTCCTCTTCTGTCGGTTGATCGTCGTTGGATTTGAAATACTTGAGGTTCCTCGATCGTGGGTACAGTAGCAAGGGTTTCACTTGGAGTACCTCTGACGGTGAGATCGGGTAAAGATCATTGCTAAATGCCCTGGAAAGTGATGCACTTTCCCCCGGTAGAAGATTGCAGATTACGATCGCCCAAATGCACTAGAAAATAACAAATTGTTTTTTGTTGATCGAAAAATAGTTTATTGTGTTTGTTTTTTTTTACCAAAAATTTCTCGCTAATCGCCATGATCGGATCGGTGTGGCTGGCTATTGTTTGGATCTGTGCAACCCGCCGTCTTCAGGTGTTCGATGTCAATGCGACGACTATTTGGCTATTTTCGCGATCGAAGTTCCACCGAATTGGCGAAAAAAAAAACTTGTGCTTAATGTGGCAGCAACTTATCTCTGCCGGCGGTCTAACAAACAAATGTTTAGGTGGTGGTGCACAGTGGGTCCAAAGAGAGGTATAATCAACTCACACGTCTTCGAATAGGAATTCTAATAGATTCGTTGAAATAGCGAATCATTTGTTATTTGTTGTTCGACGACGGTACGTGTTAAGTAGCATAAATGTTTCTGTGATTCATACGCCACTTGGATGGATGGCTCGACGGATGGATCATCAATTTGACACGGAGTTAAGCAAATTATTATTAATCATTCACGTACTTACCTACTTAGTTATCGTAAAGAATTTTGATAAACAAATATTGGCCATGGCTTAAAATAAATATTAGTTTTTGACTGAACAGAGAACTTAAGGGGGAAATACAGTAGAAGCGCGCAGAAATGTGCCACTAAGACATAATGAAAATGCTGTAAGACCATCGCATGATATCCTTTCCTTTTCGCTTCTACATATATGTATATTGAGTACGTTTTTTTTAAATTTGGTTATAAAATTACTCAAAAGAGTGATTTTTTTCCCAAAAATGTGGGCGTGTCAGGCGTATTACTTTGAAAATGTTTCAACTGTTACTCTTAGAAACTTATCGTTTTCTAAGAAAATCGAAAAAAATCTTTTCTAAAGAAAACATACCTAAAAATAGGGCGTGGCCTTCACAATGTAAGGAAGATTTGTAGATTCAGTAAATGTTTATATATTGGCTGTTAGTTGTTTCAAGATTCTTGTGAATTACTGGCAAAGAAGTGTTAACTAAAAGTGCGCTTGTCAGTGGGCGGATTTTGATTATTTAACATGTCTCTGGCTTTCTGCTTGTAGACATCAACAAAGCCAGTCCGCAAGTCTAATGTGAACAGGCATATGGTCCAACAACGCCTGCTCGTCGTATCTTGTTCAGAGTTTTACATTGTGTTTGAGCTGTCTCTAACTCATAAGAAACTCCATTACTCTTCGACAGTTCTACTCCACGTTTGCTTAGGGGTTTCGCTGTTGTGCCTGCATGGATGTGAGTTGATGCCACTTCAAATACGCCCCGGTCAACCGCAAAACTATTCGCTTAGATTTCTCCTCGTTGGTCAAGAAATCTCTTTATCTGGAGGTTAAATATGGCAACGCTGGTATGAAAATACAGTCAACAACATTACTTTTCTAGATAGTGGATAGCAACTAGAATGCAGCTTTAGCCTTCCCGATTCTGCACATACTGTCCGGTGAGTCAAGACTGCCCTTTCTAAATACCTATAGATAGAAGTTGCCAACTTTTTCGACTCCCTGTCCCGCAATTTTGAGTGAGGGGCTTAGAAGAGCTCAGGGATTTTGTTTTATTTCAGTTTTTAGAGTATTGTCTATCTGATGAACTTGACTTATCTGATTCGACGTATCTGTTGGCCCCACTTGCAAGAACTGTCCAATAACTATCCTGTGCTGTTGATTACTTTCGCTTTAAAGACATTTTGGTCCCTAAAATCCCTGCACATTTTATGTTGAATAAGTTTGAGCTGTTGTTGTTGTTTGTTTGATAGGTATTGGAGCTGAGATTCTGATTACAATGGTGTTCCTGCTCACTATTAAGATGAACCCTTTAGACCTTTGGATACAAACGGAGTCTATTGGGTTATAAAAGTACATTTAATAGTTGACGGGTTAGTTGAGACAAGATTTCAACGAGGATGGACTTAGACTAGGAATTGGTTTACCAACCTTTGCTTATTTGTAAACAGGAACTAATTTCAGCCTCGCAGGCGTTGTTGAGATCATTTAATCGTTGTAGTATGCCCTCTTAGTATTGGCGAGGTGACTAGAGAACTCTCCTTCTTCCCCTTCCTACACAAGAAATGTTCTATCTTTAGACGTGTCTTCATGCAAAGTGTCCGGTTAGAGTGTCAACTATCTTGGAGAGTGTTCCTCTTCTGAGCTTCAGGATCCGATATTGCCATTGTTGAGTTGATGCTATCAATGATTGGCTCATTCACTCACTCACTGCATCGGCGTTAATAAGATTTTTGGCATTAGACGTTGGCGTGTCGATGATGGTTATGCTTATTAAGACATGTGAAGCTTCGTCGAACCAGCTTCAGCAAAAAGTGAGGCTGTGCGGTCCGACTATCTCGCAAAGATATATGCAACAGACTTTCTGCGCATCTTCACCTGCCGCAGTGGCTTGTTTTTGTTATGTATTTGACCTATGTTTATCTGAAACTGCTCTTTCATTTACTCTTGTCATTTTCTGTAACTAAATCTTCCAAAGCAGTGCAAATAAGATGAAGATATTGTACCATGCTTGTGTCTCTCCTCACCTGTGGCGGACATCTAGGAGACTACATCTTAAATGGATTGCTGAATTTATTGGAGTTTGGTTGACTGCCAGCTGATACTTAGCAGACTATATAGCATGCTTAGGTGCTTAGGTGAACACAAGAAAATCCTTGAAAGAGTTCCTCTGCCATCCAATCTAGCAGTGTGCCTCTCGGACTTTATGCCCAAGAAAATCCATCTCCATCACCCTTTTGAGGTCGTTATCCCAATTTGGAGTTTCTGGGACGATCAGCTTATTCCCCAAACATCCTCATCTAAGATGTCAAGTGGGTCTGAAGCTGGAATCTTTGGTTCAAACCTGAATCTCTGTTCCTCTAGGACAAACAACTACTATCTTTCAGGCAGAGGTCCACGCTATCGAGCCCTGTGCCAGAGAATGCATTAGAAGAAACCTTCGAACATCTCGTATCTCTCAGATAGCCAAGGAGCTTTCAAGGCTCTCAGCTCCTTTAATTTTTAGTCAATTTGGAACTGTCTCCAATCCATCTTGCAGATTGCTGCATATAATAATGTCACACTAACTTGGGTCCCTGGACACAGGGACATCCCTGGCAACAAAGCCACCGATGAGCTTGCCAGACAAGGTGCTCAGGCTCCTTTCATTGGTCCTGGTAAATAAGGATAAAGCTCAGCAGATGGCTGCTGCTCTCGCAATTATCATCTCAAGAAAATGTGCCGTGTATAATCGGACTCGTGCCTATGTCTTGAATACACTGAAACAGCCCACTACATATTGTGCGAATGTCCTGCCATAGCTCGGCTAAGACTTAAGTACTTTAAGGCTTCACATCTCCCTCTGATGTCTCCTCAGCTTCAGCTATAAATTTCTTTAGAGATTCATAAATGAACTAGCTGAACCACAGAAAATATATGAATACTGTTGCGGTAAGATGCCTTAAGCTGTGTCTACAATGTGTTAACCACTTCCCATTGCGACTACCCCACTGTCAAAAGCCAACAGTGAAAACTCGAATCTCCTTCAGAATCTCAACAAATCATTATATTAACTAAACGACGCGACGGATTAAAGCCCACGAAAGAAAAAAGAAAAAAACGAAAAAAATCCCCAAGATGAAGCAAGTAAATAAATAAAAATCTTAAGAAGAATAGCAAACATTTACCCAGTGGTTATAACTGCTTTATTTGAGCAAGAATCTTACTTTTAACCCGTGTATTAGTTGCATCTCTAATCAGCATAATCTAGGCGCGCCGGCGCAGTCCCCCAATCCAAGTTCAAATTTTCCCACATCACTCGTATTTGCACTAAAGGTGGCTTTAAAGTGCGCACTTTCAAGTTTTGATTTTTCTGTTATTTTAGGATCTTTTCTACTAAACGACGCGACGAGTATGTAACTTGAACTCGCGCTTTATCATGGATAATTAAGTAAACAAAAACCCCCCTCCGGCTGTATGCTAATCCCAACAAAAAAAATCCACATTCAGCATCCGAATTAAACCAAATGAAAGGTGTTGAGTAGCTTAACTTAACAAATTCCAATCTTGTCTGAGAAAGTGTAGATGAATGATGGACTTTTACGATTCATCCAATTACACATGTATCGCAGCAGCAAGCAACACCGACAGGTGAGAGGAGAGATGTTAAGTTCTTGTTCTTCGATTGGTAACTGATTGGGCCACGATTGATATTCATGAGAAGCTGCTGTGATGGCACGTTCGTTACAGTTAAAACAATTTTATTATCGGCCAGCCCGGCCCCGCTCCCAAAATAAAAATTCGCTACCATTATCTGACAATGGTGATGATGACGGTTCGGATGACAGTGTGTACGGAGAAAGTAATGCTTAGGTTGGTGGATCTAGTGAGATGATTGATGGATTTTTTGTATCTTTTTGTTCGCTTTTACGGTTGTTGTTTGGGGGAAACAATACGTTTTGTTGTTTATTCAAATGGTCAAGCTTAAGCTGCGCTTTGTATCTAATGGATGTCGTAATAATATTTGCGGAAACGTGCGTTTGTCCGAATCGCTGGTGTTATTTTTTAATTAAAAAGGGTTTCGGTTTGCTTTTTATTTATATAGGTCGGTTTTATTTCTTCAAAAAAAAAAGATACAAAATACTTTATGTATTCGATAGAAATTTGAGAAAGCTTTGCAGGTACTTTGGTTCCCAGCAGCCTGATGCGCTGTGGGTTGATCAATTTGAATAAAAATTTAGAGATTTTGATTCAAAAATTTATGTTCACCTGAGAGATTAAGATTAAGTCCAACTGCAGAGGTAAAGTTTCACTGTAGTTGGCAAAAAAGTTGAGATAAAGGAAAGTAAAAGGGAAGAAACGCTTTCTTCATTCGACTCAAGTGATCCGCGTTGAAGATGTATAGAAAGTGATCACTTAATACCGCTTCGTCGTATGATGCCATGACGAATGTTGAGATGTTTTTTTTCTTTCTTTCAAGTGGCTACTATCCGTATTTGGCAGCATTGCTTAAGGCAGTGATTTTGTCTCACTGGTATAAGTCTGTTACATAAGGCAGAGTCAGCGGGGGAAAAAATGTGGTTCAATTTGGGAGCATTTGAGAAGAACTGTAGGTTTAAGGTGTGTGGGAATTCCTGCATGAGCGAAGTGCGAAAGATGTTAAAACCAAAGGAGAACTCGAAGCCATCCCAGAGCCCGCCCTTATGAATTTATAAGGTTCAGGACTTCGTTTGGTGGTTTATGGCACAAACTATCGAAGAAGAAACCCTCCATGGCTGACATTCTCTTTAGAGTCTGCTAGAGTCTGATTCCTCTGTGTTGCGGCTCCCACAGTGCCTGCATAGGACTTCGGTGATCAGACGCATTCTCTTCCCTTGATGGTTTAAGACAAAGACGCACGCTAACGCGGGAAATAGTCTGTGATGATGTTTAGGAGCATGTGGCACTCTTTCCAATGGTGGCTTTAAGTGAGCCTTATTATTGGAAATCACAGATTCAACTATGGGCTTTGATGCTTGTTCAATAAGACTTGCGCTATACACTATCAGGAACTATGATATGTATGTGGAACAGCTCAAATGGTCGCCTCGGCTTCACTGGCAGTGCTTGCAATAGGTGGGGCGTTATTCTGTCAATAGCATCTCAAATGTTGGCCTCGATCTCCATCCCATGAACCGTTCCAAATAGTCATTCTTTTTGGATGCATTGATACGTGGTCAAACGCTTGTGAATTGTGTTCCTTCCAAAGATGAAAATTTTGCTTTGCTGTGCCAAAAATGCTCCTCTTCCAAATACTGTTCTCTGGCCAAGATGTCCAGCGCCCAATTAGCGAACTTATGGCATTGTCTATGGTCTTTCGGCTTCAATTCTTGCGTCAGCACAATCTTATAAGAATGCAGACCCAAATTCAGCCACAAAATAAGCCAGGTTGACTGTCTGGTGATGCTCAATTCAACTGATCAGTCGCGGCGCACAAAAATGTAGCTACATTTTTGGGACTTCTTAGATACTGGCCCCTACGGCAACTATCTTTTCCTCTTTTTGCATCAATCTCTATCTCTGTTGGTGCCTTAACGTCCAAAAAAGTGTACTCATGCTCAAAATTTTCAACGGTGGAACGAATTTCCTACACACCTAACAAATGATGATGACCGACCTCACGACGAAACTCACGTTGCTTATTTATAATTGAGCTGGAATTTCAAAAATATTTTTTACTGCTTTTCGCAGGTTTAATAAGCGTGAAATGATGCATCATGAAATGGGAAACCTCACGTAATATTTTGACAGCTAGATGTTATTAGTAACTTTGAAAACTACTGAAACATATTAGTTATTAATGGTATCATTGCTATCTGGTCACCTTCTTTGCAAAAGTATTCGAACGGCTTGAACAAGAAAATACATTTATTTGACAGATCTGTCAGCATAATATCGCACTATTTCTTGCACTAAAATTCGCAGCATTGGGGAATTTCTTACTCTCTCGTAAACGCTCTCTTCTGTGAAAAACTAGAAACATTTTCGGTACTCGAACGGGTAATCCCTGCTTTATGAGGGTACGAACGATTTTTTGACAGCTAGTCAGTCAAGGGAAGGAAAATTGTACTAGATCTGTCGTAAATAGAGTTTAGGAGTATAATTCAATTATAGCGTTCCCAGTACTTCGCTAATCTACCTGCTGGAATACTTTTGCACCGGAATGACAGATTAGTCGGCCTCTAGGACATCCCTGTGCAAACGTTTTCTAGCAGATAGATTAGTAAAGTGTTGGCAACGCGCTCAATTTCTATTTCAACTAAGAGCCACATGGCTTCGTATAAAAATCAAAATACCACTGAACTCAAGGATTTCAGAAGATTAACATTCTATGACATTCTCTTTTGTCGAGGTCTAAACACAGACATAAGTGATGTTAGAGATTGAAAATAGTACAGGTCTTAATTTCTACTGATCTGTCTTTAAATTTACTTCAATTTCGTGATCTCAAAACACTACGTTTACACCAACACTTCTCTCAACATATGAGAGATTTATGTTACTACCCTAAAATAGTTCTAGCAACCCTTACGTGCCACCATCATTTAAATCTGTTTCACATCAATCCACTTGTGCCTCATAAACACTCAGCATGTTGTTAGTCCTTAATTAAGTCGTAAATTAATTTAAAAGCCTTTTTCCAAAGAGGGGTTTCTGTTAAATGCTAGTACAGCTTTTGCAGCTAGTCTTGGTAGAAATTATTTCTCCAGGATAATTCATAAATAGTGCGTGCTTCCCCATATTTGGAGGAAACACTTTTGTGCCTTAAGAAAACACCTGTTACGCATAATAAATGTTTTATGTTGCTACGCCATGAGTGGGTATTTAAATTTTGAAAAATTTAAAGGTTTTCCTACGCCAGATAGACGAACATTTGCATTTTTGGAGAAGCATGTTTTCGAAGGTGGGTGAAAAAGAAAACGTGTCCTTTCATAGGAACCAGGAAAAAAAACTTTAAAACCATAAAAGGGTTGCTTGTTTGCGTAGGAAACGTATTTAACAACAAGAACTGTCTTGACATTAATTTGCTTTAGGGTCATTCGTCTTTCTTGGAACATGTGGAGCGAATAGGTGGGCGACGTACAGCCCCGGAGGAATTGGAAATGGTTCGTAGAATTTCGGTCGTATATTTTGTAGTTTTCGTTTTACCTTGGTAATGACTATCTAACTTGACTCCCACTATTCGAAAATTGTACGGAAAGAAACCCTTACAAGGACGTGTTTTGAGACAAGACTTACACTAATCATTTTCTGAAAATTTAAACATTTTCTTGTGGCAAATTTAAATTTAAAAGTTGGGCTACGTTAGGATACCTATGAGGAGTGTCTGATAATGGCTTTCCTTTTCAATGGAGGCTGACTCTTCTAAGTCAGCTTTTGACTTTTGAAACTGACACTAGAATAAACACAGCAACTGCCTCATATCATAATATACCAGGCACCATAATGGGGTCATCGCAATCCCTTGGGTGACCCTTTAATAAAACTTAAAACACGTCGTCCAAGCACTTGATTGCCCCACAATAGTTATATAGAGTCCCGACGTTGCAATCGCCCAAATTAGCCCATGCAATTGGGCCAAATCCAAAGGAGTGCATTATACTCAACAAGATCAATGCCGGAACTGGAAGCCATTAAATCCCGGAAGCATCACCAAAGTCTTTTACATAGAAGAATGCACAGAAGGCGAACAAAGTCAAGCACATGCCAGTAGCTGAGATCAAAAGGATTATGCGTACTCCTGTTCCTTCCAATACGAAAGGGGTGAGAAGATTCGAAACAAGTTAAACCACTCCAAGGATAATGACAGCGATAACTGTCTCCCACAGCAGATCATAAGTGCTAGCCACGATTTTGGGAGACATCGAGAAGGTTTCCACTATCCGAACTATCTTCATCGACTGCTGCCTGGATTTTGGCATTTCCTCCTCGACTGTCTCGGCACTTTGTGCACTAAGGTAAGCATTTTATCCCGTCATGTTGTCGTCATCTTTTTGCGAAGAAATATAGCGTGTCTACCATGAAGATGAACGCGGTAAAGAAGAGTATTGGAACGAATAAGCACCAGCATCTTAGTATCATGTAGGACCTATCACGTAGACCTAAAGTATTCCACTTCAAAATGGAAGGGAAAAAAGGATAACGTTGGAATTCGCATACTTGTAACACTGTTAGAAGTGCCATCGTTGATCCTAGAGCTCCGCGACAGTTATCAGTGGCTATTTCCCCGATATACATTGGCAATGTGGTAGCTGGTAGTTCTCCCTCGAGGCCCTACAGTTAAGGAATCAGAATCAAACAATAGTCAGATCCCTTAGAAGGACAATATTGTACCTGAAGGACTACATACATACATGAAGCAATGAAGAACAACGAGGGTGAGAGCACTGTCCATTTTTGTTCAAACTCTTCTTACTAAAGGTCCAGCTATGCGGACGGGTATACAAAATGAAAAGAAGGCAGTTTAACTGAGTCTTAGAGAGGGGGTTTCACAATTTTTGGGAATAATTCCAGAAAGCTTTAAGGACTTGCTATGTTTGATCTATTTCTAGAAGTGCCCTCAAACTCTTTGCTCTTAGTCATCAACTTCAACGTTCTTCTCCAACTTAAGAGTTTTCTCTCCAAAAATTTAGACGAATCCAATAAACTTATGTTGCGAACAAGAAGGTGGTCTTTTTCATTTCCAATCACAGCGATAGTATCTCGAACAATTTAATAAATTCTTTCCACTGACTAATGATAAATAATGGCTTTTCACAAAATGCAGATCGACTTGCCGACGAACGTTGAACAGGTGTAGATACATTTTAGTGAAAATGGTTCGGTAAATCAAAGAGTTTGAAATTTGAATGCATATTTTATGCGGAAATGTCTCTTAATTAGCTCATTTAGTCTAATTTATTTGGCATATTTTAAAAGTTGACAAATCTTTAAAATGCGCCGAGACACGAAAATGAGAATTGTAAATGATTTATCAACTTACATAAGTCGTGGCTCCTAAGGGCTGTTGATCAAATTGACGTACCAATCAATAAAAATAAAAACATTGGGTAGATGTCACATTATTCTTTCATTTCTGTCATCGAACGGAAGTGATCTCTATTTTGACATGATGACAGAAGCTTCTACTTCTGGCTGAACCCTGCGACAGCAAAAGTCAAAAAGAAATGGGTTGCACAAACTAGACTATAATTAAATATCTGAAAAACTAGAATTCGAAATTTGAATTTTTAATTTTAAATTGATATTTTCTGGAAATAATCTAGTCATTTATTTGTGCGCAATTAATTCAGTCAAATATTAAGTTAAACTTGAAATAAAATAGAATATTTTAGGAATAAAAACAAGAGTATGCAAAGTACAGGGTGGTTCACTGTGGTCAGCTGTTTTATTTTCCGAATTGAAAAGTTACAAAATAGGTATTTTAAAGAACACAAAGTATCACGTCAAAATAAAGATTAAAAGGTATCACTTTTGATACTTTGGTATCATTGTAGCAACACTGATTGGAACTTGAATCAAGTAAGGTTTGCCATTTCAGCATGCATCCTTTCACGCTTGCGGAACCTGCAAAGATTATTAAAAAAAATATCGAAATTCTGGCTCAGTTGTACACCAACTAGATAGAAAAAATAAATAAATATTAGGCCGTAGGCAGCCCATAGAGGGCCAAGGCCTAGCTTCTCACAGCTGTACGTATTGTACGTGGTATACATTTCTGTATGTACAGAAGGGACCTACAGTTTTATGCCGTATCCGAAGGGAAGAGCGAGAAGCGAGAAGCTTTCTCTACTGTTTATGACAAGCGACGGAACGCTCAAAGTTATGAAGGAGAAATTTGGCTACTGGATTATATCATGGAGAGCGTTCACCACTTGGCCGCCACAATCATACGATTTGATACCACTTAATGACTTTCTCTTGGGCGACATCAAGTCCTTAGTCTAAGCTTAGAAGTCAACCACTTTGGATCAGCTCGAGGACAACATTTGAGGCGCTATTGGCGGAATAATGCCGGACTTCGAATCGTCAAGATATCATACTGCTTTAGTCCGCATCCAACAGCATTCGTCCGAACTTCGTCAGCTTCTGTCTGCTTCTATCCACATTTGTCTATATCCATACGAATTCGATAATTTCCTTCCATTTCCCTCCGCTTCCATCCGCATTTGTTCATTTCCATTGCCGTTGCCACAAATATTGGCTGTGAAAACGCTGGATGAATGTTCGATTGAAGGCAAATATACAATGATATATGTATGAGTAGTGAGTATAAACCTTGGAGGGGAGAGTGCTCCCTTCTCAAACCCTACTAAGGACCTCACATAGTACAGCGCGATTAAGAGGTTGTCGTCTGCCATCAGTTGATAACATTACGTCGAAGTACTTTCCCGCAGACCCTCTTCTTCTTTCAATACTATAAACCTAAAAGAGTCCTTATCTGTTTCTCTTTTCCTCCTTTAGCCAGATAATCCCCTTCCGCCCCATTCGTGCGTCTAAAAATGTACATTTTAATCGCTTAATTGCTTTCGCTAAGCAGCTTTCAACCCAAGCACCCTCGTAAAGCGAGCGAGTGTATGAATGAAAACCTCTTAAAAAGTATGATATACCTCCTTTTAATCGCTTATTAATAAGAACTAAAAAAAAAAACAAAGAAAGGATTAAATTAAGAACATGTTCGTGTGTCCTCATGCAAGTTGCATGCCACACATAATGCCTTTACCTACAAACAAAAGAATTTCTTAATAATTGCAAATTTATGACGGTCCACCCTCTAGTTGCAGTTGCAGCCCTTTTGACTAACAAAGTATGTGTGCAAGCTACAAGAACAACAACAAAAGCAGGACATAGAACGTTAACCCAACATTCTTCCAGAATTAATTACACGTTTAGTTGTCGCACCACTTGCAGTGGCCAGCACCACCACGCCACAGGCACAACGAGGAGGAAGCGTTCGTGCGTGGGAGCCAAAGTGCTACTTCATCATGTAGGAACCCCGGGTATTATGGTAATTAGAAGGATTATTCCAATTTACGGGGTGCATAATGTAAACTCTTTTTCTTCTCTTTTGAGTGGTAGTCGCTTGCTTGCTCCTCTGCTCCTCAGCTTTCAGGGTATGTGTGCGTTTTAAATTCAAGCGCTAAGTTGTCTACAATTTTTTAGTTCAAATTGGAGTTACTTCCTGTGAGAAGCTTCCTTCTACTGCATTATTAGAAGCAATAACTCATAAAATGACCTAAATCTATGAATTCAATCAGAAAGATTGATTTTGCCAATTTAAATCGGAAGATCCCATCCCTTTTTTGGCGTCGAGCGAGTCATTGAAATTTGAAAAAAAAGGATAGAAATGGGGTAAAAAAGGATTTTAAAAATAAATTGAAGAAAAAATGAAATCAATTATCTCTTTGAGCAGAGTGTTGCCAGGCGTGGGGAACTGTCAGTGAGCTAGGGAGGATACTCATGTAATTTGTCAGTTTGTGAACGACTTATGTGCAATCTTCTAGAACATTATACGTATGTGATGAGATGCTCATAATAATATTCTCAGAAGAAGCTGGGATCTGGATATGATATGCCAACACTCCTAGTCATCAAACGACAGCAATCGGGATAGTTCAACATCATTGGACCTAGAGCTAGCACTAGAGACGATCAACCTTACGATAGGCTGACACCAGATTATGATGAAGCAGCCCGTCAAGCCCATAGACGTGATTGCCACTGTGATTTCTTTCAACTAATATGTACATAACTGGCAAGTTGGCGGCAAAGCTACGGTGGGTAGTGTATTCGATTGTACATCTTTGAGTTCCAGTCGGTAAGTAACAACTCATCCAACTATTCTTTACATCAGTTGAAGGAAGATGGACGTAACTTTCCATTCTGCCTTTTGAGATATAGACCAGCTGAAATTATGGATCAACTCTTTGCTTTTGACGAGTTTGGTTCTGCTTAATGTTGACCAGTGTCTCGTCCTTACCGGCTCATTCCTTAAGCTGTTCTCTCAACTTATTTCCCAGTTACTCTCCTAGCTCCAGTAGCAGTTAGTTACCCGAAATACTTCTCGGGACAGGAGCAAACGTGGACTCGCTTTCGCCCTAAAATTTAGGATGGCATTCAGTCCTCATACTGCTCTTCTCTGATGTATGTATGCTCTCGTCCTGACCATTTGATGGAAATGAAGAAACAATGGTGAGGTGTGCTAAGTCCCATTCTATCCGCAAAACTCTTTGAAGTCCAGAATAACTTGCTACCTCTCTCAGGATGCTGATAACTCTTCCTGTTTGTTGTGTTCAGGGCTCGCAATAGCTTATAGCTCGTAATATTGTCGACCAACACAAGGGCTTATCCAATGTCTCCTCTTCCCTTCATGAGAGGCTCAAGCAGCTCGTAATTCGAGAGGTCGAAGCTCTTATTTTCGATCGTAATATTTGGTTGGCAGCCATTCACATTTGCCTTTATCGACTTGCACACACTGCTACCACACACTTGCTACCACACTGTCTAGCCTCGTTGCTAAGCCTCAATCCATGTTCGAATGTGTCGTCAAGTAGGCTTCATTAAGGACCTTTGTCTTCCTTGCTCAATTTTTGACTTCATGTCATCTTTGGCTTCGTCATCGCTCTTATCTGAGTGGGCACATGAAGTGGTGTCTGACGGAAGACTTACATAGATGGCTTCAGAAGATTCTTCGAGGACACTAACCACATTCATTGTCCCTGCCAAAGTCTCTCTAACACCAAGCTTAATCTTTGGGAGTAATTTGTTTTTAAGAGGCAAAATATGAATGTAAGTTGGTTGGTATTGGACAGAGAATACTGACATTCCAATAAGGTCCTCTTCCATAATCTAACAATGAGTTTAAGTTGAACATTAAGCGACGACTCTTTCATCCTGGCAATACTTCCACCAAGTTCAAATGATAACTACCACCAAATAATCTAAGGGTTGATGATGATTTATAGCGTTTGCAAATGTTGCATCCCATGCCTCTTGTGACGGCAATGGCAGTCAAGTCGCAGTCGTTTCCAAATTGATTTCGGTCTTCATGCACGGAATTACAAAAAAAAAAAAAAAGCATTAGTAATCAACGTCTGTGTACGGGCAGGACCTCTTTTTTGGTGGCGCACCCAATAAAACTTCTTTCCTCTTTTTTTTTCTACGAAATTCATTTGGAATTTTAAGCTCAATGGGTGTAGTAAGTTTTGGCAGTAATAGTCTCGGGTGGGTGCTCTGCGGGGGGTGGTTTCTAATTGAACCAGTTTTCCAATCGAATGCACCTATAGAGATTGGTACTTTTAACTATTTATATAGCACTGCATCCGGGGAGGAAACATAAACTTCAAATAGAGAGCTCTCATGTAAATGTAAATAATGGATTGTATAGTTTTTTAAAATGCACTGAACGAGTGAATGTTTAGTTTCCAGTTGAAAGGTAGTTTGTTTCAATGGAAGGAATTAAATAAATAAATCACGATTTAGGATGATACTGCTAGAGGTGTGTGTGTGAATGATTTCGCCTGAATTTGAAGCTTCTATTTGCTTGTACAGTCCATTAACTGATAGGCTGTGCAAATGGGCCGGTTCAGTTTTCGAAAGCGGATTAGAGGTCATTGGGAAATAGTTCAGTGAGCTAGGTTAAATTGGTTTTTTTTTTTGGCTAAATGGGGATATATTGCATATTTACTTTATAGGCGGCCTTGTTGCTTCGATTCTTCTTTTGAAAACAGAATCAGACAGAATAATTGAGTTTGTTGCAGGAGTGAACACTCTAAATCAGTAGTAGCGTACCACTCGTGTGCACTATGATTTAGGTAAGTTCCAAAGAAGTGATACACATATCCCAGCGATGGCTTAACTTCTCTAATCCTTCAAAATAGTGATTGACTCTGTGCCCAGCAAAATAGGTTTTGACTTCTTCGTTCAATAAAAATCTCAGTGATCCAGCCAAAATTGAAGCTTAGAGAAAAGTCACTGGGGACCAAATCAGGCAACCAGAGTGGTGGCTCAATCAATTCGAAATGATCGCACAATTCTGTGATTTCCGACGGAGTCTACTGTTCCGACTGTCGTGGACGCAAGCAAGTTTCTTCTATCCCCGCTTTCACTTTTGACAAAAACACTGACACCAACTGACACAATCGACTGGCAAACAACGAGATGTGTGGCATTTTCAAAAGCATATAACGTAAGTACATAAGAACAGCGGGCAATAAAATATTAATTCTGGCTTCATTTTGAAGTTACATTCCTTCCATTAGGTATGGAATAACACGTCACTCGAATAGCCACTTCGGCTTTGCTGGCAGTGCTTCAAGTGGTCGATCCAATTTTTGGTTACGCAGTCCAATAAGTACGGCATCGTTCCGGCAATAGCATCTTGAATGGTTGCCTCGAGCTCGTCCAAGTTAGGACAAAGTGAGACCAGTGAGACCGAAAGCAACAAGGTCCTTCTGATCCTTCTGATAAGATGAATGCCTACATTTTTGGGAAGTCAGAACGTCTCTCTTACTGAGTTGAACTTTTTAGCACCCTCCTACTCCTACATCCTTTCCTCAGTGTCTTCCTCCAGTCGAAATAATGTCTCTGCGAGGAGTAATATGTGTCCTATTTCTGATTTATTCGCCTGGTCCTTCGCTTTTAGAAATACAAATTTGAGCAGGTAGCCAGACAAAAAGGGTCCACTGCGAAGCGATGTTGACTGTAACCCCCATCAAATGGCTACTTGAATGTCAACATGACTCTGATTGTTTTTACTAAAATATTTCCGTCAATTAGAATATCAGCACCTTGTTTTTAGGGCACATGAATGCCCTTTTACTGATTGATAGGGCAGGGCGCTAGTCACTTTCGAAGAGAGAAGAAAGGATAGGGAAGAGTTGGTGTAGTGGTATTTAAAACTCAGGTGATATCAGGTTTCAATCCAATTTGACTGGAGAGAGTTGTGTGTGATTTTTGCATTCGTTTATAATTCACAGTTCCTTTTTCGTGCGCGCAGTAGGACCTGTTGTATAAATAGGCAGTTCGTTCTTCCTTTATCCTATACCCCTCTCCAATCAGAATTTTGATAGGAAATCTTATTTTTTCTCAGAGAAAGCGGAAGGGCTATGTAGTGTTACAAGGTTCGCAGTATTTCTTTGACTTGACGAGTATCCGCACCCAAACTTTAGTCTCAAGTCGGCATATTTTTCAAAAAGTTATTCATTAGTCTATTTATCATCTACTTGAGTACTTTTTTTACGAACTATGACATGTTAACAAGTGTGACATCAAATGTTATCATTTAATTAAATCATTGCCTTCGCGTGCATAGCACCCATTATCTAAACTAAAGCCGTCCTCTTCCTGTCACATCCTGTCATAGTCCTACTAATAAACATCAACAAATATAAATCATGATTTTTTTTTCTCATTTCTTTTGTCAACAGGACCGACAGCAGGACTTTAATTCAATCATCATGAAATGGCACAATTCTTTTTCACTTCCTTTCACTGTATAACCAAGTTTTGTATCCCAAATGACACTTGTTTCCTGATTCAACTCACTTTCGTTCGCATCCGATTTTCATTGAATAAATCGAAGGTAACTGTTCATTAAATTTAAAGACATCCGTTTCTCGGAGAAAAAGGCTATTATTCACTTGCCTTATGTCGTCGTTGCTTCTTTGTTTTGCAGACAAAGGGACTGTGATCTCATTAAATGGCTCCTTTCCGAAGGATACGAATCCAACTATAACTAAGGACTTGAATTCATTGTCTAAGATGGTTCTCATGTGTCCTTTTCTTTAAGTGCGATGCCACAAGCATAACTACTAACTTGTTTCTGCTGTTGATATCCTGGGTGATATAGTGTGCCTTGTGAGACATAACATGGGTTGGAAAATGTGCAAAAGGATCAAAAGTGGTGACAATTGAAAATGTGTACTTCAACCCACTGTTCGTCTGGCAGAGTGTCCTTGCGTGTCTTAATACAGACAAGTGCTGTTCATTTGTTTTCATGTTTTTTTTTTTAAGGAAGAATAAGAACTCATTTCTCACGTCAGGTGTTTTTGTGGAATCATTTGTCAGACGAAGGACAAAATGTTAGACAACTGTTCTGAAACGTTCCTTTAAATGGAATTGTTTGTTAATTAGATTTTTGAAGGCAATATCTGAGGTAAAAAGTGATATCTGGTAACTCTTTATAATATTGATATCTTTACCAATTATTCCTGTTTCCGTACGTCAAAGTTTTATATTTTTTCACAGAAGAGGGAGCTCACAAGAGAGAGTAAGAAATTTCCGCATGCTGGCCAAAAATATGAGTTCTGTCAAATGTTTGGGTTGGGTTGTTGTTGACCGGCAAGATAATTTGAAGTAGGTAAATCAATACAAACAAAAGTGACGTCTAAAAAGATGGCAGCTTTTTTGTTCAACCCATTCCCGTACTTTTTTTTCGAGATTTCTTTTTCTCTGAGAGAATTTTACCCCCACTTTAAAAAATTTGCCAAGCTGAGAATTTTATTGCAGAAAGTGCGGGAACAGACCTATTTTGTGTCAGCAAGTGTCAAAGCAACCAATGACATCCATCTGTCAAAATATTTGGTAAGGTTTCAGATTTGAGATTTGTTTATTGGAATTCTGGCTCAGTGGTGAATTTCGTCATGAGGTCAGGCGTCATCATTTTTTGTTCAGCTGCTAGGTCAACAAGCTGAATTGTCACAACAAGTGTTCGACCAAGGATCAATGCATCCACAACGATGGACTTTTGTTTATTGGGGGCATCCTCTGACTTTCTTTCTTTCGAAATGAGGAAGGAGATACCGTTACCGTCAATGGTCTCAGCCATAGAGCGATGTTAACCGGCTTTCTGTGGCTACAGCTTGACAAACGAAACGCTCGAAGCTTTGAAGTAGATATTTAGCAACTGAGTCATCCTACGGTGACCGGTCATCAATTGGCTGACCATTGGCTTATTTCAAGTCCTTAGTCCACGCTAGGAAGCCAGCAATTTTGGACGAGCCGGAGGCTATTGCCGGAATAACGTGGTACATATTGGACAGGGTCATCAAAAATTGGACCGACCGCTTGAAGCAATGCCAGTGGAGATAATGCAGCTATTTGCATTATGTGCTCTTTTACAAACAATGGCATAAATGTAGCCTCCAAATGAAGTTAAAATTACTCTAATATTTTACACTGTTGTTGTTTTATTTAATTTTGTCTTCCTGTCATTCTTATCTAGTCACCCTATATCGGAGAAATATTCAAGCTTTAAACCATGAGCATGATCGAACAAATAGATGGCGCCCTTCTTTGTTGATATATGGTTCATGTCTGGGATATTTATTCCCACACAGTATATCTACATGGATTAAGGATTATCCATGAATAATGAAGCAGCAGCTTAGTTTGTACAAAAGAGACTCATAATCCACAAGTTTTTTTTCCATTATTTACTCTAAGGAAAAATATATGACAAAATTTCTAACAACCACAAATCACTACAAAATTCATTACGTTTCCAGTAAATCAAAATTTAATTTTCTATTTCCATCCACACAAAAGGCGAGTAATTAAAAAAAATAAAAAAGGACATCTAATGACCATCGCTCACCTCGGGTCATTCATCATTCTGTTGGCGGTCTTGTGGTGTTCACGTGTGCAATTCCAGCAATTCCAGCAATTCCGAGAAAATTCTTTATTTTCAGCATAAGCGTAAAAAAGCATAAATTTCCCAGCTAATATGAATAAATTTCCCCACAGCGAGACTGTAGTAGTGGCATGCAACATGACATAACGAGAAACTCTCGTGATTTAATTTGGACACCACCCACTAGGCAGGCAGATAAAACTTTACCTTCCCTCTCTCTTTCTCTCTCTGAATGTTCAACTAAAATGTCCCTTTTTATTAAAAAAAAAAAAAAAAAAAACGTTCCACTTCATTACTATTCCGTCAGATTTATATTTAAATTTTACACCGGCCACAAGCCTCAATAAGGACACGTCGAGAGGAGATTTCTACAATTTCGGTTAGTCCGTTTGTGGCAACCGGAAGAATTTAAATTTTTAATTTACTCACCAGTGAGTGTGGGTCGCTTCTGAGGTGAAGCTGAAGAATATAAATAAATCTTGAGAATCAAAGAAAATTTCCTCAAGGATAAGCTGCATTTTTAAGGACTCCCACCGCACAATCAAGAGGAAAACTTTCTTTAATCACTGCAACGTTTTAAATGCAAAATTGAATGGAAATGTAGTGCGTGTAATTACATATGCCACTTAAAAGTTTTTCAACATTTCGCTTTTGAGTGGATTATTTTGGCATTTTCTTTTGGGGGTTTTGATGGCTGTGCAGGAAAGTGCAGGCGCAAAGTGCAGTGAGCCATTTTCTGGAAAAGTTTTTTCGCTGAAGGAAAAAAAAACTTTAAACTTACAGGATGGGTTGAAGTTTGATTGCTTTATTCATCGATTTTCTATGTGCCATTAGTTTGGTAGTGCAAATTGCTGGAAGCGGAAATTACAAGCACGGTTCAATCCAAGAAGAAGAAGAAGAAGTTCTCAGGGGAATCGAGTGTGTGTGTGTGTGTGGAAAAGTTTACACGTCACTTTGAGGGCATATCAAGTCGAAGTGGATTTGTGCCATGTAGACATTTAGTGGGGGCAAAATAATATCATTTACTACCCGTTCCGGTCGGACAGGACAAGTGTGGAGGAGGACGTGCAGTGGAACTCAAATCGATAAGGATATCAGCTGGTAGATGTATGAGAAGTGTTAATGGGTCATCGACAGGTTAAGTGGAATAAGTTAATGCCTTTAAGGTTTTGTGTTACTCGTTCTAGGAACTATGATAGAAGATGTGGTCCTATAGGTTGGAGGGTGTTACAATATGGGAACCAGGGTACTGATAGACGCTAGGAATGATTGTAACTACAGACTTAGGACAATCGCGTATAGAGAAAAGCAGATGATTTCACGTCGATTTTGGCGATCCTCCACCTAGACTCCTGAGAATTGTGCTCACTTTAAGGTCATCGGCATGAAAAGGCTCTTGAATTTCAATGGCCTCAACTTTAGCAACCAGCTGACTTACATTCAGGAGAATGTCTGTCATTAAAGAGTTTCTCTGTGTTAGCCCTTCGAATATGAAGTAAACCTTGACCCGAGGATTCTAAAACCGTGTTTCTAACGAACATCTTAATTAGAGAACGGGCCATGAACTTATAGACACAACCATACTACGACGATACTGGCAGTGGATTGGTCACAATATCCGAAAGGGTGATAGATTCATAGCTTACGAAACGATGTAATGGAACCGGCTTACCCAGGATGGCAAGATACGTGGCGGTCCTAAGATTACGTAGAGCTAGACAGTGGAGAGGGAAACACGGTACTTGGGGAGAGCTGAGGCATATTTCCAAAAATCGCACACGATGGCGCGTAGGCGTTGTAGAGGCCCTGTGATCCACAAGGGTATACAGGACATGAGTAAGTAAGTAAGTAAGTAAGATGTAACTAATCTCAAGAACATTTTCAAAAAGATATGACTACGTAACACTCATGAGAATCCTACTAGAAGGAAGCTCTTTTTGGCACACTTGCATTGTAAAGCCACAATGATTCCAGATGATTTCGAAGCAAGCAGACTTTCTTATGAGGACTCGCTTCCTATCGAAATTTTGGACAAAGATACACATAGGAATAATCAAAAGATGTCAGGGGACTGGCAAGAGAGCAAAAGATGAACAAAGAGCAACAGATAGCTCATAAGTTGAACGTCACAATTTATATCACCTGTGGCAATCAAAAATATGTCCACAGATTTGGAAAATTGCGTTCCTCAAAGACGACAGCAGCTGAAACAAAACAGGAGAGAAAATGTGACAGAAACAAATGCGGCGTTGCCAGTGGTCGCTCTCTAGACCTTCAGGGCAAGGAGTTAAGGCATTGCTGACGATAAGGCCTTGTTGATTGCTGCCAAGAATCTCCTGAAAATATGTAGATTCCGCTACGGATGATGCAGTCGCTAGGGAGGAAAATTGTCTAGCCTCGAACGGTCTAGAACCGAAGTGTGTCTTCCTGTCCCACTGTCCTGAGTGGTAAGGTCTATACTTTTGTATGTACCGCATCGCTATCAAAAAAGGAAACAAGAAGGAGGCAAGAAGAAATTAGAACAACGTAGTCTGGTGCCTATCGACATTGTCACCAGTGAAATGCAAGAGGTTTAGATTAGGCTTATCTTACCAGAAAGGAAGGTCAATATCTACAGCCATCCAGAAAGGAAAATAAGAGCACGAGTATATGGACCCACAAGGTGATTGGGACACATGAGGTTGTCATTAGTATCTCATGCAGTTCCTGTCCGGGCATAGTGGCCATAGAAATTATCTATATCTCCACAGTTTTGGACACGATAGTTCACTGGTTTCAACCAGAATCAGAGTGCCAAGAATGGTATGCAGTCGTACAAAACTGGCTTACAGACGAAGTGCACTGCTTATTCCTTTAATAACATCCAACATGTGTAGTTCATGAATACAAGGAACCATTGAACTCAGACGCAGGATTGAGCTCAATTACTTTAGCCTTGGTCTTCAGGAAATAAGAACCCGTCGCGTCGATGAGATTACTAGACAAAGCTCACACTTGCTTCTCCCTGTATCCTCGCTTAGGGCTCCCATTGATGATTGAATCTCTCACGAGCATGATTGTACTGTGGCATGTCTCTGCAGGATGTAGAATAGTTAACGAATGTTCCCTAACGTCTCAAGAAATCACCGGCAACTTATGAGCATCTGAAGAGACCTTTCATTTTTCCTAAACATCTGAACATACCTAAGCGATAGGGCTCACTTCTGTGGAAGTACAATAGACACCTTTTGTTGTTGAGGACTCCCCTAGTTTTGCTTTTTCCTAGTTCGATAGAAATTTTGAAAATTTTGTTCCCACTTAAAGCTATCTCGGTTCAGTAGTGTTATTACGTTGGAATACAGGACATAGAGTTCCAAATTCGAATCCAAGGAAATACCTTCAAAGATTTTCACGACGCTACCTCTTGCGAGCATCTGACAAACATCAAAAAGTATGAAAAAAGTGCCTACGTGTAGAAATATATACCACGCCCAATACGTACAGTTGCGAGAATGTCTTGGCATGTTGAAATACTTAGCAACTTTTCTACTGAGAATATTGAAAAGTGGACGTGTCTTTGAGTGATTTTAAGAAAAATTGTCATTCATGCAACGGTTTGGATTCTTAATTGTAAATTATCTAAAATTATGTCCCTTATAATTGGTATTTCCAAATGATTCTTTCAAAATAAGTTCTTCAACTCAAACTATTGCATTTTCAACCACAAAATTTTGGCCTACAAAACTTTATTCAAACGAAGTAATTTGACGATGGGCAAAATTTCGTTGTCTTTGCATTTTCTGTCAATACAAATTTTGCATTTTTCCTACATACAAAATTTTAGCTGCACCCTATAAAATTTTTACTATGAAATTTTATGATTTAATATCGATTTCGCTCAAAAATTCTCCAACCGGAATTCGCAATGGTTACCCGTGGAATATAAGGACTTGACTGCAGGTACACCTAACACACATCCTGTCTGTAGACATCTGATTTCAATTGAAAATCCGAAACCGATATTCAAATTTAAATCAAATTTCAAATTCCCAGCAAGGGTGCAATTTTGCAACTCCAATTTCGAAAATTAATTGGAAACTAATCTTTTGACATGACGATCCCTCCAAAAAAAATTTCATCGTCACCCCTTTTTAGGGAAAAAGGTTCCACATTCTGATGCAAACCGATGTTTCTGTTTCCACTTGAACACAGAGGAGGAGCTGCTGGTGCTGCAGTTCCATTGAAATGTAAATCGATTTAACATTCAATTTTCACACAACACAACTTTAACCCAACTGGGTATTTTTCGGTCTCAACATATATATATGTATTTGTATAAAGGATTTGTTCGTCGCCGTGTCAGATAGGCCTGTTAACACGGTTCGGGGGTAAAAATGTGCGAGAGAAAAAGGACACCTCTCCTCGGATTGGAATCGAGCCCACACCAGGGACGAACAGTAAATTAATTTCAGTTTATTCAATTTATTTGTATTTCAGGTTTTTTTTTTTCTTTTTTTTCGTGTTGCTGTCGTCCGTTGTGGTAAATTCTCATATTTTGGTCCCAAATGTCAGTGAGGCGGGGTGTGTTCAGTGGGTGAGTCCTCATTTTCACATTTGTATTGGTTAAACAAGACAAATTTTTGGCAACCAGAGCGAGGGACACATTGTTTGACCAAAGTTCTGAGGGCGAAAATTGAATATTAAATTTCTCTTCGTTAAAAATGGTTTTCTCCGACATTGGGGAAATATTCCACACAGAATGTCCCTTTGAAAAAGGATATAGTGAGAGCGAACTACAAACATACACATGGTTGTATGCATATTGCTTTATTTTTTGTCTTTTGCATAAGAAAAGGGTTGGGTAAAGATTTTAAATTGAATGAAGATGTAGTTACCTTATGAAAATGAGAAATGCTATAAGGACCACGTGAGAGATTATTACTTTTCTTTGCAAGGGTCAATAGAGGTAGAATCACCGACGACCCAGGGAAGGGATTTTTGTTGACCTTTTTTTCTCCCAAAGGAAAGTTCAATATGTCCCTTGTCTTAAAGACTTGGGGGTGTCTTCTTCTTCTTCTGTTTCTGTCTTAAATATTGTGATTTAGAACTGTAAGTTGGTAGAACGAGAGGAGAATACTGAGTCTCAATGCAATAAATTGATATTGCTATAAAGACTAGACAGTAAATAGCTTTAAGGATCTACTGGAGGATGATTTTTTTCAGTTTTTGCAAGGGTGACTCAAATTAGGCATCATCACCTCCACGCGCCGCCTCCTTGATAGCCATTCGGTAGAGAACTAGCTATGACTGTCGAATGCGAAGATTCAAGTGTTCAGTACTCATGTGGGACGTAATTGACTTAAAGGTACGTCTATCAAGTGTGTTCAGGAGGAGAATGAACTACAGTGACATGCGAGCTCAGGACTGTGAAAACTTTTATAATTGAAGTGTGATTCATTTAGAAATATTTTCTTTAAAAGTAAACTGAAATAAAAAGGTTAAATTTAATTATGTTACTTTATTATTGAACTAAAGAAACAATCTTGGCATACTTCTATTTAAAGAATATTTATTTCTAACTTCTGCTGATGTAGTCCATTTCGGAGTCCAATTTTTGATGACGCTTTCCAGCATTTCGAATGGTGTTTGGGGAATAACAAGACTAATGTTGGCTTCCAATTCCTCTGTTGTACACGGTTTATTCATGTGGTCTTTGCACTTTTCGTAAGTAAAAGGTCTAGAGGGTAGAATATTACACGTTCTAGGCCGCAAATTCCTAGCGCTGTTCACCGAATTGAACACTAAATCGCACTATGGTTTCACAGGCTGTGTAGTAAGAAGCGCCTTCTTGTTGGTGTCCTGGAAGTGGTAGGCTTCAATTTGAGACAGAAAATAGTAGATTGTCATGGCACGACAACAGCCGCCATTGATAGTTTCGTTCTAGCCGACCTGGACGGTTCTGGATGATTCCATTAGCGCATAATCCACACCAAACTATTGTTGTGTCTGGGTGTGAGTAGTGAAAGCTCTTCAATCTCCTTATAGTGCTCTACAGCCCGAAAAAGGGAATTTTGGTTTTTGAGGTACCCGTTTAGCCAGAAATGTGCCTCATCGTTGAACAATTATTCTGTCGATAAAAATTATTTTAGACAACCAAAGATCCTTACATAAAACCGACAGGCTAATATGTTAAGAAAGGTCATTGCGTCTACTCCGCGAAAGCGCTCCAATATTTTCTTCACTTTAAGCTAAATATGGTCTATTTGGTCCTATATTGTCTATTGATGGAAACAGGCCTTCAAACTTTTCGCTATTATAGTGAATCATTCTTTCGTGCGTTTTGATTATGAAGACCAATAGTTGCTTTAAGTACACGAAATACATTCCTCGTACAACGCTGATACAACACACACAGTGTCAGACTACGTCTTTTCATGATAAAATGTCAGTTAATATTAAGCAAAAGTATTATGACAAAACAACACGACTCATGCGACATCTGCCATAAAATTCATAAGCAAAAAAGTACCTCTAAATAAATCTCTGGTTTTGTGCTCTCTCAGCAAGAAGAAACAATCACCACCGTGGAAATGGACAGAGAATCACAGTGGACAGCTGCAATTTTGAGCTCGTAAGGAACAAAGAATAACTAGAAACTCTTACCAACCGCTGTTTTTTGGGTAAATAAAGCAGTTATTGTGTTTTCTTGGATACAGTATGTTCTCTCAGGAGGAATTCCATTATTTGGGTATATTCCCTTCAAACCACAGGCATTTACGTACAAGTGACTGCTTTTAAATGATAAAAATGTCAAGGCGTCTCCATAATCCACAAATTTGCTCTCCTCCCTATGGCTCTATAATTTTTTACGACCTTGCTACACGCCCTATAACCGCACAATTTAACAAATTCAATGGAAATGAATTAATCATTGAAAAATGCTTCACACTCAATTAATTTACGACGAGTTTTACCTGAACAAAAAAGTGCCTCCCCCTTAACCGCATTTTTGTTCAAAATTTCCAAATAATACTCGTACGCATATCCTTCCTCTGCAACCCCCAAAACCAATGTTTAGTCATAATAAAACCGATTAAATTTATTTACCCTCAAAGGAAGGCAACAGCCGCCAGCCAACCGCAATAATATGCCTCAATGTGGTTCTCATGTAAATTGTTAAGTGCTCGGTATGAGTACAGACAAATGTCATGCACTCGGGCGTATGAGTGTCCTTTTTTTTTGCCCCGATTTTTCAGTGCACAAAAAAAATATTGTCCCCTCTCTTACACAGAGACAAACGGCTTAATCCAATTAGTCGAGGGTACATTTTAAAACATCCTTTTTTCCCGTTTTGCAATGAAAGCACACAGTCGCATTAATTATTCGGCCTTTTTGGATCACAAAACTGCTCGTCCTTCTCTTGGAGGAGGAAATAATTCAGAATGACGAAACGGACGCAATTTACTCCCGCCACCGGAACAAGGAGCACTATACTCGTACTGTTTGCAGTAGTAGTTAGGACGAAGGATGTGAGAAGAATTAAGGGATGTGGGCGAGAAATTTTAACTGCCCAGTTGGGGTAGTTAGCTGATACTCGAGTTGGAAATTTATTTGCTTACAGTTTTGGAGATTTCCCATCATTATGCTGAGGAGATGAGGACGGGCTTTTATTTGATTATGTGTCGGCGTTGGACGAGGAGGAAACTAATTTCACACTTTTATCGTCCGACATTTTGCATAATTCAAGTAGTTCTTGTTTCTTTTTTTTTTTGTTTTGTTCAGTTGTTCTTTTAGTGCTTTTAGTTGAGAGATATTTTTTGACGGAGGAAATGTTATTGTTATGTTATGCCCGGTGGTGTTGTAACTTTGTTTTTTGAAGAAAACTTTCAAGAGGTTCGTTTCAAATGAAGATTGGCTC
The DNA here is from genome assembly GCA_949716465.1 of Chalcosyrphus nemorum. Lineage (NCBI taxonomy): Eukaryota > Metazoa > Arthropoda > Insecta > Diptera > Syrphidae > Chalcosyrphus > Chalcosyrphus nemorum. The sequence goes on from OX454333.1 coordinate 28,527,930, forward strand.
TAAAAGAAATTTTGTGTATTTTTCTGAGAAATTTGTTAGCCAAATGTGTGATTTGTTGCTCAATGGCTTGAGGGATATTCTTCTTATTTTTGACAGACACAAGAGTTTATTGCTTGAGTTGTTAGTGCGCTTGTACTCGAATTGAAACTGTAAAAAGACCTTATTTCGAGAAGTTTCCTTACACTTGAAGTTTCAACACACAGTTACGGCTTATTATTCACTTATTTCAAAACGTATCCTGGTTTAGATAAGAAGGAGATGAGAATCGGTTGCAAACTCTTACTTGAGAAGGAGGATGAATCTTACTGGATCCACTCATCGAATTTGATAGATCTGAGCAAGAACTGGTCTACAGTGTCGCCTGCTTTAACTAAAAACAAAAAAAAAAAAACACCACAGGCCGTTGCACTATCAAGGACCCTCATGTCTTGGAACTGTAAAGCAGTCAAAAACTTGTCTAGAGGCTCTTCTAAGGAAGGGTATTCAAAGCCCTGTTGACTCCTAAGAGGTAGCAGTTTTTGGTTGAAAATTTGTTGATCAATCTATGGAATCAACTTACTAATGAAGCGTCCTTCTTAAGGAAGATTCTAGCCAAGACACACCGTCACCAGGAAAGATGCTGGTGCTTGGACATATTCACATGAATATAGTGATTCTCCACGGATGATTTACACATTCTAGAGACGACATTAGAAACAAACAAGGAAGAGGTGGGAAAATTATAGACGAAGACAAGGATGACTTGTCAAAGCACCAGACAGGGTGCGAACTGTAATGCTATGTGAGTCTAATAGTTTTTCCTAGTTTGCCAGGGTCCTTGCCTGTTCCTAAAGCATAGCCGGTTGTGCGTGTCATAGTCATTCACAGATTAGGAAAAGGAAGCCCTACGACCAGAAAGGACTTCAGACTAACGAGCCGAGAGTCCGTTGTTGAAGACATTGGGACACTTAAGCAATATGCGTGCAAGAGACATAATCGACGATAACTACCTCTGCCGGTAGATATAGTCTTTCAGAGAGTGTATCAGTTATAGAACTCTACAATACGACTCTATCAACCATCGCATCTCATCGAAATTGACTTTTGAGGTCTTTCTTGGACATTGAAATCGCAGTGACGCGGTATTGGTCTTCCCATACAGAGCTCGATATCTACCTGATAGTGCTTATCATATGTTGAAGCAAACGAGACATCTCTTGTTTACCTAATTGTCTGAAATTTGCATCTCAGAAATATTGCAAGAGCTCCCCAGAAAAGAAACCACGTACGGCTCTCCTGCTGGAGTCAACGGTGCCATCTAAAAACTAGCGAGTACTTTACCGAGCTGAAGACGGCTGAGGGGTTGTCTTCATCCATGAGCAGTAAGCATCTGCGTCAAGTAGAACCTCAGCTCTCCATGTTTCCTATTGATCCAAAGGCCGATATTGGGGTCAGTCATTGAGTCCACCTTTGTCGGAAGAGTTCCATCTACCTCGCCATTCTTCCAGGTTTGTTCTACGTGGTAATTCATCATCACTTCGCCTCGTTGCTGTTGGTATCGTTAATCTATTGGTAGGAGGTCTATAGGCACCATTCCAGCCATTACACACGCTGCGTGGTATGAGGTTGTTCGGAAGGCTGTACATATTCTTAATGGGTTGATTCTGTAAACTGATTCAATCCTTATTCGGAATGATTACTGAGTAGTTCTAGCCAAGGATAGTCTTTTTCTTTGTTTGGGTCCTCCAATATTTGGCATGATCCTTGCTAGGATAGCCGTTGTTTTCGCTGCCTTTTCTGCAGGGTTAAATACACTCATCATCCTATCATGGCTACTAGTCATGTCTAGTCACTACCATCTCTTTGATGATGTTGATATATTCAGTCCACTGCCTACTGGCATTCACAGAGAGTTACACCACCGCTCAAGCAGTTGGTGACTGACTTAAGTATGCATGTACATACATCAAAGCCAAGCAACCATCAAGCCCTTCCCATAAGAGATTATAAGATCTAAAGCAGAGCCACGAATTTCTTCCTGGGATAGTAATTATTTATGGGTTAACAGTTCACTCTGGCAGATAAGGAAATAACCAAGAACCGAGTTGACTCAGCAAGGATTCTCTGATTCAAATGGCGTAAACTATCGAACAATAGAACGTAAGTACTGCGCAGCAAATTGGACGACTTTGCTATATAGCAACTATCCTCACGTAATGATGTACTATAAGAAGACGTACTCAGAGACTAAACAATCCCTTTAAAGATTTCTAGAAGCTATACGGATGTGGGTATAGGAGAGACTATCAGTAACATTTTCGGCTCTCACCACGATCAGGAAGACAGTTAAAATAAGTCATTTACACAAAGAAGTACATGGCCTAGTAACAGGGTGACCCACCTTTTGGTCTTAAAGTTTCCGCACCAAAGGCAGAACCTCTTAACTAATCTCTATATGAGTCTAGATGACCTCTGTTTAAAGTCTATACCAAAAATCCTCGTAGTCATCCTTAATTCCCTCAAATTTTGAAATCGGAATCCAAATCGCCTGACGACTTTAATTAAAATGGCTGAACAGCTAAAGCCTTATGACTGTTTAAAGGATGGTTAATGGGTTCCATAAGAGTCTCTTTTTATATCTCAGGTAGGTATACTGAAAAGCACTTATTATAATCCAACTAAACCCAACGATATTTCAAAATAAATCCTTAAGGACTCGAACTCTTCCATCAGCCAAACTTAAACGCTTAAGAAAGGAGTGATGACATAAATTTATCAAGCAATTTCAACTTTCAGGGGTTGATCCTCCCGAGGGTAAAGTGTAGACTAGACACTCATAGTCACCTTGACTCGAACCATCCATAAATCTTTGTTCGGTACAAGTTCATAACACCTCATAATTTAATTATCCCTGTCGCCTGCAGTCACTTGGTTTGAACACTAAACTCCCCCAGCAGCGCCACTCTAAAAAGTTATCCCTTTTAAGGACTTTCAAATCTACTTTCTGCCTCATTCCCCAAGACTGTCAGTATTGTCAACTTGACTCATAGTGTACATTTATTTTTGTGACAATCACCGACCAGGGTATATCCCTAATTAATCTCTGACACAATTTCGTCCTTACGCACAGGCTAAGGAGTAAAAAACAAAATTTATCCACAGTAGTTAGCCATGGTACAAGAGATAACAACAAAAATGACAATAATCCCTTTAGTATTTGATCCCTATTTCAGGACTTTGCCACAAATCCATTCATTTGTATGTTTTTTTTTTTCTCTCTTCTTGGTCCTTTTGTTCTACAGGATGCTGTAGCCTCCTCCTTCTAATCGCCACACTCTGTGTACTTTGCTGAGTATGATCGAAAAATCAGCGCGGAATCAGCTATTTCTCTTGGGGAGAAGCAAAGAACAAATGCGAATGGAAAGAAGCCAGGATAAATCGAAATCCTTGTGTGGATTAAATGGTTGAAGGCGCTGTCTGATGAGCCACAGCGGTTAAAGTTAATTTTACAGGACAGCGTAATTTTTTCCAAGTAAATTATTTTCGCCTGTCAAATTGTCTGTAAGCTGTGTCAAAGTATTTGGCAAATATTTCACAAAAAAGTGGCACTATGGTGATGGTGGCTCCAGAAAGTGGTACGTGAATGTCAAATTAGTCAAATTTCCTTGACCCAGACGGCGGTGATGGATGCCTTAGAGTGGATTGTTGCGTTCCAATTTGGTTGGCACACATTAAGCCTTACCAGATCGCATATCAGTAATGATTTTCCAAGGTTTGGCAGGACCAAGGAAAGATACTGTATGATATCTAGCGGTAGCGTTCTTACTTTCTGGCTGTACAACTGGACTCGGTGTACTTAACCAAGTATTCCAGTGATAACGCATGAAGAATTGGAGCTCTAGTTTGACAGTTGTATCCAACTTACTGACGATTTTATTGTTGACGAAAAATGGAATCGGAAAAGATCCCTTTACAGACTACATATGTAACTCCGACTTTAATACTGTTCTGTGTGATTTTAGTGCAAAGTTATTCAAAGAGCCCGTATTTCTTAAGGAAGTCATAAATTATTGATCGAACGTTACAACTTGTGAGAGAGATTGACCTTAGTTGACTTTCCATTGATAGGGATAAGGGATCATCTTACCCGAGTTTGTGAAGAAAGTTACCATCTGTTTACAATTACATATCTTGTGTTGAAGGAATTGTAGGTCAATCGTATAATGGACACCATGGAAGAGTTTGGGCATAAATACATCCTTTTGTACCTTAAGGTGTCTGTGATTGGTGCGAAATGAAGAAAATATAGACGCCATAGCGGCAAGAAGAAGAAGACCCGAAATGTCGGTTCGGCGTTGATCAACTGAATTAGGCATCGCCAGAAAGTCAATTTGGCTTATTTTACGATTGAATTTAAGCCTACATCTCTATTAGAATGTGCTAATGCAGAAATTGACGCCAAGCGACCATAGACAATGTTGTGAGTTCACTAATTGGGTGCTGGAAATTTTGGTCGGTGATCCGGATAATGCTTTCAGATGAGGCCCATTTTTGGTTCAACGGCTATGTCCACCATTTTGCATTGCCAGTATTGGAGGGAACACAATCTGCATGTGTTCCATCAATGGTGACCAGTATAGAGTGATCTTAATCAACATCTTGTGGCCAGAGCTCTACAACATCGATATATCCGAACTGTGGTTCCAGCAAGACAGCGTGCCATACAAGCGACGCGATGCTTGAAGTTTGGAATGAGAGATTCATCTTACGGCGGTCGTTTATCAGTTGGTCGTCGCTATCATGCGACTTGACATAACTCGGCTATTTTATCTGGGACTACTTTAAGTCATCGAACTCGAGGCTAACATTAGAGACCCTATTGCCAGAATAACGCTGTACCTTTCGGACCAAGTTATCAAAAATTGGACCGACCCTTGGAAGCACTGCCAGCGAAGCCGAGACAGCCATTTGAAAGATGTGAATGAAGCTTCAAAATATAGTCAAAATCAATTTTATGCCATACACCGTTGTTATTTTATTTAAATTTTCTTTCCTTTCGCTCTTATTTGGTCACCCTATAGCTTAAGCTAATTAGTCCCCCCTTTCACATGATCCATTGCATCTCCTGAATGTTAAGTCCTAATCTTTATCGCTCTCCCATTATAAAACAAATTTTAAACGAAATTATTAGAAAATAAATTCAACACAATGCTCATTGCTCCCTTTAATGTCAATGTCAAGGACCTTCAAGCAATAATTCTAAGCAAAAAACCCCCCTAAGCCACACCCATTGAAATACTTTCCCCTAATGGTGAATAAAAATTAATTATCTGCCCGCATTTCCCTCAGTTGCGCTGATTACTTTTCATTATTCGACATGGTTTTTGGAAAACATTTTCCATCTCAAAAATCTGCCTTTCAGGGTACGTCAGCCCCAAAGGTTATACAAATGCTAAAAATGGCGAGAGAATTATACGAAAAGACATAAAAGCATTGCCATTCACTCGCGATTTGTAGACAAAAAAAGAAATGAAATTATAAATTTGCTAGAGAAATATATACCACGCTTCCACATGTCCTTATTTGCTTCATTACGTTCGGTTCTTGTGTTTTTTTTTTCGCATCTCCTTATAATCCCCTGGCGATGCAATTAATTTACCCATGCACCCCACTAACAGGATGAAATAAATGGTTATACGTGCGGTATTAACATGAGATAAATACACATACACATAGTGGTAAGGGATTAGAAGCTTCGTGAAGATTAAATGCCGAGGAGGAAGTTTTTTTTTTCCTTCCGTTCTCGCAGGAAGCAGGTACACACACACATGTACTCCGAGGGAAGGAACAACTTTTTCCGCTCTCACTAGAGGTGGATATAACGACTAGGAAAATCTGTAATTTGCGGTGATTTAAAGTTTTTAAGGACTTGGATTATACGAAATGAAATAGAGAAGAACTATTTTATAGTGCAAGGAAATTGGATTCTTTTTTTTAATAGTTTTGAGCGACGAAAATGGTTGAACGCTTTGCGGAAAGTAGAGTTTGTGGGGATTTGAAGAGAGCTTCATTTCGTATGAAGTTTTTTTGAGTCTTAAAAGATTTTTGATTGAATTGTCACTACAGTTGTCCTTGGCGTTCAATTCGAAGATAAACTCTTCAAAAATTGAGCAAATACGAGTGAGACATACTTCCTCATCAATAGCTGCTATTTGCTTTTGAAAAAAACACTGCCAAAAAATGCCTGAAAGGACTGGCACTTGTAAATTAATTTCTTATGTCCTCCAAAGAGCAAATAGCCTGGAAAATTTCTCAGTCGGTGGGGGGCGAATCGGAGGTTTGGAGGAATATAAAAATAAAATGCTTTGAAACAATTTAATTGCTCCTGGAACTGCTTTTTATGTTTAAAGTTTAGTCTGTTTGTATTTTTGTCTTTTTTTCCAAGAAATTTGCTTTTATTCTTGTTTCCATAATTACTCTCGGAATTCCATTGAATTCTGTTGAATTTGGAAGTATCTGTAGCAAGTAATAATAGGAAAAAGTTGCACAAAGCGAGGGGATAGTATAAGTATACATAAGTACGGGGTATTATTCTATTATTCTCAATAATTTTCAACTGAAAGGATAACAATTAGTTACTTGTTTCTCTGCTGAGGTATTACCTTTGTATCTTAAAGGGACATGTTTGTTTATTATTATAGTGAATAGGATCAGTGTGTGATTAAAATTATATTCTCATAGAGAAGTTGGAAAATGTACATATATTCGATAATAATGATTCTGACTTACATATGTAGTTAGAGATACGAGCTCCATCCTTTATCATGTTAAGTCTTGTGTTTTCAAAATAAGGATGATTCAATGATCTTTCATAGGAAGAAGCCCGAATTCGGCTTTCACAAAATCTTCTGCAAATAGTCAAGGACTGTCTCAAAGACCGGAAGTTGCTGTACAATACCGCAGAAGGAAACTTCAAAATAGAGTTCACTACTGGGGCAATACTTGTAGGCTTGAAGGATATTACGAAGGGTAGCTCTGCTACAGTGGAAGTCAAGTTGTCCATACTGTTAGCTAAACGAAGCACTCTTGATAAGGGTGCGTTATAATCATAATTGGTGCGGTGAGGTCTGAGGCAGAAAAGGAGAGTGACTCGAAGGCTTCGTGGGTTGGTATTAAATGAGACCGATGCAAGAAGCGCTGGGCAGATATTAAGTGATGTAGGAGGAGCAAGTCGGCAATTTCACGACGATTTTCAAGGGACTGAAGATTGATCAGAAACAGACATTCGGAGTAGGTAGGCAAATTAATACTGTAAACCCAAGGAAGACCACGTAGGGCGGAATGTAAAAACCTGCCTTGGACGGCTTCAATACGTCTGATGTGGACAGCATAGTGAGGGTACCATGGTTGGTTGGCATATTCGAGGACAAGATAAGAAAAAAAGCCTTTCTGAAAAGGCGAGAGTAAAATAATTAGTAATCACTTTAGATTTGATGTTTAACAGATTAAGTCCATATCTGACCGAGATACAGAGACCACTCTTCATCTCTAAACAGCCTCATGACAAACATCGGAGAATCAACTATTACTAGATGGCGACTCAGCATGCCTGTTACCCAAGCCATCCTCTTGTAAGACTGCGAGATTCGGACCGACGCGACGCATTCAGAGATGCAAAATACTGGAATAATGCAGTACAAAGACATGTGGCCATTAGAGTTATAAGCTCTTATTGCACATTTTTAGGACAAGAACCCTAGTAATAGACGAAGGGACTCCCATCAACTTCCTAGCAGGGAAGGGAAAGTCCACGACAGGAAGACGGAATTCCTAGAATTTTAGCAGCAACAGATAAATAGCTTACGAAGCAGAAGTGGGAAAACTAGTAATATATTGAAGGTAGGTAAGCGGAGTCATGGAAAAGTAAAATACTACACCAGAAAAAGCGTGGATGACTAGTGGTTGTGTATTCATCCATTGAATAAAAGGTTAGGTTCTAAGATATTAACCATATCCATTAGATTTTCATAGTAACAAAATTAAAATAATTCTTTCGGAGGGCACTTTCAACAAGAACGCGAAATAATACAGTGAATTATAAACCAAATGCTAAAACCACATACTTTTAACTCTCCCGTGTAATTTGGACACCACCCGTAGAGAATATTTAAACTACTACACCAATTCTTTGCTGCTCCTCTTCCAATTAACCCACTGTTCGTGTCCCATAAGTATTATATCAATATACATGAAAGGCACTGTCCTTCACAAATATATTGACATCATTAGAAGATTCCGTCAACCAATTATATGTTTAAATAGAGGTAGTTCTTTGTGATCAACTAACTACTACTAGTAGAACAAAATTTGTCTTCTTTGGTTTGGTGAAACAATTAAATTCCAAACTGGGTCTGAAGCGCTGATGTGCTGGCCTGCAAATAAGAAAGCAGAGCAAATATGGGGCCCTGGGTTGGAAACAACGGAAAAAAGCGAACCTCTGGTATAAAGCTGAAGGTGCCCCTGATGCCAGAAAACTTGGTCTTAACAATTGAGAACGTTCTCTCGGCATTTTAGAAAACGGAAGGCAGCTGTATTTCGGGGAAGCTTTCTACGACATCAGAAGCCCTTTTAGAGGAAAACAAGGAGTATATCACTGACGACTTTAAGGAACAATCACGATGATGGTACGTCGTGACACTCCCTATCTTCGTATGTAGTAGGCCTGTGCATTTAGTTCAGTTCAAAGGGCACTGATGATATTGCAAACTAGTTCACTTCGTTTACTTGAAAGTGTTTTTTTTTTTAACTAGTTCGCTCGTGAACTACAATACTACACCCAAAAAAAAGATGCTGTAAGAATAGAGTAAAATGCTGTAGATTCTACTGCATTCATTGTCAGAATCGACCCGACAATTTTCGTTGTAAATTTTACAGAGGGGTGGTTGTAAATTTAACAATCTAGTTGTGAAAATAACAGCTAAAATTGTAGATTTCACAGCACTTTGCCGTCGAACAGCTGTAGAACAGCTGTAGAAACAACAACAATTTGCATGTAAAAAAAATCGCTTTCATAGCACCACATAAGCTTAAAGTTCTAATTTATTGGTATGGTGCGAGAAATGGGGTGGAAATAGCTTTTACAATCCAATTAGAATGGTTCTTGTCCAAGAAATACTTAGTGTGTGTTTAAACCGAATTATATAATTTAATTTACTTACAAAATGTGAAAAATGTTTGGATCTGGCTGGGGTTGAATTTGGAACCTCTTACTCGGCGACTGTATACACTACCACAACGCCATGGCCTCTGAAAATTACCATGCGAATATTCTCAAATGGTATCTACTTTTTACGTTTTCGTAATAGATGCTGAATCTACAACTTGTTGTAATTTCTACAGCTCCTGCTGTAGTTACTACAGTAAATAGCTGTAGATTCTACAACATTTTGATGTAGATTTTACAAATTCATATCTGTAGATTTAACAGCCGAAATTGACAACGCGCTGTTGATTTTACAATTGGGGGTTGTAGTTGATTTAACAATTTTGCTGTAGAAATGACTGCATTCGCTGTAAAATCTACAAAAAATTGTTAATTTAACCAGATTCGCTGTTAAATACACAAATCTACAAGGAATTGTTAAATCTACTGCCTTCAATTGTAAAATCTACAGCGCTTTTTTTTTTGGGTGTGGGAGAAGATGTATACCTTCGAGTTAAAACATCTTGGCAAGTACATAGAAAGTGAAGAAAAGGTTCTTCCTCCTCTTTATCCGTGTGTAGCTTCTGCAGAAAACAATTGCAGGGAGTCACAATTTTAGGGCGTGTTTCCCAATGATCCAGTGTCCGTTATGATACTTGCGAGTGTGCTGATGTCAGATCTTTTCCGTCTTGTAACGTTTGAGATTCACCATAGGACAGATTTCTCTTTTGCGGTAGAATCGATAGAGTTGTGCCATGTCTGGAAAGTTTGTGGGCTGTACAATCACCTAGACTATTCCTATGTTTCGACACCTTAATCAGTGAAGATATTTGAATTATCTCGGCATATCGTTCCGAGTTAAGCGTCAATTAAAATCAGTTTTGGAATTGAAGTTGACCAAATCTAAGCATTGGATCGCTGCTTTACTGTTGGTAAGGTTGATGGTCTTCTTTACCGCCATGGTTTCCACCTAAAACACACTACACTATCTGATGATAGGATGGTCGACAAAATACTTTCTCAAAATACGAAGAACCGCATTAAAAGGATTCCTCTTCTAACCTACACATATCATAGACTCCTAATTAACTCTTTAAAAAAACATTCAGTCCTCAGTCGTTTCTTAAATTTCCATATCCGTTTTTTCGTCCCCTTTTAGGATAATTAAAATGCAACCGTCTAATTAAAATCCTTATATCCTTAATTGATTGGTAAACCCTTCGGTTGAAAGATTCGGTTAACATGATACTTTGTTCTGAGATTTTCTTATACACATGATTCCCTCTAAGGACCTTTGAGTTTATTAACCCAAATGGCTTATCTTTTGTGGTTTGTATTCGTTGACTAAAGGATTCGTATAAGGCTGCTTTGTTTACCCCAAAATCCAGTCGACTTTTTACTCTTCCTCAAAAGAAAATTCCCTTTTCCCCCCTCCGAATAAGGAATAATCCGATGTCTTCTTGTGGAAAATTTCCCAACAAACCTAAGTCGTATCCTTGAGTTGTAAATATTGTTTTAGATTACGTAACAACACACATCATCATTATGCGCCTCCACCTCCTCCTTTGAAGGTAAGCAAAAAAACCTGGTTCCCTTCATTATTCCCAGGAAAAAAAAATCCTCTGTGTCATAAGCTATTACCACCACCGAAGGCTGCTCCCCTTTTGTTGTGTTTCCTGTGCTTAATTTCCATTTTTAACATTTTAAAGTTGCTTAACTGTGCGCTTTTATAATTGCAGACAGTGTGTATACCGTAAGGATGTACGTGTATGCTCCCACATTACGGCGAAAGGATAATCTTGTGAGTGAAAATTACTCTTGCTTGATGGTGGTTTTCCATTAATTACATTTTTGTTTTCGAGTCGCGCTTATCCTGGATAAAAGGATGAAGAAAATTCTCATCTCCATCCGACTAAAAAAGTTGTGTGGGATTTAACTTTCACCAAATAAACATCTTCATCGCGCAAAGTCGTCCTTTGACAATGCTTTCAAATAAAACCACCTCAATCCACGTAAGGATGTAAAAAAATAAATCAATTTTTCAAAAGGAAGACGACTCCCCACGTGTTGAAGAACGTTTTCTTCCTTAAATTTGGTTTTTTCTCTTGCATCTAGTGGCTGAGCGGAACACAAAAAGAAAGAAGGAAAAGGAAGTGATTCATGATGTCGAGAGTGCACTTGAAACGGTATCTAATTTGTAAAGCAGTCGATTCAGGATGTAGTAGATACATCAGAGGGAGAAACCATCCTTTGCACTTGAAATCTGTCTCAAAATGGGGTGCGGTTGGATAAGTAATTTACCTTTTACAGAACATGGACAGTTCACTCGAGAATAGCAAATCCATTGCCGAGGAGGAGTATCCTTCTGTTGGGACTTGAATTGTACTTGTGATTACAAACAACGCATTTTATTTTTTTTTTCTGCCGAGGAAATAATTTATACACAAGTGTCTAGACTATCTGACAGTGAAATTTATTATTTCACTTTCATTACTCATAATGGAGGCAAGGGGTATGCATTTGGTTTTTTGGGTTTCGAAATAAGCGATTATTTTTGGGGAAAACATTCAAACCCTCATAAATTGTGGGCTCTTTTTCGGTTTAGATAAATTTAAATGGAATTTATTGTAACAGGTGAGGGGGAGAGGTTACGAAAAAATTGGTGCTGAATGCCATTTTTGAATTGATTATGAGGACTTCTGTGTAAATTTTAAGTGCTTCGTATAAGACCCACGAAATGTATAGTTATAGGTGAGGGTGACTCACCCATCTTACACATTGGCAGCAAAATGGACCTATTCCTGGTCTAAGTGCCTCCTCACCGAGGGCCGGTTTCAAGCAACCAAGTCTCTTATCACTCGAGTTAAAGATGATCTTCTTCTGCTAAAGAATCTCAGGCGTAGCTCACAAGGACAGATGATTAATACATAAAGGAACAATGTATTTCACGGGTAAGAATTAACTAAGGTAGATTAAGGACTTGACGCAGTCCCAGATAAAATAGTCGAGTTATGTTAAATTGCATGATAGCGGCAACCAACCGAGATACGACCGCCATGAGATGAATCTCTCCTTTCCAACTTCTAGCGTCGCGTCACTTGTATGGTATGTAGCACCTTCTTGTTGGAGCCAAAACTTGGATATGTTGATGTTGTTGAGCTCTGGCCACAAAAAATTGGTTAGCATCGTACTACAAATTGTAGTCCGATAATGCCGCCATGCCATAAGCCGCACCAAAAAGTCAATCTTTGTAGATACCTTAATGCTTGGTAAAACTCTTGTGGATTGTGTTCCCTCCAATAGTGGCAATTTTGCTTATAGATATAGCCTTTGGGCCAAAACTGGGCCTTATCTCGGAGCATGATCCGGCCAACATTTCCAGCGCCCAACTAGAGGGCTCACGGCGTTATTTATGGTCGCCCGGCTTCAATTCTTTCTTAATACGAATGTGGGCTCAAATCCAACCTCAAAATAAGCCGGGTTGATTCTCTGGCGACTCCCAATTCAGTTGATCCTCGCCGAAGTGACATTTCTGGTTCTTTATAGTTACTGGTCATTGCTTACTGGTTACTGGTTACTGCTACGGCGAATCTGTTTTACTCATTTCGCTTCAATCTCTGCCTGGCTGGTGGCTTAGATTTCAAAAGAGTATACCTACTCATACCCAAACTTTTCTATAGTCTGATGAACTGCCTGTACACTGAAGCCATGATGACCACCGACCTCATGACAAATTCACGTTGCAGATCTACAACTGAGCTGGAATTTGACAAACGTAGAATAGTGCCTGATTAAATGGCAAACCTTACTGATTGTTTTGACCCTTAAACGTCATTGGTAGCTTTGACAACTGCAGCAACATAATAATTGGAAAAAAGTATCATTGCCCTCTGGTCACCCTTTCCTACAGTAGGATAAAAAAAACTCCTTTCCCTACTTCACTGTACAACACCAATTTGAATTAGTAGACTTTAAATAATTTCCTTGCAGTTGATCCCACGAATATAAAGGATATTTTATTGTGATTATATTTGCTGCACGTCCTGATAAATCCTTCTTAGCCAACTGTGGTAAAACTATGCAAATTCTACCTTTGCTACCCTCACACGACTCGACGTTAAATGCCATTACCAAAGTAATAATCGAAATTGTGATAAGTTACTTACTTAGGCACTTAAGCGTTATGACTTAGAATGGTCCTGCCAGAGCGAAGAAAGTTTTCCTTCGAAGCAAGAAATTCCTTTGGATTATTGCAGACTGAAGAAATATTATTGCAAAACACAAAAAGGGGAGACGATGGATGAAGCAGATTTGAAACAAACTTTGTCCTCAAACAACTGGTGTGGGGGATATTTTTTCATGAAAAATATATGCAAACTTGGTTAATTTAATAAGAAAACAGGACTCAAAAGGGAGGAACAAAACGCAAGGAATTTGCAGCAGAAAAAAATAAAAAGTTATGCCAAGTCCAATAATGTAATAAATTCTTATTATTGAGGTATTGAGAGGGGTGCTCACTGGTACTGGTTTTAAAGTATGATAGAGTCTTGAATTCAATATGAGCCCTTGAGAGGGATGACAGTCCTTTATTTGAAGGCAGTATTTTTGCTATTTTTATGAGGATTTAAAAGTCGTAGGACTTCAAAGCTAAATTTAACGAAATCGCCGTAAATTGTTGTCTAAGATTGAAGTCTATGAGATTTTGTACTATGAGAAGATATTATTGTTATTTATAGGCCAAAAGGAGCTTGAAAGGTCGTGACCTTATTACTGAGTTTCTATTGCCACTTTTCTTTTTCTTTATTTTTCTCTAGACCGCATATGAGGTAAGCCCACAGAAGCTTATCCTCAGAGCTCGCGGTTGTGGTGATTTAGGCTTCTATAGGAATGTTGATTGAAATCCCCCTCTTTACAGCATTCGTAGGCGGTTAGTGCTTCAATTATTGAACGTGAACATTTCCTCGCAACTTTGAACCTTTAATTTTAGTCAAACTGTTAAATGTCATGACAGCTGTCGGTAGTAGTTTACCCTTCGTAGCTTTCTAAGTTGTAAATGAGGGCTGGAATGATCAATGGTTGCTTTGCTATTGATGATAGTTCCTAGATATTTGAACCTTTGATCTTCGACTTCTGCATTTTGGTAACTTCTCTAGGGTTTTGTTTGTCTGTCAAATGCTTTTTTGTGCAAATTTGTTAAGGAATCACGAAGTTTTTCTATCAAGCTCCTTATACTTTGGTTATCAATCGAGCAACCCAATTCGACATCTGATTCTCTTTGCGAATATTTATTCTGACACAAGACTTCCATCGATCCATCGATCCACCCTTCCTTCCTTCCTTCTTAGTGAATTTGATTGCGGTTAATAAGAACATGTCCCGGCAGAGTCAGTTTTTCATACTTTATTCTCAAAAAAGGCGATCCTTTAACATGCAAGGAATACATTGTTCCCTGTGACGATTCCCTAATTGGCTATTCTAAGTATGGCTCAATAGATTTAGAACAAAATTGTATACTCAAGCAAAGCAGATGTTTCCTGGCATGGATTCCATGCGTCGCCTATTCGTCTTCCATTCTTGTGACATGTCTGGTTCACTATTGTCTACTAGATTTACTTGTTTGTATGTGAAGATCTTCCAGTTCTCAATTGGGCAGTCTTCCTAGTAATCATCTTGCTTACCACTAACCAAAGACGTTTAGAAGAATCTTGTTTCCGAATAAGCCGTCTATTTTGCCTTTTCCTTGTAGCAACCTAGCCATTCTAAATTTTAGCAAAAGGGAGGAACAAAACACAAGGAATTTGCAGCTAAAAAAAAGAAAAAGAAAAAGTTAGACTGGCTGCTCTTTATGATAGTTCTGATCCTTGAATAGTGACTGTTATTAAGAGTAATACTGACATGAGAAAGATTCTCAAAAAAAAAATCCCTCTTCCCTTCGGGTACGGCTTAAATCTGCAGGTCCCTTCAAGATGTGCAAAAACGTACAGTTGTGAGAAGCTAGGCCTTGGTCCTCTTTGGGCTGCTTATGGCGTCATAAGTTTTTAAATAAAGGCGCTGTCTCCGTTGTTCCTTTTTGATGGTAGCCACGGTTTTTCTGACTGGATCCCAAGCATATGCTTCCCATCATTCTGATGATGTTCTTTGGGGTTAAGTCTTCACCCAGTCTGTTCACCCAACAGGTTACGGCCTTCATGATATAGGTAGTGGACACCGGATAATTTTTGGCAGCTTCTCAGCACGTGTTGTTTTCATGAACAAATCAGTAAAAGTATGCTTTGAAACCTTCATGCATCTGCTTCAGGTAGATGTTCGGCTTTCCATGCTTTCTATAGATCCAAAGGCCTATATTGGGGGTCAAACTCTGCGTCAGAAGAGTTCCATCTATCCTGCCATTCTTCTAGGATTTTTCTTTGTGGTACTTCAGTATTACTTCTACTCAATGGTGTTGGCATCGTTGGCCTGCTGTACGATATTTCTATTAGGCTTCTTTAACGAGGAGGTCTATTGTCACACCAGTCCAGCCACTATGCAAGCCGCATCGAATAAGGTTGTTCGGAAAGCACTGCATACTCTCAGTGAATTGATTCTGTAAGCTACCTCCATATGATTTTGAGCTCATTGCTTCAGCCTATAGCTCTACCAATATTTGACATGATCTCTGCCAAGGCATGACTCGTTTGCTGCTGATAAGTCCCATCGTCGTCTATTCCTCTGCTAGATATAGATCAATGCTTACTAGCCAGTCCTGTGCCATGCCCATGGGTTTTTTGCAGTCATTAAAATAGCCCATCATTATCTTCTATAGGTAGTCCTGTACTCTCTTGGCGGTAAGAAGTTAGTAAGTTACACGATTCGAAAAATTCATTGCAGGATCTCTAGCATCCACAAGGTGATAAAGGACACAAGTAAATACAAACTTTGAATATGAACTCTTTAGAGACAATATATTTGTTGCTATGGATTGCTCCAGGGTGCGAAAATGGATAGAAGAAGTGAGCAATTTTATCCCCATGGTTAGTAGTCAGCTCAACTGGTAAGGGAAGCCTTTCTATTCTCATTCACAGTGATCGTGTCCTCTCACACCCACACTCTAATGATAGAATTCACGCAGTGGTTCATTCTATGACGCCCACGTGTTGGAACATAATCTAATCGAATATTGCATTACAAACTTTATTAATTAATCACCAAATAGCAAACAATTCGCATTGCCATAAACAGAATAATCTCGTTTGGTATGTCACTCAAAATTCGACACTTTAATCTCCAGTTAAATGGTCTAATGCATGCCTCTGCATAATATTTGCTCTTCGAACTGAAACACGACTAAATCATCTCCTAATAGATGTTCAAATTGATGATTTCAATTAATAAACCAAAATTTATGCACACCCTATCGGGATCACAAAATCAGATGCTACCAGTCAATGGGAATAATTTAATCCTTGCATTAAAATTTATACACATTCCGGTCTGCATTTAATGACTATTAACACTTTAATTGACCGAGATTAAGTAATTACTCGTTATTAGTTGACAGAGCCCCCCAAATGGGGGCTGGTATATTTTTACACATCATCGAGCTTTCGGTTTTTTTGTTTTCCTGGTGGCAATTAATTAATTTTCCATGCCAATCAGGATGGCGAGGATATTTTGCTGAGGTTGGCCTAATTAAGTTGTGCAATCTCCTGCTGTCCTCCAAGTATCCTATTAGCTCCTTAGAGCGTGACAAAATTTAATGGTGTCACCGCAAGGACTCGAACCAACCTTGGTGGTGTTATGTAAATCTCGCTTCAATTCACATTTGTGTTTAGGTCATGATTTAGATATGCGTTTATGCATTCCTGCTTGGTGTATGGTGGTATCCCACAGGTTTCTTCAACTTGGCATTCCACTGGACCATGGGAATGTGTAGAACTATTTAAACGGGTTGTGAAATGTCATGAATGTCATGCCAGAGTCAGATGTCGTCAATGCAGTGGAATGCAAGCTGAGTTATTCGCAAAAAAGAAGGAGCAAATGTAGACACACACAGGGTTATCCTAGTGGATATCCCACACTGGCCACGGAGCGTGGGAAAAGTCCTTTGTTCTTGTAATTGCATCCTGCAAAGTGAATTCATTCCATGTGGTGGTTCTGTGGCACATCAAGATGGTGAATTCTTAGAAACAAAGCGAGTGCTTAGATGGACGTTCTTTTTGTTTACTCACTAAAGTAGGATGGTAAGTGGCAATTGATGGGGATGGAGCTTCAATAGAAAAATAAGTTTTATTACTTTTAATTGGGAGCTTATTTCACAAAGTTAGTTAGTTCTTACGCCTAAAGGTGCGATAACTATTCAGTAAGTTTTACCTCTCTCACGCCTCAGAGTTATGAAGAGAACTAACTTTAGACAATGGAAGAACTAGAGAAGTTGGCTTTACGAATGACATTGTGATGCATTTTCTCCTGGTTCTTAGATAGGAACTCATTGGAATTCGCCAGTTTTATTGATCGTTCAACCTTATGGGCTTCCCGAGTCAACCCATCACCGAAGAAGTCTTTCGAAAAATGAGACTCGACGATTCATATTTCGTTGCCTAAATATGGCTTGAAGGATAGTATGTTGGTTTTGACCTCCACATACATATGTGGCTTAGTAGCAGTTGAGAAGACCACAGATAGAATTTCACTCATGCTGTTACCACCTGGAGTAGTTAGACAATCTAAACCGTCTCTTGGTCCGTGAAGGCACTAGACCTATTCACTATCCAGGGAAACACCTGGACACCAGAGAAGCGACCAAAGAAAAAGCTTTCTTCACGTTGAAAAAGCTTGACTGAAGCATAGAAGATGAAGTATGGTCCCATTTTTGCACCTCCAAAAAAATCGCTTACTGGGAGGCCCAATCTGATAACGTGTCTGCCAAAGATGCAGTGAGTTCTAATAACACCTTCCATAGAACATAATGTACGCTATTCAGCTTTACTAAGCTAGAAGTCCACCTTCGACCAGACCTGCTTAGTAATGGAGCAAGTTGTCCTGTTTGGCCCTCTGCGATTGGTGTCGTTAATCGTCTCCTGTTTGATTACATAGAGCCAGAGGCATGTTGAGATTCCCAATTTCCGGTAGAATCGATAGAGTTGTGGCGTGTCGGGCACGTAACCTGGACTGCTCCTATGGCCTGGCACCCAAATCAGTGAATTTCGCCATATTATTGAAAGAAAAACGGCAATTAAGGGTAGTTCTTGAATTCGAGGTGACGGAATCCAAGGATTCGACCGTAGTTTGACTGTCAGTACTTTAGCCCCGATAAGGCCTCCTTTATAGTCATGATGTTCGCCTTGAATATGCTACAGCAATTAAGAAGGCGAAAGTAGATCTCGCAGCTTAGATCCTAGAAGAAAACACTGCCATTTTTGTTTTTGATCTGTTCATGTAAAAGAAGATAGATCGCCTGCGCAGTCCCTTATTATGCCCTTGAGGGAATATGGGTCTCGAAAGTTCTATTGAATAGGAATTGATGGGGGATGTTTCCCGATTATTTGATTGAGAATGAATGATCGCTTTCTCCAAGACTAGTCAGAAGGATGCTTTTATGTGAATGACTGCTTTGCTACCACTTTTTCTCCACTGATGCCTGGCGTTCTTTGCATAGGATTAACTTTTCACTTTGTCCAGCGCTGCCAATGTAAAATATGAGGTTATAGTCCCATTTTGCTGCCAAGAGCTTTTCAAAGAGGCATATCGCCGTAGTGGCTTTCTTAGGTCTCTAAAGGATGTTGGGTCTCCAGGTTAGTTTCACTTCTAAGATGAGGCCGAGATGAGACATGAGGGCACCAGATGGTTTCGGAAGATCAAACCTTGGAATCTTTTGACTTCCTTGTAACGGCGGATAGTTCTGTTTTCTGAGGACTGACCTCCCAGACCACATTTTTGAGTCCATTTAGAGAGCTCAGGGAGGTTATTTGGCATGAGGTGCCTATAAGCATATCGAGGTGTTTCCCTGTCATCCACCTCTCAGGACTAAAAGCAGTTCGTTCACCACAACATTAAGGTTAAAAAACAAAACAATTTAATTTCAACATCCTCCTCTGTCATCCTAATATTCATGAAATATGAACCCTTATACACTCTCTCCCTCTTTTTTACCACAGAAAAGAGAATATTTTAAACTGTAAACATTTTTAAGGAAACACAACCCACATGTGTGCATCACAATCATTAATCTCCAACGATGACAGGATCATAAATCCTGCCTGTCTCAGTCATTCATTACTGCCAAAGTCAATTGGTTTCAACTCGGTGAATGTGCACAATTTAAAGTTTCACATTGCAATTTTCACTTACATTCGTATGTGTGTATGTGCCTACACAAGGATATCAGAGAGAGAGAGACGTGCACAAGGCTCCTCCTTGACATGATTTACAAAACACAAAACTTTGCATGAATCCTTTATTTAACTTTTCTACACATTCAAATTGGATTGATGAACTAGAGAGAGACATAGATGGTTCTGACTAATTGTCTTTGGCTCATGTGTGTATGAACTAACTTTTCTCATAAATAATTTCATAGAAACCGCTATGCAAGTTGTCAACTATTAACAATGTCAAAAGGGATTTTTTTTTCGGAGTTAAAACCTTCTTTTGACAGTAATGAGTGCAACTTTAGAGCTCCGTTCGACCTTTGACCATTTAAAAAAAAAAAAGTTTTCATTCCAATAAAAGGACATGACAGGAGCAACAAGTCCCACTACTGTGTACAATGAACAAGTTTCATAATGAACTTATTTCTCATGGAAAACTTTGTTTACATAAGCCAACATGTACGAACGAACTGTGTGTTGTAACCTTGACAAAGTTACATGACTTTATCCAAACAATTTAAAATCGAGTGACACACAGACGCGCGTACAACTTGTATGATCCTCTTGAATTATGACATCAAATGTCACGTCCACTGACGACTGACGACTGAAGGTGTATACATATAAAGTTTAATTCCAGTCCATAGTAATGAAGTGTGCCTGTGTTGTGTTGTGTTGTGCGAGCACTTAAGTGGATTACAAGAACCTTCATGGTGATCCTGACAGTAAATAATTCCAGCTATTTAATTTTAGATGAGCTTAACGTGGTAATGTGTGTATTTGGAGTCAGTTGACAGCTGTAGTGTGGGTTTTTTTTATTTTTATTTTGTGATGAGTTATGTCTGTTTTATTGAATATTACGGGTAACGTGTACTTTTGAGGATAACACATGTAAGGTTAAAGTAGAAAAGGATTTGATATTCAGTGATGTCTTTGATTGAGTCTTTGACTTTGTGGAAGTTTGATGAACTCTTTTGAAAAGACGTAGACTATGTTGGAATCTAAAAAGGATTCCAGTGAATGGATTATAACCCGACAAATGGCAAACTTGACAGACTAGTCTGCAAGTGTGGGTTGTCCTTAGAAGGAACGATTTTCAACGTTCAACGATTTCAATCTCTACTTCTCTTAGTAGTGGTGGTTGGATTCACCTTATGTTGAATAAATTAAGACTGGATTAGGGGAATTCCATTCCAAGAACTCCATGGAACTGCTGTTCATCATGAAGTAGTATTTGTATTGCTTGGTCTGTTGGTCCTTGAATGCAGTTAATGTGAATATATCAAGATCTTTCTGAAAGTCTGGGGTGCGACTACTTCCAGTAAACTTATTTAAATAAACGAACCTGGCATTTCAGTTAGATGTAGTCAGTCTAGTGACCTGATTGAAGATTAGTCCACAGAAGGGATGCTCTTTTGTGAATGACTGCTTTTGCTGGCACTTGCTTGCAGTAGATATCTGGCTGATTCCTGGCGTTCTTTGCATACGACTAACCAGCGCTGCCAATGTGAAATGTGAGGCTAAAGTCCCTATTTGTTACCAGTAAGACTTTCATTTTCGCAGGTTTTTTCATCTTTAAAATTTCAGCAACATCTGTATTGTCCCCGTGGAACAGCTAACGAAGATAAGGGCCGAAAATGTTTTCTAAAGATTCCATAAGAGGCGCCTGTCACATCATTATCTCCACGCAGTCTAGCCATGATAGCCATCATACTTGTGACTTAATGATGAGTGTATAGCAAATACATTTTCTCTCAGAATCGGGACCAGAAGAAGCACCTCTGTTTGACCTGAAGGTCTGAATGGTGCCTCATATGCCTAACAAGACCTCTGAAAAGAAGAAGAGATGGCACATGGATTCTCTCGACGAAATCAACGTCGAAATCCATAGACGTTTTGGCAGACACCTAACATGAGGTACTTCCAATATTAATTTAGATCAGCTCTGTGAGGATTTCCGGTAGATGAACTCTAAATGAGTCAACAACAATGCTCGTACCTTCGAAATTGATTCCTTATTTCGGTGTTTGAATGGGCACTTTGTCTAAGGGACTAAAATCCACATCCATGTTGTGTTATCGGCGTAACTTGCCTTAGATACATTGTCAGTCACATGTATGATGACAAACGCACTGGATTTAACTACTCGAGGTTACTGGTCTCTTTGAGCTTGTTCAGGTTAACGATTTTGGAGGCTCTAAGTCTTTGGACTTCCTTCATCGAAGAAGAATTCCCGTGAGTTTCTGGGACATCCTCGCCAGATTTTTTAAAGAGCCGGAAGGCTTATTGTATAGGTTTTGCTTTAAGGCGCTTAACTGATGATGTTTGGCCTTCAAATATGGAGCACCCGAATTAGTTCTTATCAACAGAGAGATGGAAGCGTTTGTCAAGAGTTCCCACTCTTATTGTTTCTGGTTACACTGTTAACCACTCATCAGTCAGAGCGGTGCGGTGTTGAAAATTTACGTCTCAGAGCAGAAACTTTAGAATACGCGTGCCAATAGTCAGACCGTGCACCTCCTGCTGGATTCCAGAGGAACTCTGAAAAACGAATCGGTGAAGCGGAATTAGCTTCCTTTCTCTGAATTTGTATTAGTAGAGTTGGCAGTTGCCACATAATGACTGTTGTTGCAGAATGACTTGTTTATTGTGAGTGTTGGTACGAAGTGGAGGGCTACATGTAGTACACGACATAATTTTTAAACAATCTGCTGATTTTCCATTGAGAGTTTGAGACTTTAGAAAAATTCTTTGAAAATACATAATTCGCATTTCTTATGTTCGATTTATACGAGTGACATCTGTATACTCTTAATGACAAGTAATGTCATAGTTTCTGAAAAATAACTTTAAACGAGAAGTTTAAAATAAATTTTTGTGTTCTCGCTACAAAAACAATGGAAACTATATTATGACATTTTGTCAGAAAATAATGAATGGCTTGTCAGATTATGAAAAGATAAGTATGAGACTGTTACGCAGTACTGACATTTATTGACAAATGTGTCACTCGTGTAATCTCAGATAATTCATTCGATTTCGAGTTTCGTAGGGAAAGTGGCATGCTAGGTTTGCAAAACATGTTGTACCATCTGTATAAGATCAAACCATCAGATGCAGACATGTTCCTCGGCTAACATGTAGTCAGAATGGTGAAAGGTAATTAGACTATTTTACTCCAATCCATATGCTAACCCCGGTGAAGTGCACAAAGTTTTGAAAGACTATGAATGGTACAAGACATAAACAAAAGACCAAAGACAAAAGCTTATAAAAAAATCTTCATCCCAATTAGCAATCATTCCGCCCGTTACTTAGTGTGACACGTTTTCCTTTATTCCCCTTCAACTTTTTCAAGCCCGCACAATTGGTTTCCACAAAAATACTAATTAAAACAAATCTGTTATTCATCAACCTCCAGACAAAGATTCCGTCGCATCTAACCACCAAAACTTATGCCTTAAGCTTATGTGCCTTCCATTTCATCTCCAACTAATAATCCATCTCCAAGCGACGCACCCTTGACATCCCCATGTCATATTGTGCGACGCACCGTGATGAAATATTTCCAATAATTGAATTGTCCCACGTTAGAGACCTGTATGAACTACCTGCTACCAGTAATGACAAGTCATTACCAACTAATTAGAGACGAAATGCTAATTGGCCAAGTATTCCCTAATACGGTTGCCATTGTTTCACGCAGCCACTTGCCACTTGCCACCCGTAGATATGTAGATTTTCAAGTCCCTATAGGCTTAGTAATTACTTTCGCTAATATCAGTTACCCTCTTCCTCAGGAGAAGGCAGGAAAGACAAACGAACAAGAGAGAGGAAAAAAAAAGGACTCACTTAACGAGTCTGGATAAATTGAGACATAAACATGACTGATGAGTGGCATCTGCCGAACGGAACCTAATTACTGCCAAGAAGATGGGTAACCTCATCCTCCTCCTCCTCCTCCTCACCATGACAGTCTTACTCACCGTAGCTCTGGAGTTAAATCATTCTGTTGGAGTGCGATGGTTTGTTGTTATCCCTGAAAACCTTGAAAAGGTATCAAGTTTGGCGGGGTAATTCATCAAAGTTTTACGGGCGGTCTTATGGTAAACGTGCAGGTTAAGGTTTCCATATAAACAGACAAAGTCGATTCGGTTTATTCGTCCTGGCACTGAGATAGCATTTCAACTGATATGCAAGATGCAGGGAAAATTTCTGTTTGAAAGAGGAAACTTCCCAGGAAGTCACGTATGTTGATGTCATGTGATGAAAGTCATGACCTTGTTGGGTAACACAACGAAAAATTGCGTCTCCATTGACGTCTTAAATTTCAAAGTAAATCTAGTCGCTTCCCTGGTTGTGTGGCGTTTTATGAGCCAGGAGATTGGCTTAATACATGATATTGACAGAAATGTTTCCTAGTGCATCAGCTTTTGTATTAAGGTGGCCAATTGAGTGTTAATTTCAATCAGCGCCTCTTAAACCTGGACCTGGATGAGGGATGTTTTCTATTGGAACTTGTCATGACTCAAAAAGGTATTTACGAGCCCAAGCTTAAGCTATCAATGAGACTTGAATCTGAGCAAAAGTATTTTGCATACCACCCACTGTTTGGTGTATCAAACAAGAGTGACAATGTATACTGGAGTGATCGAATCAGAAAAGAGAACGACTCATGGAACTATACATCTGATGATCGCTATTCTTCAGCTACGCATTATAGTAGGTCGAAGATACTCCAACAACAGAATGTCCAGGCACAACATGGTCAGATCACCTTTCGCATGATGTGGAAGCAATTAGCAGCTTATTGCCCACCACCATCCAAGACCATTGGAATGTTCTTACCCTCGGTGCTAGAGGAATTAAATTGTCAAGGCATAGGGCCTCTGGCTTTCTGAAAAACCTGGAAGCAGATTGACCAACGAAAGCTAAAGCTACGCATCATAGCTTTTCCAGCTTCAGGAAGAAGTCAGCTAGTATAGCCCCTATGCCACATGAAAATGAGTGACAGCCGCGACATGGCAAGTGTAACTACATCACCTCACCAACTACAGAACTGGGGCAGCTGAAGGAAGAAGATGACAGCAGAACCTTTTTTAGAATCACAAACAAGCTGACAGTTTGTCGTACCAGCCCTAGCCAATGCCCAGCGAAAGGTTTGGACGGTTTGATATTTATTTCGACTGAGAGACAACTCAACATAGTGGAAGGACCATTTTGCAAGGCCTTGAATCAGGTTTTCACTGATGATATGCAGCAAAGTCATACTGAGTAGTTCGAAGTAATAAATACACAAATACGTACTCCAGTAATGAATATTGCTACCGCGATGAAGGTACTTCAAGCCAACAAGGCGATAGGACTTGACAGTACACCAGAAGAGCTAATGGGATTTGGGTTTCTGTCTAGAACTTGATGCAGTAATTCGATCATGCTATATACTAAGCTGCGACTGTTTTGATTCAAATTTAAGTTTGAAAGCTACAAATCTCTGTTTACAGGTACCTATGCAACATCTGAAGGACCTATCTAAGAAAAGGGCAGAAACCACTACTATTCGACGAAGGATTGAATGGCTTGAAAACACGTTCCAAAAATTTGAAGATTGCAAAACAAACACTGCAGTGGAATCTATCAACTCAGGAAGGCAAAAGAATCACGAAAAATATGAAGACCTGCATTAGAGGCAGAAGCACAATAGTTAGGGTGAGTTGTTGAATATTTCTAGGCTTTAAAGCAAACAAGGGGATACAGGATAAGGACTGTATAAAAAGTGATGGACAGTAAGATGAACTTTTACCAGGTTTTCTCTCCTTCAGGGTCGTAGTCCATTATTTGATAAAATGTCAAAACGGCTTTTCACAAGACTATACAGAAATTCCGAAGAAATATCCACGAAGGAAGAACATTTCCAAAGGAGACGAAGATTTACCACATATTCCTTGCTGTAAGTCACTTTCTAAATTTAAATGTCTTCAACTGCTACTCCTCGTTCTTCAATTGCTCCATGGTACTGCCACCCCATATGTGTCGCATCAAATTTTACTGCATTCCAATGACATGCTTTCCTTTGGCTTATGAATCCTTACAGCCAAACGTTTTGTATTTAAATTTTCCATTACGTCTGCAGTCCTTCTAATAAAATGAATATTAAGTGTATTAACTTTTTCAATTGCCTTCAATATGATATCCTTTTCCTTAGTACAAACCGTTTTATCGCGGTTATATTCATTTTTATGCTCCACATCAAGGCCAATACAAATTGCATCTAAAGTACTTTTTTACTTAAGTATCTCAGCCTACAGACAAATTAAAAATATAAAGTTAAATAAAAAAAAAAGCCGAGCCAAAAGATGATAAAAAGTAATCTCATTTCAAAAAGATCCTTTTTTTTTTTTTTTGCTCGCTCTTCCGTTCTCTCTGTTGTTATCCTCTGGGACACAGATGTGTTAGTCGGGCCCACAGAAACCAGAAAAGAAAAGGTACACCCAGGTGGTAGGCAGGAATACCCAAAATGTAAATATAACACACGCAAGCTCGCATATCCTCCGCCAAAAAAAAGGAAAAAAGTATTTAAATTTCATTCTTGAAGCTGAACACTGGGCATAGTGTATGTATCCTCCAATGAAAAAACAGAAAAACAAAAAAAGAAAATAAATAAATTTAAATTTGCATGAAGAAAAAAAAAAAACACTTCCGGTGGACCGTAGTAGAAGTATTTGCCGACAGTAAAATGGCCATTTAATTTGGTAAATTACCCTGTAACGTAGGCGGAATGAAATTAAAGCTGGGAATTTCAATTGATGAAAGGAACAACAGGCAAAACGTTCAAAAAACACAGGCCATACTGAGTGTTTGGTCAGATGGAATTTAATAGCTGGCAGTTGGGTGGGGCATGGAGGTCCTTGCACATGATTGTGAAGGCTTTGATTGGTGGTTTTTTTATTTTTTATGAATTTGTTTTTGAAATATTATTGCGGTTGACCTTGTGTTTGTATGAAATTATAGGGATTCTATTTAAATTTGCTCGTTGAAGCCGATGAATGTACGACTTGCAGCAATATGAATACTCCTTTTCAGTCATGTAGTGTCCTGACTTCCTAAGAGCACAACTGCCAGAGGGTACCCTTACAATCTTCTTCTAGTCTGTTATCTGTGTGAGCTAGTTACTGACAAGTATCTCCCAATCTTTAAGAAGCAAAGTGACGTGGCTATTACTTAATTCCATAGACACTAATTAGTATGAGTAATGGGTGATTAATTTCAAGGTAGTTTTTTCAAAAACTAAAATTAAATAAAAAGCACAAATTTTATCAGATTATTTTATTATTTAACAAAAGAAGCATTCTTGGCATTTACTTCATAAGAATTACTTATTCAAAATGTTGGCTGTAACTTCAATCCACATGGTCTATTCTAAAGTTCAATTTTTCTATGACGCATCCGAATATTTCAAGTGTTATTGGGCGAATAACGGGAGTAGTCTTGGCTTCCAATTTCTCAATCTTACCTGGTTTATCCATGTAGACTTTGGATTTTACATAGTTCGAAAGCAAAAAGTCTAGAGGTGAGTTATCACGGCCAATTCACCGGTCCGAAGCACTGTTCACCGAATTGTTCTCGCAAGAAAACCATGGTTTCGCAGGCTATGTTACTGTTACAAATGTCCTGGAGGTAGAGGCCTTCAATTTGCCATTACGTTGTATTGGCTAACATGGGTCTTTTGCCATTTGTCAAGAAATCTATAGACACAGAGATACCTCTTAATGAATAACCCTTCACATCAACGAAAGGATAGCAAGGCTTACAACACTCTTGTTGTAGGAACGCGCTATGTGTTCTCTGTGTAAAATATCAGCTGGAAGTTGCCAGGCCAAACGCAATCGCCGATTCACTTACAGGTAATCCGGACACGTACCTTCCGCGCAATCTAAACTGCAGCCACAATCTGCGAGGAGGCGAAGGTGTCTTTTGTAAAGGTACAGTACATGGAAGTTTGTGAATTCCTGTTGCGAATCACTTAAGACACGACACAATATGACGCCCTACTGATCCATGGACATGAAGGAATACTACGCCATAAAAGAGGCGAATACCAGATGACATAGACCTCAGTCAATGATTTAAAGAAGACAATAGCTACATACCTGAGCAAGTTTTGGGCTAAATTTTTGTCCCAATCGTCCTCTTAGAAAGAATTGAGTCCAGCTGAATTTCTTTGCGTTGTCAGAAAGTGACAGTTCCACCTCTGTTGATGCTAAGGCCGTTCCCTTTCAGCATTTTTTCGAGGCTCTAAAAGGATAAGCTCTTTATGCCATTTAATGTTTCTGCGAACTACAATCACTATATCATCAACAGAGCACAACAGGATCAAGTGACAATGCTGTGCTCGGCATCAATACTTACTTTCCAGGTCACTTTTAAAAGACCAACATTGAAGTCATCTTTCCATTTTCCTTACCACATCCTTTTGATCCATTTCTAGCGATTTATCCTTCAGATTTCCATACAATATCAATTGCAAAACCATGAGCTGCACAAACAGTCATTTCAATGACGCAAAGTATGTTTGCAATCAGACTGCTGACCAGATTGAAACCTAACTATAGCCACACCATAGAAAGGACCATTCGAGTGATGCCTTGCCATTATATTCTATTATGATGACGTGTCGCTGCAGGAAGCTTTTTGCCTTACCGACACATTATACGAACCGTGTACATTATAAATGCATTACCTTAGTTGTCAGTATCGATCTCTTTTTGTGCTGAAAGGAAAGGATACTTCCTTTTCTTTTTACGTTTTGCTTCGCACACGAAAGACTTTCTTTTTTGTTGTTGTTTAAGTGCACATCTGTGACACCTCTAAAAGGAACACATCTTTGACGGTATATTCATTGCATTATCGTCAGGTCGATAAATGGAAAGAAATTCAATCACAAATTGACTCCTGTAGAGATTACTATTTTCAGGAGAAACATACAAGGACTGAGATGAATGGGGGAAGATGTCGCTTTTTATGAAAAGGTGAGAAAGATGTTGGACATCACACAATATGGTTTTTCAAAAGCGATTTTTGACTTTAAGGATGTTTGAGTTCATCAACTTATTTTTTGCTTTCTTTTTCTGTTCAAGGAAAGATGAAGGACTTATGAAAAGGAGTATTTTTCAAAGAATATAAAAAAACAAAGCCTGGGCCATCTATGAATGCTATAATTCTGGCGAAAATACTTGATCAGATCTTCAGAACAGAGGACAAAGCTGAGTGCAATCAATGAGGGTTCAGAGGAGGCTTTGCATATAGATCACGTACACCACATAGTAAATAAAATTGTCAATACTGCGAGAGAAGAAGGTAGAAGTTTGTAAGTATTTTGCTATAAAATAATCACACTGTCAAGTACAGCTTCAACACCGCAAACAATTATCGCTAAGGGAGCGCCTGCAGGAAATGACGGACTTTTTTTGAAAAATAGAATACTACCCAACGACAATGACGATGGAAAGGAGCAGTGTAATGTATTAGGCGATGTTCTACAAGGCTTCGTACTGGGTCGACTACTGTGGAAATAATGTATGATGTTGAAATCAGACTAACAAATCTCAAAATCGCTGACAGTGATTGCTTTCGTCGACGACCAAACTGGATGAAGACTCAGGAGACTGTCAGGACTGGATATTAAGCAAGGAAAATGACAAAAGTATTGCTCATCCAATAGTGGGCGAGTCAAAGGAACTATAAGAGTGGGCGATTTGGAAGAACCAAATATCAGAGGGCCAAAGCACAAAAAAAAGTCTTCTCTTGGCACGAGTTGTGACATCGGAAATGACGTGCAAGTTCCAAATGATATGTAGATGAGATCATACAGAAAGAGGAAAGAAGAAGGCGACAGAATCATGGCGTTGAGAGTATGCAGTGATTTGCAATCTGTTCCAATAGCATTCTTGTTAATAAAAATCGTGCCAGCAGGACAATGACTTCAACAGCTAGTAGTCTTAGTTATACTGAAGTTAGGACTAACATTGAAGAATGACAGCAAGCTTGGTATCAAGTCTGATGGATGCATAGATGGATCGTTGGAAGGTGAATTTCTACTTGACACAGTACTACCTGTGCTTCAGTACCTACCGTAAAGGTTTGGACATAACGACAACTTTTATTGCTCAGCCTTCACGACTTCAGCCGTGGTACAATTGATGTGCAGTTGTGGTTAATGTTATGATGAATACCCCCCAAAACATTGAGGACGAAGTCCCCACTTCTTACCAAACGTTTTCCTGGAGGCATAGAAAGCCATACCGTAGGTTCCTTAACTCGTAGCTCAATATTAAGGTCCCAGCTTTGATTTTAATCAATTACTACCCCTAGGTACTTCGAGCTTTATGATAAGAAAAGTAGTTCATTTTTGATTTAATTTGGTTTTAGTGGTAAAGAGTATCAGCTCCGTTTTTCTGAGTTACCATCCAGTGGCACGTTTGCTGATTTTACACAAGGCACCTTCCAGGCTTTCACATAAGTATGTACATAGGTATGAACTTTTAAAGAGGTTACAACATTCATAGCTCTCTACAGTCTATGTCGTCTAAAGGATTTGGTAACCTAGTGGGATCTTAGTCTGTTGCACGTGTGCGTTCACGATCAACCTTCCCGTTTGTACCAAATACCAGGTGTAGCATCCAAGTTTCCTTATTTTTATCTCAAAGACGTTAATTTAAATCGTAGGCATACCCTGATGAACTCCCTGTTATAGTGAACATATTTAGATCAAAAGGAAAGTCTACATGAACATAAATAACAACCGTATTTGAAGGAAATCGTGATTTTCCTTTCAAGTGTCTAACTTTCATCTAAAAATGTTTCAGTTTCACGAAATGCCATAGCTTTTCGGACAGCCGTCTTCAGTTTCATTTGATTAACTTGACGATAGTGATTGACATGGGTTGATTGAGTGTGCCGTTACATATTTCACAAGAATAGTTTTTGTGACATTTTGTTTTGATGGATGCAAGTTATGGTACAAGGATATGTCTGACGTAGATAGGTTTTTCTGACGTCCACTTTCTAGCACGTATCTGCCAAGTGTCGTCTTTATCTGTCACGATTGATGTCATGTATGATGTCATCATGTACATCAAAGATTGATGGTGTGTCCGCCCTATAAATATTAGCAAGGATTACTGGCCTTCATTTCTTGAGTCAGACTGACTAAACACCTATCCAGCAAAAGTAGACTTTTCATCAACAGTGCAAATCGAAGACTTAAAAGCAAATCACTCAACGACAATTCCAAATGTCATCCAATAAACCCTTTAAATGTGAAGAATTTTATTCGAAAAGCTCCATAAACATAAACTATTTACTTCAAGATGATTGAAACTCTCAAAATCTAATTCAAATCATGTCCAGCTTCTTGCAGTGCACTTGTGGATTTTCATCTTAAAATCTATTTGCTCCTTGTAGCTATGGTCAGAGAGAGAGAGAGAGAAAGAGAAGAACAATTTGTACATCGTAAACAAAGTAATTTGTTCAATGGTACTTCAAGTGTCACCACAAAGTAAAATATCCAGATCTAAACTTGAAGAGATGATAACAAGGATCTACCTGTCCATTTGTAAGGATGTTTACATTTTCACAAGTATAACGAGGAAGGTAATTCGAAATTAAGGACTTTTTGGGTTCTATTAGTTGAGATAACGGTAATAAAGGATAATAAATTGAGTATTTTCCAAAACCAAGAAACAAACAAGCTTATTGTTTGTCATGTTAACTAAGTTGTTCCGGAATGCACAATGAAACAAAAGGACCTACTCTCAGATTGCATAAACATGTTGAAATGTGTCTTGTTTCCGATACAAAAGGATACACACATGCACACACAGGCAAACAGACACCTATTGTGTAATTTAAAATTACAAAATCCAAAGAATTTCTTTTGTGATGGTGTGGTTTGCCTCTTGACAAATATGTCAGGACAAATGAGCCTTTTTATCACATGTTATTCAACTTTTCTTAGCTAACAAACCCTCGGGGGTAGATCAAAAGATTAGAAAGTGGTTTTCTTCGAAAAGGATATTGCCTTTGGGGTGCCAGCCGCCCCTTCTTTAGGTGTTAGACTGATTTCCTTGTTTTTTTTTTATTTCTGAACATCAAGGAGGTCCAGCTAAAGGTCACTCTGGTCTGAGTAAACACTTGAAGGAATATAGCTATTCTTTGAACCTTTTTTTTTCTTGCGTTTATTTATTATGAATCTGAAGTATCCTTTCGAAAGATATTCTAATGCCAGTGCTGTATCGCCTGAAGGCGTTGTGCAAATCTTCTTAGAAATAGTGGATATAAAATTCTAGGACACTCTCTGTGAAGGCAATATTAGTGTCAAACCAGCACTAAAGTGTGTAGATAAGTGGCGTGCCATGGTGGTTGTAAGGAAGCTTAAAGTGAATGCATGGCATGTGCATTTGCACCTGGACACGTGAATTGAAATGAAATTCCTGGGAGGCAGAGCGAGTGAATTTTTTGTAAGAATTCCAGGACAATGGAATGAAATTCTTTTGTATGAGTTAGCTAGGAATTTATTTTCATGTTTTTATGTCCAGAGGAAGGTATATGTTGCTGCAAGGTGAACAAAAAAAATCGGGAAAAATAGAAAGCAGGCAAAGGAAGCCTTGCTTTTCAAAGGAAGAAGGACGTGTGGTGAAAGAATTATTAGAAAGACTTGCATGAGGTACTTAGATACACGTATTCGGGCGGAGTTCTTGGTATTGATTTCAGTGCGGTTGCGGATGATCTGTTATGAGTCAGCAGTTGCACTCACGTCTGAACAGGGTTCTACTGTCGTGAGTGCAGTCGTGCTAGGAATATCTTGCAGTCTCTTAGTCTTTCAATATGAAGCAGACTTAAAAAGAATATAAAATACTTTTATTGTTTGACAGGCATCGGGTGATGATATGGTGAATCCTGGTTATGTGATCTTGGATTAGGGATTCCGTAGAGATGCGAACAAAGTAAGGCTTTAAAGGCATGCATTGGATTTGTACTGTCGTGATGTCACGAATCTGATTTAAATGTTTTCATTCAAAAAATCTCTCGAATCCGTGACTCTGTTCGAAATAGTTGTACTGAGAAAGCAAATTTGGGAAGCGAATTTTGCAGCGAAATAGGATCCACCAAAGGTGCGGCAAGATCTAAGAATTTTGAATTTTTTTTTGATTTGTTAGAAAACTGGACAATACAAGGACCAAGTCTATACCTGGGACCATCGATAAACGACACAGTTTTCAGAGTGCTCGCAACAAACTACTCTTGGTTTGTCTCAGGATTTCTTATTTCAGGAAAAGGATCTTGATATATGATATATGCCACATACGATGGCACATACAAGGCTCCGTAATAGGTCCACTTTAGTGGAATGTCTTGTTTGACGGGATACTCAATCTTCCTATAGCAGAACAGACTAACTCCGTTTGTCCCGATAAAAGTAGACGACACTTCACTCTAAGTCTCGTACACAGGTCGATAGTATGCATACTCGAACGCAAGCTGAGTTGGAAAAAGGATACGTGGGAAGGAATTAAATAGCTTTACATAAGTTTCTTTGTGTGCAGCATGTAGCGACCCACCTATAAATTTGTCTTAGGTTTTTTTTTGATTTTTATTTCGATTCCCTATACTTTTTAAATCCAACGATGCTACGTATGAAAAAATTAACATATGGCGCCGACCTATCGTTAAATCCGCTGTACACTCCATATTTCACACTGAAAGTACAACCAACTTAACAGAGGATGTACATTACATATGTATCTCACCTTGGGTATATAAGAGCATGTGCGATCGTGATCGCGCTCTTTTTTGGTTGAATTTTCCCTGCACTGCAAGCGTGAGGGCGTATAATTTCCGCGTGTGTTCACCAGTTTTTTTTATATAACAAAAAAAAATAAAAAAAAAAAAAAAGGAAGATAAGAAAATAAAATAAAAATTGGAAAAAAATTATAAGTTTCACGAGTTGAATCTAACCACCACACGTCGGCTGCTTAATTACGCTACTCTCAATTAAAAGAGAGAACAAAAAAAAAAAAAATTAAACGACAGATCGAGTGCACCTGCCAATCTCGTCCCAAAGTGCTAGGTAACAAAAGCAAAAGCATAAGTCAATACCCAGCGGAGTGATCCGCAAGTGTCTATCGCCGCTGAATTAAGTGTGTTACCAATTCCGAGCGTACACACCTCGAAGGCTTCCGTTCATCAGAGATAGTACGTGATAGCAGTGCTGTACCCAAAAACGTGCGCAGAACTACGCCGAGGAGAATACCGCCTGGATCTTCAACTCAGCATCCATAAAAATTCATAATCAACATCACCATCATCATTATTTCGTGTATTCAGTGTCATATTACATTTTCTGTTATAGCTACTTCATTCTTGTTCAGTTATATATATATATTCTAATTAACCTAATTTAAGCTATTTTTTTTCTTACTATTAGTTTAGAATCTAACCTAAATATAGCACAGGTAATGCCATAATACATATTCATACAATCATATATAATAAAATTCTTTACCCATGCAGCAATAGACAAAATACAAGATTTCGCCGACAACGATTTGTGCGCACAAAACGGAGTCATCAACGAAAATATCATACCCATAAAACATCCAAAACATCATGCAAGTAAACGCCTAAGTAATCACGCTGTAAGTTTTTTTTCCATTATTTACGTTTTTTTTCCATTTTGGCAATACCTTCCTATGTTACATATTTGATAAAATTAAATTGAATCTAGTTTCGTGCGTCAATACCTAAATTTCTACTCTATTTTATATTATACTTTTACATACATATATATTTGGTGAATTCATATCTGATTCAATACATAAATACTTTATTTCTAATAATATCATACTTATATACCTATTCTATTTCTACACATATACATATGACCTAATTTGCATTATAATACATTACCTTGATCAAGAATTTCTTAATTACATAACCTTCTTCCGTTAATCGGAGAGTTTCTTTCCTTTTCAATACTTGTTAGAGTTTAGTTTAGTTTTTTTTTCTTCATTACCTTCTTGACCTTGAATTTGAGCTATGAATTTATAAGATTAATAAATAGTGTATTGCAATGAATATACCCAGCATTGTTTTGTTTTATCCAAAAAGGACTTGGATCGTGATATGATAGCTTAATTATCGTTGTTGGCAATAGTAAAGTGTGACAGGGAAGTATGAAGTAACCGTGTAACTTACCAATTAAGGGGCTGCCCTAAACATTCCGGCGCAAGGTAGCCACAGGAGCGTGTTATCAACACAAGGAGCGGGTACAGCCGAGATCGCAGCACATTGCTGCATGGTCGTCAACATCTGACCTCCCTCCCCTTCACTTCCCTCTTCCTCTTCCTTCACCTTTTCTCTCCCTAGTCCCTTGTTTTTCTTGTCCCTGATTAGTGTGTTTGTTTTTTTTTGTTTTTTTTTTCTTTTTTTTTGCGGCCTTTAGGTTCACAAACCTCCCTCCCCTTGACAGGTCTAAGACGTTTACAGACACTTAGTAGCTTCAGCATACTGAAGTTTTCGTTCAATCTCTCTGAGACATCCGGCACGATATCTATTTCGTAACAGAAAAGTAGCAGAAAGAACCCCCCCCATCCGTCGAGCTAATGCCGTGTATACCGCAAGCGTGCCACCCTCTGCTACATGGGAAATCTACACCCAGGCGCAACTCGCTAGCGCTCCCCTGTTATGTTACAAATATGGCGCCCAACGTGTGGGGCCCGACTAAACAAGTCCGCCCTTCCAAAGCAACTCAAACAACAGCAGCACCGAACACCTAGTTTCATAGTTGCAATTGTGAGTTACTTGCGGACACTCACAAGTACATAGCTGAAAACCAAATTTTCAACCGTCTTAACATAGTTTCCATCCAATGCACCTTCTTGTATATGTACGTCAGTACCTTTTCTTAGAAGTCCTAGGAGTCCAATTTTGAGAGCAATCACGAAATATGTGCACTAGGATATTAGAGTATAGGGTCGACGAAATGTAGGTCTAACGCCTAGAGAAGTTCATCTATGAGTCCTTACAGTTACATATGTAAGTTGCAATAGAAAGATGCTCTAAGTACACTTAATACTTACATACATACATAAGAAAAGAAAACATTACGCATTTGCCTGTCTATCTTGTCCTTATTATTTTTTTTCATTTTTCTGTTTATATAAGATTACGCGAAGTGCTTCATTCATATTACCCAGATCACTTTAACATTGCCAATTCACATGCACAGAAAACCCTTACAACAAAATTCATTCAGGAATACATATTTTTTGTATTATCCTTATCAGTATTAATTTCATTCATAACAAAGAAAAACGATGAGCCAAAAGGAGAATCAGAGTACCAGAGCAATTCCTAAGCAAAAGAGAAACACTGTTTATGATTCTAACAGGAATATGCAAACTCGCTCTCAAGGCAATCGAACCCCAAACTTTGACACTCCCACAACTCTTCGTCAATCAATCAATAAACCCGTACGTCATTCTCCGCAGCAACGTCCAGAGACAAATGTTAACGTTATGCGATCTCCCAATTATGATTTTGCCTTTAATACAAGTGCCACTCAAAATCTCAATGAAAATCTTTTAAGTAATGCAACAACGACTGCTACTACTATTGCCGTTATACCTAGGGTAAACTCGTATACAAATGTTACCACTAATTCAGTGACTACAACTACTACCGTTAATTCTTCAATTCCTATTATGTCTCTTTACGCTGACGAAACAGCTGATCGCACTGTGTTTAGCAAAGTCCCAGCTGATGATAACAACACACGTCACAATTCTCAACAGCGTAACTCTACTGGTCATCTCCATTCACACATAAAGAAAGTAGTGGATGCTGGTCTTACCGATTTGCAGAATTCACTGTTTAGAGACTTACCAAATTTAATTCAGCTAAATGTAGAGCAGAGTTTGAAAAGTATACTCATACAAAATGCTCAACAAAATAAAAGCTTTAACCCTCAGCCAGAACCAAATGCAAGTGCTCGTTTGATACCTGATGATTACTCAGTTCCTTCATTAAATTTGTCGGCTAGTTCACAATCACAAGTTCAGAATAGTCGTAATGGATATATAAATCCACCTGCGAACCATACTCAATACCGTAATTTTGCTGAAAATAATACCCGATACAATTCTAATACCAGATCAAATTGTTTTAATCGCCAAGTTGACCGTTTTAGCAATCGACGATTTGAGTTAGATCGTTGGGGTATTCGATTTGATGGTACTGCAAAAGGAATGTCCATAGAAGACTTCGTTTTTCGAGTGGAGGTTCTTAAGGATAATTACAATTGCCCTTGGGAAGAAATCATACGAAATTTTCACCATCTACTTTCTGGGTCCGCTCAGGATTGGTATTGGCAACATCTAAGAAACAACCCTAGAGGAGATTGGACAATGCTGCGAGCAGCTCTATTAAAACAATTTAAAATATTTGAGAACGATCTTGAGATTCTCAAGCAAATTATGGATAGAAGACAATTGCCAAATGAATCCTTTGATGATTTCTTCAATTCCATATCTCACCTTGAAAGCCAATTAAGAGAACCTATTAGAGAATATGATCTTATTAAAATTCTTAGAAATAACATTAACACTCGGCTAATGAATTTTATTTATCCAATGAGAATTGAAAGATTAGATCAGTTTCGAGATGAAGGTAGGAGGGCAGAGAAAATGATACAATCGCGCTACCACATGCAAGGTCGTCCTAATAATGTGAGGAATGTTCAGGAATTACATTATTCCGATGATCAGATAGTGGATACGTGTAACAATTTCGATGCAACCATTTCCGCAGTAGCATTTCCATCTAAATTTAATCAGCCAAATGCCCATGATAAACATCCCAATGGGTTAGTTAAGTGCTTTAACTGCAAACAGCCTGGCCATCTTTTTATTAATTGTAATATACCTATTCGTAAATTGTTTTGCTACAAATGTGGTACAGACAATTACACGGTTTTGGACTGTCCCAAATGTAACTCAACTAAGGGAAACCCGAAAACGAACGTAACGATATCTGGGGAGTCACGTTCGACGCAAACACACCCAGAGTTATGAAAAAAGATGCTTCAACGAACACCTTTCAACTTTTGGATCCCGATGCAACATTTAAAATCGAAACCAGCATTGCGGGTTCCGAAATTAATAACAATAGCAATAACTCCGAAAGTGATGTAAAACCCGAACTAATCCCTTTTTACAAGAAATCATTAGAGCAAAGGTGGATTGAGTATAATCGAATAAGAAATCGAATATTTAGTGTAGAAGAATGTGTACATTCGAATATTTCCAGGAAATTACGTAATACTAGAAAAAGATATAGGATAAGACGCTTTTATCGAAAGATAATTAGTGAATCCTTTTTAAGAGAAAACAATATTGATAAAAGGCCATACGCCACCATTTTAATTCGCGATAAAGAAATAACTGGATTGTTGGATAGTGGTGCATCCATTTCGTGCTTAGGGAAAGGTTGCATGGAACTTGTAAGTAAGCTTGGCATTCCCATCATCAACTTCAACTCTGAGATAAGCACAGCTGACGGGAAAGGTAAAAAGATAGTAGGACGTATTGTAGTTTCAATAAAATATAACGAAATTTTCGACACCTTAGATCTCTATCTAGTTCCTGACTTAGTTCAACCGCTTTATCTCGGCATAGACTTTTGGTCCAAGTTCAAAATCGCCCCTCAAATAATCAGCGAAATTTTCGCAGTCTCGGAAAACAACCAACACGATAGTGAAGGCAGTAAGCCGAAACCACCCATGCATGAACTAACAAGCGAACAGCAAAGTCGTCTGAAGTCTGTTATTTCTAAATTTCCTTCATTCGCAGAACTAGGTCTAGGGAAAACATCAATCGAAAAACATGATATAGATACCAATGATGCTGATCCCGTAAAGCAACGTCATTATCCCATATCACCAGCAGTACAACAAGTAGTCTATGAGGAATTAGATCGCATGCTCTCTTTGGGTGTCATTGAAGAAAGTCAAAGTGCCTGGAGTTCACCAATAGTCCTGATCAGAAAACCTGGCAAGAACCGACTTTGTATTGACTATCGGAAAGTGAACTCACTTACAAAGAGAGATGCGTACCCATTACCACATATAGAGGGTCTGCTCAGCCGACTAGGAGATACACATTACATCAGTAGTGTGGATCTAAAGGACGCGTTCTGGCAGATTCCCCTAGAAGAGAAGTCAAAGGAGAAAACCGCGTTCACTGTGCCGGGTAGACCTCTTTATCAGTTTACGGTCATGCCTTTTGGCCTGTGTAATGCACCTCAAAGAATGTGCCGGTTAACTGATAAGGTAATCCCCAGTGCATTAAGAGAATGTGTGTTTGTCTACCTAGACGATCTATTGATCATTTCGCCAGACTTTACATCCCACCTTATTCTTTTAGAGCAGGTAGCAGAATGTTTAAGGAAAGCTAATCTGACTATAAATATAGAAAAATCATTCTTTTGTTTTAAAGAGCTTCGATATTTAGGATATATTATCGGGCAGGGACACATAAAGCCAAATCCTGATAAAGTATCCGCGATTCAAGAATTTCCTACTCCATCAAGCCAAAAACAGGTGAGGAGATTCTTAGGACTTTGTGGTTGGTATCGCAGATTTATCAGAAACTTTTCATCAATCGCTGTTCCATTAACCGATACTTTGAAAAAGGGTAAAACTTTCACCTTAACGCCAGAAGCCATTGCCTCTTTTGAAGCTTTAAGAACTGCTTTAATCTCTGCACCTCTTTTAAGCAATCCTGATTTTTCAAAAGCATATACCATTCAATGCGATGCGTCATCAAAAGGTATCGGTGGTGTATTGTTTCAACACCACGAAGAGCAAAATGAAAAACCAATTGCTTATTTTTCCGAAAAATTGAACACTTCCCAACAAAAATATAGTGTAACTGAACTCGAATGCCTTGCAGCAGTAAGAGCAGTTCAAAAATTCAGACCTTATATCGAAGGCACTTCGTTTACCGTGATTACCGACCATGCCAGTCTCAAGTGGCTAATGAACCTGAAAGACCTTAGCGGTAGGCTTGCGCGCTGGTCACTTAAACTTCAAGCATTTACCTTCAATATAGAACACAGGAAAGGCGCTCAGAATATTGTACCGGATACTTTATCGAGGGCGTATGTGGAACAAATTTCAGTAGAGCCACCAGAACATATTTTGAATTCACCTGAATTTAATTCGAAGGAGTATACCGATCTCCTTGCGACTGTAAGACAAAATTTAGATAACTTACCCGATCTTAAGATCGAAGGAAATCTAGTATTTAAAAGAACTCTAGTTAGTGGTAGTGACCCCGTAACCAACCAATATATGTGGAAACTCTGGATACCTGCAAGCTTAACCCAATCTATAATTGAAAACAATCATAATCCCCCGAATTGTTCTCATGGAGGGATTCATAAAACTCTAGAGAGAATAAAGGAAACCTATTATTGGCCAAAAATGTTTATTCAAGTGCGAAATTTTGTTGCCAATTGTCCAGAATGTAAAGAAAACAAACCACCAAACTTCACTATGAGACCACCAATGGGAGGACAGCATAGTATGGAACTTCCATTTCAAAAGATTTACGTGGATTTCATGGGCCCTTATGTGCGTTCCAAACGAGGGAATCTTTTTATTTTCGTAGTGCTAGATTATATGTCTAAATTTATATTTCTGAAAGCAATGCACAAGGCTACTTCCAACTTGGTTATACAATTTCTAGAGCAAGAGATTTTCCAAGTTTGGAGTCCCAGAATTTGTGCATAGCGACAATGGCAAGCAATTCGTTTCGCAAGAATTTAGTAACTTCTTAAGTAAATATGGTATAAAACACATAAGAAATGCAGTTTATTCCCCTCAAGCCAATGCTTCAGAACGAGCTAATAGATCAATTTTAGCTGCTATAAGATCATATCTTAAGGACGATCAAAAGGAATGGGACGTCCATCTCTCCCAAATTCAACAAGCTTTATGTACATCAGTGCATCAGTCGACAGGTATGTCACCTTATTTTACCTTATTCGGACGGCACATGATCACACATGCAAGTATGTACAGCGTAACCAAGAAACTTAAGGCATTGAGCGATGGCGAGATTGAATACATACAACCCTCTAGTGCTCTTCAACTTGTGCGTGAGAAAGTTCGAGATAAACTACGCCTTGCATTCGAGCGTAACGAGAAATCCTATAATCTCAGATCATCAGTCCGAAAATTCAACCCAGGAGAAGAAGTCTATCGTAGAAACTTTGTTTTAAGCAATGCTTCCAAGCAATTCAATTCCAAGCTATGCGCAAAATTTGTGAAATGTCGTATTGTTAAGCAGACTGGAAAATCAACTTATGAAATTGAAAACATGCTCGGCAAGAGTTTGGGTGTTTATCATGCTAAAGACTTAAGACACTAAATTCTTTTCTTTTTTCTTTTCACCGAACCTTTAGTTGGCTAGATAATACCAGCAATAGATAGCGACAAATTTCCAAGTGTTCTTCTTTTCATGTCTTTTGACAACACGACTGTTTCCAAAATCCATGATGGTGTAGCGACCCACCTGTAAATTTGTCTTAGGTTTTTTTTTGATTTTTATTTCGATTCCCTATACTTTTTAAATCCAACGATGCTACGTATGAAAAAATTAACATATGGCGCCGACCTATCGTTAAATCCGCTGTACACTCCATATTTCACACTGAAAGTACAACCAACTTAACAGAGGATGTACATATATATATCTCACCTTGGGTATATAAGAGCATGTGCGATCGTGATCGCGCTCTTTTTTGGTTGAATTTTCCCTGCACTGCAAGCGTGAGGGCGTATAATTTCCGCGTGTGTTCACCAGTTTTTTTTATATAACAAAAAAAAATAAAAAAAAAAAAAAAGGAAGATAAGAAAATAAAATAAAAATTGGAAAAAAATTATAAGTTTCACGAGTTGAATCTAACCACCACACGTCGGCTGCTTAATTACGCTACTCTCAATTAAAAGAGAGAACAAAAAAAAAAAAAAATTAAACGACAGATCGAGTGCACCTGCCAATCTCGTCCCAAAGTGCTAGGTAACAAAAGCAAAAGCATAAGTCAATACCCAGCGGAGTGATCCGCAAGTGTCTATCGCCGCTGAATTAAGTGTGTTACCAATTCCGAGCGTACACACCTCGAAGGCTTCCGTTCATCAGAGATAGTACGTGATAGCAGTGCTGTACCCAAAAACGTGCGCAGAACTACGCCGAGGAGAATACCGCCTGGATCTTCAACTCAGCATCCATAAAAATTCATAATCAACATCACCATCATCATTATTTCGTGTATTCAGTGTCATATTACATTTTCTGTTATAGCTACTTCATTCTTGTTCAGTTATATATATATATTCTAATTAACCTAATTTAAGCTATTTTTTTTCTTACTATTAGTTTAGAATCTAACCTAAATATAGCACAGGTAATGCCATAATACATATTCATACAATCATATATAATAAAATTCTTTACCCATGCAGCAATAGACAAAATACAAGATTTCGCCGACAACGATTTGTGCGCACAAAACGGAGTCATCAACGAAAATATCATACCCATAAAACATCCAAAACATCATGCAAGTAAACGCCTAAGTAATCACGCTGTAAGTTTTTTTTCCATTATTTACGTTTTTTTTCCATTTTGGCAATACCTTCCTATGTTACATATTTGATAAAATTAAATTGAATCTAGTTTCGTGCGTCAATACCTAAATTTCTACTCTATTTTATATTATACTTTTACATACATATATATTTGGTGAATTCATATCTGATTCAATACATAAATACTTTATTTCTAATAATATCATACTTATATACCTATTCTATTTCTACACATATACATATGACCTAATTTGCATTATAATACATTACCTTGATCAAGAATTTCTTAATTACATAACCTTCTTCCGTTAATCGGAGAGTTTCTTTCCTTTTCAATACTTGTTAGAGTTTAGTTTAGTTTTTTTTTCTTCATTACCTTCTTGACCTTGAATTTGAGCTATGAATTTATAAGATTAATAAATAGTGTATTGCAATGAATATACCCAGCATTGTTTTGTTTTATCCAAAAAGGACTTGGATCGTGATATGATAGCTTAATTATCGTTGTTGGCAATAGTAAAGTGTGACAGGGAAGTATGAAGTAACCGTGTAACTTACCAATTAAGGGGCTGCCCTAAACATTCCGGCGCAAGGTAGCCACAGGAGCGTGTTATCAACACAAGGAGCGGGTACAGCCGAGATCGCAGCACATTGCTGCATGGTCGTCAACATCTGACCTCCCTCCCCTTCACTTCCCTCTTCCTCTTCCTTCACCTTTTCTCTCCCTAGTCCCTTGTTTTTCTTGTCCCTGATTAGTGTGTTTGTTTTTTTTTGTTTTTTTTTCTTTTTTTTTTGCGGCCTTTAGGTTCACAAACCTCCCTCCCCTTGACAGGTCTAAGACGTTTACAGACACTTAGTAGCTTCAGCATACTGAAGTTTTCGTTCAATCTCTCTGAGACATCCGGCACGATATCTATTTCGTAACAAGCAAAATTGGAGGACCCGCAGCGAAGAAAGACACCAATTTGAAAGAATAAACTAAGATTCAGAGACTAGCTTTCTTAAGCTTCACTGGTCCCAGCCGTACAACCCCGATTGAAGCCCTGAGAAACAATTCAAGCACGGATTTCACTAGACCCATAAGTCAAGGAATCAGTGGCGAATAGTGCCCAACGTCTAAGACAATTCAATATTTGGAGAGAGCATCACACAGCTCTCTAAACAAGACAGCGAATGATGCGACGTTTTCATTTGGACTCTGAGTCATCTCAGGGGAAAGAAGTATGATTTTTATATCCTCTGTACCCTTATGCTATTGTATTCTTTGAATGCAATATTCCTTGTGAATGATAGTATATTTCAGAAAAGTATTCCAGCGAGCCATAGC
Source organism: Chalcosyrphus nemorum (assembly GCA_949716465.1). Taxonomy (NCBI): domain Eukaryota; kingdom Metazoa; phylum Arthropoda; class Insecta; order Diptera; family Syrphidae; genus Chalcosyrphus; species Chalcosyrphus nemorum. Next base: position 28,571,495 of record OX454333.1, read on the forward strand.
CTGCTTTGGATATTTTGTCCTTCTGCCTGCCTGTTTTTTGCTTTCTTCAATCTTTGTACAATTTTGTGTCCAAGCAAAGCCCTTTTTACCACTCACCTCATCATTATCGTCTAAAGAAAAGTCATTACCGAGCCCAACACATGCTATCGATTGCTTAGAATGTAAATGTCACCATCTTCCCTTGAAATCAATGTTAATTCCGAAATAATAGCCACGTAGCAGTTACTTCAATCTCAAGGCTGAATTTCGGGAACAGGTGTTACGTTCTTCTCGCCCAACCACTGCATTATGTTGCAGGACTAAAGAGATATTCAATACAGAGTTTAGATGAAATGAGAATTCCATTCTCCGCTGTGTGGTCCTTTGTTCGAAAAGGATGAATGGCCAAGAACCCCCTAAAATAGCAAACAATAACTTTCACTCAGATCCACCAGGGTAAAAGGCACATTCATCCTTGGCGCAGATACTTTTCTCGCCATCCAAAGCCCCGATAAGTATATTCCATTCAAATGCAACATATGTACGAATGTGATTCAATAAGTCTACCCCCACATGAGGTATAGATAAATTTGCATTACGATTTACAGATATGCAAATGAAAATAAATTCACCGGCGATCCTACAGAGAATCCTTTTGTAATTTGTATCCACCCGACAGCCACCGCCAACAAGACAACAAATTTTAATTTAAGGTCATGGTCAGTCGAACAACTGAATTGGAGATCCTTCAGACATTCAAATTTGACTTTGAGTTCCTGTGGTTGCGATTGAAAGCATTATCTCAACAATAAGTCTGTTATCCTTAGCAAAGTAATCTATCTACTCATTGACGTATACTCAAAGGCACCGCTGACGACTTCAATTTGCAGATAGATAAGAAGAATCCTTGTGTTCATGTACTACCTATAAATCCTTTGGATAAGACAATTCAAATTTTGAGAACAAATTGTTATAAATGGCAGGACAATCAAAGATTCAAACTAATTTATTAGTTGTCACGTCATGTAAATGTTATCATCACAAGGACAGATTATTCAGTTTGTTGTTTGCCAGCAAGGATACATGAAATACCTTCGAAAACAACTTGAAATTGGCATCTTTGGGCGATTGTTTCATTTAATCGTGGACAGTGATTTACTTGTTGACAAATAACGTCGAGATAAATGAGTCCTTTTAATGGCTGTGTTGCAGGGAATAAATTCAACTTTTGCTTCGACTTCGCTTGGGGCGTGTTGTGACAAAGTTGGTTTGTTAACAGGAGAAACGATTTTCTTGGAAAGGATTTTCTACCTCAGGGATGGCATTTCGTTAGGTGTCAGGCTAGTCGTTGTATGGGAGAGTGTCCCTTTTCTTGAGGTAAACACTTATGAGATACGACCTTGGTTTTGATTTACGAATGTGCGAATTGTTTTTGGGGGAAGTAAATCCTAGAGGAAGGAAAGCTTCAGACAATCGTTCACCTGGGGCTGTGTGGACTTTAATTTCTCGAGTGCGTATTGGAGATTCACCTTCAAGAGTGCTATTATAAAAGGTCCTTTTCTTTTGGTATGGTATGGTATTTTACTCCTGTAAAGAGGCGATAGCCATGCGACTCTCTGGCTGTTAACGTCCACCTATTGTTCGATATGTTGTGTCCGTTTGGTGAACTATTAACGTCTATTAACGACTGTCAACCTCACTCTCCTATGAAAGGTTCAAAGAGCTGCCTGCTTATTCATCAGTGGCTCTCCTAGAGCTGCCTCATGCTCGGCATTGCTTCTATCTATAGATATGGTCAGCAGACAAATGACACCCTCAACATCAATCCATCTGACAGTGGTTATGCCTCCTCAATTTTAAATGAATGTAACTTCATTTATGAACGTACTAATACCCAAGCTCAAATTTGGTCCAAGCTTTTCACACCCAGCTCGTGACCTTTAGTCCAACCATGAGCAGGTGGATGTATAAGCGATTCACATTTACACTGATAGATCAAAGACCTCTGATGGAGTTGGTGGTGGCGTTTACTCTTCAGAGCTTAACCTCCTTTTACTTTTCCGAACATTGCAGCATTTCTCAAAACGAAATGCTAGCAATCAAAGAATTACTGTCGTGGCTATCTATATCTGCAAAGGATATTAGCCTTTCATTTTCACTGGCAGACAGGCAGCCATCAGATGCTTGGAGTTATCAAAGACAAAGGTCGATCTAGATTGCCTGATGGAGATCCCCAGTCAAGAAAACATTCAAGTCTATTGGGTACCAGTTTACAGGGATATTCCAAGGACCTGCAATGCGTATGAGATTGGTGTGCCACTAGTTACTTGTAAGCTAATACTCAAACTCTTAGCATGCCACTCCAACCTAACACAACCTTTGGAGTGGTGAGACCTTTCTGTTGGCAAAGTTACCAAATTAAACGATGTCTTAGAAGGCCTAGAGCCACTCACAAATAAAAGAGCTAATAGAAACATCGCTCAATTGAAGCCTTCATTCGAAAAGATTCCCCAAAAGGTAAATAGAATATCCTAGTGCTTCAATGCTAAAGGTTGCAGGGATGAAGAAGGATAAATTAGCAGCCGACGGTGAGGATATGGAAGGAACACTTTTGTTGAATGGCGACACGGCCACCAATAGCAAAATCTGAACTTAAATTCAACAAATCTGATGCAGCCGAGACAGAAGGAGATGAGTTGGTAAGATGTATGCACCAACCCAGCTCATCAGCAAAATTTGGTGGAATAAATACATGTATGGCGTTTGACGATTGCCCGATCTTGAACCAAGGAAGTGGTCTTAATTGCGTCTTCTTCCCTACAACGTCTAAGGTCCTATCTGCTGTTTTATTTGAGTTGCTCGAGCCTTAGCGGTTTCAAGTCAGGCAGGGCCTCAAGTCCACCTATTGACTAAATATTCACACTGCGGCGGATCTTGGAAAAAGCCTATGACCATAAAATCGATTTGAAAATTGCCTACGATAGTTTGTATGCAGACATGTTACACTGAGTCATGTCCAGTCTTGGTATCCATGTCAAGTTCATTGAAGAACTTTCGCTGCTTCATGCAAGTCAGTGAAAACACCACCACTGAAGGTTTAGACAAGGCGGCGAGCTATTGTCTGATGTCTTTAACATAAGACTTGGAAGAATAATACAAAACTCAAAAGCCAGCATCGAAGATACAATCTCTTACAAGTCTGCACCACAACTCGCATACGGGGATGACATTGACTTAGTCCGAAGAATTCAGCCAGCCGTCATGTCAGTGGAGCATTTGTGTGTGACAGACTTAGACCACGAAATCAAGGCAAAGTTTATGGTGCCAACAAAAAAGGACATCCGTGCCTTAAACAGAAAGGCACAATAAACAACCTTAATTTTGAGACGTTTTCTACCTAGGCTTTATGGTGATCTCAGCAAAATACATCAGTGGAAAGATTAGACGGAGAATTACCCTTGCCACTTGCTGCTTCTATGGGTAATATGGGCTATATAATGAAATAAACTTAGCCAGATGGATAGGTCATGTGCACAAGATTCTCAACCGCAATCCAGCTTGATAAGTCACGGGCAATCCCGCTGTACAGCGCAGTAGATAAGTGCCTTACAGCAGATGTTGCGATCAAATGGTGGGGTACATGAACCAAAGTGGTGTGTTCAACTGGAGAAAGTTCGCTCCTAACCAGACTGACTGGAGAGTTTTCTTTGTTGAGGCCTAGGTTTACCCCTGACTGCAGCGGACATCATTAGCGTAGTCAATATATTCAAGGTTAGATGTCATTGTTCAAAACGAAGTCCTTTCCTCATGTCAATGCTGCACTGACAATACAAGTATAATAGTGATGACAGTTTACAGGGATGGACTTCAAATTCCTCCAACGACTATTCTAGAGTTCCTCCTTCTTTGCACTGTATTAAGCTTCTAGCATAGTTCGCTTTACTGTTGAAGGTGCTCTATGCTCTTTGATCTGTTAGTAAGAATAGGAACAGTTGGCTATTAGAATTTCATTTGATGGACTGGTTGCACAGTTTATCGAAAAAGAACTCTCTGAAAAGCGCCATTCTGGTAAAGAAGAGGCATTTGCATGGGAAGTGTTCTAAATCGCATATGACTTTTAATGTTTCCTTAGCTCCATTCATCGTCACAGTTTCTGATCTATGGTCTGCTTGTCGTTTGTCTTTTCAATGTCAAGTACTATTATTGATTCAGAAAAATCTAGGAAAGAAAGAACAAAGGTCTGGGCAACTTTCAGGTCCTGTTCAGATTCCTTTCTCGCTAATAGGACTGTTCTTTGGTCTTCTGGGATTCAGTTGTGCTGCGCCATCCACTAGCCTGTTTGGTTTCTTTCAGAAAGAGACAATGTCTGAGTACCTAGTTTTGATTTCACTCCTTCGAATGAATTTCCTTCTGTAATAGTTGGGCTGTAGAAGAGATTAGTTTCGTAGACAAACCAAGGACTTCCTTTTGAAGCACACTTCCGTGGATAGGAAGTGAGAGTGCAATTTTGTGTAGGACGAGATGCTCTTCTTGAAGTTCACCGACGAAAGTCTGTGCTGCCTTCAGCTTGTCCAAAAAAAAGTTCTGTGCCCACTTATTCTACTCCATAAAAGTGAAAGACAAACTTCTTCAATTATATATCGCGGTTCAAATGCCAACGAACCAGCTCCTGAATTTGTAAAGCAAAACAATTGAATAGAAGGCCAAGTGTGCCTTAACCTTAACATTCACGCACGATGATTGACGTCCCACGCACAATAACTCTTTGCCCACCTTATGTCCTTGGAAAAAGAAAAAAAGTTTTCCCTCGAGAATGAAAAGCCAACGCATTCGGCAAATACAATTATCATCGATACCAATGTTCCCCGGCAAATATTTATACGACTCAACTTACAAAAGGCAGGATAACATCACACCCCGGCGCTAAAAGTGTGTGTACGCCTTTTCAAACAGGACTCAAACCTGACATGCACATAATAATTGAGAAAACACTTTCTTTTTATCCGCGCCATGGTGATGGAGGAGAATTCTTTTCCCAAAATTCTGAAAGTATTCTTATTTTTAGACGAAGTGTTTCCACCCCAATAACAAAGACAAGGTATCAAGGATCCGAGTCGATGACTCCCGCAATAAAATCGGCAAAAGGATTTCATTTTCTTTGAGTAAATCCTTAACCACTTCCAAAATGGCAGGCCATTACAATAACTTTCACTTGTATTGGTTGCTGGCAGCCTCGGAACTCATACCAACACATCCTCGTAGGTATACATATTTTTATAATTTCGATAATAACAATATAGACGGGGAATTTATTTTATTTTTCCTCAGAAGAGGGAAGTAGGAAAGTTTAAGTAGTAGAAAAGCCAACAAAGTTTTGCCAGAAGTGTAAGCTACTTTACGCAGAGGAAAGTCTTGAAATATGTCAGCCTAATCATTCGACGGAAGGTTATTTATATCTCAGGGAAAGGGGATATTAAAGCAATGAATGACATCTATGGGAATATAACTAAGCGTGAAATGAATAAACTGTGAGAGTGTATAAATAAATAAATTGTCGGAGGATAATTCCATGAACGTGCCAGTCTCGAGGAGCACAACAATGTTGTGTCAGCTTGGGAATTACTTATTCGTATCGTGCAGTAGTTTTCTTTCTCTTTTCTGTTTCCTTTTGTTTCGTTTCGTTTCGGTTGTTAAATATGTTGATTGGGGTCGTGTTTCATGTTAGTTTTGTTGGCTTTCTCATAGTCAAAGAGTGACAAAATGGCAAATTAAATGTAGTCCTTTGGTTTTGAATTGAAAGATGACTCCTTTTGTACACACTTTATGCTCTGAATTGGTTTTCATTTGAGCCTTTTGGGGGGGGAAATTTGAAATTAGTTACATAGTTTCGTAGTTACCTTTGAAAGTTCTGGGGAGGGTGCCCTTAGACGACTTATGTTTAAGGATCACTTTTATTTATTTATGACAAAAAAATTTTGTATGTATGTAGATTCTTCAAAAAATTATCAGAAAAGGGAAGTACAGTTTGGGAGAGTCAAAATTCAGCTCTAGAACTACAGTCTTAACTCTATTTTGAGAGGATGAGTCCAGTAAAGGGTCTCTAAGCATATTGTGATGTGTTTAGCTGAAATAGACTCTTCCCCTTTTAAGAGCACTAAGCTCCAAGGAAGAGAAGAAAAAATGTCACTTTGTGGTATACTAGTGCTAATTCACCTCCAAACGTTTTGAAACGATAATCCTTTTTGTTAGCACTCGCTTAAGGTAGCCCTTAAGGAAGAACATGCTCGACGAACTTGTAGAAAAAAAACTGCCATCATTTTTTTTTTCTCTCTGACGGTTGATAGTGATGAATATTTGAACCGATGAATTTGTTCCGATGTCGATGACGATGTTGACCTCCCTCTTAACACTTGCTGTCAGTTGGTGAAGGTCTATAATTTTATGGCAGAGCAAGTACAAAACGTAATAGTAGCTGAGGTGATCCTATATAAGAGTCCATTGAAGTATTTTAACTCCCAATCGAAAAAGAACCGACGACATAATACAGCCTTATCGTACGCCACTTTCGATCTCCAATCACACATTATTAGTCTGTCCAGGACAACCCATGGTATGTAGCAGTGATAGGCGCTATACTAAACTCTTGAACACCTTTTCAAAATTTATGAGCAGCAGATGAATTGGTGTTAAGGGCCCATTAAAAATCGAATCAGATCCCAAGAGATGCCAAGAACGTGGTACCGTCAGGAGAAATGGTAAGAAAGGGTAAGAAACCCACAGTTACTGGGTACAGTCTTTTGAAGAACACCACCTCCCAGCTAATAAACACCTAGCGCAAAGAAAACATAAAGGTTAAAGCATTTTTCTGCTCTTAAGCAGAGAGCCTTAAGGATATTTGAAATCGACTTCTACATCTATAGACTATATGTAGTCAAGTTACGCATATGCTATGGGTTCATATAGAGCAATTTGCATCAAAGCCACCCGACTTATCTGAATATGTCAAACCATTTATTTTGCTCTGACAGAACCGATTAATACCATTCTTGCTGGAGTAGATGTCCTCCTCCACCACCTTGATATGTATCACAATGGGGGGAAGGCCACTTTTAAGAACAAAGTCATTCTTATTCCTCAAACGCTCTGACATTTGCACTTTCATTTAGTTCGTCTTCTCCCACCTATCAGTAATAGGAAGTAATATCAAAAAGGACACCCATAAAAAGACGGAATTCTCACAAAACACTACCACTAACTTCAGCCAGGATCAGTGCTACCAAAAAAAAAAAAAAGAGAAGGAAACTTTTCAAGTTTATTGATTTCCTGTCATAATCGTAAAGTTTTTCTTACAAAATTTTATTACCCACCTTGGCACTGCCATAAATCTACTTTACACTTGGGTTTATTTAAAAACATTTACTCTTCATAACTGTGTGCCTAGCCTAAAGGTTAACTCCGGTGCCAAATATATTTTAGATTTACTCTTTCATTCACCTTTATAGGTCCTCTCGAACGTACGTCAATGTACGTTCGATGGTTTTCAAAAAACGAAAAAAAAAGAAAACGAAAACCTCCTTTGAAGCTATTTTCAGGATAAACGAAAAAAAAACACAAGGATACGTACATATGTAGGTAGGTACTGCCAAATCGAACCGAGTTCATCTGTGGAAAATTTAAAATCCATAAATTTTCATGTGTTCGTTCCAAAGGACACTAGCACTTTCGACACACAAACAACTCCTTCTCCAGCTCTGCCGGGAGTTCTACCAATGTTTGTGTGCCAGAGTGGATTTTCTTTATAGCCTATATAAAAGCAAATGATGGATGTGAAAGGATGAGCGATGATGAGATTGGGGAGGGAGGAAGCGACCAAAAATAACCCTTTATCGATATTGAAAGCGAACGCTGTCGTCCTTGCCGCCGCCGCGCACAGATTGCGACACACAGCGGCGGATAGTTATTATAGAACGCAAAAGCAGATGAGAGGAACTGTCAAAAGTTTTTCGAGATTGTTATGCCTTCGACAGGAATTGCCGTCGACACTGAGGGATAGAGCCATCGATTGATGAAGATGGGTGTTTTGTAAATTGTCAGGTACTTTCATAGTTTGAAGGCAGGACACCAGGAGAGAAACTAGTCAATCGATTCCACGAAGTCGGGACAGATTTTGACACTCTCACATGTGGGGCTCCTTTTTTTTCCGACACAAACCAATGTCCTTTCGCACTTGTTAAATAAAAAGTCCATCTCCATCAATTTGTAAAATATTTCCCTCAAACGTGACACAATTTTATCATTCGCAAGATATTTTACTTTGTCAAAAGAAAGAAGAGGTTTTCCTTTTCTTGGTTTACCTTTTGTTTTTCCCTTTGGTGGGAAATTTCACGCCCGTCGACACGTGTGACACTGATTGACAGGAGAATAGCTCCATGGACCCATGGAGCGATTACCACACGTAAATGGTTCAGCCAAAATGTCCGAAAATGGTGTCCTGTCACCTATTTGATTGATTGATAAGATAATTCAAACAGTAGCTAGCATCTATGGTTCCGTCATTGTGTCATGCCGTCGTCTTCGGTCGTGTCTTTTCGCAAATCGAATGGGTGGTTTGTCTCAGGAGAAGGTAACAGTCCCAGAAACGTGCAATCGGTCTTCTCTCGCAGAACGTGTGTATCATTTTGGTTTCCACTTAACTTCGTAAGCAATCAATAAATTGAGGCTTGGGTCAATAAGTAAATTGATGGAAATAAATAACTTCAAAGTTGAATTGGAGATTTCATTATGGCTATTTGGGAAATTTCGACGCTGAAATTGGAATTCCTTACGTGTCCTTTGAAGAAAGTTGTTTTTTTTTCTCTTTACAAGTTGGGCTCAGAGACAATTTGGAACAAAGAAACAAATAATACTTGATTAAAAAGAAATATGTATTGTAGATGAACTTGTGCAATGTTGAGTTGAAATTCTTTGCAGACATTACTAAGTAAATCTGGGATGGCCAGCTGTACCAGGAATGTCACGTCGCGCGGCATGAAGGAGACAGGGCGCTCTCACTTTAAACTAAATTTCCTATGAGGCCAACGTTTAGGAAATTTCACAGCCCAGCTTAGGTGTCTGCTTTTGGACTACAAAATACAGACCATCTTCTAAGTTAGCATCTAAGCTGTGCAACTGCGGAAACTCTGTTCAATTTCGTGCAATAGATTTCGCATGTTGCGTGAGCAAACAGACATATAGACAGACAGTCGTAAATTTGCATCACGCTATGAATGCTTCGGTGCTCAGGTTCTAATTATTCGGAAACTACTTTGTGTATTTCAACAATAACGCAAAAAAATTCTGTGAATTACAAACGAATGCAAAAATCACATATACAACTCTCACCAGTCAATTTGAACCGCACCATGCATTCGCAAAGATTGACTGTTTGGAGCTGTTTATGGCGGCATCATCGGACCTTCGGCAATCGGTTGGTCATCTCATGGCAAGCGTTCATTCATATGACCTTACACCACTCGATTGTTTTCTTTGGAGCTACGTCAAGTCCTTTGTTGACACTAAAAAGCCAACCACTTTCGAGGCCAACATCCCAGACGTCATTGCTGGAATAACGTTGTACTTATTGGATCGAGACATCCAAAATTGGGCCGAGCATTGCCAGCAAAGGCGATTTGATTATTTGAAAGATGTGATGCTACACACAAGATGGCATAAATGTGGCTTCAACAGAAAGCTAGAATCAATTTTATGTCTCAAACATTTGTTATTTCATTTAAATGCTTTTTTTATATTGTTCTTATCTGGTCACCCTATATCTGTTAGTCCTCTTCAGTCCTCTTTAGTTCTTAAACTCATCCAACTCACAGTCCTTTTTGACTCTTAAACCAAAAAGTATTCTGAAAACAACGAACATCGACCCCAGTTCCACAGGGACCTCACCTGTCTGCTACCAAAAACAAACCCACAATATGAACAATAACATAAAACAATTAATTTGCCACAAAAACCCCACCAATTGGACAATTGGAACAATATCAATTCATTCGTGTATTATGAGGAGCTAAAATTTATTCCATTCGCATCACCGTTATTCTCGAACACCATTCCCTGAAGGAGCTTCAACGCCTTAAAATTTATTTCTCACTCATTCCACTGAACAGAGAGAAAGAAAAAGAAAGGAAAAAAAAAATCCCAAGAAGCAATAAAATCAACGATTGTATTATATTCTCTTTCTCCTTTCTCTGGCGTTCGCTCAGACTCCTTTGTGACTGAATTTGTATCTAAAATTGGATTTTGATTTGTGCTCTTCACGAGCATCTTTTCTTTTAGCACATATCCACCAATGATTTATGCATGCACATAAATTCATAAGGGAGAACAAAAACAAACGACGAAACGGAACAAAAGGATACAAACTTAATTTGACACTTGTTTTATTACGGCATCAGTAGGAGTCGTATATAAATCACATCCCAAAGGATTTTCTTCTTTTTTTTTTTTTGTCTTCTTCTCAAAGGAATGCTGTTGTGTGTAATTTACTATTGATTGACGCAACATATGTGCAGCAGAGGAGACAATAATCATCATAGTCATATTGAATGACGAGAAGCTCTTTTAAAGAAAGTCCAAAGGATTTGTTAAATGTACTTTTCTCAAAAAATTACTATCCCAAAACTTAGCGCCAGCGGTTGATGAAAAAAAGGATGATTTTTGTCAAAAATATCAGATTTTCTTCAAGCTATTGTGCTATACAGCGCAATAATTTGTAGAGTCTGAACCAGGCTTAGTCCTTAAGTGATAAAATGCTAGACAATATTAAACAAAAATATTGCAATGAATTATATCGATTTCTGCGTAGTCTGTCAAAAAGTCTGAGGACGAAAAAGTACCTTTAAATGAATCACCCATTATTATAAGCGCGGATGTAAATCTCTTTCTGTTACTACTCCACGGCTAAGCCGCTGATTCGATTTTCAAAAAATTTAGTATTCAAATAGCTCAAATTTTAAGGGAGGACAGCATATGTTTTTTATCTCCACCGTCCAAAAGAATCACAAGCCTTCTACTTTACAATCTACAGGGTTTGCGGGCTTAGCCCCAGGATTTACCAACAGGCTTCCTGGTTGCGGATCATATCCTAGAATTTATTCATTTCTATGTATGTTCCAGCTGCTCTTTATCTGCTTATTTTTGCCTGAACAAATCATGCTTTATCTGGGCTGTAACCTTCAAACTTCTTATTCTTATTGCAGGATACCACGTAGCGTAGAGAATGAGGGGGTTCAATGACGAACTATGCGAGCTATAGAGACATGGTGCTCAAGTTCAAGACGACCTCAACTGACCTGAGCTTGGAATGTGAAATGAATCAGCGCTAATTGGTGATTCGTCATAGCGCTTACATAGCGTCACATCAGTATGTAAGTATAACATGTCCTTAAGTATAGCCTGGTTTGAACATATTGCCAGAAGTTGAGTTCTCACCGAACTCGCTGATTCTAACTTATCAGAGCACATTAATGACTTATATTTCTAATTTAAAGGTCAAGAAAAAAGCGAAGTCTCTCGAAGGTTCGAAGTTTCTCTGCTCCAGACGTTACAATCTAACGCGCAGTAAATATGCCATCAAACTTATACCAATTATATTATAATCATTTAAATGAAACAGCAAATGAGAAAAGTTCAAGGCAATCAAAAGGACTTACGGCATTGTTTCAATAATTCATACGATTTAAATGTCCTTTATTAGCACGTATTGAATTGTATACGATTCCAGTCGTCTAGACTGCTCTCAAAGTAGGAACATGTATCAAGTTCCACGCGAAAATAAGGACTCATAAATATCATCCTTATAAAGCTCAAATCAAATTATTTTCTCTGATTTCTCTTTGCCTATCGAGGATATGCCTTCCATCGATTATTCATGAATTCTCAATGCCGTATGTTCCAGAGGCAACATTAAATTATTGAAATTGATTCGGGTCATGCTATCCAACCCAAAAGGACGACAGGAAACAAACCACTGACCGGAAAAAAAAAGAAGAAGCCAAATCTTTTGACACCGTCTGGGCACAACCCAACCATTTGTCGTTTGGTAAATAATTGAAACGTTTGACAGTGCACTTAATCATCATTAAAATCTGATAAGAGTTATGGAAAATTTCCATTGATTTATGTCTAATTTGTTACGAAGCCTACGCCATAAATAATGAAACTTGTTGCAATGTGTGTGATGTCCTTTTAACCAGCACCTTGCTTCATTGTTGTGTTAAATGAAACCGTTTTAATGACTGTAATTAGCACAGTAGTGTTGCAACTGTAGGCGTGTGTGCATAACCTATCAAAAATACTCTCCTCCCTATAACATGATAAATGTGAATAATAAGCATACGGATCCTTTCCTCCTGCAGTCAACATTTCTCACGCGAATGCTTCTCTGCGGATTTTCCATAGAATAAGGTGGTGTTGTTGGCCCAATAGGTTTCGAACCACAGTCCACCTGTGGGTGTGTATGTGCTAATTAACTTGCATAATTCCGTGTAGGGTTAACGAACGAATGGAGCCAGTTCAGGGTCCTTGTTGTCCCTCCTCTCTCTTTTGCCATGGCATTATGATTGAGTACAATTTTTACTCAAGCGGAAGAATGTACTTTCCAGCGGTCATGTTGAGGGGGATGATGGTTTATTTTTTTTGTTTGCGGGGAAATTCGACTCAGTGACCCATATTTTCATGAGGGTGGTTCTTTTTGTGTTACCACCCTCTTGCAACTCATAAGAAGTACTATATGCACTCGAGAGTAGGGGGGTGGGTTTTTTCATTCATTTACGACGAGTGTGGCATCTTCATTTAGATTGTTCGCACGAAGTATAATTTTAATTATCCTTCGCGCGCAATCCTTCTGGGGGGTGAATAACAATTTTCTCACACACACAAACTCTGCTGGGGGAGACTCCTTCCATTTGCTTACAGACCGAGATTTGAGGAAATGCTTCAATGCAACGAGTGTGTTTTGATTTTAATATCATTAAGGATTCTATTCTTCTCTGCGGGTGGGTGGCATCCTCTCCGTGCTTGTGGAGAGGATGTCATTTTCTTTTATGAAATCAAATCTGAGTTTATGAACAAGTACAAATGTTTTGTAATTTCTTGCAAAATGAAAAGTTTTTTCTTGTCTTCGCACTTTTAATAGACTTTCTTACAGTACACATGGATGGGTAGGACGAAGTGCTAATGAGTTATTTTTAGCAGGAAAGTAGGAATCCTTGTGAAATCATATTATCAGGTCTGATGGGCACATTCTGCTCAAAGGCGGGCTTTAACAAGAGAACTTTCCATTGAGTGTATGTACGTGATTCATCACATAAATGTCTTGTACAAGGAAACCACAAAAAAAGGATTTTCTATGACGCAATAGACAGGAGGTTAACCAGAGAATGATAGTGTGTACATTGTCTTGTCAGCAATAATCATGCTGATTCGAGTGACACAAACGTTTTATCTATGTCTGGCGTTTGTCATCTCTGGTTAGGTCAGTAGAAAAAAAAGAGAGAGAACTATAACAATCACTAGTTGGAATCTTAATGGAAACATAAATCAGTTCGAAATGAAGAAAATTTAATTGAGTTTTTATTCATTTTGGTGGTAGACACTGAACAGACTGTGATGTTGGTGATTTGTTATCTAAATAGGACCCTGATTGTGGCAAAATTAAGATAGGATTTTGTGAAATTTTATTTTCCATTTAAAAGGAGAAAAAAGTAAGAATTTATCGAAATATGAATCATTAGATAGTTTGGGTATAAGACAGCTATACGAGTATAGTCACTATTCTCAAATACCAGCAATTTGAATCCATTGTGCCAAACCATTGAATGTTGTAAAATGTATATTTGCTGCACTAGAACAAGCAACTGGGGAAGAGTTGGGGAGGTATATTTTCAGAAACCGTACAGGATGGCGCGTAGGCGTTTTAGAGGCCCTAGGGCTCACAAGGAGATACAGGATATAAGTAACTATGTACCTCCAGTTTCAAGAAGAAGTCAAAGATAACTGGCTTCCGTTCCAACGTACATCTTAGAAACGTTGTTGTAGAAGGCCACTTCTAGTGTCCTGGATGATTCTCTGGTTACTTCAGTCAGTTGTGTTAGGATTTTTCAAGTTCACGTCTTTGCAAATATTTGCATTAGGTTCATGCATAGGAGGATGAGACATCAGATATTCATGTAAAGTTTTTGTTAAAGTACTTGAGTCTCAGCCAAGTTATGGCCGAAGATTTGCACAGTGTATGGTGGGCTTCTTGAGGGAATACTAAAGAGAGCCTAAGCCTTGTATTTGCTCATGAAAAGGATGCCTTTTGATACAATTTTTGTTGAGAAATTGTTGAATTTCAGTGAAAAACCATTCCTTGATTGGTTCGAGATAGTGGTTGAGCTTCTAATCTGGAAAGCTCGTCAGCAGCTGTTCTTGTGCCCACATTAATGTTCTTGTTGCGTGTGGCGGGCCATTTTGGTGAAAGTTACAAGCCAGCAACGACTCAAAGTTGATGGATGTATCTTCTGATATAATCTCTGATGCAGAGCTCAATAGAAAAGTCCTTTGCCTAGAAGAGGGTGGTAAATAGTCTTAGAGAAGCAGACAGTTTGGAGTTTGAACAGGAAATTGGAGCTCCAGCCCTTTTTAACATTCCCAAGTCGTCACCACTTTATTAGTTAATTAAGGTACCTACTGCCATCCGACGTTAAGACTTTGAAGGAATTATTGAAACTAATGCTTTTGCCCTGAAGAAATAGCAGCAGAAATCTTTCTTGGATGCTAAGGAGTTCAATAAATCTGAGATTCCATCTGCATTAAATCTGAACCAGTAGCCGTTGTTAAAGTCTATGTGAGGAGGAGGGAGTTCCCCGAGAATTTTAATTCCCTGACTGCCTAATAGTGGCACTATAGTGACACACAGACATAGTAATCTCCACGTAGATACCTCAACAGTTTTCGTCCTGCATCACAGATCACAGGTCTAATCCTTACTGGGTATTGAGCGGCGAATTCGGGAATTTTTTTCCACGAATATTTCCGGTTCACTGAGGTTACTTATTTCTGTGGGATATTTTGTGGGTTCTTGCTCTTTGCATCTCTTCAGCTAAGCCAATGTAGGCAAAGAACTATCAGCTTTTCACAAAGTATTTAGTTGCGTAGCTGCCACTTACCAAGTTTTTGGTGATTCTATGGACCGTTCTGCTATCGCAACTTTCTCCTGCTTCATCTGTCATTGAACTTGATGTATGGAATTTTGCCCTTCTATTTACTTCATACTTCTTTCACAGCTTTTATGGAATCACCTCGCACTTAGTCTTCCCTGTGTTCGAAAATAATTTAAGCTGTAGTAGCGTCGTTAGATGTTTGAACAGCAGTAATGCATAAGGAGATGGTAGTCCTGTACCAACTCTCTATGCTTATCGTCTACTTCACACATCTAGAAGAATGTATGCTTCTAAAGGACGACTGAATGTAAAATGGTAAATTTGCTCGGAGGCCACTTGCCTGTTACTTCCTCCTCAGCTGACTTTAAGCCAGTTACCCTCGACAAGACAATTTGCTTAACTAAATCAACGAATTTTTCGCTGGTGTCACTACTGGTTCCTGGGCCATGTCTTCCTATAAAAAAGACAAAACTTACCCATATAGGTCTCACTATAGCACTTATGGTCGTTAAATTAAAAACAGCTCCCAACTGGTTGTAAAAGATATCTTCTCCTTCCTCAGATAAGCCATCTGTTAGGGAGTAACACTATACACTCATGACGAAAAGTAATTTAGTCAAGAATTCTATCCCTATATGGCTTCCAGGATCAGACCTTTGTGTGCTATGGGTGTTAGCAGAAGTGCCTTACAGGGCTTTCGGTTTCATAGGGTTTTCTCTCTCTATTGCTACTCACTAGCTATCTTACTCCCTTAACCCTTATATAGTTACAATTTGTCCAACCTGTAACCCATTAGCTCATGTTCTAGTTGAAGAAATCTGGCATTCTAAGCCCCTTCACTCAAGCATCGCTTGCGCATGACAGAAACCAATCTCTGTTCGTGTACTATAGACAAACGTCATTCTGTATCCGGTATCCGCTGTATTATGTCGATTCATATAGGACCTTTTACTTCAGTAAGGGTGTATGCTGGGCATGGTAACCTAGACTATATTTGTAACTCTATGCAGCACATAACTTGTAATTTTAATGTAAGAAGTTACACATGCAGTTGACAGGGAATCACCGTTAGAAGGTAAAGCAAGCACTACATTATGAGCATTGTGCCACTGGTCAATCAACTTCAATCCCAAATGTTTAAGGTACTGATATACGTTACCTACGTCAATAGAACGTACTCCAAAGTAACTATTTACTATGGACAAAGTATGCACAGGACGTTGTAAGCAACTTAATGTATTATGCTGTTCACAAGGTTACAACTTGTAAATATATTTGCAAAATCCCAGCCAAATAATAATTATTATTTAAATTTGCATATGAAACATTGCTGTAATCCTTCTTCACCACATTATTCATTTATTTCGTATTCATTCAATCCAATTAAACACTCGCAAACCCTCAGCTTTGTAAAATATGTATCCACAGTAAACAAACTCTTATCTCGCCGCTTACGCGATCGATTTCCTCTAATCCCATCCAATTAACTTGCAACAATATCGCCGCGCATAAAAGTGCGTTCAAGTGTCCAGCATAAAAAAACTTTGCACAAAACTTACATCACTACATCAAACATCGGCTTTTTTTTTTCAAAAAAAAATAAATAAATATAACAAACAATAAAAAATTTAAGTGTTTTATTTATGCCACTCAAACTGACACTTGAGTGTCAATCACAGCAAACAATAAAAGTCCATCCACACACACGGCCAATGAATGTAATCACCCCAAGTGCACACATGTATCTATCCCTTCCCAGCCAGAATCCGCAATCTGAACAGAAAAAAAATAAACGACAGCCAAAGCCAACAAAACACCCCTTTTGTGGCGGTCATAAATTCTTTGTGTGTGTTGCCCATGGTATCATAGAAATAAATTCACGGGACCATGATATGATGCTCCATGACAAGACTATGGAAGATTTTCGCGCCTATTTCTTCTCTCTATCCATTTATCCGGTCATCCCCCCAACCCCTTGTAAGGCGGCCAACAACAAACAATAGGAAATACGATAAAAAATGTATCTTGAGAGGGTCGTCGTCGTTGTCGTTGGGTAAGAATAGAAATGCTCTAAATTACCAACACCAGTTGCGGGTGACTTTTATAGCTAAACGTCGAAAGCAGAAAACAAAAACAAAAATTCCTGTCTTACAAGGGAGAATAAAAATCGCAGTCTAATCTGGCAACCAAATCATTCTTATCCCGATGAAGCTTTTTTCTCTCTGAAAAAACATCCCTTACAGTACCCAACAGGTGAAAGCTCAGGCGATATTCCTGCGCCAGCGTTCATATTCAGCGACAGAGAGCGAGAGAGAGCAGCCTCCTGTTGAACATCACCAACGTGCCGTTTCTTAGACACCCCCATGTAATACGCGAATCCTGTTAACATGGTCCTGCGATAAAGTTAACAGAATCATTCAGTTAACGTTAAGCTTTCATCTGATTCGGTTTAAGTTGGCAAAAAAAGGATATTCACAAACGCTTCCACAAAATATGCGGTACTCGTCCTTATTTCATAGGTCACCACCATCATCATCATCATCATCGCCAGTTATAGCTCAGTGGGTTGTGTATTGCTAAGTGTTTGCATGGCAAAATAAAATCAAAAAAATAAAAAGGATGCACACTTTGAGCGTCCTACATACAAGAGAGTGTTTTCATCAACGTGTGTGCGTTTTCTTTTTGTCCTCGGTCGGTGTTCTCGGTTCCCAAACGCTTGAGAGCGTCAAGAATAATAGTGTGCCCACCTAATACCTTGTACCATGCGAATTTATGTCTTGGATTTCCTTAAGAGGATTTCGTCGCTCTCGTCCCGAACTTGTGCAAGTGGTCGTGTTAACGTTAACAGCATTATCTCTTATCCTTTGTAATCGTATTGTGTGCGGGATGCTTTCGTTTGATTTACGGGCTTTAATAAATGTCCTTTAAAGGACTTTCATTCGTTCGTTGTAGTAATTAAAAAGAATACATATATAATGCTTTAAGGACAACAGTCAAAACACAATCACAAAAAAAAACACATCATTTTTAAATTTAAATTGTTGTAGGAGCAACATAAAAAAAAATGTAGTGCATTCTAATTGATGTCCTTCTGCTCTTCCCTCGAAACAAATTCATCAATTGTATCTACAGCGCGGTGCTCAGTAAAATGTTGACTAGGAAGAGAGATTAAAAATAGATAACTAAGGATATACCTCTGTGTGTTGTGATTATAAAAAAAGAGGAGTGTTTTTCTATTTTATTTTTCTATTAATTTTCCTGTGTGATATAAGATAGGTTTTTTCGCTTAAAAAAAAAAAGGATACAAAACATTGGATCACAAAATGTCTGCTGCCATAGGACAAACGACGGACATGGATGTGGATATTGAAATTGATATACAGCTTTTAACGACAGGATATGAGGACAGCACGGTAAGTGTAATTTGCGTGCAATATCCCTCAAAACAATGGAGGAGTATTTATTAGAAATAATAAAAACAAAAACGCTTCCTTTTTTTATATGCCGATGATCAGGATAACATATGGGGGTTTTTGTGGAATTTTTTCATTGTTTTGCCTTGAATGGAACAGGAGTCGTTGATAGGAATAAGCCTCGGGGTGGTTTGGTTGTGTTGTTCTCTCGCGTGATACTGTTTGATAAATAAAAAATTTAAGGTTGACAAATATTTATATATTTTCTGGAAAAACAAATTAATTTGTTTTTATTTATATCCATTCTATGGGGGCGATATATTTTTCTCTGTAAATAAACAAATTGCGGCTGAGTTTACTCGTTAATAATAAAAATAAACATGTTAATGAATTTTAAATACATTTTTATTTTACTGTTGTGAGAAATTTAAAATTTGTTTTAGTATTGGTTTCATATTCAGAGCTAGGATATTTGCGTACATATGTATGTTCTTATTTGTTTATTTTTGATGGGACAGAATCATAGAAAGTCAACGAGAATTTAGAGTTTAAGTCTAGCTTCTGAGCTATGAAATTATCATAAAACTATTCACTATTTTGCGTTTTACATATTCTATTGTTACATTGATAAATAAATAAATCACTCTAAATGTAAACAGCAAACCATTATTGGTGGCCAAGATCTTCAGATCAGTTGTGCTTTAAATATTCAGTTTGGATTTTCCTTTGTTTATTATATTATGTATTACTTTTTCCGAAGCCGTCTATTTTTTAAGGATATTCGGAATTCAACTTGGAATCTTTCAAGCAAGCAATTACTTAAAGGTAGAGCTCAAAAGTAATTACATGCTAGTTGACCAATTTTAAGGAGGCAGATATAATGATAGAGGCACGATGACAAATGCCTCTTCTGCGATGAAAGTCAAAGGAGTACTGCTCACAATACGCTTATTATTTTTGAAATTGTTTTGTGAAAGCCGTCGTTGGTGTGGTAACACTTGAGACAAAAGATGGGTAAAACTCTAGGCTAATCATTTTAAGCCGATGCAAGTAAGAAGGCGAATTGTTCCTGTCATCCCAGTTGAAACATGAAACGCCTGAGCTTCTTCAGCTTATCGTCCTTTGATAATATGAGTTTTGTAGTAGAAAGACTTTGACTAGCATAGTAAATGAAAGGGGCATTGCCGATGATCCGAAGACCATCGCGGTCTAAAAATTATGGTTTTTTGCTAGATTCATGGTTGAGTCGTAGGATTCCAAGCCCGATTCCAGAAAAACACCATCAACGTTTTGCGTACGACTAGCATCGAAGAGTATTTACTGTCATGAGAATACTTTTCAAAAAATTCCTCTACCCTTAGTATGCGGCATAATAATGGAGGCTATTTCTAGGCTCCTTGGATTGCTTATGGCCTATATTTGTTCAAATTTATTTTTATTTAATTAATTAGTAGGATAAGAACTGAACATCTGGCGAATCTTAACCTAGAAAATCTAGGTTTGTTCATTCTGCGGACTTTTGTGTACATTTGATATCTTAAGATCTTAAAACATTTAGCCATATAATTAATTGAAAAACAAATTTTATGATAGTATTATTTCAAGAAATGGTCTGGTCAATAGGCCTTTAAGCCATTGGATTTCATTCCATTTATTTTGATAGATCAGCACATAATTCCTGCTATTTAAGAATAAGGCATCAGTTGTCTAAAAGTGGACATTTCTGTTTTGTAGCAAACGTATTTCGTTGTGTCTCATATATCGTTTTACTTTCAAAAATTTTAAGAAATAGAAGTATGCTATTTTGTATTATTTTAGCTTTGGAAAATATGTATGGCTTATGCTTGGAATTTAATTCAGATAATACAAAAACATCCGTGAAAAATACATACATGTTTCCTGCAAATGCGTATATTTTAATATTTATCAGGCAAAAACTTTTAAAGAAACCAGCACACTTCGACCTTTCAACACTTATTTTCTTTTAAAGTAGAAAATTATCATCATTACGGGGGCACTTTAAAATTTACATAAAGATACATATATATATACATATTAAAGAAAAAAATATTTTTCTTTTATGCTGGAATTATCCAGATATTAGAAAGGAAAAATTAAATTTTTTAAGGATTATCTAAATTCTAAAGTGTTCAGAGTAAGAAATCATCATTCAATTGGAAAACTTTCTTGCGCGAGAATTTTTTAGCATTAAGTACTTACTCGTACAAATACTGCAGTAGTTCAAGAAAATAAGAAAAATACAAAACCAACAAATTTACTTATGTAGTAGAATATATCAGTGTATCCATATATAAAATAATAAAAGATTTGCCCAGGGTAATCTTACTTTTGAAATATGTGTCTCTTGCAATAAATTGATGATAATTTTTTTTTTTTTTTTTTAAAAAGCCACTTTATTTACAGTCTTCCATTAGTTGAAAATGAAATATCAAATAAAATTGTACCCAAATTTCTCACAGTTTTATGTTATAAGGCTTTATTTTGTTACTTGCTACCATTGTCTTTTTTATCAAACTATTTAGACAACATTTCTTTTTTTCGAACGAAAGACGTTGATGGTAAAATATCTTGGACTCATCTGTAAATATTCTACTTACAGCTTTTCCTAAAATTCTAAATGAAAGCAGTTTTTTCCCATTTTTCTTGACTCAATTTTTAGATTCAACATCTACCCGAATTAAATAAATGTTGATTTTGTGGAGTCTCTTTATTGACTAAAAAATAAAAATTATACGTACCAACAACTTAAAGTTTTTGTCCGATTTTCTATCACCGTATAGATATGTGTAATAAATATCTTCCGTGATGAATAGAATTTTTTTATTTATATAAAAAAGAAAAAGAAAATTTCATTCAAAACGTCAGATTTTGAGTGCAATAATTTTGTTAAATTATTAAATTAAGAAATCAAACAAGTTTTAAGAACGAAAAAATCGACTTTTTGCTCTTCACCCATTTAGTTGAAAATGGGTATAACATTTTTGATCAAATTATGCTATAAGGAGGCGTACCACGTTTTGCGGTTTCGGATTTTGGCCAAAATATCGAAATGTGAGCAAATTTTTTGTTTGTTTGGAACTAAAACTAAAGAAACAAAATTTAAATTTGTTTTTCATATTTATCTTTTAAATTAAATTTTTTATTTTATTTATTTGTTTTTTTCTTTAGCTTATTTTTTTTTTTCATATTTTTAATACTATCACTCTAGGAAAAACATTTTTTATAAATATTGAGATCACTTTAAAATGTTGTTTAATTTGATACGCCACATGACACCAAACAACTAAATTTTGTTTTTCCAGAAATCCAAACCCTAAAAATCAGTGAAATTACCAATCAAATTGTAGCACCCACTTGCCAAACTTATATATCGATTTGTCGTAATCTATACACAGTTTTGGTGGTGTAATAAAATCATGATATTGTTTTCTTCTTTATCAAAATAAATATTTTCATTCATGTTTGCGTATTAAAGCGGGCTATAACTATCATATCCATCAATAGTTCTTTCACATTTTCCGACTATTCGTATTTATGTTTTGTATATAAAAAAGTCTTGAAATTTATCCATCTGTTAAAGTGCTTGTATTACATGGAATTCCTTCAAGTGCTTTCAGTAAGATTAAAATGCCAATGGGTTTTGCTATAACAATTTAATGTGCTCATAAAAGCATATTGTCCAACGATTATAACGAAATATGAGTTTGCATTTTGTAATTTTCCTCCATCGTTCTACTGTGGCTATAGAAATTAAGTAAGCATATGATTCTCAGTTGATGGTTATTAGTGATCGTAAAAGAAAATAGAAAAGAATTTCCACCAGGAAATCACTACACAGAATGAATGAATGTTTTTTCTTTAGTGGTTACAATTTAGATACAATATTTACCGTCTAAAAGGTGAACTGAAATATTTTTGTTGGTGTCCGAGAGAATTTGTTTTTGTATCGCTCTGTATAGGGACTGAATTATTTGTCTAAGAAAGCCAACAAAAAATATTTAAGGCACAGGTTCATGGGAGTCAAGTCTTTCTAAAAGATTGTGCCTTTCAAAACTCAAATTCCTGAATATCACTCAATGTAAGATTCTGTTTTTTGGAACCTTTAAATGTAATTAGCCATTTGTGGGCACAATTCAAAGAAAAATATTTTTGTGTCATATCGTGTGGCATATCAAATTAAAGAGAATATTACAAGGGGTCCACATTTGTAACAAATAATTTTTTTCAGCCAAAATTTGTTGACAAACTTTGGAAAAATGTTTCACAAATCAGCATTTAGCATAGTGTTGGAGTAAGAAAGGGTTTTGAGTATAATTTCATCTAGAGTTCAGGAGTATCGGATGTAAATGTCGAGTACTGAATTTATATCTACTAGAAAGCATTTAATATTAAGCCATAAGCAGCTTTTAAGGCCTATCGTCTCACAACTACACTTGCTACACATTTCCGAACGTACAGAAGGAACAACAAATTTGGTGCGGGACGGAGGCGAGACAATTCAGTAGTATTCTTGGATGTTTGTCAGGCATTAGCAAAAGATGAAGCCGTGAAAAAGGATGCACATTAGTTCAATGCAGAAACAATTGAGCCTCTGCATTTGCAATGCTTGTGTGTCATCATACCGAAACTATTTATAAGTACTGGACGGGTTTTATTAAAATTTGACATACTCGTAGTTAAAGCTAATAACCTAGAGATTTACAGTGAGACCAAATAAGAAGACTTAGACTACAAAACTTTCATGACAGTGCCAAAGATTTTCAAAAAATATAACGAAGGGTCTAGCGGACCTTCTCAATGGTCTGTAAAACTTTAAATTAAAGGAAGGGGTTCAGTTCACTTAAGTCTATCCTATCTTTAAATTCAAATGAAATAAAATGTCAGTAAGATATAATACACATTTTTTTATTTAAAAGGCTCATGTGTGCCATTATGCACGGAATGTAACAACATTCAAATGTCCTCTGTAACCTTTGACCTAACTCTACAAGAAGAAGTCTGCGTGAGATAACCACGTTCGGAAATCGCTCGTGCAAAATGTCCATTGTGGCGAGGACTGTGGCAC
Organism: Chalcosyrphus nemorum; assembly: GCA_949716465.1. Classification (NCBI taxonomy): domain Eukaryota; kingdom Metazoa; phylum Arthropoda; class Insecta; order Diptera; family Syrphidae; genus Chalcosyrphus; species Chalcosyrphus nemorum. Next base: position 28,595,167 of record OX454333.1, read on the forward strand.
GTAGCACCTTCATGTTGAAACCACGTGTATTTGTTGTTCATATCATCCAATTGGGACCAAAAGAAATTAGTTATCATCGACCGGTAGCGCTCGCTGTGAACGGTGATGGCCTGGCCAAATTCGAAGTATGGACCGATGGTGTCGCCAGTCCAAAATCCACAACAAGCAATGACTTAAATGTAGGTATTGTAATTCAGTGGATTTCGTGTGAATAATTATCGTCCCAAAGTGGACAGTTTTGCCATTTATCCAGGACAGGATAATATGATTTTTTGACGACAGACGTGAAATGTAGCTCGAACAAGAGCTCCACTTTCATAAAACAATTTAACCATTTGCACGTGTTGTTGACACAACTGCTCTAAATTCTGCTCTGCTACCACTCATTACAATCTATTACCATTCACAACGGGGTAAAACTAGGTTACATTTTTGAATACCAGGGAATTGTACGCAACAATTTTTAGATGATCTAGTTATGCTTGGATCAAAATTAATATTACCAATAGGACAGCCTCATTTCTACTTTATTAGTGTCCATTAGCTAAAAAGACCAGTTATTGTGTTATTTTCAGTCAATAAACGAAAAAATACGTTCTCCAGTCCCGGCCATATCCATAACATACATATTTTCCAGTAATATATACTTTAACCTGAAAGAGCTTTCTAATACGAGGGGCGAATATATACTGTACTGTACAATACTTAGAATTTTTCACAATACCTTGGACACCAACCATAAAAGTAGATTAAAGCACAGTACCTTTTTTGGAATCACAGTTCTTACAGCGATTACGATTCTAAATCACAGTCAAAACGAGCTGCGATTGTGAGTTTTGATTTCATCTGCATTTATCTGCATATTCTTCAAATATGGAAACATGATGAAAAGCATGTCGCTCAAAAGTTTTATGTCTATTTCTAAATGAAAGTACGTACTAATATCACCTTACTTTCTATCCTTTCTTCCTTCTTCCAATCAAAAAACAAAAAAAGCAACTCTTATCGAATACACGCTAAATGATCAAAAAATTTGCCAACCTACGTAAAATTGTTTGAACCAATATCTTTGAATAGATGTCTCATAACTTCCCATTAACTCGCTAAGCGGATGAAATAAAATAGTCCTTATAGCTCTCGCAGGAGATATTTAATATTATCTACTCCATGAAAACAAAAATACGACAGACAACCTTTAAGGATCCTAATTAAAACGACTTCCGTTGAACAGAAGGTATCACTTTCCAAAAAACAAAAAAAATGTTTCCCCTAAAACGGGCATCTCCTTGTTTCCTTCTTTGTTTTCCACTTCCGTTTAATTAAATCCCGACACACAGTATCTGATAGATAACGTTTTCAAAAAAAAGGCTATCCTTGCCAACATAAAATAACTAATTTGTACTCCTTGCTTACAGATACAACTTCAAGCTTTAAAATGCCTTTTAATTAAAATTAAATTTCATTTAAATGATTAATTGAGTTTAGGCATTCAATATACAGAATTTTTAATGAAAAGTATATTACTAAACGAATCTAGCGCCGCAATTAATCAAAATCATAGGCGCACCACGCGCCGACCGCAATTCAACCAGACACTCGATTAATTTATAAAACAATATGGAGCGCGTGACATTTCATTTGAAATGTTCCTCAATTCATTGACAGTGAGTTGTAAATTGGAAATGCTGTAACTAGCTCATAATAAATCGATGAATTTATACAAATTTAATTGAATATCCTGGCACATGACACAGGCAATTGGAAAGCTGTTCCCTTTTAGTCCTTCAAAGCGGAGTAAACTTTTCTTTTATACTCGTATGACATATGTACAAAAGACTTGTGTTTCTAATCCTTTGAGGTTGACAATGAATTCAAAAAAAAAAGAGAAAAAAAGAAAAAGTTTTTTAATTAACATGGTAAACTGTGCAAAGTTGTGGTCGAGGTAGGGTTAATGGTTTCATTTTTTTTCCTTGCTGTGGCAGTAGAGAGAGTAGGAGCAATGCAGTTTTTAAGTTGCCTTGCGGTGTCCTTTTAAGATGTGACCCAAAAAAAAAGTGAGCGTAAAAAAGTTAGATAGCTCTTAGCAGATTAGTGAATGCGGAATGATGTTCGTTCTTCTTTTCTGCTGACCTTTGGTTCCTTGTTGGATGAAGTAATCCTTTTGTCCTTTTGCTGTGAGCGCTCTCCTTTAATATGGTCGGCATGAGTAGTGGGTAATATTTAATTTTCATTCTGGGAAGCCATGCTTGCAATCTGCTTAAAAAGTAAAGTGTTTTCCATTATGATGTCGACTATCTGACATACAGCGTCTATCACTCATAGTGACAAATAGTGACGAGTTCTTGCCTTGTCATTTTGGAAAATAGGTTGTTAGATCACTGCTGAATGCATTCAAATTATAGCATTTTACCATGCCGTCATATGGTGATATTGAGGGGCTTAATGTGTTCAAAAGACAGTCGTCCTCATGGCGGTTGAAATTAAGGAGCGCTTGGCTGTAACTTTCGTACGATATGTAAGTGTTCCCACTTTGTACCCGTTTTTCAGTTGGTAATAAAAGGATTCGTTTTCTTATACTGGCTTCACGAGACAGAACGCAAAATTCCCGTTAATATGACAACAAAATCAGCATCTCTCCTACATGGCATCTGAGTCAGGGGAGACAGGAACGTTACAGATAAGATTGGATAGGTTGGTACAAACTTTTTCGGGAGTAAGTAATATCTTGCCACAAAAGTTGAGATTTCAATTAGCGCAGATAGGTCAATAGAAATTATCCCAAGTAAAGTCGACGTCTTTAATGGAAAGGAGCAAATATGAGGACTAATATGGTTACCTTGAGCGGTTCCGAAAGTGGCTTTATAAAACCTGCGTTATTGTCTGCATTATTGTTTACTTGCTTGATCAACGTAGTTGAAGTGTCTTCGCTTTTTGGACTACATTCACATCAGGATACAGCTCATATAGTTCGTTGTTGTATAGTCTTTCTCACTTCGGCTGACATCGTTCTATACCTGAAACTATTGACGGTACCGGTGTGTCTTTCATAATTTTGAAAGAAATAAGGTCCAAAGATACCGCCATGACGAGAACCGCATCAAATAGTCAATCTTGAAGGATGAATTGATGCTTGATCAAACACTTTTGGATGTTTGGGTCTGTTCGTTCCAATAATAGGAACTTGCTTATTGACATAGACAAAGCTGAGCCAAAATGGGCTGCGTCCAAAAAGATGATCTTTTGGCCAAAATCTGGATCTACGACCAACATTTATAGCGTCCAATTAGCGAACTCACGGTATTGTCCGGCTATTCTTGCATCAGCACAATTCTATAATCTTATAAGCCGCGTTGACTCTTCTGGCAACATCGTCGCCGAGTCTACATTTCTTGCTCTTTTTTGATACTACTAGCTACGGCGGCTATGTTTTCTTCATTTCGGCCCAATCTCTATCTGGCTGGTCTCTTAAGATCCAAAAAATGTACTCACGCTCAAACTTCTTGGCGGTGCGTCGAACTGTCTGCTTACTGAAGCTATGATGACGACCGACCTCACAACGAATTTCACGTTACAACTGAACCGGAATTTCGATAATTTTTTTTTATAATTTCCGCACTTTTTACAAACGTGAAATGATGAATTTTAAAATGGCAAACTTTACTGAATATTTTGACAGCTGGATGTCAATGGTAACTTTGACAACTGCTGAAATGTGACAGTTGGAAATAAGTATCATTGCTATCTGGTCAACTCATTAGCAACCTTTTCCCAGCTTTGCATACCACTTGGTAGTATCTATCTATCTGGTGGTGGTTTCGGATTTCCAATAATTAAATAAGATTCCTTCAAACAAGGATACTCGTATTCAAATAGCGTGCCATTCCTCAGGCACAGATAGTTATAACATGTCGTAACCCAATCTGTTTGATTAATCAAGAGCCAACAAACCTAATGGACGATTATTGACACACGCAACCCTTTCGTTCGTCGTTCGAAACGGACGCATTAATCCTGTGCAAACTATTCCAATTTTATAGATCACCGACTGATTACACAGACTTTCACCTTTTTTCTTCTTCTTTCGTTTCTTTTTTCTTTAGCTTTCATCCAAATTAGAGTTCCCTCTCGTCGTCGTTGTTTGGAAATCGATTTTCATTTTGTTTGCTATAGGTAGCCCAGTTATAGCGAACAAGGACAACAGCAACAACAACAATTTCCAACACATAAATAGGAACAATTCATCGTTCGTTATTACGCTCTACTGATGTGGATTATTGATGAACGTTACGTTAGTAACAACCCGATGAACATTTATTGAACCACATTCGAGCAAGGAAAAAGGATAAAAAAAAATCATATGTACATAACTAGCAGGACTAACTAGAATGTTAAGAAAATATAGAAAAATGAAATCTATTGACGGGGAACAACATTCGAACTGCATGAATATTTTACAAATTTGAGTGCACCCTTAGGATAACCGTCGTCGTCTTGGGAGAAGTCTTCCTCAAGAGGCGATTGTGTTGTTCTGTAAAGGAGATAAACTTGAAAAATGAGAGATACTTTCGTTCATGTAAGGAAAACAAAGTTCAAGTTGGTACAATGGGACAGTGATGAGATGCTTCCATTGAAGTGTGCACTATCTGTAGTCGATTGCATGGCAGTGCTTCGCTTCTCTTATAGTCTTATGGAGAAAATCAATTTTCTAAAATGTAAATGTAATGAAATTCACTGGTGGATGATGCAAATCGAGATGAGATAGATGTAGACAATTTGTGTAATGAATTTCCAAAGATTTGAGAAAGTTAAGTGGTTGCATCTATTTGAGTCCTGCTAACATTTGGTTAGCACTGTATGATATTCGTAGTTCAAACCACTATTGACCCAGTTGAGAGCTTTGATCAACGACCATCTGCACAGTTTTAGGACGTCGCACAGTTTGTCTAGTTACCATCTGGTAGCCGAATAAGACTATACGATAATGAGTAGCTAGTCATCGAAAATTAAGGACTTGCCATTACAGGTCTTGTAATCGATGGTTCTTTACAGAATGTTGAGATGACAAGACCACACAAATTATAGATTATAGTGCGTTTGATCATTCGAACACTATTGTGCTATCAAGTGGTCAAGCGAAACAACTAAGACATGAGTCCACGAATCATACTTACTCATTCGTTGAGAAGAATACATCGGAAACTGAAGAGAAAAGTGAATGCGGCCCACTAGTTCAGATAACTGCATAGTCCTAATATAGTTACTTAGCACAAATAACTGCCAAGTTCAACTGAACGTGTTTAGGTGCTTAAATGGAAGAATTTGTGCGTAGAGTTGCTGTGCAAAATCAGGGCTGTGAGTTAGCAACTTAATCGAACTTAAGATCTTTTCAAACGGCCACCTGCCGACTGAATATATCGGAAGCTATGTCGAACGAATCACTGTTAAGAGTGTGAAATTTAGGACGGATTCGATCTTGGAGTCTTCTCGGAATCAGACCTCTCCTAAGGTCATCATACCAGCGCACTCTTAGACCCAATTCAGTCAAAGAAAGCCACATATTTCTTACTCACAAAGCTGCTGGGCACTAAGTTGCTATAAACAGGTCACTGTAACAGGTCATTGGGAAGCTGACGACGAGCTGGTTCAATAAGGCTTCTCTGGTACAAATAACCTATGGACCACTGATATAGAGTGCCAAAGTCTTATGTTAAGTAACTTATGCACGTTAACGCAGTGTGTAAGGTTATTTGTCGATGGTATCGTCTAGGCCTGCTCCAGACACGGAACAAGGCCAGGGCTACGGAACTTTTAAAACACAAACAGAAAATTCTATCGCCATTTGAGGAAAAACACGCCCAGAGTCTATTACTTCCTAGTGCCCTAAGTCCCCGTATGAGTCCTTAAGCCTCTGCAACGCCTACCACTTATCATTTGTAGTTTTTGCCAATGTCGCTCTCGGCAAATCCTTACAGTTTGGTGTTTCCTTATTGACTGCTCTGCGCTATTTACATCTTGAAATGTCGGATACTAGCAAGGATTTAGAGCTTTTAAAAGATGAAATCATTTACTCGTCAAGTACGAAAACTGTATGGCATCACAGATTCCACGTTAAAAGAGACCAGTGGTAGCCTAGAGCATCTTGTAACCGTTTTTTTTAGCAGATTAATGTCTTGTTGGAAAGATTGGCAGATTGACCTGGCTCTGCTGAGCTTTGTCCATCCACATAAAGTCTTGCATTATGTGGATAAGTCTCCTTAAACTGAAGGATTCTACGTAATTTGGATACTGTGTTTGTGAGTAAGCTTTAGGGCCCCCTAACCAGGTTGATTGTAGATATGGGCCATATAACCCGTGGAGTAAAAGAGTAGGGATTCAAGATACTGAGATACTTTTTTAGCAGTCTGGAGGAAGTAGATTCATTTATCAGGCTTCCCGTCAAAGGATGATTGGTCATCTGGCGGTCGAAGTATCAATTCATTGGATCACAGACTGTGGCATGATCTCCTCTACTCAACATGACAGTAATAGATACTCTTGGATTTTGTCAGACGCTCAGAAGAGTTCTGTCCTTGAAAAAGTATGAAGGTATTTTCTAGAATTTAAGTGTACGGGCTGTGAAAGAACGCAATCATTACGGAATGCATTAATTTGAATTCGCCTTAAAGTCACTAGCTTTTATTGCATTTACTTGAAGTCTTTGCAATCTTTGAAGTCATTGAAATCTTAATGAATGTAAAAAACACTTCAGATGACTTCAAAGAATTTAATAACTTCAGAGACTTCAATGACTTCAAGTGAATGCAATGAATGTTAGCGACTTCAAGGCGACTTGAACAATAAAAATAATGGCATTCATGTAGATCAAAAATATGATTTCAGAAAATGATTACTAAATCATGACTTCAAAATGAATGGTGATTTAGTTTTTCGAAGTTATAATCATTATTTAAGTCAAGATTTATGTGAAGTCATAAGAATTACATGTCAAATTGATTGCAATCTTTTACAGTTCTGTTGAGTGAGTTCTCAAATGGTCTATCTGATTTGAAAACACACACAATGACAGAGCATATTTTCTGTCAGCTCTTCGTCCTCATTGCAAATTCTATTGGCTTGTGCAATGACATCTTTTTTGACTCGACAGTGGCTTGTGAGAAATCTTGTGGCTGTACGAATTTGACTTCTAGTGAGTTGTAGAAGGTGTTACATAACTCAGGGCAGTACTTTTGCTAATGGTACGGCTCCAAGCTGTATTTGTACTCACTCTTCCTCGTCATCCTTTCTGACTTAGTCCTTCATATAGCCCTTTTTCTTCTAAATACATACTACATGATTCGTCTTTACTCTGCTCTCACCTTTTGTGCGCTGAAGGTACCTACAATATATTTACTTTCCCACCCACGCAAAGGTCTTCCTTTTGCTATAAGGTCATCACCTCTTATCAAAATGTCATGGCACTTACTGTTACCCTCTAGGATCTCAAATAATTTGAATCGTGCCTATCACAACAATTCATCAAACCTTTTCGCCTATGTCCGTCCGGGGATATCCTGTCCAGCAATCTTCCCTTCTCGTTTAAAATTGACTCGTAATAAATAAATAAATTTTAAAACATATTTTCACTTAACCCCGGAACGCGTGTGTGCATCATAATTCAATGAAACCAGCGCAAGCCTCCTGCCAGCAAATCAATCGGCCGGAAACATAAAAATAAATTAAATTTCCAAAAAGTATAAATCGTCTTTAAAATGAAAAAAAAAACAGTAAAAATATTCTCCAATATCCTCCCAAAAGTAATACCTGAGTTATCCTCGAAAGTCCCTTTTTTTGATTTATTCGAATGCTCTCTCGGGGGGATTTAGAGCACCTCCAGGACGAAAAAGGCATTCTCAGGGATTGTAATTAAGTAGAGGCTTTTTTGTTTTGTTTTGCTGTTTGTTTTCCTTTTACCTTCCGACCTCCTCTCGACAGGGATATTCAACTTCATTTGTCATTTCTTATCTCAGTCTCAGTTGATTTTCTTTTGGCAAAAGGATCACCCCCCCAAAAAAAAGGGCAAACAACAAATGAAAGTGAGAGTTAAATCGCGCGCTTGCTCTGGTCTTTTACCCTGGGAAAAGAACGATAACAACACGTAGCTACAAATCTCACGGATACGTACCTACAATCAGCGGATAAAGGTAGCTCTATACAAAATAAGGAGGATGACGACAGTCAGTGCCTGCAACTAACTTAACGTAGTTTTCTGCTATTCAATGGAAGGAAGTCAAATAACCATTTGAACTACGATGGCAATCAGGACTCTGGCCATTTGGCAGGGCTAACAAGGAGCAAGGATTAACTCACAATAGGTAAATCTATTGTTTACTAGGTTTTCGTCTGCTTTTTGTTCTTTTTTTGAGACAAGGACAATTGGTGGGTGTAGTACCTAATCTCACTTGTTGTTTGGTGGTGACCATGAAATTTAATCCTGTGGCTTCCATTTCCAAAGATAAATTCTCAAATGTATCGGAATTATTTATTTATCTGCGTAGGAGCACAGAGAGACTCAATCTTCGTGTGGGTGGTGTGCAATTTCATTCAGTCACTGTTGTATGCAATCAAATTTACATAAAGTGTATCCTTGCGATATAAGACAGGATGTTGATGTGTGTCGTTTAGTATGTAAATTTTTTAAGATAATGTTCTACACCAATGAAAATTTATAAATGTCCCGAGTAAAGAGGGGAAAAGGACTTGAACGTGCACACTTTGGCGATGTATTTCCTTAAATCGGTTTATGGGTTAGTAAATTGTGTCGGATGAGGCACAGAATGTTTTGATGATGACATACGAAGCAATTTGTTGTTCCTTTAAACCGATGGTTATAGATGGAAAAGCGATTAAATAAATTCTCTTTTTATGTGCTTGAGAGCAGAGATGTACCTTTTGGATAAAGTGAAAGCTGGATTCCGACATGACAGGCGATTTAAAATTCGAGTTCATTCTGCACAAAGTGGAGCACACAATGGCTTCTATGGCACAGGTGTGCTTTTCACCGAAATAGAGCTCAAAGGGATTAGGAGGACATATAGCTTTATTATTTTGTTGAAACTGAAAAGTACAGTGTCATTTAAATCTGCGAGGCTTTTTTTTTTTAGAAGACGGTGCACAGACGGTGCACATTGTAGTGACAGAAAGCATGGCCTAGTCAGTGAGTTGAATCTTGCAACGCAGGTCAGAGAACTCCTGCATTAATTAACTATTTTCGTTGGTTAAGGGGTTAAACAGGACCATAAGTTGCAGCTTCAATGTCACAGTTGTCCTTCCACCTATTTCGGCTCTTAGAAAAGTCTATGGATCTTCGCTTAGCAGACAGAAATAGGCTTGCCCAAAGCACTTAGTCAGTCACGTGTTGCCACATTCTGCAAAGACGCCAGCCCCTGATCGTTGATCGGTTTTTGAAGCCATCTGTGAAAGTACGATAAAACTTTAAACCGAGCTCAGACAATGGGCAAAGCCAGTTCTGAGAAAGTTAAATAGAGCCTTTTTGTCGTAATATCAGACGATATGTCCAAAGAGCTAGAGTAATAGGACAAGTGCCTCGCTAGTGCATCAAAACTGCAGTATGGCTTATATGAAAAGCCACTTCGTTTGAAAAGCTTCCACTGTATACTCCATCATCAGTATGTCTAGAGGAGAGCTTAAAGTAATGGGAAAGGCTCATAAATTCGAAATAGTCCTATCAGAACTGTATTGAGCCCAAGTACCTTGTACGGTGGTAAGTCCCATGTTCTTCCAAAATCATTCTTACACTGTTAAAAGATTAAAAATCATTTTGATCACTTTGATTCTACATGCACAAGCTTCCTATCTTGGATCAATCCAAGTCATTTGCCTGCATTTGGTATCTGTGATGGTGACACCTTTTACTAACTTAGTTATGTACCTGCGCCATAAACTCCTAGGACCCCGCATCCTGAGTACATGGGTTCCATTGCATACCTTTCGCAGCATCAACTCTCGATGTCGAATAGGCAAGCTTTCGTGCTGGATGCTCCTGTATCGCCCACATTATCACCTTACAATTCCAACCATGGAATTCTCTGGACTATGACATCTTACCTTAAACACCTAGACTACGCTGGCGATGTTTGTCTACTTTTATATCGAATAATGGACTTCCAGCTTATGGTCCAGAATCTAGAAGCTGAGGCAAACAAAGTGGCACTCAAAATTAACACAGCTAAAACAAAAGCCCTCAGCACTTCTAATACCAGCGCCCAGCTTAGCAATAGCTCTTTAGGAATGAGCTGGAGAGAGCTTAAACGCGGTGCAGAAGTACGAACAAGATGGCGCGCAGGCGCTATTAAAGCCTGTCAGCATAAAAAAGATAGCCAGTTGGCTTTATTGTAAGCGCATTGGGGTGGATCGGTTTCCTTCTCCTGGACAATTTCTGCTTCCTCGCAGACACTTTCCGCATTATTATATCCTGTTCTTGGACTGATTTCCCCGGTGAAGAATAAAAACAAAAACAGAGACAGGCGGGTAGGACTGTCCCTGTTTTTTTTTCCCCCCCTGGCTTCGGTATGAACTCTTCTCTTTTATTTGTGCCCAATGCTGTCTCTGAGTATTCTGCGTGGGACTCGGTACAGGACTACTAGTGCTGTCCTTCCCTCTACTGAGAGTGGCAGTTTATTTTCTTCGTCTAAGTACTTTGGGTCGAGAGTTCGAGGGTTAGGTAAGGTGGAGAGAATTAGGACACACTTAGACCACTAGTATGTCCATTGCAATATTCTGGTGGACGGGGATCTTTGCCTATCCAAAGAGGGTTGTGATGACTGACTCAATCAAATCTGACGGTCAGGGTACTAGTTAGAGACAAAGCTAGAGAGTATTGAAGGTTCCTGATTCAAATGGTCCCTTTGTACTATGAAACTACTTGGTATTGACTAGGAAGGGTATTAAAGTCCTAGTGTTTACGTGTCCGGAGTGACTGATTCAATCGGGCTCTTCATACCTAGGTGGATGGTAGAGATAGTAAAAGTCCTACTTTTCAGATTGGAAGGCAAATAAAAACCAAAGAATTCAGTGTGAAAACGTTTGTGCTGCTTTACAGATTACATAAAGTTCCCCTGCCACAAGCTTCCTGCCGATCTAAAATCCAATTACAAATTGACCCACCCAACCACACTGTGCGGTGAGAGAGGTTAGGCGAAGAATGTGCGAAAAAGGATACCTCCTTTGCTTATAATGTGATGTGCAATATTAAATACTTTTTAAGGAAATATTATTAAATTCCTCTACCTTCACGCACTCCAGCCTCAAAGAATTCCAACACAGAAAATAACATCGACCAGCACATCCTTTTCACACACACAAGTGCCAAACGGAGTAACGATGTTTCAGCAATTTGTGATGCCGGCTATTGACAGAATGCCGAAGGGACATAAGCTTCCTTGTTTTTTTCTCTTTTAAAACACATTGTTTTGCGTCGTCCTTGCCCTACTATGAGACTGTAGCATGTTCGGAAAATATGTCATATTTCCTTCCATTCAGGCTAACAACACCATCAAGTGAAGTGTTTACATTGCGTTTGGCATTTGCGGGGAAGCAAATATAAACAAAGGAAATGAACAAAAAAAAAAAAAGGACACACACAATTCTAATCTGTAACCTCTAAAATCTCGGGGGAAATTCTTGCTGTGAACTTAAAATGTGTTACACCCGTCTGAGCTTTAACAGTGTTTCAATCGCAATTTTTTTTTAAAAAAAGGACCTCATTTCTAAGAAGCCTTGTACTACGGGGAAGAGATATATTTGAGTTTTTTTTCTTAAATTTTAATTTCCCGTGGCTTCTCTTAATATATTTTTTTTTTTTTCATTTTAAACTCATTTATTAAAAAAGTTTTTCAATTAAATTCCAACTGACACCATATCCGCCTCGCATGTGAACCTGTGAACCTCTCGAGTGTGGTGCGAGGAGTCATTTTTGGTACTGACCCATGAACTATGTCCAGTGCATGATGTGAGGATGTAATAAATTGAATACAGCTTGAGAGTTTTGTAATTTGAAAGCAAGTTGAGCGAAATTAATATAAGGATTTGAAAATTAATAAATTTATTTCATCTGTGAAGTTTGAAAGGGGTTTGCTGTAGCATACCATGTGAAAGGACTTTGTTTGAAGGAGGTTTCAGAAGGATTATACATTTTATAAAGTTTTGAGGTGGACAAATTTTCAAAGAACTTTTTTAAATACTTTACTAGGTGTAGTGGAGGTAAAATGTTAAATGGCGCCCGACACTTGGAGCGTATTTACTTAAGACACGGTCGGTAGGTTGGTGTACATCCGCATCACAGTACAACTCGTAAAGTTCACGGTTTTATCTTCTTCTCCATTCACCCCTCTGGCATATGGAACCTAATATCCGACGGAGTATTTTTCACTTGAAGGTGGCTAATATTTGCTCTACTTTCTTACTTTTCACCCAGCCGTCAGCGCCCTAGCCTTCCTTGTTTACACTTTTCCTTGTACACTATATCCTTCGAAGTGATATTTACTGCAAGTTATATAGTACTCAAGATGACGGAAATAAATACTGTGAATTATAATACAACGGAGTGCAAAAATCATAAATAGTTTGGCCACGGAGGGGCTATACTGAAACAAACCAGCCTCTCTTTTATAAGCTTTCTTCGAATCTCCCACTGATTGTCAGTAAATTCTTATGTATCTCCTAGTAGATGAGGAAGAAGAGTACCATCTGCAGACCATGGTAGACAGTCCCTTATCTTATACCTGCCTTTGAGGCTTTGTCCAATTCGTTGGTGTTCCTGTACATTTCTGTGGATAGCATTAGCATGGTACTGAGCCCGATTACTACTTGGTCTTTACCTACTTTGCCTTGATCTCCCTATAAGGAAGGGATCCGGGTCTTTTACAGGATCAGGTAAAGAGCTGATTGACACTGAACTGAAACCGATTCAATCAGGATGTGGATAAGAGGTTTACAGTACATAAACATATGGCAGAGAAAGAGAGATAACCTCATCAGTGAGAGGTCGCATTTGTCCTAGCCATGGGACTTAAAGTCATGCTAAGGATATGAATACCCTTTTACTGACGTACAGGAAGTAGGCAGTGGTATTCGGTGGTGGTATCTACATTGGTGGTGTCCACATCGACTGGTGAAGATTGTATATAATTTTTGCACTCGTTCATAATTCACATCCTTTCTTTCGCGTTCGTGTTGAAATGTGAATGAAATGTGAACGTGAATCTGGATGATCACACGCAAGAAGTACTTTGAACTTGGATTAGTAAGACCTTTTGTCCAGTCCAGGGAGGGGAATTTAATGTTAAGATTCTGGAGATGGTACAGTGCCCAGTTGGGTTAGTCCTGGGTACCTTTTGCTGTCTTATCTTTGATGAAATAGGCATAGCGCAAGGATGACTTCGAAGGCGATGGTGGGTATTGTTCTAATAGCACAGGTCATACCTATACGCGATAGATGTTGGATACTTGTAATGTTCATAGTGATGACATTTTCAGCGCCCGTATGCAAGGCTGGGTCTAACGACGGCAGTAAATATTCACTGAACTGTGGCAGGTTTGAACTCCCATCGTTTTCCAAACATTCCTCTGCAAATGTTAATGGCTATCGAGGCTCGAGGCTAGTAAGGACTCTAGACATCTTGCCTAGTCCAGGACTTGGAGTCATCGTATGACACAGCGTTTGGGCCTACGTCTTTGGCTCTGTCATCCTGTATCCTGTATGTCATACGAAAAAAAGTTGTCAGTTTGAAGGCGTCAGGCGGAATTTGCGAACTTTATATCGGATTTGCAAGTACTTTGCCATCAGTACCTCCGTCCCACCAGTAGGATGTTGCACCTCCTGTTCCCTGAACCAAAATCGATTGCTCTACTATGTGACTAACACAAAATTAAAAACAACATGACAAGCTCTTAGGAACGACTCAGTTGTTTTGCCCAAAATGCAAATGTCCTTGCCTCAGACCGAATCATCCCTACCCCAACCAAGTGCATGGTTCTTAAGTAAATTATTTTTAATTTCAATATCTCCACAGCCGTCGTCACATAAGTGACTTTGGATTGCATAATTACTACTGTGTACGAGAGTTCTGTTGAAATAATATCCTGCAGTCATAACATTGCATGCCCATGCCAACTCTGCTTACAATGTCCTAATTGCATATTGGAATAACAGCAAATCCCTAGAAGCAATTTCACAGATGCTCCCAGCTACCACTTGCACTCTGCCCATACTGGATACAAATGCAAGGACACGCATCCTTTGTGCAATTACTACAAAATTACATTCTAGGATGCAATTCGAAGTAGAAATCGCCCTCGTCCAACCAAAACATAGCTATGCGCCTTATGGAGGCAATCTTCGTAGAGTCCTTTGAAATTTTAATTAGTCCAACTCGATTGTGATAATATGCACTCGTCCAAGGTGACCACCAGACAATTAGAACATTTGAATCGCCCGCATAGAACTGCAAACCAATTAATGACTAGAAAGTGGTTGGCATCCATTTGGAGCATTCATTCACTCATCCAATTTGGCTTTTGTCTCGTCCTGTTTTTTTTTGTATTTAGCGAACTGTCACTGGCAGACACTAGAGCTCGTGTCCTTTCTACGGAGAGTATATAGCTGGAGTTTAATTAAAATTTGAAACCAGATTAGCGGTTAAATTGGGTTCGCCCCGAGTGAGTCGGCTTAACAGCAGCACCAGCGCTTGCGGATGCCAGAAACAAATTGAACTATTTAGTTTTCGATTGTGGTTGCGTCGGTGTTGGGCGGTAAATTATTGAAATGAGGCGAGGACTTGTTGTGTTGACTAGATAAAAAGGATACGTTGATTGTTTGTGGGCGGGGACCACATCGTATACGTAACATTTTCGTTTGCATAACTTCTTTGTTAGAAGGATTATTTGAAAAAAAAAACTTATAATAAGTTGTATAACTTTGATGAAAAGGATTTGGGGGTGTATCGGTGACTACTTACAGTTTAAAAGTCCAACAAGGGATCCGGGTTGGCTGGAGAGGTTTTTTGGTTGAGGTCCAGGTCCACCAAGGACTGTAGCGCCACCTCTAAGTAAGTGTTATCCATGTCCATACTTTTCAGTTTAGGCCCTCAAAGGCGATGTGGATTCATAGATTACTTTGACTCACACGTCAACTTTTTGTGACCTTGGGTAGACAGTTGATTTGTTGATGTAGACCATATCTATGTCTTTGCACGATGAAATGTCCAGAAAACAAAGTCTGCTATAAGTCTACAGTTCACTGTGGCAGCTTGCAACGTTTTGTTGGAATCGCATGTCCCTTAAGTTCATTCCCTTCAATTTGGGCCAGAACATACCACTTAGCTTATAATATTTCATCGCTAAACTCAGTTCAGCTTCAGGAGTTTGTTGATGACTAGCACTCACAAAGTAGGTTCTTCTTCATTACCAGAGCTCCTATAGAAGTATTTATGGTGCTTTCCTAAGCATACTGTGGAATTCCCTATTATTGTTTTAGCGTCCTGTCACGACATCCATGTGACTTACAAAAGCCATAACAATTTGGCTTTCTTTTTAAAGTTAAGGGGGGTCTCACGATTAGCTTAGATCCTTTCAATGACTTTTTCGTTACCGAGAATCTGCTGATCATGCCGATGCTGACTGCGAGGCTTTAGTTGCTGCAAGACTGAAATATTTTTCTCTATAATCATTTCAAGATGTGACTGGAACAAGGTACAAATGGAATGGTACCTCATCAAAAGTATCCCAAATGAAGTGCTTTGGCTTGCAAGATGGGATTTGAGCGGACATATGGAGAAGACTATGGAACCTGGGGTACTGAACCAGGAATTCTCAATCTGAAGATCTCCTGAGCATGTGCAATACGGTAATACGGTCTCGGTGTACTACATATCATATTCGTCAAAGTAAGCCGGAAGCCTGATCTTAGCGGAAATGAAATTCAGATTGACTAGACTTGGCTCTGGTATCCAGTTTCATGATGCTTCTGGTTAATGGTTGCAAAGTGGTTGCAAACATCGTCTTCTTCTGAAAGAAATTTTTATAGAACAAGATACAAATAGATAAACAATTCAATTGGTGTAACTGGATAGAGAGAAGGGCATAGCAACTATCCCTTAAACATCATCTATGAGGTCGGTGATGAGGCTTGCAGAGCACAAGACTGTGAGGAATCCTACATGAACTCATCGCCATGCAGATCCCCAAACTAAGCAACAAATATTACTTACTTACTTACTTGAATTCTTTAACCCCCCGGGGGGCATAGGGCGTCAACAACGCCTGCGCGCCATCTTGTTCGTAGTTCTGCAACGCGTTTGAGCTTTCTCCAGCTCATTCCCAAAGAGTTCGATTCCTTCTCGACTGTTCTGCGCCACGTTTGCCTAGGGCGTCCCGCTTTTCTGCCTGCTTGGGTGAACGGATTCCACTGCATAGCGTTTTTCGCAATGGAATTGTCTTCGCGCAGTAGGGTGTGTCCAATACACTTGCCACTTTCTCCTTCGTATTGTACTGTTTATAGGTTCCTGGCCCGTTCTCGTATAAAACAAAAATATTCTCCCCTCTAATCTCTGTACCCATATCTTCTTTAGGAAGTTTTTCTTCATCGCATCTTCTGGTAATCAGTTCGATGCATTTTAAAGACCTGGTTGACTTAGGAAAGAAGATATCTAGAGATATTTGGTGTAGTCCGTTCTACTGATTATCTGCTTGATATAATTTTGGACGTAAACATCTTTGATATAATTGAGTTTTCAAGCCATATGGTCTTCAGCTCGCACCCTCCTCTGCTTCTGCTTTGCCTTTTAATAAAGCTTAATCAAAACACATTTTGTCCAATTATTCATAAGAAAAATAAACATCACTCCTGTCAAAGCCAAGACAGACAAATCAGAGCACTCATCCAGAGACATTCCCTCTCCACAAAGTCTCCTACAATTTAGGATCAACAACAGAGGCGCACTAATTGAATTATGTCAAACATTTCAACTTGTCATTTGCAGCATTATCCTTAAAGCGATGTACCTACCTATACATAGCATTCCCAAGGGAATGCGTAGCCATAATAAATATTTGCTGGCAGAAATAGAAACACATCGAGCCAAAAATAATAACAAACATTTACAGATGACGTGCCACTGACAGCAAGTAAAGATTTCAACAGTAACAATCTCCAAGTGTCAAGGAGAAGAAGTAAAATGTCAAATGGCCATTTGAGGCGCAATAATTTGGTGACATTTTCAATTTGTCTTCAATAATAGTTCAATAAAAATTCATTGAGGATGTGTTTCGCTTCAATTTTTAGCTGGTTTGAGATAGAGTCGCGAGCCGGGTCCTCGAAATCGAATGACACCATTTAATTTAATTTGAGTGCTGTTACTCCTTCCGAAATCTACCCTCGGAAGTTCTGTGCATAAAAGCCTAGTCGCTGTTATCAAGTTTATGCTTGAGAGCCATTTCTGAATCGTGAAGCGAGCAGTGGAGGAATAATTAAAAGGACCCTTTGAACCGATAAGAACTGTTTATTTTAATGAGCATTTGAATTGAGCAAACCATGTGGAATAAGAATGCCATAAAGCGGAGTGTTTGAAGAACACCTCTTTTCCCAAGCATTGTCCTGATTATATCCTTTGCAAGGAAGGCAGAGAAAATTTCCAAGTTTTCTGTGTTTGCTTTAAAGTCATTTAAACTGTATTGTGTGCCGTGAAATTTTCTGAACTTAGGTACTTATTGAAAACTTTTTCTGAGGTAACTTTGAACACGAGATTGATGTCAGACGCATTTGGTTGCTTTTATGAATTTCGTTCTTGAAAAACTTCATTCAAAATAGTATCTCTATTCATTCGGCTGAAAGTAAAACTAATTCCTTCAAAGAATCTCATCAAATTTCTTCTTTCACAGCATGTTTTAGAGTTGCAGGCACTTGGAGATGTGCACATTCAAAGGAAATAAAAATATCACTTAAACTGACATAAACTTGGGTAGACTACCCAACTACCCATTTGTTGCTTTAGGATGGAACTTGCACCTCGATTCACACCTGCTCAAGGTCATGTGAGCCATAAAACTTTCAACATGACAATGTACTTAAATGATAGCAAGGGCATGGCCTAGCGAGGTCGTAAGTATTAAGAGTCTTTTCATTCGAAGGATAACTGTTTAACAGCATAGTTACATTAGTTACAGTGGCTTTTATTTTGCATGTCAAAATTATCCTTAAACTTTTGAAATGTCCTCGTTGTTATTGACAGTAAAAGTTCTTATGTGGGAACTGCAGTAGGAAAAGTAATTTGGATGACAGTTGTCGTATGGTTATATTCTGTATCCTCTTGTGGGTTGTAAGTTAGGTACATCCGTGCCTTGAGGGAAAGAAGAGTCGCTGCTGACTTAGAGCAACAAGATTGAGCCTACTGTGCCGCCTTAACAAATCAAAAAAAAACTGAAAAGACTGTACCGCTGTAACATATTAGAGCGACCCCTATAGTGAAATGTATCACAGGAGTTCTATTAGTTAAATTTTACCCAGGTCCTCCATTTCTGCGAAAAAGTAAGTACCGACAGGCCTCATTTAGACAAGGTACAAGTCAGTCCCACAGAAGGATTTTTTCTTCGTCCCTGCAACTTCTGTTATAGTGGGTTGTAATGCCAACTCTTGTGCGTTTTCTGACAATAGACGCCTTGACGCCATTAACATAGAACGTTTCACTAAAGGAATTTCCGTGCCTTTCTTAGCAACTCCATTGGTGAAAACGTTGACCTTTCCATCGCAGCATCCATAGTCTTCAGCATAATCTAACGTTGGGAGTCTCAGGGATATTTCTAGATTCAAGTCTTTTTATATATAATAATAAGTTTAAGCCCAAAACAATGCCAAGATTAGCTTGATCTGAAGAGAATAGGTTCAATCCAGAAAGTTTCGGAGGTTCTGAATGAAGGTGTCTTGTTCTTTTTTGTGAAAAGTACCAAAACAGGTCAGTCATAATATTTATTTAACAGAATCCAATCATATCATCTTGGCTGGAGCCTTTTTGAGGGGTAGCTTCAACAATCCATAGACTAAAACGGACAGGAGACTAAAGTCTATAAGAGTACAATACACCATAATAAGCAGCATTTGTTTATCTTTGAAAGACGTCCACAACCCACAACTAAAGATCAATACTTCCTTTTGTCGTGTTAGTAGATGGGAATCTTTGAAAGACAAAATTGAGCCCGTTCTTTAGTAATAGTGGGGTGTTTCCACTCATAAGACCCAGCTCTACTCCTGCTACATGTTGTTGCGGCATTGTAATCGAACAAACATTTCATTGATAGCCAGCAGCCTTCACTATTATTACCACAGTATCGCAAAATGCTTCTTCTGTACTCAGCATCTGACTGGGTGATGTTCTCCATGTTCGTACCCTCATTCAATTTGTTCCACAGCGGAGTACGTTCTTCCGAATATCATGTACAATGGAACATGACGTTTTTCGCATCATCGATTGTTGTTATTCACGTTAAGCTCAGAAGCTTTCATTACCAGTAAGTATCTGGGCCAGGAAATGGTTCAGCTCTCCGCGACTATGTTAAAAATCAATCTCTGCGTCTATCTACATATTCAGAGTGGTAACATCTATCTTTGCATTCTTCGAGGCTTGTCCTATGAATTTGTTAGTGCGTTGGACTACTGCGCATGGGGTTCCGAGTTCGAATCCAGGAAAATACCACCAAAGTTTTTTTCACGGCCCCACCTCTTGCGAGCGTCTGACAAACATCCAAGAGTATTTACTGTCATGAGAAAGCTTCTCAAAAACCCCCCTGCCCTTCGGATACGGCATAAAACTGTAGGTACCTTCTGTACGTACAGAAATGTATACCACGCACAATACGTACATCACATCAGCCTCTTATATTCCTTAAGATGTCACTTTGTTTAAGTGACAGATTCAGAAAGTTTAGAGTTTCTTTTTTTGATCAAGTTCTAGAATACACTCAGAAAGACAGAGATGCTGCCTATGTCGTTATTACAAGAACATCTCTAAAACCAGGTGATTCTCATGCCCAAAGGCCACCCAACATGCTGTCTTGTACGTATCCTGGACAGTCTTCTCCATAGGAGATCAATGGAAGCCTTACAGAGACAGAAATTAATTTGAGTAAATGTTATTGAGGCTATGCTTCTGAGCCGTTTCTCATGGACTGAATGGACACGGAGATCGACAGTGATCCTTTAAGTCAGAAGATATGGTGATAGAGAGTTAACCAAACAACCAAGCTACCAGTCTTAACAGATTGACAATATCTCCTACTCTCTGTCGACTGACATGTTTGTGACGTGATTCGCTATAACTACTCATTTTTTTTGACAGACTTCCAAGATTATATTTTGGTGAGTCAGTAAAGGACAACGTCGTACTTAGCCCAATGATGGCCTGTCGCAGCGACCTGGGCGTTTCACAAAGATCAGTCTTTTTGAACCACCTACTCTGGAGGTGATTATGCTTACATTTGTCAGTTAAAGAAGGTTGTTATGTGCCCAAAAGCTGATTATGTTCTAATCTTTTCCTTCTCAGTGTTCATGCAGTTTCTACAGAAGTCGTTGGGAAGGAAGCCTACTCTAATGATGTGCTTCTGATAATGAAGTGTCTCGTATTATCTCGCTATCTAGATATGTGGTAACAAGCCAGCTTAGTTGGAACACTTGTGATACAGCATTAGTCAAATCTTCCTGTTGGAAATATTTATCACTTGCGAGGGAAACACTGATGTCACTGATACCACTAGAGAAGACGCAGTCTAATTGGTAACCAGTGGCAATCGAGAGCAGATTTGAAAGTGTGTAGCTGATTTCCGACATTTCATCGGGCAGTAACCCTAATTTCCACCTGAATACAGTGACTGAAAACCTTAAGTTTGCATTTTAAGACCATAAACCAAACCTTTTTCTACTTAAAAATTACCAGCATAGAAGCAAACCAATACTCTTTGCCTTCGAATCCTTTGAACTGATTGACACTTCCATTTTATAGAGTGCCTATCCGCAAAAAGGCCACACTGTCATGCCAACCTGGGCAAATGCATTTATTATTAACCAACTCTAATTTAATCCAAATAAACCTTTCCGAAGAATATTTCATTAGGTGCAGGCAAATATCTGGCAGAGTATATTATCACCCGGCAGGATAATATGAATTATTAACAGCATCCAAACGCTAACAAACAAACCGAAAGAAGGAAGAAACAATTTACTGCTTCAGGTGCCTTCTATTGTAATACGAGTACGTTACATAGGCGATAAAATATTTAAGGACTATTAAACCGCAAGCGTAATGTTGGGAAATTTCTCTATTTGCTTGCTTCGCTATTGCCAAAAGGATTACACTCGTTGAAAAAGCGGGCTTACACAAGTTTTTCGTATCTCTCCATTACCGGAAATAATAGGCTAATAGGCGTACTCATAATGGCTGCCATACGCTTCCAAAAACTTTCTAAATGCATGGCGGATGTTTGTTACTTTTTTTTTAAGGATTTCCTTTGACTGTTCTACTGGAAGACAATTATGCGAGCTAATTATTATTACACAATTGACTGTCGAGTAGAAATTCCAGCGCATAGCCTTACTTAAGCCGAATTATGTATATCAACCCGCATTCGGGTGGTTGCCGCTTACAAACAAAAAGGTACTATGGCACCCTCATCCGCGCAGACAATCGCTTTGCCAGATATAATTAACCCATTGAATGAGTACGATTTCATTAAGCCCTTGTGTACAATTAACTCAAAGCGTAGACATTATTGTGTCCTTGCTTTGCCCGCATAAGGAACACGCGGCTACATAAAGGATAAAGCCCGGTAAGAATGGAAACTTTAAGTGGCAGCTGGTAACATTTCATTGCTGTCAAGATGTCAGTTGAAAGGCAAAGCAGTTATAAATATTATGTGCAAGGAGTCGTAGCCGGCGAACTTGAGTGGTAATTGAAATAATATTGGCCAATTACTTTGGAGGAAAAAAAAAAGAAAGAGAAACGAACCGAGGGACCGTCGTCGACGTGGACGAATGGTCACAAGGCACACATTCATACTGTATCGAAGGTAAAATATTTATGGCACTCAAAAGGCGCACAGCTTGGTACGTGATTATGAATTCGAATGTACAAAAATGTGAATGGGAAGTAGGCGTACAGTGGTGGCAGTCAGGGGCTTGCAGAAAATCTGTAGAAAAGGAACTATAGTCTTTTACTCACAAGAAAGATGGTGTAAGATGGAAAAGGGACTTTTTTTTAAAGCTTAAGATGGAAGCCAAGTAGATGTACTCGTTTGTTTAGAGTTTGGTTTTCCAAAGAAGTGGTGGTGTATGCAAACGATCTCACCAGACCTTCAATGACTTGTACAGAAGCTATAGGGACGACATGCCGAAGACTTTTCCAATTACCTATGTCTTAGTCACAATGTCGCGTTTACGCACTCAGACCTTGACATATAGACTAGAACCAGTTGAGATTGGAGATCGGGGGTTGCCATTGCCTCAATGTTCAGTCCTTATTTTCCAGTCCTCATCATAGTTGACACCTAATACCGAACAATTCCTAGTCTTGGATCATTTCCGTGTATAGATCCGCAAAATGTTGTTATTTGAGGGGATTGGTACTGAAGATTGGCAACATCACTTTTGGCGCCTCCATTGGGGTCGGTTGGTTTTGCAATATTTAACTAAAGACATCCAAGTCTCTCCTAGAGTTGCTCCAGTTGTGTTAAGCGTTGCTGAAACTCTAGAAGTTTTATGCTTTATTACTTCATGTGGTCCGTTTATAACCTAAGGTCTGCTGCTCTAAGTTCTTCTTGTTTTTGGCTGAAGGCACCGAGATCATTGCTTGAAGTCTACTTAACGTTGTTTCATTACGTCCCATACAAGGAGAAATCTGTTGAATATTCTGCGGGACGAGAGACTTATGTTCTAGTCCAGTATACGCCACAGTCTCCGCAAAGCTTTTGAGCGATGTTAATGCCTTGATCACGCCTCTCTGACAGGACCTTTATCTTTCAATGGACGGCAAATATTGATTGTTCAATTCTTTTATCTATGCTGTAGGATTCTTGGTTCATAAACCTATTCTTGGTTCATAACCTTGAATGTGTACATCGAAAAAGATAAGCAAGCTTAACACTGAGTCTAAGACGGTTCCGCCATAGTTCAGCGTATTTTTGGTTGGTGTCCAAAATACTGAACCGTTTTTTTGGCTTTCAATTATAATTCACAGTAGTTTATGTTATTGCTAATCAATTAAATGGATGTTATTGGAACTATAGTACACACCTTACCTTCATATGATGGAATATGGTACTTATGCGCCTAAATGCAAAAGAAGTTCATGACTTACATATATATCTGTTGTTGCCGAAGCACACACTAGTGAACTTTTATTCACCATAAATCTTAGCAGCGAATCATTCGCTAGGGTATTTCATACCTATCTCTTCTCCATATTTAATTGTTCTTACTGCTACTGCTACTTTGCACAAGAGGGCGTTATTTAAAGTTGTTGGAAACGTTTATATTCACAAAGGCTGTGTGTGCCTTTAGCTGAACCAAGAGTGTATTGATTTTCTTCTTATGTACAAATCATGGACAGGAATCCTCTTCCACTGCAAATCCTAGCATTCGTTACTAGAGGGCGCAGATCGTCTTTTAGTCGTTTTGTTGTTAGTCAGCTCTCTTAACAACTCCGTAGATGACAGCTCTAATTGTTGACCATCCTTTCTGCATCTCTTGCAGCCACACTGTCTTAAGGTTGAATTCCTAGCTTTTCACAATTGACGTGCCTGTGTATATATGCCTTTGTATTCGTTTGTAATTCACAGTTTTTTTTCGCACTCATTTTGGAATATACTATATGCCTCTTGGGTGATTTTTTGATTTTTTTCAATCGGTCGTAAGAATTGAATTTAGTTGGAATTTGAGCACCGAAGGATTCATTCAATTATCGTACATTTTCTCTTTCCCAATACTAATTCCATTGTTCGTCGGACATTTCGCGTTCAATTAACAGGGCTACAGAGGCATATCGATCTGTTGGATATCAAAGTCTAATAGGGATTCGATATCGCTTGTCATGTTTTGTCTATCTTTCACACCCTTTTTATAAAAATCCACGATTTAAGCAAAAAAGTGAAACTAATCCCCGACCCCTTATCGACGGCACAGTTGAAATTTTATTACTTCGCTTTAGTATTCAAAAAACAACATACGAGTAGGTAGGTACTGAATGAATTGTGTTTAATGAGGCAAAGTGAGCAATTCCGTAGCAGCCATCAGTTTGGGCATGCCGACAGCTTCAAAACAAGGATGATTACCCCATCACCCTCCAGAGGGTGTTCGTTCCAACAAAAAAAGGGTCACACACATATTTTTGGCATGATGAGCATAAAATATTTGTATTTGACATACATACTATGTATTTGTACTCCATACCTGTGGATTACGGCCGGGGCACCTTGTTTACGATGCTCAAATGAAGATGTGGTCAACACACAACATTAGGGGTGCGAGTATTTCACACTTGCTGCGTGTGAAATTGACTTTGTAAACACTGAAAACGAGCGTCGCGTCGGCTAGGGTAGATGCTTTTAATTAAAATTTTAGATTTTACGGTCAACATTCGCAGAGGATTGTTTACCTGGAAATAATTTTATGTAAACTTTGGGAAAATTCGGTTTCACACTAACGTGTGGGTGTCTTAGATAATGTATAATTTAAGGGGGGATTTCCCCCCAAAAAAAGTGTTGATTTTCAGCGAGTTTTCAAAAATGTATATTCCAATTTATATGCGGGGAAAGCAATATGTATATCAAGTGAGGGCAATTTATAAGGGTACCTACTTACATGGATAAGCATTAATAATTATGGATTTGTAAATGGAATAACGAATGATGAGCCGCAGATATCGGAAACTGTTAAGAGGGGAATTCATTTATATTTAAAGGGGGTTTTGAGAAGTCAGAGGATATAGAAAAACACATGAAAATGCTACAATCCCTCTGAAGCGGATCGTGTGATACCTTATCCCTTTCCTATGCTTCTTCCACCAATATACCTAGTTGCTTAAGCAGCTTTTTTCATATATCTTATAAAATTACTCCAAAATACGAATTCTCTCAATAAGTGGGCGTGGTAGTGGGAGGATTTCAAAAAAATATATCAACATATACTGCAGCTTGTTCTAAAAAAGTGCTATTATTGTGATGGAACTGTCGAAAATCAGTTTTTTTGGTAAAAAAAACGCCCCTAAAACGAGGGTGTGGCCACACACTATGTATAGAAGATATGTCGGGTAAAAGAATATGTATATTTTTTCTTAAGTAAGTTTTATCGAGTTTTATGTAAAATTACTAATTTTCCAAAAGTTGGCTTTGGAGAGGGCGAATTTTTAATTTTGTTACACTTGTTCTGTTCTGATGTCCAAAGACTTCGTGTTCAAAATTTCAGGCTCAAAAACTGGTGACAGACGGATGGACATGGCTCAATCGAATTGGCTATTGATGCTTATCATTTATACGTACACTTCATTGGGTCTGTCTGCAATATTTGTCTATGCTATAAACTATGTGTCAAACTTAATATACCCTTGGGATAGGTTATAATAAAAAGAGCCATCTAAGCATGACTAGTGAGAGGTACACACTTTTATACCACACTTCTTACAAATAGATTCCAAACTAAGAAAGACTAAGAAACCCCATAAGCAGCCGTACTTATGCAGAGCACATTGCATGCATGACGTTCATTGAAGAGGGTGCTTTACAACTCTCTCGAGGTAGGATTTGAAGCATCCACCACCATTTGTATTTAAGAGCTTAGGTTTCAATGCTTCTTATTGAGTCCAGCGTCAATATTGGGGATCAATTTATACGTCTATTCGCTTTTGTCAGAATGGTACCATATTTCTTCCATTCTTGGACCCGTTCCATTGTTGACACTATTGTCTTGCTGGCACGATACATATGTCCGTTGGGCTTTTTTTTCTAACCATAAGACTTATTGGTACCTTTCAGGATAACAACCATGCCCTGTCGTAGTAGGTTGCTGGAAAAGTGCTGAATGCTCTCAAGACATCTATTCTGTAAACTTTGCCTTGCTTCACTATGACTCCGTTTCAATGGCATTAGCCCACATTTATGATTCAGTCGGTGTCTCAACTCTTGCTAGGAGCAGTATTTTCTTCTGATTAGGTTCTCCAATATTTGGCGTGATCATTGCCAGGGCAGATGTGGACCTTGCAAGCTTCCCCGGTGCACGTGTTGCTGAAAAGATAGCCTTGCAACGATAGTAATGCCAAGGTACTTCAACTTGATGGTCTATGGTTACTTTAATAGTCTTCATTACTCATCTGCTGATGATTAAAAAAAACTTCTCTCTTACCCTCTGCTATTTGTAGGTCCATGCTTAGCTAGCCGCTTACAAGACAATCCATCCCGACAGCTTCTTTGGAGTAATATTCCAACTTTTTAAGGACACAATGCAGTAAACGTTGTGCCTAGAAGTCTAAGATCGGGAACGTACGTAAGGTGCGGAATGCCGCCTTGTGGAACACCACCTGTGACGTTAAACTGCCTCATTTCATCCATCCTCAGTGTCGTTTTTATATTCCTTAGAATATAGATCGCTTTTATATTCCTTAGATCTATTGCAGGTAGTCTGGTACTCCCTTGGCTGTACCTTCTTACAGAATCTTGCTCCAGCTTGCCGTTCTGAGGCAGGTCTAAGCATCCAGCTGATCATTGCACAGTCCCTTACTAGCACGATCGTAGCATAATCAGTCACAGACTCACTCTTCATCGGTGGCTAGCCTGCAAAGGGATATGTCTTCTATCATCAGCTGGAGTACTCAAGGTGCTTACCATCTCCTAGTCCAACAGCTGTCTTCTCTGCTTTCCTTTTTTTTCTGTATGACTAAGTCGAACCTGCAACTCGTTTGCCTGGTGGTGACGTCTGCTTACTTCATGAATTCAGAAGAACTAGGTCCAACAAAGCCAACCTGTGGGTTTTGTAGCACGTGAACCCTACTCTATCAACCCTGTATTGAAATCGGGTGCAATGACGCCTTGGTTTCTTGTCACCTATTTCGTAAATTTTATCTGGCAAGCGCATAGCAGTTTAAGGAGCAATTAGCATTAAATTTGGCCACCACGGAGCCTGTCTGGAGCATCAGTTTCTTCTCTTGGAAAGCTATTTGGCCGCATGTCTAAAGTCTCTGCTATTCGCTACAGCCCCATTAGATGCTTCACAACTGAAAGGGGCGTGCCCACAACCGCATTTAGAGCACAGTATTTCAGACAGGGATTCCTCAGTGCAGGGTGCTGAGGCCCTTTTCTTTGTGCCATAACCCCCAGGGGCTTTACTCCCATGTGCCATGCAACGATTCTTCTGTATTTCTCCAATGTCTTTCCTTTAGACGTCCTTCAGTGAATTGGAAAGGTTCTGCCTAGTGGTCGTTCTGTGAATATGACTAGACTCTAATAGTTGCGATATTGCACTGCCGACAGTCTGTGTGGGATATCTTGTTTAAGTACAGACTTTACTAGCTACAGCCTTCCTTTTCTGGTCACATTCTGGCTTTGGCTATACACGTTCTGCTTCGAACGTTGATCATCTCAGCCTTGTTGCATTTTGGTGGCCGCGATTGTGAATTAGGCTACTATTCCATCTGAAGTTGGCTTTTGTATGGAATGATAATAAATTCTACAAGACGGGGGGTAGTCCATCAGCATGTTCGTTGCCCTACATGGTGAGGGTTCCAGCTATTCAATGACATCCCCTTGGCTCATGTATTCTATTAAATATTTTTTAAAGGATTAAAGCTGTTGGTGCCATTCGCGGAGCAAGTGCTAATGAACTTTTGATCACAGCTCCAATTACAAAAGTTAGTGCCACCCCCACGACTGGGACTTATGCTCCCCCAAAGCTGATATGAAAAAGAAACTTTATTTAGGACACGAAGCACTCTGGTTTAAGCAGAAAAGCAGAAAAAAACCATCCCTCCACTGAACCGTGTGATGGTATCTACCCATTTAAGGATGTATGCTTCGAAAATAATCTCCTTTTCATTGCCAACACTTTTGAAGTTTACATTTCGCTCAATTACCAGAGGTGCCAACACTTTGCGCACACACTCTGAGCCACTCACTTGGAAATTCAGCGAAAGTCCCATTTCAAATATTGCGAAGGGAATATTTTATTATCCTTTTCGCCTTTTGACACATGTTTTTGCGCGTTTTCTCCTTTATTTACCTTTCCAAGCCAACCAACAACCGACAACCAACACAACCTGAGTGATGTCGTGAAAGCAAATGAAAACCTCTGTCAATATTGATTCGCAACATTTCTATTTTCATCCTTTTTTTTCATTTTTCATCTGTTTGTATCGTCCTGGAGGAATAACAGAAATACAGCTACCCCAGGAGTAATGTTTCATTAGCATCGGATCACGTCTTGACTTTGATTTCTGTGTTTCACTAAAGGAAAAATCGTAAAAGTAAATAGCCTTGTCGTCCTCTTCTTCTTCAAAAAAAAAGGTGTTTATACAATGTAAACCGTTTTAGAAAATTTCCAAGTTTAAGCTTACGCATGATTTCGCTTGGAAACGTTTCTGTGCTCGCATTTGAATACCTACTCACGCTTTGAGACTCGCAAAAGGCAAGCACACGCACACACAAAAGTCGTCGTAAATTTATGATCCTTGGGGGTAACATCAAACACGTTTCCTCTTCGTTCGACCTTCAATTACTGGCTTTCCAATTCGTAAAAGTGCACAAAAATAAGGTAAATATTTGAAACCACAAAGTATCCTCCGGAAGGCGGAACGAAGGATATTAAACTGTAGTTGGTGTAGCATGAAAGCGAAAAAGGAAGTCAGGCAGGAAGTTCAAGTAGCTTTAACGCCATCCGATTGGCGTGGAGCTAATATGTTAAGGGTAAGTCAGTAAGTCATTTGAAAATCAATGAAAGTTTCAAAATAAAATGCCATTACTCATGCAAGGACGATGCTGATTGAATGGAAGGAATTTTATTTAATTTGTGTGTGTGTGTGTGCGAGTGTAGCTATGTACGTGAGATGACCTTAGTGTCGCAGGTCCTTCGCCGGTTGAATACTAAAATGATAAAATGTAATTGAATCTAGCTTGAAGGTTCATTGGGTTTGTGTTACTACCCTTATTTGCGCTTGTGAATTTCAGGAGGTCAATTGGATGGACATTTGGGGTTGTCCATGTTCAAATTCAATTTTGCCTTTGTAACACGAAAAGAGAGGGAGAGTGTCCTTAAGGAGTAAATGCAATTAATGGATTAAAGTGTGAAATGTGATACAATTTTAAGTAGGTGTTGTATCCTCTAGTGAGGGATGCTCAAGGAATACAAATGTAGACTTTGTAATCGTCTATTTGCTTAACTTTTATGTTGCATTTAGAGTGGCAATTTAAAAAAAAATAAATGTGTGGGTGCCGTGGCGCAGTGGTTAGTGCGTTGGACTACTACGCAAGGAGTGCCAATTTAGAAAGACCAATTATTAAGCAGTTTTATTCTTGAAAAACGTAATAAGTGACAGTAGGATCTGATGAAACCTTTACACTGAGACGCTTTATATGCAGGAAGCTCTAGAAGTATAGAATGAAGTGTGGGTGTCCAACTTGAGGATCAAACTTGTGATTCTATTGATTGCGAGCTTCAGTTTTTCAGTCCAACCATGGCTCATAACTTGAAGTTACTCCAAAGAGCTTCTTCAAAATTGAACTTTGAAAAGAGTGTGAGCCCATCATACACTCAGTGGTTCTGTACGACTTACATTTTGAGAATAAGAAGAACTCCAAGACTATTGCCATTAGCCAGCTAAGAAATCTATTGAGTTTAAAGGCTATTTGTGCCTAAAGACTGTCTGTGCCCGAACGTGGTTGTCCCAAGAACTATTGTTGCCCTGAACGTCCTAATACACCTCGGATGTCTGACAAGAGCTCCCAGAAGAAGATTTAACAGCGAAGAAATTCTATCGACGAAGCAATCCGTAAAAGGATTAACAGACAGCTAGAGATGGTGGGGAATGAACCTGAAATGGTCCAATGGTCCAACGCAACATCTTCAATTTTTTTTAATTGAAGGGTGGTAGAGTGTTAAAACAATGCCTCCAGCAACTGCTTAACGAGGACCAAATACAGAGACTGAAAAGCTACTTAGTTACTTATTTACTTACTTAAAGGGCTCCCGATCCTTGTAGAGTCCCTGCCTTAGACATAATTGTTTTCCATCCTCTGAGGTCTCTCTATTCCCCTCCACGCATAAGGAGCCTACTATCCGACGGAAGTATTTTTCGCTCGAAGGTGCCCAATATTTGCTCAGCTTTCTTACTTATTGTCCAGCACTCGGACGTTCACACAACACGTTGGATAGGATCTTAAATGCGACATTTAAAAGCGATATGCCTCGTTAGTTCTTACAAGACATAGGATCACCTTTTTTTGAAGATGGGAACTGACACGCAAGCTGATGATATTTATCAAAAGCTAGTGTGTAGGACAGCTTTAACTTAACAAATTTAATTTGTGCGTGGAGACAATATGTCTGTCCTGTTTCGAGATGATTCACTCATTTGTGACCCTTTCAAACAGAAAGTAGTATCAGCTTAGAAATGGGTTGTCGCACTGTACTTATTTGAATATTTCCCACTAAGACTTCTCCGTCGTGGGCTGGAATGGCTTAAGTGATTCGTGCTAGTAACCAGTTCTTTTCTGGAATTTTGTCTTTATGTGTGATGATCAAGGCTGTTACTGTAACATTAGACATATCGGCAGCCCACTTTGTGTTATCCTAGAGCTTACTGACATATTCTTTATGTCAGAAATGGGACTTGGCGCAACTAAGGTGACAGCAAACTTATATCATGGTTCTGGTAAAAAGTACAGCGTGCGTCAATTGTGAATAGACTTGGAATAAGAGCCCTAAGAACGTTTAGATCCGATGATACTGGTGTCAGCGTTCTAGAGCTAATGCTTGCCTCTACCTCGACCAGAGTTGTCCAGGCAGCTCTTTTATTGGGTTTAGTCATAAAAAGGCTGATGTCGTGACTTATGAATTAGACTGGCGGCCCGCAGAAAATGCAGGCTCACTTAGACTACTCGTTAGGCCAACAGGAGCTTAATACGAAGCTATGGAGACTTTTGATGTCTATATCATAGAGTTCGCCTAAGTTGTTGAAGAAGTATTCTGCTAGGTCTAGTTTTCTTCGAGTTGATAGAGCTTGCCAGGTACATACATATATGAGATCAGCCATAGAGCTTCTTCAGAAATCATTTGCAGGAAGTTCCCATCATAAGGTGTGTCTCCCAAAGT
The DNA here is from genome assembly GCA_949716465.1 of Chalcosyrphus nemorum. Lineage (NCBI taxonomy): Eukaryota > Metazoa > Arthropoda > Insecta > Diptera > Syrphidae > Chalcosyrphus > Chalcosyrphus nemorum. Next base: position 28,626,554 of record OX454333.1, read on the forward strand.
TGCAGTCTGCCGTGATACCTACCGTCAAACTGTAGAGTGTTCTTAGACATATCTTTATCCAGATATGTTCAATGATGGATCATGTGGTACAATTGTACCAGATGCGGTTAGTAAGTATTTATGATATTTGATTATCGAAAGGTATGTTAAGATTTGCCTTCTCTGATAGACTTGACAAAGTTGTGAAATGCCAGGCACATTCATTATTTGGAGTCGAGTTTCTGCTGTTTCTGCAACTTGTTAGCAGTCGAAACCTAGTTGTGTCGCAGTGGTGCAACTAATCTAGACGCAAGCCATTATTAGGTCGTGGCTTAAGTAGTTCCGTAACTTTGCCAGTGCAGTCAACCAGCGCAATAAAACCATGCGTGAGTATAGGCTTGACAACGGATACATAAATTCAGTTTGTAATTTCCTACGGCTTTCTTAGTTCCCCCAATGAAATTGGATTTCCAGCTTAAGATGAGGCCTCGATACCATTTAATCTCAGAGGATCAAAGTTAAGTATTTTGAAGGTTCTTGTGAAAGTCCATTTTTGAGTCCATCTAGAGACCTTGTAGAGGGACATTCAGTTTAAGATTCTTAAGCATTCTTGAGTTGTTTCCCTGAAACAGCAATGGCAATTGCTCTCTTCCCCTTTGAGGATTAGAAGTAGCTTTAATATTCATTACTAGATTCGGGAGAAGATGGGAGATCATACCTCCGTATTGTGTGTTCCTACAGGTCAGAGCTTAAATAATGATGTTCACTGTGTCATGTAACCCATTTGGTTAAAGATTTTTAGACAAAAAGTTGCCCTACATAATTTTCTTGAACACCTACCTCCTCCTCTATCTTTTTGTAACCTCTCTATCATTCGCTCTTCCTGTGCCATGTACTGTCCACAAAAGAAGGATGTACCCAAGCCCTTCAAGTGCCCAACTACTTGCAATCGCATGACAAATATTTCCCTTTCTCTTCACGTAACAGGTACATTTAACCTTGCCATCTTGTGCTACTTTAAGCGAACATCTATTCAACTTCAACGTACACATTTGCATAACCAATGTCAATGGCACTTTAGCTCCAACACGTGTGCTCAAAATTCAATTGTTTAACAAACAATTTGAATTTGAAGCTTCCCCCTCGTCGACTCTGTATGGCATGAGACTGAATTCCTTGGATCCTTTGCATCGCAACTACAAACTTGTATTCCAATCAGATTAGGTACCCTAAGCGTCGGAATCCATTGAAAATTTCCCCCAAAACTTCTAAAATGTATTCCCAACACCAATTTTCCCATTATAAGCGCAAAATCTTTCCTAACACCAGACAAATGGGAAGGATATATACTACCTCCAAACAACCTCCGAAGCTTCCTATGGTTTCGTCCTTATCCTGCGGCGCGTCGCTTTTTCACAGGTTTATCTAGAAATCTTTTTCAAATCCAGATTTTTTTAAAATTGAAAAATAATAACATGACAAACATTAAAACCCACGCCCGGGATTTTTTCTCTCTTCTCATCCAATTGCAGGTGACTTCGTACTACAATGAGACGACGTGGAGGAGTCCAACAGAAGGCGATACAGTTGTGGGTGAGGATCCGGATACGGTGTCACTTGTAACGATTTTAGTTGTTGGTAAAGTAAATGTCGTTGAATGTCTATCAACAGTTATTAGCTAGTTTAAAAATGTATCTTAATTCTTTTGCTTGTTGATGCTGTTGTATGCCTGTATGTTTGGTATGTTTGGTCCAATCTACTCTGCATGGCATGATGTTGAATGGAAGCATTTTTTTTTTTTTTTGAAAAGAACATTTTAATACGAGACAACAATATTTGCAGGTGTATTCCTATCATTACTCATATTCCTGTCGGTGGCGGGGAATATACTTGTCTGCCTTGCCATTTATACGGAAAGAAGCCTGCGAAGGATCGGAAACCTGTTTCTGGCCTCATTAGCCATCGCTGATTTATTTGTTGCCTCATTAGTTATGACATTTGCTGGCGTCAATGATTTACTGGGTAAGTAAAAAGTTTGGCATTTCTCGTTAAGTTTGATTTAAGTCTGTGCTTCGTCTGATGTGAAATGAAAGTTGGGAGGGGTGTTTCTCGTTTTTTTTTTTTTTTGTGTCCTCATCAAATATGCGAAAGGTTCCCTTGTGTTCCGGTAGAAGAAGATGCTATGCAAATATTCCACTCTCTCTCTCTGACAGGGAACGTGGGGTAATGGGATTATTTATGATTTATCATTTGCCATCAACACAGGGGGCGGGGGCTGATGGGTACCGGAAGACACTGTTCTAGATGTTAAGTATCTATGATGGTTCATTAAGGATGGGGATTTTTGGTTATGGTTCATTTGGTTAATAGCATGGATGAAGTAGATCCACTGTATAAGTCAGCGTTTCGTTACAGTAGAAAATTGGATCAATAGTGGAGACGTTTGGATAAAATCAGGAGGTAACCACGTGCTAGAAGGACGAGGGAATATAAAGTAATGCAATTAAGAGGTTAAGGTGGTGAGTCTAGCTGTGGAAATAAGACCAATCAATTTTGATTTTGAGACGTTGATGCGATTCATAAGAAAACAGAACCACAAATCATGGGGATTGAACAGAGGCCAAATGGTCCCATGGTAATTGGTGTAAGCTCCTCCTATGGGGCTATTCATATCAAAGAAAGAATCAGGCTTCAAGAAAGCTTACATTTTACGAAGGCTTATTTCAACAATGAGTTTTCTGGTGGCCAGTTCACTTACTTAGCAGCCTGTGCCTGACGAGCGTTTATGTACTAAATTACCCCCCAGCCCTGTCTTGTTGTCTTAAGATCTTCAGTTCAATACCTATAGTCAAGGGACCCCCTCGCAGGCGTAAGTGTTAACTTCATGTCTTATTCTAAGCTTCTAGGCTTCTCTGCTTCTTTGGTTTTCTGTTTAAGATCCTGCATATTGCGGTGTTCCATGCTTTACTCACTGTATTATTGCAAAAGTTCTGCCCCAAAGAATTTCAATCGAAGTGCATTAATTATCTGGTCCCCGAGAGCATACAACTTAAATAAAAAATCTAGTACAATTTTCAATAAGCTCAACTTTGTTTCTTCTCTAAGATTGCCTGTCAAAGCGGCCTTTGGTTTTCAGGCAAATTGCAATACGCCATTTAGAATGTTATCTGTCAAAAGTGCTGGCACTGATCGTTGGCTATAAATGTAGCTCGACTCTGACATATGTAGCTTTTGTTTGGTTGATGCGTTCGCTGATTTCAGGACAGGTTTCTACCGATTCTGAAGCAACTGGGATATGAATTTTCAGTTGTCTTCTTTGCATTCCGGGTGAATTACTTGGTAAGAGCAGTCATCTCGGCTTGGATGATGGAGGTCTAGCTCCAGAGATAGCGCTTCACGAATTTTCTCATCCATGGTAGCTCTCTTTCTCGCTCTTATGCCCTATCCTTAAAGCTATTCCATTAGCTGGAGACTACTCTTATTTGGCGGCACTGTGACGGGTAAGGTATTGATACTCCTCCTTCACTGCCATACCTTCAAGAAAGGAGTGCGAAAGCGGTGCAGCTGTTACGGTAATTCGGGTCACTGTAATTTTTAGAAATTCACCTCACCAGTGCTCATGTTCTTAAATGTTTCATCGCAGTTGCCATACTGGAATTCTTTCTGAAGTACCGTCTCTAGTGATTCTTCTACTCTGACCTATCCACTCGCACGCACTTCTTTTACACTTATTTCATTCCCAGATACTGTTTGAAATGTCCGCCATATTCTAAGGGATGCTCCTCTGTGTACCGTGTGGATATACCTCCGTTTTCCATTCGTCCTTGGTCTGGTCTGGTCTCTAAGGTTAAGCGTATAGTCAAGTGGTATCCCGAAGTACTTCATGTAAGGCTTTCAATCGATAGAGTGTCCTGTCCTACCAACTTTCCTTCGGCTGTCTTCCTCTTCAATGCTGACTTTCAAGACTAGGTTTGTAGTTTGATGAGCGATTAAAATAAGCTCCAATGGATCATGCCTGTTGTGGTCAGATTTGGTGATCTAGTCAGCCAGTTCAAATCGCTAAAACGGAAGATCATGATCCGGAAATTAGTGATTCAAAAGCGGTTGCCCCCGATTGCCGCACCAACCCATCACATTGAGGGAATTGCTCTTCGTGCATTTCAATAGAAAAGATCAACACATCCAGCAAAAGTAGAGACGACTCTGACTTATTTGGAACTTAAGGCCAGACAAGGTTGTGCAAGTTCTCAAGTTCCACTCCAGAATATGAAGAATTGTAAAGAGTATAAGCTCACTCATCCAAGATAGTACCAAGAGGCAAACACAATTATAGGATAGTTCTGTAGACCATGTTTAAGCATCATTTCCAATGCAGAATCCTCACCACCAAACCATTCTATATCATCGGTTCTCCCGACAAATTTGTCAGACCAGAGCATGTAAGTGTTGTTCGGTGAATAGTGGTGTTCCCCCGCATCGAACCATGTTATATCGCTCAGTCCCAAGATATCTATTCTGTATCACACCAAATTACACTCTTAATGAAGGCCTTTGTCCCTATGAAGGTCCTTCAGCAAATGAGCCCAGGAGTGTCTCAACCTTCCATATACTGATCGTTCTTTCTATCTGATAGCCAACAGAGTATACTTACTTACTTACTTAAGTCCTCTAACCACTCGGTTATAGGGCGTCAACAACGCCTGCGCGCCATCTTGTTCTACAACGCGTTTGAGCTCTCTTCAACTCATTCCTAAAGAACTCGATTCATCCTCGACTGTTCTTCGGCACGTTTGCCGGGAGCGTCCCGCTGTTCTTCCTCCTTAGGTGAGCGGATTTCAATGCATGGCGTATTTCGTGGAGTTCACTTCGTGCCGTAGGGTGTGTCCAATCCACTGCCACTTTTCCTTCCTATAGTAATGCTTTAAGGTTCATGGCCCGTTCTCATATAAAGCTGTTCATTGGAGATACGGCTTGGCACTCCGAGGAGAGGGGAGATGCTTTTACTTTCCTTCTCATCCAAACTTTTCGGTGGTCATCCCATGACATTGGGGCTATCATCAGTCATCCTCTTATGAGTCACTGTGATACCAATATTTTTTGCTTTACTTGTGAATATAAACCGTACTGTACCATCTTGCCCTTTAACAAAGGACATCTTTCAACTCCATTATCTACCGCAAACTCTTGGATAAAACATAGCCTTTCAGCCTTTTTTATGAAGGACATTATGTCTACCTAAAATGCAGACTTGTCGCCTGGCTATTCACTCGCTTAATATACTTTGATTTGTATCTCACATTTAAATAAATAAAAGAAATATGATAACCACTTTGAGCCTCAGACAAATAAACTACCAACTACAAGGACAATTTGCCATAAGTGGTCTGCTTCGCTGCATATCTTTCCGAGCAAAGTTCTGGATGAATTTATGAATAAAATATGAGTTTTTTTTCGCAAAATTGTATATATTTCCCTCAAACGTTCTCTTCCTCTATTTGCTTGTTTAAAAAACTGAAGAACTCGCAGATGTTGCTCCAAAATCCTTCAGCTATTGTATCACACTTACTATTGATTTGTTAGATCACAAGAGTAGCATATGTTGTTTCAAATAAAAATACAAAACAAAAGTATTTCACTCTCACGGTTTCGAACATCCTGCACCTAAGCCGTTCTCATTTTAAATTGCCTATGCCATACGTGTATCCGTATCTATATAGGGAGACCGACAAACGCTTGTGGCCTATGTTCTCTGCATCTGTGTTGCAGATTAAATTCTGTCAAACTGTTGGTATAAAGCGAGAGAGACAGAGACTGTTTATAAAAAGAACTATAGCCTAGAACTCACGGTGACATTATTTGATTTCACTGGCTTCAATCATCCGGAATAAATTTTGCTCGAAATCCTTTCGAATGCATAGAGGCACAATATACACTACACACACAGCAGAGAGGGTGAAGTTCCACTTGGACGAGCCACCAAACACAAGTAGACAAAGAACGTACAAGTTTTTATCTTCTTCATTTGAATTACTACATTGCAAAGGAAAAGGAAAAGGACTCTGGCTTAGTCGTAGTATCGCAGGGATTTTATGAATCTCTTTGTGAGAGAGTGTTTTGTTTTTAGTTCGGTTTGTGTCCAGACCAGATGGCGAGAGAGAGTCCTCTTTAATCCTTTTAGCGATACTACTCAACTTGGAAGGATTTAAACTAAAACAAAGGCGGTACATTTGCCTACCACTTAACTGGGGGTGAATCCAACAGAGAAGCACAATAAATGACGACAATGAAGGACTCTATTTTTACATCCTTTTTATGTCGTTCAATTAAATCATATCACGACGACGATGATGGTGGTGTTCGTGTAACCACCAAGTCTCACCGGCAGGCAACACACGGGCTGAGGGGACATTTCATATTTTTAGAACATTTTCAGTCGGCAAAGTGACATCCTTCCCATTACTACCCCCAGCCCAGTGAGAGAGAGAGAGAGAGACAGACTGTAAGGAATTTTGTCAGAAATATGACGACATAATGTATAAGAGTCCTTGTGTGGTTGTGTGTTGTATGTGTTCCTTACTAAACATTAGTTAACATCTCTGTGTGTTTTTGTTTTTTGCATCTTCTAGGTTACTGGATATTTGGGGCCCAGTTTTGTGATACATGGGTAGCCTTCGATGTGATGTGCTCCACGGCGTCTATTTTAAATTTGTGTGCCATCTCAATGGACCGGTATATACACATAAAGGATCCACTAAGGTGAGTTAAATGAATAGACAATTTATTTAGCTTCAGCTAGAGATACACAAAACATGTGTAGGGATGTGTTCTCTGATATTTATTTTCAATAATTTTCTGTTACGTAGAAGAGGATATTTTTGGTGGAGAAAATCTGTTGTTTTATCGATGATGAAGAGAGACTGTTTTGGTCCTTGTGTATAGTAGATTCTTTTGCGTTCTATCTTTGAGTGTTAAATTTGTGTTTAAAGCTTTCAAATGGGGGGATTTAGGTTGTGCGTCTAAATGTGATGGAATTTTAGGTTTTAATGTCAAAGAGCAGCCTATAAACAGTGAATTAGATGGTAGACTTGAGTAAGTGTCCTACATCCAGACTTCAAAAGCTATACAGTGGATTCTGTTCGAGAACGCTTTGTCGTGTCCTTGGTTCTAGCGATACTGACGTGAAACTTAGGTTAAATTAAGTTTATTAGTATCTTGCAACAGGTAAGGCCGTTGCTCACTTAGACCAGCAGATTGAGTCGACTGTTTCCATTAAGCCAGGAAACGAAGAATGAAAACCCCTTTATCTGCAGCGAATCTCCTTTTAAGAACAAGAATTGGGATTATGGGATTTGTTATCACCAATCCGATGCGTGGCCTGAAATGGGTGACTGGCCATAAGTGTTCGACGACCATAATCACACATTCTTAAATCTCACAGCGGTTTTAGCCACCACAAAAATTTAAATATCCTGTGAAATAAAACAGACCAATGTAGGTCGTGGTGATCTCATGATACCGATGCAGGCTACCCCCTCTTGTAAGATTAGAAGGCTGACATTACTTCTCAAGTGCCTTCTACCAAACTAGCGAACTATAGGTCGGAATAGGTCTTACAGCCAACGTGTATAGCTAGTACGCGACAGCTGTTTTGAAGCCAGGCTTAGATACCCGACTCATTCGTGTTAGCAGTCTGCTAAACTGCTTTTTAATGTCGCTATTCTTTCATAATGCCTGCCATAGTGTCGCTAACTGCTTCCTAAGCTTCTTCCGTGCTTAACATCTGCCTGGTGACATTGTCTGTGTCCATAGCCTCACCATGTTTGCTCACCAGCTGCTAAAATTTTTCATGACATTGTGGAAGATAGACTTCCTACGCGTTGTCGTCGTGTTCAAGCTTTTGTAGGTAGGATCTGAAGCATCAATGGACAGTAAGTAGGTCAGTAAGTCGCTCTCACTTCTGTCGCCACTCTTTGACGTTTCTAGTTTTGGCTGATGAGAGTGGAAACTAAGCGTATGGACCGATGGTTCGAGCTCATCCCTCTAGCATTGCGGACCGAATCATCTCCTCGCATACACAGCATTCAGTACCTATTACTTATTAAGAATTGATATAAAGCTGTCGCGTTACGTATGCGCTACAGGCTTCTAAGATGAGTTGGTCTAATGCTGATCTTATCAATTCGGCTTTCCCATGGGTGAAGAGAGTGTAGTCAGTGAAGTCCTTACGATGGGCTTTTACACCCTGTCTTTGAATTTATGATTTGATATATTCTGCTCATAGATCAGGTATGTTAAAGATAAGGTCCGCGAGCAACGACTGACCTGCAAGAAGCACTCTGAAGCATTCAGGTGACAAAGGGTTAAGGTATGAAATATAACATAACATAACATCATTCAAATTCCCCCTACGGCTTATATTGGCTTTGGGAGAAGTCGTGGCTTGTAGTTTATGGCATAGACCTGCGACTTATGAAAATTCGACAAAAGAAGTCGTACGGGGTCAAATCACACGATCTTAGTGGCCAATTCAATCATGTTCCAACTCATTCATCCAGAAATGGGCATTTCCGTTGATTGATTTTTCGACGAAGCACGCCAAATATTGCTCGGACAGAAGCTCCAATTTCATAAAATAATTTAATCATTTGTACATTTTGTTAAACGTTTTAACTCTTTATGTTGATTTGGCAAAACAGAATTAATAAAAACACCCAATTTAACAGATATAGCCTCAAAAATATGGTAGCAATCACCTGTTAAAGTTTAGAAATCCCTATTGGAAAACTATTTATTATTATCATTAACTCATCCATTTCACCGGTATTGTTTGAAAGGTACAAGGTGGCGTAAGAGTTGTCACCCGGTGTTCGTTGGCTGTAATTCTTTGAGCAATTTTGGTTCTACTTTTGGATTATTACTTACTCAGACTCGTTTCACAACATTTTGCATGAATTTTCTCAAAACTTTTATCGGATGTTCTTCTTTAAGGCCACCAAGGTCGGCCTATAGTCTGGTCGTATCGATTCATGACTTAAAGAAAGACGAAAAAGGAACTCTGTGGAATGGTCCTGCTAGCCAGTTCAAATCTCTAGAAGCAAAGGTTAAACAAAGATTTGTGGTTTGTAAGCAATGACACTCTGTACGCGTACATCTTCTTTAATTTTAAGCTTCAATGAGAGTAGAAGCCTTTCACTTTTTTGCATCCCTACTGTTCCGTCTCTAAGATTTGCCTTTATATACTCTATCCAAACCTCATCTTAGGCTTATATTTCAACTATAAATCTTAGTGATTATGAAGCAAAATTATTATTACAAACTTTACTACAAAGGAACAGGATTATCACACCCTGCAAAAGGATAACAATCGAGCTCTATATAGAACCTAAAAAAAATAAAAAAAACAACCGTATGCTCGTATCTATCAAAAAGTTAAGTATGTAGTAAAATTTCTTAGCGATTACTTGCCTAATTCATTGTGTGTCTGAGAGTCCTTTTTATGTGGCTCATTTTATGAGCCATTAAGCTTTATTTTTTCCTTTGGCTCCTTTCAGGCGGAAGGGGGCGGCGGTTTTGATTGGGTGACTCCCACAAATCACTCAGTTTGCCCTGTTTTGATGTCAGTTTTTTTACTATCGTTGAAAACACGCCTTGCTATTTAGAGCGAGCTCTTTGTAAAATTTTCCACTAAAGGAGACTTTCTATGCTATTTTATGGATAAATTGTTGTTAAGTAGCTTTACAGTGGTCTAGGATGGTGTTGGAGATGCATGCGGTGTAGAGTATGTTTAAATTATCACTTAAGTGGTTTTAATGTTTCACATGTTGATATGTGATTTGGGAGCAATTTATAATTTTAATTGTCTGTAGGGACTGGGGTTTCTGAGGAATTGAAGTGGTCAAATTTCAGACGCTTGGTAAGGACCTTACGATCCCGGAGGGCGATTGCTGTAAGTGGAATGATGCTTTCTGTTAACCGTGCTTAATTTAACCCCTAACCTAACCTTCACTTAGGCACTTTAAGGAGCTGCCTTGTGAAAGATAAAACTTCTGACACATATCCCTTAAGTGAATTGTTAAGTTCATACCTATATTTCAACTTTATTATTGATTAGACCCCGTCAAACCGCCCTCGCCCGTATTCATTAAGGTTTTGCCTACATAATGAATATTTACTTTCACATCTCTCAGAGGCGTCCTTTCGAGGGGAAAATGATTGACATGTCTAATCTGTCTATGTTTCCTGTCATCATAAATCACAATAAATAAAAGTACCAGAAGCTACTAGCTACTTCAATAAAAGGAAACGCTCTCGGAACCGTGTGTTATCAATCATGCGAAACTTTTAATTCTATTACCCGTCGAAGGAGGGGCCTCAGATACATCCTGCCAAAGAGTATGCGTGCTTAGAGTACATCAAATCAATGCTGAGTAGGAACTTTCATTTACCCGACAGGAAATGGCGTTGGGAGAAATTGAAATTTACCACCAAAGTTTATTTTTCCCCCATCACGTCGGTCCGTCATACTCAAACCGCCGTCGCTGTAAGTCCTTTGAGCCCGTTTGTGTGTGATAGAGTTGGGTTGAGCCCCACCGGGCCTTGTTAATGAAACCAAAGCAGGAGGATACCCTTTCGAACTATCAGTAGATATGATTCTTCAGTTGGTACTTAAAGCGGCTTAGGACCTTCGACATAATAACAAATTGTGCCCGCTGGAGGAATAACAACGCCGCGGAGAGAGCCCTCTAAAGTTTCTATTCAATCAGGATGATGTGGTTGTTATTTTTGATTTTCTCCTTCTATTTTTTTTGTTACTTTTAACGAAATTTTCAAGTCCTGGCTTAGTCCTTGTGGTATTGGCAACCCCACCAGTGCCACCAGTGAAACCATTGCCACCTTGGGGTGTCCTCAATGTCAATATTTGCGAAAATAGCTTCAAAGGATGTTATTATTCGATGTGATTAGGTGAGGGTGGTGTGGCGGATGTGGTATCTATGTGTGAGTATGCCGCTCTCTCTCAGTTACTGCCAGTTGGGGTTGGGGGTGGTATTTAAAGGCAGATGCTAAATTTACCTTCTACTCTCGTGGAAAAACGACCATCGTGTGCCCAAAGGGAGGATATAATGATGTTGTATTCCCGCTTGTATGTATCTGATGGGAGGGCTGTGTTTTTTTCATGTTCCCTCCCTCTTCTTGTGATGGTATGCTGATTGAAGCAGCGGCGGCGGCGGCGGCGTGGTGGGTTAACCTATTTGCCAAACAAATTTATTCCCTAATCAGCTGAGTTCAATTATGTGAAGGTACGAGAAGTGGAAAAATAAATTGGTCTCGTTAATGAATACTACTGCACAGGTTAACGTGTTCAAAGTGTTTAATAAAGATGCTCATTTTGTAAACAACGCCATTAGTTTTGTATGTAGCTAGATACTTTTGAGGGGTTTTTGTGGTAAGGGATTTTACTAGTTGTTCCTTGCTGTTAATTATCATAGTCTATTCGTGTAATGATTGGCTGTTTTGTTGAAAGAAACATGCAGTAACAGTTGAACTAAGGATCACATTAACATGAACTTATATAGTTCATTACAGGATTTTTTTCTATCGTTTAGATAGACAGACTAAAGATTTATATCTGTGGAATGAATGTGGCTCATGTTCCAATTACATAATGAGGGTGCAGAAATTTGCATAATTTGGACAACATTTTGGGACAACTTTCAGACCACATCCTGGTAGAGCAGAGTACTTTTACAAAATGAGTTGCTTTGGCTCTGGAGTATTTTTGGCATCTATTACCTGGTCAAGGAAACTGGCTCAACAGGGGACAGTTGCGGAGATGTTGGAGTTCGAACCAAAATAATTGCTTCTATGACAAAAGCGGGTGTAATCCGGAAACAGCGAGAGTTTTCAAGAAGGACATCAGTAGTACTATCACAGTTACCACAGCGCTGATTCTGAATCATAATCAACAACGTTTGATGAATCTGGTTTGGAATGCATGAGAGATTGTAGTAGAACTTTGATAACTAGCGACAAGGTTCTTTTTATACAGCAAATAAGCCTTTTTTCTTGATTCCGTAAAGGATTGTGGGCATCGTCGAAAGGTATTGTTATACCGGGCTATTAAAGGGTCTATAGAACTAACTGACCTCTCTGTAAACATCCTGCCCTGCTTTCCCAGGCTTGAAGCAGGAAATGAAGCCACAAGAGAGGCGAACTTAAGGTGGCATTCTATAGAAACTTGCAGTATTCCAAGACAACTATAGCCATCCTTTGATACGTGAGGCCATGCTTATGGGGATTCTTAGAGACAATAACAGACTGAGTTACCATATGAAGAAACAGCGTCGAACGGAAGAAGAACTCTGCAGAGGATGCAGCGATGAGGAAGATGTTGATGACACCACTCACTCCCCAGTTCCACAAACGAATTTCTCGGTAACCACGTCTTTCAAAGTCTAGGTTCTAGTCATCAGGTTGGTTTGATTGAATGGAGGCGCGGTAGAAGTATTTTCTTAAGCTAATGCCTTATCATCTACACGTGCTCTATTATCAGGGAAGATCCCACACTCAACGCACCTTTACATTCTTCCTATAAAGTGATCCATTATCTTTTGCTCTGTCGATTTGACAGCTTTATTTGGGATGCCAGCGGGTCCATACGCTTTGTTTTAATTTGCTCTGGTGTATGGTTCGTGCAGTTTACACAGAGTATTTCTTAGTATGAGAGTCCAACTTCCTCGTGATGAAAATGATAGGGGAATCTATATTCTACTATTGTCCTCATCTGGCCTGATCCAAACCCGTCATTTTATTTAAGGAAAGAGAGAGTTACTAATAAGTTTACTGTCTTTGATGAACCCCTTGGCTTATTTGTGGCTTTTGTACCATAGTTCTCAAGACTCATATCAAATGATGCGAAAAGACGTTTCTGCTGGTGTACGTACTCCTACATGGCGTAGGCACTGGACTATAGTCAAACTGAAAGACTTCAATCGACTTCCTGACTACACGACCTTCTTCTTCGTAATATTCATGGTGTCAACAAGGGCAGTACAACTTTGCTACTTGGCTGGCAATTACTATTCTCCAACAGACACCTGAAATAACCCATTCCAATGTAGTACACACTTTCACCAGATGTTGTGCTCTTAGGAGACATGTTAACGAACAATGAAGGGTAAACAATGATTTGTATAGAAGGGAAAGAAGATCAGATCATCGGTCACTGTTTATGCAAAAGACTGAGCTCTTAGATCCTTCTTCAAGAATCTTAATAAACCAAACAACTTCTTCATGAAAAGTGGTTCCAACTTCCAAGAGAAAGAGCGTCAACAACAGAAGTATAGTGGAGCTACTAGAATCTTCATCGAAGAATGCTCCTTACCTGCAAATCTAGGTTTTACATTGCACCAAATTCCATAGTGAAACTTCTCTTTAATTTAGAGATTCATTTCATTGCCGGTAGCATGTTCATCTTCCTCAATTTACAGGACACACTCTTAAACTAACTTTTACTTACAATTTAGGTCACATACGAAAGGTATTGCCACTGCATTAGAGAGAATACTCTACTGCATCCCAGTATGCCTGACCTTTTAACATTTTGGTTAAGGACATCATCCAGACTAACACCTTACTGAATAGTCTCTTCACGCCTCACATATAAAGTAGGTAGCTACTCCTTCTTACAAAGGATTTTCTTCTTCCGATGTAAGTGTGTGTGCAAAGACAATGCACAGGAGCTTCATGCTTGCTTACGTTGCAAATTCTCACAACATTCAGTGTGGTGTAGTACCTACTCAGGATAAAACAGAGAAAATGTTTTTGTCAGGATTGCAACGATTTATTATGGAGAGATACAATCATCCTTTTGTTGTCGTTGTGCAGTAGCAGAATCCTTTGACAATCAGTCCGGACTTTAAGAAAAGAAATATGAAAATGGGTCTACGAACTGTGAGAGCATAAAAGGTGGTTCTGTTTTTGGTATGAATGCACAAAAATAAATGTGACTGTTGCTTTTGAAGGATTTGTTTTGCAAGGAAATAAGTCGGAGTCTACATTTATAAATGCGAATAATGAAGGAACTGGTGCCATGCATGGACTACCAGGGACGAGCAAAACTTTGTTCATATGAACGAATGTAGATAGTGTCACCTTATGGTATGGAGTGCCTATTTGTCACCAAATAATTAATCTGGTAAATTGTGCACTACTTGCTTGTTGTTAACTGATTATTCCTGTGGCTCATATTAAGTTCAAATAATAATGAGTCTGGTAGAAGTGATCAAGAGAACGGCCTCTGCAAGGAGTTTTGTTCTACTTACCAGTTCTTCTTTATGATGGACTAGTGCTGGATAGTAATTGACAAAACACAGAGAATATTGGAGACCTTCGAGCGAGAATACTTTTCCCTGGGGGACGGGGAACATGCAACTGCGAACCCTGAGTAATTAACCAATATATAGTCAAAAAAGCTGAGTCTACCTAGGGCAAATGATCAACAAAACCATAGTCAAGGAATCTTTGAATCAAAACCACAAGGACCTAGGTTCTGAAACAGACTCAATCTGCCATATAAAAACTAAACTATCACATGAGCCAAACTGTTTGAACTTCATACCTGGAAGCAGCGTGCCAGCCAGCCAGTCTCTGAGCAGTATGCCTTCTCAAAACTTTCTTTGTTTGCATGAAGAAATGTAAACTATGGAACGATGTCCTGGGTTAGAGCCATCAGCATCTACTGTCGTTATATCACTCCTTAATTCGGTAAAATCTCTGGAAATTGTCAAAGTAGAACCTCAGAGGAGGTATAGGCATCTCAGAAGGTTCTTCAACTTTGTAAAGTGGATCATCCAACTCTCTAAAGAAGTAACTGACAAAAGGTCCCTGTTCCCTAAGAGGATAGGATGAGCATATTCAATTTATCCATCAAACCTGCAGCTTCTCTAAAAGTTGTTGTGATACACAGTAACACGTGCTACAGTGCCTTATTATGATGCACGAGATGACTTATCAATCACAGTGATAAGGCTAGGATCAAACTAGACCAGTATTGCTCTTTTTAATGACAGATGGTATCAGAGATAAAAACGTGTTTTGATTACGAAAACACCCTTTGACACCCTGAATCAAAACAAAGCATGTAAATGACGGGTCCATTAGAAGAGGACGGCCGAAGACGATATGGATTAGAACCAATAGGAGAGATATTAGAAGAATTTATTACATACCTATAGTAACGCAGGGCTATAAAGCCTTGACAATCCAAAGAACTCGGAGGATGGGCCTACAACTACAATATTCAATACACTTAGTAATATGGGAGTATGAAAGGACTTGAAAAGGAGATCTTTGCGAACCTGACTTGTGATAGAATGGGCATTGCTCACACGATTTGCCTATTAAAAGGGCGTATTATAAACTTTGGTTATGCGGTAGACAACTTTTCCTAAAATAGGTTAGGAAAGTCTGTCTACTTGTCACAATGAATTACACTGCCCATAGGGCAAGAAAACAGTCCCTTGCTTATCAAATGACTGTTCTGCAAGTAAACCACTCTAATTGACTGAAGAACTTTGTTGGTATCTATTGGTATTCTGGAAAGGTTTTTGAGGTTATAGCACACAAGGGAATGTGTGCGTATTATGCTGGTAGACTGGAGCAGTGGGACTAAAAATGGGTTATATCCTCTAGAACATACTTGACCGTGTAGCCTGTATAAATTTTTACTCCCCGCATAAGTTTTCCATATAATATAGCAGTGAACTATTCCACATTATAATTCCTACGAGAATGGCACGATATCTTCGACCATTCGATCTAAGTTCCTAGTTTTTTTTACTTTCTTTCCTATTTGTCTCTTTAATGTCATTTTTCCCAATTTGTAGTCTGAGTGTGAAGGATACACTGGTGAACCTTTCCATGACGGATCATCAGCATTCTCATTCCCTGGAGTACATCGATATCCAAGGACTCAGCACAGTTTCTGCCATGTTCTAAGAATCTTAAGCTCATCATGACAGTTCTTTACAAGCTTGGATTCAATTTCTATGGCATTAAATGCTTTTGTAAAAAAGCTGACGGTATGCCCTTACCACATGGGTACTTAAGGGCGCCTGTAGCTTTGTGGATCTCGGTGTACCTACCCCGGTTGTCATTTTCGATCCGGTAATGTAGACTGGTATAGAATTTGCGTGAAATACAAGTATGTACATGACCGTGCTTCTATTCCTCTTTGCTTCCTGCACTCCATCTGCTCTTTTAGTTTCAGCTAATTGACTGCCTAGTTAATTGGAAATGGCGTCAAGGACTTCGGTTTGGGGTTGTCCTCGTTAGCACTGGTGGACTTGTTGACTGCCGGCAACCACACCAATGACCGTAGGCCAGCATTAGTTGTACTATAGGCTTTTACATCTAGAGTATGATATTGATAGAAGATCCACATGTTACGCCAGATGTCCATCACTAATGCCCACTACGCACATACCCTATCCCTTTCATCTGATAGTCTCCCTCTGTGTGTTTAAATCGCTCGCAGTCTGTAGCTACACCTTTAAACGCTTTAAACCAAAACTCCCAAGGTAATAAGTCTTCAATATTAAATCAGAGTTGCGGCGTATTTTCCTCTGTCACAATATCGAAAATTGCCATCCCGTTTATCCTTTTACACCAACGACAAACGATATTTCCTCTAAATTACTTACAAAAAAAAAAAGAATATTTCCCCATTAATGCAGCCACAATATACCATTTATTCGTACAATACAATCATCGCGTCCTTTTGTAAATATTGTGATCAGCATTTAACTGAAAATCGAATGATTCAAAGGAGGACTGACTCCTTGTCGCAGAGGAGAGAAAAAAAGTTTTTTTTTTTTTAAAAAAAAGCTGAATCAAGGAATAACCAAATCCAATGGGAGTTACTTTGATTGATTTTGAATTTTTCATACGAACACTCACGTGATACCCGCTTCGCAGTGTAATCCACGTTCCAATCATATATTCCAAAAAAAAAAAAAAAACCTACACTCGGTTGGTACACCTCCTTCGGGGAGATGAATTTTAGATGTAAAAAAAAGCCTCAACCTACAGAAAGGATAATTCAATTCCATTCACCATTCACACACAGCAGACCTCGGCTCTACGCGGTCGCCTCTAGGATGAGATTTTGAAAAATCCTCATTCGTTTTTTTTTTTTTTGCGCTCTGTCAACGCGGCGACATTTTCCATCACAATTCACCTCGGGGTGACGACGACAACGACAACGACGACGACGCTGTTCGTAATCACACGTAACGTTGAGCATCGTCGTGTGTACATAGAAGAGGTAGCTACACACCTTCCGAAGGGATGTCGAAAACGATTCCGGCAGCTATCATTCCAAGTACCTAGTGCAGAAATTGATTTATTCATTCATCAGTGGGATGGGTGGTAACTTGGTATCTCTGTCACATGAGTGTTTGGTGACAACACCACGAAACCGAAAGATGTGAGAGGATAACGAAAATTCCTTCGAAGAGTTGATCTTTTCCAAGCGATTTGGACGAACGGGTGTAGCTAAGCTATTACTACCAAAGTAGTTAGATACAAATACCTGCACTTGCTGGCTCTTGTGGTAATTAGTCAATTTGTATTCTGCTGCTCCATTTGGTGTCGTTCGAACGGAGAATACCCTTGGCGATACAAAAGGTCGAGTTGTAGGAGTGGTATCTAACACACTATAGATTTCCCAATGAACTTCAATCCAATCAGAAGGAATTACAAATTTCCATTTTCATAATTAATTTCTTTCGTCTTCACAATATATCTAGATATATATAGAATGTTCACTGAACAGTTATTGTAACAAAAGGGGCACAGTATTGTTTGGAAAGTGAATCTCTAACTAGATTTTGTGTGGAGTAAATTTTACAAATTTTATCTACGGTACGGTAGTTTTATAACAATCGACTACGAGATGGAGCTCCAAGCCATTCAAATACAGAGGTCCACTATCGAAAATAGAGGGCGTCGAAGCTGTAAGAAGAATATTAGGTGGCGCTCTACACAGTTTCTTCGTGGTCGTACTTCTAACGAACTTTTGATTATTTTTTGGTGGTCTTTACTTCTTGGATACTAAATGTAACTAACTATAGAAGGTCTCAGATTGGCCCAGTGTTTAGCAAGCCAGACAGCTTTCCATTATATTGGAGTGGACAATACAGCTTGATGGCTATCGCCTACGAGTGTAGACTTAACCACTATGAAACATGGACACTGATCGGATTCTGGAACTTAAGACCTTCCTGAACTCACTTCGAGAAGGGCCTCAAACGGGCAAATTCCACCAAATAGAGCTCGAATTCGACCGATATAAGATAGATATTTGAATACTCCGAGGAAGTATAACACATGCCAGAAGATTAGTTGGGCCTCAATTGATAGACAGCGAACATTCAAACAGGTTGATTACATAGTGATTAGCCGCGGGTTCAGAAAGTGTCTCCTGGACGTGTGTGGAACGAATCTTATGCTAACTCACAGCATCCTTAAAAAACAATTGCTCAAACTTGTAAAAGATCTCCATGTTGACAAACTCATGCTTTCTCAAGTGCACCAACAGCTCAGGGACCATCTTTCCTAGAACCAAAGTAATCAGCTGCTCAATGCAGGAGAATATCACTGGAATACTGCTGCGAAGTTGCTGTTGTCACCATACACTGGCTGACTGCATTAGGCTGGCCATTCGCATTGCATTCAACGCTTTGATGGTGAACACGTTGAGCTACTGTAAGCCTTAAAGGGTCGAATATAAAAGACTGATAACTTCAACTACATCCGATAGTCAGCGCTGGGGAAAAAGTCCCGCACTACACCGAAGTTGTAGCTGCCTATTGTGACGTTTTGTCCGATTCGTCGGTGCTGCTTGTTCCTCTTGTTGACAGCATGTACTAGGTTTTGCCCTCGATTACAACTAAGCCCATGTGTGCCAATTCGTAAGGAGTTCTTCCAATTATGTCAAAAATGTCGGCGTATGCAAGTAGTTGGATGGACTTTTGATAGATTGTGCCACTGGTGTTGGCTTAACGAAGTCGCATGACAGCTCATCACCTTGTCTAAAACTTTTTGATACCGAAGCTCTCATTACCGACCCTGACTGAGCACCGTCCCTTCTCTGTAGACATCCTTAACAGACCGACAATTTTGGCAGGGCTGTCAAAATGAGATATGGCTTTATATCGTCTCTATAGATGCTATCAAAGGTATGGTTCCCAACTTGAATATTCGACAATCTTTCTGCTGGGTATTGGGACAGCTGAAGTCTTGTGGTCAGCAAGCTCAAGGCTGGTAGAATCTCGTTAATTTCTTCCATTAACTGTGATGAACTCTATGCTATGGATGTGCTTGGCCACAGTAACTACGGCGGATCTTCTTTGTAAATAATATCTAATAGAACCGGACCAAGCACAGACTCTTGACTAACTCCCATCGTAATGTTGTAGTATTAAACGCCATCGTTCCTCTGCTTTAGGACAGTAAAGTGCTGTTCTTAGTAGGCCAGTCTGGTAATGCATGTCCAGCACAGTTAATACAGCGCAGCTCCTCTATCTTCATATCCTCCCCGATATTGCTTCACCTGCTTTATCTAGTACCGAATTTTTCGAACAGACAGTAGAAGAAGATCTACTAAATCTGTTCTGGTCATCGGATACTACACCTATATCCTTTGCCGCCTCCTGTACGAGTACCAATATGATATATTATAGACCTTTCCCCAATGTTTCTAGATGGCATATTAGCTAATACGACAAAGGTTCTCCGCCTCGCCCGGTTGCTTGGTCTCATGATACCCGGAAGGTCCTCTAAGTTTGTTGCCTACGAAAAAGGTACCTTGTTTAGCTGAATATTTATGAGCACTAACTCCCCTTCAGCCTCTTTTTCACCATCCTACACGATATGCCCACGTGCTTCGATGAGCTTTGTCAATGAGTTTAATGTACATATGTACATACTTCCAAAGGGGATATGGTAACCCTAATACTGATATATTTACATACAAACATACATATGTACATGGATTTGGAGGTGGGAAAATTGGAAGAAGAAGTACCAAAGATCTGGTGTAGTGAAATTTGCAACTCAGCTGATGTCAGGTTTCAATATTTATTCTCCGTGGTTCGTGTCTAAATAAATAGGGAAAATTCTATGTATTTTTTGGATTGGTTTGTAATTCACCGATTTTTTTGTCTTGCATTTGCGATGAAATACACTTCATGCTTTTCGAGCGAATCATGTAATTTGATTTGACTTGAGGATCGAACCTTTCATTCGAAGACTATCCCTATTGTCCCAGATTTTTGATTCTTTAGCTCGTGTTGTAAGCAATAATGGCTAGAGTTGGGCTAGGAGAACCAAAACCTCGATGTTTCCTAGATAAGATTTAGATTGCTGTGCAAGGCTCTTTATCCTCCCTTTCGACTTTTAGTGTTAACAAGAATTATAGTCTTACATATCATTATGTCAAAATTTATCGTATACTTTCCTGCTCAACACACTGTACTTGACAAGTTTTTATTATTTTTTTTTGTTCTTTCATATAATTTCAGATACGGCCGATGGGTGACAAGACGCGTTGCCGTTGGAACGATAGCAGCCATCTGGCTGTTGGCAGCCTTTGTTTCATTTGTACCAATTTCGTTGGGACTCCATCGACCCGAACAGCCGCTGATAGTGGAGGACAATGGTAAAAAGTATCCGACATGTGCTCTGGATCTGACGCCAACCTATGCCGTCGTATCCAGTTGTATTAGTTTCTATTTTCCCTGCGTGGTGATGATTGGAATCTATTGCAGGTGAGTTGCTCCCCAAAATGGAAAGGTCCTCCTTGTTTTTCCAAAGTCGATTTGACATTCTGTTTTGAATCGTCACTATCGATGGAATTGTTGTATTCGTTTCGTAATGAGATTAAACAAAGTTTATGTGCCACTAGAGCAGAACCGCAGAGTATCACTTACGGTAGCACTTAATTGTTTGGGGCAAAAGGGGAGGGGGAGTGGGTCTCATTGTATATTTATGTATCTACCGTGACAGATGGGTGAGGAAATTAATTATTACGTTATCATCGTACCACGATTGGTTGCTCCAGCCCATGGAGATGAATTCTAATTTAATGAGTGGCAATTAAAGGGCCCCGCATAAAATGCTTCCGCCCGTTGAAAAAGGTGGGCTACGCGCTAGGCATTCCTTTTGGGAATCGTAAACGATGGCAGTTTAATGGGGGTCCGTGCTACAACATTAAGCGTTAATTGCGAATGGATAAAGGATGATTTTTTTTTTCTTTTTTGTTTTTTTTCGCCCGATTTTTAGGGAGTAAAAGAGAATTTGTTAATTTGTTGCTATTTGGCTGGGGGATGAAAGTGAAAATTAATTTAATGAAGGTTAGTTCTGTTCTGTTCGCACGTGCAGGGGAGATATTTAATTTTTCTGGATGATAAATTATTTGATTTAAGGTGGACTTTTTGTCATAAAAAAAAGCGAAAACAGCTTGGCAAAAATATCGCACGGGACATTAAGTTTATTTTAACGGATTTCTAGATTAAGGGAGAAATATGGCAGGCACTGAAGTCTGGAGCTTGGGTACTCTGATTTCCGATCAGATTGGCTTATAGCTTATCTGGACTTTGAAAGAACTGGAAACGAAATATATAGAAAAGTACCCGAATCCTAACAAAAGTAGACGCCTGGGTCAGGTAGACCTTCAGTTCCCCCGCTTCTTGACCGAAGCGTCTACATAGCTGTATTTATCTACCTTTATCAGAATTGTATCAGATGGAGGAATGATTGGTGTTACTTCCATGTAACTTCGACTCATCGGTGTTGATACCATTGTACTGTTGGTACGATTTTCTCATGCTTCTTCAAAAAGTAAGGCCACCAGAAGGCGCTACATACTTTTAAGGCTTCACTTAGTCCTCACGGCACCAAGCTGTATTTGGCAGCCACAGAGCATCATCAATGTGCAATTCGATCGACGTATACCTAACTAATAGTAGCCGCTTTGATTTTTCACTTTTTGGCACGATCTTTGCCAGGGCATTTGTGGCCATCGCTGCCTGCTAACCTATATGTTGCGTAAGTGCTTTAAAAGATAATACAATTAAGTAATTGTCCACTGCTACTCCTACAGTCCCTGCAGAAAGAGGTCTCCAATCTTTATTTCAGCTAACTCGTTGAGATCCTCGAAGAAGGGTTTGCCAAGCGTAGTCAGCCTGGTCCTTGTCAGGGCCGGACAACTGCAGTGGAAGTGGTATAGACATTCTCTATCATTAGTATCCTTGCAGCTTTTACAAAAGGAGTTGTGCGGGATACCCAGCCGACTGGCCAATTGCCAGTGATTATAGCTACAGTTCTAGCGATATCAGGTCTTGATTTACTAAGTAGCGCAGTTGACTTGTGTTTATTATAGCTGAGCCATGTCTTTCTTGATGTGGCGCAGTTTGTAAGACTATTCCACCTGCTATTTGCAAGCTGGACCATATAAAGATATTACAGTCCCTAACAAATCCTAGCGGAGAATCGACTATTTCCGCTAGAGAACCATCAGAGCAACAGCCATAGTATGGAACCTTAGAGTACACGGTCTACAACTTTATATTGCTTCGTTCCTTCGTCGGTGTCATAGTGCAGTATGTTCTGTCTTTTGGTCAGTTTTAGTGGCTCTTTAATTGCCTCTGAGGGATCCTTTGAAAGATATTAGCTCAATGTGATAAATGCTAGCTTCAAACTTAATGTTCACATGTAGTCTATAGTCAACTACATAGCCTTAATATTAGCATGCGGACACTAGTATGTGTTGATTGACGTGTTGGTCTCTTTCCTTCTTCCAATCTATTAGTCTTTAAGGGTTTCTATTGTTTTACGCTTTTTTAGTCATCTCCTTCTGTCGTAATGATATTCACAATTAGGGTGTCTTTTTTCTTGTTAGACAAGACCTTCGTCCTTTGTAGTTGGTAATTGAAATGTGGAAGTTTTGCCCCCAAATTGTCAGGGTCTTTGAAGGTTCTAGTTCTGTCTAGGGTACTGCGTCAAGTTTCTTCCTCCTAATGACTCAAAGTTTCGTCTCGATTCAGATGGAGTGAAGATTTTGCTACAGTTTAAACCAAGTACTAATGTATATTAATTGGTTAAATAAGACTGAAATGTCCGAGTAAGAAAAGCTAGATTCATCCCAGAACTAATCGAAGAATACCTCGAAGACAGTGTTACTAGATCCATTCTCACTTAGGGATCAATATTATGGTTAAAGGCACAGAATGAAAGGAAATTTTCGGACACATTCTTTTCTTCCTTTTCTTTCTAGGTGGCCCTGGTCTAGTGGCAGTCTCATTGAATATAACGTTCGATGTTTATTCAGGCAGCACTTGGCATATTTCAACATAGACGCAAAAACGAATGACGAAACCACTCTACTTACTTATCTTCTCTCTACCAACTGAGCTAACGTACGTACTCTGTTCACTAGTAAAAGGATATTCATATCCCCTTTACTTACTAACTTATGTAAGCCCTTGTGGGTCCTAGTGCCTCTACAACGCCTACGCGCCATCGTGTTCGATTTCTGGAAACGTGTCTCAGCTCTCGCCAACTCTATCCCAGTTGCCGTGCTTCCTTCTCCACTGTTTTGTGCCACGTACTTCTACCATCCTTCAGTGCTTTCTGGTGTTTATGGTGTGAATTTGGGAATTTTTTTCTATGGACACTTCAGTCTGACTTGGATGCGTATTGCTGGCGAATACTCGGTTTAGAACCGAAGCAAATTGCTCCTTTCTTCAGATGATCCTCATCTAATATTAGTAACGAACCGTCTAAGCCTTTCACTGGATATTGACTAGAGCCTATAAGCTCTTTGGTGATTCTGTAAACAGTTCTGCTGTCGCACCTCGCTGCTGCATCCTCTACTTGCGTGGCCAGCGCTTGTCACGTACTGCACTTCTCTCATCTTCATGCTAAATAGGCACTCCCCATTGGTATGCCCTTTGGTGGGTCAGCTTCAATCTGACTACAGGAATCCACATGCTTCTACCTGGTGTAGAGCATAAAGGCATCTTTTGTTCGGGAGTGGTATACCCCAGCATCGAAAGAACTTACATCAGTCAGCACCAAAGGCTTGTCCCACCTTTTTACGTGAGCTTTAGTTCGTCCAATCTGGCATTTCAGAACATGTTATGCAGTTGAGTTGAGGAGAAGTTTCAAAACAAGTTGTTGTCCGAATTCCGATATTTACAGGGCGTCTTCAAAGTATTCGTGAAGTTCTAGTCCATGAGTTCCACTCATACCTTTGAAATTTCCACAAAAATACACAGATGGCACCACTAGGAAGATTTGCTGCATAATTTAGTGGCCAATTAGTAGATGCTGCTCATCCAAAACCTTCAGCCGTTAACCATCCTCTGACATATGCACGGTGACCTTAGAATTTGTTGTTACATTTCAATTAACATTTCATGAAACCAATATTAAAAATCTATTTAAATACAAAAGAATACAAATTAAAACATCTGCCCTTTCAATGTTAATTGGTCTCCAATTCGTAATCAGTTTGAATTAATGTAGTTCAATCCGATTACAAAATGTAATTCAATAAGCAGATTTATTAATGGGAGATTAGAATAAACAAAAATAGGATATTCATTTCGCCGCGTTCCCGTACCTACAAAAAAATTATTTTCAATAATAGACTGCAAAACACGCATCCAACTTAGGGACTTTCATCAATTAGCAATGGTTAAAAGGGTGCTTACACTGCTCACTCACACCCCCGTAAGTTCAACAAAGTGACCTTTTCCGTTTAACAATTGAAG
Source organism: Chalcosyrphus nemorum (assembly GCA_949716465.1). Taxonomy (NCBI): domain Eukaryota; kingdom Metazoa; phylum Arthropoda; class Insecta; order Diptera; family Syrphidae; genus Chalcosyrphus; species Chalcosyrphus nemorum. Next base: position 28,651,369 of record OX454333.1, read on the forward strand.
AGGGCCACTCACCAACCCCCCCGAAGGCAAAACATTGTGCTTTTTAAAAATGCATTTTTCGCTTTTGGATTTGGATTACGTGAAATTATCCCAATCCCCTTGAGGGCGGAGCGCTTCAAATCGACTCGGGATAAAAAATGTACTTCCAATTTGTAAAGTCATCAGGATCAGGATGTTGTATGGCCCGAATCCCACAGGAGTTATTTAAACGAATGCATTTTTTATAAATACACAGTCTATGTGCCCCACCACGACGACGACGACGGCTTACCTGGTGAATCCAATTTGATAAAACTCCCCTTGGATACAGTAGGTACATGTGATGATTGTAGGTAGTAGAAGCAGGACTACGAAAAGTACACTACGACCTCGTTTTGCCAAAGCAATTTAAACCTACTCAAGCGTTTCACAACATCGAACAGGAAAACTAAAAAGAGACGGGGGGAACCCCCCTCCATTTGGTACTACACTTTCCCGACAGGATGTAGTAGCAGCAAAATGAATTTTATTCGCTTGTTAATCTCCTAAATAATTCAGTCTCATTTGGAAAGGATGCTAGCATATAAAGTTTTTTTTGTGTGTTCTTTTTTTGCAGACTCTACTGCTATGCACAGAAGCATGTTAAATCGATAAAGGCTGTAACACGGCCAGGTGAGGTGGCCGAGAAGCAACGCTACAAGAGCATACGACGACCGAAGAACCAGAAGAAGTTCAAAGTTCGTAACCTGCATCATTCGTCGCCGTACCATGTCTCTGACCATAAGGCTGCCGTTACAGTGGGCGTCATCATGGGTGTATTCCTAATCTGTTGGGTGCCGTTCTTTTGTGTAAATATAGTGGCGGCCTTTTGCAAGACCTGCATAGGTGGACAAACGTTCAAGATACTCTCATGGCTGGGCTATTCGAATTCAGCCTTTAATCCAATCATCTATTCGATTTTCAACAAAGAGTTCCGAGATGCATTCAAACGAATTTTAACCACGAAAAATCCATGGTGCTGCACCCAAGAGACTGGCAACATCCATCCGAGGAACAGTGACCGTTTTGTGACCGACTATGCTGCCAAGAATGTCTGCATGAATTCCGGACGATCGTCAGCGGAACTGGAACAAGTGTCTGCGATTTGACCAAAACGCTCGCTGGTCTGTTGTATCTCAGCATCGGCATCGTCGTCGTTGTCCTACGTCGAGTGAGCCGAGGCCGAAACGGAGAACGACGACACACAGGTATGAGCAAAATGCGGCACACAAATCATCACTATCTGTTAGAAAAAGAACAGCACACACACACACACAAGTCAAAGTGAGTAAATGAGCTTAAAAACAATATTGCTGGTGGATAAACACAAAAATCTTTAGTTTTAAGTTTAATTGCTGCTTGCGTAAGATTTGCAAAACTAACTACGAACAACTAAACAAAATGAATTTACCTAAACATTTGTACAAAACAAAAAAAAATAGAAAACACAATATAATCCCTTTCAAATGAAAAATGTATTAAATTTAATTTAAGAGAGAATATTTAATATTTAATATCTAGATCCAAGTTATAAGAGGAAATGAATTTAAAAAAAAAAATTAGAAAAAAATATTAGTAAAGATATTATCAAGACTGATTATTTATTTTTGAATTATAAGCTATTTGTAGTAGTGTTTCGAAATATCTAAGAACAATTTTATTTTATTTCTCTTTTCTATGAAAAAAAAAAAAAAAAACACAAACAAAAATAAAATTCCATAACTTAACTGAAATAGAATAATCTACTACTGAAGTATTTGTAAACAGAAAAAATGCAGCAAAGAGTGGAAGGGATTGCTTATAGTTGGCAGCAGTGTTGCCAATTAAAATATCTTCCAACCTCCCCCCAGGAGACAAATCCGAAAACTCCCAAGAAAACACTGACGTTTTTGTGTATCTTTTAACTCATTTTATAGGTACTTTAGCTCTGTCCAAGATAAAGGCTCCGTTCGTATAATAGAACTAATTTCTGACTTAAGTCACGAACCAGTTACTGACGCATTAGTGATGCAATTCTACCTAGGAAGGTGTCATAATTTTGCTGTTTTATCTTTGGCAGAGTGGAAAATGCAACACATGATGAAGTTTTTGGGTTCAAGGAATGCCAATTGCTGATTATTTGGTGATGTTCAAGAACTTTAACTTTGAGATTTTATCGTAGTCTTCCATCAAAATGTACATATGTCTAGGAGAGTTATATAGATACGCCCCGCAACTAGTTTTTGAGAAGCTTATGCAGTAGATTGATATGTTTAAGTACATACTGATAATAGTTCAGTTGCTAGGTGACTAACAAAAAAGGTGATTCATTTAGGGGTACTTTTTTGTCTATGGATTTTTTGAAAAATGGCACATGAGCTGTGTAAATTTGTCATAATACTTTTGTTTCGTATTAACTGGCATTTTATCACAAAAAGACTTAATGCGGCACAGCTTCTACAAATTATTCAGCTGTATTACAAAAAAGCTTGAAGAAAATCTATTGTATTTGAGCAAAATTTTGTTCAGCAGTGAGGCATATTTCTTGTACCTTAATAAGCATGATAGCCACATTTGCACTAAAGAGTAACTCGAAGACATTGTAGAGCTGCCATTACATAAAGTTTATGGGCTGGTGCTCTCTAGCACATTTAGTACCAACAAGACAGCGATACTTGCCACAGAGCCTGCAAAACCATGGCTTTTTTGCGAGAACGATTGGAATAACATTTACTTGTTTCAGACTGGTGAGCTGATCGTCTAAATGGGAAATATTCTTTAAAGAATATTCAAAAATGGGTCTTTTGTTTGATAATAAAAATACTATCCCAGCGCCTGAGCTCCATAGTATTTGATAGACCTGAAGATGCTATTAACTTTTGTCTTAGACAATTTTCTAGAAACGTTAGGAACTCATTAAAACAAAGATTCTCACATTCCATTGTAGAAGGTCAAGTGACTCTGAAATCATACAAATCAATCAAAGTCAGTCAAGGAATATCGACACCTACTCATCACCATCCAGACTCTGCTCGGTACCTGGATTCAGCATTGGGAAGAGAATGGAAGAGCATATGAATTGACAAGGCACTGACTTACTGTCTCTCTTCATTGAATATTAGGCGGAAACAGCCATACTGATCAAGGAACTGTGTGTTATTATAGATATGGAAAAGCCTGGGTGACCAAAAAAACTATGCAACTTATCATGCCTTGTGGTCAAAATTGAATAAAACAAAGATCGACCCTCTATGTGAATACTCACAGGAATCATAAGACATGGCTATATCGAAACCATGCTTCATAAATTGAATGCTGACACCAATGATTTATGCAGAAGTTGTGGTGACGAGGAAGAGGTAGAGTCAGAGTAGAGGTAGCAGAGTTAGGGATTATGAACTTATAGCGATATCAAGGTGATTCAAAGGTCTGTGAGCTAAAAGTTTTTCTTAGAAAATCTGTACGACTCCTTTGGTGAAAATAGATGGTTAACTAAGGCCTTAAATCTCCGCTTGTACAACAAAAATGTTGAAGACTTCGAGTACAAATTGGATAATTTTGGATATGAGCTACTTCACACTGTTGGACATGGGTCCATCTAGCTGACATGATAGCTCATCCGTATGTAAATTTTACTTAGAATCGGATATGGATGAAGCTATTAGCATCAGCTATGGGGAGATCTCTGAAGTTACTTGTTGCGATGTTGCTTCCAGAGAAGTGTATTTAATAAGGCGCTCGGTGCTTGAAAGCTAATTGTGCCATGCGCTCCATTATGGAACAAATCAGTCCTAATCTAGACTGCAAGCTGCGTAGCTCAAAGCCGTGGATCACTGTTATTTCTATACGCACTATCTCCAGCCATCGAGGCTTATGAACAAGGTTGAGTCCTTTAAGCACATTTCGAAGTTGGAGCTATGTTTTCATTGATTTGGAGGCCGATCATTTAAGTTACCCATAGTGTTTCGATAAAAGGGCTCTCCGGTGATTACAAGTAGCTTTAAAATGTCTGTAAGGTAGAAGAATTGATTTACTTCACTCAGTGACATGCCATTTATTTTGATACTATTCATGTGGTTTAAGGTCTACAATGAGGAATAACTGATTCGTTACTAGATTCCAGCGAAAATATAACTCTTAGTGGTACTCTTCCGCCAAAGCTTACATTCGAAAAGCCCATTTTGACCCATTTTGGATCTATTGTGAGTACGTATTGATGCTGTAGGCGATGAAGTCCTTGGTTAGAGGTGTTCTACTAGTCCTAGTAGTTGAATGAACTAAAGTATCTTTCTTGATTCCAGCGATGGTACATCACACTCTGTCGAAAGAAGGCAGGCACCCGGGCAGACACTCCATTTATCATATTGTGCTATATTGTGCAAGGTTTAGCCCGCTTGACTCCTTTTAATTTCCTTTCAAGTCTTCATAGCCTAGTCTGGGTTTCATTTCTTCACATGGAAAGCTTTCGTAGAACTACCTACTGTAGGTGTTGATTGAATTAAGAGTAGACTTTCATTTGCCCACTTTCAGTGTGTCTCATATCTCTGAAGAGTAGAAAAATACATTGAACAAGTGTTCAACAAAAGCAATCACGCTCTCGATTCTGTTTACGAGATCCTTCACGGCTTATTTTACTATAGTTGTTCAACAAGTTGCTCCCTTTACACTGTACGATAATAGACATTGGAAAGCCTTCCCTTAGAAACCCCCAAAGATTGAGTTTATCCTTGAGGTGGTTTCACAAAAGTTCAACACCAATCTCCAACCAAGTCGAAAACTTTTTAATGCCGTCGCGTCCTGAAAACACCTTTTCTGATAAAACAACTTAAGACACATAGAAACTTTTAACGATACATTTTCTTAAACTCATATCGGTATCTCTCCCGAGTAAATATTAGAGAAGACACAAAGCACAAAAAAAAGCCGTCAAACATTGTTAACACCTACTCCACATACTGTCATTTCAATCTCCCGTCAGCCATAATCAAATAACTCACTCTCTCTCTCTCTGTGCTCCACGAAACCCTTAAATCATCCTTGTATCCTACTTCCCTCCCAGTACATCAATAAGTGCGTGTGCGTTTTGGTGTGTGGGAGAGAGTGTATGCTTAACCCCATTGCGTTGTGCTACCCTTTGTCGTAAAATTTTCGGAAATGTTTTCATCTCCGGGCATAATAAAATCAGGCGTAGGATCAATCTCCTGCCTCGATACTTAAAGCAGCCTCTCTCCCCCTTTCCCCAAGAAAAAAGAAAGAACATATTTTCCTTTCTCCGTGCGTCGTGTCAAGAAATGGGAAAACTTTAACACTTCGGCAAAAAGGACTTTGGAGAAAAGGTTTGCAGTTCGAGTTCAGATATTTATCACTGCGAGGCCTGACACCTTGCGCATAAAACAATCAACCAAAGCAAGTCCTTATTCTATGTTAATTTTATTGAGGGGCTATTCTCCTTTAATTAACTGGAATCGTATTTTATTGGTCATTAGGTATTTTTTTATGTGATTCATAAATCAAGCTGTTGCTAATGCGATTACTTGTTGTGTCGTCCGGACGTCTATTGTGCCGTTTCATATGTCCTTTTTGGCTGATACCATTCAAGTGGGCGACGATATGACTAAGGACACAGCTGTGGTAAGTAAGTGGATTTTATTTATTGTCCTTGCGCGCGCGTGTGTGTGTGTGTGTTTGTATTGCGCTGGACGCAATCATCATAAAATATGTCACAAAATATTAAAATTTTAATTTATTTTACAAACACACTGCTGGTCGGTGAGTGACATTGAATGCCGCACACATGCGTGCGTGTTATATATTGGTTTTTTTTTGGAATATGAATACTCATATGGTGCATGTGGTAATTATGGGGGTTTTGCCATATTGTAAACATATCAATTTAAGCCGATGACTATCACCACTCTAGTGGTAATGAGAATTGTGGTTAGTGCTGGTTTTGACGGCTTGTAATTGGCGTATCCTTAAAATATAAATATTACTTGTCCATATGCTTGGAGTAGATACAAACTATACAGTACACGTGGGACTGAAGTGCTATCTTTGCCTTTGATGCTGGACATTAGAGGAAGTATTGCATCAGTCCCTGTGGCAGTAGGTAGGTTGTAACAGCATGCCATGTTTAAACTTAACGAGGTTCTTTTTCTTCTTTTCGAAGGTGTAAGGACCAAACTAAACTTCCTCGCGTGTGTTGGCTTTGTTTTCACTATACCTTCAGAATTGTTGCCGAATTATTGACCACTGCTTCTTCCCAAGAGTCATCTAGTGGTGCTGTTTAAACATTTCTATCAGCATATAACGTATACGGATTGTTCTCCTGTCTCATTTTGTTAGGTAGACCCTCAAGCGATTTAGTCTGGTAAGGATCTGCAAATTCAGTTCACTGTGCTTCCTGTCAATCCAAACTTCTATATTGGGAATCAATCTCTGCATCCACCTGAGTGATATGCTGCGGCAATTCTTCCAGACTTGTTATCAACTTCAACTCGCCGCTGTTGATCCGCTTGTCCTACTGATACCATGGAAGCTACAATAAGATTAGAGATTAAGATTGTAGGGTAAGGTGAAAACTAGTCACCTTGTCACTGCGGCCTTCGTGGGCCTATTCTGACTTCCCTTTTTCTAGAGCTCGTTCAGTATCCCAGTATTGACTATAAAGTCAATTACGTCTTTGGGTGAGCTAGCAGTAATATCCTCTGCTTCAAGGTAGAATTTACCCAAATAACGATGACGTGTTCTGCTTAAGCAGTCACAGTGATATGTTCTGCTGATTCTTCATCTTCGTTGCACATTCTGCATATATTGTGCTATCCCCATGTCCATGAGATGTGTTTTCACTCGTCAGAGTCCTGTGAGAAAATCTGTGGCGATACGAATCTGAGTCCTGTTGATTTTCAGAGTTCTATAGCGAATATTTCGGCTTGGAATACGGAGTTACACTTGTCCATAGGTGCGTAAATGAAAGTCTTAGTGGTAGCCCCGTGTACTTGAGCCCCAAACCCTTTCATTTGTCTTGGATCTATGTACCAAATATGTGAATCACTGGCAAATAATGGTTTTTTCTGTTCCCAGTTCATGCGGTCTGGAAATGTAACTTTGAAGTTTGAATAGTCTCCTAGCCATCAAAAGTAGTGAAGGATGTAGGCTTTAATAGTAAATGCTTCCATGTTAACGACGTTACACAATGTGATAGAATAGTCGGTATTGTTGAAGTCCAAGAAAATCTCGCCACTTCTTCACAATCCACTGTTCCATCTTCCATCAGTGAAGATTGTGATTTCGAATTCCCTTGTCGATTTCGCCTTTTTCCCACCAAAAACCTTAACTAAAGATTTTTAAGATTTTTATCAGAAGATAACGTATACGGATTGTAGTCGTGTCTCATTACAAACAACAATTACACTGAATCCACTGGTAGCATATTCAGAGTTCTGTTGTGATCATATGGTTTGGCACAATCCCATTCTATTCCCTTTGGCTTGAAGATGTTACTTATTTACTAAAAGAGCTCGCGGCGCTTCGAGAGTCTCTGTCCGAGACATGGCTCTCGATCGTCTCGTCATCGAAGGCAGCTTACTCGTTGTATCGGAGGTTTGGTCTTCTTTCTCTTCTCGAATCGAAGGACTGTCTTTCGAGTATCCCATTTGGCTAGAGAGTTGCTATTCATTCGCTCTATTTAACCAAGTCAGTACAGTTGACTTATATTGGTTTTTTGGATGTAGTCCATTTCCACATCCGGGTACAGCTCATGGAGCTGTTCTATTAGCCCTGCATTACGTTCGGAGCTGCCCTCTATTTGCTCTGATTACCTACTTAACGTTCTGCACTAGACACCACAGAGTAGAACTGATCTTGATTGTCCCGGCGAGTTAGGAGTTTTGAACACTGAAATTTTGTCAAACTAGAGTGGCAACGGTTTGCTAAGGTTATCCTTTGACGGTTAAAGGTATCACTGTGGGTCTTATACTCAATGACTACATGTACTTCGTCCTGTCCTTATTCACGTCAAGACCAACTCATTTCGTCTGCTCTCTAATTGACATACATACTTCTATGATGGGTTGTCATCATGATGTCCACATATTGTCATCATCAACATTTGGATAGATTAATGACAACCGATCTTCTCTTGGAAGTAGCTCTTCTGACCCCGGCATAGAACATCACACCTCGAGATGATGAGTGCTGGCACAAGCGTGACACAATGGCTTAGGCTTTTGTAGTCTTTTACTCTATCACTCTCTGGTGCAAGGCAGAATCTGTTGTCTGTTTTCATATCATCGGGGCCATGTTTACCGACTGATGCTTCACTTAACGATTTTCATATTGAAATCCCCGAAAACAATTCTTACATCACGCAACATAACTTGATATTTTTGAAATGGTGTATCTGGTTACTCCAACCATAGAACATCCAACTTGGCGGACCAGTTTCAAGAGTCCTACCCGCTAACAGACAGCAGTACCCTATTTTGGGAAAGGCTCTTACTACTCTCGTCTTAATAAGGACATTTGCACTTATGAAGGATGACTAGAATTGTAGAACTGTGCATGCCTTCTGAGACAAATGAAAAGCACTCCAAGGACCAAAAGCAAATAAAACCTCCTCCCATAGTACTCACACATCAACAAACTCATTTAAGATTTCAAATAAGATAGACTTTTTGCATATCACAAAACTTTCTACCAACGTGCAGATGAAACAAGGATATTATGTGGCATGTTCTCAACTCAGAAAAAAAAAAAAAAAAAGAAGAGACAACACAGTAAAAGTTTTGAGAGAAGTTTCAAAGTTTCAACTCTGAAATTAAAACTCAATTTATCAATTAGATTCACTGCAATTGCATTAAACCAAGAGATACATCGGGGGGCGCCGCGTTCAAGTAACAAAGTAATGAATTAATTTCAGAGAGAGAGACAGAGAGTCCTTCAAAGTAAAAGACAATTTAACTGAAATCATATAATTGGATAACTAATTGATTAAGTTATCATTTTTCTCTTCTTTAAGTTCACCCTTAGTTTGAGTCTTTTCCCCCAAAATAGACCACAAGAGTAGCCACCCCCCTCAATCGTCGTCCTGATGATGACAAGTAAACACAAAGTACAAAAGGAAAATAAATACAAAACAATTGTACAACACAAAATCCATTTTAGAAAGAATAACAACAGAGGAAATACAGTGTCATCAATTTATCTTTAATTTTTTCCCCATTTTTCAGATGTTAAACCAACCCCGCCCTCGATGACACATCCTGCCCCAAAAGTTAAGCTGTGTAAGGCTCCCCGGGGAAGCGTTGTCTGTCTGTTTTGAAAGAAGGATCATCTGGTCGAGTTTTTGTATGTTTTTCAATTGTTAAAATTTTGTTGATACATATTATTTTCTTGTTTGTTTAAATGAAAAAAAAAATTTCGAAGAAATCGGATGACGGACTTCATGCTGTCATCTTAGTAGCTGCCTGTCTGTGTGTGTGTGTGTGAACAAATCACATTTGGATGACAGTGAACAAATTTTGCTTTGAGAATGTTTTTCGTCCTGCTGTTTTTCTATTCTTATTTTTGTTTTTGTGTGCGGCTTTTAATGAAAACGCTAGAGTGTAGCTGAGCTAGATTAATGTTGACATGGAACTTTTGAAATCAGCGGGATGAAATTGAATTAATGCGAACTACTTTGCAGATACATCATCAAGTACAAATTGAACATGTTTGTAATGTTGCTTGTTTTGGAGCATGACCTCGTCGGTCATGTCCTTGATGGATTGTAGTTTGAGTTTTTGAAGCAAAAATGAGGAAAGTGCGTGACTTTGACTTAAATTCTTTCAATTTAAAATTATCACAGGCGGTCTCCCTGTGGAGTGTCTTGTCATAGACGGAAACAACTGCCCCATGTGGGGAATTTATCATTGGATGAGGAATATGAATAAGTGTTCTGAGCTGAGTAGACATCTTCATATACACACTGTCCCTTTAAGAATAGATCGCTTGAGGTAGAGAGTGAAGCTTTCAACACGTAGCTTACAACTGTTCAACCATTCGTAGCCGACCTACAAGCCTTCTCATTCCCGTCAATAAAATCAAGATCGGGACCGCAAAGAACTCAGAAGAACTAGATACCATATACCACTCTAATAGATCCCGGCACAAACAGGGAACCAAAAAAGCAGACGAATTGGCTAGACTAGGATCAGAGCACCTATCAGTGGCTGGTTCTCCCATTCTCCCTCCATTTGAACTTAAATCAAGGATAGCTCTTAAATTAAAGTAGACGACATATGGAGTGTGTTGCTCTCATGTCGTCGTTCCAGAAAACTCTAGACAAAGCACTGCGAACTAAGTACATCGTCGCACGAAACAAGCTTACTTCTCTTCGCGGATATCATTATCGCCCACAACCTTTTGGAAGCCCACCAAAGAAGAATAAGCCTACAAATAGACGACTATTTGGAGGCAACACAGACATTGACTGCTTCCTGTGCAAATTTCCCAGTGTCTGCCTCACTAGAAAGATGTCCCTCGGAGAATTAACTTGGGCGACCTGTACAACAAGTCATGAAACGCCATTCTAATTTTGATAGAATTATCAGGATGGTTCCGACAAGGCTCGTCGAACAACTGTCATATAGATCTTTAGAGGTTATTATCCATTTAGTTATGAGATCAGAGTGCTGACGACATCATTTTTACTGCGGCTTTCCCTATCAAACTTAATCAAAAAACATTATGAAAATCTGTCAGAAAAGAACTTAGTGGCTTGTCATAATGTGGAAAAATGAATAACTACATAATACACAACCGTTTACAAGATACTGACATTTACTGACGTAGATACTGACATCAATGTCCGTCCGTAATGGAACGTTTTTCTAAAATGCGCTCAATGGAATAATCCTGCATGTGGTATATGACTCGGGACTCCGTATGCAGAAGGCCTAAGTGGATAGTTGTGACCTCAATTGGGCGAGCAGAACGTCCGGTGTCACTAAAATGACCACTCCGAAACTGAATAAGCCATTGGTGGATGTTTCCCCGTGAAGGATCTCGGTAATAAGTTTTTGTTTATGCTTAAAAATTTTCTTCATCTTCTGGGGATAAGGTTTCAGTTGAGCAGAAGGAAATTCCATCTGCTGGCATAATGAATAGCTTTTCAACATTCTGGTATAGGACAGAGTGCCTTGTCTGCAGTGTCACTTTCAATTTGTAGGGGACGGGGAGTGGAGGCCACCCGGAGTCGAAATCCATCCTTAGACGACACAGGAACGTTGTACCACTTATCTCACAAGCCAGGGCTTCAACAACTCAGATGTTGCCATCCAAGAGGAACAAGTGATTGCCCAGGTAATTTTTCTTAAGTGCTGGAGACACTGGTAGTGGCACAAAAGTGTCCTTTAAGACTTCTTCGTCACCAATGCCTCTGTTAAGAACTTGAAGCGGGTCGGGGTCGGGAGCTCCTTATGAGTATAAGTATCTGTATGGATCTATTCCTGGTCTAAGTATCGAAGCTCATTTGAATGACCTTTCATACCAAGAAATGCTAGTTGGTAAAACAGCTATTAGCTATTTAGCGAGTTCCCTTGAATCAAAAAAAAGCAGCTCGTAGCATCATCATCACCGACAAACTTGGTACCTGATTCGCAATCCAATACAGCCCACCTATGATCCCAATTACCTTCGGGCAACACTCTCTGTTGATCATGATATACCCTACGCTGTGCAATGATTTCATTAGCATCCCAGTTTGGATGCAACCATTGAACGCTTATGCTTCCTTGCATTCATCCGCCAAAAAATACCAGTTCACATAGGTTGGCCTTTCACCTAATAAAGCTTTACATCGATTGCAAGGACTCTTCCCGCCAATAAAGCGAATGTTTTCATTCCTCGTTGTCATGTTCGCCTAAGGATACACAATGCTAGCATTGTTCTATGTTTTTGCAACTGAGTTTTGTCTCCCATTCAATTCGATCAACATCGCTGATACTGCCTATTGTTTGTTACAAACTTCGCCTGCCAATCATTTAATATCCCATTTCCTTTATTTATCTTTGATTCAACAAGAAATGACAATTTTCCCTAATACCATCATTCAACGGATCCTTTCAATCAACGTATACATTTCGTCCTTATTCACTGGCAAATAAATTAAAAAAGTTCATTCGCAAAGATTAATGACATTACAGAGGCAGAGGCTTGTATTCATTCGATTTTACCACGCGTATAACTCACCGACAAGTCAAATAAATCGTAATTCCCAAAATCAATTTTCCCTCTTTCGACACCAAGAACGAGGGGGCATTTTGGCATCCTTAAAATATTCTTCTTCCCTGTTGATATCTGTGTGGAGAGGGGAATCCTTGCATGATAACTGACAATTATAATCGCACTTCCTGCCGTCGTCGTCGCTCGCCCCCCCAAAAATTCAAACTCAAACAAAACAAAAAGAATATCCTGCCAACACAGTCGTATACAGGACACGAAACAAGTACTCTCACTTGGCGAATTGTTTCCTCATAAAAAAGAAGAGAAGAAAGTTAAATTGCTTTCGTAGAATATTTCATTTATTCACAAAACCGAGAAACACAAAGGGAAAAAGGACGAATAAATATTTAAGAATTCTCTTGTACATTATCTTGAAGGAATATTTGGAATTTGCGTCAGCTTTTGCCGTCTTTAGGTGACAGTTTTTAACCCCCACCACGACCGTGTTTGTCGTACCCAAGGGGGCGGGGCAGGGCGTCGGCTTGTCGTTTTAGTTCATAGGATTCCGATAAAAATAATTATTAATGCAGGTCATAAAGTTATGAGTCCTTCGGGCTGAGTTGATTCCTTTTCATTTAACTTTTAACTTATTCACACAGGTGGATTTAATTTCAACCAATAAATTTGCTTTCTTTTTATGTGTGGGGTTGTCCTTTGGAATGAGGTCCTGGAGTTGGCATTGTCTGGCAGAGGAAAGAAATTTTTCGATTTAAATTAGAATGCTTTTATTTTAAAGTATACATCATATCGTTTGATAGATGCGAGCAAGGATGTGAGAAATATTATATTTCACAGAATTGCGACATGTGTTTGGGTGAAAGGGGGATCCTTCTCCAACGAGTTTTATTTCAAGGAGACTGAATGTGTTTAAGCAGAGGAATATTCAATTTAATTTTCGTCTCACTGATAGGAGACATGTGAAATGCAAAAATGTAATTTTGAATGCGCATACAGTTCACAGGGTGGGCAAGAAGGTTTAAGGAGTTTTTTTTTTCTAAGATTTTATAGATCACCTCTTAAAGGAACAGTGACGCCAAGTTAGGGTATTTTTTCTACTTAAGTTATTTTGCATTCTTTCGCCAAAAAATGTAAATGTAAATGAACTCCATTCCTTGCATTCGGTAACATTAGTTGCCTAATTTTGCCTCGGGCTCCCGACCCTAGTAGAGTCCTTGCCTGATACATTGTTTCCTTCATCCTCTGCGGTCTCGGGAAGTTGTGAAGACTAAGTTTTGCGGCATCCGCGACAGCTTGGTCTTTGTACCGATGGTTCAGTCTTCTTCTCCTTCTCGAACCTGGGGGCTGGGATTCTGAAATCCTCTTATCCATTCGCTCGATGTGGCCGCGCCAATGTAGTCTGCGTATCTTGGCCTTTTGGACTACATCCACATCCTGAAGAAATCTCATGACAGCAAATCTCCTTGCTTGGATAAGGTGAACGTTTGGAAGAGCTCCGAAGAGAAGAATTTAATTTATGAGTTATATGTCTGATGTACACCGTGATCGTCTGTAGTCGATTAGTTAGTTCTTAGTTCTAGCTTTAACCATAATATGCATAGTCGCCACCAAAAATGCTTTTGTATCGATCTTCGCATTGAACTCCTGATTCTCAATTTTTAAATCATACTCAAGATAAGTCTCGTGCTAGAGGCCATAGAATTCTTCCTTGATAGGATCTTCAGCGTCTTGTGTAGGATCATAAATATATCTAGCTCTGTCTCGGTTTATAGCCCGGTGATCTTGTCTCAAAATCAATCCCATGACTGATCCGCATCCTATTAAGTGAATTCATTTGTGGGAGCTGTATATAATATATGCCTCAGCTAGGTCTTCTCCGCTTACGTCAACCTGTCTATTGTATGTCCTTGATATCTGGGTAGCACAAGGAGTGCGGAGTGTTTTTGCATCCCATTTTGTCAAAAGAGGGGAAACATAATCAATATCAGAAGCTTATATCTCTTATAGCCGACACTTTCTTTTGCCGTCCCGATGCCACAACCTTCGAATCTGCAGCACCGGCTCCATGCGTTTAAATCTCTTTCATAAGCCTATTAAAAAAAAATAATCTGAGTATTACACTTCGAAAGTACGAGTGCTTTCTATAACCTGCAGGCATTAGAATATGGGAAGAAGCCCATCTAAGGAATCTGCCAAACCGTCTATCGACCCCATTGTTGATTCCATCTAGAGGAGAGGTTTTAAACTCCAACTCCTTGTTTGAAGTATGGCCCATAAAAATCATAAACGGTTTTCCAATAGGGATTTCTTATCTCTGACAGGCAATTGCGACTGAGGATGCATCTGTCAAAATGGCTGCTTTTTATTTCATCTATTATGCCAACTCTATATGAATAGATATAGCGTTCAACAACATGTGCAAATGATTAAATTGTTTTATGAAAGTGGAGCCTCTGTTCGAGCAACATTTCTCATTCTTCGTCGAAAATGCATATTCAACGACGCGGCTCATTTCTGGATGAATGGGTTCGTGAACAAGTAAAATTGTCAAATTTAAGACAATAATAATCCATAGTCCACCGAGTTACAATGCATTCAGAAATGACTGGCGACATCATCGGTCCACACTTCACAGCCCGTTCCACGATGGACTTATTTCTTACTCACAGCGGGCTTATCTTTGACAGGCCTGATCTAGAGCATTCAGCTGTCGTCAATCTTCCTTCTAAGGGCTCTTGTTTGACATATAAAATCCAACTCAGACGTTCAGGTCTACAAGAGATGCGTCATCCAGTCCCACATGAGCGTGTAATTCACCCAGGAACTCCTCAGCTGCATATGAATAGGCGAATCAAGCACATCCTTTACGTGACTTCACTACCATGCTGCTATGTAGAGGGTGATAAAATGCATTGGTGGCAAAATGCAGCCTTGTGGATCCCCACTTGGTGCATGGAACTCCATAGGATTGTGTCCGTAACGTGAATATTGGTCCATTCAAGCCCTTATGCGTAAGGATGTATACATACAGTTAGGACTACATTACGGACTTGACTATTGAACTACTACCATGACATGGGGTATGAGGAATTAGTTCCATGGAAGTCCTCTTAATTGCTCAAAGTACCTTGATACACTTTGACATCGACTTATGTACGAAATGTTGTAATCTTTTTATTATTCATTGTAGCCAGAACCATTATCTCCAATTAGCATAACTCCCTACCTTATTTTTCAAAAATTTAAAAGAAAAATTTGCCAATTTAATTGCCCGCTCTATTGTTCATGCACAGTCTCTGTTAGGCACATTCTAATGCCTCCCCTGTTTTTTGGACTATTAACTAAATTATGTTTTCCAAAAATGTTCGTTGGGATAATTTAATAATAATTGCTGCTGGCTGGCAATAATCCCTGAATAATTGGATCTCCTTTCAATAAACACTTTCAATTAGTAAGAGGCTGGTTCCTCTTACTCGTTGTTTCCAAAACAACACAAGACCACCTTCCGTTTAATTTACTCCTAATTGTTGGCAATCTGGTTGATTCCTATTTTTATCGTTGTAATACCCATCAATTGGTTCACTCCTTTTTCCTTTTTCATAAAGCTCTAAGCCCATTATGATTGTACCATTGTGCCACCCTTTTTAATGACTTTCCACAGGAAGAAAAAACGCTCGCATTTATCCAGAAAATTTGGAACAGCTACTGTTTGGGGGGGAATTTTGTGCCTGTGCCTATTTTTTGTGACCCAATTAATCGCAGCAAAAGGCCCTGAAAATTCTGAAATACCTGAATGAAGTGATTTCACCTGCTTCAGCCCCTGCTTCACCCCCTTCTGCGCTGCGACAAGGATTAGAAGTAATTAACGTCTTACACCAATTAATGGCCTCGAAAATCTGTGAAGCGGCGCATTGCTCAAGTGTTTAGTGGGAAAGATTTATGGATTTTTTTTTTTTTGGATAGGTATTTGTGTTGCTCCCTTTCATTCGTCCTGTGGCGCTGCGGGCTGGTTTCCGCAGTTTGACATAATTATGGAATAAAACCGAGAAATGAATGGAAATCCCTTACTCTACCTAGGGGTAACTTTCCGCTGGTCGGAAAGACCATTACCTTCCTTCACACATTTTTAAGGTGAATAACAAAACCTAATGCTCAGTTCGTTTTAACCATTAGCAATAGCAACACAGGCCGCCTTTGCAAGGATACCTACAAAGGTATTTGGTGCAATAAGAAATTCATGAGTTCCGTCGAGAGCTTGCGGGGGCTAAAAGAGTTACCAGCAGGATTCTTCTTTTCTTTGTTAATTTATTCGGAATTTGGAAGGGGATTTTGTAGCTTTTTTTTTTAAAAAAAAGGAGAAAATTACATTTTTTTTAAGGGCGGCACGGGACAGGAAATTGCTGGACATTTAATCAGGAAATGGTCAGGGAAAAAGGTTTCTAATTGCTTTTTAGCGGAATCAAGAATTTTCAAAAGAAAGAAGAGAAAAACAAACTTTCAAAAGAATTTCGCTTTGTACATGAGGTTTTGGGGGTAAATTGTGTGCAGGAAAAGTGAAATACCAAACTAGTCGCGGTCGTAAAAGAAAGATCCAAATATTCAAACATGAGTTGGTCTTTTCATACAAATTACATTGTGGTTGTTTGTTGGATAAGGTCCTTTTGTACACAGCGGTAAAGATTTGCTTTAAAATTGATCAAAGTTGTGCAAAATTGGTTGATTTAAAGAGACTGTTGGAGTGCACCAAGGACTTTGAGTTTGAAAAAGATGTGTAGGACAATGGAGACCCTGCAAACTCTAATCATATCTTGATTTGATTCTTTTTTAAATTCTATTGGTTAAAAGCTAGAGTAGTCCGGAAGAAATATCCTATGACATGGATAAGTCTGATCCCTATTAAAGTCCAAAATGACAGGTGACTTGCGAGTTATGCAGATCACATTGGTAAGGATACTTTTTGAGGAATTGAAGTAATACTTGGACTATGTGACACGGCAATAACAGTAAATGTCACGGGCAGTACACATAACAAATGTAGAGTTTGATTCATTTAAAGATTTTTTCTTTAGAAGTAAGAAAAATTGAAAAAAGTTCAAATATTTTGTGTTACCTTTGATGTTTGATAAAAGAATGCATTTTGGCATTTATGCTTTTATAAAATGCTTTAAGATGTTGCATCCGACAAGCCAAGCAGTTGAGACTGGCGCGGATGCAAATCAATTGATAGCAGTCATTGCGTATACTCTCACCCACCAGTCCAATATATTGCTTATTACATGTTGAATGTTGATGGTATAGCAAATAGTGCGTTCGGTGAGACGATTATGTAAACCATAACTTGCTCTAATTGCACGAAGTCAATCCTTGTAAAGCGCTGTTTTTCTTAATACACCTGTGTAATTTGTAATTTTCTGTATGAACAAATGTCAAGCAATACAGGACAAGAGGAGCATGAAAGATAAGCATGACTAATGCGCAATTTGTCAATAAGTCCATATACAAAAGAGTACATATAAATGAATCACCTTTTCAATATCCGACATCGAGGCATTATTCCAAGCAGGCTACTTTTTTCTAACATAGAATGACTCCTGAAAGAAAAACATAAATGTCCTTAAATTTTATAAGAAAACTAGATGTTTGGGGAAGAGATTCAAGAACTTACTACCTATTAGAGTTCCCTTAGAGAATGCGATTTCATAGCCCAACATTAGTCAACTTAATTAGACCATACTCCTGGAGCTAGAGTGCAACGCATGCGTTAGCATTGATGTTGGATAAGATCTGGACTCGTAAAACTCTTCCGCTGATACCCTCGACAGTGGTGAGAATTCTTCAAGGGGATATTTGCATCATCTGACGATTTTGAGTCCAACATCTTTGCTTTTAGTTTCACCTATTCCTCAACTCAGACAACAGCTACCTTCCACGTCTGCCTCGATTGTTTGGTCACCATTTCGTTGTACTTTAGGCTTGTGCAACAATTTGTGTGTTTGACTTAGGCTTGACTTAGGTGCTAGGGACACCGAAGAGGATCTTTAAGAAGTTATTTCCTCATCATCTATTGGTCCACGTAAGCACTACTTCCTTATCTCTTTATTTGAAGTTACTACACCCATTATTGAACCAGCTATCTGGGTCAAGTATACCCACAGGAAGAGCAATAGTTTCCAACCTTTAAGTAAGCTGATTGCTTGCGAATGCCTGACAAGCGCCCAATAACATTGTCATGAGTTAGGTTCTAAGATTATCTACTCCTTGAACACGCCATAAACTTCGGTTACTTCTATTCTATTCCAGCAAAACTGTAGATCGCGCAAGTGATGTGAATCTTAGCTTGTGGCTGGCCAGTTTTTGGCCTTCTTTCGTATGTAGGTATTTATAATGTCTGGAATCCGATGAATTTAGTTTTGATCAGTGTTAGCCAAAGTCAGTAAATGTATTTTCCCCTAAGCCTATTATAACAATGAATTAGTTACATTTGTTACATTTATTACGTAAATAATGTAATAACAGTTTATGTATATTATTAAAATCTATAAAACAGCGTAACTTACCAAAACTATATGAAAGCAAGAATAAGGGCGCATACTATTCTCTTAAACTTTTTGACAGTCCTTGCATTATGGCCTACATAAATCCTTTCTTACATCCTCCTTCGGTACACCATGTTTCGATCAATTTACTCGTCTACATAGATGAGATTTTCTCTTGAATATGTCGCCTGACCAAAATCTAGCTACGAGCTGATAAACACCCAAAGGACAAAAGTTTTCATCTTCACACTTACATTCCACAAGAGACACACATATTCCAACAGGACCATACGAAGCAGATGTAAGCATCCCATAAAAAAAAAAGACTACAACTCGAGGGAAAATAAAGAAACAATTTTCTTATTACAAAATCGTATATTTATGAAACACTTTCCTTGGAATGGAACATTATCGCCCACTTTCTTGTTCCATTCAATATCCTCGAGTACATTCATCATAATTTTGATTGAAAGCTTTCTATTCGACGTCAGTAGCTAATGCATTTTATCTTGAGATATTATGACACTTTTTTCCCCGTTATTTATAGCTGAACATATATTTTTCTCTTTATTGATGTTTTGAAAAAGGATTCTACTCCCTCTCTCTCTCTAACTCTCTCTCTATCTATCTCTGTCTTGTTTGATGGATCAAATAGAATTTCAATATGTGAATAGTTTTGACACATTTTCAACTGAGAGTAGGAAATGCACATTGTGTATCAGTTAGTAGGAAAAAAAAGGACAAGAAATTCAAGTTCTACACAAGGACATTAAAAAGAAAATAAATCAATTGTCATACCATCTGCATATATCTACTCTGACTAGTTTAAAAGGAAAACACTCATAGTTTGGCATCCTTTGTCTGTGCCGCATGTGTGCTTGTATGATCCACAAATGTAAGGATGAAATTTAGTATCCTCCATTGCATGTGCACCTTGTTGAATTTTTAATGACAGAAATTGAAAAATGGATCTGCATACAATATGAATTGAGAAATCTCATTTTTGGAATCAAATTATTTATTAAATGAAATGAGATATGGAGGAGCAAGTTTTTAGTTACGAAAGGGGTAAAGGAGTCTTATGATATGAGCTTCTGCTCTTCAGCTATGGAACTTTAACTAGTTCCTATACCTATTCAAATAAGAAGCGATAAATTTTGTGAGTTGAAATTTCTTCAGGTCCTTCTTTAATATTTGAACTTAACACATTTAAAAATAATTAACAATTATACACTCTTTGCTGCATACAGATCTAAATAAATAGAATCTACATATCGACTTATTTGTAATAATAACTTCTACTATAGCAAAATTAAATTAATAATAATCGTGATAAACAAAAAAAATAGAAAAAAATAAATAAGACAACACTTACTTCGATTTTTTCCCCTTCAAAACTGAATTGTATTTTGACATAATCCAACTGTAGATAGTCAAACTAATAAAATTAAAGTATAGAGTCTTATAAATGTCTAGTTCATAAATAAAATTAAAAATATATTTAAAATTAATACAATTGTATATAGAAACTAAATAAAAAAAACAACATATCGCATAACTATCAAAAATGTAATTATCTGCTTCACCGCTTTTCTTATGATTCTTTAAAAAAAATAAATAAAAACCCAATCAACGTCGGACCGAAGCTTTTAATGAAAAACAAAACTGCGCTCTGCAATTCATTTTGCAATTAGGTTCTAAAAAAATAAAACAATCTTCTTCTAAAAAACAAAAAATTAAATGAATATTTTTTGTAAGTGTGCAATGTACAGTATTTTCTAGAAATAAAACAAAAATACATTCCATCTGTAAATAAGAGTTTAAATTAAATAAAAAAACCATATATAGTATATACGATGATCCTGTGAGCAATTAAGTAAAGAAAAAATAAGGAAAAATATTGGCAAATTAAACTTAAGAAAAAGAGAAAAAAATAAATAATTATCGTTAATTAATAGTACTTATCACTAGATAATAAATGTTCTATGAGCAATAAGTAAAACATAGTAAACTTTATTTATTGTTATTGTTTTTCTATTAATTTTACTAAAACTAAAGAAAACTATATTATACGACTATCCTTCCTCAACCTATACCTGAATATTAGTTTTGTACCTTCCAAAAATTTATCTGTTAATAGTGTAAAAAACTAAAAAAAAAAAATCGTAACTCTATTTACTTGTTTTCTAGTTTTAGGATAAACTTTAAATAAAATTTAGTAAACAGAAAAAAAACTTTAATGTACAGTTTTATATTTTAAGAAGAAACAAATCACTAGAGGTGTAAAAAAACTATTGCATGCCGTATTGATAAATGAGAAGTGAACTTGTTTAATGTTTTCCATTTATTATTTTATTTATTTATTTTTTTTTGTTTCTAAACAGAAAGAAAAGGAAAATTTATTTAATAATAAAACAAAACAAATAAAAAAAACTGAAAATATCAAAGAAAATTAATTAATTTGTTTTATTGACCAGGGGGTGGGAGCATTTTCAGACTTCTGTCATGTTCGTGTAATAATTAAATTTGCATGCAACAAAGCAAATCCTATGGAACGGAAAACATAGTCCAACGTTAGCAATGGAGGGAGAACTTTTAACCTCGTTAAATGTTTTCAGTATTGTGGGAGAAATTTATTCAATCAATGGTGCAGTGCAATGCTTTTATAGACGGTTGGTGGACAATGTGGATGATAGCATATTCTTTAACTTGAGGTACATAGAAAACGAAGCTCGGAAGGCTTGTATATATGACAAATGTGAAGGGTAAATCGAATTGAATTAAATTTTAAGCATATATCTCTTACAAAGCATTAATGGAATACGACGAAGTTGAACTGGGTTCGAAAGAGATTTATTGATGAAATTAACTTCAGGTATTTTTGGACCTTCTGCCAGTCGACTTTCAAATACAACTACAGGCGGGCAGGAGTGCACTTCGGCTAACAAATATAGGATTCTTTAGGGGATGAGAATAGAGCATAGCTCCATTGTTAGAAACAAATTCACTGGAACAACATAAGAAGACATTTTGGGTTTTTGGGCTAGCTTTTCCAGCAGGGAAGACTAATTGCAGATGTGTCTAAAACCAGTGAGGGAACTGTATTTACTTTGAACCAAGAAATATTTCTAAAACTTCTAGACCCATGCATTGTTTTCCAGGCCGAGGTTCTAGCCGTCCCCATAGCTGCGAAACTACTTGGGATGGGATCAATATAATAAGGATATTGTCATCTTCTTTGACAGTCAGGTTGATCTTTTGTCATCAAATCGCGATAGCCGCACAATGCTCAAGGCTTTATGCACGCAGAATCGCGTTAGATTATGCTGGGTAAGTTGACACTGTGATATTGAGGGTAATGAATGTGCCGATAGAACTCCTGTCAGGGGACATCATCAACAGCATAAGTTCACCTCTGTGTGTTGCCTGGAGAAGTGTTACCTATTGTACACACAACAGGGCTAACCGCAGATAGGCTAATCTGGAAGGACATATGTAGATTATCCAGAGTCTTTTTGCCAGGGATTAACTATAAAAGAGTAGAAGAATTCTTTAACCTAGGGAGATCACAAATTAGGACTATGGATGCGATCCTCTCTGGACGTTGATTTCTTAGAAGGCACTCCAGTAGATTAATATAATCAGAGTCGGAGTTTGTAGGTATTGTGAGGTTTTATATGCCTCCGAGTACACGCGTATTACGCACATACTGTACGAATATGAGGGCACTTCTAGAGATAGATCTTTACATCTAGGCATGTACTTCTTTAGTAATTTGAGAAGATAGGTTCATGGAACCAACCGTGAAGGGGAATCAATCGCACCAGTCAATAGTAGGAAATTTCAGCAATCTCACGACTTCATCAATTTTAGCCGATTATCGTATGGGGTTTAGTTATAGCTGCTGGCCCATGGGAGACCGGGTCAGGTGAAATGGAAAAACTTGCGTTGGACAGGCTTTGATTCTTAGGGAGTGAATGACCAGAAAGGTGACAATTCGAGAATTGGTCTAACAAGGTTAATGTAAATAATCTCATAACGTAAGGAATCTAGAATTCTTTAGACCAGAATTTTATAAAACCAAGAGAAGAATTGACCTTGAGTAGAATGTGATCATTGTAGAAACAGGGAGCTGCAATTTGAGACTTATGGGAGCATGTTATGGATTGACATTTACAGACCTTAAGTTCAAGGAAGTTCACACCATGTGTAGAATAAACTTAAATCGTCTTGCAGTAAATAAGAATCAGTTCGAGTACCTTGATGTGAATTGAGAGATAAGAGTTTTTCATGATATGACCAATATCATTCGTTGTAAAAACAAAAATCAGTGGACAGTGGAAAGTTGTGTGTGTTAATGGGGTTAGACACGCTCTAACTCTCTATGTCAAATGGTTCAAAAGTTAAATGGCTATGACTGATAGACGGACAGACTGAGAGACTTTGCTATTAAGATTAGGATAACTAAAAACATAACTTTATTTTCGCTGAACAACGGTCCAGAAACAAACTAACTTGGTTGGACACACAACATCTTGCAGGCAGGAGAACACTAGGCTTTCCTTTTTATCGCTACTGTAATGAGAGGTAAAATCCCAGCCACTTGAGGATCTGTCAGGTATAGGACATAGTTTAGTCCTGCATATGCAGCTCGACTGAGTGAAGTTAGTGGATTGAAGGTATTATTCATTCCATATTGACGGTCATGGAATATGATGAACTTTTTGCCTTGAGCCGTTAGTAGTTCTAACTCACATTGCCTTTGCTGAGAACGAATAGCCTCGTACCCCTCCACTAGCTGAACAACTCATTCAATTGTTGATAACTTCGTACAACTAGTTGATCAACTTGTGTGATTTTGGCAAATACCCTTGTACACTAAACCGTCGATTGAATATTGATCAACGCGTTGAACACACTTGACAACTGACATCTGCAGCGCATCTTGAATTCTTCATTTGCTGATCAATGAATTGCTTCAATTAGCATCAAATTGAGGATCTCTTACATAAGAGTTGAATGTGTTAAATAGGAAATTGACGCGTTTGAACCAAAGATTGAATGTAGTGTACGACGGGTATAAGATATCAATTCGAAGATCTAAGTACTTCTTGTAAGATCGGTCATTTGAAACTCAGGTGACTTTATGACATGACAGTTTTTTTTCCCTAAACATTTTTTTACCTATGTAAAGGCCATTTTTTTTCCGTAACAATATCTCCTACAGCTGGTACTGCAACTCATTTACGACCCCCCCCCCTTTGACCTCAACCGCCTTCTGTATACACATTCAAACAATTAAACCTCACGTCATTCATTCTCTCCTATTTGATCCAAATTTAATGGCTCACATAAGTACTATCTGAATGCATCGAGTACGCATTAAAATCTTCATCGTAAATCGTCCAGAATAACATAGTTAAAATTGATGACTGACAGATAAGCCTTCAATTGTCCAAGGCATTAAGTACTCTCTGCGTCCATAAAGGTGTATTGTCACCACTTCATGATGCAATTGATGGTCTGAAATAAATCCCTGATGGACTGCACAGCATAAAGCCGTCCATTCAGGCGACGTAAAATCCGATTTCCGGGATTGCCCACTTGTATTTTTACCCGCAAATGCCCACCTATCGACTTTGGAAAAGGACATTTTATAGTTTGACAAAGTGAAGGATGATAAATATCATGAGTAGTTAAAGAGAGGATTATAAACAACTTTACAACATTTTCTTTAAACCCAAACTAATGTCCCCTCTTTAAATTTTAAATGCAACTCAGAGAAAGAATAAACGTGACAAAACTTAAGCCGATTGCCAGGATAAGACCATTGGGCTTGCAAATTTATTCCATGCGCCCGGATGTATCCCCTTTCCTTGCAAGAGCACATCTAGGATTTCCTCCTTCTAAATCAGGCTAATTCATTCGCATTTAGTTTGAATGTCAGCTCAGGATTACACTAAATACTTTCAATCACAAGTGAGTATCCATGTCACACAAGCTCTACCTTCGTTCGTTCGTTTGGAAAATAAATTCAAATTGTCCTTCCAAAACACCGAAAAGTTGGATCATGTCAGCATGCACACACACACATGTGCTGGCACTAGGAAGTATTCCAAATATTGGTACCATTACACAATTGAATGAGTCTTAAATTTTACATCCTCCAGGCAAATTGTGATGCAGCAAAAGCACAAGGTACTCCTTCTGTCCAATGGAACTCACAAGAACGAGGCAGGAAGGGTATTTTCAAAAATCAAATTCTACTTGCAGCTATGTACATGAAATGAAAATAAGGAAAATATTTACTTCAAGTTGCAAGCAAGGAGATGGAGAGTTTGAGGCGGGAAATTGAACATTCTAGGACGACATTATTTTGTTGTGTGTAGGATGCCAGCAGGTAAATGACATCAGTTGTGCAATTCGGGACAAACGAAATGCAATTACAGAAGGTGCAGTGAAGTCACTCGAAGGACACCATCTGTAATGTTCAACTGAATTGAATTGTCTCGCACTTTTGGAAGGAATCTCTTTCCGAATTTATACAGTTTTCATGTTTCGAGTGAGTTGGAATAAACACAGGACAGAGAGATGTTGTGTTAACTCGGACAACAGCTTGGTTTTTTGGTGCATTTCAATGCGTTTTTTCAACT
This sequence comes from Chalcosyrphus nemorum, assembly GCA_949716465.1. Taxonomy (NCBI): domain Eukaryota; kingdom Metazoa; phylum Arthropoda; class Insecta; order Diptera; family Syrphidae; genus Chalcosyrphus; species Chalcosyrphus nemorum. The sequence goes on from OX454333.1 coordinate 28,676,777, forward strand.
TTTCAAATGAAAGAGGCAGTAAGGCAAGGAGTTGAGTTCATAACATAGATTGCAGTTAAATGGTTGAAATTTTCATATGAGTGGAGTGGATAGGAATATCTTACATGGGGAGAGTCCAGACATATACAAGTTTGAAGAAAAGTAGTAGCAAGGACTTACATTTACAAGACAACATATTGACTTGAATATCACGAGGATTAGATTTGGTTTTAGTCAAACAAGGCTGATGGAACCCGTGTTACCGGCGGAAATTTTCGAAGCAACTTGGTAAAAAATGGTAGAAAATTTACACAAAACCATCTCCAAGATTTGATTAAATGAGTGTGTCCCTGGTGAATGAAATCTTAGCATCATTCACCCGGTTTATAAAAAAAATAAACCTCTTCAACTGCACCAGTAAGAAAGGCATAGTCCTCTTCTTATGAGATTGACAATCTTGGCAGAACCCTCACAATCGAGCCTGATGAAATGGGGGTTTGTTTGCCATTAGACATCAGAGCGTCCTTTCAAACAATTTTTGTAGAGTTCCAGGGACGAGGAGGAAGAAGAAGCCATCCCTCATCTTGTCTGCAACTGTCCTGCCTTGTCGTCAAGGAAAAACCTTCATTAAGAGTCTTACTTCTTTAACGATGCTGCTCGTTGCTTCATTGAAGTCAGTAACGACCTCACCAATCCGTTGACGTTAAAAAAGGTATAAGCCTACATGGAGTAGAGTCATGAGACTTATCTAGTATCTTATTCAAAGGCTTTTAAGTCATCACCAGGACTCAATATGATAACAATCTATCAAGCTGTATAGGCTACCAATGGTTTTGCAGCATTGAAGCAGAAGCGGCTTAGAATTATACAACCACAAAGGAACATCCAAGAAGGTCGCTTCAAGGAATAGTGTACAGTAAAAGAGACTCGAAATAAAGCGGCCTCAGTATTGAATATATGTATGGCATGTAAGATAGGAAAAATGTCAACATAAGGACTTACTTCCTTCAATCAGCATGTACGACAGCAGGATTATCTACAACGTCATCATTCGGAACTATGGAATAGCGAGACCTGATTCCTGATCTGATTTGGTATGAGGCACTAGATGGAGCTCACGGTCACAACCTACCTAGACGATGAATAAGTCTGTCGAAAGAACTATATAACTATGTAAAGCTTACAAACCTTCTCAACTTCATCTTTGTTATTAGCAAAGTACCCCACGAATCACTATCGGAAGGTAGCTATGATATCTTACCTTAAACATCATGACTACGCTGACTATGTTTGTCTACTTTGACATTGTATAAAGGACAAAACATTGCGAACCAAAATAAGAGGCACGCGCACTTCTGACTCCCATGAAGCCATGAAGTCATGAACAGAAGCAGCAAAAATGTAATTCTTGTCCAATGGAGGGTCTAGGAAGACACAGTCTGCACCAGGAGCTCAGAATGGAGCAGTAACTTTGCCGAATAGATCGACATGTGGTTTGACCATATAGTGCCTACGTCTTCCAACTAGATACAACGACATACCATGAATGTCATGGCATCAGTTAAGCATCTGTTGGATGGCAAATTTTTGGATTTAATTTTGTCTCGTTTGGGAATGAGGTTGAGTCAGGGTGGAAGGTGGAGAAGGACAATGAGTTAACTTTGGCTGAGTAAAATAGGATCCTCATTGCTTCGCCCAGCACGATATCCTCTTTCTCTAATACAACTCTATTTACCTCGTCTATTTAGGCAAATTCAATTTGCTTAAGGTAAAGCAATCATTGCAAGTAAACTTGATCCGAAACAAAACTCTCTTTAAGGTACTTCCTCTCGCAAAACAACCATATTTCTGGGTAAATTTAAGCCCAAATGATAGTTGCATCCAACTTGTAACCATCCATAACATCTGTGAGCGATATTTTGATGATTCAAAGCATGACGTTCCTTGCAAACGAGTCCTTCATTTAGTACTTCTCCTTGCAGCACATTTAGAGAGCAATTTCCTCGAGTCCTTTGGGTGTTGATTGCATGCATATTTGACCAAGAACACAGCCAAGAGTACTAGTACTTGTTTTCTGAGAAAATAGCACTCGCTCTTTGGTGTTCCATTTAATTAAATTCAATTTCAACGAAACAAATAAAATACTTTTGGATCATTTCAAAGTCGGCTTCTTAAATCACAGTGTACTGTGTTAACTTGTTTGGTTTTTTATTTGATTTCTTTTTCTTTTTCAGAAAGAAATAGTAAGCAGCTAGCTTAATTGCATTCTATTCTCCTGGTGCATTCGTACGATTTCGCCACTTGATTTGAAGAGGAGAACATGAAATAGTACACAATGTGTGTCCTTCTGGGGGGTAGAAATCAATTTTGTTCAAAATGGAAACCGAAAAGTTGAGATTCGTTGCATCCCTTCAATTAGAAATCGAATCTCTTTCTGGTTGAGGATTCAATGAAATCTATAAGGACATCCGTTGGGGAAAGATTTGTAATTTTCATGCTGTCCTTGGGCACAATTGCACATAGCTAACCACAAAAGGTGAGTCATTAATTCCGCAGGCGACGACTACTACCACACTCACTCATTGCAGGTATTTTTCATTCTTCCGGACGACTTCCGGTTGAAGTGTATAAAGTGTTTCACTTGTTTGACTGCGTTCATTAAAAAGTTTTGCAATGCGCGGGGTCGTTTTTTTTCTTCTTCTTCTCTACAACAAGGACTCAACTCTTATTCCCAGGTGGGAACGAGGATAGTTTAATGCCACTCACTGTGAGTGGTGACCCAGAAAGTGTAGAGGTGAAACGCGAAAAAATAAAAAAATAAAAACGCGAAATTGTGTGAATTCCTGGCATTCCTTTAAGGCCATGCTAATGGCGAATGTCCTTTTGCTGTTTTTTTTTTATGCAAATAGCTTACATTGTTTTGTTTGTTTGCTTGGGTTTTTATTTTTCCTTCTTCTGTCCATTTGGTGTTTATGTTTCCTTTTCATGTGTATGCATGGAGCCAGATGGACAGTTTGATGACGGCTTTCCTTTCAGTTTGATAAGTAAATTAGGCTAATTAATGTAATAGTGCTTGCCGATGGATATGTTGGTCGTCATAACATGAACTTGAGAAGGAAAAGGAAATACATTCTTTGGTTCAAAAGGGGGGTTTTCGGGGGCAATTATCGTAATGTTATCCCAGGTCGGAGAAAGTACCTAATGTAATTGAAATTGAAATTTGAAAAGAGAGAAAATGTCCAGAAGCTTAGGCTGTTGGGCGCATAATTTGAGGAAGTAAACATGTTTTGACATAAAGCATCAGCATTCGCAGGGATTTGAGCTTTAACAACTTTCTCAGTCTTTTTTGTGGTCTTGCCATAATATTGACTGAGTATTGGTAGTATATTTTAAAAATGATTTTCTCAATGAATTTTCGCACTCCTAACAAGTTTCAACCTACAAATTATGAAATGGCGACCCTTTTGACATCTGTATGTTATTGGTAACTCTGATAGCTGCTGAAACATGACAATTGAAAGAAGTATCATTGTTATTTGGTCACCTTTTGACAGCTAGACGTATCCATCTATCCATTTATCCTATCGAACACCAATAGAAGATGTCATGACATGCAAAATGGCGACTTCTGTAGGTAGACGTCATAGGCGAACTAAATTAGACAGTCAACTTCGGGTCATTTGACAGATTTACTCCACCAAACTAAAATCCACCCCAAAAACGCATCTGTGTTTTGACGTTTCAGCTAAATTAGGTGGAGCCTCACCCATACAGATGATTTAGGCTCCGCCTATTCTAGGAAATGAGCTGGCTGGGGTAATGCAATTTGACTGTCTAATTTAGTTCGTGTATGATAGATGATATTGACAGTTTACAGCGTACACAAGAACCTACACCTCGACAGAAACTGTGTCGACATTGCTAGACATAACATTAAAGCCACATTGTCATAGCTACAATATTACTCACGACCACGAGGCAGAAACTATTCACCACTTCCTTCGAAAGTCTTTGAGTTTAGTTAGAGCCAGGTGGCGTACATCATCTCCTTTGACTATACTCCATACTTTGGGTAATTAAAGTGTGCCTTACTTTCAACTAACTGTAAAGAGGCAAAGGCATTTGGGCCGGACGAAGCCCCTTCAACCCCTCTGTACGGTTGTCAAATGGCTCTCAGTTTAATTGCTGAATTACAAGTGCTATGACAACTCTATGAGTTTCACTTGTCAACTCTACTCCATTCAATTCTAACTGTCTACTACTCGAATCATAGCTGCCAATAATCTATTAATTTGTTGATGATTTATTGCAGAATCCACACTAACGAGGTGAACAGCACTACGCTGGAGCATCCTTTCATTCATTGTGTTTGCTTCTATTAATCCTTCATCCTCCCCTAACGCATCGAGAATGTCCTTAACCTAACAACTCTCTATCCAAGTGTGTTGTATGTCTGTGTGCATCGTATTCCATTTCTAGTTTCATTAAGAGTTTTGCGGCAAACATTTTTTGCACAATTTTCACCAGTGCGGCTCGTCCTTTTGCGTAGAACTGTGGAACAATGTTGTCACTTGCAGCAGCATCACCTGCACGACAGAAGGTAACAAATAAATTCCATCGTGTTGAGCTCTCAACCGGTGCAAATGTTATGCTTCGTAGAGCCACATGCGTAATTTTGAACCCGGCTGGTGGACAATTGGACAAATCCCAGTGGAAAACGTGGAAACGTTTACGTGGCCAGGAGTGGACCGCATTTTGAACTAGGACGACAGAAGTGCATGATTATGAATCTGGTACTGTGTTGGCGAGAGAAATGCATTCATTTCGTACAATGTTTGTGGCTTTTGCAACTAAATGAGGTAAAGTATGAATGGAATGAGTGCCGCAGCGCTGCAAAATGGGGTGAGAGTTTTAATTTGCTTTGGGTTGCAGTTTACGCGAGGAATTATACTCTGTAAGTGGCTGACTGAATGACGGAGCATATGTTTCGTATGATAATGTCTAGGGATGGACTTTAAATAGACCGCACGGATGGGTATGGCTTTGCAGCAAAATAACAAAAGGTTAACCAGTGCGCAGCAAATAGAGTTGTTGACAGTCGTTTATTCAGTGCATGGAGTTATGGAACTTGTTACAACAGTTTGATTGGTGTCCATTATTGTGCAGTTATATCATGTTCTAGGAAATGGAAGTGTTGGACATGTTGTCAAAATGGGATGTAGAAATGTCTTTTTACAAAAAGATGTGTCACAAGTTGAAACTGAATATGAATAACTGATTATTCCCTTTCGCTACTTGAGACATTTTGAAATTAACAGAGCAACAGAACTGTGCGAATAGTGCGTCAGTGAAAAATAGGCTTGCGCACATCTGCAAAGTACTCGTAGACAACTTGATGGATGTAAGACTTCAGTGTATGCTTTAAGAGCTCATGTTGTGATCTATATGGCAATTGATCGGGAAGACACTACCTGCCTTAACCAAGCTTTGGGCCAAGATTTTTTGCTTCCCAAAATTTAAATTCAAGCTTAACTCAATAATGACCCAAACAATTACACAATCTAGTTCCCCCAGATAATCCCTCGTAATGGTACTTATACAATAAGGAACGCACCACACAATAACACCTTAATTACATAAGAGCCCTCTTCCCGAAACAATGATATATTCAATGCACACTGCACCAACAGTGATTTGCTCTTAACCACCTCATCCACACCACACAGATTTCTCTTCTCATTGTCCATCAATTACAATTCAACTAACAATTCAAGTTTAATTCCATTAGTTCCTTAAGTAAAGATTTTCACTTCATTACAAGGACCTAGCACCAATAAATGGAATCCAGACGCAGCTCAGTCCAAAAACTATTCCCCCCGCACACTCGAGAGAGAACTTCGTTACCGTTTTGTTCGCGCTCCCCCTAAAAGCAAAACGTAATTCAATTAATTAGTTCCCACAACTCGCATTTATTCGTTTCACCAACAGCAGTTGGAACAGATTAAAATTGTAACTCCTATTGCAACCAGGAGCACCATCACCATGAAGAAGAAAAAACCTCCTTCACGTCCTTTCTAATTGTGATTATTCAATTCCAATATTCAACTTGAGCATCAAATCAAATTAGTTGCACTGCTCTTGCCACAAACTAACTCTGAACGGAGTTCACGTGGCGCATTTCTATTGTCAGTGACCACTATAGAACTGCTATAGATCCTTGAAATCACTGTGCAATCTGAGAGGAGAATTCAATAAAATCCCATTGTAATATCAGCACCGGCGTCGTTGTCGTCGCCATCGTCATCATCATCATCAGCATCGTCCCCATCAAGGATTCAAGTCATGAACTCAGTTAACAAAAGTTATCGGGTAAAAACTTTCACTTGCATTTTGAATACGGATTTAGTTTTTTTTTTTTTGCTTTGCTTATTGGAGGTCCTTTGGGATAGTAGATATATAGGTATGTATGATATAGTGACCTTTAAGGACTCAATCAATAAGTTAATGCCATGCATAGGACGAAGGACGTCGAAGGAAATAAAATTGTTGACGAAACTATCCAAATGAGTTCAAGTGCGGTTGGGTAGGCATTCTTCAGATCGTTTTGGTAGCAATTTTTGAGGTGTTTACTGTAAGAAGGGATGAGTTTGTGGAGCTGACATTAGTCAAACATTTGAAGGGTGGGCTTCAGAGTAGAATGGGGCTATAAAAATTCATATTAATGAGAAAATGGGTTGATAAAGTTGGAAAGTTGGAGTTTCTGGATGATGTCATGAACTGAATAGGTACGAGGTACAAATGACACTTCAAAATATCGCATTGAACGAATTTCTAATATCGAGCGTTACTACAACAGATAATCTCTTAGTTCCCTGTCTTAACCTTGCAGTATCTACCACCTTTATGGCAGTATGGTGGTCTGGTTGGGCACCATTTTCCGCCGGCACCATAAGCAGACTGCCATATATGATACGCTTAAGGATATTTCCTTTCTAGAAAAGATTAACCTCCTGAGATTCAAATCACTATCAGGATAGTTCTAACAGCGAAATTTCTTTTACACCTTTGCCGGGTTGGACCACGTAAGTAGTGACTCCTTTTGTCACATGGCACCCATCCAGAGCTCTGAAGAATCATTGATATCGCAGGTTAAAGGTCATTCGTTTCATTATCCTTGCCATAGCAACTTCTGTCTTTTCAGCCTTCTTAATTATATGCCGCAGATGTTGCTTAGGCTGTCGCCCTACATTTATAGTGATGTCAATTTGTTTCCTATAAAATAAAGTAAGGCTGCATACTATGGACAGTCATGAAGCACATCAAATTGAGAAGACACTCTAGAACCCAATTTATCAATATTTTCTACGACACTTTAAACTCAAACATGCCTTCCCGCCCAACACTTCAAACAATACATCCCTTGTTTAGCAAAATTCTAACAAAGAAGGACATGATAATCCCCTTCTAAGGATACACATCATCCTCTTCTGATATCAGGTAACTTCTCAGAAAATAAAATCCAAACATATTACTTCCTTATATTTAAACACTCCAAAGATGCTTCTACCAAATAAAGCATGTCAGTATAAGCCTCCCCAGACAGCGATATCCTTTTACGTTTTCCTTCAAGCTCATTTCCTAATCAACTGCGAAAATTAATCGCAAAAAAAAGAGGAGAAGAAAGAAAGAAAGAATCTATCTATCCATTCGTTTATTGGATTAAGCCAAAGAAGGAAGGAATTAGGACTGAAAATAGCTCAGCTATTTTCCAATATGATTACAACAAAATCGATAAGGACATCATATTTACGACACAGAAAAGCCTGCTAAAATAGAAAACGAAAGGTAGGATTCGTTCGCATGCCTTTTTTTTTTTTTTTTTTTGCTGCCGATTAATCATAAATCAATAACCAGCTCGCGTGTGTACCCTTATGTTCTGTTTCACCAACAACAACAACAAGGACAAAAGGGACTCGATAATAAACACAAACCTAATAGCGCACATCGATTAGGTTAATAGGCAAAAGTGTATAATTTTGATGTGAAAATAACTTTGGTGTTCTTCTTCTCTGGAGATTCCTTTGCACAAGGATATCTCTTTGAATTTTTAACAACAGACAGAGAGAGAGAGGAAAATATCCTGTCAGTTATTTTGTGCATATGTCAGCAGTAACAAATGATTTGTTCTCCTATTGTCCTTAAAATTTTTTACGAATTGAGTTGTATGACATTTGCATGAGAGTATAACCTTGTGGGGCTCCGAAAATATTTCAACAGTCTCATGGTATTATTCCACATGAGAGATCCTGATGAGTAGAATATTCAACATTCCCTTAGATACACACACAGGAAGCTATAGCTCTGACGAAAGCCATTTGGGAATGGGAGCACCCGTCGTCGTTGGGAGAAATCGAAGGACGACTTGTCCTGCTCTGTTTTTTTCTATTGTTCTTGATGGAAACTCTCATCAATATATGCTAAATGTTATCCACTAAATTGTGTAAATATTGTGAAGAGGAAGAAGGATGAAAAAACAAAACAACAACACGAACAAATCAATGAATCGATTCTGGGTATTATAAATTCGTTTACAATGAATAATTTCCCTCCAGCTTATTGGGAGAGGAACTTGTGAAAATTTTCCAGGATTTTTTTATTGTTTACACAAGTTTCTTCTATTTGGCATTTAAATCTCAGATTAGAGTTCTTTAAACAAAGTACTTAGTTAAAGTTGAGTTCTAGAAAAATAAATATATTGAATCCTTGCGAATTGTAACAAGCGGCAATATCCCATTCCATTCAGATGAAATAGTTTAAAATAGAATGACAAAGGACACGATATCCGATAAACACAATCGTGTGAGGGTTGATGAGCTTTACGCGCAAAAATATCTCAAAGTTCTTTTCCGGTTGCGAAGCGGAAACTCACAGATGACTTTGTCAGATGGAAGTTTCTGGAAACTATTGTTTTTGGAACAAACAAACTTTGTTATCTGCGATTTGCCACAGCCATCGAGATGGTGGTCTTATCGTCAAAGAGTTTTACACGAACTTCGAAATGCAAATAAAGATTAGAATTTAATATCTCGCTTTTCATTCGTTTGTAACTTTGTTACGGATTTTGTTCACCACATCTAAGGCAGGGAAGTTTTGGATATTAGTGGCCTAAAATTTATACTTGCACTCTCCTAAACCATATGCGATCATGGGCCGAATAAGGGCCATGTAGCAGATTACCTTCACCCTTGCATCGAGTTGGCTGCCATAAAACAGTCTCTTTGTAAGGCTCTGGTTAGTTTATTAAAATATAGATATTGGTCTAGCCAAATCCCCAGGTATCTGACTACATTTTGACATGCAAGTGGACGTCCGTGCTCTCCAACAATAAAGAACTTTTGCCAATTCTTCCTAGTATCCCTAGAGGCCCCAGACAACGGCGTTCTGAAAAGAATGGTTTCAGACTTCTGGAAGTTGATCTTCAACTTCCAGTCATCGCAATATCGCTGAATCTTATCGAAGTCACGCTGCAAGAGAGTTGCAATGACGTCAATCTTAGGTCCTGATTTGTACGCTATCAAATCGTCCGCGTGCGCTATCACGTCTGGAAGAGATCCTATCAGATTGAATAGGATCGGTGAATTAACCACCCCCTGTTGCAGACCATTTTTAATTTCAAAAGTCCCAGTGGAAGTTACGCTGCCATTTTTCACAACGAACTTTTTACCAGTGAGCATATTAAGCCACATGTACAATAGTGGTTTGTTTATGCCCAACCTGCTCAACTTGTAAAAGAGCCCTTCCAACCATACGGTATCAAAGGCCTTCTCCAAGTCAACCAGGCAGGCACCCGTGCATTGTTTCTTACTTTTGTTTTGTTTTTGAATTGTATCATGCCTCGCCTTTAAACCGAATTGGTTATCCGGAACAATTTTATTTTTCTCAACCCACATTATCATTGCTCTATGTAGCATTTTCTCGAATACCTTACTGATGTTCGGAAGGAGACTTATGGACCGGAGATTTGCCGGATTGGAACTGTCTTTTCCCCTTTTAGGGATCGGCTGAAGCACCGCTGTTTTCCAATGCTCTGGATAATGGGCATTATTCAGTGCATTGTTGAACAGGGTGGCGTAAATGTCTACCGCTACTATTGGAAGATGTCGAAGCACAATGTTCGATATTCCATCGATTCCTACTGATTTCTTCTTTCTCAGTGATTCGAAGATCGCTTGAAGTTCTACCTTCGATATGTAAGGGGGATGAATCCCTTCAATGGCAATGACATTGTTTGCAACATTGTCATCATTGAACCTGGTGAAGCCAGTATTCCCTGATTGCCAATGCTGCAAATCATGTCGAAGGCGGAAGTTGTGCGCAAGGACTCTATTCTCCAGGTCGTGGTTCGGGCGAATGCTAGCATTTACCTTATACCCATCCTGAAAAATGGTTCCTATAGCTTCAACCTTCTTCTGCGGATCCTCGATCACGAAAAAGTCGTCATCGTCAACAGCGTCAACTGGATCTATTCCTGCTTCTGTAAGTAACTGTTCATTGTGAGTTGTACGAGGAATCTTCAGGCACGGAAGCTCGTTGACATCGTTCCTCCGAAATATTTTATTAATCTGGGGGAACATACTCGGGTTATCAGACTTGATAACGCAAGAAGCGGCTGGTTGCGAACAACACCTCTGCAATCCTACCTTAATGGCAGGTCTTCTTTTGAAGTTATCAGTTGTTGTAGAAGAAGCCTGTGATGCTCTAGTTGCAGCGCATGATGACACTGACTGGCTTAAATATTGATGACGAACTGACTGAATCTCTTATGCTTGCTGGATTGCCAAGAAAGGAGCTAACAGTTGATGATTTCAAGAACTTGCTGTGCACTTTACACCAAGAAGAAAGGACATGCACACAAAATGCGTTGTCACACATGTAAGGAAGTAGGTCCTTTTAGTATATAGTTTTTGTCTATGGTTACTCAGTTCTTGGACACAATTTAATAGTTCAAATTACTTTGTTCAGTGCTCGGCCTTGAGTAGTAAAGAGTTGAAAGAATTACAAAAAGAATGCCCACTTTCACGTGAAAATTGGAGCGCTTTTTAAAATTCCATTAATATTTCCAATGCTCTGTAAGAAAGTAATAATTACTTTTTGGTGCATATTTTTAGGCAGCTTTGAATAAAGAATACATTTAGATTGGAAAATTTAAAAATTTGTTTTAATCTACATTATGTACATTTGTGCATTTTTGAGTTATCTAAGTCCAAGTCCTTACTCTTCGTGACACAAGTGTTCATTACCCAATGTATTTCTATCCCACCAGCCGGCTTCCAGACTTGCCAGATGGGTACTTCTTCGGAGACGCGTGCGTATAATCGACCAACAAAATAGGAAGTTTTTTTTTACATGGAGCAGATCGTGCAAAAGTTCCCTAAAACCAAGTCATTTGCGTGCTAGAGTCTCTGAAAACTCTTTTATTGATTACAGTTCCATACTACCCTTACTCTTGATGGCAATGATCTTTAAAATGTAAGTTCTTGCTGGTGATTGTCTTAACAAACCGGAATTTCCCTTTAGTCATTACATAGGGATTTTGAATAATGCCCCATACTAAACCCTTAAGGCAAACAAGAACAATGTAGTTATAACCTATTTTTAGTTGTCTCTCTTTCAATTGGTCGGCCATCATTAATTAAAAGAGATCTGTGTTTTTTATCACGCCAAGAAAAAGAGAGATAAGTACGTTGCTTTACGTTCTGTTTTGTTTTTCACTAGAAAGAACTACTTTAACAATGTGCTAAGTGTTTTTTTGTGGTTAAAATGTTGCAGAAAAAACTATAATTTTTGGTAATAGGTACAGCAAATAGTCCAACTAACCACAAAAGATCCAAACATATTGACGTAAAGTATCATTTTTCCAGAGAACAGGTAACCAGTTGGCTGATGTTTTGACGCAAGTAGTTAAACTCCTGGAGTTCAGAACAGAAATGGGTCTGGATAATATATTGAAAGATCCTCGTAATCACGGTAAACAAAAAATCATAAACATAGATACGAAGTAGCTTGTTGTGTTACCCACATAAGGTTCTCATTCGGTTTTTGTATCTCACTGAGTGTGCTCTTCTTTATTAGTTCATCTTAATAAACAATAAAATAAAACAAAGATAGGTATGTTTCAATTTATTATATAAATCTAATAGGAGTGTCGATAATTGTATACGTTACGCTACACAATACATGTATTCGTACATATGGTATGTACAGATAACAGTTTATTTTTGTCGTGCTTGGCACAAGCTGGTTTGCGTGAAATGTCAATTTGTGCAGCTTCTTTGTGTAGCTAATGGCCAGCCTTGTCAAATATCACGCAAATTAAATGTCAATTTGCTGTGTTACCTATAAAAGCCTTGACGTTGCCCACAGTAAGAATATAGTAGTGTTCTCTTCACAATGAATCTATTCTTATTTTTCTGTTTGGTCAGTGTGTTGGCCACATCATATGACGACGAAGAAATTGAGCTGGAGCCCGCAGATGATCCTTTTCCATGTCTAAGCAGAGGATCTTTGGAAGAAGTTATGCCAGAAGAAGATGAAGATGAAGAGGCTGATGATCCTGAAAGCCGAATTTTTGGTGGCTCAAATGCCATTGAAGGACAGTTACCATATCAAGCTGGACTATTGAGCAATATCGGAGACGGATTTGTCTGGTGTGGTGGCGCAATTCTTAGTACTGAATGGATTCTAACCACTGCCCAATGTATCGCAGGGTAGGCTATAAATACATCTTTCTTTGGTTTTTATTTTATTTTTCTTTCATGCAACAGAGCTAAAAGTATCAAGGTCCACTTGGGAAGCATCAATAAGAACGCACCACGTCTCATTACTTATAGCTTAGAGACTCACGTTCATCCAGACTATAAAACCGATGGTGAAGACATTGCTTTGGTAAGGATTAAAGAGATCGAATTTGATGCTTACATACATTCAGCTGCCTTACCAGGTAATGTTTCGGTAGAGGCAAATACTAAAGTTACTGCCTGTGGTTTCGGTAACATCAATGATCGTAAGTTATCTGTGACATGAACCTTTTTATTGGGATTAATGGTTATTGTCTTGGTCATAGAGGGTGTTGGTACTTTAACACTGAAGTATGTCACCATGCCAGTTGCGGAAAAATCAGAATGTGTCAAAGTATATGGGAAATATGCAGACCGTCTTTCGGTTTTTTGTACAACTACAAGCGGATTTGGTAGTCCATGTGTCGGTGATTTAGGTGGCCCATTGGTTCTTGAGGAAACTTATACTTTGGTTGGTCTTTTGTCTTTTGGCCATCAAGCTGGCTGTACTCTAGGATATCCAGTTGGTTTTACTAGTGTTTCACACTATTTGGACTGGATTGAACATACTTCTGGTGTAACTCCAAAATCTTAGGGAATGTATTGAACCAGATGACGGAAGAAACTTCAAAGACAACCGTTTAAAAGACTTCCTTAAATTAAAATTTTAAATCCAATGAATCAAAGTGGAGTGCTTTTTAATTTAAACAACCGAGTTCGACTTTGCAGAACTGCAGAACTAAAACTTTCCAGGGAACATTTGCCATTATAGCTCTGCCTGTTGAGAATCTGATGCGCAACAAGACTGCAACAACAAGATGATTCCAAAAGAGTCAAATACGCTGTGTGTAAGGGAGATACGAAGGGTTATCACGAATTAAGAGAACGATCATCAGCATCAGCACGCAATCAAAAGCTCCTTTGAAGAGCACCATCAATTCTGGAGACTAGATTTTGCAGCGCAGTTTCTCAGGATTTTCCTCGTTGGTTGGCAACTCTCCACACGTGAGTCGCAGGAAGGAGGAAGGAAGCCAGACTGATAGGTCTGACGCCAAGAAGTAGGTATATATTCCAGTGAAAATACTTTTCAAAGTTAACAGCAGCTGCTCTATTCCCTGTAGCTGCAAGGCCGGTTATATTCCATCGGTTCCAGGAGTTTTGCACTGAAGAGCAAAAGTGTAACAATAATCTTTAAATTAAAGAAAAGTCAAAGAAATTTCACTCAAATGTTTTTCAATCGCACGTAGAAGCTAATTCTACTCAATTAGATTACGTACGTTTGCCGACGAAATTTTGGACCATTTTTTTCCTGGAGCTGGTCCCATAATTCCGCCATTCCTTTGGGCACGTCTTAGTATTTTGCCAGTTGAGATTCAATTCTGGATTTGGGCAGGTCATTCCATCGTACTAATTTTTGACAATTTAGCCAATTGTTTTCGAGTTTTGAGGAATGTTTTAGATCAATATCCGATTTACCTTCAGTCACATCACATCTACAGCAACAGGGCAAATTTTCATCGAAAGTAATGAGGTACTGCTCCTTCTTCATTACGCCATCAATCTTGACAGATACCGTTAGGCGTAATACACCCCCCAATCATCAAACAACATATTCCATGTTTAACCGTTTTTCTGAAGTGATGTGGTTTTAGAGGACCTGACTAGCTTGACCAGTACTGAATTTTTTTCCATCCTTTTCCGATTACTCTACTACATTTCCCTTCGTTCAACAATATTAAAGCCCTTTTTTTATTTCTTGGCCTAAACTTTTGATTTTGGAAAATCTTTTTTGTAGAAACTACCAAACACTTTTAAACAAAAACTAATACGTGTACTCGTTGCAACGGTGCAAAACTGTGACAATGCTTCTGTTGCACTTTTATTTGTGCCATTATTGTACCTTTTATTGCAAAACAAACAATAATTTCCTGCAAAGATTTATGCGTACCTACTATGCTTTTTTTTATTTTGTTACAATTTTGCTCCTCAGTGTATACCAGTTACCCCTTTAATCCAGTCCAAATAGGCTGAAACTCTAGTAAAACCAACTGGAAATCCTAGAGTACAGCCAGCTTTATAGCCAAGAGCCATAAGACCAACCAAAGTATTAGTATTTTCAAGAACCAATGGACCGCCAAAATCACCGGAGCACGGAGCACCATATCCTTTTGTAGATGTACAAATAATCGGATTTCTGTTTGCAAGTTCCCCATATACTTTGATACATGGTGCTTTTCCCGTCACTGGCATGGTGACATATTTCAGTTTTTCAGAATAATGACCCTCTATGACAAAGACAACAACCATTAACCCCAATAAAATGGTTTATGTCACAGATAACTTACGAGCATTGTGGTGACCCCAACCAGAGGCAGTAACTCTAGCGTTTATTGCTATCGAATTAGACTTTGATAAGACAGCTGCTGCCATGTAAGCATTAAAATTGATCTGTTGAACCCTAACCAAAGCAATATCTGCACCATCGCGTTTCCAGCCTGGATGAACGTAATTCTCTTGGCTATAAGTAATGAGACGTGGTGCGTTCTTTTTGATGCTTCCCAAGTGGACCTTGACACTTTTAGCTCTGTTGCATGAAAGAAAAATAAAATAAAAACCAAAGAAAGATGTATTTATAGCCTACCCTGCGATACATTGGGCAGCGGTTAGAATCCAATGGTGACTAATAATGGTGCCACCACACCAGACAAATCCGTCTCCGATATTGCTCAATAGTCCAGCTTGATATGGTAACTGTCCTTCAATGGCATATGAGCCACTAAAAATTCGGTTTTCAGGATCATCAGCATCGTCATCATCAGCGTCGTCATCATCAGCGTCGTCACCATCATTTTCTTCTGGCATAACTTCTTCCAAAGATCCTCTGCTTAGACATGGAAAAGGATCATCTGCGGGCTCCAGCTCAATTTCTTCGTCGTCATATGATGTGGCCAACACACTGACCAAACAGAAAAATAAGAATAGATTCATTGTGAAGAGAACACTACTATATTCTTACTGTGGGCAACGTCAAGGCTTTTATAGGTAACACAGCAAATTGACATTTAATTTGCGTGATATTTGACAAGGCTGGCCATTAGCTACACAAAGAAGCTGCACAAATTGACATTTCACGCAAACCAGCTTGTGCCAAGCACGACAAAAATAAACTGTTATCTGTACATACCATTTGTACGAATACATGTATTGTGTAGCGTAACGTATACAATTATCGACACTCCTATTAGATTTATATAATAAATTGAAACATATCTATCTTTGTTTTATTTTATTGTTTATTAAGATGAACTAATAAAGAAGAGCACACTCAGTGAGATACAAAAACCGAATGAGAACCTTATGTGGGTAACACAACAAGCTACTTCGTATCTATGTTTATGATTTTTTGTTTACCGTGATTACGAGGATCTTTCAATATATTATCCAGACCCATTTCTGTTCTGAACTCCAGGAGTTTAACTACTTACGTCAAAACATCAGCCAACTGGTTACCTGTTCTCTGGAAAAATGATACTTTACGTCAATATGTTTGGATCTTTTGTGGTTAGTTGGACTATTTGCTGTACCTATTACCAAAAATTATAGTTTTTTCTGCAACATTTTAACCACAAAAAAACACTTAGCACATTGTTAAAGTAGTTCTTTCTAGTGAAAAACAAAACAGAACGTAAAGCAACGTACTTATCTCTCTCTTTCTTGGCGTGATAAAAAACACAGATCTCTTTTAATTAATGATGGCCGACCAATTGAAAGAGAGACAACTAAAAATAGGTTATAACTACATTGTTCTTGTTTGCCTTAAGGGTTTAGTATGGGGCATTATTCAAAATCCCTATGTAATGACTAAAGGGAAATTCCGGTTTGTTAAGACAATCACCAGCAAGAACTTAAATTTTAAAGATCATTGACATCAAGAGTAAGGGTAGTATGGAACTGTAATCAATAAAAGAGTTTTCAGAGACCCTAGCACGCAAATGACTTGGTTTTAGGGAACTTTTGCACGATCTGCTCCATGTAAAAAAAAAAAACTTCCTATTTTGTTGGTCGATTATACGCATGCGTCTCCGAAGAAGTACCCATCTGGCAAGTCTGGAAGCCGGCTGGTGGGATAGAAATACATTGGGTAATGAACACTTGTGTCACGAAGGCAAGTGTAGATCAATCACGTAGTTGATCTACACTTGCCGCTTGGACTTAGACCACTCAAAAATGCACAAATGTACATAATGTAGATTAAAACAAATTTTTAAATTTTCCAATGTAAATGTATTCTTTTTTCAAAGCTGCCTAAAAATATGCACCAAAAAGTAATTATTACTTTCTTACAGAGCATTGGAAATATTAATGGAATTTTAAAAAGCGCTCCAATTTTCACGTGAAAGTGGGCATTCTTTTTGTAATTCTTTCAACTCTTTACTACTCAAGACCGAGCACTGAACAAAGTAATTTGAACTATTAAATTGTGTCCAAGAACTGAGTAACCATAGACAAAAACTATATACTATATACTAAAAGGACCTACTTCCTTACATGTGTGACAACGAATTTTGTGTGCATGTCCTTTCTTCTTGGTGTAAAGTGCACAGCAAGTTCTTGAAATCATCAACTGTTAGCTCCTTTCTCGGCAATCCAGCAAGCATAAGAGATTCAGTCAGTTCGTCATCAATATTTAAGCCAGTCAGTGTCATCATGCGCTGCAACTAGAGCATCACAGGCTTCTTCTACAACAACTGATAACTTCAAAAGAAGACCTGCCATTAAGGTGGGATTGCAGAGATGCTGGTAGATTACGATTCAACCCCGGCAACCTTATCAGATGCTTTGGATTAGCATGTCCAGTGATTAAAGTATTTTCACTGGAATATATACATATGTACCTACTACTTGGTGTCAGACCTATCAGTCTGGCTTCCCTCCTGCTTCCTGGCTCTTACGTACGGGGAGTTGCCAACCAGCAAGGAAAACCCTGAGAAACTGCGCTGCAAAATCTAGTCTCCAGAATTGACGGTGTTCTTCACAGGAGCTATCATGGCCAATGGTCCCTGAATAGTTTTAGTCCTGCAGTTTTGCAAAGTTTAATTCGGTTGTGTAAAGTAGAAAACATTCCACTTTGATTCATTGCATTTCAAATTTTAATTTAAGGAAGTCTTTTAAACGGTTGTCTTTGAAGTTTCTTCCGTCATCTGGTTCAATACATTCCCTAAGATTTTGGAGTTACACCAGAAATATATTCAATCCAGTCCAAATAGTGTGAAACACTAGTAAAAACAACTGGATATCCTAGAGTACAGCCAGCTCTATGGCCAAAAGACATAAGACCAACCAAAGTAGTAGTATTTTTAAGAACCAATGGGCCGCCAAAATCACCGAAGCACGTACTACCAAATCCTTTTGTAGATGTACAAATAATCGGATCTCTGTTTGCAAGTTCCCCATATACTTTGATACATGCTGATTTTTCCGTCACTGGCATGGTGACATATTTCAGTTTTTCAGAACGATAAGCCTCTATGACAAAGACAACAACCATTAACCCCAATAAAATGGTTTATGTCACAGATAACTTACGATCATTGTAGTTACCCCAACCAGAGGCAGTAACGCTAGCGTTTATTGCTATCGAAGTAGACTTTGATAAGACAGCTGCAGCCACGTAAGCATCAAAATCGAACTGTTCAACCCTAATCAAAGCAATATCTGCATCTTTGCGTTTCCAGTCTGGATGAAGGTGAATCTCTAGGCTATAAGTAATGAGACGTGGTGCGTTCTTTTTGATGCTTCCCAAGTGGACCTTGACACATTTAGCTCTGTTGCATGAAAGAAAAATAAAATAAAAACCAAAGAAAGATGTATTTATAGCCTACCCTGCGATACATTGGGCAGTGGTTAGAATCCATTCAGTACTAAGAATTGCGCCACCACACCAGGTGTATCCGTTTCTATATTTGATCAATAGTCCAGCTTGATATGGTAACTGTCCTTCAATGGCATATGAGCCACTAAAAATTCGGCTTTCAGGGTCATCAGCGTCGTCATCATCATTTTCTTCTGGCATAACTTCTTCGAAAGATCCTTTGCTTAGACATAGATAATGATCATCGTCGAGCTCCAGCTCAATTTTTTCGTCGTCATATGATGTGGCCAACACACTGACCAAACAGAAAAATAAGAATAGATTCATTGTGAAGAGAACACTACTGTATTCTTACTGTGGGCAACGTCAAGGCTTTTATAGGTAACACAGCAAATTGACATTTAATTTGCGTGATATTTGACAAGGCTGGCCATTAGCTACACAAAGAAGCTGCACAAATTGACATTTCACGCAAACCAGCTTGTGCCAAGCACGACAAAAATAAACTGTTATCTGTACATACCATATGTACGAATACATGTATTGTGTAGCGTAACGTATACAATTATCGACACTCCTATTAGATTTATATAATAAATTGAAACATACCTATCTTTGTTTTATTTTATTGTTTATTAAGATGAACTAATAAAGAAGAGCACACTCAGTGAGATACAAAAACCGAATGAGAACCTTATGTGGGTAACACAACAAGCTACTTCGTATCTATGTTTATGATTTTTTGTTTACCGTGATTACGAGGATCTTTCAATATATTATCCAGACCCATTTCTGTTCTGAACTCCAGGAGTTTAACTACTTGCGTCAAAACATCAGCCAACTGGTTACCTGTTCTCTGGAAAAATGATACTTTACGTCAATATGTTTGGATCTTTTGTGGTTAGTTGGACTATTTGCTGTACCTATTACCAAAAATTATAGTTTTTTCTGCAACATTTTAACCACAAAAAAACACTTAGCACATTGTTAAAGTAGTTCTTTCTCGTGAAAAACAAAACAGAACGTAAAGCAACGTACTTATCTCTCTCTTTCTTGGCGTGATAAAAAGCACAGATCTCTTTTAATTAATGATGGCCGACCAATTGAAAGAGAGACAACTAAAAATAGGTTATAACTACATTGTTCTTGTTTGCCTTAAGGGTTTAGTATGGGGCATTATTCAAAATCCCTATGTAATGACTAAAGGGAAATTCCGGTTTGTTAAGACAATCACCAGCAAGAACTTAAATTTTAAAGATCATTGACATCAAGAGTAAGGGTAGTATAGAAGTGTAATCAATAAAAGAGTTTTCAGAGACCCTAGCACCAAGCTTAGAACGCAAATGACTTGGTTTTAGGGAACTTTTGCACGATCTGCTCCATGTAAAAAAAAAAAACTTCCTATTTTGTTGGTCGATTATACGCATGCGTCTCCGAAGAAGTACCCATCTGGCAAGTCTGGAAGCCGGCTGGTGGGATAGAAATACATTGGGTAATGAACACTTGTGTCACGAAGGCAAGTGTAGATCAATCACGTAGTTGATCTACACTTGCCGCTTGGACTTAGACCACTCAAAAATGCACAAATGTACATAATGTAGATTAAAACAAATTTTTAAATTTTCCAATCTAAATGTATTCTTTTTTCAAAGCTGCCTAAAAATATGCACCAAAAAGTAATTATTACTTTCTTACAGAGCATTGGAAATATTAATGGAATTTTAAAAAGCGCTCCAATTTTCACGTGAAAGTGGGCATTCTTTTTGTAATTCTTTCAACTCTTTACTACTCAAGACCGAGCACTGAACAAAGTAATTTGAACTATTAAATTGTGTCCAAGAACTGAGTAACCATAGACAAAAACTATATACTATATACTAAAAGGACCTACTTCCTTACATGTGTGACAACGAATTTTGTGTGCATGTCCTTTCTTCTTGGTGTAAAGTGCACAGCAAGTTCTTGAAATCATCAACTGTTAGCTCCTTTCTCGGCAATCCAGCAAGCATAAGAGATTCAGTCAGTTCGTCATCAATATTTAAGCCAGTCAGTGTCATCATGCGCTGCAACTAGAGCATCACAGGCTTCTTCTATAACAACTGATAACTTCAAAAGAAGACCTGCCATTAAGGTGGGATTGCAGAGATGCTGGTAGATTACGATTCAACCCCGGCAACTTTATCAGATGCTTTGGATTAGCATGTCCAGTGATTAAAGTATTTTCACTGGAATATATACATATGTACCTACTACTTGGTGTCAGACCTATCAGTCTGGCTTCCCTCCTGCTTCCTGGCTCTTACGTACGGGGAGTTGCCAACCAGCAAGGAAAACCCTGAGAAACTGCGCTGCAAAATCTAGTCTCCAGAATTGACGGTGTTCTTCACAGGAGCTATCATGGCCAATGGTCCCTGAATAGTTTTAGTCCTGCAGTTTTGCAAAGTTGAATTCGGTTGTGTAAAGTAGAAAACATTCCACTTTGATTCATTGCATTTCAAATTTTTATTTAAGGAAATCTTTTAAACGGTTGTCTTTGAAGTTTCTTCCGTCATCTGTGTCAAAACATTCCCTAAGATTGTGAAGTTACACCAGAAACATCTTGAATCCAGTCCAAATAGTGTGAAATACTAGTAAAAACAACTGGATATCCTAGAGTACAGCCAGCTCTATGGCCAAAAGACATAAGGCCAACCAAAGTAGCAGTATTTTTAAGAACCAATGGGTCGCCAAAATCACCGTAGCACGTACTACCAAATCCTTTTGTTAATGTACAAATAATCGGATCTCTGTTTGCAAGTTCCCCATATACTTTGATACATACTGATTTTTCCGCCACTGGCATGGTGATATATTTCAGTTGTACAGAACTAGAAACAACTATGACAAAGACAACAACCATTAACCCCAATAAAATGATTTATGTCACAGATAACTTACGATCATTGTAGTCACCCCAACCAGAGGCAGTAACGCTAGCGTTTATTGCTATCGAAGTAGACTTTGATAAGACAGCTGCAGCCACGTAAGCATTAAAATTGATCTGTTGAACCCTAACCAAAGCAATATCTGCATCTTCGCGTTTCCAGTCTGGATGAACGTGAGTCTCTAGGCTATTAGTAATGAGAAGTGGTGGGTGCTTTTTGATGCTTCCCAAGTGGATCTTGACACTTTTAGCTCTGTTGCATTAAAGAAAAAAAAATAAAAACCAAAGAAAGATGTATTTATAGCCTACCCTGCGATACATTGGGCAGTGGTTAGAATCCATTCAGTACTAAGAATTGCGCCACCACACCAGGTGTGTCCGGTTCCAGATTCGATCAATAGTCCAGCTTGATATGGTAACTGTCCTTCAATGGCATATGAGCCACTAAAAATTCGGCTTTCAGGATCATCAGCATCGTCATCATCAGCGTCGTCATCATCAGCGTCGTCACCATCATTTTCTTCTGGCATAACTTCTTCCAAAGATCCTCTGCTTAGACATGGAAAAGGATCATCTGCGGGCTCCAGCTCAATTTCTTCGTCGTCATATGATGTGGCCAACACACTGACCAAACAGAAAAATAAGAATAGATTCATTGTGAAGAGAACACTACTATATTCTTACTGTGGGCAACGTCAAGGCTTTTATAGGTAACACAGCAAATTGACATTTAATTTGCGTGATATTTGACAAGGCTGGCCATTAGCTACACAAAGAAGCTGCACAAATTGACATTTCACGCAAACCAGCTTGTGCCAAGCACGACAAAAATAAACTGTTATCTGTACATACCATTTGTACGAATACATGTATTGTGTAGCGTAACGTATACAATTATCGACACTCCTATTAGATTTATATAATAAATTGAAACATATCTATCTTTGTTTTATTTTATTGTTTAGTAAGATGAACTAATAAAGAAGAGCACACTCAGTGAGATACAAAAACCGAATGAGAACCTTATGTGGGTAACACAACAAGCTACTTCGTATCTATGTTTATGATTTTTTGTTTACCGTGATTACGAGGATCTTTCAATATATTATCCAGACCCATTTCTGTTCTGAACTCCAGGAGTTTAACTACTTACGTCAAAACATCAGCCAACTGGTTACCTGTTCTCTGGAAAAATGATACTTTACGTCAATATGTTTGGATCTTTTGTGGTTAGTTGGACTATTTGCTGTACCTATTACCAAAAATTATAGTTTTTTCTGCAACATTTTAACCACAAAAAAACACTTAGCACATTGTTAAAGTAGTTCTTTCTAGTGAAAAACAAAACAGAACGTAAAGCAACGTACTTATCTCTCTCTTTCTTGGCGTGATAAAAAACACAGATCTCTTTTAATTAATGATGGCCGACCAATTGAAAGAGAGACAACTAAAAATAGGTTATAACTACATTGTTCTTGTTTGCCTTAAGGGTTTAGTATGGGGCATTATTCAAAATCCCTATGTAATGACTAAAGGGAAATTCCGGTTTGTTCCAATCACCAGCAAGAACTTACATTTTAAAGATCATTGCCATCAAGAGTAAGGGTAGTATGGAAGTGTAATCAATAAAAGAGTTTTCAGAGACCCTAGCACGCAAATGACTTGGTTTTAGGGAACTTTTGCACGATCTGCTCCATGTAAAAAAAACTTCCTATTTTGATGGTCGATTATACGCATGCGTCTCCGAAGAAGTACCCATCTGGCAAGTCTGGAAGCCGGCTGGTGGGATAGAAATACATTGGGTAATGAACACTTGTGTCACGAAGAGTAAGGACTTGGACTTAGATAACTCAAAAATGCATAAATGTACATAATGTAGATTAAAACAAATTTTTAAATTTTCCAATCTAAATGTATTCTTTATTCAAAGCTGCCTAAAAATATGCACCAAAAAGTAATTATTACTTTCTTACAGAGCATTGGAAATATTAATGGAATTTTAAAAAGCGCTCCAATTTTCACGTGAAAGTGGGCATTCTTTTTGTAATTCTTTCAACCCTTTACTACTCAAGGCCGAGCACTGAACAAAGTAATTTGAACTATTAAATTGTGTCCAAGAACTGAGTAACCATAGACAAAAACTATATACTATATACTAAAAGGACCTACTTCCTTACATGTGTGACAACGAATTTTGTGTGCATGTCCTTTCTTCTTGGTGTAAAGTGCACAGCAAGTTCTTGAAATCATCAACTGTTAGCTCCTTTCTTGGCAATCCAGCAAGCATAAGAGATTCAGTCAGTTCGTCATCAATATTTAAGCCAGTCAGTGTCATCATGCGCTGCAACTAGAGCATCACAGGCTTCTTCTACAACAACTGATAACTTCAAAAGAAGACCTGCCATTAAGGTGGGATTGCAGAGATGCTGGTAGATTACGATTCAACCCCGGCAACCTTATCAGATGCTTTGGATTAGCATGTCCAGTGATTAAAGTATTTTCACTGGAATATATACATATGTACCTACTACTTGGTGTCAGACCTATCAGTCTGGCTTCCCTCCTGCTTCCTGGCTCTTACGTACGGGGAGTTGCCAACCAGCAAGGAAAACCCTGAGAAACTGCGCTGCAAAATCTAGTCTCCAGAATTGACGGTGTTCTTCACAGGAGCTATCATGGCCAATGGTCCCTGAATAGTTTTAGTCCTGCAGTTTTGCAAAGTTTAATTCGGTTGTGTAAAGTAGAAAACATTCCACTTTGATTCATTGCATTTCAAATTTTTATTTAAGGAAATCTTTTAAACGGTTGTCTTTGAAGTTTCTTCCGTCATCTGTGTCAAAACATTCCCTAAGATTGTGAAGTTACACCAGAAACATCTTGAATCCAGTCCAAATAGTGTGAAATACTAGTAAAAACAACTGGATATCCTAGAGTACAGCCAGCTCTATGGCCAAAAGACATAAGACCAACCAAAGTAGTAGTATTTTTAAGAACCAATGGGCCGCCTAAATCACCGGAGCACGTACTACCAAATCCTTTTGTTAATGTACAAATAATCGGATTTCTGTTTGCAAGTTTCCCATATACTTTGATACATACTGATTTTTCCGCCACTGGCATGGTGACATATTTCAGTTTTTCAGAACGATGACCCTCTATGACAAAGACAACAACCATTAACCCCAATAAAATGGTTTATGTCACAGATAACTTACGATCATTGTAGTTACCCCAACCAGAGGCAGTAACTCTAGCTTTTATTGCTATCGAAGTAGACTTTGATAAGACAGCTGCAGCCACGTAAGCATTAAAATTGATCTGTGGAACCCTAATCAAAGCAATATTTGCACCTTCGCGTTGCCAGTCTGGATGAAGGTGAGTCTCTAGGCTATAAATAATGAGACGTGGTGCGTTCTTATTGATGCTTCCCAACTGGACCTTGACACTTTTAGCTCTGTTGCATGAAAGAAAAATAAAATAAAAACCAGTGAAAAAATGCTACAATCCCCCTGGAGCGGATCGTATGATACCCTATCCCTAACTTATTTGGTCGTGTCAGTTTGCGGTGGAAAATGTATTCACAAAATTGTCTATTTTGCCCATTAAACTAATATTTTTACTCGAAAATTATTTTTTTAAGTAAACGCCCCAAAAAGTGGGCGTGGTCATATACAATGTATAGACGATTTGTAAATTAAGTGGATATCTGCATATTTGCCCATGTAAGTTTTTTCGAGTTTCTTATGAAAAAAGTAAAAAAAGGTGATTTTCTTGAAAAGTGGGCGTGTCAGTGGGCGGATTCTAAAAATTTTTACACGTGTATTGCTTACTTTTCCAAGGACCTCGCATACAAAATTTCATCAACCTAGCTCAAAATTTAAGCCCTAAAAACTTTTGACATACGGACGGACGGACGGACAGACGGACAGACGGACAGACGGACAGACGGACAGACGGACAGACGGACAGACGGACAGACGGACAGACGGACAGACGGACAGACGGACAGACGGACAGACGGACGGACATGGCTCAATCGAATCGGCTACTGATGCTGATCATTTATATATATACTTTATGTGGTCTATCTTCAATATTTCTCTATGTTACAAACTATGTATCAAACTTAATATACCCTTGGGATAGGGTATAAAAACCAAAGAAAGATGTATTTATAGCCTACCCTGCGATACAATGGGCAGTGGTTAGAATCCATTCAGTACTAAGAATTGCGCCACCACACCAGGTGTATCCGGTTCCATATTCGATCAATAGTCCAGCTTGATATGGTAACTGTCCTTCAGTGGCATATGAGCCTCTAAAAATTCGGCTTTCAGGATCATCAGCGTCGTCAACATCAGCGTCGTCATCATCAGGGTCGTCATCATCATTTTCTTCTGGCATAACTTCTTCCAAAGATCCTCTGCTTAGACATGGAAAAGGATCATCTACGGGCTCCAGCTCAATTTTTTCGTCGTCATATGATGTGGCCAACACACTGACCAAACAGAAAAATAAGAATAGATTCATTGTGAAGAGAACACTACTATATTCTTACTGTGGGCAACGTCAAGGCTTTTATAGGTAACACAGCAAATTGACATTTAATTTGCGTGATATTTGACAAGGCTGGCCATTAGCTACACAAAGAAGCTGCACAAATTGACATTTCACGCAAACCAGCTTGTGCCAAGCACGACAAAAATAAACTGTTATCTGTACATACCATATGTACGAATACATGTATTGTGTAGCGTAACGTATACAATTATCGACACTCCTATTAGATTTATATAATAAATTGAAACATACCTATCTTTGTTTTATTTTATTGTTTATTAAGATGAACTAATAAAGAAGAGCACACTCAGTGAGATACAAAAACCGAATGAGAACCTTATGTGGGTAACACAACAAGCTACTTCGTATCTATGTTTATGATTTTTTGTTTACCGTGATTACGAGGATCTTTCAATATATTATCCAGACCCATTTCTGTTCTGAACTCCAGGAGTTTAACTACTTGCGTCAAAACATCAGCCAACTGGTTACCTGTTCTCTGGAAAAATGATACTTTACGTCAATATGTTTGGATCTTTTGTGGTTAGTTGGACTATTTGCTGTACCTATTACCAAAAATTATAGTTTTTTCTGCAACATTTTAACCACAAAAAAACACTTAGCACATTGTTAAAGTAGTTCTTTCTAGTGAAAAACAAAACAGAACGTAAAGCAACGTACTTATCTCTCTCTTTCTTGGCGTGATAAAAAACACAGATCTCTTTTAATTAATGATGGCCGACCAATTGAAAGAGAGACAACTAAAAATAGGTTATAACTACATTGTTCTTGTTTGCCTTAAGGGTTTAGTATGGGGCATTATTCAAAATCCCTATGTAATGACTAAAGGGAAATTCCGGTTTGTTAAGACAATCACCAGCAAGAACTTAAATTTTAAAGATCATTGACATCAAGAGTAAGGGTAGTATGGAACTGTAATCAATAAAAGAGTTTTCAGAGACCCTAGCACCAAGCTTAGAACGCAAATGACTTGGTTTTAGGGAACTTTTGCACGATCTGCTCCATGTAAAAAAAAACTTCCTATTTTGATGGTCGATTATACGCATGCGTCTCCGAAGAAGTACCCATCTGGCAAGTCTGGAAGCCGGCTGGTGGGATAGAAATACATTGGGTAATGAACACTTGTGTCACGAAGGCAAGTGTAGATCAATCACGTAGTTGATCTACACTTGCCGCTTGGACTTAGACCACTCAAAAATGCACAAATGTACATAATGTAGATTAAAACAAATTTTTAAATTTTCCAATCTAAATGTATTCTTTTTTCAAAGCTGCCTAAAAATATGCACCAAAAAGTAATTATTACTTTCTTACAGAGCATTGGAAATATTAATGGAATTTTAAAAAGCGCTCCAATTTTCACGTGAAAGTGGGCATTCTTTTTGTAATTCTTTCAACTCTTTACTACTCAAGGCCGAACACTGAACAAAGTAATTTGAACTATTAAATTGTGTCCAAGAACTGAGTAACCATAGACAAAAACTATATACTATATACTAAAAGGACCTACTTCCTTACATGTGTGACAACGCATTTTGTGTGCATGTCCTTTCTTCTTGGTGTAAAGTGCACAGCAAGATCTTGAAATCATCAACTGTTAGCTCCTTTCTTGGCAATCCAGCAAGCATAAGAGATTCAGTCAGTTCGTCATCAATATTTAAGCCAGTCAGTGTCATCATGCGCTGCAACTAGAGCATCACAGGCTTCTTCTACAACAACTGATAACTTCAAAAGAAGACCTGCCATTAAGGTGGGATTGCAGAGATGCTGGTAGATTACGATTCAACCCCGGCAACCTTATCAGATGCTTTGGATTAGCATGTCCAGTGATTAAAGTATTTTCACTGGAATATATACATATGTACCTACTACTTGGTGTCAGACCTATCAGTCTGGCTTCCCTCCTGCTTCCTGGCTCTTACGTACGGGGAGTTGCCAACCAGCAAGGAAAACCCTGAGAAATTGCGCTGCAAAATCTAGTCTCCAGAATTGACGGTGTTCTTCACAGGAGCTATCATGGCCAATGGTCCCTGAATAGTTTTAGTCCTGCAGTTTTGCAAAGTTTAATTCGGTTGTGTAAAGTAGAAAACATTCCACTTTGATTCATTGCATTTCAAATTTTTATTTAAGGAAATCTTTTAAACGGTTGTCTTTGAAGTTTCTTCCGTCATCTGTGTCAAAACATTCCCTAAGATTGTGAAGTTACACCAGAAACATCTTGAATCCAGTCCAAATAGTGTGAAACACTAGTAAAAACAACTGGATATCCTAGAGTACAGCCAGCTCTATGGCCAAAAGACATAAGACCAACCAAAGTAGTAGTATTTTTAAGAACCAATGGACCGCCTAAATCACCGTTGCACGTACTACCAAATCCTTTTGTTAATGTACAAATAATCGGATCTCTGTTTGCAAGTTCCCCATATACTTTGATACATACTGATTTTTCCGCCACTGGCAAGGTGATATATTTCAGTTGTACAGAACTAGAACCAACTATGACAAAGACAACAACCATTAACCCCAATAAAATGATTTATGTCACAGATAACTTACGATCATTGTAGTCACCCCAACCAGAGGCAGTAACGCTAGCGTTTATTGCTATCGAAGTAGACTTTGATAAGACAGCTGCAGCCACGTAAGCATTAAAATCGAACTGTTGAACCCTAATCAAAGCAATATTTGCATCTTCTTGTTTCCAGTCTGGATGAACGTGAGTCTCTAGGCTATAAGTAATGAGAAGTGGTGTTTGCTTTTTGATGCTTCCCAAGTGGACCTTGACACTTTTAGCTCTGTTGCATTAAAGAAAAAAAAAATAAAAACCAAAGAAAGATGTATTTATAGCCTACCCTGCGATACATTGGGCAGTGGTTAGAATCCATTCAGTACTAAGAATTGCGCCACCACACCAGGTGTGTCCGGTTCCAGATTCGATCAATAGTCCAGCTTGATATGGTAACTGTCCTTCAGTGGCATATGAGCCTCTAAAAATTCGGCTTTCAGGATCATCAGCGTCGTCATCATCAGCGTCGTCATCATCAGCGTCGTCATCATCAGCGTCGTCATCATCATTTTCTTCTGGCATAACTTCTTCCAAAGATCCTCTGCTTAGACATGGAAAAGGATCATCTACGGGCTCCAGCTCAATTTTTTCGTCGTCATATGATGTGGCCAACACACTGACCAAACAGAAAAATAAGAATAGATTCATTGTGAAGAGAACACTACTATATTCTTACTGTGGGCAACGTCAAGGCTTTTATAGGTAACACAGCAAATTGACATTTAATTTGCGTGATATTTGACAAGGCTGGCCATTAGCTACACAGAGAAGCTGCACAAATTGACATTTCACGCAAACCAGCTTGTGCCAAGCACGACAAAAATAAACTGTTATCTGTACATACCATTTGTACGAATACATGTATTGTGTAGCGTAACGTATACAATTATAGACACCCCATGATGTCAATAATTGCATTCTATGCTGTTGGAGGATGTCAATTATAGTAGCCTTCTGAAAATAAATAATAAGTGGGAAAAGATCCCTAAATTAGGGCATAAATATCTTGAAAAATACCTTCAAAAGCTGTTGAAAGTATCAGGACCCAAACTATGTCTAGAAAGGCAGAGGGGTTCCTCGCACAACGCTTATCATTTTTTGAAGTAGTGATAAATTTTGAAGAATGGATAATCACATCTCAGCGAAAGGGTTCCGAAAGGGTCGATACCATTCAATTTTCCTAAGATATTGTACTCCTATTATTTCTAAGGGTTTGGCAAGAAAATTGTCGAAGGAAGAAGGAGCCATTGAGGGGAAAACGGCTTTGGTATCTGCCACATTGTGGTGTAAACAACCCTGGATGCTGCTGCAGAAGTACGCGACTCCTCTTTAAACTCAGCTCCTTAAACTGAATGGTTCAGATTTGTCTTGTAATGGCGGCGTTGGCGGTTATGCGATTGGGGAAGGGGAGGAAGATATAGGAGGAACGCTTATTTGTTTGTCCCTCTCGGTGTCCTAGCACCAAGCTTAGAACGCAAATGACCTGATTTTACGGAACTCTTGCACGATCTGCTCCGTGTAAAAAAACTTCTAATATTTTTGGTCGATTATGCGCATGCATTAATTTTCCAACCTAAACACATTTTTTTTTAAAAAGCTGCCTAAAAGTATGCACCAAAAAGTAATTATTACTTTCTTACAGAGCATTGGAAATGTTAATGGAATTTTAAAAAGCGCTCCAATTTTCACGTGAAAGTGGGCATTTTTTTTGGCGTTTCTTTTTGTAATTCTTTCAACTCTCTACTACTCAAGTCCGAGCACTGAACAAAGTAATTTGAACTATTAAATTGTGTCCAAGAACTGAGTAACCACATACAAAACCTATACGAGAGAAAAATGTTATGACAGTTTTGGTCTTCTTTCTTTTTTCTTTATACTCATTGTTCACAGGATACAACATGAAGTTTACCAGGATATGCCCGAGATCTGATTGATCCAGTCCAAATAGCTGGTGACACGAGCTGCCATATCATCATGCATTTTTCGTGTAGAAATTATTAAAAAAAAAAATAAGCTGGCTCAGTCGTAAAAAGGGAACGTGAATTCCGTCGTGAAGTCAGTCGCCATCATGGCTTCAATGGGGAGACTATTGAAAAAGTTTGAGCATGAGTACACTCTTTTGGATCTGAAATTACCAAAAAGACAACGATTAATGCGAAGTGAATAAGTCCGTAGCCGCCGTAGCAGTCTATATCAAGGAAGATCCAGATATGATGATTCGGTGCCGATCAGCTGAATTTGGCACTGACAGAGAAGCCGAGGTGACTATTTGAAAGATTTGCTACAGCTACTACAGACACATTGGCATGAATGTAGCTTCAAGCTAAAGCCTTAATCAATTTTATATCTTGCCTCGTTGTTAGTTTATTTTCTTTTTTTTTTCTTTATCGTTCTTATCTGGTCACCCTATATAACAATGTACCTTTGCTAGTCTGACCTGAACACAATCCCAATGAGTAGATACAACAGAAGACGTTTCGTAGAAGAAAGTTTAAAGCTAAATGTTCCTTTGTAACAGACGTACAGACAAATCTAAGAGGGGTCAAAATTCCGCATCTAAGGAAGAACTATACTAGTAGATCCAGATGATGTAGCACAACTAAGTAAGCTACGTAGCCAAGTAGTACGTCGCTTTAAAAGAGTCAACAAAGAAACAAACCAATACCATGCCTTATTTCCATTAAGCTACTCACGAACTTAGTAAAGCAAACACAAAGATATGCAAAGCATAGTATACTGACCTACATAAGGACACAACTCCTGGGTCTTTATCAAACATCGCATACATTGTTTGCATTAGCAGACGGATAACATAAACGATATTCCTTTCCTTCATTGTGACCACAATTCCTTTTTCCTTTAGTAACCCACAGCCATGTAGCAATTTCAATTAACAAAAAAAAAAAAAAAAATGGGAGAAAAACTCCTTATAGCCACAACAGAAATTATTATTACGTGACACGACTACTTAACGACTTCTTAAGTGGTATCCCAGTTAAAGGTGACTGCCCCCCAAGCCAGGATCAACACACACACACCCACGCACATACCTACATGCGACAAAACCATTTCGATCCATCTTCTAATCACAATAATAAACGAAACATGATGACTTTGCGTGCCAAACTAATCACTCCTGGTCAATGTGATATCCTGTGATATCCTGTGATAGCCCTCTCTTTCTCTCTCTGTCGTATTCATGGCCATAGGGCGGCAATGTGTTAATGATGTGTTTGGCATTTTAATCACAGCTGGACTTGGTATCAAATTTTCCACATCCGTTTACACGACCGCATCGTCCGGTCAGGATACTAAAGACTACCCCGACGGGGCATGCTCTCTTCTCATTCAGAAAACTCAAATGTTTTCCAGACAGGGTTGTTGCTCATTTCCGGTTGTGATGTTACAAATAATAGACTGCACTGCGTGAGTTGGAGTGGGAGAGTTGCCTCAATATCCCGCCTCAAGGACATTCGACTACAAGTACTGCTCACGTGTGCATTGGCAAACTTTTTCTATGGGCAAAGTTCGACATTCGAAATTGAAATCGAAATTCCGAAGAGTTATTGGAGTTTCAGCTTCAGAGTCCTCTAAACAGCATTAACTTTGCATACTAATCGGCTGAAGTGCCTTAATGATGTTCTTTTTTTTTTTTTTTTTTTTTTGTTTTGGAGGGAAGAAGTTCATTTTGTAAGGAGCAGATTGATTACGAAAAGAAAAATGATATGTTTAAGGATTGGATGTTTCGTCCTAAAGAAGGATGCGATGATATCAGCTCGAGAAAGATAGGCTGCACCAATACTGCAGATGAATCCTGCACAAGATTTATGGCATTTTCAAATTATTTTTCTCAATTTCAGCAAATTTTTCTCTTTCGTAGATTGCATCCAGTTGTATGGTGTTTGAGAGGAGGAACATTATATGCTTTGTCTTCTGGAAGACTATGAGTCTGCAGCAGCAAGCAATAAAAATATTTTCAAATGCCTGTGCAAGAGTTTACCTGGATAAATATGGGGTATCCTTTGCACTTTGCACAATTTCATTATTTCTCGAGGAAGTAGTGGTAAAATTTTGAATTGTTCCTCAAATTAATTGCAGTATCAAGCTAAGTTCGGGCCAGCTATAGAGGAAGCCGAATTTTTTGTGTTGAGTTGGATTTTCTGAGTGTCTCCTTCATATTGAAGCAGTCCGGTGGCAAGAAGCAGGCTATCCTGGCAGTAGACAGACACTGAACTCTTTAACCTGATGCTGGCATTAATAGGAGATTTGATACAGGAATTCTTGTAGAAGTCTCTAGAGTCAGCTGTAATAAGCAAAACGCTTTTATACTAGATACCTAGAGCCAATGTGGTGCCCTGCTGGGTGCTACAGCATTTGAATCCATGCGTTTACAAGAAAAGTGTTGGGAATGCATGCTTTGGGGGCGACCTCGGTGGCCATACAAATGTGATGTTCGTGCAAAATGTCCATTGTGACACGGCCGGTGTGGCACGTAGAACCGTCTTGTTGAAATCACGTATCGTCGGTGTCCTTATCCTCCAATTGGTGCTAAAAGAAATTGGTTATCATCGACTAATAGCGCTCGCCGTTGACGATGATGGCCTGGTCAATGTCGGTCTCATAAAGGTATGGACAGTCCAAAAACCACACCAAATAGTGACTTGCTTTGCATGCAGTGGAATTTGGTGGATCTTATGTGGATTGTTTTCATCTCAAATTGAAGCGAGGATAGCAATATCCAAGCTAAAATCTAACAAAGCTGCTGATTGCCGGCCGAACTATTCAAGGCAGCTGGGGATGAACTGGTAGATAGCATACACCAACTCAACTCTAAGATCTGTTCAGATGAATGTAGGCCTGATGAATGGAACCTAAGCATCGTTTGCCCGATCCAGAAGAAAGAAGACCCAGATCAACTGCGCCAACTTTAGAGGTATAAGTCTCCTCAACATTGCATACAAGATCTTTTCTGCATGTGAGTATTGATCTTCAATCCTCAAACAACCCAGACCAGCTCGAGATATTCTTGTAACAACTTCTGGTGTCCCCACCACACCATCCTAATTAGCCGCATAATTACGTCTGTTATTATTATTAACTTTTTTCTTAATCTTTACTCTGGTTCCCATTCTGCTCCACAAGTAAAAGTCACCTCATTTCTACTGAGATGTCCTCCGATAGGATTCTAGGATTGTCCATGTGCGTAACATTATGCTTCCCTCAAATTGAATAATCCAATTCCGTTGTCCTTTCTTTCCTTTTTCGTATGTGCAGATTGCAAAAAGGAAATGATTTCATTAAATTTTCCCCCCAACAACAACGGCAGTAGGTCACTGTGCGGTCCTCAGCTTGCCAAGCTAAAGGGAATCCTTAAGAAAGACCATAAAACAAAGATATGTATCTCCAACTGAAAGGATAAAGCTGTGGGATTTGTTCGAAACTTTCTTGAAAAAAAAAAAAAAATTAGATTAAACACTAAAAGGATTATCATCGTTTTGTTCTGCATAAAGCACAGTCTTCCCTTGAGTGGAGTTTTTACATCTTTTCATAAGGATTCGCTCGCCTGAATGAATTTTTGCCAACAAAGGACATGATTTTTGTTTCGCAAAGCAATTACAAATCTAAGACGGTGAGACATGTAAAGAGATACTTTTTTTTTTGAAGATGCTCTCAGACAGATTAAAAGTGTACAATTTTAATTTCTTTCCAAAACAACTGAACGTAGACGCGTCTGGTTCTGCATTTAATTGCTCAGAGACTACCTACGTGACAGGTAGTAAAAATAAATAAGAACATTTAGTCCCTGTTGGTTCGAAAGTTCATTTACCTAACGATTTTCTAATTAAGGCATAGCATTCAACTGTCTGGCGAAAAAAAAAAAAAAAGAACAACCCATGAACACGTGTAAGTATTTTTAAACACCTCTCTGGTATTATCTGACACACATATCCCGTAGATACGTAGATACAGCTTAATGGTACTTTACTTAGGCCGATGAGCACAAAATTCATGATAGCAATTTGCTTAAGAGGAATTCCGTTGGTGTAATACAGATTATGATATAAACAGGAAAAAAAGAACAGGCGCTGACTTAAGTGGCTCTCACTCAATAAAGCAGCTTCACGCACAAGATGTACGAGTATGTGGGCGGATGGAAAGGCATTTATTAACATTTGATGATGGCTTAATGGGGAAATATATCCTTCGAAGCTGTAGAGCCATTTAATAGGAAAAATATATCGGCAAATGTACATATGCTACAGAGCACTGAGATTGCCAAAATGTCCTGTCCATATGGGAACTGTCTGGTCTAGGACTCATTCTGTTATCAGTGAAGAACGTAAATGTAAGTATAGGGTAATATGATGAAACCAATTTGGCCAAATTTTGAAAGATAAGGGCATCACACCAACGTACATAGTTGTGGACTGCGACTAAGATAAATGCTGTAGCATAGTGGCCAAAGTTCAAAGCAACAGAAGGATGGAATTGAATACGAAAACTAGCAAAGTTAATAATGAAAGATAAGGTAACTCTTGACGAATCAAAGACCAACACTCGCACTAGAGGCACGAAGAGGGACGTGTGCAACCGCCAAGGGTGTGACAATTGAAACTTCGATAGAAAGTGATATTGTGCAAGA
This sequence comes from Chalcosyrphus nemorum, assembly GCA_949716465.1. NCBI lineage: Eukaryota > Metazoa > Arthropoda > Insecta > Diptera > Syrphidae > Chalcosyrphus > Chalcosyrphus nemorum. The sequence goes on from OX454333.1 coordinate 28,712,177, forward strand.
ACTCAAAGGAAACGAGAACCTGGCAAATGACTTTGCTAAAAGTAGAAAAGACTTTAACATAGGCCAAGCTCAGGAATAGACACCATCGCGGTAAGAAAAGGAGAAGAGGAGCCGGAAGGAGACAAAATGCTTTAGCTGATGTACTACAAGTCAACGTCGCGCCATATGCTAGAAATGAATTTCTTCATTTGACTACTACTCGAAGGTGCTAGGTTCGATTCCCAGAAAACACCAAAAAGTTGTCTTATATTCCGACAACTTGCTAGCATCTGAGGAACATTAAAGAGTAGATAGAAGGAGACCATATAGCAATGATACTTTTTCCGATTTAGCTCTCAGCTGAAGTCAATTACGAAGGAGTAATTCTGGATAAGAAGCTTCCATAGTTACGACTGTAGATTCAAAAACAGCTCTTAGTTTTCTGGCAGTGTAAATGTGCTTTCGGAAAGACATACAACTTGTCACCAAAAAAGATCCTCCGGATCTTTACGGCCATAATAAGACCATTTCCGGCTTATGCGTCGGTAGTTTGCTGCAAGGGTCTTTCTCTTAAATACGTGGTTGCCTCATTCTCAAGACTATAAACAACAGTGTGCCTCGGGTGCACTGGATCCTTTCCGAGTACTCCGGGCTCTACATTAGACGCATTTCAGGTCTCTCTTCTCTTGATACTTCTTTCGTTCATTAGAACCTTTTTACAGACTCAGGCGGCGGGATCTTATAGTATGAGCCGCACTCCAGCCTTGATGATCTAGGATGATCTAGTACGACACCTATCCTATGACTACAATCTTATGGATATGCCGTCTGATACTATGCTATGCTGAGGTTTTAGCTGCGGCGCAAGAATGAAGTCGACTTTCCTGGTATTCAGGACTGGCTACGCTCAGAGTCTGAGCCAGGAATGGAGTGCATTCGTTTTTTCACAGATAGTTCCAAAAGCGATCAATGATCAGGGGCTGGTGACAACACAAGACTGCAATACTCATTGGGGAAGCATGCCTCTGTGTTCCAGGTGAAGATCTTTGCAATGGTAATGACTGCGAGTTACATCGAGGGAAGGTCACAGTATACATATGTCTCTGTAGTGACAGTCAAGCTGCGCTTAAGGCCTTGCTAAACCCTTTAACCACTTCCAAATAAGTTGGTGAATGTAAGAGATCCTTGAAGAATGATTGTCACTCATTTAGGTGCCAGGTCACACTGGTACCATGCTAGACAACACCCAGAGAAGAATTGCTGAGGTCTCGCACTAGGTCTTTTGGCATCAACATTCAGGGCTTCCATTGATGATTGGGTTTTCATAATTTGTTCAAAAGAAATCTGGGCTGTGATGTGAATAACCTTTTTACTACCCTTTTTCTGTTTACATAATTAACACTAACACAATCGTATTTACTATACAGCACAATCTTTCTCTCTATTTACAATAATGCCCCCTCTTTCGGAGTTGAAGTTAGAGTGGGAGGAGGAGCTGATGATGTTTCTGTGCTAATTCGGCCATCATGAAAGTTTGCACTGGTTGGACGAAACAGCAATACTTTTAACGCACAGCCCCTAATGGTGTTGAAGGGAGACAGTTAGAGTGGATTCATTTGACTTTTCGCTGTAGATCGTCATTGGTTTTGTTGGTCCGGTATTACACGCCGACTTATGAGTCTAGACTTTTTTGAAATTCCATAAGTGGAAGAGAGAAAGGAGATGAGATGGAAGAACACCAGCCCTGTGAGTCGCGGGTAGAATTTCATCGACTCTTTTTCTTGTTTCTCTTTGTTCTTCTTCGTACTTTTTCAATTCAACTTTATTTTCGTTCCGTGTGTGCAGTGATAAGATAGACGGATAATGGGTTTATTTTCGTTTTGTGTGTGCAGTGAGCACACTGAAAAGAGTCGACGTGTAACTTATGACAGCGCTCAACGGCTAATGCTTCTGTTTCATGTAGAGTGGATGAACGCCCAGTGGATGTCACACAAGAAAGATCATGCAGCAAAGAAAGGGCAAGCAAACGCCGAGTGCTACTGTCCCATTCGGTCTTTATCAGTATATCTGTCGTCCAAAAATAGCTCCACATGTCTTTCTATGACTCGATCAATCAATTGACATGTCAACTATGTTATTTTGATAATAACACCAATTGACACATTAACATTGCTTTACAGATATCGCCAACAAGATTACCATTTAGACTTGAAAAATTCTTCGAAAGCTTGATAAATTTGTGGGTTTTTATCCTCTACCCTTGGGCTAAGTTTTTGACATGTGGAAGCATGTCAAACATTTGAATCGAATATGAACTACATACGCATCTAGATAGGTTTATCGGATTGCGTGATGGATTGTACTAAATCTATAAAATGCTGCGTTCTTAGGGGATTCGCATTTACTGTGAATTAAAGACCAGACTAGTAATGTATCGTAAGTTCTTTTCGATTTATTTGAGTTCTACCATTCTAATAACCTTTTTTTAAGGTGCCACTTGTTTAGTTACAATTGTGTTTGCCACTTACCTGGCATGTGTTTGCCTTGGGCAAATAGTGGAAGAGCCGGTCCTCGATTGCAGCACAGCTAAGGTTGGATATACCTATCCGCTGAGTGATGGTCCGCTATACTATTATACATGTCGTGATTCAACGACTCCATTGATACTTCCGTGCGAGTCTGGAACGGGTTATATCAATAATGGTACACTAGAGGGCTGCATGAACTGGTATCTATGGACCTGCACTTATAAAGGTGGCCCACCAGCTTGTGATGCATCACAGCAGTCGTTGACATTCCCAGCTACTGACCCGACAGTTACGTACGTTTGTCAGGGAATTAACAACACACAGACGGTAAGCTGTCCTCAAGATACGGCGTATATAGCCAACGTTGGCTGCCAGCCATGGCCTCAATGGTTGAAATATTGTCCTTTCTAAATAATCTGTGTAGAAGCTGGATAAATAAACAGCCCCTGGGAGAGGGTGATCAGGAATTTTGCTACTTTTTTAATTTTTGGGATTTACTTACTTACTTTAGGCCTTCGGGGGCTCATCCTGGTCCTCGAGCTATCTCCAAACCATTCCTAAATAACTCGTTTTCTCCTCGACTGTTCTATGCCTTGTTTGCCTAGGGCTTCCTGCTGTTCTGCCTACTTGGATGAGAGAACTCCATTGCACTCTTCACGCCTGCTTCCTGCAACAACTCTTCCCTATCCCAAGCCCTTCGTATAAAGGAATGCAGCAAGTTTGCCGACAATTTTGACGCCAAATGAAATAGTTACCCAAGCCCAACGTGATTTAAACAGCGACATCCAATGAGTTGATTCTCCTTCAAAAGCAGAAGGTTACCGCCTCGACCAGTCGTTCTCAACCGGTGGGGCGCACCCCCCAAAGAGTGCATTGGTATCCTAAGGGGGGCCGTGGCCACAATTCGAATTGTGAATTCTCGAATGTATAAACGCTGAAGGCTTCAACATTTATTTCGCATGTGTGTGGACATTCCAACTCATAAACCCAGAAATGGAAGTCGTTTCTAAATATGATTTTTCGACCGAAATTGGGGTTTCAATTCCAACTGCTCGAGAGCCCAGTCAGCGAAGAAACAGCGCAGTCCATGGTCACTAACTTTGAGCTCCTAGGTTAGTTGAATATTGTACGGCTGCTGGGCCAAGTCATGACGCAAAATTCGCCAAGTTGTGTCCTGCGAAAGGCCGAGGAGGGAGGGTGCGTACGGCGGAATAGGTTGGAAGCCACTGGTCTAGACTCTTCACCGGATGTTGCTTGAAGTTCCACAAATGAGCTCCTTGGTGATGCTGAAAACTGTCATATTTGTCGCACCTGCTGGCCGCTTCTTCAGCACTTGAAGCCAGTGTGATGTCCGTCACATCTCACATGCCGCCCTTGTAAGGCAAGGCCTTTCTAATCTTTGCGCACTTGGGGAACATTGACCCTGTCAGTATTGACCATGGTTTTGCTTAGCAAGTTTGAACAGTTGCTATCGCAATGCCATCGATCTGGTTGAATGTTCGCTGTCTATCAGTCTAGACCCAACTGATCCTGAAACTGTTGGCTTGGAGTCGACCATGGGTGATCAGGAATTTTGCTCATTGAACGCATCGTTTGCGAGATAAACGCCTTTAAAGTGTTCCATCATGAATGGAAGTGAAGCAATTAAGGTCTCAGCTCTTGATAAGTCACGTGGCGAGGTCAGAAAACAACTGGTTGGAGTTGGTTGGTACTTGCACCTAATTTTCATTGGCATCCAGCTACTTATTGGCATTTTTTATCTGTGCTGTCCATTCTACGTGTTTCCACCGGAAAAACACTGACTAATGGAGTGTTCTGGTAGCCGGAAACTAATGCTATCGACACGACCCCCCTTTGTTGCTTTGTGGTCCGCATGTTTACATAAAATACCAATAAATACAGTAGCGCACTGCATTGTTCTCCTTTTAATTGGGTTCGTAAATAAATCCTGTTTTCCACCAGCAAAAGGTTGCATCCTTTTTTGTTTTGCACTCGTGGTCTTGAAATAATGTTCAACAACAGACGTCCTTTTTATAGACACCGTGAACCACACTCGAAACATTTTGTTCATATTTCCACATTTTGCTATTCCACACATGCTGCGCTGCAAAATAATTCAAAGAATTGCTCGGTGTATCCTTAATGTAATTTACACTAGCCCTCCTGCAGAGCAATTCTCTTCTCATACACATTTCATGCTCCAGTTGGGAAGAAAAAAAATTGCAATGGAAAATTGAATTCGTTTTTCGCAAATATGTTTGCATCCGCAGTTGCATGTGAAATCGACTTTTAAATCTTGCATCGCAGTCCCAAAAGGCATTCATCTATAGTCCTGTCAGACCCTTGTACTTGCTCAAGCAGAAGAAGAGAAAAAAGAAACATCCTCCCCAGAGGATTCAGAAATTTTGTAGCTTTTAAATCGTCCAGCACGATGACATGATTTTAGGTACGCAGGACATGGCCTATGTGACGAAGGGACAGGCGCCCTAAGTGCTGCGGTAGGATGGGATAAAAACAAATCATTGCTTTTATCCCTATGCTCAGGATATTTATTTAATGCCGTCTTGTTTGTTTGTCCTTCCTCCTACTAGTAAGTTACCTGCCTCCTGAAGGAACAGGATAAAAAAGAAAAAAAGAAGAAAGTTTAAGTCCTCTGCCTTAACTCATCTGGAAGTCATTTTGCTTTGTGGTTCTCGCTTGGAAAAAGAAAACAAAAAAGAACTTGTAATTTAGTTGATAAATATTTATCTCTCTCTCGGTTTGAAGATGTCCTGTGGTGAGTCCTTTATTTTTTTGGGATGGGGACTAAGTAGTTGAGAAGTTGGATCCTCGCTGGACATACATATGTCTCCTCAGCGGTGGACAGTTTCAGTTGTTGTTTTTGGGATTTTTTTTTGTTCCTCTGAAGAGTTCGTGACTTTGATCCTTCGCATGAGGCTAGCACAACGCCAAATGTTCTATGGAATGTCAACATGTATCTAAATACAAATTACTTTCGTCCTGTTTATTGGATGAGGATGGTAACATCATGAAAGGCCTTTGGTCTAATGAAGATATCTTCCCTGTTAAGCCAAGCGGTGGCGACTTTCACTGAGTTTTATTTATTTTAGTAAGCCAATTACATTCATCAGGAGAAACAGGACATTTAGGGATAGAGTCAGTTTTTCTGTATTTGTTGTTGGGTAAGCACTGGAAACTCATTAATTTAGGAATGTTGGTTGCTTTAATCTTTTGATTGTTATACATGACGTGAAAATGCCCAGCCATGGGGGAGCGGGATCCTGTTTATTGATTTGTCAGGAATTTTACGGAAGCCACTTAAACAAAGAATAGACTACCTAACGTGGAAGTTCACTTTTAAGCCGGATTTAGTGGAACGGCAACAGAAACATGAAAACCTCTGACGGGAATGCATGTACCATCTAACGCTTGTGGGAGATATATCAACTTCTAGCCCCAAGTCTGTTGAGGATTTCATTTGGAATTGTAAACCACGGAGTGGAGTATCCACCTTGTTGGAATGTAAAACCACGACTTTGGGGTCGTATGTTAAATTGAGATCAACGCACTGGTTTGTGTCCTTCAGAGCACACGAATGGTCCCTGAGAGCATGTGTGTGCATTCAAATATGATTTAGCTGCGGTTGTTGTGAGTTCAAATCACAAATGCGCGGGTTTTTGGTTGGCGAGTACCAGTAGCAGGATTTACCTTGTTATGCACGATTGTCTCGGGGTAAATCGATTCGAAATGTTTTCTGTGGTAATGGCCGAAACAAGTGGGTTATCTTCCAAAGAAGGACTGAGTTCTGATGGTTCTTTAGAAGTGCTTCGGTCATTGTAAACATTTCTCATATTGGATTTAACTTAAACCGTGAATCGTGTGCTGTAAAAGGCTTTTGTGATGTTTTGGGCTTTTTGCATTTCCTTCCTTAACATCGTTGGGTATTTGAGTCAAAAATTCTAGCATTTAAGCGTAGTGCACACAAAAGTTAGTTGGAAGGAACACAAGGAAAGGATGTAAGCAGTTTTACTGGCAGAAAAGAGTACATTAAGTTTGTAGAATCCTTTAAATCTACATCCAACGTCGGCATTGATTGTCGATGGTCTCTCTGATGGTGTTGGGCAAATATCAAACTCTTCCTGGCTAACAAAAAGGTAACTTATAATGCTAAGTTCAAGACTACCTCGGCTATCTTGTTAAATAATAGTAATATGGGTGTAGCTAGGGAATTCATCCTGTTCTGGGACTTTAATAGAAGTTCTGGGAAACGACCCTTGCTCTATGCTTCTAGGTATCCCTTCCAAATTGGCTGCAGAAAAAGAGAGTAGAAGCAAAACATTCCTCATCTTTGGTGCATCAGAACCACTTGAACCACATTCTTTCTTCGATAAGCTTACAGAGTCCATGGTGGTGTCAAGGGTAGGCTAAACTTCATCCTTTACGCGGTATCCTACCTTTTTGTAATCATATTTATCCCACGGAGTTGGCCGGTGGCAGCTCACTGTAGATCATGGGCAGCTGTGCAAATGGGTGGACTTAAAAACTACACTCAAGAAGAAGTCTACGAAATAGTTATGACAAAGTAGCAGACAACTTCCACTGTGTTTCTCGAAAAGCTGGTCGCTCTGCTCATTCCACAACAAGAGAAAATAAAGGAATAAACGGAAAGAGAAGCAAATCGTGGATGTTGGCAATTCCTCACGTCACAATGAAAGAAATTCTCCAAGTCTACAAACACATCAAGCACTTAAAATCGATGGAACCCCACACACATCTTTTCAGAGGGGAAAACAAAGCTGTTGTAATGGTAAACATATTGCGAAATGTCATTGAAGTAAGTAACTCTCCTTCTAACACACGCGTTATAGGCAGTTGTTAATATTCGCCGCAAATAATTAATTATGGCCGACAAATGAAGAATGAGATAGAGGGTGAATGCAACTTAAATGAATATGTTGCCGATCTTTCCAACCGATATATAAAATCATTGATTTAAGAGAATTCTTCTCACAAATACATATATATATGCATTGCATTGTATAAAGTAGCAACATGTCGGTTCTTCTAGATCCTGAAGGAAGTGTTTGATGAGGAATTTGTACCTGGAATGTTGAAGTCCAGGGCATTGGCAGAGGTAGTGGGTAGTGTCCTCCATAACATCCTCATAGCCGCATCCTCTGCAGAGTTCTTCTTCCGTCCGACGCAGTTCCTTTAGGTGGTACCGCAGAGTGTTGTGACCCGCGAGTATCCCCACAAGCATGGATAGTGAACGTCTGTCCTTGCGAATAATTCTCTCGCTCCTTGCTTTGTCAAAAGTTCGCCATAGTTATTTTGCAGTTTTGCAAGTATCTAGGGAAGCCTTTTCATTTCCCGGGACGCCCTCATGCCCAGGGACCCAGCAGAGCAGAATCTTGTGCTATGTTCCAAGAACCTTAAGCTCTTCGCGACAGCACTCCATAAGCTTGGAATCTATTTACGGGCGGCTGTTGTCACTGCCAGGACCTCCGCTTGGAAAACACTGCTGTGGTCTGGAAATTGTTTAGATCTGCATATTCCCAGTGATTCGGAGAAAATTCCGGATCCTACACCGGTGTCCATTTTTGATCCATTTGTGTAAATAGCTATGGATTCGGCATTTGGTATACGGCTGTCTTTCGACTATTCTCTGCTGGGGTAAGCTGAGGCAAATGGTATTTTGAAGTCAAAGTTAGGCGTAGTGTAACCTGTTGTGGGTGCATGGCCGAAGAATCTGCCAAGGATGGTCGCGTGCCCTATCGCATTTGACTTCCAGAACGCATTCTGACTTATTTTTCAGGCAATGAAGGCTGCCGTTGATCTGGTGTAATTGTCTAGCGAAGGCAGCTTGAGACTAGGAGACTAAGTCCACCACTGCAGAATTTTTTTTCTGATGACTTGCTTCGAATCCCGAAACATAACTCGGTGTCAAAAGGTTGCAAAATAAATAAATAGGTACCAGGACACTTTGAAGTTTCAAGAACCTACAAGGCGAGGAATTGTTCAAAGCTTGGGCTGTCGGCTGAACAGTTGTTGTAATGGAAAGAAGAAATATCTGCAGACTATCAGTGCTAAGGGCTAATGAGAGATGCCATAAGTTTGGTACGAAATGGCAACCAGTTCAAATGCTGACATTTTGGAACCATCTTCTTATACTTATACCCAAACTTTTCCACGGTTCGACGATTTGACGGCACCCTGAAGCCATGATGATGACCGATCTCACGACGAAATTTACGTTGCGTATTTTAAACTGAGCAGGAATTTCGAAAAAGTTTTTTTAATAATTTCCGCACACTCTCCAAACGCGTAATGACGCACAATGAAATGGCAATCATTTTTGAGTGTTTTGACAGGAGGCTGTCATTGCTAGTCTTGATGACTGTCTAAAAATAACAATTGGAAAAAGTATCACTGTTATCTGGTCACTATTTCCTGTTTTTTTTTAAATCCGCACTTTTGGGTACACCTTGTAGAAAGAACCAAAAATTGATGGTAGATACCAAAATAATGACAACTTTTCAAGGACTCAATTAAGAGTTATGCCAAATACTTAAGTCTTGGAACTCGCTGTTCAGACTCCTAAAAACTCAATCTTTCTATAGACCCACTTCGTCCTTAAAGACATTTACTCACGACTTTAAGATGACTCGTTCCCTGATTGACATTACGAATGATATCTACACTTGCCACTCCTTCTTGTACATGTACCCAAAACGATCCCCCTTCAATTTATCTCCCAATCACTGATTGCTGCTAGTGAAAATCACAAATTCCAGGACACAAAATTGTTTTCTATTTCGAAATGAGCCCCCAAAACACACAACCACATCCAAACCGAAACAAATTACTTCCGAAGTAATTTCCACTCGTGCTCTAGTTCCTCATTCCGCAAATGTCACATTCCGCCAATCTCATCAGTATTCGTCTACTAAACGAAAAGCTGGAAAAAAAAACTAGACGAATATTTATAGAGATACGGAAAAATTAAACAAGAAAGGATGTAAAATTTTTGGACATCTGCTTCCTAGAGTGACTCTGCAACTGACAAGTTTGCGCCTCATCCTTTGGGGAGGTTGAACATCAGCACAAAACATCCGGAAATTTATGTTTCACATTTGATTGCTTTTCCGCTTGTGCCTTCTGCTGCCACCTTTCCTGCCAATGAGTACGATTATAATGATGATGGCATTGCGACACGAAGGACATTTTTTCCTATCCGTTTCGTGTTCTTCTTCTTTTTTTCTTTCCTTTCTTTCTTTTTTTGACATTATGAAGTCTGTTTGCAAGAAATTAACTTTTGTGCTGTACCTACTCTGTGAGAGGCGATTGTTGACATTTTTTTTCTGCTGTTTGTCCTGCGTCCTGCGACTGACCGTGACAGTTGTTAATTTGCCTTAATCTATCATCTGGAGTTTGTTTTTTTCTGGTCCTCCTGGTCCTAGAGTTCGAGGAAAGTTGAGCAACTTTGTGCGGTAATAGTTGACAGTTTGGTAGATGGTTTTGTTCCGAAGAAATCCTCAGAGGTGACAAAGTTGCATTTGACTTGAGTGGCTATTTATAGGATGAAGGACATCGGCCTATTTAGTAGACAAATTCTCTTAGGTGAGGGCATCACTGTTCCCACTGTCAGTGCTATTATTTCCTTGTTTAATCCTTTTGTTCCGCCTACTCCATTGTGGAACATCGGGTGGGGGTGAAAAGTATATTCGAGAGCATTGTATGCTAAGTGTTTGTCGCAATTAAAAAGCGGATTCTGCACAGGAGAAAGGTTAATTATGACACATGGAGTTTGTGTCGGTGTAATTTGTTAAATCCTTTTTAATTCCTTCAAACAGCAGGATGGCCTTGGGCATTGTGTGGTTTGAGAGACGTCGAAAGTGCATTTAAACATTTTTTTTTAATGCAAATGAAATGTTTTTTAGTCATTAACCTCATCATTATGTGGGGGGGGGGGGAATTTTCGTTCTGTAATTTTTTAAGAAGCAAAAGGATTCTTGTTTTTAGGGCAGAGCTTGATTAATGGAAGTATGCTGTTATTTGTGAGTTACGAGTATAATTCTGCGGTACACATTGTATGGAGTAAAATTTTGTTTATTTAATGAGAAAAGCCTCTTGGAAAGAAGTGCAAAACTTAATTTTAAAATGGGATTAAGAGGAATTAGGAGAGGCAACTACCCACATGAGTTTACATGGATGTGGAATAAATAGAGAGGAGAGATTACTTGGAAAGTGAGTCTGAAAAGTGGCCTCAACTCATGCCTTGAGGTAGGATACTGGTAAATCAGACAAGAATCGATAGAAATATTTGTAGTCGCAGTTACGTCAGCTTTCAGAGGCAAGGACCCCTTTCGAATGATTGTTTGTCAAACAAAAGAAGGAGTAAAATAATAAGTTAACAGAGCAAAAAGGAGACTTGAAGGGTAGTTTCTAGAAGCAAGAATAGAGACTTAAGGAAGCGATAGAGGAACAGCAGTAACATAAACAAAAGTCAGGCAACTAGAGGCACAACTTTCATGGTGCTTGTGCTAATTACTGGGACGCATTCCGGGGAAGCTTGGGTGCACGGCAGAGGTTCTACACCGTCTGTGCATACTAAATCCTCGTCGTGTCAGAGAGACAATAAGGAAGGTTCTACTCTGGTTGTGAATAGAGACAGAGGCACTATCGAGGTTTAACGATCTAGGTACGACTTGCACTCTTTGGACATATCAAAATCTGGTAAATCGATACTACTCTCAGTCTTCCAAGGCTGCAACTGATATTCAAACACGCCTTCAAAGATCCATATTTCATCTTTTCAAGAACTATGTGTTCGCAGCGAGGATTTCAGTGGCTTGACAGCTATTCGTGGTACCAAGGTGCTATGTGACTTGCAGTCTCAAAGGCCGAGAGCCGGACTTATTGTACCAACTGGATACTTTCTGTGTAACTAAGCTTGGTCATTTTTGTTCACAGGGCTTGGTTGCTGCAGCTGTTAATTTCAAAATCATGGAAGTATGGAATACATTCCTTGTTGCTTCGGTTTACTTCCCATATGACACGGCCTCCACCAATGGCGGCTGTTACCGAACTCATAGAGTATTGTAAGACGCGGAAGCTGGTACTTCTTCAATGTAGTGATGTTTATCCCCAGACTATTTTCAATGAATTAAGTTCTCAGTCAACCGGCAAGAAGGAAGAAATAAGTATTACATACCAATTGCTAGCCAAAGAGCATGTCTAGTGGTGTCCATGTCAGATTATAGTTTTCAAATTGCCTTCCAAATTAAATGCGAGGCCTTTACTCTGTATGGGAGAAAGAATCTGCAAAAAAGCTGACTGGTTTCGTCTTAGGGCTTTTAAGATGAAAGTTGTTCTCCTACGAGAAGGAGGATCATGACCGGTCTAAATCAGCCAAATATCTCCTAAATAAGAATCTTCTCTTGTCAATTATAAACTCCTTACAGGGCACAAATGAAAATTAGAACATAAAACAAGTGTCTAAAATGGTACAGAAGAATAGACAGCAAAGGAGTGGTTAGACGCTTCAGTAGTAAGCAGGCGACTTTTGAAGAAACCATGGCCAGTGACTGTACACAAGAACCAGAAGGCTTGGCATGTACATCGTACCACAAATTCTGTTGACTGGAAGAGACGCTCAAATCACATCTCTGACTGTTAAAACCATTTAAAGGCTTCGTCTGTGAGAGGGCAGAACATATGGCACGTCATTATTAGGAATGACCAAATAGTAGAAGTCATCGTCTTCTCCGAGTCACAGAGCTCAGTCACAGAGTCTTCAACGACGAAGGGAATGTCTGCATCGTCCGTGGAAAAGCCAAACATCCCGCAATCTTGTTGAGTCAACCCTACAACAGACCAACCCAAAATAACCTGGCATTAGGAAGATCGTAGATTCCATGAATGCTTAATATGTTGGACTGCAGAATCCGTTCCGGGTTAGACTCGGCGGAAGAGGGAAAGAACGGTGACAACATAGAGAAGAACAACGTCGTACTAAGATTCGTGGCAGTGCTAATGAAAGGAAAACTTCGTATCCATGTGGCAGAGTGAAAGAATAATCTGGATGAAGTATAATTCTATAGGCACAAAATCTCTTAAGAGCTCAGAGCCTTCAGAGAGCTTGCAGTTTTGTCTAGATTCTTCGATTGTCATAGCAAAAGCCCACACTGGAGACGCGTATAGCAGCGCTGATCTTACTACTCGATGATTGTTTCTATGTCGACTAATGAGTGACAGTATTCTCGCTGTGTAGTTCACATTGATGCAAGATGTCCTACTCAACAAATGTAGAGCAGTGGACAGAAAGCACATTGTGTCAGTACCTGAAAAAGGCACTGCTATGATACTAGTAACCATTAGACTGACGTCTTTTTCTCTGGAGTTATTCCTTCGGCTGGAACTTTTCTTCTCAATGTTGTATTGCTATTTAAGCCTCCTTTGAGAATATCTCCAAAATACCCGAGTAATTAAATAGCTGCTTCTTGAAGAGAGGCACCATGCCTGCCTTCTTTCTTGGCCTTGCCCCTAAGTGCCTTTTCTAGGTTTTCATCGAATTATGCCAGGGTAATTCAATTTTCTATTAGAGCCATAACAGGTAGCTTCTTTCCCTCAGAATCTCAGTTATGTCTAAGTGAAAGCAGTTATATTTCACTGCCGATTCTGAAAATAGCCAAACCTCCAAAAGAGACACAAAAAAGCAAATCCAATCCTATTCGTCCCTTGACAACAATGAAATGCACATTTCAAGTTCTAAATACGAATCCGATGACACCCTCTAAATGAAACCAATTTTTCGATTATTACAATCCCATTCAATGATGAGCGTCTGTTTATCCCCATAAATAGCCATTAAGGGTGGTACCGTGGGACAATGAAATTCAATAGCCTGTGCTAAATCGCTTACAAAAGGAAGGACCATAGGAAAAGGAAGAACTCTGAATACCCCACACGCAACGCCAAAAAAAAGATTCGATGGGCATTGCCTCTTGAAAAATGGTTATTATTCTCGAAAAGATAGAGTCCTTTTTTCGTACGTTTTCCCACCCATTCAATTGTTTGGAATGTCCCCAGGAATTTACCACACAGTTCGATGTCCTGGTTTGAGTTGTCTCCCACGGACAATAGCCCAGCATGAAATAAATATCCCAACTGTTTTTCTTCGGTTGAAAACAAAAATGCTTTCCTTTCGAAAGGATCTTGAGCAGAAGAACTGTGTATATGTTAACGAGTGTCCCTTTCTGTATAGTGGGGTAGGCACTATGTTCATTTTGTTCAACAAGTTTCCATTGAGCTGTATATGCGGTGGTATGAGGTGCGACACCAGGAGGTGGTACTGTGGTACGAAGACTACTCATGGAAAATGTGAAAATGCCATTAACGAAGGAAGTGGCTAGAATATAAGATCCGTTGTAATGAGATATATGAAACAAGCAACAGGACGAGGATTCCTTTTTTTTGTTTTTTCTATGAAATTTGGTTATCCTGCTATCGAACAGCCATGGGATGCCCACGAGCCGGAGGAATTGAAGTGGCTATTTGTGTTTCCCGAAATAGATAGGTGGGTTGCTGGGTTATTTATTGAAAAAAGGAGAGGCCTTCAACTGTGGGGGGGGGGGGGGGTTGTCCTCGATTATGGCGGCTTTAATTATTATTTAAAACAGTAGGTGTTGAGAAGTATTAATGCAAATTTTATGCAATTTCTTTTCAAAGGATAATAACTTTTTATAAAACCCAGACAATTACTTTCCGCCAGACGAAAGATACAAGCCATGTACAAACTCTAAAATATGCAAATGCATAGCCAAACAGTCAGCGTATGCCTGAAAAGTAAAGTTCACGGATCAGGATACGCTCACACACAGTATACCATCATCGCGTGCAATTGTCAATGTGCCCTTCCTCCACTTGGAACCAATAAAAGCAATCAACTGAGGAAGGAAAACATATCCTGGAGGCACTTGCACATGAACCGAACCACCCCGCAGGATGAGATTGTCATAATTAATTTCCCCATTCCTTTTTGACAAGTTACTTACTAGGAGAGTTTATAATGAATTCCGTTTCGAGGATGAATTAATGAATTGTCAGGCATCCATTTTATCTTTATGTTTTGCTGTTGATTGCTTTCAATAAGATATCCAGACAATCAAAGGCACAGTCCTTATCGACTGAGTGAGTGAGGGTTTACTTAACGCTTAATTAAGGACGAAACAAAAAGCAACAAAATGAAACTAATTACTTGCACGAGTTCGTCCTGATAAATGTGATAAAATCACAAACAATTGTGTCTCAAAAGGATAGTTGATAAACTTTGACCATCAAGAATTGTACGGAGGTTTTTCTTTTTCTATTTAACTATAAGGACGACGGGAATATTATGTACGTTTTACTAGCTTGTGATAAGGGAATTCTTTGGTCCTACATTGCGGGCTATTTTTATAGCCTTCGTTCCATTTGTTGGTTGTATTGAGGTGGGTGTCTGCAGCGAAAGGATTTATTGAGATCATCAAGCCTTCTGGTTTGAAAACCCTTAAGATTAAGGCATAGTTATGAATTAGGTGAGCGTTGGGTGACTTTTTAGACAGATTGCCCAGGTTGTGGAAGAACTTGTCTCCTAGAGTGGGTTCAGAGCATTGACAAAGGAATTTGTCTGCATCTTCTCCCGTGTTGATGATAGTATAGCTTCTGCAGAATTATTGACATGGGTGGCATGACATCTTGATCTGGTTGAAGAAAACATCACTTGGCTTCAGGTAACATAAAAGGGAAACCTTGGCGTTTACCTAGATCCACACGTCGCACAGTGGTTACAAATTGTTGGCATACAGAAACTTATTGAAGTGGGTACAGGCAACAAAGTTCCGCTCTACACAGGATAATATTAAACAAAGCAGCAAATAACTTTGGAAGACATAGAACTAAAGTATCTTTTATTGTACCTGAACTTTTCTGTGGATAGAGGAACCCACCGGAATAGAACTTGGAACAAAGCCAAGACTCTAAGAGAGGTTACAAGTAGAAAAAAATTGGAAGGCTGTATTGGCCTTAGTAAGGATAGCCTACAAATCATATCAGGTGTCTAAAATGGTACTATAAACTTAGAGAGTATTTCTGGGAACTAGGTCTACTGAATGAAGATCTCAAGCGAGACTCCGAAGCATCTCATGCCATGTTGAGGAATGCTGGCCCATAAAAGATTGAAAAGCTTGAACAATTACTAAATAGTGGTTGTGATTATGTAAACCAATGACCATCTTCTCATTCTAAGATTTCTACAAGAAATGGCTTTGGCTTTTGGACAATGGAAACCAAAAGAATAACGAGGAATTGTAATCTGAAGGAAACTCGGGAAAGGGAAGTACCTTCACAAAATTACAAGCAAGTGGAGGGCACTACAAAAGAACGAACAGAACAAAAGTATTGAATGAGATTTAACTCCAATTCACTTATCTTTATCACTCTCTATTCACACCATTTATGTACACCAAACAACTGCATGAAGCCATTCATTTTCCGTTTTGAATTATTCGCTGAAAATCGAGTCTTTCACAGTCTCACGCACACAGAATACAACCCAGTATGAATCATGCAGGAAACGATAACGAAGTTCACTTTGCAAAACGAAATAAAAACAAATTATTCATGGTGTTGGTATTCATGAATCTTTGACTGCGTAGAAGGCTCACATTCAAAGTATTCATTGAATCAAAGTATTCACAAAGGTTAGGTTGAATGGTTTAAAAATAGTTATATTAAAGACCTTTCTCAAGACATGAAAGACACAAAAACAAAGATAAGTGCACGAACCACTCGAAACATTCACTGCCTTTTTCCAAATACAGTGTTACGCAAGAAAGACTAAAGATAGATAATTATTTATCACTGAAAGCAAAACTGACAGTTAAAAATAGAAAGAAGCGATTGATGCTGCTACTATTACTTCTACTTTAAACATGATGACGTCTTGCTTTTTGAAATCTTTGCCTAAGCTCTGACCGATTTTGAAATAGTCTTGGAATTTTTATTTTCACAATTCAATGCAAGCTGCTGAACATTGCAACGATTGTAATTCTCTACCCATTTTCGAAAATGATAATCGAAAGTGCTTATGACTCATAAGACTTGCAAAATCAACATGTTAACGACACCACGTGTAATATTTCCATCTTCAAGGACTCACTATAAGCCGCAATGGTTAATCGTTAATCGTGTCGCCTACATAACCGCAACATAATTTCACGTTAAAAGCGCCAGTTTGCGTGTCAAACTGAAATATATTCTTCAATTAGGAGTGTCAACGCTTAGCAAATAATGCTTGAAATTTATTTCGAAAATTGTGCAAAAATCACCAAGTAATTACTGCGTTGCGGAGTCCTGTCAAGTGGTTTGAAGGAAATTGTAAGTCTCGCCCTTAATTTGACAAAAAACAAGAGTCAAACGCACAAGTTTCGGCCTTCTACTTGACGCATGCAGATGGCTTAATTCTACTCAAAAACCTTCTTTAAAGAACAGAATATTAATGCCCACAAGTAAATCCTTAAACAGAAGCAAAAGAGGATACAAAAAGGAAACCAGCCGGATATATGTATTGCGAAGGCGAGAAGAACTTTTCGCACGACATAGAGAGTTCTGGGAAATATTAAATTCAAAAGGACTTCTTGGAAAGCGTCGTCAATTAAATAAAGTTCTCCCAACGAAATCCCAAGTCCAGCTAAACTGCGGTCAATAATTTATGAAAAAAAAGTCCTTGCCCTCTACGATATGTATAAGCCCTCGACAAGAGCTGTACACTGCAAGAGTAGGTCTATTGGTGATAGATACTCAACATGAAACACATTCACCAATCCATAGCTGACAAACAACTCTGCGCAGATACAAAGAGAGAGAGAGAGAGAGAGAACTCTCTGTAAGCTTTCACCTGTTGTTTCAGAAAGGACCCCCGCGAGAAAGCTTTTCGCCAAATCCCAGCAGACACAATCGTGATTATGATCCAAGATTACAAACGAGTAATGCTCCTTCTTCTATAGATACTTTCCATTCTATTCTGCTTTTTTTTTTTTTTTTAAGGACTCCACTTGTTTTCACTTTAGAGACTTCAAGGCTATCGTGCCGGGGGGCAACTGGTGGCTACAAGATAAAATATACAAAACGCAATTTTTATGAGTAGCAGCAGCAGGAGCGCTCTCCTTTTTTAAGGATTTATATCCCAGCAAAACAAACCTTTTTCGCTTAGAGCCACTCATGGCTGGAGGACGAGCTAGATGGTGTCGTGTTGCATTTGATTAAAGAATTTAATACGACCCACTCCTCGGGCGAAAATTACCCTCGGACTGTCATCTAAATTGGTCAGGACTTAATTTGTATTCATAAATCGGCATAAGTGTGTGTGTGTGTGTGTTACGGGGTTGATCCTTGTGCGAAAGAGGTGATTACATCGATTGGCCAATGTTGAGTTTGTTTAGTTCGTTTGCCATGCGATTGACACTCGAGTGGTGGTGATTTGTATGCCAGCATTAATAATACATGGCATAATCAGATTCGAGCGAAGGACATTTGGGCGGTTGTAAGTATCTGTTGGATTGTTTGTCGTTAGCTTGCGGATTTCGGTTTTTTTTTTTGCGGGTAAAGTTTGTGATTTTCTGGGAAATTACTTTGATGGTGGATCATAATACATTTTTGATTTGATTTCGAATGATAACTGACGCAAAGTATGATTAATAATTTCTCTCTTTAGGCATCAGGATGTTGATGGTAATGAAGTTCGTTTGTTTAAGTTCTTGTAGATGATGATTTATTATAGCGGTACAGGGGGTCGGGGAGGAGAAGAAGCAGACAAATGGCCACATGGATGGCAAATGATCGATGGATTGTCACTTATTTTGTAAAGACTATAGTTGTGAAGTTAATAATGACTGCCAAGGGAGAGAGATTCACTATGGAGATTGAAATAAATCGGTAAATAATTATGTTGTTCTGATTCGATGAGGATTAGAGTGTCAACAGTACCAGTAAATGGTAACAAATCAAACTGTGGCCTTAATGAACTGGGCTTCATTTAATGTACTTGCAGAAGGAGGAAGCAGAAGAGGTAGCTGAGTGGTTAGTGCTTTGAATCTCAAGGACTACCAGACAATGTTTACTGGTTTCTCTCGACTTCGTAGGCGCAAACCACTGAATAGGATGCCGAGAGTGCACAGAAATATTTCCGGAGTTGTTATCATGATAGATAGAGCCATGTGAAAAGCTCTGACTAGGAACTGAATATGCTTAAGGCCTCAGATTTGAGAGATATAAAATCGTGACCGTCTGTCCTGTATTACACCAAGTTGAACAGTCAGCTTCAAGCGCTTTTTATTGTAGTTTTTGTAGTTTTATGATGCAACAAATGGGCCCTTACGATACAGAATAAGGACCGAAAATATACCCAATTATGGGAGGAGTACCATAGGGATCACTGTTGAGCCCAACCTTGTTGAATATTACGTACGATTGAGTATGATAGTAGTAAGAGTAGTAAGAGTTGTAGATATTATGATCCAGCGGGGCTGGTTGTGACTTGAAACACTAGACTAGGCAATCGTAAAACGAAGGCTATACTCATAAGCAACCACAAAAAAGCCGAGCATCTGATGATAGAGAAACACATTAACGAGTCTAAGTACTTTAAGTACCTCAACTTTAAAGAACACCAAGCTCAAATAGAAGCGAAAGCCAATGGGCTGTTACCGCAATAATTAAAGCCCAGTATTGGTAGCCTACTTGCGAGCAAGACAATCCTCATTTATGGAGCCCCCATATGAGATAAACAAGTAAGGAGACCCCCTCAACTCCTTCATCTATAGAGGCATAAGTCTCCTCAACATTGCGTACAAGATCTCTTCTGCAATACTGTCTGAACGCCTGAAACCTTTCATCAACAGTCTGATTGGCCCCTATCAGTGCGGTTTCAGGCCAAGTAAGTCAACCATCGATCAAATCTTCACACTGCGACAGATCCTGGAGAAAACCCAAGATACTCATCATCCCTTTGTCGATTTCAAGACCGTCTATGACAGCATCTCTAGGGACGAGTTGTATAAAGTCTTATCTACTCTTATCTACAGCCACCAACTCATCCATGAGAGGGATAAGTTCGGTGCACAGAAGAGCATCTCGTCAGCGTTACCGTGTGACGCAATAAGTATAATAGCGATGAGAATTAGTATTCACTATTCATACAAGCCCCACCAAAGCGACTGCCGTAGTAGAATACCAATGACCATAGAGCTCCTCACGATGGAGTGGCGTCAAACGTCCCAGCAGCTTAATTTTGGGCTTAGCTTAGCTCTCATGATATAGACGTCTAGTATCCCTGAGAGAGATACCTCTAAAGAGCAAATTTGTGATGGAAATTTGGACCAGTCTTTCCATAAATTTCAGTAGAAATATTTACAAGTCTGGGGTATAAAAGCTCTTCTAATAGAACTCCCATGAAAAGGAATATAAGCCACCTTCAGATGTTTCATTGCGGGTGACTGGGCACATACATCTGTCTATCAAAAGATTTCACAGCATACCTTATAGCATCATAATATGTACAGCACATAGCTCTGTCAGAATTTGTTCGCCTTAGCGAATCGACTTTCGCCACATTCGATTAGTTACAACTCTTGAAACAGGATATAAACAACCTAAATTCCATCTCAGTAGGTTTGCATGTGAAAATGATATGACACACGGATAAACGGATTAAATGCCACAGATTTTCAACGGCAGACAAGCTTATTACTGCACAAAAGGACATTCGCCAGGGCAGCAGTTTAGTAAAAACGATTTATGTCCAGTAAGCTCCCCAGCTAGGATGTGTTTTGCATTGCATCCTGCATACAGGAAAAATCTTATTTACTTTTTTTTAGGCTGAAAAAGAGGAAAAACAATCCTCCTCCAGGAAGTGAAAGAAAGAAAACTCAACTCGACAACTGTTGAAATTCCATATAAGCCTTTCAGTAGCACCGGTTTCGAGCGACGACGACTACACGGCAACAAACCATACAACAGATTTGATATTCAGGGACTTTTTAGGATTATGACAAAGGTACACAGCCAAGGAGCTAGAAACAAAGTAAAAGTGCATCATTGTGGAAAAACTCCTGAGCGGATTGTGGAGGATTGTGAGAACTTTTTTGTGGAAATGGGCTTACGTATGGAATTAATTTTGCAAAGTACTTTTGGACGTATTGACAGAGAGAGAGAGAGAGAGAGGAAGTGTGTGTTGGTCTTCATCAGCAGGAGTATGAAGCATTAGTAAATTGGTTATCATTTTTTCGGCTAGGCAATTTGGACGAGTATAGTGCCAATAAATGGTAGATTTCCAGCCTTAGGACATGAAAGTGTGGGTTTAAAGGGTTTTTCATACGAAGAAGTCATTCCTTGTGAAAATGAGTTTTACAAAAAAATACCCTTCCTTTTGCCAACCCAGAAAGACGGCCTCATGATCTCTTAGATTTTTCTTAGAAGCCAATATATTAAGCAGTCCTAGGAGTACGTGGTGCACAATAGTTCAGAAGGAAGCACGGCAATTGGGGAACAGTTGGGAGAGCTGAGGCACATTTCCAGAAATCGCACACGATGGCGCGTAAGCGTTGTAGAGGCTCTTGGATCTACAAGGTGATACAGGACATAAGTAAGTAAGATAAATAACAAGTTGGTTTCAGGCAAAACAAGAAAGAACAACACAGCAAAACGAAAGCAGTGTGACCAAACCATGTACATATGTTGTACGGCTTATGCATGGTCTGTTCCTATCTCCCTATCTGTGGTTCATGGCGTTTGACTCTCTTCTTAAAACACCCACTATGTCTAACATTTATGCTCAGGCAGAAGCTTTTTGTGTGTTGTGCATGCCCAAGAACTAATTGTCCTAATGCGCAGATAAAGTGGTGTATACTTAGTAGTAGTAGAACCTGGAATGGTTCCAATAGACATCCTTGTTTAAGAAGCCGCATGGAAATATCGTGCCGACAGAACAACGATGCCAACCGCAACTATCGAAGTGATGATGAAATACCACGAAGAAAAAACCTGGAAGAATGCAAGATAAGTTACTCTTCCGACAAAGGTAGATGGACGCAAAGATTGACTCCCAATATCGACTCTTCGATCAATAGGTAACATGGACAGCTAAACTTCTACTTAACGCAGATGTCTACTGGTCATGGATGCTTCGGAGCATAGCTCCACAGATTTGGGCACAGTACGTCTCACTGTCTACGATATTGGAAAGGCCGTAACCTGTTAGCGAATAGGCAGCATGTGAACTTAACCGCAGAGAATACCATTGGACTGATGCTCAGCTTAGGAAGCAGTAAGAAGAATCTTGGGAAACAGTAACTGAAATTCTGGCTACCATCATGAAGGAGCAATGAAGACAGGAATAACGACGCAATACGAACGAAGAGTACATAAGGCTGAAGTCCACCCTCGTGATGAAATGCTTGCCGGCAGTGCCGCCAGGATCATGGGTAGAAGGAAAGGTGGGTTTAGTGGGTGAAAATTGTACACTGCTACTGAGTACCGGGCAAATTTTGTCTTGGAAAGATTCCCACCTACGAACGCAAAAAAAGTAGAAAGCAAGAGACAGAGTCAGACGTCCTTAGACATGATCGATGATCGGTGAACTAAGAATTAGTTTTCGGCCAAGAAAAGTTGTTCTCTCTACGAGAAGGATTATTTTGCCTGGTCTGACTCAATCAGTACTAGAAGGTTTTACTATCTCAATCTCCGATGAAACATGATATCATAAAGTGATCTGGGATGGGAAGCTTCTCTGGCCAAAGCATGTATTACTAGTTTGCAGTCTGTGGATTTGTATACTATTCATTTGTAAGTAGCATGGTAGCTTGTAGAGGCTTGGCTCAGGACTGTTGTGCATGGAGTTCCAGGCATTATGATTCACAGGAATGTGGAACACAGAACATAAGTTAGGTGAGCGAGCTTACAATTTTCGAAGAAATTCTCAAAAGGAACCAATGGAAGGTTTGCGAATAAGGTTTACACCTGCAGTTGCTGTGTCTTTCCGACCTGGTGCTGCTTCTTTGTAAGTTGTTTACCAGCCAACTTAGAATTTTGTATAAATTTGCCTTTCAAAAGTCTAGTTTTCTGCCCACACAAATACTCTCTGAAATCCCTCCATCAACCATCCTCTCATCGATGCCAATATTTACTTATCACCTTTGTCTAGGACTATAATACCCACTCAAGACCACACCTTTATACTGCTCTTTTGCGCATGTAAAAATTACCTTTTTGAAGCCATTAAGCCCTATTCGGAAAAAGTATAAAAAAAATCCTCTCTCACCATAAATAACACGTAAAATCCTTTTCGAACAAAGGCATTTGTAAAGGGATTCGAATTCAACTGAATGGCCATTGAACCATTCGACGGATAGACCCTTTGTAAATGTAGCCAGCAACTTGACCTTTGTTAAAGTGTGAGATCTCAAATCATCATCCCTTTAACGATATAATAGGCTTTTTAGTTGCTACTTTACGGTCAATTGGATTTCACTTTCATTGTCAGTAGAATGTTAATTGTCCTGCGCTATAAAAACAATTAAAATGTCACTGCAGGTATTCATGATGAAAATTAAATTGAGATGATGGTAATGACAAGCCGCGGTGAACCGTAATATGAAACGGAGATTATAATTGCTGATTTTAATTAATGCATACGTCAGGGGGCTTAATGTGTGTCCTTAATTCGTAGTACGTATCGCATTACATTTCAATTTGATTTAATAATATGTATGAGTCCTTTTAAATGCTCTGCACTGTATTATCAAGATGGGAGATTGGAGATTGGCGTCATTTTACAGAAGCTTTCTTGTCTTTCTAGTCTTGGATTTAATCCAAAGTGCCAAGATAAGCCAACTACATTGGGTCGGCCACATCGAGCGAATGGACAACAATGCTCTAGCCAAGAGAGTGTTTGAGTCCCAGCTCACAGGCTAGAGACGGAAAAGAAGACTGAGCCTCCGGTACAAAGGTCAAGTTGTTGTGGATGCTATTAGAAAACTTGGTCCTCACAACTGGAAGTAGCGTGGACGGGAGCCTTTCAAGTAAGTTTCTTGCCTTGCTTAGTAATTCTTGTATACTCTTAAGGACCGAGGAGGATACAGTAACGGCATTCACCAAGTCAGAAGCTAAAGTTTGCAAGAAACTTGATATAGGAAGTCGCCCTCTTCACTATCGTGTCTGTCTGAGGAATTGTTTAAGCCTATCTCATAAGGATGCTCTGTTACAAAAAATTTCCTAGTCAAAATGCCAATAAGTTGTTTGCCATCCTTCCTTACTAATGCCGATGTTTTCTTAATAACCCCCTTGATCATACGTATGGACAAACTTGGTCCCAAAAACTCATGCCAAACAGGTGCAACAATCTTAGTTGTCAGTAAGTTTCCTGGCCAAAAGCCCAGTTCAATCTAACGAAGATTCTGGGCCGAGAAACTTATCTTTAGACTTTGTTCTGCAATCTTTTCCCAGGTCTCATTTCCTTTGATCCCAGAATAGCCTTTGAACTGAAAACTATTATATTCCAACGTAGAATAGAGACTTCTCGCACTCGCGAACTAGTGGACACGTGGGGCACAGTTTGAATAGATGGCACTATAATCCTGCATATGTATATAGAACCAGAATCCTTACATACATAAGTTTCAAGGTTCTACGGCTTCTATGTTGATTCTGTAGTGCATCCAAAAGTCTGCAGAGTAAAGCTTCATTGCAACCAAATCAGACTTTAAACTCATCTCTTACATTAGTCAATAGAGTGCCAAGAACTATGAGCAGCTCAAAGAGGGCTGAGGCCTGGATTTGCGCAGCTTTACATGTTGTATGCATTTTTGCAAGTCCAAAAGAGACCTAGAGCTTTACGCCATATCGCAAGGACAGAAGGGTTCTTGGATGTTTGTTAGACGCCTGCTAGAGGTGGAGTCGTGGAGGAACTGATACCACATGTACAGCATTCCAAAACACTTACCAGTGAACCAATGCATCAACCTGCGAAATGTCTAGCCTTTATCGTTTGATAGAAGTGATAGAATTTAGCGTTAACTTCTTCCACTAGACCTGGACCTGGATGTGGCGCACTTTCTCATCTCTTCACTGTGTAGAAGCTACAGGGTGTGGGAGATAGTAAGAAGCCATGCTGCTTGTTGCCTGTACCCATCTGTGGGATATAAACCGCTCACCAGAAGATTTGTGTCTTCCGCTGAAAGGATTATGGGCGCATTTGCCCTACAAGCTTCAGATCCAGCTTTGGTTTCTTGGAAAGTGGTTTAAAATCACTTGATTTACAAGCCATCCAACTCTGTCACATTCTCCCCTCTTATCTACTAAGCACGTACCACTATATAGCTTATGGTGGTCATCCCATCGATTTGATGCTATTTACATTAGTAATCCTCTAAAGCCTTTAAATCCTCCAAAACCAAACAATAACATTTCTCCCTCTCTTATGCTGTTCAGCCGCAGTAAATCCTCCTCGTTTTGTAGCTTTAAAGTGCTACTGACCTTTCTCCTTTGGTCTGCGTGTTCGCGTCCATCATCACTCATTCCCTCTTTTGTTCTAATGGCTTTTAAATATTACATTACTTAGCAGCATGGCCAGCAGACAATGTCCTTTCAGAAAAAAACAGAAACAAAAAAAAGGAAACAATTTCTCTTAGTTAAGCCATATCAAATGCGGGCACATCACATTAATTCGTGATAAATTATCATCTGCACCGTAAGTCTTCCTTAGACCAAACAAAAATTCATCCAAAACATAATGAATTGCCAGAAATATCCGCACCTCCATTGTTAAATGGGAATTATCCAGATGCAAAGGATACAGGAGAAACACCACATCCTTCTCCTTGCTCGTTGTGTAAGCTATTTATTGATTCGAATGACCTTGGTCTTGAATTGAATTCCTCGAGATGCGGCAGGAGTTTTGTAAAGTTTTTTCCTCCATTCCGAGGCAAAGGAATCATTAATAAGAAGTCATTTCGTCCTTTCTTTTTGTTGTGAAAGCAAGAACACGACAAACAATCGAGAACAAAACAAAATAAATCCTCATTAATGGTCCCATTCGGCAATTGATTGACATTTTGTTATTTATTCTTTGCTAATTGCCATCATTGGCAATTGTTTTGCTTCAAAGTTAATTTGTCCAAAATAAAAATTTCCAAACAGAAGAAACAAGCAGAGCAAAGCGAAGAAAAAAAAGGAAATGAATCCTCTTGGGAGCGCTATCGTTGACAGAATTAAAGAAAAAGTTTGCAAGTAAACATTCCTTCGGCTGCGTAAGGAAAGAAATGAGTTTTTTTTTAAGAAGGATATACATATCTGTGAACGTGCCAGGGGATAAATTAGGTCCTGGTATCATTCTTGGTGTACTTAAATTTACATGAGATAATGGTATTGAATTGATGAACCAATGCAGGAAGCACAATACTACAGGGTGACCAGATACAAAGGATAGGAAAACAAATTAAAATGAAACAAAAACGGCGTGAGATATGAAATTGATTCTGGATTTGTTTTGAAGATACAATTATGCCATGTTTGTGAAAGCAGTCGGTCTAATTCTTTGTTACTCGATCCAATATTTACAGCGTTATTCCAGCAATAGCATCTCGAGTGTTGGCCTCGAGCTTATTAAAAGTGGTTGACTGGTCAGCATAGACAAGGAACTTCACGTAATCGAGTGGATCACGGACCTCCTTTAAGCTCCGTCAAAAAAATCGGCAGAGCTACAGTTTAAATTTGCTTTAAAGACTCCACATATCTTAAGTTACCGTCACCTCCGAAGCCGATAAGCCTTACATCCTTGATAAAATGAATGCAATTTGTACATACTTCAAGCAAATTCAACCAAATCAATCAGCTTTATACGAAAAACAAACAAAAAAAAAGTTTATAAGCCCCCAGCTCAGGAGCAGACAGTCATTTGTCAATTGAGACTACAATCAAGATCCAAAGACACAGGCTTTTAAATTTCTATACAACGCCAATTCTTAATCACAATAAATCCCAATAGATGCCATGGCAACATAAGGAACCACTTAAGCGGAGGAGGAAACAAAATAGGACGTATACAACGCCGCCGTGTATCCTCGGCTCATCCATCACGCGTCGTACACTCATCATTTGTTATGTGTGCGTGTGTGGTTATCCTGAATCAGCTCACACTTGTTACCAGCTCATCGTATTTACAATTCGTTAAGCTGCAGACATCCGACTGACACAAATCGAAAAGAATAATAACCCTTTTGGGGGAAGGATGCGTCCCATCGAACGATGAAAAATTGTCCCCGGTATGGGATTCTCTTCTCTTTGACATCTAAAATGGAGAAAGAAAAAGATTCAGGCGAAATATTGCAGGATGATAATAAAATACCAATTTGTTCGTAAGACGGATTACGGGGAAGACTGAGCTGAGCCAACGAAGGAAGTACTCGCTGTTAATTTAATTCCCTAGGGGAGAACAAAAGGATGGGTTACAGACAGTAGCTTTTGTCATTTGCTAGCAGCAAACTCTGGCATTTTGAAAGAATATCAAAGGACAACACGAGGGTGCAGTGTTGTTTTCGCAAAGACACATTGGCTGAGTGTCAATCAAAAGGATTAGTTCGGGGGAAAATGTCACATACATGTCATTGGCACAGTGGATTCAAGGCGCTTCTTTGGCAATTGTGTGCCAAGGAAGTGATGTATGATTTAAAGTCCTCCTTGAGGAATAGGGAAATCATTTATTTAATTTATTTAAAATGAAATGAATGAACAGGAGGAACTGTTGGCTTCAAAAGCCCTTAAGCTTCTTCCAGGAGTTGATTGGCAAATGGCAAACAGACAGAGTGCTCGACTAGGACTATAGTAGTAGCGTTCACGAGAAAAGCGAACTTGAATTGAAGCCAATTCGACTCTTGGGACTGATACTGACACCAGAAAGGAAGGACCTAAGACTGTACCTAGATAGTATAGGTATTTACGTGAATGAAGGACACAGAGAAAATATGGAGGAGCCTAGGGTGTAAGTCTTGTGGATTTGGTCCAAATATTCTACGACGTATATCGCCAATGTATGGAAAATGAATACTTATGTATGTAGCATGGACAAAGTGAAGAAGGCACTTCTGCATGACTGCACTGGGCCACCAGAAGATGTCCAACTGAAGCCACGAGCTAACGCTGCCCTGTATTGTAGTGCAGCACAATTCAAGGCGAACGATCCTTAGGATATGAAGCTATGTACTTTTCAAGAATCTCCCCCTTCTTGTCATCCCCTGTTTATATAAAGTTAAGTATCAAGAAGGATTGCAGTGCTACACAAATAGTTGGAGAACTGAGGAAGGTACAGAAGCCAAGAACGAAGTGCTCAGAACCCATAGGAAAAAGTCCAGCATCTTTGCGAGACAAGGCTCATAGAAGACATGGTCATTGAGATTTCTGTGCACAAAATTGGAAGAGGCACTGACTAAACGGATGATGCCAGACATTATTTACAAAAGCGAATATGATCAGGCAGTACTCAGCCCTCCGTTTGTAGAACTAGTTAAACATTTCTTAATCTTGCTTTTGGAAGTCAGTTGAAAGTACATCATGTACCCAAACTAGGCATTCCTCAAACGAGATACAGCGGCATGTACGCATCTCCAGCTGAAGAACCTTATATACGATCAGACCTCAGAACTTTCTTCAAAATAATTGCCGACCAAACACCTTGAAGGATTGGCACATGACTGCATTGAGATGGAGTTGATTGAAGGCTGGATATTTAGCAAGTGTGTACAACTTGCAGAGGTAAGTGCTCATTATCAGTCGACGAATCATGGCGCCTACAAGGCAACCTTGGGCGATGTTTAAGTTAGCCACCAATATCTTCAGAATTCAGCGAGGACAGCAACAGCTTGGCAATGATAATGCAAATATTGGAGGACCAAAACTGAATAAGGGACTACTATTAGTAAGAGTTACAGCTTTAAAGATGCTCTACGGTTCCCATGTTGTCGGTGTTTAGAGTATCGACGCCTTAAAAGAGGCAACAACCTTCTATACGACGTGATGTAGTGGCTGAAATGGTACCCCTAGACCTCTTGTTAAAGAAGCGGAACCTCATCAGCGGCAAGGCGAAGTGATCATGATCTTCATACTGAACACATGGTTAGGCAAGAAGAACCCGAACTATTGATCCACGTGAGCTGTTACTCTTTTGTCACAAGGAGTCCATCTACCTGTTTGGTCACATGTTTGGAAGAATACCAGAAGAGATGGTCTCACTTAGACAAAAGCAAGTGGATGCAAGGATTGATCAGCAATATAGGAAACTGAGCTTCTATCTGACTCATATGACTCATATTCTGAGTCAAACTTCACAGATTTGGTTACCACGACAACATAAGCCGTCGAAGATGCTGAATACAATATGTTCCATTATCCGTGTAGAACGGAACCTGCTTGTGAAGACCTGGAGAAGGATCTATACTCAGAAAACATGACCAGACACTGCTGCAACAAGGAACGACGACGCAGCTAGCTGCCAAGATTAATAAGTTCAATGCATAAGGCTGAAGTCCACTCTCACTCTGAAATGTGTGATAGCAATGTCGCAAGGACAGGAGGTAGGCTCTAAGCCTTATATTCAAAAGCTGCCTACCTTCTAAACCTTCCACAAACAAACATTTCATATGAGTAGTGGGTTGCTGAGTGTCTTTTAACCAGAACCCCTGCCATAGTCAAAATTTATGATATGTATAATTCCAAATGGGACCCACCATCTATTCCATTTACGATTCGTCTGATCCTTAAAGCCTTACGACAGTCAACAGTGAGTTGAAAGAACTCCAATAAACCTTTCGGTAACTGTCGACACTTGGTCACAAAAAAGAAGCCTGTCCATACATTAAAGGGTCAACTGGGTAAATTTACTGCCCGACTACTCAACCAGTAAACCCATAAAACCGAGAGCAAATCGTATCCTTCTGTTGCTGCATATCATCGAGTATGACTGAATTTATCGCCCCTAATCAAAGCGTCTGTCTTATTGTATTCCAACGACTGTAAATCAAAAGAGTTATATCCTTCGAATCCAATTTATCCAAGGATATTGTTTGACAAAAACTGACGGTACACACAAATTCCATTGTGCGCACGTAACACCCATTCAATAAACGTAATCAATTTTAAGGATATCCATCGCATTTCGTCAACTAACTCAAAAATATGTTACACAGCTCTCGTCTTCTTATTCTTCTTGTTTTATGATCATTCCTAATAAAATCATCCTCAAACAGAGAAGAAAAAAAAATACCCTTTATTCCATTCCTCGAAACTTCTTAATATTCCCAATACGATACGTTGCTGGCATGTTCGCAAGGATGTCTTGTTGCTTGCAGCCGCCTTGTTTATGGCCATAACACTTGTTGCTGAGTTTCTTCTTCTCTTCTTTTCTTTTTATTTTATGTGTAATCCCTTTTTTCGTCCTACTATTTCTTTTTTCTATAATAAAAAAGGAAGCAAACTTTATGAGTTTTTTACGCGACCAACGAAAGTTGAAATAAAAACAAATAACAATAAAGTCCTGAGCGTGTATTTACGCGAACGGAATAATGGTGGCGTTAACTTCAACGACGACGAAGGGAAAGAAAATAGAAACAAATATGAGAGCAAGTCCTTTGGGAGGTAAACTATCAGCTAGCGGAAAAGGATTCCATTTTGTAGCCACCTGCAGATGAAAATAGATGTGTGAGTTTGCGAGAAGAAGAAGAAAAATGCGTTTTACAGCGGCGCTGCGGCGGAAACAAACATTACTTTTCACTCGAGGCGTGTTCGTTGGAAACTTACTCGTAGTCCTGCGGCACAAAACTTCTCCTCCATACATACCTAATGACGTTCAAGTTTTTGTGTATGCAAGTCACTGTTGTGCTTGTGCTCCCCAAGGAGATGGATTTTCAGGAAATAAATTCTGTTGTTTGCTTAGCGCCACCGCCGCCGCCGGTTTCAACTTGACAGAAATTGTAACTAATGTTAACTTTTGGAGCTCCAGAAGGTCATGGTGAAACTATTGCTATAGTCTTGCCTTAAATGTCAAGTTAGAGTAGTGCCTTGAGTGGCTTTTGAAGCCAAAACGGCATCGCTCAGACGAGCCATCACCTGCCTTTCTAATTTTATTTTTGTCAGGATTTATTCTGCCAACAGGTAGACTTTAAGGTCACCAACACTTGTAGCATATCTCACACATCATCTTGAACATAGAGAGTTATGACACATTCACATTATAACTTACATTCATTACCACATTCTAAGCCTGCAAATCATGCAGGATAACAGCCTTTCAAATACATCTTGTCATAACTCATTGACTCCAAAACCCAGTCCAGATCCTCCCCAAAAACTATCTTATTAAAATAAAAAGGAAATATCATCCAATTACTCTAAAGCACACACAACTTGTTTAACCTTCTCCTTCGTTCGCAAGTTACATCATTCGAGTTCGAAATTGTGCTAAATAGGCAACAAAATGATTCTATCTTTGAATACCTATTACCTTTTGCACCCTTTTTGTAACCCTTTTCGCAAAATTTGGTGATAAAATCAATTTATCTTACTCAGCAGGAACTTTCTGAATAGATAACCCTTCATTATCATAAAAAAAGAGACTCAAGCATCCTTGAAATAGACTACACATTCCATTCCTCGTTGCATACATTTCGGCTGCAAAAAAAAAATTTAATTACTTTCGAGAAAATTAATTTTATGTTGGAAAATTTTAAATAAAATACCGTTGCTTAATTGTTATGTGAAAACTCCACCGAAAATGTCTCTTATGGTGATATGGCCAGGAGTTATTTTCCAGCGAAAATTGTGAATAAAATTTATAGTAGCAGTACGGCTTCATTTGCATCTTAAATGTAAATGGACACTTTTAACCGACAACCAATTTGGGTGATACCCAAATGTCCTTTTAATGCGAAAGGTGCACCACACGTGATTGTAATGGGTGAACAGTGTCGCCATCGGTAAGGGAAATGTGTATTAAGCGGTTGCGGTGGAGATCCTTTGCATAATAAAGCTCGACCTTTTGGTGCAATCGTTTGCACTTGGGATAAGCATGCAAACTTTTTTTTTTGCTCATCAATAATTAACGTGTCACTTAAGAACAGGGTGGATAATGGAAATTTAATTAAAAAGAAGGGATGGGAAGGGAAATTTATTTTTATTGCGTTCGGTGGCGTATACGTAATTTTTTTCTTCAAGTCGCTTTAAGGATTTGGTTTAAAATGTTTGTTCGGTGGGGACTATGGGTAGTAAACTGTTCAGGTTAAGAGAAATATTCAAGACTGGGAAGCCTCTTTATTCAAGCCTTTGAAGGAATTCATGCAGTTGATCTGTCGCCGAGCCTTTTGGGTTAAGTAAGGTACGTGGGTTAGCTGGAGAAAGCTACCTAACTGCACACAATTCAATACTGACCATTGTGGAAGAAATGTTGTCCTTATATAGGTGTTACTACTTATTTACCTTTGTACCCTTCGAACCATCCATTTGATTTCAGGATTTTCATTGTTCATTTAATTGAGGAGTTCATCTAGGTTGTTGTAGGAACTTGTACCTTGTGTGCTGGAGACATGGGCAGTGGAGTAGATCAGGTAGATCCGTAAAGTTCCTTTTCATTCAGACTAATTTCCTTTATAAAGAGTGAAGAGTGTTGCCCGCTTAAACCTGTTTCCTTCTCCTCTTGTGAATTTTTTTCCTAGTACAAGCTTGAAGGCTTTCTTGGTCATTCATCACCAAGATATCTGTTATTGCTTTGTATCCTGGCAGTAAGCTCAATATTTTCTAGAGACCCTTCGTTTTGGTGGATAGTTTTGGCTAGTCGCACAGTAAGTGGCGGATGGCCTCAAATTCTACATTGCCCCTACAAAAGTCGTCCTAGCCCTGTAATGACACGGACAGCAGCTCATATGTCCTTAAATCTTAGTTCTATTTCCATTTATTTTCATTAGATTTGAAGATCTTCTTTAGACTAGTCTTTGTATACTGGTCACAACGACTAATCGACTATCTAATCGCTTATGAGCTAAATATGTACTAAATATGGACTAAATATGTATTTCCCTGTGCAAAGTGCTATGTAGAGTCTAAATAGCTATGTACGTCACCTTATGCTGCATTCCAATAGCCTTCACGACAGTAGGAGCCTAGTTGTCGATAACAAACGTGATACCTTCCTATGGTAATGCCCTTAGTGCAGAGTCTATAGCTACCAATGTCACTGTCTTGCTCTTGAAAAAGGCTGCTAAAGGTCGGGAGTTGGATTGCAAACTAAGACACAACATACACCAGTGTCCATTTTGGAGCCATCTGTCTACAGCACATTTGGCATGTGACCCTGCTAGACTGGAAGCACAAGAAAGGTAATCGGTTGTCCAAATATTTCCATAGAACGATTTCCATAGACTCACAGAACAACAAAAATTGGTTTCCACCTATCTGATAGTCCTATTTTTGGAACACCGATGAAAGACGGAAAATTTCCATCGGAATCAGACTGACGAGGGCCTCACTACCGGTAATTGGTATGTTCATTTAGCGTAGAGTATGAACGTGGGAGAGAGTCGACAAGAGGCGATTCCAAGTATGCCTCCGGTAAAAGGTGTTGCAAACAGCAGTATCTTCCTTATGTTCAAGGGAGTCTACACTTCATGGCCCAAGTGTTTAGGATCTCAGACCACAATCAATTACCTGGCTATGAGTAGGGAAGAACTTTGTTGTTTCCATCAGATCACATTGATACAAAGAAGTATGTACCTCATCTAGTCGCAGTGGGTAGATAAGATTGTTAAGACTGATTGTTCTGCCCTAGAATCGATGTTTGGATTGTCTTGTATATAGCCCTCTTGAAGCAGACTGAATGGCAGGATACAGGGCGGTCTTAAGAGAACATGGGGCTGCATAACTCTTAAGAATGAAGCACGAAAACTGAGAAAAGGCCGTGTAGAGCATTAGTAAATTGTCATAAACTGCACATGATAGTGCGCAGGTGTTGTAGAGACCCTAGGATCCCTAAGAAGGTATAGGACAAGAAGAAGAAGGGATTATAAATATGTACTCCTTTACTGGGCTGTATTGAAGAGAGAAGGGAGGACTTGGTATCGTGGTATTTATTCCCTGTGGATGTCCAATTGGATTGTGGGGAAATGTATATAATTTTTGCAGTCATTTATAATTCACAGTGTTTTCTTAAAGTCCACTTTGAAATGTACTAGATGCTTTCCGATAGTATTACCTACTATTCTTCAAGTGAAAATTGAATTGATAAGCATAGACTTGGGACCGAATCTTTCATTAATTTACCGACTTCTCTACCACCAAACTATAGTCAAGTCCATCCTCCACCCTCCAACCTTAACAATTGCACTTTTATGACTCACATTACTCAGTCCCAAAATGAGTTGCTAAATAGCCAAAATATGTCGGGTCAGACAAACGGCCATTGTAGACTATTGGCCAGTGGACATATCACCCCCTAATTGCATGGATTTTACCTTACTTACAAATACTTTACCTCTTTAAAATTCCATTCACTACTAATTCCAGTTTTATGTTAAAATTTTAATTTAAAATCAAATAATTCAATTGCATGGGATAATACTAGATATAGTTTCAGATTTTATTAAAATTATGGAATCCATTTGAGCAAAAAGGATTCAAACAAAGGACTTTATTTCCATTTTTTTTTGAAGTTATTTACACCTGTGTAAAAAATCCCTAGCACTAAATAGCCAATTCATTTGAGTCACACAATCGGCTTTTTCCGCCCAAAAATGCAAATTCTATTTGAACATGAATTTGAAAAATTAATCCCGCTTGTGACGCATTCAAAATAAATTTACCGACAAAAGTGCGAAATAGTTTTCGTTTTTTTTTTTATTATTTTGCATCAAAACCTCATAATTTGGAGGACAAAAAAAAAAAAAAAAGGAGAGCGAAAAATCAAACGGAAATTAAGGAATTTGAATAATAATGGTCATGCAGCAAAAATATCCGAGACCGGAAAATGGAAAAATATGATATTGCGCGAATTTTTGTTGCGAAAAAATTGCGAAACTAAATTAACCCATTTCCAAGTGCAAAGTGATGATTCGGTCGAATGTCACGTTTTATGAATTCATGTCACTATTAGCCGAATTGACAGAGCGTAAGAATTCGTGACGGTGGAACTGTGAGTGGGCATTTATTTTTTGTTTCTCTGTTTTTTTTTTTTTTCGGGACATTTGTTTGATGGATGATTTTTTTGTGAGTTGCAAATTTGCATGCCAAAATATTCATATTTGTAGTTAGACTCAGATTGAGTCATTGTTGGCTTAAGCGAGTCCTTTACGTGCTATAAGTGTGTTTGGGCGGTTAAGTAAAGGCTCATTCAGCAAGAGGTGGCATTTTAAAATTCACTTCATTGTTGAATTGTCAGAAGTGAATTATTATTGCTGTGATTTTTGATAAGTTAAAGGGAGGGGGTTATTAAATATGAGTCTATTCGTACTCGAAGAATGTAGAAATCATAAAAATAGTGTTCCCTTCTTCCTCCTCAAGGCAACAAAGGCTTTTATGGGAAATCACTAGCCAGTGCCGGTAGTTTTAAGCTGATACATTCCTGAATTCCTTCAATTCGCATTGTTTGAGCTCTTGAAGAGCGTTGGAAAGTGGCCTAAACTGCCCTTTGACAATAAGTTTGGTTAGTTCACTTAATGCCCATGCGGTTGGAACCACTTTATCGCGGACAGCATGGAACATCTTCAGGTCTGGGAGGTTGGTTCCGACTTGGGAGTGATACCTCAGCGATTCGTAGACAATTGACTCGCAGTTGAGGAACGACGAACAAGTGAAGATTCCCGCGAAGTCTGTACTCAAATGGTAGGCAGCGTACATGCTAAAACCTCGCCGCTCATAGAGAAACCTCGAACGATATTCCGATTCAAGGGAATTCCTAGTGAAACTTCATCACTAATGAGCTCGTCAACAGTCTCATAGACGCTCGCGAGGCAGCGCCTGTTTTCAAGAGCGTCAATTATGACGGCGCGTCTGTCAAACAAGACATTTGATGGCTCGCCGTTGTTGAGAGTGTACGGCTGTAGGGGAGCTGTTGGACAGATGATCTTGATGTTAGGGAACTCCATATCCCGTCCGAGAAGGAAACGCACTCAGTTGAGAGAAAGAGCCCTGGGTTACACCAGCAATTATGTGGTGAGTAGCAGACTAAAAGCCATCCAATACAACTTGTATTGAACGCCTTGAAAGGTAGTTTCCAATCCTTTGAAGAAGAGATTAGACGAAGCCATATGCACGCATTTTCGACAAAAGAACCTGATGCCAAACTCTGATAAATGCTTTATAAATATCAAGCGCAACTATCTTTGTTTCGGCAAGGTGGTGGAGAGATTAGTTGCACTTCCCACTTCTCGGTGAGATATGGCATATCAAGTCACCAGTGGATCTGTTGCTACGAAGACCATACTGTCGGTCATTGAGGAGTTTTCGTGAATCAATGTATCTTTGTGCATAATTCAGGCTAGTGCATGAAATGTTGAGCTGTGGAGACCGATATCAAGCTCATATTAGTGAATTAAGTCTCACATTCTCACACATCTGTGTGGACGATGACGGGGACCATGAGTGTTGTCCACTAGCATACCAGTCTCACGAACTTTTTGCACAAACTTGCGTACAGCAGGCCAAAACCTCTTTTCAAAAAAGACACTGTTTTGGCAGTACTCACTCAAACTCAAGTTTTCAATATTTCCCAACGTTCTTCAAGCTAAAAGCGATTCATTTCGTTCCTCGGAGGTATGATACTGACTTTCTACCAAGATTTCGAGCGGGAATCAGCTGTCAAAATAACCTATGATTTAAAAAGAAACCACTAGACGGCCACCCATTTGTATATCCTTCAGTTTATAGTGTCAGTTAAATCTAGATCGATTGTGAGGCATTTCTTATCACTGAAATGTTTCAATCTAACTTCCCCTTAAAAACACATCCTTTATAGCCCTTCATATGTCCTTTCTTCAACTCTCCTCAAATGCAATGATTCGTCTAAAATTCAATTAAAATTTCCTAACAAAATAGCCAAGCACACAACTCAAACTTTTTTTTTCTGCCCTCAGCAGTACATCTTCAAAATTCAAATTGCAAATTTAAAATTTGAAATGGAAATGTCGCCGCCAAAACTTTTACGAAAGAGTATCATCGAGTTAATTAAATTATGCAATTAGCAGCAGTTGTATCGGTTACCACTGAATACATTTTCAAAATGATGGATCAATTTCTAATTGGGGACCGCAGACGGTAAACTTTATACCAAATTATACAGAATTAATGAATCAATTTACACTGATGGACACTCTAATGGACTATGACTGTTCATTTCGAGTTGTTAGGCTACGAGTTCGGTTTCCATGTCCCGTGAGGCAGGTTTAATTTTTTTGGGCGGAGACAGTCATCTAAAATTTACAATTTCGATTAATATTTCCCTTTGTTACACACAAAAACATAAGTACAAAGTTTAATTAGAACACTTCCCACAAAAAAAAGGAGAGTAACTTTTCAAAGGACGAGTAGTTTCCTGGTGTCTAAAGGAAAGGAATCTGTCTATAACAAAGGAGAACCCTTTGGCAAAAAAAATAGGAATGCCTTTCACCTAGATTGAAACTATTTAATCCAAATTTATTCGGTTAAAGTCCTTGAAAACGTCTCTAGCTATCTGCCTTTGTATAATTGGTTGTTGATGTTGTAACCACAATAAATGGAGATGGAAAGGGATGAGGAGCAGGGAGTTTTGCTTAGCTTTGAAGCACACCACGGAAAGTTTTGCGGCGAGACTTTTATTTTATTTTCGGGTGATTCAGGATGTGATTACGAATTGAATTAGCAGGATTCTAATTAATGTTAATCTGCTTTAATTCCATTAGTGATGGAGCTATAGACTGCTTTAAGGATTTGTGAAAATTTGTCTAGAGGGAGTTGAAAAGTTATAAATACTTCTTTTGATGCGATTAATTCTGGACACAGTTGAATTTTTGAATACAAATTTTGTAGAAAAATTTAAGTAGAGTAAGGATTTGGTTTAAAAGGAACCAAATAGGGCTTAAGTGTGCCCTTCTGAGTAGATTAGCCTTCGTCCTCGCTCGAATTCAATCTGATGGACATTGCCAAATGTAGCTTTTTGGAGTACTAACTCTTCGAGAAAAAGTACGAAAGCGTTGAATGAGACCTTGGCAATGTGGTAGTCCACTGTCCACTTCTGTAGAGTGTCCTACGAGATCCGTTCTTCCACAGGCTGTACGCCTATTTAAAGACAGTCTTATGGACACCTAAGTGGCTGTATTTCAAGAGCCTGTATCGCCGAAAAAAGTATCCTGTTTGACCACTTCAAATGGATTTGCATTCCATTAGTACCTTAACTATCCACGCCTTCACTTCCGCTCCTAAATACCTCAAAATCAGCTCGTAAACATTTCAAGAACTCATCTCCCGAAGCCTTACCTACAGTAGAGGTCAATGAATCAAGCCCCATTGGTAGGGATAATTACACCAAGACCACTGTATCCATTAGATCGTAAAACATTTATTGTGCCGTCTACATTCCTGTTTTATTACCTCTCTCGCAAATTTCAAATCCCCACTGATATACTCTCGGCCTTATCATCTAGTCTTTCCCCCGCTTCCACAGAAAAAAAACAAGACGAATCATGGATTTAATCTGCCGAATTAAACCGAAAGATACTATATTTCATTTCGTTTGTGGTCGGTTAAGCATAACTCTACAAGTAGTACCAACACAGACGGAGGCGAACCGACAGAATACAAATGTTGTAATTATGCATTTGGCCACGTAACGCAGGACGAAACATAGGATTCCTTTTGAAAGACTGAAACCAAACCAAAAGGAGAGACTCCAACTTGTGGCAGCATGTTGCGCGTTAATAATGTTTTTTCATTAACTTGTAACACGTTGGATGATTTAATGGCAATCAACTAACACACAACACAGCACAGCAGAGCAGACTTTTGTATTAATATTGCGTCAGGCAATATTCGTATCTTGAAACGTACATAACCCAATTTGTAACTGGATGGGTGTATACTGTATACTGTATACGCCACCAATTGGAGGAATATCGATGTGGAAACTTGGCCACGAGTATGGCGATTGGTCGCCCCAAAGGAAAACTTGTAACATGGAAATGTATCTCTTGGTTTGTTTTTGATATATGGTTCTAGATAGTCTCAAAGGAAATATTCATCTGTCTTCCGCCGATATCACCCAATGTCAACAATATTGTGCCTTCGGGTAATGAATAATGTTATTGCTTTCTCCCCAAAGGATTCGTACTCATATGAATTACCTTGGAGTCGTTTGTACAAGGAATAAAGGAGTT
The DNA here is from genome assembly GCA_949716465.1 of Chalcosyrphus nemorum. Taxonomy (NCBI): domain Eukaryota; kingdom Metazoa; phylum Arthropoda; class Insecta; order Diptera; family Syrphidae; genus Chalcosyrphus; species Chalcosyrphus nemorum. Next base: position 28,751,157 of record OX454333.1, read on the forward strand.
CTGCATTGTGATAGGGAAATTTATTATTTTGAGGAGGATGTGAGCTTGAAGTATTTTAAGTCAGCAGCAGCTGACAATGGGGTATCTAAGAGTATTTTTCTATTTAAATTGAATTTCTATAGTTTGAATGGAGAGCTGAATACGAAATGGGATTTCGTTGGAAATTATTGTAAAAGCAGGAGGAGCTCATTTGACTTACATTGCATTTCATTGGAAAAACATTGAAATGAATGGCAGTCCTTCAATAGAAGCAGTCTGTAGGAGATGATTAGAATCAGGTGAATGCTTTGCATGGGGAAGAAGGACTACTCCTCTTTCCAGAAACAGGAGCCAAGACTCAGAGGTAGTTAAAGGACAGTCAGTTCTGTAGTTAATTCTTCTTCTTGATCTTGATCTCAGATTGCTGAAAACAATTCCTATAGAACATGAGGGTTGCTTCGCGTGAACGTGAACCACAACTGAAGATTTCATCTTAACATTTGTTCCAAAAAGACAGACATAAGCATAAGCGTAAGGCATCCAATATTCCACTGGTGGTGTCAAAGCTTTCAATGACATCTAGCTGTTCAAAGAACGAATGACATCCAGCTGTCAGAATATTCAGTAAGGGTTGCCATTTCATCGTTTTCTAGGAAATATATTAGAGGAATTTGAGCTCAGTTGTAAATACGCAACGTGAATTTCCTTGGCTTTGAGTGGCTTTAGTGAGCCGGCAAATCGAAGGACCGTGGAGTACCCTCTAGCACACTCTTTTGGACCTTAAGCCACCAACCAGACAGAGATTTGTGCGTAATGAAGAACACATAGTGGCCGTAGCGACCAGTATCGAACAAGACATGGAAATATCGATTCGGCACCGAGCATCTAAATTGGGCGTGGCCAGAGAGTCAGCCGGCTTATTTCGCGGTTGAATTTGGGCCTACATCGATATAAGATTTTGCTGACGCAAGAATTGAAGCCATGGTTTCAACACAACGGCCATACAAGGAACGCCACGCTCGAAGTTGTGAAGAAAAAGTTTTGTGGCTACCTCATCTCACGGCGAGCGTTTTTCAATTGGTCACCGCGCTCATGACTCTTGACATCACTCAATTAGGTCAGTTCAGTAATTCGAGACGCTATCGCCGGAATGACGCCGTACATATTGTTTTAGATTCATCAAAAATTGGACGGACTGCTGGAAGTATTGCCAGCGAAGGCGAGTTGACCATTGAGAACTTTGCTCAGAAAGCACGTAATGTATTCCAACTCAATTGCGAAAAAATACTGTGAATAACAACTGAATGCAAACATCCCATAAGATTCTCTCCAGCAACCATCTGCGGAAACCTAGTAATTTAGAATTTTCTTCTCTCTTTAAATATGCTCGCTCTTGTTACAAATATCAGTATTGGGGTATGCATATCCTCTTTGGTGAGGGCTGAATAGAAAAAAATTGGTTTCTGAATTGGTTTCCATATTTGCGTTCAACTGAGGTAAGTGGGAATGTGACATTACTAAAATTTTGAGATAAGTGCTACCAGTGGTTGTAACCTCCAAGCTATTCGCCCGATATCTTTAAAACCCAAGGCTAAAGCCCTCCTTCCACTTGTTTGACATTTGGTTGACAAATGAATGGTAAAGCTGATGTTTCGATTTGACACCATTTGACACAAAAAATACACCACTCTGAAGTTGGTTACACTTCCCATAGTCTGCAGAAATTCTGAGATGAAATCAGCTTAATTCCAATGTCATAGATACATTTTAACCAACATTTAACCCTTAAAGGCGAATCATAGCAACAATGTATCTCATAATGAGATATTAAATTAAGTTAATGCCACCCCCACATATACATACTCGTACATAAACTAAATGAAACTTTTCAAACAACTATTAAATCTCCATTTTGTGTCGTTATCATGACCTCGTTAAGCACTTACTGAGGGTTGTAATCGTGCAGTTGTTTACAACATAAACTTTTGGCACTAACTTTCTTCAGTTTTATACATTTTTTTTCACGTCCCACTGGAAGCGGAAGGGGATAACTCTGATGAAACAATGTAATGATAAATAGCTTTGCTATACTATAGAGAGAGAAAAAATAGAGAACAGTAAGGTGAAAGGAGAAAAGAAGCTTTGCAGTGTAATGGTGGCTTAAGTGTTACTGACTGTAGTTTCATTCATTCCCACACAACACTCTAAATTTACGGGACCGGAGTGAAAAAAAGGATTCCTTTGACAGAGTCGCGTTCGTGGAATTGATGGAGAACGACCTATTAGTTAGTTACAGTAGCAGAAAGCCTATTGCATCAACTGACTCAGGCAATCACCACAACGTGCTATGTCCAAGGAGCAGAAGGAGTCAACCTTGCTACTGATAGAACGACGAATTTAGAGCACGCTGCCTTCGGGCCCGTCGCAGATCTCAACGTAAAAGAGGACGGTCGGCATTTAAGGAATGTTTATCTACATTTGGACTGGCGAGATGCGATTTCAAAAAGACTATCAAGGACAGACGAGGTAAATGCTTTAAAGAAAAACTTTGTGATGAAGCCTAATGCGCATTTGATAGTGACAAAGAAGCTCCCCACAAACAACCTGTCGTTCAATGCTTAAAAACTCATCCTGATGTTAAAAGAAAACCCGGAACAAATTCGACAAATTACAAAGAATGAGCGCGGAAAGATAAGTGACAAGAAAGCACATGGAACCAGCGGCATCCGAAACATAGATTTTCAAGCAGATGTGCGCATGAGATGGGATCTTCTTAAAGCAACGATGCAAAGAAGATCTTCCCTGAATCATGAAATCTTCAGCATCGAGTATTGCTGCCTAATGGAAACGAGTCACCCGGAGAAACTTCATCGAATTGGTCAATATGCTTGCTATATACAGTAGGGAAAATGTTTTAGGCTGATAGCAGCATGGAATTTTTGTCAAACTACGAGACAGCTTCAGAAGACCGTGATCTACTTTCATGCCATAAAGACAGCAGGTTGTTATTAGCCCTGTCGTTAAACTTAACCCTTAGTTTGTCAAATGCCAAGTTACTAATCAGATGGAAACAGCAAGCTCCAGTCTTCGTCATAATTGACACAGACGCCATTCCCTAAGGTCTAAGGTCGTTGCACTAAAATCCTCTCAGTTACAGTGAAACTACTAAACACAAACTACTACTCTAAGGTTCCAAATTTTCAGTGACGTGTCGGAACATTTCGAGTGGTATTTTGCGAAAAAAAAACTAAAAAAGTTGACTTTCAATTCAACCTCGATCGTACCCGGCTTATCCATGAAGGCTTTGAAGTTTACACGGCCCAAAAGGATAAGGTCTAGAGGTGGGATTACGCACGATCTAGGCAGTCGATTCACTGAATTGTTCTCGCAATAAAGCCATGGTTATGGGGACTGTATTGCAAGTAGCGCAGTCATTTTGGTACCGAATGTCCTGGAGATCACGGTCTTCAATTTGTTATCATGTAGCGATGATGGGCGCCCAGTTACTTTCTGGTCAGCCCTTTAACCATAACCAAGCCGTGCTAGACGTGCTCTATTTGGTCTCGTTTTGTCTACTAAGCAAATTTAGTTTCAATATATACTGTCAATATATACTGCCAAATCATTGCCTCTTCACAGAGGACAAGGCATAATTTATTCCCTCTATTGCAGGTGCGTTGGAATATTGACATAATTCTGTGCCCTTTGTTCTTAACCGCTTGGTTGTAATCATGTGCCATTCATCTAATAGTGTTCTAAAAAGGGATAAGTCCAAGGATCTACTTTATCACCGATTACAATCTGAACTTTGCAAATTATTCAGAAATGACCTTAACTTAGCTTTACTCTACTTGGCCATCCTTTCGGTCTGTATGGATGTTGTGCCGCTTTCTCAAGTTTTACTCGAAATATCTACTCTTGCCCAACATAAGTGCTCGACAGACTCTGGTTTGATTCGGCCGACCTCGAACTAGCTAAGCACAAAACAGAAGCCATCCAGCAGAAAGACTGCGAAATATGCAAGTTTTCGGGTCGGGAACTGCACAATCCAGTCTAAAGAGGCACTAAAATAGCTAGGAGTCATGCTCAGGCTAAAAGCAAAAAGGCGTCACAGGTGCAGACAGCGCTTTCTCGGATGCTGACAAACATCGGAGGGCCTGGATACGCAAGGAGAATCTTGCTATCCAATGTGGTGAGCTGCATTCATTTGTATGCTGCTCCAATTTGGGCGACTGCACTCTCAACTTAGGAAATCAGCAAGAAACTTTCATCAGCTTAAAGGCTCTGTGCAATTAGAACAATTTCTGATGAACCAGCCTGTGTCACAGCTGCGATGATACCTATTGACATCCTCGCCCATAAAGTGTAAAGGGTTTACACTAGGTTATCGAAATGATAAGATAGCAGAAAGGAGGAAGAAAGAGCAACATCTACAGCACTCTGGCAAGCTAGGTGGAACCCACAAGCTGATTCCCAATATTGAAACTTGGACAAAAATAACGCAAGGGGACTGTAACTATCACCTTACGCTGTTTCTGTCTGGGCACGGTGGTTAGAGAAAATACCTCCACAGATTTGGCCACGATAGCTCACCTTTTTGCCTGGAATGCCCAAAAGCAGAGGAAGACGCGGAGCACGTTATGTTTCAGGGCAGACGCAGCCCAGAGCTCATGATAAGGTCACGGGACGACTGGTTGTAGATTGAACTGCTTGAATTGAAGCATTGAGAAGGGCCGAGGAGGCAAATAGAGAAATAATTTGTACACCTAAGAGCGATGGCTTAAATAATTCATCAGATTTATTAGTCCACTATCGGATTGTCACACCATATTTATCAAAAACCCAAATACTCCGAGACATTTGCGACCTTGCTGCTTATAAGAAAATCCTTTTCCGTTGAATTTTCACTCAACATGCAAGAAAGGATCTATTTATAGAAACTCTCCGGAAGTCGAGCCCTTGAATTGTAAATTAATCAAGTCCAGCAGTTTTTTTTTGATTAATTATTAATGATTGCTCTGATTGTATTAATAATTCAACTCGTACCCTTTGCAAGGAAAGCAGAAACACTAAAGCCATCGCATCCTCGAGTGATAGATTAAGAAGATTGAAAAGTTTCCCCCAAACTATATCTGTCTAAAAACTCCTTTCCAAAGAAAGGCAATTTATGAGAGAAGTTCAAAAGTCAATCCAGTGGAAGTGCAAACAGTTGCGCCAGCAGAAACAACTGCACAAAAAGGATTTAACAAAAAAGGGATAAACACTCAATTGGAGATAAAAATGATTCACCAAAAATCTCTCTATCTGTAATCCTGGATTCTGGGTGTCTTCTCCTAAGCAGGATATCGCTCGTCATAACGTACTATTGACATAAAAAACCAATCATTCTCCAAATTGCTATTTTCGTAGTCGCAAGGCGGGCAAAGTATCCTTCCAAAATAAAATCCTGTGAACGGTAAACAAACAATCCGTAGTTGAATATCGATTTGGATTAAATACACCAACCGACAGGACAGAGTGTTCTCGTCAGTCGAGCGGAAAAACAAAAAAATTAAATTCAGGATTCAACCCTTATAGCGAGACTAACAGCCAGCCATTAAGCTTGTAGCGTTAATTTATTCCTTTTTTCTTTCTCCACTGGTCAGTTGGGTGAAAGTAAACAAAATAAGGACACACGCCGCTCGGTGTAGTCCCAGGCCGGCAGAGAGTTCCTGGTTAAGTCAACACTGAAGTGGTTGTGATTTTTGCATTTACTGCTGAGCCGAGCGAACTTTTCATCCAAAAAGTTTCTGTGTGTCCTTATTTCTTTCTTTTCCCAAAAACTTTAAACAAAAACTTGAACAAGTGGAAAGGGAATTTGTGATATTTTTTCTTCTTCCTCCTTCTAAGCATCCTTCTTCACTTGAGTTTGATTGTTTATCTTTGCTCAAGGACAACGGCCAGATGTGTTTCGGAGCGGTCTTTAAGCGTTAAAGAAGATTATGTCCTGGTTTGAGGGGTTCCTTCTGTTTGAAATGGAAATTAATTGCAAAGGTAAAATGTTAAAGAGTTTGTTTGAATTTAAAAAAAGAAGAGAATCCTTCCCGTGATTGGTTTTTTCTTTTCGTTTGCTTGGTTGCCTTATGAGATTTAAAGGATTTTGTGTGTGCACCAATATGTTTTTTTCTTTTCTAAGAAAACAAGATGGAATCACACTCGATTACCTATCCATTTATTGATCAGATCATGAGAGGAGAAAATGTCATTTTAATTGGGTGAAACCGTAGCGAACGCTTCGAAGGATGCTCTTCCGACTGATTTCACTTTTGACCCTTTCAAAGGTTTCCTTCCATTCAACTTCACAAGTTGATTTGTTATACGTTACGTACGCGTATGTAGGTAGACCGATAGTGGTTGGGATTTCCAATTACTTGCTTTTGGGCGATTTATTGAGCGAAAATACGTTGTCATTATTTGACAGGGAGAGGGAAAATTTTGATGAGTCTTGCATTGGAATGGCTGGAAATACTTTGAGCTGGGATATTTAGTCGTGAATAGGATCAATTTCCTGCGTCCTTGGAGGGTACAAAGAGCTGTGTTATCTTCATAATTGCTGAGGAAAATTATTCCTAGTCGTGAACTGGCCTTGATCAGAAGGAAGGAGAGGGAGCTCTCTATCTGAGGCTGTGCTGTTCTGATAATGGCCCAGTCATCCATTGGAGAAGTATTCTGCCGTCAATCTGCATATTGAGCACCTAGTAAGGATCCTATATCAGGCTGACACCCTTTGCTAAGGAAATTCTTGGAACTTCAATGCAGAAGCTGAGCTCCTCGATGACAAGTGGGGTAATATCCAAGTTCACCTCCTGAATTGCAGCATAAAATAGTGTTTAGCCGAGACACATCCTATTTTAATAGACCTCTAAGCCGCATGCTTATGGTGCTTCGAGTCTCGACTAAGTGAAGACTCTAACTTAAGTTTTTGTGATACGATGAAAAGTCACACCACTTAATCCGAAAGGTCTTAGCCTTACAATAAGGATCCTAGCTTCTGTTTTACAATTCCTTTTAATAGTTTAAGAGAGGTGTAAAGGAGTGCCAATTTCACAATCTCCTCAGCTGACGGCCAGCCCATGCCCTCCATAAAGATGAACAAAGAGAGAGGAATACATAGATGAGGAAGAAGGTTTCAATAGTTATTCACCAAGGGTGCTGTCCAAATTAACTGCGGAGAATCGTCTGTAATGTTTGCATTTGTTTGTAATTCACAGTATTTTTTTCGCATGAAGTCCACTAAATGCTTTCGGATTGAATTATCTAATTCTGTTACTGTGAACATGGAAAGGATATATATGACACTACCACATTGTTTCTGCCCATATTGCGCCTTTTATATGCCAAGTAAAGTCTACACCCTCTAGTGTCTATTGCTTGTAGGCGTACTTAAGTCAACTTCTTGGAAAAGTAACTTATCTGGGTTTTATTATAAGCCCCAACCAACTGCAGACACCACCAGCTGTTTCCTTGAAATCTCCTAACCAAAATAAATAGACTCGAGGCCTACCTACACTCACATAATCCTCGCATTAAAATCCTTAAACAGAATTAACTTGAGTTTTCCCAAGAAAGCCATAAATATCAACTTATTCTTGAATTTTTTGCATAAGAATCCCTTATTCCTGTGAAACAATTTACATTCTGTAGACAAGCCACAGGAAAAAAACAAAAACTGAATATGATATGGAAATCCTTTCAGCCCAACCGCCAGAGTAAACAGTTTAATTCCTTTGTTAATTGGCCAGAATGCCAAATGAGACGAGCCTTTTGGGCGACATTAGACAAATATTTACAAAAACTCCTCGCGCAACATAAATATTTGCCTTGTGACTTGGCCCTAAATTCTACTCACTGTTCAATCCAAAAGGATATCACTTTCTTTTCTTTCGGGTGAACAAAGAGGATTGCACAGACATTTTATCTGCCAGATACGACCGACGACGTGCACTTGAAAATAAATCCTTTTCGTCCTTTCTCGTCCGGATATCCAAGAGAAAACTTAAATCTATCATAATGCACTTGAAACTTTGGAAAATAGTTTCAAAGTTTCCATCGAATTCTGTCCTGGAAGAAGTCTTAAGTCTTAAGTGATATGGCCACCTCCCGCCCAGTAGAGGGATCTTAATTCCTGAGATACAATAACCATCTGCCGGGAGCTGAGACAAGCAGCCGCACATCAGTTTAATGAGCAAAATTTCGTATCGTATCCTATGCGCACACAATGAGTTCCGTTTTCCGCCGGAGAAAAGTGATAAATTAACACATGTGCAAGTGAAAGGATGTGTCAGTTGATGGGAAAAAGGATAACCAAGATACGATGATGGCGACCCATGGCCTTCTGATGCAGATGGGTGTGTGTTTGGCATTGTGTGTGTGGTTAACCCTGTCAAGGAGTCTCTCAACCACAAAAGGACTTTCGTTTTATTTTTCTTCTTTATGCAAGCAAAAATCATTGTCCATGAAGTTGCAAAGTTGTAAAACAAAAAACACGAAGGGGAGAACGAAAAAAGTTGCACACAACAATGAAAGTCGCTTGCGGGTGACTACGGTGTCACAAAAGTGAAGTCTGACGGAGAAAAACACGAACCTTAGGGTTTACTCCTGATTTTTTTGACACATAGTTGGGGTGAGAAGTTGGAAGGAACTCTTTTTTCTGCTGATGGAGAGAATGTTACCGTAAAAATCAACGTCCAAACTTTTGTTAGCCAACAAGAAAGAGTTCTAAACAAGTTCTCGGCAATGATCCAGAACTCTATTCTATCCCCTTTAGAACTCCAGAATTCACAATTGTCTTCAAAGGACGACCAGACAAGAGGTGAGAGGGCCAAAAGAGAAATTATTATATCCACAAACTATTGGACGAAGAAGAATGAGACTAGTCACAGTTTATCCTACCACAGGATTTATTTCTTTTTAATCTAATTTCTTTCCTTCTAATGTAGGAAATAGAGGCATCCTAGTGGCTGCAGCCACTGTCTTCCACTTAAACTGACATGACAATTACCCAAGAAGACTTACAGCAGAGTCAGTATTCCCTCCTGTCACTCACAGAGTAAAAGAGCTCAGTACGCAAGAAGTTTACAACAGAAGCATACGTTTATGCGTGATAGCCTGGACATCATTTGCTAGATGCAGGTGAATACCCAATGAGTAACGCTCTCCTCCAGAAGACAATCTAGTCGATCCTGTGGTTATAGATTTGGACTTCTGGACTACCCACAAAATGTAGAGGCAGCACGCTGATGGAATTCTGGGACAGACTGCGGTATAGACTCTAGTCTACAGGCCAAAAGTCCGCAATGATTACATAATGACAGTCTACTGCAGTGGAAGTTGATGGCTTGCTCGCTTGATAACTTAATATCGCGCTTTTCTGTCGAGGATTCAGCCATCTTCGTCACTTCGCTGATGATATACATATGAACATCTGACAGGCTATTTTGTGGGCCTTTGAGCCTGCTCAATGAGCACATTCATTTGGTGGGTTATAGGCCACAAACTATAGGACTCTCGGCGTATAGACTTCTGAAACTGAAACTACACATACATTGTCAGAATAGGAAAAGGATACCTTCTGCAACCGATTAAGCTGTTTTATGCTGCAAGGCTCAACGGCGAGATTAGTGTTATTGGATGACCTAAATAGGGAGACAAGACGCAACTAAGAAGGGTTCAAACATTTTATGGAAGTACCCAGCATAGGCAACCGGTCCCTGCTACAAAGTCAGCTGCGTGTCAAGTGAACTCCAATCAAATAGACTACAGAAGCAGACAGGAAGACGGATATGGGGATTGTATAAGATGACTGTTAAATTATTCATTGTATTCGTTGGAAGATTCAGACTTTTGAATCCCCCTGTATGTGAAGAACTAAGCTATCTCTTTCGTGGTATGGAATGGACATAACCAGCATGTTGCTGCTGGAGGCGTTTAACATCAGAACTTCAGCAGCAGGGACGATCGACCTAGTATCTCTATATCACATGGAGATGAGAACAGTGCAGCATTGCATTCATTGTGGCAAGAGTCATTTCATTGATACGCTGAAGCAGAAGAATCAGAAGGCAGGTGCATCCACAAAATAGTTCAAAGGCTCACCAAGGAGCTCTTAAGTGGCCGCAGCTCCACACAAAATCCATTAGAAGATCCCGACTGATCTTTGCTCACATAGAAGGATTATAAGTTCAAGAGATACTGGTAATACTCACTTCAAACCGAGGTGTTCGCAAAATCACACTACAACTGCCACTTTATGGAGTAACGCCAACTGCATTCAATGAACTACTGCACTCGTTGGGAGAACCTGAGAAGGTGATATCTTTTCGTCAAGCACAAGCAAACTAACGCAGCTAAAATTAATATGCATTGAACCAAGGAACTCGTCGTATGCATTCTCGACTGCATACAGGCTTCCCTTTTGGACTTTGCTGTAACAACCATATGAACACTATGAGGTGTTCATCATTCAGTAGTTCGTGGAATGTATGTACATATGTAGGTTGACACTTCACCAACTATTTGTATGATCTTCTTCTCCTTTTTCATTTCCCATATGCTGTTAGGCATCCTCGGAATATCAGTTCCTTCCACTGGTCACAGTCACGGCAATCTCTCCTCATTTCTGCGAATCTTTAACATTCAACCTTTATTTTGTTGCCTTTTCCTTATAAGACAACTTTAATTCTTCTTAAGAGCAACAACTCTTTCCAGACAAATGCAACAGTCTGCTTTCTAATTCTGTTTAACGAAAAGGACACTCAGGTAGTAGTTACTATCATAAAACACTTCCCAAACGGACTTCAGACCTTTAACGACCAATATAGTCTCTAAAGATACATTTTTGTGTCCATAAACATTCCATGAATTTTTCACTACTTTCACTGAAGGACAAACACCAAAGCAACTAGCACATGAAGTCCTCACCTTAGTTTACTACCGCACCTCCTAAACGAAGATGTAAATGTTAACTTAACGATAATTATCGACCGTTTCGCCAAATGGCAACGAAGAAGGAAAGTGCAAAACCCCGACTGACCTTGAACTTCAAGCAGCTCGAGTTGAGAATTGAGTTCTTGATGAAGAAAATATCCTTTTTCTTTTATTTTTTTGCTTAAGAAATTTCCCACAGTAGACGTCATCATTAACGGCAGCGAATGGAGTAGTAGATGGAAACTTGTGAAAAGCATCTCGCAGTCTGGAATCTTAACACTTCACGTGCTCTCTCTGGCGGATAATGATGAGCATTACCAGGATAACTTAGAATTGCACATGGAAGATTATCGAGCAGCATTTGGGTGGATTCCTTAGAGAAATTCCTTAAAGTTTATCGGATGGGAAATAAGTGTGAGGGAGCTATGGGGATACCATTCATTTGTCTGTTGTCTTAAGAGCAAAATGAGTTTATCCTTTCAAAACTAAATGATAGAGGAGTCTCTGTTTTTTTTTTTTTTTTTACAAAAGATTGGCGAGGTTGAACCAGACATTTTTCTTTGGATTTAGTTTAAGGTCTTTTTTTTAGAATTTAGGACAGAATTTGGAAAGTGTAGAAAGGCAATGATTAGCTGCACTCAGAGGCTAAGAGCAAAACCATTTAGAGTTATAGAAGGGACTTTAGATGCATCTTGACCTGGGATTTAGTTACGTTGCATTACGACTAACAGTTGAGTTCCAGTTTGAGTACTCACGTAAGAAGCATCCAAATAGTTCTGTGAGTCTCAGCAAGCTCATCGGTTGTAAGAAGAAGTAATTACCAAGAGTTATGATTGTGGAATCTTCTCAGGAATGTAGAATAGTTGCGGAGGATTCAAATAATTTGGAATGATTTGGAGGCATCTCAAGCACAAGGAGATGCCCAGGCGGTGTCCACCTCTTAAGTAGTGAAACATTTGAGTAAGCAAGAGTTATCGTTCTTCAGACGGATAGATGAATCATATGGCGAGGGGCGTATAAATTCAAAGTCTTCATCATCCTTGCAGCTTCCGCAATAATCGTTGTTCTGTGCACTGAGGTATACTGTAGGCATACCAAGTGATGTACCGGAAATTACCTGTATATTATGGTCACCAAGTTCACCAGACCATAGATATCTTTTGTGGTCGTAGTCTAGGGTTGTGCCTATAGGTTCATGGCCCTGGGTTTCCTTTAAGTTCTGGAAGAGTTATTTGGTGCCACTTGGGGATCGTTCTTAGTTCATGCTAGCAGCGGCTTACTAGTTTTAATTTGACCGCCGCGCATGACCATTTCATTTCGAGAGGTTACTTTCGAGTATAGTTCTCGAGCCTCTTCTACAGACGCTTGGAGCACAGTATCGTGGTTAGAAAGTCTTAGTCCCAATCGGCATGTACACATCTGGCATGTGCCCCTGGTGTTGAACTAATTAGATAGTACCCGTAAATTGACAGCACTGTCGTGTTACTTTTATGAGGTCCCTGTCACATACAGGTCCAATAGTTGACCAGGAACTTTCTCTATGAGGAATGTAGGTTAAGCAGAATTGAGTACCTTACGAATAGTGATCCAGATGTGCTTAACATCATGCAAAAAGTCCGGGATTTACGAATTATTTCCTTGAACATCTATCATCTACTTCAAGCCCATAGTTTTTACTTGACAGCTGTCAGAGAAATGTCAATTGCTTGAAAAGCCCAAGCTCTTAATTGCAGCCCTTTAGACTCCATATTACTTGAGTGCAAATCACTGTCGATGGCTAGCCAAAGCAAGCAAAACTTGTCAACAGTTTTTACTGGATAAAGTGCTCAAGTTGAGTCCATCTACTTCTTATTCAACATGTTACCATCTGATACCGTTATTCCTCACACATAAAAAGCAAAATACCAGCTCATCGATGTGCTAATAGACATCTGTCCTCACCAAAAAATTGAAACAAAAAAAACAAGTATCTAAAACCCCATCGTCATCATCCAATGACTGATCATCCATTTCAAAAATCTTTCTCTCTCCCGGAAAAAAGGACATTTTTTTTTTTAAATCCCCAAATCGCTTACTATACGGGCGACGGCGATAACAATACGATGCGGATGAGTGCGGCCCTTTTTCCTTCATCCTTCCTTTTCGGCTTGCATGAATAGTTGCAAAGTTTTTTCGTCCTTTTTACTCGGTGATGACATAGTGGCTAGCGAAAAACTAATTATCCTTGAAGGAGAAGCTATTTTTTTTTCTTTTTTGTGCTCGCTTGGTGGAAATATAGAAACAACAGCTGGTTGGTAGTGAAAATGCTATTTGTATTCGAAGCTTAACTGGTATTGAAAAATGAATAGTTTGTAAGTAGTTGGGTGTCTTCACGCGATGTTGCGATGTGCAAAATAAATTTATAGCTTCAACCTGAAGATTTAAGAAGAACAAGAAGAAGAAGAAGAGGAAAGAAGGATGCCCATGCAACGACTGTAAAAGAGAATTTAATGAAAGTTTATTGGGTCTTCCCGGTCTTCATCAGGATGCTTGTTAATTTAGATGAGGATTTTTTTTTTGAAGTTTTAAAGTTTAAAGCAAACATGAAGGATTAAATATTGTTAACCAGTTGAGAGGGATTTCTGAATTTTCATCTCATGGCCAACGAGATGGAAGGGTATAGTCTTCTAAGGTCATGGCGAGGCTAAATTGAGGCCACATTGTGGCATAGATTCACAAATTGTGAGTGTGCCTTAGTTAAGATTAGGTTGCAGTGGCCAGTTGTTTATGAGACAGCCACAATAAGACCACTGTATGTGCCTTATGATGCCAAAGGATTTGAGTGATTCAATTTGAATTAGTCGGAGTGCTAGGGGATACCTGTGCTAGGCTGTCAATGAAGTTCTCTCCAAGATGTAGATTTAAGCGAGCAAATACAGCCTGGCATCCACATACTAGATGAAGTATAGTCTCTTCCAGGTTCTGCAAAAGTCGTTAGAGAGCAGGTCAAGTCGGCTTCTTATGTAGCGCCTTGTAATAGCATCTACGATTTCACTAATGAGCTTTCTCTCTGGTCTGATTAGATAGTTAGAGGATCTGTAATCCACCTTGGGGTAGAACTCTTTCATGATGATGCTCAAGACATTTGATTTTCAATTAGTCTATATGCGGTGAGAAGCAGTAAAATGGAAAAAGGCATACCTTGATTATAGAATTCGTCGATTATGAAATTTCCTGGAATGTCCCTGCTGCCCAGAACCACATGGTGAATTTTGAAATGCTCTGTCGTCTCGTTAAGACATAGGCGGCAATTGCATTTCTATTTGAGAGTGAAGGAAACCAATTCTAGATAGTGTCTCCGCTTGTAAGCCGCTACAATGCTTGGGCAAATGGGAGGACACTCAAATCAGGGAAGAGTAAGGCGTCCTACTCCTGTGTTAGATCGAAGTCGTCTATGCACATATAAGAAAATATTCGACATTAGTTCACCCAGTGAATAAGTCAGTCCCAAACGTCAGTAACGTGAGTTATGAGACTCTTTAGTCGGTGTCCGGAAGGAAGTCTTGTTGGATAAAAGTCCAGCTAGCAGGCTGGAGCCTTGATTAGTTTCATACGAATGGTTGGACTCTGTTCGTTATAGATATTAAGAGTCAGCTAGTGATCCGTGCCTATGTTAGCTTTTCCACATTGGCAGCTAAGACATCCAGATTATTGGAGCCATGCCTTACGATTTCGACTGCTATATCTCATTGTGAATATTGAGAAGAGAAAACTAGGTTTTTGCTATAGTGAAGGCCAAACCCTTCTGACGTACTTTTGGTTCTGAGAATCATATTCTGATCGATCAAGTCAAGAGGAGACGTCTCGCCAGTTGCAACACACATGCGCTCCTTCTGTATAAATAGTACCAGACTAAGAGTATGTTCATCATTGGCTATTAAGCGGACACGACAGCTAAGTGATGATATGATCTAACCCACTGAGGTGGATTAGGTACTTGGGCTGGAAGAGAGAAACCCTCCACGCTACACTCAGGTTAATGCTTACCCATTTTGATACCTATAGAGAGGAACGAAAATTGTCCAATACCTGTGAGTTTTTGCATATGAAAATTTGATACCTTTTGCTGCTATTGTCCTTGTGACTTCTTATCACTGCCATAGCCCTCACCTGACGCATACTACGGCTTGAGCTCAATATATATACATATGTACATACACGTGGGTCGAAGAAAACGCCATAGCCTATGTCAGTGTCCATTTCGGAGCTGTCTTTTGAAGAACTCAGTTACAATTTCACTAGGCTGTTTTCTGGTAACTTCGCTTCTCCATCGATTAGTACTTGTTCCTGTCTCCCGATATTATACAAAATGCACTTCACACTCCGGTTGCACACAGTCTACATGTCGACGGTTAAATTTTACGGCTTTTCATAGTCTTACTGGTGACCCGTGGATAGTCACAGACGCAACCAAAAGCTGGACAATAGCTGCCTTCGTTTGTGTCTTGTTCTTCCATGATTTGGCGAGGTTTTACCACTAACATATTCCAGATGTAACTAAAACCTGGTATCAACCATGGACCCTAGGTAGTTCAATATAATCTGGTGCGCCCATGCAGTTAGAGTGATCGCCTCCCTTCCCTCACTTGTATGGATTCTGTCTCATCTTTTTGTATTATGCTTCTTTCTTAGTTCTGCTGATTTGAAACCCACTGATTTAAGCCAGCAGCGTAGAACAAATAATTGCTACTTTTTCAATAGCTTTTTCCATCAAGACTACGGCAATGTGATATCGTTAGGCCTACAATCGTAGCTTCTTCGGGTGGAGGCTAATAACACGTTGTCTATGAGCCATTGCATGGGTCCATTTTGACATATATATAGGTAGAAGCCATCTTTCTTCCACTCTGCTGCTTCTTATGCCCTAGCTTCCTCAACTCTTGGCATTCATCTTTGTCACTGCATTCCGCTTGTTTTCCGGTTCTAGCATGAGAAATACGAAATACTCCAGAGGGATGCTCAAGCGTTGCTACCACTCTATCAAATTTTTGCTTCTCCCTGTTGTATCCGCCTGACTGTAAGTTAGCCGCCCCTCGTGCCTGGGCTCTTGAAACTTTTTCCGCAGTACTTTCGCCAGTGCTGTCCATTGTGCTATAGCAATGTGATCACTTTTTCTATTTTTTCCCAAAAGTCTTATGAAATCCCATTAAGAACCCGCCACCTCCCCAGAACATGAACCATTATAAAATAAATCATAACAACAAAAACAAGATCCTTTTCAAGTTGTTTTCCATTTAATTCGAATCCACAGGATGAATCCTGAGTGCGCACGCTTCCTTTCACAGCTCGTACCTGACAATGTGTCTATTTTGTATCCTATATCCTGCAACATGTATGCCAGAGGATTATTATTATATTTCATTGTGTGCTCAGCGAAAAAGAAATAAATCGAATCCGCCAGAACAACATTCGACTGTTTCTTATGCCCCACGTCATTATGAGTTTTATGTGTGAAATGCTCTTCAAATATTATTATCCAGTTTTATTGTGTTTCGCTAAATTTTACGAACACACCGCCGCTTCAAATGAGCAAAAAAAAAATAGAAATAAAAACCAAAAACACTTTCAAGGATCAGGAGTAATTTTATTGTTACTGCCACATTATGCTACATCATCTTCAGGGAATACAAAAATGTTTTCAAGTTGACGACATAAAGGATATATTTTTCTGCAAGGATAATCAAATAAACTGAGAGTAGGTACCTATTTAATTCAATTTTTTTTGTTTTGTGTACACTTTTGTAAGCCTTTTCTGTTAATTGTGCCATTAAAACCGTTAAGAGCAATTAAAAGTTTGGGAAATTTTCTCTCGAAACTTGTGAGGATATTTTGTTAAAGTTTTTTTTTATCGGAATAAGTGTATCAAATCAAGTGACTTGGAGTTTTTAGCTGTTTTATCGTTTTACGAGAGGAGGAGGGTAGGGCATATTGAAAGCCTATTTGGTAGGACTGAAGCGATTAAATGGTTAAGTCCTTTCTCAGTGGATAAGAACTGAATAGGTTGATGTAGTCAAGGGAACGATATGTACTTAGAAACTTAAATAATGGTTTGGAACCTAATTAATTTACATTTTAAATATGATGCGTTTAAGACTAACAGGGGCGCAAAGAGCTATGTACATTCGTCAGACCAAGAAAGTCTTGAACTATGCTTTTATCAATATGTTGGTAATGCCAGTTAAATCCTTTTTCCATTTGTTGCTTTGAAGGTAGAACAGAAGACCCAAACTTAAAAGTGATGAACGTCAGGGATGCATACTCTCACCCTATTTGTTCTGGGTGGCACTTACCTCGTGCAGCTTTTGACAGTAATTAACCATGGAGCTCAGTGGACAATGGAATTGCTTTAGCATCTCTATGCTGAAGGTATTTACCAACTCTTAAGTCGAATAACTTTTCTTTGTCGGATGGCCCACAATCTAGAAGTAGAGGAAAACACAGTGTGACTCAAAGTAAACCGAATGAAGACTTCTTAAATGAGCAAAGAAACCTAACTGAGCTGAACTAAACTGAACTAACTATTGCGAACTATTTCATTTAGCTCACTTGTAAGAGCTCTTTCTCCCATAAGGCGTCAACCTATGTCAGCTGGAGTCAAGCTATGAAAGCATCCTTTAGAAAGTGTGACTGATTGGTACACTACGGGGCTCTGCTCTTGCTTGCTAAAGAAATATAGTCCGCAACGAGGTATAGCCAAGTTTGTTTTATATACAGAGTTGTAAGCTACGCTATTGGATACAGCTTCGACGTAGAATATTAGTATCCCGGGCATGATTCGCAAACTAATGACGGGCTTACAAACTAAGCCACAACAAGGACTCTTCTACCACTCACTCCGATTGTGGAGCATTAGCTATTACTTTACCAAGCTGCTTACCAGCTTATTTCTAGGTCCATCATCGGGGTCTTTCTCTTCATATGGACATTAAGGGAATATGAGCGACCTGTCGCGTTCAACTTTAAAGGGATATTTTTTTTATATTCGACAATAGGAGAAGTTCCACGCCGGCCGTGTACTATCATCCACCATAGTGTGGATCAGCTTGTGTTTTAACCTGTCTTATTGTTCCCCATGGCATTTCGTAGTGCTACTGATGTAGGCAGGCACTTAGCGTCTCACTGGCGAAAGTAACAATGGGCTTACTCTTCTTATAGCTCAGAGCGTATTTGTCGACGAGAGCTGCTTCCTGTTTGCTACTTTCGTTGCAGATGACTCCAACTCATTTTGGAGCAGCATAGAGAAGCAATAAGCTAGCCACTCTAGGTATGAGGATATTTCTTTCCTGTTTAAGGCCCCCATTGCTGGGTACTACAATCATTATACCATTAGGGGAGAATGCTATGTTAGAACACGGAAGACAAGATGAAGAACATTAGAGATGGAGGCTCAATAGTTGGGGTCAACCATTACTCCTAGATATTTTGGTGTTGTGATGGATGTGATAATTTGCCAGGTAATTGGCTCTCTTCAATAGGGAATGGTGTATTCATAGCCTGAAATTTGGCGGGCTAAAGGCATTTAGTTACTAATACGCAGTTCTCCTAAGAGGAGATGTTGCATTTTTCATGGTTCACCTTTGCACCGTTGCTATGAAGAGAACTGGCCTCTTTTGCACACACTATTTGATCTCTATATTTGGGATGCCTTTGAATCAAATTTTTTTATTAATACTGTCATAATCCTTACTGTATGTTGCATGGTATGTGGGAAAATAGACGTCCAGCTTCAAGATCGGATGGATTCGTCACGCCTTATTGAGAACACGTATTGTCAGACTGATGGTACTGGCCTCTGGTTTTCTTCAGACTCGCTGGAACCTGCGTCGACCTTGATTCTACTTTGCCCCGAACGTTTCGCCTAACGATAACAAGGTTAACACTCTCTACTAGCCAAATCTCTGGTGAATGTTGGTGAGTTTATGCCATAGGTTCTTCCCTGATCCGTGACTCTTTGCTGTCGATGTTTAGTACTGCTATAGTGCCATGATATCCAGATATAGACCATAGAATTCCAGTAAACAAAGTACCCCATGTCTCCATAAAAAACGTGTCGAAAATCGCATCCTTAAAGCTTAGCAAATCTCCTTTTAAAAAGTTCACTTCCGGGATGAATTTTACTTCTTTTTCGCAAAACTTTTTATCCTTTAAGCTGTCGACTGCGTTCGAGTGAAAGCCGCCTTTGTCAAGGCACCACGCGTTATCCTTTGCATTATTTAAGCAAAAAGTAAAGGAAATTTGAGATCCTTTAAAACTGGGTCAACATCGGCAAACATTTTTGTCAACTTCCTTATCCCGATGTGCCGCCTAGTAATCCCTTTAAATCGAAGCGACGTTACAATTATCTCTCACGCCTTTGGGCTTCCGTCATCCCTCTTAGGACTTTTGATTATAAAAATATAATTTATCCTCAGCATCGACCGGAGCCCATTGACATGACTTTCCAACCTAAAATCTGATTGTTTTCCCTTTAAAATGGTCCCCTTGGGCGAATCGGTGACGGAATGATTAACAAGCAAAATCCATTAACGTCCAAGAATAATATTTGTCAAAGCATAAAAGCGAGCGATGATGGGAGTTCCTGGCGCTACCCCCAAAAACACACAAGTAAGGGGATGGGCGACAATAAAAGCATTGGTGTCCCTTCGCCTTGCACTATAATTAAACCACGAAAAGACTTTGGCAGTACAAAGTATAATATTCTCGTCTCGTCCTTTTTGGGTTTGTTTTTGCCTCTGCGCTGTTTCCATCGACTTAAACATCCTTTTGTGTGTTTTGCCAAAACAATTAGAGGGCTTTAGATTATTTTCTACTCTCTCGTACATTTTTTGCCTCTGCTGCCGCTGCTCTTGAAGGAGAGACATTTTGCTCCCTAATGAGCATTAAATTTCTAGAAAGTATATTAGAATAAGTACCCGGCTGTTGCAAGGAAACAGGAAGTACACTCTACACAATGGATTGGTTGGATAGTTCCGCACTATGTGGTGTTCTCACTCGTGTGTACCAGCAAACACACTTAGAGACCGGGTACAAGGACGTGCGATTCCTCCGCGGAGAAGGAGCAAACAACATGACAAATACAAGTGAAGTGCTTCTAACATTTAACGTGTTTTGTCGGTTGTAAGGATGGGGGTTTCCTCCTTCTTTTGGCTTCATGGCGTTCTCTGGATGGACTGACAAAGAGGAATGCAAACAGACACGATGGGGAGAAGTTTATCATGCAACTAGGTATACATTTAACTACTCGTTGGAGGTGTTGAATCGAATACGAAAAGGACTCGCTTTATAATGGCATTGTATAGGTGTTACCATTGAAGATGGTGTTATGGTTTTAAACGGATTGATGGAGTTGTTCTGTCACAGTTGGAGCTATAGAGATGTTGTTGAGAATTTGTGGTGGAAATTTTTTTCGAGGGCAAAGCCACCGAAGACAGCTTTCATCATCTCGAGCTCTCTCAAGGGATGGTTGTCAAAACCCTGGAGAGACTGTCACGGTTGACAACTACTAAAAGGTGACCAGATACGAACGATAGGAAAACTAATTTGAATAAAACAAAAAAGGTGTGAGATATAAAATTAATTTTGACTTTATTTTAAAGACACATTTCTTCCATTATATGTGGTATAGCACATCATTCAAAAAACCTCCTCGGCTTTGCTGGTAGGGCTTCAAACAGTCGATTCAATTTTTGATGAATCGGTCCAATCTGTACGACGATATCCCGGCAATTGCTTCTCAAATGTTGGCCTGCAGGTCATTCAAAGTGGTTGACTTGTTAGGATAGACTAAGGACTCCACGTAGTCGATTGATGTCAAGTCGCATGACAGCGACGACCAATTGCTGAGCACTCGTCGTGAGGATGACCCAGTCGCCAAATTTTTCCTTCACAACGTCGCTTGTATGGCATATAGCGCAATGTAGTCAAGCCTTGTGGACGCATTGCTTAGTCGAACACTTGTAGATTGTGTTCTGACTAAAAATGACAAATTCGCTTATTGACAAAGCCCGTGAGCAAAAAATGGGACTCGTCCGATAATACGAGATCCGGATCTCAGACCAACATTTCCAGCGAACAATCAATGAACTCACGGCGTTGTCTATAGATGTCTGGCTTCAATTATTATGTAAGCACAATCTTATATGGATATTGGCCCATATCCAACTGGAAAATAAGCTGGGTTGCCTCTCTAGCGATGTCCAATTCAGCTGATCGGTGTCAAGTCGACATTTCTGGGTCTTCTTCGATACTGGCCACTACGGCGACTATGTTTTCTTGAGTTCTCACAAATCTCTGTCTGGTTGATGACTTACGGTCCAAAAGGATGTATTCGCACTCAAACTTTTTTACGGTGCGACGAATAGGCTGCACACTAAAGCCTTGATGACGACGAACTTTATGTTTCGTATTTTCAACCGACCCGGAGTTTAAGAATATTTTTTAATAATTTTCGCTCTTTTGACAAGTATGCAATGATATATATAACAAAATGGCGTATTTCATTGAATCTTTTGACAGATAAATGTCATTAGTATCTTTGACAGCTGCTGAAACATAGAAATTCAAAAAAGTGTCATTGTTACCTGGTCAAAAATTAAAATTGGATAACAGTATCCAAATAGAATGATAATGACATATATAACAAAATGGCGTATTTCTTTGAATATTTGGACAACCAGTTGTAGTTGGTATCTTTGACAGCTGCTGAAATATGACAATTGGAAAAAGTATCATTGTGACCTGGTCACCCTTAATACGACGAAGAACTGCCTACGGCCAAATGTCAAACTGAGAATGAAGCTCCTCCCCATTTTTTGACGACAGAACTCATATAGAATGACAACCAACTAATGCGCTTACTTGTCAAATCACCAACTAATCAGTTCAGCATCGATTGCATCAACCGCAGTTTATTGCATTAGCCTGTCAGCTAGATTCGCTTCCAA
The DNA here is from genome assembly GCA_949716465.1 of Chalcosyrphus nemorum. Taxonomy (NCBI): domain Eukaryota; kingdom Metazoa; phylum Arthropoda; class Insecta; order Diptera; family Syrphidae; genus Chalcosyrphus; species Chalcosyrphus nemorum. Next base: position 28,773,083 of record OX454333.1, read on the forward strand.
GAAAACCCTGACTATCATCCTTGTCATGTAAACGCCACGTTTGCCACAAAAATCCATTAGAATCCTCTTTAGCTCCATTTTTGTATCCTTAACTGACATTATGGCATGCAATTTGAATGCATTGTACAATAATATCGATCGAAAGGATTTTCTATATATTTCACAGAAACAGTATTTGTTCTCGTCGTCGTTCTCTTCTTGTTATTCGTTCGGATTTGAGTTATCCCTACGAAAATAGAAGGATTCGGTATTTTTATGCTTTCGTTTGGAAATTTTTAACAGCTCATCCGGAGTATATTTCCTTCTCCTCCTCCTCCACTCCATCAACTAGATATGCAAACATGATTGCGCAAAATGAATATCCTCTCATGGCACTTATTGCAATGCGGAAATGAAAAATTTTAAATAATTTGTCCTTTTCATTGGCAACAAATCCCAGGATGAGATGAATCCTTCAGGACACACGTTCTTTTTTTTATTATTTGACAGCAAAATAGCAAAATTTAATTGCAAACATTGCGCGGAATGTCAATAATTTTAATTTGCTGTTGCTCACCATGAAAGGGACATTTTTGTCGCGCTGTTGTCCTGTGAAAAAAATTAACACAAATTAAGGGGGGATAAAGTGACTTTTTGTAAAATGTGCTTAACTGCCAAGTAATTGTTTAATTCGCTTTCATTGGAATTCCGGGACAAACAATGGGGCAAAAATAATATATAAATTCAATTAAAAATGCCATTGCAGGGGTGACGTTGTTGTAGGCGCGCACGGAAAGGACATGAGTACAGATTTAGGGGAAAGTAATTAAAAAAAAAAAAAACTTCAAGATGTCTAGGGAATAATTCGCTTCGTGTGAAAAGGGAAGCTTTGACAGGATAGATTACCTTTTTTGCGGAAGTTTTACACGCGCTCCTAGCGAAAAATTAATTTATAGTTGAGTTCGTGTTTTAATAAGAATCCTGCCTCAAAGGAAACAATTAATTATTTTTCCATAAAAGAGAGAGAGATGGAGAAGATGCGTTAAGCGTTCGGTATTTACACACAGGATAGACAGGGTATTCCCGCTTGTAAGGACGTAAACATGACGGGGAGCATTATGCACTTATCTTTTCGAAGGAATGCGGATATAGCCCCTATTATCCTGTTTGATGGGTAGAATTTGCAGATGATACTGATGGAGGGAGAGCATTAGGTATTATGTTTTATCGAGGGGATATTTTGCAAACATAATCCGGAGAAGAGCATGGGAAAAGGAGCAATTATTACCCATTTCATCGGTGGTTTCAAGGAGGATATAGGGGTGATTGATTAGCAAATAAGGTAAGCCACACTTGGACAGAGAGTACGGGATTAGTGGCCTGTTCTCTTGAGCTAGGCACTTGACGGTGCAGCAAGGAAGTGCCTTTAGTTGGCTTAGATGATCTGCAAATGAATATGTTTTGACGTCAGAATAGGGGCAAATTGCGTGATGAAATCTGTACAAATCTGGTTTATGGAAGTCTGCTGAAATACCGAGGATGAAAGCAAGTCGGAATGGACTGCTCCGAGATCAAAGGACAAAATATTTCCATTCCTATCGACAATCTAGCACGGTCACCAAAAGTCAATCAAATAGAATGTTTGCAGACTCTAATGATCTCTTATGTGCCACAACAGATGACATTCTTACTTAAAGGACTCCTGAGACTTAGCAAATCCCTGTCTGTTAAGATGAACCATCTTCTCATCCATTTTTTGCTATCGACGGAGAACTAATTGACTGACAACGTTCTCTCTGTTAAACTACTCAATGCACGTCATACCTACCATACAAATGGAGTTAGATAAGCTAAACACTGTTCTAACATTCGATTTAGAAAGGGCGGAAAGGTAGATAGTATCTTCCTGTAGACAGTCGAGTATGTGCTGAAGAACCACGACCTTCTCAAGGTGTCCTTGATGTTAACAAAATAAGATGGACCTTGTCTTGTCCCATCACGACAAGAAAGGTGAACAATCGTCCGCTTTGGAGGAATACAGAGCTCAGCGACATTTGCCCGACAAACTAGGCTTTCCACGGATTAGGGATCTATAAAAAATGCCTGAAGAATTTCAAAGCAGAAGTTTGGAGAGTCAAACGTAGATCCTTGATTTTGAATGAGTATTGAAAATAAGTCCCAATCGTCTAGACTACACAAAATCCTTGCCAAATAAAGACTAATCATGCCGAGTTTCCTCATAAATCCCAATAGATAGGCAGTTCCAATTAATTGGCATAGAGTTCGCTGGCTGTTAGCCTATCTCCTCAAGCGACGGTAGCACGGCAACCACTACCTCCTGAACTTATTAGTGAATATCAACTGAAAGTCGAATGAACCAGTATCGAACCTTCTCAATAGGCGGCCTCCAACACAATAGTGTGTACCTGTTCAGTATTCTCAGGGCTTACCTAGAGCTAGGAACAATGCTCGCCGCCTAGACTAAGGTAAAAGTTGTCTTTTTACTCAGGCGTAACATGGCATACCTTCCCGAAAGATCTGCGATCAATCAGCCTAACGTCTTTTCTACTCAAAATTTTTCAAACAATTCTGGATCTCCACATCAAGGCACATTGCTGTCTATGTCCCAACATGCCTATCAAAATTGACTCTATAGTCTTTTTCCTCTCAATGACAGAATTGAAAACCTAGACATTCACCCCTTTTGGATCCTTCGCAATTGTTTCAGATCAAGTCAAAATCACTGCCGTCCGTCAGGCAGCTAATTGGATGGCAAATAAGTCATATACTCTTTTGACCAAGAATGCCTGTTTGACGTTTTCTTATAATTATTTGACATATTGAAATGAAAAGATTTATATATTGAAATAAAATACTACCTTTTGGGTAAAATGACATAACGTGTCATCTTGGACAGTCAGGTATCATGTCATCTTGCCCGATAGTATCGAAAATGTTTAGACGATTGTTGTCACACCATTTTCTGTCAAGCCAGCTGCCAAAATCTTTACTTGTATGTGCGAGCGTGTAAGCTCCCATTTCATTTTGCATGAACGTCAGAATACAATTGCCAATTTTGGTGGAGCGAATCTGTCAAACGACCCGCGAAGTTGACTTTCTAATTTAGTTCGCCACGGTAAATATCTTGACGCGAATTTATCCTTAAAAGTACGTCAGCGTGGTGGACTGAAAAATCACCAAGGTCACGAACCTGATAGAAACTCATGTAGATGTCAACCGATGGGAGAGGAGAATGACATGGAAGACTATGGCCAGTGAAAATCCAGCAGTACAGCAACGAGTAACTAGTTATCGAAATGTGAGGATTTGACATTATCAATCTCGCAATCGATCATTCGTTAGCGAAATTTTAGATGACATCATCTCATTCTAACGCTATTATGCTGCTGAGTTCACGAGTCTTACACTCTGACTCGATATCGAGAGCGGTAATAGGACCCTTAAAAGGGCAGTTTCAACCGAAGAGGATACACTCAATATGGTTGTGAATCAGTGCGGCTTTTTAGACTATTCTATCGAATAAAAGCGGTGAACTAGATGAACTATTGTACAAATCAAAGCAGACTTTAACTGATTGGCGTAAAACACCCTAAGGAAAAAGTTCCACAGTTTCCATGGCTGCCTGGGGTACAAGTTCACTCGGCATAGTATAAAGCATTCATAAGGACTTTCAGAATTCGCCCCCCCGGTATCTCTAAGAACTACTAACTATTTTGTTCGCAGGAGGAACTCACTAAAACCATGTGCTCCTCTTTATCCTCCTCAACTCCATATACCTACAAATATTCCATTCTACCGAAGATAGTACACTGAATAGCGCTCGATACATCACAGTCTATACTTCGTAATCAAAACAAACATCGATTTCATTTTAACGTGCCGTATTCGACTTGTTACACTGCATTCCCATCAGTGTAATTTGTAGGAAACATTTACTCCTTGTGCCCTTCTCCTCCAACTTGAAAGTGGAAAGTGCTTCCTTCCTTCCTCGTGTACACGAATAGATTCCATTCACGTTCCCTATTCAAATCAAATACCAATATTTTCATTTTCGTCCTCTTCAAACAGACAACGAGGACGACTACAACGACGAAGTAAAACTTGAAACAAAAGCTTAGATCCTTAATTTATCGCCGAGCAAAAACAAGGAATTTCAATATTCTGTTCCAGATTTGTTGCCTACTACAGAGTTCCCTTCCTCATCGGGGAGTATCACAAATAAAAAGTATCTCATTCCCGACCAATAAACAGGAAAAGGAAAGAAAAGAAAAAAATTAAAATCGAAAAAAAAAAAACACACAGATACTTTTCAGGATGATGAATGGCGGCGGCGGCGGGCAAAGTAAAACAAACCCCAAAAGGGCTTCAATACACTTTGGGTTGGTTAAACATCTGACAAATGGGTTCGTTTCTTCGGGGAAGTTAAATTCATGGTGTTATCCTTTTTTTTTGCTCTTGCTCCTCCATGCTCCATCGTGTTTATTCAACAAATTTTTGGTAGGTATTCCTTTCAAATTGATTCATTGTTGAAGTGAGAATGGGCTATTAACGCATTATCATTGCACGCGGGAGCAACAACAGCCCATTGGGAGGCAATAACTCAACCAAATCTCATTATGACCAAGAGAAGGGTCTTCCTTATTTTTATCCTTTAATGGGATTTTATTTCGCAAAAGGATTTCAATTGTTTTTAATACTTTTTTGCACCTTTAATTGCTCGCACGGATGATTGTGTAAAAACAAAAAGAACGACCAGGACCTCGAGGACAAGGAAATGAAATTGTTTCAATTAAACGATGAGTTTAATTTTATGCAAGAGCTACCTACACAGGGAGATATTAAAAAGGATGCACTTGGATGTCAAAGGACAAGGTAGCCTCTCTCTTTGGAAAGGGCAACATTAATGCAAGATAATGAGTATTAAATTGGAATTAAGTTTAATTTATTACTATGGCATTTAAGGGAGAATTTTTCAGTAAGGATTTACTGAAGGATTAATAGTGGATAAATTGGCAATAAGACTAGGTAATAGGAAACAAAGTAGAGGGGAAAATTAGTCTTCTTCCAAGTCATAAATGAAGGGAAAAATGAAACGTCTCTTTGAAGTAATGTCTCGACCTATGAGGCTTCAAAATCAAGTCTGGCTTCAAAAGCACTTTTAACTCTCCAAATTGGGAACTTGTAGTCCATTTCCTAAAGGATATGATGGTACTGTGATCCCTAACCAAAAAAGAGCTGAACTGCTTGGGGAAACGCCTTCTACTATGCAGCATTGATGAGGGTATATAGAGGGGTTCCACAAGGATGGGTATTAGGTCCTATCCTATGGAACACTTCGTTTAAAGTGAGAGACGATCGTGCGGCGAATTACCTGGAATTAAACCCAAGCGAGAAAGGAATGAAGCCTAAGCCAAGGATTTATTATTGAATATAACCATGCGATGAACACTTTTGAATAGGCCTTGCCAGGTCAAAATAGCTCCTATGGTATTCAGTATCGATATATGAGATGACAGTAGGTACACGTCAGAGAACTGCATGAATCCATTCATTTGCCGTTGTGAATCATTCGATAAAAAGCGAGTCCGACACAGTCTCACAAACACAGAAAACCAGTGAGTATGAATCATCATTTAGGAAAAGATAAGAAAGTTCACTTTTATGTGTTAGTATTCATGAATTTTTGAGTGCGTGGTACATTCCCATACAACTGATTCACGAGCCTTTATGGGGTTTAAAAAGGAAATAGAAAACCTAGAACACTGAAAGTACAAACAACAAATGCGACCAATAAAATGTGAACCCAGCGAATACTTCTTGTATACGAAATGTGAGTGAATACGTGAAAAGCAGTGAATATTTCGAATTGCTCACAAAAGTAGCTACTTGCTGCATGTCTCTGGTACACGTTATAGTGCTGTTTATTCAACACTTTTGTGCTGCAGAGTCGTAGAACTCACTTACTCATCATCGATTGGCCTGACTCAACCTTAAGTGATGCATTCTAAATGGAGGAATGTACACCTGGAAGAAAAAGAGGGAATTTGTAAAGAATAGTTGTATCCAAACTTTAGGAACCTTGATCGCCACTCGATGTTAGAAAAGACAGCAGAGTATGATGGTATATCCGGAGCAATATATATAATATATAGGGATGAGGGACGACTCATATCAAATCCTTAAGACGGCAGCAGCAATAGTCATGATGGAACTTAGCTGGTGGAAGAGATCCAAATGGAACAACAAAGTTAAAGGCAGTTTGCGTGCAGACAGAAATGGTGAACCCTTTTGAGGGCTGAAGTGAAGTAATATCTAATGGCAGTCCCACGGAGAGATTGGTTGAAATGCGAATTGTTTTTGTTTCGTATTCTCAATTTAGAGGCATATTCTTCGTATCGAATCTTCACATTCATAAGTCATGCATACTAATGGTCTGAGTTATTAGATTGTGGATGTCTTGACAATGGGAACAGCAGCCCATGAGCCTGCTGTAAGGTCTATACCACTCAGAGAAGATAGCAGAGGCTATACCACAGTGAGACAGTACAACAAAAATGTTCTCTAGATTTACAATTGAATCTTTTAAAGTACTGTCTCGAAGAGCCTAAGATTCCTCAAATACAAAACAGGGTATCACTGTGTTATGTTTGTGGACATGAGGGCTTTACCGGCAATAAAAAGGCTGATAAACTAGCGAGGAAAGATTCATAAGACTTGCTAGAACTGATCTTCCTATAATCATTCCAGGGAAGCTAGTCACAAGAGAAACTAACTGAAGGTGGAACTCCATGAAAACTTGTAATGTTACTAGGAAATTCTGAAGAGAAGGGACAAGTGACTTATGGTAAAAGACAGATGATCCCTATCCATCCTTGTAGGTATCGTCGCGGGGCATAATACTCATCGATGCACTATGAAAAAACTACACCGAATAGAAGGTCGTTTCAGAGGCTGTGGCGAGGAGGAAGTTGTAGAGGACACCAGTTCCAAGGTCAGAAATCGATGACGAATCTTGCATTCAGCTATAATTTGCCATAAATATTGTCACAATTATTCTCTGATACTGAACATAGCAAATCAAGATTTGTCTACATGTCTACGGTCACAAGAGGTTGACCATAGAGCAGGCATTCGGGCGAAAACATTGCTGTTGTAAGGACGACATGCCACCAGTAGATGACCTCCTCAAAGCTACTGTTTGTTGTAGTTGGCGTCTATGTCCCTTCCCTTGGTACAATGCCGTCCTGCAACTATGTTACCATGCCTACAGAGAGCTTTAGAGTTAATAACAGCTCATAATCAATAAGCAGAAACAATTCCTTTTATTTGCAAACAAAATTACTGTCTGAGAAGGTCGTGTGAGGACCTTCATCCTCTCTTACATGTTTACATAGGAAAGGGCTCAGCATAACTGCTGTAATAGATAAATTTCAAATGTAATTGGCTATTGGAAAACCACCCGAACGACAATAATATCATTTCGCTCTAATGAATGCAACTACTCATCCAATTAACCACAGACTCGACTCGATTCCGATTGCGATTATTGTTTCTCAGTCAAAGACACATAATCCTAAATCAAATTTCCATCACTTGAATATCCTTGCTTCAAAGGATATTTAGTAATTGGCTTACAATCAGCCACAACAATCATTGCAAGTAGAGACTGCGTTGATTGATTCAGTTGATCCTTCTAGAACTAATCACTGGATATCAAATACAACCCGAGATCCTGTCTGTTTAATTAGAGGGACAATTCGAAGAACAAATGTCTGTGCGAAAATCCTTTGAGGCATTATTGTGTTGCAGAATGTCCTGCAGCACATTCAAATTCAATTTGAATCCTCTTTTACGTCGTGAACAAACTAAATACGCCAATCTAACTCCTTAATGCGGATCAAATTCCCATTCAGCCAATTTAATACGAATCCTGAAAATAGAATTAGAAAAGCAAAGCAAAGCACACATATTCGCAACGATCCTTGACGATGTATTAACATTTAACTACCCTCACAGAGGCAGGTAGCATCCGGTATTATTATCCTTTTCTTCCGTGTCTCTCTATGCGGAGAGGCTTTTTATATTATTCAAAACAACACCTCGTTTCCTTGAGTTTGCTTGCTTTTTTTTTTTTGTTATCCTTCCACGCGTACAAGACATTTCGCAGGATTTTAGGCTTGAAAGTCATCCAGCCGTCAAAAAGAAAAAAAAAAACGTCTATACGACGACGACATGCGAGGTCGTCCTTGTAGAGCCAAAGCCTCTTGATGCTTGAGAAATTTTAAGCACGTTACTTTGGGGCCGACGTCGTCATTATTATTTATTTTAAATTAAGTCAACGGAAACTGTCGAGGATAATAAAGGCCAACAATGATTGTGATTAAGGATATAAAATAAAGAGCATTAGACAACAAACTTCTTCCAAAGCAGTAATCGCCTTTGCATAGAAAGAGCGAACCAAATCACTACTCTGAAGGATATGCTAGCTGTCAGATGTACTTTTTAGAGTTTATGTACGAGTATGAAAAATTTAAGGAAATTATTACTGGACCGTTATTTGAGGGAGTGAATTATGTATTTAAGCTTTGGTGCGTGTTCTGATGCTGGATTAGGATTATCCTGTGCTGTGTGCAAAACAATTTGGAACTTGTTGTCATGTTAGGGCGGGAGGAGGAATTACTAAGCCTTGTGATGCCGATGAGATTTGTTTTCTTCCTTCCGGGGAAGGAAAACCATCCAAATGATTTTGAAGTTGTTGTGCATTGCCTCAGTGCAGTAGAGCTCAAAACTAAGTACCTTTCCTTCGAATCACTGCAATTGTTATATTTGAGTCACAATGAAAATAAACTGTGATTGCGAATTTTAGTTCTGCATTTAATTTCTTCGTGCATGCAACATTCAGCGTCTTATAAACGGCAACAGTGAATTTTGTACGCCACTCACACGCTGTTATTGTGATTTTGTCAATCACAGTGAATAAATCACTGTTCGTGTTTCTTTGCTCACCTATACGACGTAGCTCACTATTATTTAGACCCAACTAGTGTGTACATCAAACTTTTATTTCATTTTAATCCCTCGTACAATTGTATTGTCAAAATCTGAAGCTAATACTTAGACTGACATTTGTGCTATAATTTCCTCATATTGCTTCGCTTTTTCAGCGACACTACCTAGTGACAAATACAGAAGAAAAGCCACAATGGTGGGGCGCAGAAAACCGACAGACTGCGATACTTTAAGACCTCTGAACATGTCCTTTCCCAAGTGCTGTATGTGATTTTTCAACAAGAATACATCAATCTGAAATAAGAAGGAAAAATCTTTAACAAATTCTATAAAATTCTTCAAAACCCAACCTGCTTCTGAAGATTCCAGTTATTCATTATTTTATCCTGAATTTCACGCGAAAGTAGTTTCTGTTGAAATTTATCCTCCAAGTCAGTTAACATTCTCGAAAGTTTGACAATCAAATAAATGTCAATTAAAGGTGCCATTAGACCTGGACAACCAAAGAACAAAAATGGCAACCACAACAGTTTGAGGATTGCTTTGCTGCTGCAAGTTAAACAAACAAGTATATACTTCAAGATGACGTATGTGTCAATTAGATTTGACAAAAACTTCAAGTATTGTAGCGCGTAAAAGGTAGCGAAAAACTTGTCAATGCTAAGCTTAACTCTGTGGATTCGAAAGGAAATTCCAATGAGTTGCTTTATTGTGCGCGAGCGCTCATGCTCATTCGTTGTGTCAAAAATTTCATTCACCTTCGCATAAAAACAGATTAAAATCAGTTGAGTACAGAAATAGGACCAAAACATAAGATCGCCAACTATTTGACAGTAATGCGCTGCGTAGCTCCCTAGTGCAAGATCAACTTGCGTCTCTATCAGCAAAATTTGCAGCACAGTACTGTAGTACTTGAACATGAACACTAATTGGAAAATTGACGGGCAAAAAATGTCGAAATCCGTTTTGATTCCAAGTGATTTGAATATCTCCATCATTTCGTTGAACGTTGCTAGTAGCGATGGACCGTTGAGGAAGTGATTTATTGCAAACGTACTTAGGATTAAATGGACGATCTTTGCTTCGAGGATAAGGTGGTCCTCAGTGGCCCTCGACATGGGCTCCTGCTGATTTATATCCTTTCCCAATTGCTGCAGGAATTCAATGTGACTTCTGAAAAACGGACAAACTGCGCAGTATAGCATTAGGGCTGTGTATACTGCCTGTGTGATTTGGTATCGGGGTCGGGTTTGCACAAACTTTTCAGTTGTCGCGTCGAAACCAAGATGCAATAGACCGCTGTATGTGAGCAAGTTGAATAGAACTTTCAAGTGCATGTTGATGACATACTTTGACTGTGTTTCTGACATTTTCAAAAATTTAACAAAAACTTGTTTGTCGACGATTTGGACAAGATGTTGAGAGTTTTTCTACTGAAAGGTGGAGCCATGAAACCATGAGTTCATCGCTCTGAAAGGTTGTAACTTATTCATAGGATTTATGGCGTCCGTTTCTGACGAATTGCAACTAATTAAGGGGCGATGAAGGTACTTTCTACTCCGGAAAAAGTAAAAATAAATGAAATGGAAGCGATTAGTGTCCTAATGTCCCTGCTGACCTCTTGTGCTTGTTCTAACGAACGCTAACCTCATTCAATTCTTACTGCATTAGCAGGCTTTCCTTCCCATAAGTGTCACGCCCGTCGGGACAGGTAGATAATTGAAAGGAAAGGAGAACTGATATACATTGAGTCTTGTTAAGTCTCCGCCTAAGATATGACTGCTTTCTGTGCTCTATGGTGAAGACCAAAGTTTTGTGGCTTCCATAACAACTTGGTCTTTGTACAAGAGGAGGTCGCTTCTATCCTGAGGGCTTGGTTCGAAGATCCTCCTGTTTGGAGTAATCTGTCCTTCAATGTGACTGAGACAAAATGGCTTTTTGGGCTACATTCACATCCTGCCGCAGCTCTTAGAGTTTACGGTTGTATCTCCGTCTTCTTTCGCCGTCCATCCGATGAAGTACCCAATGATTGCTCAGATTTCATATTTATCGTCCTGCAGAACTGGTAAGATGAGGGTTTTTTTTAGGGACTTCAGAACTTTAACAGATTAGTGTCATTTATTTAATTTCTTTTGCCAGAATCAATACAAAAAGCAATAGGGTCCAACATGTTTAAAAAAATGAAAATGGGTCTTCTGTTCGAGCAACATTTCGGGCGCTTTGCACACTAAGCGGTCCCCATAATCGTCCTTCCTAGAGGACTATTCGCAATGTGTTGGGTAAATTTGAGTCGACCGGTTCAGTGAACATCCGTTAGCACACACACATTCAGAATACATATGACTGAGGAGCAGCTGGAACTGACTCTAATTTCGACCGAAAAATCATATTTATCGACGAGGACCTTTCGAATTTGGGACGATAAGGGTCCACACCACTTCAATGTATCTAGAGAAAGTTCATTTCAAGTGAAAAATTTGCAACTTTTTTGTATAAAAACGCAAAAGTTTTGCGACATTTGCTTTGCAATCATTTCATTTTCTTGCAGCAAATTTGCCGGGTTTGGTATTTCATAAAAGTTTGCAAAATTGTTGCAGCAAACTTGTTTGCTTTTATGAACTCAGCCTATAATGTGCTTCTTACCGTTACATTTCGAAGGATTCGCAATAGATCAGATTCTAGAGTTATACTAATACTCTTCCGACTTATTGCTTTCAATTTGCAAATAACATTTGCCACATATGTTGGATTAGTTTTGCAATAAACCGATGTAGCCTTGGCGTAAGTTTCTGGCAAGAGCTGGAATTTTTGAAATTATTTAAACTGTCTTAGATGGTAGACAGGAGCTTAACGTTACTTTTAGTATATTTTGTAAGTGTGCAAGATCGACTAGAACCAATATTATTAGACCAGTTATAAATGTTTTCATTTTGTTAAGAATCTAACTCTGGTGAGTGGATAAAGAGTACTAAAATGCGGAGCAATTGTTCATAACTACAATCAGTTGGGAACTAGCCAAGCGTGGCAAATTTCAATTTAAATGCGTACATTCGAATGAGCTAAGTAATAAATAATAGATGTGTATGTACTATCAATAAATTTGAGAGTTAAAAATCTTAATTTGGTGAACATCAATTATGGTATTGACTGTCTAAAGGGTGACCAGATAGCAAAGATACTTTTTTACAATTGTTATGCTTCAGTAGCTGTCAAAGTAATCAATGACATACAGCTGTCAAAATGTTCAGTAGTGATTGTCATTTCATGCTTTATTTAACGGAAATTCTGAAAAAATATAATCGAAATTCTGGGTCAGCTGTAAATACGCAACGTGAATTTTGTCGTGGGCGTCGGAAATGTTGGCCGCAGATCCAGATCATCTTCTCGGATGAGACCGATTTTTGGGTCGGCGGCTACGTCAACCAAGCAAAGCAGTTTATGACTTGGCGGCTCTATCCGATCTAATTTCTTTCAAAATGTGGAAGGAAACACCGTTATCGTCAATGGGCTCAGGTATAGAGCGATGTTAAGCGACTTTCTGTGGCCAGAGCACGACAACATCAATTTATCCGAGCTGCGATACAAGCGACGCAACGCTCGAAGTTGTGAACAATGAATTTGACGACTCAGTCACTTCCTGGCGAAAGTTCACTTACTTACTTACTTATGTCCTGTATGCCTTTGGGGGTCCTATGGCTTTTACAACGCTTATGCGCCATCGTGTGCGATGGAAATGTGCCTCAGCTCGCCCCAACTCTTTCCCAGTTGCCGTGCTTCCTTCTCCACCACGTAGTCCTAGGACCGCCGCGTATCCTGCCATCCTGGGTGAGCGAGTTCCATTGCATCGTTTGGTTAGCTATGGACCTGCCACCCTTTCGTATATTTTGACCAATCCACTGTTGTCGTATGGTGGTGCCTGTAGGTTAATGGCTTTAAGATATAAGGCACGCACCTATTGAGGAACATTTGCAGCTCCCTCGTGATAGTGGCAGTCACTCTCCAGGTACAACAACTATACCATTATTCTGTGAGACAGAAGGCATACATAATTGGCGTAGTCGAGGTGCTTGAGTTCAGATGCAAGAGTCTATCGAACTCCTCTATTTCCAGTTGATAAGGCCGCATTTAGCACATCGCTAATCATCAATAGAAATAGTATTGATGAAAGTATGCAGCCTTGCCGAACCCCACTTTGCGCTTCAAATTCCTCAGACAACCTTCCTCTGAGCAAGACGTGACTTGTAGACATGTGGACTGGCGCATACTCGCTTTAAAACACAAGCAAATTGCTCCTTCCATCTCTTCAGCTGAACCTCATCCGATATTAGCAACGTCTAATCGGCCAGCTATAAGCTCTTTGGTGATTCTGTAAACGTTTCTGCTGTCTCACCTCGCTGCTGCTTCTCCTGCTTCCGTAGCCAGCGCATTCTCTCATTTTCATGCGATATAGAGTTCACTGGACTTTACTCGATTATGTTTTCTGAGGCTTCGTCAAGTCCTTAGTCCAACAAGCCAGATGGCATAGCCTTGAAGTGTTTGTTCTTAAATGAAGCATTTTCAAATACTCTTACAATTTTTGTTTTATTTTTTAATATACCACAAATTCAGTGCTCTAATAGTAACCTCTATGCTGCTTTGCAATCCTAGTCGTCATCGTCCTTGTACTTGTAGTTCCTGAGCACATTAATAGCCTGCAGGCTTATTGCGCTCCTCTATGACATTGCACAGCTAAGTCCCCAACTTATGACACAACAATGTCGTAGCAGCTTAACATGGTCCTTACAATTCAACCGCACTCGCTGAATGACGATTGTGGGTTGTTAGCTGTTGACTGAATGCAACAACTTTCAGGAATTTCCCTCAAATTAAATAGAAAATTGCAAAGGAAATATAAATCCTATTAGGACGAGTACAAATCGCTACCCACTAGGACGACGACGCCGACGGAGGAACACCGCTTTAATCGATTGCGACAATTGCCAACACAGGCACTTAACCTCAATGGCTGAGCTGAGCAGTGGTACTTATGGCGAATTACCTTATTGCGCTGTGAAGGAAGCAGAAGGACGAATTGAAATTAATTTTCATCTGACTTTTTCACGATGTTTACCGTCCACCCATGTGGAACTGCCACCGATGACAATGATGATTTTGACAGCTCAAATTGAATTTAATTGAAAGGAATTGATTGAATGGTTTCTGTGCGTTTAATATTGATTGCATGTGGCATTTTGCAACAAATTTCCTTGCAAGTATTTGTACTTCTATTCTGGACAGACAATATTTCATAAATCAATTTTGGTAGAAGTTTTGCCACCAACCAACCGCATGCCAAAAACTTGATACAGTTTCCTCTTGTCTTGAGTTAAATTGGCTTTGGAAGTTTTCGTCCTTGCTGTGGGGTTTAATATTATTTTATTGAGAACAGCAATCATCTTTGGAATTGTTCAAAACCAGAAACTATCGATTTAAACGAGAGAAGTTTGTTGAGTGGAGATATTCTATTAGAAGACCATTCTCAGGTGGCGAGTTTGTAGAAGGTAACAAGAGAGAAATTCTGCTTCTGACAAAAGTTATTTTCAGTTTCTGGCAACCTTTTTATGTGTTGGCCGCTGGAATTCTGTTTGTCAAAACAAAGGGATGTTATGGCTCTTTCGTGATTGCTGACAGTCTCGCAACTTTTCTTCATTTTTCTCGGTGCTAAGCTAGTTCTTTGCAAGTTCTTTGAGTGGTTGCATCGGCCATAAGAGCCGTAAGATGAATAGGTTACCCTCTTACCCTTGGAATCATAGGCTCCTCTGAATAGAGTACCTAATAGTCTTTCCATCTCTTTAAATGATCCCTATATAAGCAAAAAGAAAGCCTAATCCTTTCACTGGGTATTTGGCTGAGCTGCCGCCACATATTTCCTTTAACTACCATAACTTTCTCATTTGTATGTCCCTGAAGCCTTATCGAATGGAAAGGAAGGCAAGTTTTTTCAGCGTGGCTTGCCTCTTGAACCCGTATTATTGGAATATCTGGATTACCATTTTCAATCATGTTTATGCGATCGATTGCTGGTATTCCACAAGGCAGACAACTACGCCCCCTTCTCTTCATCGTAGCTGCAAGCACTTTTTAGTGGATCATAAAACATTCCCACTTCTACGCTTCCAAGCTTAGCAAATCAATTCTTTTACCAGGGAACCCTTGTCTTTTCTATGACCCATCGTCACATTCGACCTTTATCCCTCGTTCAATCTCTACTCGACTTTGGAATATAAGAGGCTACATCTCTTAAGGCATTTCGGTGAGCTAACTCTAAAACTTAACTCATAACATGGTACCATAGCTCAGTGAGTTGGACTGTTGTAAGTTCCAGGTTCAAGTCCCAGGGAATACTATCAACTTTTTGATGTCCCTACCACTTGCCAGCATCTGAAAGGCATCCCAGAGCCGCCTGCCCTTCGGATATAAAATGAAGCTGTAGGTCCTTTCTGCAGGAATATATATTACGCACAGCACAGCACAGTATAGTTGTTTGAAGCTGGGATTTGGCCCGCGATAGAATGGTCGCCTGCAGGCCATTCAGTATGACGTTCAAACGTCTTACTCCTTTCAGTCGATTCATATAACCAGAACCCAAAATGTTGAACGCTTTTTTCATTGATTTTGTCTTCGAAGTCAAGCATAGGGCCATATTTCCACTTACATCACTATTAAGACTGACTTAGCCTAATCTAGGAAGTCACACTAGGTCCACAGAGGCCGCAGTGACAAGGTGACTAGTTCCCTCCTCTACCTACAATCTTATCTAATCTAGCCTCATCTACTTGGTGAACGTTGTTAACCTCCCACAGCCTTCGTTCATGGGGCGTCTGTTTACAACTACAGCTTCTGTAACACCAGCTGTCTTACGATCTCCCGAACCGTCTCATTCTACTCCAACTAACTAGGTTCGTCTCTTCTTAACTACTCTCTCTTTAGCTTTAAGCCTTGGTCCTAAGTCTTAGTTCGTAACTATGTATGAGCTTGTATTAGGCTGAATAAATGTGAGGTCCCTCGTCACCTTCTTCAACTTCTGTCTGACTTACACATCTCCTAAAAGGCTACATAAGGAAGACTGAATCCTGTCACAGTTGTATAATGCCGTATCTCAGCCCATCATTCATTCTTGCGGAAGAGCTGCTCCTCAAATTGCTGGTTCCTCTGCAAAAATCCCTCCCTCCATCCACTCCAACCTCAAAGCCCATGTCCTAATTCTCAACTTTAAAATTGAAAAAGAGAACTTTTGGTCTGGTCACAATGTAAATTTTCGCCATTAACTCCGCAGTCCATGGCTTGGCTCATCTTTTTATTAAAACCATCTGTTTGGTTGCAGCGGAATAAAAAATGTAATTTGCAACAAATGACAACAAAGAAGGCGAAACCATAAAATTCCAAGTACAGTCCTTTTTTCTGTTACTCTCTCTTCGACTTTTATTATTATCACTCTCGACTGGAAGCTGTACAATTTTACACAAAAAAAAAAATAAAGGAAAATAGAAACAGGACAAAGGCAACAAACCAAGGCCACAAAACCAGATGGCTGCATTCCTCTTACATCCTGTATAACGGCGACGTCGCCCCACTGCAAGTTATTACTGCACTTTCTTCGTCCTCTTTGGCTGATGCTGTTTCTGTTGCAACTGCTGCTGCTGCGTTTGCTTATCTTTCTCATCCTGCAAAAGGATACGCCGGAACAGTACCGCATTTGTGTCGGTCAGCAGAGTTTCCTTCTGCCTGCTGTTCACATCGCACACAAAGGAGTCCTTTAAGTTCAACCATGCCCGCTGACTGGGCGATACACTCAACTTATCCAACAGTTTCGCACTGATGTCTGGTATAATGGGTTGAAGGATAATTCCACAAAGGCGAAGGCTGTCCATTGTCATCGAAATAATTGTGTCTAACTTGTGCGAACGCTGCTCGTCCTCTGTTACTGCTGACTCTGAAGTTGTTGGCCTTTTCAATTCCCATGGCTTAGAGGATTCAAAGAAATTATTTGTCGCATGAAGGGCTGCCATAACTGCATCAACGACCAGGTAGAAATTATTATCCTCATAGTGCTGGGCGCATCTCTCTAAGGGACAAAATGTTAGACACGAACTGAACAAAAGTATTCACACTTTGTGCGGGGTGATTGACACTCCAAACAACAACAAGCAACAACAGGGATCACGGGACAGAGGACTTACCTGGCAGATCGACGAGTAACTCGTGCAAACGTTTGGCTGCATCTAATCGAAGGATTTGCTCGCAATGATGCGCATAAATGCGAGGATAAATTTGACGGGGATTTAGGGATTTCGCACAGCTACGCGATAGAAGGTTCCCCAAGGTGTCAGCTAGCTCGGCGTTGAGAATGCGTAGCGCTTTGATGCTGCTGTAATCTGGCAAAAAAAAAAAATTGAGACAAAATAAATTAGTGTTTGGTTTGTAAGGAATATTCAATCGATAAAAGGGGAGAGGGAGTGGGGAAGGGGTTTACAGCTTAGGATGAGAGTGCTACTAATGTCCTTAAAGAGGCGATGGCTTTTGAATGCGATTTTGTGGAGCCTCGCTAGGGAAATGGGCAAATGCACTCTACAACTGTCAAATACTGCTGCAATCACTTGCCAAACATAATAGAGTAAAGCCCGGCTCAGGTTCCTGGACACAAAGGGATTGTGGCAACAAACCAGCACATGAGCTTGCAAGGGTTGCCTCAGTATCTACGTTCATAGTTCCTGAACCTTATTGTCGCATCATAAGGCACGTTCCATGATCAACGCCATCGACAGTCATAAATACAGTGAAAGGAGCCATAGAAGAAAGGTGATCAAAGGATGGTGGCAAACGAACGCCTTTAACGACGTAAACTGGAGCAAAATTCCTCCAGCACTTCCCGCTAAGAGCGGACTACCTACAGAAGGTAACGACGGACTGTTTTAGAGATAGAATACTGCACTATAACACTGTTGATGGGATAAGGCAATATAACGTCACAGACTGATGATGCCACTGATGTTCTCGAATATGATTGGCTTTGTCGACTATGCAGCAACTTTTTAGAGGATGCATGCAAGGAAGCCATCGCGATTGTACAGGACTAGCTAGCTAGCATGGACCTGCGACTAGCAGAGGAAAAGACGGTCGTAGAACTCATCCGTAGGAGACGAGCTATGGAGACAGTAAGAGTAACTGTGGCGATCACTTTGAAGTCTCTAAACCAGAGTTCAAGTACCTTGGAGAAGGCAGCAAGAACAATGGCTGGCCTCTCAAGGATCATGTCAAACATTGAAGGGCGTAAACAAAAGAAGAGACGTCGATGATGCTCTAAAGCTGCCAAGCTGTCAAATACAGACTGGGGCAATGAATACAAAGTTATGCAGAAGAAAGACAGTCTCCAACCAATGGATTGAGAGAATGCAGCGGCTTCCAAGCAACCTCATATAAAGTGGCATGCGTGGAGGCTGGAATGGCAGCAATAGGCATCCTCCGCTAAAGAAGTCGAATGGAAACATGATGTCATTAGGACAATGATGCCAAGAGTCCAATTCATAGTGAAGTATACTTAAGGACAAGCTTCGATGAATGGGAACAAAGGTAGATGGACGCAAAGATTAATCCTCAATACAGACTTTAGGATCAATAGGAAGCATGAAGAGCTAAGCTTATATCAAAGACAGATGCTTACTGGTCATATATGTTTTAAAGCATATCTCCACAAATTTGGGCAAAAAGACAACCCTTACTGTCCGAACTCATGCACAGAAGCAGTCGAAAACACATAGTATCCACTATCATGAAGGCCGTAACCTACTAGCGGACAGACTGGGTGAGGACTTAACTGCAGAGAACATTGTGAGACAGATGCTGACCACGCAAGAAGCTTGGGATGCAGTCACTGAAACTGTGGCTACCATCATGAAGTAACGACGAAAACAGGAGCAACAACGAAATGGAGCGCAGATGGTTGCAAATAGGAACAAGCTTGATGGAAGTGCCGCGAGGATCATAGGGGTTCTATGGGAGGTGGATTTAGTTTACACTGAGTACGGGCTACGTTTCGTCTTTGAAAGATTCCCACCTTCTAACGCAAAGAAAAGGTGTGG
This sequence comes from Chalcosyrphus nemorum, assembly GCA_949716465.1. NCBI lineage: Eukaryota > Metazoa > Arthropoda > Insecta > Diptera > Syrphidae > Chalcosyrphus > Chalcosyrphus nemorum. Next base: position 28,792,210 of record OX454333.1, read on the forward strand.
AGAGTGCTGATATGTATGCTGATGATAGGGTATCATACCATATGTTCCACACGGACTAAACTTGTTTCATTTACTTGTGATCACTTTTTTACATTCCGCACCTATTTAGCTCAATTGATACCTTCACCAAAACTCTATCCACTTGGTGTTAAATTAATTCAGTCCAATCCACACAACGCAGCACATTCAATAGAATCCCAAAACTAATGGCACAATTTTATTTCAATTGATTGACTAAGTAATCCGAGCGCCGAATGATTATTATCAATTATAGTGGTGTTCTTGCATCTGGTCGACAATTTGCCTACAGCGTCCACAGCAGCTCCGATGCGATAGCAGCTCCCGAATGGCCACCAAATAATAATCCTCCCATTGCCCGATCACTTATTGAATTTTTAATTAAATTCCACCCGCCGGCGCTGTGTGTAGTTCTTTGAATGGCGATTAGAAAATTTGGCTCACTATAACCACCACCGCTGCTGGAATCGAATTCAATTGGATTTCTGGCCAATATGGAGGATTGCGCTTTGTTCTTGGACAAACAATCCTGTGGTATGCTTTATCACTGCTGGTGAACATATTCCGCTGCTGATTCGAATAATAGCCTGGCTTCGGCTACTATTAATATTCTGTCTCTCCTCGGGCGATGATGTTTTGAAATGGCGTGTAGCATTAAATAATTGTTTAGAGTTTAATACGCGAATTTGTATGAATTTATTTAACTTGGAATGGCGCTGCAGGGGTTGCATGAGTTTTTGAATGGATTGGACAAAAAGAAAATGCAATTCCATTCTATACGATTCCGCTGGAAAATAAGGTGGAAAGTAGAAAAGTTCGCTACTTTGAGTATAAGTATTTAAAATATATATGAGGAGTTTTTTCTTCGAAGTGGCAACACTCTTTCCAGCAACTGTCAATTTGAGAGATGACAGCTGACAGCTGTGTAGTAGAGTTGCCATTTCACCGCGAATAGACATATGCCAGAACAATGCTTGTAAATTGTGAAAAATTATTTCGAAAATTGTGATTCAGTTCGCCAAATTTACAGTCGACATGACCGTCCATCCGAGCAAGTAATTGGAAGAACCATGTTTGACTAATTGATTATACGCATCTGAAGAGGAACTGTTGCCTGTACGTAGTATTGAGAAGGATTCCGATAAAACAGCACAGGATCTGGAGTATATTTTGCGTAACGATCTTAGTTTACAGCGTAAAACATCCAGGTCGTACAAGAATTGAAGCATTGAATTGAATTGAAGTATCACCATTGAGTGCATCGTATGCTCAGGGAAAAGCCCAATAAAGAGACAGCCCCTGATCTTGAAGTATAGTACAATATTGGGATAGATTTTGATTGAATGACTGCCTCAATACGCAACGTTGCCACATTTGTAGTAAAGACATATACATAGGTAACAGAGTTCGATAGACCTAATGTGACCCGCGTAGGTGCCAGGTGGAGTAGTCATTCCTTTGAGGGCCTTTTGTATTCACGAAGAAAGAATTCTGCAGTCTCTGTTTGCTCGCACCAGAGTTGTCAGTTTCTACAAATGGCGCCTGAGTAGTTGGTTTTTTCTATTCTTCTTCAAGTTGATGAAATGAAATTTTTTCCCAATTCTTAGGCCCGATTGGTTGTCTTAATATTCCGCGAGCTCATTGACTTACTATGGAGGAAATACCACTAACTAGACACTGTGTCCCATCTAATGTGTGAGTGAGATCACTGTATCAGCATTTTGGCCATAATCAGGGCATCTAGTCCCTGGTAATGTCGGGCACCTTGCGTTATTGACCAGTACGACTCTCTCTCCAAAGGTTGTAGTGTTCTAAACCTAGATCACCTTTAGAGGCAATGTATGCATGCTAGTCTTTGAAGCTTTTGTTCCAGTTCCTTAACAGCAGAGCAAATGACTATGCAGAGCAGCAGAGCAGAGCAGCAGAGCAAATGACTCCAAGGCACATATAACTCTTTGGGGACAGACGACTATGTTACACGAACAGCAATAGGTTCTTGCAACGTGGCAGAGTTCCTCAATTTTACACTTTTTACAAATTTTTTTAGCATTTTCTTAACTTAAAGTCGACTTTAGTCCTGCAACAAAAAAAAAAGACACCCTGGCGTATGTGTAACTTCTTTTTTTGATTAACTACCTCCTGCTTGCAGATTGTAGACAAAAGCCACAGGGATAGGGATAAATTAATTAAATCGGAAATTCTGATTTCGAAGAGGGAACAGTGGAAGAAAGGCAAAAAAGAAAAAAAGAAAAAAAGAAAATCGGTCCTTGGAAGGACTTGTTGTGGGGCCAGATTCAATTTCATGGTTGAGTAGTGAGAATTTCGCTTGAATTAAAATTAATTTCCATCCAACGGACTGATTATGCAAAGAGCCATATCGAAGAGTGAATCCTTAATCTAGGGTCCTGGTTTGTATTGTACTTATCCCCTCCGCTGTTCCGTATTAATGTTGAATTGGAAGTTTCCTTTCAAGTTGAAATTTAAGCGTTTAATGGAGAAGTGGTTGGTGTAGTTTCAATTCGAAGGAAATTCACAGGATCATAGTGGATGTTGTGGTTGAGTGAGTGTCTTAGAAAAGGATTTAGATAGTTGTGTAGGGGATATAGATTTGAAATCCTTCTTTTAGGCTGATTAGCTATTCACAGGTAGGATATGCAGATCAGGCACAGAGAAGGGGATGTGAGGGAAGTTTTCATTTGCAGTTGACTGAAGTAACGAATTATACAAGCACAGAGCTAGGAACTGGAACTTATGTATGCATGCAGTTATAAGCCCAAACAAAAGTTTAACGTTCATCACGGACAGCATGTCTATAACATGGTTGACTATGGACCTGTAGCCACAGACACACGTTTCTTACAAGATCTGTTACATGCCCATCAGTTTGCATAGCAACCCGGCAAGGTCGTAAGACAACCATTCACAGTAGGCAATCAACAACACTATGACCATGAAAGGTATCGTATCACTCACCATAAACTAGTTGTTATCCATGCTACAGTGCTCAAGAATGGAATGTGAATGAGCGGAGGTCCTCAGAGACTGCCTACGAGAGTGTGTACAGTCTTCTGTTAGCTTCTCCTTAGTTATAGACAAGGTCCTGCAGCTACGTTCCTAAGTAGAAGCTCTAGGAAATTCAACGGGGTCATTGGTGACCACCAAGAATGGGGAAATAAAGATCTCAAGACGCCACCCAACGCGCAAGTCGGATGGCTCCAAACAGCAATGGGGTTGGGTTGGGGCTTGAAAAACATCTTCTGAGCGGAAGTGGAAACCCCGCCAAAGTCTTTTCAGGCGGCTAAGGTGCTACCTTATACGGTAGGGTTGAAGCCAAAATGTTGTAGTGAAAGGACAGACTGTCTGTGATACAGTGACCCAAAAAGAGGAGGTTTATAAACCTGAAAAAGGTGTAGCATTCTGTATTTTGAACAGGCAACACCTTTAACACGGGTAGCCCTGTTAGAAACACGTACATATGTATATTGATACCAAGAGTAAAGCAACTAAGAGGAGAATACCACACTGGTTTGATGCACGTGTCTCTGGGTCCTTTGAGTTGTCCTTTGTTTTACAGAAACCAATAGACACCGCGTGCAGACACTACCACCGACATTAGGCTTCCGAGCAAAAGTTTACACAAAAGATGTGCGTGGATTCTATCACGGTTTTCGAAGCGGAAGGCCGCGACTTCTCTAAGCAGACCGACTCCTGGCGATGAAATGGACTGTGTTGGCCACCTTCTCTCAACTTATGCCCTCACTCTTTGAAGAGACAAATGTTAGTTTTACTAAGAAGTTGTGCCCATACAACAGCATCGGAGGTAGGTCTTCCTGGAAAACCAAGTGCTACAAGTCGACGAGGAGTAACGGCACCATTTTTTCAACGAATAGCCTCTCCTTTTACCTCAAAATTTGCCGAAAAGTCCTTTTAACTTTTTAGAATTTGACTACAACAACATGAGCACAAAATAAATTCTAAATTGGCTTACGCCCCAGCAGCTTACACAAGTTTTGCATAAAACTAATTATGCATTCCACCAAATAATGATGTGGGGTTTTCCTGCGAAAGGATTTCCATATATGAAATCGATACTCCATAAGGATTTTTAAATCCAATGACATTTACAATGACAGCATGTCCTAGTTACGAGAGTGGTTACATCCGAGTCCAGTGGAATGCCATTGGATATGACATAAAATGACGTTTTAATGACTGGACAATCGATAATATTGACGGCAGGGTAATTGCAATTTTAATGATGTGGACATAATGCAACTGAACGAATTTAAATTTATCCTATGGAATTAAGGACTATCGTGTGTATTGTTTGAGGTATACAGTCAAGCCATTACTGAGTTTCCTAGTACATCATATCGTAAACTGGTAAAGCAATATCGTTTTGAAATCAATCAATTGTGTAATCACTTAAACATTACTCTTAACTGGCCATGCGAGGATCAACCGATAACAACTCTCTAGCAGAGTCGCTGCTCTCTCCAGCTAGCCATCGCTTGTGGTACAGCCTTACCAACTGTGCCATCTAGGCTGCGTATGATCGCAGATGAATTGGTCGAAGCACTAAGTCCTAAAGTCCCTCCATCATTCAACTATTTGTAATGCAACGAGCAGACTTTTTCGATGTGTGACCGATAACTAAGTTCCCTATCTTAACACTTAGCACTTATGTCAAGTAGTAAGGTGACTGCAGGAACATAATCGCTGTCAATTAAACAAATACGAGGGGTGCTAGAAGGCGTTTATGGCAAAAAAGGGTGACCAGATAGCAATGATACTCTTTTCAATTGTTATGTTTTAGTAGCTGTTGAAGTTACCAATGCCATTCAGCTGTCAAAATACTCAGAAAGGGTTGCCATTTTACTTGTGCTTTATGTGCAAAAATTATAAAAAATAAATATTATAGAAATTCCTACTCAGTTGTAAATGCGCAATGAGAATTCAGTATGCAAGCCAATTCGTCGCAAGTTTGTGGATGAGTACTCTCTTTTGGATCTTAAGTTACCAACCAGACAGAGATTGGTGGGAAATGAAGAAACTATAGCCGTTGTAGCGGTCAGTGTCAAAAGAAGACGCCGATCAGCTGAATTGGGCTTAGGCAGAGAGACGGGCCTACATTTATATTAGATGTGAATTCGCTAATTGGATCCGGAATCATCTTCCCAGACGAGGCCCATTTTTGTCTTTGCGGCTATGACCACATGCAGTTGGGTCGGTATGTCCAAACTGTGGTTCTAGCAAGACAGCGCTACATGCTATAAAAGAACGCAACCCTCGAAGTTTTGAAGGAGAAATTTGGCGACTGGACGATCATACGTCTTGACACCATTCGATTATTTTCTCTGAGGCTACGTCAAGTCCTTAGTCTACGCTAAAAGGCCAACTTTGGACGAGCTCGAGGCCAACATTTAAGACACTATTGCCAAAAGAACACCGTACCGCTTGAAGCACTGCCAGAGAAGCTGAGGTGATCATTTAAATGATTCCACACAAGATGGCATGAATGTAGCTTCAGCAAAAACTCAAAATCTTTCATTTGAAATTTTGTTGCCTCTTACCTGGTCACCCTATAAAGGGTGGGCCATCTAGTGGTTTCTTTTTAAATCATTAATTATTTTGACACTGACAGCTGTTTCCCGCTCGAACTCTCGGCAGAAAGTCAGTAACATACCTCCGAGGAACAAAATGAGTTGTTTTACGCTTGAACAACGTTTTGAAATATTGAAAACTAACCTGAGCAGAAGTCTGCACAAAGATCTCGGATTATACGCTTACAAGGTCCAATAGACTCAGCAATTGATGGCGCACGACCATCCGCTTCGTTATCGCTTTGCAATTTAGGCCTTAGAGCAGCTTGAATTGAACAACGACTCTTTTCATCTTAGAGTTGGGATTTTTTGTGGGCAACCGTGAAGGACCGATGCAATCATCATCCAATCATCATCCAATCATCCAAGCAATAACGAAACCATCAACAAGGTCTTGGAAAATTGGACTGACAGAACTACTGCGAAGCCAGTCGAGGCAGCCATTGAACGACGTTGTGTTCCATAATGAATGGGAATGTTTGCTCTTACTCTGCATTTTTATGAAGAAACTTGTATTTGGCCCACCCTTTGCATGAATTTCTTTCTTTCGTCTCTTAAGTGCGGCAACCCTTCTCTATGACAGCTGCCATAGTTTGTTAGCCAAGCGGTTGACAGTTTGGAAATGCCGCGAAATTCAAAAGCAAATAGCTGATGCAACACTCTCTTGTTTGTGTTTCCAGTTTCAGTGCCAAACAACCGCAAAGGGATGTCCCATCTTTCAGAGAATAATTTCTTCTCATTAAAATCACATTCCCAACGATGCCTGCTTCCAAAGTGTTCCTTGAATTCATTGCAATCAAGTCCTCTGCAGTACTTTGGTCTGTCCTTTCAAATGCTAACCAACGACAATTTCCCATTAATTACAATCGCACCCTGGAGTCTCTGCTTCCTTGTAATTAACTCATGTTTAATGCTTAAAACTAAAAAAAGAAGCTAAATCCTTTTACAAGGAACAACCAGGACGAACAAAAAAAAAAAAGGATCCATTAATTTGTCGCTTTCCTGATGAAAGTAATTTCTAACCACGGAGCAGTATTCCTCTGCTGATTAATTGTAACTAAATGCATGTCCTTTCTAAGGGAATGTGTGCGAGTATATCCCTATCATTTGACCGACTACGAAGGTTGCTCTTTTGTGTGTTACCACGCAAAAGTACTCGAGTACCAAAGGTACACCCACACATGCTCATTTTTTTTTCGTGTGGATACCATGTCCTGTGTTATAAATTACCACAAAAGCTATTTGAGTATCTCACCATTAATGTTGGCCATTTGTTTGGCCACACTATACAAATGGATGCACTAAATCGAAATCAATATATCCTCACGCTGTTGCTGGTGAAAAGAAAGGATATCGAGTGGTACACGTGAGTTCGTGCTTGAAAAATATAAACTAAATCTTTTCTATTCTCAATCGAGGTCCTTTTGGCTGCCATTCATAAAGATGTAAGCAGCTATGTAGATGGATTCTAAGTGATTTGACTCTTTATGTGGTGCAATCCAAGGATCCAAGAATATAAAATATGAAAATATATTTCAAGTAATATTTCGTCCTTATTTTCCAGTGCAGATGCACAGTCCTTTTTTGCCAGCCCTGTTTAGCGGTAGGATGCATGTTTTTTTTTTTTTTTTTTTTCGCGCTTTTCATAAATATTTTATGAAAGAGTTCGAGGCGAAGGCTTCCTTTATGAATTTTTTAAAGACGACGAAGGGACACCGTGCCGCGTACACCAATGAAGCCTTTGATAGAGCATCGTCCTGGTCTGTATCTGCTCGTAAAGCATACTTTGGCTTGGTGTATCGGATGAGTTATTACTCTCTCTTGCTGTGTGTGTGTGTTGAGGTTGCTTTTTATTTGCATCTTGTTGGTTGGGGAAATTCATAAAATCTGTTTGCGCGCGCTGTGAGTCCTTTCTCTACATCGGCATACACTTATGAATTATTCAATTGGGTTTTTTCTTTGCGAGTAGCACATTTGTTTATGACTGAAGAAGCAGTTGGAGGATCATAAGAGTTAGCGTGCGCTGCAGTTTAATGATGGAAGGTTAGTTGTGAGGCAGAAGGATGCAGTAGTTTGCTTTTTTTTTTATCGGAAGCTAGGTGTAGCTCTTTGAAAAAGGTTTTCTTTTGAGGATAAAGGGATTCTTTAATGGAAGATGAAAAATCTTGGGGATTTTCAGAGGATTTTTGGGTTTATTTCTCGCTTTAAGATGACCCTTTTACTGTGGGAGTTTGTATGCTGAATACGACTTATGAAAAGGTAGTTTGAAGCTGGAATCGCTTGTGAATTAACAAGTAGAGCTAATCGGTAAAGCACTCCCATTTGCAAGGTAGCTTTAGACCTTCAGACAGAAAACCCAACAACGGTGGACAAGACAAGCCGAATGTCCATAAACTCGAACAAAAACAGACTTTACCTTGCGGGTGACAGTGTTTTTGGTCCTCAAGTCGGGTCCAAGCCCAATAAAGGAAATTTCTCGGAAGGTACCTAGTGTATTTTAACACAAATGCGAAAAAGTTCTGTGAATTACAAACGAATGCAAAATTCACACAGTAATTTGGACACCAACCACCTTTGTCTCAAATAACACTACGCTAACTCTTCTTCCCTCTTCCTTCATAGAATGAAAGCCATCTTATCCACGATAGTCAAATCGGGCTAAAAGGCCTCTCCAAATGCCACTACATAACACTATGGTAAGCCTCAGCCAGGTGAAGAAATGGGATCTACTCAAGATCCTCCCTTAGAACTTGACAAATCCAAAATAGCTCCTAAATGCACAAGAAGATCAAATGAAAGACGAGGAATTTCGACATCATACTGAGCCTGGAACTCTGGACAATACAAAATAAGAGGAAGACTAACTGCATCCTCGCCCAAACAAATGATACTATGAGCTCCTCATAGATATAGACAAACTTCTGACGGGTCACCGAAGAGGAATCCCTCGAAGTACGACTGTTCTTTGCTGTGACAGCACATATACAGCGGAAGTGTTCAGACTCTTAATGCTCTAGACTCTGTTTTGTTAGAAGGACTGCCCTGGGAGAGTTCTCCTTCGAACTGTCTGAAAGGCACCAAACGGCATTTTGAGTTTTATAAATTAATTTGGATGGTTCCCGGTCGACCAAAAAACAAAAGAAACTGTTGCCCCCTTTCTCTTCAAAGTCACACTTCAGTGGAAATTCAGCTCCTTTTTGGCCATTCTATCAACCTCTATATTGACTTAGGATGCATATCTAATGCCTGAAGCATTCTACGGCAATTTGGCAATAGTAGTGACAAACGACTCCAACGTCTTACATGCACCCTTACTCTCAATGAAGATGACCATATCGTTGTAAGATTTTGATCCCATTTCAAGTAGCTCGCTTTGAACACAATTGGGACCTCGGGAAGTACCCTTCATACATAAATCCGGAAGTACAGAGCCAGTTTTAGCCCACAGGCGGACCTGTAGGAATGCAGTAAAGAGGAAGAAGCTCATTGAACATTACTATGGTAATCCTCGCTATTGAGGTGCCCTACTTTGGATACGATCTGTTTGATTCCTTTGGGAGGATTGGAGAACAAGCGAGTCGTGAGGACGGACTAACATTTTATCTTTCAGGATTCATTCTACGTTCAGTCGGCTCTTGAAACTCTCTAATTGTTTGTAGCAAATTACTCATCGTAGTCCTCTCACTTAAAGACTGATTATGGTTACTTTGCCTTTCTGTGGATCCTTACGAAACAGTCATTTCCTCTTACCCTCAGGAATAAAACCTGTCCACTAATAAAGCAATAGGTCTTGAGGAACTGAAAGCCAGAGAAATTCTTCGGCAAAGTTGGCAAATCTTACGTGCTTTAGGAGTCCTAACTGAAAGACGTGATTCTAATCCTGCACTCTTTGGTCTCGGACAGTTCGTTTAGGTTCCAAGGTAGACCTTCTTTGCTATCTTAAGAATCGGGGAAAGGGACTCATCCACCTCCGTAGGTGATGCTTATCAAAAATCAGCAGAGACTCGTCCAAACCGAATATTGACGGAATCTGTGGCCACCTATCAGCTCTATTGTCATTCTGTACACCCTCCAGCTATTCCATCTATTTCCTGCTTCTTCAGCTTTTTCATTCGCAATGCAGGAGCTACTCTTCTAACCTCAGCAAGGGTGGCTGCTTCATGAACTTCTCACTCAGCATCCGTCATCTTCCGAAGGGATTTTATGAACTAGGAACGAGTATGATGTTTGACTCATTAAGGTTTAGCAGCATGACTCTGTTGATAGAAGCTATCAGTCCGTTGAAAAGTATGGTCTTTCTGTCGTCTGTGGATGTCGCATTTGATTGTCCGAAGCACGGTGTTATTACGTGCACACACGGCCGATGCTTCCTACCAGCCCACTGTCATGTCCACATATCATTATGTCAGATATTTCTCCTAAAACACCACCTCAGCTGGTGGATCTCCATCCCCTAAAACTCCTTCCAAACTCAACAAATCTCAGCTTAAGTACCCAATAAAAAAGATGTTTTGCTATAAAATTTCAATCTAATGACAAACAAATCAAAACTCTCGTCCAAAATCAAACATTACAACTCAATAAGTAGCCCACGTTCGGCATATAAATCCCAACACAGTACTGCTGCACTGTAAATCCATTTCACCGCAAATATCCTTGGCGCACGTTAAAGATACTCGTACATATGACCAACAGTTTTATTCGTTGGTTTTTATTTCCATTTTCACTGCTTTAAATCAGAAAATACATCCTCGAAACTTATGTATACGTCAGCTCAGGAGTAGCACACAAAAGTTGGAAATCTCATTTTGATGGGTTGTTACCGCTACTACCAACGTTGGCTGCCACTTTTACGATTTATCCTGCCAACAGCAAAACGAACAAAAAAAAAATCCACCCAACAACGACTGAAGAGATTACATGCAATAAATACAGAAAAATATAAAACACCATATCCTGTCGACTTACACCTGCGACCAGGTAAATAATGAGGATGAAATCCTGCCATCAAACCAAAGAAAAAAAACCTCAACAACTGTGTGAAGCATAAAATGGGGGAAAAAAGGACGTCAGGAACTTTCACTAGCCACATACAATTCGTAGTTAAAAGTGCAACTTTTGGGAAACTTGTTTCCTGAACTTTTTTTTAGTAAGTCTTAGTGAGGTTATGTTACACATTTGGATATCGACTTTCAACAAAAAATAGTCAGAAGTTTTTACAAATTTTATGGCATTCTGTGGGGGAGGGGGGCTTGTTTCATTTGAACTGAAGGATTATTTGCTATTTGTTCAGGTTAGAAGAGAGCTTATTGACATCGTCAACAAACAACTGGCTGCCTGCTTAATAATAAAACTGAGAAGTTTCAAGCAATGGAAGGAACAATACACTGGAATACTATTGATGCAGCGCCATCTTCCAAGCGTCACCGACCACTTGCCCACTGAACACAACTTCAACATGGGCTACAAATGCTTAATACCCAACAGAATGGACACAACGGGATGTCCTTCACCATGAATCGCCGACAATCTTCACGGATGGCTCCGAAACCGAAGAAGGAGTCGGTGCTGGCATCTTTTTACAAGTTCGGGACATCCACCTCTCCTTCAGCCATCCTAGCTACTGCAGCGTTTTCCAAGCCGAAGTCACTGCCATTCATCAAGCAGCTGACTGGCTGGCGGCTAATGCGCTATCAGTATCGGATATTGTTATATACGGCTATCAAATCCTTCGGATCCAGCACAACGAGATCAAAGGCAGTGAAGGACTGTCGCGTGTCTCTGAACGAGATAGTTGGGCTCACCCGGGTCACTGTAACATACCAGGGAGAAGAGGAGACTATCAGTCACCTATCAGTCACCTCCTATGCACGTGGGTCGCACTCGCCAACATTAGAAAGGCCACATTAGGTGAATACCTGTTCAACAATCTGAACGATCTCAACAACTCCTGTATGGCTAAGATTGATTCCTTTAAACGAAAGAGTAAATGGTTCCCAGAGTAAGAGGGAGGAGTAATGGACCTATTCCTGGTCCATAGTCACCGAGGGGCGGTTTCAACCAACCAAGTCATTAGGAAGCATTAGCATCCACTTACAGCAACTTAAAATTGATCAGGAGCTGCCAAAGCAATTTAGATCATAGTGTCACTTTGACCTGGTTTCCATTGCAACGAAATGAGTGACAGTACTTCGCGCTAATTGGAACCAATTAAACCCTGGAGGTCTGTGCAGATACAAAAACCGTAACAGGATGGGTACAACGACCAGCTCCTGCCATCATCTGACAAAACTGTGTCGTACAGCAGGCGGAGGAACAGATTAAAAGCGTCTGTGAGAGGATTATTGTTGTATCGCCTCGACTCATGGGAAGAACACATTTCCCCCTATCACATGCGCCATAAAGATAAGAATTTTATTACCCACGTCTGCCGAAATTCTCCTGATTGAAGGCACATTCTTTTCCGTCATAAAACTCGCGTTCCTTCTTGCATGGCTCTCTGCCTAGTCTTAGTTGGTCCTCCTTGTACACACCAATCACGTTCAATTGCAGAGCATCAGCATTTAAAGAGGAGTGATGGCTTTGTTGGAGACTTTCCCATTCCAATATATTGCAACTACAAACTACACTTGGCCCCATGTCAATTCATCACTTTTTTGGAATCGATTACACTGTCACTCTCGCATCCGATTTGCAATTGCAAGGCTCAAAAAATCTCCATATACCAGACCAACAACGCCATCAATTTCCGTTGATCCTTACCGTCCAGACCGTGAAATTTAAATGTCAACCACTATCCTTAGCAAATTGAATATGCAGACACGAGCTATCTGTCTGTCCCTCTATTTCAATTTTGAAAATAACGATGATTTGTGTACTGCCATTAATGTCAGAGCGCATCATGTCCATGCTCGAAGGGATTTACTTCTGTGTCCTAGCCCGACACAATGTAAACTTTAATTTTCCCCACCCAAAGAGTTGGAGTGTCGATCCAATTTAACACCCCACACACACACAACTTAAGAGTCCTTTTCTGTACCACTCGATGGTTTTTAGCTTGCCGCAGATAGAAGGAAGGAATTTTTGTAAACCGTTCCATTCCATTATCAGCGCCTCGAGAAGATTGCTATCAAATTGAATTTAATAGAAGGATTCTTGGTTGACAAGATGGGCGGCGGAAGTACTGCATCTGGAACCGCAAAAAAAGTGCCTTTAGGTGGAAATATGCTTTAAAATGTTCCGTCGTTCATTTCAGACGAACGGATTACCAATTAGATGGTTGGGAATCCACTGCAAGGACGACGTACTCTTGGTTATTTTTTTCTCTCATTGAAAATCTATTTTAATGCGCTCAGGCGTCGGCGTCGGTGGTGTTATCTCGACAAGTGCGCTTTTAAATCATCTCTCGTTATCCTATTAGGAGGAGGAAGCCAACCCAACTCTTGTGTATCTGTGCGCGCTACATACGTCATATAGATGGGAACTGTTAGGGATGTAGCGCTTAAGTACACTCGAGAGTGCGAACATATGGTTCAGAGGACTCGCATCCATACAAAAGTGTAATGCAATTTAAATTGCATGTTACTGAACTCGCTTTTCATAGATATTTGTAAGCGAGTGGGTGGAACTTTGTGTTTGTTGTAAGCTGTGTGGGCAGAGTAGCTAGCTAGTTGTTGCCATATACCTGGACATGGATAGCTCATGAAAGATATGGAATGTAGTTTCTTTTGAGGTGATGGTTGTTGACACCACTTGAGGCAGTTACCCTGACTGCCGACCTACATAGCCCCCAAAGTCTGGTCATGGTTGCTAAGAGTCACTGCGCTCTAACCCCTTTAACAGGTCGCCACATTGCTTCCATATCCATTTTTATATAATGGATGGCTAAAAAAAGGACGAGGAACCAGCTTTTGATTGGTCATTTTACTTCTCAAAGGAAAAGACGAGGATAGAAGCTCTTCACGAACCTTTGTTCTGTTCTTTATACTTCTCAAGTCCTAAAGTGTGTTCTAAGCGTAAATCCATGTATGGAATCGCCAAAATCTGCTAGAAACTATCCTCCCAGGCGTGCAAGAACCACAAGGGCAAGCCAAACAGCATTGATAGGTTCCCACAATCTGGCCAATGAAGGCGCTGAGCTACTGTGGCCTATTAGTGCTGCACAGACGACAGTAGGCTCTCAGCATAGGTTTTTTTTTGTTGGAATAGAAAAAGCTTCACTGGACCACTCAGACATCAACTTGTCTATTGTACTACCAGAAAGCATCCCATTACGCCTCCTTTCACTGTAAAAAGGCGCGACGAAGAGTTTACATTGACATCATTGACCACATCCGCACCTAGAATCTGCCCCCTGATAAGACCAAAGGGAGGAAAATCACTTAGGAAGTGTTCCGCACCCTCTCCACAAGCGTGGCTTCACTAAGCCAATCATATTAAGATGCTTAGCAGAAGGGAAGTGCCAATAAGTTGTCTGCAGTCTTTTCTGTGAGAGACAGCAAGAATGCCGCGGATTTCTCACTGACGTCTGGGAGCATCCGTTTAGTCAGCCTACAGCCAGGAGAGTCATGCCACACACAATTGTGTTCACAAGACACCCAATCATCAATGGAAGCCCTGACCGTTGTTACAGAAAGACCTAACGCAGGTTCGGGTCCTAAGAAACTCTCCTCTAAACCTTGTCTAGCAATCTCATCGGATATACCATTTCCCGCGATACCAGTGTGACCTGTCACCCAGATGAATGCGACAAAGTTCAAGGATGTCTTGCATTCACCAACTAGTTTGGATGAGGTTTAGCAAGGCCTTAAGCGCAGCTTGTCTGTCACTACGACCCTTCCATTTATTCCTAATGTGGCTCCAAGCCATTAGGATTGCAAATCTCCGCCTGGAAGACAAAGGCATGGTTACCTAATGAGTATTGCTGTCTTGTGTTATCGTCTTCCAAAAATTCCACCACACACCTTGATCATTGATCGGTTTTGGGAACCATCTCTGAAAATACAACTATATACAACAGAAGTTGAGAAGGTCCTTCCGTTTCGGTTACAAGAACCGACCTCTTCCAGACTGCTAAAGAAGTGCCTTCCTAGATGTACAAATCTCTTTCTAGAAATACCCTCGCATTCACACGATATGTGCGTAATATCCTCTGAGGAGTGTAGTTCCTCACAATAACTACAAACATCATTTGATTTAATGACATAGGACTCTAGCGCTTTGAGCGCAGCCTGACTATCAATTAAGTTGGGGATATCCTTACTGGATATTGATCCAAGTAGTTCCACGGCTCTGAGCACAGCTAGAACCTCGGGCTGGAAAACACTGCATGTACCCGGAAGTTTTAGAAATATTTCAAGGTTCAGATCTTTGGACCCAGTTCCCTCATTGGTCTTGGACACATCTCTGAAGATGAACTACATTATTTTGCCTCTTTTCCCTGCTAGGATACGCAACTTCGTATGGAGTCTCGTAGTCGAGATAATCTAAAATATCATCCGATTTCCCATGAGGTAGGTGTCCTAACTTCTGGGGAAAATTGTAGTTACACTTAGTTATATGAGTTGATGTACTTCACTGTCAAATCAGATGTGGTGGACGGAAGAAACTAAGCACAACCGAGACGATCTTATTGGGAATGGTATAGGAAGTTCTCCCCCGGTAATTTCCTTGTTTCGTGCTGTTTAGGCACACTGATTGCGGTCGGCAGAGGATGTGCTAGGCCAGAGATACACGATCACGGCAAATATTCTTTCAATTGCAGTCGCTCGTTTGTTCATTCCAAGTAGCAAGAATACCAAATGTACTTGCCAGCAAGATTTTCCCTAAAGATATTGAATTTTAATCGAATTTCGAAAATGACACAAAAACAGGTCCCAAAAAGGGATAGCACCTCGTAGGGACACCCTCCTTTATCCTCCTTAATATTTCATAAATTAATCCACCGATTTTCGTCTCCGGTGTCAAGACTATTGCTCCAAGCAAGGATGTCATTAATTGATTGTGTCCATTGGTCCTTCTGTGGCAGACCCCTTTTCTCTATTTAATTTAACTCAAGGATCAAATTTTACATATCCTACGGCTGTTATAGGTTTTATATAAAATGCAGAGAATGCTTCTCATAAATGTAGAGAAAACTCTTCAACATCACTCCAAGGATTTGCATTTCAAATTCGAAACGTAGCACATGTTTTGAGTTAATTCCTGCCAGACTTAGGAAAACAATACTTTATCCTGAAATCAAAGGAATAATAGTCTTCACCGAAGGATAATAGCTTTTTGAATGAGTTCTCTATCATCTCTGCCATGTTTGTTTGTTGTTTCCCCCAAAAAATCCTTTTTCCCCTGGAAGAAGTACAAGTTTATCAAACTACTGTAATAAATCTTTAGCCCTTAAATAAGTCCAAAGGATATACACATGCTGAGAGACCATCTACCATCGTTCTTTTGTGCATGTGACGAGGATGATGATGAATATTAGAAAATTCAATCCAACTATTTTTGTCTGAACAAAAACACAGAAGCAGAATAAGAAGAAGAAGAGGAATTCCACATCCCAAAAAAGGATGGGCACAAAACTTTCTCTGTGTAGTGCTGCTGCTGTTTTGCGGAGAAAAGGAGAAAAGGACGAGTTTTGTATTGAAATTTGTATTTGAATTGTTTTACAGAAGTTTCAGTGGGAAAATTTAATTAAATTGCATCAATATCCTTCGGTTCAGAGAAGAAAGACCACCGGCGCTGCCGACCACACAAGGGGGTGTGGCTGGTGTTTTTCTTTCTTTCAAGTTGAAATGAGTTTTGCGAGAAGGATAACAAATCGAACTACTTAAAGGATCTTATCAAAAATGCATTCGAATAAATGTTTTACAAGACATATGACGCTGACAAATGCAGCGCAGTAACTTGAACACACAAACATCGATTTGTGTCTCTATCAAGCGCGTAGCAATCCTGTCAGGAGAATTTATTGAAATAAATCCATCTGCCACGAAATAGTTTATTGCCTCTTACAACTGTGTGTATGCTAAAAATCAATTCCAATATCCTTAAGGATATTTTTTTTCATACTTTTTTGCTTTGCTTTCCTTCATTCTGTTCACATTAAGGATTCGATATCAAACGCACCAACAAGAAGAAGTAAAAAAAGGATTTATCTAAGGAAATACTCCACACAAGGATGATTCCTTCTTGGGTGGATCTATATCCCTAGATCTTTGCCCTCTCGGTGCTCGGGTGTGGATGAAGGAATTTACAAATTGCAGTTCAAATAGCTCGGGCGGATTGAACCGAATTTCGTGTGAGCAAAAGCATATCCTCGAGAGTAAATCGTGGGTGTCAGCAGGAAGGGGTAGTCCCAGATAGATTCAAGTGACGGGGATGATAGATGCACAGACACACACGGATATAGTGTTTGCACAGCATCTCAATGAGATGTGTGTCTTTCTGGGCGAAAAATGACATCCTTAGGGAATGTGTGTCCTGCTGATGGTACACTGACAAACGGGGGAACTGTTATTGAATTCGAAATCATCATTGTCGAGTCACACACTCTTGGACAGAGTGCACTCACCGATAAATGGATTTGATGATGTCACGGACACATTAGCTGGCGAGAAACAGCTGGTGCATTTTGTTGGGGGAGACTTTTTTTTCTTTCTTCTATTGAGGGGTTTTATCATTTGAATACTTTTAGGAGGTAGGAAGGGCGCTTCTTATCTTTTCTGAGTCTCAAAAGATCGCACAAAACACGGGAGGAACTTTCAGACGAAAGACTACATCCAAAAGTGATTGAAGACGCTCTTTAGCACTAGTTCCCAACCTTGGAAAATTAAAAAGTCTCATGCCAAAAATTACTTACTTATTTTTCAATATGGATTTCCCAACTTTGGCATATGACTACGGCCACATTGTTCAAGCTACATCTAACAAACAAAGTCTATTTTATTAAATTTGTTTTGCCAAATTAACACAAAGAGTCATAATGTTCAACAACATGTGCAAATGATTGAATTGCTTTATGAAAGTAGATCTTCTGTTGGAATAACATTTCTCGTCATTCGCCCATTTTACGGTCGACATAATCGTCCTTCCGAGAGGACTATTCGCAATGTGGTGGATAAATTTAAGTAGACCGGTTTAGTCAACAATGGAAAAATTACAAGATCTTCCGAAAATATCGCTGCTATCCATAAGAGTGTGCATGAGAATCCGAGGCATTCAATTGCACGTCACGCACAAGAACTCGGCCTTTTGTAGACTGGCTTCTTCGCTGACTAGCCTCTCGAGCAGTTAGAAGTTTATCCCAATTTCGGCCAAAAGATCATATTCAGCGACGAGGTCCATTTCTGGATCAATGGCTTGAAATGCCCACACACTATAGTAATGAATGTTGAATCCTTCAGCATTTATATATTCTTTGCATCGAAAATTCACAATTCAAATCGTGTCCATGCCCCCCGTTAGAGTTCTAAAGCGCCCCACTGGTTGGGAACCACTAATCTAGAATGACAAGAGACATTTGATGCTCCACAAGAAGTACCAAGAGTTTCTGTCCATCAAAAAGTGACGTTTATTCCTCTAATTTCCAAGTGCGAAGCACCTTTGGAGACCAGATTTCTATTGGAACCTCTTTATGATTCCATTTGTCGCTTAAATTTTCCCGAGAATGAAGCCGAATAATTCCATTTCGATGTCCCATCCATTGATAGTGATGTGTTGGTCCCTAGTTAGAAAAGTAAAGAAAGTTTGGATGGGAATAGACAACAGTAAATGCTTCTTTTTACAATTAACACGTACCAAAGGCTATGTTCCCAAACTGACTGGCGAGAGTTGTCTGTGAATTTTGCATTCGTTCGTAATTCACAGTATTTTTTTCCGGGATGAAAAACTCACTGCTTTGTGAGCGAATTGTTACATATTGCTACTGTGAAAATTTAAAGGATTTGGTTGAGACTCGAGCACCAAAAAAAGGATTCAATGACCACTGGAATAAACTGCCACTACAGCGCAACAATCCACTACAAGGCACTGTTTTATGTTGGTCTTAAAGCCGCAGAGGGCTTCACTTTCACTCGTGAACACTTTAATGTTATGAATTAGAGAATGTGTCATTCAATCTGCAGTTTGGTAAGTTAGACGGAATTATTGTACTCCAAGCCACACTTAGGGGACATTATGGACTCATTGTGATACCATTGGCTATTGAAACCTCGTCCACAAACAAATCAAACTACTCAGTTACTTGTTTCGTTTTAGCATAGGGACCACTCCCTGACGATGGTCGGATCGAATGAGGAAGAAGTAGTCCCCCATATATGTAGTTCCAATAGTAGCGTCTAGAAATCCTCCTCACCGAAACCTTTGTAAGGTTCTTTTTTCCGTAGGCGCCTATAAGGTTGCGAGACCGAAAGAAAAAGAAGAAACCTTCTGTCTTTCCCTGGTAATCTCTCGGTCCTGGCTTTACCAATGGACGTCCATATACTGTTCACCTCTCCTATAGCTCTTTTCCTAGCTTCGAGCTTAAGTACTTGTCTTTGATGTCTTTCCATATAAGTCTCTCGGCTTTGTCATTTTCAAGATCTCCGCTTGGAAGACACAACTGTGCTGTAGAACACGCCTGACTGTACATTAGTGGCTACTTTCGACGTTTGTGTGAATTTTGGGCTTGAGATTTGACTGCTTTTCCAATTATCCCTGCCAGAGTACTCCTGTGCTCAAGCGAAATAAGTACTCGTAGCTTTAAAGCCTCGATAAATACGTAGTTTTGACTTGAAATTCATTGGTCTTTGTACCATCTCCCAGGCTGTAAAGCCGAATAGTGCTCTGAGGACAAAAAGATGGATAGAATCTTGTAGAGATAGGATTCGATTGCCTTGGGCATATGTGCCTCACACTTTAGTTATCGGTGATCATAACCTCGTCTAAGGGAGCAGAAAAAGAAGAAAGTTTTCTTCTCAATTGAGAGTTCTCTAATACTTCAGTCAGACATGATTTTTTCCACTCGTACATGACTGATACCTTGGTACAGGGGTTCTCCTAAGATATCATCTCAGATGGTAAAACATTCAACCCCATGGACAAGGTGGTCTACTCAATACAGATATCCTAAATGGTGGCATTTTCTGATTAGCCAATATCGACTCTGACCATTTATTTTTTGGAGCCAAATTCAGTGATCGACTGTGGAACTATAAGAAGCTTCGTATTGCCTAGAATAAGAAGCTTAATGATGCACGCCTTACTAAGTTGAAAGGAGTTAGAGTCAGAGAGCACTAATATCAAATGGACTGAATAATGTAGCATTTGGCTTCCAGCCACCACCAAGAACCAGCGCTTGATCTTAGATCGTTACTTCACTTAGTAGCCGGAACTACTGCAAGTGAGTTCATGCATTTACATCACTTGTCATAAGTCCAGCGAACTGCAGAAAAAGGCAAGGGATCTGTCATATACCAGTTCCGTTTGGTCTTCCTTTCATTTCGGTGCTTCAATTGACAATTGGATTTCTTTTCTTATGATATAAAAGACCCAGGCTGACAAGACTCCTGCCCCTGGATGTTAGTTCCCGGCATTCTCATTGTCTCTCAAAAGAAAAGACTGCACACAACTTGCTGGCATTTTAGCACGATGTAGTACATGATCCGTTCCCAGCTAGAAGTAACATATTTATGGATTCGTCTGAAGACCAAAGTTAGATGGGAACATCAGGAGTTTGTAAAAGACTGTGTGATTCTATGTCATGAGCTGCGTTTGATGACAGATAAAAGGACATCAACGTATTGGTTAAAGTATATGAACACAAGGAAGCTGAAGACCAGAGCAGCGAGAGAGGAGTACCAGACCAGAAGAAGGAACAGAAATCTTTGTAAAACGGAACTCACATCAGCACAATCAACGGTTTGCAAACTGGGAGACAGGATCTTCGAAACAGCAAAGGCAATCTAGTTATGATGTGTACCAGGACTTCTTTACAAGGCAACAAAAAGTAAGAGCTACGTGTCTGCCAAGAAGATGATATCCAATATCGCACTCACTCATGGGCTACGATGGTTGCTCTGTGTGGCTTGCTTCAAAGTGGATTAGAGCCTGTTTGTTCCCATTCTATCCAAAGAACATTCTTACAAGTTGTTTCTAATTTTGGCAGCTTAAAGTTGATATTTCTACTCGAAAGCACCCTTTTTGTTAGAAAAGCACTTGTTTCATTCAAAAATTCAATTTATCTTACGTAAGCAACTCGTGGGGGGGAATTCTTTTGTACTCCTGGCATGCATCCTGAAGGTACCGTGTACCTATCTTACCGTAATGATATAAAGTAAGCACATGAATCGCAAGAAGCAGTAAAAAGTCAGGAGGGCAACTTCCCTTTTGCATGAACGGAAGCACAACAAGCAGCGGTAGTGTATCAAGTAGTATAATGCTACTGCTACTCCACACGCATGCATGCCATCTGCACATCTATGCATAGATATGAATGTATCTATCCTCTCTGGAGAGTCAATTTTTTTTTTCAATTTTTGTTTCCCTTCCTAGAAAAGTGTAGTCCCAAGTAAGTGCACTTAGATTGTGTTGCTGACGAGAATTCCTGCCACAATAGCTGACACCTAACCTTACGTAGCATTTTTGCATATTGTTATTGCAGCAGTAACTCCCATTTGCATAACTTGATTTTTCGACGCAAAAAATGTGCATATTTTGACGTTAACTTTTGGGGTGAATGTTTCTATTCATCTTGCGCGGAGTAAAGTGCTTCTATGGCCTGTCAGCTGCAGTGTGATGTTACTGCTTTATTTGAATGAATCTCTATTGGCAGATAGATTCTCTAATAACATGGTTTCCTGCATGAGATTATGACATAAGTTGCCACAGTAGGAATCAACTGGATTGCGTGCTCTGGCAACTTCAGAGTCCAGTGTTGTACATGGACAGTGGGGAAGAGAAGAAGGTTCTGGCAAGAGGAGCGTGGCTCTAGCTTCTTTTGACGTACAAACGCGTCCAATGTTAAACGCCTTCTCGTTAGACAGTCGGGCTCTAAATTTAGCTACAACAAGATAATGATCGGAGTTGAAGTTCACCACTCGATAACACCCACGGTGATCCCATAGTGCGTCAAGAACTAAGGTGAGAGCACGATGCTGCAAGCCATCATACAAGGTACGCTAGAAGCAGAAGAATCTGGCAGGAGGCCGAAGCTCTACTCAATACCTAGTTAGCAGTTTAGCCACCACCTTTTCATCGATTTTAAAGCCGCCTATGACAGCATTCATCGTCTTGAGCTCTACCAGGCGATGGCCCAGTTCGGGATACCGGCAGAACTTATCCAAATGCTCTATGCAACTTGGAAACAACTCTTCAGAGCTCTTCCAAACGTACACCGGATTCAGGCAAGGAGATGCGCTGTCATGTGATTTTTTCAATATTGTGTTGGAGCAGATCGTGCGCAAGACATCATCGACGGACGGACCAAATGAATGCTCTATAGAACGCTCATCTTACCAGTCCTGCTGTAAGGAGCCGAGTGCTGGACGATAAGTAAGAAAGCTGAGCAAGTATTGGGCACCTTCGAGCGAAAAATACTTCGGCGGATATTAGGTCCCTTATACGAGGAAGGCGAATGGAAAAGAAGAGGATCCCAGCCCCCAGGTTCGAGACGGAGAAGAAGACCAAACCTCCGGTACAAGGACCAACTTGTCGCGGATGCCAAAAAACTTGGTCTTCACAACTGGAAGCAGCGTGATCGGGATCGCAGAGGATGGAAGCCAACGATGTCTCAGGTAGGGACTCTGTGAGGGTCGGCAGCCTTTTAAGTAAGTAAGTACGTCAGCAATAAGCACCCAAATGAGACTGACGTGGCCGTGGAAAGAATAACCTGGATTCGCACCACAACTTCCCCGTAAGGTTCAAATCATTACCGCGATCACAGCACTGAAAATCAATAAGACGGAAGGACTTGATCACATACCCGCACCAAGTGCATCGGATTAGCTACAGCTAATCCACTATGGGTGGCCAGAATAAAGCGGCAGTGTACTTGGTCATTGAATGAAAGGTCTTGACTAGGTCCAGTCAACATTCACAATCACAAAACTAAATCAATTGTTCAAAAAGCTCTAAAAATATTTCAACACGAACGCGCATAAAATACTGTGAATTACAAACGAATGCAAAAATCATATCCAACTCTCTCCTGTCGACTTGGACACCACCTATAGGGAATAAATATTGACAGGTCTTCTCTATCCCTTCTCCTCTCTTTCAATTTGACTAACGCACTTGCCCTCTCTCTCACTTATAAATTTCCCACAGACAGCACCAGGAATTCTAACAAACTTTGTCTAGGTTAGTTCTTGAGAAATATGTCCACTTCTTAGGATACGACTAGTTCCCTCCACGTGAATCCTCAAAAACAAAGAAGCCAGCACGTCCTTCATAAACTCCCACCCAACTGTCAGCGCGATTTAAGTTGATGGAATTTCATGCAGCAATCTTACTATCTATCGTTCTTTTTATCTGCTTGTCTGCAGGACCCTTCCATTTAAACGAATCATCTTGTCCAATGAACAAGCAAGCAATGCTGTTTCCTTTCTTCTTTTTTTTTTCTTTTCAATTTTAATCTTGTAAACCTTTAAGCAGAGAAGAAATAATAAGAAAACAGGATAACAAAATGAGGAATAGATATTTTATGGAAAAGAAAAATCCTTGTAATTGTTTTCATTCCGTGGAACTAGTTATCTTAAGAACCAAATAGACACCACAATAAGCAGATCCTTACTATTTTTCTCTTCGTTTTTTTTTTTTTGTCGAAGAAGGATAGCACTTTCGTTGGTATCCTTGGGCGCATTTCATCTTCCATCATCACCCATTTCTAAAGCAAAAAAAAAGGTATCCTTCATTTCAAGTGAGAAACACTTAAGAAGGAGTAGCACAAGGAGAGCAGAGAAAAAAAAATTAAATTCATTTCTCCTTCACCGCGGCGGGTGTGATTAAATCGCCGACTAGAAGCGCACTCAAGCGTCTCAACAATATTTTTTCTAGGTGCCAGTTAAAGTAATTATCCTTTGCCGCCAAGGAATAAGGCCCAGCCTTAGAAGAAGAAGAAGAATTTCAAATTAGCCACCGGGCAACGCAACGCAACGACGATGAATATTGATTGCCTGAGACGCAGGACTCTTGAGGTAAATAAATTCGTTTGTTTCAGTTGAATTGGATCGGCCGATAAATTAATGGAGCCGCACATTTTCCGTGTGCGTTCTGCGGAAAGATAAACTTTTACCGATTTTCGTACGGGACACACAACTTGAAGGGAATTCCAATCTAGCAATTAGCGTTCAAGTGGTGTGATAATTATAAGAAAGGACTCGAATCTGTGCTTTATTTTCCCGAGATATTTTCGCTGGAAGAATCTGGTTGTTGACTTGGCCGCCAGAAAATCTGTGTGCTGTGCGAATCGGGGTGTACAACTTCCATTAAGATGAATGAGCAACTGAGTAGCTACAGATGGAATTTCGTGTTTCGTTATTCAACGAAAGGTGTGTAGTTTAATTAGAGAAACAGTTCCAGTCGATTTGCTTTGGACGATGGACAAATGGTTGGTGAATTTGAACGTCTGCTTGGAGGAATAAATCAGGAGAATTTCAGAAACAGAAGGGTGACAAATTGTCGCCGAGGTCTGGAGAAGATTGAAGTGCCATAAATGGTCAGTGGCCATATATTGGAAGACCTCGTTTATGGACGCCAATAGAAGTTTACGTGTCTTTAAAAGGACATCCAAGATGAAGAAATACCAGAGCAGAACACCCATCGAAGCACCCGCTGTTCACGTCCTCAAATCGAAAGTTGTGGTGAAATGCGCAGGAGCACTTAATAAGCTGCGCAGAAGAATTAGAGCTCTTTTTTATAATTTGCGCGCACCAAAAGGGTATTTGAATACGGCTAATGAACGAATCCCTCTATTTGACAGTACGTCCGAAATTGGGCTTGAGAGTAAACTGATGTGCATTCAAAGCGGGAAGAGTAGTTCACAATGCCTCTGTCACCTATGAGTTTAAACGCAATCTTCTGAATCCTACTCTAGTAAATGCAAAACGGTCTTAGGTGCACCTGAACAGATGTGGGCGTTGTATTCCAAAATTGAAGCCCGATCAGTCGCGGTAAAGTATGTCTTGCACCGCTTGAAGGATCCTAGACATTTTGCAGCGTTTTTGGCGACCTGGAATGCCGAGGAAGGCAAGTCTTTCGGTTCCGCTTCCAACGATAATGGTTGGCAGGTCTGGTTGCGCTTGAGTGACAGGAGGCAGCATTGTGTTGCTTGAACCCCATTTAATTATGCTTTTCGTGTCTTATCCATAGCCCGAGAGACTGTCTGAATTTACACAGGTCTTCTCTGACTTTTATTCCTCGTGTCAATCTGTCTCATCTTCTGGACTTCCCACGACGTCCATTCTTCTTTTAGTTAATGCCGAAAAACATACATATGTACATATGTGCCCCAGTCTGGATTTTCTCCAAGCATTGCTCACAGGTGATCCCCGGCGACCTGTAGATAGCGCTACTATTTTGAATGCTTCTAACTTCAGGCTTACAACTTTTCAATCTCTTATTTACTTATGTCCAGTATCCAATTGCGGGTCCTAAGGCCCCTAAAACGCATACAAATTTCTGGAAATACGCCTCAGCTCTTCCCAACTCTTTCCCAGATGCCGTGCTTCCTTCTCTCGTCGTTAATCAGGTGCTCTACCACTCCGCTGCTACTCGTAATTGCTGCAAATGTTGCCAGACCAGGGAACTCTAAGATTGACCCTCGCTTTGCCAGTGATACCACCTTTTCATTGTCCTTGGTATCCAGGATGTTCCTATGCTCATAGATAGTATGGCGTCAGTGCCACTCGGGGTCTCGGTGAAGACAAAGTGCCGTCAATGCCGCCGTTTTCTTAATAAATAAGTCCAACGACAGACTAACTAGGATCACTTCCAAAGCACATGTTGGTGTCGACGTTGGACCTTCTCTAAATGATTCTTTGCACTTTCCTGGGAGGCTTTTTTGCGACTATACAACTGAGATATATGCTATATTCAGTCCGCTGACCTCTCCTCGGCGCGAGGTTCCCCATCTTTCGTCTTTTTTTCGTATGAGAGTACCATGTTAGTCCAGTATAAGACCAGATACCTTCTTGGTCACCCTTTGTTCCGACCCAAAAAGCTGAAACTGCAGATCTTTCCTCTTCCTTGTGTAAATGATTAGAGCTGTCTTCTGTCTTCTTCTTCCACATCAATTGAGAGCCCTTGTTCATGGCACCACAGCTCCAGCACTTGGAGTGGATCGAAGGCACCTTCAATGTCCATTACTATGATCATTGGAATACCTCCGATTTATATCTCCTCTTCCGCAGCATGTACAACCTGGTACAGCGCTCTTTCTGTGGACCTACCAGTTCTGTGGACATGTTATCTATTATTCAAAGGACGCACTCTCATCGGCGGCTTCTCTCCATATGGCCCAACACAATTCTTCCATAAGTAAGCATCACAGATTAAAGCTATAACAGCACATCTAAATCATAAGATCAGTTCGTGGGCTTGAAGTTTTCATACTAGAAGATTTCATTGCCCCACGTTGGGCGCCAGTTGTTAGTTTCCACCTAGCAAGTGTATAGCTTGGTGCCCGTAAAGACAACGTCTCTCACATATTTTAGGTCAATGGCCACCTTCAGTTCCGTACCTGACAGCACCTAGACCCTTTTGCTTCCTAAAAAATTTAATAACTATATTTGTATAGGACTGCTTTTAGAGTAATTACAGGTGCCTGCGGGCAGACATCATTATTATCCTCCCTAGACGAGATTGCTGTGGAGGAAATGTGTAATCCCTCGCATTGTCCTCTATCAAATGATTACCACATGCGATACACCTCATTCATCGTGCATGGCAACAGGACGAATCGAAATTCGGATTAAAATTAATGCACGACTAAGCTTTAGCTACCACTACCCGCTCCGAGCTGTGTGCTTAATTTATTACATTTCTTCAGCCTGAATGAATCAAATGATTTTTTTTTTTTCTTCCTGTCTCCCTTCTATGTCCTTTCACGTAATAGTTGCATTAACATATTTGATTTGCGGAGAGAGAGAGAGAGATTTTCATGGCAATTTATTTTTCGGTTGCTGGTGGTTACTTACGCATAAGCCAATTAGGTGTCCTAGGATTCGTCACTGTAGCGGAATTTATAATTCCTTTTTGCGGGTGGGCGGGAGTTCATTTCTCTTTTTTTTTCTCCAAAAATAGGGGGATCCTTGATCTGATTTCGGGAGAATTTTTGGTGGCAGAATTAGTGAGTATCCCGCTTTAATGAGGAGACTTGTGTGCCTGCTGCTAGTGCCTCGTGGCGTTGATTTATTTATCACCTCGAGAAATTATCTTCTTCTTTTTTTAAATTTAAATTCCCATCATGAAACGCAATTACAGTGTTACGTAGAACGCACATAATCGCATGCAGATGACTTGTCAAAGACGAGATGAATTCCAGTGTGACACGAATGCACACACAAAATGTGTCCTGATTCTGAGGATGCATTTCGATTCGACATCATCGTCGTTTTCGTCGTCATCGGCGTCGGCATCGTTGTAGTACATCATTATGTATGTAATTAGATGTCGTCACAATTGTAGATACATTTGTTCGAGTATGCTGCCTGCATGACACAAAAATTAATTAGAATGGAATAATATTCGCAATCGGGTTATAAGCAATTCGTTTGGCAATATTTTGAAGAGGGAAAGAGTGTCTATCAGAAGACACAATTCCAAAAATTCATCAGAACCTTGAAATGGAACATAAGCACGGCAACAGAACTCGCTGTATGTTCGTGTAGACTCCTTATTTCTTAAACAAGAGCAAGGGGCTTATGTCCTACTCAAAGGAGTTGAGAGATTTGGGTGCCTTGCGATCAAGGAGTGTAGCTACTCACTTGGGCCAACAGGATTCGGCTCATTGTGTTCATCAAGAACCACTCCGATAGTGGTATGATCTACATCAGCTCCAGATCTGCGAAGAAGTAGCAACTAACAATCCTTAATCATCTGCCAGAGGAGAGCAGAAACATCACACAGCCACTGTCCAACGTTCCACATGAGTAGTAATGTCAGAATTGACCTGTGCATTAGGACGACTAAGCATCACACATCGACAGGCTTTCGCTATTGTCCGTAGTGATCTCATCATACCAATGCAAGCTACTCTTTGGATTTTATGTAAATCTTCTTTATCCCTGCTTAATTTGACTTTGAACTCATTGACTCCACCTTTGCTCTCAGACGTTACACAGTCCTTGGGATATTTTCTTTTTAAATGAAAGCCTGCAGCTCCTGTCGTGTTAAAATCTCTAGAGGATAAAAGAAATAGAAGAACCCTCCCTTCCACTTCCAGTTTAGTGAAAACAATTAGAATAGTTTCAAATTGTTAATCAACACAAAAACTCTTCACTGCAATTGACACCACTTATTATCGTGAAAGTTCCACAAAACTTCCACCCTTTAGCCCGTTTTCTAGTATTTATGTACGTGTACCCATTCAAAACATAACAAAAAACAATCCCAAAGACTTGGCTAATGAGACCACTCAAGGTACCCAATCAAAATTTCCACTTTTTCAAGTAAAATCTCAGAAATTCACTTCTTCCTCACCCACTCTATCTACTCTACGTGCATAGTGGCAAAACTTTAGCACTTCCTTACGAAATTCAATTTCCCTACAGGAATTAAGGCTGCTAGGTGTCCCTTTCTCGTGGGCGCCGTGGCTCAGTGGTTAGTGCGTTGGACTACTGCGCAAGGGGTTCTAAGTTCGAATCCAGAAAAATACCATCAAAAGTTTTTTCATGGCCCCACCTCTTGCGAGCGTCTGACAAACATCCAAGAGTATTTACTGTCATGAGAAAGCTTCTCAAAAACCCCTCTGCCCTTCGGATACGGCGTAAAACTGTAGGTCCCTTCTGTACGTACAGAAATGTATACCGCGCACAATACGTACAGCTGTGAGAAGCTAGCCCTTGGCCCTCTATGGGCTGCTTACGGGCTAATATTTATTTATTTTTAGGTGTCCCTTTCTCATCCCCCCACCAGTCACTCTCGACCACAAAAACTCTTTTACCTTTGAGAGGAGAAAATAAAAGAAGAAACTTCATTACTTCAAGTTAGCCAAATTGCTTGCGCTACACAACTCCTATGCAAGGAGTGAAATTCTCCACAGAATAACAGTTCCCTGCTGATGATGATGATGTCCTTTCAACGCGTCACATGCATTGCTGCTGTGAAAAAACACTACAAACTAAAAACTTTTTCCAGTAGATGAGCATTATTATAATAATAAAGGTTAGAAGGTGGACGGACGGGAGGAGAAATCCTTCTTAAAACTTTACAAAAGACTGGACAAACTAATGAAAAGGATGCAAGTGGAAAGGTACTCACTGCCATCACTGTGGGCGACTCCTTCTCGCAGGAGAAAATAACGTAATCCCTCCATTGTGTAAACTTTTGATGCTTCCATCGGATCGACTACATTGAATTTACTCTTTGACATCTTCTGGCCGTCAACGGTCCAATGGGAGTGGACGAACAATCGATGCGGTGGCTCTAAACCTAAAATTACATATGTTTTATAGTTCTTGTTAGTTAATAAAGTTTCAACTTAAAGTGCTTACCAGCAGCGATGAGAAATGCTGGCCAATAAATGCCATGGAATTTTAAGATATCCTTTCCAATAACTTGAATGTTAGGCGGCCATCTGGTACGGAACTGTGAAAAATAAGGAACACAAGTTGGAGTTAATGATATGATGGATAGTTTGGAAGAGATGGAGAGGTCTAAAAAGTTCACTCTAAGCTGTAGAAGGACACACAATACAATGTGCTTTCTCAGTCTTTTATATTTCGATAGGAACTGCTCTTCATTGCCTCGACGAAGGGACTATTATCGTATTTTCCACGAGACTATGGCAACTACTGTTCAATCAGTTACTAAGCCGGTCTTAGTCACCCACGAGAGGCGAAAAACTAGGACAGTTTCAGGAACCTACGTACAGACGGCCACGGACATGCAGGAGGCAACTAAAACAAGAGTATTTCTCCCACCGGTTTGATCGAGAATACCGACAAAATGTCTTAAGTTACTTGCCCCTTATTGCTATCCTAGTAACACAGTCATTCAGGGTCCTTAGACCCCGTTCATGCAGAAGATTCCACCTCGACCATTGGCATCATTTTGCGTTTTTCCCTAAGCAAACTCACCGTTTCATTTGGATATCCAGCCGAAGTCAGATAGTTAATCAATGCATCCAGCCAAACGTAAACCGTTTGACTATCATCATGTGACACAGGAACACCCCAATGAACCCTAGTCGCCGGTCTGGATATAGAAACATCTGGCAGTGGTTCACTCAGATAGTCCAAGAGGATCTTCTCAAACTTTGCCGGTTTTATGTGATCGCCTTGCTTCACCCAATACAGCACATCGTCTTGCAATTTGGACAAACTAAACATATAGTTTGTTTCCTCTGTCCACTCGACAGGATGTCCCGACTCCAGGGAGCATTTACTCCCATCTGGGTTCGTCTGCAATTGACTTTCGGTGAGGAATGTCTCATCTGGGATGCAATACCACCCATTGTACTGCGCAGAGTAAATGTGTCCGCGGGATTTCAGCTCAGTCTGCAAAAGAAGAACCAAGAAAGTTAGTTTATTTTAAGAACAAATTAACAAACATCCTAACAAACCCAGAAATAATCGACGGCATTCTTATGGCGGTCCTCTGTCGTACGAATGTAATCTGTGTAATTGACTCCGGCCGCTTGAAACATTAGTCTGTACTTCTCTGAGATTGTGTCGCAGTAATTGTCCACGGGAACATTATGCATGATAGCGGCTTGCTGGATTTTTGTTCCATGTTCATCGGTTCCTGTGCAAAGATATGTGGTCATTTGGGGGTTCTTCAGACGCTGATATCTAGTAATTGCATCTGCAATCAGTGCGGAGTAGAGGTGTCCAATGTGAGGAGCTGTTTTTAGAATAAATCGAAGCATTATGAGGGGTTAAATGCCGGCATAGCTGCGTACTTACATGCATTTACGTAGAAAATTGGTGTTGTCACGTAGAACGAATCATTGGCAGCGGTAGCTAGACCTCTTAGCTGAATTAATTTTTTGATAAACATTATTAGAAACTTTTATTTAATTGATAAAACTTAAATTAAAACGAGGAAAATGTTAACCAGTTACAGTTCTTTGGATAAATGTCAAAGTGGAAGATTGACAGAAAACAGCTGGTGGGTAAATGTATTGGATTGTTTGCAACTTCATGTGTCAAGCTGGTAGATGGCGGGAGTAGAGTTAAGAAGCAAGTGCTTATGGCATCCGGTTCTTTATTTATAAATCGTACGTTAGAGATTATGCTACGAAATTATGACCATTTTCCTAATTCAGGACTTTATTAGGTCCACATGCACATACGTATAAAAATGCAACTTTATTTTGGGAACAAACAAGAGAAGGAATACAAAAGAATTGTCCGAGAAACGAAGAGATATAGACTCGAAACGCGGTCAATAACTCGTGTGAAATTCGTCAAATAGATCGAGTGAAGGACATTTATATGAAGAATGAAACTGCTCGAACTACAGTAGCAGACGCAGAAGTTCTTCGGATATGCAAACCCTTTTCAAGTCATATCTCAAGGAATTGTGGTTCTTAAATATTGTGAATTAAAACCTATTTCCTGCCCCTCATACAAGGCTGTCGGTCCGAGTTTTGTCACAACCCAGCTATGGTTTTCTTTAGACATTCTTGGGGAAGTTGACCTGCTTTTCGCCCCACTTAGAGCCTTTATCGTTGCTTCAAGCTTGAGCTTGCATGGGGAAGGTGAGATATTTATCAAGCAGTCGCAAACAGTTGGGCGCGTTCTTTAACCTACCCACGGTTCTTCTATGATATTCAGACTTAAAAGCACAGCTGAAGTGGCCTTACTTCGTAGGTGTTCCTTAAAACCTTCCTTTCCTGGCTGAGAGAGGAGAGAGGAGGGCTTAAGCTTTTCAAATTCCATCCTTTCCTCATTTTATCATTCATCATCACTGATTAATTTAAGATAGCTAAACAGCTGTTAGCAATACCTTCTTCCAGCTCTTCTCTAAGTATTTGCAAGGTGAAAGATGTATATGAGGATTATTCGTTCTCGCCATCTGTACCCATAACTTGTTGCTATTCAGATTCACAGTGATCGATAGATCCTCTGACATCCACTTGCTTATGTTCCATTATACTCTTTGCACAACATAAGGTTCTCCATTGACCTACATTCCCAATCAGTAGTGAATCGCTATTTCCTCTCTTCGCAGCAAATAAGCTTTGGGAAGGCATATGACGGCGGTAAGCTTATATCTTTCTAACAAAGAGTTCAAATTTGTTGGTTAGTTTGGTCACCAGTTAAAAGATTACAATACAACACCGTATAACTTCACTTCAACGACTTTGGCCCACACTGAACAAAGCAAGCACCATAGGACTCCTAAAACATAAGAGAAGATCGCTCTCTAGATTCTGTAGATAGAATTTGTAGAAGCTTGCTATTGGTAGCAAGTGCGAATGCCCTGTCTCTTTTTTTACCTTCCATTGTATAAACCTTCATGAGCTTCTAGCACACCATTCTTGAAGGCCATAACACATTGCTACAAGTACTTGTAGGACAAGATATTATAACACCACAAGTTGTTAACACTTTGACTATTGGCAAAATAAAAGATGATGAACCGAAGAGAAACTTAGTCCGAGGAGTGAATAAAGACTTGTCGACTCGAAATTTGAAGTCCAAAGGCAAGGATGTTATCCGCGATGAATTCTGTGCAGCATTTAGGAAAGTAATCTATCAATTTTGTTGTACTATGACATCTAACCTTACAATACGCTCACGATGTTTGTCCACTTTCACAACGGATAATGGATCTACACCTGGGAGGCCACAATCTAGAAGCTGAAGCATAATTGTTGAAGAATCATCTTGACAAAGCTAAGCAGGTCATCTTCAACTGACAGACCAAAGGCACTGACTATATAGGCAAGATGTCTTCAACATTTGAATTAAGTAGATTGCACAATGGAATCACAAAAGGTCAATTGTTATACCAATCAGATTGAGTATCCTCCAGCGAGTTTGCCTAAATTATCGAACAAGTGTTGAAGTACTTGTCAGGTACATAGAAGATAGTTGTCTCCTCTTTATCATCGATGCAGCTCCTACAGAAATCGTTTGCAGGGAGGTATTATCTAATTGTGTACCTCCCAAGGATGCAGTGTCCCGTAATGACACCTTCTGTAGTACTGATGTAAGATCTATTCTGTTTCATTAAGCTCGCTTGCGATCCATCTTCGGCCAGATTGAAGGTAACAGAATCCAGGCATTTGATCGCAGAATAACTTTATATGAGATCGGGCGAAGAACCTATTAAGATTACTACGCACAAGAGAAGGTGGAAGTGGATTGGACATAACCTATGACGCTAAGACAATTTCATCCGCAAGCAGAATAGCGAGGAGGCTGCTTAGATCAACTTGGCACAGAACAGCCGATGATGTATCAAGCTTTTGAGGAATATGTTGACCTGACAAAAATTGTTATTTTGTTGCATAACTGTGCAGAAAAATACCAACGTTAAGTTCATGTGCCTGCGTGGGATATAATGACATACTCGTACCTATGCTAATTCGCTCCCCTAAGCTGCTGACTCCAGTTTTCTATAGAAGCGTTCTAACATTTTATCCGTTCCATATGTTAGGCATTACCTCAAAGAGTAAGCCTAGAGTTCGTGCCCATTTACTTAATTGCATGTTGAATCTATTAGTTGTCGATTGACAGTTAAATCAACGTAAAATTTTTAAGTATTTCTTAGAAAACATAAAGCCTGTTCCCGTGCTGACTAAAACTACGAAAATCTACGAAATTTTACGAAAAATATCGAATTCCTGTTCCCGTACGTCAAAGTTTTGTAGTTTTTCACAGAAGAGAGCGCTCGCGAGAGAGTAAGAAATTTCCTTTTAGTCTTAGTAATTTCTTTGGGCAAAAATATGACTTCTGTCAAATGGTTGTGTTATTGTTGTGTGGCAAGATAATTTGAAGTAAATCAATACAAAAAAAGTGACATCTAAAAAGTTGGCAGCTTTTTTGTTCAACTCTATCTCGCAAATTTTTGTGGATTTGTTTTTTCCCGAGAGAATTTTACCCCCACTCTTTGAAAAGCTGCGAATTTTAGTGCACAAAGTGCGGGAACAAACCTAAAAAAATTTGAATTAGTATTGGGGACGTTCCGAACTCGAGTCCTCCTTTTTGAGGCCTGACATATAGAAATACAGAAAGTTTTTGACAATTTGCAGTCAAAATCAATAGCTCTCGACCAATCAGAAACGTTTGACTACCTAGTCCTCGACTACGGAACGCATCCATTGCTATCTGGTCAGCCTTTATGAGTCAGCCACGCCCACTTACACATGTTTGCTTGACAGCTTGACATGCAAGGTTTTCCTTTCAATTTCCTTGCAATAATTTTGCTTACAACTTATCGCAATAAAATTTACCTTTTAACAAAATAAAACACTCTCTCATAATTTTGTCAAAAAAGTTGTTGTTCTTTTAATTTATGTATATATGTATATACGACCTATATATTGATTACTTATAATTTACATATCTCATTTGTTATAGTTATCAACTAAAAATGTATTTAATTAGTTAGTACCTAGTAGTTTATTTATTTTTTAATTTTTACTTTTATTTATCGTTTGTTTTTTTGTTTTAAGACTAAGAAGTTGTATTACATTCGGATGTTGATTTTTATTTTACATCGAATGAATGAGAATTTAGTTCAAACTTTAACCAAAGCTCCATTCGTTTCGAAGCTAGCTGCAGCTTGTTTACAACTTACAAATCTTTGGTACATTATTTACATTTTTTTCTTCTTCTCTTTAAATTACAAAATTTACAATTGTTTCTTCGAAAAAAAATAAGACTCTTTCCTAAAAATTAAAAAATAAAAGAAAACTAACATAAAACAAAGTAAAAAGTCGAGAATTCTTAAGTAGTTGCATTACAGTTATTTACAATTATAAATTAGCTATCGTTAGGTAAAATTAAAAAGAAATAAAAGGAGACTCCATGCGTCACCCAGGCTACATTAAGGGGGGCTTTTTTCAGTTCAGTTCCACAAAGAGACTGCACGTCGTGTTAGACCCGCGTTAGGCAATCTCTCTTACTAAGTCAGTTCTGTTCGAAAGTCGAAAATATTGTATCGCATTGTAGCTGGGGCCTAAAAACTCAAAAACTTAAACCTACGTCGAGACAAAAACAAACTTTCTTCGGGACACAACAGAGGAATGGTGCAGGAAGCCAGGCTCAGCGGGGGAAACTGCTCATTTCTTCGCTAAGCCTCCGGTGATGGGTGGTTTAGTTTTCGCCGAGTTTTCGAATTTCTGCTGCAGCGAGGCAACGGTCGAGGCTTTGCCTGGCCCTGGACGAGAAGCTGCACTTTGGGGAGGCTTTCCTATTGCCGTCGAGCTGACGACAGGACTACTGTCTGTGGACTTTTTGTTTGTGGATATCGTCCGACCGATTGCGGGCTTTGTGCCAGCGCTAGCTAGAGAAGGCTTGGTGAGTGGTTTCGGTTTGGTAGCACCAGTGGGCAGTGGTTTCTTTGTGGCCGCTGTATCGATAGATGATGTATTGGATGGTGTCTTGGCTAAGGGACTAGGAGATTTACTAAACGATTTATTATTTCTCGAAGCGATTGTCGATACTTTGGAGGCAGTTGATCCACCTCGAGTTGGTTGTGCGTTCGATGATGGCGTATTCTCTGACTTTGGCTTAAAGCTAGAGAAGCCATTAGAGGCTGATGATTCGGAGCGTGTTGGAGCGACTCTGGCGATTGGTGCATTCACTGCCGAGGGTCGAATGTAGCCACCAGAGGCGGTACTGCTGCTGGACTTGATGTAGTCGGATTCGGGTTCTGGCTCGTCGCCGGGAACATTTTCATAAGGCGCATTAGGCTTAGAGCCTTCGGTATTACTCGAACTCTTTAAAGTCGAGGCCGAGTATATAGAGTCGACGTTTCGTTTTTCGATTTCATTGACGATCTCTCCGAGGAGACCCATGCTATCGGAGCTCGCTGTAAGAGCTGTAGGGGGCGGCGAAGAGACCTCCTCGATGACGGAGTAGATGTTGTCGGAGCCCGATGGGGATGGCGATTCCTTGATATCGGACAAGGGTACCTCCACAGCTTCGCAGTCATCGTAGGTATGATCAACTTTAGTAGCTATCGGTAGCTGATAGCCCGATGAAGTTGTCGATGGAGTCTTTTTTACACTCGGTGGCGCTGGTGGCCTTGGTGGCGGACTTTTAGGCCTTGCGCTGCCTATTACGCTCTTTGGACGATTGAGACCGGGTGGGTTCCTCATTGAGCCGAAAGTTTGGACAACTGTTTGCTTCTTTGTGGGGCTGCGCATACTCTGAGCACGCTTCACCAAATTCTTGGTCTCATCCTGCTGCTCAGAGTCTGAGTTGGATGTGTCAACCTGAGGAATCGGAGCGGAGATTTCGATGTTCTTTAGCTTCTCCTTATCAATGACCGGCTTGACTTTCGCCGGATATTTGTCCTCCTTCTTCAAAAACGAAGCAATTCGCTTGATGGTTCCATCCCTGGGTCTCACATTTAGCTTCGGGTCAGCATGAAGTGGCACTGGAGGTGGAGGAGCTGGATGGATCGTAGGCGGAGCTGTTGGCGCTGGTCGGACTGGAACTATCTCCCCTGGTGTCGTTGGGTAGCCTATCTCCCTGCAAGTGGACGCCTCCAGCACAGGATTCGAAATAATCGGTCGTGGATGTGAGCCTGGATTCGGAGGTGGCAGAGCCGGGGCCGAACCATCCGTCAATCTACCCAAAGTTTGAGCCTTCTTCGGCCCACCAATCACACCGTTTGGCTTCTGCATGTCGTTCCTATCCAACGTCGAATGCTTTGGCACTGGTGGCGCCGATCTAGCTGGCACCCCTCCATTGCTCGACTCATGGGTTGTCGTCATCTTGCTGACTGGGTGTACAAAGGCAACATTAGGTCCTACTACCGCCGTGGGAGTGGTTGAATCCGAAAGAGGTCTTAAAGTGAATCCCTTGAATTTACCAAACATACCGTTGGTCATTGCTGACGCATCCGAGTCCGATGGTGACTTCAACAGCGCCGAATTCATGTCATCCGTACTGCTGGGTGTTGATTTTGGCAGTCCGCCATTCGGCGCCGATGGTGGTCCTCTCGGGGCTGGGCCTTTACTCGTCGACTTCATACTGAAAGAGAGTTTTTCAAGACTATTGTTAAATTATTGACGAGTACTTGGGCTTGGAAAGTGCAATTCACATAAATTTAAGCGGGGAGCCATGTATAGATTAGCCATTAACCCATGCGTACGCAAAAAATAAAAAAGAACAGAACCAACCAGCAAACATAAAACAAACAAAACTACACAAAGTTATACAAAAAATCGTTACGTCTATATTTTTCTAAATAAAAAAAAAGTACTAAACTAAAATTTAAACAAAAATCTCATGAGTATATAGAAATTAGAAAATAAACTTAAAATATTAACAACACAGATTGGCAGTAAGTTTTTTTTTTGTATTTTTGTATGAGACACAGAGTGATTGGTGAGATTTTGAAGTGACCTTTTACCAGTTAACAGTGTTGTGATGTGATGAATGAAAGTGTTTACCCAAGTATCTAGTCTTACATAAGAGTTTTTGGTGAGTTACAGCTAACGGTGTCTATACTGAGAGATTGAAAGTATTCAACATAAAATCGCTTGTACTAGATTTAGAAGAAAAATAATTTCGGTTCAGCCTGTACCCGCACTTGATGTCAAACTAACTAAAATGGGCGGAGCCTGAATCACCTATCCCTGAATAAATGTGAACGAAAGTGTAAACAAGATGTGACTATAAATATGTCATAGCGTACCTTTTTTTCCTTTTGCACAAAATATTTGCAACAGACTGTCATTCAATTGACAAGACCAAAATGGCTGCGTCCGTGAAAACTACCGGCGATTAAAAATGTGTACGTGAGCTCCGATTTGATTTTGCCGTAAACGTCGGAATACATACATACATACAATCGGTGGTTGCTTGGTGGCGCCAAACGTCAAGGCAACTGTCTAGAATATAATATCGACAAATAGGCGCTATTTGTTCTCAAAAGAGGTGTCTGCAAACAGCTCCTAATCTGTCAAGTTCATCAGCGGATTCATTGCTAGACTAGAAACCCACAGAATTCTGGCACATAGTTCGATTGCATAGACCTTTACTTAGAAGATGGTGGTACATTGTCCAAATGAAGTGAAAAGCTTGTAATTAAGATCAAAGGCACTAGCTTCAGCCCTTTCTCTTGACAAAAATGATTTGTGAGGTTAAACTCTGGCGAATGTGGACTGTGTTCCACATCTGTGGAATGTAAATACAATTTGACAGTTCAAAAGAAGTTGTTTATAGAAAAATCACCGAACTGTTGATTTCTTTGCAAAAACTAATACAAATTGAACTTTTTTCATGTTTATCGACAGATAAATAAAGCTCTCTTTTTATGGAAAAGTAAAGTTGCCTTTACATGTGCAAAAAAGTGGTTCGAAGGCATATTCGCCGTAGCTGAGCTGTGAGTAGACCTTTTGTATGTTTCTTTACAAAAGGATCTGGAACTAAAAGAGATCAAAATAGCTTTTTCCAAGGCTTAAAGCCAAACCATAATTGCAAAATCTTATAAACATAAGCCTGCTTAAACTAATGTCATAATTGAACGAAAATTCCGCTGTCAAAATCTGAGGGAATCCACAATTGCATTGTGGAAAGGCGACCATGTGTCATATGGTTTTCGTCTGGCTCTCACACAATGTCACCTCGTACAGAATGTACGAATGAAACCGCTGACAGTCATCCAGCCAAAAGTGAACGAAAACTCGACGAAACTGAAAGAAAAGCCATTGTGGATGCAGTATAGACTGGTTTTCCATGGTGAATCTTATGCCATGACTCATTTCTCTATTCTATTTTGAACTTTCATTCTGTGAGGCTTGTTGGCTCCATTCCATGGCTCTAAAGGGCCAGTTATAGCTATCATTGAATCATTGATAAAAATCGATTTTAATGAACAGCTGATACTCTTTTCTATAATTTGGAACACAATCGTTTCACTGATGTGTTCTATTCTCTTTCTGTTCTAATCTTTCATTTTTTCTTTCAATGATCAACTCCAACCTCAAAACTTATACTTTGTTGTTGCCAGCTCACTGACAGAACCTTCTACTGATAGAAATTTTTCAATTATTGCTAAACTGACTTGTCAAAGAAATTAAACCACTGTTTTACTGATTTGTTTCAATGATGCATTTCAGTAACAGCTATAGCTGGCCCCTAATTTGACAGCTCCCATTTCAATTATTATTATTTTTTTTTTTTTCGAAGAAAATATAAAGTAATGAAATAAAAAAGTAATGAACAAGTAGAAGGCAAAACGTCAAAAAGATACTCAAAACGTCAAAAGGGTTGCTATTTTCTATCTCGCTTTTTCGTCTTCGCACTTGTGTCATTTTAAAAGAGTCAACAACATGAAAGAAGAGTTATACGAATGACGTGTCTACATCAAGAGCCGTAATTCAATTATAGTTGAACTCAACCATAAACAACATTGGAAAACAGAATCTAATGTCATAACTGAATGAATGGTGAATTTTATTTAGTAAACGTACCTAACAGTTTTGCCTCTGTACTTATCTGTCAAATCAAAAGTAAATAAAATAGCATTTTAGGTCTGTTTCCGTACTTTCTGCACTAAAACTAGCAGCTTGTCACATTTCTAAGCTTGGGGGTAAAATTCTCTCAGAGAAGGACAAATCTCAAAAAAACAAAGTTCGGGAACGGTTTGAACAAAAAAAGCTGCCCACTTTTTAGACGTCACTTCTTTTTGTACTGATTTACTTCAAATTATCAAAAATTTCGCAGCATGGGGAAATTTTTTACTCTCTCGTAAGACCTCTTTTCTGTAAAAAAAAAAAACTACAAAACTTTGACGTACGGGAACAGGAATTCGCTTTCGTAGAATTTCGTAGTTTTGGTCAGTACGGGAACAGACCTTTTATTTGATGAAATCGTTCAATGAAAACATGCCATCTGTTAAAATTTACATATGCAATGAGCGCTCTCTCTTTCGTTCGTTTGTGTATGCAGCAGTGAACGAACATTTAACGACGCTAAGCATATTCTGGTTACACAAACGTCATTTAGTGAATTATTTTAAACAATTTAATCGAAGAGCTATGCCTGTGGCAAGCATTAAAGGTTCGACGAGTTCAAATGCAGGTTTTGGAAGTGATGTAGGGAAAGAGTATTGCACGCAGTGAATTTGTTTAGTTCACACCTTAAGCAAAAAGATTGCGAAAAGAAGTTTTTACAGCTTTCAGCTGCTCCTATAGCAGCAACTAAAAGAAAGAAAAGAGGCATGCATCATATGTATATCAAAGGAAAAAAGAGTTTCCAACTGACAGTTAAGTACGGTCGCGGAGTTCGGCGAAAAGAAAATAGCAAACAATGTTCAGTCTTTCAATTTATTGGTCTAGACCATTTGCTACTCTATATAGAGGTCGCTAAGGTATAGAGGTCTCAAAACTCCCTGTCTAAATGATGATGATTAAGTCTTGTTTACTTTTACAATTCAGTCTCAATTAATTTCGTGTCACTCTCGCGTCTCAACACATAACAAAAACATACAAATAAAGTTAAAAACTAAATAAGATCAGCAAAAATAAGTAGAGATTCAAATGAAATAAACAAAGATTAATAGAGATTCTAGAATAACGAGCATTTATCACGTCAACTGATAGACACACCTATTCTTTTTGTCTAGGATATACTCGGTGCTATTGCAAAGTGCGTGCGGATTAGTTGTTGAATACAATTTAATATCAGTTATTTGTAATTTCTTTTTAGTACTAGTATTTGTGTTATTATTATTATTATTATTTGTAGTAGTAGTGGTAGAAGAAGAATTTGCAGATGGTGTGGTGGATGTGGTTGTGTTTTCAGAAGAAGGAGTAGAAGTATTACTACACAATGAACGTGGTGATTGTACATACATATTCTCGATGAATTTGCTGCCAGGCATATATTTATTTTTACGACAGTAATACAGCAGGAAACACAGTGCCGCCATGAATGGTACTACGCCCAAGAAGAAGATGAACATGAACCGTGTGAAGCCATCTCGACCTAGAAAAAAAGAAAGAAAAATATTAAGAATCTCCTTGAGCAGGTATATCATTGGACTTACTATTTGGATTGGTTGCTGGTCCACTGTCCTTGGAGCCACCTGGACCGGGCGCACTACAGTATGGTGGGGCGAAACCAACGTCGCAATGGCAATTTCCTTTGCTGTTACAGAGCCCGTTTCCGTTGCAATTTTCTGGGCATTCAACACCAATGCCACCCGTTCGAAGGCTTTCGATGCCAATGCATCGCTGGTGGACGCACATTTTGTCCTCGCCGCACTTGGCACCATTGGGGGTAAGTCCTGGATCGGTCGATTGGAGGCCCAGGTCCACAATAGCCGTTCGACAGGGGATGATGTTGCCCTCGTGATTTAGGAAACTATGTGACAATACGGCAACTGATTCCATTCCGAATTCCAGGCGTTCGTTCAGATGTCGACAGTGCAGCATGCCACAGAAGATGTCCTCCCTCTGGCACTGGAAGTACTTGTTGTTGATTCGATCGAATCCACAGTTCCCATGCCGACTTCCGTTGAGGTTCTTCCAATAGCAATGCTCTGAGCTCTCACCCGAAGGTCCCCATAGGATCATACACTGATTCGTCCTCGATCTGCAGGTGCCCTGATAGCAATAGGCATTCCCAGTGTCACAAGCCTCGGTATCCCTCTTGAAGACATTGGTCGGACAGTATTCTGATTCGCCAGTGCAATACTCTGGCAGATCACACTCATTTTCCGCCTGCCTGCAATTGGTTCCAGCGGTCTTGGGTCGACACGTACTCAAGTCACAGCACTCGCCAGTGGCACACGACGCATTCGTCCTTAGCATACAAGTATTCGGGTCACAGCAGGTATTCTTGCAGTACTGTGGCAATCCACAGTCACATTGCTCGCCAGGCTCTACAAATCCATTGCCACACTGTGGAGAGTCGAACAGTTTGGTGGGTTTATTCCTCAGGCAATAATTCATTCCACGCGAGAAGGCCACGTTTAATTGATCGATACTGCAGGAACTCCAGTGGCGTGGAACCACCGATGTGCTCGACGCTGACATGATGCACTTCTCGTCGGGACAACGGCAATCGGGGGTGTCGTGCTCCATGCCGAAATTGTGTCCCATCTCATGGGCCATGGTGGCTGCTACCACCGCGACGATTTGTGAGTGTTCCATCGATACACCGCCAGAGTATTCATAAGTACAGATTGGTCCCTTGAGGGCTTTACCTACGAGAGTGGAAGAAGAAAATTATCTTCGAATTCAGTGAAGCGAAAGGGAAAGCCAAATATAAATTGTTCCCTTGGGCAATAGGAGAAAAGATTTAAATTATTTTCCTAACACGAACGAGATTCGAATCAGGTGTTAATGGGGGAATTATCAGCCCCCCAACACGCACTCGATAGAGGTAATCATTAAATCTGAATCTAGACACAATGACCCCCACAATCTCTGGCTTCTTACTTACCCACAACACCACCATTGAATGGTTCCTTGGTCAACAACTGGGCATTATCATTTGGATGATTCACAACCAATTT
This sequence comes from Chalcosyrphus nemorum, assembly GCA_949716465.1. NCBI lineage: Eukaryota > Metazoa > Arthropoda > Insecta > Diptera > Syrphidae > Chalcosyrphus > Chalcosyrphus nemorum. The sequence continues at coordinate 28,834,680 of OX454333.1, forward strand.
CGTTCGGCGATAAAGTAAGAAATTCTTCAATGTCACATCACCATCCTCCGAGAACTCAATCTCATTCGATTCATTCCATACAACGACGCCGACCAAAGCGATAAAGATGTTCAAAGGTTCATACAACTGCAATCAAACAAAAAAAATAACAATTCAAATAATATTTGTTTGATCAAGAATGTCAAACCACTTACCGCATTGACAATGTTCGCCAAGTCCTTGCAGTGCTTGTGCACCTTCTTCATGTTCTCTCCCAGGGATTTGTACACTTTGTTATCAACAACGATAACCAGTTCGACGAACGATGAATGCTTGTTGGCATTGAACGGTCCCCGGATGATGTTATCAGTGCTGGACCGTTTGTACTATAAAAAAAAGTTGAATTATTTATATTTTTTGTGGATTTGTAAGAACAGAGTTGCCACAATTTGCTTAAGAGCTGTCATTTCATCTTTCAAAAGTAATGCTGGGATTTTTTGACAGCTGTCAGGTAAGAACTTTAAAGTTAAGGAAAATGGAACGATGTAAGCGATACTTAACCTGAAACATCTTGGAATTGGAAATGCAAACACTTAGATTAGTACCAGAACTTTATATCTAGCAAATAGTTCTTACAGTTGACAGCTAAGTACCTACTTGACAGCTGTTAATAAAGATAAATTACTTCTAGGACCTAGTCAGTCAGTGCTTGACATTGCAGCGGCAGTGAATTTATCTTTATTGACAGCTGTCAAGTAAAAACTATGAAGTTAAAGGAAATGGAACGAAGTAAGTGCTACTTTACTTGAAACATCTTGGAATTTGAAATGAAAACATTTATTTGGTTGCACCTACTCGCTTAGATTAGTCCCGTCCACTTCGTATTCGTAAAGCCAGATCAGTCGCTGCTTGAGATTATAGTGACAGTAAATTTGTCTTCACCTAAGCTATCGTGGCGGTAAATAAATGATGCTGTCAAGCTGATATTTATTGACAGCTGTCAAGTAGGAACTTAGTTGTCAACTATAAGAACTATTTGCTGAATATAACGTTTAGAAAAATGGTGAACATTACCCAGCAACTGTCAAGCTGACAAGAACTATGAGGAAGGAAGTTTGATAACGAAAGCAATCGAGAGTATTCCTGTCATTAGCTGCCTCAGATACGACAGAAAGCTCTGTGTCCCATCTTTCCCACCAGAACTGTATACCGCACATCACAAGAGTGTCCTTGTCAAATCTTATTACTAATTCGTTGTGGCAACACAAACCTAAAAGATTTATCGATACTTACTCTTAAGATTCGATTGAACTCCGAGCCATCGATTCTATTCTGTATGTTGTCCCATTCACTAGGTCTTTCGTTGGTCTCGTGTATGTGATTTGACTCACTGTTGTATCCACATGTTGCATTGCTTAGCTTGTCAGCATGTCTGCAAAGAAAAAAAAAGACAAAAATTAAGCCGATAAGTATGTTAGCTTCCTTCCGTTGGACAACCGCTTGTTTGCATAGATACACTATCTATTTTTGACAAACCTTAACACATAAGCAAACAGAAGCTACCTGTTATTTTTGTTTCTTTAAGGAAGAAGTGGCGTCCCATGGAGTTCTATTTTGAATCCAAATGGCAAATATTTACACGTGGACACGCACCATCGTTGGTGTGCTACACCACGCAGCAACAACAACAAAAAATCGTTTCAATTTCATTGAAAGTAAACATACAATATGTACGAATGTTTATGCAAAGAGAATTAGAACAAATTACATGGTTCTTATCCTCTACAGAGGGCGAAAGGTGCGAAAGAATTATCGGCAGTGAGACACCAAAAGAGTGGAAATTAATTGGAATACATTAGGAAGGCATTCTTAATGATACTGAGGACCTCACTGTACACAAGAAACAAACAGAAGAACTTGGTCACCAGTAAGTAAGGAGAGCAATGTCCATTCAAAGGTTTAGGGGTGGTTTCTTTTAATCTCGGTTGGTAGACAGATGACGTACTTAAGGGAGATTTATAATGAACACATGATCAACACCTCGCAACTGTATCTTTTTCCAAGTCCAACCTCGTGTCCCTATAAGGTGCTTGAGAGGAATACGAGTAGGAGGAGGACTCGCGTACTGGTATCTTTAAAGTGTGCTATCATCTCAAATTTCAATAATGGATGCTCAAGTGAATGATTGCCAAATAGTCACATATCGATGAAGAGTTACTCATTATCGATTGCTGCGAGTAGATCCTGATTTATCTTTGAGATAAGATCTTCTTTCTTATTAGCTGCCTGCAGAGAAAAAAGTTGAGGTGGATAGAGACATGCTTGCAAGCCGACGGTAGTTCATCAATGAACAGGAAGAACAGAATGGGTCTCAAGATCGAACCCTAGGGGTATACAAGTCAGTAATTGAGCGAGATTATTAACACTCAGAGATTTTGAGCACTGTTGGTTCTGATACACATAATCGCTGCCTTCAATGACATATGCCACCTTTCAATCATACCAATCGCGGCTGATGTGTGGTCATGTGTTTCCTTTTGAACCGTAACAGCTGGCTTAATCCCTCAAACAGTCTTGACTACAACTGCTTCCATTGGTCTCTGTGGACAGTAGAAGGGACACTAAAATGCGGAACCCATTTCTGGCATATAGCTTCGACTACATTTCTTGTCCCTTTGACGCTCAGGGAAATGGCCTCTAGCTAACTGGTATAAGGGTTAAGCAGAGTTAAGCGATAGTTTTCCGACGTAAGAAGGGGCCCGACAATGGCTAAGTGGATGATGTCCAAAGGGTTGGCCGTTTCTCTGACCTTAAAGCGCTAACAGAGACTGCAAGTCTTTGTTTACTCCCGAACATCCTTGCTAATGAAAGGCCAAATGAATTTAATCGACAGAAAAGAAGCTAAGTGGCACTCAGTACAAGTTCAGTCTTTGTTCGACTACTGCTCCAATAGCAGAGTTTGAGGTGTCGATTAAGAGCATTCGACATTCGTCCGTTGAATAATAAACATCGTTCGAGTTAAAAAGTTTTTTTTTATTTTTTATTTTGTTTCTAATTTATACAATTTATTACGATTTTTAGTCTAAAAATGGTTGAAAATTGTGGTGAATGCAACACTGGCATTTTGTCTGCTGGGTTTGTGAGCTGCGGAGGGTTTTGCTGCAGAAAATTTCACACCCAGTGTGTGAATCTGTCAGAGGCGGCCCTCCGGCTCATAGGATCCACAGATGGTGTTTGCTATAAGTGCAAGATCTGCAGCAATGTGCCATTTTTGGGGTTGTTAACTAAGCTTAGTTCATTAACTAATGAATTAAGCTTGGTTAAATCGGAAATACGCGAACTAAAGAAGTGTTTTTCCAGTAATTGTGCTGGTAACATTTCTACGGTTAAATTGAATCCCGCCGTAACTGATGTGATCGAACAAGCGGTTACACCAACACCGGTTCGTGAAAATTCGCCCGTTGTAAATAACAATGCCGGTGAGAGTTCGAGTAAGGTTTCGCGCAAAAAACCTCGGAAAAATACCAAACGCGCAAAGAAAAACAAAGGTATTGTAGGGAATGATACGGCAGCCCCCATCTTTGTAGCATCTCCAGTGAGGGAATTACATGCTGGTGGCTTCCGTGTTGACACTACGGAGAGTGCGGTGAAAGATTATTTAACTTCGAAACTCGCCATACCGAGCGGGCAAGTGAGTTGCATTAAATTGGTTAAATCATCGGCTGATATAACCAATTTACGTTTCGTTAATTTTAAAATTACTTTACCCGAAGAATCCTACGCGCGCGCTTTGGATCCCTCAAATTGGCCGTTGGGTATTCGTATAAAGAAATTCTTAAAAAAAAACGGAGTTGCTTTACCCGTCGCAAAGATCAAAACATAAACAATGATCAGCTGCGACAACCAAGCACCTCCGTTAATTATTCTCTCTATTATCAAAATATTGGCGGTATGAGAACAAAATTGAAAGAGATTTATATTGCGCTCTCTGACCACCGGTATGATATTATTGTTTTAACAGAGACTTGGCTACACCCACACATCTTTTCGGCAGAAATCTTTGACCGGTCGTATGTAGTTTACCGGAATGATCGATGTAGATCTAGTGAGGAGCTAGGTGGGGGAGTTTTAACAGCTGTCTCATCTCGATTTCTCAGCCGGAGGATTGCGTTAGAGCATCAAACGGTTGACGTGGAACAGATGTGTGTGTATTGATTTTGCTGATAATGTTCATAATCAATTGTTTATTTTTGTCTCCTACGTTCCGCCTGATAGTGTGACCAGTGTGTATGAAAACCACATTGATAACATTAGTAGTGTCGTTACTCGTCTTGAAGGCTCTCAATTACCTTGTGTTTTGGGAGACTTCAATATTGGTGATGTTACTTGGAGGAATGTGGATGGTGATGAAAATTTAATCCCTTTTAATGTTAATCATGAATGGGAGCGTTTGATTATTGACGGGCTTCTATCTTTGGACTTATTTCAAATAAATAATATTCGGAATAGTTTAAATAGAATTTTAGATTTAATATTTTTAAATAATGAATTTAACTTTAATATCTCTGAAGCCTTGGATCTTATTGATTCCAATAAGATTCATCATAAAGCTTTACTTTTAGAATTTAATTTTTTTAGTTACGGTAAAAATAATAATAATGTTGCTACGTTTTCTTACAACTTTGCGAAAACCAATTTTGTTGCACTGAAGGATTATATAAATAGTTTTAATTGGGATGTTTTATTGGATTCCCCCAATTTAAAAGGTAATTATGATGTATTTATGGAAAAAATGAATTCTGGTTTTGAATTATTTGTACCTAAAACGCGTCGCAATAATCGGTATAGAATTCCTTGGTCAAATAAAAGATTGGTTAATTTGCGTAATGTAAAGCGAAAAGCATATTCTATTTATATTTTAAATAAAACTAGCTTAAATCGTGAAAATTTTTTGAGATTAAGAAGAGAATATGAGTTCTTGAATAGGTTCTTATATAAACAATATGTCAGGTCGGTAGAGTCTTCGGTAAAGAGTGATGGGAAGTCATTTTGGAATTACATTAATTCAAAAAGAAATAACTCAGGCTTGCCTAATGTTATGGAATTTGAAAATGTGAGTTCAACTGATCTGAAAGGAACTTGTGACTTATTTGCCAACTTTTTTGAGTCGGTTTATAATGGCTCTCAAGTCCGTTCAACGACAAACCATTACGCTAATATTGCCGAGGTTTTGGATATAGGCGTATTGCAGTTCTCTAATGATGATATCATAGAGGCATTACGGAATATTAAATTGAATAGCGCCCCGGGCCCTGATGGTGTTCCAGCTGTTATTTTAAAAAAGTGTTTATTTGCCGTCTATTATCCTCTTAAAATCATTTTCAACCAGTCGCTTGCAACTGGAGAGTTTCTTAGTGAATGGAAATATTCCTTTATTACACCAATTTATAAAAGCGGTTTGAGACAAAATGTTGAGAACTATCGGCCTGTATCAAAGCTTTCTTCGATACCAAAATTATTTGAAAGCATTGTAAAGGATAAGCTTTTTTTCGCGGTTAAGGAAATTATTTCCACTAAACAACATGGCTTCGTTCGAGGTAGGTCATGTGCCACTAATTTGGCATTATTAACTAATTATATATTTGACAGTTTAGAAAATCGTTTACAAGTTGATGTACTTTACACTGATTTTACGAAGGCTTTTGATAGAGTCCATCACACTTTGCTTTTGGCTAAGCTTAAATCATTGGGTTTTCACTCTTCTATGCTGGAGTGGTTTTCCAATTATTTAAGTGACAGAAAGCAATTGGTAAAGGTTGAGAGTTTTACATCTCGGGTAACAAAAGTAACCTCTGGAGTACCACAAGGTAGTCATCTGGGCCCGTTGTTATTCATTTTGTTTTTAAATGATGTTCACGAAATATTCAATTTCTGTGAAGTTTTAACATTCGCGGATGATTTGAAGTTATTTTCACGTATAAATAATATAACCGACTGCATTCGTTTTCAGTCGGATATATACCGGTTATCGGAGTGGTGTAAACATAATGCATTAGAGTTAAATATTTCTAAATGCAAAATTTTTACAGCTCACCGTATTTCAATGCCGCTTATTTATGATTATTTTATTAATGATTTTATGCTTGTTCGACTTGATGAAGTCAAAGATCTCGGAGTAATATTTGACTCTAAACTGAACTTCTCATTGCATTATGATTACACCATTGCCAAATCTAACTCTATGTTAGGATTTCTCAAACGGAATAGTAGGGACTTTCGAGATGTAAATAGTATTAAATCTCTTTATTGCTCATTGGTCAGACCTTATTTAGAATATTCCTCCATTATATGGGATTCCCCTTGTGATGTTCATGATCTTAGATTTGAAAGAGTTCAAAAGAATTTCACGAGATATGCTATTCGTAAATTGAATATGTTTGAGGAACTTCCGAATTATGACGAAAGATGCGAAATGATTGGCTTGCAAACCTTAAGTTTCAGGCGTAAGGCAACTTCGGTCATGTTTATCCGTGATATAATTAATTATCATATAAATTCACCAGAGTTGGTTTTTCTCATGAATATATATGCTCCCCAGAGATCTCTTCGGGTGAGAAATTTACTTTACTATAGAAGGCACAGAACCAATTATGGTTGTAATGAGCCAGTTACAAGATGCATTTGCACGTTTAATGAGGTTTGCAACAAAATTGATTTGAGCTTATCTCGATCAGAATTTAAAAACTGCGTCTATGCATTGATTTTTGATTAATACATATATATTTTATTTGAAGTAGTCTATGAGATGCAAAATCGGTAGATGATCCTTAGTCGCGCAGCAAACATCTGCTGTGTAAAGCGATACTGAGAGTATACACCGAGAGAACGTAGTGTTCTGTGTGCTCTGTGATGGAAAAAAAAAAAAAAAAAAAAAAAAAAAGAGCTTCAATTTAGCAAGCACAACCAGAAACAGGAAGTTTTGTCACCTTTCTAGGTCGTATCCTGATTCTCTGTAGGCTTCTGCAGTCCATTATATAACCCAATAATCGTTTTTCGTTTACTACCTTCGAGGTAGATGTTCAGACGATAGAAATAAGTTAGTTTAAGGAACCTTCTATTGCCTTTAACGGTCTTGAAAGGCTCATACTTGAGTATAGCTTCAACTTTAGTTTGGTTGGGGCGAATGGCATTTGCATCCAGTGGTAGAAGGAACAGAAATTTCGCGTACTGCCGATTGCGTTGAGCACAAGACCCCCATGCGAAGTACTTGAAAAGGTTTGCCTACACCGTGCATTTTCATCCATAAAAATACACTCGTGCTACATCAACTATCAACACAGCTGAGTCACGTTGAACTCTTTTCTTTTTCTTTCGAAAAATTGTGACAAAAATCTTGAGGAACTCTTCTCATTTTCTTGTTTATTTCCGTGAGTTGTGTCAAAATTATTAGAAAGAATAGTATGGGATTTTTGCATTCACATATAATTCGCAGTATTTTCTTCGCCATTGTCTTGCCACATACTACGTTCACACTGCACCTTGGTCACTCAGTTCAAGGTGGATTGAAGCAAACCGCTATGCGCTTAGAACCGTCCCATCCCAAGTACTCACCTAAATAAATAGTGATCATCCTGAATTCTACCATCTGCACCCGAATGTATGAAATACGTATCCATACCGTCGTTTACAACACCATTAACGCCACCGTTACACGTTGAAATGGCAACCCGTGATGTCGGTTTCCCTCGAATGATACCCTGCCAAGTAGAAGAGTCACAATTTAATTTAATCCTTCCACGAGGACATTATGTGCAACCACACGATATGACTTACCTGATAATGGCAGAGATCTACATCAGTCTTAGTGAAGTTTTGTACAATGTCGCCACCACCATTTTGGTAGCGCAAAAAGTGCCCATCCGGTATGAGTCGTTCATTCAAATGAAGGTCGGCAATTATCCTTTGGCCTTGATGGTGATATGATAGTGTGATATGAGGCACATGCAGTCCACTCTGTAAAATTAAAAAAAATAAAAACCAAAATGAATACATAAAAGCAAAAAAGAACAGATGTGACATGTCCTGGTTTTTTTAGCACGACGACGAGTTCATAGCTGTCACTGAACCAAAAAGTGGGGGAAAGGTTCAGTGTGACATTCGAATCCTAACGCTAACTGAACATGCAATGTCGTTTGTTCGCAGAGCCAGCCACCCCCTTAAATGGCGGTGGTTTTGGCAGAATTAGAACATCCTGTCTCTCCTTTCACTCTTACCACACACACTAGGGCGGAATAGAGCGGAATAGAGCGGAGGAATGAGTGTGCAAATTTTATGTGTCATCATATGGGTTTTCGTGACTTAGTAACGGGACATCTCGGCTTATCAGAACTGGGCGAAAAAAGCGCCACACACCATGTGTGTCATGCGATGTGATCGGAGGCCTAATTAAGGTGGCGGCCATCAAACACACTCAACAGTAGTGCCGGGGTGTTGATGGGTTTTAATTAAGGCGTCGCTTTAATTGCTCATCACTTTGGGCGAGGTGGAAGCTTTTAATTACGGAATGTGTTAATGCCACACAGCTCGAGTGTCAGTTCAGTTGCGCCGCCCGCCGCCCGCCGATATGCGAGATGGTTATGGTGTGAAGCGCAATTTTTAGGGGATCTGCTGATATTTGCATATAAATGGCAGATGAACGCAATTTAATCGCCGCTTGATGTTAATTGCGAAAGAATTGGGATGAAATGCGAGTGCGAGCGGGTTAGGTAAACATTTTGTCCATGATGCTAATGGGATTGTTGGCTTGTTTTTTTTTAATGGGAGTTGAGGGTGTGTTTATTTGTAATAAATGTGAGATTCAAACGCAAATGTTGGATGTTTTTTCCTTTTTTTATCGCAAAGACACGTGTCATTTGCCTGTGTGGGTGCCTGGGAACGTTTTGAGCTTGAACTTTTGAACTTGGCTGAGGGAAAGGATTTAGCTAATGGCTGCAATTAGAAGGTATGGTTTCGGTCTGATAACACACATAAGGGCTATAAAACAAATTTCAGTGTTGATTTGAGGATATGAAACAAGGGTACTCTGTACTCTTTCTATAGTAGAACCATAGCCGCCTAGAAGATCAACCAGGTGTGCGCTTCTAGAACAAAGGTCTTGGATGAATTCTACTGAGAAATCTTGTTCAGAACTTCCTAAGGACGGTCACTAGGCAACCAAGGGTACAGCAAGATAATCCGCGCACTAGTACATGCTTTTTTAACAGATTTTTTATGATTCATTTATAGGTACTTTTTTGCCTATGGATTTTTTGATAGATGACGAGTGACTTATGTTAATTTGTCATTGTATTTTTGTTCCATATTTCTTGGCATTTTCTCATGAAATTTAGCTCAGCATAACTTTTATAAACCATTCAGATGTATTACGAAAATCAACTTTTTACGAGGAATGTGCTTCTTATACTTAGAGTAACTTATGGTCTACATGATCGGCCTACAACCGCGCGATTCACTATGTCATTAAAACGTTCAAAACAAAGTTTTCATTCTTGGACAAAACACTACCAAATAGACCATATCCAGCAGGTTGTGAAGGAAATATTGAAGCGGTAGATGAAAGTATATGCAATGACTAAGTAAGAAGCCGGCCGTAACTGTCGGTTGGAGCATGTAAACCGCAGTGAGGGCCAACATTTGAAAGAACTGATTTTCGTCAATGTCAAAAATGGTTCTTTTATTTCATAACACAGATAAGCTGATAAAATTGAATATTTGGGTTTTTTTTTTTTTCATTTTAAAAAAGTACCTCCAAATGAATCACTTTTTTGGCAACTATATTCAGCCAAAGTGATTGACTGGAAAAGACAGGAGATAACCTCTCGAAAAAATATATCTGTTTTCGGGGATCTTATTTCCTAAAGACTCGTTGGTACAAACAAGCGCCCCAAGCGAGTAACCAGACGCGCTGTAGAGTTTTCAACGGCCACTACATCCTGGGGTGGTTTTTCGGTCAGGAACCGAGGTTCAGAAGGCTTTACCATAATAGCCCCGTTGTTAGAACACGGGAACCAGAAATAGGAACTCTAATCCAGACGCGTCCACTTTTGTGGATGGCTGCATTGCAATCTCGGAGTCCTTGATGAAGTACAGATCCAAGAAGAGGGGTTTGTGAACTGAAAAGAGGCAGTTTCAAACTGGAAGAACGTGTTCTTTTCTTGGCCAGAGCCGTTTGACTGATCACAAAATATGCTTCGCAAGTTAATTGGGAAGACCAAACCGCCAAGAAAGTGGAGATAGTGACCAGTGTTGGTTCATACCAACTAGGAGAACCAATCTCTTTCAAATGATATAGAGATCTTGGCCATAGGTTCCAAGACACAAACCATAATAATTCCTTCGATCGGTGAATAAAACAAAATTAGAATGAGATCGGCTGCCCATTGCAGAGGTGCTACCAATGGTTGGCATCATTTTGGAAAAAGACGTCTTTTTCTTATAAAACTAGACGTGCGCTGCGGCTTGACGTTCAGTCTCTTGTTTCGTTAGTTTGATTACCAACTCGATAACAAGCATATGCCACTACCTATCGATTGGTTTTTAACTCCAGCCTTGGTCTTGTGGTCAGCTGGTTCTAGCCAGAGTAGGCTCTATGATGAGATCAATGAGATCAACACCAACAGGGGCCATGAAAAAAATACTGAATCTTCATCCACTTGACTGTAGTAATTTGGCAGTTAAGACTTTACTAAGGCTAATGGAAGCTATAGACGGCTAAGCCCTGCGGCTTCAATATGAACCAATGGAATATGTCGAGACTCCGTATGGAAACAGACTATATCATACCGCTTCCAAACTTTGAGTGGAGATTCTCTAAGAAAATTGCCAGCAGAGAGGAAGGTATGGTCTGTACCGAAATGGGTATAGGTAGTGGTGTTGGTGTCTACTGCGAGTCTCGAATCGATTCTCCAGACTTATAGCAGGGATATAGGAATAGCTGTTAGTGTCATGATAGAGCACTGTATACATATCATCATGCAGCACGGCTAGAAATATCCCATAACAACCTATATAGAAGTTGTATGGACAAAGGAGAAACACAATCTATTCCCCACCTACTGTGTGATTGTCCAGCAGTAGGCATATACAGGAGACCTGGATGATCTAGTAAATGAATAGCTAAAACTCAAACTCCTGGGATTCATTCATATGCTTCAGTTTATCTCTAAGAGGCTTATGTCCGCATGGTTTAAATTTTGAGCACAATAATGGACACTTAGCGGTCTTCATCATTCTGTCAACAAGGGTACCCATTACCATTTACCAGTGTCCATAATCTTATTTAATAGGAAAGGTTGAACAACTGCCTTCAGTACTACAGTGCTTCTAACCAGAAATCTTCTAATGCAAGACGACTTTGCCTAGTTAAAGACATTTTTTTGATAGTCTTTACTCTGGCATTGAGAATGCTGGTCTATCTTTCAATACAACAGACAGTCTGTCGTATAAGGTGCTTTTCAGCTTCTTTCCCATTGTATCGTTCAAACACATTGGCTGTTATGACAAAGGTTCTCCGGGTGACTTGTCGCCTTGAGTAGCAATATCCCATTCGATGTCCCTCAGCTCTCCCCAATTCGTTCCCAGTTGCCGTGCTTCCTTCTCAGCTGTTCTCAATCATACTGACCAAATGATCTGTCCCGTTCGGGAAGGAGTGAAGTGCACGAGAAGACGAGGTTGGAGGGAAGTATGATGTGACATGTACGCAGCTAATGTTGGGCTTTTTAGTAGCTCTTTCCAATTAACATGATCTTTTTTGAGTCCTTCAAAAGTAAGCGCTTCTATTAGCATATGGAATTTGTCCTCACAGCATTTCCTTCATGCAGTTCGTTTGAACGTCTCGGTTCATTGTAGTCTCTGAGGGCAAGCCTATCTTTATCCCACTCCCACTAGTACGACTTAGAAGACTTTTCAATTTCGCTCTATGCTGGTCCTTCTGTAAGTAAATCTTTTGTTTACACACATTGCTTAGGGGAACACAACAGTCGTGACATGATGTCAAGTTCACATATCATTGAACTAGTATACTGTTCCATCTAGGTACCAGTAGATGTAGGAACCATATTTTCAGGGGAGGCAAAAACGTTATTTTATTCAAATACAATATCTATCCCTCTCTATACATGAAGTTCACAAATTTCACTATGCTTGCGATAAATCCTTTAACTACCTACATTCTGTTTCAAATTTCAACATCAAAACCCTTTCAATAGCTAATCCAATAACTTTACTCTCACCAAAACAAATTAATTACCCTAACTTTCAAATGTAATCTCAAACGAATGCCCTTGCCTCTCGAAACCCTCACGTCAACAACTACTTTTCAAAGTAAACATCTAACTTCTTAGAGTCCTTAAAATATTCCATACATTAACACTTAGTGCCCTACATAGAAACCCACCTCCTTGTCCTCAAGTTACCAACTATAAACTCTGTTCTGTGAAAATTTCAAAACTAATTGAAGGCAATTATATCTTGAGAACAAGAAAATCCCATTTAGGGAGACGAGACGTCTTTCTTAAATCAACCCCATCAGCTTTCACCGATCCTTTCCGTTCAGGCGCAACAAAAAAAAAAAAAAAAACTTTTTGAATTTAAAAGTGTTTTGTCGAGTCCTGCTAAAAGTCATCGAAGAAACTTACCTCAGATTCCAGTGTGCTTCTAATAGCCCTCTTATGTCGTCCATGATGTAATTCTGGTTTTATCACCTCATGACTGGAGAACTCATGCACCGATTGAAAAAAATCATTCCCCGGTATGTATCCTGAAAAAGACAAAAGGAGATGAATATTTAGTAAAATCTTGAGCAAGAAAACAGTAAAAACTAACTACTTATTGAGATATTCTATAAATAAGTCACTTAAAGTGATGAATTCTAAAATTACATCTCTGTATGGAGTAATTAATGACATCTGTGAAACTGTCATTGTGACTTTTTGATACAGCCAATCGTAAATCGCATAAACTGTCATTTTTCTTCAGCTGTCACTTCAGACGGTCCTATCTGTCAGGAATGTACCAAAAAGAAATGGGATGAGACTCAGAAGAAGCTTTTTTTGGTATGACATTTTCTTTTATGCTTTTCCATTTGTGGTGTCATTTCAATCATCTGCCGAAAGAGCCAGCACCCTGACAGATTACATGAGAGCGAGAGGAGAAAAAATACAAAATTTAAATTTAATAAAAAAAGGGATTATGTACCTATCAAGTGGAAAGCGATACATGTGTGGAGATACTTTTAGCTTAAATGTCGAGACAGATTAAGACAACACAGACAAGGGGTTCTTCGATTACTGAGTTGCATCTTTGGGATTAACTTTTACACATTCAGAGGGCATCGGCGATGACAGATACAAATTTTGTCGGGCGCCGCCGTTGGGTGACACATTTTTTTTCCCTTAAGCTAAAAGTGACAAGAGGATATTTTCGTAACAGTTGCAAATAGAAAACACATGAGCTATTTATAAGAAATGTCATAAATATTGTCACAGCTTTGAACGCATCCATCATGGCTGCATCCATGGGTAGAACATGAAATATTGTTTGATTAATTAAAGAAATGAAATTGAGCTCCGCCAGGAATAGAATTGAAATAACCTTGGGACTAGACATGAGCGTTTTGGAAAAAGTCTGATGTAATTGGTGGGCGTAAAAGGGACACACTTCAAGGGCAAAGCAAATGACTTTTGTATACTTCAGAGCTGCAGACTGTTGGAGTTATTTTGGGCATTATTGTGACGTATTGCTGTCATAAAAGTGAAGTTGGGAAAAATCAGAAAAATTTTAGCTTGAAGCTTAATTCGATGTTCAAGAACAATGCCTGCAAAAATTGCCACTAAGATTCTTAATAATTCAGCGAAAGTCCAATGAAAACACCTGTAGCACAACAGCACTCAATGCTGGTTAGATGCTCTGGACTTCTGGATCTCTTCTGACAAATTTTCAGGAAAAACTTATTCAAATTCAAAGACGCAACTTCTTAGCTGTACAAAAGTCTGTCGCCAAGAATTCTCCCTGAGAAGCCAAATACACATAACCATCAACGATGACAGTCAAGCAGCCAAGGGCGGATCCAGGATTTATTTCTGGGAGGGGCACAAATGCCAGATAGGTAAGGAGTGTACGCCTTGGTATTAAATTACAATTTGTCTCAGGGATTCCATTTTCTCTCATATTGCTGATCGTCCGAGAGTGCTGGTTGTCACAGATCTGAACTGTGTCTGGGGCGAGAGCGTACCCCTGTGCCCACCTCTGGATCCGCCCTTGCAAGCAGCTGTTATAACTTTGGTCAGACGCTAGAAAAAGGAGAGATTCTCTGTTGGACTTACATGACACTAAAATATCTAAAAATATTGGACCAGAGGTAGCTGCTCTGAGAAAAGTTTTTGCAAAGCCTCAGTTCCTATCAAAAACTGTGACAACAACAATACAGACTCGTTGGAAGTTCTGTTGAAATGTCACTGTCCTGGCTGTGTTGACACAGGGACATACTGTCCGACAGACACACCTCATCTAGATACCATTGAGACCGAATCATTCAATTTCTTCACCTGTCATATTAAAGGTTCATGTCACCACTAGATCGTTCGGCATTTGTACTCTGTTTAGCACTCAGTCTATGTGGCTTCAGTCGTCTGAGTTGAACGCGTTTTTGATCCCGAAGCTGCTTGGTTCCTCATTGCAATCTTCGTCCCATACTAAGGGCTTACTTTCGCTACAGACTATCCAGACATCGTTCATAGCCTTTGGTGTGATTTATATACTTTTCAAAGAATTGTGTGGTTCTCAATTTAGTCGACAGCATGACCATCTCTCTAGTCGCTATAGCTGCCTATATCATGCACATTCATCGTCCATTTAGTTGCAGGCAATTAATTATTCTCACATCAATCGATGTGGCACTCAAATGCTGCGGCCGCCCCATGCATATCATTTAATTTCCCCTTAACCATTCAACTGATAATCGTTTTCAAAATTTATAGCCTTTCCAATATTTATCAAGCCATTTGACTAAATCCATCTCTCATTATACTAAACATCTCGTCTTGCGTCCCTAATGTAGCCCACCCGATGTTTACATTTACTGGCGCCAGAGTTATGAACTGTGACGTGATATGGAAAAATGGAAAAATACAAAGTCACACTCGAGACTAACGCTACGAAATAACCACAAGTAATCCTTTGAAATCTCTTAGATACAACAGGCATATGCATTCGTTGATATATTTATAAAAGATGTCACTAGTCCATGACACACATATATTTGTTCTCATTTTCCGGCGGTTGTTCGTTATTCTCTTTTTTATAGTTTCTGTTTAGTTTATATGTATTATCTGCGGAATAGTTAAAACTATAAAAAAAATACGTTATTTTGTTTTTATTACAACCTCACGAGTATCAAGTCCTTGTTCCCTTTTTGTCTATCAAAAAAAAAAAATAAGAGAAACCAACATGCACTTGCATTTAAATAAACAATCATAAAATGCATCACGTTGATGGATATGTCAGGAGTGTGTGATGGAAAGGAGACATTCATGTTTTAAAAATTAACGAAAAAAACAAAAAATCCACTTGAGACTGTTTTTATCAACGCGACGACGACGGCACAGGCATTTGGAACATGAACACAATGTCTTTGCATTTTGTTGTTCTTATGTTGGGGTTTTTTTTTTTTTTTAGACTGTATACTCGTACATAGTTCCAATGACGTGTAAGAGCCATGCATGTCACATTAATACCAACTAAGGAAAACATATGAGGAGCTGCATCTATGATGAACAGTGGCGTCTAGGAATGTTGTAAGGGGACAGAGTGCTTTAGGTCACGTGGCTCTCTTACAAACTCTGGTTAACTTCGGTTTTAGATGCTGCCTCTGATGTACTAGGTACTGGGACTCCTCTAAGGCAGCACAATGGAACCCCTGGTTTGATAAGGAGTGCTTGCGAGATTCAGCGAAACAAGAGAAATATAAAGCGGCGCTGCATCGAGCGACTACAGGTGTTCATGAGCAGAAAAGAGGAAAATCAACTTCTCAGAAAGAAGAAAAAGGAGTATGAGCAGAGAGATAGAAGAACTTTACTCCAGGAATGTTGTTCGAAAGGATCTCAAGTCCTGCAGAAACCTGCAGGGACGAAAATGATAATATATTAGCAGAATCACTGGTTGGTGCTAAGGATATGGAAGGAACACTTCTGCAGACTGTTAAAAGGCGACGATAAGCAATATATTCTGTCGCTGTCAGCCAGAACGAGCCATGCAACAATGATGATGATGATAGTCAAGTGTCTAGTCAATCCAACAAAGGTGCTGGAACCAACGACCTTGAAGCTTAACTATTCAGAGAAGAAAGACATGAGCTGGTAAGGAGCATACACAGACGAAATTATGTGCCATAAATAGAACCTCAGCATCGTTTGTCCGCTCCTAAGGAAAAAAATTCCTCTGAACAGCTTCCAACTACAGATCCTGTCTGCCATATTATGTGCACACCAAACTGTATCTCTAACGAACAGCTTTATCGAAGAACAGCTTTATTTAAGAACGGGCCATGAACCTATAGGCACAACAATACGACGACGAAAGTGGCAGTGGATTGGTCACGCTCTCCGAAAGGGTGACAGATCTATAGCTAACCAAGCCATGCAATGGAACCCGCTTACCCAGGATGGAGAAGGAAGCACGGAAACTGGGAAAGAGTTGGAGAGAGCTGAGGCACATTTCTAGAAATCGCACAAGACGGCTCGGACTATAGATAAAATCAGTTCTAAGTAACAGAAAAGCTAGCTTTATACTTGCAGCTGCAACCTTCTTATTCATAGGACTACAATCATAGGACAAATGTCATGCAATGTTATCAAAGTTTTACTGCGGTTATGCGGTATATAGCGTTGTCTTTGTTCCTCGTCATATACATAAGTATCAAGAGGAGGTAAATTCAGCAGGGTAAAGTCCTCAAACACCTCAAGCACATAGATAGAATACTCGAGCAAGTGGCTGTGAATCATTTACGACAGAGTTTAATCTATGGTTCTATTTAATACTTTGAATCGAGGTTCGAATCCTAGAAGGTTCATGACTTCACTTATTGTGAGTGACTGACAAACATCCAAACATGTATTACTGTCATGAGAGAACATCTCCAAAGTCATATGCCATAAAGCGACAGAATAAGACTGTACTCATGGGTCCTTTGACCGTTTATGAGCTTCTTCTGGCCTAATATTTATGTATTTATTACATTCATGTATAAGTCTTCAACTGTCAAGTCCCCCGTACTATTTTTTTCGACTCATGCTTTCAAAGAAGTACTTCAGTCGTGATGGTGTGACGAAAATACTCAGAATAACAACTTTTTGCTCAATTAGTTAGGACAACAACCAAAGAAAGCAGCTGATTTGTAGTATACTTTTAGGCGATAGGGAGTAGTTGTTTTTGAATAGTGAACTGTAAATGTGGGGAAATTCAATTAAATCTTTTGACCCATTTTGTTTCTCTCGAAAAGGGCAACGCAATGTAAGAACAACAACAAAGTTTCGTTAAGAGTTAGCTAATTCACCAACTATGTCAAAATAAAACGGCTAACTATAGTGAACTTTTAGGCGATAAGAAGGGGTTATTCTCGAATAGAAAGACAGGAGGTTCACTGATTCATTCTACCTTTTACGCAACGCAAGAACAAACGTCGTACGGTGAATTGGCGAATGAATTTAAGTACTCTTCTTGAGTCTAGAGGCTTTATTTATGAAGGCTTTATAAAGTGGCTTGTGAAGTGTTTAAGGAAAGAGGACATTCTCAGTAAAAAAAACTTCAAATTAAAACCCATCCTCAGTTACTTTTAACGCCGCCACTGTGTGTCGCCCTACAGGCGTCTTCACTTCAATGATTTTTTTCTAATCTCGCTCGTTTGCCGCCAGTTTGAGCCGCTCCCTCGCCTCGTTAGAAAAAAATCATTGCACTTGCTTTCTTGAATATTAAATTCAATACTTGTTAGTGTCAACTGTTGTTGGGGGAGAAAAAAAAAAAACAAAACCCATCCATGCCTGGCCTTGACAACTATTTATGTCATGGAAGGAGGAAGGATATCGCAATCCCCAGAAACCCTGGGATTTCTCCTCCCCCCGAAAATAAATGACGCACTCGACTACGCAAAGCATGAAAAATCATTGTCGCGTCAAATAGGCATACCTAGAATCCTCTTGCCTTTTTGATGAATTTTACAGTTTGAGGGTGAAGTTAAAAAATCAATTGCAAAGGGAGAAACGTGTATCTTGTTGCTATTTCTAGAATATCGCCTCCCCAGAGCGCGAGGCATTCAATTTTCAGTCATTGGCACGCGTTAACAATTTGCCTCCTTTCGTTTACACTTGCTTTATAGGCTTGAGGCTGCTCTCCAAACATATAGATAGATAGATAGATACTTCTATCTATATCAGGTGCATCGAAGTGTTAAAGTATCTGCGATGCGTGCGAGGCGAAAAAAAATCTGCTGTTGATTTTATAAAAATACACAAACATACTCACACGTACATATGTGCAAATTCTCGTTACGAAAATAAATATTTAGAGCTGAAGTGCATCTGGGATTTTGTATGAGTAGAGAGTATGCCCAAACCGCTAACACAAACAAACAAAAAAGATCCCCCTTTTGTTTGTGAGTGTAATTAATTAATTAAAGTTTGTTGGAGTTTTTTGTGGTGTGCTTTGTGTATCAATGATGTGGTTCTAGAATGTGCATGCATACGGCACCGTGTATCTTTGCAATCTTGAGTAAGAGATCGTCCGCCTTAAGCAAGGCCAAAAGTTCACGATACTGTCTGGGAATTTTCTTGTAAGAATAGCAAAGCTTTGCATGTCTAAAGGAGATACGGAAGAAGTTCATCATTTCGCTTTTCTTTTCTTGTTTTTTGGTTCAACGGTATTGAGAAGCAAGGAAGTAATGAGGTCATGAACTCGCTGGCTCTGTTTGCGGGGAGGGAAATTCGGCATTGAACTCGGGGGATTTTATCGATTTTTCTTATGCAAATCAGAGAACAATAAAAGTTTTTCTTTCTCTTCAAGGGTCGTAGAGGAGATGAAGGATTGGGGATAAATGTCCTTAGAGGTGGATGTGAAGAGAATATTTGTGGTAAGTTGACTTTAAGAAATGATGTTTTGATTTAAAACGGAAAATAGCCGGGACATAAACCTGTTTAAGGGGAAACTACTAGATGACGTTATGCATACTAATTTTCTTCACTTAAGAATAAGTTTGAATTGGGGTGAATCACTAGACTTTATAGAGAGGAAATTCATTGGTCTATGTTGTTCTTATTGTGTGTAAAAGAAAGGAGAGTAGTATTGCCTGAACGTATAGTCTTAGGCGCAGCGGTTTGAATCTTTACTATAGGTAGCATATGCACTGTAGCACTTGCGCCCCTTCTTAGAATCTACGAAGGAATACAGAGACTAGTACATAATCGTTCAGAGATAAGTTTTCAAATGCATATTCGAGTTAATCAAAACAACAGCAGTAAGTGCCAACTAGTCAAGTGCAAGAGGGACATTCGTCAGGTAATTTTTCGAATCACCAGCTACGCTATCTAGACCAGTTAAACTTTTGAATAGTAATAGCTACTTTCCAAGCTAAAGTACTGAGCAATTAAAGCTATAGACCTGTTTATCTCAATTCGAATTAAGCTCAAGGTTCTTTCTGGGTTGCTGGGCAGTTAGAAATCCAATTAACTTGTGCCACAACAAGAAGCTACTAAACTACTCAGCACACTTTGGCTGTAAGTTCACTGTAAAATCCAAAAGTTTAAGATGAAAAACTGAAGCGAAATTGAAAGTGTTTTAGTTGAGACATGAACCATTGTAACGCATAACTACTTGATGGCGTTATTGTTACTACATGTTTCCCCCGAAGCGGCTCACTGAATCGACTTTATCAGGTTTATTAAGGCTATTAGGAGCTTCATTAACTTGGAATGTATAAGAGACAAGGAAAGTCCAAGAGACCTACACTTAGTCTGTGGTGAACCAGCTTCTCGTTTTCTAGCTTTTTGGCAAATTTTGTGCTTTCAACATATTCTCTCCTATTTGTATAGAGTCAAATAAATATTCGTTGCATACTTTTAGGAGTCTGTATTCTGCTGTGTATGACTTCTAAGTACTAACGACATAAGCGTAACCTTAGCAAGACATCGCTTCGAGGTTAGAACTCTCTGCCTCAAGTGGAGCAAGCCTTTGAAAATGAAGTGCTTAAAAGCAACAGTTTCAGTGCCAAAAAGTATACTTTGAAATAGCGCTTTATAAATGCGTTACCACATAAAAGTATGCAACAATTTTTTTTCTTTTTTGCAAATTCTCTTTCTGATGAGTTGGATGAAATGACTGATGTGGAGTTCATTGGAGCATGCTTCTCTCGTGACCCTCAGGACAAATCAACACACTTGCCTTCAAGGCTAAACTGATACAGAAATTTCGTTCAGTCATATGTATAGCAAACCGACTTGTTTCAAAAGAAAGACTTTCTTTGGACAAATGTAAAAGTTTTGACTAAAGACAGAAGGACTCTCCTAGTCGTAATTAGATCCGCTTTTTGCAACTTATTCACCAGTCGACTCCTCAGATTAATTACTTTTCTAAAAATTTCTCAATTAGGCACCAGAGTTTCTTTAGAATTTTTAAATGGCACTGTAACCAAGTTCTATCCCCATCAGCCTCATTCATCATCCACAGTTTAATCCTCGTTTCCCTTTACACACAAGAGGGATATACAAGAGTGTAATTCCATTTCGTCCTCGGGCGTCTGAGCAAACAATTTATATAAAATTAATCCAAGAAACGGATGTGCCTTCGGGCTGATGGCATCATCATCGCGTCATCGTTATCACCACATCCTAGTTTGTGTTCGCTGGGTATTAACACTTAAAATCTGATTTCCCTACAAATTGAGAGCGTAAACAGAATTTCGCGTCCAGAAGAATGAGAAAAAAAAAAAACAATCTGCAAGATCCACTTAAAGTTTCAGTTTTCAATTTTCCACTTCCGTGGATAGATTCACACTTACTACTTACTGCAATTGCTCCATATCCTTCTTCTCCTGCTATTGTCGACTGTCACACTGTGTTAAGGAAGGAGTTAACTCAGAAAGGACCACAACTCAAGTTCATCTCTGAGTGAAAAAAAAAAACTGACAACCGCTTGTAGAAAAGGGATTTCACAAAATTGAATTTGAAATGATAATGGAAGCACTTCCAACTGGCAACACACACATTTGGGATCCTGTACTCACGTGGACTGTGGACTTAACCACCACAAGTGGTGAATCTAAATTATTCATGGCTCAATGTCTGCTGGAATAAGGATTTTTAATTCCCTCTCTCGAGAGAGTCCCTTGATGTCCTATTCTTTCAAACGTTTGTGGGTTTAAAGATCTCTAACAGCGATTGAATTATGTATCTCATTAGGTATTCGTATGAGAAAAAAAAAGACAAACACATGGGTTGTATAGCCTTAATTTTTAATGGAAAAATTATCTAAAGGACTTCAAGTTAAATGGGGTCTTTGAGTCAGTGCTCTATGGCTGATAAGATTCTTTCTCATTTTTAGATGGAAATGGTGCGACCAATTGAATGAGATTCACTGATAGATGAGAATCAATTTAAAGCAATGGGGTGGATAACTAATTAATTCATTGGAAAACAGGCTAGGATAGCAGGGGTTCCTTTCTTTGTTTACATTGCGTGATTGAAGGGAGAGATTGAATAGATAAAAGTCTTTTTTCAAAAAGGGTAAAATATGCTGGTGCTACATAATGATTTCCATATTTTTATTTTCAAACAGGTACCGGCAGATATGAGGGTTCACAAACGAGTACAGTAACCAGAAATTCGTGACTAAAGTCAAACCCAAGCCACGACAAGTCCTTTCTCATTTTGATGGTGGAAAAACTAGGAAGGGACACACAGACGGGTGGGGCTGGAATCATTGGTGCAGTAAGCACTAAGAAGTGCAGCGGACGACTGAATACAGTGAGGTCTGTTTCTTCATAACGCAGAATGATCTAAGTAGGTCTTCATCTGAGTGCATTGGACCAAAAGCTATCTTTTCATGCTATCTAACTAAGATGCTCCTTTTCGTGACGATACTGATTGATTAAAGCAACCTCCATGGTTGCGTTCCACTTGAAAGAAAGGCCTTTCAGTCAACGATTGCTTCCATTGTAGATCTCCGCAGCGTTTCCACTTCGCGGTGGTCAACCCACGGACATTGCCCAGTCATCCTAATATGAATCGCAAAACCGGACACAATAGCTTGCTCTTCCTCCCCTTTTGACCACTTAGCTCTACTTCCAGTGACACCAGCTTCTAGTGCCTCTAGATCAGTGGTTTCTAACCTTTTCCACCGTATGCCCCAGTAGGCAAATTGAAAAGTTTAATGCCCCCTTCCTCCCAAAAAAATATCAATTATCAAAGTAAGTAAATAAAGCGTTTTCCAATAGGGATTTCCCAACTTTGACATATGACTGCGGCTACATTGTTCAAGCTACATCTATCAAATTCAGACTGATTTATTAAATCTGTTTTGCCAAATTAACACAAAGAGTCATAATGTTCAACAACATATGCAAATGATTGAATTGCTTCATGAAAGTGAGTCTTCTGTTCGAAGAACATTCCTCGCACTTCGCACATTTTACGGTCGCCATAATCGTCCTTCCTAGAGGACTATTCGCAAAATGGTGGATAAATTCAGTAAACAATGAAAAAATTGCAAGATCTTCCGAAAATATCGTTGCTATCCGTGAGAGTGTGCAGGAGAATCCGAGGCATTCAATTGCACTTCGTTGCCCTTTCTTCGCTGACTGGGCTCTCGATTTGTTCAAGAGCCACGAACATGATGCATCTGCACCTCCGCCTAACAAAACACACTAAGAAGTATCTTTGTCTGCGACCGGCAATCTCTGCTCCTAGTTCTGGGACCTTTAGAGCTGACAACACAGAAGTTCCCTCATATCACTAGATAGAGCCTTAAGTTGCCGACTTTATCTGGTTTGATCTGTTCAGGAGACTGTGTCTTGGTTTCAAGAGCTTGCCTGTTTATGGGATTCCTCAAGATTCAATATTGGATCCACGACTGTATCACTTATGTTCAAAGACAACGAATGCCAAAATCATCAAATATACTTGATTTTTGACTATACAGCCATCGTTGTAGTGGCAAAATTCATAAAAAAAGTTAAGTGCAGTGACATTGAAGGTCTTCTTCAAAAACTTCCAATTTTTTTCATGTTTCTGCCCAGGGAAGGTTGCTGATCGCATGATCAGGCGCTTCATCTAAACACCATCGCGCGGTAGCTTTCTTCTTCCATTTTCTCTTTTGCTGGTGCCCTGGTTTAGATGCTCGTTCGTTCGTGTTGAAATACTAATGCCAATAATACTGTGAATTATAAACGAATGCAAAAATCACATACAATGCTCTCTAGTTATTCGGACATTCACAACATCCACAACAGAAAAGTTTTCCTATTCCTCATCATCATCCAAGTTAGCCACCACTCGGCCCATGTCCTGTACATCAACATAGTATTGGTCGTAAAAAGGGCAGATTCCCGAGTCAGTTGCACTAATAGCCTTCTCTCTATGGCATTTGGCATTCTGAATGGAACATTTACACCTTGATATAGCTCACGCCAGGCCAGTCTACCGAGAAGCTACAGACCGTCGCATATTGTGGCTAGGTTAGGTATGGTTAGGTTGGCTAAAATAGCAAGAGAGGCCCACAAGTTGTACAACCGAAGAAGCCATCGGTTACCCAGGAACTTTCACCTATCTTATGAGAGGTCTGCAGATTAAAAGTGCCTGAGGTGGCTGAGTAAGATGACTGGTTCAATTAACCCTTAATATCAAGGAACCATGAAGGTATTGGCTATTGGAATAAGCAGTAGATATTGGCTGGTAATATGGACCACATGACCGTGAAGGTAGTTCGTAAGAATATAAGATTCACTGATTCAATGGAACTCTTGGTACTGTTGTGCAGATAGGTAGTGTTGGCTAGTTCGAGTGACTTTATCGAACCCTAGCTGAACAGTGAAGATAGTGGTTTGCATGAGAGTAGTAGACTGGACTGGATCAATTTCTGTTACTGATAGGCAAACGTTATATTATTTGCTTCAAGTGTCAGACTAGTAGCTTTTAAGGTCACTTGCCGCTCTTCGAAATTGACTGATATAGTATTAACCTCTCACCAAAATGATGTTCAGTTTTCCATTGAATTTGTTGCTACTTAATGCTCTGGAGTCAGCTAGCATCTTTGACTTAAGACTACTCGCCATTCTCGCACAGTACTCGCACACACTTGTCACTTGTGGTCGCGTCATCTCATCAAGGAAGTTGCGTTCCATACATACAATATGTATTTACAAATTCTACACATCATATCTTAAGGAAACCATAAACTAAGATAAATATTTGCAAATAACGATCAGAACTGTTTCCCCTTCGTTTAATCTCAACTCCAACCGGATACAGCATGACATATTTATACAGAACGGAGAAACGGAAAAGTACTCTTGCACTTGGCACACACACACACGCAATTCAGATGCCTTGCAGCGATTCTACGAATATGAATCACCACAAGGAATGTTGTTTCTTCATTTCTCATTGTTTTATTGGTTTACGTAAAGTATTCTCAGTATCTGTTGCACCTGTATGCATGATATCTGTAGAATAACCATTGCCACTTCACCTCGAGTGTAATCACAGTTTATCATCCTGGAAAAGGATCTCCATTGGTTGTCTATGATAATAATTTGAAGGTCCAACCCCTGCGGCGAACCAATGGGTATAGGTAACAATATGCTTACCAAACGACGGGATGCCTATCGTGCAGCTGTGCAGAAGTCCTTGTTTTTCTTAGAGAGGTACAAAAAGGACCATTGAAATTGATTTAACACGCCAGAGTCCTTGTGTTTCGATTTGACCTGCTGTTCTTTTCAAATAGATTTCTGTTGAGAGAGTGACAGGTGTGTGAGTTCCTTGGATATAATGGTCATTTTGCCTAGAACATCTGTTAACATTTATCTCAAGTATCTATTGCACCTCAGAGCTACCTACTTGAGATACAAACAAATCGAATAGTTTCTTCTAAAAAACTAGGTTACCCTACGACCCATGTTCGCTGCCCTATTGTGTGCGTAGTTCGTCAGAACTTATCTTTTAAGCAATTATGCTGGTTAATTTCCATTGAAGTTATTACCCGTTTAGATTGAAGCACAATAGAGATAGATAGAACAATTTAATTGGTCTTCTCTGGAGACTTATGGCGTCTCGTTTGTTGATTGTTTGTTTTTGTTTTCTGATAAAAACTGAATCTTTATTTGACCCACTTTAGATACATACTAGAGCGTGCTTGAAGTACGAATACACATCATTTTTTTGTGGGTGTGACAAGTGTTGCGCAGTTCTATTTATATCTTAAAGTGAACGCGGAACATTATCTACTTGTAGATTGTAAGAAATTTTCGTAATTTTTAGATTGAGTTACGAGTTTTTATTTTTGTGTTTTAGCGATGGCCAATGTGTCATACAACTATTATCTGTTATCTGTCAGATTAGTGAGGAATTGGACTTGAAAGATTGTTTCCACCCTTTTTTTACGAATAAGAGTGGATCACAATACTTTAGCAAAACTATTCTACTTCCCTGTCTGTCATACGACAAATTTACTTAAAGGTACTTCTTTTACTTATTTGCAAAGGTATTATGTATATGTTTTTGAAAGAAAAGATCAAATAGCTTCTCGAAAAAAGAGTCACTGACACTTAAGAACGATCACTTCTGCGCCAGTAGAAGTCGTTCTACCTCCAACTGCAGTCAATGGAACATGACATACCCACCGTCTTCAATTGTTGACAAACGTCAGATGATGTAGCATATAACATCCCTGGACTGTCAGAAGCGTCAGATAGAAGTCTAGGTCGCCATGCCTTCTGTTGGGTAAAATTTTATCCATCTCTTTTGCCATTTCCCTTGACTCAAAATTCTTGGCGGAGTTTGACTATCCCTTGAAATTGTCGTCATTCTTGCCTTTGGTCTGCTGTTGAGGCATAATTCTCTTGAGCTGCTTGTGCTAGTTAGCCTATTGACCATCGTTTTAAAAGCTCTGGTACTCCATGCTTTGTTCCCCAACGATATTTGGCATCAATTGCTCCGCTTTTCTACATAGCGACCCACAAATATTAGCAATTATTCTTGCCAAGGTAGCGGTTACATTGGCTGTGTTGTCAGACCTGTGACTTGACAGATGTAGCTTCAACAATATGGCCGCAATTACTTGTCAAAGTTCAGAAATCTTTATTGGAAAACCCTTTAAATGTATCGTTTGAAGCTAAACAGTGACTACTTGATCACCATCTCTAAGACTTCTCTGATACATCTTCTCTTTAACTACCTTTAGACCCATACTAGTTATTCAGTCTATGATAACCCTTATAGCATCAATGGATCTGTGCTTTTTCTATGACTACGGCTACTATAACGATGGTTGTTTACTCAGAAACCACCTACGTGTGATTAGTTTGGGTTTCTTAGTTTAGAAATATTATGGTCCAGTAGTGGATCTAGTGCCGAACCTTTAGGAACCCCATTTTAACGCGTTCCCGTTTCATGGAGGTCTTCCTTTGTTGGGCTGACGTATTTATCAAAAGCGTCCCTTTCGAAAGTCCTCTAAGGGATTCCATCACTTATGTATGTTGCGCTCTAGTGCCTCGAGTATCTAGCGCGGACAATGACATAAGGGGGCCTAGTTTATTTTCGACATTAAGACAAGTTTTTGCCTCTTTCACTAATTTGGAGAGACTCCTTCTGATACACATCAAGTAGAAGGCAACACATTCGTACTAGTTCTGATGTCATTTCGTTCCCTTAAGTCCTGCGTGGAGTCTTTTCCATGCCGTGTTTTACATTCCTAAAGTGATTCAATGTGGCGTCGCAATTCATAAGAAGAGCCACCATTCTCTCGATGCCATCTCATCTCTTGAGTAAGATATCTCAAGACTTGAAGTGTCCTCTCAAAACTCAATAAGCCTAAGAGGAAGAACACGAAATTCCATGACAACTATGTACGCAAATTGAACGGAAATTTTTGAAATTATTTGAAATAATCTACTGCCAACACTTGCCGCACTCACAAGGCAATCCAATTCCATTCTATTTGCATTGCAAATTACACTGCACTCAAGGCATTGACACCCAAGATACGAGCCGAGACACCCATCTACCTTAAACATATTCATTTACACGTTCCGCCCACGCACTCCACAATGACCTTCATTCGCACCACGAGATGTGATGACATTCAAAGTGACTACAGAAGAACGACTGGCAGAACAAGTATCTATAGATATGTATGTATCTCTCTAGTCTCAGGTGTTGTTGGGTTGAAACACAATCACATAACTTAACTCGGTTAATGTCAATTACATTGCGCGAGTACCATAAGTATCTTGTATCTCTCTGACAGCATTTCTTGTGAACGCGCTGTTTGAAGGTAAGCCACAACAGTTTAGTTTCTCATTACATAAATCACCCGACGATGATAACACTTTATTGGTCTCATAAATTGTTTGTTTGCCATCACTGTCCGGACGAAGCAAAAGAAGATCGAATTAAATTTTATTATTTCAAAACAGGGCGACACGACATCAATTTATTCGCGTGAAAGAGAATTAAGGCGCCTATGGTGTGCTGCCATCATCTGCAGCCGGACAGCAGATTAAATTCAATTTAAAATACATATTTATGAAATTGCTGGCATGGCATTTCAATGAGCAATAACTAGGGGGACAGCGACATCTCAGAGAGATCCTTGCTTGCATTTTAATTCCAAGCAAAAGCTTTTTATTGCTCAAACAAAAGATGATTACTTTTGCAAAGTGCTCGCTTGTCTAATCCTGATGAGAGGTGGTAAATAAAAACTCCCTCCTACTACCTGAGAGTGTGTAGATACAATAAAGCGATAGAAATTATCTTGATCTGATGTTTGTGCTTTTATGAGCCACCTGAACGTAAGATATACGAGTATCTATGTCAGTCAAACGATTCAAAGTTTTTAGTAATAAAAACCGAAACTACATTTGTGAATTGGATTAAATGCAGTTTTACTATCAGAAAGATGGTGGCATGGAAGTAGTGCTGGAGCTTATTCATGAGGGAAGCCATGTGAAAGTATCGCAAGCCATTATGCGGGTGAATTTATGGGAAATAAATAAAACTGATGGTGTCAGCAAGACCGTAAAGAGAGAGATCCAATTGGAAATATCCATCAAATCAAAGTTTTGAGGAAGCAGCATCCAGTATCCACTGAGCTGATCCCACAGCAAAACAGGAAGTAGAAAGGTTCGTTTTTGCGTGACCAGATAAGAATGATAGGCAAATAAATGTAAATAAACAAACAACGGTGTGAGATATAAAATTAATTCGGGCTTTAATTTGAAGCCACATTTATGCCATTTTGTGTGGGATTTAAACTTGTCACTCAAATGTTCACCGTGGCTTCGCTGGGAATGCTTCAAGAGGTCGGTCTATTTTTTTATGACTTCATGCAATATGAACTGTGCTATTCCGGCAATAGCCTCTCGAAGGTTTGTACCGAGCTCATCCAAGGGGTTTACTTACTAAAGACTTGACTTAGTCTCAGAGAAAATAGCCGAGTGGTGTCAAATCACATGATCACGGGGCCCAATTGATAAACGCTCGGCCTACGTTCTCTCTCACAACTTCGCGTCACTTGTATGACATGCGCTTACGGTTTGTTGGCCTTGTTGGAAACACAGCTCGCATATACTGATGTTGTCAACCCCTGGCCACAGAATTGATGGTAACAGTTTTTTCTTCCTCATTTCGAAAGATATAAGATGCCGCCATGCTAAAAACCGCACCAAACAATCAGTCTTTGTGGATGCATTGAAGCTTGTTCCAGCGGTTTCCAGCGCTCCAGTAGCGGACTCACGGCCTTGTCTATGGTCATGTGACTTAAATTACTAAATCAGCACAATCTTATACATATGTAGGCCTGAATCCAAGCGCAGATTAAGCCAGGTTGACACTCTGGCGATGCCCATTTCAGCTGATTGGTGCCGAATCGACATTTCTACCTTCTTCGTTTCATTTCGCACCAATCTCTGCCTGGTTGGTGGCTTAAGCTCCAAAAGAGTGTACTCAAGCTCAAACTTTTCCACAATGAGCGTAATGCCTGCACACTCACGCCATTCTTACGACCGACCTCACGATGAAATTCACGTTGCGCATTTACCACTGAGCCGAATCTCGTTTATATTCTTAATAACTTCCGGACACTCGAAAAGCCTCATACGATGCGTGATAAAATGACAACCCTTGCTGAATATTTTGACAGTTAGATGTCATTGATTACTTTGACATCTACTGACGCATAACAATTGGAAAAAGTATCAGCACCATCTGGCCACTTGCTTGTTAAAACCCAAAAATATCTATCGACACAAATAATAACTGATGCATGCGATTGTAGCCTACTTTTTGAAGAAAAAAAACCTCCTCATAACCGCTCCAATAAATCTCAATGAAAAATTTAGAAAATCTATTTTATCAAGGAGCAACAGGTCGAGACGAAAAGAAATGTTCCCGATTTTTATTTCTTTTTTTTTTAATTTGCATCAAATTATCCACCTGCTTCCGAATAAAATTAAAAATAAAACCAAAAGCCGTTGAAGCATAAATACCCCAAAGAAAATAAGGAAACTTTTTTCTTTAAATAGCTCCACTTCAAGTGGCGAGGGAGGGGGAGCGTACAAATTATTTACGCGGTCATTCCTCCGATTCGTGAAAGTTTTCCCTTTTTCAAATCCTCCAAGCGGACATTATAACTTCCTTTTCATTTTTTTTTTTTCTCTCCTCCTCGGATGGAGGGAATTCTTCCCTTACTTAGTCGCCTTCGTTGATAAAATTTTCTTTCACAAGAATTTATGGTTTACTCGATGGAGGTAAGGGGGAAACAAAAAAACTTGGACATTCTTTTGTTTTGTACCCTCGACTCTTGTTTTTTCGCGCCTGGTACTTTAAAATTCTCCTTTTCTTTGCGTGAAAATGGCTTAAGAGAAAAATTCAAGTATCCTTAAGTGTATCCTGTGCTTTTTCAAAAACAAAAATACCCAACGCTTGTAACGGTAATTGCCCATTTCTGAGATTTACTTTGTATTGTTTTGAGGTTATAATTCATTTTCATTCAAAAAAAAAGGACTTGAAAATGAAAGCATTAACTGCTAGGTTCTCCCTCGCGGCGGCGGATGTCTTATTAAAATCCATGTCTCATGCGAGAAGACACATTTTTTGGAAAACAATTTAAAATAAAAGCCACTTTAGACACCACATTAAATTAGCTTAAAGTCAAGGAGACAACACAACAGGATATCGTCCCCTCCTCCAAGAGATATAGTATCCAACCGCAACTTGGAAGGAACCTCCCTTCCATTAGCCGAAAACACCCAAACAATTTGAGAACACAAGCACTCCTTTGTTTAGAGGAATTTATGTTTTCCCAAAATGAAATGCATTTCATTGGACCCGCTGTTGTTGTTGTTATTTTGGGTGGTGGCTTGTGTAAAATATTCACTTTGTGGCTTTTTTCTTTTAGGGGGAAATTCCCCTTAAAATTAATTCACATTTTACCCCCAAGATGGATGGCCACTGAATGCAGATTTATTGCGAGCGAATGTGGATACTTTTTGGGGAGGAAATTTTCAGTGATAACTCATAAAATTTTCCAACTTATGAATATTAAGTTTGTTGGGGCATATTTTGAGGGGATTTCAGCTGAAGGTGCAGCTCTTTGCTCTGATTGTAGGGAGAGTTTGTTTGTTTTTTGGGTGCAGGATTTGAAATTGAAATGAAACGCACACAAGTTGAGCACATTCGCCAAAGATGAACTGAGAAACTACTCCAATTTCAGACCGAATCTTACGATGTTGGTTTTTAAGGCTTCCCATAGAACAAGGACTTCAAAAACTGCCACAGAGTACATAGCATCTTCGTCAAATCATGCTATCTTGGAGTAAAGACTACAACTCCTTATCTCGAGATCAGACTGTCTTCTTTCAATGACTCGGTGGTTTCGAAGGATGCTTATTAACAAAGAAGCAACCTTTAGCAGTAAATCCCCATTTACATCACTGCACAAAGGTCTCATCATTGATGGCAAAAGAGTAGATCAACTTTCAACTGTGCAAATGTCACCTTTTACTTGAATAATTTTGAGCCTCAATCAACCAAGCCTCTCTCTTTGGATAGGTCTTTAGCGAGTACCATCCAAGTTGATCGATGTCCCCTTGAACTTGAGCGTGCAACCTACGACGAGAAGGTCCTCACCAACGTCGTCCACAGGAGTTCGATTTAAAGAATTTGTGGGGCGGAACGTGTGTCCATTCGGTCGAGATGTTCTCGCCATATCAAAGGTCTAATACTCAGGTTCTCGCCAAGGGCGACGTCGCTGTACAGCTCGTACAAGCAAGCAGCTCTACGGACCTTCTACAGATTGTGCCTCTAGTGTTGGCTTGTGAATTTCACACAGTCTGTTCAAGAAATCGCATGACTTCCTTTCTTAGTGAGGTTGAAAGGTCCATTCTGCCTGACAGCGGCTTATGGTCCTACTCACCGCCTCTTTATGTGATTCCTGCTTTGTTGCATCCACCCGCCGGCATTCTTCCTCGAAGTGGTTTCTCTGTGCTGCTCCAGAATCTTCAGCACTTGATTCTGGTGGCATAGGCGTGATTGAGAGATCTCGTCTCGGGATACTCCTTCTACCAATATGCGATTGCAGTCTTTCGAAGAATCTTCTTTGTTGCTGAATTTGTGATATCCCGATTTTATAGCTTGGCTTTACAAGATGAGTTGAAGTTGACTCTTCAGAAGGTTCGGACATTAAGAATACTGGAGACATGTCTTTGGTTGATCATTACATGATCATTGGACCACCATGTCTGATTCTTAATACTGAGATGAGGACGTACAATTGCGAGGCCCTAGGCCCCTTTTGGTCCAGAATTCCATTTGTCTTGAATAAATTCTGCATTTTCTATCGCAATTTCAATATCAGCTGACTAATTCTTAGCTCACTGTTTACAAAGATCATTAACCCTAGAAGCGAGTAAGTATTTAGCAACAAGCTAAGCGAACTAATTAGCATCTTTGGTGTGAAAAGAAGCGTAATATTTAGTGATAAATTTAGATACCAAATTTAACCTTCAAAGTGTGAAAATTGCAAAATTAATCTGCATAGTTAAAAAGAACAAAAAAAACTTGGCAAATATTTTGATTTTAGGCTTTGTAATCAGAATAATGCGAGTTGTAGGATTTCTGAGGGATAAATCGGTTTTGGTGAGTCAACAGAGTGACATGAGATCCTAAATTCCTTTGATATATAGAAAATCAAAATTTCAATTGAATCAAGGGTCAATTGAAACTTTCGGATTAAAAAACTTGCGACTGGCTATGAACAGGTATTCTCTTTCTATGAAGCGATCTGTGAAATATGCGAAGTGTGAAAATTTGGTCCATTGGCCTAAAACCACTCTGATAAGGGCCTACTATCTTATTGATGAAAGACTTTAGACGTTTATGTATTCCGACGGACAAGGTAGTGAACACGATGTTGAGGAGTCTGGTTATGGCGCAATTTGGTTGCCATTGCTCATACATTCCTCGGAGAACCTGTGACGCTACCAAGCTCTTGTACATAATTCTATGCAATTTTTGCATTCATTCATAATTCACAGTATTTTTTACAAGTTATTATCTCTTTGCTACTCTGCGACATTTTTGATGACGATGCCAGGAGCGCTTGATGATGTAAGGAAAATGTTTAGAGATATCATGTCAGCTAACGTTCTTCTGGCTCTTGTGGTATATCTTTCAGCTTTTCAGGCTTCATATAGCCTGACAGTAATTCTACTTTACTGTGGCTCTGGTGGGAGTGTTCACATTCGTACCTTGGCTACAACGAGATAGCGATGGAGTATGCGTATTGGCAAAGACAGTTCGAACCTTCATTACTTTTGACAGTTCGTACTTTCGCTCTTCGAATATTCTGCGACGTGGTTTCTTGTGATTCAGGCCACTGCTCTTTGCCTGGTTTGCCTGGTCCTGGGAACAGGAATCACTCTGCTCACTTGACAATTAGCTAGGATTTGAAGTGAGGTTGCTGATATGCAGGGGTATAGTAAGGATCAGTTTTGAGAGTTTGCTTGGTCCAAGACGATTGGATAGGTTGGCACTGTGGATGAATATGGCTACTTCTGTGGGAGAGAACTCCCTTGCCTGGAGTTTTCTTAGAAAGTTTCGTTTTTAGCGGCTGTTTACAGTGAGGCGTTCAACAAACTGGAGGTTAAGATATTTAGTGTACTTTTGCTAGTCATTTGCTAGCTCGTTAGAGCTTAGTTATTGTTGATCAGATTTTTAGACAATTGCATTAACTTTGAGACCTTCTTGTAGATATGACAAGAGTGAAGTTAAACTCCAGGGTTTTAAGGAGTCGTCTATTCTTAGAAAGACATGTTCGTCATTTAAAGCCGTGGTAGGCCCATTACATAAGATTGGATAAGCATACATTGTATAAGTACTGACTTGAGAAGCTTGCCCCTTAGTATGCTTGAGAAAATGCACTAATTACTAGTCAATCTCACCTCAGTTGTGTAACAAAGTCACTGTGTACCTATTGCACGCATTTGCCATTGTCTTCCTCGTCATCTTTCCCTCAGGCAATTTCCAACTTTTTCGCATAAACAATTTTTGATTAGAAAGCTAAAAACCACATACACAACACAATCCATAAAAATCAATTTTAATTACGCTTACGTTGCGTTTCAGCACCTGCTGCCGCGCCATTGTAGGCCACACAACAAAAACCACATCATAAGCCAGCACAAGTGGAAGTGAGTAGTCGTTCCTGTGCAGTGTGCACATATCCAATATAATCAAGCGCCACTCTCTTGTATCTATATGATATGTAGCACAGTTTACCTGCAAATAAACCACACACATGCAAGTCAATGGATACGGAACCACGCGACGACTGCTGCTTGCCTTAGGTAAGTAGGCATAGGCACTTACTTCCAGCAGAGAGGCACGGCATGCAGCTGCAACTGAATAGATGAAACACTGTAGTTTGCCTAACCTGTTTGCATGCAAGTGGTTTCATGTCTGCATTTTTGTTGCCTAAACCTCCTGCTCCACCTCCCTTTTCACTGGATTACTCATGATTAAACTCGAGCAAAAAAGAGGTCCTTTTTATTAATGTCAATCCTCGAGCTAATGCATGTAATAGTAATCGTGATCTTCCACATAAGTGAACACACATGATGAGGTGCATAACCTCTCATGGTTATGAATATGCAATGAGATGTAACGTCAGGAGGGGATTTAATTACAAAAAAGCAAAGGAATAAGGACAAAGTGCGATTAGCTTTGCACCAAGTAAGCGTTAGAGAAAGGATACACAGCACACACGCTTAGAAAATGTTTACCAACCATCCACTGGATTAACCTACTTATTTCAATGAAAAATTAACTTTTTTTAGAATGTTTTACCAAGTGAATGCATGCCATAAGGACTCACGAGGATTTCTTTATTTGAGGCGGTTTTTGTAGTCCTAACCTACTATCTTTTTGTTGAGGTTTTTTTGAAAGCTTTTGTTGCTTCAGTCTGATTAGGTTCGTGAAGAAGTCTCCAGAGATAGGCTCTGCACTATTAGCTTCAAGGAATCCTACGTCAGTGAGCCGGAGCACTTGCTTGTAACTGTATACCTTGTCCCAAAAGATACAGAAAGGAGTGTTTGACTACGAGTAGAGTGTGCTTTCTTGCACTACCTTGAGATAG
Source organism: Chalcosyrphus nemorum (assembly GCA_949716465.1). Lineage (NCBI taxonomy): Eukaryota > Metazoa > Arthropoda > Insecta > Diptera > Syrphidae > Chalcosyrphus > Chalcosyrphus nemorum. The sequence goes on from OX454333.1 coordinate 28,869,606, forward strand.
ACCCTTGGAAGGCTCAGTAGTCTATACTAAAAGCAACAATTTTAGCAATATCTGTATCGTGTCTTGTGTTCTTTTTAAGCTGTACCTGGGCTTTGACATAGCGCAATTCTGTACCACCCTCTCCGTAACTTTTATTACTAGCTTTTGATAGGAGAAAAACCTTTTTCTCTCTGTCTTTCAATATCCCATGGCCTCACCCACATTGGTGCGATAAAGCTATGCGATAAAGCGATGCTTTGATGAAGGTTTAACTTACGATTCGTATTGACATATGAACAGTAAAGCTTCAGTCAGTGGAAAGCTTATCGCACCACTGTATGCGCCACATTTTGCTACATTTAAGCAATCTCGTTCAACACATCTTTCAAACGTGTAAGGCCTTACCTTCTGTCACAGAAGACCGCCATGAGTCAGTATGATGTTAAATCTGTGGTCAGACAGATCATCACAACATTCACGTCTAGAGGCAGAACGTCAAAGAGAGTATCCAGCACGATAGTTCTAAAAAGTCATTAAAGGAAAACTCTGACTTAAGACTTACTGACTAAGACTCTACACTCTTTTAGTCCGCCCCAAGTGATAATCACTTCCTCCTCCTGAATCGGTGGATGTGTGCCCAAATAGGGAGATCTACGACATGACACTGAAGCCGTGCTTAATGGTGACGCAGGGATGATGGTCCCACCAAAGTTCTAGGCTTTAGGAATTGGTTGATGTGAAGATTAACAATTGTAGGAACAACAAACAATCGGCTGAAACAGGAAACAGGCATTGAATCGCCAAAGTTTCGCGACACAGTCTGTGTTTCCAGTCAACCATTAACAAGCACCAAAATAAGGTACTAAAACCGTCGATACACAGCGACTTTTTACTGCGAATAGCCCACATCCTGGCGTGTTAATTCTCGCGGCTTGGCGCCTTCCTCGTATCTTTTCACCAACTTCTTACTTTGATCACAAAAAAATAAGTCACAAAATTTTGTATATGTAGAAAAAGTAATTTCCGTCAAACTCTGCTAAATCATTCAAGATTTACGGCACAATAATTCAAAGAAGACCGACAATATTTTTATTTCCCCAAAAAAAAGACCACCACACCTTAGTCCTTGGCTCTTAAAACGACAAAAAGAAAACTTTATCTACATGTTTAGGCTAATATTCTCTTCGCTTTTATGCTCTACCATTAAAAGCCGAATAAAATTATTCTAATGGTCCCCAAAACACAGCCTTAATCCAAAATTAAAAACACACCATCCACAGCATAGAGAGAGAGAGACGCTCCAATTTGAGGGACCACCACCAAACAAATTTCGTGTCTCGAATCATTCCAAATACCTACCTACAGCGAACATAATTAAATTAACTTTTATTCTTTGTGGCTAATTTGTTAATCTACTTAAGTCGTTCCATTGTTTGGAACAAGAATACAATCTCTATCTCTTCCCCCCTCCAGAGTCTGTTTCGCTTAGACTTAGACTATAAAAACCGTGATCCAAATAAATCAGTAATTTGGTCATAAAACGATTTTGGTATTCAAGGTTTCCTCCACCAAAACTCACTGAACGAAGAAAATACATTTTCCACCTCCAAATTGGTATTCTTCTTGGGCTGCAGCTTTCGGATGAATGGAATGAGGGAAAAAGCAATTTTGTATCCAAAATCAGTTTGGAGTTTCAGAGTGCATAACTAATTTGGTTTTTGAATCAATCAACTGCGTCAAAGTACCTACATAATTGACGGCAAGGGATCCCTTCCCCTTTGTTTCTATTTTTGTTTTTTGTATCTATTGTGTGCAGTTGAATGAGAATTGTATCTATTTTCTCTCTTAAAAAAAGAAAGTGACAATTCCACTCGTTCTGAATGAATAATTTAATTGCGTTCTGTTTACGGTCATCTGGTTTTAGTTCACTGAACGCATTCGTTCGTCACCGTTGGCATTTCCTTTTGCAACGTCAATAGTCGATATATATAAATTTTTTTATTTCTATAAATTTCCGGTCCCGCGAATGTATGAATTATTTATCTTTTGCAGCGAGTTTGAGTTTTCTTTTTTTTTGAAATCAGAATTGGAAGGCATTTCCTGAAGAATCGCTCAATTCGAGGGAGTTTTCGTGGAAAAATCCAACAGAATGGGTGTAAAAATAGCACGGAATCGTAAATCGAATCACGAAGAGGTTGATTATGACATAAGTGGCCATCATTTGCATTAATATATGCAAAATATTTCATTATTTACGTATATACATATTTCTTTTTTAATTAATATTCAAACAACAAACGCTTCATAGAGAGGAACCGTCTGGAGAATGTCGTCAACTGTCAAGCACTTGATAAAAATTGTTTATCAAAATTTATAACTAATCCGCAGTGCATTTCGGCGAATGTGATTCATTCGAAAGTATTTCGCCGACAATTATAGCGCCTCCGATTCAGAGAAAGATAACTCTGTTTCCTTGGAAGGAATTCGAGTAGTTAGTCATTGAATATTGGACAGACGTCATTGATAAAATGTTTGCTTTTTTTCTTAAGAAAGGGGGATTCCACAGGCGAATGATTGGTCGCAGAATTTAGGTTTTACGTAAGCAAAATTTGGTTACAAAAAAGGACCTATGGATGGGTTCATCTTCTCCATAATTGTTCGTCAAAAAAGGCCATAGTTCTTTGAAAATACATAATTTAGATACCAGTAGCTGTGTTCGATATGAAAGAACATCGTTGATGTCAAGAATTGTATCATGAAATCAAAATTTTCAATGAAGACGAGACCAAATAGTTCATGAAATAAATATCTGCTTTCAATTCCAAACAAAGTGCGCCAACAATTCAGGGGCAACCTTGCCTTACAAGCAGAAGTAATCAGCAGATCATTGCAGGAGAGCATGGATTACCACTGGAATGCTTTTGCAACGGGGACAAGCACCTACGTCGGTAAGAGGCAGAAACACATGGCTTTCAGCAGATACCTGGTGACGGATTGAAGCAGCAATAAACTCGGATTGAACCCGCCTTAGCAGCCGAGAAAACGGAGCTAGAAACCCAATATCGTGCGAAGAAGAAAGACGAGCAGCATAGTGTGAGTCTGAAGAAGCAGCGAGCAGATGCGACAGCAGGACTGTTTATAGTATCACCAAGGAGCTCACTGGTGGTCAGAACTCCAAACAACAACCGGTGAAAAGTTTAGAGGGCAGCCTTCTGATTTCAGATGAGGATCAGCTTGTTAGATGGGAGAACATTTCGTCACAGTGTTAAACCACTTAGGCGACGTCGATATGTTCTCAAATTCGAACGAAAACTCCGAAGCAACGAATTCCCGAATCCTAAACGCACCTCCCAGTAAGAACGAAATCATAACAGCGATCAGGTCCCTCAAGAAAAACAAAGCGGGTGGGTATTGAAGGCATCCCTGCCGAACTATTTCAAGCGGCAGATTCGCTACATCGACAGTTTGAATAGAGACGCTACTTGTATCCCAGAAAAACTCATTAAGGCTAAGTATAAGGTCAGTAAGTGTCACGTCTTGCCAATGGCAAGGTGTCAGAAGAATTTAAAATCCAAATCGGAGTACGTCAAGGATGCATACTGTCACTGCTGTTATTTTTAGTGGTTATCAGTAATGTTCTCCGTGCAGCATTGACGAAAGGAAACCATGGAATTCGTTGTTTGTCTACTTTCTCAACGGATAATGGACCTCCATCTTATGGTGAGTTGGAGAGAGCTCAAACGCGTTCCAAAAGTACGAACAAGATAGCGCGCAGGCGTTGTTGACGACCTATGCTTCCAGGGAGTTAAAGGACCTAAGTAAGTAGTAAGTAAATACATCATCTCTGTAGACAACCAACCCTTAACTTTGATTGACAGTGCTTGTCAGTTTGACATCGATACATATGCAAATGTGTTGCCATAAGTTACCCACCTCTCTTAAGAGAAAACATTGTGGACGGAGAGTCTGAAAATTTGTGCCTCGTAAAGACGCGGCACATTTTTTGACATGAAAGATATTAATATTCAAATATCTACCATCTTTTCTATCTTTTTCACGCAACTTGGCGTTCTATCTTTATTTCTACTTGCTCCAATACTTGCTATAGAACAATAACAAACAACAACTTACTTGTCGTATTTAAAGTTTTAAACAGCGAAATATTTACCTGAAACAAAGAAAGAAAAAGAATTTATTAAAACTTTTATTCAAGACTAAAATGTGTTAAATTGTTTATGACTAAGCAATAGTTTGTTAAGCACGAATATATGTCATGCGTCGAATCATAATTAAAGCTACAATTAAATTCTAACTAAGTATTTGTCATCGTGCGGGTCATTGTCTGGACATTTATTACTTTTTTATATTTGGCACCAATAAAGACAGACGGAGGCTTTAGTATACATCTAGTTCATTGCACTAGCAAATAGTTCAATAATCCACATTTTTTCGATATTTTTTCGCCTTCCTAATGAACTCGAAGCGCTGACTCAGTGCAGGACGACAGAAATTTACGTTCAGCGGATATCACATTTTCCGCAAACTTCAACTTGAGTCCCAAAAAAGAATCAATGAACTCGGAGCAGTATTAAGCGATCTGTACAATTGCTGTGTTGTCTGCTTATGCAAATGGAATACTTTGAGTGAAAACTCGTAGCAGACCAAGTCTAGATCCCTGCGGTACTGCATAGTTTATCCTCTTCGGCTCACTTGAGCTATCAGAAATTTCGATTTGAAATTTCCACTGTTTCGCGGCATGTGTTTCTCCAAGCGTCTTGTATCCTGTCAATTTGACTTGGCGGGTTCCTGATCAGTCAGCTGGCACAAAACGTAGGCAGCTAAAGGACCTGTCACTTTTGGCAATAGTCTGATCAATCCACTGGCGTGCCACATGTACTTGCTTTTCAGTTGTTTCAGATAGCAATAGAGGAGTGACTACTGGTGGCGAAGCTCCCGGGAAAGTGGAGCTCCTTAAGTTGAACGCGTCACTTTTTCACTGTTAACTGGTAGAAAACTGTGGTAGATCTATGAAACGATCACAAGTGATGGTTTATAAGGATGAGTTAAGGAATCTTCCAAAACTCTCTATCTGCAATCAACCTCTTTGTGCCGTGAGAAGGGATTTCTCAAAATTTTATACCAAAGCTTCCGTGATGAATGAAAGCTATGACGAGCTGTGCCACGTAATGGAAGAGTCTGTTTACTTGGACAACCAGAAGTGCGAAGGATCTTAGAAAATCTTAGTACGGAAAAGTCGAGGAGAAATCAAGTTTGACGTATTAAGGGATCAGGCCCCAGATGTAGACGACTAAATTCAGAGTCATTTAGTCCCTGTATCCATGGTTGCTTCATTTAAGGTAAGGCATCATATCTGAGAGATGCTCTTTGCAAGTCCCTCGGAGTTTTACTTACAGCCATGTTAGGCTAGGGGCCATGATCTGTGATAGGTTGGCTTCACTCAGACCAAGTGAGGTTCATCATGCTTTCTTCAGTGTTACCTGAAAACCTGATATACATACATATGTAGATTGACCATGAATCATGGCTTACTGTGACTATTGGCTCCGCACAACACCGTGAAGCCAATACTGCCAACAAAGCTGTCTAAGCTATTAGCCATTTGGAACGCTCAAAGTACGGTCATTATGTCCAATACGAAAACGTATCAAAACGTACAAAGACTGAGACTAGCCAACCATTCCTTTGCTGACGCTCCTCAGACCAAATTAGCAAATTAAAACCCATTATCCTACCAATCTACCATGAATGCGTCGGTCGTTCTCTCCCACCCGCCAGAGACAAAATAATTCACAGATATCCGGGTCAATAGCCCCAAATGGCAAATAGCTCTTCCCATTTCGATTATTGCCTTTCCGACAATACAATAATTTCCCACCGACATGCAATCGAAAAAAGGTTTTTCTTTTTTTTTTCCCATTTCATCCACCCGCACAGATACAATCGATTCCGAGAATACCTCGCGAATATTCAAACACATGTGAACCGTATCCGCATTATTTTTGCATTCATTCACTTCCGTTACGCACTAAAAACTCTCCTCGAGAACGGTGGCCCCGGCCAGTGCCCTCAGCCACTTACTCCTACCGTCTGCTGCACTCAGCCAAATTAAAGAGAATCGACAAGAAGGAACAATTTTCGTTCTCCGATTTTTGCATACAAATGTACAATTTTTTTGTTATTTGTTGCTTGTGCTCTGCTCATTTGCCTTTACTCTCGGATCGTATCGTCCAATCATCTGTGCATTATGGCCTAAATCAGGCCACGGAACATATGGGCCAGTACTTGGCAGGTACAGGGAAGAGCAAGCTGTTGCATTCGATAAATACGATTTATGCACGGTACACACATATATTTAGACGTGGAATGGCTTCCTTACAGTTGGGCCAACGAGCGTCGTAAACACCTTGGCTGGCTGTTTTGGTTTGCCTTCAATTCAGAGCACGTATTTAAAGTTGGAAAAAAGAGAAAAACAAAAAGAAACGAAAAATATTTGAAAATTTATCTCAAGTGACGGGGAACAGCATTGCTGTTTTGGGTAGCACACGCACGGGTAGTTCTTTGAGTGGGAATTTGTTTGAATTAATAGGTTTGTTAGGAAGCAGTCATTCCAAATGAAATTTAATGGCAAAAATATTGAAACAAATTAGACCAAATGTCATGCATGCTAGTTTCGAAACCGTTCAACAGTGTTAAGACGTTTTATAAACGCAAATTTGAGATTTTCTTGTGTTCTGAACTCAAGACTTGTTGAGAGGATGTCCGGAGTAGGAATGATGCTAACACGCTGCTGCCTCATATCCTGGAATGAGGAAATAGTAACTGGGGATTGGGTTGGGGCTTGAGTCCTGTAAAAGAGACGAATTAATGAGCCATCAGCAATCAAGACTCAATTTGGAACGGCTTCAGCAGTCAAGAAAACAAAGTTGACAGCGTAGATACTTGGTCACCTAGATTAACTGCTTCTATAGGCCTCTGCTACATCTGTTCTTTATTCTTAATTTTAGGTTGGCCTTCAAGCTACATCTATCAAATTCAGACTGATTTATTAAATCTGTTTTGCCAAATTAACACAAAGAGTCATAATGTTCAAGAACATGTGCAAATGACTGAATTGCTTTATGAATGTGGGTCTTCTGTTCGAACAACATTTCCCATTTTACTATCGCCATAATCGTCCTTTCGTCGACTGTCTACTGATCTGTTAGACGTAACTTTTACATATGTTACGGCAAAGTGATGTGCCCTGTATAGAAATGGATTCCCGGTCGTTCTGAACAAGACTCTCGGTGTGTCAAGTGTGGGCCATAGTTTCCTTTTAAAGAATCATAATATCACAGCTTTCTTAGATCATCACAATATTTTGGGAGTTTCAAGGTAGAAATCCACATTTTCCAAGTCAAGCGAATTGAATAGAAGGCTTTGCTTGATGCGTTTGTTGACTTTATCCTTCCAATTTAATGTAGAATCAAAATTTACGCCAAGATGTGGTATTGAACTTCAATGATTGACAGATCTTTAGAGGATCAATCTTGTAAAAGAATAGGAACCGAATCCATCTTTTACTGAATGATATTTCGCCTTTCCCTGAATGACTGCATAGTGAGCGTAAGCTGTTTCGTTGCGTGATCTTATCCACTACAAATGGTCATATAGGATAAGAGGAGAAAGAGCCCCGCCATTTTATCCGGATTTAGCTGCTACAGAGCCACAAAAATATCCTCTTTTGTAATCCGCTACAAGCTTACTATTTACTTCAATGTCCCTGCAAACAATCCATTGACCAAAAACACACAATAGCGCATACCTCCAGTTGACGCAGCTGTCCACCATAACCGCAAAGTAGAATGTTTCTAATTCTAGATCGAAATTTCCCATGTCAATTGACACAATGATCCCCATGACCGTTGTTTCGAAATCATTCTGCCAGAAGAAAACTTATTCTTCTCACACAGTGTCAATAGAAGATGAATCATCTCGAACGGAAATGCAGTAATGTCCCTTTTGCAACGCCTTCCTGCAATTCTTTCTCTCCCTCAAAAGTGGTTGACAAAATTTTAAGAGAAAACGCACACAAATCCCAAATGAGACCACAAAAAATCGAATGGAATCGTTCAGAAATCGTTTAACACAAAGAAAACGAAAAGAAACAACAAAAACTTCATCCTCATGCGGGGATGTAACTTTGAACAAAAGTTGCATCCATCGCATCGCTTCTCCTGCTGCTCTCGGTCCATATTTGTAAAGTTGAATTATGGACCATAAATCGATAGAGAAAAAGAGAAGGGAACAGCGCACAAGAAGAGTTCAAAGAACCACGTAATTGAAGCAGAAAAGGCGAGTTTTTTTTTTCTTTCCAAATGGAAACCCGAACAAGCTTCTGCACTTTTACTGACTCATAGAATCGAACAGAAATTGCAGTAGCGAGATACATCAGCAGTAGCAGCAGCAACAGCAGCAGAAGCAGCATCCGACCATGATTACACAAATGGGAGCGGAAGACCTAGTGTTTACGTGCGTTACTCGGGGCCAAATGTGATGCTGCTGCTAGTTTAGGAGCAAGAGCTGGAGGGCAGATGGATGGGATATAAATGCATCTGAACACAAACACACAGAGGTAGATAGGTAGATGTAGAGGTATGTACTCATAATAACACCACGTTTATGGAGCTCCCTTAATGGCCATTAATAACGTTCAACACTTTGGAACAAATCGCTGGAACATTTTTATTATTATTTTCCTCGGTTCATAGGGTGCACAAGGAGTTGTTTTTTTGTCCTGAAATAGGGTGGTACCGGAAAGTCTAATTGACAGCATAAATAGCCAGTTTTGTTGTAAAAAAAGCCATGCATTTGCAAGATACTTGGGCTTGGATAGTTGCTCTGATAGGACAGAAGGAAAGTGGACAGGAAGCCTCCAAGCCCTGCAAGGACACAGTACTTTGATTTAAGTCTGTGGACTAAAACAGTCATATAAAAAAGCATTCCCAGCTAAGCAAATGGCGGTTCAGAAGAATGCAATTAAAGCTGGAGCTTGTCCTTGACCTTGTGGTCAGTGTATCAGCAAGTAATCCTCTAAGCATTAGAAAGTTGGGCAACCATTTGCCATAGAAACATTACTGCGAGCATACAGTGGTCCTAGCAGTAACAACAGCTTGCCTTTAGAAGTTATTACTTCCTTTATTGACAGCCAGGCAGCTATGGAAGCAATCACTGCCACAGAAAGTAAATCGGAACTTGTGGTGTGCTGTCCAGAAGAGGTCAAGGTGCATGGAACACAGTACCAGGTGTTTCTGAAGACGAAGGTATACCAGCCAATGAAAAAGTTTGTGAACTAGGAAGAAAAGGTTCAACCTGATCTCTCTGTAAGCATCCCGCCTAGCTCATTCAGCCTTGAAGCAGGGAATTAACCACAAGATAGCCGAACTTTAGATGGCCTTTCATGGTAACTTGTAGCACCACAAGGGAACTTATTTGCATAGAAGGAGAATCCTTTTTCCCTTCCCTCTATCCTTTTAAGTATCATCCCGGAGCATAATTGTCTGCAGTACCATTTAAATGAATTGCCCTGGACGAAAGAGGAACTTTCTTCAGTGACTAGGCAGTTATAGAAGACACCAGCGACTACCTTTGCCATTATCATGGATTGTAACATCCCAGAAACAAATTCCTCAGTAACCACTTCTTCCAAACGTAGATCTACGGACATGATGCCAGGGCTGGGAGAAAATAGAATAGGAATAGGAATAGAATCTCCTCTTCTCCCTGATTTCTTTGCAGCTTCAACGATAGGTATTGAGCGGAATGCTAAGCCTGCCCAGTTGCCTGTAAGAATACTTACAATTCTCAAAGTATCTGGTCTTGATTTACCTATACCTTGCCTAGCCTAGCTTAGGTTGGTTCCAACCGGGCCAAGTACAACTTGATAGGGCCGAGATTATTCCACGTGCGATCGGCTATGTAGAGATGGTAAATGTCTAGTGAAATACCGCTAAGAACTAAGTTTTTAGTCCTAAAGCTAACGTCTTCCTCGTGTGGATATTAGAGGAATAGGACCGATGGTGAGTCTAGTGGTTCACTCTAAGCGCACACCGGTGGTTGGCCCAGCAAATGCTCCTAGCGTATGATTGGAATGGGTACATTATGATGGAGTCTTCTAAGATCTTTTGGTCCTCCAACATTTAGCCGAATTCTAAACAAGACTACGCCAACACCACAATTGCTACATCATCTCTAAAGCCTATGATTTTTTCTTCATTACAAAAAGTTCTGAGGCTCTATGTTCAATAGAAAAGGTCCTATTACTGAACCTTGTGGAACTCTTCAAATGTATGCTTCTTTTGCTGACTATACTGGCTATTTTTAGGGCAACCTTCTGGAGTAATCTTCTCACTTTATGGCACTTGTTACGCAGCCCCTTATTCATGGATTACCAGGTAGGATAGCATGGACACAAATCCTTTTTTATTGAAGAACATCAACACCTGGTTGTCCTAATAGGCTACACTACCCTCTGCTTATCCCTTCATCCCTTTCTAAGTTCCACTTCCTTCCTGCGTTAAAACTTAATTATTCCTAATCGCACCACAACCATATCTAACACCTAAACCAACTTAGGATTACAAAAACCTCAACAAATTACCATATGACCGGATGACCGGATTTTTCTCGCCTTTTTTTCTTCCTTCCAAATCAAACAAAACACAACAAAGCCAAATCTCTCAAACAATATCCCACACAGGTAGGTAGGGCAACGAATAAATCATACAACGTGAATTGAATACGTTATAGGAAGAGGATGAGGTCCTCTGAATAATTCCCTTTGACAACAAACCGTACTTTATTCTCGGCACCACCTTCGCAGAGCGAACCCAGGTAGGACCAAACCAACCAACTGACGTATATAATCATAAACTTTATGAATGAAAGTGGTTTGTCACTTTTGTATTCTCGGCAGACCACCGCACCGATAAGATTTGAAATTCAAAAGGATTTTGTCCTGTACCTTCACATAATTCCTTTCAAAATTAAGTACTATCTTTTTTTGGGATGTACTGTCCGTTGGCACACCCCTGAACTGTCAGAAAGATATCATTAGAGGTGAAGATATATAGCGTACCTACTTATTAAGGATGGCAATTTTACTTTCTCACAGACAATAGGCGAAAGGATAAGTGGGATAAGCAACTTGATAGTCACCAGCTGTTAAGAGAACACAAAATTGATTTCACCATCCAAAATAAAGAGATGACGTGACAACGACAGACGACAGACGACATGGGGGAGCTTAGACAAATTGATTTCAATTGAATAATGAAGATTATGAAAAATGTGTCAGAAGTGCTCATAAAATAATTAAAATACAAAATTTTATCCCTCGCATAGCTCGAAGAACTCTTCTTAATGGATTATATCCCCCAGAATGGCCATTCAGTGTTTCAATGTGAAGTTCATGAGTTATTGCTATTTTTTTCTGTTTTTGTTGTATGAAACCGTTTCTAAATAAGGCCGGCTTTTAAAGTGAACAGTAGGGCTGACAAGTCAGAGACAGAGTGCAAGTGCTTCGACAGATGTGGTGCTACACAAAACGACGAGTCTATGAACTATTCTACTATTCTCTAGAAAAACAATGATGAGTTCGACAAGCGTGATTCGACAAATGAATTTGGACTTCTATTATACGCCAAGGGGCCAGTTTATATACTACAGAGAAGCAAATACTCTATTCCTTACTACCGGTGATCGCAAAGTCATCCGCGCTTAAAGGCTATGCAAAGGAAAATTCTAGTTATAAACAAGTTATCTACGCAATGTGGCAACACTGAAATAACCATGCCAGTAGCAGTTTGAATTGAATTGCTACTAGCGCCATCTCTTGGATCCTTCAAAATACTAGTGACAATCAGCAAATTAAAATGTTTTCGAGATGACACTGTGAACAGTGAATTTTATATGTCTAATATGGTCAACCTTCATATAAGTTGAACCCGCTTTACAATTCACCGTATATCTCAGCTTCCAGATACCAGATCACGATGGAACAAATACTGAATTTTAAGTTAAACTCTGATCAATGCAACTGTGAACTGTCGTCCAATTTCCTCCAGTAGTTTCAGCGTGATGCGAGAACAAAGAAACATAAAGACTACTAGATTATGTTGATGTCATCATCTGCTGCCAAGATCGATATAATGGACCGTAGATCGCAATCAGTCTGTGTGATCGGGCCAAGTTGTGACCTAGTCGATAGACATGTGATTTCATAGAAAACAAACTGTGATTTCACAGATAAGGACTGACTCAGTAAAGATGTGATCAGATTTGTGCAGTGTTCCCCGTTTGATTGTCTGTGTAATGTGTACCCAGTGTGCTGCTTTCCTCGCCTATTTTCAAGCATTAGCATGACAACAGATGATTGGTGGCTGCTCCGGAATCTCAATCAATCTTAGGAGTTTGAGTAACAGTTTTTGGTGATGCAAGCATTGCCCAACATGACAGCAAAGGTTGCCCAAGCCGCCATCATTTCGTAACGTATAGGGGCTGCAGCCAGACTGTGACCAGAGAATTGTATAAGAGGAAGCACAATAAGGCAAACCATTGACGCTTCCGATTACTAAAGGGACAGTGTCGAAACTCCAAGAACACCTCCGAAGCCAAACTTGCCTTAAGCATCAACGGCTTCTGTATGTGAACGGCTTCGGTGAATACGAAGCAAATTTTTTTTTAGATTTACTTGGAAGCTTTAAACCGAGTCCCAAACCTCTTTCGTATTCCTGTGATCGCCTAAATAGAGTTAGCATAGGCTAGCTATATGCCCAATATTGCTGTTTCCATTTCTCACCTTGCCCCGGCAAAAAAAGTCCAAATGAAGCCTGTACTTTTGATGTATCATTACTTATGAAATGAAGTTGACTGGAAATGTGTCTTATCACTTGAAACTGTGGTTTTCTCTTCTTTGTCTTCGAAATTCAACATCATCAAATCATATGCAATGAAATTTCAATAAACAGTAAACAGTAGCATACTTTCAGGTGAATTATATTGACTGTGTTCAGTACTCTGTTCATATTGATTCTGTTCACTGCTCTGATGCCCTGAACCTCTTTATACTGTAGAGTGCATATATTCAAAGCAATAACTGCATATCAAATGGAATCCAAAAAGGGTTAGTGCAGTCAACGAATAAGAAGAGAACTCAGAACTTTAACGACCATTGCGAAAGAATCTCCTTTTATGGGTGGCAGTATAGATTGCAGAAATGCATTTATATGAAGGTGATAAGGGTTCTTTGCCTTTATTTCTTTGATAACCATTTACTGAACATCAAAAAGTATGCAATAAAAGCTAAATGAACTATAAAGAGTAGCATACTTTCAAGTGGAACTTCTGTCTAGTGCCAGTGATAGTAAAAAGAACTCTCTCTGTTTAGTGCATAATTAACCGAGGATAAGAGTGCAAGTACCACTTTGATAAACCCACTGTACCCAATCCACCAGAGCTCATTCACATCGACTACTCCCATCATCTTGAATTCAACTAGAAAATTGAAAAAAAAAATTATTAACGACCTCATATTCAATTAAAATATCGATTTTGAAAAATGAAAATGTATGGCACGCTCATTACTAATACCACAGCAACCACCGCACATGGTTGAGTGTATTCAGTGGTACTAGTGGTGGTGGTTATGCTGATGGCAAACAAACAATCCATCCAGCTTAGGGAGTATTTATAGTCCGCTCCGCACCAACGATCGTTTTAAATAATTTCGAATGCATATCACATTACTACCACCACTCGAAGTGAGTTCTTATTTAATTGCTAATACAGACACACCCCTCGTGTGTACTCGTATCTATAAACTCTCCACTTGATATGCTGGATGTGAAATTCCAGAATACTTTTTGCTCCATGAAATGGTATTCGTTTCCGTTGTAAAGTACTATAGATACACGCTGAATGGAAAACACATGATAAATATTCGTGAGTGTTGTCATCCTAATGTATCTATCGTATGCAGATTCCATTGATGAGATACGATGAGTATTTAGTTTGTCTAAATATTTCGCACCACATGGTCGCGGGGGTTTATTGATTTTTTTTTTCTTTTGTTAGAAATGACCTTAGCTAGCGCATTCATAAAAGAGTTGCGAAACAAAACGATGAGATACGAGTGGTACGCGATGCGATTCGTTTGATGTGCGAGTAAACTACTTCACTGCTTTTGAAGAGAGGAGGTTAAGGCATGTGCTATCGGCAAGAAAAGATTTACATCTCGGGTTTCAATGGACCATGTGTAGGTTCCCTATTTGTCCTTGTGAAACTGAGATTATCTACAAATATTTGTAGCAAAGTTGTTTATGTGTAATTTGATATAGAGCCCGGGATAACAGAGACCGTACGTCAAGAATTACCCCTCGAGGATACAAAAGGATGCAATTGTTTCTGGAGTATCTGAAGATTTATGTATGTTTATTGCAGATTGCTTTAGTGGATCGTTTGTTTGTTTGTACAAAGAATACAATGTTTGTTTAGTTTAGCATTGAGGAGTGTTAGATACATCAAAGTACATGATGCCTATAGATCGTAATCATTTTATCCTAGGTGGTGATAAGGACAATGCGTGAAGTGTGTGCAGATGGCAAATGAAGATAGTAAGAAGGTTTTATCTTTTGGGATCTCCCTGGACACCTCCTTCCTCTTCGCGCACAGAGAAACTAAAAAAAATAACCTCTTTTTAGAGTCGGAAAACATAGCATACACGGTCAGGCATCTGTCAATTATACTGGACTATACGCCAGCATTGTAGGAACAAACAAGCGGCTCCTTCGGCGCAAAATCTGCAAGACGGCAACAGATTGGGTCAAAGCTTCCAAGCAAGCAAGAACACGGTTCGCTAGCCTCAGAATCCACAAAGGAACATGATGCTTTCATGATCAAGCAGATGCCAAGCAAACAGATCTTGCTACGATCGATGAAAGGTGGCGAGCTATAGTAACAACTCCGGGCTTCCTAAAGTCTAGGATCCACAAGGAGACAAGGCACTTTTATATTCTTAGAATAGTCAACCAAAGTCATCAAAATGCGATCGACACAAGGTTTGGAATCGAAACGTTTTAGTAGTAAGTACACAGATCTTTAACCCCAGAATCTACTAAGAATTACAGGGACTCACTGAGCACGATCAACTGTCAACCTAAGTTATGATGGTGGTCATGTAACGTGAGCAATCTTCTTTTAAATGCTCAGTATAGAAGAAGATCACAGGCTTGTAGAGCAACCAGCAGAAGATCAGTATGATGATCAGTCCGGCCAGAAGCTTAAGCATCGGTGTGAGTTGTCGGATGAAGAGATCAGAGAATCGAACCTCAATTATAGGTCACCACGAACCTTGTGTCACTAATGTCTATAAGCATGACTTTAGCTACCGATCGAGACAATAAGATCACTAAAGAATGGCTTAAGTGTTAAATTCAGGTTCATGTGCATATAAAGGAGTTCTTTGGAGCCAAGAAAGGGACTTTTTGGACAAACGCAAGCTCAGTGCCATGATCAGTTGACACCTAAAAGCGTCAGTTATGGAATAAAGTGATCGCCTATTCGAGTCTGTCTCAACGTAATTGTTCTAGAGCAAGTAACCTACATGAAACCACGAAGTGTGTTAACTCATAGATTTGAGCTACTGATCATGAGGCCACGATCATCAAATGATGACCCAAGTTTTAAGTCAGGCTTACGCGCAGATAAAGAAATAGCTTTGAGAACAAGGTCATAATCTAGTTCGTACTCACATAAAGCTTAAAGCCAAAGAGGAGATGGCTGTGAGGCCAAGATCAGCAAACGATCACCAAAGTTTTAAGTTAGGTTCAAACACAAATAAAGAGAGAGCTATGAGGGCACGATTATTACAGGGTGGACGATGTATAAAATGAGGATCAGTTCAGTGTTTCTGTTTCAATAAATCCCGCTCTTCAACCAACAGCCACTCAGAAAAAAAAAAAAAACAATTAAACAGTCAACTAGTCAATGAACCGCCTCTCATTGAATTTCACAGCACATTTCAAGGTCTCTCGTACCGGACGTACATAACACCATGTGCTGTCTATGGCGCATTCTCATGAATCTCAATTGAAGTCTCAATTAATTTTCAATTAAATTCTTTTCTATTTTTTTCACACAATTAAAGTTTGCTTTGGTGACACATACATCAACGTCGCCATTCACATCCTGGTACACAAAATGAATTTTATATCAATTTACCAAGTTGTAGATACTTTTTTCCTAAGAGTGCTCCTTACCTGAAAAGAGAAGAAAAAAAAACCCAATTAGTTTCACATCAAGAACTGTTCCGATATAGAATATATCTCAATTAAGATACTTTGATGACCGATAAGCCTATTAAGGTATCTTCCTCACTTCCACATTCGTGTAGGCGATAAATCACTCCCAAAAGTGAATCACAGCCAAACCATAGTTAGAACTAGAAACAAGCCCCAAATTTAAGACTCCTTAAGTGCGCTCCATCCAAGGATGAACAACCTACCCACAGAACTGACCTCCTTTCCACCCGATGTTCTGAATAAATTCAGCACCAGCGCCCGTTAAAATGCATTTCAATAATAAATATTCCCGACGCACCATCTGCGGCTGGTTTATATAGCCTTATAGCTTATGTCAAATTAAAAATTCCCATAAAGATACGGCCTGTCGCAAAGTATCTGCTTTACCATTCATGGGAGCCTACCACAGACTTCAGACCACAACCACACACAGTTATGTGATAATTTTCGCGTATCTAGATCGACTTGACCTTGAAATATTCATCTACTCGCGACGGCACCAAAATTGAAAAGTTATGCCAACTGAGCGATCGTGTGTGAGTTTAACTAATTAATGCCATTTAACAGATGGTTTTCATTTTGATACATATAGATGGCGTTATTACGATTATGGTCATTGATTTGACAGTTCGTTTGATGAAAAGTGTCATCAAACTTGTTAAAAAAAAAAAAAAGCCCATCCATCTGTCAATATTGACAGGCAAACATGCATTGTGTAAACAAAGTCCAAGTATTTATTGACAGATACTGCTTGTTCTTATCAGGAAACATAGGGCAGAGCTTAAGGTTATCTCGGAAGCGGGTACTCTTTACAAAAAAAAAAAATCGAAAAATGAATAAATTTTCAATGTCATTTTGCGTTAAGGGCGGCAACGACGGCAGATAACTTGTCGGAAGATACTTTTATTGGAAACTTCAACCTCGGGGAAAATAAATTGGGTTGGGTCACTTCACAGGCAAACATCGGTTATTAGTGATGACAGTATGGGTGTACGATTCACACGCTGTCGGCGGACAGAAAAAAAAACAGAAACGAATTCGACACAAAAGGGCTTGGTTTTTTGGGATACAGACATGCAGGCGTTCATTGTAGGTGGACTGTGTGTGTCTGGTGGACTTTGATTTGTGTTATATCGTGTAGGTGGTCTGGGAGAAATAAAGATATAAAAACTTTTTACTTGAATCAATCATGTAACGATTGGTAGGTGGTAGATACTTGTGTCATGTAATTGAGTGTAAGGAATTAGCTACATGTTTAAGAGAAACTGGTTTCATTGAACGCAAATTAATCAAGAGTGAGTGTTGGCTGTCATGCTATGGTAAGAAACTTGAAAAAGAATCTCTCTATAGGGTTGTGTGGTCGATTTGGGCTGCATGATCGGCCACTGGAGACGAAAGAAACCTTAGAAAGCGTTGATCCTCTAATTGCCAGAGCTATAGCTATGTTCCATGCTAATCGCGCAAAAATCACAGGGAGTCTGCCTTGACACATATGTATGTCTATAGTAACCCGATTTCTACCGATCGATATATCGATCGAAGATCACTTGCATACAGAAGACAAACTGAAGCGTTGGACTGTACTTACTGGATAAAAGTATACACCCAAAAAAAAGATGCTGTAAGAATAGAGTAAAATGCTGTAGATTCTACTGCATTCATTGTCAGAATCGACCCGACAATTTTCGTTGTAAATTTTACAGAGGGGTGGTTGTAAATTTAACAATCTAGTTGTGAAAATAACAGCTAAAATTGTAGATTTCACAGCACTTTGCCGTCGAACAGCTGTAGAACAGCTGTAGAAACAACAACAATTTGCATGTAAAAAAAATCGCTTTCATAGCACCACTTAAGCTTAAAGTTCTAATTTATTCGTATGGTGCGAGAAATGGGGTGGAAATAGCTTTTACAATCCAATTAGATGGATCTTGTCCAAGAAATACTTAGCGTGTATTTAAACCGAATTATATAATTTCATTTACTTACAAAATGTGAAAAATGTTTGGATCTGGCTGGGGTTGAACTTGGAACCTCTTACTCGGCGACTGCATACACATACCACAACGCCATGGCCTCTGAAAATTACCATGCGAATATTCTCAAATGGTATCTACTTTTTACGTTTTCGTAATAGATGCTGAATCTACAACTTGTTGTAATTTCTACAGCTCCTGCTGTAGTTACTACAGTAAATAGCTGTAGATTCTACAACATTTTGATGTAGATTTTACAAATTCATATCTGTAGATTTAACAGCCGAAATTGACAACGCGCTGTTGATTTTACAATTGGGAGTTGTTGTTGATTTAACAATTTAGCTGTAGAAATGACTGCATTCGCTGTAAAATCTACAAAAAATTGTTAATTTAACCAGATTCGCTGTTAAATACACAAATCTACAAGGAATTGTTAAATCTACTGCCTTCAATTGTAAAATCTACAGAGCTTTTTTTTTGGGTGTAATAACAACGAGGACTCTTCCGGCTTACAGAGGAACCCATGCAAGATCAACACCATTATGTGATCGTTGATGTAAAGGATCACTTACTCGAGTTAAGAAGACTACATCATAACCCACTGTGATGCCGCCAATAACTCCAACTCGTAAACTTTAGCTAACGATCGTGAAGTGACGATCATACATAGAAGAAAAGCTGAACCTCATATAGATACAAAGCGGAAACAAAGAGCATGATCACTTAAAGGTTACCGAAGTACTTAATCAGGTTCATGTTCAAATAAAGTAATGGTGTCTTTGGCCAAAGGGGTACGATCATTAAAGATTTAGGACAATGGAGCACCCACATTGAGCACTGCACCTATCTATCTATAGAAAGTGTGTCATAAAGGCTTGATCAAATCTCTTCATATCCCGACTTCACCTTCACTAGTCTATTAGGTGGGATGAGATGATAGCGGAGAGTGAGACTAGACATGGCTTATTGACCTGAATCGATTCGGACTGCTGTACGTTGGACTAGTGTAAGTTGGACTACTGTACATTTGACTACTGGACACTAAGCCATTGTATACTCAACCTCAGACTTCCAAGCAAACATTTGTAGATATAGACAATCAATCCTTCCTTCTTTCCTCATCATGTTCTTCTACAACTCTACTATAAGCAGTATTTTCATTTGTTTTCCAACCAAAATTGACCTCAAACTTTTGATAGACACTGTAAGTAATTGCACAACGCAAGTTGGGATCCAAAAAAGGAGAAAAGATAAACCAAAGTTTGATCTAAAAATATTAAAAAAAAGAAAACAAGCAAGATTTGACCGATCGTATGTGAAGATAAATAAACAAAACGAGATTTCATGGATTCAAAATTGAAACCACATGCAGACCACAAACGGAGCGTTATTTTACAATCCACCATCAGCCACATGTAGGGTTGGGTAAGAGGATGTAACCAGGGAATAATATTTACAAAAGAAGCAAGGAGCTTTGAAAGACCTCAGCCGTTTACTGCGTCCTCCGTCGATTGAGTACGCTCTCGGTTCAATATTTTCTTCCCTTTGTTCTGAATGTGGTCTATTCTGGTGGCTTATATTCTAATAATGAATATTTGGTCTCAGACTTTTCGAGGATATAGTAAATCGTGAATTCGTTTGGCCGATTATGTAGACCATAAGTAACTCTAAGTGCAGGCAACACATTCCACGTAGAACACAGACTTTCGTACCACAGCTGAGTAGTTTGTAGGGCCTTTGCCGGACTAGGTTTTTCCATGTTAAAATGCAAACAATATTGAACAAAGTACCATGAGATTTGAACATCGACTCACATGTCATCTGTCAAAAAGTTCATTGACATATGAGTCAGGGTTCGAACTACATCAATCGATAACGACTAACTCGTCATTACGGCTCCCGTAATCGAGCATTCTCTATCGAAATTTTAGATGACAGTTCTCGTTGTTGTTCGTCATTTCATTCGAACAGTCGTCGAGTGTCACAACAAAGATATTAGTGCTAAATCCCGATAATTCAGCTCCTGATTAATGGTGTATCGATTCGTTAGAGATGTGCTAATCGATTGTATCGATTCGCAGACAAACCTTATTTGTTATATTTTATGTAACCAAATGAATGAAATAAAACTTTATTAATCAAAAGCCGATAATTGCATAAAAATTGCAAACAAAAATTTTATTATTTCCTCGCATAAAAGCGCCACAAACAATAAACCAAAAGAACAATCAACACATTTAGTGCTGGGTACACATCTGAATTTCTCCATCTGTGCTCGTCGATTGTGAGTATTGTTGCCTGCAATCAAAGCCAATTGTTTGTAATAACAAAAGCCAAATAAAGCCCACTTTCACAAGCAACACTTTCTATTTTACACTCCAAAAAAAAGCCCAGAAAAAAATCCCCCAAAAAAAAAAGACAAAGCAAAACAGCTGGCCATGAGTTGAGCTTATCGAAAAACAATTAAAAGAAGCATAACGAGCTAAATGAGATTTACCATCAAACGGAAGGCTAAAAATAGAATAAAATATTGGAGACACCTCCAGTGGCCAACAGTAAATGCTGTTCTAAGCGTTCACTGGGAGATCTCTCATGAGATAGTCGCCCCCCCCCCCTAATGACCAACGACAACGACGAATAAAACCTAAACGGATTTCTCATTAAGCTGACCGGTTTTCTCGGTATTGAATAAATCTGTGCCTGTCTCCAAGTGGCCACAGAGTGAATCACCTTCTCAGATGCTCTTCTCGAAAGATGTATTCATATACTCCAGCGAATCAATAAATGTTAGTCAGCCTCTCAGACTAGTGTCATTGGAATCGGAATCAGCAGACGGAGGTGATCCTTCAATTACTAGAATTTATCATGTTTTTCAACTTAAGGCAGTTAATTTATGGGCAAAAGCTTTTGACCCAATTTAATTTACATATTTATGCCATTCAGCGGCCAGGAAACATCGTCATCTCAGCTGGTGGTGGTGATTTCAGAGAAGAGGTGTGCAATTTCACTTCGGAATGACGGTGTTTTTTGCTTTGTTTTTGTATCTTTTTGCGGTGAATTGCAGGCAACCAACTGTGTTTCTAGTTACTCTTGACCCAATGAGTTTTGTGTGAGTTTTTTTCTTTGCACTCTCTCGAAAGAAATCCAATTAAAGTATGTATCTTCTAACGGTAACACTTGCCGGGTCTCATATTATTTTTTTTTCTGGTGTCTTACTGATTTATGATCTCCCCGACGTGGGACGGTTGTGATTGGTATCTTTTTTTGTTTTGCCATTCTAGGGCACGATAGATTTTATCGATATTTCTATCATTTTATCTAAAAGATACAGACAAACATTTGAGCGTCGATCAAATGAGACTTCTTCTCTACAGTTCTGGGTGAACCTGGTCGGTCCTTAGCTAATTGCCTCCAGTTGTGCACTTCAAGTTGGTCGAGGTCCCTCTAGGGAAGCCCTCTACTGCCTCTTCCTTCCGTTTTTTTCGAAGACTCTGTGGGCCGGAGCGTTGGTGTCTATTCGCTCTACATGTCGTAGCCATCTTAGACGTCCAATGCGCAGTTTCTTGGCTAGTTCGATGTCGCTATACAGCTCGCATAATTCGTCGCTGAATCTTCTCCTCTAAAACCCGTCGACGCAAACGAGACCGAAAGTCTTACGAAAAATTTTTCTCTCTAAGCGACCATCCGCTTTCAACAAAGTCCATGTTTCAGCCCATTTCTAAACTCGACTTAAGTCCGTCGCTTAAGCACAAAGCTACGACTATTGCGTTCCAACGTTGGAACTTTGCTGAGGAAGCTGCAAACTTTCGTTAAAAGGTACCTACACAATATCTTAAGGACTTTCTGCCCCAAACGAACAGCTTTATCAGAGAACGGGTCGTGAAACTATAGGCACAACCATATGACGGCAAAAAAGGCAGTGGATTGGTCACTCTCTTCGAAATACTTACAGGTCAATAGCTAACCACGCGCTTACTTAGAAGGATGGCAGGATGTCTTGAGTGCAGAAAGCATGACAACTGGGAAAGCGTTAGGAAAAGCTGAAGCACATTTCTAGAAACCACACACAATGGTGTATAGGCAATGTAGAGGCCCTAGGATCCACACGATGATACAAGACGTAAATAAGTAAGTTAAATCTCTAAGAAGTCAACGTGTGGTTTGTTTTCCCATGATGTGTCCCGGGAAAGAACTACGTATGTTTTGCAGAAAAAGGGTCACCTTAATCCTTTTTGATTTTTAGGAAAGAAGGTCCCATTCCAATTTCCTTTGGTTCCTCTTAAGGTTTCTTACTAGCAGTTCCAACTTTCTGTGCACAAGGAAGTCTATACAGCAAGAAAATTAGCACAAATTCTTATCTCAAAATAAAATGTTCATTCAAACAAGTGTTTCAAGGTTACGCGTAACAAAAAAAAAAGCTTCCATTTTGTATTGTTCGGCCTACAAGCATGTTTCCATTTTCAAAAAACAAAAAAACCAAAACAATAGCAGCAGCAGCAGTCACATTCGAAAACAAAAGTTTCCGTATCTAGGCAAAACACACCCGCATAACAGAGAATGTGAATTTCCATTCAAGGCCGCTAGCTATCCCCCCACCGCCCTACGGATGACTTATTGGTTCAGTGGGTGGTGGGTACCTACTCGCCTAAAGTATCTGTCTATATCTAAAGAATAGATTGAAATTCCATTGGAAATATGACTAACTAACGTTCTTTTGTTGTTGCTCACGTACTCAGAGCCCA
Organism: Chalcosyrphus nemorum; assembly: GCA_949716465.1. Taxonomy (NCBI): domain Eukaryota; kingdom Metazoa; phylum Arthropoda; class Insecta; order Diptera; family Syrphidae; genus Chalcosyrphus; species Chalcosyrphus nemorum. The sequence goes on from OX454333.1 coordinate 28,892,661, forward strand.
GTCCACGTGCGGAGTGTCATCTCGTTAAAATTCGGGTCACCATTCGTCCAACTTTACTCAATTGCCTTTTCTTTTTTTTCTTTCTTTCTGTCTTTCTGCAGAACTTTCACAGTGTCAGCCTGTGCACCAAAAAAAAAAGAAGTGACATGTAAATTTTGTCCTCTCCCAATTTCTGGTGAGTGTTTTGTTGAACACACCCCAAGTGGATTTACTTGTAATTGCAACACACGACGCCAATTGCAATTGATTTTCTAGATTTATATCGTATCGCCTGATTTATGAGAGTTCCCTGCAGCAGAAGTCAACTAGATGACCATCATGTGCTACCAGAAATCAGATCAGAGCAGGCTGGGTGCTAACTGCTGTGTTAAATGTCAAATGATTAACCCAAAAACCCCAAGAGTAGCTTCGTTTGTTTTGTGTACTCCTCTCCTCGCCCGCCTCCTGATGGGTGCTTATCGATTCTGTTCACATGATGATGGTTCGGTTGCCGGTAGTTCGGTTGTTGATGTACGACGACACAACATCGCTTATTGTTGTTGGTCAGTTTCGATATCTGGGTCAATGTGGGTATGTGTTGTGTTCTATGCATGTTCGCCAATTATCCATTGGCATATAAATAAATTGATGTTGACTATGCTGGGTGCAAGGCACACTATCGTGTTGCAGTCGCCTCTATGAACTGGCCATTCAGTTCGAGAGATGAATGATTTATGTTTCCAGTGAAAATCAGATCGACTTGTATGAAGATAGGGGGAACACAGAAATATATATCTTTCGGATGATTTTTTTTATTCCGGGTTCACAGTTGGAGACACTTTGTCTAGTGATGAATGGGACACAGATTGTGTAAAAAGGGTTTTGGATTATTGAGTGTGAAAGGTCTTTACTTAACGAATTGCTGGGAAATTTATTATGTTGTGACAAGTTCACATTATAGGGCATTAATTGTGGTTTATTTGAGGTTCAAGTGGGACATCTCAGTCGTTTAAATGAGACCACAGTTCCTGTATAGCAGGTGGTTAAGAGAATGGGCCTTTGAAGACCTTCTAATGCTTCGCACAGAGAGTTGCGCCTCAAAAGATGAGACAACATCAGACTCTCCCATAAGCCACCGTCAAAATACTGAAGATTATCATCTGCAACGAACTGGTTGAAATTGGATGACTGTCCAACCACAATTTAGTTTCAAAATCAATCATTCCCCAGTAGAGAGCATATGTTCTTCGATGCTGTTTACGACAGGAGATGGCGCTGTTAAAACTGCACTCAACTCTACAAACTAGAGGCCTATAATCTGACAAACATCCACGAGTATTTCTGTCATGAGAAAGCTTCTCAAGAACCCATCACACTTCCAAAAGACGTAACCTATAGCGTCCATTTATACGTGCAAAATTACACACGGCGCACAACACGTATGATTAAGAGAAACTAGTCAACCGACGTACATATGCCTTCTGCCCTTACTTCGGCGCCGATTGGGGAGTAAACCAGCAGCAAATATTTAGCTGAGTTCCACAAGGGTCGGTGTTAGTACCTATTTGTTTGATAGTGCATGTATGGTAGTGTTCTGAGGCATCCCTAGATGAAAACACGAAGGGTTTCCTTAATGACGTTGGAATACAACGTCCCGAAATATTTGACTGACATGAGTCCGTCTAGAGCTCGCAAAAGGAAGGTATAAGTAGAGCGGACCCGCCAGGAGACAGAGACTACCAGACAGTATTTGTTAAAACCATAGCACTGCCATAGAGGACATCAGGCTTCAAAATAGTGAACCATAACACCGAGGCTGGCGCCAAGAAAATTGAGCCCCGGGCTAAGAGCCAGGGTCACCCATTATCGTGTTAAAGTCTTACATAAGCTTGACCATAGGTCTACTGCTTGAGCACAGGCCCATCTTTGGAGAGCACCTAGTCCACACGCAAATTCTCTTCTATACAGCCCTTATGTGGACACCGACTACAACTACAAACTCATACATAAGAGAGAGCATCTCTTACAATATGCTGCTCATATAGAACGCCATCAAAGGATGCAATTAGTGCAATGTCTCTTGGCCTGGAGCTCAAAGCAGCAGAACTGATACACAGTGGTAACACCCAAGAGAGATGGACTATCTATCAGAGCAACTGGCAAAACAGGATGTCAACAGCGATAGAGCACCTCAATGAAGGGTCGGTAGACCTTCATGTTTCTGCCGAATATGGTGGACTAGAAAAACATGGGAAGTAATGGGCAGATGATCCATTCTGCCATACTGTCAAGGGAAAGCCGAACACGTCTCGCTGCAATGCACAGAATTTGAGCCTGGAAGGAGCTTTAGAACGAGAGATATGTGATGTACTCATGATCATAGGACGCCGCCACCTAGCTAGCCACCTAGCTTCGATGCCAACGAATGGAGATGGTTTGACTGCGATAGTTGCATCTATGCACGCTAGATATTGAATCTTTGATAGAAGACTTATATAAGTTAACTTCTACAGCAGCTACAACACTAAGTACAGGCCACCATACACGCCACCAGTATGTAAGAATGAATGTTTGGATCGTTGTGTACATCCCCTAAGCAATGAAGGTCTTTGTTTGGTTAGCTGACTATCTCCCTCATCGACAGGGTTCAATATTGTTGCCACATAAGCTAGCGATCCATCGGATTCAGTCTCCCCAACATTAAAGCCTTCTTATACATATTTCTGCGGGTCTGCAAGGAATCTCGAAACAGCTGTGGCGAAACTCCCCAAGGCCCCTATAAAGCCATATGTACGTACAACCACACAGTAACCTGAGGCTTATAATAAATTGCCACTAAATTTCGAGTCGCACCTCCTTAAGACGACGCATAATCACTCTCGCTGTCAGTTGCGCAAAGTCATAAATCCACCTGCACCAGCCTCATGAGTCACTGACTTCTTCATCCCCTCTAACAAGACCTTACACTTTTTTTTTTTTTTGTTTTCTCTTTCAACCTCTACTTAGCTTAATCAAAATGAATAATCCACCAAACCGAGACCATTTCACCCTTATTATGTCACCCGCCAAAAAAAAAAGAAAGAAAAACATCATCGTTCATCATTGTACCCTTATTGCCAGCCAACCCCTTTTATGTCCTGCAATAAAGCAAAAAGCAAAAAAAAAACGAAACACGTTCCTTCTTTTTTGTCACTCAACCCCTTGTAGCTGTGCTGGCATTGTGTCCCCGTCTATTATGTCATTATGTCGACAAAGCAGCACATAAAAATAATATAATTCCTATAAAATCTTATCCAAGACAAAACAGAAATACTTGCGAGAGAAGACAACCCCTTAAAAGTGAATTTGTCGTCAGCGTCACCCTCTCCCTCGACAACACAGAGAGCAGCAAGCAGCAACCCTTAGAACCTAGAGAACATTAAATCTGAACCACACAGCAATTCGTGTGTGTCTCTCAGCAGAGTGTCAATCAATTTTGTTTAGGGAATTCATTGTCCTTGTGCAGGAGATGTAGATCGAGTGATGAAAACCGATAGGTCAAAGGGGACGCCTCTGATTGATTGGGATTGTATCTCCATCTCCCACGCAATGACCATTTAGCAGTATCTTGTGAATTGTTAAACGCATTCTTTGGGTTCATTAAATGCATCTTCTTAAACTGGATAAATGGAACAAACGCTCATAAGTGAAGGGTTTTACTGCTGTGAGTATGGCCACTAAAAATAGTTTCAGCAGGTTGAAAGGTTCTAATTGAATTAGCACCTCGACGGAGACCAGTTCTGACGACGATGTAGAATGGTATTTCAATCATTTATTGATTTATTACTGCTACGAGAGGTCAAACCGGAAATGGAATTAGTTGTGATTCACTTGAGTTTCTTTGGAAGGCGCTATGTGCTTAATTAGTGCACTGACTAGACTCACTCGTAAGAGTCAAGACTTTCTAGTTTATATGTACATTCCGGATGAGATTCTTTTGAAAAATGTCAAATACTTTCTAATGCATGTTCATGTGTCTAAAACTGGAGAGTTACGCAATGGTATCGGTCAGAGAGACGATGGGTGTCGTGATCACAGTTGAGCTAAACTAGAGAGTCATCATCGGCAGAGGAAGTGGCTGCTAAAACGGCTTTATCTTCTTCTTTTCGACCCAATTTCGGTCAGATTTATGGCTTTAGGTCCAAAAGATGGAACTCACACTCAAACTTTTTCAGTATGCGACGAATTGTCAGTACACTGAAGCCGTGATGACGACTGACATCAGGACGAAATTCACGTTGCGTATTCACAACTGAGCTGGAACTTCGAGTATATTTTTCAATAATTTTTTCACTTTTTCACATTTGGAGAGCGTCCAACTATGCAGGATGAAATGCCAAACTTTACTGAATATTTTGACAGCTAAATGTCATTGGTAACTTTGACAGCTGCTGAAAAATATCAACTGGGAAAAGTATCAGTGCTATCTGGTCACACTTTATTTTTGGATGTTTGGCAGATTCTCAGGGATTTGGTCCGTAACCCGCTGCTTTAAGCTTCTTTTGGACGGACATTTAGCAAGCGTGAAACAATACATTCCAAAATGGCAAACCTTATTGAATATTTTGACAGCTAAATTTCATTGGTAACTTTGACAGCTGCTGAAAAATATCAACTGGGAAAAGTATCAGTGCTATCTGGTCACTCTTAACTTTTAGATGTTTGTCAGATTCCCACAGATTTGGTTCGTAACCAACCTATTGGCGCTTGTTTTGGACGGACAGTGCTCTATGTAGGGTACGTCTACAGAGGTCGCAAAGCAGCTTCTCGCTCGATCTAAGTGCTAGTTAGAAAGATAACGAGCGATGAATAGGGGGCGTCCATAGTGAACTCGCTTGCAGCTTTAAGCAGCTTTAAAGAGCTTTTGTCGTTCTTTCAATTCATTTGTCACTTATTGTGACAGTATTATGGTACTGGGGCTGTGTTCAGTAAGGCGTAAGTACAGGCGCAAATTCGTACATGTGACATGCTGTAATGAACTGCCAATCGGTTTTAAAAAAATGTGCACGACTGGGTCGTACGTACTTGCACCTACATATATGCTGGTAGTTGGAAATGAATTTAAAAAAAAAAAATTTACAATAGATTTTTGAAATTTTTTTTTTTAATTTTGTATAAGTTTAAATGGCATATATTATTAAACATTTAATCTTGCTCACATTTCAATTTTGATGGAAATCCATTGAGTTTTAGCCGAGAAATAGCCATATTTCTAAAACCAGTTAATAAGAAAAGTACCGTTATACGTATTTTTAGCCAAAAACGTGGTACGCCATCTTATAGCATTTGCCCAGATTAACTCGAATATGAAATTTAATCAAAATCGTTAGAGCCGTTTTCGAGAAAATCATGTTTTTGTAAAATTGGCCTTAAGTAAAGTACCGTTAATAATAGGGCTAGAACGAAAATTCTAATTTCCCCTCTGGAGAATACACAACAGACCCCAGATATGAAGTTTGAAGGAAATCGGTCCACCCGTTTGGGCTGTAGTCGAGCGTACATACATACAGAGTGACGGACAGACAGACAGACAGACAGACAGACAGACAGAATCGGCAGACCTACTTTTTCGAGCTTCTCTATCATCGTAATGTCAGAATTCATTGTTATCTCGAGTTCGAATTTTTGCACGAATCCAATACTTGCCCTATATTATAGGTGCAAGTAAAAAACTGCCAGAGACTTTGGCCACGAAAACTATTACATCAGCTCCTATCTACTTCTCGGTATATATCGGAACAAAAAAAGAATACAAATTTAATCAAATTAAGGCAAAACAAATAGTTCAACGACTCAGAGCAAGACAACCTGTTCAAACAATACGAAAACATAGCCAGTAATTGTCTAATGAATCACGCAACATCTGTATAAGTATCTCAAGCTAACAAATTTAATTAAATTAACGTTCAAGCGTCTTCCTCTCTAAACTATATTATTCCGTCATCCGCTGACGGTCGTTTCTGATGAACTCCCCACCAAACGAATGAATGAATGAACCGCACGAATCTCGAATTTGTTTTCAACTGACTTTGCAGTCGCAACTAATTGCTAATTAACGCATTAAATGCAATCAACACACATTATTTCTATTTTATATGCATTTTCATTAAAAATTTCAATTAAGAGTCGTGTTCACAAATACAAACACACACAAAAAGTGTGTCTCGCATTTGAAAAGCGATAAAACGCGATAAACTTTCGAAAAAAAAAAACTGAAATTTTATAAATCATTAAGTCAAGCGGGTAATAAATTTTCTTAAAGTTTAATTTTTCTTTTAATATACTTTGTATCTAACGGATGTGACAAGACATTATGATGAATGTGTCTTCAACAAATTCAAACGAGGAGAGCATTCGATGGCACGCACAGCGGACAATTTCCTGCGATTGCTTTTGAGGTCATCCAACGAGAGTGCCATTCACTTGACAAGAGGGAACTCTATGGACAAGCTAGACTTGAGTCTAGACTTTGGATAGATGACAGTGTGTGTGTTGCATCTTCAACTTCAAATCAGCTGTCAACTGTCATTGTGACACTTGATAATAATCCATCAAACAAAACTGAAGAGGGTTTGATTAGAGTTATTCAAAGCTTGACTTGACGAAGATTTGAATGTTAAAGGCGCCACCACATGCACTTATTTTTCCATAATTTATTTCAATGAATTTATAAACAGAGATACAAAGATACAATAAAGAGGATATAAAAGAAAAGGAATTCATTCCGGAATGACTAATGCAAAAAATCGAGTCGGAACTGTTTATCTTTCATCTTTTATTCCTCCTCTTCTTTTTGGTGCTTTTTTTTCCTGCAAAACAAAACTGAGAACATGTGCTAAAGTTATGTAGATACTTTCATGTGTGAGGTTGTTTTTGTTTTCTTTAATTTTTTTTGAGTAAAATTGAACATTAGCCAAGTTAATTAAATGTTGTCCAGTACTGTGCACTGTTGCGAACAATGACCAAGTACTGTTTTGTTCATGTGTCCCTAGCGGCACTGCAGTGAGGCAATTGTTGGGCAATTCAACGATGTTGGCACTCGTTTGGGTACTTTGCTCCATTTGACAGTAGGGGAGACAAGAATATAACGAGCAAGTGTTTTAGAATCTAGAGGCACAGTGGATGTCATTGGCTCCACCACTCTGACAAACAGCTGAGATAAAATTACTTTCATGAGAAAGTTTCTCAAGTATAGTTGAGGAAAAAATGTCACTGTCAGGCCCAATTGCAGACTGCTACTCTCTTCAACTTAAAGCCTTTCTTGCTCTTTAGACACAGAAAAATTGGTCCCTTCTATTCAGCCACGCACATGACCGGGGCTTTGAAAAGCTAGGTCTAAGTTTGTCTTGAACTCTTCCAGAGCTCTCAAATTGACTCAATATACGCTTAAGTACCAATGTTTTGTGTTATCCATTACAAAAGGTAATTAGTTACTCAGAGAATGTCTTTTGTTTCGATTAAATTTCAGCAAATGTGTCATGTAGTCTCAATTATTGCAACTACATTACTGTCAATTTAACTTAACCATTACAATTGGGATTACATTGAAAGGTGGGTAATCAATTCTTTACATGAACTCGATGACGAAAAATCTGAACGACTTTCGACTCTCAGTGACATTCATTACAGTCAAAGCTATTAGGCAAATTATTCTTGCGAATATTTTGTTAAGTTGCATTAGTAATCAGTTGGTCAATTAAATTTTCAATAGCATTTTTTATCCACAATACTTACTTTCGACTTTGACGTCAATTAAGCCAATGATCATGTGATCTGAGCTCTATATTATATACAGTACAACCAAGACTTATGATTGATTACACTTTTAATTACATTGAAACTTTAGGTTACATAAAAAGTATGTAATTGGTAATGCATTACTCGCAGAACAGAAAGTCGAAGAAGCATCCTTTTATCTGCAATGCTTACTCCTCAGATACACTCTTCAAAAGAAGTAAGTAAGTAATCAGCTAATCATTACTTAATGTAATGTATATGCCTAAAAAGCACACAGACTCTTTTGTTCTTTTGAGATTTATTGTCAAACAACTTTTGATTTTTTAGATGTAAGCGATTACCCTCAAAGTGATGTGTAATTTTTCTAACTATTGATCTCATGAGATGACTTAAGACTTAGGAGATTATCAGTAAGTCATGGATCGCATTTTGTATTCAAGTAAGGTATTCGTAATCGATTACATCCGCTTAGCTGTTGTTTATCCATGCCGAACTCGCATAATCTATTGACTTTAACCTGATTTCATGAGTCCTTTTAAGCATTGAGTGTTGGTATGTAATCAAGTAAGTAATTGGTAATCGATAGCAATCCGTCCCAATGCAAAGGATTACCGAAGTTTGAAGCTATACTTAACCGAAAGCTATTGGGTCTATACCTAATGCTTTATGACTAGGCATGCCACCAAGTAATTGATAGATAATCGATAACAATATGGTGGACTATTGTTGCATTATCCTAGGTCCACTTGCCCTTTTGGCCCTAAAAATTCATGTTGCCATGGAGCCCTTAAAGTAGTAACAATTCTCCAAGTAATTGATAGGTAATCGATTACAATATGGCTGAATTTTCATGAATGTAGGATTGTCATAGACCTTTTTAGTCCTGAAGTTTAACTCTTTTTGCCATGAAATCATGGTTCTTTCGGATCTAGGCTATCTTGGCCCCTAGCATTGCTCCTCTAGGGACCACTCTCATAAGCGGACACTGACGATACCAAGATGAGTGGTGTCTATTAGAAGAGATGCACTTTCTTGCACCACACACTATCCCCCGGACTGCGGTCGCCCTTATGCTATCCACCATCAGATTCAAATGCAAATATAAACTCAATTATGTGCCATCCCCGGCACGGCTGTTGTGCTCAAAACTTCTTATTCCTGCCCGTTGTTATGCGTAGGACATGGTCTACACTTTAAAATGCAATTAAAATGCTAATTGTTGTTAATGTCTAGTGCGCGCCGGCACAAGTTTGTTGCTCGAAACAAACAAAATTACAAACTCGCAACAGTCTGATGAACTTTTGGGCCGAATGCACACTCGCATTAAGTGTGTCAAACTGGGTGAAAAGCTTCTGAAAATATTATTTGTCACTTGATTTCCGGGAAATGCAACGAGATAAGAGAAATAAAAAAACGAGCACAACAGATACAGATACGCTTGCATGCACGCGCTGCATTTTTGTATCTTTTTGCCTCTTTATGAATGAAATGACTGTGAGTGTTCAAATGCAACAAACGCAATCGATGGCTATTTGTTTATGTGCGACAGTTTGTACGTGCGAAATTTGTTTGCACTTGGCGAACAGGTGAGCAGTTTTTTTTAAGTAATAAATTCAAATGACTCATAGATGAGGCGACACCATGTATAATGGCTTTGACGGTTAATGAATTATAAGGTACTTATTCTCCACTTATATACTTTTTTTGTTGAAGTTGTTTTTGCAGTTATTGTTATGGCTTTGTTATTCAAGCGGAAATAGTCACATAGTCTAGGCTTAATCGTGATTAATACAAGGTTCTTCGATGTTGTTCGTCATGCATTCTAACAAAGTGCACTGAAATGTGAGCTGATAGATTTTTTTTCAAAAAAGATTTCGATCTTTGAATTGGACGTAGCGAGCGTTCTTTGTTGAAACAGGTTCTCATAAGAAGCCCCACCGGTTGTTATAATGATCGACTTTAATCTTGTGTACGAGTACTTTGAAATGTTCCTTCTTAATTGTGTGAACTAAAAGGTACAACTTTGTATTGAGGGCACTTGTAGTACAGTATTCATATGCTCTTGACATGTGTTCATTGAATACTCATGCAAAACAGTCCAGAGTTAAGCGTGAGGAACCCGATCGTATACCTCACTCAAATCCGCAGCTGTGAATAGTCCTTGCGCATTCCAAGCCACGGAGCCACCACCAGCCACCACACCAACCATTTTGAATCCACAAACCTCTCTCAAAGTTAAAGTTTGCTGTCACTCTTTCTCTGCATTTGATAGAAAGGAATGAGCAAGAGCAGTTGACCAGTTGATAGTTCTAAACAAACAAATCTGTCAGCTGAAGACAAAGACTCTCTCTCAGCACTCTCTCCCGTAAGATTCATATACAACATGTGCCCACATACGTTAAGCTGAGCATCCACGATCACTCATGAATGACACTCCCGGAGTGTTGATATTTTTTCCTTTTTTTTCGTTTCGCCATCCACTATCATTCATGAATGTCACTCCTCACTTTGGCTTCCACAGCGGAGATAGAAGGTTCTTCAGACGGATTGCATTTAACCGTGTTTCTATCCTCGTTCACTGTAATTTCCATGTGCACAGGTCGACGGTCAAGTGAAAAGTGAGAAAAGAATGACATTCATCGCCATCCACTATCACAAAAGAGTGCGGAATTCAAAAATGTTTGAATTCCTTCGCACATGAATGCAACTCTGACACGCAGCCCCATCCACAGGCATTCATGAGTGTGCAGGCACGAAGAATGTCATTCATGAGTGATCGTGGATGCTCAGCTTTAGACACCAGCAAGTTCTGTATCAAGGTTCTGTATACTTACTCCAGAGTCAAGGTTGATCTTTTGAGCTTTAGCTTGGAGGTCGGGTAAACTCTTATACTGACCCAAGAGCGATGGGTAAATTGAAAAAGAAAGAGAAGAAGGGAAAGGAAAGAACTGGTTTAGTTTCAGAAGGGTTCTCTCTTTGGTTTGTATTTGGGGAGAGTTGTATGTAATTTTGGTATTCGATTGTAATTCGCAGGTTTTTTTCGCGTTCGTGTTGAAATAAACTAAGACCTTTCCAAGTGATATGCATTTGAATGTGCCTTTATGTCACAGCGGGACTTGCGAGTAGACCTTTAGGCCGGAGAAGGAGTAGTAAGTCCGGTCTATTTAACAGGTTTTCCTCCTATTTAAGCCGAAATCTTACTGGCTGTACGGGATGCTATAGGACTGGCTACTAAGCATGCACATGCGAGTCATAGAGTAGTAGTTTCTAGATCAGAGTTAATGTACTGTATAAAGGGTGACCAGATAGCAGTGATACTTTTTCCAATTGTTTTATTTCAGCAACTGTCAATGTGACCAATGACATTCAGCTGTCAAAATATTCAGAAAGACTTGTCATTTCATCGTGCATCGTTTCACGTTCATGATCTTCTCGGACGTGGTTCATTTTTGACTGTGGCTATGTCACCAGTTTAGGCATAAATGCATCCACAAAGACTGACTGTTTGGTGCAGTTTATGGCATCGTCTTTCGAAATGAGGAAGAAGACAGCGTTGCCATCAATGAGCTCGTATGCTACCGTGCTAACAAAAACCCAGACAAGTGACGGCAACGCTTCAGGTTTTTGAAGGAGGCGGACTGCGTTCATCAACCGGCCATCGCTGTCTCTCTACTTGACACAACCCGATTATTTGCTCTGGCGCTACTTCAAGTCCTTTGCCTACGCTAACCACTTTGGATGACAGCGAGGGAAACTTTTGAGATGCTATTGGCGGAATAACGCCGTACACATTGAACCGAAGTCATTGAATATTGGATTGATTGCTTGAAAAAAAGCTGAGGCGTCCATTTAAACAACGTGCTATCTGACACATAATGGATGTAATGTAGCTTCAAAATAAAGCCAAAAACTGTTCCGTCCACAATCTCTTGTCTTACAGAGGCTTTCATATTCCCCGTCTGTATGACTCTCAGTCTACTGAGAGTAGTAGTTCCCCAGACTAGCAATATGGCAATCCACTTTAAGTCACTGTGCAATCTTATCCTGTGGTTTTCAAAACTCCATTGGCATTAGCTATTGCGCATAGTGTAAAATTTCTGTTGACGTAAACAATATTCATACCAAGTCATGATGTTTTATCTTTTTTCCCAGAAGGGGTACCCTAGTCGTTTATTATTCACTTACTTGTGCTTTAGTGCTTTAATCAACCCACACTTAGCGTGTTCCCAAGAAAAACGCCTTTTTTAGAAACAACAATTCCAGTTAATCTCCATCAGCGACAACATCCTGTGCTGAAGCACCAACAATCTATTGCAACCAATCAACCAATAAACAAGGAAATTCGCACTTCTATTCACAATTTTAATTTACTTCAACCAAGAGAAAGAGAGTAGGTATCTCCTGTACTTTGGTACTTCCGGAGCTTCTTCTTTCGGTTGTCTTCTTTCGGTCGGTCGTCTTCTTCCAAATGAGAGACAATATAAACAAAAGATAAAATCGTATGCAAATTTCAATTAACCAAACCTTTGCGATGATTCAGCAGAGTCTCTTCGTTTAAATCTAAATAAATTAAAAATTGCCCAAGCTAACTGAGAGGCAACTCGAGAGATAAACATCCAAACTGGACCGGGGGGAGATGGTTAAACCGCAAGAGTTCCACTTAAATGCGCTCAGCTGGTGCTGTTCGTATTCGTGCTCCCCTTATGGGTGTAGTCCATGATAAAAACACAAACTCAGACCACAAATAGCAAGAGTAACTCCGACGAGAATGGTTAAGACCAGGCAGCCGTCGTCTGAAGATGGGTCTCCAAGATGCACATGAGTGGGCAAAAAAAAACGCAAAACAAAAAGTTGCCTGGCCTGGTATACCATCAAGTCGTCTTTGTTTGAACATGTATCCATCAGATGATGCAGATGATGATTATGGTTATTCGACTGACGATGAATATTCAATAGATATTGGGTGCAGCTCTTGAGACAAAGACCCTATAAAAGTGACTGCTGTAAGCGATAAAAAAGCAGCCACGCAGTAGGTGTCTAATCGGTGTCTACTGTAATTTTGGAGGAGGGGTTTATTAATTTTAATTTGAAACGAATATCATGGGGTCAGAGAGAAGAATACAAAAATAAGAAAGGAAATGATGATGATTCCTTTCACCAGGCCCACTTTGATTCCACGAAACGACCTCACCTTTGATCGTTGAAACTCCACGGGAGAACGCTTCTGCTTGGATATTTATTCTTTTTCGATTCCACCTGGACGATTATGAATTTTATCTTTCAAATAAAACAGAAAACTTTTTCTTCTTTCTCTTTCACAGATGATTGCGTTTAATTTGTTACGCGCCAACAGTGGGGGAGTTGAGCTTTTTTTAAAGAAATAAATTCAACCAACAAATTTAAGTGATTTCAATGGTTCACTAGCTTTCTATCACATTCAGTCTGCTTTACATCAAATGATTGCGGCTTAAGACTTGACATAACATGGGCCTTGACGCAGCTTCTTTTGCCTTTGCTGTTATGGTCTCCATAGACATTCCTGCTGATGATATGTAGAGGATATATAACAGAAGAGCTTAATGCCAATGGTATCATGACGATCAAAATTGAAGAAAGGGCAAGAATGGATAAGACCATTGCATCTCCCTCATCCAACAAAAGAAGACCTTATTTGGAATCTAACTTCCGTAACAGTCTGCCCAAACAAATTCTACGCCGATTCACCTAAACCTTGTCGTCCATAACCGGGGTGAAAGGAAGTCAATCTCCTATGCTTGGTATCCAAAGCTGGAGTTTAGAAAGCAAGGAAGGCGATCATATCACCTATGTTGAAGTCAGTGCTCTGATGTTCAAACTGGGCGCTGTGCCGGTTAGCTCGGGGAGTTTGTGAGTTTAGACCCTCCTCTCCGTTCCATTCCTACTCTGTACTTTTCCCACCAAAGTAGATTCCATTTGACGATCTCACGAATCAGTCCTCCTTAAATAACAAACAAATCCTACACTCTTTCAGAGATAAGGTTGGTTTACTTAGCATTTGTCCGTGCCCTGCCAAGTATAGTAAATATGTCCATAGGAATGTGCGTATTATTTAGACCTTGTAAAGAATCCTTACGGCCTAAGTGCATCAGCCATTTTTGGGTGCAGATAACCATTCCAACCGATCGTTTCTGTCAATATTCCGACCTGTAGCCCAAACTTCATATCTGAGCTTTGTAGGACCACAATTCGAGACAAATTCAAAATTTTTGTTCTAGCCTCATTATTAACGGTACTTTACTTATAGCCATAGAGAATAGCCATTATAGAATTCAACGATTTCAATCAAATTTCATATTTCAGTTAAGCCAAACAAGGACTAAAAGATGGCTAACCATGTTTTTGGCCAAAGATCCATATAACGGTACTTTACTTATTAACTGATTTTCCAAAAATGGCTATTTCTCAGTTAAAAATCGATGGATTTCGATCAAAATCGAGATGTGAACACAAATATATTCTTTACCAACAGCACACAAGCGCAATTTTGTTCAACCCCATGGTCCACTTTATTCTTAAATAAATCCAAAATTTGTATTTACCTCAACTCAAAATATTTACATTAAACTTTAGCAAAAGACGAATAAATACAACGACAACGTTGAAACACTTCATTCTGCTGACCTTTACCCAGTTCAGCTTCAGTGAACTTCAAGTCGGTCTTTTTGTGTTTAAACTCACCAAGCGGCAAAAGTTGAAAGGGGGTGGTCTCCCGAGAGGGGGCAGCACAATGCACAGTCCAAACAAAGAATATTTTATTCTTTTTTTTTTGCGGGTTCTCGCTGTCTACTTGTAAAAATTTGTCACATATCGCTTCTCTTTTGTTTTTTTCTTATCACTCCTCTGTTTGGTGAGGAATATCTCCACGTAATGTTTATTTACATTTGTGCGCTCCAAAAGACAAAAAAAGAAAAAAAAAACAATTAATTTGTAATTTCAAGTCACTGACAGTCGAATAAAAATAAAAAAAAAAAAAAAAATCCATTAATCAGGCCTTCAGCGAGTCGCCACCCCCGCCTCGGCTTCCAGTGAATGGAACTTGAAAAGCGATAGACCTCAAAACTTCTCCTCTTTGTTCCCAATTTGAATGGAAATTGTTTGATATAAAAAAAACCAAACAAACTATAGGAATAGATACAAAATTGAAGCTAACGTTGCATTGCATAGAACGTACTGCTAATCGAATGACTGGACTGATGGATGCGCTAGCGCTACGGTCTACGCACGGAAGTGCGTTTTTGTTTGGATGGATTGCATTTGTGTGATGAGTATCACATTGTTATTCGACGGGGGAGTGATTGCTTTTAGTTTTATCTTTTCTCTTTTTTTTTTTTTCTTTTTTTGGAGGGCGAATGTAGGCTAGAAATAATGCAAAAGATAGACGGAGGTTGTTGACTTTTCCGCTGAGATAGAAGGGAATTTATTTGTGTTTTTAAAGAAGGCACATACTTTTGGTTATTTTTTTAACATAATTTCAACTATTTATTGAGATCTTTATAGAAGAAAAACACTGAAAACTAACTGAAACTAGCGCGTGTAATAAATTTTATGCGACAGATGTTTCTTACCAAAAAAAACAAACGGCTAAGGCGGTATATCATTTCGTGTTGGCCTTGGAAAAGTTTACTCACCTGAAAAATAGAAAAGAAATAAATAATGAATTATAATTGCTCGTGAGGAATTCTAAAAAAAAATTAACATAAGTACTTGGGAGCCATAAAATAGAAACAAAGGCTACAAGAGCTAAAAGTATAAAATGTTTGAATATTTCAGGGCTTTACTGCGAATAAAACTTGTAATAATCAGGGAAATTTAAGGAAAATAGATTTAGGCTTTTCCCAAACAATACTCTATACACTCCCAACTGACACGGTCAGCAATTGTCCAACAACTCAGTCATAAGACTGAAAAGCAACACCCACCAACTGCGATCAACGTTATTGTATGCTACACACACTGCATATCGAACAAAGCACTGTGGACCCAACGCCCTGTTCTGTACAACAAATCTTGGTGCTAATCCTTCTTAACTACTGCAGCAAATTTCAAGCTAAAATCAACACTATTGACAGAGCCGTTGACTGGCGGTAAGGTAATACAGCATCAACATCGGCTACTGTCATCTAACGAATAGGCCATCTTTTGGTTGCTTTTTGAATCATATGTTTTGACAGCTGACAGTTGTTTTTCGCTTACAAAATTGAAAGAAATTCAGTATTATAAGGTCTGTTCGTGTACCCTCCCTAAACGGGGAATTTTCAGGAAACTTAAACTACGATTTTTACCAAAGTTTGTGAATTTTTACGGAAAGCTCTTCTAGTTAGAAGAATTCCGCAATTTTTCGAATAGGTCCTCATGAGTAGGGTAATTTAGGTTAAACTAATCGCATTCAGAGACATGAAGGGTCCATTGTGATAACCCTTACTGAGAGGTGGACATCTACCTTATGTCGGTGTCGGTATAGCCTTAAGCCACTTGGCGCTTTTAACGAATCTAAATAGGTTCAATATTCGTGGCTCTGCTGCCTCAGCAATGTCAGGAAAGAATCTGTAGCCTAGAGCCTTCTTGTAAGGCGGAGTAGTGAATTGACTCTACCTCTTCCTCATCCTAGCAACTTTTACATAAATCGTTGGACCTTGCATTCCATTAGCCAAATTTAGTTCCTGTGGCAGTAATCACAGGGCTACTTCGGTAATTGAGGAGGGCTGGATTCATTGTCAGTAAAATCTTTGTTTTAGTTATTTTCAATGTTGGCCACAGATGATAAGAAGTCTGGACTCTTGGATGCCATTAGGCATTGGTCTCTTTCTTTATGATGTTGCCAATAAAACAGTTTCCCAATCGCTGGCAGTATGGATGCGTCTTCCTCACCAATGTTCATAGCTGATCCTAGCTTTGCCAATTCATCTGCCTTTTCTTTCCATTCTGCATTGCTGTGTCCAGATACCCAGTAAAGCTTGATATTGTGGTAGCTGATGGAGATCAGTAAGTCTAGACATTTCCTGACTGCTTGTTGATTTGATTTCAGGGCCACTTGGCTATCTACAGAGATAGTTATATCCGACGGAGAAATGTGACTATGTTTCATTCATGTGGGGCTCCTATAGCCAGGTATAAGCCGATGTACCGATGTCAACAGAGGTTGTACTAGTTGTCTCCCTCAATCCTCTTATTTGACAAGTTGCTTACGGCAGCACGCCAACCACAGTCCACTTTATGGAACAAGAGCCCAAACGTGTCAATATAAAAGGTGGTTCATTTAGAGGTACTTTTTGGGTTTATACATTTTTGACAATTGTCGCGCGAGTCGGTTAACCTTTTATAATATTTCTGTTCAGTATTACTTAAAATTTAATTATGGAAAAACTTTGCTCAGCACAACGTCTACAAATTCTTCAGCTGTGGTATGAAAACAGTTTCGTGCATTTAGAGCAACTTATGGTCTATATAATCGTCATACCGAATGCATGATTTGTCATACTAACATAAAGTTTGAGACCCAGTTTTCGATATTAGGAAGTACGCAATCAAAAAAGCAACATCTAACATGTAGTGAAGAAAATATTGGATCGGTAGCTAATGAATGACTTAGGATGAGACCGGCTAAAACGAAACGCAAGGTTTTTGCCGAATATTGAAGTCCAAAATCTGCACGATATTTGATACCAAAAAGATAGCGCTGCCTGCCACATAGCACGTGAAACCATTGTTCTATTACAAGAGCAATTCGGTGAACAGTTCATTGCGCGCTTCAGATCTGTGAATTGCCCGCCTATATCGTGCGATATCACAGCTCTAGACTCTTTCCTTTGGGACTACGTAAAGTCCAACATCTAAATAGTTATGTGGGGTACGATTGAGGATTTGAAACCCAATTAAACACGCGTAATTCGCCAAAAACCAATCAAAAGGCTTGGAAGCGTCAGTGAAATTTTTAATTTCAGAATGGACCATGTCAACCGCAGTTACGGCGAACATTGAAAAACAAAAATATTTAGAAAATAAATGCCAAAAATGCTTCTTTTATTTGATAGCAAAAATAGTACCAGAAAATCTGAAATTTTTTTTGGTTTTTGTTTTCTTAAAAACGTACCTCTAAATGAATCAAAGAATATGTCATTTGCATCTCGTTCAGAGGCGGCCATTTGTGTTTCACTCAGAAAAGCGACCAAATTAAGTCAGAAACACCCTGTATGACCAGATTATTACTTATTTTAGCATTTTAAGTTCCAAATCTAAACATTCTTTCACCAAACCGCAACTACTAAGTCATTAGAGTTTTTTGGCATTAATTTGTTTTTAACCTCAAACTTCGGCATAAGATAGTTTTTTTTTAAATACATTTTGAGTGAAAAAAATTCCCCATGACAGAGTGGAACACAATCATTTAGATACGTAAGTCCTATCACTCATTGGCATAAAAATACTGACCACAGTCACACCCTGTATCCACCCACTCACTGTCTATGAATCGGCATACCGCTAGCGACTTCCTCCCCAGACACAATAATATTCAAAATCGAGTAGAACACACGAGGAAACATCACTGTCGCCTTATTTTTATTTCATCGGTCTTTTCTCTTTCGTTTTTTTTTTCTGAAGTTTATTTCCTTCCTCTTTCCGTTTTTGTTGTCGGCCATCATGAGCATGACTCATGCGGATTTTCCCTTCGATACATAGTCTATTCTATTTTATGACTCTTTCATCGATTTTTTTTCGTACTTTTTCGCAAAAGAATTAGGATGAGGAGCAGGCGGGCGATTCTGTCGCCCGATAAATAAATTACCCCCTCGGCTTTTATGCAGAAAAAAAAATTACTTTATGTATCTCACATTCATTGAACCAAGGTCGTAAAATCACCGAGGTGTAAAGATACATTGCAAAAATAAAAAGAACGCTTCAAAGGTTCACTGAACTGCAATACGACGAGTACACATGAGGCGGGCGCTCATCGCTCTCTAATGATGAGATATTATGTGCTTCGTGCGATACATTGACAAATTATGCAATTCGTGTATCTTTTGGGTTTGAAATTGTTTATCTTTTCTTCTTTTTATTTTTTTTTCTTTTTGTGTGATTTATCATTGTATGAGGAAACATTGACGCGTTGCGACACACATTTGATAAACTTGTTTGATTGTGGTATCAGTTTTATTTTGAGTCGTGTTTTTCTCTTCCATCGGATCCTTTGTATTTATTTTCAGTTGGCAACTTGTTGCTGTACATTAAAAAGTTTAAGAACCCCTTCTTCTTTTTCTTTTATCAATTCACGACGGACGGTCTGAGAGGGAATGCATTTAGCACGATAGTCTTTTTGTTCGTTGGACTTTATTTTGTTATCTTTTGTTGGCTTAAGAGATTCGTTTTGCGCTTGTTGTGTGCTATACTCTTGGTTGATGGATGGAAATTAAGGCAAGGTGGATGGCTGATAGTGGAGAGACTTGTTGATTTGCTTTGCCCACAGATAAGGGGAAGACAGAGAATATTGTTTGAAGTTATTCATCAAAGCAAACAAACACAGTTGGGCTTGGGACCGTAAACATTCCTAAAGCCACGGCCTTAAAAGACTGTGCAATAATTGCCCTTGTTCTTCAGAAATAAGTACTTTGGCTACTGAGGAGGTCACGGTTCGAATCCCATAAAACACCAAAAGGCTTTTTCGTGCCACACCCTCTCACGAACGTTTGACTAACTGAGCGCTAAGACCATTGTTCGAATCTCAGAGACTTTCCCGTCCACCATCTTGCGAACTCTGGACATATGAATGAGAGATGAACAAAACTTTTTGAATTGCCTCTGCTCTTACCCATTTATCGGCTTTGTAAGTCTGACGTTAAGGCTTGGACTACTGAGTGCCTGGGTCCTGGTTCAAATCCCAAACACTTTCGCCCAACAATCTCGCGAAAGTTGGACAAATAAAAGGGAGCAGAAACAACTTCTCAAAACGCCTCTGCCCTTTAGATTGCACTTAACCAGTTATTGCTGTTGTAACTTAGACATTAGTGCTTTGACTGCTGAACAAGAGGACTCTGGTTCGAGTCCCACAAAATACTAAAATGACATTTTCACGTCTCATCATATCAGACCGTTGCTCCAATGAAGTATGAACTAACTCATAGAGGTAGTGGGCTGTTGGTACGGAATTACCGAGGTACAGGGGGCGCTATTTGCAACAAATGTTACCATAGTTAAGCGGGCCTTGAATAGCGCTGGTCCCAACATTTTGTGGTGAAGTCAGATACTTAGGCCATTCTTCTCTTCAAATTACAGGCAAAGGCGGGCACCGCAGCTAGTAAGCATAACAATCGGGATCTTTTGACAAAATTCAGAGCAAAGGTCCAACAGTTGAATGACATACACTTTCAAGGGAACCAGTATATTCGAATGAATTAATAAGATCTTCCTGACTAAATTGCTTGAGAATTTTGCAAAATATCTTGAGATTTTCCACCATTTTTGCTGCTTTTCACAATAAATATGTATTACTTGACAGTTTAGCGATAATTTAGTAAAGTGACAAACTTCTCGATGACAGCTGTCATTTTTTTTCCCATCATTCGATTGACAGTTTCCAAATTCTGTTTGACAAATCCTTTAGAAGCAGGGTTGCCAAACTTTATGTGTGTTAAATCGTGACTTTTAAATTATTTTTGAAACCGAAATAAAAAAATCTCAAACATTAAGCTTAACCCCTCACAGTTGCAATAAATGCATCAAAAAGCGAAATACTTAACCTAAAAGTGTAATTCAAATAAATCCACAAATGAAACTTTGCAACCAAGTCCACATGCTTGCTCAAGTCAAGGACAAGGACCACCCTTTTATCACCCGATATTTTTCTCGACTCTTTCAAGTTGTTAACTGACTTTTTAGAGCGTAATGTACAGAAACCATACCAATTAGTCAACCGGGCCACCCACCGTTTAATAGTCAGTGACTTCGTCTATTATAATTGTTTCCATAGCAATCAGACCGAGTTAATGGTTTCACAAAAACTACCTTCAAATTCAACTATAATTTTAGTGAGTAACTCAAATGTTACACAGGGTCAGGTTTTGCACCATGATACATGCAACATATGACTAATTTCCTTCACATTTCGTAGAAAAAAAAAACTTTCATTGAATTATTCATAAACGTCACGACAATGAACTGCTTCATAATTAAAAGATCAAAAAGGGTTAATTAACTCTTCTGACAGACCGAAGAGATTCAATCGGAAGTCTTGACTTGACAGAAGTTTTTAAAAACTTTTTTGAGGTCACCCTGTGTGCCATATGAATGCATCTTTCTGCACACATTCACTTGAAAGTTGTTAATTATGGTTCGCATATATAGGTGGCTGGTATAATGCCAAGACTACTCGTACATCGTTTCGAAAGAAGATTATTATGATGACAGACGTGTTACGTGTGTTTGCGAGAATATGTGCCCATACATAGGGTTAGGAGTTTAGTAGGCTTTAAATAAAGTTTAAGTGGTTTTTGGTTTCCTTCATTGAACAAATGTGACCGGACTTGAATGGGAGAGGTTGCAGTCGTTCGTATGTATCTGTGTGTGGCCTTTCGAATGGGTGAATGGGTAAAGTGAGATTTTATGACTTTTGTTTTGAGGTATTGCTTTCAGCTTTCACAGGTTAAAGTGTTTTGAAAAGCATATTTATGTAAGACTTAGTTGTGATTCATGAACCGGAAGAAAAATTTGCTTTATGTTACTTGTATTTTTTTTTTCCATTCATTGACCTCAAGTCTAACAATCTACCTTAAGATAATTTTGTATACCAATGAAATGCCTAGAGATGGAAACCTTTTGAAGGATATTAGCAATTGGAAAGGTTACTTTATATAAGTCTTCAATCATTGACGTCAATGGAACACATAATAACGCTACAGCTCAAAAGATAGTGGAAGAAGATATCAATTAGAACTATATTTTGTACATTGATTTACTTCATTGACTTCAAGTCAGCATAGAGCCATCTTGAAGAGTAAAAACCTATTCGACAAAGTTGCCCTTGTGCTTTAAACTTGAGAATACAGGAGCGAGGTAGTTCTTGAACTCGAAAATTACTTCAATGAATGACCTCAAACTTTTCAAAGAATTTATGTCCTCAATAAATTCTTCGGCTGAAGTCTTACACCATTAAACACAGCAATGACAGGTGCTCGTTGATGCAAATTGATTTCAATGAAGGAAGGAAATGCGACATTAACATGGACTTAAGTCCTAACCCAAAATGTAAAGTTGAGGTCACAGAAATTAAATGATTTGTACAATGCGGCGTCAATCATACACGCCAATGGCTTTCATTCATTGTCCTTAAGTTAGTGCATTGCAATGAAGCAAAGTTAACTTCTAAGTTTAGTTCTAAATGATTACCGATGTCTCTTATTGATTGACAACAAGTAAGGGTTTGATTTAAGTCAGCTGACTCCTGAGTTCAATAAATGATTGAGCAAGTTTTCCGGGTTCAAGCCAACTGTATCAAAAGTAGCCCTTCATTGGCTGCAACAAATAGCGAATACCCTAATCCTAATATTTATGTATTCAATTTTGTTTCAAGGGCAAAGGATTAAATAGCTCCAGTTGGTCTTCATTCATTGAACTCAAGTACATAATAAAAAATACCAAAAGCAAGTAAGTCATGCCAAATTCGTCAGAAGAATGCGGACTCTTTGTAGCTAGTTCTTTTCGGAGCTGGAGAGCTTAGGTAACGTTGAGCTGATGGCCTTAATATCACTATCTGGGTGATTGATCCTAGCAGCGTTCTTAGGGTTAATGGATGGACAGCATAGAGCATTGAAGTCATTGAAGCCATCCTAACTTGCTGCCTTATCTGATGGCCTGCAGCAGAGAAATCATCGACCTCAGAGAAGATAAACTAACAGTTCTTCGAGAAGAACTACTTAACCATTCAATCATTGACCTCAAATAATTGTTCAAATTGAGTACTTTTTTGACACTTAAAACCAGATTCTGACATCGCCTTCTGCGACAACATTTCCTTTCCATCATCTGCCCCTCAACCAACTCAAAGGAAGTTCTTAAAAACTTTACATTCCATCAAATTCTTGTTTGTCCAGAACAGACAGTAGTAGCAGTTATCATCATCTCCTGTCAACGATGTTGATTCCTCCTTATTTATTATCATCTGTCACCTGTTTGCTGTTTGCCCATCTATCTCGCGCAGTTCTTTGGAAATTTACTCGCACTATGTGCATATGTGTCTAATATTTACCGGTTTTCCTTATAAAGGAATCCGCTAACAAAATAACTGCAATCCAATGATCTCTGACTCCATGGTGTTGTGTTGCGCCATTCACTGAGCGAAAATTATTAAAACCCTGGAGGGGGGCAATCCATTTAAGAGCCTCTGTATTCGTTTGTTGCCTGCGGAAATCATCGTGGCACGTTCTCTCCTCCTTCTCTCTCAACTCAGCTGCTGCTGCCGCCGCCGGCGGAGGTCCAGGTGTTTCTCTTTTCTTTTTTTGTTATTTCTTCCTGGCATTATGCTTATGTTTGGCGTTCTTTTCAAGCGAGATACGCGATGAAAGGCATCCATAAGATGAATCATATTTTATACTTCTTTTCGCGCTCATTGTGTTCGTTGTTTGGAAATATAAATACACAAACACAAAAGAATGCAATGATTTTTTGTTTCTCTTAATTCGCCTTTTTCGGAAAAAAAATTAATGAAACAAAAAATGCATTTTTATAAAATTTTAATTTAATGCGCCGTTTGTCTGAAATTAATGCGTCAGACGTGTCATTCAAACGTTGAATTGGATACAGTTTTTGTGCTTAACGAGGACGTCAATCCGCTGAATATCCAAATTTAAGTTTTGGAATGAGTCCCGGATGAACATTTTGTAAATTTTATTTTAAAAGCTACAAAAGCATCTATAGGGTGACCAGAAAAGAACGCTACGTCGCTTGTATGGCACGTGGGAAAACTGTAAAAGAATGCAATCATTTTTGAATATGATTCCTTGCAATGCTCCGAAAACTGATTTAATTCATTGACTTCAATAAAGACTTCAGATTGAAAATTAACATTTAATTTGAAGGCATGACTGCAGAAATCGTTTTAGGCATTCAGATTGGCGACGTCAGAAAGAATGCAATCTTTTTGATTGCTCTACATTCTTTGAAGTCACTTGAAGTCACTAGCATTCACTGATTGCGTTGAGTTCCTTGAAGTCATTTGATGTGAGTGACTGCATTCACTTAGTACTTAGTTGAAGTCTTTTTAAGTCTTTTGAATTCTTCGAAGTCATTGATTGCATTCACTTAGGTGAAGTCTTTTTATATCTGTGGAAGTCTTTGATGTCATTGATTGCACTCACTTAGTTGAAGTATTTTGAAGTTCTTTTGAGGTCTTTGAAGGCAGGTTAGACAATGCAACAATGCAATCACTGACTTCAAAGACTTCTAGTTACGTCAACAGGCTATAACTAAGTGAATGCAATCACCAACTTCACGGACTTGTCATCGAAATGTGAGGATTTGACATTACTGCTCTCGTTATCGAGCATTCAGTATCGCAATTCTGGATGACAGTACACGATATCGTGCTTTCGAGTCATTGAGTGAAACAAGAAAGGTTGGAGTAGACAAGTCGCTCACTCGTTACCAGTTGCATCAATTGAGCCCATGTTTTCGTACAACTACCACCCGTTCACGGAGGGCTAATTCGACTCCAGGATACGTTCTTAAATGTGACGTAAAAATTTGCATTTACTCAGTTTCGCCTTCCGAATCGTCATGAAATGTGTTTTCGTTCAGACCGCCAAAAATTTTGTGACCGCCATCGATCACCTGCGTAAGAGCAAAGCGGGGTTCTCCATATTCCATTCTCCGGTCAAATGATTCATAAATCATGAGAAACCAAGCCGTCTGACCCGTCAGACTCTCTAAATCAGATATCGCAAAACTTTTACTAACCACCGATCGCAAGTTTCTTCCGTAACTCTCACGATTCTTTTCAATTTCTAAACTAATTTTAGAATCTCCATTTCCGAATTGAATTTAATTAATTACCAAACAAAAATCATTAAAAATCAATTAATAGTAACTTTCGCGAGTATTTCAAAATTATTTCTCGTTAATTGTTTCAGCAATAACGAGAGGCAAGTTGCTGCTTTAAAATGTCGAAAGTGTTTGAGTTTCTCTCCTCACTTCCAGATATTTAACGACGCATTTAATGTTTTATTTTGTTCAAACAATAATAATGTCGTCACACTCATGAAAAATAAAAAAAAAAAATATCTGTGCTAGCTTGAAGGTTGCAAGATTAATCGATAAAATGCGTAAAACGAGTGAATTTTTAATTCACCGCCAGCAGAGATAACAAGCTACAAGATTGTACGAAGGAAAAATTTTGTTTTTCTTTGTGGCTTTTTTGAGGAATTTTGTTTTTTGTATTTGTCGTGGTTCACGGTAAGAACCGGTTGCAGTTTAGCATACACATTTTGTTTAGATAAATTGTTTTTTTGTTTTTGTTTCTTAGATAAAGCGGTACCATGGCGAAGCACGAATATTTATAGGAACATGAATTTTTTATAAGAAAAAGCTGGTCAGTAAGAAATTAATATTTTGCGCATAAGACTGGGCTTGGAAGTTATTACTGTGGACAAGTTTTTTTGAATATCAATTAGTCAGTAAAACCAAGTGAGCTTTTTAAATGTTGCAGTTGTAAGCAACTAGTTTTAGCATGAAGGTTTCAGTGAAAAATAAATGACAGTAGGAACTATCATTAGAGAGGGAAGAATTGGTTTCGCGGGGATCCCTTTATAAAGGGCGACCAGATAGCAATGAGACATCTTCCAATTGCTATTTTTCAGCTGCTGTCAAGATTACCAATGACATTTAGCTGTCAAAATATTATAATATTCCAAAATATTAGGGACCAAACCGCTGGAAATCTGACAAACATCCAAAATAAAGGGTGACCAGATAGCACTGATAATTTTTCCAGTTGTTCTTTTTCGGAAGCAGTCAAAGTTACCAATGACATTCAGCTGTCAAAATATTCAGTAAGAGTTGCCATTTCATAATGCATCTTGCATCGCTTGTCGAACGTGCAAAAACTATTAAAATTCAGGCTCATTTGTAAATACGCATCATAATTCTCGTCGTGAGGTCAGCCGTCATCATGGCTTCAGTATGCAGTCAATTCGTCGCACCATGGAAAAGTTTGAGTGTGAGTACACTCTTTTGGACCTTAAACTATCAACCAGATAGTGGCTGCCATTAAATGAAGAAACATAGCCGTCCTGTCAGCCAGTATCTAAGAAGACCGAGTGATGGCGATTCGCTACCGATCAGCTGAATATGACATCGCTAGCTTAGGTTATTTTGATGCAGGAATTGAAGCCGTGTTCCTGCCATTTGACAATTATTATCGATTATTTTGTCCCGTCCTTAGCCTACGGTAACAAGTCAACCACTTGGAACGAGCTTGAGGCCAACATTTGAGGCGCTGTTGTCGGAATAATGCCGAATCGAATCACCAAAAATCGGAACGACTGCTTGAAGCAGTTCCAGCGAAGCCGATTCATTCATTTGAATGATGTGCTATTCCACACATAATGGCATTAATGTAGCTTCAAAATAAAGCCAAAATCACTTTTATAATTCACATCGTTGTTGTTTTATTTATATTACTTTTTCTATCGTTCTTAACTGGCCACCATGTCTATCGCATTCTCAAGCATTCTGCTGATACTTAAGATTTTACCTTGCAAGTTGCTGATAGAAAAACTTAAGTATAAAGCCGTAAGCAGCACATAGAAGGCACAGGCCTAGCTTCTCTGGGATTCGAACCTTGAACCCTATGCCCAGTGCACCAAAATCACTTGTTTGGTGTTTGCGCAAATGATTCTTAAGCATTCTCGCTTGCATGAGTATCGGCTTAAGGAAGTGAGAGGCAGATGACAGATGACGACTCAAAGCCTGCTTGCCTTTGAAAATCCTATCTCTTACAGCGATTGCACTGCACCTCCAACAGTGGGGTGGGTGCCGTGCCTAAGTGGGTCGTGGGATTGGACACACATCTTGCACGTCAAGGCAGCTTAAGCAAAGCCCCCAATGCTGCCCTCTTCTCCACCTGCTTTCCTTTTCTTCTGCGCGTCCTTTGGTCTATAAATTCTGTTGGCAATTTAAAATCTCGTTTGTGTTCCATGATTCAATTGGATTTGTATCCAAAACAAACCCAACCAAGGGCAGTAAACTCACATCGTTACAAGTTATCCTGGTCCTTGTTGGCAGTGAAAAATAAAATCAATTTTGTACACATCTCCGTTTGTTACGTGTACGACTATATTTCTGGCGCCAGAATGAAACCAACAAAAAAGAAGAGATAAAATCGATTTTAATCTGGCACACTGGCGAATTATAAAAAGGCTCCACTAAAGTACTTTACTTTACTCTTAAACAAAAGCAAATATATACATTTTCCCATCAAAAAAATAAACGAGTGCCATGCCCCCCAAAACGACGACGATGGTAACCTTGAAACTTTATATTTACTCTCCGAAATCGATGCGGTAATCCGGGCAAGGGGGAAACTCCAGGCAAAGAAACACAAAACGACTTCAATTTCGAGGAATAAGTACATATGCCCTTGCTGACAAGTGCAACTCTTCAGGTTGACCACCACAAAGCAGTCAGCACCCTGCCTAGATACTGAAGGGTGACGCTGCACAACAAAGGACAAGTACGAGTACACAGTATATATACTCCAAAAAGGATAGCTACATATTGCCTGCGGTGTGGTCCGAACCCGAACCTTTTAAAGAGTCCTACTTGAAGTAGACCCTCATTACAATAATTGTTTGTTTGGATTTTCATTTTATTTTTTTATTTTTTATCTGACAATGCTACTGTCTACCTGTTCAGAAGGGAAAATATCCTGGAGTCCTTTGCTCAACTGGTGGTGGTATTTGCAGTAATTTTATCACGAGAAGGTATCTTCTTTTTTTTTTAAACGATTTTTAGAACACTCACCTATCACAGTCGCTTATTGTTCGTTTTTATGGAGAAAGAATACATTTCACACTTTGAAATGGAAACGTGATTCTATGAGTGGAGGAAACAGGTGCAAACAAGGTGTGAAGTTCTTAAGAAGTCAAGGAGATAAGTTGGCAAGAAAAAGGTTTGCTTTAGCTGATAGCAGCAAAAATAATCCCAAAAAAACACCGAAGGAATTCCAAAGAACATCTTTCGATTGGAAATTCCTTGGAATATGCTTTCTAATCGCAAATGGTGAAAGGATTCCATGGAAATCATTCTCTGGAATTTCCAAATTCAACGCGAATATTTATCTGTCCAAATATTTAGAATTTCTCTGCTCTTTTAGGTCAAACGAAGCCCATATCAATTTTCAAAGACCTGAACTGACCTCTAGTGGGATTTTAATGAGTTTCTCAATTACTTTAAATTTATTGCCTTTTTCTTCGCAAGGAAATTCTACTTAAATACGCAATTTGGACTGATATTTGATACCTATTTAAGAGGATTCTACTTGGGCATAGAAGGTTGCAAATTAGCACTTTTAAGGTGCGTGTCCACCGCTAGTAAACTCTCGACAGTAACTCTCGAGTAGCGTTCCATATGAGAGCCACATAATAGCTACTGAAGCAGCAAGGAGAAGCGAGCTTAAGTCCGTATAGCGCATGAAGATTATAGAAGTACAAGCTAGCATTCGACGTGGCAAGCGCAATTTCACTAAAGAGGTGAAAGGTGGTGGTCGCACTAGCTCAAACTAACAACCAGTGAAAGGTTTAAATGATTCGCTACTTATTTCGGATGAGGAACAACTCAAGAGATAGAAGGAGTTGTGCCCAAGTCAAACTAAGTCTTCCAGTAAAGGCTAACCTCAGTAAAGGCAGACTTGATGGCATACCAGCGAAGATGCCAACAACTTCTACTGAATTTTAAATCTTAGAGTTTTCCTTTTGCAAGAGAAGAAGAGGAGCGACCAAGGCTTCAAAACTTCCTGAGAAAGGTAACCTAATGGAGTGCGAAGGGTACTAAGGGCTAAAACAGTAGCTTTACAAAATTTCTGGAGTAAATAAAGAAACCCCTAGTGTCGTCCTGGACAGACTTAAGTTTTCTGAGGAATTCGAGTTCGAAAGTGGCGTACTACAGGGGTCTATTCTGTTGTCTATTCTGTGACAACCTTTGTAAGCAAAAGGGAGAAGACTTCAATGAGCTCTTGAATCCGAACTTGAACAGCTGACGATGTAAATTCTCATAGAATTATGGACTTCTACCAAACGACAGGTGGCAGTCTAGAAACAAACTCATCGGCTCAAATTTGCATCACTGGGCCACCGGTATAAAGAATAAAAAGTTTTCAGTATCTTGGAAGTATTTTCTAAACCAATGGCGGATCCGAACTGAATATCGCAAGTCGAAGCTATTTTGGGAAGCTGTTCAAAATATTGACCCATTACCCTGAACAGTATAAAAAGTAACAATAATTGCACCGAGAACTCTTATAGGTAGAATTGTAGCGGCGATTGGTCCTCCGATAAGTTAGTTGCTCACTTCAGGGCGATGATGCCACAGTGACATTTTCTGTCTTCTTCATGGCAGCTTAGCGGTAACCGAACTGCTCCCAAGGGGAAGATGCAAATGACGTAGCTATACACTCAGAATCATTTCTCTGAATTTTAAGCTTCAATTACGATCATTAACAGACAGGGAGCTTAATTTCCCATAACTAAAAACAAAAGGCTTATTTCAAATATGTCGAAGAAAATACGAACTGAGGGATTGCTTTTCAGAACCTCGCCTTGTGCGGGAGAATAATTTTTTAAATTATTGTTTTGTGCATCTATACGACCATTCCTCGGAACTGTCATTGAACTACATCCCTTTAAGTACACACTCTTAAGTCGGAAGTCAGTTTGCTTGAAAAGTAACGTAAAACCTGATAGTGCCTAGTATGAAGCTGATAACCTAAAATCTAACGCCTTTGATCCATTTCAATAAAGTGGAAGACTTACACAATTTTCAAAGAAAAGTTAAGCTTACGTAGATTTAACAATTCAAGCGACCTTGGGGAGTAGTTTCTTTATCATAAATGCTCCCATTAGATATGGAATTGAGACACCTATTTCTTTTGAAGTAGCTAGTGTTTGGTCAATGATGAAAGCAAGGGGTTACTTCACCGTTTAAGGCTCATCGGCATCTTAATGGGCAATAGGCATAAAAGTTTGGTATCCTCGTTGTTTTCAGTTACAATTACAGAGGGCAGCTAAAGGGGCTTTGGGGGAATCTTACGACTTTTTTCCGAGACTCAAAACAACTCGATGTATTTTCTGCTAGAACAAGGGTCCCAAATAGCTTATGATAACTCTAAAAGAGCTGAATTATTATGAGCCCTTTACGAGGCGAAAAGAACCAGAAGTTTTTTACGCGTACGAGGAAGTTGGTCTCCTGAATCAGGAAATAAACTCATCTTTAGCCGAGACACACTTACGTCTTATGATGAGTATGATGCTGCTAGATACCCTAGGTCTAAAAAGATTTTGGTCTTCAAAATGACAAATTTGTTGGTTTGGGGAATAATACCGAAGTTCACCTCCTGCTACTGCATGGACAAATACTTAGCCGAGTCAAGCCCACATTTTCATTGGCTTATAAGCCACGCACTTATGTTGGTGACCCAAGCACGCAGAACCTTTAACAATGACAATTGCTACTCTTACTAAGCGATACTAATGGGACCGATTAGTTTAGATTGACCCACATTTAGACCAAAAGTTCGTCAGTTGCTATGCCAGTGAGTAAGGCGGGTGGGTCATAAGGCCTACTCCTTAAGTCATTGGGTTCTTAAAATTATTTAAGTCAAGCAGGCGTAATAGAGATCACTGCGATTATTGAAGTGGTCTCTAGCGTGCTTAAGGGTGCACTCTTTGTAGATCCTTGAAAAGACATTGCCAGGAAACGACCAGCTTTTTGGCATGTAGCAGAGTGTGACGTTTAAGTATAGAAGGAGTTCCTCTCCAGAAGTAAAGTGGATCTTCTCTGTTTTAGCATTAATCATAGCAGCCAAGCGGTATTGGTCCAAATGCTCACATCGGCGAGTTCCCGTATCTACGCAAAAAAGAGTGACTTACTGAATGACACAGAGTCAAATAGTTCTGTCAGTTCGCCAGCTGGGATGGTATGTCACAGTGACATCTGGTGGTTTACTAAACAGCTTTATCGTTGAAATATGCGAAGCAGTCTGTCACAAAAATGTGCAGGATGCGATGGACGAATGCGCAGGAGAATCAAATCTTACTTTGGCGGCTAGACGAACATTTATGTTTTAGGTCTGAAAATTGCTACAAAAACTAGAGTTCGAAGTAGAGATGTGCTCCGCAGTCGTCGAAAATGGGGTCATTGGTTTTGAAAAGTGTTCTTTTTGGAGTCAAAAACGAGCTTAGTCTTAGGGTCTTTGGCGGCTAAATTTAGGAGCATTACTGAACTAAGAGTATAAAATCAAAATCATTGTCTGCCGCAATGACAGTTCTTACATTACAATCAAGGCAGTGGAAGTGTTCCCTTAAGAATTAAATGTTTTGACAAACGGGCTCTGTGCAGGGGTTTAAGGTGCAGGGTTTTGGGAAGTTGAAAGTGCGAGCAAAGAATGATATTCCCGACCTCAGAGTTAGCCTTTAATTCTACTTGAACCTGAAAACTTAAATTTGTACCGAATTTCTGAATTTGTATGACTTTTCCTGCCGAAAACCTGGACATTCTCGAAAGTGGAGCTGCTAAAGACCATATTGTGGGAAGGACTTTAAAGACCTGTCAGTACTCTTTGATAGTACTCCTTTTTCAGTTTTTAACTGAGCTTCAGCTCAAGCACTACACGTCTTTACTGAATTTCAGAATTAGTTAAACATTTTCGAAAGAAGCGTTTCTGACCTACAACGGGTTCAAAACCATCACCGCCAGGGGAGCAACTTTAAAGAACTCATTCCCACCGACTTACCTTTTAACTCAGCTTGTGTATCCCTTTCTTCCCGGCCACTATAACCATTGACTGTATCCACGGCACAAAGAACCACTGCGACTAGTAACACTACCATAAGCCACAAACTGCCCATTGGCTTGCTCTTCGATGAGATCTTTGCCTTCATCTCGTCACCACATTGACACTCTCCAACTGCTGGACTCTGTTGGATTAATTCATAACCACCAGGGCAGGAGGAGGAGTAGGACGTAGACAAACAGAAGCAGGACGATGCACTTTCACTGATATTTTGCTTATTTTTTTCATACACTTTTGCTGTGGGACCCATAACACTTGGACACATGCACTGTCACGCACACACGCACGCACTCGTTACAAACGAAAAAAAACACAACACAACGCACTTAATTAATAAATAATAATAAAATTTCAAAGAGGAAACACGACGAACAAACGACAAAGCGAACACGAAAAAGGAACCAAAAATAAAAAAACGAGACCTAAAATAGCATGAAAAGCAATTTGATTTTTTTGTTTTGTACTTCTGTTGTTCCAGTCGTCGATTATGAACAGTTGCGAGGAAGAAAGATACAAAATTTTATTCTCCGTAAATAATTACAAAAAAAAAAAATAGAAAACAAAACTAACCGCTACTAGTGGGTAAAATGCATTCGATTACGTACTCGTTGACGTAGACAAGGTCGTCGGTTCATGCTACGCGAAATTTTTGGTCAATTGGAAACTTGTATGTCACGCCGCCGTTATTTCGCCTTTTTTTTCTCGGGTTCTTTGTAGTTAGATATTTATTTATTTTTTTTTGTTGAGAAAAAAATGAGTTGAACAAAATTATTCCGAAAAAAAATTCATCGTCCGTCAACCTATCGAGCGAACAACGAAAACTCGATTGTCTGCTTCGACTTCTGGTTTGTTGGGTTCGAGTTGCGTACGGGTGTTATTTTTCTTCGTTGTCCGACGAGCTGTCAGTGTCAGCGGAGTTGTCAAAGTGACAATTGTGTGGGCATTTTGGGCATTGTCAGCGATGTGCGAGGGGGTAGTTCTAGAAGTAAGTGAGTGATAAAATCGGCATACAGATGGAGCTGGTTGTATGAAAGGTTTGTGGATAAACTAGAATTTGAATTTCTTTGGAGACTTTACTTAATGTTGGACAAACTCCTCTTGAAGTCTCCAGCAGTTACAAAATTGATTTGAATTTGAAAATAATAGCGTGGCATCAAAGAAGCGTAGGTTACGAGTTGGAGCGATGAATCAAATTGGGATTCTTGCTCTCGGGTTTGAAGGCGAAGGAAGGCTAGATACCCCTAACATCCTGCCATAAAGAACTTTATGTAAGATGAGGGGCTTACTGTAAATGCGGGGATGATCATGATTTATGAAGATTACTCAATTCGTCTTGGGAATTCTTACTTGACTTTGGAGTATGGCACCTTATATATTTGTTAAATCCTCTTTCCTCTGGCTACAGGCTACAGTCTAGCATTTGCTAGACCCTATGATTATTATCTCTCTCTGTAAGTGGATATCAGCTTGTGAGTCTGGCCAGCTGGTTTCTTTGATAGCAGCCCAGTTCTAGAGCACGAACGCACAATCATGAAGGAGAAAGGAGTTACAGAAAGGTCTGTAAGAAGCATAAGCCTGCCATTTATATCGATCTGACATGTGGACGTCAGTACAAAAGGTCTACTGGGAGTCTCAAAACAAAAATCATTCTTACAGGACTAAGTCCGTGGAATCCAAGGTTGTTCAGTGAATCAGTGGTCACCGCATCCAATTCTAAAGCTTACAGACTGTGGTTTCTGTGTCCCAGATCTGGTTAGGCAGCCTAGAGGTAAATCACTCGACAAACCGAAGAGGGATCTATGATCTGGATGTGATCATAGACGCAATATTGGCCGGAACCAATTTTGGGACAACATTTTTCTAGCTAATGAGAAGAACTAGAAGCCGAAATGCAGACTAGTCCATCACAAGTTAGACACGATCACGGACGCGGAGTTTTCCTGCCACTTTATCAACGGTTGCTTTGCTATTGATAATAGATCCTAGATGTTTGGACTTTTCGCGCAAGGAAACCACTTTTCCACTTACCCATTTCTCACCAGAACATCCACCTACGTACAGAAGTATATGTATATCCAGTGCTCGTTGCAGAGACCTTTGTTTTTCACTTAAAATAGCTCCATCGTGAGTAGAGAATAACTGATGCATGAATAGCAAAGGCGTGAGATCACTTCCCTGATGTACACCGACTTTGATTGGGACTTCAACGGAGTATCATTGCCCTGCCTCTAAAATGAGCATGATCAATGGGCATGTAGGCTCCTGGCTCAACCCATATTAGATCTCTCTTGCTCTTGCCATCCAAACAACGTCTCTGTTTTACAACAAATATAGCTACGTATATTTTGTACAACAGCCAAACACAATTACCTTAATTTTAAACTACATTTTAAACTTAGCTATGAAGTATCTCCTGGATCCTTAGCAAACTCAATCCCTTCGTCTCTATCACAACGAATATCACAAAGAAGAACGCGACAATACACAGAGAACCGAACATCCAAAACGCATAGAACGGGCCCAAATTGTTCAACTGCGGGAACCAAAGTGTGATCATAAAGCTGCTAAACCAAGCCGTCGCCGTTGCAATCGACATGGCGATAGACTTAATGTTCGACGGGAACATTTCACCCAAAATAGCCCATGGAATTGGGCCAAATCCAAAGGAATACAATAGATTGAAGAAGATCAGCGCTGGAACAGGAATCCATAAAATCCCCGAAGCATCACCAAAGTCTTTTACGTAGAAGAACGCTCCCAAGGCGAACAAAGCCAAGCTCATGCCAACGGCTGAGATCAAAAGGATTATGCGCCGTCCTGTTCGTTCCACTACAAATGGAGTGAGAAGATTCGCTATAAATTGAACTAGTCCCAGCATAATGGTAGCGATAGCTGGATCCAGATCCGACTTGGTATTGGCAAAGATTGATTGACTATTGAATGTGACCGCTGTAGTGCCGGACATCTGCTGGAAAACTAATAGCCCACAGCAAATCAAAAGTGCTCGCCTATAGCCACGGCTTCGGAATATATCCAGAAGGGTTCCTCTGTTCAAACTGTCCTCATCGACTGCTTCCTGGATTTGAGACATTTCCTCCTCGACTGCCTCGGCACTTTGTCCACGAAGGAATTGCAGGGACTTTATCCCATCAAGTTGTCGTCCTCTTGTTGCGAAGAAATATGGCGTGTCTGGCATGAAGATGAACGTGACAAAGAAGAATATTGGAACCACCAAGCAGCACCATTGGAGTGCCATGTAGCTGACGTAAGGACCTATTGCGTAGGAGTAGATTATTCCACCTGCAAGTAGAGGGTTTTTATTCCAGTTCTCAGAGGTCCTTTGTATAAGACTTTACCGATCATGAACAGAGTCATTGTTGATCCCAAGGCTCCGCGGCAGTTATCAGTCGCCACTTCACCGAAATACATTGGCAATACGGCGATTACAAGTCCTCCTCCGAGGCCCTAGAATTAGAAAATCAGAAGGAAGCTTGTTTTGGTGTCGTTCCAAACTTGTACCTGTAGGACTCGAGCAACGTATAAAATCCACACTTTGTTTGCAAGCAGTAGGAGAATGTATGATGCAATGAAGAACAACGAGGTTGAGAGTAATGTCCATTTTCGTCCAGCTCTTCCAGCTATGGGACCAGCTACTATGCTGGCTATAATGTGGGGAAAAACAAACAAATCATCAAGGTCTATAAAGGGAGGTTATGGTTAAGTACTCACAACAAAAGGCTCCTATTGCAATGACAGACGAGATCCAGCCTTCTTCGGCGCTTGTGATGCCAGTATCCAATGGACTGTCTGCGGTTTGTTCCCTGAGCTTAGGGATGACTGGTGATGACCAACCAACGCATGTTCCAAGGGCGAAATTTGCGAAATTAGCTAAAAGAATAGAGTTTAGACTCTGGGAGAGGTTTTTAGTTCAGGTTTCACATACCATTAAGGCAGGCTAGGTATACTCGGTAGTTCTTTACGGGTTCCATGGTCATGCTCTAAGGACTTTACAATCAAAGAAGAGTAAGTGATCTTTGAAGAGCTATCTATAGGAAGAGACAACTAAAATGCATGTAGGATCGAGTCTACGTGTTGAGCATTAAGCATGAATCTAAGCCAGTGGTAGAGGTACGCAGTAGCAAGGATTGTCGTACAAAACGACCTTAACTCGGCAAGCTGGTCATCATTATACCATATAGTAAACATAGTCGTGGTATACATATGAATGGACTAATATTATAGACTTATGATGGCCCCGGTGATCTTTTGAGCCTATTCTGGAACCAGCGTTGTCAAAACGAGTAACTAGCTGATACCTCGGTCTTTTGGGAACCAAAATGTCAGGGCTAAAGGGACATACGATACTAAGGCAACATTCTGCATCCAAGGGTCTAAATCGGTGCCAAACACGTTGTCATGTCGGGAGTATTGATTCCTTTTACAGTGCATAACCTTGAGGGCCCATAAACGTCTGGTATTTCTAGCAAGCCGATAAGATCCTTAGTGTTCAGTTCATCTATATCCAGTTCTGGTATAGGCTAGGGCACTTAAAACAACATGAAAATAGAATGGTAACTCTCGTTTGCATGTCTCCATTTTGGGAGAGATAACCTCTAACGTTGCCAGTAAGACTACGGCGAACTAGGAACTAAGGCGAGGCCAGTGCTTAACAGTGATGCCCACCAGTAAGATCGGAGTAAAGAGATCCTGCGGAGATTGCAACTGCCGTCTTATGCAGTTCCACTCAAGGCAAAATGCCTATCAGCGAATATGTCGAGAGATTTAAGAACTTTAGCTTGTCCTTCTGTCCAGAAGGTCCAGATGAATACACGCTTAGCTGGGGGATAAGGAGCCTATCCAGCACGCAACTTCCAATAAGCAGACGATTCGTAACACCCTACGACAATTCCCCGGGAAGAGTGATATAAGTATCATCAGAAAGTTGCCACATCTATTGGTCATACAAAAATTAAGCAGAGTAAGACACTGCATTACGATACTAATGATGAATCAGTGCAATCCACTGCTGTTGACATAATTGGTTTCGCTGACGATCATTGTCGAGACCAAAAACCTTCAAGAGCTAGTAGTAGTAGAGGAAAAGAGAAAAGAAGAGCTCATCACGAGCAGAAGACTCATGGAGACTACGAGTAAAGGCTGCCCTGTCCAATATCGTAGTTCTAAAGCAGAACAAGAGACCCTATAAGCAAGAATTGTGACATACATGTGTACAAGACGAAACTCTTCAGCTCCTTCTAGATTGTTGATTGTAGATTGAGGTGGGAACTAGTCACCTTGTCACTCCGGCCTCTGTGGCTTCTAGAGCTCGTTCAGTATCCCAGTATCAACTACGTCTTTGGGTGAGCTAGCAGTAGAATTTACCCAAATAACGATGACGTAATCTGCTTAAGCAGACACAGTGACATAGTATTATGTTCTGCTGATTCTTCGTCTTCGTTGCATGGCCATGACATGTTTTTTCACTCCACTGTGTCCTGTGAGGAAACCTCTGGCGATGCGAATTTGACTCCTGTTGAGTTCGAGGAGTTGTTTCGCTTTTTTTTAGGGGAGGAGTTTGGCATAAGGAGTTTAACTTGTCTGTTACCTTCAGTTTCCTTCCCCCCTATGAGCTGGTGCAATGAAGATGTAGTCACGTAGAGCACTTTACAGAATTAACGCCTTAAGAGTATCCTTACGAAAGGAAAGCGTACCAAGTGGCGGTTGTTTTCTCTAATCAATCAACGAAGCAGAGGCTTGTGCTACCAAGGCAGGTGGACCTACTAAAGATCTCTTTCCAGCAATTGAAGAAGCAGGTTGAGCAGAAGCTGTAAAGCCGACTCGCTAAAAAAGAGGAATTACGCTAGTAAATCGACTATGTGCACTAAGAGTGAGTAGCGCCTTCCGGACAACCTCAGTCCACGCACGGATCTTTAGAGAACTTTTTAGAGAGACACGAGAAGTGACTAACTTACAGAGACGCGGACACTACAGTAAGAAGCACAAGTCTTATAGAGTGGCAACAAGGCTGGAGCAACTGCCCGCGTTTCCAGCTACAGAGAGAAGCACAAACAAACAAATCGAGATGACATAGAGGGGATATAGTAGGAGAAAGGGTTAGAAGGGTTGGTGAGTAAGAATCGGGTAAAGGAGGGAGCTAGTTTCGTCTTTTGTTGCTATACTGGTGGAAGAACTTTTGAGAGAGATACGAGAAGCACAACTCTTATAGAGTCGCAGCAATGCTAGAGCGTTTCTTTCAAGGGCCATTGGACTTGTATTCTTCCACTGCCCCAGCTACAGAGAGATGCTCACCAAACAATACTGGAGGAACCAACTAGAAACGGAAAACAGGTGGAAGAAAGTGAACTCTTAGGCAAGAGATGCATGTCAAAAAGTGGCAATGGATTGGTCACACTCTCCGAAAGGATGACCATAGCTAACCAAGCGTTTCAATGGAACCCACTTACCCAGGATGGAAGGATACGCGGCGGCCCTGTGAGTAAGCGGCATAGAACAGTTGAGGAGGAACCACTGCAACTGGGAAAAAGTTGGGGAGAACTGAGGCACATTTCCAGAAACCGAACACGATGGCGTGCAGGCATTGTAAGGACTCTAGGACCCACAAGGGAAGGGTAAGAATTGAGGAGACTGAAGCGAGTAAGAATGAAGAAAGCACAAGAAGTAACGAAGTTGTTGAAAAGGGATTAACACGAATCCAGATGATAAATAAGTCAGAAACTCTCCTACGATAAAGTGCCAAGAAGATGGGATCGTAGGGGGAGGGTTCGAAGGGAGAAGACGTTACTGGATACGAATCGGGTAAAGAACGCAGTCAGTTTTGTCTTTTGTAGAGAACCACCTCTAGCTTTGACGGCATGACCAAGAGTAGAAACAGCAGTGTCAAGTTTGTGTTTACAGTTTGTGTCAAGTTTCGTCTTCTGATGGAACAAAAATGAAAAGGAAAGTCTTATCAAAGATTAGCCACTACAGTCGAACCACCATTCCACTCATATGCCTGCTGAAGAAGAATACTCCAGACTATGATAAGAAATTAGTCAAAAAAAAGTCACCAACTCAAGTCGATGTCAGGGAGTATAGTCCATTGTACCCACTACTGAGTGACAAGCTACCTTCAAAATGTTTGATTTTGATTTTGCGCCTTTCTATTGAACTGTCCGTTGTTAGATGCTGCAATTAGATTGATTGTTCTTAAGATTCAACTGTCCTCTTTCAAATAAAACGATTACACTCGCATTTAGAAACACAAACCATTAGTTATACTAGTTGCACGTACTTAACAAACAAACAAATGTATTTGTCTTCGAATAAATTACTCGTACTTACTCCCAATTATGCAGCAGATTATATTCCCACAAATGAGAGATTCCAACAACAGACTGTATTTAGTTCTAACTATTTTCGTTATCAAATGAATTGCAACAAATCCGCACGTAGCACGTGCATCTTAGACCGCCGACTTGCAATAGAGCACTGCTCACTGCTTACAGACTGAATATAAACTGCTTTTCGAGTTGTGGAATTCTATAAAAAAAGGAGGAGGAGAAGGCGAAGGAAACGAATCTGTCAAGAGTCCTTATCAGTGGACACGAGTGGTGCATCGAATAGATAAAACCGTTTTGCGTATATGTTTACTTGAAACGTAAATCCTCCCAAAATGAAATTAAATTAAATTTTGAAGTTGAAATTGAAATTGCGACCGGCGAGCGGCGGCTCGGTTTCAAGTGTCACGCGGGTTAGTCACTACTGTTTCTTGTTTTGTTTTTGTTTGTAACAAACACACACTTGTTGGCTATACGAGTGTGTATTAGAATTTTGCATAAAGATCGCCGATTGATCTATACACGTACATATAGGCATTGTGCATTTGCAAGTACTCTCTTAAGCAATGCATTAGAATCGTTGCTCTTTGCATAGTATTTTGTGTTGAAAGAGTAACTGCCAGTACTATCAATTCCAGAGCTCTCTTGAGTAAGCAAGAGTGCAACACTGGGCAACTTACTTCAATGCTTACTCAATGAGTTGCTAGACAGCGGTTTTGGTGAAATGGAATTTGAAAATTCAAATTTTTGGTCGTTAGAGAGTCGGTTGGTAGGTAAAGTGACAGTTGTCAGCCACAAACTCCTAGGAGACTGCTTGTGAGAGTAAGTGTGTTTTGCCTTGTCCTAGTTAGAGCTCGACATCTACACAAAAATTGGCATTCCTTCTCATTAATGCCTTTCCAGATGGTCTTGTGGATGTTAAGATCCTCAACTTGTCTATGAATAATTGCTACAATTCGGGAAAAACCAATACATCCTTATACTCTGTTGTCTTTAGTGATGCGGTGCCTGTCTGTCTGTCAGTATGTCACAGCCTTGGAAATTTTGAACCGTGTGGCATAAAGAGCTGAAACAGAGCAAGTTTCTATGCCGAATCCTCTGCATAGTTCTTCCTCCGTACGACACAGTTTCTTTAAGTGGTTCCGCAGAGTGTTGTGGCCCGTGAGGATCCCCACAAGCATGGACAGTGAACGTGTGTCCTTGCGAATAATTATCTCGGTCCTTGCTGTGTCAAAAGTTGGCCATAATTGTTTTGCGGTTTTGCAAGTTTCTAGGTAATTCCATCTCAGGTTCGCCTCTCTCGTAGCCAGTTTCCCTGCTTAAAGCCTGAGAACGCAGGGCGGGGTGCTTATGGAGAGGTCAGTTAGTTCCTTCTTTCATTCTTTCGTTTCACGGGACACCTTCATGCCCAGGGACCCAGCAGAGCAGAAGCTTGTGCTGTGCTCTAAGAACCTCAAGCTCTTCGCGGCAGCACTTGTGGCATTGCTTTGATAGCTGCCTGGCTGTCTATAGGTAAAGTGATACCTTCTGGCGGTATTGTCCTTACGGCTGTGGCTGTTGTCACTACCAGGACCTCCGCTTGGAAAACACTGCTGTGGGAGTTGTATAGACCTGGATATTGATTGCCAGTGATTCAGAGAAGATTCCGAATCCACTCTTCTCTGCTAGGGTAAGCTGAGAAAAAAATAGTATTTCGAGGTCAAAGTAAGGCGTAATGTAGTCCGTCGTAGGAGCATGGCCAAAAAATCTACCAAGGATTGTCGCGTGCCCTGTCGCATTTGACTTCTAGTTCAAGATCTGACTCATTCTTAAAGCTCTAATGGCTGCCGTTGATCTCGTATAAATGACTAGTTGAGGCAGTTCAGTTGGAGTGGTTCTCATTGCACTGGTAGCACCAATGTACGCCAGTCTTTGTACTTTAGTGAGAGCTTTTAGGTATGTGGACTTGTTGAACGCAGCGCCTGTTTCATCGACCGGATTAGGGCTACTACAAAAGGGAGTGCCTAGACAGCTCATCAACCTTTTCATTTCCTTCGATATCCTTGTTACAGTAGATTCCAGAGTATTAATGGCTGCCTGACTGTCTATATACTAAACTGTGATGTATATTTCAGCTGCCTGGCGCTACATTCGTTATATATTCTTATGGATCTGTTTATTCTAAAGACTTCACAATAAGCTCCAGCTCCCGTGCCAATGTCCATCGTAGGTCCAACTTCTTTTTCTTCTCGATTCTTCCAGTAAAAACTCTGTTAGCAATTCTTCTAGTGACTCTCCTTTCCACTGTAATCGACTTTTTCTTAAGCCCCAACCATAATTGCATTAAGCGGGCGATTTCTAATGTCATAATTGAACGAAAATTCTGGTCGCGCGTTGTCAAAAACCAAGCGCTATAATTGCTCTAAGAAAACGTAACTTTACGTCACATCTTTTCACAGGATGTAGCCATCATCAGCGCTCCATAAGGAATGGGCGAATGGAACGAATGGCCACGTTCCGGATTCTAAGCACTAGGTAGCCAAATGTTTCTGAATGGTCGAGAGATTCAGTTTTGACTACAAAGTAAGGCATTTCTTTTTAAGGTAGTGAGCTAGGTAGTTTGCCGTTCCATATGTTAGGTATGTTCCAAAAGTAGGCCTAGAATCCGGAACGTACCCAATGTGAAAAATACTCGACGAACTTGAAAGGAAAGTCATTTTGGATGCAGTATAGGTATTCGCACGTACGACAGCGTCCAAAGCCTTAATTCAATTATGGTTGGCCCTTTAGCCTTATATATAGCGTGTAAGTCAGTGTTCTCCTCAAGTACCATCCACCATTTCCGCCATACGTATCCAGTACACGACAACTGGTTTGAAACACCGCGCGTTGCTAAACGTCATTTTGCAAGAATTGAAGGCCACGCTTGCCTTTTTAATACGTTTGGCAATATTTTCGTTCCAGCTTAGTTTTGGATCTAAAATTACACTCAAACATCGAGCTAAACTTAAAATATTTAGCTCAACGCTGCCGATATTTGGGAGTCTGCAGCTAGGAATTGATCTCTTATTATTGAAATAATAATCTACGACTTGGAAGAGTTCACTCCCAGCCGTAGGACTGAACGGAAACAACAATATCACACAATATGATTTAAATGCCAGAAATTTAATAAATACACACGGATTACTACGGATTACAACAAATAGAGGGCGACACAGGGGCGCTCACCAATTGAGTGTGTTCAACAAAAACTAGACTACAGAATGCTTACAATATTTTGTTAATGAAACAGAACAATCTACGCATGATAATCGCATGGTATAAGACTTTGAAGTTGCTTTTGTAAAGAACGACTAGTGAAATGTAATTCTACTCGTATGTCTGCAACAGCATATCTATATTCGAACATCTCTAGCTCCTTTGTGACAAACAGAAACAAAATATCTGCCATCATGGATATCCACCATAGAAACATGCGCCACCTGTGTGTGGTCAACTATACTACTGACTGTGAAAGGCTGTTAACATTGAATTGGTTTTATATTGGTGTAGATGTCAGTGAATATAGCTTCCATTTTAACCCGCCGTGTAACAAGGGAGCTAGAGATGTTGTTACAAACGTGGGATTGGGCAGATATGTATTTGTACTTTTTCAATACAATTTCCAAGCATTTAACTCCGCAATATTTTCCTTTAAATTCTCTTTTCACTTCGATAACCATTTTCGAAGCAAAAACATTGATACTGAAAAAAAAATCAAAATCAATTGGGGTTATACAATTTCCCGCTTGTCATCTTTTATCTGGATAATTATCGGAGTGTTTACAGAGACTTATCGTTTTGTGTTACACCGTTTTCTACAACTTGTTCTACAAGTACTTGTCTCAGTATTTTTTAGACTTTTTCGAGTACGTCTGTAGTATTTGCTTGCACGACGAATTTTGATAAAATTTCATATCTCTGAAGTCTTCGTTCTCAATGAAGAGCAATGACGATGACGACGGATTCAAATAGGGATGCCTCTTTTAAAAATTGCTTCCCAGTCTTAGCTAAATGTAGTAATAGAATGCAGCCTTGGGAAACCCCACTTTGGATCTATAAGTCAAATAAATTACAAACCTCTCCATCTCCAGTTCTCCAACTTTTTTCCGTTCAAACCGAAACAATGTCTTTGCTTGATATCAATAACATTTACTTATATTTCATATAACAACAAATTCTCGACCTACATACACTTTAAGACTACTTTCTAACTTGTTTTATGCAGTTGCTCCTGAATCCTTTGCAAGCTCAATCCCTTCGTCTCTATCACAACGAATATCACAAAGAAGAACGCGGCAACGCATAGAGAGCCGAAAATCCAAAACGCATAGTACGGGCCCAGAGCATTCACCTCTGGGAACCACCTTATGACCACAAAGCCCACAAGCCATAAAATCGAAGTTGCAATTGACGTGGCAATGGACTTAATATTCGACGGGAACATTTCGCCTAAAATAGCCCATGGAACAGGACCAAATCCAAAGGAATACATTACATTGAAGAAGATCAGTGCCGGAACTGGAAGCCATAGAATCCCTGAGGCATCACCGAAGGCTTTTATATAGAAGAACGCTCCCAAGGCGAACAAGGCCAAGCACATGCAGGTGATTGAGATTAGAAGGATTATGCGTCGTCCTGCTCGTTCTACTACGAAAGGGGTGAGCAAATTCGCTGCGAACTGAACAAACCCAAGGATAATGGTGGCGATTGCTGGATCTAGGGACTTGGCGCTGCTGAAGATCGATTGACTGTTGGCTGTAACCGCTGCAGTGCCGGACAACTGTTGGAAAGCCAAAAGGCCGCAGCAGATCAAAAGTGCTCGCTTATAGCCACGACTTCGGAATATATCGAGAAGGGTTCCTCTATTCAAATTGTCCTCATCGACTACTGCCTGGATCTGAGACATTTCCTTTTCAACTGTCTCGGCACTTTGTCCACGAAGGAATTGCAGGGACTTTATTCCATCAAGTTGTCGTCCTTTTTTCGCGAAGAAATATGGCGTCTCTGGCATGAAGATGAACGTGGCAAAGAAGAGTATTGGAACGACCAAGCAACAACATTGCAGGACCACATAGCTGACGTAAGGACCTATCACGTAGACATAGATTATTCCACCTTCAAGTAGAGGGAAAGAGTTTTTAGAATAATCTCTCTAAGCTTGGTTGTAGCTTATACCGCTCATTAAAAGTGTCATCGTAGTTCCAAGGGCTCCTCTGCAGTTATCAGTGGCTATTTCCCCGATATACATTGGCAATGCGGTAGCTGACAGTCCTCCTCCGAGGCCCTACAAATAAGGAATCAGAAT
The DNA here is from genome assembly GCA_949716465.1 of Chalcosyrphus nemorum. Lineage (NCBI taxonomy): Eukaryota > Metazoa > Arthropoda > Insecta > Diptera > Syrphidae > Chalcosyrphus > Chalcosyrphus nemorum. Next base: position 28,937,170 of record OX454333.1, read on the forward strand.
CATAAGATAGTCAGCTGTGTTAGGAGGACAAACCTGAAGGACACGAGCTACATATATAATCCACAACTTGCTTGCAAAGATGAGCAGAATGTATGACGCTATGTAGAACAACGAGGTTGAGAGTAATGTCCACTTTCGTCCAACTATTCCCGCTAAAGGTCCTGCTATAAGGAAGGCTAAAATGAAACGAAGGCAGTTTAACTGAGTCTTAGGGAGGGGGATTCATAGGTGCTTACAACAAAAGGCTCCTAGTGTGACTGTGGAGGAGATCCAGCCTTCTTCAGCGCTGGTGACACCAGTCTCCAATGGACTGTCTGATGTGTGCTCCCTGAGCTTAGGCATAACAGGCGATGACCATCCAATGCATGTACCAAATACAAAATTTGCCATGTTAGCTGGAAGGATAGATGTTTAGCCTCTGAAAATGTATTGGTGCTAGGGTCTACATACCATTTAGACCGGCTAAATACATTCGGTATTGCTTCACTGGCTCCATTGTTCAGTCCAGTTTTTTCGTGAAGGAGTGGTATGACTTTAAATCCTTCTGAAAGCAAATAAAAATGTCAATACAAATGGAGTCAAAGTGTGGTAAATCTTTAGAAGCTTAGAGGCGTTCTGGGCAGACAGTCAAGATCTTGTATGAGATGATGAGGAGTTCAGAAGTTCTCCTTTAACGCAGGCATATTTTCATCCAAACAAAGATCTAGTTTGAGTAACTTCTAACTGAGAGCTACAGTGGTTCTTTGGAAAAGTTCGGTTTGGTCTTAAACTGATCAGCTGTGTCCACAAGCGGTAGCGCCGTAATTAGAAGCAAGTTACTTTGGGCTTTAGCTCCCTGCCTTTGACAGTCCTTCGATTCGTTGAAGCGAACCTGTTGACGAATAGAACTTAACCTCATAGAACACCATCGGGCTGATGCTCAGCACCCAAGAAGCTTGGGAAGCAGTAAGTGAAACTGTGGCTACCATCATGAAGGAGCAACGAAGAAAGGCAGATAGTGGCCAATACGAATGAGCCGAGTATATAAGGTTGCAGTCCCCCTTCGTGATGAAATGTGTGACGGCAGTGCCGCGAGGATCAGGGGTAGAAGGGATAAGGGTTCAGTGGGTGGAAATCCCACACATTTTTACTGAGTACGGGCTCATGCTAGAGATTCCCATCTTCCAACTTCCTTGAAGCTTAGCTTGGCGTGGAAGTGGAAGTGGCCTTAGTCTTAGACTGTTGCTGACTTCTTGCCAGGACTTTCCTCGAATTTGGCTACAGCATCTTGTCTCTTATCTTAAGAGTCGCATATTCCTTTGGTAGATATCTCTGTACCCATTGTCCTAGTCCGTCTTCTCTTTCTTGTCTTTGGCTTTCACTTCTTCAAAGCCTGTGGTCGCAGAGCTCAGTACCTCTTCCAACAGGTATGCTTCTACTTGCATATCATAACTAGCCTATGATGAAACCAAGGATTCATCACTGGTAACAGTACAAATTCTGTAAACTCTGGTGGTAAGAACCTAGACAGTTTTCCGTTTTTAAGAACTGAGCCCCCAGCCTGGTTGGCACCATTAATCTGGCCCAAAAAGGGGTAATTGCAGAAGATTACTGATCGACTGCAAGCACTCGGGAGAAAATCCAGTAGATGAACTCCACCAAAAAGCATTCCTATCCGCAACGATGAGAAGGCCACAGTTTGAAGAGAAGACCACTTCTAAACCCGTGACCGGGTACAACAGAGCCTTTAGTCCACCACAGGACTTAGACTTGTGAGAAATAGACAAGATTACCATTGAGGTTATCTCAATTTGCAAGATGAAGTGCACTATTGAGCGAGCTCTTTTCAAATTCAAGAGATCGTTGACCTTCCGTGGGATTTTTATGTTGAATCAACCGGGCAGGCAAAGCATAAGATATCATACGATCAGATGAAAATGGCCGTTGCCATATGTGTTATGTTTCGTATTGAAATCTCAAAACGTTGCGCTTCAAGTGGAAGTGCATTCCACTACGACAGGGTTGTAACGTTCGTCAATCGTTGCCTGCGCTACATCTTAAGATTTTTCTGGCCAAACCGTATCTCCAACGAACAGCTTTATTAGAGAAACGGGCCATGAACCTATAGGCACAACCAAACGACGACAAAAGTGGCAGTGACACACTCTCCGAAAGGGTGACAGATCTATAGCTAACGAAGCGATGCAATGGAACCCGCTTACCTAGGATGGCAGGATACGTGGCGGTCCTAGGAGTACGTGCCACAGAACAGTGAAGAAGGAACTACGGCAATTGGGAAAGTTTTGTGGAGAGTTGAGGCACATTTCCAGAAATCGCACACGATGGCGCGTAGGCGTTTTAGACGCCATAGGACCCACAAACGGATACAGGACATAAGTAAGTAAGTAAGTACAGTACTATGACATCTCACGCACTTACTCTATTGTAAAAGAAACATTTATTAACCCAAGAAGTCCTACTTTAACTGCACTAACTTACAAAGCACTTATCTTTTAAATATGCTACTCACTCTCAGTTGTACAGATTGTAATCCCAGGCGAAAAATCCAAACCTTATACTGCTTAAAAACGCTTCAAATAATGTTTGCTGTCAGATGAGTTGCACCAAATATGTACGTTACACTTGCATCTTAGTGTGGACTACAGAACTAGTGGAACACTATTCACTGCTGCCTAACCAAATGCGACTGTGAATTCACTTTACATTGCGAAATTCTTTGAAATGAATCTCTCAAGAGTTCTCTTATCAGTGACCACAAGTGCATAAAATAGATAAAACCCCTTGTGTTGCGTATCTATTACTTTTTAAATGGTTCCTGAATTGAAGTTCATGTGTGTTACTCACTATATATACTGGATGTGAATGGTCACTTGAAGGGACTCTCGTTAGCAGCTTTATCTGTGGCACATCAAGTTCAAAGTTTTGCTTCGAACGCAAACCAAAGGCTTGATTACGGACAACTTGTTGGTTTGTGGAACGTAAAGATCCATCCCGACTAAACTCTAGAATGGGACACTCAGAAAACTTGACCAAAAAGAAGGTTATTACGAGCGATATGAGGCATAGGTGTATGGCTCATGATTTCAATCACAGGGTGACCATTCTGAGTTCATTTTTAGACCAACGAGGCAAGTTTCCCTCGGTGCATTCGCTGTCATGTGGTGAGATTCTACTATCCCGTTGGAGAGTAAACGTACATATGGATATGGGCAGTCGTGGAGTAATAGTTCGAATGTCAGTTTCCCTCGGACAAAGTGGCAATTCCTACATAGGACACGCAAAACAAATTCTTGAACTATTCTTCGACAGAAGATTCATCCTGAACACCCTCTGCGCTCTGTCCGCGGAAGAATTTAAGCGCCATAACTTTTCCGTTCATTGCCAGAGAATTAGTATGGACTATCTGGTAGAAAGGAGAAAGTAATAAAAAAAAGCTATTGCAGCACCACTGAAGGGTCAAGTAGGTCACATAAGGACCAATTGAGTAGACATACAGCACATTCCAGCTTAAAAAGTTATTAGATGAGGGAGTATGGGTACCGAAGGAAACTAACAGACAAGGAACAACTGCATGAGAGATCCTGTAGCTCCTCGGCAATCGTCGATGGCGATGTACATCGGCTGAGCGGTTATCACGAAGCCAACTCCGAAGCCTTGGTTAAGAACATAGCACCACAATATATTGACAGTTTGACATATTGACAGATAGACAGGTCCAACTAAAGTTGTTGCTGCATTTTTGGCACTTGTGGTGGGAACATATCTGACCTGCTTGTTTTGCAATAGCTCAGATCTCCTTGGTGTTGTAGGACCTTCCGCAGGTCCAAGGCAGATGAAACATCTGGCGGTGTTGCCTGTAACTCTGATGGTGGAGAATAATCCGATGTGTTTAGTTTAACCGCTAGAGAACTGGCCGCTGGATAGGTGTATGTATCAGAATTATCCAACGATCTGTGCTTTAAGAGTTCCTCGTGGTGGCACTAGGAAATGACGTTGGATAAGAATGATAATGATAACTATTGTTCTGTCAAAAAATACAGGGTTTCCACTTACTTTATCGCAGTACGAGGCGTTGGTGACGTCGCCAAGAACTATTACTTGTTTGCACCCGATACATTTGTTTTCTAAATGTCCTGAAAATCTTTCCGTTGGGTTCGTGTGACAACTCTGGAAAATTAAAAACTTAGACAAAACCTTCTGCCAAAGTAAGGAGTAAGATGATTGCGCCACACCTGTTGAACGTAGTCAATACGGTTTTGGATGGTCTGGTCCTTCTTCGAAAGTTTAGCAACGAGTCCATCTTCCACATCCATATGAGGCAAGCTATACAAAATGAAAAGAATAAAGTTTACTTGACTCTTAGGGAGGGAGGTTCATATTTGCTTACAACAAAAGGCTTCTAGTGGAACTGTGCCTTTTTCTGCTCTTGTGACACCAGTCTACAACGGACTGTCTGATGTGTGATCCCTAATGACAGGCGATGACCATCCAATTCATGTGTCAAATACAAAATTTGCCACGTTTGCTGAAAGAATAGAGTTTTAGTTTTAACATACATACATACATATATGTACATACTTATATGTAACAAAAAGACTGAAATTATTTCAATCAATGCACAGTAGAACACAGATAAACCTACCTAACGCAAGTACACTTGTACTTACTTACTTAAAGGGCCCCCGACCCTTGTAGAGTCCCTGCCTGAGACATCGTTGCCTTCCATGCTCTGTGGTCCAAGCACGCTGCTTCCAGTTGTGAAGCCCAAGTTCTCTGGCATCCGCGACAGCTTGAAGGTTCGGTCTTTTTCGCCGCCTCGAACCTGGGGGCTTGGATTCGAAGATACTCTTGGCTGGAGCATTGTTGTCCATTCGCTCAATATGGCCGTCAAATGTAGTCTGCGTATTTTGGCTTTTTGGACAACATCCACATCCTGGTACAGGTTATAGAGCTCGCGGTCAATCTACTCCTCCATTCGCTCTCCTCGCATAAGGGACGTAATATCGGACGGAGTATATTTCACTCGAAGGTGCACAAAATTTGAACAGCTTTCTTACTTATCGTCCAGCACTCGGCTCCATACAGCCGTAAATGCCTCTACGACGGCATGCCGGGATCTTCCGATGATGTCAATATCGTCTGCGTATCCCAGCATTAGGACAGATTTGTGAAAGATCCGTGTTGACACCTGCCGTGCGCACTATCTTCTCCAACACGATATTGAAGAAATCACTTGACAGCACATCTCCTTGCCTGAATCCGGTGCACGTTTGGAAGAGCTCCGAAGAGTTGCACAGAACATCGCACATCTGGATAAAAAAAAAAAATAATAATAACAACTTTAAATCTTAAATTAATTTTTTATTTGAGTTCAAAACGGATACAATTCATGGTAAAATTCGTAACGATTAATATTCATATCTCTACAATAATCAGACCTTGTATTATATATCTTTTTTGTTAAACGATGCCTATAACAAACTCTATGCTTTTCTTTTACTATATGGAATGACTTGAAATACTTTTTCAGAGTCAAGTCATCATTTAATACTTGTCCAAGCGCCATCTCAGATTTACATTTTATGCCGGACTTAGGTACAACCCGAACCCTTACGTCGCGATAGGTTCTCAAAATGAATTTTGATATGATGTCATCATTCTCCTTAGGATCCTGAAGATATTTCTCCAAAGTTATTATTTGTAGGCTATCTACTTTATAATCATGTACAAGTTCAACGTTTTCTCTCCAATCCTTAGTTAATTCCATCTTAAGTTCACTTTTTTTATGAAAAAGGTCGAATGATCAACGAAGATGACCTGCAAGACTACAACGTTCAACTTGTCCAAATGCAGTGTGAAGCAGACAGGTAGGAAAATTTCAAGCTCCCACATGCGTCTGAGCTTTTGACGTTTTCCTGTTTAGGCTTGAGTTGTGTCATTCGTATTTTGTATTGGTTTCGAAAATTATTCGATTATTCCAGTCAAACTAGTGTTCCCATTTTAGCGCTATTGCGGTAGATCTACCACAATTTGGAACATTTTTGAAATCTACCAATTTTTTAAAATCTTCCCTGCCCATATAGAATCAACTAATTAAACTCGTTTTCCTTGGAAAATAGGTGCATGAACTCCTTCAATCCGTTTCGAACAATCAACATAATGTATATCCACTTTCAATGATTTTTCCGATTCATTAGCGGGACAACCCTTTCTCTCCTCATACTCATTGGCACATGATTTATACCCTTTCTTCAAAGTTAGATAGAGACAGATACAAAACAACGATCATCAATCCCAATTCCGATTAAGGTATTGGATTGATTTCGTACCGTTCCTTGTTCATTTGACTGATGACAAGAGATGTGAGACATGTATATTCTTAATGTCATATGCTAGAAAAAAAAACATAAAGAAATTCCTATTTCCTTTTCGTTTCATTATTGTCAATACTTTTGTTTCATTCGTTCCAACCGAGACAACCGAAAGGGCTTGAGTTGTGAGACAAGTATTGACTTTGCGAATGATTTGTTTGTGATTGTGTGAATGTGAATACTTCCGATCAAATCAATCAATCAGTGATCAAATCAATCACAATTAATAATAGAAACACATTGACACAGCAACAGCAGCCTTGACAACCGGAGGAAATTTGTTAGAACCAATGCTTTTCAATGGAACGGAACACATTGAACACAGCAACAGCAGCAGCAACTTCGTTAGACCTAAGTCCTAAATTTGCTGTTGAAGTTGTGTTGCATTGAAAAACATGTTGTGTGCTGTTGTCGTTCCTGTGTGTAATGTCTTTCACAACACAGCATCGGTCTTTTTGTGTATGCTATTGATGTTACTGTTTCAATGTGTTTCTACTAAATATAATGGCTCTAGTTTAGACTGCTGCAGAGTTACAATTCATTACTAAACTTAATACACTTTCAAGGCACATACTACCTGCAAGCTTTTGAAATTCTTATCCTACATATTCTACAGTTAAACGGTTTCATCTAAATATAATCTTTACCTACTACATGGAAAACTTTTAAATGAATAAGGGCCTAACTGTGTAATGGATTAAAAAACAATGTTATTTGCTCAATCAGTTGACAGATGGCGTGTCTTTGTCAAAGAATACGGGTTTATGTATTTGATAGCCAGTATTGAAACCACTAACGGTAATTGGCTCGAATATTTGGTGAGTGGTAATTGCAATATGCAATGAGTAAAGAGTAAAAATTCAATGCAGTTAAACAGGAGAATGAGTAAGTACTCAAAATACAGGGTGCACAGTCAATGCAAATTAAAGAGAACCACTCGACTTTTTTTCTGTTACTAAACCAGAAACTATTATTATTTTCATTTCAAATGTAAGAACACAACACGCCATAGTAAAGCAATAGGTAGAAATAGATACTTTTGATTTATAAGCAACTCCAAAGGATGACAGATTTCGACAAGGAGTGTTAACAAATTAAATTGATAACAAGGCGATGATTCGAATTTCTTATTTTGGTGATGAAAATGATTACGCCTGCCACTTTTTGTAAAAGGAACATATGTACATATATCAGGCTCTAATTTTAGTGCACAAATTTAAAAAGTAAGTACAGGCAAAGCTCGAATCGCGTAATTCCTCGAATATCTATTGAGCATGGTACTAACTCTCAGTTATACAGATTGTTATCACAGGCGACAATTCCAAAATTTCACTTCAACTCTAGAAACTTTTCGAATAATTATTACTGTTTTCGAATTTTCTTCAACAAATTTATTCGTACATCTTAGGGTGGACTATCAATAAAACACTATGCACTTAGGACAAAGCAAATACAACTGTAAAGGCTTTTGCATCGTGAAATTCTAACCAACCACAAAGCTGTTTAAACCGGAATTTACGTATCAGTTTTGTTGATGCGTCAAGTGTATTTCTGACTAAGAACGTTTTGCATTATATACTGAGTGTATATGTGCCTTATCTTGAGGGTAGATTAAGTTTGAAACATGTGTTGTAATATAGAGAAATATTGCAAATTAATTCATTTTTAATGCTTTTTATTCTCCAATTTATTAACAAAAATGCTTATAACGAGCTTAACTATGTAACTCAACTATCTTATCTAAACTTACTGGCCCTTCTTTGTCTTTCGACTTCTTCATTTTATTGAAATAGTCAAAGGAACGTGTTTTGCGCCCAAATTTTCTCCAAAAAGTAGAAGTGGGCGGATTATGAAAAAATTTCAACTTATACTGTGTTTTGTTCCTAAATGGCCCTAAAATGTAGGCGTGGTCGTACACAATGTATGGCAGATATGCAGGTTAAAAGAATATATGCATATTTACTTAAGTAAGTTTATTTTTTCAAGTTTCATATAAAATTAGTGAAAAAAGTGCATTTTTCAAAAACAAAATTTCATCGACCTAGCTCAAAATTGATGGCCCAAAAACTGGCTAAATGGCTAAATCGACTCGGCTAGTGATGCTGATCTTTTATATATACTTTATTAGGTTTATCTTCAATATTTCTCTATGTTATAAACTATGTGTCAAACATAATATACCCTTAGGATAGGATATAAAAGCCGTGTTTTATTGGAAATTGTATAGCCAGCTCAGTAAATTTTTGCACACAAAGCAATAACAAAACGAAAAGTGAGTAGTCAGTCAGTAATCAAAAGTGAACATAAAGTGTGGAGAAAGTCGAATCATAGATGTCGTAGAATCATATTGTAGACAACAACCATTAATTGTTTTACGCTGATATAACGATTTGTTCTCTAATTGTTGTTGTCCACAATCTGATTCAGCGCCATCTAAGGTTCGAACATAATTTTTAAAATAAAAATGGGAAGTGAGTATAAAATGTTTTATTGGGAACACGGCTAAAATTATGCAAACATAGTAAAGTATATGTATGCTCTTAACCATAGATTATGAATACCAAGTAACGAAGCTTTTTATCTAAAATATTTGTCTACGCCATGGCACAATTGCATTGATACACTAGTCCGTTCGCGTACCCTGCCAAAACAAGAAATTTTTACAAAAAGCTGTTCGCGTACGGACACTTTTCGTAGTTTTTCACAAAAGAGAACTCTCACGAGAGATAAGAAATTTCCCCATGTTGCTGGTTTGTGAAAACTGTCAAATCAGTGTTTTTTCAACATTTTCTTGTTCAACCCGTTCGTTTGCCTTTTCTTAATTTAGTTCTCTCTGAGAGAATTTTAAAATGGATAATCTAAGAAATTTAATGCAAAAAGTACGCGAACGGATCTACTATCTTGCGCTTGAATTATATAATTTCCTCCTCTTCTGGATTCCAATGTAACATGCAATTTGTCTTCCACTCAACTGTATTGATGAAATGCCTTATTTTGTTGATGTTTTAATAATGAAAAATCACTCTGCCTTATGACAATTTATAGATTATAACTTGTAAGAAAGTGTAAATTATTCAACCATAATACATTTAAGCCATTTCTCATCATCACCATTGAATTAGGATCCTTGGATAGTATAAAAGAAAAGGAGGCGGTAAACAATGAGCATGCCTCAGGGCGCCGAAAAGGTTAATCGGCCACTGGAAGGGGTCTGCCTCTTGTGTGCGTAGTCCTACTGCCCCATTCTATACGCTGGCTGTTGTTCTCGAGCATCAGTTACAATTTTGTGTGTTAGACTAGAAGGTGCATAGCTGGCATTTTCTACATGACGCAGATATGTATACTTCTTCGTCCTCGTTGATATCCTTGTCGACCAAGGTCCGTACACTAGGCGCTGAGAGTTTCGGTTATAATTCCCTTGAATTACTCTGCTTTTCAACCGGTTTCATTTAGTTGGATTAACAGGTTGACCAAGTCATTTCTTTCGGTCGGGTTGGAGGTTATGCCGCCCCTACTTGCTCGTCAAAACCTCGTAAGTCAAAAGCAGAGTACGCCACTTGCAGGTTAGATTGACAGGTTCTAAGTTGAATTACGGTTTGTACCCCAGCAGCACAAGTATTAACTTCTTACAAATCCGCCCACTACCACGCCCACGTAGTGAGAAAAATCGTTTTTTAGAGTAAAAAAAAAAACTTTCGTAAGCAAGTATTTTATATATTCGAGAAAGAAAGAGATATGTATGCAGGAAAGGGATAGGGTAACATATGATCCGCTCCAGACGGATGGTAGCATTTTCATGTGTTTTTGCACCATTCCAAGGCTGTTACTGGTCTTATGCATATGAAATATACTTTCAAAAGCTCACATTATATCTTTTCAAGAACAATGAGATCGCAATTAGCATATCAGTAGCAAGCATTTCATCGCGTGGGGGTACTTCAGCCGTACATACATACTCGGCTCGCTGATAGGTTCCTGCGCTGCATTTTGTTATTGTTCTTGTTTATGTTGCTCCCTCATGATGGTTTCACTTACTGCTCCCAAGCTTCTTGTGTGCTAATGATGTCGTCCGGGGTTAAGTACACACCCAGTCTCTCCGCCAATAGGTTACGGCCACGTTCCACGTTTTCTGCTACTGTTGGAATAGAAGTTCAGCTCTCCATGTTTCCTATAGATCCAAAGGTCTATATTGGGAATCATCTACCTTTGTCAGAAGAGTTCCATCTTTGTCTAGAGTTCCATTGGTCTATTGGAGAAAGCCTCATAGCTTTCGGAAGGCGCTCCGTTCTCTAGGAGTACTACTGTAAGGTTTGATTCTCATTGCCCCAGCCCATATTTGTGAGTCGCAGACCATCATCGACGTCGTAACTCTTAACAAGAGTAGTATTTTCTTTTCTTTAGGTTCCCCAATGTGTGGCATGATCCTTGCCAGGGCAGCCGTGGTTCTTGTTGTCTTCTCCGCTGCATGTTGCAGATATTGCTTTCTAGTTCAGATACTAAATTACTGTCTCCATAGCCCATCAGTCCTTTCATCTCGATGTTCACAAGTTCACTATACCGTTGGCTAAGCCAATTATTCTCGAGGACTTCGGGACTCGAAGTTTGGAGGTATAAAATACGCGGTGCTTTGTGATGACCGGTCCGAAAGGTCTTGAGCTTGGCTTATTCCATCGGATACTTTCTGTGCAACTAAACTTGGACAGTTCTGTGGACTGTGGACTGTGGACTCCTTCTTATTACACAGAAAAGAATAGCACCTCAATAGTTTAATTTGTTTAAAGTCATGAAGGCCCTGAACTTGTTTCTCAAATAAATGCTAATAATAAATAAAAACTAAAAAAACAAAAGCTGTCGAGAGGTGCCGTCATAGAACTAATCTTTTTAAATTTTCCCAGAATTCGAAAAGAATTCTTGCAGCAATCATAAAAAGGATTCGCATGAGTGAAACTCAATGAGTGCTTTGGAATAAACCGCCAAGTATTCAGAAGTAAGTCCTTTTGAAATTGACCACGAACAGAGAAGCCGAATGGAGCCTGTTAAAAAGTCACGCATTTTTTTGGCCGCCATATGCGGTAGGTATCCTTTGAAGAGGTATCCTTTTCCAGTATCAATATAAAATTCTTTGCAGCCAATATATCAAGTTTCGCTGCTGGAACATGCCTTGGATGGACATCACCCATTATACCTAAATTGATTGAGAAAACACCGGATAGTCCACTCGATAAGATGATTAATAAGGTAGAGGAAGCTTGGATCTCGTCGTTGATTGCCGTTGGAGCTTTGATTAGTGAGGATGTTGGTGCTTTGGGGTTCTTCACCCTAAAATGTGTTTTTTTTTTCCTTTAAAGCTCCATTTGTTGCTGGACCCATGGCCGATTGCATTGGACGAAAGTGGACAATGTTGTCGAGTACGATTTTCTTTGTCCTCGCTTATGCCTTGCTGATTATTGGCGATAAAGTTGAAATGTTATATGCGGCCCGTTTGATTGAGGTAAGACTTTGTGTGCCTTAGAAGGGAGATATTTCTAAAAAAAAAACAATATTGTTAACCAGGGTTTCGGAGTTGGCTTTGTGATGACCGTCCAGCCGATGTATATCGGTGAGATCGCCACCGACGATTGTCGAGGAGCTACAGGATCTCTCATGCAGTTGTTTCTTGTTTGTGAGTTTCCTTCGGTTCCCTCATCGAATAACTTCAACTTACTTTATTTTTTTTTTTTTAGGCGGAATCCTGTATGTCTACTCAATTGGTCCTTATGTGACCTACTTGACCCTTCAGTGGTGCTGCTTGGTCATCCCAATAGCTTTCTTTGTTACTTTCTCTTTTCTACCAGATAGTCCTTACTACTTCTCCGGCAAAGGAAGGAAAAGTGATGCTATTAAGGCGCTTAAATTCCTCCGCGGACAGAGCGCAGAGGGTGTTAAGGACGAAATGGCCTTAATCCAAACTACTGTCGAAGAATCAATGGCAAACAAGGGGACAATGCTGGATATCTTCACGAATGCTGGCAACCGTAAGGCTCTATTCATCTCGGCCGGTTTAATTGCATTCCAACAGTTGTCCGGCATCAACGTTGTCCTGTTCAACAGCCAGTCAATCTTTGACAATGCCAACACAGGTTTGGATCCTGCTATTGCAACAATTATTATTGGGTGCGTTCAGGTTTCTTCCGGTGCATTGACTCCACTAATTGTTGATCGCTTGGGACGTAAAATCATCCTTTTGGTCTCGGCCAGTGTCATGAGTTTGTCATTGTTTGCTTTGGGCACATTCTTCTACATTCAAGCGAATGGAGATCCTTCGGGCATTCTATGGCTTCCTGTGCCAGCTTTGATCGTTTATAACATTGTCTACTGTGTTGGCTTTGGTCCAGTGCCGTGGGCCATTCTAGGTGAAATGTTCCCTGCAAATGTCAAGTCAATTGCGTCAGCGATTGTTGCATCAACTTGCTGGACCCTGGGTTTCTTGGTCACTAGATTCTATCCTGCTATAGATGAAATGGGCCCCTACTACGCCTTCTGGTTGTTTGGAGTCTTCTGTTTCGTGGCGTTCTTCTTTGTGTTCTTTGTTGTGATGGAGACCAAGGGTATGAGCTTGCAAGAAATTCAGGATAAACTCAATGCCAAATAGAAGTTATTGATGGACTGTAAGACTTAGGTGGACTTAGTATTGCTAGTTGTAAGCTGATAAAATTGTGTAAATCTAAATAATGTGTCAAATAAATGTGATCGAATCAAAACCTGCGATTGAAAAGTTCATTGCCTTGCTACTTTTGAAAAAGCAGTTGCACTCTCAAAAACATAAAACTCATACGTAGAATGTTGACATACTTATGTGGTTGTGTGGCCGCAGGCAGACCAAAAAGCCCTAGGAGTAAATCTCCACAAAACTGAGACCACTCCCACATGCAGTCAGTCCCATTCATACATATGTACGTATGTATATGTATGGCTTTATAGAAAGGAATTTCCATTAAACATTTCTTATCTTCAAATTTGAATAAAACAAACTGTGAGCGAGAACTCACTTAGATTTGCTATTTATTTAAAAGCCTCATGAGTGCCATTATCAAAAACCGAAGACATTTCACATTTAGCTATCTGTGTTAGTGACTTTGACACACATAGTGTTTGTTTTCGTTTAATTCAGCTTTAAATTGTGCTGTCAAAGTGTTGCTAATACAATGTAGATAATACAGTGCGTTAAGCTTTATTCACACTTTCAATAAGATCTTTTTAATTAATTAATAAACTAAAAATGCATATCGGCAGTATGGATGTGTCTCAAGCTGTTCCATACCAAATGTGTGGCGCTATTATCCAAAACAGGAAAATATTGACTGATTGTTTGGCTTAATCAGCTGTGTTCTTGACTAAATTTTGTCAGCCTGAGTTCTACTAAGATGTTCATTGTGTTGCTGTGAGATGAGACTTTGGAATACCTTGGTCTTGGTCTCCTGGTTTGTCATGCTCCGAACAGAGCTCCGTGAAGTTACTTTTGTCCTATTAGCCAACTACTGCTGAGGGTTCCTGCTTGAATCAACTCAGTTCCACAACCAAAGTGTTCCCAAATTTTTCTTTATTTATTATTTTTTCCTATAATCAGCACCAAAGGGGATATGAGTACCAATAAACTTATATTCAAGGCACGAGAGAAGAAATTTGAAGTGGAAGAAGACTTCAGGTGGCTTCAGGCTTCAATATTTACTCTCCTTTGGTAGTGTTCAAGATTTTAAAGAGAAACGTACATATGTGATTTTAGTATTCGTTTATAGTTCACAGTATTTTTTCATGGTCGTGTTAGAATACACAAAGTTCTTTTCGAGTGGATTATTTGATTTAGCTGCTGAGGATGGAGATGCTAGGTTGGGACTTAAGCACCAAATGTTTCATTCAATCACCGCTCACTTTTCATGGATTAAAGTAAATATTTAAATTGCGTTTTTTGGGGCCTTACTAGCCAGTGGTAGATACAAATTTGAAAAGTAAAACAAATACTACAACCTGGTGGATTCAACTCGTGATTTTCTCACTAGCAGATGGTTCTGAATGCAAAAGCTTTTTATTTTTGGTTGGTGTCACCGCGAAATTGCTCGATTCCGTAGGGAGTGTTCATAAGGTTGACTCGGTCTGTTGCCGTACTGACTAAAAATACGAAAACCTACGAAATTTTGCGAAAAATAACGAATTCCTGTTCCCGTACGTTAAAGTTTCGTATTTTTTCAAAGAAGAGAGAGCTAACGAGACAGTAAAAAATTTCATTATGATGCGAATTTTAGTCCAAAAAATTTGTTTGGCCAAAAATATGAGTTCTGTCAAATAGTTGAGTTGTTGTTGGCTGGCAAAATAATTTGAAGTAAATCAATACCAAAAAAAAGTGACGTCTAAAAAGTGGGCATCTTTTTTGTCCAACTCTTTCCCGTACTTTTTTGGACATTTGTGTTTCTCTGAGAGAATTTTATTCCCACTCTTAGAGATTTGGCAACCTCCTAATTTTAATGCAGAAAGTACGGGAACAGACCTATCATTCCAAATGTGTATGTGCATGTAGTTCGGACTGTGAACAAATCCTTCTATTCAGTACATTCGAAGTTAGGTTTAAGGCTGAACTGATGTGCCTTAGAAGCATGACGAAAGACACGGGAACTAACTATTTCGCTGGAGCATTTTCTATGGAAACAAGCGATAAAATATGGAAATCCCTGAGCCATTTCATCCCCTGTTCTAGGGAGACTATTGAACTCACTCTATCTAATGTAAGTTTTAACGCACGGTTCTGGACACTATCTATCAAATGGACTTACAATATCAAGCGCAACCGTCTATGTTTCGCCGAAGTAATTGGAGAGATTGATTACACTTGTCGATAAAATGTGCCATTAAGTCACTAACGGCCCTTTAAAGGGGACTCGTTTTAAAGTATTTTTCTTTTCCTCAGATTGTTTGGCTTACATTTTTCAATTTGATAGCTTCTTTACAGCTCTGATGGCACCATGAGTTTGGAATTTATAGTTTGAGCTCATCTTTTTAACATCCTAATCCTCAGGATCAGATCTCTCTTTTTCAGCTCTTATGAGAGCCGTTTTTACCCGACTAACGACAATCATTTGATCGAAACTCATTGATAGCACAGTCAAATACATTTTTTCTCGAAAGATAATAAGTCCAAGTCTTGTCTCACTTATGAAGTCACACTTCGAAATGATACAAGAAAAAATAAAAAACTTAAAACCCTCCCCATTGTTACCAGGCATTTGCATTCACAGACAATTGTCACTAGAACGTAAGTAAAGATATAAATTTTCCATTGGCACTTTATTTTCTGCATTATGCACTTAATTAAATTGTGTCTAGCTTTTGAGAATCACTTGAGTACAATAATTGACCAATTGTCCGACCTGAGATGTGTTAAGTCATCTCACTATCTCGCCGCACAACAACTTAATTTCTTTCCAATTCGAGAAGAGAAGATACTTTCTATTTTTTTATAAGCAAAAATAGGTACAATATTTTTATTTGTACCTGCTAATTTTCGATCTCGAGATTTTCATGAATTGGACATTAATATTATAGAGTAGTCCAAAAAAATGGGTCTGACAATACCGTCTGACTGTGCTCGAAGCTACAGCCTACTTAGGCCCAATTTTCTAAAAAAAAATACTATTTTCTCGAAAACGGCTCTAAAGATTTTGTTTTAATTCAATATTCGATTTAGATTAATTTTCAGCTCAGCAACATCTGCTTCCTTCTCCCCATTTGCTGTCATTTGGTGAAGATCCATTATTCTGTGAGGCAGAAGGCATATATCATCGGGGTAGTCGAGGTGCTTGAGTTCAGATGTAAGACTCCATCGAATTCCTCCATTTCCTGTTGATAAGGCCGCATTTAGCACACCGCTAATCACCAATAGAAACACTATTGGTGAAAGTATGCAGCCTTGCAGAACCCAACTTTGGACTTCGAATTCCTTAGACAGCCTACCTCTGTGCAAGACGTGACATGTGGACCCGATTGACACTATTAAACGCCTTTTTAAAATCGATGAACAGCAGGTGAAGTGGTGATCGATACTCAACACACTGCTCGATGATGATCCACAAGGTGTTGATGTGGTCCAACTCTTGGCTTCCCATGTTCTCCCCACAAGTGGGAAAAGTAGTTCCGCCGATGCTGTTGGCTTGAAAAAGTTGAGTCCAAAGTATTGCTTCGTACGGAAACAGAATCCTCGAATATGGATGGACAACTTGTTGACCTTTCGCTAAAGAGAACCATTTTTGGTTTGTGGAACGTGAAGACTGAGATGCAAGGTGTAGGTAGATGTGGTCCAAACAGGAATAAGCAGACCGGAAACCTTCTTCTAGTCAGAGCAGGTACGCAGATAACTTTCTAACCCTCGAACTCGGTCGTTCTCTTCTTCCACTCTTCCGAGAAATCAGTGATACAGAGGGCGCCTTCCTGAATCCCTCGGACAAAAAGATCCCACTCACGTAGTGATCAAAGGTTGCGATCGTGAATTTCCATCACAGTGACTGATTTTTTTCGGTGCATCACTAGTCACTGCCAAAACAAAAGACCGTTTTGATTCGATCACATTTATTTGACTATATTATTTAGATTTATACAATTTAATCAACTTAAAACTAGCAATACTTTGACCACTTAAGCTATTCAAACAAATAAATTCATATTAAGTCCACCTTAGTTTATACACTTTAACACTTACAATCTATCAGTAGATTCCAGCTCTTATTTGCCATTAAGTTTATCCTGAATTTGTTGCAAGCTCATGCCCTTGGTCTCCATCACCACAAAAAGCACAAAGAAGAATGCCACGCCACAGAAGATACCAAACAGCCAGAAGGCATAGTAGGGGCCCAATTCATCTAGAGCAGGATAGAACCGTGTGACCAAGAAACCAAGGACCCAGCAAGTTGATGCCACAATCGATGACGCAATTGACTTGACATTTCCAGGGAACATTTCACCCAACACAGCCCATGGCAATGGACCAAAGCCAACACAGTAGACAATGTTAAAGATGATCAAAGCTGGAACAGGAAGCCACAAAATTCCCGAAGGATCTCCAGTCGTTTGAACGTAAAAGAATGCGCCCAGAGCGAACAATGCCAAGCTCATGACACTGGCCGAGACCAAAAGGATGATTTTACGTCCCAAGCGATCAGCAATTAGTGGAGTCAGTCCACTGGAACCAACCTGAACACAGCCGACAATAATTGTCGCAATAGCAGGATCCAAGCCTGTCTTGGCGTTGATAAAGATTGTCTGACTGTTGAACAGGACAACGTTGATGCCGGACAACTGTTGGAATGCAATTAAACCGGCCGAAATGAATAGAGCCTTGCGGTTGCCAGCATTCTTGACGATATCCAGAATTGTTCCCTTGGTTGCCATTGATTCCTCGACAGTAGATTGGATTAAGGCCATTTCGTCCTGAACACCCTCGGAGCTCTGTCCGCGGAGGAATTTAAGCGCCTTAATGGCATCACTTTTCCGCCCCTTGCCAGAGAAATAGTAAGGACTCTCTGGTAGAAAGAAGAAAATAACACAGAAGGCTATTGGGATGACTAAGCAGCACCACTGGAGGGCCATGTAGGTCACATAAGGACCAATTGCGTAGACATATAGGATTCCAGCTAAAAGAAGAGTTTTTAGATGAGGGAGTATGGGAATCGAACCGAAGGAAACTTACAGACAATGAACAACTGCATGAGAGATCCTGTAGCTCCTCGACAATCGTCGGTGGCAATCTCGCCGACATACATTGGCTGGGCGGTCATCACAAAGCCAACTCCGAAGCCCTGGTCAATAATATTGTTTTCTAAAAATATCTCCCTTCTAAGGCACAAGGTCTTACCTGAATCAAACGGGCCGCATAGATGACTCCAACTTTACCGCCAATCATCAGCAGGATATAAGCAAGCACAAAGAAAATCGAACTCGACAACATTGTCCACTTTCGTCCAATCCAATCGGCCAAGGGTCCAGCAACAAACGGAGCTTTAGATGAAAAACACATTTTAGGGAGACAAATTTGGGGTTTTTTGGGGCAGCAACATTATTACCAATCAAAGCTCCAATGGCAATCAATGACGAGATCCATGCTTCCTCTTCCTTATCAATCATCACATCTAGTGGACTATCTGATGATTTCTCCTTCAATTTGGGCATAATGGGTGATGTCCACCCAAGGCATGTTCCAACAGCGAAACTTGATATATTGGCTGCAAAGAATTTTATATTTATACTAGAAGAGGATGTCTCGTTAAAGGATACCTACCGCATACGGCGGCCAAAAAAATTCGTGACTTCTTAACGGGCTCCATTCTGCTTCTATGTCCGTGGTCAATTTCAAAAGGACTTACTTCTGAATACTTGGCTGGTTGTTCCAAAGCACTCATTGAGTTTCACTCATATGAATCCTTTTTATGATGGCTGCAAGGATAAAAAAAAGAAACTCTTTAAACCAAGTGAAAGGGATACATGCAAACAAGTCCTTTATCATTCACACTAAGCCGGGCCCTTTTATAGTTCAGTTTATTGAGTGTAACGATCAAGGTTCGAGCTCCAATCAAGTGTAAAAAGTTTCGTTCTATGACGCCACCTCTCGGGAGCTTTTGTTTTGTTTATTATGAGGGTTCCTACTTGAGTCAACTCAGCTCCCCAACCCATGGAAAATTACGTTCCAAAAGTGCTGCCAACTCAAAAACACTTCCCGATCGTAAGGAAGACTTTTAAGGTCATTCGTTAAGTCTTTTTTGTCTTCTTTATAATCCTTTCCGCCTTCTCAGATTTGCTTTCCTGGAAGCGTCTTAACAATTCTGATGGAAACAGAAGCTTACCAATTTAAAAGCGGAATTTGTAGTTTGAATCCGTCGCTCTCAAGGTCCATTTACAGCTTAGCGACCTGCTAATACGAACGAGCGAATACTCGCAAATTTTGAAGTCTCATTTACAGCAACTTTTTACCTGCGAATTTCTTTTGTCATTTACCAAAGAAGTATTGTGAGGTTAAACTCCCGCGAATGTGGATTGCATGTGGAACGCGAATAGAATTTGACAGTTCGCAAGAAGCATTCGCTTTTTCGCTGACAAATTGGTGATTTCTTCATAGAAAATAATTATAATTAAACTTTTGATAGAAAAATAAAATTCTCTTGTTTGGTAGTAATAAAACCGTCAATTGTTTGACTTTGAATGTGGGATATGTAAATGGTTTCTTCGCCTATTCGCTGCATCTCCAGGATCATTTGCTTAGACAGTGTATACCATTCCTGGAATAATTCGTCGTGCTAAGGTGGACACAATTTTAAATTTTAGTTCCCTCTTTCGGAGTCGTTTTTCCCCGACTAACGACAATCATTTGATCGAAATTAAGCACTCAATCATTAGTTGCACAATCAAGTCCATTTAATATGATTTTTTTTTTCCGAAAGATTATGAAGTCACACTTCGAAATGATACAAAAAAAAAAAAACTTAAAACCCTCCCCATTGTTACCAGGCATTTGCATTCACAGACAATTGTCACTAGAACGTAAGTAAAGATATAAATTTTCCATTGGCACTTTATTTTCTGCATTATCCACTTAATTAAATTGTGTCTAGCTTTTGAGAATCACTTGAGTACAATAATTGACCAATTGTCCGACCTGAGATGTGTTAAGTCATCTCACTACAACAACTTAATTTCGTTTCAATTCGAGAAGAGAAGATATTTTCTATTTTTTTATAAAAAAAAAAAATCCTTAACTTACACAATAATTTTTTTTTTTTTTTTAATTCTTTGACGCGGAAGCCTTTGAACGGTTCCGCGATATTCTTACAATTCGAGATCTGAACTTACAATAATGAAAACCCTTGCAGTCGAGGTGAATTTAAAGATTCTTTCGTAAAGAGAAATATAAAAACACCTTCACAGAAGCACAGTAAGTTTCTCGAGAGTCCTTATCAGTGTCTCCATTGAAGTGTGTTAGGAGACACAAACAAAAAAACGGACAAAAACACAAAAGATACGAGATAGATAATAGTTGTGTGGTATTCTGTTAACGGTAGGCATTGACGGTCATTATTTGTTTTTTAAATAAAAATTCATCGAACTGTAACTGTTTTTTTTCATTGAGTCACAAGTTAACTAATCACTGAACTAGTTTAGGTTTCAAGAGCATGGGAAATATTTGCTCAAAACAAACAAGTTACCCATAAGTTGGCGACATTTATCTTATTAGTTGTTAAGATATTGGGACATTTTTCATAACGTGTCAGTGGGATAACTAACGGTTTCGGTGGCTTTTGATTTGAAATGCTGTTGAGTTGATTCCCGGAAATAATTGGTTTGATAAGGCTTTACGCAAATGTGTCACCGGGTGTTGACTTTATTACTTGTCATAGCCGTGCCCCTCATATCCTGTCCATGATATTGGTAAAATTCCCAAGCCATTAGACTCAATTGACGGATGTGACGTTTTAACAAAACTGGCCTTTGCCATGCAGAAAATTGTACCCAGGTGAAGGTTCTTCCACAATATGGAAGATGAAAGGATCAATTCTATATTCAGGACAAAACATTAGGATATATTAAATATCATTCGCAACCAGTTAAAAGAGGCGATAATTTTCCACAGTTTGCACACTCTAACTGGATGTGGTTTGGGTAGTCACTGAATGAATAGTTCAGTGATCCTTTCCACAGGAATATAATCAAATGATTCGCTAAAAAAAGCAATTAGTGTATTTCAACATGAACGCGAAAAATAAACTGTGAATTACGAATGAATGCAAAAATTACAGACAAGAAAACTACGACCAAAAATTGCAGATAACGCTCCTAAAGTTGCGATCACCGACTCCGGATTTCGGTAGAAAATTTTTATGATTTGTAGACGTTGCTCGTTCGTGTACTTTACCATGATGAAAATATTGAGCTTACTGAATAAATTGACAGTGACAGTTTGATGATTAGTGAAAGAGTGCGTTCACAAATTAAATTCAAAGTTGTGAAGTCCCTATTGAAAAACACCAACTCTTTCCTATCCCTCTTCTCTCTTCTAAATGATCTAACGCGGTGTCCTGTTATTCAGTAAAAGGGTATTCACATCCTCTCTGGCGCATGGTTTCTAACCGCATCAACTGGTTCTGAGCTATGATTCCGAATAAATCCACTTGGTAGGCCAGCATCTTGTGAGTGAATTTCAAGCTAGTTTCAGGGCACGAGAACCCCTTATATAACACCAAATGAGGTATCTCTTGTTGGATTAAATATCTGGAATCCGTCTCATATGTCTAACAAGAGCCATTGGGAAGGCATTGAATAAATTCACTAAACCGAATGAAATCCATGGATTCATACACGGTTTTTGGCAGACACCTTATGAAAAAGTAAGTAGGTAATAACTTCTTGCTTATATTTTTGCAGTTATGTATCTCTTCATCTTATTGTGTATGGAGATTATTTAGTTAATAAAGAAAACAACTTTTGTTTACTAGTTTTGAGTATTTTTTGAAGGTGTGACCGTACAGTCACGTTAGCATCGTTGGAGTACGTGTTCAACTTTTTTTTTTAATGATGAATGACTCTACGATGACAATCGCTCGAAGAATTCGTTCCAATTTCGAGAGGATATTGATTCTTCGGAATATTTACAACTTCAGGATGCGATGAAAACGACGAGAACGATAAATAAGAACGTAATAGAAAACCGATCTCCAGCTGAAATGATATTCCCATCTGCACCCTTAAGTTCAAGACAACGAAAAGGACCAAACTCCGGTATAGAAACCAAGATGGCATAAAAATTGAAAGCAGCGTACCCTGGGCCTCAGAGGATGGAAAACAACTGTTCAATGGTTGAAATATCCTTAAGTAAATCTGTTGTCAAACTAGGCCTGAGAGGAAGGATGGCATCTGTCCAGAAGTCGAAATTCCCTTAAGTAGGTTTAGTTGGAGTGGCTGCCTGCGTTCACATACAGTTGAGGGCAGGCGCACTTAGACCTTAAATGGATTTTCTTAAATTGAACTTTTTTAAATTGAGCTTTTACTAATGGGGGGATACGGAAAACAGAGTCATAATATTAAGAAAAGGAGGAGAAGTTACTAAAGTAGCCACTAAAAAGAGACAGTCAGGCGGATCTCTGAAAAGCATAATACTTAGTGGTGAGGATGGGACTGTTGTAAGAGCACTATTTTTTGATAGATAGGTAAATCTTTGAACCTTTCGCAGAAAAGTGCAGTTGAGAGTCTTTGATGGAATGGATGTATAGGTCTAAAAACGAAGGTATACAGCCAGAGAGTGACATGAGGTTTTAAGCCCCACATTTTACCTATCGCCCATTTTTCATAAGTACAAGGCACTACTGGCTTTCGGGAAGCACTCTAAAATTGAGTTTATATCCAAAATAAGACCCAAGACACACAGGCTGACGAATCTGGTCCTGGTTTGTATTTCTGATCCTTTTAGTAAGAGATGCATCGGTGCGCAGCCTTTCAAGTGCAAAAGTAGTTGCTTTGTCTATACCTAAACAGGTTATCAAAGAGAATTCCTTGACACTCATGGAGCATTCAATAGTGCGCACTAAGACTTGAAGGACAGTCTCCAACGATTTTCCCCGCCAACTACTGGCAAAAAGATGTGTCCTTCGGCTCACAAATACAGGTTTATTTAATAGTAGCATTATAGGGCACAGCTCCATTCTTAGGAACACTTCTTAGGATGATGCACATTGGGTTTTCCCAATTTCGCAACACCGTTAGAAGTAGCTCATCACTGCAGGAAAGTCATGAAGTTCACCTTCAGAATGAGGTTGCAATTTTTAAAGATGGGTCTAAAACTAATGATTGAACATAGTCAGGTTCTAGCCGCGTTCAAAGCTGCGGAACTACTTGAATATCAATAAGGATATTGCCAATAAAGATATTGCCTTCTTCATTGACAATAAGGGTCTAGCTCACGGCGCTAGAGTTATCATATCTGAGCTAGGGATTGCCCAAGGCATTATGTTCGTAGAATCAGATTATGCTGAGTCGGCTCTCAGATTGAGAGCTGCGAATGGGAGGATAGACTGGTCAAAAGATCTGCGGAGCCTCCATCAAAGGATATTATCGACAGCATCAGAGCACCAATGTGTATTGTCAGGAGAAGTTTCTCTACAGAACTTACAATTTGCCGCAGATGGGCAAATTTGGAAAGGTGTCCAAAACTATATGTCCGCAGACAAATTGTAAAAGATCAGGGGCTAGATAAATCACAAGTCAGATCTACGATTGGAATACTGTTCGGACAGTACCTTCTGATGAAGCATACCAGCAGAATAGGATTGCCAGAATTGAACATTTGTAGGTACTGCGAGGACCTACACGCCTAGGAGAATATTATGAATATACTGTGGGAATGTAAGCCTTCTTCTAGAAATATATCAATTTACCTTGGTAGATACTTCTTTATTCATTTAAAGAGGTAGGTTCAACTGAAGGACAATCAAGTGCTTTGGCGACGTGGTTTAGGTTTCTTTCACCGAAGGGTTCGTGATGGGCCCATTTTAATGATTACATAGTGTTTTGTAATGCGTAACGTTTGGCATAACAACTGGCTTCAAAACTTGTAACTCGACGGAATAAATTAATGCTCTATAGAACGCTCATCTTACCAGTCCTGTTGTATGAAGCCGAATGCTGGACGATAAGTAAGAAAGCTGAGCAAATATTGGGCACCTTCGAGCGAAAAATACTCCGTCGGATATTAGGTCGCTTATGCGAGGAGGGCAAATAGAGGAGAAGATACAACCTACATTGGATCGGTCACATCGAGCGAATGGACAACAATGCTCCAGTCAAAAGGATCTTCGAACCCCAGCTCTCAGGTTCGAGACGGAGAAGAAGTCAGAACCTCCGGTCGCGGATGCCAGAAAACTTGGTCTGCACAACTGGAAGCAGCGTGCCCAGGACCGCAGAAGATGGAAGGCAACAATGTCTCAGGCAGGGACTCTACAAGAGTTGGGAGCTGCGGAAATATGCTTAAAAGACATTTGACAGATGTTGTGTTTCAAGACATAAACTGGAGAAGACAATGAGACCTAATGCCTCTTGTCGTCATAGCATTTCGTGAAGTGGGCCTGAAAGTATCTGTATAACACTATAGCGACAGACCAGGAAGGAAAGAAGTTCTAGCGAAGCTATCACAACCTAGACATAAAAATATTTGAATTAAGTTCTGCGATATAACCAGGGCTATGACCTACATCCGATTCGAAACGCACTTTCCAACAATGATTGGCATTTTTATCACCACAATAAGAAGCAATGCGTACCCAAGACCACCGATCTTAAGAAATCAGTTTTCATGACGGAAATTTCTTATCTCAACATTCGACTCATTTAAAACAGAAAACAAAAAACTTTTAATAAAGGAAAATACCATCATTAACACTTACCCATATTCACTGTTTTTTTTTTTATATTTTTCACTGGTAACCTTATTGTTAATTAAATTACTTTGTATCTTTGTTAACACTTTTAAAACCTTTCACACTCTCGCTTTTTGTTTTGTCTTGGAACAATTAATCGCAGGGGAAGAGAAAAATTTTAAATTAATTTCACATAATTTCTCTGGAAAAAATCGCTTAAAATTTTAATTGTTTAACATTCGCACTTCATTTAAGGTACACACTCAATTATTTTTTTCCCGCGAGACGACGTCGCACTAATCGCAATCCGTAGTTGGGTAGGCACTACACTAAGTGACTTGATAATGCAAACTGTTGAATCCAACTTAACATGAAAAAACAATTTGAAATGATTCCCCCCATCAACCATGAGATGAAAAAGCTCAACTGACGTACATACGCAAGGCAGCGCACAGATAAAGATACAGACAGATACTAAACACTTGAGCTTAAACTGAACCCACCGAGTCTATGGCGGGACACAAATAAGGACTTTAACTGGGTTTGGCAATATTTTAACCCAAAAGTTAAAAAACAAGAAAACATCACTCATTTTGTCGGCAAAAGATACATACTTTCAGATTGTGTACGACACACAACAAGAGATTGATTTTTTTTTGTTTTGTGTGGTTAAAGATTCGAATTTCGAGGTAGACATGCAGCCAGATAATGATAATTACGTGATTTTGGGACATTTGTTGACAATTATTGTTTTGTTTTTAATTAGGCAATCGATAAGCAATACATTTTGTGGTTTTAATTTACAAATTGTTAACCTTTCGACATCAGTCAAGCCAGTGATAGCAGTTGAACACAGTCAAAGCAGGAAAAGTGTATCTGTTTATTGTAATGGAAATGTATCTCATATAAGGAAGAAGCAATTAAGGCAATGAGCTTGCTTATAACCTCTAGTGCAAATTGTAACTGTCTCGACGCAGTGAGAACATGACACTTTTAATGAGGCGCTGCACCGATTTGAGCAGTGTGACCTTGAGGGTCAGTGACACAGTTTAATTGTGTTTTTATGGGGAAATCCTTATTGGAGAGCCACTGGGGACTAATTGGGTTATGAAAACAGTTATTTTGGGCTAGCTATACTTTCGGCCTTACTTGCCGAATTGGCCATGGAATCTAGGAAGAAGCCCGAGTTTCTGGGTAGCCATTTCAAGAACGAGATGCTGCTAGCCGACTGCGAGACTTAATAGACCGCGGAATGACTAGATTGAAGCAAGGGGTAATGTTTCACGGCCTTTTTTTTTAAAGGATATTGAGGGATAAGAGAAGGGGAGGATATTTTGTGCTATTCCATAGGAGGATTGAATATAATCAGTTGTTCTAAGATCTAGCTAACTGAAGCAGACGAGACATCAGAGGAAGATGTGAAGCCTACTTAAGTCTCAGCCGAGCTATGGCAGGACATTCGCACAATATGTGGAGGGCTGTTTCAGTGTCTTCAAGACATAGGCGATACGTATTCGATTGGACACGGTCCATTTTCTTGAGATGATAGTTCAGAGAGCAATGTCCAATTAGGAAGTCAGTGATTTTTTGTCTTTTGTTCTCTTTTGCTTTTTATGTTGATAAATTGTTTGGCATGTTTTATGCCATTTTCAGTGTTCCAGTGGATGATTCGATTTTTGTCGTCCCCATCTGCTAAGCTCTATTCTGATTTGATTAATTTGTAGACCACAAAAAGGTTCAGGACCAATGAAAGGAGCTCCTTGTCTGGCAAGCACATCGGCTTCGTTGACAGGGATGCCCCTGTGTCCAGAGAGTCAAGTTAGGTTGACATTGTTATGTGCAGCTCCTAGATGGATTGGAGACAGTTCCAAACTAGCTTATATGCATACTTATAGGAGCTGAGAACCTTGAGAGCTGTTTGGCTGTCTGAAAGTATGTTGCTATGAGATCTTCGGAGGTTTCTTCTAATGCATTCTCTGGCACAGAGCTCGATAGCATGGACCTATTTGGAGGTTTATATTTCTTCTTCTGGTGAAGGGTATGATGACGGCCTTG
Organism: Chalcosyrphus nemorum; assembly: GCA_949716465.1. NCBI lineage: Eukaryota > Metazoa > Arthropoda > Insecta > Diptera > Syrphidae > Chalcosyrphus > Chalcosyrphus nemorum. The sequence continues at coordinate 28,964,012 of OX454333.1, forward strand.
GTTGGATTGACCGTAAGACCTTCTGATTGCCACGAGTTGCTAACTTTGTTAAGGGCACGTTGCATTTGATCTTTAATCCGGAATTCTTCCTTGTCCTTTATAATTTTGACTACGTCGTGTGTTCGAAACCGACAATTGTTAGGAAGTGCAATATATTGTATATATGTTAACATCCAGGCAAGTTCTTCTTTTGTGAATTATTGCTTTACAGTCAGTGAGAAGGTGGGATGGTGTATCAACTGCGGCCCTATTCTGTCCCTTATTCCGCTTCTGAAGTGTTCCTTATGCCTAGAGAGAGACACTAGTATGCCTGTAAGGAGGTTTTATTTCCATCAAAGGTATCTGTCAAAGTCTCTTGTGCACATCTTTCTATAGCAGGCAAAGATACGCCACGACTGGCCCGTGACATCAATTCAATACATAATGCTCTATTGCATTTTATTTGAAGCATTCAGCTGAAGAAAGAGTTAAGGTCCTTTAAGCGTTTCCTATCTTCAAGTTTCAATGAAACAAATTGTGAGTTTTGAGAGCAGTGGTGGTTTGTAGCAATTAAGGCAATGTTTGCACTTTGTGTAGGAACATCAAATCTGTGGTAAGTCTCATTCTACCAGCCCGATACGTCACTGTCATTGCCATCAAATCTCTGTGGCTACATCCTTTGGTATTGCCAGAGATACTTGTGCGCACTATAATAGAGTGGCTGTGGCTATTGCATCTTCGATTTTTCTTCAAATTTCATCCCTCTACAATGACTCCATACCTTTGACGTTTACTTGGTTCCTGGCATATAAGCAAACGCAAGACTCTTTCCTGTTACTCCCAAGAAGAGTGCTAATGTGATGATTTGCAGCAGTACGGATAAAGGGACATCAATTCCTGGCATTTTGTATTGCTGTGTAGGTGTTTTCTTCTACCACCCAGTCTACTGTCTGGGTCGCTGATGCCTTTCCACGACAGCTATCATACTATAGACAGATCTGTCAGGATTGACGTTTCGATAATGAGTCATCGATGGAGCTTCCATCTATCTTATTCACTTAGCATAGTGCATTGTCCTTCTAAAGGACTTTATGTAGCTTCACCGCTGCAAGAATTGATACTAGATTCTCAGAAAAAGTTTTGATGCATCTAGTCTCATTGTTATATCGCCTTAGCTTCTCGGTGTAGGCTTGTTCTTTTTCATCAAAGTTGACTGGAGAATCTACGAAGGAATATACGAAAGCAACTCCCTAAGCTATCGGTTCCGCAAGGTGGCAGTGTCTGAACTCCAGAGATCGGAGGGGATTGGGTCAAACGACTTTGTCTAATCTTCTCATGAACCAGAACCCCCAGTGAACTATCTAGTTCGGCTGTCTGTTGTAACACTAATATCCACTGCTGAGCAAGTAGTGATAGACGCAGAAGAAGAGGATGAAATGTACTCCCCAGAGAGATCGCTCTCAGTGGAGGGAACATGGAGAAAGAAGCCCTCCTCTTGATATAAGGTGATGTAAACTCTCCACCTATAAATCGTGATCCATGTAGGCTAAAGTTGTTACAATACAGAACGCCTGATTGCTTCATCTGGAGCAAGAGTTCAAGCTATATAACCTAGAAAGTTTAGAAATGATCGGGATTAGATGGTTGGAGTAGCGATCCCCGACGCGTAACACTGTAAAGCTCCGTTGATCATTCATCGACGACTGGTCATCATCAGTCGTCGTCTTAGAACTAGTCTTCTCAGCATTCCAAACACTCAGGCTGGGGACAAACATGGGGTTCTTATGAGATCACCACCTTATGATAGTGACTGTCCAATTGCGCATTGCTTCCTTTCGAAGATGAAACAAGACAAGGGTACCCCTGTTAAGCAGCGACTGATTGAGCGTCAAGCTTAGAACTCGAATTGCAGCGATTTCAGGATCAGAAAAGGCCAGTTAAATGAGGCGGTAGTAGGTGGCATAAGAGACCAACGGATGCCAATTAAGCTCCGCCCAAAAACGTCTTTTTTGAACAATTTCGCTCTCAAACATTTGTATCTCTACGTATATAGCACTCAGCTAACCATGATGATAAAGTGCCAAACAGAAGCGTCTTCAAGTACACCATTCAATCTGTCATTGCATAAGAATGTCAATGGGCGTTCGCATAGCCTTGAATTGCATCTTATCAATGTGTATCGGCTATCAATGCGCAAACACTTGCCATTTGGAGACAACATCCAGCACACATTATGAAAGCTCTGTTCAATTTGAAAATTTTCCACATAACACTCACGTGTTTGCACGATTTCTAAAAAATCATGTCTGTCGGCTTCTTACAATAACAACAAAAAAGTCCAAAAAAAAAAAAGGTCAATACGAGCGCCATTATTCTCTCTGTTCATCATCGATCGATTTGGATTGAATTTTAAGCGAAAATCCGCAAAAATTGACTCATGGATATCCAAAGTCCGATCACGTTCCTTCGGTGACCATGAAATCAAAAACAAAACTGCGATCGCCTGTAAGCCATTACCAAGTTCATTTCCTATCTAAGCTGCGGCGCCAATTTTGTGATCGAAGTCACGTTACATCATAATTGCATTCCCCGAAAGGCATTTACCTTATCAAGGAGTAGATACTTTTCTAGGGAAGATGCCACTGATTTACTGATTTATATTCATCGCAATGATAAGCTCTAGCGTATGCAGTCTCTGCATTTTATTTCGACAGTTCAACAGCGAAGTAGCACCTTACTAACGTCGCATTTGAGTGGTTATGCATTTAAGGGGCGATAGTGATAAGCAGGGGATGATAGTTGGTTGTGTGTGTGCGTGCGCCATCCGATTGACGCCCCTCAAGTGGTCTTATCAGGCATTTATTTAGTTTGATTGGCTTTTTTTTGTTGTTCATCAATTTTAACATTTAGATTTAGACTCACATATGGTCTGAGCGTCGAGCGATAAGAAGAATCACAAAAAGATCAAGTTTAAATGGTCAGCTGATGGTGATCTCTAAAGGCAGTGCATACTAGACGGAATCAAGATAAATTCGGGATTACCTAGAAGAGAGTAAACAAATTTAGAAGGAGGTCTTTTGATTCGCAGACTGAAAAAGAAGTTACGGAAACTCTCTCATGAGCAAACAGACCCCATTTGCTCTGCCATCAGAAAACTGAAGCCAGCTAACTCTGGCGTGACTCCAGCTGAATACAGACATCGATTCATACCCCCCAAGCCGATTCTAGTTATCTTCTAAGTTTTCTCTATCAGTGCAAGAAATGTGTCACAACGCTCATATCTGGCCAGGTGCACGTCAAACCGCTCCACTCTATTTCGAGTACAACATTGAGCAATGAGACTAATATGTAACAGAAACGCAGTAAAATCAACTGCTATCCATTTCCTGCCTCTCAACCACTAGCGTAACAACACATTAGCCAGCTGGAATCCTTGAATACCCATCAGTTCACACTCAAGCTAATAGTCCGACACGCCATCAAGTAACTACAGCCAATATGTTAAGTCTGATGTGGCCACACTTTATCCTTAATCAGTGATCACTAATAATGTCAACCACAATTCGAAAAGATCCATTCACAGTTCTGTGACTTGCGATTGCGAAACAGTGAAAATGTATTTTTGACATTTCACTTATCTAATAGCAGCGATCTACAAATTTCAATTCGCAAAAGAATAACTAAACTTTGAGGTTACATTTTCGTTAATGTTTTGGTGACACGAATGTGGGCTCCCGGACTGGAGTGGAAGTCTAGGAAATGTGGTCTTAGCTAACAGTGGGGCCACCGACTTGAATGTGTGCAGCAGAAGCGGTAACCGTTCGGAATGTTATCCAGAATATGGAGAAGCTGTGTTATCAGCTTAAGGATTAAGGTGCTACTGTTCCGCTCTAACGTGGAATCGGTACAATACCTGGAAGCACACTTGACACAGAACGGTTGAGGAAGCATTGAGCTCTTAAGAACTGAAACAGAAAAGGTTGTAGAAGTTCGAAATTGATGGAATGCAGTGGTTGAGGCCACCTACCTTAGGCTGCGCGCACTGTGATGCGATAAAGCGATGTGATGCGAGAAGCGATAAAACATTCATTCGTATGTATTCGCGAACAGCTAAGATATAGTCAAAGTCGATTATCTACATCTGGCAAAACTCCAGGGAGCTACTTGCATAGCATCATTGAAAAAGTGGTCAGAAGAGTTTCTATGCGAGAAGCTTTCGTGGAACTTACGAGATGATTGCGAGAAGTTGAAAAAACCCCATCGAGTATGGCTTTACTGTTCACACTTATACATGAATGATTGTTTTATCGCAAGCAAATGCTTCACGCATCGCATCGCTTTATCGCATCACTGTGCGCGCAGCCTTAGAGGACATAAGCAAGTAAAATTGTTTGTTCGCAGTTCACCCATTAGCAGGTCTCTAAACGCAGTCCCAGCGTTAAAACAAACAATTATACGGAAAGTGTACAAGCTCTACTTCTTGAACATTCTTGTGCTGCACAATATCTGGTCCATAATTTGCTTAGCTTTTTGAATTTTTCGTTTGTGTAAGTTGGGTCATAGTGGCTTAGCGTTTAGTGCGTTGTTCTAATGAGAATTTATTTGCAAAGAGAGCTCCTTGGAGTATCTAAGCTTGACAATGGATCTTATCCCCCCTTTGTCCCCACAATGCCCTAACATGCTGCATGATAGCCTATCATGTCGTGCCCTATGATGACACCAAAAGTTACTTCAATATCCTTGCGACTTAGTTGCATGAGATCTTAGAAGTTTCTCTATCGTTACTAACTACTCGCCATCGTGTACGGTTTCTGGCAATGCGCCTCAGTTCACCCCAACTTTTTCCCAACTGCCGTGCCTTCATCTCGACCGCTCTGCCCCATGTTCTCCTCGGACCGCCGGGTATCCAGTTCGGTTCCACCAGGTTCCCAGTTTGGAGCTCGAATTTCTCTGACAACCTTCCTCTGTGCAGGACGTGACATTTTAAGCCAGCATATGTAGCCTTGATACGTTAAATCCTTGCAGTTTAATATTAAGGTAGGCACTTGACGTGTACACATTCTTGAAGAGAGGATGAGAACAGACTTAGTGGTCTGTATTTTTCGGTATAAGCGTGGTCTATTTCACCTGTTTTCAGTATAAAGACCATCCGCCAAGATTCTACAACTTAACCCATGGTAAGAAACCACCCATAGATCTTCTTGAGCCATGGAATGATATATCCTTCATACAACATTAAAAGGTGCGTCCATAGGGTGCAAACGAATTGATGGTCGGTAAAATTTACTCATCGTCAGTTATCTTATCGGTCTCAATTTTTTCTGGCTTCTGTCGGAAAATTCATCCCTTCGTATATAAATTTAGGAAAGTAACATTTCATTTTATATCTTCCAGTGTAGGTATTGTCATAGGAGCCTACCCAGCTTCCCACTCTATAACGAAACCTTACCAAGGATCATTTTCCGACAAGCTTCTCCCTTAGCCACAAAAATTTCTCAAAATAACACAAAGGACACATTCATCTATACATATAATATTTTTATTAACAAAATAAAATTCTCTTTAATATTGTACAATATGATACAGTAATAGAGTATACTAAAAAAAAAATAATAATAGTCTTAAAGATAATGAATATTTTCATTTTATTTGTTTTAAATTATTTATTTTGATTTATGAAGTTTCTTTTAATTAGTTAACATGCCCTTAGCATGTGCAGATGAGTATAAGTCTATCAAACTAGACCAACAACGATAAATTAAATTTATCACGAAGTTGTTTGCTTATAACATTTATTTATTTATTTTTTATTTATTTATTTGTTTCCTTCGTTATCAGTCTACTTTATTTGTTTATTTCTTTTAAATTAAAACGTTTCTGACTTAAAACATAAAATATAGTTTATTTGGTTTTATTTATAAATTACAGTAATACAATACAGGATCCTAGCGCATCTTCTAAAATAGTCTCCGAGTTTCGATGTAAGGTAAGGCAACCATTTCTTTTGAAAAAAAAAATAAAACTTTTCTCCTAGTAACCGCCGCCCTTTCAAAACTACTCAATTTTAAACTATTTTTTCTACTTTAAACTAAAAACTTAATTTTAGAAAAAAATCTCAAAAAAATCTAATCTCTCCTTAGGTGTCTACTTATCTCCCCCAAGTAGCATTTGAATTTGAGCCGAACTCTTGCCCTTTGTTTCAAATACCATGAACCACACGTACAGCGTGGCAGAGAACATGCAAAACGCAAAGAACCAAAACGTAAAGTCCGAACCCCAAGCCTCAATCATTTGGCCGAAACATTTTGTCACCAAGAATACGGAAAACCAATTTGACATAACTGTCAACGCGACGGCAGTAGCCTTGACATCAGGCAAAAAGAGTTCACCCATCATTAGCCAAGGAATGGGACCGTAGCCCAACGAAAAGGTGACCATGAATAAGACAACACAAAGCAATGGCAGCCACCCAATATTACTGACGTCTTTGCCGTCATCCTTCATGTCAAAGTAGACGCCCAAGATTGCCAAACAGACAGTTTGGCAAATGCTGCTAAAGATTAGCAGTACCTTACGTCCAGCTCGTTCAATAAGCAGGGATGATGTGAGTGTCATGACAACTTGTACAAAACCCACGATGATACTGCAGGCAGATGGATTTAAAGTACTTCCGGCGGATTTGAAAATCGGTACGGTATAAAAGATGACAGCATTGACACCGGAAAACTGTTGAAAGAACATCAATAGCATGGATATGATCAAGCCATTGAAAGCGGCCTTATTCCTGAAGAGATCCATGAACGAGGCCTCGCCACCAACAGAGTCCAAATCGGTTTGGATGATCTGTATGGCTGAGCGTGAATCACAATAACGGCCCCAGAGCCATTTCAACGATAAAGCTGCATCTCCACGACGACCCTGGAATGAGATATGTCATAAGATGCTCGGTTGTCACACCAATTCTTCTTACCTTCTTCAAGAGGTAGGTTGGAGTCTCGGGTAGGAAAATCATTCCAATGAATAGCGCAACAGGAACTACGAAACACAATACGCTGAGTGTTACCCAAGAGACCACGGCACCGATAATATACACCAAAAGGATACCAAACGTTAGGGACAACTGAAAAAGTGTACCCAAAGTACCACGAATTGAGGTTTCAGCAATTTCAGAGATGTACATCGGAGCAACAACGCAAAAACTTCCAGTTGATATTCCTGACATAAAAAAAACACGTCCATCAGTTGAGGTTTATTTAAGGATTGGAGAGAACTTACCAATTAAAAACCGTCCAAGGTATAACATGCCAGCTGATTTTGCAAAAATGATCATCAACCATGCGACAATAAATGGGATGTCCATAAGGAGTGCGGTATACCGGCGACCGATAGCGTCAGCTATGTATCCAGTTGGCAGAGCTGCAACAAAGGCTCCAATAGCGAGGAGGGAACTCACCCAGGTTTCTGAAATAAGACAAAATGAAAGGTTCATATAAAGTTTCTACTGTGGTATTTATGAACACGCCCGCTGTCAAAAGACATTATATTTGTCAACAGGTTAGGTTAAAGCTCACGTCTTCACCACAAAATGTGTGAATGCGGAGCACGTTTTTTCGCGAATAGAAAGGACATTCAATTCTATGGAATATACGAGGGCCAGCGACTTTTGACAGTTATAGTACTCTTTACCACTTGTCAATTGCTAATTTTCGATTTTTAATCCTACGAACTGAAGTTCAACGCACTAAACTCTAAGCCACAACAGTCATTGTTAAACAATACAATGTTAATGTCATAATACTTGATCACGATTGACAGAAACTCAGGCATACCATTCTTTGCAGAAAAAAATGTGAAGCTGTCACATTGACGTTATCGGAAAATTCTCTTTAGAGGCTTACCCCAGAGTGCTAAGTTTGACTTTGACTTCTACGGACAGCGGCAAAAAGGAGGATAGTTACACGACTATAAATTAGGCAAACCGTTAAAACTTTTTAAAACTCTCAAGTTGACGTTTGGTGCAGCGACAATTCTTCGAAAGTTGTAGATATTTATCATGTTTATGTATGTTAAGAAAATGTATATGTTAACACATATTTATGGTAAAAAGAAAACAATCTTGATTAGTGGAGTAGACGTCAAAAAAATCAATGGCTTCCTTTTGACACCTTAATGTACTCGTATTCATAAGGCCTATTGCCTATTCTCGAACACCTTAAAACAAACTAGACAAAGACTAAGATAAATATGCTCTCGGGACAATGTAAGTAGCTCTTAAGGCCCAACCACAATTGAATTACGACTCTGAACGCTGCCGTACATAGAATGCACATAATTTTCGCTCAGTTTCGTCGAGTTTTCGTTCACTTTTGGGTTCATACGTTGAGTGCAGTTTTACACGGAGCGACCTCATATAAAAGGCAGAGGACAATGATATGACATATGTACATAAGTATGTACAGTCGCCTTTCCTTATTACAATTATGGGTGCGTTCAGATTTTTATAACGCGCGAGTTCAATTTTCGTTCTATTGGGCACGTTCCGAACTCTAGGCCTACTTTTTGAGTTAAGGCCTAACATATGGGACAGCAAAAGAATTGTTGACAGATGGCGCATTGCCTAAAATAGTAGGGAAAATTTTCTTCATTTAAACGTGCCCATTATGACATTAGCTATCGCGCCTAATACTTTGACGTATATTCAACGTCTGATGCATTTTCTTGAAGGACTCCCAAGCTGTCATCTATTCATAACTGACCTTCAACCATTAGCTGGATATCATTAATAAAATCCAACTCCTTGAAGGTAAATAAGGGTGCAGCTTGGTAGCTTCACCACTAATTTACGTAATGCTATCCAATAGAAATCTTATCATAGAGTGCGGATAGCATCAAGTGATAAATTATGTCCATTGTAATTGCAAGGCAAACAGCCATGCCCTTGTAGTCGCGCACAGAAATGCCAGGACTGCATTTACTTAAGGCATTTGCCTTGCGTTTGGTTGTAAGGAATCCAAGTTTATGGTGATGTTTTAGTGGTTTGGTCGTAATTTATTTAAGTAGATAACTGACCTATATAGATTGGATGTGTCTGTTGTGTGATGTAATTCGAATTGGATTTTATTTGCAGTTATAGAATGGGACTCAGAGAGCAATTCAAATTATTAGAACTCATAATGGAGTATAAAACCAAAACAAATGTCACTATCTAGCGATTGAAGAAGTTAAGAGGATTGAATGATGAAAGCACGTACGATTCACTTGCTTGATTACCTCACCACATGAGCGTCAATTCAAGCGGACAGATTCGGAGATTATTTTACCCCCTGCAGTAGTTAAGATTATTGTTCAACTTGCACTCATACAGCTTCGCTGCATCAGACTCTTTCGTCAACAACAATATCAGCTCTGGATATCACTAGTAGTGAGTTTAACCCTATCTATTCAAACATTAATTTTTCCAACTTTCTTGAAGAAGAAGCCTTAAAGTTAAACTCCAAGATCCCTAGAACATGAATGTAGCTGATCTGCCCGGGTGGAAAGCTTTTTAAAAAGCTAAAGGCACAAACTCATGGAGTGAAAATAAAATAGCTCCTACGAACTTTAAGTCAGCTAATATGAGGTCAAAACGACTTACATGGAGAACATTTCGCCATAGGAAAGGATTTTGAGTCCTTTGTCAAAGATGATCAATAGAAATGGTCACCCACAAAAAGCAACGGCAGTCTACTCTGAACTACATTGAGTCTGCTCCTTCAAACTCAAATTTCAAATTCAGAAACAATTCACACTCATTCTATTCCTCTACGACAATGAACCAACTCTGTGTCAGAAAATGCGTTAGAAGGAACCTCTGTAGACAACATATGAAACCAGACAACAACCTGTCCATTATCCTACCAGAAAGCATCCCATTATGCCCCCTTTTACTGCACATTTTCTGGTCCTCTTAATGAATTCGAGTAGGCTCTTCATTGACAGCAGTCACCACATCCGCACCTAGAATCTGCCGCCTGATTCGAGCAAAGGCAGGGCAATCACAAAGGAAGTGTTCGTCAGTATCTCCAGCCTCTCCGCAAGTAGACAGATGTTTCACTTAAGCCAATCACATTAAGATGCTTAGCAAAAGCCAAGTGCCCCGTAGGAACGCCAATAAGTTGCCTGCAGTCTTTCTAAGTGAGAGACAGCAAGAATGCCGTGGATTTCTCACTGACGTCTCGAAGCATCCGTTTAGTCAGCCTACATTCAGGAGAGTCATGCCACACATAATTGTGTTCATAAGAAACCCAATCATCTATGAAAGCTCTGACCGTAGATGCAAGGAGATCTAACGCAGTTTCGGGTCATTAGGATTGCAAAAATCTCCACCTGGAAGACAGAGGCAGTCTTGTGTTATCGTCTTCCACAAATACACCAGCCCCTGAACCTTGATCGGTCTTGAAACCGTCCATGAAAATACGACTATACTCCATTCCTGGCTCAGAAGCTGACGGTAGCCAGGCCTGAATACCTGGAAATTCGACTTCATACTTGCGCCGCAACTGAAGCCTCGGAGTCATAGCTTCAGACAGCATATCCATAAGACCAGGCTCAAAACGTGGGCGTCCCGTCCCCTATCCGCCACCTGGAGACGCGCCGCGTCGCCTGAGAAGCACGTGTTTTCTCGTAAAATACTTATAAGATAGCCAAGCAGCTCTCAAAGCACTTATAAATCAGAGATTTTAAGTCTCAAGAATGAAATCTTTTTGACTGCTCTGCATTCTTTGAAGTCACACTGAAGCCATTGGCATAAAGTTAACGCCCTTAAGACTTGCACTAGGAGTATTTCCTTGAAGTCTTTAAGACTTCACATTAGCTTCATTGAAGTCTTCGAGAATTCAATGAGCTGAAAGTTTGTCTTCTTCAAATTACAGGTCAGAAATTCGAATTCTGTGCTCATATTATCGAGGAGGACTTAGCATGACAGCTCTCATAATCGACATTTAGATGACAGCACACGTTATAGTGCGCCATTTAATTTGAACACTATTTCGCTGTCAAGTCGTCGAGCGAAACAACTAAAATCTGATTACACGAGCCCTTTTAACATATTCGTTATCGCCCCTGGTTTTAGACTTGACAGTTCAAATTTGTCTTGAATTCGGTGAAATTAGCTAGGCGAAATTTAAAACATCAGCTTCCTTGCGTAAAATTTTCATTCTGACTCACTGTAATAGCTTAAAGATTTTCTTGTTCAATAAATACAACAAAAACTATGCGTAAATCTACACGCTCTTCAAATTGAAATCGAATTTTTTTATTTCGCCAATTTATTGTCTCTCAGAATAAAAATATCAAACTAACAGATGTCTAATTTATTGATAGCAAAGTTGCATAACACAAAACTTAACCCAGTAAACTTTGTCAATAAATAAAAAGCAAATAATATTCTTTCCTATTTTTTTATGATTGATTATTGATTTGGCGAAACATTAATTTACTGATAGGCAGGCATTATTCAATGTTAAACTAAACAAATTCCCTCAAGTGCTTGACAAATACGACTACAAATATGCAACACTCTCTCTGCGGGCGTTTATAACACCCGCCACTTGACGTTTTATAAATCAAAACTAAAGCACTTTACTGGATGATTTTATAGGCCAATAAAAGTGTCAAGTGGCAGCACCCTTTGTCTATAGGTATAGTTTAATTTATTGAATGCAAAATGCAGTCAAGTGTTGCCAACGCCAACTATCAAGGGGGTGGTGTTAAAAATAAAAATCAGCCAAAATATTGGGCTCCTTTGATACCAGCTCACGACGAAAATAATCAAAGATTATAGGAAGCTTCTTCTGCATCTAAGCAAACGTCATTTCCAACCACAAATACCTAAGAATTGCCACCACAATAAATACAGAGGTGGGTGCTTGTAACTCGAGTCATAAAATGATTTCACCAAGTCAATACCAAATGATTGAAGGCACAATCAAATGGAACAGAATGACAGCAGGATTGATTCAGCGGAAGTGGTCAAGTTTTAATGTTTAACTTACGTTGTTCCATGGTTAATTGAAGTTCATCGGTGTTTGTTGAATTGCTGGTTATATTTGCCGTCGGATCAATACTGATTTGCGGTAGAACTGGTGAGGTCCACGCCAATGCAGTACCAGCAGAAACGGCGCCAAGGCATACTATAAAAAAGAAAATAGTTTTTTTTTTTTTTAAAGAGAAATCAAAAAAAAAATAACAAAAATAAATTCAATTTAATTGTTAGTGTACTTTCAATAGTTTTAACATGATTGTTCAATTATTGACTGACAGATGGCTGCTCCTGTCATTTTACTCTTAAAGGTTTCTAAATAACTGTCAAACTAAAGGGTGACCAGATAGCAATGATACTTTTTCCAATTTTTATATTTTAGCAGTTGTTAAAGTTATCAATGAAATTTAGATGTCAGAATACTTAGTGAGGTTTACCATTTCATTATAGAAGTTATAACAAAATTCTAATAAATTTTAAATACACAACGTGGATTTTGGTGAGATCGGTCTTCATCATGGCTTCAGTGTACAGGCAATTCGTTGCACCCGAAAAAGTTTGAACATGAGCACACTCTTTTGGACTTTAAGCTACCTACCAGATAGAGATTGGTGCGAAATGAAGCACACATTCAAGCCTGATTGAAGAAGACCCTGCAACTATTGCAACAAGCAAAGTGGCTATTGTTGGAGTGCACACAATCCACAAGTGTTCGACCAAGCATCAATTCATCCACAAAGATTGAATGTTTGGTGGCCCGATTATTTGTTTTGAAATGAGATAAAAAACACCGTTACCGTCAATGGTCTCAGATATAGAGATGTCAGCCGACTTCCGGTGGCTAGAACTCGACAACATCGATCCGACCTGTGGTTCCAAGAAGATGGCACTACATATCATACAAGTGACACAGCGCAGGATAAATTTGGCAAGTAGATCATCTCGCAGCGAGCGTTCATCACCGACATCACTCGATTATTTTTTCTAGACTATGTCAAGCCCTTAGTCTATGCTAAAAAGCTAACCCCTTTAGACGAGCCTTATCGTTAGTATCTGGTCACCCTAAATTCTGTAGCTTTAATCTGTCTCAACTGAGATTAATTCAAAACTTACCAATAAGAGCAGCAACATACTGCATTGTCTTCGATGTTTTAACTGCTCCCTCGCTGAGAGGGTCATAGAGCATAGGATTCCTTGCGTTTTGGTCGCCATCCTCTTGGCTAACAGTCTAAAAATTTAAAACAATAAAAACAAGTATTAGATCCGATTTAAAGTTTTCATTAAATTAAGAACTAAATGACGCAATGGTTAAGTTGTTTTAACAAAATTTTAATGAATATTTTTATTTATTCCACCAACAAATAAATAATCGAAATACTCTCGTACTTATATAAATTTTCTGTCTTTGCCTCTTCCTGTTTTGAAAATATTTATTTAAGTGCCGCGCCTTCTTCTGCCTCGAATTTATCTCTTTCTAAAAGTGTGACAGATAAGAGAATTTAAACAAAAATAGAATTTTATATTAAATAGACACGTGTTTATAGACAAAGTTGCCAAGAAAAGAGCACAACTAAAATGGCGCCGTGTATATTTAATTTTAGTGTGATCGCAAAACGACCGGCAAAATAATACAAAATTGGGTGAGGTCCTGACGTCAGCGTAAAAGTTTTCGATATTATTTTATTCAAAATTTAGTATTTGAATGAAATTATTTTGTAAATATCAAAGAAATACGCATTTGAATTAGTTTAAATATGAGCAGCTTTTGCGCTGCTAGTCATTACATTTAATAAGTACTCTCTACCAGGAATAGGACAGAAGGCTCAGGACAAATTTAGGCTCTCCAATTCAGCTCACTATCCCGATTTTGACCGAGGGAAACTAAAAAGTTGCATGCGAACAAATTACAGGAGCACACCGCCTTAGAAGTGAATTTTTTGAAACACTTTTTCAGACTCGTTCTTCTTCACATATTCTTAATTGATGTAGCCTTGACACTTATTTTTGAAGTATCTTTGAAATTAATGATCCAACAACATTTAGAACACCAAAAGATACTCAACAACTGCAAGCGGATCATTAAGATCTATTATTCCCAATTAGTTATGGCGCACTGAACTCGTAAAACTTTTTTTGGAAATATATCTCGTGACATACATCAAGATAGATGACAGAAGCATGCGCATGCAATTGATTAGTTACTTCTCATTTGTACATGCGACGGGTGAGTGGTTGAAATTCTTAAAAATAATTGAATTGAAAGTTTATGTTCGAATTCAGATATAGCAATTTTGAACTTTGCAAGATACCATAGTGAACGAGAACAATACAGCCTGATAGACTGATAATGTAAAGGACACATCGGAGAGAGTATTTGTTTGTACAAGATACATGATCTCTGCAAATGAAGTACAGTCTGTGCAGAGATAAAAGATATGTACAAATCTTAACGATATAAATCGATTTTTGCTGGAATTCAGCTCTATAACATTTTCGTTCCATTTATCCTCTAACAAGTGGGGATCAAAGGATAAGTTTAATAATAATCTTCAGGAATAACCGGTGGACCTACCTTTGGTGTAAGTATACATTCAACCTCACCTAACCTAACCTTGTAAGTTAGCAACCATAAATAAGGAATTTCTATCAACGCCATCTATGATCGGACTTACTCCACAATTTATTTTCATTGCTTTTTTTACTGCTAAGTCATCTTCACCTTCCGCCTTGTTGTTACTTTCAGTGCAAACATTTACTGAACTATCTAAACAATTTCCAATAAAACACGGCTGTAAATATCAAAGAGCTGTCAAAAATGACTTGACAGTTTGACATTTATCCCTACCGGAAGATCTATCAGTAAAGAAGCGAAAGGTTCTACAGTTCCGCAACGCGTCTTTTCCAATAAACTTCAACTGATTTCCATTTCCTACTTGTCAAAAGGTCACACCTATGACGCATAAAATAGTCGGGTATACAATAACATTCAATTGAATTCATCATATTCAATTCATTTCCATTTGTCAAAGCAAAGAAATTAAGCCTACGAGACAAGCTGTCTCGCTGTCTCCAATTTATTTACTCAACCGTTTTGTTTGCCAAAGCCTGCAATACTATCTACTCAGGAAATTTTAATTACTGTAAACAAATATTTAACAAAAAAATAGAAAAAAAAAACAAGAAACAATTTATTTTTTTTTGTTTTTGGAACATGAGTAATACTTTACTTTGATCTCCAACGAGACTACATAAAACAGAATTGTTTTTGTTTTTGTCACCGTTGAATGCTAAATGAACATGTTTTATGGAATATTAATTTCACTATCAAAAATTAGACTATACAGTAGTGTACAGAAAAATGTTATCACCCAATTTTAATACATAACTTTAGAAAGCATGGGTAAATATTATTTAAGGGGGAACGTCTGTTATAGCAAGAAGAACTTGGGAACAAATTAGGCCTTTAATGTTTAATGTTCTGTTTAAAAAAGAAATCGATGGCGCAATTAAGGCCACACAAAGAGCAATAGGCGTCAAAATTCTGAGCGGAAAAAAAATATGAAATGGTATGTGCGGCACGCCTAATTTCTGAACGTCAGAGTGGCATCATGGTATTATGAAAGAAGGGTAACATTTTATCTAGACTTAAATTTTGGCAGTAAGCCGAACAAGCTACAGGTGGGTTAAAAAGATTTAAGAAGATATAGAAATATTGACTGATCGGTAGGATTTTGCAACTTATGGAGAAAGAGGAACACAAATCTCCTTTCACCGAATGGGTTTATTTCTTGCGCCTAACGCATAACTCTGCAATTTCCATACCTCTCATAGCTCCTAGTTACTTCACGTTTCAAAGTACCAATACATAGCACCGTCTATGATATCTTGACGTTAAAATTGTGTATGACAGTAAAATTGAAATGCAGTTCTGTCACCAATACGAAATCACCTTCTACTTGACATTAAACTAATCTAAGCAGAGCTGTGAAAGAATTCAATCATTTTTAAATACAATTCTTCTGAATGCCCCGAAAAATATTTCAATTCAATGACTACGTCTTGGAAAATATAAGATCCGTTCGCGTACCCTCCCAAAACAGCGTATTCTTACGAAATTTTACGAATTTTTACTGAGAATTTTCGTAGTTTTTCACAGAAGAGAGCGCTCAAGAGAGAATAAAAAATTTCCCCTTGCTACGATTTGAGTGCAAGAAATTACTTTGGGCTGGTTTGTGAAAACTGTCAAATCTGTCAAATCATTACATGTTGTTCAACCCGTTCGTTTTTCGTCAGCTTAGCTCTCTGAGAGGCTTTTCAAAAATTTAATAATTTGCTACGAAAATCTTTTTCGAAAAATAGTGAATTCCTGCTCCCGTGCGTCAAAAATTCGTAGTTTTTTACAGAAGAGAGATCACACGAAAGCTACAAGAAATTTCTTTGGGCAAAAACATGAGTTCTGTAAAATGGTGGTGTTGTTGTTGGCTGGCAAAATAATTTGAAGTAAATCCATACAAAAAAAGCTGGTACCTTTTTTGTTCAACTCGTTCCCGCAAATATTAGTGAATTTGTATTTCTCTGAGAGAATCTTACCTCCACTCTTAGAAATTTGACAAGCTGCGAATTTTTGTGCACAAGGTAACAGACCTTAGGACTGGAAAAAAAAAAACGCAACACTTAAAACCTCGTAGAGAATAGAAGTAGAAACTGAATCGTCCACACTTTTTACAAGACAAGAAATAGAAGAGTCGCCATTACTTACAGTGCGTATGTGATAGCATTTATTTGTTCACTACTGTAATTCAGGTGACGACTGAAATGTGGTTCTGCTTTTTCTGTTTGTCGCTTTGCCGGCTACTTGCGAGACCGGAGAAATCTGTTTATTATTTTGCCAGCACAAAATATAAATTCTATGTGTCATTTTGCAGTTTCAACTTTCAATTGAATTTCTTCAAACGAATGTGAAGTTGGTAATGCCACCTAAATTTTCCCTTGATTGTAAAATAAAATACGTAAATACAACTATTTCTGTAAGCAACGTCAGTAAATGTTTTCCTTTTCTTCACGCAAAGTGAATTTCTTTGATTAAAGTACGCATACGCCATAGTGGCCCTCCTCTCTTAATCGTTCCACTGTCTACATGCACTTATTGCGACTCTGCTTATAAATAAATATAAATCATATATATTTTCTCAGAATAAATATTCGCTGAGAAAATAAAACGACTTTTTCCAAGCAAAAAACTACCAAACTAGACTGCCAAATTGGCACATGGTACATCCCATCCCACACACAACATTTGAACAACATTTTTATAGATTAATCGAGAACGCACAGCCACGATGCGTTCAAATTCCTATCCAATCTAAGAAAAGAACGTCTGTTCATGAACTTGACTCCCCCCTTTTCTAATGATAGACCAGAGAACTCTTTACATAATCCACAGAGCGGGGGGGAGAAAGTTATGTGGAAATTATGTGCTCTTTTTTAAATATTTACCTGCCACCAACGGGCCATCGCCCTGACAACTTTGTCAGCGTCCATATTTCTTTTTCCTTGGCTATTATATAACAAATAGCCAGAAGAAATTCACACAGCAGCTAGAGGTCACAGAAGAAGGTTGTACGAAGAAAATTGTATCCACCAAATGTATCCGAAGTTTATCTGCGACTATTTTTCGCGCACTTAGTTCTCCCCGTTTAGGGATTTGAATCCCCTTTTCTCTTTGGGTGCGAAATCTCACCGTCACTGATAGCAAAAGAAAACTGTTTAACCTTTTTTTTTTCAAAAAAAAAAAAAGAAAAGAACCGTCCGTTTTGTTCGAAATATTTACTAAGACTGCATGATTTCGAAAATCTCAACGTCGAATGATGTCGTATCTATTTGCTGACTCTTGTTGGCTGTCCATCTTCTCAATTATATTTTTGTTTTGATTCTGCGAGTTTTTTTTTTTTTTTTTTGCAAATAAAACAGTCTTTGTATTTTAGTACAATTTTTGACATCAATTAGAACTCAGCTTGCTTGTCTGTAAGTGTGCAACAGTTTGCATTCCCAAGATGCAAACCAATTAAAGAAGATCCTCTCACTCTCTTATTCAATGGAGATGTATGGGTGTAATTGAATATAAATAAAAAGCAGCAAACAGTGTATTAATAAAAATAAAAAGCAACAAATAAACTCTTTTGCATTTATTGGACGTAAATTGAGTGAATGCCAAAAATACGTATCACGTGCGCAACATATCTAAAAGGTGCAAACAATTAAGTTCAAAATAAAAACTGTTTGTGTACTTTGACACACAGGAAGTATTTACAGTTGAAAGTCCAATTTTATAGTAAAAATTTTATGTGACACTACCTATCCTTAAAGATACAAGACACTTGTATTTGTGATGTTATTAGATAATTCAAAGTGACAGCGAACATATGCTCGACACAAATCAGGGTATTAGCCCAAAATCAATTGGGATATCACTCATTTGTTGAGATTATATTTAGCCGGGCAGACAATAATGCAGCAAAAAAAAGACGAGGTACTACAGCTCTATATTCAGATTTAAGAATTTTTGAAAATCCAAATGTCAACTAACCGTTTGACAGTAAGTCGTTTACCCGCCTTAGGATAACGACCTGTTCGCGTAAGAAAATTCTTCATAGTCTTTTCGCAAACGAGAGTAACAATTGAGGAGTGTTGCAAATCTAAGCTCAGAATGCCTTAGGATAATTCATGACAGCTGTCAAATTTCTGTTCAATCCTGTTTTCACTTTGTTGTAATTCTACCTCCCTGTCTCTCTATCTCTCTCTCTCTCTCTATCTCTCTCTCTCTCTCTCTCTCTCTCTATGGAGAAGTCTAGCACTCTAATCTTTAAAATTTGACAGTCTACAAATTTTCTTGTTAAGAATACGCAAACAGACCTTCAAGCCGTCTGACAGCTTCGATCGTACAAACTGAAGACTCTTTCTTCTCCTAAATGAGAGCCTACAGTAATATGTCAAGTCAAGTGTCAAGTCTTTCGAATGCTCTACCCCTCTCACTTCTCTTTCTTTCACTTTTCAGTGTTCTGTGTCTGTGGTAACGTTCGGAATTCGGAATTTGAAACGTCAAGACACTGCATTTGGTATTACTACACATCACCGGCTGTCAACTTAGTCCTCTTTGTATTTACTGAGTGCAACTCTAGACCAATTTAAGATCTGGCATCTGAAAAGGTCTTGCATTATCCATAATAGGTCCGTTCACGTACCCTCCTAAAACAGCGAATTTTAACAAAAATCTACGAATTTTTACGAAAAGCTGTTTGCGTACGGAGAATTTTCGTAGTTTTTCGCAGAAGAGAATGCTCACGAGAGAGTAAAAAAATTTCCGCATGCTACGAATTTTTGTGAAAGAAATTTCTGTGGGCTGGTTTATGAAAACTGTCAAACCAGTGTATTTTCAGCCCTTTCTTGTCCAACCCGTTCGTTTACTTTTTCGTAATTTTAGCTCTCTCTGAGAGAATTTTACCCCGACTCTTCGAAATTTGATAATATACGAATTTTAGTGCAAAAAGTACGCGAACGTATGAATAGGGTGCCATACTTACTTTCAAGGAAAGCGTGAAAAAAATACATGAAGTGTCTGCATTTAAAATTAAATTAAGACGTGACTTACCATCCGTCAACTGCTTGAAAGGATTGTTGGTATTTTTTTGGTCTAAAACTACTTATCCTTACTAAGTTTCATGAACACTTTTTACTGCTCTTTCTTAAAATATATATTACTAAAAATATAAAACAAGTTGTACAAATTCAAAGACTCAATTGAACGTTCAATGATCTCCCTGATGATCACCGTACATATATGTATGTATGTTTGCATATCGATAAAAAATAAAATGACGGGCGGAATAAAACTGAAAATTTTCCAATGCCAAAGTACATATATAAAAAATTTAAATTTAATACTTAAAATTTCGTCATAAATTGGCTGTGTGTTTATATAAATAGATGGGGTGCGAGAGTTAAATTGATTTGTGTGTCAACTAAATTAACCCACGTGGCAAAGGCTAATGTCGGCATCTAAGAAATTGAAATTGTATTTATTTTTTTTCTCTAAAAAATATTTAAAATATAAAATTGGCGTCATATTTCTGAATCATCATGTTGAAATATCGCATGCATTCCCAGTAAATATTTTTGGAAATCTAAGAAAATCGTTCTAATTAAAGAGGAACAATAATACCTCTTGGGTCATTACCAGCTTCTTCCCCTACAAACCCGAACGTTTTGACAGCATTCTTTCGATTATGCTGCAAAAAAACATGGAACCAAGGAGACTGCTCTATGACTAGTTCCAATTTATAAAAGCTGTCTCCTTTTAAACCACGTTCCCCTGAGCTGAAAATGTGTTAAAATCGTGTTTATTCTAAAAGCTGGTAGTGAATCAGCAAAAGATTTCAAGTTCATCATCAAGAGGAGATAAATGTGTAGATGGAGTCAAAGTTCTCGCGTAAGTGGGCGTAAGTACAAACTTAAATAAACAGTACTTGACAATGTGAGTTTCTTTCTGGAAAACAATTAAGCTCCAATCATTCTGTTTTCTTTACAATTACTCATTAAAAGTAAATACACACAACTGGTGGCTTACCGGTCATTTACGCAGCAAAATCTTCATATAAATATATGTATACAACTTATAAGGCATATGTTAAGATGCATAACAATCTATTTTTACATTCAATTCATCGTAAAACACCTGTGGAGGTCAAACAAGCAGACAGTGGATATGCCAACAGTTAAAGGTAACTCAAAAGTAATCCACAAAAGGATGCCTTTATTCAGTTACAAAAGAGTACAAGGGAATCATATTGCGTTTTCAATTAAGTTACAGCTGGAATACAAGTACAAAAGAACAGATGATCTTGTGGGTCACGTGAAAACAGTACCTCAAAATCAAGGAAAAAATTGCTGCCATTTGTTTACCACACAACTGTTTGTCTGTGGGTTCTACCTGGCGTCTAGTCTGACTAACTGAAAGTTCAAAAATGAAACAGCAACTGGTTTGGTGGCTACAAATGGTTCACTGGATAGTGTTCATCCATTGGCATCTTGGGCAAAAAAAGGCTTTTAAATTTATTAAAGCCGCTAGAGGCCTATACTTTGCCTACGTACCATCATGTACAGTTTTTGTGCCTCGCAGCACTGCCTAACTTTTCAGCAACTGTCATTACCTGGTCCCGACTGTTCTCTGCCGTGCTTCTTAGGTCCAATAGGTCTTCTGCCTTTGTGCCTTAAAGACTTCCAATTACCCTTGGCACAAAATAATTGTAATAGATGTTTGGCAGGTCTGGCTCAGAATCCTAGACCAATACCTTCCATTATTTTTTTTTAGTTAGAAAAGAGGATCCAAATCGAAGAGTGTGTTCGGCAGTATAATATAATATATATAAATTGTAAATTTTTGTTTGGCTGTATAATTCAAGTCTGTTGCACAAAATCAAATCAGCGACTTGACATATGTATTCAGCTTTCAAACGAATGACAGCTGAAAGAATACGTTCGCAAATAAGTCTCAATGGGCACGAGGTAGGTAGAATTTTCTTACCTGCGAATCCAGTCCAGTACCTCAAAAAGAAATGCCTTACTTTGTAGTCGAAACTGAATCTCTCCACCAATCAGAAACCTAGTGCCTAGAATGCGGAACGTGTCCAATGCTAAAGACGCACTTTCTTTAAAAACAATAATAGTAAGCATTAATATCCAAATTCTTATTAGTTTAGCATTAGGCACTGGATTTTTGCGGTTAATTTGCGTTTTGGCAGTACTCAGTACAAGATGACAGAATTGCAATAAAATTGACAGAACTTCACCAGTATATCTGGTGAGTTTTCTTTATCTGTTATAAAAAGGTGAATTTCACAGTTGGGGTTCGAACATGCACCCATTTGGTTACAAGTCAACTTGCTATCCACTGCACAGTAGCTAACCACTAGAGCAGGACCTCGGTCAACTGTACAGCGCTGGTGGATGGTACAGCACTTGAATTATGGCTGAAACTCTACTCGATGTATGTGCCTTTAAATAGAAGGTGGTGTTATCTCTTCGCTGCTATTGCTAATAGCGATTAACTAATTTTTGAATGAGTTGACAGAAAGAGGTTTAAGTTATTCTCCGCTCGGGTAAAAGTAAAGGGAATCTTTTCTGCACAATAAGTCAATTCACAGAAAGCGCTCTGGAAAAACACACTCATGGGCTACAAACGGTGGCGTTGGATTAAATCCAGACAAGACAATGCCATACATTCTGTCCACGATGCAATTAGAATACTTTCAATGTTAACACAGCAAGGATAAATCATCCTCCGATACTCTCTAGATTGGATTAAAAAGCTAATCCTACACCTAGATCTCTGTAAGCTCGGCTTAATGATATCACCTTCGTAAAATCAACAACATAACAACAAACAACAAGAAATAGGAGTACCTTAATAAATCATTATTCATGCCCAATTCACCTCTTTCGAAGGCCAAGCTACGCATCTACATGCTGAGTCACAGTTTGTTTATTTCTCAATCTCAATCCTAAAACAACGATAAAAGCACGTCACGAAATTCGACTGAAATTCGACAGCAATTTTTACTTTAATTATACAAATTTCGCGACAAATTGCAAACAATTAAATTTGATCTCAGGTCCCAGCATTTTTTGTGTAAGGTTCCAATAGCAACTCCGTCGCGACTATCAGTCAGCATAAAATTTCTTACACTCATCGATGTGTAATTAGAAAGTAAAGATTCATCAGAATTTCATGAATAAATGTAGCGCGTCAAGTGCTAGTTGCTTTCTACTTTTTTGTTGCAGCGGCGGTGGCGCTCAAAACAGAATTCTGTCGCCCGCTAGAAATAGCCTGCACAAATGCATAACACCATCGCGTAGTCGGACTCATACTATAAATTGCTGATGTACATAAATTGAAGAGCGCAAATTATTGTTCATTCTGAAATTAGAACAACAAAACACACCCTCTTTTTATGCATCGACCCGGTTGACGTCACGCATTGGAGACACGAGATCACTACCGTGAGTGAAGGAGACAAAACCACAGAGGCACTACCTTACCATTACAATTTATGCTATGTACATCTATGTATCTATTGGTGAGAAATAGCTGATTGATTTATTAGCAAACACGTTCTACACAATCAACTAGTTCGATGGGCAATTTACCAAGCGCTGCTGCCAAGGATAGGCCATTGACGTCCAATAAGTTTACGCCAGCACGTGAATCACTTTTGGCCTAATGTAGGGCGCCAATCCTAGCTAGAGTATCTTGTGTTATTCATTCACCGGATAGTGAGGTTATTTCTGAAGGTCAAGTGCAAAGTGACGAAATGCAAATAGTAATATCTATTAGGAGGTAGTGTTTAGATTTACTTGAAATTGTTCAACAAACTCGTGACGGAAATTCATTCCTTTGGTGCGGTAATCGAATGGGTTGAATGTTTTGCATGTGATGCAGTATATTTTGAAATAGGGGTAGATGATGAAATAAGATATACAAAGGATAATTTGCAGACGTCTACCATAGCGTAGGAGTAAATTGAGTTTGGATGGCTTTTGCGGGCGAGAACGGTAGGTACATAGACCGCACTGTAATGCCCTTCGTAAACTACATGCACAATGCATCCAACGGACTCCATTCAAGTGTTTATTCAACTCGAACACATTTAGAACATCGTGCACTAGTAAAAAAAAACCCACTTTGCCTGTGTTGAGCAACGCAATTCGACTAAAAATTGAACCAGTTCATGCTGATCGCGTTTCGAGCCCCGTATACTTAGTTGAACAACTCATTCAACTGTTGAACAGCCTCGTACACCTAGTTTATGAACTCATTCAACTATTGAATAGCCTCGTACACCTTTTTGAACAACTTGTGTGATTTTTGCAAAAAATTGGTTGCTCCAGTTTATCAACTGTGTTCTCGATGTGGTTGCGCAACAAATTGATGCAAGGATTGAATGTTGATCAACGCGTTGAACACACTTGGCAACTGACATCTGTTACGCATCGCGATTTCAATTATTTTTTCGATAGTAGTATAGTAGGCAAACAGACCATTATGTAAGTCAAATTTGGAGTTGAACGCATAGATCTTTGACAGTAGCTATCATAAGATGGTGATCTCGTACCAACCCCATGTCAGCTCCTCGTCGGCTTCAGACGTCTAGAAGACTACTTCCAAAATGGCGACTGATGCCAAATTGGTCAATTTGATTGGAGGTTGCTTGCGTGTCAGTTGACAACCGACTGATTTTATGCGCTATGACAAGACGAATTGCATTGCAGACGTCAACAAATCCCATAATATGTTTGAGCCCTTCGTTGTCGCTGCTTACCTTGGCATTCAGGCGCCCCATCACAATGACAATGTCGCCGTTGAGTGTTGCACTATAAACAGCTCCCAACAGGTTGTAGAAGGTCTCCTTTTCTTCCTCAGACGAGCCATCCGTGGGGGTGTAACACTGTATAATGGTGACGCGACGTACTCTCATCCGGAATCTGGCCATTAAAATCATGTCACCATGTGGCTGTCAGGAGATTAGGCCTTTGCCTGCTCTAGGTGTTAACAACAGTCCAACGTCATATCTACGGGGGCTTCCGGAACCACCATGAGGAAGTAAAACAAGCAGTATATTACGAACTTAATTGTTGCGCTACTGGTCCAATCCATGCCTTGGACAGTAAGTAGTTTCCCGATCAATCGCCGTGCAGGTCCCCACAGAGAGAGACTTAAGGGATTGGTCAATTCCACGTTAAAATATTTGCAAATATACCACAGGGGACAACATTGGGTCTCTTTCATAAATCCCTCTGCATCTCTTGATATTTTTTTTTTTAAATAAGAGCATAGTCCCCATTTTACTCTGAACTTAAAGCAATGGAAATATAAGAAACATTATTAATTAAAAATATGAATGCACTACTGATCCAACAAATTGGCAGCGCTGGTTCCTAGAGTGCAGGCCCACTTTCATCTAACATTTGCAGCAAACGCCTACCTTAGTGTTAATCCATAAGCAAAGACACTCCAACAAACAAACCTACCCCAATATTTGATTTTCCGCAAAAGTCGCGCCAGCCTCCTGACAAATCGATCTATTTTCATTTCCATACTCGTATTGGTCTTCTAATTTACTTGCAACGGCATCGCTATGCAACTTAACATTTAATTTATGCTCAATTGGCATAACTAATTAGTGTCTATTTGCGAAACTGTCATATGAGTTCTCATTAGCTCACAGAGTGCGGCGCGCACATCGAACATCAAACTAAATTGACAGATAATCGTCTCATAATATCGATAGAAGTTCATTTGACATTTTGTCATATTGCCCTTGATAATGGCAACCATCCATCTGGAGGCCATGACGTATGAAGTCATGCGGTTGAACACATCCAGACAGTAATAGAACACCCATTGGAATGATGGCGCAAAAAAAAAAGACCACATTAACCGGCTGCACACAGAGTTGCAGCTTTGGTTTAAAAATATATTAAGATGTTGTTTTATGGGGATGGACTACTGTTGCATTCACCTCGTGGAAGAAAGAACAAATATTTATTTTTGCAAAGTTTTGTGGCGAATACTGATGGTTTACGAAATGAAGATATATCTCTTTGTTTGATGGTGTAAATAAAATTAAAAATGAGAAATGCAACTGTCAGTTTTGGGGGAAATATGGAAATTGTAAAATTTCTAAACGCAAGGCAACTATGACGTTTTGTTGACTTGGTTCCTGTTGAATATCATGAACGAAGAAAACAATTGTGCCGAGAGAAGGATTCTTAAAATAATTATGGAAATTGAATTGATTGCGCCGCATTCCTTTTGTAATTTTAACTTCAGGAAATACGTTGATGAAAATCAAAGATGAGTGACTTATAGGTGAACTTTTCGCCAACTTTAGTGGCGATGGACGGCTGTTGTGTTACAGGCTTGGACTGTCACTTGGGCCTTTCTCTTTCTCTTTGGTATATATACATTCAGCGGGCTTTACTTGTTATAATTTGGATCACCCTTGCGTTTTATTATAGACGTAATCTTGGAAGCAACCATTAAAACTGTCAGGTTGTAGATTAATTTTCTGTTGGTCCATTCCTCTACGTTGGGCATCAGTGTAGGCGTCCATCTTCCCTTGGTATATGCTTGTATAAACTCCCTTGTAGTTCTCCTAATTTCCGATTCGTCTCATCTAGTGTCAAGGATTACGGAGATTACCCTGCTCGCTTCCGATAACGCTGTCAATGTTCTCCTAAAGGCACAGCTTACTCTCTCGATGCTTCTGTACACCGAGTTTCTTCATTACCATATGGGAGATACATTCATAAGATTTGTATTGGCCACCGTCTGCCCGTGATTGGCATTTATCTTGACAGTGCCATTTCTGTCGCCTGACCTTAAGAGGTCTTTAGAGTTAAGCACTATTCCCAGCTACTTGATGTGTGAACTCTGTTCAATGATTGGCTCACTGAACTGTAAGGCATTCTTTTTTCTTCCCGCTACTGTCTTATGGCCTGCCAGTTCAAGGCGTGATGCTTAATAGCCATTTCCTCTGGTTTCCTATTGTTTGGGGGTAACTTTCGTAAATTGTTGTCTACATCATAGCCAACATTCCTTTTTGGTAGGAAGATCTATAGAAACAACAAACAAGCTTCAACTGGATGAGTAACTACTAGCTCAAATAAGACAGATGTGAAGGCCAATTCCTTCACTATAAGCACCACTAGAGAATGCTCACAAGGTGAAGCCTAGAATGTGGACCCTGACTGCTGCATAAGTCAGAGAATAAGCTGACAAGGTGTGCAGAAGAATCTAAGGAAACACCTGTAGTCCCGTGAGAAGATTTCTCATAGCGTCCCAAAGAATGATGGTAGGATTCACGCCTATAAACATCAGATTAGAGAGAAATGCTACAGAGCCCTCACTGAGTGTCATTAAAGAAGGTAAGTGCATCAGGCACGCAATCGAGCGGATAAAAGCTACAAAAGCGCATTCCCTAAAGTCTTTTAAGTCGGGGTCCATGTTGCCGATATGCATAAATATATGCTCAACTTAGAGACATAACCATCCTCTGAGACAGTACACAAAGTTCATGTGTAAAAAAATCAAAATCTGTTTGAGAATGCGCCAAAGCAACTCCTTCTATTGGGAATCACCAATAAACGATTCAGAAACCCCAAGTTTTTTGGGCACATTTTATACCTTTCTACAACCGCACCAACAGATAAAAGCCTGACGTTTAAAAATCCAAATGACATCAATAAAAGAAATTAATTTATAGCTCTTGAACCCTCAAAAGTGAACTCTGTCACCTGAAATTATTGAATCGGTTATTGAACCGATCACTTACCTACCGCATGAAAGAACTGAGTACCTTCTTCTTGAGTCACACTCACACATTTTTTTCTAAATTTTGTTTTTATCGATCACACAATCATCAAATGCTTGCATTAACGTCACTTTCAATGGCCAACCACGAACAAATAACCGGTTCTTGCCGGTTCCATTGATTAGATTTGCGACAAGTAGTTGTGTTACTTATATCGATCATAACTTTTGACTTATGAGCACTTATGTCAGTTGCATGCTTTTCACATGTGATCCGATTGTACCTTTTACACAGATATTCAAAATAGTGTCTTTACAATCCTCACAGCGGAAATATTTCATTCCTTTCTATGATTCACATGACAAACGATAGCATATGTCAACACCATAACTGTCAACACGATGTACGTCGAGTACTATAGACGTAAAATTATGCACCGTGACCAAAAATGGAAAGAAATGATTCAATAATTGTTATGTGTATCCAGATGTTAGAGACTTCATGGGTGTGAGTTTGTTTTGCATTCTACCATACTAGAGGTGTTGTTTCTTGCAAGATGTTGTCATAACATAACAACTAGACTTGACAATAAAATTTCTGTCACTTGGTGTGATCGAATGAAATCAATTAAAGTTTGTAGTTGTCAACGATACTAGGATTTATTGCATGTTGATGGTCTAATTTTAGAATGTTTTTTTTTCGGGGTTTATTTGGACGCTAACTGATAAATGGGTTAGAAAATTAGGTATTTATGATACCTTTTGAGGGTTTATCAGAACGTAGGCCACTTGAGATAAAGTCTTGAGCAGCTGAACGATGCATGGACACTTTGATTTGTTGGCACTAGTTGTTTATTAGCAATCGATGACGATGTGAACTTTGCCTCTTAGAAGTTGAAGAAAGAATTGTTGAAGACAGTGGGTCAAGTCCAATATATGTCAAATTTGTCATCTGTCAAGTAGTTCCATTGAAAACAGAAACAAAAATAGAAACAAAAAATACCTAGAATCAGACGAAAACCGCTGTGAAAACAACTGCCGAACAATCGAGTCTTGATCCGCCATCAAAAACAAAACTTCAAAACTCATTTAGAGCCTCGAACGTGACCACCATCTTGCTTAGTTAAAGTAAGCAGGATGTCGGTTAACTAGGCGTCTTCCTGGCATCAATAATACAGTCTTGCGAATAATGCATACAGTTATGCAAGCAGTGTATTTATAAAGTTTCCAGCTCACATGAAGCATGGAGTACTTTGTACTTATAGGTGAACTTTTCGCCAACTTTAGTGGCGATGGACGGCTGTTGTGTTACAGGCTTGGACTGTCACTTGGGCCTTTCTCTTTCTCTTTGGTATATATACATTCAGCGGGCTTTACTTGTTATAATTTGGATCACCCTTGCGTTTTATTATAGACGTAATCTTGGAAGCAACCATTAAAACTGTCAGGTTGTAGATTAATTTTCTGTTGGTCCATTCCTCTACGTTGGGCATCAGTGTAGGCGTCCATCTTCCCTTGGTATATGCTTGTATAAACTCCCTTGTAGTTCTCCTAATTTCCGATTCGTCTCATCTAGTGTCAAGGATTACGGAGATTACCCTGCTCGCTTCCGATAACGCTGTCAATGTTCTCCTAAAGGCACAGCTTACTCTCTCGATGCTTCTGTACACCGAGTTTCTTCATTACCATATGGGAGATACATTCATAAGATTTGTATTGGCCACCGTCTGCCCGTGATTGGCATTTATCTTGACAGTGCCATTTCTGTCGCCTGACCTTAAGAGGTCTTTAGAGTTAAGCACTATTCCCAGCTACTTGATGTGTGAACTCTGTTCAATGATTGGCTCACTGAACTGTAAGGCATTCTTTTTTCTTCCCGCTACTGTCTTATGGCCTGCCAGTTCAAGGCGTGATGCTTAATAGCCATTTCCTCTGGTTTCCTATTGTTTGGGGGTAACTTTCGTAAATTGTTGTCTACATCATAGCCAACATTCCTTTTTGGTAGGAAGATCTATAGAAACAACAAACAAGCTTCAACTGGATGAGTAACTACTAGCTCAAATAAGACAGATGTGAAGGCCAATTCCTTCACTATAAGCACCACTAGAGAATGCTCACAAGGTGAAGCCTAGAATGTGGACCCTGACTGCTGCATAAGTCAGAGAATAAGCTGACAAGGTGTGCAGAAGAATCTAAGGAAACACCTGTAGTCCCGTGAGAAGATTTCTCATAGCGTCCCAAAGAATGATGGTAGGATTCACGCCTATAAACATCAGATTAGAGAGAAATGCTACAGAGCCCTCACTGAGTGTCATTAAAGAAGGTAAGTGCATCAGGCACGCAATCGAGCGGATAAAAGCTACAAAAGCGCATTCCCTAAAGTCTTTTAAGTCGGGGTCCATGTTGCCGATATGCATAAATATATGCTCAACTTAGAGACATAACCATCCTCTGAGACAGTACACAAAGTTCATGTGTAAAAAAATCAAAATCTGTTTGAGAATGCGCCAAAGCAACTCCTTCTATTGGGAATCACCAATAAACGATTCAGAAACCCCAAGTTTTTTGGGCACATTTTATACCTTTCTACAACCGCACCAACAGATAAAAGCCTGACGTTTAAAAATCCAAATGACATCAATAAAAGAAATTAATTTATAGCTCTTGAACCCTCAAAAGTGAACTCTGTCACCTGAAATTATTGAATCGGTTATTGAACCGATCACTTACCTACCGCATGAAAGAACTGAGTACCTTCTTCTTGAGTCACACTCACACATTTTTTTCTAAATTTTGTTTTTATCGATCACACAATCATCAAATGCTTGCATTAACGTCACTTTCAATGGCCAACCACGAACAAATAACCGGTTCTTGCCGGTTCCATTGATTAGATTTGCGACAAGTAGTTGTGTTACTTATATCGATCATAACTTTTGACTTATGAGCACTTATGTCAGTTGCATGCTTTTCACATGTGATCCGATTGTACCTTTTACAGAGATATTCAAAATAGTGTCTTTACAATCCTCACAGCGGAAATATTTCATTCCTTTCTATGATTCACATGACAAACGATAGCATATGTCAACACCATAACTGTCAACACGATGTACGTCGAGTACTATAGACGTAAAATTATGCACCGTGACCAAAAATGGAAAGAAATGATTCAATAATTGTTATGTGTATCCAGATGCTAGAGACTTCATGGGTGTGAGTTTGTTTTGCATTCTACCATACTAGAGGTGTTGTTTCTTGCAAGATGTTGTCATAACATAACAACTAGACTTGACAATAAAATTTCTGTCACTTGGTGTGATCGAATGAAATCAATTAAAGTTTGTAGTTGTCAACGATACTAGGATTTATTGCATGTTGATGGTCTAATTTTAGAATGTTTTTTTTTTCGGGGTTTATTTGGACGCTAACTGATAAATGGGTTAGAAAATTAGGTATTTATGATACCTTTTGAGGGTTTATCAGAACGTAGGCCACTTGAGATAAAGTCTTGAGCAGCTGAACGATGCATGGACACTTTGATTTGTTGGCACTAGTTGTTTATTAGCAATCGATGACGATGTGAACTTTGCCTCTTAGAAGTTGAAGAAAGAATTGTTGAAGACAGTGGGTCAAGTCCAATATATGTCAAATTTGTCATCTGTCAAGTAGTTCCATTGAAAACAGAAACAAAAATAGAAACAAAAAATACCTAGAATCAGACGAAAACCGCTGTGAAAACAACTGCCGAACAATCGAGTCTTGATCCGCCATCAAAAACAAAACTTCAAAACTCATTTAGAGCCTCGAACGTGACCACCATCTTGCTTAGTTAAAGTAAGCAGGATGTCGGTTAACTAGGCGTCTTCCTGGCATCAATAATACAGTCTTGCGAATAATGCATACAGTTATGCAAGCAGTGTATTTATAAAGTTTCCAGCTCACATGAAGCATGGAGTACTTTGTCTTAGCTAAAAATGGGTTGGAACTACGGTGGGGGTCGTGTCTAAGGTCGTTTGGTGTTTGTATTGGATATAAATTTAATAGTTTTTAAGGTTCAACAGGGTAGTTGAAGCAGGGCGGTTCCAAACAGAGCAGTTCAACAAGACGGTTCAAAAGGTTTCCTCTCTGGATCCTCCTGTGTCGACCACATCTACACGACATTGCCACTTCATCTGAAAAGGTGTTTCATAGTGTCAATCAAGGCCACATATGATGGTTCCAAGCGTCACTTCTTGCACAGAGGTGCAAAGTGGGGTTCGGCAAGGTTGCATACTTTTACCAATACTGTTTTAATTGGTGATTAGAGATGTGCTGAATGCGGCCTCATCAACAGGAAATGGAAGAATTCGATGGACCCTTACATCTGAACTCAAGCACCTCGACTACGCCGCTGATGTATACCTTCTGTCTCACAGAATAATTGACCTTCACCAAATGACAGCAAATGTGGAGAGGGAAGTAGACGTCGTGTGCTGAAAATGAACTCGGAAAATTCAAAAATTATCAGCATAGGACCGAACTCATCAAACTTATGTATGCATTGTTGGACAAACAGTTGAGAGAGTAGAGAGTTTCCAATACCTTGGGAGTATGGCGAACCGAACTGGATATAGCCAGCCGTAACCAAGCTACGACTGTCCCAACGTTGAGTCCCTGGTGTAAATGTATATGGATGTGGTACCTAGAGAGTGACCGTCACTATGACGAGGAAACTGCAAACGTTTGTCAATAGGTGCCTACGCTACATCTTAAGGATATTTTGGCGAAACCGTGTTTCTAACGAACAACTTTTTTCAGAGGAGGGCCATGAACCTATAGACACAACAATACGATGATGAAAGTGGCAGTGGATTGGTCACACTCTCATAGCTAATCAGATGCATTGGAACCCGCTTTCCCAGGATGGCAGGATATGCGGCGGTCCTAGGAGTACGTGGCGCAGAACAGTGGCGAAGGAAGCACGGCAACTAGAAAAAGGGGTGGGGTGAGCACACGAGAGGACTCAAGACATAAGTAAAGTCAGTATGTCCTTCTCTAGGGTTCAAGCTACCTCCATACTAAATTTTTTTGCATCCGGTAGAGCGGTTTAGCCGTAAAAACACAGTAAACACAGTTTGGAGTTCAAATTTAGCAGGAAATACAAGACTTTGACAGATATACCTAAGTGTTTGTACTTAATATTTTTTAGCAAATTCTTCAAATATACATATGTATATAAAACTATAAAATTATGTTCTTTGAATAGACTACCAAATATATTGACCTTCCACAAAAGTTTACACACATTCTACCATCCGGTGGCGCTGGGCCCAGTATTTATCAACTGCGGCCACGCATTTAAACCCACCTCCAGATTTTTGGCATAACATTAGAATTTTATCCTCCTTTCAAATGACCTTGAGACATATTGCTTTGTGTATCTCTAAATAGGATTGATGGGGCCGTCGCAAATAAAAAACAAACACACTTATGTATTTCTATCTTTGTCTGATGGAAATAATTCTTCTTCATGACTATAATCTGTTGTGCGAATAATAGGTTCTTAATATGTCGCAATATGAATAGAACACGTGTAATTTATCCACTAACCTTTTCAGGAACTGTTGTAGTCATCGTCATTGTATAAGATTCAGATGGTCCTTTATTCGAAAGGACACACTGCGCACCTTCACCACTAGTAACCGGCTTTTTATGCCTTACTTAAGTACAATACTCTTTACTCTTTAACCTTAAAACGAAAACACTTATGTTTAACAAAGAAATTAAATTCGAAAATAATTAAGAACGACCGACACTAGAGAGTAGAGATAATCTTTTGTTTCTACAAACAACCGACGACAGGCAGAGAGGTTATTTTTATGTGTAATGCGTGCATGGAAGCTAAAGTCGAACTGATTTCCTCAAATAAGGAGACTTCTCCATACATCCCCAGCAGCAGCAAGCCAAGTCGCTGTCAGATAAATACAAATAGGTATACCTGTTCGTAGTCGGTTCTTCTCTGTTGATTCTGTACAAGTTTGTGTGCTTATCGCGTTGAATTTTCTCTACCCCTTGTGGTATCTGGCTGGCTGGTTGGGTGAATGGATAGATAGATGGATGGATGGCTTATTAGGGGTGCAATGTAATACCAACTGACCGCATTTATTCAAATCTTGAATTATGATATTGGATACACTATATACCTGTAGATACGTTGTGAAAGGGTGTGAATTTCATGCATCTAAAGGGGAATTGTTCTAGAAATATACTCTTACGATCACGATCTATTCTAAGGGTTGTTTATTCTATTGATATTGTACACGTGTTTGACTGCCGTAAGAGTTAGAACCAAGAAAGATGTAATTGGTTGCATGCTGAAGGGTTGTTAGATTCCAGCAAATACTGAGACCAAGAGAAGACAAATTCTTTGCTTAAGTTCTGCGTGCTGTAATACATTTCTAATATAAAAACCTTAACCCTCCATCCTTCTTTATAAGAGAGAGAGTAATCGCTTTTTAAATTAATTAACCTTCAACTCAACAACTTTGCAATGCTTAAATCCAAAAAAGAAGGCCAAGAAGCTTTTAGGGGCAAGCATCTTTTCTTTGGAAATCATTAGTTCATTACTATTATATAAAGACAAAGCATTAAAAACTTTGTCCCGAGGTAATTTCAAAAACTACTGAACCGATTAACGTAAAACAAATATTAAAATCTTTGTTATTTTCATGAGAATGACATAGGCTACTTTTTTTTTCTTAAAATATGTTTGTTTTGTATTTTAGCTTTCTTAAGGTCCACTCATAGCTCAGCAAACTGCGAACACGAACAAGCGAATATTCGCCAGTTTTGACGCTTCATTCGCAGCAACCTTTTTATCTAGTCGTTACAATCGGCGGCATTTGCCAAAGAAAAACATTCTCGCGAATGTTTTGGTCGCTCTAATGTGGATTGCGTTCTACATCAGTGGAATGTGAATGACAAATTGACAGTTCGCAAAAAGTATTCGTCTATTCGCGGAAAAATCAGGGAATTGATGATTTCTTCACAGAAATTAATTACTATTAAACTTTTTTTCTATAAATCGATCAATTAATTAAGCTTTCTTTTTTGGGAATAGTAAAACTGTCAATTGTTTGCGTTTAAATTTAACAAAACTGATTTGTTCGCCGTTCGCCCATTGGCTGGTCGCTGAGCTGTGAATGTACCTTTAGATCTTTGCGAAGCAAGGCGAGAAAGGGGCAGCTAGTCTTTCATAAGAAGCGAATCTGAGCCCATACTCAGTAAGACTATAAGACTTTCAGCCACGACTTACCCCTGTGACTTGTGCCACTGGCGTCCCGATTTAAGTTCTACTTCTTAGGCTCGGAAACAGACTGCAAAGATACAGCCCGCGGCCCAAAACTGTCCCGCAACACAGTAACTTGTGGCCCAAGACATCATCGAGCATCGAGCTCTAATTTCATGTGCATTCCAATTGAAATCTTCAGATTCAGAAGGGTTATGGTTCTTTAAACTTTTCCTATCTTTGAATTGAAAGGAGTAAGAAATAAGTTCACGGGCTGTGTCGCCCTGTTGAAACCGCGTGTCGTCGTTGTCCATAACATCCAACTGGAACCAAAGGAAATTGGTTGGCCTGGTCAAACTCGTTCTGAAAGAAGTATGGACCGAAGATGTTGCCATAACAAATCTCTGAATGTATTACAATTCGGTGGACCTTGTGTGGATTATTATCCTCCCAAATTCGACCAACCCATTCATCCAGAAATGAGCCTTGTCGTTCAATATGATTTTTGGACGAAGTGTGCTCGAACAAAAGCCTCACTTTCATAAAACAATTTAATCATTTGCACATTTTCTTGAACGCTTTGTCTCTTTATGTTGTTTTGGCAAGACAAATTAAATAAAAAACAGCCAATTTGACAGATGTAGCCTCAAAAATGTAGTCGCGATAGCCTGTCAAAGATCAAAAATCCCAATTGGAAGACCCTTTATTTGAGTTTGACACATCTGCTCTAGAGCAATGTCACTTGTGGGTGTCGTAGTTCAGTTGAAAGTGCGTGAAACTACTGGTGCTGCTAGTGCCCACCTCTTGCGAGAGTCTGAGAAACTCCCCGGGAGTATTTCTGTCATGAGGAGCTTCTCAAAGAAATCCCTTCTGACACGTATTCCTCCAATGTAATGCTAGGAGTCGCGCAGTAACCATAGTATTTGGCTCTATTATCATCTTCTCTCCAAAGACTCGTTTACCACATTTGCGAACTTAGACTTGGAATATGCCCTACAGAGGTAGCTGTCCAGAGAACAGTCTGTGGCGAAAATCGTGCATCATTTCCTCGTTTCCTCTATTTTGCTGCTCATTTTGCTCCTACTGGGTCGCTAATTTGACCACAGGCCTTCCGGTTTCAGGTCACAGCAACCAAAGGCTGCTATTGTTGTGTTGTGACTTAAGACCCTCTCCTGGTGCACACTGACTTTGATTGGAAAGGCTTCAATGACTTGAATGTGGCAGCTTATTCTTTGTCTTTTCTCCATTATACATACATAATCCATCAACAAGCGCACGTAGGTTTCTGTGACTACTAGTTGTCTTAGAGGCACTCATATCAGATTTCTTAGTTTTCTGTAAGTAACAGTCTTCTTGTAACTGTTACTCATAAGGGATCATCTACAGACTTTAGCCTAAGAGCCCGAACCTGGCCACCAAAAAAATGTCCATACGTGGATTCTCGGTGCTATGTTAGGTTAGTTTGGCAGGTTGGGGAACAAAGAATTCTCCAAAGCATTGTGTTGCCCATAGGGAGAAAATGCAAGAGAATTCGACCACCATGCTCCTTCTGATAGCTCTTATTGCATATCTGAGATTCGCCCATCAGTGCTCACAAGCAAACAATTTATTTTTTAGCTCTCTGACTGTCGATGGAGAAGGTGACACTATTAGGACGTATTGCCCTTAGTGCAAACTCGTGGGGCCCTTGCTAAGAGCCACGTTTGGAAGACACTGCTCTGATCGATTCAGGAAACTGATTGACTTCGATACAAAAGGATCCCTAAATCTACGCGTATGTCTATTTCGGAATGGACTGTACACATTATTAAGAACGGCTTGTTGTATAGATCAATACTTTTCCGTTCTTTTCCCTGCTAGGATAGGTGCATGAAACTGATCTCCAAATCCTTTGATAGTTGGCTTTTTCATTTATACACTAATGGCTACCGATATAGTCATATGTCCTGCTGTTGGTTTAGTTTCATTGCATTTTCTTGACGGCGCTATTTTTTGCCCTTCTGTACACTCGACCACCATACGGAACTGTCATATATCCGCTCTTACTAAAGACGTGTGCATCCTCTTCCTACCCGGTGATCTTGGGCCTTTTCATCGCGCTGCAATGTACAGACGTCTTTTTTTAATTTTAAGTAGAAAACAAATCTGCTTCGCATCTAGATTCTTTTATTACATATGATACTGCTTCAATCCATTTGATGATATTTCACTATAACTTCACAAATTTTATCGATTCCTCGATCCAAAGTTGGCGATAAGTATCTACTCAAGACCTTTTTCAAACATTCAGCCAAAGCATCTGTCATCAACTAAAACAAGCGGCATTTGCATGTGGGAATTCCTCCAAAAGCCATTCACTTACCACAATCTCATCCAATTGAACATTTTTCGCCTTATGTTTGACTACAACTGGCGACATAACAGCATGCATTTCGGTCAAGCCTGCCAATCCATCAAAGATCATAGATTCGACTCGATAAAATATATCGTATGGATGGTTATGCAACACACGCATTCGGTATTCTCCATCTTCCTCTTGAAATCTATTTAGTAATGTTTCATGTTCTGTATAGAAGCTAAAGTTTGAATTTTTTATAAGAAAAGCATCCTCAAAACTTATTTAATGTGGAAAATCTTACTCTAGAAACAACTCACGTGCATAGAACTCCCGTAATGGACTGAGCAAGGTCCATGCATTTCTTAGAACATTCAGTTCTGGCGCTGTGAATCCTGTTTCATTGGGAATAGTTTCACAATTCAACTCAGGTATTGGCAATAGACAACCCCTGAATATATAAATTTATTAAAATTGAATTAAAAAGAAGAGTTTTGACAAGGACATTTATAGCGTTTGTCAATTTCGGACAATGCAGGCAAAGTTAAAAGCTTCTGAACAAAGTTATCCAAAAGTGACATTGCTAATGGCCAATCAGGTTGAAGGAAATTAAATTACAAGCATTTACATGGGCACGATTCTATGGTCCGACATTTTACAGCTCTTTGGAACTGGATCACGAAAAACCCATTTAATTTCAAGACAAAAAAAAACAAAAAAAACAAAACACACAGATTGAGGATTGGAAACGGTTTTAGTACAAATGTATGTCTAGTATAATTTTGACATATGCCTTAAGGTTTACTTAGTTTTGAGGTAATAGTTAGATCAGGAGAATGAAGTGGCCAGTTACAATGAGGTTCTTTGAATAACTTTGTTCTAGTTATTGGACGACTAGTTACTTTATTAGGACCTTTTGAACCAGTCTCCAGAATTCTGCGATTAGCAGAACCTTCTCGACTTCCAGTACAGCATATCCTTCCTTTGAAGTCAAAATGAATGCAATCATTTTGAACGCTTTCCATTCATTGAAGTCACTTTGAAGTCGTCACCAGCATTCGTTGCATTCACTTGCAGTCATTGAAGCCTTTGAAGTCATGTAGTAGAAGAATGTAGTCAACATTTTTTGTAAAATGAAGAATAAGTAAAGGACCTCTTAATAGCGCCTAGAACGTAAGTTGTAAATAAATTTTCTCCTGTGCAGTTTTGGTAATTGTTTTTGCTTCTAAAGCAAGACTTGTTGCCACTCTTAGAGTTGCTTAGAACTGTTGGTATTGTTACGTTTATTCCCAGCAAATTTAAGCGAATGCAAAGGCATACAGAAGGTAGGAAAACGTGAATATGGCTTCCTATCCACTGCTCTTTCGTAAGTCTAACTGAAAATATCTAAAGCAAAATACTTTCGCTCAAACTCAAGTCTGACTTTTTATTAACTTCATATCTTCGTTTTGAGACATTACTCAAGCCCTGAAAAGTGTTATATTTTCTTTTTATACATCAAACCTACAAAATGTAAAATTTTAGTCCTAATTTCTAAACAAAACCTACACATTTCAAACCCAACCGCCAATTATATACCTAAACGTCAGCTGAATACACTCATCAAGACCCAACAGGTCACTTTTGTTTACAAATTTCACCGGCAATAATGCCCCCGCAGCAGCCAGCTGTTTTCCAACTGTCAACCCATAAAAAAAGTGACAACTCGTCAAAATGTCAAAATATTTTCATTTCTGAAGCAGAAATTTTCACAAAAACTAAAAGCTAAACAAAAACATGAAAATTCAATAAAAAAAACCAAACAAAAATTTCCCCAAAAATATGGACCAATTCTAAATGAATGAAAAAATTCCACGCAAAATAAGTAAATTCCCAAAATAAACGCGAAAAAAATCCAACAAAAAATGTTCAAACTCGAGTCGTACATCACGCCGATAATCCTGAACCACGTCGCGAAGTATGTAAAGAATATCCGTCCGGAAGACTCGCAGGTAAAGTGAAACACCAAGTCAAACTCAACCTGAATTTAATGGTTGAACCTTTTTTCTAGGTTTCCCTTTGGGAGGGTGAAGTTGCATTCCAAAACCTCGACCTCAGGCTCGATGTCCTGGAGGAAGAACTCAATTTACCATTTGAATTCCTCTCTGGGCACGTGCATGAACTACTGATTCAGGTCCCATGGATGAAGATAGCATCGGAACCAATCAAAATCACCATCAATACGATTGAGTTCGTGCTGAAGCTGAAAAAGGATGGTGGAGGAAAAACCGACGGTAGTCCAGCACCAAAGAGACCCGAGAAAAAAAGAGTGTCGCGAGTAGAAGAAGGTGGAAACCAACAGCAACAGGGTTACATGCCGGGTCTGGTGAACAAGATCATCAATAACATTGTTATCAATTGCCATAACATCATCTTGAAGTATGTCGAGGAGGATATTGTCGTGTCGATGAACATTCAATTGTTGTCATTCAGTTCAGCCGATGAGGCATGGAAACCAGCGTTTACAGACATAAATCCGGTGCGGGTTTTCATGCGGAAACTAGTGCAAGTCTCCGATCTGACCATTTGCTTAGACAAACGCAACGCTGCCGGACAGATTGACGTTTGTCAGGAACCCATTTTATATCGGTAAGTTTCTTTCTATCTTCCTTAAACCCCTGGAGAAAGCCCCGGTCGTGGTCTCGCATTTGAGCTCTTTAGCGATTCATAACTGAACTTATCTCTCCACAGGTGTACCCTCGAAATCCGGATTGTGCGAAAGTACAACGTGAACACCCAGCATCTCGGCAGCACCACAAGAATAGCTATTTTCACAAAACTAATGGAAATTAATGTATCTTCGCTGCAATTCCCTATGGCTATGCGTCTCTTCAAGCTAATACTCGCCCTCAAAGGTGGTGAACTAAAATCAAAATCAACCTCAGATGTCCACGATGATGAAGGCGATATTCAAGAAAGTGCAGTAAGTGTCCCCAGATCTTACTTAAGCTGGGCATGGAGTTTCATTCCCAGTTTCGATTTCTCTGATCCCACTGAGGAGGAGAAATTCGAAGAAGATAACTCCGATCAACTACTAGACATTGGTATTTACATAGAAGCCCTAAATTTCACGCTAAAGCATTCCGAATTCATAACCGATTCAATTGTCGGTGCGACAAAGAAGATTCGCTATTCACCAATTGTGAAGCTGATGTTACGAGGGCTTTACTCCGAAACTGTGATTGTGTCCAATAAGAATTGGTCTAATACAAAAGGTGGACTGTCAAGTATAGCTATTGAGCCGCTGGATGTTTATCGGGACGAAGACTCCGAAGTGGCGTCTTTGGTCACAACTCCCGTCTTGACAAAGAAGACTTTCCTCGACCGAAGTCTCTTTGACGAAACATTTATTGAAAAAGACTGGACTCTAACCAGTATAGATGAGTACAGTGTTCGTGTTACCGAAGATTATCTCCTCTATCGCAGTCCTGTGTTCGCCTTTGACTTAGTTGAGCACCAAGAGGCCGTCGACCCCGATGCAGTAGTCGCTGAGGTAGATGAGAATACAAATCGCAGTCGAGTGAATTATCGAATTTTGGCATCCTCAATGACTCTGCGCTATAATCAGACATATTCCCGTATAACAGCGGTTATAGATGAGTTTATCCGCACCTACGACTACCTACCGTACTCGGATAGTAAACCAGAACCAACTGGTTCGCCAAAGCTCCATCCACCGCTGTTGGATGATTTTGATTCTTTGATGACTGGTATTCCACTGAAAGTCTACAAAATCCAACTGAGTTCGATCAATTTTGAATGCCACCCAAAAGCCGAACCACTCAGCATCAAATCGGCGAGAAAAAACTCTGTTGTTTCAGCAAAGAAAAACCTCCCTTACTTCAGACTTTCCATTGAGAAGATTGAAGGCCAGTGGTCAACACCAATGGATCCCGATAAACTGGTCCACACTACCTGTCAGCTGCCAGACAAACCCATCGAATTGCTAAACGCGTGCTATGAAAACGCACAGATTCGAGTCAAGAACATTTCGTTGAGTCTTAAGCAACAAGCCGAAAGCTATAAGTTACTTCAAATTCCCAGGGGCAGCATCAACTTTGGGGATCTATTGCAAGCATCGCTGTGGAAGAACGAGGAAGTTCCTGTGCGTAAAATCGACCTAGCATTGGATAGCATGGTTCTAGAGTTCTCAAAACTTGAGCTAATAACCACCATTCGTCTGGTGAATTCTGTGAAAGAATTCGATTGTCGTATTGCTGCGCAGATTTCGCAATTAGCTGCCCTTAGGGAGGCCAAATCCCTCCGAGTTCGAAGCGAATTCAAGAAGATCCAGATGGAGGTGAAGAAATTCTCCACGATAACCATGTTCCGCGGAAGTCTAAAGTCACTGCAGTCAGATATTGTGCGCCCCGGCGTCCCAATAACCAGTGCCGACAGTGCTCTTTTGACAACAGCAACTGGTCCGAAAAATAAATGGCTAGAATGGTATTTGCAGATACCAAATCAGTTTGCGACCGACAATTGCCCAAGATCTGTGCTGGCGCTTTGGATGGACGAATATAAGCTGCTTGTGGGTCAGAACCTAGTGGAGTTTTTGAGTTTCATGGAACCTGAACTGCCCACTACTAAAGGTAAGTCCTAATCACTCACTTATCAGTGTTCATAGTTTATACGTCCTTAGAGCAAACACCAGAAACCATTGCAACAACATCTCGCGCCTCGTTTATCCGGCAACAGTCGCAAAAGTCCGAAAGGCAAGCCCGAAGGATCTGTTATCCCGAAGAAACCATTCATTTCAGCTCCGAACGAGACGAGAGAGTAAACATAGCAGCACCACACAACAAAGACCTGCATGAACAATTCTCCTACAGCAAGATGTAAGCCTTTTTTCTAAGTGTTTTCCGAAATTAAAGAACCACTCCTTTGCAGGCTTCCATTCATCAAAAGCATGGTCATCAAAATACAAATTGCCAAAGGAAATGTCAACATAAACTCCGCCGCAAAGGCAACACAACCGCACGATACGAATTTCACTCAAATTACGTAAGTTTCACTCGAAATTTCCCTTTAAAAAAACATCCCTTCAAAGTTGTTTTACATCCTGCAGACTGCCAAGGCTAATTTTCAGTTCAGCATCGGCTGAAAACATCGATCGTTTCAACGTACAAAATCAAATTCAACAACAAAATGTCAAATCAACAAAAGACACCTTCCCCTGGTCCTGTGGCATCTGTGATTTTAGCGTACAAAACTCGCTGAGTCAAATAATCCGACCAGTAATCCATCCCATCCAAACGTCGATCACAATAGCAATGACGCATAAAAAGGAAACCCTAACCCAAAGGCCAGAGTCACAGCCGAGAATATCAGATGAGGATTTAGATCGAAGGGTAA
The DNA here is from genome assembly GCA_949716465.1 of Chalcosyrphus nemorum. Lineage (NCBI taxonomy): Eukaryota > Metazoa > Arthropoda > Insecta > Diptera > Syrphidae > Chalcosyrphus > Chalcosyrphus nemorum. The sequence continues at coordinate 29,006,376 of OX454333.1, forward strand.
CTACAGACGAAAGTAATTTAACTTTTGAAGAGATTCGTCGAAAGCCACAAACTTACAACAGTCTTGTATCGCACGGAAGGAGTTCTATATCCTCAGACGAACACGACGGATCGAGTAAAAGTACAAGGAAGGGCCTCCTACACGGAGCCGTCGACTCTGTCTTTATCACAAAGAAAAAGCTATCAAAGGACGTGGTTTCGATTAGTTTGCACATGGACACATCTCCCATACACATGGAGTTTGATGCCGAGAGGACAAAGCTCACAAAGGAACATCTGTTGTTGCTGTTGAAGGTCATAGGGCTCTTGAAAATGTCCGAAAACAAGAGAATCGCCCAGCAACAGGACGAGATTCAAATTGTAACAGCCGCCGAAGAGAATGCGTATATAAAGCAATTTCTCGAGATCGATAGCAGTGCAAATTCATCGGTTTTGTCTTTAGAAAAGCCGACTGTTGCTAAATTTGTGGTATCGATTCTTCTCCAATGGACCATTACTCGATTTACAGTCGAACTCGATGCATCGCAAGCTTCCAAGTGCAAGTTGATCCTCGATATGGAGGATCTTATATCATCTGTTGATAAGCACGATGAATTTACCAAATTCACCAGCAAAATTGGAACCTTAAACACGCGCTTCTTCGAAGCTGGCGCCGGAAATGAGCTTGTTGTTAGCGATCGCCTGCGAATCAAAATGCAGCAGGACTCGACACAATCGCCTCTGTTCAATATGATCATAACGACGGTTGGAGTGAATAATTTTATCAAAAAAATCGGAGCCAAACGGAAGGAAGGGAATTTCTGCCGGGCCTTATCAGAGATTATCATCAAAATGGAAGCAATCGAAATGATCGTCGACATGGACAAAGTCGCCGTTCTAGCACCAGCAATATGCGCCTTCACCTCTGCGCAGAATGTTGTCAAAGAGACAGAAACAGCGAAAAGCACACCACCATCATCAACAGCATCTCAACTGCCATTGATTCACCTAGACAGCAAAGGGTTTACCGTCTACATTCCGACTGAGACTAAAAAGTCCTGGAGTTCGGTTTCAATTCTAAAGGTTGGCTCGATAAAAATCTCCCCAAATCTGGAGAATCCCCTGCAGAGATGCCCCGTCCGACCGGACGTCTTCCAGAAGGCCGCACAACGAGGGATTCTTGGAACTCCTGGCTCGATCATTGAAGACCGTCAGTATGAGATAACACTGGGGAATATCTCAGCAGCTACAGGGAATTGGAAGGAAATCCTCGCGCACATGAAGGAGCACACCGACAATTTTCATAACACGAATCCCGCCTTTGAGTGGAACAATCAAAGCCGCAAAACATCCCTCGACCTGAGGAAAATCTTCAGTAATTTCACCTTTATCACGACCTACGCCCCATGCATTACCTGCAACAATGTGCTGATATGCGGGCAAGCAATTGAATTTAACTGTTCCAATGATTTGGTCGCTTCGCTGACGACAGATCAGTTGACTCTCTTCAGTTGTATCATCGTGAAGGTACAAGGTATTATCAAATCCACCACTTACGCCTGTGGCAGGTTAAGTAAAAGTGAGCCAGTAAAGAAAATCGCCTCCAATGTCACGCTAAAGAGCACAACCAAGCAGAATACAATTGATTTCCTATCAACAGCATCCTTTCAATCGCTCGATACAGTTTTTGATGGAACTCAGCGACTAAACGAGGAATCTTCGGAACGACCAATCACCGATTCGGGCTTTTCCTCCGGCATGAGACCGGTGAAATCAGCCACTAGCCAAGGCGAGCGCAAAATACCACACACGATGTCACTGGTAGCCGGGATGTTTGTCATAAATCTACAGCACTATAAGCGGTCTATTATAGGCATTCCACAAGGTGACGAACCAACGATAGTCGAGTCGTTGACACCTCTCGTCTCGCTGACCCTAAGCCAACCGAGTTTCCTCATCTCGCAGACTATTTACGAAGCCACTAGTCGATTCTCCTTATTCAATTTATCCATAAATCTATACCACGAACCAGAAATTTCCGTGGAGGAAGCAGCTCTTTTGGAGGAAGATCGTGAACATATTCCAGAAGTAATATTCGACACGAAACGCGGCGAAGTCGATTCCTCAGGCATCCCACCACCTCTACTCGTCTTCAAGTCGCACACGACCAAATCAAATAAACTTGAAATCGATTTGACCATCTCAAAGCCCGCAACTATCCGGCTAACGGAGAAAACTCTCAAAAGTGTAACGCAACATGTAATAATGTACTACGAAGCGTTGCTGGAGAACCCCTGCTTTAATATTCGCCCAGATAGGCCCCTCATTCGGGCGACAAAAATTCAAATGATAAAGAGTATATTCTTCCACGCGGATCGCTTCAACCTAAAAGTCGACATGTTCACGTTAAAGTTTAGCGAAACCGACAAATACAGTCTGACGAGTAGACTGGTCGACTTCCGATGTTCGACGAAGTTCCTCAAGCGACCGGAGAAAATGAATGCCAAGGCGTCAGTTGGAGGATTCTATGTGAAATCAAATCAGAATATCGTGGTTCATCCAATCGGAGTCAAGTGTAACGTGGACTTTGTGCAAGAGTCTTGGAATCGATTGCCTTTGGTGACGGCGAATATCAAATTCAATATGATTCGTTGTGACATCGGAGTAGAGATCATAAGTAACTCGCTGCAAGCACTTAAGGTCCTCAGTAGGGAAGCGGAGGTAGCTAATAACCTTTGGGAGGAATTCTTGTTCAGAAGGTCTGGAAATGCCATGGAAATCAATCGAGATCGATTGGTGGGGCTACCCTTACCAGAGGTTGAACGAAACAAACCCACCGAACGGAAGGAAGAGTTCTATCAGGACGATTTGAGGTGAATTTACCTTTAAAAACTGTTTCTCTCTGCTTTAACTTGTCTCTTTCTTAGAGCTGGTGCCTTTCAATTTGTCGAAATGGTGTCGGATGCATTCCTTCCGATGCCGTATCAAATTCAAATTATCAAGAAGAACTATGGCATAATCTGTTGGCGATATCCACAGCCAAGAGGAATGTCGAATATACACATCTATCCTGTTCCAATGGCAGTAAGTAGAGGGCGATTTCTATAGTAGATTTCTTTACGTATTCACCTGTTGATTTAGGTTCCGAATCCGATTCGAATCAAGTGTCGAATGGAATACTTTAGTGATGCGCATGAGGGCTTTCTGCATTATTGTGACTTTTGGTTGTCGGAAACTGTTTCGAAGTCAATCGAACTGCCCGAGAGGGACGTCACGGCGCACATTTGGCGAGTTGTGATCCTGCAGTCCCTGGTGTCGGTGAATCGAGAGTGCTTTGACACCAGTGAAGAGGATGAAGAACTGCGATCGGTAAGTTACAAGGTGTAGACCCCGATACACCCACACTCATACTCCTATTTCTCTTCACAGATAATCAGCATTGGCATTGATGACATCCTAAACGCAGCAAAGAAAGAATCCGACTTTATTCTCCATCCCAAAGTTCTGGTTGGCTGCATGCGAATCGACACAGTCTTCCGACCATCGGCAATCCCCAAATTCCAGCTGCTCGTCCATTTCAACGAAATCCAATTGAATCTGCAAAACCATCAGAACATCCACTGTGAGCTGCCGCGCCAGTTGAAAAAGTTCAAAATCGCCGAAAGCGATAAACCCATCGATCACACATTCCTCAGCATAAATATCGAAAAGACCAGCATTCATACTGCATTCCATGCGCTCAACAAGTACTCCGTACATTCCGATATGACAATTGCCATCAAATGCTTAGACTACGGTTACCTGAACCTAATCTACATCGCAGAGCAGACAAATATCAATGCATACTTTAAGATCAATGATAAAGCAGTGGACAGTAGCATTTTAGCCGACAAATTGAGTCTTAATTTGGGCCCATCTGTGTTGCACAATTTGATTTGTGCCAAAGAGAATTGGGAAATCTATTTCAAACAGGAAGAAGAACGACGCACCTTCCTAATAAGTAAATTTATAATTGTCAATCGAACACAAGCGACAGTTAGATTCGGTCAGACGGGAACCAGTGAACGCATTTCGCTAAAGCATAGAGAATGCTGTAAATATTCATTCCTAAGCGAGTATTCGAATCAGGAGTTAACTTTTTACATAGCCGATGGCAAGGCGGAGCAAACGAGTTCTTCTGTTGCGATAGGTCTGGAGTTTCCAGCGAATACTGATTGTAAGGTCAATCATGTTCCGTTTGATAGTAAATGTTTGATTGTGAGAACGAAGCGACTGTCGGCGACACAGTATTATATATTGATAAAGGGGCAGATTGAGCTGATATCAATGGTGAATGAAGCGTTCCTTTTGGAGTTCTATCGTGATGATAAAAAGACTGAAAGTGGGGAAATTCGTGTGGACAGCAAGGATCGAACGACATTCCTGCAAACTGTCACTTGTAGCAGTAATATTTCTATAAGGTAAGCTGAGTTTGTGTGTCTGTTTTCAGAGCTATCAGTGTTTTAGAAGAATTTGGTGCCACTCTTACTCACTCCAACCTCTCAGGGAGCAGAGAGCGTGAACAACTCCTCAGCGCCATGTTCTTTGTACTTCTTGCAATGCGTTTGAGCTCTCTCCAACTCTTTCTTAAAGAGCTCGATTCCTCCTCGACTGCATGGCGTATTTCGCAATAGAATTGCCTTCTTACGTACCCTTCTGACGTACATTGCTGGGGACATTGTTCGGCCAAAAAAGAAGAATTGCAGCCAGTGCAGTGTGTCAATGTTACCTTCCTTCCAAGTGCCGCACCCGTAAAGCAACACCGATTCTACGTTTGAGCGGAACAGTCACAGCCTTGGTCTTCTTGATTCTGCTGCACACATCCAGTTCGGCGCCACCACTGTTTGCCGGGACTTCCTTCCTTCCTAGAAAGTTCTCAACTTTCTCGACTTCCTGTTAAGTTGGGCGCAGGTTTTTAAAGTGCTCAGTGCTTTTGTTACAGTTGTGTTGTAATTTTCAGGGCCACGTTGTTTGCCTTAGCTTCTAGATTGTGGACCATAAGCTGTGAAAGACATGACAGTTACTGCCCTCGTACGTAAGTGGCCTGAGGTCAAGACTAAGAGTTCCCACAGTGCGCCAAGAACTAAGGAGCCATCTCTCGTGGAGTGGAAACAATCAGCAGCTCATTGCCCGCCACCATCCAAGAGCATTGGTGTGTTGTGAAAACTGTTTTCACATCAGGTGCTGAAAGGATTGTCGGTCGATCGCAGGGAAGCCATAGGGCGTGGCTTTCTGAGAATACCTGGAGAAGGATCAACGAACGAAAACAGCCAAGAGCTCGAATTGCAGCAGCTCCCTATATCGCATGAAGATCAGAGAAGTTCAACGTAGCGTGAGACGTGACAAGCGCAATTACATCATTGCCCTGGCCACACAAACAGAAGAAGCGAAGCTGTAGCGAGATCACCAAAGACTTTATAGGTGGCCGAAGCTCTACTCAACACCCAGTGAAATGCTTAGACGGTTTGTTGCTAATATCGGATGAGCATCCACTGAAGAGGTGGAAGGAGCATTTCGCTTCGGTTTTAAACCGAGTATTCTCCGAATTCACATCACTTCCAGTAAGGAAGAGATTATTACCACGATCAAAGCACTGAAAGCAATCAAGGGGGTAGGACTTGACGGCATACCCGGAGAACTTTTTCAAGCTGCGCCAAGGCCATCAGCGGAGCTACTGTTTGCACTTGTCGGTAAAACAGGGAGCGCGAGGGTTTTCCTAAAAAAGACAATCTAATGCAGTGCGAAAACTGAAGAGGTATCTGGGTGCTGCCTGCTGTGGCCAAGATAGTAGCTAGAATCATTCTGGAGCGAATCAAAGAACATCTTGAAGACACACTCGACGCCGAGCAAGCAGGTTTCACATCAACACCCTGCGGATCATCAACGAGCAGTGTGTTGAGTATCGATCACCACTTCACCTGCTGGTCATCGATTTTGAAAAGCCGTTTGATAGTGTCAATCGGGAATTTATTTGGGGTGCCTTGCGCAGGAGGGGCATTCCTAATCAAGGCCACATATGATGGGTCCACACGTCACGTCTTGCACAGAGGTAGGCTGACTAAGGAATTTGAAGTCCAAAGTGTGGTTCGGCAAGGCTGCATACTTTCACCAATACTATCTCTATTGGTGATTAGCGATGTGCTGAATGTGGCCTTATCAACAGGAAATGGAAGAATTCTATGGACTCTTACATCTGAACTCAAGCACCTCGACGATAATTGGTCACACTCCCCGAAAGGGTGACAGATCCATAACTAACCAAGCGATGCAATGGAACCCGCTTACCCAAGATGGCAGGATACGCGTCGATCCTAGGAGTATCTGGCGCATAACAGTAGAGAAGGAAGCACGGCAACTGGGAAAGATTTGGATTTGATGTTCATTCGCTCTACATGCCCTAACCATATCAGACGTCCAATACGAAGTTTTTTCACTAGAGCGACGTCGCTGTAAAGTTCGTATAATTCGTTGTTGAATCCTCGCCTTTAAAACCTGTCAACGCAAACGGGACCGAATATCATAAGAAGAATTTCTCTCTCGAAGGGGTGGAGGATGTTTTCATTCGGTTTCGATAAAGCCCATGTTTCAGCACAGATCAGGGTCTTAACAGACTCCCCTTCGTTGTTTGAGATATGGCTTTACTGTTAAATTGCCTCATTAGCCCGAAAAAACAGCGGTTGGCAATAGTTATTCTTCGCTGTCAAAGTTAACAGCAGAGCCAAGGTAGATAAAGTCCTTTGCTGTCTCGAAGTTGTAGCTGGCCATTGCGACGTTTTCTCCAATTCGCCGGCGTGGATTGTTTCTTCTTGTTGACAACATGAACTTAGTTTTGTCCTCGTTTATCGCTAAACCCATTTTGTGCGCAATGTTGAGGAGACTGATGCTTCTATAAGAGGCGCAGTTGAAGGGATCCCCCTCCTTGTGTATCGAGGACACACTCCTCTGACCAAATCTTACAGATGAGTTGGTGTATGCTCTCTAGTAACTCATTACCAGCTGCCCTGTTAAGTTCGGTAGGTTATCCACCAGATCCAGCAGTTTTGATGAATTGGATACTGCTATCCCTACCTCTTTTTCTCATAGAAGGACCAGTACTCATTCCCTGTTGCGTCACCGCTTTGTAGGCCTATTATTTAGCTCGCCAGCCACAATTGCGGCGTTTCTGGTCGCATTTTCACTGGTCTTCGGCACTTGATGCTGGTGGCATAGGTCTGATTGATAGATTTCGAGATACGCGTTAAACGAAAACTATTAAATGATTCCCTTTCCCGATAACAAGAGGCATAATCAATTGCATTGATTGCTTGTTTGCAGAATGTAGACTTGCCCAATTCCACTAACTCTCTTTTCTCTTAATAGGCTTCGAATGGAAGGACCCGAAGGAAGAGGTCAAACTGGCAATATTCCACTCAAGTCAAACAAAAACTATCCTTGGCTTGTAAAGGGTAAGTTTCAGCAATTACATCCACTCCCACATAAATTATATTTCCTCTTATAGTTCCCGTAGCGGGTCCTGAGAAATTCATCAGCTACTGGGTGAGAATCATCCGAGAATGCATCGCAGAACTATGTACAGAAACATATCATCCAGAGAAAATTCTGATCACCATTTGGCCTATCTTTGAAATTCGTTCTATGATGACCTGCCCCATACTAGCCGAGGAAAGTTCCACAAATCAACACATAGTGCTTGAGCCCAATGGAAAAAACTACGAACTCAAGGTCCCAGCAACACACATGACCGATCATCGTCTATCCTTCCTCAAAGAGTAAGAAAATTTTAACTGCGCCCTCCGACTGTTTTTAAATACTACTAATTTTCTTTTGAATAGATTCAAGTCAGCGCCTAATTTTAATTTAACCCTCAAGGCCATTGATTGGAACAAATTCTTTTGGTATGACGAAAAGGTCTGGACTGTTGAGAAAACCCTATCAGAACTGAGCAAACCAAAGGTTTTAAAATGGCCCTTGAGCGACGACGAAGAGCTTCGGATAAGGCGAACTGCTGTAGAGAATACCAACACAAGTCTGCTGTATAAATGTGCTCCTAGTCGAGAGTTCTCCTGCACACTAAGCCTGGAAGTGGCACCCTGGGGTACATTCATAAACGCCACTGGACATCAAATTACAGTTCAGGACTGCGAAGCAAGCAAATTGATTGAAATTCCATCGAATACTATGGCAATGCTGCCAACGATCAAGTGTGAGTTCGTAATTGCAATTCCAATTGGCCAGATGTTGGTGTGTTCTCTGCCGATTATCTTCGATAAGAGTGTGGACACTATGAAGAGAAAATGTTATCGATTGAATGAGAACGATTCAACTGATATTGTGATACTAAAGGGAGAGCAAATAGTCAAGTTCCACTTACAGTTCTGCACAGAGAACGAGAGGAATATATTCATCTTAAAACCGAAGTACGTGATAGCAAACATGACCAAGCAACCGCTGGTGATATTGCCATTCGCTCTGGATCATAAGGAAACGGTCCCACGAAAGGATATCACAGATCTAGCAGAAGAAAAAGAGGTCATTGTGCCGCCAGTTACTTCTCCAGACAATAGGTGAGTCCAATGCCATATTCTCCCTTCAAAAGTCTAATAAAAACGTTGGTTTCAGCGTTGGCAAATCGCTTGATGGTTTCTATGATTCGAACGCGACTAAGGCTACAAGATCCACAGATTCGGCATTCATGTTCTTTGTGTGTGTCAAAGTCAAATCGAAATCTGAGCTATCGATTCCCATGGCTCTAATGCAACCATTCAATCGGAAATGTTTCAGCCTTCAACTGCAGGAGTCATCCGTAAGATAAAGAAGTTTCATAAAGCATACAGTTGTCATGAGTTTTTTGTAGATTCCTCTATCGGCATCGCTTCTAGAAAAAGGTGGTCAGTATTTCCTTAGTATTTTCGAAGACAACTCTCCAATGATACTGTTCAACAATCAGACTGATTTGACATTAATTGTCGCGCAAACAAGCAACGGCGAGAATAGTAAAGTGACCAAAACAATACCTGAATATGATGGTAGACAATTTGAATGGTACCAGCTATCGAGACCGAGAAGTATATTGTATTATACGCCACCCACGTCGTATGCGAACTTTCCCGATGTTGAACAATCTGTGTGCAATCTCAGCATTGCTTTGTATAATGGTGAGTTTGTTTAACTGTCCCTTCTAGGTTTTAATTTGTGTTTATTTTTTTTTAGAGAATCAGAATAAAAAGAACATCAAGTGGTCGAACTCAATACACACGGATGAAACGTGGGAGAAGTTCCTTCATGTGCCCGCACATGGAGATGTTAAAGTCAGTGTCTGTGATAAGCACCGGACAATAAAAGTGTCGATCTTCTACATTGCTCAGGTAAATTACAGGGAGAGGGGGAGCTTTCGTGTAGTTCACTTTAGCATTAAACATATCCTCTGCCATTAGGGATGGTAAGAGGCTTTTAAAGGTTATTGCATCCAGATCAAGGTCGCAGAGAACACAACTAACTGAGAGGGAATATAGCTTATTAGAGCCTGCAGACCTCTGTGCAATTGAACTCTAATATTTATCTTCTATTCGTGGGAGGCTTCTGAATTGATTTTGATATCCGAAACTTGCGAAGGCAGTGACAATGGCGCTGGACTAAGCCCTGATTTGGCTACTACGACACCCAAATCGATTCCAACTTGTAGTATCGGCGAAGTCGCGTGAGAGGGCAACTCGCTATATCGCCGGTTTTCGGAGAACAAATAGGACACTCAACTGAAATGCTAACACAAATTATAGAGCTCGTCAAGAAGGTCAATGCTTGTACTCTAGTAAAAGGCTGGAAGGTAGAAGAAAGGGCTTAAAATCTTATGGCACTGGCTGTATATGTCCGCTCTGAGACCTATACTACTAGATGGCTCTATAAAAGAGTACCAACCTCACTCTTAAGGAAGATACAAAGGGTTGTCTGTCGATGAACAAGTGTCGCTTTAATCAACTGCTCCCTTTAGATATTGTCAGCAGACATTTGGCAGGCTGCGATCCTGCGAACTGCGATCTATGTGACTTCATCTTTACAGTGGCTTTATGTTGACTTTGGTCCTCTATATTAATCCAAGCTCGAGATCTTTGGTCCAACCATCAGCAGGTGGGTTTGGGGTTGATCCTCATTTTAAACGCTGGATCAAATACCTTTGGTGAAGTGGTTGCTTAACCTAAGCATCTCCTTCCGCCTTCCCGACCATTATAGCATATTTCAGCGCAAATATTAGGAATCAAAGAAGCGTTGTCATGGCTAAAGCGTAGGTCCATTATCTAAAAGGTATATTAGCATCTTCACCGACAGTCAAGCAGCCATCACATCCTTGGTCGCACCATATTGCCATTCATCTCTAATGGAGATCTCGGATCAATACAATCTTCACCTCTGCTAGGTGCCAGGCCACAAAAACATTCCAGGGAACTGAAATGCGGATGAGATGGCCAAGTTTGCAGGATCTTCTCAATCGAGCTTTACAAAAAGGGAGTCACACGCTGGATGCTATTAAGAGGGTCAACGATCTCTAGGAGTATTTGTTTAATTTGTTCAAAATCTGCAGAGGGCTTTGGCCTCACCTGAACAAGAAACGGATCTGAGCATCATTTTCGGTGTCCTTATGGAACACTTTCTGATTGATCTGCACTCTGGACGTCCGGGGATCTCATCAAGAAACTATTCCTGATTTTCTCTTCAACTGTCCAAACCCTTTCTTCAAAGAAGAACCTCCACTTAGGGTCATACTTTTAAAGACCTTGGTGATCTGACAAGTGTCAGCTTCACTTTGTCAAAATGGTTCTCCTGATAGCTTGATCACTTGTCAGTTCAGTGTAATTTTGGTAGATTTCGATCGTCTGTAGTCCAACTTCGAGCAAGCTCCTGCGTCTACATATTCTTGCATCTATCCAAATCCACATTTAAAATACTAATTCCATCTCTCTCCTTTCAGCAATTGGAATTTTCCGTAAAAGACTTACGTTCCCGCCTGCTAACGCCGCAATCGAACGATTCACTCGAGAGTACAGAACTGAACGCCCAAGCAAGTGCTACATCCAAGCCAAATGAACCACTGCAACGAGTTAGGCCTTCCCTTTCCACGGAATGCATCCACAACGCCACAGATCCTCAAGCCATCCACAATTCCCCTGTTAAAGTTCGTCTTTCGATAAACGAAATCAACATAAACATTTTCGTGGAATGCAAATCATTGGACTATTTGAAAAGGGAAATCTTTGCGCTCTACATCGATGAATTCATGCTCACCTACGACAACAGCAAAAGAAAGTTGGACCTGCAGCTGGCAAATTTACAGATTGATAACCAGCTCTTCTCATCTGGAAACTATGATTTCCCGGTGGTCCTTTGTTCACAAGAACTATACAAGCGTCCCGCGAGTTCCACGTCACTTAATTTTACAAGCAGATGTGATCAAGAATCCCCGACGCCGATGGTTGAGATCACCGCTATATTCTATGATGATGAGCTAAAAGTCCGTTCGGTTGCATGCAATGTTAGTCCAATCAGAGCCTACATCGAAGACACTTATTTGAATGACCTGTTGGACTACCTGGTTGAGTGTGCGCCCAGTAATGTGGTAGCCTTGCCGAAAAAAACCACTTACTATGCGGACTTGGAGCCTGGAGAGTTCCTAATTCCCAAGGAAATAGTCGATCAAGCTTTGTACATATCTGAGCCGCTGAAAATGCAATGTTTTCGTATTAATTCTGTGAATGTGATGCTCTCGGTGCATACCTGCGTTCGGCTCTATATCGCTCTGGATCACAGTCCGCTGCAGTTCTCCACCTACGAACGGCAGTATCTTCTGACGTTGCCGCTACGTTTCGGGCATACGCTGGGAATGCATTATCTATCGGGGGCTCTATTCGGTGCTGGTTGGGTTGTCGGATCGCTGGAAATGTTGGGAAGTCCCAGCGGCTTAGCACGCTCCTTCTCCGTCGGTCTGAAGGATTTCATATCAATGCCTGTACAAGGCCTACTGCGAGGCCCCTGGGGCTTTGTTGTCGGCGTGACTCAGGGTTCGGCTTCACTGTTGCGGAACATAACAGCTGGAACTGTAAATTCAGTGACTAAGCTAGCAGCTTCGGTCTCACGAAATCTAGATCGTTTGACACTGGACGCAGAACATATTCAGCGCACGGAAGCTCTGCGAAGATGCAGACCACAAGGATTCACGGAAGGTTTCACCCAGGGTATAACCGGACTAGGAATTAGTATTTTGGGAGCTGTCGGCGGCTTTGCCAGACACACTTTAGAAGCGCGTTCTCCTGCGCAGGTTGTGACCGGAATGGGAAAAGGTATTGTCGGTGTCTTCGCCAAACCAATTAGTGGAGCCGCAGAACTACTCGCTCTTACCGGACAAGGTGTCCTACATACAGTGGGTTTCAATGCAATGCCACAGCAAAGAGCACCTTCGGTACCACGAAATCTGGCAGTCCAAGTTTCAGAACAAAAAATATGGAACGTCCTTTTGAGTATACTCTCATCGGTGTTGGAAAAGGATCAAATTCTTTTTTGTCACGACGTCACTTTGATTTCAAATAATGAGAAACTACGTGCCGGAACTGTGTTCCTCACCTCGTCCGTTCTCACTCTCTTCGAAACGGAAAGTTGTAAGTTTTCCTTTATCAATCCAACTCAGCGGTTAGATGTTACCCTCGATGCCAGAGATAAGACTCTGGTGCATATCAATGTCAAGAAGACACAAGATGAGCTTGAGCAGGTAAATGTATTTGCAATAGACATAAAAGCCTAATTTCATTGCGTTTCTTTGCAGGACTCTTTCTACACGACACAACGGATAATGACATTCTTACAATCTTCTAGTGATTACATTGGTGTGGACATAATGACAGAGTCGTTAGACGATTTTCTGAAGAAAGACTCGGACCAGCAGTATCGTTCGTTTTACATCAGTGAACATTTGGGACAATATTTAATTGAGTATTTAAAAATATTAAATTGGCAAAGATCATAGGACGTAGTACGGATTTAACTTATTTTGCCAAAATGTATTTTTCTCCTTTCCTTTCCCCTTTTTTTGTACATGATGATATTTTTCTACCTTTTTGTTGTTTAGGTAACAAATTTCTAAATTAGACCAAATAAATAAAAACATATATTCAGTTGATTTATAATAAAATCGTCGCCTTAAAATGAATTGACGTGTTGATGGATAAGAACTAATGCACATGACACTATTTGGGGTAGCAAATACAAAAGGTGTTTTAAAAGCATGCCTGTTCGACGAGAGTTGAATATCAATGCAACTGTTCGCAGTACCAGCGCAGTATTCCAATGCAAAGCGATCTTTATTGCGAACAATTGGTAATGATGCGATCAACATGAAAGCAACCAGCGCGTCATGATGCGATGAAATTTGACGTTTCATTTAAGTCCTCGCCAAAAAATAGAGGCATCGCGGAATACGTAAGTAAGCAAATCGCCAGGGGAACCTACTCTGAGTACAAACTCGATGAAGACTATAGACAGAAACATTCGGGAGCCGTTCGAAAACTTACTTAAAGGGCTCCCGAGCCTTGTAGAGTCCCTGCCTGAGACATCGTTGTCTCCATCCTCTGCGGTCCTGGGCACGCTGCTCCCAGTTGTGAAGACTAAGTTTTCTGGCAGATCCTCTTGGCTGGAGCATTGTTTTCCATTCGCTCGATGTGGTCGTGGCAATGTAGTCTGCGTATCTTGGCTTTTTGGACTACATCCACATCCTGGTACAGCTCATAGAGTTCGCGGTTGTATTTTCTCCTCCATTCGCCCTCCTCGCATAAGGGACCTAATATCCGACGGAGTATTTTTCGCTCGAAGGTGCCCAATTATTGCTCAGCTTTTTTACTTATCGTCCAGCACTCGGCTCCATGTAGCAAGCCTGGTAAGATGAGCGTTCTATAGAGCATTAATTTGGCCCGTCGAGTTAGGAGTTTTGAACCCAGATGTTATGCCAAACCGAAGAAGCAGAAGTGTGCTAGGGTTATTCTTCGTCGGATCTCTACAAATGTGTCATTTGTAGGATTAAAATTTGTTCCTTAACTACCTCGAAATTATAGTTATTAACAGTGACGTTCTGCCCTATGCTTTGGACTTCGTCTTGTCCTCGTTCACTTCAAGACCAACTCGTTTCGCCTGCTCATCAACAGCCGTAAACGCCTCTACGACGGTTTGCCGGGATCTTCCGATGATGTCAATATCGTCTGCGTATCCCAGCAGTTGGACGGATTTGTGAAAGATAGTGCCTTCCATGTTGACACCTACCCTGCGCATTGTCTGCTCCAACACGATATTGAAGAAATCACATGACAGCGCATCTCCTTGCCTGAATCCGTTGCAAGTTTGGAAGAGCTCCGAAGAGTTGCACAGAGCATCGCACATCTGGATAAGTTTTGTCGGGCATCCCGAATTGGGCCATCGATCGCCTGGTAGAGCTCAAGACGATGATCGCTGTCATAGGGGGCGTTAAAGTCGATGAAATGGTGGGTTTCGACTTAAATTCGTTGGTCTTTTCCAGGATTTGTCTGAGTGTGAAAATTTGGTATATTGTCGATGCCGGGCCGGAAGCCACACTGGTATTAGTGTATTACAGAAAGGTTTTAGACGTTGGATAGGATCTTATATGCGACGTTTAACAGGGATATGCCTCGGTAGTAATTACAAGACATAGGATCGCCTTTTTTGAAGATGGGGCATATAGCGCTGATTTGATGTTCCTCCACCCACAGTTGGTTGATGACTAGATGCATGCACCCTACCAAGGCATCACCTCCGTATTTAAAGAGTTCAGCTGGAAACCCATCAGAGCCAGCGGCTTTGTTCTTCAATTTTCTGATGGCTACACTAACTTCTTCAATACTGGGTGGGAGCGTTGGTTCTTCATTGGCTGGAGGTGGGTCTTGCCCTTTCACTCTCTCTATCTGCTGCTCGTTAAGCAACTGCTGAAAGTGTTAAACATATCAACAATTACCTGACTGGATTGCCTTCACTTTTCGAAGAGCCTGCGTTCCGAGTACCTGTGACGTCCGGTGATGGTCCTCAAACTGTGGCAGGCAGGTATTGCCAGTTTAAATCAGTCACCTTTCTCTTTCTCGGTTGCCAACGAATTAAAACGATTTCAATTGCGAATATCGCTATTAACCACATAAGATTACAAAATAAAACAATCATTGTATACATTTCGTAAAAAAATTTATGTAGCTATGTAATTCACGTTTTACAATAAAAGTTTCCGAAAATAAAAAATAATGAAACGCGATGAAAACAGTTTTTGTATATTCATCCTGCAACTTATCACTAAGTGAATTTTTTCCTCTTTCTCTTCTTTTTTTTGGAAGAAATTACATTGATACACAAAAAAAAAACACTTAACATTTATTTCATCTATTACAAAAGAGAGGGAGAGAGTTCATGAGAAAGAGAAACCATTTACCGATTTTATTTCGATACTTTGCAAGTTCTCCCTTCTCTTTTTGTTGTTCTTTTTAAATCTAACATTTCTTAGGGAAAATTATAAAGTCTCCAAATTTTACATAATCATACACTTTTTCTTGCCATGTGCATCGGCATTCGCGAGAGTATCTTTATTGTGAAGTACATCTGCGGACTTGATTTCATCAGCAGCATCCAGAGCAGCAGCAGCATCAACGGCGGTGGGTTTCTCTGTGGAAGCGGCGTCGACGACTGGAGCGGGTTCGTCGGCAGTCTTTGGACCCTCATCGGTGGCAACATAGTCTGAACTACTGTCTGGATTAACGGTCAAGTCTTCGGTGGCGGTTAGATCCTCCTCAACAGAAATACCCGATACGTCCTCCACGGGATCTTCGTCTGATGGATTGATGATTTGTTTCTTGGGCGTACTCTGAACTGTTGCTCGTGCTAAACGGGCTCGCAGCATTGTTATGGGACTGGCCATGGCACTAAAGAAGCCCGACATGCCGAGGTCAATTCTCGCTCGCTTTGGACTCTTTGGGCTAAGGTCGCCTCGGATTTCCACGGTGGATTGGCGAGATGGGGAATTACGGTCACGCTTGCGCGGACGAGAGAAGAACGAGAATGAATCGTTATTTGGCACCTCAGATCCAACGGTGACATTCATGCTGGAGGTGGTGAAATCCAACTCGGTATTGATCTTGCGATAAGACTCGCGGAAGTGCGAATTGCCGCTGAATGTATAGTCACCGATCGGGCGAATACTGCGACGGCCAGAGATCGAGGAAAACGATCGTGGGCAGGATTTTCTGTCGGGTGTGTGGGTTACAGGGGCTCTTGGTGGTTTTATTTCAGATTTTGGAGAAGTTTTCAGCAATGAACTGTAGGTTTCATTGAAACTCTTTGCTGGCGTAGATGCAGCTGAGATTTGCGGGGACGGAGGATCATATGTCAGCGGTTCCATCATCTCAATATCGTCCAGCTGTTCTGGTGGCGATTGTGCCTGGGGTTCTACCTTTTTCGGAGTTTCCTCGGCCTTCTTTTCTACTTTTTTCTCTGGTGTTTCAGATGTTATCATCGCCTCGCTTTGCTTATCTTTTCCTGGAGTAACACTAATGCTGTTCTCTGGAGAGCTGTCCAAAACAACGGTTTCAACCGCTACAATTTCAGCTTTCTGATCTTCCTTTGGCTTTTCGGAAACTTTTGCTACTGCTTCTTCAGGCGACTTTTTGTCAGCCGATTTCTTCTCAACCACTTCCTTGACTAAGTCTTTCTTTTCTTTTTCTTTCTTACTGCTGTCGATATTCTTCGCTGCTTTTTCCTTTTCCTTATTTTTCTCATCCACTTTGCTGTCTTCTTTTTTTGGTTCTTTAACTACGACCTCTGTGGGGGTTTTCTTCTCAGTGGATTTGTGAGAGTCCCTCTTGGGGATACTGCTGCTAGTTCCAGAAGAAGTGTCCGAGGTTTTTTCAATCGCTTTTTGAGCATCCTTTTTTCCACTGGAAATGTCCGCGGGCTTATTAGCATCCTTCTTAGTAGGAGTACTAGTTCCAGATGAAGAATCCGTCTTTGGTTTAGCGGCAGCACTGTTACCATTTGTTGTTTCTTTTTCTTTTCCGTTAACCCCATTTGCAGTCTTCTTGTCGGATGAAGGCTTTCGCTCTAGTTGAGAATTTGTTTTGTCAGTCTTGATGGGAATAGAGCTTTCCTTTTTGCTATTGTCGTTTGCCGGCTTATTACTGTTAGATTTGGTGCCAGCATTCAATGAGAGGGGTGTTCTTCGCCCAGGCGGTTGCACAGTGCTTGTTTTGGTAGACATTGTGATTAGTTGTTTTGATCTGCAAGAAGAAAGAAGAAACAAATTTAGAGAAATTCCTGAACACAATAAAAATGTACGTGATTGCAAAAAGACAAAAAGAAACCGTTAAGCAGATAATAAAGGACTGCAATAAATAGCAAAGGACTGAGAATGCTTCCCTGGTGCACACCGACTTTGAAAGGGAACTCTTGGATGACTTCCTAGGGCTCCTCGTTGTCTTAGCGTTATCTATATCGAATGTTTTGGTTGTCTATCAATTTCTTCTTCTAAAACAAGTTTTGCGTATTGCATCTTTGCTCTGTGGAATTTGTTTTGTCGAAGCTTCTTCATGGCCAGCTTCCTTCAACTCCCAGACGTCTTCAAGCAATGATTTGCTTCTCTCCAACCAAGGCACACCCATAAATTTACATAAAGAGTTTTCCAATAAGGACTTGACAACTTTTTTTTTAAATAAAACGCAAACCATTTGAGATATTTCAAAAACTTTATTATCGGCTTGAAGTACAATCAAAACATTTATGAATGGAACTCGACTTCGTTCATATGGCCACCGCGGGCACTTTTGCACGGCCTATTCGTTGGACCCAATTTTCAACGACTCGGCTACACATTTCGGCCGAAACGGCCGCTATTTCGCGTTCAATGTTGGCTCTGAGCTCTTCCAACGGCGTCGGCTTGTTGGCATAAGCAAATGACTTAACGTCGTCCCACAGAAAATAGCCAAGCGACGTTAAATCGCACGAATTGACTGGCTCATTTCTTTAGATAACATGCTCGCCCATTGAGTCAAAAATGAGCTTCGTCACTGAAGATGATTTTGCGATGAAATTCATCATCTTGGCGCATCTTCTCCAGAACCCAATCGGAGAACGTACGTCGCTTTAAATGGGCTTCAATTCTTGAGTCAGCTTGATCTTGTATGGGTGTAAACCAAGATCCTTAGGCAAAATACGCCATAATGTGGTCTGAGCGATGCCCAATTCTTGAGAACGCCATGGAATTGACAGATTTGGATCGTTTTCTACGGACGCCTGAACGGCAGCGATATTTTCGACCAACCCTATGTCTCACTGACATGGCAACATCACACAACGAATATGTAGGCTAAAATTTGTGCACTAAACTTGTTATTGCCTGTCTACTAGGGTGAGAATTACGACCGAAGATTGGAGTTAACGCTCCTAAAGTTGCGATCACCGACTCCGAATTTCGGTAGAAAATTTTTATAATTTGTAGACGTTGCTCGTTCGTTTCCTTTACCATGATGAAAATGTTGAGTTTACTGAGTAAATTGACAGTGACAGTTTGATGATTAGTGAAAGAGTGCGTTCACAAATTAAATTCAAAGTTTTCAAGTCCCTGTTGGAAAACCCTTTACATCGAGAGGACTCAAAAATCAATTTCACGAAACTATGATGGCGTTGGTTACCTTTTTTTTGCGCAGCGGTTGCTTTCATGTCAAATATTAGAACGCCATGAATCGCATCATTGCCACATGTTTGCAATTAAGACCGTTTGACATTGCAGTACTGCTGTGGTAATGCTCCTACGAACTCAGTCGATATTAACCCAACTTTTGTGGGCAGTGAATGTATTGTAAAATCAACAGAATATTGATTGCAAACCCTATGTTTTTTAGATATTAATTGGCACATTTAACGTTACAAGAGTAGAGACACAAAATAGCTTTTAGTCTATTCCAACATTGGCACGGAAATCTATATCAGATTCTGGCTATCCAATTTCAAATTAACTCTCATTTCTCCCGCAAATTCAACAAAAATTCTTATCATTTTCATTGCCCGTGCCATGCTTAGCGCGCGATATCATTCTCCGCATAAATTAATTGCCTAAACGTGCACATTTTATCTTTTCTATTATCGCGCCTCTACTCGTTCTGCCAAGAGATAAAAACGATTACAAAAATAGATTCCACAAGTTGTTTGCTTTTGTGTTATATGTTGTGCACACATGAAGAGTACAATAATAACAGAAAGTTGAAGTCATTGACCGTTGTTTCGCATTTGTGTTTGAAATAGAATTTTGGAGACAAGTTGAGTATTTTTTGTTTGGCAACTCCTTTATTGATGTCTATATACACAATTGCTATGCTACAGTGCATTCCTTTTAATTTATTTGAGGCCTGCTGATGGCAAACCGCCTCCACATTTATGCGAATGTTCATACAGAAAAAACTCTGCGCATTATGCACTGAATCGGAACCACACCGCTTTTTTTCGCATCCGATTCCGAACGCGACTGTATATTAGATTACTGGTTTACCGGCTGCACTTGAATTTGTGCCCCAATTGCATTGACTGCATACAAAATAGGAAAACAAATACAAATCCCTATGACTTGTGTTGAGGTGTTTATAGCCTTTCTGTCTCGATAACACCGATGCTGGAGCGACCAACATAAGTAAATAAACAATCTCAAGTACCTACTTTCTCACTGATAAAATAAAAAATCAGTTAAATGTAAACAAAATAGAGGAAAACGACTTATAAATAAAACGAATAACAGAAAAAGTGTGTGGTATTTCAACTTGTCGCCTTTTTTTAAGTGAACAATTGAGGCAACGATGCTGTGCTTGGCTTCTTCCTGATTCGTCTGTTTTGTTGTGTTTCATATTTTGCTTCATCAGTTTATTTATTTGCCTTTGTGTTCGTCGACGGGCGGGTATAGAAGAATAAAAACGAGATTATGATGTTGCAATGTACATACGTATACCCATGTGCAAGTAATTCTAAATTGGCCGGCATATAAATGTTTGTATATGTTATAGCAACTAGGGGAATGGAATCAAATTCTTTCTCTTTCTGTCTTGTATCACGAAAAGTGTGACTTTTATTCATCAGAATTGATTGTATGTACGTACTTAACTAATTAGGGTCTTCACAGTGGAGGCCATGATTCGGTTTTGTTTTGTTTTCAACTCGGTCTATTGGTGTGTCAAAGAGATGATAATAAAACTCATTAATATGTGAAGAATTTTCTGTACCATATTATTTAGATAATCCTTCCGAAGTTTGCAGTTTAAAATTATATTTTAGAAACTAAAGGGCTATCCAATAGGGACTTGACAACTTTGAATTTAATTTGTGAACGCACTCTTCCAGTACTCATCAAACTGCCACTGTCATATTATTCAGTAAACTCAATATTTTCATCATGGTAAAGGACACGAACGAGCAACGTCTACAAATTATAAAAAATTTCTACCGAAATTCGGAGTCGGTGATCGCAATTTTAAGAGCGTTAACTCCAATTTTCGGTCGAAATTCTCGCCATAGTAGACAGGCAATAACAAGTTTAGTGCAAAAATTTGAGTCTACATATTCGTTGTGTGATGTTGCCGTGTCAGTGAGTTGGTCGAAGTGTCGAAAATATCGCTTCCGTTCAGGCGTTCGTAGAAAACGATCCAAATCAGTCAATTTCACGGCGTTCTCAAGAATTGGGCATTACAGACTGCATGATGTCACATCTGGACTTTAGGAGATCACTTTTATGCACTGAAAAGAACGGGCATCGCTCTGTCCACATTATGGAGAATTTTGCCTAAGGATCTTGGCTTACACTCAAACAAGATCAAGCTGACTCAAGAATTGAAGCCGATGGACCTTTTGAAGCGACGGTGCCACAAGCCACACAACTTTGGTGATTGGCCGCCTCGTTCGTGCGATTTAACGCCGCTTGACTATTTTCTGTGGGGCTACGGTAAGTAATTGGTTTATGCCAACAAGCCGACGACGTTGGAAGAGCTCAGAGCCAACATTGAACGTGAAATAGCGGCCGTTTCGGCCGAAATGTGTAGCGAGTCATTGAAAATTGGGTCCAACGAATCGACCGCTACAAACGTGCCCGCGGTGGCCATATGAACGAAGTCGAGTTCCATTCATAAATGTTTTGATTGTACTTCAAGCCGAAAATAAAGTTTTTGAAATATCTCAAATGGTTTGCGTTTTATTTAAGAAAAAAGTTGTCAAGTCCTTAATGGAAAACCCTTTAGAAAGAGAAATCCCTCAGCAACTTCTTCTACTGTTTTGGGAGGACCATGCTCTAACTTCACTTCCAGAACTTGCGTCTAAAGACATACTTCTAGCTCTTGTTTGCCTTTGTTCTTCCGGATATTTTATCTGGTGAAATTGAGTTCTGTGAAATTCTAAAGACCCTCCTCGAAAGCCACAAAAGTAACACAATGGTAGAAGAATCCAGGACAAAAAGCAGTTCAAGGAACGGAATAACAAGAAAGAGATCTGAAAAAGACCTGCCAATAGTCCAAGATTCTGTGCAAAGCATTTGAGTTAAAGTGGCACACAAACGGACGGCTGCAAGCGCTCATTGTGCGTGACCAGAAAGATCTGTTCCCTTCCCAGGAAATAACATTTTGAGTACTTTGTTTGGAGAGGTGACGCCTTTGCGAACCATGGTGACATGTCCTGAGAAAGGCAGCGTCTTAATGATCTTTAGCTTAAGTTTCCTTCTTTCATCATGATAAGAGTGATGCGATCGATTTTGTCAAAGGAAACTATAGTTCGCGGTCTTTCGAGATCATTTAGTGAATGCAGAGCTCCGAGGTGGAAACTTGGAAAACTTCTTCTTTCATTGTCGAGCAAATACACTTACACCACAAACAACTTCATCTTTGAATACAATTAAACCCATATAACAAGCCTACGCTACCGGTTTATGTTTAATTACAATAACACACGAGTACTCTTCTGATTCAGATTCCATTTACATTGATTCATTACAGCAGCAACAATCAATCTCTTAACAACCCCCGTAGCGCAGTTATTTACTTTCCTACATATTGTTTGAAGTGTTCGTAGAAACCTTACGCCCATTCAGATTTTCGCCCGTAGGTGCTGGAACTTACACACTTTCTCCCTTAGTTCTATTTGTACACACAATCGAATGCAAATTGGATGCACTTTGCGATCAAATTAAATTATAAACCGAAACACGTTGGCACTCTGTTCCTTTCACCCTTTGGCTGGTGTGAACTGCGAACAGTATTGATTTGTGTCCGGTTGAATGTTGTCTATGAAGGTTTTGTGGCTAGGTACCCACGCAAGTATATATCTTCATGGATCCATAGAAACAAATTGAATTTTGAAGCGATGGCGATTGGGTTTCCTGTTTACCCACAGGTACAGCGCAGTAAATAAACAGAGTTTATTCTTCTACAAAAAGTCAAAAGGAGAATTTCCTCAGCTAAAGAGAGAAAGATGTTGAAGCAGTTTCTAATCTAGGAACCTTACATTCATATCCTTATCAACTCTATTAGAAAGGCATTCTTCGTATAACTTCCTGCACAATATAACTCTCTTAAGCGTTCAAAGAACATATTGACCCGACTGTATCGTTATTATTCCCCAGACTGTTGATAATGTTCACACTTACTCTCGAAGGCCACTTCCATACACAATCTCGTAACACAATACAATAGATAAGAGCAAAACCTGATCTATGATTTTACGATTTTGCCGATTTTATCGGCTTTGTTTTCATGGCGCACATGTGAAGCAAACAACACAAAACAAACACCTCACCTACCTGCGAAAGGTACTCCTTTTTACCATGAAAACTGTCTAATTACGCCCGACAGTTAAATCCGAATTTGATGGCCCAAAAACCTTGAACAATAGAACGCGCCATAGTCCATTCGACACATTACTCTCTTATTTAGCTTAAAACAAAAAACCAGACAATAGGCTTAACGAAACTACAAGTAGTGCATAGCATATCTCGGTGGAAGCATAAAATCAATAAGAGTCTATATTTAGGATTGCACAATTTACGCGTACGTTTGCTGTGCTTCAATTCAATCATCCAATTGAAAACACAAATCTGAATGCCATTTGGTGTAGGGTGAGATAGTTCCTACCTCTTTCAATTTTAAGGTTCATTAAGTTTAAAGCGAAATGAAAAATAAAAAAAAGTGCATCCGGTTTCGAAATGCACGTTAATTGGTTTTGAATTTTGTGTCACGGAGTAGGTACTCTGGCTGGAGGGATTATTGTTCTCACAAGGAATGTGTGCTGTATAAAGAGAAAACCATAAAACTATGACGCGAAATAGTTTCTTTGTGCAAAAATGTAGAAAGTGCAAGCAAGTTCAGTGGCACACAACTCAATACAAGTTTTGCTGTGAGAGTTTAACTCTCTTTAACAGTTGCGTGTAGAGAATAAGAAATGTTTGAGCAGTCAATAGGATAAACCGGTAGAAGATTATGGTTAGGAGAAGTCCATGTAGCAGACATTTCACATCCACAAATCATGATTCAGCCGTCGAATTCGGTATCGGTATACAAGGTGGTCCAAATACAAGTTTCTTTTTAAAAATACAATAAAATAAAGAAAATTTATTAGTTAGAGAAAACATTCCAATTAATTATGGAACACAACGTCGTTGAAGTGGCTGCCTCGGATAGCTTCGCAGTAGCGCATTCTGTCACTCCAATTTTCTAAAA
The DNA here is from genome assembly GCA_949716465.1 of Chalcosyrphus nemorum. Taxonomy (NCBI): domain Eukaryota; kingdom Metazoa; phylum Arthropoda; class Insecta; order Diptera; family Syrphidae; genus Chalcosyrphus; species Chalcosyrphus nemorum. The sequence goes on from OX454333.1 coordinate 29,030,152, forward strand.
CCTTGTTGATAGTTTCGGGCTGTAGCTTACGAATTGCTTGGCTGATATTGGCCTTAAGTGCTCGAATCGTTTCCGGGTTGTTGGCATAACATCGGTCCTTTACGGTTCCCCACAAAAAATAAGTCCAAGAGGTCAAAAAGCAACCCCGAGGCGGCCAATTGACAGCTGATAACACGATTTGAGAATTTGTTGCGTAAAACATCGATTGTGGCATGATCGCCATCCTGCTGAGACAGAGGTCGTCCAAATCCATGTCATCAATTTTAGTAAGAAAAAACTCGTGGCACTGTACGTCTACTATTGACCGAAACGTTGTTCCCAGTCTCATTTTTGGGTCTAACACTCTCGGTTACAGCTGCCACATTCTCCATCTGTGCGCACTGTACAACGACGTGGACCATGAGTGTTGTCCACTAGCATGCCAGTCTCAAGAACTTTTTGCACAAACTTGGGTACAGCAGGCGCCGGCCGCTTCATTTCGGCCAAAACTTCCTTTCAAAAAAACGCACTGTTTTTCCTGCACAGTTCTCCCTTTGGAAATAAGTTTTTAATATGTTGTTCAACGTTGTTCATGTTCAAGCGTAAAGCGACTCATCTCGTTTTGCGGAGGTATGATACAGACTTTCTGTCAAGATTTTAAGCGGGAAACAGCTGTCAGTGTCAAGATAACTTATGATTTAAAAAGAAACCACTAGATGGCCCACTCTTTAAAGTGTGAGTTTATAAACGTTGTCGTTAGTTCTATTGCCGTTTTGACAACGTTCGAAGGAACTTTCCTTTGAAACGTGACAATACAAACTGAGCCTTTATTCGGTCAAACTTTGTTACGCCTGCTTTCTTCCTCATCCCTAAAGCTCCTGCAGAAACCTTTTTTTAGGGGAGCCCAGACGTTTAGCGTGTAGGTCGATCAGGAAATGTTCTGTAAATTTCAGAACGGTCAGTTCGTTCTAAAGTTCTCTTAATGACTATTTTCCTATAGAACATTGAGCTTCCTTATAGCATCCAGTTTGAGCATTAATTTACAAGTAGCAAGTGGCGTGCTGAGATTGAGAGTCACCCAGCATAGGTGAATGTTGTATTGATCAGAGATCTCCATTCGAAAGAAGCCCTAACACATTTTCTTGCTTTTAAGCGCTCGCCTCGAGAAGACTGGTTCTATACAGAACAGTAACAGTAGTAGTAGTCATATCTCAGCTATTGTCCAAGAGAACATTCAAACATCAACCAAACGACGAGCAAAGTAATATGGCACAGATTTCTATGAAATACTTGATAAGGGAAAGCAGTGTTTTCGAAATTGCGCGAAGATTCAACAACAACCAAGTCCCCCAAGTCTCTACCACCAAGAGGATGATTTTCCATTTCGACCTACGCGCATATGTAAATAGGGAAAATGATCTCTTGTAGGTAACTGAGGACCCGTGTATAGTGTAATGCCCGAAATCCTTGCGCTCATAGAAAAAGCTAAACTTCTACGCAAACATACATATGTAAATAGCTAGCTAGCTGTGAAAATGGTAGGTATTTGGTGGTACAACCACATCAGAAGAATTGTGAAAATAAAGACACGTCAGTCGCAGAGTGTTAAATCCTTAAGTCTTGTATGCATAACTGCCGGTATTTTTCACCTGAACTACACTAGAAATTCAAACAAGTGAATCGAAACATGCTTAAGTATAAGAAAAATAAAAAAAGACACCCTTAACCAATGTGAAACGCGTATAACTAGTTGTAGAACAACACGGCGCAAGAGATTCAAAGAGATTTTCTCACAAAAAAAAGAAGAAAACACTATAAAAAGGATCAAAAAATTCCATGGACCTGCGTGCAGACGCGTTGACAATGACGTGCCATTGAGCACTCGTTCCAAAGAGGTAGCAAACAAATAGGAAACAAATATAAAACGGGAAAGAAATAAAGCAACAAAATAAATGTGTTAGCAGGTAGGTATAGAAGAAAAAATCAAAAGATTGTATAGCATGCATAACTGTCAGTCAATTCAGAAAGGCAGTAAGTACTGCGGCAGTAGTAAAGCTACGAGTTCAAAAATGCAACGATTTGGCACTACTGCCTACGTCAGAAGTTAATTTTTGCAGTGTGTGTGATGAAGCAACTGAACGTAAAAACCAAGCAACTTCCGCAGCAAACATTTTTCAGTTGCGAAGCAAATACTTAGCAGCTCGTAAATGGGCGAAGGGTGTATGGATATGAGAATTTTATAGAATTCACAGCGATCATAACAGTTCTTGATTATTTATTTTTTATTTGCAACACAAACGTTGAAAGTCGGTTGTGAAGGCATCGCCACAACAGCCGCAGTGTAAAAGTAGCGCATAGGTTGGAGTGCTGCGTAAGTCATGCGCGTTTTTTTGACGTTTTTGAAACCCTCCTTTATTATTATATTATAATATTTATTCCGTCAAATCGAGCTCTTGCTTTAACAGAGGCGTTAGAAAGGATCGACCTTATTGAAGCCTGGGAGAATGATACTGCAAAGAACAAAGATGACATTACATTTTTTGTGCATATGTACATACATGCAAATTCCAAGGAAAAATATAGGAATAGAGCATTACTTTTTGTCACCGTCCTAAGGAATCAGAGTACCTAGATATGTGCGTCAGATTGGCACGAGTTGGGAGAGGAATCACAGCGGCATTGTTGTCGGCATCATCTCATACGGCAGAGACAGAGTTTTAGTATGTAAAAATGTCACCAATATTAAGGTAGTTTTTTTTTCAGAATAATTATAAAAAAACTTCGCGAACGCAGCAGTTACCCAGGAAGTTGCATCAAAGGCATAGATTGTAGGTATCTACACACACACATCAAATGTAGCATAAACTAAAAGCGAAACCCTTTACTTAAACGGATTGTCTCTGGGTAAATGCTCCTAGCTTTTGTATGCGTGCGTAGAATATTAATTATAAGTACCACCACATTCCTATGCGTTGCCTCCACATTATAATCCCGAATTCCTACTTAAAACTTCTTATGACCAGAACTTTTTTAAACAAAGAACTATACAATTTTTTGTTCTTCACAAATCACGGCACGAATTAGCTACAATTCAGTGCACTTTAAACGAAATATGTAGGTATGTAAGTAAAGTGGCGGGAAAGAAAAGGGTTAAGACATGGCTAGTCCATATTTAAGGACGAACGGCTGTAGGTAGATCTTTCTTTGGTAAAACACGCTTTAAAAGGACACCATTATAATCATTTCACAATCTACTCAAAAAATTGTTTTTTATATTTCTAGTACTTATGTATGTGCTCCTGGTTATAAGATTTATACTTTCAAAAAAAAATATAAGCCACATTTTAAGGGGCTATTATATTTTCTTGTAGTCACAGAAACACTTAATAAAACTATGAAAATTATGATTTAAAAGTAGATAGAGATTAGGTAAAAAAACATCGAAAAATAATAACCAAAACTTGTGCAAAATATAAAAAAAAAATAATAATTTCATTTCACGAAGGTGTGCATACATTTTATGGCCCTCACTGTTGACTTAGGCAGACGATTCTATTTGAAAAAATGGCGGTTTTTACCCGGGTTTTTTCATTTTTCTTCATCCAATTGCAATTGATCACACAAAGTACACTGAAAACCTTATTTTTCACCACCACTTTTTTAATTTACAAACCAAGATCGTATATCCATTTTCCAATTAAAAAGCAGCGAAAAAGTTGGCGGGTGAAAAATAAAAGAGCGAAGAAAAAACTGTATGTACTACCCCAACGACGCCGCTTTTATGCAACCAACCACGCAGAGACGGGAACAAAATACACATCAAGGGTTCTTGAGACACTATATTTTGCTTATCATAAAAAGTAGCCCAATTAAAATGAGAATTCTAACCTTTTGTATGGAGGCGTTAGTTAATCCTTTGCTTTATTGTTCACACACACGAAATGAAAATGAAAAGTGCAATATTGCAAGTTTTTTTTTTCTTTGCACAGAAGCTATTTATTTTTTTTTATTTGTATGTAGCACGAAACAAACAAAAGACAAACAACGAGCAAACAAGGCGACGAATCAAACTGAACTAAACGCATAGAAAATTATCGAAAGCATATTCCGTTACAAAAGGGGAAATAAGGTATATTTTTTCTGCTTACCATAAAAATTTAACGAAGGGATTTTTTTTATGGATACTTTACATTGGAGGGGAAAGTCATTGAATGAATTTAGGCTAATGGTGCATTTTTATGTAAAATTCCTTTGGACAGGATTGCTGTGTGAAAGGATTCGAATAAATGTGGATAGTTTGTTCTAGATGTTAACCTAAAGGTGGTAGAGAAACAAGAGGAAGCTCGACTGATTCTAGTGTTGTGGTCTAAAGGTGTTTGTCAAATTTTATGGCTAGCAGTCAAAAGGTACTATGCAATTTTACGTCATATTATTAATGGATTTTTTATTTTATTTTTATTCTAACTTTTCTTTATCTTTTTGTACGTTCTTTCAATAAAAAGATTCGCTAAAAAGATAAATAACTGCAGTAAAATATATCGTCATCGTTTAATGAAAATTCCCTAAGTCCATTTTTCCTATTTAACGCTTAACAGGCTTACAAGTTCTAAAATATTTTCTTTGTCAATGGTTAAGCAAAATTTCTTCCACATTCGAAACCCAAAATCGTGCAATTTCAGTTAATTATTTTAATTAATTGTTTATTATTTATTTTTAATACTGATAACCAACTTCAAATGCAAACATCTCGCACCAAAAAAAAGAATATAGTGAGTTTCCTTTGAACGGCGACGATATGTATGTACCTATGTATATAAGCTACAGAAGTGTGAACGTTAAACGTAAGAGATGCCCAATTCATCTTGTGTATGAGCAAAAAAGTTAAGGGACAACTTTTAATTATTAAAATAGAGCGAAGGCACTATGTAGGTGGTTCTTCTAGAACCCGACAGGATGGAAGACACTAGGACTGATACGCATAAATTTCTAAAGAAAGTTCGCGTCCTTGTGAACAACGAAGTCAATCGTCATTGGGTCTAGAAAAACAAACTCACACGTATGTAGTAGTAAGGAGTAAAGGAGTCGATGCATCCTCAACGTGGGACTGTTTGGTCTGATTTTCTTTAAATTATAATAAAAACAGAAGTGTTTTGTTAAAAACTATGTTGGATAGATCGCGCAGACTCATGAGGCATGAGTTTCTTTTTCAATTTCCTTTTGCGCTGCCTCGTTAGTTCTGGCTAATTGTCTATTCTATTTATGAATTTATGTATATCCCGTGAGACTGATCCTCGTTGGCAAATTTGACGATTTGAAATCAAAGGAAGAAGAATTCTGTTTTACACTTGTGCGACTCGCGACTCACGAGACTACGTATAATAAGCCGTCAGATGGCTAATAAGTAGTAGTCTAAGACACTAATCACATAAGCAAAAGGACTTTGTTGATATCTTTAATGTTACGCTACTAATTCACGACTGCTGGAAGCAACGGAATATTTACTGCGATTGAATGAAACCATCCCCTAAAATAATTTCCTTTAAAATTATATTTTAAGTGTGGGGTGGGTCTAATATTTGCTCCTTATAGGAAATTTTATGGTACCAAAGGAAGCACTTTCCATAAATAGTTATTTATAGCAGCTAAAACCAATTGGTGCGTTCATTTTATTCTCATCGCTAGGACTGGTAAAAAGGGGATACGTGAAATAAGGCCGCGTGAATTTAGAGCGCGATAGAAAATAAAATAAGGCGGCGCGGTTTAATTTTATTTTTCAATCGCGGCTATATATCATTTTCAAAAAAAAATTAATACAGATTTTGAATGCACACTTAAGTTTCCGGAAAAATCGAATCGAAGCTCAGGAACACATTCTCAATCGCCGGTACTTTTTACGGGCGCAGCCATTTTTCTATACATTTTGTTGTTGTTATAAAATGACAGTCTGCTGAAAATGTGGTGTACAAAAGGAAAGAACGGAACACCACGATTTTTTTTTATAGTTACGTCTTGTTCGCACGTTCGTTCACATATACTCCCAGATAGGAAATTTAAACTCGGCGTACTTTACAAAATTTGCTACAGGGAAACGACCGTCTATATTAGTTTGTCTATAATCTGGATAGCAGCAGCCACTCTAACCTAAATTTGCCAAACCGTGCCACATATCCGCCATGGTTCTGCATACATTCTGATTCTCAATTAAGATACATGAAGTATATCTGAGCATTTTACACTCAGAACAAAAAAAAAGTCCCCAATTATTGCAAAAATGTGAAGTGCTAACAATTTCTACTTACTTAGGTCTTTAGTCGTTACTCCTAAATTTGATTTCTATAGAAATAAATATTGGACGCGGCTGTAGAAAATATTTCTCATCTCTTAACGGATATACATATTCTATTTCTGTCGTTTCTTAGGTCGTTTTCCTTAAGTCTCGCTCAAGAATTCTCTTCTTCTGGATTCCAATAGAACATGTAATTTGTCTTCCGCTCATCTGTTTATAAATTGGTGATCAGCCATATTTCTTGGTTTTGTTTTTACAATGAAAAAACTCAGGGCCATATGGCATTGAGAAGTAATCCAACGAAAGAGTGAATTCTGAATGTCTTCCTAAATGAAAACTTCTCCCAGAAGATCCTTCAGAAGAGCCAATGGAACATGATTGGCAAGGGAAGTCTTTTTTCACCCAATTGAAAATGACATTAATTGGATTTTCATCATTTCTTCAGTAATCTTTGCAACAAAGTTTTACAACTCAACGAATAAAATTTAACTTGTCGCACTTTCGAACACCATCGAAGGAACTTATTTCCAATTCCAAATATAATTCCAATCAGACTCTTTCAAACTTTCAAATTAGTCATTTCAATTTACGCCTGCTGTCAAAAAGTCACAAAAAAAAATTTTACCTACATTTCTCTCGTGTGGTTCTACAAATTTTCTATTCGTCACATAAAAAGACTAAGAACAAATTGAAAACCCTGTAAGTAACACCAAATCGATAGTTTACCATACAAATTACATAAATCCATAGTAATTTTATTAGAAATACACTGAATTTAAGGGTAAAAAGTAAAAAACATATCATCTGTTTGCTACCTTTCTAGAGTTCAACACATTTTTGCCGCACCTACGCGTCGCTGTCGTTGTAAACTAAACTTTCATTCTATCGTTTTGATCTAAAAGAAAAGAGAAATTTAAACGATGGCCAATGTCCTGGAGAATCAATTGATGAATGCTGCCGCCCACATAGAGCAGCAGCTGGACCAACAACTAGATCGACTTGAGAACTTGGGCACAGATGATCTGCAACTGATACGCGAGCAGCGAATCAAAGAGATGAAAGAACTCAACAAAAAGAAACAGGAATGGTTGGCCAATGTAAGTTTGAAACTAGAATGTTCTATTCAGGTCTTGTGGGTGGTCAAGTCGACTTTTTTAAGGGCTAAGTTGGAAATGGTAAGATAAAATCGAAGCTAATTTAGGTGGGGTGTATATTCGCGTAAAGGATTCTACTTCTCGAAGGTTCGATTCGAAAATAAAGTGCAGTAGAGGACTAGGTCCGATTAGGACCGACAATTTAAACGCAGAGTTACAATCAGAAAGCTGTTATACATTATTTACATGGACGTTAGGTAGATTATTATCGACTTTTTACATGAGAAAAGCCGTGTGAATACAGTAGTACAAAACTAGATCAAAAATATCTTAAAAACAACGGAGTATTTAAAGGAAGACAAATCTTTTCGCAAATTTGTGCCTGAACCGCTTGATAACTAACTTGTTCCCCTGATGGAATCATCCAAAAGAATACAATTCGCAGATTAATAATTTTTGATGAAAGAGTTTTGCAAGGATGAGCGTTCATTTAGTTTTACTTTACCAAAAATTCTTCGAGTAGAATGGTTCGTTATGTTTGCAATTGGGACTAGTAGCTCGGTCGATGCAGTTGGCATTTGATGATGCATTACGCTTGTCACGACTCTAGCTCAATCCTTTCTGTTGCTGGAGTCGCTGGAATTTGATTTAGTCGTTGAAAAACCCTTTGCTCTTCGGATACGGTATTAAACTGTATGCCCGCGCTGTACATGCAGAAGTATATGTACCGCAGGCAGCGCCTATAGCATACTCTGCATGCTTACAATGATTTTAATAATTTTTTGTTCTTCTAGGGCCATGGTGTATACTCCGAGCTTGCCGATGAAAAGGAATTCTTCGAGGTCTCGAAAAAATCACCCAACATTGTCTGCCATTTCTACAGAGATTCAACCGAACGGTGTCGTATCGTTGACATGCATTTAAAAATCCTCGCTACCAAACATATCGAAGCGAAATTCTGTAAAGTAAATGCCGAGAAATCACCATTCCTCACTCAAAGGCTGAGAATCAAAGTTATCCCCACCATTGCATTGGTAAAGGATAGTAAAACAAGAGACTTTATTGTGGGCTTCACAGACCTCGGCAATTGTGATGATTTCTCCACCGACATGATGGAATGGAGAATAGCACAATCGGGAGCAATCGAATATAAGGTTTGTTCTCATAAACTTGTCATCGCATCTTCGATTAAATGTCTCGTTTTTTTGTTTTAGGGCGATCTTATCACTCCACCTGATACAAAGAAATCAACCAAGAGCTTTATCAATCGACCAAAGAAGACCATTCGTGGCGGATACGATTCCGATGATTCCGACATTGACTTTGACGATTAGCAGCAGCAGACAACTTAAGTACACTCACCCCCACACCTAGCGATATAGTATGAGATACAAAATTAATTTTTTTTAGAGAAGCATACAAGCAGATAAAATTATTAGTAAACAAAACAAAAACAAACTGAATGTCTCACAAAATATTCTTTGGCGAGGATGATGTAGAAAAAACTATAAAAAACAAAAAAAAAAACACTTCTTATGCAAGTGTTGTTGATGTAAATCAAAAGAAAAGAAAAACAATTCTCAAAATGTGCACAAAATTTCCTTTTTTCTATTCACCACAAAATACCTAAACAAAAAGACATGACGCGAAGAGTATTCCCTGAATTTTTTTTATAAAACAGTTTTGTTTTGACTTAAAATATAGATTTTTATATTTCGTTGGTAAGATGCGGTTAATGATTGTATACAAAGCGCGCGCAAGCGCTACTAGTACTTGTTGTTGAATGAAGAAATGCTCCTATGTGTAAATTATTTTATTAGTTTCTCCTCTTTTTTTTCTTTTTACAAATCTATGGACTAACAATTCTACTATTAATATGTTTTATTTTACTTTTTCTTTGTACCTAATTTGGCAATGCAAGCAAGCGAAACACAATTTTCTTTTAACAAAACGAAAAAAAACAAAACTCCATTTATGTGAAAGTCTTTGAATCGTACGCAATATTTTTTACACTGTCACTAAAAATAAAAATGAAAACTATAAACTAAAAATGTTTTTTTTGTACAAAACTTTATTGCACATCGTGCAGGGGAGCAGAATATCCAACAGAAAAGAGGTCATCAAGACAATTCCGTCTCAGACTAAATGCTAAGGCTATCTGAAGGTAGGAAAAACTCACCGATCCTCTGTTGAACTCATTGCTATCACTGCTTAAGCGGAGACATGACAGGCACAGGACCTACCCTTGAACAAACAAACAAATATAAATAATGGGTACGCACTCCGGAACCCCTCAAGGCACAGGAATCGTAAAATTTCGACTCGGAAACAAACTACGTTAAGTAGTTCTCTAACACACTCGTCATTACGACCACTTGTTCACCACTTATAATGAATATTCGTTCGCCAATATTCCGTTTATATTCCCGTCCACAATACGAATCCATTCGCTAAAAGCTAAAATTGTTCCTAACTGTCAAGAGGCAGAGGATGGACCATAAGAGGTCCGTTCGCGTACTTTTTGCACTAAAATTCGTAGATTATCAAATTTCGAAGAGTGGGGATAAAATTCTCTCAGAGTGAGCTAAAACTACAAAAAAGTAAACGAACAGGTTGAGAACAAGAAAATGTTGAAATACACTGGTTTGACAGTTTTCATAAGCCAGCCCACAGAAATTTCTTGCACAAAAATTCGTTGCATGGGAAAGTTTCTTACTCTTTCGAGAGCGCTCTCTTCTGCGAAAAACTACGAAAATTCTCCGTACGCGAACAGCTTTTCGTAAAAATTCGTAAATTTCCGTAAAAAATCGGAGGGTTTGCGAACGGACCCATTAGTTTTCCCAACTGTCAAGAGGAAGAGGAAGAACCATAACTTCAAAGACAGCAGTACCTGGTTAAAGTCAAATTGCTCGGTGGAATGAACCTCAAACTCAATTTCTTCCAAACGCTCTAGTTGCCCAAACTTCGTACCCTATCAAAAGCTGTCAAATTTCCGTACTGAAAGTGTCATTTCTTAAACCCACAGAAACTAACGAAACTCGATGAAACTGAGCATATTTAAATTATAGCTTATCCTCAGCGCTCCGTACGAAATATGCGAATGAAACCGCTCTCTACTTATGGAAGCGTGGGTGCCGTGGGTCAGTTGTTAGTGTCTTGGACTACTGCGCCAGAGGTTAGAGCTAGAATCTAGGGAAATACCATGAACGTTTTTTCACCGCTTTTCAAAAATAATCTCTTTCCTTCGGATACGGTATAAAGTTGTAGGTGTAGAAATGAATACCACGCATAACACGTACTTGGCCTTCTATGGGCTGTTTATTTTGTTTTTACCTTTGGAAGCAAAAGTGAACGAAACTCGATGAAACTGAGTGGAAAGTCATGGGTACAAATGAGGTGTATTCTTATGACTACGCACGGCAGCCTTAATTCAATTATGGTTGGCTCTTATAGATCCTGGGGTCGGTAACAATAGGTCTGTTCTCGTACTGACTAAAACTACGAATACGAATTCCTGTTCCCGTACGTCAAAAATTCGTAGTTTTTCGCAGAAGAGAGCGCTCACGGGAGAGTAAGAAATTTCCCCATGCTTCCAGTTTTAGTCCAAGAAATTTCTTTGGGCAAAAATATGAGTTCTGTCAAAAAAAAAAAAAAAAGACGTCTTAAAAGTGGGCAGCTTTTTTGTTGAACCCAGTCGTGTACTTTTTTAGAGATTTGTCTTTCTCTGAGAGAATTTTATCCTCACTCCTAGAAATTTGGCAAGCTGCGAAATTTAGTGCAAATAGTACGGGAACAGACCTTATATGTACCTCTTTAAGGTCATGAGAAAATTGGATGATTATGATTGAGATTTAAGCATGATAAAGATATGTACATACTCATTTAAAAGGTTCTATCGAAAACTATATTTGAGAATAAAAAATTTGTACCTAACTTAGACCAAAATAGCTGTAATTTTCGTACTCAAAGCCATGTATTGTAAGGCTCGTTTCACACTATCCGGTTTTAGCCGTACGGAAAAAAACCGTACGGCGAAATTATTCTAGTGCCCTGAAGAAAAGCATGGCCCCTTTCACATTACACGGTTACGGCAAAATGCCGTCACGATGCCGTGTAGCAGCCGTCCACTGCCACTGCAACTAACGGCGACCGTACGGCTACCGATAACGCAGTGGTGTACATAACCAAATGCGCGCTTTCACATTTGCCGGCTTTAAATCGTACGATCAGTTGTCTTCAAGCCAGTGTAGTTACACAGCACTTAATCAGAAACTGAGCTTGCGATGGAAAAAAGCCGTGCATAAACCGTATAGTGTGAATGGACAACAGCATTCGGATTTTTGCCGTATGGTTTTTTGCCGTACGGCTAAAACCGGATAGTGTGAAACGAGCCTAAGGCAGTGTTATCAATCAGCAAGCAAGAGATCTACATAAGATGCAAACTGAAAAACTTATTTAAGATTATGTGCCTGCTTATATTTATAGCTCTGCGCGCAGATAAGCAAAGTCTAGATTCATGGAAATCAATTTTCAATTACGAAAACAGTTTGAGCGTAACTGTAAATATCCATTGTGACTCCATTACTTAACAGCGTTTGACAACTGGACAAACGTCAATTTCTGCTTTCACACACAAACGCATCTACCCCACATATACACACTAATTGCTCTCTTCTCTCAATACCAACCAACAACAAATCCACACAATACAGTAGTGGCCGAATGAACTTTGAGTTCATTTGCCAGTGTGTGTATGTTGTTTTTTTTGTTCTTCTTATTTCGCACAGAAGAGCCTCATCTACACGAAACCACCGAATTTATTATTTTTTACTCCACAAACTTGGTCATAGACACGGTTGCCTGCGAACAGGTCATCGTCGTCGTTCGTCGTGTCAAGTGTGTGTTTCATCGCAGAGAAACTTTCTTATTCGTCGTGTATACTGTTCATAAATTGTTTGCAATTTTTTTGTTCACACAGTTACCTGCGAGCAACCCTTAGAATTTTATATTTTTTAAAATTTTCCTTGTGAGTTTTTTCCTTTGATTTGTCTTTTTGTTGTTTATTCAACAAACCACCGCCCGCCCTCTTCTCCCACCCCCACGCACACAGAAACGTGTCCCATTTTTGGTGCAAAAAAAAAATCGGAAAAAAAAGTTTTCTCTCAACTCCGCTCGATATTTGCAAAAGAAAAGTGAACGATTTTTTGTTTGGCGAATTTCTAACTCAAAAAAAGTTAAGTTTTGCTTGAAATCTTTTCAAAAAATATCGCGAGTGTATTGTGTAATTGAGTGTGAAACCGGAAAATCATGTTTAGACGTTGAGTGGCGGTTGCAGCGATTGATTATTTTCGATATAGCCTCCCCCTCCCGTTTGCGTACGCTGTGCGTGTGTGTATTGGTTTGGTTTGCATTTAAACGAAGAAGCTGTCAACCCTTGTGGCTGTCACGACATTTTTGTTGACTCCTTTGGTGGGGCTTTAACTTATTATGAACAGCAGTGAGCCTACGCAGGAGGAGCATTTGAACACGACTATGCTAACTAGTAGTACTCCGATTCGAATTGGTACCAGTAGCGGAGCGGGGGAGCCACCATCGCCTGGTGGCTCAGTTGTCAACGTGATGGCTAGCAGTGGTCCAGCGGCAGCGGGAACCGGAAGCGGTAGCCAACAGCCGCCGCATCATCATGGTCTGCATCAGAGCATCTCGACATCGTATGTCGGTTCGAGTGCGAATCCATCGTTGGGTGGCGGAGTGACCGGAACACCACCGGCCAGCGCAACCGTCAAGCATTCAGCGGGTATGGGTTCAGTTGATTTTATTGTTTTCTTTTTCTTTTATTTTAAACAAAACACTTTTGGTTTTTAATTATGTTAAAAGTTTAACACAACAATTTGAGAGTAGATTTACGTATATATTCGAAACTAAACTTAGATAAGAGTGTAAATTGCCAGAGAATGGAGTTTCTTTCATTCGGTTTTTCCCCCCCTCAGTTTTACATAGTTTTTTGTGCTATCATTTGTGATTGTTAAGTAAATTCGATTGAGTAAATAAATTAATGCGGACGTATCAATTAGGTACAGGCAGCAACAAGAAGGGAGGTGACAACTGACAGCTGTTAAACTATCGTATCAGCGAAAGAATGTGGGGGATTTGTTGTCACGCAATGTTTAAACAAGGTGTAGGCGAGTCTTACGACATCTTTAGGCAACCTGTAGGTTTAACTACTCTGAAATTAGAAATAGTTGCAACAATTGTAAAATATGTTTGTATCTCTGATTTGACAGATTCAAAATGCGGCTAAGAATAGGTCCGTTCGCGTACTTTTTGCACTAAAATTTGTAAATTATCAAATTTCGAAGAGTGGGACTAAAATTCTCTCAGAGAGAGCTAAAAATACGAAATAGTAAACGAACGGGTTCAACTGAAAAAGTTGAAAATACACTGGTTTGACAGCTGGGTCATTCCACGGAGGATCGACCGACGTTCTGAACGACCCCCCTCCGATTTGTCTGAAAAGTAGTACAAATACCCATTGGAGTGGTACAAGTCATAAGGCAAAAAAGTTTTGCAGAATTCGATATAGTTTGCGTGTAACGGAACTTCAAAAATTGGCAAAAAATCGAATTCTAAGCGTTCTTCTATATTTCAAAATATCATAACTTTGGTTCTGCTTATCAGAATTTGATAAAGTATACCTTGTGGAATTCAGAAAAAGGTGAACTTTCAAAGTAATAGAGTAATTTGTTTTCAAGGACGAAGGATATTCCAGAATCACCTTTTTCTGAATTCAACAAGGTATACTTTATCAAATTCTGATAAGCAGAACCAAAGTTATGATATTTTGAAATATAGAAGAACGCTTAGAATTCGATTTTTTGCCAATTTTTGAAGTTCCGTTACACGCAAACTATATCGAATTCTGCAAAACTTTTTTGCCTTATAACTTGTACAACTCCAATGAGTATTTGTACTACTTTTCAGCCAAATCGGAGGAGGGTCGTTCAGAGCTCTCCATATAGCCTCGGCGATTTATCGTGGAATGACCCAGCTTTGACAGTTTTCATTAACCAGCCCACAGAAATTACTTGCACTAAAATTCGTAACATGGGGAAATTTCTTACTCTGTCGTGAATAAGCGCGCTCTCTTCTGCGAAAAACTACGAAAATTCTCCAAAATTCGGAGGGTACGCGGACAGACCTAATGGTTCCGATCTGATCTGCGAAAACTGAGCTGTCAAATTACTTGATAAAACCCAACGATTTCAATAATTTGCGTTCCGTTCCGATCCAAAAGGATTGCCAATAATAGCTCCCTCCGCTCCGATCCGGAGTGTCGGAGTAAAATCCGAACTGCCAAATCAATTGAGTAACCTTTTATATGGTGACCAGATAAGAACGATAGCAAAAAGAAATTAAATAAAACGACAATGGTGTGAGATATAAAATTGATTCTGACTCCATTTTTAAGCTACATTCATGCCATTATGTGTGAAATCATTCACCATATTCATCATTATTCAAATGCCCGTCTCAGCTTCACTGACAGTGCTTCAAGCAATCGGTCCACTTTTCGCTGATTCCGTCCAATATGTCCAATATATCGGCAATAGCGTCTCGAGTGTTGGAATCGATCTCGTCCAAATTAATTGGCTTGTCAGGGTAGGACATGACGTAGCCCCAGAGCAAATAAAGTCAATTAAGGAACACTCGCCGTGAGAACACCCAGTCGCCAAATTTCTCTTTCACAACTTCGAGCATTGCGTCGCTTATAGGACATGTACCGCCGCCTTGTTGGAACCACTCTGACCAGCTCTGGCCACAGAAAACCGTTTAACATCGCCCTATAGCTGAGAGACCATTGATTCTAACGGTGTCTCCTTCTTCATTGCGAAAGAAATAAGGTCCGATGATGACACCATGCCATAAACCGCACCAAAACGTCAATCTTTGTGGATGCATTGATGCTTGGTCGAAGACTTGTGTTCGCTCCAATAATGCCAATTTAGCTTGTTGACATATGTAGCGGCTAAGCCAAAATCGGCCTGATTTCTTGGCCAACATCCGGATCTCTGGCTATCGCTCACGGCGTTGTCTATGGTCGTCTGGCTTCAATTCTAGTGTCAGCATAATCTTATGCGGGTGTATCCCAAAATCCAACCACAAAATTATTCGGGTTGACTCTGTGGCGACACCCAATAAAGTTGATCGACGCCGAATCGACATTTCTGAGTCTTTTCGGTACTTGCTGCGCTAAATTTTCTCCATTTCGTACCAATCTTTCTTCTCGTACGCACTGTTGTGCGAAGTTTACATTTCTCCACGTACAAAAGAGACCTACTGTTCCTGTGTGTTACTGAAAGCTCAAACCCTTCGATATAGCGGTAGCTTTCAATTGGATAATAAAATTGAGTTACAAAATTAACACTGTTAAGCGAGCCTAAATGATCATACTCGTCTAAATTCAAACTCAAAATAGATTTTATAGATCAAAAAATGCATTTTCAAATATTTGTTGTCACTTCCATTTCGTTGTGCCCATTTATA
Organism: Chalcosyrphus nemorum; assembly: GCA_949716465.1. Lineage (NCBI taxonomy): Eukaryota > Metazoa > Arthropoda > Insecta > Diptera > Syrphidae > Chalcosyrphus > Chalcosyrphus nemorum. The sequence goes on from OX454333.1 coordinate 29,046,055, forward strand.
CACTCTTCGTACCTCTAAGTGCAAATGTCAATGTAAACAGAAAAAAAAAAAAACAAAAGCGAAAAAATTCCCTGACGTTTAATTGAATTTGAATTGCACTTAGGGACTTTTAAAAAATTCCATTTGCAGTTCACACTTTGGCTCATCGATCCGATGGTCTTAATCCATATATCTGGCAGTGAATTCATTCCATTAGAATGCCTCTCACATTATCATTTCCATTTGCTAGAAGGTGGAACACACTGTTTGTATTTTTTTTTGTGCATTAATCCAGTGTATCGGGGAACTGGAATGTCTTTCATTAGTTGACTTCCCCTATAAATACTGTGTCTTGGTGTAGGTACTTGTAGGTTCTCTATCCAAACGGATATACGAGTACGAGTAACGAGTACTTTCGAAATTGGGTCGGAAGTACATTATAAACATACAAATGGCAGAGGATTCAGTTTTGAGATACTTTTTTTAGTGTATATGTACATATATATAACACACGTGCGGTTAGCTGGAGGCTGTGCCACTCTTCATTATGTGATTAGTTTTGACTTTATTTTTACGTCCGAGAGGATGAGACTTTCTATGCAATTAGAAGCGAGTTGAAAGGAAATACAAGAGATGGAGGGAAGAGGGTGTATTTTTGAATAAAACTTGGGTAATAAGAGATTTCTGTGCCCATTTTTTGGATGGTCTTTTGTTATCCTTATATTTGTCTTAAAATACAACAGAGATTTTTCGACACATCAGTGAAAGCTGGTGTATTTCAAGGGTGCCTGCAGACCTGCGATTATGTTTGAACTTCTAGTTACTTTCAGGGCAAGTTCTTTTTTCCTCAGTGTACTGGCTTCAAAAATCAGAGTTGCATAAGTAAAACCAAATATTGGAAGGTCTTTTCTCTTATTGTTTCTTGAACTGTGGGTCTTCTAAGTCACGGAGTTCTTCTCTCAGCACGAGTCACCACGCGAGGTCGCATCACGCCACAAACAACTTTCTCGGAGCCAATGATCGCCGTTGCGAATAGCCACCATTCTTCCTCTAATTATAAAAGATAGAGTGATAAATATAGTTAGAGCAGTCGTGATGTTTAAGGTGGAATTCCTTTGATATCTTTCCGTCAATGCTCCACGAGGCATAATGGCATTATGACTAAGAACCTGCACCCTAGATGTACTTCACTTGTGACTTCTTTCAACTGTCACATCTGATCATTGTGCAAAATGTGACACTTACGACTGTCTAGTGCACTGAAAGCTAAAGGCGAAGGTCTTATAGTTACCCAGAAGTTCCCAAGGTTAGTTTCCGTTGGACATAAAGAGATGAATCTTAGCTTCAGTAGCCGTTTCTTCGTGGTTTGCTCTGGTCTTGTTGAAGTTGACTGAATTCCTTAGGCCTCTTTGGTTGACACTGTATTTAGTGAGATCATTGGTCTCACATTGTTTCATTGTGGAATAGATACCACTAAGTGGTACTCCAAAACAAAATTTCGGTTCGACAAGTGAGTGACAAGTGCCTCTTCTCGACAGATCTTTTCCCTCAAACCTTTGGTGTACTGGGATCCCAGTTATGGTGGCTTGCAAGCGCAAGAGTGTCAACTGTCAGACTTCACTGATGCTTTATTGTCTGAAAAGATATATATGTGTAGATGGGAGTTCCATTGCATGAACTTCTGCTTGGAAGATCGTCACACGCCGGAAACTGAGGCCATATACACTTGTCCCAGTATTACCATATTCCAGTTTGGCGCAATCAGTGCACCAGTGGTATGAAGAGACGTTTGTTTCTCCATTCTTAGCGGTCACCAAATTTTGTGTTGCTCTAAACTCAATCAGATGATCTTAATGTTCTTGAATTTACGGTAACCTAGGAGCATGTGTTTTGTAGCAGTACGAGGATAAGCATTATTCTGAGTGCTGCCGTTGGATACGTTCTCATTGCCATCACAGCCTACTTGGTCTAGCCTGTTTAACCGCTCATTTGCTTTGACTTAGGCATCATAATAGGTAGCCATTACTTGTCAGTACATGTCAGTATTTTGGCAATGCAGTTCTAGCGGTAAAATGACAATTTTACAAATCTAGGGGCTTGTGAAAAGATGACTGTCAGAAGAAGCCTATGGCGAGTTCAGTGAAAAGGCTTGACATCTAGTCTTAGAGAAAAGTCTGACCTTGAAAACATTTTAGTAGATTTTTCTGTAGAAAAGGGGACGGTTTTCGGTAATTCAATTTACATTTTGGGATCAACATCGGGTTAAACTATTGCCTTCTTGACCTCGCAAGCATACAGTATAAGTTGCCAATAGTTGTACACGACGTATTCCTCTATGAGGATGATCCGTGAAATGTTTCAAACTGCTGCTCCCAGCCCACATGCTTGCAGAATGTTAACGCGCAATTGACTCCTTTTTCTACATCAAAGAATATCGGAAATGGATCGTACTTGAGTGGTGACTAACATGTTTCCCTTTTCTCCAAGAGCATCATTGCAATGACTATGCAATAAGTTTGATTGTCGAAGTTTCTTTCCTTAACCACGAATTGCAGCAGTGACTTCCTGTTTCCAGGTGGATATGGGAGGCGAAACTCTCAAACTCAAACTGAATTGAATGCCCACATACAAAAGACGAAGCGACAAACTCTTAATAGAAAACAAAAACCACAAAACGCCAGGGTAAAAGTATCCATTCATTTCGATAATGAAATCTGAGTGACTTGACCTTTTCCGCTCTTAGCCTAAGTGTTTAGTCAATGGAACTGAAACTGACATTATAGAATACTTCTTTGAGGGAGGAGTAGCAGCAGCAGCTACTCGTCTGTGCCTGACCTTCTTGTATACCGTATACGGATACAATCCTCCTTCTGAATTAGTCAATTATCCGCTGTTATATACGGTTTGTGTCTGTCCAATTAAATAATTTATTTAATTGATATTATGTCTACGAGTCGTTTTTCTGACGCCACAACCATAAGCACGCTAGAATTTCACTATGAGAGACATTTAGATCAGATTACCAATTACCATGCTTTGTGTGTTAGTCGCTGGAGGCTTCCCCGGACAACAAACACATTGGACACTGGTTAGAATTGAGAAGAGGAGGAGGAGGAACTGGTAAAGGAATTAGCAAAAGCAAACCGCACCCTTAACAAATATTTGTGCGCCTTTGAAATGGAAACAAAGGCTTTTGAGATAGAAATAGAGAGAGAGAGAGAACGACGTTGTCCACTCCTAAAGTCTGGACTGGATATGTGTCTTCGTGGGTTGGAGGGAGTGGGTCTCATCAGCTCTAACGAGAACCGTTTCCATTGATTAGGTAATCTATCTTAATTTATGTACCAGTATCTTTTCTTTTTTTTCGTTGGGAAAGATTCAGTTTTAATAAACTTGAATTGAGCCAGAGTGTGTCATTAGAGATGAGTTTTTTTTGTGCTTTGCTTTGGGAGTTTTGCTTGACCTTGGTGTGGAGTATTTTTTTTTTTTTGAAAGTGATGTCACATGCGCTAGACTGGCGGCTGATGTCATTGTTTGGCAATGGAGTGGAGTCTAGTGAAAAAAGTTATGAATTATTTGTACATCATCAATAATGATGTCAAGATGCAAGGACATTTGCAAGTTCTCGTTCTACGCCTTCTATGACAAATGGTTCTTAGCTTGGGTGGATGATGTGGCATCACAAAAGTGTCCCTCTGTCATAATCTAACTCTTGGAGTAGACATACAGTATCGGACAAAACATTTGCAACTAGAAGTGAAACCAAGCAATTTCTTCAAATTCATAAAAGTTTTATTCAAAAACATAACATTCTTCATAAATTATGAAAGCTCTGTATTTCAGTTATACAAAAATAAATAGTTTTCAAAATAAAAAAAAACATTTAGGGCCGATTTTTCAATCGTCAGATAAGTATCAGATAAGACTTAACAGTCAGATAACACAAAAATACATTTTTCAATATGCGTATAGCACCTATTCTAGATATCTATCAGTTATCTGCCGAATAAAATTATCTGGTGATCAGTAAGCTGGATAAACTTTAACTGACTGTTTATGAACTGTCAAAAGTGAGAATTTTAAATTTAATTTAGTTTTTGTAAGAAATATGGATTTTTTCGATATTTGCTAAGATTTTTGCTATTGAAGAAGAGAATAAAATGTTTAATTACTTCAATTCACCCTTAAGAAAGCACCACCAGTGCAATGAGGGTCAATGTTTTCCATATTTTTTTTTAGCTTTCAAAATTTGTAAATACCGAAACTTCAAATTGAAGTGCCAAATAATGTGAAAAATAGTCTGCTAGCTCTAACATATACGATTGTCACTGTATCTATCTCTTTTTCATTCCAGTTTCGTGAAGTTAGACACAATTGAGCTTGACAAAATCGTTCAGTGACAATCTAGGAGTTATTCGATGATTGAAAAACTAAGATCTACTTATCTAGTAGATAAAGAGTGGAATACATTTATTCGTTAGACAGCAATCAGACTGTTTAACTGACGATTGAAAAATCGGCCCTTAGTAATCTACGTTGAATTGTATCGAGTAACTTCAAATAACTGCGCGACAAAACAATTGCAACTTTTAATTGAAATACAAAAAAACTAAAAACTAATCAATATTTAGTGGCAAACCCATTATTTTGGATGACTGCCTTGAACCGACGTGGCATTGATTCAATTAAATTTTGTATAATATTTAATGGAATTGCATTCCAGGCCATCTCTATTCTTTTAAAAAATTCGTCTGCACTTCTAAAATTTTCTCGATTGATTTTCCTCTGGACGATCTCCCAAAGACTTTCTATTGGGTTCAAATCGGTGGCCAATCCATAACCGTAACATTGTGATCACTGAGCCACGTTTTGACTAGCCTAGACGTGTGCTTTGGGTCGTTGTCCTGCTGAAAGATCCAACGCAATGGCATTTCCCATTCCGCAAACGGCAACATAATATTTTGTAAGATGCTTTTCGACCACGTGAAACGAACTCTCGAACGAACGCTATGTTGGTAAGAAATGTTAAAACAAATCCCTTTATAACTGCGCCGAAATTGGTTGAAGAGTTCCAACAAACAATAACTACTAGAACTGTAGCTCGTCGGCCGGCCGTTGCTGATTTGTGCACTTATCGCCCTGCTAAAAAGCCCTTAATTTCGATCCGAAACCAGAAAAGACGACTACAGTTTGCAAAGGAACATCTTTCTTGGGACATACAGAAATGGAGTGGAGTCCTTTTTAGTGATGAATCGAAGTTTAACATCATCGGTAGTGATGGAATATCTTACGTCAGAAAACCACTTGGCAGCGACTTCAATCACGTTATTGTGTAAAAACTGTCAAGCATGGCGGAGCAAATGTGATGGTGTGGGGTAGTTTTTTTGCTGCTGGTTTGGGGCCATTGCATCGCATTAATGGAATAATGGACCAATACGCATACAAAAGCATCCTAGAAGATATTATGTTGCCGTATGTGGAATGGGAAATGCCATTGCGTTGGATCTTTCAGCAGGACAACGACCCAAAGCACACGTCTAGGCTAGTCAAAACGTGGCTCAGTGATCACAATGTTACGGTTATGGATTGGCCACCGATTTGAACCCAATAGAAAGTCTTTGGGAGATCGTCCAGAGGAAAATCAATCGAGAAAATTTTAGAAGTGCAGACGAATTTTTTAAAAGAATAGAGATGGCCTGGAATGCAATTCCATTAAATATTATACAAAATTTAATTGAATCAATGCCACGTCGGTTCAAGGCAGTCATCCAAAATAATGGGTTTGCCACTAAATATTGATTATTTTTTAGTTTTTTTTGTATTTCAATTAAAAGTTGCAATTGTTTTGTCGCGCAGTTATTTGAAGTTACTCGATACAATTCAACGTAGATTACTAAATGTTTTTTTTTTATTTTGAAAACTATTTATTTTTTTATAACTGAAATACAGAGCTTTCATAATTTATGAAGAATGTTATGTTTTTGAATAAAACTTTTATGAATTTGAAGAAATTGCTTGGCTTCACTTCTAGTTGCAAATGTTTTGTCCGATACTGTAGGTAGACCATAAGCTATGGGCTGGTATTTACCACTAAAACCAAACTAGGAAACTTTATCCCATCCAGACGTAATGGTCGTTGTGTTCCAGTGCAAAATATCTGTGCTATTTTGTGGAATCAAAACTGCCTTCTATCCCGAGAACTTTCAGTTGTGGAGACCAGGTTTTATGGCATCTGCGACAACTTGGTCTTTATACCGGGGGTTTGGTCTTCTTAGCCTTCTCGCAACTGGGGGCTATGATTCGAAGATCTTCTTGGCTGCAATGTTGTTGTCAATTCGCTTAATGTGACCGACCCAATGTATCGGTGTATCTTGGCTTTTTGGACAACATCCACATGCTGGTACAGCTCATAGAGTTCTCGGTGGTATCTTCTCCTCCATTCGCCCTCTTCGCATAAGGGGCCGATGAAGTCAGTGATCTCTTTAACTACCTCTGTAGGTACTTCACTTCTTTTCGGCTGGTGATTAGAACTGCTTCCGTTCTAATACCCAAGCCCGCAACCATTCTTCTTATTTATGTATTTATGTCCGTTGTCCCCTTGTCTATAACGTGTACGTACTCTCGTATACACATTCTGGCATATTAGTGGCGAATATTTGGTTCAAAACTTCAGCAATATGCTCCACTGTAATAAAGGGTCAACTATCTGTCAAATTTATTAAAATTATTTTGACACTGACACTTCGTTCGCTGTCAAAGAATTATCAGTAGCAATAAACGCGAACTAACAATCGATAAAGAGAAACATTTGAGCCAGCCGACAGTGCGGGGTAGACCTGGGCCTTAACCAACAAACCTCTCCAGCCAACCCGGTTACGAGCAAGCTCCCTCCTGTTGCGCAGGCCAAGTTGGTTGAGGCCCCCTTCCATTTGTTTGCCTACTGCGAGGCAAACGTCCTCTACTGCGCCGTGCATCCGAGGTTGTTTCGAAGACATTCTTCGCTGGAACGTTGGGCTCCATCCGCTCTACATGATCCAGCCATCTTAGTCGCTGCATGCGAACTCTTCTGACCAAGTTTATGTCCTTGTATAGGCCTTATAGTTCGGCATTATATCTTCTTCGCCACTCACCGTCTATGCAGATGGGATCAAAGATCACACGAAGAAGTTTTCTCTCAAAAAAAAAAAAAAAACCAAGGGCATCCTCATCCGATTTTGTCAAAGTCCATTTCACAGCAGGACTGGGATAATTAGTGTATAAAGACTTGCCTTAGTAGTTCGAGATAGAGCTTTTTTTCTCAATTGCCTTCTTAGCCCGTAGAAACACCGATTGGCAAGAGTGATTCTTCGTTTGATCTCCGCACTCCTGTTATTCGCAGAGCTCACCATAGAGCCTAGGTGGACAAAGACCTCTACTACCTCGAAATAATATTCTGTTTATTGTGGCATTCTCTCCAAGACGCCGATGTTGAGTGTTCTTTTTTGTAGATAGTATATATTTCGTCTTGCTTTCATTTACCGCTAAACCCATCCTTGCAGCTTCGATCTCAATACTCTCAAATTCCCCACTAACGGCCCGCTGAATTCTTCCGAAGATGTCAATGTCATCGGCGTAAGCGAGACTTGAAAAAGATTGTACATCCGGTGTTGACATATGAGTTTCGTACAATTCTCCCAAGTACTATATTAAAGAGATCGCATGACAGTGCGTCACCTTGTCTAATTCCTTTCCTGACATCAAATGGTTCGGGAAAGTTTTTACCGACTTTGATGGAACAGCGGGAATTCTCTGCACAGTCGGACGTACTTGGCAGGAATTACAAGACTAGACATGGCTCTGTATAGCTCTGTTCTAGAAACGCTCTCATAGGCAACTTTTAAAATCGATAAAGAGGTGGTGTGGGTTTTTTCCAGGATCTGTCGTAAAGATAATATTGGACCTTCCGGGCCTAAAACCGCCTATCAAGTTGTTGACGATCGGTTTTAGGCGTTCACATAATACTGCAGACAGGATCTTATATGCGATGCTAAGCAGACTTATACCTCTTTAGTTGGCCCAGTTGAGAGGGTCTCTTTTCTTAAGGAACGGAATATATATATGAATTACTATTAAATCACTGAAAATGTAAGTTTTAATTTTATGTTCTAACTCGTCATTGTTTTGTTTTATAATGCGTTTAACTGGCATGCACTTTTGAACTTACAAGTTCAGAACTAAATCTAGTTACGTAAGTAATTCGTTTCAAAGAAGAACATTTAAAACTACGAACAAAGTTGGTTTAACTGCTTTGCGAAGAGTTTTTTTTTTCGTTACACTAAGCATGCGAGGGAGCAATAAAAACGTCATAAAAAATCCTCGGAATTGTACCCCCCGCAACCGAGCGAAAAGGACACATGCATATTAATTCTAAAACGAAATCATATTTCACAAGAACCAGGACTACTAGGTACCACCCCTGGTTTACTCCAAGCGTATACTCTCCTTTGTTTCTCAACTGACTCAATTCCATCCATTTTCACAAAGTTTTTTTTTCTACAGAAAAAAATTCAATAAGGACGTACGTATTTCGTAAGAGATTTTTTCTGGCAAAATAAAAAAGGAAATATATTTTCCATGAATCCTTTTTCGGTACGGATATTATTTTTCAAATTCAAATAAAAAAGTTTTCCTTTCGAAAAAAGCATATCCAAATATGTACTTAAACCTAAAAAGAAACGAATCTATGTATATAGCTACTGTGAAGTTTAAAATACCTCGGGGTTTAATTGTGTTTTACAGTGGAGTCCTTCTACTTCTACTTAAAGGCCTGCACTGTTTTGTTCTGTTTTCACCTCGAAATCCAACAGGATTGAAGGCAAAATTTGTGTTTTTACTTTTAATGAGTGAGAAGCGAAAGCGAAAACAATTGCATAATTCCAAAAAATACTCTCAAACAACTGCATCCTCCTTCGATGGATTTCGAATAAACCCATCAAAGTGGAAGAAGTTCAAATAAAAAATTTAAAGTTACCGCAGTGAATCCACCTTCGGCATTAAATTTTTATTTTATATTTTATTTGTTTTTTCTTTTTTCAAAATGCTTTTTTGTTTTTTTAATATCGAGGTCATGGACGTTGTTGTTTTACTTTTGAAATTGTCCAGCGTAATGGTTCGTTAAAGTATCCGACCGCCCTTTCCACTGTTGACATTTCTAGGTGAGCAATCCGTAAGCAATCCGTTTTTATATAATTGAAGGATGGAAACTTTAATTTCTTCCTTTTATACAGTTTAAAGTAAAATGCTTAGGGGAAAATTTATCTCCTTTAAGAGATTATCCCAAAGTTGGGCAAAGAAAAATTTGTTGGTACTTTTTAAAATGGTTTTGAAAATTATTGCAGGATTAAGAAAGTAAAGGATGACACTGCTGGTTTTAAGTAATACTCTGAAAAATTGGCTAAGGATAATGTTGTCCCTTAAATGAGTCCATGCGAAATACAGTTTGTGTGTTTTCGGGTGCATGTTCTGAGCCCGAGATAAGCCTTAAAAATGGGAAATTTTATGACTCAAATTAAGTTTATGGAAGATTTAAGATTTAAGTCAATTTTTGAAAATCATATACATCTTGAATGTAAGGTTGTTTGATGTTATTGTCATTAAAGTGCTACCAACTTCAGACAGATGTGTATTTGGAACAAATTATTATGTCAAATGCTCTTCAGCGCCATTGGGCACGTTCCGAGCTCTATGTCTACTTTTTTGAGGTAAGGCGTAACATAAGGAACGGCAAATTGACTTAAAAGATAGAAAAAATTTTCTTATCTACAAATCCAGTCCATTACGTCAAAAAAAATGGCTTACTTAGCAGTCAAAATTGAATCTTTCGACCTATCAGAAACCCTTGGCTATCTAGCCCCTGGAGTACTGAACGCGCTTATTGTATTCGCGTTTCGTAGTATTTTATCGGCAGAATGCCAGCTTGACGTGTGATTTTCTTGTGCATTCGGTGTCAGAAGTGGATTTGTAGAGAAATGGCGAAATTGAAAGTAAAACTTTGAAGCGGTTGACCTTTGTGATAGATCTTATCGTAAAGTGACTATAAACGCGTCAATGTGATATCACCCCATTTGGGCGTTAAATTACGATTGACAGTTGGGAAATTCTGCGAGTGCGATTGTGATTCGTCGTTACTTCCTCCTTTTGTTCTCTTTCAGATGTGACATAATTTATAATCAGTTTAATTCTTTCTCCTTTGGCCTTTTTCTTCCTTAAATTGAAGAAGGACAATCCTCTCTAAGAATAGAAATCCTTGAATCTGACCGCAAGCCACATTTAAACCATGAAATAACTCTCTCCCCCATTCTGTGGTATGCCGTATGCATGTGGTTATTCACCTGCAAAAACTAAATGGAATTTAAATTGGAACTTGGCCAAATTGTTGCGAATAATCCGAATTATGTTCTGTGCATTGGCGCGTGTAAATTATACAAAAAAACCAATTTATATATTTAATTTTGGCTGTTTTTTTTTTAGACTTTATTTCATGTGACAATTACAACGAACTTATATAAATATTTATTCACTTTATGGGCTTTTGGCTTATCAGAAGGTACGTACACACAATTTTGTGCGCTTTTTTTTATCGTGTTGTTTGCTCTAATTGATGGGCTTTAATGGCTAAATTGATGTACGATTGTGTGTATGAGTTGTGTTCCAGGTGTTAAATGCGTTGGCTGAGTAAATTATTATAATTGCCTTTGTATAGATTAATTAGTTAACGTGTTTATCTATTTTTGATAGTCGAAACATGGTCGACATGTGGGGGAAAGATATTCAGGTTTTTTTGTTGGGCGGTTTCAAGTGTTGTGAAGTGGTGTTGTTTGAAAGTGTGTTGTGACTATATATACGGAAGCGGAGAAGCAATGGGGTTTTGGAGATACAATTGCTGCACTAAAATATGTGAGTTGACGCTTATCTTAAGAGAATAGGAAAAGTTTTCACCTTTCACCATTGACAACGTTTTACAAACATCCTGCTCTGCAAAGAAGCTTCTCTGTTTATCTCTTCTCTTCGTGCGAAACAACTTCCAGTTGATTTTTAGAGACCTCTACACATATTTCTTTAAAAGTCACTGGGGAAAGATCTTGGAAACTTTTCTGAGTCATCGCAGACCTCTGGCTTGCACAGAATCTTCCTCAACGAATCACTTACAAAGCAAAAGAAACGTTCCTTTTGACGAACACTCCCCTGGTAAAGGGTGACCAGATAGCAATGATACTTTTTCCAATTGTTATGTTTTAGTAGCTGCTAAAGTTACTCGTACCAATGACGCCCTGCTGTCATTTCATCGTGCATCGTAGACTTCCAGAATCTTCCCCAAAAGAATCACTTACCCTCAGCTGCATTTAGAAACCAGGTTCAAGCAAAGGAAAAGTTTTGACGAACAGCTCCCTGGTACAGGGTGACCAGATAGCAATGATACCTTTTCCAATTGTTATATTTCAGCAGCTGTCAAAGGACCAATTACACCTTGCTGTCAAAATATTCAGTAAAGTTTGCCATTTTATCGTGCATGATTTCAACCTTGCTGAATGAGCGGAAATTGTTAAAAAAATATTACCAAAACTCCAGCTCAGTTGTAAGTGCTCATCGTAAGAGAAATTGGTGTAAAATGAAGAAATCATAACCCCCAGGCCCATAAATGTCGAGTTGCTGCCAATCAGCTGAATTGGGCATCCACAGAGAGTCTATAAGATTGTGCAGGACGCAAAAAAATTAACCCCAACAACCATAGACAAAGCTGTGAGTTCACTAATTGGGCGTTGAAAATGTTGGCCAGAGATCCGGATTTTGGTCAATAAATCATCTTCTCGAACGTACTCCATTTTGGATCAGCGGCTATCTCTTTCACTCTTTTTGAACAAAATATTTTTATGCAGATTGTTACAACAACAAATTGTATGTACAAATGATCTACAAAATGGAGAGCGAACCTGTCAAACGACACGAAGTTGACTGTCTAATTTAGTTCGTCTATGGCCAGCCACTTTGGACTCCATCAGATTTGAGCCGAGCCAAATGGATGCATTCAGACAATAAAGCGTCAAATCACTAAATATGACAACTTTAAATCCCTTTTTCAACTGCATCCTTTCGCAGCAATCCAGTTCACGCAAAGTCCCCGATTCCCAACAAATCCCTTCATGGAAACCTATTACTAGAAAAACACAGTCGCAAAAAAAACCTACGATTTCCTTTGAATTTCCATTCTCATTTTCCAAAAAAAGGAAAGCAAACAGTGCCCTCCTGTGTGTTATTGTTGAATAAAAGAAAAGCTCCCAAGCGCGCACGTCTTCTTTGATGGAATCAGTCGTCACGAGCAGACCACTGGGAGGAAACCTTTGAAAAAATACGCAATATTTTCCATTCCAACATCGATAAAGTGCCAAAGTGTGACACACTGTGGCTGAGGCGAACAAATTCCGCCACCCACACAATGTGCTACGAAGCAACAAGAGAATATTGCTTTACAACCCTGCGTTGATTTCTATCATCATCCCTGTTGGTTGGTGTAGATATCACTTGATTGCCATTCAAAGGCCAACAGTATAAATAAAAAAAAAAAAAAAAAATCGAACAAAGACAGAAAATCAATATTTCATGCTAATTTTGTACGCCATTGTTTGTTTTGTGTACGAATGGACCAAGAGCCGACAATTTGTTTTGTACGTTCAGTGTAACTCTAAATACGAGTAACTCTGCATAAAGTGCAGATGCAACAAAATTGCATTTAGTCCTTCGAGGTTGCATAACAAAGGACCCAGGCCACTGCAGCTATTTCAAATATAGTCCAGATCGATAGAGCGATTGCAATTTATGTACCCAGCGCGCGCTCTACTGATGGAATAACATCCAGAATTCTAGGAAATTCAATAAAAAAAATGTTGTTTCTATTTTCTGCATCCAGATATAAATTTTTCTCATTTTACGTTCCGACCGACATTTGATTCAATTTAGCAAATTAGTGATGGAAAACCCAACGAAGCTTGCCATCATGCAATTTTTCAATTACAACTCGAGATAGCAGAAGATAGAAAAACTGGATGTTAATTGTTAATCAATTGATAGATAGGGGAAGAGATTATGTTACACTGAGGGTTCATTGCGAACGTATTGCCTTTGAATTCAAAGTAGCAGACGGGGGAAATATTTCTCAGTTATTGCTCTTTACCTTACTGACTTCTTGCTTGTATGCAGAGTGGAGCAATATTTCGCAATTAAAGCACTTTGCCTTATTGACTGCTTTGAGCAGTTCTTGTTTTATGTCCAGCATGACGAGAGATGTCTTCTTGGAACAAGGAGTTTTATTATAAATGTTGAGGTCATTGAATTGTTATCCATTGACAGCTGTCAGAGATGATTCACTGAGAGGTACTTTTTGTGTTTGGATTTTTTGATAGATGACACGTGAGTCGTGCTAACCAGTTATAGTGTTTTTGTTCAGTTTTTTTTGACATTTAATCGGGAAAACTTAGCCTGGTACAGCGTCTACAAATCAATCAGTTGTATTAGGAAAATCAGCGAACGAGGAATGTGTTTTTTGGACTAAACCAACTTCAGGTCTACATAATTGGCCAACCAAACACACGATTCGCTACACCATCGCAAAATTTGAAACTCAATTTTCATTATTAGGCCAGGAGTATCAAACTCAAACTTCTTTAGTGCCCCTTTTTTACTTGAAGTATGGCAGTGGGCCACATTAGAACACAAATTCACAGCTCCTTATTTATTCTGTTTTGCCAAATTATCATAAAGAGTAATAGGGATACACGTCCAAATAATTAAATTGTTTTATGAAAGTGCAACATTTCACGCGTTTCGTCGAAGATGTATATTGAACGACGACGCCCATTTCTGGATGAATGGGTTGGTCAACAAGCAAAATTGTGGAAAGTCATTGTTCGCACGTTTCTCTCTTAATAATAAGAAAAATTGATACATATTTGGGCTAAAGGGCAATCCAAAAAAGAGATTGAAGAGCTGCCACTACATCTAGACAAAGTAACAATTTAGTGTGATTTATAGGCTCTTGGAACCATAAGTTCATATTTCTTCAAGAACGAGGGTGGTCAGAACGAGAGTAAAGTCCAAAAGAGACGAAAGCTGCGAAAAGGGCCTCTAAACTCTCTCCGAAAGCCTCATACTTTGGTGGATCTCACGACACAATTGACTAAAACGTCAAAAAAGGTATCTGAATAAGATATATAGGTCAAGAGGTCTATTCTGCTTGCATCTGCCTTAAAGCCAGTGCCACACGAGCTCCTTTTTCTGCGCTCCCATTTGGGCGCGCGCCAAGAGTATACAGCAAACCAATGGCGGCCCTCTATGGGCTGCTTACGGCCTAATATTTATTTATTTTTTTTGCCTTCGTCCTTAATCATCTGCGTGACCTAGTTAACAAAAACAGAATGCAATCCTGAATTTCCTCTAGATGTTTTCAAGGAGGACGGTTACATAACATAGAATTCCCTTTTTGTCTAGCTTCTTTCAGGCAGGAACCAGGGTGTACAATGGATCTTTTGTGAGTTCCGAGTACGAGCTGCATCTATTGGCTTCAGCAGATGTCATTACAAAGAGCATTAAAAGACGAAGAAATATGTCATGTCCGGTGACCGTAGCGAAGCCAAGACGCTATTGTGTTTTGGGCATAATAAGTCTTGACATCAACTAACGAAATATTTTACAGTGAACTGAAAAATAGCATAAAAACTTGAACTTGAACTTGCATTTTCCTGACTATAGCAAACTGACTCAATTTGTTTTCATTTATGGAAATCTCTAACAGAAAAATCCCCCGACAAGTATCGTAATGATCACCCATCGCTTAGAAATGCCAACCACAATCCGCTTAATAAAAATTCCAATGTCATTCTCATACTTAAATACTTTTCTTGAAAAAAAAAAAAAATAATAATAAAACAGATACATCTCTCTGTGAATTCCGCCGGCCTAGTACATGCTGCCTTTTGTGGGCGAAAAAAAAAAATTCAAAATGTATTTAACAATTCAAAGTCATATTTTGCGTTTATTTGCGTCACAAATGTCACTCACTCAACATGACGATTATATGTATTTGTCTACTGCCTACTCTGGGAGTATGTTCGTTAGAATGTGGCATACGTCGTCATTTGAAACACACCCCAGCCATTGATGAGAAAAGTTAAAAATAAAAAGAATTATACACCAAAAGCTTAAAATTATGACAAATGCCTAAGTATGAAATGACTTTCCGTGTAAACGAACCTACGTGTTTGGGTCTATTGCGTGCTGACATCTAATTGGCATTCGTTCAAGTAAAGTTTGACACACAAATCGTTTTAATTCATCGAATAAGTTTCACATTGAGAATCTATTTTGATGTCAATTTGTATATATATTATTATCCGTGTCAAATGTGTGTTTGATTTGAACGAACAACTTGTAAAATTGTTGACAAATTAAAACAAACTTGATAGACATGATGATGATGGACAAAATGAAGTCATTTTAATTGAGAGCAGAATCCATTAGGATGGATCCAATCATTTGATAAATCGAATAGCAGATGGCGATAAAAGATTGGAAATAAAATTTCACGACGACTGATGAAAGTTTTTTTGGATGAGGGAATTTTTATTAGTTCGTTTGAACTGTGCAGCGAAAGTTTGCAGATTGAATTAAGTTTGCACCTATGTATGTACGTATTCGTGAGAAGTGTAATAAACGAATATTATTTGACAACTTAATAGGCGTGTTTTTTTCGTATCCTATATAGGCTTAAAAAAGTATTAGCCAATAAAACGCTTATCGGGGTTAAAGAATTTCAATATCGCAGTTTGGTAGCACTTTGTACTGACATTTAATAATTTGATTTCAGTAATCCCAACACCTCCTCCTTTGCCCATGTTTTCCGTTTTCTAATAACAATAAAATCGTAAATAAATGGTGTATCTTAGGTTTTACTTACATTTTCTCTTTAAAACACATTTTTTCTTAATTTAATTATTTTTTTTTTATGAATGACTGCTGTCTGTTCAATCATTTTTGACATTTTCGATATCATTTTTCGACACAATCGAAATAAAACAATTTGGGAGCACGGTTTTTTTCTGTCGCTAAGGAAATAAGGCTCGATAATTATCCAGATTTCATTATTCTATATAGGTTGAGTTGTTAGTGTATTTAATGTGGAAAATATATTTTAAGCCTGTATAGAATACGAAAAAAACACGCCTAATATGTACTTTGGGACACGTTCTGACTCAGTGAATCTGTTCTGATTGTTTTCACAACTTGTGCTGTTCTGTTCTGGGCTGTACTACTTTTTCCGTTACTGAACAGAAAAAACCTGTCAAAACTAAACAGTTGAAACAAATGAATTCTGTAATTGGAAGAGCAGCTTTTACCTTGAAGGGCAACGTTTGCTTGTAAAGCCAGCTTGTCGCGCGTAATTTAAAAGCTTTTTTCAGGAATTGCATAAAGATTTCGGTACGGCTGGCTACAAGGATCGGCTGACTTCATGGTCAAGCTTGAGACCTACACCCAGGGATGTCTATCCGCTGATTTTGACGTTAGCAATATGTAGACGTGATCCTGTGAATTTTTTGTTTTGTTTTGTAAGAAAAGTATACTGAGCTATCTAGGTCTCTCTGTAGTAGAACTGTCACATAGAGGTCACTGGAAACTCATAGGTGAGGAGAGTATGTGTAAATAAAGGTCCTCTAGTGGCAGCATAAGACAATGACTTCTAATGAGCACTATGACACGGAAGTTGTGACTCTATTCATGACGATTTGTCAAACAATGCTCAAAACAAATGTCAAAGGTCTGTCAGAAATGAAAGTCATTGCTGTTGGTCAAAAATATCTTTGTATTTTTGACAGCTTCATCCTGTACAATGTATAGATGGCGCATAACACGCTTACGCCTCCAGAATGTTCTGATGACTCTCTTCCATTTCACTTGAATAAAAGACTCAGTTCAAGAATAAATAAATAAATTCTAACAACCAGCTTAAAAGGTTCATAAAAAATTCATTGTGACTTGATTTCTCTTATATCGTTTAACTCACTCCAAAAAAAAAAAAAAAAAAAAAGCTAATGCAATTTTGTAGTCTTTACGGCTTACACTCCTTTTATATCCAACATGCACGACACAAAGTATCTTAGAAATATGTACGTATAAGTATCCCGTCGATTAATTTGATAACATGGCAACACAACGAACAAAAACGCCGACAAGTGTGTTAAGAAGCCCGATTACATCATTGCACAGTCAGGGTTGTTCCCAGCACGATACACATACTCGGGATAATTATGGATTTCTGTCGCCTGCACTAAATCTACTACAATCTTCTAGATTGCTTCTCATTGAGTCATAACACCAAAAAAAAGAGACAACACATCTACTCTCACACGAATTGATTTAGGTTCATTGATCATAAATCTGAGATTTTCTTCTTTTTCATTTTCCACTTAAGCAGAACATAGAAGACACATACATCTCTTGGATTTTTTTTGCTCCTCTGTCTGTATATAAATGTCAGTCACTTTGGCACACTCGTCCTAGAGATACATCGCTCTAGAGGGCCCTTCCTTAAGAGAAGAACACCAAAGTGATACGGGACGGGGGTAGAGGCGGATAAGTATCTATTTAATATCCGATTGAGTGGCTTAGTGTCTGTTATTGAGCGCCCTCTTGGGGAGAATAAAAGTTTACAAAACTCATAAATAATCAATTAGCTTAATCAGAATGGCGGGCGCTGAGAGAAAATTCGATCAAAAACGCCTTAACAAGGAGATTAGACCCATTAAATGCGAGATGTTTTTAATTTGATTATTCAAATTATGACTGGTGTTTAAATAATTGGTTTTCAGTAATGACTGAAACACTTGGGAGGGCGCTGATAGAAGTAGTATTTTCGGAGCAAATTTTAGTACACCTTATGTTGATCAGGGGGATTTTCTAGACTTTTCTAAGAAGTGCATTGCCTCTGAGGGCAAAAGGGATGCCGGAAACACCAGTATTGTAAGGATTCTGTTCCATCAGCCGGAAGGACGCCCGAAAAATTAAGTCTTAAGGCGTTTGATGTTGTCAAACCAGCTGGGCGGTGGACGAAGTGTTAACCTCCAAACTGTGGCACATATGTGAGGGATCTACAGAGCCACATGTGTATACCTTTAACAGGACCACCAGACACTAAAAAGACTAGTATGCATCGGTACCACCAGTGGACTGGGGACAACACCAACTGCTGGACTTTAAACCTGTGTCCGCTCTCTAGACAGGGTGACCAGATAACAACGATAGGAAAATAAATTCAAATAAACCAACATCAGTGAAAGATATAAAATTGCTTCTAGTTTTATATGGAAGCTACATTCATGCCATTATTTCTGAATAAGAATATCAGTCAAATGACAGCCTCGGCTTAGCTGGCAGTGCTTCAAGCAATTGGTCCAATTTTTGATGACTCTGTTCAATATGTAGAGCGTTAGTCTGGGAATATAGTCTTAAATGCTGGCCTTGAGGTCGTGCAAGGTGGTTGGCTTGTTAACTTAGACTAAGGACTTGAAACAGTCCCAGAGAAAATAATCGAGAGGTGTCAGGTCGCATGATCGCGGCGACGAATTGATGAACGCTCTCCGTCGCAAAATTTCTCCGTCAGAACTTCGAGCATTTCATCGCTTAAAGGGCATGTATCGTCGTCTTCTTGGAACCACTGCTCAGAAAGTAGGTTACCTGAAACCACATGATGGTAACGCTGTCTCCTTCCTCATTTCGAAAGGAATAAAGCCGCCATGCCATAAACCGCACTAAAATGTCAATCTTTTTAGATGCATTGATGCTTGGTCGAACACTTGTGGATTGTGTTCGCTCCACTAACGACTTTTGGACATAGCCTTCGATGCAAAAATGGGTCTCATCCAAGAAGATAGCCTCAGTTGGCGGCGATAACCGAAGAAAATATTCCTTTCTAACAATTAATGGCCACTCATTACCCTCTCGTGAACTCC
Source organism: Chalcosyrphus nemorum (assembly GCA_949716465.1). Lineage (NCBI taxonomy): Eukaryota > Metazoa > Arthropoda > Insecta > Diptera > Syrphidae > Chalcosyrphus > Chalcosyrphus nemorum. The sequence continues at coordinate 29,065,068 of OX454333.1, forward strand.
AGCCATCGATCAACTCAACTCTGGTCATTATTTCTCATAATCGGCAATTGAACTCGTTACAGCTGTGTCCACACAAAAGAATTAAGTTCCATCATTTCAAACTTTATAGACTCGCAAGTCTTTCTTGCTCCATTTGAGAAGGCTGCCCCCACTTGAACCGCATGCAACTTAATTCACTTAAAAATCGATAAATTTAAAAATTAAAAAGGCTGCTGTTCGAATTCTCTTAATTTTCTCACCGTCTAGGGAACAGGAACAGCTGATAGCCATTTAGAAGGAGAAAAACTCAACCTCACAATGAAAAGGACATGAATTCATTGATTTTTATGATTCCAAAGCATGCAATCGAATGGAATCTTATTTATTCATGTGGGAAGTTAAGAAGGTATTTTTTTTTTTTAAATTTAATTACATGGAGCGCTAGGGTTTTGATTTCCTAACCTTCAGACTCGCTCGGGTCTCGTGTGTAGTTGGTGTCATCAGGAATTACTCACTGAATCGTGCCAAGCAAACAAATGAAACCAATCAAATGCGCTTTCTATCACGAAGTTACTGTTACGTATACCCAGGTGATTTATTGCTTATTGACTGTGTTTCATCGAAAATGGAAATAAATAGATATCGCATCACAAATAGAGCGGTAATTTCAGGGCAGTTTTTTGGGCGTGGGCTAAGTTAGATTTATTACATGGAAAACTGTGTTTAGTCTTGGGACAAATGTAGTAATAGGATTTGTTGTTTGGACTTTTTTTTTCTTACAAATGTCAATGAGGTCACATGTTTGATGGTTTGTGGGAAGAAAATGAGTAAAAATTGCCATCGTTAATCTATTTGGTGAGTACATACTGCGAACTAGATTAGATTAGATTAGGGAAAGGAAGGCCTAAATGTGAATATCATTACGTAACGCCAAAGACGCTGAGATGAGGCGTTTTGACTTGATTCGGAAATAGTGGATGGCATAATAACCAGTGGGTTGGGAACAGGGCTTTCTGGAGGAACTGAAGTAATTAGTGGCTAGTAAGCATAGGACCTTCAACTTGCAGATGAAAAGAAAGAAGTACATTTTGCTTAAGATTGCAGACGAGTCATGGAAAGTATGAGAGTAATCCTGGGCAATCACGTTCTAATTTCTAAGCCAGAGTTGAAGTACCATGTATAGACAGAAGGCTTACTTTTAAGCAAAATCAGCAGGACGGACAAGAGTATTCCCGACGACTGGAGTATCAGCCCTTTATACAAGGCGACCCTATGTCTGGCAAGAACTACCCAGGTATATCCGTGTTAAATGCCGCATGTAATATCCTGTCACCAATCAGCACGTACCAGTGCTTCAAATACTTGAAAAAACCAACGAATAGCAACTGAAAACCCACCGTCTAGTCACCGACTGCAAAGTCACTTAGGACAGCATTCATCGTCTCGAGCTCTACTAGGCGATGGCCCAGATCTGCAAATCTAACACTGCTGCTCTGTGCAACTCTGAGCTCTTCCATACGTGGACTGTATTCCAGCAAGAAGATTCTTCAATACTGTGTTGGAGCAGCTAGTGCGCAGGGTAGGTGTTAGCATTGAAGGCACTGTCATTCATAAATCTGTCCGATCGCTGGAATATTGATATCATTAAAACATCCCAGCAAGGTTTTTACGGCAATCCAAGAACAGGCGAAACGAGTTGGTCTTGAAGTGAATGAGGACAAGGTGAAGTATATAAATTCTACAAATAACATATTTGTGGAGATCCGACGAAGTATAACCCTAGAAAAATGTTGTTACTTTGGTTTGGCAAAACAACTGGGCTCAAAACTTCTAACTTGACGAACGAAATGAATGCTCTTTGGAATGCTCATCTTATCAGTTCTGCTCTATGTCGCTGAGTGCATTTATTGGGCACTTTTGAGTGAAAAATACTTCATCAGATATGAGGTCAGAGGAAGGTGAATGAAAAGTGAAGACATAACTACGAACTCTAAAAGCTGTATATTTTGGTTCCAATACGACTGAAGGCTTAGAAAGCTTAGCCCTCGTCTTCTTAGTTCTTAGTTCTTAGTTCTTTAGTTAACCTAAAAAGAAGAACACAGTCAAAATACAAATTTGTATGTGATTCATATCTATTACAATGACGTTTACCGACACCTATGTGGTTCATAAAATTTTTTGCCTCAAGAGGTTCCACTATCAGTTAACGAAAATCCCCTGAAGTTGACAAAATCAGCGCTAGGGCGCCTCTTATTGACGGAAGTGCGTACCTATTGGATGTGTGCCCCTTTCTGAATCACACTACCTGTGGCGCCGTCTACTGATACTATTACAGATTGTAGCCAGAGCTACCGCTATAAGATTTTCAGTGAGCAGTGTGTAAAGAATGCTGTCTCAAGCAATCACGATGACAGCTTTTGTTTTCCATATAGCTGACATTTAAGTACTGCCGTAATTCAAAATGATTTTTTTCCAACACTGCGGGTGGTTTGTTTTTACTTTAAGTTTAGGTTTGATTGATGGTTAAATATTTAAATATTAGACCTCAGCCCAAGTTTTGTGTCATAAATTCCTTTTCTTTTCTCGTGGTTTTATATTGTCTTCACGTACAGTTTACTCTTTCAAATATTATATTTTTTAAACTTGTCCGTTCAGTGCTAAAAGAATATTTTTCTACCCGCAATATTGCATATTTATTTACTCAATCGATTTTGAAATATGCTTTAATAGTTTAGGATAGACAGAGACTAAAGTTTTATTTTAATTTTTTTGTTTCAGTAAATAAAATTATGTTTTTAAAATTGGTTGCTTTAATAATTCTATTTCTATAAAAAAAATTTGTTAATACTTCCTCAGCAGTGTATCTTAAGTAAAAAAAAAAAAACAGAACTAATGTATCAAATTTTTGTCCTTAATTTATTAGTAAACTTTTTAAAATCTTTGTAGTTTGACATTACAATCTAATTGGCGTCCCTTAAAATTTATTCTCTTTCTACATTTATTATATTAAAAAAAAAAAAAACAAACATTTAAATTATCCTATGCATACTGTTCATTCATCAAACACATAACTCTTTTTTGTTTCTAATTTTATTTACATTGTCGTTTGTGTATGCTATATAACTTCTAAACAAATTATTGTATTTTTTTTTTGTTTCATAAAAAAATGTTTACATGTGTAAAATTTAACTGCGCGACAACAAAAAACAAAATAAAAAATAAATAAAATAAAAAAATAAAACTAGCTGAAGAGAAAATCCTTCGACGAACATCTATGCAAGTTCTTTTGCCAAAACGTCCTTCAACTGATAGTTTGAGCAACAGTCCAGGTCCTTCATCGCCAGGTGATCAAAATAGTAGTTGGCTTTTAAAAAAATATAAAAAAACAAAAAATTGTACATAAATTATTCGAATGATTTAAATGTTAAGTTTATTTTTTTTTTATATTTTTTAATTTATTTTGCCTGGTAGATGTAAATATAAATATTTTTTTTGTTTAGTGATATGTGGAATACTAAAAATTGCTCACAAACTTACACAAAAAAAAAAGACAAGTAAATGAAACCATTCAGGGATGAGAAAAAGAAGGCCAAGTCACAACAAAAACAAAAAACAACGATGAATTGTGCCCACAATGTGCGTTGCCACATCAAAAAATTGTTATTGTTGTCGTATAGTTGATGATTGTGTTTTATTTTTTGTTGTTGCTCCTTCGGTTTTGTTTTAACTTTTGTTTTCTTTCACTTTTCATTTTCATTTTCATTTTAATTTTCTTCTTGTCTTATGTGTGCGTGTGTGTGCTTGTTTTTTCTTCTTCTTTTCTTCTAAATGAATGTCAATGTCACGATGTGATTTATTTCTTTAAATGTCATCGCGCCATAATGTTATGTAATGGTAGTTATTAACAGTTAATTGGGCGGAAGACTGTCAGTCAAAAGTGTCAAATGGCATTTCGCGTGTGTTTGGCTGAATGTTTTCACTTAATATTCAATGGATGAATAATGCATTCAAGGCTTATTGGTGGGGGTTTGCGGAAGCATTTTTTTAATTAGCTGTCATGTTTCCTTTTTTTTTGTTCTTTGAATGAGAGGTGATAATATAATTAAAATGGTGAAAATTATTATTTAATTACCACTGTAAATGATCGTTAATTCGCTTTAATTACGTGATAATCAATGAGAGTATATTTGGGTTTGTTGGGCAGAAGATAAGCGAGTAAGGGAAAGGTGGTTTAGTTGCATATTTTGTGAGGAAAACTAGGTCAAACGTGTTGAGCATTTTGGTTGCACACTTGCACACATTAAGGAGGTAATTATTATTGAAATGCTGACGTGGGCTTGGGCTGTCAAAATATAAGGGAACGAGGAACACAATTTAAAGGTTTTCAATAGGCTCTGCTGTCATTTTTGACAGTTTTTTGAAATTTATTGATAAATCATCTTAAATAGACTTACCGCTTCCGTGTCATTAAATTCATTTTAAAAGTCGGCCATCAATTCGCGGAATATATATACGAGCACATGATTTTGGTCCTTATAATCGACCAACTGAACTCGCCATTCAGTCTTTAGTAAAGAAGCTCACTTTTGGTAAAATGGGTTTGTTATTACTAGAGGGGCTTCCACTACCTCAACGCTCAACCATAATTGAATTTACGCTTTGGACGCTGCTGTACGAAGTCATGCGAACACGCATAATTTTTATGCTACTCCAATAGTGACTTTTCGGTCAGTTTCGTTGAGTTTTCGTTCACTTTTGGCCCCATACGTAGAGGGAGCTTTGAGGGTTAAACAGAAATCTTTGTATGAGAAGTAAGTTGTTAAAATATGTTTTAAAGTGTTTGTGGGATAAAGGTTACCAAGTATTTCCATCTTGCCAACTACATACGACCTTCTGTCAGTCTTCTATGTTGCTGAATGGACTCACAACAAACCCTGGTGTCCATTTTTCTCAGCCCAACTGTAACAGCAAAAAACATAAAAATTTAATATTCAATTAGCAAATAAGGTATAAGTACGCTGTTCAAAACAATTTATTATGTGGAACATAATGATGTTCATGGAAACGATGCTGATAAGGGAGTCAGTGTCTCTCCCATGACAATGGGGTGATGGCCATATGATGTCCACCCAAAATGTAGGTTAGGCGTCACATTTACTCATATTTATTTCGACATTAAACACTGAGACATGCGCATCGTTTTGGGGTTTCGGTTGGGAAGCTATTTTAAATTCCAAATTCCATGGAGTATCCTTATGTGTTGGCATTTTGATGTCGTGTTTAACGACACGCACAAAAAACCTGAAGCTGAAAATGTGCAAAATTTTACAACCACCACTGTTGTTCGGAATTTAATCACCCATTCAATTCAGCAAAACGTTTTCTATCGAATTGCTAATGGGGGTTGGCGAAACTATGTGTGTAGTCGCTGAAGGTGCTGCTGCTCGTCAATAAAGGTGGAGTATTCGTATCTAGGTTTTTTTTTTTTAATTTTTATTTCTGCTTTCAAGTGCCACACAGAGAGTTGAAAAGTGCTTAATGTGCTGAAAAGTGATTTATGTACTAAATGTTGTACTCTATCTAGTTTTGTAAGTTCACTTGAAAAATTTTATTTGAATTTTAATGTTGGATGTGACTGAAAGGTTTCGTACTCGTAGTTTTGTTGAGAATTTTAATGTGAATAGTTGCGCAAGTTTTTGCTTTTTTAGCAGGAAGTACCTAGGTAGCTGTGTTGAAAGCAATCGAGCAAATGAACTTTATGGCTTTCGTTGGTTTAGAACTTAATTTTCGCTTTGAGAGGTTCACAGCGAGTGGTGGAGAGATACGGAATTTAATTAGGAGATTTTTTAAGTAACAGTAGGGGTAAGATTTTATGAGGACTATTCGCTTTTGCTATCCAGTTTTATGGAGCGTCTGGCTAAAGGTCATCGGAGCGAATGGTTGTTTGTACGGGACTCTCATAATATGTTTAAACGTTTATTTTTGTTGCCTTAGTGCAACATATTAATGAAGCTGGTTATTTATTACGTAAAAATGAATGAAATTAAGTATATTCACTCGGTTTGGGGTGGCGAAATGAAACCGGGATGATTTGTCGTAGTAAAAGTTAGAGTGAAAGTAGATCAGCTCAACAGGTTAGAATCCAGGAAAATTTAGAATCTAGTACGTTTTTAGTTGTAGGTTAGTTCCTCCGCCAAGAATAGCTGTCAAGGCTTCTCGCTGAACTCGTTCTAAGCTTCTGACTTCATATCGGTGACTAGTATGCAGGCGATTTCGAACATTTCTATTTAGCCTCTGGAATTTTGTTTGTCCAAACACTGGCATGTTCTAGTACTTTCATGATTGTTGACAGTTTCGTAAGGTTCTTAAACAGTCTGAAAGTAGTCGGCACATTTATCATTCTTCTGGGTTTCTCCGGAATCCAGAAGAAGGCGGAGTAGACAAATCTGCCGACTTTTGGCATGTGTGCCGTAAAGAGAGGCCTTTTGAGAGGAGGGTATTGATCACAGAATTGATTCCATTACGGGTTCGATGTGTAAACCGGTTGAACAAGAAAGGGTTGAAACTACACTGGTTTGACAGCTTTGACAGTTTTCATAGCCCACAGTAAATTCTTGCACTAAAATTTGTAGCATGGGGACATTTTTACTCTCTCGTGAGCACTCTCCTCTGCGAAAAACTACGAAAATTCTCCGTACTCGAACAGCTTTTCTTAAAAATTCGTAAATTTTCGTAAAAATTCACTGTTTTAGAAGGGTACGCGAACGGACCTGTTCATACTTAAATTTGTTGTCTAAAGTTCTTAAAGATGGTGATGCTGTTACTCTTTCAATGTATTGCTGCTCTTAAAATTCAATGTTCTGTCTGCTTGACGCGTTTTTGTCCATGGTGGTGCTTACAGTTAGAATTTATGTGCTAATGCTATATGTATTTATATGATTGATACATTTGTCAGAACTTATGTCAATAAATGTCAGTAAATGTTGAAAGCGATCATTCTTTTTAGACAGTCTGTATCAGTTTGTCAGTCATTGTTTTGTACCAGATTTTTGCTTTTAGTTTAAGTTATTTTTATTAATTTTGACATTGAGTCATTTTATTAATTTTTATGAAAACTCTATCAACTGACATATATACGAGTAGGTTACATTTGGCACTGTTTAGAGTAAAATTAATGATGGATCTTTTCTTAAAGCCACATTTTTTTACAATCACAAATGCTCTCCGAAATATTCAAGCTTCCATCTTGCTGTGATTTATTTTTGAAAGTCACTTCACTATTACCTACCCCTATTTGATGCCATTGTCTTGTGCAGAATGAACACTTGGGTGACATAAAGACGATCTTTCTTTCTTTCTTTTGGTTGTCTTTCGTGTTTAATTTTTTTTCAAAATATCTAGTTCTAACTAGGAGTAGATATATTTTTATTCATTTTTATACTTCACAGTTTCTTTCTGTAGAAGAATGCATAAATGGTGGATTGTGAGCGGCAGAAAGCATACTTACCTGGCGTAGGGGTTACCGTGATCATGAAGGCGGTTCCCCCGGGGCGAGACTTGGCCATTGCACCTTCGGCTGGGTTGACCTCCGCGATTATTCCTAATGCGAATAACTCGTGCGTGTAATTTTTGGTAGCCGGGGATGGCGTTCGCGCCGCCCCGACGTAATTATATCTCATAAATTCTTCTTAAAATAACTGTTTTACATATCGCCCTGTAAAGTAGATTGAGAGATTGGATTGTATTTAAATCCTAACTTATTCGCTTTTCGAATTCGAGGTCTGAATAGATTGGAAAAAGGAGTAGAGTAAGAGCGTAGCTTGACACTTCTTTCCGCGTGCGTGAAGTTAGCAATGTCAAAGTAATTGCCCTCATCTGTCATTCTTCGTTGAGACAGAAAAATTATTGTATAGAAGTCCGCAGTAGGTCCCTTCTGTACGTGCAGCAATGTACCAGGCATAACACGCGTGTACGCCCTCTATGGCTTGTTTATGACCTAATACTTACTTATCTCTAGAAAAAAATACTTTTTTCTAAGCCATTGTAGGCACTCTTTCATCACACACTGTCCGGCATTTTTATCTGTAAAAAGAGTGATGAAACCGAGGTGAAGTAATCACTTCATTCAATCAACCTCCTTTGCCTGCTCTCGATGGCATTTTCCAAACGATGAATTTGATATGACTGTCAGTTGTCGGTTCTATTTGCCGGCTTTTATAGGACGGGTCGTGGTGGCGGCACTCTACTGCCATGACGTCAGATGTGCCTTTTCAGATTTAAATTTAATCATTTCGTTGCGCATTAATTTTTCAATTGCTTGCTGCTGTTGTTATACATTTTAAAATGATGCTTTTGTGTGTTCTGGCTTAAATGTTCGTTATACAATGACGTCAGCTGTGCCTGTGAGTTAAATGAATGATAAGTGATTTGTGGCGAGGAAGGTTACTAGGGAAACGCGCGCAAACACAATAGGCATTCATCTTGATGATAGATTCATGAGGCACTTTCTCTTTCTCTCCTTTGAAGCAGATTTAATTGTGGACTTGAATATTTTGCAACTTAAACTGTATCTCTTATGGTACACATGATTTAATTGATGTGCTGTAGTCTTGTGTAAAACCTAGGTTTCCATCGCTTGAAGTGGGCCAGCGGATGTGGTGGTGTACTACAATTAAGTCGTTAAACTGTGTAATTTATCATTTCCGATAGTTGTGGCAAGTTCTCATATTACATGCACTTAAGTTGGATGTAATTATTTTGGATTTAATGATTCGATAAGTAAATGAGTATTGTTTACAGTAGACCAGGCAAATTTCAGGTTATATAACGAATTTGTTGTCAAGGTGAGGTGAGGGTTAAGGTCCTTAAAAATACTGAGAAACAGTCGACATCCATTTTTTGATGCAAATGCTGCATACAGAGCAATACTAAGTGATCTATCACAACCAGGTCTTCAAATTATGCAAGAAACATTTTTCGATCTCAAAATGGTCATGCAGTCCACACAAATTTTCCCATCTAAAGGACCAGCTCAACAGCCAGCATATATGTAAGTATGTACAAACAAGCTAATTAATAGAGGCTGACCAAATAAGAGCGATAGGAAAAAGAAGTATAATGAAAACAACAACGGTGTGAGATACAACATGGATTCTGGCTTTTTTTTTTGAAGCTAATTCACGCCATTATGTGTGGAGTAGCAAATCAGTCAAATGTCCGCCTCGCCTTCGCTGGCAGGACTTCAAGTGGTCGGTCCAATTTTCGACGACTCGGTCCAATATGTACGACGTTATTCAGGCAATAGCGTCTCGAATGTTGGCCTCGAGATCGCCCAAAGTGGTTAACTTGTTTACGTAGACTAAGGACATAGCATAAACGTACCTCCAGCGAAGATAATCGAGTGGTGTCATGTCGCATGAGAAGATGACCTAGTCGCCAAATTTCTCCTTCACAACTTCGAGCATTGCATCGCTTATATGATGTTGTCGAACTCTCGCCGTTGTCCATGGTCGGCCGGCTTCAATTCTTGCGTCAGCACTATCTTATACGGATGCGAGCCCAAATTCAATCGCAAAATAAGACAGCACACTCTGCAAAGCCCAATTCAGCTGATTGGCGTCTAATCGGCATTTCTGGGTCTTCTTCGATACTGGGCACTGCGGGGGCTATGACTTCTTCATTTTGCACCAATCTCTGTCTGGTTGGTGGCTTAGGGTCCAAAGTTTTCTACGATGCACTACGAAGCCATAATAACGATCGACCTCACGACGAAGTTCACGTTGCGTATTTACAACTTAGCCAGAATTTTGGTAATATTTGTTTTAAAAATTTCTGTTCATCTGGCAAGGAATGATGCATGATAAAATGGCAAATCTAACTGAATATTTTGACAGCTAGATGTCATTTATAACTTTGACAGCTGTTGCAGCATAACAATTGGAAAAAGTATCATTGCTATCTGGTCACCCTAATCTCCAACCTATGTATGTACATATGTATATGCCCACACCCGTGATGTAGATTTATTTCGCTTGTAGGTTTTGATCTTTTCGGGATCTCCTCTTGTCACCCTAAAGGTATTTAGATATTACTGAGTATTGTGGCTTCACGGTTCCAATAGAACAAGCTCACGAGTCCTTCTGCCACCTGCCTTGTTCCGATGCACACTGTGGTGATGATTGTTTGGGTCAATTGGTGTTATAGGTGCTATGTCGGAAACATGAGGCCCGAATGTAGGCTTAATGTGCAGTCATCCTCTCTTATAGTTCAAGAATAAAGGATCCCAAGCATAGCTTCCATCCAACCTTTGTACTTTAGAGATATTATATTTCACAACCAAATGTAGTCTTCATTGAGTCATAGCTCCTTACGTCGATCGATTAGGGCAATTTTGTCTGACACATGTCTCTAAAGTCGATTCCAAAGAGTGGAGTTCAGATTTTTTTTTAAGCCGATAGTGAGTCACTTCAGCAGTAGCAAGTCACAAGTCATTGGAAAACTTGTTTCAGTCACGCGTGATTCTAGCGCACAATTAGTGGCACACTAAACTTTAGTGACACTAAACAATTAGAACGTCTCACCCGACAGAATCTATAAAAAGAAATCACAACTGAAACGTAATATGACGTCGCACAGCACACAGTCACTTAATATAGGCTTCCAAAAGAAACTGAGTGCTTTATTCATATATGTATCTCTCACAGCTCTAATCATACAAAATGATACCATTAGCTATGATTGCATGGCTCATCCAGACGACCATCACATCATTATCCTTTTACCAGTAAATTTTGCCCGCTTACTCTCATTTACCTTAATTGAGCGACCCGCACCACCCAAGGATACTGAGCAGAGTATAGCTGGTGGCAAATCGCCATTCACATACATAAATTACACCGATCATACGTCAAATTGTTAGCTACACCATCAGTTGCGTTGCGTTGGTGTTATCCACATTGCGTGCGCGTTAATTACATCCAAGGTTTTGTGTTACCACCATCAATCAGTGTGGTTTCGCATGACTCAGAGAATTTTAGATGAATGCCAGCTTGGGTGGTATCCAAAATGTAACACCTCTAACTCTCTTAACTCATAGATTTAGCTGTCACTTCATTCGAGATACGAGTATGCATTTTTTTTTTTTCCATCAAAATTAACACATACCCTCCCTCAGGAAACTTTTCTGCTGCGATAAATCCTTTTGTGTGTTTGTGCATACAATATCCGGTGTAGATAGATAGAAGTACTATTAGGCTTTGCTTGAATAGATGAAACAGATGCGGAAGAGCGGCGAACTCGATAACAATCCGGTGAAGAGTAGTTTCCGCAAAGTATTACGTGGGTGTATGCTGCTGCTCTCTCTGTTTGGAGATATTGGAATTTGCAAGCTGAAAAGATAGAAATTTCCTCACAAAGAGTGTGTGTGCATTAAAGTGCCGGGGGGATGATGGTAGGAAATTCTGAAAATTTCATGTTTAAGCAAAGGATACTGAGGAATTTCTAGGAAAATTCAGGCCGAGCATAGACCAATAAATACATAATTTCTGCTCCTGGTACGAGAAACTGACTGGGGATTGTTTGATATTGAAATAATACTGTAAGTCAGAATTCTGTCGAAACAAATGCTATAGGAGAAACTCCAAACAAGTTTGGTTTATACGTTGAGAATCAGTCGAAAATGGACCGCCCACTTATGGTTCTTGCTCTAATCGCTTGGAGTGACACTGCCTGTTAGACCCCTGGAATTAAATTGGAATACTTCTTCTAAATCCTCTTGTCAAGGCCAGCACCTAGGGTCAAGAGTTGCTTACTTTAAGATGTACATAGGTGCAGCAAATCAGTCAAATCAGTTCAAAGTTTGATAACATTTGTGATTGTCTCTTCTCTAGTTGATATGGCTTTTGAAAATCTGTTAAGGGTTTCTAGGTTGATCCTTCCTGCTGCTGGAGTCACTGTCACTCCCATCTCTAAGCTCACAGTGAATATGTTGCCATTGTGCGTTGTGATGAACTTGACGAGCAACTTGCTGTAGAAGGTCTCTATTTATTTCACACTATAGCGACGCGCACACATTATGCCCTTTATGCACTGTAGGTGTCAACAGCAGTCCAATTTCGTAGCTACTACTACCCTGAGTAGGGTAATACAGTGTTTCTTCTCGACCATGCTTAGGCTAAATATGTCTCCGAACCAGTTGAAAGAACCTGTCATTCTAAATAGCTATTTTGCTTCCCCAATCACAACTGCGATTGCGATTGAATTACAGTGAAAACAACAGACGGTTATGAGCTGATATTTCTATAAAAAATGAGAAGAATTTACAAATCAGTACAAGAAACCATGAGCCGAATTATAACAATCGATAGCGTGTGAGTCCTTATCGAAGTGTGAAAATTTGGCGTTACATCGCTCGTAATCGCGCATTCGCTATCGAAATTTGTGAGATGATAGCATTTCATTTGGGCACTTGTACTGTCCAGCCGTCGAGCGAGACAACAGACGTATGAGGACACCATTTCTGCTTTCTCACTCGTTATCGATCGCGGTAGTTCGGCCCCGGAACATTAAATACCGGGTCGGTTTCACGGATACCATCATACCAATCATCTATTCTTCGAACGCTTGCTGTTGGTCAAAATTCCATTCCCAATAAGTACATTCAACACGATTGCTACTCAATATTATTGTTCAATATTGTGCTTCTCGACAGGCGGACTTTGTGTTGTGAGATATGTATCTGTGCCTGTGATTGCTACATGCATTTGGTGTGCTTGTTCACAATCGCATTTAAAAGAGCAGGTATCTTTTCTCATCTTATACGTCGCTTGCAAATTGTGATTGTGATGTCTAATTCGCAGTGACTGAATCGCGGGTTGTTTGTTATTGCTCATCTCGCTCAAAAGAGGATATTAATGCCTTTAGGCTGATAAGAAGGTTTGCGTTTTTTTTTGCATTCGTATTCTTGTTGTCTGTCTAAGTGAATTATTCTATTGCTTTTTTAGCAGCCTATCAGTTCCATTAATTGCCATGGAAACTTGATGACTCTGGCAAGAGAAACTTTTCCGTGACAGTAATGTCTCTGTCTGGATGTACGTCAGACCCTTGCAAGAGCCTTCTTCCTAAAAAAAACTGGGACTGGCACTAACCTTTTAATCACGGCGTTCATTAGTGACAGTAACAGTGTTGCCAGAAACAAGCGACCCAATGATGTTTCCTCCGTAAACGCCAGATCAAAGAGTATCTTTAAGATGATGTAATACCTCTTCGTGGATTTGGTGTACCTCAAGAGCCATCCTTGTCCACGCAAGCTTTTAGGTGGGAAAGCACCATGGTAGGGGGGCGGTCTGCAGACAAAAACTGATGTCACACTCGAGACGGCTTTTGGGAGGGATTAGAACAATTCCACTAAAACCTATTCTCTTTCGCTATAATCCTTCATGATTGCCCCTTTATCCTTTGAGAATGCACTCAGTTAAATCCCGATGAAATATTCTATTGATCCGATGCTTTTAAATTGTCAGTATCCAAATTCAATATCTTTCCCAACAAAAACAGCTAACACGTGTATCATGCCAAAGGTAAAAAGGTGTATCTACTCGTACCCCCACACGAATGGCTCCCAAGGTAAAACCTTTTATCGAATAATAAAGCTCCTTCTACATATGATGAAACTCGATAGCAAAATTGTGCAAGATACCAATAAATAAAAATATTCTCCACAGGACCAAACAATCTGCATTTATGCATGAATTCTGTGATGCAATATTTATTAGATACATTTCCAAGTGTCAGAGTGTGTCATTTCGAATTCCCTTTTGTGTGACAACAGAGGAAACATGATGATGTACAGATCTGGTCTACTAGATTCTTATCTCAAATACATTAGATATTGTGCCACAGTAAAAAGATACAGTTTCAACTGGTTTTCCAAACCAATCAACTTAATTGTTTGGCCAAAATTTTAATCATATCGAAATAAAGTCCAATCTTAAGTGCACTGTGTCGTGCCGAAACCACTTTTAGGTTTGATACCAATATCGTGCGGATGTGTGTGAGAATGCTTATCAAAGCAAATACCTTCAAAAGCTTTTCGACCCGACAGATAAGAGTTTTTTTTTTTTTTTTTTTAAACTGATGACTGATTGATGGTGGCAATTAAGTTTATAAACACTATCGACACATTGATTAGGGTTTCAATTAAATTGAGTACACACACTGGCACCGAGTCAGCTGAGTTTGATTCACACGCAAAAGATACACTAGATGCAATTATTCTAAAAGCTGTGCAGCACCTTATCCCGACCATCAATCATTTTGTGTTTGCTTGATTTTTTTTCAGATTTTTTTTTTTTTGGCATGAATTACACTAATTAATTGCTTGGTTGTAGGCGTACGAAGTACAGTGAGACGGATGTGGTAATTAAGACAAATAAATCCTAGAGCAGTCGTCTTCAAATCTACAATTTGCATCTATCCATATGCATGCGTTTGAATTTTAAGTATCTACGTACATATATATTTTTGTTTTTTCTGTCTTTCAAAATAATAAAAACTTTTGTTGATTTTAAAATTTAATTCGTGGAAACTTTGTCCTTTACTGAAACGTGAAAATGTGAGCACGGTGTTGATGTTTTCACATAATTTCCAAAGGAAAACATATTTGGGAAAGTTCGCAATGAAAACAGTGGATATTTTTGTATCAATGTCACTTGAAACAAATAAATTCTTTACTTAGAGTTAATAATTTCAGAGGATAGACATTTGTTTGACTTTCAATTTGCCTATTGAACTAGTCTTTTAGTTCATTTAATTCAGAAGAATTCACGGACTATGTATGTATATGCTGTCTTAAATTGAAGCTCGTGATCTCCAGGATATTTTGTACCAAAATGACGGCTCAGCTCCTGAAATCATAGCTTTATTGCGTGGACCATTCGGTGAACAAAAACTTTTAAGCTTCGGACCGGTGAATAGTTTTATCTAGTTCATGTGATATCACACCTGTACACTTTGGGTCTATGTAAAGTCCAAAGTCTACATAGATAAACCGAACACGATTGAGGATTTGAAAGCCAACAATACTCGAGTTGTTCGTCAAATATCACTCAAAATGCTCAGATGCGTCATTGAAAAGCAATGATTTAGAATGAACCAACCGCAGTTATGGGCTACGGCTTATGTTCGAAAGAAATAAATGTCAAGAATGCTTCTTTTACTGAATAAGAAAGATAACCCGATAAAATAAATTTTTTTAAAAATTTTGTTTTACTTTTGAAAAAGTACATCCAAATGAATCTCCTCTTACTTCCTCCTGCGAAATGTGTGTATTTGTAATTGCAGTTATAAACTCTAATAGCGTGAAGAATGGGGGAGTATCTGTGTATTATAGCTCGCCTATCGTCGCCCAGGAGCGCACTACTAGAATCATTTGAACCAGTAGACGTCCACATGGCAGAACTGTGGGTCTCAATCCCAAAATGATACATTGGGCGATGGTGAGACTCCGGCCATCGTGTGGTGTGTGAAAGTTTTTCAATATAAAACTCCAGCTATGCTAAAAAAGCTTTAAAGATTTGCTCTATATCGATAGTATATGTTCAATGGGGACCGTCCTATGGCAGTACTAGAAGCTGTTGAAGCCTTCAAAACTCTTCTCTTGGACGATGGCTATTAAGTTGAGCTACAATACAAGTACAACCCAGTGATCCAGCGAATGGTTTATATAATAATTAACTCACTCGTCGGGTAACATTGTTCCAGATGTAGGACAAGAAGACAGAATCGGACCGCTAGAATATATCTTACTATGATCTAGTAGTGGACTATTCAAGACTAGTATTTATTTAGTTGTATAGGTCTATTTGTATTGCTGCCTAGTGGTCTATTGTGCTCCCTTCAAAGATCTTGAAGAAGTTTGTTATAGTCCCCGATTGGGGCACAATGGACCCGACCTGTTGGTCCAAGTGAGCAGTGACTTTCCCGACACAAGGCACCCATTTACCTAACCTAACCTATAGTCCCCTTTGCATTAACATTTTTGAGGGTCATTGTATTTAAGGGTCATACGGTCTTACGTTGGCTGGAATAGTTCTAATTAAAGCTCTCGTTGCAGACCAGTTTCTTTTAGGAATCCGAGAATGAGAAGTAGGTTCATCGTTGGCAATCATTTATTGTACCCAGCTTCCGTAGATGCTCCCTAAGTTTACAGTGTCTCGTTAGGAAGCCAATTAGAATTTGTAGGTTATTCTTGCTTAGGCAGATGCCAGCTTTAAATCGTTTCCGGTTGTAGCATCCCAGTCGTTTCTCAGCTTATCTCAGGCCTGCAGTACTGTTCCAAGGTTTACCCTTGACTTCTTTGTGTATCTTCCTGAACTTTTCGCGTATAGTATGCTTTCTTATTCCGCAGATTGGTTCAGGTCCATTGAAGCGTTCTATGACTTCTTGTCTTGCTAAGGCTGCTGCTTTATTACCTCTGATTCCGACTTGTCCGGGGATCCAATAGAGTAAAACTTTGTTCCTGCCTAGTTCATTAAGTTTGTATAGGCATTCCTTTTGAATTGATGACATGGGAATCAAGCGCTTTAAACCTGCTTAACTGTCTGGAAAAATTTCTATCTCGCAGGTTCTGTATCTTCTTTCGAGATTGGTTTGGATGCATCTCTCTGTTGCGCATCAGAGTTGTAAAAAACTGAAATCTTTTGATTTAAGAAATCAATTGCATTCATGCTTCTGTTTTTTGAATTCTTGGTTGAAATCTCTCGTTCTTTTTGAAGTCTTGACTGGAATAGTCTTTACGAGCACTCTTATGATTGAAGTCAATTGAATGCAAGTTTTTAGAACTACACTGCATTCACTGAAGTCACTTTGAAGTCTTTACTATTCACTTGAAATAATCCGCATTCAGTTGAAGTCTTTGGGACTTCAAAAATTTTTAATGAAGTCTTTGTGATTTAAGCATGCGAGCAGGTTTGAAAATGTACTTTTTTTCATTTGTTCATGCTTGGCCCAAATACTCCTGCACCCGTTCTTGAGCCTCCTGTGTACTACTTTATTGTGCGATTACTTATTGCACTCATTTCTGTTACTTAACTGAGCGCAACTCACCATCATCCGTGGGGGCTGCATCAAGCTTAAGCTAGTTGAGAAGTGCATCATATCCTGTCGAAGTCTTTGCACTTTAGTGAGTGACTCCCTCGTTGTGACTAGTACGGTTAAGGGTTAATCGGTGCTCGAATCTAGAGTTGCAGCTGGTGTCCTGATCAAGGCAAGTTCATTCCTTTGCGCTAGGTTAAACCTTAATAAAAGTTTTGACGGCGCTACTTGTTACATGTCTTAAAATCCATTCACAGCTCAGTTACCTGTGAATGCGTGCGAGCGAATTTTTGTTTCACAGCTAGTGCTTTATCTAGTCAATGCTTTCTGAGATTTTCAACTGTCATTTACCAAAGAAAAAAAGAATCGAATGTGGATTGCGTTCCACATCTGTGGAATGTGAATCCAATGTGACAGTTCACAAGAAATATGCGTTCATTCGCGGAACAATCTTACCAACTGTTAATTTCTTCCAAGGAACTGATTACAATTTACCTTTTTTTGTTATAAAATCGATGGATAACTTAAATTCTCTTCTTTGGGAGCAAACAGTAAAATTGTTATTTTTCTTCTTTCAAATCTGGGAAAAGTGGTTTCGCAGTTCACTCATTCGCCGGTCTCTGAGCTGTGAGTGGACCTTTTAAGCTTACCGAATGTCCTCGCTATTTTTTGGTCCTTTAACAGGCTAAGCGATTGCATCTAGTCTAAATTTATTAAATCCTTTCTTCATTTTTATAAATTCCCAAACAGATCGTGAATCATATCAAAAACCTGTTGCTTCAACCCAAAACACCGTGAGAACAATGTCCAACCAGTTTATAGGCAACTCATTAATAAAAGTCGATAATTTCGAGTGACCCTATAAGTTAAGAGCGACTACAAAGTCCAGGAAATATTATAAGCCACATGCCGTGAGATCCATTTTTAATTAGTTCATTCGCGACAGATGAATTATTCATCAAACCAAACGTGTCAGTCGCACCAAAAACTGACTGGTCAAACGTCATCTTTTGCTTGACAGATTGCCAAATTGAAATTTTTTTGTAGCAGTTGTGTATGTGTGTAAAGTCACACCCTCATTGTGACAAATCCCCCGCGCCATTGATAGTCGTCGTCGCCTTAACCCTAATTACGAGTATCTTCACCTGTGTAATTTGTTTTGTTTTCATATTTCATTACACGTTCTACTCACCCAACACACAAAAAAAAAAATAAAAAGCTCAAAAGTGCTCAAACCACCCCTTAGCCTCGTTTCACACTATCCGGTTTTAGCCGTACGGCAGAAACCGTACAGCAAAAATCCGAATGCTGTTGTCCATTCACACTATACGGTCTATGCACGGCTTTTTTCCATCGCAGGCTCAGTTTCTGATTAAGTGCTATGTAACTACACTGGCTTGAAGACAACTGATCGTAAGATTTAAAGCCGGCAAATGTGAAAGCGCGCATTTGGTTATGTACACCACTGCGTTATCGGTAGCCGTACGGTCGCCGTTAGTTGCAGTGGCAGTGGACGGTTGCTACACGGCATCGTGACGGCATTTTGCCGTAACCGTGTAATGTGAAAGGGGCCATGCTTTTCTTCAGGCCACTAGAATAATTTCGCCGTACGGTTTTTTTCCGTACGGCTAAAACCGGATAGTGTGAAACGAGCCTTAGAAGTACTCGATGTTGGCTTTGATGTATGAGTTAATAATTTTGTTTTGATAGATAGAACGTGCAGCACATTAGTACTGATCTCACTCATTTGCTTCTTTTGTATTTGCCGTATCTTGTAGAGGGCGCGAATTGTTTTATTATTTGTTGCTCGATTGCGATTTTATTTTTATTTGCTCTCTCTCCCTCGCATAAACATTTGTTTATTTCTTTAAACTCATAGCGCGCGCTGTCTCGTAGAACGTAGAATGTGTGTTTAGTTTAGTTCGGGGGACTCGTGTGTTTAGTTTTCTTTTTGGCCACAAAGTGGACAGTAGAATATACAATTTTTTCCTTGTCTCGTTACAAATAGAAAAAATAAAATAGACGATTAGAAAGAAATAAATAAAAATATAAATAGAATGCATGTTTGTGTAGAGATCGGTGTACGGGGTTCTTGCATACCTTGAGATACATTTGTATCCTCTTTTTCTTTTCTAATTTATTTTGCATTCGCTGATTCGAAATTTGTTTTTTTTTTTTTTTGTTCAAATAAATGCAAAACTTTATAGAACGGTGGTGATTTTTTTATTTTCTTGCAAAAAAACAAAAAAAAAGAAAGAAAAACATTTCGTATCTAGTTTGGTGGTTATCTTGGCTAATTTAGTGCAATGAAATTCTTTTTAGGCATCGCCAATTGGGGAGATAGCAGTTCAAAGTTTGATGGCAATTCAACAGATAAGGTGAGTTGTTGTTTTCTTTTCTTTTCTCCTTTGTCACCTGTTTTAATGTTGTTGTTGGTTGCAGCTATCATCGGATACATCAAAACTTAATCGGAAGGAGTCGTACAAAGCACAGAGAAAGAATTATCGTCGTGAGAAAAAGCGTGTAGCATCTGAATTATTAAATTCGCTGCAGGATCCCGCTGTGATTGTTCTAGCCGATTGGTTAAAGGTAATAAATTTTGAATAATTTATTAGACGTCGATCGATTATTATTAATTTCGCATAAATGGACGAAATTGCTTTGAGGGGCTTTTATGGAATGGAATGGCTAATTGTTGAGTGGGATTTTGCAATTGCGACTTAGAGATGAGATAGTGGTGTTTACCCGGCGTATTGAGATTGCGATTATTGAGTGGTTTGATTATACATACACTTTCTATCAAAAGTCGTTACTTTTAAAAGTAACCGCTACAAACATAGTTCTGCCACTTGGCTTTGAGTAAACACATTCAGTGGATTGGTTGTGTTATTTTAGAGAACCTGTTTGGGTAGTAACATTTCGTTGTGTCACAAAAAATTTAATACGCATTTATGCATAGATTTATGCAGATTTTGGGAGTTGAGTGAGACGGAAGTAGAAGAAAAGCTCATTGAAGAAGAATGCGGACAACATTTAGTTGACATGGGTGTGTTGCCTGTCAATTACTATTATTTACTGTCATGCAATTTGGTTGATCTTTTTGACAGATGTCAAGTGCGATCTCTGGCAAATTGAGTTATGCAGTCGTTTAGCAAGCAACAACCCATTTTTGTTCTTCAATCTTACTACGAAAATGGGTGATCTGTAAAAGAAATTCGATTCGTGAAACTCGTAAATTTTTCGGTCAACATAATCCCTCTGGTGAGTCCGGTGCAATGGTGGACGCGTTTTGAAGAAATTGGGCCGAACTCCATATCAACATGCTCGGCCAGCACGTACACGCCAAAACATCACAAGAATGAGCAATGCACCTCAATTTATCGCCGAAGTCAACCATTTTGCCTCACAGCAACATGTTGACAGGCTATATTTTTCCAAAATTGAATGAATTGGGTCTGAACTGTCTTTGGTTTCAACATTTTTAGCAAAAAGGTGCTTGGAGGTATCTTAATCTGGGTCTGAATTACAACAATCGATAACGAGTAACTCGTCATCGAAATTTCAGATCATAGCACACGTCATTTGAGATGACAGCACATGTCATTTCCTTCGAACACTATTGGGCTGTCAGGTTGTCGAGGGAAACAGCAGAGATATGAGTGCACGAGTCCTAGTCACTCACTCGTTATCGATTGCGGTGGTTAGGAAATTTACTAATGGGCTTATTTATTGAAATAAACAGATGATTCTGTGATCAAGACAGTGACTGTGTCTGGCTCCCTCTATTCGTTGACTACCAGCGATCTTGAGTAGTTACTTCTATTGAGTTACTCATCTCTTTCGTTGATGTCCATACCTTCCTATCGAACGTGGTGGGACAGGCGGCAAGGAGATCCCTTCCTTATTTTCTCCCTTTTTGGGGTTGTCCACAATCTTTACGGTGGGTGTGGGTAATAGATCGTCAAAGGGGAAGTAAATTTGATATTACCAAGCTTGAAGGCGGGCTACCGTTCAATCTACGTTACTGTAGAGACGAAAGAGGTTAGTTTTGCTGGGATGCGAGTGGGGTAGTCTGCAGGCCCTTTTCAAAGGTTATTTCATACTCTTTTCAGTTCAGTTCGCAGATCCTTTCACCACTGTCAAAGGGTTCCTCAACTAGGTATACAAATTTTGAGTTCACTGCACACGGGAGTGCATCATGTTTATTCAGAACTACATATGATAATCTTGACCTTGCCTATTGGTTGAAGACCGCTAAGCTTTATGTCTTGGCCGAACAGCGACATAAACCGATATTATTTGGAAACCTATAGTAGTTGTGAAGGTTTCCGACTGAAGCGGTTCCTAGTGGCAATGATGAGTTTGTCCAGAAGGGTGGTAGTGAAGTAGAGGTTCTCACAATTGTGGTTCATAAGTAGTTGGAACTGGTAGTCAACTCATTCAAGGATCCTCTGTTTTTACTCAAAGTATACCATAACTTGTCCATGTTAGCTTGACTCTGATTCAAAATCTCATCAGTATGGCTAGATGGTTAAAGAGGATGTCCTCGACAGTTCCTACGGCTGGCCATATGTATACATATGTACATGCACGCTGATGAGTGTATGGATAAGGACGCTCTAATGGGATCTTGCTTTTGAAAAATCCCCTTATTTCCCAGTCCATCATTGATCTCTTCTGCCTTTGCAAGTAGGATTACTAGTTTGAGCAATGAAGTAGGCCTTTTCACTTCTTCGTTGACCTACATCTTGTTTGTATCAAGCGGGGCTCATGAATCCTCTGTGCTTCCTTAAAGACGCTTAAAACAAGCACCTACGTCTGTTCTCTAGCTTAGAGTGGACGTAGCTTAATAGTTTTGTAGCATCGGTGGTCTTCCAACTACCAGGGATCTGTAGTTTAGAGTCGTGGTTACATCAATAACTTCCTGCCTGGTTCTAGTCAGAAATCAGTGACAGCCCACGTCTAACACTATTCATTGCAGATTGTGTTCTCTATTTCGTCTCTCCTTGCCAAAAATGTGCCCACAAATTTCTCTCTGATCGTTTACGTGCCAAACTACTCGCAGTCGACAAAATTTTGAATTTCAAACTGCGCTTCCTTTATCGACTTGAATAAAATCTTAAATTGCGGTCATGAACGTTATAAAAATTGCTTCTCTCAATTAAAGTGCAAAAAATAATTTTTTTTTTTTTTTTGCAAACTTCGACCGCACAGTACAATAAATTGCGATCATGATGCTCCGGCAACAAATGCGATCAAAAGTTCAACGAATCTCCAAAAATCCACATCTAACACCTTCTGCGACAATAAATTGTGTAACCATCTAATTCTACTGCAAATAGTATCTAGAATCACAAAAAAGAAAATACGATCGCGGCCGCCGCCGTCACCAAGATCGTTTTATAAATTTTGCTTTCGAAATAAATTTTTGTTTTGCACTTTCGGTGAATATTTTTTGTCTAATTAACATGCAGATACATTTTATGTTCACAAATAGACTTTTCATAGCTTTTTTCCTTTGTTTACTTAACATTTAGCCTATATTTTGGTGGGCAAACAATTCACAAGATCACATTGCTGATCGTTTGCAATGATTTCTTAATTTTCCGCTTCTGCTTTTGTTGTTGTTTTGTTTTTGAACGTAAATATTTATAAAAGAGTGGATAGTTATCTTGGTTCAAGGTACCTAGTATATCTACAGACGGACATCTGGTATTTCCGTATAAATCATATCAAACTCGCCTTGCCGCTCACATTTCAATCAACGATTCGATTAAAAAGAAAATAGATCCGGGGAGAGAGGGGCGACAAGAATACACGCGCTACATGATAGCAAAACAGCATCACGAATTCGCGATTGTATCTCGCTTTGAATCTGAATCTATGGGATTTTTAGACTCTCTCCTTTAGCAGCATGACGTGGTCCATGTACGCAAGCTGTGTATGGGCTGAGATATGACGTGTGCTCTTTGGATTTTTCTTCGTCCGTTTTGGTTGTATTTTTCTTGTTTTTTTTTTTCTAAATTTCTAATTCATGTCAAACGATAGATACGTATCTAGGGGTGGGTAATTTTTTGTTCATTCATTTTATATACTTTACAGTTTCTTTCTGTAGAAGAATGCATAGATGGTGGATTGTGAGCGGCAGAAAGCATACTTACCTGGCGTAGGGGTTACCGTGATCATGAAGGCGGTTCCCCCGGGGCGAGACTTGGCCATTGCACCTTCGGCTGGGTTGACCTCCGCGATTATTCCTAATGCGAATAACTCGTGCGTGTAATTTTTGGTAGCCGGGGATGGCGTTCGCGCCGCCCCGACATTAATAACTCACAGAACTAAAAATCCAAATGAGATGCCAACTAAGAGATCCTTTTTGCAGTTGTAATTCATTATAGTCTGCTCTGCAAAACGTCCAGTTGCTTGGTTTTGAACTAGAGATAGGTCCTTTCCTTGAGCAGAGTATATCCATAATGAGTAGGGACACTCACGACCGTTTTCGTTTTCTGTCCTTCTCACTAAATTACACAGATATGAGAAGAAGATGGATATAAGAAGCGTTGTAGGGAGAGAGAGATAGCGATATGACGCACAGCTGATAAGCGTCGGAGTCACACCGCCTTTAAAAATACATTGTCAAGAAAAAGAAAGCAATACCAACCACAGCCTCCAAAAAAAAAATCAGTGTGACCTATTGCCATAAAAAACTAGGAAATTTTGAGTCAAATTATTTTTATTGTTTTAAGGCCGAACATCTGCTTTTATTATTTTTATGGAGGTCAAAGGAAATAAGAAACACTTGTATATTTTAGATGTAAAAGGGTTCATATTTAGTTTTAATTAGCGGAAAAGCCAATCATAAAAAAAAGGTATAGAAAAATTGTCAATAAGGCGCAGCAGGTCACACTGACTAAAACGTAAAGATACACACAACGATGATCGGAGTCTTACCGCCTTTAAAAAAGCATTATGAAAAAATCCCTAACCATTCGTCTTACACAGTAAGCCGCATGTAGTGGTGCAGGTAAAATGTATTGTGTACTCTTTTTTTCACAAGGGGTCGTTGCATACGGGTTAAAGTGTATACTTTTGATCTACTTCCACTTATTGTACAATTTTTTTATCTTTTGTTTTGTGGTAGTAGGAAATGCATATGTAGAGAGAGTGTCCCTACTCATTATAATGGATATACTCTGTCCTTGAGTCACCCGGCAACTCTTGAAACTATTTGGTTCCTTCGATGAATGACTAGTTTCTGTGATCGTGATCGTTCAAGGTGATGTTGGTAAGCATAAAGGTGACCGAATGATGGTGTCTCTTCTTCTATGAGGAATGTCCAGTCATCAATGTGTCCTCCTATGACACAGTGGCCAGTTGGATCTTTTATTTTTCAAGAAGTGTCCGATGGATTTGACTTTAATAAGTATTGGCTAGAGTATTCTTGTGCTGTTACTCCAGCCTGTGTGGTGCCATGGACAATTGAACTCTTATACTACATCGACGTGGGTAAGTTTCTTAACTGAGGACATCGGCACTTCGTTCAATGACACTCGTTACTTCACAATTTCGCGATAAGTCGTAGTGGTACCCAACAAATAGTGGGTCTATATTGTCCAATATAGAGATACTCGGCAGTCTATCATTGCTCTGGATCTCATAGTGCTGAATGCGCAGAAGTTGATAGCTCTCTGAATGTTGATGTATATGATAGTATCTGATGTCGACACTGCATTAAATGCCAACTGTTGAACATTGAACGGAAGTGACTTCGTCTTGAAAAAACGCCGCAGAACATTTACTTGTTCGACATCGACTGTCTCGTCGAGTTGTTCTTTGAATCGCACTAGGAGAATTGTAGCTATTACCCTAGTCAGAGCACAGAAGAACTGTATTTTGTATTTGTGCAAACTATTTTTACTGTTTTATAGATTTTCAATATGTTAACGATCTCAGCCTTACTAGTGGTTGTGAGTTACATATTTTTTTTTTCCATGGACACCTCAGTCTGTCTTGGGTGCATACTGGTGAATGCTTAGATCAAAAGCGAAGCAAAATGCTCCTTCCATCTCTTGAGCTGATCCTCATCGAAATGTGTAAGCTTTCTTTCACTGCTGTTGCAACTTACTGGTGCTCCTTATGCTGCACGCACTTCTATTACCTTCATGCGTTAGTCGAGTCGCTAGGATTCGAACTCTTAGCTGTTTTCGTTCGTCAGTCTCAATACTTTCAATGCCTGAAGTGAAAACCTGTGGGTGTTGCATTAAAAATAGCTTCCGACTGATTCTAGAAGGTCTCCATTTCTTCCTTAGGGGCCAGTTATATGTAGCTATCACTCAAAGGCATCATTGAAAATATTAATATCGAATTTTAAGACGATTAAGCAAACAATATTGGCTTTAATTTGTATCAAAATGAAGCTAATCACTTGTAGAATTTTTTTACAAACAAAAATACCTATGTAATTCTGCTTAAAACTTTTCTTTAAATCGAATTTTATTATTTCATTGATGAAAATTAATTTCAATGCACAGCTGATCCTCGTTTTTCTAATTTGGAACACAATCATTTCACTGATGTGTTCTATTCTCTTTCCGTTCTCATCTGTCATTTTTTCTTTCAATGATCAACTCCAACCTCAAAACTTATATTTTGTTGTTGCCATTTCACTGACAGAACCTTTCACTGATAGAAATTTTTAAATGATTGATATAATTGACCCCTTAGATGAACCATCTCTAAGGTCGCAACACAGTGCACATGCAAGACGTACATAGGTGCTCTGTTCTACAATTTGGCTCTTAGAATCCTATCACTGTGCATAGCTGACAGGAAATCAGGCTTCTGTTTCCTGTGTAATTTTGACATTTGTCGATTGAAATTAACCGCAATCAAATTTTTAGGGGCAAAATTGTCTCAGAGAGAGCTAAAATTACGAAAAAGTAAACGAACGGGTTGAACAAGAAAAAGTTGAAAATACACTGAAATGACAGCTTTGACAATTTTCATAAACCAGCCCGCAGAAATTTCTCGCACTAAAATTCGTAGCATGGGGAAATTTGTTACTCTCTCGTGAGCGCTCTCTTCTGCGAAAAAGTACGAAAATTCTCCGTGCGCGAACAGCTTTTCGTAAAAATTCGCAGAGGGTTCGCGAACGGACCTATTGCCATAGCCTATAAAGAATTTGGATTAGAAATTTGACAAGCTGCGAAAGTGCGAAGACAGTCAAGGGCTTAAGCGGTTCCAGTGTGGTAATCTGTACAGATTACGGATTAGATATGCAACCAATGTTAGATGTTCTTCGAGAAATTACTTGTTGGTATGGCAGTTCAATCCTTAAAGCACTATGCATGACCACAGCTCTCTGTACATATCAGTTGAAACTCTTCCCGATTACTTAGTTAGTTCAGAGAAACGTCATGTAAAATAGTAGGTATTTCTATCGTAATGGGTTGCAAAGAAAGTTATTTAAGCCATAGGTGGTGTCATGTTTTGCTTTATGACATCCGCATTACTCTTAGGATTTTTTTTTCTGACAGTTCAGTGTTTATTTTATCATGAAAAACGGACATTTAAGGCATACATATTTTGTTTTTTACTTTGCTTAAAGGCAAAGTTTAGAGTTCTAAACGTGATTGCTGTTCATCCTATTAAACTATTCAGAATTGGTCCCAAAAGTTTTGTTATGAAAAATTATTGGAGCTTGGTTGGAAGTGATGTCATATGTTGCACCATCAGATAACCAATTATTCTAAAACTTACAAAATTTTATTGAATGCGACCTGCAATTACGAACGATCGAATATTCGCAAATTTTGACGTTTCATTCACAGTAACTTTTGTATCTAATCGTTGCAATCTGCGAATTTCAATTGTCATTTACCAACGAACAAAAGATTTGTGAGGTTAAAGTCTCGCGAATGTTTTCGTCGTGCAAATGCGTTCCACATCTGTCGAATGTGAATGTAGTTTGAAGAAGCATTCGCTTATTTGCGGAAATACCAGCGAATTGTTGATTTCTTCAAAGAAACTATTTACAATTTTTTTTTTTTTTGCATCAATCAATAGATAAATTGAGATAGATATACAGTACCTCGAAAATGAACACACAAGAATAGAAGTTTTTAAAAAGGAGTACCTACAAATCCCAACGCAAAAGTTTCTCAACGAATTCGTTAACACTTGTTGTTTTAATTAAATTTAAATTCCTACAGCAAAGAATTACAATAGAACCCGTGTATGAACATATGCTCATTTGTACAATAAATTTAATATGATTCCTTTTGAACCAAGCTAGTGATTCGATTCCAACAGTATTTGCGTGATTGCTTCCTGTATTGATGGCGCCTTTATTCTGATCTTAGTCCATGATGAGTACATTTATAGACAAAAATCATTAAATAAAATCGCTTATGGAATATCATCAGACGAATAAGACTCGTCGTTGTTCTTATTTCAATCAAGCACTTGATTAATAATAATTTTCATAAAACAGAAAAAAAAAACACATTACTCGCAACTCGCTTAGCCACATGATCATCACCACAACCGCACGGCGCATTGGAACAGAATCATGATCATGCGTTGGTTTTAATCGAAATCCACACATCCAAATAGAATTTTTTATTAAAGCAACGGCTATCGTCTGTTCTGCCATGACGTGGTGTCCACACAATCATTTTTGAATTTTGTTTTGATCATGTCTTTCGCCGGGATTTGGAATTTTCGTTGTTGTTTTCCATTTCAACTTGACTCGATCAATGTTTGAGGAATTTTTATTTTGTTCGTTTTTATACTTCACAGTTTCTTTCTGCAGAAGAATGGATAGATAGTGGATTGCGAGCGGCAGAAAGCATACTTACCTGGCGTAGGGGTTACCGTGATCATGAAGGCGGTTCCCCCGGGGCGAGACTTGGCCATTGCACCTTCGGCTGGGTTGACCTCCGCGATTATTCCTAATGCGAATAACTCGTGCGTGTAATTTTTGGTAGCCGGGGATGGCGTTCGCGCCGCCCCGACGTAATTATTTCTCATAAGTCGATCAAGTAAACTGGAGTAAAGATTAGGAGCGGGTTTTTGGGAGTACACACTTCAAATTGTGTGCTTTTAATGGATGTTACTGTTCGGTCTTTACTTCCTCTTTCAAAAATTAAGATCGATGTGAAATTTGGGGACAGCCTTGTACAGTACAGTATTCCAAACGCAGTCCTAAGTCACCAAGTTAGGGAGAGGAGGAACTGTTGGAACAATTGAATAACGTTGGTGCAAGAGAACTACCTGCTATCTTCATGACGCTGGAGGATGCTATCAACTCGCTGTGTGCCATTGAACGATGTTGAAATGGCAGCCTCGGTTTGCTACATGCGGTTGGTTGTACATATTTCGGATGACCTGGTGCAATATGTGTTGTTGGAGCCACAGCTCGGACATATTGATTGATGTTGCTGAGCTCTGGTCACAGAAAGGGGCAATTTCAGCCGCTAAGCGAAAAATGGGCCTCCGTCCGAAAGGATTATTTGTGGCTAAAATCCGGATCTTCAGCAAATATTTCCAGCCCACAATCAGCTAGGTTACAGCGTCTATAGTCGTCCGGCTTCAGTTACATTCCTATGCGGTTTTAGGCCCAAATCCAACCGCAAAATAAGCCAAGTTGACCCTCTGGTGATGCAGAATTCAGCTGATCGGCGTGTCGCGGCGTTGAATGGACATTTCTGGGTCTTCCATCAAGCTGGCCACTACAGCGGCTATGTTTTCTTCATTTCTTTGTCTGGTTGGTTGATTAGGATCCAAAGGAGTGTACTCACACTCAAACTTTTCAACGGTGCGACGAATTTTCTGTACTGAAGACATCACGACGAAATTTACGTTGCGTACTCAACTGAGCTGAACGCTTTCGACAAGCGTCAAGCGATGCAGCACACCTTCCTGAATATTTTGACAGCTAGATGTCATTGGTACCTTTGACGGCTGCTGAAAGACAACAATTGGAAAAGCGAACAATTTACTACAGTTTTGGGTTCTACTTTGGATAAGGACGTTCCTTTCTAGTCATCTCATTCCTTGAATACTGCATTAGAGGTCGATATGACGATCGATTTTTTTGGGTCAAATACTCTGCCTACGTTTCTGACTAGCTTTAATGATTAAGGATTTTTTGTTGAGCTTTTATGAGTTGCCTTTAGCGCAAGACTTTTATTCAGTTCTTGTACATTGTTGGGCTTTTGTCAGAAGCTCTGTTCTACTACAACTCAGATTGGGTTCTTGATAAATGTCATTTTCTTACTAAAATTCTCGTCTAAAATTCGTTTGCTTTTTTTCTAGGTTCGCGGTACACTAAAGTCATGGACGAAACTATGGTGTGTCCTCAAGCCAGGGCTACTACTGCTCTATAAAAGTCCAAAGACAAAGAGCAGCCACTGGGTGGGCACTATCCTCTTAACATCTTGTCAGGTCATCGAGCGTCCAAGTAAAAAGGATGGTTTCTGTTTCAAATTGTTTCATCCTCTCGAGCAATCGATATGGGCACCACGAGGACCAGACAAGGAGACCATAGGTTTGAATAAATCCTTTCAGCGCTCTTAACAATGCTAACCATATCTTTTCTTGTTTTTTTTTAGGTGCAGTCGTCCAACCCTTACCAACTGCTTACCTAATCTTTCGAGCTCCTAGTCAAGCTGCTGGTAAATGTTGGATGGATGCCCTGGAGCTCTCCTTGCGCTGTTCAGCGCTACTCTTACGTTCGAACAGTAATTCAGGAGCAAATCCAGGTGCAGATACCAGTGCAAGTGGACAAATCTCACATGAGACCCAGTGGTCCGAAGCGGATTATGAAAAGCACTTCAACGATCAAGGTAGGTACCTACACAAAGTCCTTGAAATCATTCAGAAATATTTAAAAAACACATTTTTTTGCTGTTGGAAAAAAAAAAAATGCAAAAAGGACTCGATACGGTGGCTCAGGTACAAGCTCTACTCGAGAAGTATCATCAGAAATACGCTTCGAATAATTTTCTAACAGTGGACAACCCGCTGAAATGTTCAACAAGTTCAATCAGTAGATCACAGACACCGTTAATCCAGCAACTGTATCTGGGCATGTCAAAGTGGGATACATCGGATTTTCGAAGTATCAAACGGTTTCGAAAGTTTCGCCATCGTCGTACGCATAGCAAAGATGGTGGCGATATGAGTGACGTTTCTAGTGTGGGGATTGAGTTCACCGTGCCGATGTTTAAGAAGTCAGCGTCGATACATTCGTTTGGTCGGTCAGACCAGACAAGCGATGACGAAGATTCGCCAACAAGGCGGCTCAGTACGCCGGGTTCTTTAGCGAAGCAGTTCATATCTGGTATTTGGTAGTTAGTTTGGTTCCTTTCTTTGGTTGGTGATTCATTTTGCTTTATTATGCTGCTAACACACTATCCACTGAGGCAAGGCACCCGTGATAGACTATAGGGCAGAGAGTAACCCCTTTCATACTGGGTCCAAGTTTCTTTGGGAGAGTGTGCGTTATTTTGCCTGCCCTAGGCATAGAGACCGCCATCACTTTTGTCCAAACAGTGTGCATTGTCCATTCAAATGGATAGCTGCAGAGGTTAAAGTCTTAGTAGTTTACAAGTAAACGTCAAAGAAGAGCGACGTCTATCGGAAGACTTCTTATAAATGTCAGATTTGAAGTATCTCTAGGTTACTGCCATTCAAATGGACGAGGTTAAATAGTTTACGAGCAAACGTTAAAAAAGAGCGACGTCTATCGTGAGACTTCTTATAAATGTCAGATTTGAAGTATCTTTAGGTTTTTGGGTACAAAATAATAAGCTTTCTTAGACATCTTCGCTTGCGGTGATTTAAGATGATTTGTCTGCGGTTGAATGGCTGGTAAAGAGACAAAGTAGAGGACAATGCTAGACCCTAAACCTAGAACTCCATTCACTTCATTTACTATTTCAACAGCTGCTAGGCAACGTACGTTTTGCATTCAGTAATTTACATCGTAAACGGTTGAGATCATCAGTAATGTAAACGTCGCATTATTGGTAGACATCGTATCTTTAGGCTAAGCGTTAACCCCTTGAGGTATACTACACAAATCAGTAATCATATTCTCTTATCTTCTAGATCTCGATGTTGATAGTCAAAATGAGGGAGCTGCTGCTGTTATGTCGGGACCAGATTCTGAAAGCGATTCTGATATTGGCGAAGCCCCCGAACAGGAGGGAGCCGACCCCCCGGAGACAACCTACGTTCACGCTCCTGAGGATGAGTTCGGTGATGTAAGCCTGAGCAAAATTTCGTCTGCTTTCAATGTACCATAAAGCGTTTGCTTTTATTTTCTTTAGGCAGGAGAACAAGTTGAAGAGCTGGCCGAAGAGAATAAGAGTCTTATATGGTTTCTCGTGAAACAAGTCCGTCCCGGCATGGATCTAAGCAAAGTCGTGCTGCCGACATTCATATTGGAGCCGAGATCCTTTTTGGACAAACTAGCCGATTCGTACTATCATGCCGATATCCTATCAGCGTAAGACTTATACTCTTATACCAATTGAAGACCAAGTATTAAAACAGTTGATCTTTGCAGGGCTGTACTGGAGGATGATCCTTTTACGCGAATGAAAAAAGTCGTTCAATGGTACTTGTCGGGTTTCTATAAGAAGCCCAAGGGTTTAAAGAAGCCCTACAATCCAATTATTGGTGAGACATTTCGTTGCTACTGGCAACACCCGAATGGCAGTCGGACATACTATATCGCCGAACAGGTGTCCCATCATCCGCCAGTGTCGGCATTTTATGTGACCAATCGTCAGGATGGCTTTTGTATTTCGTGCAGCATTTTGGCCAGGTCCAAGTTTTATGGCAATAGTACTTCGGCGGTGCTAGAGGGTGTTGCTTCGTTGACACTCTTGCCGCGTGGTGAATGCTACACCCTGACAACACCATATGCCCATTGCAAGGGTATTCTTATGGGTACACTGTCCATGGAATTGGGCGGCAAAATAACCATCGAATGCGAGAACACTGGCTACAAGACAGACATTGAATTTAAGCTCAAACCATTTTTAGGCGGTTCCGAGTACACAAATCTGGTTACAGGGAAAATTAAGCTGGGCAAGGAGACACTGGCCACTTTGAATGGTCACTGGGATACGGAAATTCGGATAAAAGATTCGAAATCATCGGAGGAGATGGTTCTTTTTAGTGCTAATGCGGTTACAAAGGAGAAACGACTCAAGCGGTATTGTGTTCCTATTGAGGCGCAGGAACCAATGGAATCGGAACGTCTATGGCAATTGGTATCGGCTGCTATTCAACGTGATGATCAGGTCGGAGCTACCGAGGAGAAGACCGTATTAGAGGAGATGCAGCGTAATGCAGCAAAGGAGCGAAAAGCTATGCTAACAGAATGGGTGCCGACTTACTTTCAACAGGACCTACTGTCAGGACAGGTGGGGGTTATTTCTTTTTTTCTATAAATTTCCTTCAAAATTTCATGATCATTTAAAAAAAAAAAGAACTGTTTCAGTGATTTGTTAAAAGATTTTCAAGGACAAGACACAACAACTGTCCATCCTTTTACTTCTCACTTCACTTTGCCACACTTTCGAGTGTCGCCTGGCAGTTGTTATCGACTGAAAAGGTGTCCCTTTTACGGACCGAAAGACAGTGATACGATCCTTTCGTAAGAGCTGAAAGAGGACTTTTATACTCACACTGGATAAAGTGACAGCACAATAGCTGTCATCTCAAGTTACGATAGTGAGCACTCGATTACGGGAGGGATGACAACAAGTCTTCACATTTCGATGGCGTACTACTCGATTGATGTAATTCAGCCGCAGAATGTATAACTTCATCTGTGCCTCAAGCTGTCAAAACTAGCAGATAGCGCCACAATAAAGGTTTGACGTTTTGACAGCTTGCGACCCAATTCAGAATTCTGCTCTGCTCAAGCAACAAGCTATCACTTGAGCCGATTTCTTTCTCAAAATAAAGTACGATCACTCAATCAGTCATAGTTTGCAATCAAGATGACAAGAATGACAAGTAAACGCTTATTTCTCTTTGACTTGACGTTTCAAAGTTACGTCAGTCTGAAGTTGGTTGCACTTTAATTGAAATACTGTCAGTTTAGCTGTCAACGGCTCACTGTGATTGATTTATAAAACCGAAGACACTGAACTCTGAATAAAGAACAATTGTTGCTAAGGCTCAGGATTGAGTCAGTCATATTACTGAGCTTCTGGAGGCACTTTTAATTTTCAGACATAGTCTTTCCTGAGCTAAGTGAAGGTTGCCAAGTAACCGGAGACTCCTTCGGTGGCAGAATGTCCTAATTTAATTAGGACCCTTTGTATTGTGAACTATTTATTGACAGCAAGTATCATAAAACGACCAACATTTTGCGAATGAATGAAAGAATACGGGTGTCGTTACGAAGAAGGATCTCTGGATCAAGACAAAAGGCCCAAACCATGAATCAAATTCAAAGGAGTAGCAATTGAATTGTTCTCTTGAAAAGTTATTCAAACACCTGATGCATATTTAGGTCCATTCACAGCTCACAGAGAGCTTAATTTATCTATCGATTCTGTGATTTTCCCGCGAATAAGCGAATGCTTCTTGTGAACTGTCAATTTTTATAGACATTCCACATTAACAAGAGTTTAACCTCACAATTCTTATTTTCTTTGGTAAATGACAAGTGAAGCGCGAATTGCTGTGAATGAAATCGCAGTTCGCTGAGTTGTGAATGGACTTTATCTATCTCTTCGACAAGAAGCCAAGATTCTTCTTAGTGAACTCCCTTCTCGAATGAATCAAGCAATCCCTTTCCTCCATCAAGAAGATACTCAGGAACCTCGCCAAACTCAAATTCCTTCCATCTCAAGCCTTGAGTTCTCTCTTTTAAATTATTTTTTATTAAAAATTAAATATATATTTTTCTTTTTCAACATTTAGTGGATTTACAAATACGCTGACCTCCGTCCGTGGGATCCGCGCAACGATGTGAAACAATACGAATCGGATTATCAAGTTTTAACAAAAACTCGCCATAAGGCGCCCATGGTTCGTACTGGCAGCATCGTAAGCTCTGATCCATTACACGTTATTCGTGCTGATTCTAGACAATCATTATCTGCTTTAAAGGCTCCCAGGGCCTTACTTACCAGTAAATCAATTGCTACGCTATCGCATTCCTCTCGGCTGAATAACCAATCTGATTCTAGTCAATCGAACGAGGAGACCGTTAAGAAGGCTATTTCCAGTAGGACAGCTAAAGGGTAAAATGGATTTTCTTCTACTTTTCCCTCTGATCTCTGCTAAAATCAATATTTTTTCTTTCAGTATAATATCATCTATCGAACAAGTGAATCGAACTCTGGAGGAACATGGGAGGAATTTGAAGAAGATCCAAACTACATTGGAGCGAATGCAATACGCACCAGTTGAACGCCCTCTATCGTCGTTTCTGCCTTCGACAATATCGCAGAAAACGGTCATCAAGGGACTGGTGTGTGCCTTTGTAGGAATAGCTTTAAGTGTCGTTTTTAAGTGGCTTTTCAAGTAGACTATATAGCGCTATGTTCCATAAAATCAAATATCCATGCTTTATGCGTTTTTTCTTATTTTCAAAACGAATTTTGCTTCGAACTCGGTTTCTCGGATTATATTCACTCTTTAGACACATACACACACACACTCGTGGATTATTTGTACACTATCTTAGTCCTTAGAATTACTATAGATCTTCCTTAAAAACGTAGCTTAATAAGACAAAATCTATCACAAAGACAAGTCAAAGTTTGGGTATTCATACGCAGAAAATAAAATTAAATGCTTGCAAATAAAAATAAAAATGCAAAAGTAAAATATTTATAAAAATGTATTTAAATCCGCAAAAAATTATAAAAAGCTAATACTTTTCCTCTCACAGTTATACATAAATACACACCGTACACAAACACTTATTATAATAATAAACTACAAATATATATATTTACGTCTTTAAACGTGTAGCATATTTAAATAATTTTTACTCGGTCTCGATTCAATTTGTTTTTCGTTTTTTCGTTCACATTGTATGACATTTAAATGAAAATGGAGTCTTCGATAGGTAGGACAAATAAAAATGTTAAAATTTGAAAATAAAAATCGATAATAACGACATCTATTTGTCGGCGAAGGAATGAACTAGATATATACCATATTTGTCAATGATAATAAAAAATAAATAAACTGACATTCGTTTTATGTGAAATGTTGTGCTTTTATTTATCACCAGATGAAGTGCTTATCGGGACACAAAGTGACATCGGGAAACAGCGTGAAAGCTAGTTACAAGAATTGAATCTACTGGAATACTTACAGCTCTAAACTCTGGGATAATGCTATTAAGAGGCAACCATTAAAGTCTTGCGAAAACAAAACATAATTTGTATATTGGACCCATAATGACTTTCTGCTCAGTTTTGTCGAGTTTTCGTTCACTTTTGGCTCTGCTTTTTGCACTAAAATTCACAGCTTGCCAAATTTCTAAGAGTGGGTCTAAAATTCCCTCAGAGAAAGACAAATCTCCAAAAAAGTACGGGAACGGGTCGAACAGAAAGCTGCCCACTTTTTGTATTGATATACTTCAAATTATTTTGCGAACCAACAACAAACAACGATTTGGCAGAACTCATATTTTTGTCCAAAGAAATTTCATGCACTAAAATTCGCAGCATGGGAAACTCTCTTACTCTCTCGTGAGCTCTCACAAGAATTCGCTATTTTTCGTAAAATTTTGTAGATTTTCGTAGTTTTTCGTTGTTTTAGTTAGTACGGGAACAGATGTATTGTGTGTTTTCCAGACAAAAACGATATGACATACGGCCACGTTTCCTTAATGCAATTAAGGGTGAGCCTACATTCTGACAGCGTGCGAGTAGAATTTTTGTTATGGTTGTGCCTTAATACTGCGCCCGAAATAATTTAATTTTGTTTGTCTAGTAAAATTTTTTGATGACATTTCGTAACTCAACATGTAAGCATCTCTCCCTTCTTCTTGTCTCTTTGTCTACCGTATCACATGAAAAAACTCATGTCATTAAAAAGAGCCATCAATCCTTATTCTATTTATAAATAAAAAGAACTGAAAATAATCTGAGTTAACCTGTAATTATGGAAAATTCCTCAACGGAAAATCCATCATCTATACACTTCCGTTGAAATCTACTACAAATCATTCATCCCCGTGGCTGAATACACCCATTAGTAAGTGTCATCACAGAGCACACTGTGCTGTCAAAATATTTCCCTTCTAGTGCAAAGTGTAGAAAGTGTAGAAAAATAAAAAAGTAAACACGGCTACTTCACGCCAATTAATTTGTGTTTTTCCTCGACTATTCGCCACAGATGTTCGTTATTCTCTTCTAAACAGAATGGCTGCCGATGATAAAACAATAAACGAGCGATTAAATTGTAAGTTTGGCGTGAAAAAATGAAGAAAACATTTGTTTTGGTTCAAAGTCCGAACAAAAAATGGCGTCGTTCCATTGATTTGTATCCTATCGTGGATATGAACCACTGACCGACAGTAAAGGCGAGATAAAGTGTTCCAAGTTCTTTATTTCTTATTTTACTTACAGTGGAACCGACAATCGACTCTATTAGACAATTTTTCGCTGATAAATTCGGATTCAACGACAATGCAGGTGGTTCTGAGCCCAAGGTTTGTATGTTGTTTGCTTATTTGGTTTTTGTAAGGCAATTTTTGTTGGAATTTTACAGGAGAAAGTGATTGAAGATCTTACATTCGATGGTTTGATGAGCCACTGGAAGACGAATGGATTCAAGAAAATCATAACCATGGTTGGAGCTGGCATTTCCACATGTAAGATGAGCTTAATCCAGGATTTCTTTTGATTTTGATTAAATGTTTGTCTTTTTAGCGGCAGGAATCCCGGATTTCCGATCTCCCGGATCGGGTCTCTATGACAATCTTCAGAAGTACAACCTTCCACATCCGCAGGCGATTTTCGAAATGGACTACTTTATGGACAATCCTCAGCCGTTCTTCGCTCTGGCTAAGGAACTTTATCCGGGAACGTTTCATCCGACGCCAGCTCACTACTTCGTTCGGCTGCTACACGAAAAGGGCGTTCTGACCCGTCATTATACGCAAAATATCGATACGCTTGAGAGAATTGCTGGAATACCAGGCGAGAAGCTGGTCGAAGCTCATGGGACGTTCTACACAAACCACTGTTTAGGCTGCCGCAAGGTCTACTCCATGGAATGGATGAAGGAGGAGATATTTGCCGATCGGGTGCCAACGTGTATCGAGTGCAATTTTGTCATCAAGCCGGACATAGTGTTTTTCGGGGAGAATATGCCCGAAAGCTTCTACACAATGCCACTGAAGGATTTTAAGAAATGCGATCTGCTCATCATCATGGGCACCTCGTTAGAGGTTCAACCATTTGCTTCGCTTATAGACAAGCCGAATCCAAATTGCATGAGGCTTCTTATAAACCGAGATAAAGTCGGAGTGGGCTCTCGTTCTTGGTTGTCTTTCGGGCCGGGTCTTTTGTATGACAAAGAGGGAAACACTAGAGATGTGGCTTACATAGGGAATTGTGACGATGGTGTGTACGCCGTGGCTGATGCTCTCGGCTGGGGCGATGAACTGCGTAACTTGGTGAAATCAGAGCACGCTCGATTGGATGCGGAGAATAAAGGCGAGGAAGGATTAGCGATGTCGGATATCAAGTCTAGCGGAGTGACAGTAAATGAAAGTGAAGCTCATATGGTAGAAAGTGCTCTTGTATCAGAATTCGAGGCGCTTAAAGTCGCTGGCAGTGAAACAACGGCTTCAACGAAAGCAAGCAAACTTAGATTCAAAACTGAATAGATTACTGTACACTAGATAGGGAATTTCTATGTATATTTTAGTTTATTGTTGTTGGTGGATAGTCCTGATGGATTATCATCGATTAAACAGTTGCTAGGTGAACCTTATTGTGCAATAAAACTATAACTGGCGTAGTTACGCTTAAATGTTGCTGTTTTACATGGAATCTAAATTGTGTTCCGATTGAAACTAAAAGAAGGGGAGGAATTATATAGGAGCAAACCACTAAGCAGCAAACTGACCTGCTGCGGTCTATCTCTGAGTATTTGCAGAGGCTTACGACATCGTCTCGGCAGAATTTCTTCGCGGATAGCATCTGTAGTGCTTGTCATTTGCCAGGTTTGGTTCTCCATTAACACAAGTTGGCCTAAATGAGTTCTCACCTTGGTTTGGCTTTGCTCAATTTTGACCGAGCGTCGATTCATCTGTTCAGCTTCTATCCTTCGTTTACCATCACAGTTCCAGTAGCTTCTAGTTGAACGAAATACTCCTCGGTGTACATGCGAACAAGAGCTCGTCTGAATTCTTCAACTGACCAATGTCATCGAGTTCGATGAAGCTAACCTTCTAGTCTTCCCCCTTTTTTTATGAAAAATGTTGCTGTTGGTGAATTCTTTCATTTTCGGGAGAAAAAACGGCTTCTTGATCCTTTCAAACGTCTTGTCTTCGTCAAGATGACCAACATTAGCATGACAGAGCTTCAAGATTTGCTAGCCTATCGTTTTAGGGACTATTTTGTTTGGAGCTCTTTCTTAGTCGACGTCATCTTATTCGCCTGGCACAGTCCAACGAGTTTCATAGTTGACTTCCGTCAATACAATGCAATGAAGTACAACGCTGTTAATCGCCAGTAACAATAGTGGTGACAGTATGCATCCGTGAGGTACATTCTGTGCCAGACTAATCAGATAGCAGAAGATGTAGCGAAGACATTTACTCGACAACGATCCGAAAGATGTGTTTATGTGGAGAGTCTAGCGCTAAGA
The DNA here is from genome assembly GCA_949716465.1 of Chalcosyrphus nemorum. Classification (NCBI taxonomy): domain Eukaryota; kingdom Metazoa; phylum Arthropoda; class Insecta; order Diptera; family Syrphidae; genus Chalcosyrphus; species Chalcosyrphus nemorum. The sequence goes on from OX454333.1 coordinate 29,104,008, forward strand.
CCTGCCTGCCTCCAGAATTATTCTTGAGATGATTCTCTGATTCGTGTTCGATGTTAGCACAACGTCTGTTTCGGATATTCAAGAGACAATTTCTAAAGCTTACCTTCAATGATTAGGCAATTAGTATTGCAAAGATCCCCAAGGCCCTAAACTCCCATAAGTAACGTGTTTAAGCGCAGTGTTGTCGGTACGTACCTTGGGTTTGAGATCCTCCATACCTATTCGGTGTTTGATTGAAGACAGCGCCTAATTGTATGATGGTGGCTTTTCTTACCCTACTCTGGAAGCTTGGACCGAGTGCAGGGGGGGTCATAACGTCACAGATTTCGATCGTTGTCCAGTCCATGTTCGACAGCTAAAAGTGATAATCATATCCGTCGCAGTAGCCTCGTCATTCATCCTCTCTCTCTCAATTTCGGAAGAAATTCCCAGTTGTCATGACGAGGTGGTGGGCATAGGTCTTACTAACAAAGCTGCTAGCTTTTCGGCTGCAGTGGTCCCTTCTCTTCCTCCAATGCCTATCAAGAGACGCTGCGAAGGATGAATAGGTGTAGTTAGCAAGTAGTGTTGTCCCGTCAATCCCCTCTAATGTCTTTAGATTGATCAACAGCTCATAAATGAGTACTCATGTCCTAGATAATCAGAATATTCTACCCGTTCGATCAAGGATCTAGTGCTCAGACCTACACTGGAGGTTATCGACGCTGCCCCCTACAGCGGAGTCTACACAAAGTTTCCTTACGGGAAATTTGGAATACATACAGCGTCGTGCATGGAACAAATAGCAAATCCAAACAAAGCAGGAGAATTTTTCTCAAAAGTCGGGTACTCTTTCGTTTTTTGAAAATAGCTCTAGGCAAATGGCATTTTTTTTGTTTTTGGAATATATTCCGAAAAAAAAAAACGCCACTCACCGTTGACCTTTCAATATTTAGGCACAGTGGTTACCTGATATCCTCCATCTGCAGGATTCAGCTCTCGTCCAACCCTATTGCATATCCAACAGTTTTTTTTCAAGGCTCCTCAAGTCAATGGCAACACAATACACACAGAAAGAGATAGAAAGAGAGAGAGAACGAGGGTTTTTTCATCAGAATAGATTACACATGAATGCTCAGCTCACGTATAAAATAGGTTAAGCATCATACATATGTATCCTGGCTGGCTGGGCTCCACTCTGTTACACATCCAAAGGCACAACGTATCCATTTCTCCGATTAGTTGACTAAATTCAATTCGTTTTGTTTTTATTTCTTTTTGTTCCTCTCCCGCAAGGACACACAAAAAAGAGGGAGAGAGAGTCATTTGAAATTTGCAAGTAAAATCCACCAAAAAATGGGACATCTGCTAGATCCATACAGCGACACATGCATCCATCCATGCAAAATGTATCTGGCATGCATCTACTAACCAAGACCAGTCGGTCTTTAGCCACAACAAAAGGATAACCGCAGTAACAGTCGGCTGCTGTTGGCCTTCCAGCTATAGCCATTCACCAGGACATGCACTTCGTTTTAAAACCAGAGGTCACTTCGAGAGGGTAGATTACTAGCACAACCACCAGAACGCACATCACAATAACAATAGAAAATGCCGCAAAAAAAAAGCATATGCAAGACAAAAGGACGAAACATACAAAAAAAAAAAAACGAAAAGAACTGGACAACGTATCCCAGTGCATTCATATTTTGGTTTCTGTTATCGAAAGCACAGGACTGGAGCACATAACAAAAGCAGCAGTAGCATCCTCATCAACATACATGCATACGAGCAGAGCTAGATCATCATCCCCATCGACGTAGTCATCATCATCATCATCATCATCTGAAACAAGGATGTACCTAGTTAGATACACGGCATTCAGACCGCAATAACTGATTGATTTGCTTTCTCTTCGATGGGATGATGCTAGGTTGTCGGATTGTTTGGTCGTTCGGTTGGTTTGGCTGTGGTTAAGGATGCACTTCGCTCTCGAAGGATATGAATGAAGGTACAGAAACAGAACACAGTGTGTGGCAAATTCCGTTCTTAGCGGGACTAATTAAAACCCAACGAAACAAAGTATGATCATGTTGAATAAATTTACAAATGCAATACGTTCGAGGGCAACTGGTTAGGTTATTCTATACCTACCTACAGTCGAGAAGGACTCTTCACAGGATGAAAGATGTAGTATTGCGATACAGATACTAGTGTGTTGCAAGTTGGTTGCATTGCGATTGCAATCAGATTGTAAAAGTAATTAAACTAATGGAACATTTATTAGATCGGGACGGGACATATGGTTTGGCGTGTACCACATCATCTGCGTGCAGGATCTGTGAATTCTCCTTCTTTTGAGAGGATGTCGGTTGCATTGCTACTGGTTGGGGAGAAAAAAAAACCCCTACTCCTTAAATACATAGCTGAATGGCGATTAATTAAACTCAATAGAATATGGTTGAGCAAAGTCATATGGAGGTATGCATGTCCTGCGAAAGGAAAACCTTGGCATAGATGCGATGTAGTTAAATAAATCAGATGAAAAGTTACTCCCTGATCATTGGATTTATAACATTTAGATGCAAATGAGTCAAAGAGTTCAGAGTAGGAGCAGTCGCAATCTCTGTGATAAATCAACTCGAGGGTATTAGAGCCAAGAATTGGCAAGGATATTTTCAGGCGGGTACGTATTTTGTTAAATCTTACAATCGAAGGGTTATGTTCAGTGGTAGAGTACCTATGCATTGAGTTCTGTGATGAGCTTAGCCTTAGAAAGGACTTGCTGAAAATTCAATCCAAAATCACTCCAAAAAAAGCCAAAAAGCCTATAGACAACTTTACTCTCAAACTCCTCCTACACCTTTCTGTGTGTAATGTGAAATGTGCCGGACCCTGAGTCAGGGGCTTTATTTACAGCTCAACATTTTTTGCGAAGATTTTCCAGCGAATAAGCGAATGCTTCTTGGGAACTGTCAAAGTGTATTCACATTTCACTGATGTGGAACGTAATCCACATTCGAAGACCCAAACATTTGAGAGAGATTAACCTCACAATTCCGTGTTTCTTTGAAAATGTCAATAATGACAATCACTTGTCATTTCCTAAGATTGTAGCGACTAGATAAAAAACTTTCTGTGAACGAAATGTCAAAATTTGCGAGTATTCTCCCATTTGGATTTGCAGGTCTCTGAGCTGTGGATGCACCTCTAGAGGTGCTGCCCTTAAACCATGAATTCTTCCAACCTATAATGAGTGATTATAATGCTCACGAGATGGTAGATGCTATGATACGGAGGAGTGCGATTGAGACGAACGCTGATTATATCTTATACAAAAACTGCGCAACTGGCTTGCCCATCACTAACACTTTCATTGATTTAAGCTCGTAAGTCACCTACTGTCAAATTCGTAGGCAGAAATGTAAGCGCCGCTTAAACGAATGTAGGCCCAAATCCAACCGCAAAATAAGCAATTTTGATTCTCTGGCAATGCCCAATTCAGCTAATGGGCAGGCTTCTTATATTGGCCGCAACGGCGACTATGTTTTCAGCATTTCCAACCCATCTCTGCCTGGTTGGTGGCTTAAGTTCCAAAAGAGTGTACTCATGCTACGATCCTGCGAAATGCCTGCACTCTAAAGCCATGATGATGACCGACTTTACGCCAAAATTCGCGTTGTGTATTAACAACTGAGCCGTCACTTGTTTTTAATAATTTCCACACGCTCGGAAAGCATGAAACAATGATAATAGGTCCATTCGCGTACACTCCTATAACAGTGAATTTTTAGGAAAAGCTTTTCGCGTACGCAGAATTTTCTTAGTTTTTCGCAGAAGAGAGCGCTCACGAGAGAGTAAGAAATTTCCCCGTGCTACGAATTTTGGTGCGACATTTCTGTGGGCTGGTTTATGAAAACTGTCAAAGCTGTCAAACCAGTGTATTTTCAACATTTTCTTGTTCAACCCGTTCGTTTACTTTTTCGTAATTTAAGCTCTCACTGAATTTTACCCCCACTCTTTGAAATTTGATAATCTACGAATTTTAGTGCAAAAAGTACGATGAAGTAGCAAATGTTACTGAATATCTTTGACAGCTACTAAAACATGATAATTGGAAAAAGTGTCATTGCTATCTGGACAGCATTTGCTTTACCCCCTCATCTGCCAGTTGTTAGTGATGAGTATTTTTTCTGTCAATTGATCTGTCAGCTCTTTTCGCGTGATACAGTTCTGCACTAGTTAAGGGACTATCTGATTTGACATCTTTTGCAGCATGGCACCAAGTATGCCATCAAAGACAACAGATTTGTAGGGAAAGCAGCGCTGCTAATGACCCAGCAGGTATTACCCTATCTAATTGCTGTTTTAGTATTATATGTGCAAGTGCCATCCAACCTACATTAATAGGCTAATTGCAGGCATTTAAAAACAAAACTCGCTAAAAATATCAAAGCCAATAAGTAGCTCATTTAATTAAATACTTACATAAGTACGCATGTAATTAAAATACTTCCATTTGATTGTCACCATTGTATCGATTGCATTTCATCGCAGATTGATACACTTCAGAGCGAAAAAAAGAACAAACCTTAATTAGTTCAGTAGTTCGAATTGAATGACAATATTCAGTTGCAGGCTTTATGGACACATCCCCCAATACAAAGCCAATCAAATAAATAAAAATTAACAAACATTCCACACGTCATCCGAATGTGTATGCAATTTAATTACAAAAAAAAAAAAGAATAACGCTCTCATGCATACACTATACCAAAATGCCAAACGCCCTTCCCCACAAGGGGCCTCTATACGGGGGGCCCGAAAGCGCAAAACAACTCTTAATTAACTGCAGATTCCAAAATAGAACGCAGAGAATTGATGAACTCGCCGAGCGGTAGATACAAAAATAAAAAAAATTTCACACAACTCAGATGAAAATAGAAAAGAACCAAACAGATACAGATACATTTTGGTAGGGAATATTGTCAAATTCGGATTCTAATTGAAAACCATTCCAAACTACCTTTGCAAAAAATAGAAAAAGTCAAAAAAGTCGAAAAGGGATGTTTATTAAAAAGTCGAAAATTGGAAAGCGGAAAACGGAAAACGGAGCTAATTATTTGGCACTCAAGCTGAAAAAAGAGCGCCGAATTGCAGCTCTTTATACAAAAAAACAAAAAGCTGCGGAATCGATTCTTTGAACCTGTTACGTGGATTAGATTGGATTCATTTGAAATAATTTAAATGTCAGATTGTTTTTTCTTTTCTGGTTTTTATTTAGGACTTTTTTTCATTGTTGGCAATGAAGGGCTGAGTTTTAAGGCCAGTTTTGTAAGAGTAATGAAGGCTCTTCAAAAGGCCACTTATCTCTAGATAGGTTTGCTCTACTTTTGGCTTAGAAAGCTAAAGAATCGCAAGAGGTCACGGTGGCGCTAGAGAACCTACCTGCTGAATATAATCACAGACAATTTTAGAAACAGATTATTGCACTACAACACCGACGATGGAATGGCGTAGTATAACGAAAACTACGGTGTCCCTCAGGGCTCGTTCTAAGTTCACTACTGTGGACTACGCTGACGATATGTACGTAGAAATCGTTTTAGTGGCCAAACTCCTTGAAGCATGACTATGATGAAGCCATCGGGATTGTCTAGAAAATATAGACTTACGACTAACAGAGGAAAAGACGGAGGTAATACTCGACAGTGAGTATAAGTAGGATGCAAGGTTAACTTATAAGCAAGATATAGTGGAGAAGGAAGCAAGAACAACAACTGCCTTGGTAGGGATCATGATAAATAGGGACTTAAACAGAAGGACAGACTGCTTTTGGCAAGAATGATGCCGTACGACTCCCAAATGAATACAAAATCAAAATGCCACATTCAGTTTATAGAATTGAGAGCATGTAGCGCCTTCCGAACTGCTTCATACAACGATTCATGTGTTGCGGCTGGAATTGTGCCCATAGACTTTCTCCTTAAAGCGATATTGTGTCAGTAGGATACTAACAGCAAAGTGCTGAAGTGATAGTGAAGTACTAGAAGCACAAATGCAACATGGAACTCTTCAGACAAAGATGGACGCAGAGATTGATCCCCAGTATAGACCTGGATCAATAAGAAGCATGGAGAGCTGAACTGCTACCTCACGCGGATGCTTACTTGTCATGGATGTTTCAGAGAAAAGCTTCACAGCCCTTCTGTCCTTCTGTTTAATTTGGTAAGGCAACCCTTATTGTCCAACGTGCACAGTAGCAGGGAAAACTTTGAACGCATAATGTTCCACTGACTTATTGGCGAACAGACTGAGTGAGGGTTTTAAACGCAGAGAACGTCATCAGACAGATGCTGAGCACCGAAGAAGCTTCGAAGCAGTCAGTGAAGATTAGCCTATCATCATGAAAGACAAACCAAGACATACGAATGAGCGGAGTATGTTAGGCCGAAGTGCTCAAATTTTTGGCTCAAATTCGACATTTTGGTCTTCTTTGGGAAGATTCAGGGAGCTGCCGAGTTCGTCAAAAAATCCAGGATATTGGAAAGGACGGATTACAAAGACGAAGATGGTCACCAGATGATCAGGACTCGCCTTTTGGATGCATACAGCCCGTATGTTTGTCGTGACTATAGTCTCTACTTGTCAAGAGCACTCTTCACATATGTCTCCTTAGGAATAGTTGTATGATCTGGGATTTGTATTGGTAGGGGATGTACTCGTAGGTGTTTGAACTTGGGGAATATAAGTGTTCCACATCTTTCTTCTCCTCCTTCACTGTTGACACTGATAGTTGTTTCAGTTTCTAGTTCTCTGTTAACTGGTCCTTTCCTTGTCAGTTCATCTACCTCTTCGTGTCCCGGTATCCACGAAAGACCAATGGCTGACTCCCAGTTCAGATTGCGACATGAGCTTCAAAAGGCCGCTTATTGCTAGTTTGCTCACAGGAGCAAACTACCTTGGCTTTGATGTTCAACTAATGCCTTGATTGCGTTTAGTTTAATGATGAATTCCAGTAGGCGCTTTAGCGATGCAGCCTGGTACGAGTAATATCCCGATCCCAGTACGACCTGGCAACCAAAACGAGTCAATGATTTGATTCTTACAATGCAGTTCAAAGAACTATTGCATTCACCAACTAGTTTGGAAGTGATAAATGGGCTAAGCATGGCCTTAAGAATAGTTTGACTGTCACTATTCCTAACAATGTGGCTCACAGTCATTGTGGCTCGCAAAGATCTCCGTCTGAAAGACAGAAGCATACTTGTCCATTGAGCACTGCAGTCTAATGCTGTCGCCTTCCGGTTTTGAAACCATCGGACGTCTTAGTTCTGAATTCCTTTTACTAGAAAAATTGACCTCATACTTTCGCCTTAACTCATGGCTTCAGACATTTTCTTCTTCTTGGATGACGCTACAGTTCGGGGTGAACCTGGACCTCAATCAACAAGCCTCCCAACTTATGTAGGTCGGTCTTTAGCTAATTGCTTCCAGTTGGAGTGCGGTTGGTCGTGTCCCCTTAAACTTGTACATGCGCCACCTACGAATAGGCCCTCTACTGCGTCGTCCTTCCGGGTTTGGCTTTAGGCATGCCGTTTGTAAGTTCTTGGGAAAGATACACAACGGTCCCTTAGATGATGGTTAAATGGCAACAAATCTCTTAGCCATAATTAATCAAATGGCTCTCCTGCATATCTATAGCTTCGCTCTTTTTGCTTTAGTAACCCTTTCCCTTAACTATCTCCCCATCCTTTAAAGTACGATTTTGTTTTAAAAACTGCAAAAGTTTTACAATATTGAGTTCGAATATATTGTTTACCACGAAACGTTGGCTATATGTCTCTCACAAAGCGTACATTCTATTCATGGCTCTTCAAGCACCAGTTTCCGTCATAAATTACTTCCTTTCCATCGTCCTTTCGCCCGTTTCAATTCCAATTCCATGTGAAGTTATTGCTCACAGTGTCAACTTGACATATTATTGTCGTCGTCATCAACAGTACGCAATTATAGCATCATTGAAAAAGCCAGTCCCGCCGCATTCCCTAAGCACAACAACCCACCAACAGGGACTCCGACCAGAGAAATTTATGGTCAATGAAGTCCTCCATGACCTATAACCATGTTGTGTGATAGTTTTTCAAACCAACACGTTGTTGGCTTTGCTTGTTCTACGCATCCAATGTGATATTAATGAACAATTACGTGGGTATGTGTGTCTGTGTGTTTGTGTGGTTCCTGCAGGATGCAGTCCTCCAAAATACATTCATCGTGCAGTATTCTTCATTCATGGTCATTTCTCAGAATACCCCACGAGCTGTGCTCATCCGTTTGCCAGTAGAGCATTTCCCTCGGTCCCTAGAGATCATCATAATTTGTTAGTTTGCATGGCACGTTTGTGGCTTAAGTCACATTCAAATAATTTCCATTGTAATTTGATGGCAACATCTGGCAGCGCGCGCGAGAGAGGCAACGCATTCATAAATGCATTTAAAATACGGTTCATGCCCGTGATGGAGATGGTGGCTTGTGTGTGGTGAGCCTTGCTCTGACCATGGATGTGCCAAAGTTATTCGATTTAATAAAGCGGCCAGATGGGAATGGACAGATGGATTTTTTGCCACATTTTTTGTTTTTTGTTTTGGGGATGAGAAAGATTTACGCCATTGTTGGTTGTAAAAAGCGATTTGTAATTTTAGTTTCCCGAGAGAGAATTTACACTTTTTTTAGAATTTGGGATTGGTTTTTCAAATCGAAGGGGTTGATTTTAAGGCCTGGTTTGATGGCGTGCGTTAGACTATACCCAGGAACCGAAAGGAGTCAGTAGAATGCAAGCAATCGTAGGGATCATTGAGCTAGGATATGTTTTTTTTTAGGTTTCGGTAGGAAGTTTACTTTCCACAGATGCTAGTAGCACTCGGGCACAATTCGCAAACCTGAACAATACCAGGATATGCCTGCGTACTTAACACATACTTTACACACTTCGACAACTTTTCCTGCGGGACTGTCTGTAGGTACCTGGTTAGTTATACTCAAGTCTCAGTGGCCGCCTCATGGGCTTCTCCTCTTCTTCGCTGGCTGTTATGCACTCACACTATGACTAAGCAGATCTCCAATCACTCGCCTTCGGATCCTGTCATGTGACTTACCAGATTTTCTGTAGGCTTTCTTTATCCTCTGCTAAGCGTCTGCATCATAATTAGGAGTTTCTGGGTGCAGGGGCGAACTATTGTGTCGAAATCTATCAAGCTTCTTCCAAAGCCGCCTCACCCGAAAAGGAACTGTGTAAGGTGGTAACTTTCACATATGTGTCCATGATTCAATTATGGGAATGAGCGTTTTGTACCATTGTCCCACCTGATTTGCCACAGCTTTCCGAAAACCTGACTTTCCTCCTCCTTGATACAAATAAAAAGTTTGTTACCGGTTCAAGGGTAGCCTAAGGTATACCCTATGCAGCTCGTTTGCCAGGATATCCATTGAGATCATTTAGATTAAAGGCTATTTCATCGGAGATAGTTCGGAGCTTGTAAGCTGATTATGGCTTCATAATTTGTCGCCAAACCGAGTCGATCGCTCTACACAGCAGGGTCCTACGTGCGTGCTTCGGGATGCCGATGTTTAGGAGCATTCGGGAGAGCTCCGCCTATATTACTGACATACTCGATCTGTGCTTTGAAGCGTAACCTATTCTTGAACATGACTCTAAGGCACTTCAGCGATTCGTTGGATTCTTTTCAGAATTTAGCTTACACCACCGTCTTGCGATAAGTTATTAGAACAGCCTCAGTCTTGGGGGCAGCTAGTTCCAGCTATTCCTTTACTATTATTAATACCGTCAGCAAAGCCAATTACTTTGATTTCTTCGAGCAGCGATAGTCGCATTACTTGGTCATACATAATGAGGTCCAAGAACCGATCCTTGTGGGACTTCTGTTGCAGTCAATGACTATCATCAGCTGGCAGTATGGTCCACCAATTTTGGACAGGGATGTCCTATTGAATGGTCCTGAAGACTCTGACAGAGACGTGGAAAGTATTTTGTGTCATCAAGAACTTCTAGTTTACTGCAGCGTTCTCCTTTCGTTACGCTTGGTTTCTTTATGTCGAATTCCGCAGAGTATTATGCCTCCTACAAGGATGAAAAGGGATTTTTTATCTTTCCATATAATTCTGTAGGTTATTGATGGTATTGGTCTCTTGTGAGGGGATCTTCCTGGTATCCGCCTCTCCAATGACCTTAATCCCTTTATCAAGTTTGAGTGCCCAGAGGGCGGACAAACAATCCGGGACAAGAGTGAGGTTCTCAAGACTCTTGTGAGGCATTTCATTGTGCGGGATATCATGGAACTTTTGAGTCCCATCTGCAAGGAAAATCATGCTCTTCATCATTGGCATGGAAAGGTAAAGTGAAAGACCTGCATCGGATCTTATGAAGATCTTATAGAAAATGAGGCTCACAGGAGCTGGGAAGCTGTAGAGTGAGGGATCGTTGCACTTAAGGTCAATTTTCGTGATACATGAAGGTATCAGAAGCCCCAGAAAGAAGTCGAGGTAATTCCTAATTCCGATATGAGGAGGATCACTTAGAGCAGCTGATCGTTCCCAAGTACATCATACCAGAGGGAATACCTGAAGCCGTGCCTGGTATAGTGAGTTGAACGAACAGGTCTGTTGGGTTACAGGCCTTAGAAAGGTTGGTATTCAGGAAACCAGGGTGGAAGTATGAAACCGAGGACGAAACGATTATAGCGAGCCAAAACAGACGAGAGTAAATATGCAGGAGAGATGCTTCAGTTACCAACAAATGGAGCACTACTTGGGAGAGTGTAAAGTGAGAAGAAAGATATAGCCATATAGCCTCTCGATGATTAGATGGTTAGAACCAGTTGATCGAAAATAGTAGAGAGGATGTGAAGAGAGCAAGATTGAAAGTAGGAGCATTTATCGATCTTAGGAGCCATTACGTATCACTGTACAGATCGGTGGCTGTGGACATCATGTTGAAGGGTTGGTAAAGGCTGCACCACAGGCGGAGTTGTCTGTGGATCACCACTTTTGGTGGGACATTCTAGTGGGTTCTGATGATGATAATTGGACTGAAATTTCTTGGCAGAAAGTGCAGGCAGCAGCACAAGAAGAGCATGATGCCGAACAGTTGCACCCTAAAGCGGCAACCGCTGCTCCTATTCCTCCTCATTCCCTTCAATTTGAGTCTTTAATTCATTTAACCAGGGCTCAACAGCAACAGCCATTTCAAAGGCAAAGTTCGATTGGAAAACCATGCGGTTCGTCGACAATTACTTTTTAATTAATCCCACGTCCAACTGCCGCGCCACTCCTGCCCTTAAAAGTGTTATCCCTGATAGCTTCCTGGTTGTAAGCCCATCAACTGACAACTGCTTTCTCTCTGAGGACAAAATCGCCAACCTTAACTACGATAGTATTTAACCCTATTTAGTTGCCGGCAAAATTGTTTACGTCCACATCCTGTGCCGTCTACTGTTGGCATTACGCTGTGCAACATAGTTCACTTCAACTGTGTGGGAACAGGAATATTACCGATCGGAGTGGGAGTACTGCCAGTAATCTCATTTCCAAGCGAAGGTGGTGTTAGTGCACAGGTAAAAGTGAACTCTTACTGCTGCTGATGATGATGATGATGAGGACGACTATTCATACATCCTGCTTTCGGCTGTCATTTCCGCTTGCCAAGGATTTCATATTTCCGGCTGAGTGTTTGAAATTTTTAAGTGTCTCTCTCTCTCCTCCCGAAAATTCCAGTTGCACTGCATTAGGTTCAGTTACAGCGATAGGCAGGCTACCTAACCAACCTCGGAGAGGATGTTTTAAACAGGACATGGGTAAAAGGCACTATTTGCGGTGATATCCTTGGGATTTTCATTGTGCAATGTAAATACTACAGTGCATTGTGAGGAATAAGTGGAGATATGAATTTTCAGAAAAAGAAATCTAAGTTCAAGCGCTTAAGGGGGTAGACTCGTATAATTGAGTGAGGAGCAACTGTGCGGCTCCTGCAACAGATAAGTTTATGCATTTCATGGGGTGAATTATTTATTTACTTGGAGAGTTGCTGCTTTTGTTGCTGGTAACATTAATGTTTGAAAGTCCTGCTTTGGATTGGGGTTGGTTGGGTGCTAAATGGAGCGGCGGAAGGATTTATATTGAGGACAAGCCGGTGGCTGTTCGTTTTGCTTCTGCAAAGATTGCACTACTTAGAGAAGAGTACAAAAGATAAATTGCTGAAAGTGAGTGAAGGAGGAAGAGCTTTAGGTGGATGCACCTTCTGCTCTAAATCTAGTGTCCTGTTTGGTTGCATACTGCCTTTTGTTGAGTCTAATTTGGTGGATTTACTGTGAGGGAATGGCATCATCTATCTTTCATGATGAGCTTTGGGAATCTATTGATTGACCTAAGCATGGATGGAGTCAATATCGCAAAAGTGAAGCTCAAAATGTAGTAATTGCTTCCCCTCCTCGTGGTAGTTCCACATTAGGATTTTCCGCGCTCAAACAGCAAGTATCTAGAGTCGTATCTCGACCGAACATAGGGCAACATTCCAGGATAAGTGTTTGAGAACAGAGCCTGCCATAGAGTCAGCATGGATGTGAGTTGAATCTCAGGAAGTACAGAAAAAACTTTTGCCGAATCCACCTCTACGAAGTCTGTCTGTCTGTTGTCAAAAACAGTAGACAGCTCCTTTTCCACATTAGCACCATTTGTTTGGTTCAAGTCGGACTTCTCTCAAAGACTTTTTCATGTATTGGCGCCCAACGTGAGGCCATTGAAAGTTCCTAAATATTTAAATAAACGAAAGATGTAAGAGCATGTATGTCTTCAAAGCTGTGTTTGATTTTGGCTAGAATAAATCCCCTCTTTATGTCTGTGTAATTTCGCCCAAATTGCGCATCAAATGCGGGAGTAAATTGAATTCAAAGCTCAATTTTCTCTGCAGCACCCACATCCAGGTGCAGGCCGGTCGGCCTCCTGTGACAAATCATCAGCCATTTAGTTGTGATATCATAAGCTCACCACTTTGCCTATCATTTCCTCCGAAATTCGTCCAATTTCCGGCGGCGAACGTTTATTATTTCATATTTGAAATGGTCCGCTTGTAAACCACAAATGCTGCATTCGAATTCGCACACTAAAAATCCCATTACACCCATCCCCATCCCAATACATATGTATGTCTATCCTTTATGAATTTCATTTTGTTCCCATAATATACCTACAAACAACCACTCGACATATTGATAACCCATAAAATTATCAGGACTTACTCTCATAGCCAAAAAGTGGGCAAGTGTGTCCCCCTGGTTGCAGCCACCCACAACCGCTATTCAGCAATCCATTAGATAAATCCTGTCTCATTGGTTACGATTATGTTAACCATGCTCCAATTTGTTCAAAATTGAATATACGATCGTCAATATGTTGCTCTATAATCCGCATAATGTCGCATCATTTGTGTCCTTCGTGTACATAAAATATTCATAAAGTCCTCTGCTCTCCGGTCTCCACACAGTGGGTGCGCCCCCATGGGTGCTCTCTTTTTTCCTTCTGGCGAACGCCCCCCCACTGAGTTTGAGAATAGAATGGGGATTAATATTCTTCCACGGAGGACTGTGGCTTGTTGTAAAAATATTGTGCCACAGAGGATTCGATTTTTCGTGTCGGTCCTGTGTGTGTGTGTTTCTTTATTTCAGCATCTCTCAATTTGTTCATAAAACGATTCCCTATTATTCGACCATAATGCGTGCATATGGAGGCTATTTGTTGATATCGCTTAACATAATCGTTGGCCCTTGTGCTGTAGTGTGTATATGTTGGCCCCCCAAGGAAGAAAGGATCACCAGATGTCACCACAAATTGATGTATAGTATCGAAATGGCGCGTGGTATCATCGTCTTCCTTTTGTGGGTTCGACGCTTATGAATTTGGCCAAACAGTTGGATGAGGATATTATGACAGACATGTGTGTTTTGGTATATCCTTCGATTTTGTGGTGTTGTAACCAATGATTTGGTATTAAGAGAGATTGAGCCTATCGTCACAAGGAGTGGCGTGGCGGCGCGCTGTGCTCTGTTCTGCTGTGTGAAATGAGCAAATTTTCTTGTTTCAATGAAACCATTTGGGTGCGAATGATTGAGTTTTCACGAGAAGAGCAGCAGCAGCATGGTGGATTAAATGGCTTATTGCTTTTGCATAAGCTGCGTTTGATTCGACAGAGTGTGTGGTATAATTTTTGCATTAGATTGAGCTTTGGGCAATGTTTTTCGGGAAATTTGTTTTCGCAAAGAGATAGCCAGCACGTGTAGGTCTTAGGGCGAGGCTTATTCGCTTTCCTCTGAGTTGAGTTCACGATGTGAGGCAATATAGACTACTCCACATGGTCTTTTTAAGTAATTTCTCACTGAAATGAACAGCATTTTAGTGAACTAACCTAATTGAACCCTTCCCGTTGTTTCTGCCTATTTGATGCGATGGCAGATTGCCTTAAAACTACGTCCATATGTCCTGTGTCCTCTTGATCGTGTGTGGATGTAAGATTTCATCAATTTTATCCGTTAACAAAGCACCATTAAGCAACGCTAAACATGTCATTAACCAAACCAATACTGGTGAAAAAGTGGAACCGTTTGGAACCCCATTTTGAACTTGGAACGTCTTCCTCTTACAAAGTCCTCTTCTCAAGACTTAGCTTGTCTCTCTTACTAAGAGAGATCTACTATTTTGTGTCAAGAAGAAGGCTTTTGGCAAGATTTCCTCATAACAGACAGGCAGACTCGTAAGAGGTGGATTCGTCAAAAGCTGGCTATGTACTTCCTGAGCTTCTACTCGCCGTCCCACGTACAGTAATCCAATGTGCTGGCCACTGAACTACAGCGATTAGGTTCGCTTTAGTTTACAAAGGTCACAACTAAGGATAATCGGCTGACACAATCTACAGGATCTTGTGTAGGCCTTGTCATGGTGCTGCATTTTCTCCCTTTTATAGACGTTGCCTTAGGTCTAGTTTAAGTGAGGCTGATCGAGATGCTGCTGGCGAAATGATTCAGAAAGTCAAATGGTCTGAATCAAGAGAACCGACATTGTGTCGTCTTAGCGTATTTCTGTAGCTGTTCTCATGCTATGGACTCCACCTAGGTCCTTCCCCCTGTAATCCATGCTATAAACATTCTCGATTGATTTCGATTGAGGTTCTCGATAAAACTTTGAAAAATCCCTACGAAAAGTATCCTGCGATCGAACGAGAACCCTTTTATCACTAGAAGGGAAGACAATAGAAGACAGTGGGCTATTGATTCAGAGATGGCCTTTTAGTTTTTGTCGCCTTGTTGGATCCCTAAGTAGCTTGATGCTAAAGTTCGCATTCTTCTGTCGTTAGATCTTGGAGCCTTACCAGTGTGTGGGAACAGAGTTGTTATCATAAGATGATGAATTCCTACCAAAGTGGGTACACTTTTGCCTTTATGACAGCTACTTATGGAAAAATGGTCCTTTTGGACAAGTTGCTAGCCTGTTAGCTTGTTAGTTGACATCCAGCTGTATTTCAAGAAATACTTCGCCGTTGTCATTCCGATTGAATCTGACGTGTCACTATGTCACTATGACACTATGACCGAACCATACGTTCAAACGTAACACTGTATGATGGTTACATGTCGTACTCTTGGACTTTCAAACTCCTGCCGGATCGGCTATAGGCCAAATTTTTACATTCAAATGAAAAACATCAACAAAATTCAGCTCGTAGCTGACCACCTAATCACCGACTTTAAAGGCATTTATGACAGGATTCATAGTCTCAAGCTCTACGAGATGATATTTGGGAAAGCGTCAGAGGTGTCGCGGTGCTCTGTGAAACTGGAAAACAGCTTTTCTGAGCTCTCTCAAACATGTACCACACTACGGAAAGCAGATGTATTGTCATGAATATTGTATTGGAGCTCATAGTGCGTAGGGCAGGTGTAAACAGGGAAGACGATATCGTGCAAGTTGGTCTTCGCAACTGGAAGCAGCGTGTCCGAGACCGTAGAGGATGAAAGGGAACATACTCAGACTCAGAAGCCCTTTAAGCAAGTAAGTAGCTTGTTTGCATTTAACCCATCTGTTCCTTACTTTTGAAATGTCCAACCTTTTGTCCTGACCTTGCGTTTACTACAGTTCCTTTACTCTCGCATTTACTAAGCCTTTCAAAGGGCTAAATGTTGCCCCTTTTCCTCTCATCTACAACGAAGGCTCGTACTTGATTGCCCCTGTACATGTTCGGGTAGTTAGTCATTTGCTATTCACAGAGCCACCCCCTTTTCGTGTGACAGTTTCCAAGAACCAATCAAAGAAAACCACACAAATGTCATGGATACTTTTTATTATCCCTATTTTCTGTTTTTGGTAAAAAAAAAAACACTTGTC
This sequence comes from Chalcosyrphus nemorum, assembly GCA_949716465.1. Taxonomy (NCBI): domain Eukaryota; kingdom Metazoa; phylum Arthropoda; class Insecta; order Diptera; family Syrphidae; genus Chalcosyrphus; species Chalcosyrphus nemorum. The sequence goes on from OX454333.1 coordinate 29,120,433, forward strand.
AAAATGAATATTTAATTATAATTACTGTAAAATTTAATTTTCAGAAATAAGCGAATGTAATTAACCAGCAATATTCGGTAATGTTTCGCAATTACCTGTGGCATACTCACTTTTCGTCGGCTTTTGTGTATTTAATTCATTAAAAATCATCTGTTCACATTAAGAGGATTTTATACCTATTAACGCATGTACATGGAGGATACGTACGTGTTTTGTTAAATAAAAATATGCTTTTCGAAGGTACTTAACATATATTTCAAGCTGTGAGTCTTTAACCAATAAACACACACGCACGCAGTTGTTGGCAGGATAAACATGCCAGCACAATGGGCAGAGAGGAGAAGAAGAAATCCACATTAAAATTACAAGGAGCAACTTTTTTTGAAGCTTTCACACTGACGTCTATAGCTGTTGTTGTTGTCTGACGTTTTAGCTGTTAAGTGAGGCAACAAAGCTAATGTATGCATTCTTGCATATGTAGTTGCATTATACTTAAATAATTTCTGTTTTTGTTTTTTGATTTTCCCACACTTAGTTGGGTTAAGCTGAATAGTTTTGGTAGGACAAAACTTTTGCAGAAGCTAATGGGGATTTACTTTTGGGATCTAAGGCAGGCTGTAGCGGTATGATGGTCTTTATAGGTGGAGACTAAGGCTCTACATCTGGTTCTTTTCATGATGAAAATGGAGTACTTGAAGCTCGGATGGTAGATGAGCTATATAGATTTCGTTCCTCGCTGAAGGCATACTACAGATCAACTAAAAGTAGGATTAAGCTGACGGAAAGGCGGGACACAACTATAGATTTCTTCCGAACAACTATAGTGAAAATAAAGGTATAGAACAGATAAGCATCCAACATTCCGATGATGTTTAAGGGAAGAGATTTGGGTACAGATGGAGAGGTCTTCAATTAACCTACTTGTCTGACGTTGGAAACGATCTAATGAGCTCAAATAGGTCGCGGAGCTTCCGCCCAAACATGTGAGTTGTATTCTAGTTTTGGACGAACAAAAGCCTTATAGAATGTAGCTTAGTCTGCAGGACTGATAAAAACGTTTACACCTCTTAAGGAATCCAAGTCGCCACTTTTCACAGCTTCGCAAATATGTTGATTACAGCGAAGGTCTGGGGTTAGTGGTTGCATACCAATCTTAGACAAACCATTAGATTCCTCAATATCAGTTCCATTCATTTGTCTTCTCATCTCCCATCAATATCAGAACTGAGTTCGGTATAGACGTTCGCTACCGGAGTTGCCAAAGAATAAGCGAAGTCTAGAGCGCTGTCATCCGCAAAAGGAATGGATTGGATTACAAGCAGGAGAGAGAAGGTCGTTTATCATTCATAAAAACAGGATCGGAGAAAGAGGTATGCTCTGAGGTATACCAGCATTCGTTGGGTAGATCGAATTACTCAAAAAGCTTGAAATCCATGATGAAAAGATGCTTCGTAAGCTTCGATTAAGAGGGCACTGTGCCATACTCCGTCGATAGTTTTAGAGATGACAAGTGCAACTACTCTGCATTCACCGTTATAGTGAACACCTTGGTTCCATTTCTCTGTTAAGTGTACCATAAAGTCCGCTGTGGAGCGTGTTTGTCGGACGCCGTATTGACGGTCATTTAGAATAAGATGTCTTTCGAGATAATGAACTTAAGAGTGTACTGCTTTGGGTCGGTAGTTTAAAAGGGAGGTTTTTATGCCTGAACGAGTGCGAGCTTCCACCTATCCGGAAAGACGCCTGTGGTGTATGACAATTGGGTAGAAGAACACCTCTTCGAAACAAGAAGAGGAGTTCCATTTGAACTTGAAAATTGGATACTGACTTCAGGAATGTGCATGGCTTTCTCCACAAGCTGAGCTGAGTAAGGTGGCTTAACTCAGCAAATACCTTCAGGTGTTGCTGGTCCAGAATGACGAAGCCAACTAGTATTATGGACATTCAAATCACCATTTCAGTCTTGGGATCGAGGGCTCAGAAATTCTTCTTCCAATTACTGCGTTTCCTCCTCGACAGTTCCGTGGTATGTGCTCTTTGGACCGGTGCTTATGCTTCTGTCTGGAGTTATCTAAACCTACGGTCCATTCATAGCTGAGCGAACTGCGAATACGAACAAACGAATATTCACAAATTTTGACATTTCGTTCACAGCAACCTTTTGAACTTGTCGCTGCTATAAGCGAATTTCGTTTGTCATTTACCAAAAAAGAATTGTGAGGTTAAACTCTGGCGAATGTAAATTGCGTTCCACATCTGTGGAATGTGAAGAAAATTTGACAGTTCGCAAGAAGTATTCGCTAATTCGCTGAAAAATCACCGAATTGTGTATTTTTTCTCAGAAATTAATTAAAATCCAACTTTTTTTTACATAAATCGATAGATAATTTAGGCTCTCTTCTTTGGGAATAGTATAATTACCAATTGCTTGCCTTTAAATAAGCTAAAAATTGTTTCTTTGCCGTTCGCCCGTTCGTTGGCCGCTAAGCTGTGAATGTACCTTTAGATCATGTCGTGTGGGAGTAGATAGTATAAGTAGATGTTCAGGTCTTTCGAGAAGATTCCTGCAATGATTCCATGTAGCTCCAGTTACTCAGATTGTTATTTCTAAATCTTCTCTGAACAGCTTACGGTTGAAACTCTTGTAACAATGTGACAGACAGGACTCATAATATCCTGTGTAAATGAATTTCACATTCACCCCAACTGCCTGCCACTGCCAGTCCCTTTCCTGTAAGTAATCTCCGTCTTATGCCATATTTAATCGACATTTTCACACGTTTCTTACGATGGCGAAATCGATTTCAAGCTATTAGCCAGCACCCCACACCTTGATGACATTTCTCACACTTAACAGAGAACTACAAGAACGGGTATGTAGAAAACCATAACCGCCATTATCCTGTATCAACGTTTCCTTTTCGAAAATGGCTCACGTTCCATATGCCACCGCATTGCAACCACTTTGATTCGATTCGACTTCCATATGGGATACAGATCAATCTGCCCGGCGAAACAACGTATGCACGCGGCGGCGGTCCTTAAGTCCTTTATTTTTTTATTTTTCTCGTCTTTCGTCTTTCGCCAAGCGGAAACCGGAAAATCGTGTCGTTTCGAACCTCATAATGTCGCCATTTTAACGAAAAGCTGATACATTATACTCGTAAGTGCACAGCACAGCACACAGAACACACAAGGAGAATAGAGTCCTGGCTCTTCTTGTTTACGCCGTACTCCATCATTCTAACCGACAGAAGCGGTTTGGTTTCCGTTTAACAAGTTAAAAGTTTCCGTGTGAAAAGTTTGGTCCTTTTTTTTTTGGGGCGGGGATGTGAGGATTTTTTTTCTAGAAATGTGCTTTCGTTCGCCAAAAAGAGTGTATCGAGACTTTTCAACTTATTTATTGCGAAAAGTTTCATTGAATAAATTCCTTTTATTGTATTGGACGGCACACAACCAAACGCACATCTCCACACAAAAAAATGCAGAATATACCACTTGGCACTTTGGAGAGTGTTATATTGCACACTGCTGTTGGCAAAGTCCTTGAGGAGGTGTGAAATGAGGAACAGGACGACGAACATTTGTGCGCGATGCAGTTTGAAGAGACGTGAAATTGCGAAAACAAAATCGCGACAAATGAAGGTTTCTAGAGAATTATTATTTTTTTTTTTTTGCATTTTTCTACTGAGATTTGTTTCACTTGGTTGGGACAAAGGATGAAGTTTTTTTTTGGGGTTTTTGGGGGGTTTTTTGGGTGAAAAACTTTTTTTGACTGTGCAGCGGTAAAAAGCGTGACAATTTAAGCGAAAACACTTGTACAAATTGGATTGGCGGCAATGCAATAGATGGTAGTTACCAGGTTAAAGTTGAACCGAGGAGGGACATATTTTTCAAGGAGTTATGCAGAGGGGATTTTTAATGGGAAATTTTGTGTAGAATTTTTGAAAGTTTGACAAGGTAAGTGGTGTGAACAAAATTTTTGAACGAGTGTTCTCACTTAAGCATTGGTTTCGAGTTTCAAGTGACAATGATTGGTCAAAGGTCTAGTTCACAAACAGACTGGGAGACTTAGGACTAAAGACTGAACTAACAAAACTCTTCAACGTTGCTTGGCCAGTTGGTTGAGGTCCACTTGGTCTCATTATCTTCCCATTCTCATTCAAAAGCTCAGAATTGGGAGCAGACAAGTATAGAAACTAGCCTTTAAGGTACATTCACAGCTAAGCGACAAGCGAATGGGCAAACTGTGAACAAACCATTTTTGGCCCATTTAAAGGCAAACAATTGAGAATTTTACTATTCCCAAAGAAGAGAGCCTAAATTAGTTATCGATTTATGTAAAAAAAAGTTGGATTTTAATTAGTTCTGAGAAGGAATCAACAATTCGGTGATTTTTCAGCGAATAAGCGAATACTTCTTGTGAACTGTCAGATTTTATTCACTTTTCACAGATGTGGAACGCAATCCACATACTCACGCTAGAGCTTAACTTCACAATTATATTTTCCTTTGGTAAATGACAACTGAAATCCGAAGATGGCAGTGACAAGGTCAAAAGGTTGCTGTGAACGAAATGTCAAAATTGACGAATATTCGTTGGTTTGTGTTCGTAGTTCTCGCTGAGCTATGAGTGGACCTTTAGAGGAGACCCACACGAGTCGTCGTGTAAGTAAATCATCTTAGGATAGATTAAGTAGAGTTGTGAGGTTGTTATAAGGCATCCCAAGACCCATCCCAATCCTCAGGAGAGCTTAAAGGGCGGAGAACCTAAGCCTAATAGTCCTTCACTAATTGAGTGAATCCGTGATGAAGAACCTAACTCTTTGAGGTCGGTAAGGAAGCAACCAACTATGAATGTTCCTCTCTTTCTGGATATGTGTGCAGTTTTCTTCCTGCTTCTGATCCTCGTGATTCCCGCTTACCCAGGATACCATGATACGCGTCGGTCCTAGGAGTACGTGGCACAGAACAGTGGAGAAGGAAGCACGGCAACTGGGAAAGAGTTGGGGAGAGCTACACGATGGCGCGTAGGCGTTGTAGAGGCCCTAGGACACACAAGGTGATACAGGACCTAAGTAAAGCATTTCATCACGAGAGGGAACTTCAGACTGTTATACTCGGCTTGTTCACGTTGGCTGCGACCTGTGTTGCATTTTGATCCTATCTTCGTTTCACCCTCGAATGGTAGCCACAGTTTGACTGACTGCTTTCCAAGATTCTTGCTGATCTGTTTGATGACGTCCTCTGGGGTTAAGTCCTTACCCAGTCTGTTCGCCAGCAGGTTAATTGGTCTTTGCTATATCGTAGGCAGTGGAACATTATATGTTGAGTATCTGCGTCAGGAAGACGTCCACCTCTCCATGTTTCTCAACGATTCAACTGTCATTATTGAGAATCAATCTCTGCGTTCATCTTTGTCACATATTGTCATTCTTTGACGTTTGTTCCTTGGGGTAAGTCACTATCTCTTCGATTCGTTGCCTAGCTAGCACCAAATTTCTATTTGAATTTTTGAACGGGGAGGACTATTGGCCACTACAAATGCCACCTCTTAAGAACTTGTTCGGATTTGTTAAGGTGCTTGTCCACTTGAGAGTAAAATTTGGGCGAGTAGCTCTCAAGCTACTCTCGAGAGAAATTTCATAAGTGGACACGGACCTGAGAGCAATTCACAGAGAGAAGGTTTACTTCTTACAGAAATTTTACTTTCATATGGAAAGCTACTCTCGAGAGTTTACTAGTGAAAGTGCTCTCAAGTGGACACGCACCTTTAACTGCCTGTTTGTGATGAATGATTTTGTAATCATTGACGCAGCCTATATTTGGGAGAGTAGCACATCATCAAAGTCGCAACTCTTGGCAAATCCAGTCTCTTCTTCTCCTCTTATGTTTAGATCCTCCAATATTTGGCATGATCCGTGCTTCTTGCTGCCTTTTAGTTAACCTATACTTCATTCAAGACAATACCAAAGCTCGTGAACTCTCTCACAGAGTTGGTTCTCTTTGAATCATCTGAACACATTCCCCATTAATGTCCGTCAATAAACCCTGCCTTTCACAAAAACTCCTGTTCGCTTGTGGACTTAAAAACCTTTACTACTAAGGACGCACTTACTCTCAACAGTCTTTGCAGTTAATTCCACCCTTTTGTTACAAAATAGATAGTCACACTGTCAGTTGGAAAGCTGATTACAAATGTATAGGTCCTTGAACAGAGGAACCCATCATTCCTTTACAGTCTCCTCTCATGCGAAGGATATTCCCAATTTCATTCGTCCAAACATGCCTGTGTTTATGGTAATTCTCGTGTTTTTTTTTTTTTAATAAAATATCTACCCAAACGGATACAGATATCCTTTTTAGTGCTGTGCATTTGAATTGTGCCTGTAAGTATGTACATGTCATACATTTGTTGGAAAACATTTCAAGAGTCATTGTATGAACAACTAACTCCAGTTGGGGGGGAGAGAGACTGGGGTTTGGTGTATCGTCAGTAGAGAGAGGAGTGATGCTCTACTTTGAGGCGGCAACTTTTCCATGTTAGTTATATGCAAATCACTGAAATGGGTTAACAATTCGTCCAGGACCAGTAGGAGTAGGTGTACTGTGAGCGGCACTCGACAACCATTCGATTCTGTTAAGCCACATGCTGTGGCGTCTATCCGGGAGGATGCAGAGGCAGGATGCTAAAATTTTGCATAATATCTCAGCAAGTACACATCCCGTAGAGATTTGGTGTTGGTCTTTTTTTTTCTGGAATTTTACACAATTTTTTTAGCCTTTTTTTTGGAAAAAAGGATTTCGACCCGAGAGTTAGAACTCCTGTCGCACAGGATATGACAATTGCCATTTTGTACGGATTAGATGAGGTTTTTTTGTTTTGTTTTTGTGTTACGGTCCTTGTGAGTGTTTGGCATAATGTCGAAAGTTGTAATTTCAACATGAAAACATTTAAAATCCTTGTTGCGAATGTTACAGGATGAGATACACACACACTTATAGCCTTATAGCCTGTGTGTGGTTTTTAATTAACATAACTTTTCGCATTTTCGACGTTGGACGATGATGATGCGCTGTCGGCGCCTCATTGTCACATCAGTCAGTTGGTAAGAATGGAATCGCATCAAAATTTCCAGTTTATTCTGATGTCCTTAAAGGGCATGCCTGTGTGAATAGTGTGCACGGCTTGTGATTTATGCTAATTGTCACAGGAGGCTGTTTATTGTTATTTGCCAAGGATTTGCGGCTGAATCCTTGTCGAGTGGTGTGTGGTGAGTTGTTTTGTAGATACAGGATGAGGATGAGTTATTGTGCATATTATCTGCTTCATGGTGCGCACATCTGAGAGGCGTGTATAGATAGAGAGAGCGAGAGTCCTTGTCATTTGATGGTAATGAAACATTTCTTGTTGCCTTGTACACTGATGATTTTCATATTTTTAATTTAGAAAACAAATAAATACGCATTCACGCTCTGTGGGGTTTTGTCATTTTGATGCAACGTAAATGATTTTTTTCTATATTAGTTGGATTGTTTTTTGTTGTTGCCTTAAAATCAACGGAAATATTGCTTTGATTGGATTTTTGGTTGAGAGATTTTCATTAGCCTTCTTGCACTATTCGAAGTGAATTGGGGACAGACTGATGGCATCGCCGAAAGCGAAGAAAATCAGGGCGTTTCTAGGTGGGTTTTCAAGCTCAAAAGGATTTAGTCTGTATCATTCTTTGTATCTGTGTTACCGCAAGGACTATTATTCTTCGGTTGTGGCTGGAAAAAAGATGTACAAAGTGCGCTCAGTTGGACCTGTGACAAATAAGGATACTTTGACTGTCCCTTTGTCGTGTTTTGCCTTCAAAACTTCCTGCAGACAAAGCATAATGAACCTGGTTTCGTGCTATGTTGAACTTACCAACTTCTAGGAGAGGTTAAATTGATTTTCGACCATTGAAAGGTCATGTTTTGATCCTCTTCATGCTAATCCATCTGCCATTTCATTCCCTTGAACTCTATTGGGTCGTACTTACTTACTTAAATTGCCCCTAACCCTTGTAGAGTTCCAGCCTGAGACATCGTTGCCTTCCATCCTCTGCGGTCCTAGGGCTCGCTGCTTCCAGTTGTGAAGACAGAGTTTTCTTGCATCCGCGACAGCTTGGTGGTTCGGTCTTCTTCTCCGTCTAGAGGGCTGGGATTTAAAGATCTTCCTGACTGGAGCATTGTTGTCCATTCGCTCGATGTGGCCGAGCCAATGTAGTCTGCGTATCTTGGCTTTTTGGACTACATCCACATCCTGGTACAGCTCATAGAGTTCGCGGTTGTATCTTCTCCTCCATCGGACGAAGTATTTTTCGTTCGAAGCTAATATTTGCTCAGCTTTCTTACTTATCGTCCAGCACTCGGCTCCATACAGCAGGAGTGGTATATAGGATCACCTTTTTTGAAGATGGGGCATATAGAGCTTATACTCCAGTCGACGGGAATGCGTTCCTTCACCCATTCTTAATGCATGCACCCTACCAAGACATCACCTGCGTATTTAAAGAGTTCAGTTGGAAGCCCATCAGAGCCAGCGGCTTTGTTGTTCTTCAATTTTCTGATGGCTACATGAACTCCTTCAATTCTGGGTCGCGGGCGTTGGTTCTTTATTTGGTTCTCGTCTTGCCCTATCACTCTCTCTATTTGGTGCCTGTTAAGCAACTGCTGGAAGTGTCCTTGAGCTGGGAAACTGCGTGGTCGCTTTTCTTTTTACGCAGGATTCGTTTTTCTTCCCTTCTTCTGGTCTGGTACTCCTCTTTCGATGCTCTTGTTTTGCGCTGCAGCGCTTTCTTGTGTCACGCTCTTCCGCTGTACGCACTAGTATTATACCAAGGGCTCCTTCTTGGTGGTGCTTGGTAGCCAAAGGTGGTCATGGTTACCTCTTTGATTATGTTGCGGTATTCGGTCCACTGGTTGTAAGCGTTTGTGGTAAGTGAATGCACTGCAGAGAGTCTCTCGGCCAGGTGCTCTTTGTAGGCCCTGGCTCTTTCTGACGTGCTAAGGCGTCCAACGTTTAGCTTGTTTTTCTTGATGGCTCGCAACTGGTTCTCGTTGGACAGTCGAGCTTTGAATTTAGCTGCAACAAGATAGTGCAGTTAGAGTCAAGGTTAGCCCCTCGAAAGGTACGCACATCCAAGATGTTGGATGCGTGCCTTGCGTCGATTAGCACTTGGTCAATCTGGTTGCGTGTTCGAGCGTCAAAATCATCGTATTACGAGCTGCTTCGAACTCGAAATCAGTCGTGCTGTATCGCTACCTATAACGTCATGAAATCTTTTTTCCAACCAAACTAACATTTGAATTGCCGGCTATGAAATCCCCATGTTCTAAACAAAACAGCCCTCCAAGTTAATATTTGGTTAAGATGTTAAATATGGCAACTTCCTGTTGACCCACTCCTCCAAAGGTCCAGAGAAGATTAACTCGAAAAGAATTTTATTCAAATAACAAAATTCTAAACCAATTTACTCGCACACAATTCCCAATGGCTTACGCGTATACCTTTCGCGAATTCCCACAAAGATTTCATTAAATCCCATAATTGAATACTTTGCCTCCAGCGAAATTCCGCAAAAACACAAATAAAACAAAAAAAAAAAAAACGAAAGAAAAAAAGCAAACAAAGAATGAAAGGAATTTCCGGCATCCATATTAGAGTCAGGATACTCCAGTGACAATATTAACCTCAAGAATTTCCCTTCTACCATTTAATGCGTTCCGGTTGCGGGACAACACACAACAAAAAAAAAACTACAAACAACCTCAGATATTCGTGTTCCATAAATTAAGAAAAAAAAAAAAAAAATAAATAAATTCCCAAAGCAAAATTGTTTTTTTAAAAATCAAAATTTTCTTGTCAAATTTCGTTTTGACAAATGTACCATACCCATAAAGCAGTGCTGACACAACGCCATGGATAAGTTGGAGCAGATGCCATCGCCTACATCTTCCAGTACTGCGCCGGCTAATGGACGGAAGAGTAGTTTAAGGAGAAACACGTTAAGTAGTGATGACGTTAACGACACTCAAAATGATAGACCCAAAAGGAAAACCGCTCATTTCGATGAGGAAAATATTAAGAAAACCTATCATCCTACGGACAAGACCTATGGCTTTGACCAGATAGAAGAGCCCAAGACGCCCTTCGAAAGGAGTGCGGAGCCTGTTGATTCGAATTTGTTAACCGAACGGTTGGAGGAAATTGTTAAACGTGAGCAGGATGACGCTGCGGAGCCTGTTGATTCGAATTTGTTAACCGAACGGTTGGAGGAAATTGTTAAACATGAGCAGGATGACGCTGCGGAAGTAAGTCCACAGACTTCGAGTTCAAGTGGCCTGCAACCTACTAGTAATGTGCCTATTGATAGCGCTTCGGTAAGTTTTGCCGACGCGTCCTTTGAAGAGCGACGGAGGAAACACATTCAATCGGAGTTTATTGTAGCAAAGCAAGCTCCTGCCGAGGAAGAGGGTGTGAATTCGAGTTAAAGTGTGTTATTCCTCTTGTAAGTGTGTTTTTGGTGAGCAATAAATGTGTGAAATCAGTGCTGTTGTTTGAAGTTTGTGTTTTTGCGTTTTTATTTTTGGCTTATTTATCCTTTTTTTTTCTATACACTAGAATTGCCTATATATGTATAGGCGACGCGCGGCGAATATATAGTGCCGTTGACATTTGTAACTTTCAGACGAATGGCAGCTGAAAGGATGCGTTCGCAAGTAAATCACTTTACTAAAGGTTAGGGCAGCCACACAAAACAACAAGAGGTAGCGCTGAACTCTGCTGCATGACATCGGTCTGGATTCTTGGGTTTATTAGAGAACTATCACTTCAAAGAACTTGCAACAAGTGAATGGAAAGCTTTGCTTAGACTTTGAAACATTTGATAAACTGCCAAACCATCCCTGGACTATGTCTTGTAAGAAGCTGTCACGAATACAATTGATGGTTGCAGTACTTGCTATTAATGGGCACGTTCAGCATTCTAGGCACAGAAGACATTTATTTTTGAGGTAGTGGACTGGATTTAAAGGTAAGAAAATTCTCCCTTCTCAATGTGCAAACTGTCAAAAATTCGTTTCTCGTTCAATTTGTTAGGCATTACCACAAAAGTAGGCCTAGAGTGCGGAACGTGCCCAATATCTTTCCAATTTGAACCAGTTGCTACAGTCAAATTGCCATCTAGAAAATGGTCGAATTACAGAGCTGTAAGGCCTGCTTGTGAACTTCCATTTGATTTTGCTGGAACGTCAGAAAGCCAGCCGGACTGAATCTGTCAAAGATGACTACCTACCTAATAAACTTCACAATGCCTTCTGGATACAGTCTATTCAGGCCTGCTACCTTACCATTGCTATAGTCGGATAGTCTTTGTGTAGACCGAGAATATTCGCAAATTTTGAAATTTTGACATTTCACTTGGAGCATCTCTTCTATCTGAGAATACCAATTGTCATTTATGAAAATGAAATTGAGGTTAGTCTCTCGCGAATGTTTTGAACGTGCGAATGTGGATTGCCTTCCACATCTGTTTAATGTGAATAATCGAAGATGGACTGATGGAATCCACAAAAGCGCGGTATATTTGGTTTTAAGTGACTGTGTTGGTGCTACCAAGGTAGGTACAAATATCCACTACTTCTATTACTTCACCTCTTAAAGAATTGTTAGAAAGATTAGAGCTCCATTTATTCTGCTGAATACTAAGAGTTGCGTATGAGTTTGAGTTTCTTTGAGCCCGTTATCGTGGCATCATTTGCACCTGTAAGCTCATCTTGCGTAAATCTTTGTTGCTCCATCTATTGACTTGAGAGATATAACAAATTCTATGTTATCAGCAAATATTCATAGTATAAATAGTAGAGGACCGAGTTTGAACATCTGTAGAACCCCGAATGCTTGGATTACTGCAATAGTCACGGAAGTACTTGTCCCTCAATAGTCTATCATCCAGTCTGCCAAATTGACACATTTTGCAACACATCAAGTGGTTTACTATGGTTCTGAGTCGTGAACGCCTTGATATAGTCTAAGGATCCTTTAATTCGCGATCACAAAAACCTCGCGCCTTTTTTCTTTCACATTTCTTTTTTGACAAATCAGAATAAATTAAAACGCCCTAGTTGCTCAAAACTGTTTGTCTCTTTCCCTCATCTGTCAACCTTCCCACAGTGCCGTCTACAATCTCGTAAAATGAATGGCGTTTGCTCAAACTAGTAATATAGGCTATGGTGATTATAACGCGTATGCAATGTCGCTAGTAAAAAGATTACTGACCATATAGACAGCTACAAAGTTGTAAAAGCGTAATGTTCAAAAATAATTATATCGAAGCTTGTAAGGAGGAATCGAAAGGATTCATGAGCTTGTAATGGGATGAAGCTGTTGTCGGAGCAAACAGACACTGGGTTCCAATAGAGACTTGACAACTTTGAATTTAATTTGTGAACGCACTCTTTCACTAATCATCAAACTGTCACTGTCAATTTATTCAGTAAACTCAACATTTTCATCATGGTGAAGTACACGAACGAGCAACGTTTACAAATTATAAAAATTTTCGGAGTCAGCGATCGCATTTTAAAGAGCGTTAACTCCCATTTTCGGTCGTAATTCTCTCCCTAGGAGACAGGCAATAAAAAGTTTAGTGTACAAATTTGAGTCTACATATTCGTTGTTTGATGTTGCCGTGTCAGCGAGACACAACGGGTTGGTCGATGTGTCAAAAATATCGCTGCCGTCCAGGGGTCCCTAGAAAACGATCCAAATCAGTCAGTTCCACGGCGGTCTCAAGAATTGGGCATCGCTCAGACCACATTATGGCGTATTTTGCGTAAGGATCTTGGTTTACACCCGAACAAGATCATGCCAGGACATTCTTTAGTGAAGCTTATTCATCATAATCCACGGGCACTCTTTGGAAAACTACTGGGTACTGTGCCATTGGTGTTCACGCGGAATGCCTCGGAGTACAGCATAGCGACTGTTGGATAACTTGCAAGGACGACACTCTTGCCCTATTTCCCAGAAGAATGAGGACAATCTGGAGCGAGGATGTTCCTCCGATTCACACATCGTTCTCTGGTCACAAAGCACTCATAAACTTAACCTAATCAGGCCCAGAGATTGACGTGTCTGAGGGCAATTTTATAGTTCGACTTCCCTTCGTTCTCAAAGCTTGATATCGTGACCTAATTTATATATTTCATTTATTTTAAAGTAGGTACTTTCTCCCCCCCCCCCGCTTTTAATACGAAATAAAACCCAAATAACCATGGATGTGTAACTGATGCCCTTTAGATGCTCTACCCTTGGGGCTATGCAATTCAGCTTCTTACATGAAAATTTGAATACAAATTAGCTCGTTGTGAGAATTCTTTTAAATAAAATCATCATATCCACACAAAGACACAACTATATTCGCCTTGAAAAAATAAAATAAAAGAGAAAGCCTCTTTATACCAGAGCGCCAAGTAATCGAGTGCGCTATTAACAGATGAAAAGCTGGAAGGGGAACGACAGCGCTCTCCCTTCCGGAATGATGACGGATAATGATGTCTCTCCTTGAACTCTATACCTTTCGCTACTGTTTAAGGCAAACGAAAAAAAAAAAAAAAAATAACTTTGCATACACATTCAATTACGGACGGCTTCGTCGTTCAGTCATATTTGCACATAAAAGCAAAGCACCAACCACCACAAGGAGGAACATTATCCTTGAGAGCATCGGAGTCACCTGCATTTAAAAAATGGATATACCAACCAACCACCCAACTGCCTCCATTTGCTTATCAATCAAACCTTGGTCGAGATAAAGGACGAACAAAAAAAAAAAAATGTTTGTATTTTTTGATTAGCAGGACTGATTACTCCTGCCCCAGGATGGCAGGTGTACTACGTTTTCTATGTCAACTATAAAGAGGGGAGGGCTGAGCCCGATGAAAGAAAAGCGAGCGCATCTTGAAGGAGCACCAGCACCAGCACACGCACTTTTCATTTGAATTCCATTTCGTTCGAGTCCTTCACTTTATGAGGTCGTGTGTGAATAATTCACGCATTGATGGCTTGCAAGCCCTCGTGCGTCAACCCAACCACCACCCACTCTTTTGAATTCTTTATTTCATACATACATATGTGTATGGGTGTGTGTGTATTCTTCTATCCACCAGACCGATTGTCAATTCTTTTGACATTTCTTTTCTCTGCCTCGGCATCTGTGCTGTGCCGCTCTCTTTTCTTTTTTTTTTACTTTTAATTAAGGAAGGACGAGCGATGTAGGACACAAAAAACATGTTTCAATTTGTGTGCAGTACAGTACTTTAGCTTTAGCTGGAAGAAGAAGAATCCAGCGGAGTTTGGGGTCAGGCCGAGAGCCTTGAAGCGAAACGATACACCCACTCCCTCCCTGAAAGCGCTCAAAGGAACTGTTTGTGTGTGTGTGTGTTTTTAACTTTGTTTCTATTATGACTTTGAAATTGAATGTTTTTTTTATTTTTATTTCTATGTGTTGTAGGTGTAATGTGATATCTATGAATGATTGATGGCCAACAAATGGGTGGCGAGGTGGGGCCCATCATAAAAAGTGTCAGAGGAGATGTCAAGCTGGTATGACGGGTGCTCGTTTAAATTGGGTCATTGAAGGTGATTTGTGTTGTACGACGAATTTTTCTGTTCAATAATGGATGCACTCTTGGATGAGACAATGATGTGGATGTGGGATATCGTTTAAAAAGGCTAATGCTCTTAGGGTCATAGTTTTAACCCATTTTTAGCTAAGACAAAGTGCTTTATGGTCCATGTGAGCTGAAAACTCAATAAATACACTTCGAGGTGATCGAAGCAGCGGTATATCCCTGGTGTCGTTTTGGCTACCGCATTTGGATGAATTCGCCTACAGAGTCTCTAAGGATGAGGACCTCGATGCAATGCTGTCAGCGGAAGCTAGCGATACATATTTTTGATCTTTTAGATCTGATTTCATTGTTCACCATATAAGGACTTTGCTTGCTTGCGCGTAGGTTTAGCTTGAAGGCCTCCAGTGCCAGCAGAGTTGAAGGTTACATGGGTGCAGTTCATCCAGAATTTAGAGGGGATCAAGGACTTCATAGAACCCGAATGCTTGTCCGGTAACTCTGGTTGTCTTTCTCGATGCCTCTGAAAGATTCTTAGCTGCTGTGGGTTATTATAGCTTCGAGAAGGATGCTGAGGTGGACGTTACTCTGGTTATGGCCAAAGCTAAGGTTACTTCTGTAAAGAGGCTCACAGTTGGAGCTCCAAGGTTGGAGTCACAAGCGGCAGTTCTGGCTTTTCGTTAAGAGTCACATACTATACGCTTGGACGAGGCAATATTCATCCCTGACTCTAGCATAGTGGTGTCCTGGATGAACTCTTCTTCTCTTCCCAATTTTTGTGGCTGTTCGAGTGGACGAGATCTTGGAGTAATCTTCTCCCTAGCAGTGGTTCCATGTAAGCTCCATTGATACGGTGACTGACAATGCCAGAATGTGAAGCAATAAAAATGTAGAAAGTTCAGAGGCCAGGTGGTTTAAAGGACTCGAATTCATGAAGCAGCCGATCGGGGAGTTGCCAGACCTGGTGAGTGAAGACATTTCTCTTCCCTTTTCTGCTCTCTTACACGAAACACATGACGAGCCTTCCTTTAATATTTTCAACGAGTTGAAGCCTAGATTTCAATCGAGATGGCCTCTGCATTCGAGTCATCGCTCTGCTACTAAGGTTTAGAGACATCCTCCAAAAGGTGGCGACCGAGAAGCGTTGAGTGATTACGCGGCCAAGTACGAAGGGAACCGGTGGCAATTTGTTCCAGCTTACTCGCCTTGGATGGGAGTCAATCAAGCGAAGCATATCAGTTATCGTCAAATGATTTGATTTTCTTCGAAACGTCTTCTAAGAAGCCCAAAAGTAGATCAACAGACGCTCGCTGACTCATGTTCCTTTAGACCCAGAGGACACGAAACCGCTGACACCGAATTCGGAGAGGGTGACAGGGACACCACAGCCACCGGAGTTTTTTTTTAGGCCGATTTTATAGTCGACGCTCGGAACATATAGCTTTCTGAATTATACGTCGCTCTAAGTGGCATCAAGACTAGTTGAAGTCGGCCAGATAGTCCCTTCTAGTAGAACCCAATGAGATTCGCTAGGACATGTAGTCTAGGTCTACTCCGGACAAGTTGGAGTGGTGAGGTACGCAGATGTACAAACCATGTGAGACGGGAAGTTGGTCGCCTCGATGTTTTGAACCTGCAGTGTGACACCAGAGTTTCAGACAAGACTCGGGGATGTAAGCGCTTAGTCGTTAGCGAAGCCGATGTTCTATGAATTTTTGTAAACAGAATACGCTGCGTCTTGGTGTGACTGCTGTAGTTGTCTGTCCACTTGACCAAGTTGGTCAGTGTTGTTGGCATGAGATTTCGTCTGCATAGCCAATGTTTTTGTGTCCTTCGAATCCTAGGACCAGGTGAGGGTGAATGTAAGGAACTAAACCAATGAATGCTTGACAATGATTCAATTTCTCAATTCTTTAGCAGTGTACCAATCGAAGAAGTAGTCTTGAAGATAGAGCCTGCCGTAGTCAGTGTGTATGGTAATCCATTCCCTCGTCTCTGATCGACATACTCGTACACCCCAACTAAAACGGACGATAATGAACCCCCCACTGGCCACGCCAAAAACGGACTACACTCCATTTATTCTGTTTGTCAGGAAGTTCACAAGGCAAAACGATTATCAGTGGTCAAACAACCTCATCGAAAAAAAAAAAAACACTCATCCACCCGCCAAAAGTCACGAAATCGCCTCCAGGCACACGCAGAAATAAAAGTTCCCACAAACAGGACAACTGTAAATGTGTGCTCGTCTCGCTCCACACTTCTTAGTGTCATAACGTGTTTCGTCCCAATATACAAACACCAACTGTGCACACAGTGGCGGTCTTCACACAAAATTCCCAAAAACAGACACCACTCCTAGAGGTGCTCCAGACCCAGAGTCAGAGTCGTTGGTGCTCTCTGGAATTTACCAACGACTTTTCGGGTTCATAACAGCAATCGAGGGAAAAAAAAAAAAAACAAATATACACAGTTCAGTCAATCCGATTGTTGACCAGAGTGCACACACACACACGCAGAAGTGACAGGAGCAGGACCACCATCACAGACCGACCGACCACTTGCCCCACACGTGATAGGGTTATGGCTATTAAAGCCAATTGCCTATTGGGACGATGCCAAGATAAAAGCATTTAAAAGCTAATTGCTAACGGGATGAACGTAACTGTGAAGTGGCCATATAAAGGTTTTCATAAATTTTTGCCCGGACACCAACTCTACTTTTTTTTTTCGGGCTAGGATGTGTATTTGAAGCTCTTTAATCTGTCTTTCAATTGCATGTGGGAATTTGCAGCTCGTTTTGTGTGGCAATTCAATTTACCAAACAGAATCGTCAAATGAACATGCTCCACAGGAGGGGGCCAGGGGCGGGGGATCACCCTAAAAACATCCCCTCCGTTGTGTCCATGGGAATAAAATTGCGTGTGTAAGTGAAATTGGACGGGGCTTGATTCGAAATAATTGGAATCCTTTCAATTGGATGACAATTTTTTCCTCTCAGGATACTCATACGGGTGTTGTGTTTTTTTCTGGTTCTGGCAAAAGTTACGCGGTTTTGAGGTCGAATTAAAATTGAAATCTTGCAACAGTAATTGTACCAATGTGGATCGAGCTGTATAGTCCTTGGAGAGAGAGAACCCCCCTCTCATTAATTACCATTTCTCAGACTCTCTCCCTCTCTCTCTCTCTCTATCTCTCGAAGGAGTAAGTAGTACACCATGCCACACAGGCAACCATTGTGTCCTGATTTAATTTATCAATTCGCTGTTAATTCGCCTACACATAGTTTGGAGTGATTTAAGGATTTAATTAAGTACCTACAAGCACGTTATCTCCTTTTGTTCATTTCGTTGGACCGGAGGACAACGGTCTCGAAAGATAAGGGGTTTTTCTTTCTTTCTTTTTTCGTTGAGAAAAGTTTTGTCCCATTGATTTTGTGTGTTGCGATTAAAGGATAAAGAGGTACCAGAATAAGCAGGTATACAAGTTGACTAGGATACCATTTTGTCTGCCAATCGGAGATAAATGTTTTAATTAATCTTCAAGCGTTGACTGTTTTCGATTGGGGGAGGGAGGAAAGCCACTTAATTCCGATGCCATATTTCAAGGATAGAGCTAGGAGTGCTTGCTTGGAATGGTTGGCCAGCATTTAGCGGATCGTATCATTCTATTAACTTGAAGTTGGAAGGAATATACGGGAAATATAAAGATTTACATCAAAACGAATTGCCGAAACGAAAAGACACTGGCTGACAGTGGTGTTGATTAGAATAGATGAACAGTCTGTGCCGCAAGTAGGTGATGGGCTGTGGCTGCAATTTCAAATAGAAATGATTTGAAGTGAGTGAATGGATGATGGCCACTAATTAGATCTTTATGCTATTCACTCGTTGTTTAATTATTCCTTCAAATGTATTTTCTAACACAGAGTTCGATAGCGAGGACCTCTGCCTGAAAGACAGTGGTTGCTTGTCCTAGAGGAATAGGTAGTTTGTAGCTTGGACCAGAGATTCTAGCTCCAGACCTACTCGACATCCTCGATCTGTCATTATACCAATCTGATGAAGAAGAAGACGTTGATCGATTTGCTGATTGTCTCAGGAACTCCGGTTTGGAATAACGACCTCGAAGGGGTGATAAAGGTGGACTCTCTTAGGTATGAAATCAAAGAAGCATTTGGATTGGATAGCAGGGTTTTCCAACTATGTCGAACTATGTTGAGAGAGAAGTTGTTACATAGCAGCTGCAGTCTGCAGAGGGATGATAGGCTTAAGACAACCTCCAGACCAGCTGCTGGGCAAGAGCGCATTGCAACCGTAATTCGTTTGTATTCCTTGAAAGGCAGACCGAGTGACCATTTGAAGGGCTGAAAGGCTTTGGGGTCTGAATGTGATCATTTGCCAGTTTTAGGAATAAAGACTACGTTAACCTTCCCCAAAGTTATCGGACTGTAGCTTAGATCATAGCTTGATTTGAAGATATGTACTGGCGATTCAATAAGAACGTCTTTCCCACGTGGAGGAAGGGCTAGAAAGATTCCACCTCCACCAAGAGATTTGTATGGCTTTTGTGTGGAGATGGGTTACCTAGTGGAATCAACAGACAATATTCCTTTGCCTCCTAGTACGTTTGTTGGGAGGGTGTTGCATAAATTCTCATGGTGTAGGAGTGGCAAAGGTTGTTTACCTCTGAATCTGTGAAGTGAGTTTAAAGGAGCAGACTCATAGTTCCTTGTCGCATTTTGGATCTTTTGAGCCCTTATCGCTGATGGGAGATTCGCTAAGGCTTTCGGGCTCTCCATCTATGGCGTTTTAATCACCTAATAGCAGAGTTGTAGGTGGTGAGAGCTCCAAAAGTTTGTGTGTTTAGCTTTATTCCTGAACTTGTTTTTCTCCTCAAGCACCTCTTGTCTGAATGAGTTTGCTCAGTTTGCCCTTATTGAAAATGTCTAGATCGGATGAAATAACAAAAATTTAGTAAGGACACCTCTTGTCATCTCTTTTGATGATGTTGGCGTACCCTCAGATAGTATGAGCTTCACATCCCAACACTATCTGTTGACCTGTCTTCTTATCATAGTCGGAAAGTCTTCGTTCAGTGGGACAATGATGGAGTCATCGGCAAAATATCCTGAGACGGCCTCTATCTTGGTCCACCAGGAGTAGGATTAGATCCACCAGGTCTCTTCGAATGAACTGTGGAAGAAGAAAGAAGAAGAAAGTTGATTCTTTTCTTTATTAGTACAGCAGCTATGAGAACTTTTTCTTTTAAAGAAAACTTGCTAAAGCCATTTTGACTTCTTGATGCCTAACTGACAGGAAATAGACTTTTTAAAGACATTTATTCTTGTAGCACCTTGTCCTACTTATATTGTGAGAGATTTGTACTTCGCACTGCGATTCATTTTAGAGTTGACCTCCTTTCTACTTTTCCAACAAAAAAAAGGCAAAACTTAATCAAACAAAGTGGCAGCCCTGAAACAAGTTAAGACAGCGGCATCACTTAGTGCACTTAATATAAGTTCTTTCGTTGAAAGACATCGCATGCGAGATTTGCGATAGTGTGGGAATTGACTGACCCCCCTAAAAAAACACCCGACGAAGCATGGGTCCTTCCAATAATCGTTAAAATAATCAGCAATTTTCGTCTAATACTTGTAAACTTATGTCATAAGGAACTCACTTTGGTCTGTTACCCTTTTGTTTTTTTAATTCGTTATCACTTTGTTCGGGGAAATGAAGTATATGCCCCCCGGCGAGCATGAAAGCACACTCAGTCGACAAGTAATTAAGTCACTTTTCCTGCGATTCACTCGCACTGTATCCATTCTTTCTACGGCCACTGTGCACACTCACAATTAAGGTAATCGCTTGCCTTCATATTTTATTAGGACAACAAAGATGATGACGGAGATAAGTATACCTGTCAACTGTGTTCAATAATTATTTTCCTGAAGCTTTTGCCTTTGCATAACTTATGCATGGCAGAACTTCAAAGTCGGTATTAACCCCCGCTAAGCAGAAGACTCACGATAAACGTGTCCTTTTTCCATTCCCTCCCCCAAAACAAATGGTTAAATAGATTTTCATTTTCATTTTCAATTACGTCGAAGGAGTTGTTATTCAATTATAGTTAACGTTACGGTAAATATTGACATTTCAATTAAATGCCAAATCGTGTACGGTGTATATTGACAGAAGCCATTGATATAAAGCAAATGGTGGTTGAGTTTAGGCGCCATTCATAGGTGTAAACATGTGCAACAGTACACAGTTGGTGGGTTTCTTAAGTGAGTTTTGTTTTTCTTTTTGAGTTCTGTGTCAAAGGACTACATCCTGTTCTTTCAGTTTTGAAGTATTTTGTCAATTTGACAAGTGTTCTCATCGTTCACAATTCCTCATCGTCATCATCGGCGTCAAGTGAAATTAACCAACTCTATGTCAAGTCAACGCAGGCATCCTTTGAAAATCTCACCCGACAAGGACATCCCATTGGGTTGCATTGGATAAACGTTGCCGAATTGACGAATCAGTCAGATCTGAATGGTTTGCTGTTGCAGCATGTCGACATGGGGATACAGGTTTGCGCTTGGAATTCATAACTGAAAGAGGACGTGTCTTTAATTACAGTTTTTCCTTTTGCTTGATACACAGGGCTACATCACTATCCTGTCGAGTGTGGTTGAGTTTTTGTACGCTCGTTGGTATGCTACTGAGTACTCGGTGCTACGGCTGAAGGACAAATACTATCTCTTTTTGTCGGAGGATGAAAGTCCAAAAGATATCCTTGCTCAGGAGATTCTCAAGCGTAAATTTGTTACTTACTTCTTCTTCAATTTTCCAATTTTCTTTCGTTTTGTGTGTTGTTTTCTTTTTACGTTTTTCTTTTGCTTTTTTTTTTTGATTCTTTGAAATTATCCTGGTGTATCCTTTGAAACTAATTGCCTTGGGTTAGACTGAAGTGTGCTTTTAGTTTGTTTTTCTTTTCTGTTTTTTTTTTTTGTAAGAAAAAAAGTACCGACTAACTGATTGGTAAGCATTAGTTGCATGTAAAGCAAGGATTCTCATGGTCACACTTCAGTTGAGAAACCAAAACCACACTCACAAACTCGTTTTCTAGGATTTTTTTCTCTCTTTTCTTTTTTTGTGGACAGTTTATCCCCACCACTTATTGGTATCTGCAAGGAATTGTCCTGATTTGGAACTGTGGACACAGAAGTTTGTTGGCGCAGAGGAGGACAATTTGAATGCAGTGCATTTGGATACGTTCTCCGAATGGAACGGAACTTTTGCCAAAAATGTCGAACTCTATCCAAATAAAGTTCTCGATATGCTGGGACGAACGTTGGCAGTGGCTTCTATTACTTACATCCCGTATTTGGTTAGTTACTTTGTGGTAAGTTAGTTCTTGTTGGGTGTGCGCACTATTTGTGGTCTGGAACTGTGGGTGTGGATGATGACTTGTTTTGTGTGTGAGTGTGGTTAGGCTTATTGGATCTATCGCTTGGGGGTGAAGTGGTGAAGTCATAACAATAATGGTGAAGTTTTGAACTGAGGTTAGGAATTGGTATTGTTTTGTGCAGTGAAAGTGAGCATTAGGGGTTCGTTCTCGATGGAGATCCTTCGTGCACTTTGAGTGACGGTATTGAAGGGACACAGAAACCTACTAATAGCTTTGTAATTGTGATTGAAAACTACAGTGGCTGTTGCTTCGGAATACTGTCCTTGATAATCAAAGTTCAGTTCCTCGTTTTACCTTGCCTGACCGTTTGTCAAATATCTGTCATGAAAATCTCGCTGTCATGTTGTGTCCGTTCTACAAGTTTGCACAATTCGGAGTAATCGATTCTAGAAACACGCCAACATTTCAGCTACTCTCTCCGCGGGATTGTCGTCGGGTATTACTTTGCGATGCGGGACAAAAAAATGGTAGTAGAGTTTAACTCTAGACTCATATTGTCCAGCAACTTGTAGGTCCGTTTGCTTTTTGTGCTGTTGTCCTACCAAGCTGGACGAGCAATCATTGAGGCTGATTTTTCTTCGTCCTTAATAGCAACAATAGGAACCAATTCGAGTGCGACTAAAGCAGTTTAGTCAATAATAGTCCTTTGGGGGCAGAGTTTGTAGACTCATTTTCATTTTTTTGTGGCTAGTGCTTAGACTGAGTTGACTAAGTTGACTGAGTTGATTGAGATGTCCAGATCGCTCAGTATATGGCAGTACTCAACAAGGTTCTTCCTGCTTGAAGCTGTGATGCCTTTCCGCCTTTCGAAAATGTGGTTGGGCACTGTAATAAGGACAATGTCATCTGCAAAACCAAATATTCCAACTCTTCTTGTCAACATTAGTTGCATAACTCCATTATACACGATGCTCTATAAGAGGGGACCTAATACCGATTCTTGAGGTACTTCGGCGCGACATTGTAATGCTTTACTTAGCCTTAGATTCCTGTTGGTCTCTTGTCTTTTTTATTCAGAATTCTAGAGCTTCAGCAGTGGTGTTTTGCCGGATTCTCCGAAAGTGAGTTAACAGCTGATGACAGTTTCTGACAGTCCCTTCCTGCCGTGTGTGTCTTCTCCTTGTCTATTGTTCTATTAGCGCAGCCGTCAGATTGGACTGAGTTCCGCGTGTTGAGTCCGTAGATAGTAACCTTCCCTCCTACCCTTGGGTCTGACTGCATTGCCGTCCATGTAAGCAGAGACTTCTCTCTTAGTTACTCGTCTTGTTTGTTTTGGCAGCCAGCTACACTTCATCATCTTCTTCTTCATTACCTTATTGCCAATTCAGCATTATGTGTCCGCATACTTGAGTTCTTCGTTCGGTGCAATATTGTTTGACTCTGGAGCATCCATGGCCAGTATAAGTTCAGGATCAATCTCTAGATCTATTTGCTTTTGACAGAGTGATATCTCAGTTGCCATTCTTCAAGCCTTGTCTCTGGTGATAGTTCAGTAGGAATAGGATAATCGCTGTTTACATGAGTTGTCCTGCTAGTATCGACATATTGGTTTTCTTTTATAAGAAATAGTATCATATGAGCAACTATTCAAAAGGCGTTGATTCTGTAAACAGCCACGTGACTTAGTCTTCATGATGATGTCCTATATTTGGGAGCCTTAGAGCATTGTTTATGTCGGGACTAGCTCTTCTTAAAATTTGGTCTTTCAATATGATTCTTCGTTGGCCTTCGTTGGCATGGGGATTTCATCTATGAAGTAATCCCAAGGTAATTCAACTCTCATGGTCGCCCACGATAATTCTCTTAGTCACTATGACTCGCTTGCGGCTTCTGTCATGTCTTGTGCATAGGAATATAGTCTCTGTCTCATTATTCACTTTGCAACTTCGACGTAAAGTTCTGTAAGAACACCAACCTTGGTCGCACGATCTGCTATTGGTGAATAGCTTGTGGCTTGTGGCTTGTGGGAAGTCTTTCTGAACTGAGACTAGGTAGTTGGAAAGAGATGAATATGAGTATTACACTTAAAGGTATCTAGGCTCTAGTCTGGAACTCTTGACGTTTTGCACCAGAGAGTCGTTCAGCCGTTGTTAGGTGCTGGGACAGAAATGGACAGTTGCTGATGAAATTGCAATACAATGCTCTTGTTCCTCGAATCTGCTTTGTCCTCTTGTACCACCAGTTAGGACATAATTGTTGACGCAAAGCGACTGAAACTTAAGAAAAAACTAGCGCTTTCTTGGCGTGTCTTCGAAAGACTCCAATAGACCCAATGGCGTTCTTTTTCAACGCATCTTACCATGTTAGGCTAGTCTGTGTTACTTGTGGCTTTGGATTGTCTTGTCCCTACTCTTATCTGACAGGTTTAAGGTGTTGATGTGGTGCATGCTTCTTTTCCTTTTTTGAGCTAGATCTTTAATATTAATGGAACTTGTCTTCTTTTTATGCAGCCTGAGGGTTTGGGTGATGTAGACTGCATTGATCCGCGGCAGCCTAAGAGAAATATCATTTTCACTGGATCGGAAGCTGACATTGTTCTATCGTTTTGTGCCGTGAGGAATTGCACCGTCAAAGTTATGCCTTGTAGGTTTTAAAAAGGATCCTTAGCCTGTAGTACAGGGCTTGTTGGAAGCCTGTGAGAGAGCATGCCCTGTACTACAGACTTTAGTTCGAGTAACCTTTACATGTAACCTCTCTCAACAGATGGAAAGGACAACTGGGGTGGTATATATCCCAATGGTTCATCCAATGGAATGATTGGCTCTGTTTATCGTCGACAGGCTGAGTTCGGTATTGGCTGCTACTACAACTGGTACAATGACATCTTTGAGACGTCCATCACGATTGCCAAGTCGGCGGTAACTATTTTGGGACCTGCCCCATCGTAAGTATGTCTATGTATGTCTCCACTTTTCTAGTCTAAAAATATTCCAGTCGATATCCAGCATATATGACGAATGTCCTGCCGTTCAGCAAACTGATTTGGACTCTAATTATCCTCTCGATCGTGGTCAGTTCCATCACCATGCATGGGATAAAATTCTTCTCCTTTCGCATGAAATATCGCAACAGACGCAAGTTCAAGCATATGTCGTCTTATCTGCTTACCCTACTCGAAATGGTTGCAATATTCTTCCAGCAATCCTTCTCTCAATCAAAGTGGGTAGTCATTCTGTGCACCGTCCTTCAGTACAGTAACAAGCTATTTCCTTTCATAGACTAGACCGCTTTGCCGCTCGATTCTTTATGAGCGCGCTCCTGCTTGCAGGCATTACTTTAGAGAATACATACAGTGGTCAACTAAAGTCCTTGCTGACAATTCCACTATTCACGGATCCTGTGGACACGATTAACAAATTTGCATCGACAGACTGGAAATGGGGAGCTCCAGCTCCGGCATGGGTCCTGACTGTTGCCGAATCGGATATACCCTATGAGCAGATTATGACCAAGAAATTTGAGATTCGTAGCTATGAGGAGCTGAGGAATGCGACTTTTAAGGGTAACTATGGGCTCGCTGTCGAGCGATTGCATGGCGGGACTTATAGTTTCGGGGACTACATCCGGGATGGTGCCCTGAGTCAAATGATTGTAAGTTTGAGTAGTTTTGCTTAAAGTTGTTTTAATGTGCGACTATTTTAAGCTGAGTAAGGACGATCTGTACTTTGATTGGACGCGGGGTTTCGCAGTTCGCGGTTGGCCCCTGATGGAGGAGTTTAATACTCATATCTTGTGGTGCTTGGAGCATGGACTCTACAAATATTGGGAAAGGAAGGTAAGTTGATGTTTGCTTTAAGGGAATCCTTGTGAAGGTAGCTTTCATTTGATATATCACTCGGCTATAGGCAGGCAGTTTGTTTTCCTCAAGTACAGGGTGTCACAAAGAGGGTTTTATAAAAGAAGTATTCTTTTATTTTCAATGGTACAAGCACATATGTAGGGGTATATAAGAAAATCTGAGTTCATTTTTGTCATAAAGCTGCAGGGTGTGTACCAAATCTCAACAAGTTTACAGGAGTAGACAGGAGGATAGTACTATCTAGTACTATTTTGGGCAGAAACTATTAAATTTTACTTTGGAAACTCTGTGTATGGATTTGACATATATCAAAGCGTTTTAATTTTTCAAGTACAGGGTGTCACAGAAATTATTTTGTTTAAACAAAGATATTGTCTTTTCTTGCACGAGATATGTCTCACATTTTAAGCTCGAATACTAGCAAAGTGTCGTAGGAAATATTAAGTTTTAGAAAGATTCCAGTGAGATGAATACCTAATCATTTTTATTTCACATCTCTATCTCTTCCAGCACGTCACAAACTTTTTGGATAAGACAGTGCAACAAACATTTTTGAGTCTTGCATCGGGACATTTGGAAAAGTTTCCACCAATGACCTTGTCAATTGCGAATATATCGGGACCATTAATTGTACTCGCCTTTGGATATGTTTTTGCGTTTCTAACATTTTTATTGGAAATATCATGTCAAAGGATTAAAGAGCTTTTAAAAATATAAATAAAATTAAAGTAGTCATTTATTAATGCATATTAATTGTCTTCACAGTGTGGCAGCTCTGCAAATACCAAATACTGTTTATAGCGCCATCTTTTGCTTTTTTTCTTTGATATAGTAGTAGAATTTAACACAAATTGGCTTCGAGATGGCGCTACGAGTATCTGTCAAAATTAAATTTCTTATACAGAGATGTAACTGTTGAGTAGATGCAAATAAGGTTGAACTGCTGTTCAACGGAAAGTTTATGAATATCCTTGTTTGGTGCTCGACATTAAAAATTTAGCACGGCGATTGACGTGGAAGTTTACCGAATACGTATATGACATTTTGAGTTGACGGCAAGGTGACGATCGAGGAACTCGGTACTGTACCCAGCTTAAAAATCCTTACATCGAACTGATCAATAGGAAGGAAGGGCTGTACCTCGCGAAGTTGCGCATTCATCGGACGAATTGACTCTTTGCAATTACAATTCGTTCTCGCTAGATGGCACTAGATATGGGAGAAGGCCTCTAAGACCGAGACAGGTTAGGTTAGGTAAGCGATAGAACAAAAGAGCAGAAAGCAAGAAGAAAATCTCCGAGTCGCACTTACATACATGGGTGTCAGTGTTGATTCATATTGATACCCACAGGAGGAATGGTTCAACTTGCCCTGTACTACAGATACTACTTGAACTCCACCGAGATCTGAACATTTCTTTTTCCGTCAGGCGTATGTACTCGTAGTTTCTTCTTATGATTCCGCAGAATAGTTAGCTCGTGATGATTCCTACGAGGATGGAGAGAAATGGACTGGGCATTCCCTACAATGATTTCTGTAGAAGTTGTAGAGATTAGAAAGAAGAGGAGACTATCAGTCAGCCAACATTAGAAAGGCCACATAAGGTGAATACCTGTTCAACGATCTAAGTGATCTCAACAATGCCTGTACGGCTAAGATTGGCTCATACGGATACGGATGCGTTCGCTGCCATTTGGAACAAGTAGAAGTGCTCTAGTGAGAAAGTCCTTTTGCCCCACCTCTCAACTACGGTACGCAAGACTTCTTAAAAGGATTGTTTACCCAATCACAAGCCAAGCAACTATTCAAAAGACTTCTCTGCCAAATGATCTATTCTTAAATCAGATTCAGGTTTTTGTAAGAAAAATATACCTTTCACGTCAGCCAACACAAATTTATTGAAGATCTTCATTCCCTCTGTCACATTTATTTGCAAAAGGACTCATAATTTATAAACAAAAGAAGCGCCTACAATCTTCCGGCGAGAGACGACGACGGTCCCTCTCACTTTGGGTAGTACCATCGAGTGCACCATTAAACTGTCTACCATCAACAAGGCATCATTTTGTGATGATTGAATTCTCGTCGAGAAATGAAATATTCAAAATATTTTCTTACTCGAAACAATTCCAAAATATATAAAGGGGCGTGGCCCCTAGTGCGCTCGCAACAAACTCTTATAGTATATGCTCAACCATTCATCCTTCGTCCTAAATTATGCGAAATGCAATTTCAGTAAAACTTATTCAAATTATTTTCCCTGAACCACGATGAGAATGCCTCCTCTTCTGTAGATGTGTCTCTCTCTTTCTCGCTCTAAGATATCCCTTATTAGCGAAACAATGCTACGAATATGAATTTTTTATGACATTCTCATCGCTCGACGTCGTCCTCGTCGTCGTCGGTCGGTCGGTCGGTTGGTCGGATGGATGAATGGGAATGTGTTCCTGTGCGCCATCGATCCAATTAAAAATTCAACATTTTCGACTGAGATACTGAGAGACTACCCGAAATATTCACAGTGCAAAATTCGCTCCGATCGATACACAACTAATAGACCTGAAGGATAAAATAAACACTCTCCAAGGATATATGTGTGTATGTGAGCTTAAATGACACCAATTACAATGCACCAGGTAGTTATAGTGAAATCGATCGAAATCCCTGGTACCCTGGTATGCAACCGCAAATCGGAAGTTTGGTCAGTGGCCGTTTACCCGAATGCAACTCAAAAGCAGGAGAGGAGCCATCAGAGTGGTCTAATTTAATGGTCATTCAACAGTGCATTTAGGAGTGAATTGTTAACTGAAACAGATGCCTTCTTCTCCTCCTCGTCCTGCTCCCGACGAAAATTTTTGTGAACCAAAACCACAAAACGTCGAAATGCGATTGCATAGCCATGGTCGTGGGTTAATTAAAACTCGTAATTAAAATATGTCTCTGTCTCGTCTATCTATAGATCTATCTCTAGAGTGAAGGTTTGTGTCCATATATGCCCGTGTTGAGGGGGGAACTTGATGTTTTGTATCCAGTTTCGGTCGAGTAATTAGAATCCAGGGAAAGAGTGCAAAAAAACTGATGGCAGAGTGTAGTTTTGAAAGTTTTATGTCAATGTATGTAGACAGGGATTTTCAATTATGGAGTTTTTGGGATAATAAACATCCCAATTGGATAATTTTTTTAAAATTTGACCAGCAATTTGGGTAAAATTATAATAAAGCGGTGGTTAATGGTGGACCATATTTTGAGTTTTTGGCTATTGAGCTACGAAAGGGAAATTTGATTCACGGATTTGATTGATTACGACCGCAGGAAACAGAAGTATTGGCCATCGATGACATGAACTAGTAATTTTCACTTTCAATTTGAAAAATTGAAGTTTCCCAGCGACAAATATCCAATTTGTAACCAGGATATGAATATCCTCATACTGCTGAACAGAGCGTAGACGGAAAGAGTTGGTCTAATAGTATATTTGTTCTCCATGGTTGTTATCTACATTGGCTGGTGGGAATTGTATGCTATTATGACCTTCGTTTGTAATTCACAGTATCTTTTTTTTTTGGTTTTGAAAGTTATTAGCTCTTCTGGCATTAAACCTCGACTAAGGAAACGACTGGACGTGTTTTCCTGTTTGGCATTTGGCTGCTCGCCTCGACTTCACTTTCATGCTAAAGGTGTCATTTGAACTGAGTTTTTCGTGGGTAACAATATAGAGCCATCATAAACGAAGACATTTGGTTCTAGCAGGGTGGTGCAACAGGATACAAAGCCTTATGTCTAGATTAAAGGATCGAACGAAGAAGTGGATGCCTTGGCAAGACAAGAAGCTGCAGAATTTTTTACTGGACCTGAACCATTCTGGGGAATACTTGATCACACTATGTATGAGCAAAAAATTTAGGAAAAAGAAGACAGGCCCAGCATCTGGAACAAAAATACTACAGGCCTAACACAAGAGAAGAAACTATTGGGAAACTGCAACCGGAAAAGATTGCATCTGCCTCAGCAAGAAAGGACACTGCAAACTGAGGGAGGCAGTGACCAAATGCCAATCAGTCTTCCGGCTACCAGACACTGAAGAAGGACGAGCTACTTTTACCCCTTAATCCTGTAGTCGCAAGGGCTTGCCAAAATGCACGAGCAGTTCACAGACCGAATTAGGAACTTTGCATGAGAGGTACCTATGTCCAATCTTCGCAAGAAACTTTGGGTCAGCTCTACCGCAACCATACTAACGTGATAGCAACCTTTCAACCTTGAAATTGAGCAATAGAGAATCCTATTGTCACTATTGTCAGAATATGTATGACAGCAGAGCATCATACCAAATAATGCTTCACAATAAAGTTTGTTCCAATGGGACAAGGTCCTTGCCCTTGAGGGATTCTCGCAAATCCGTGTATTTCAATCTTTCCTGAGTGCCTGCAATAAATTTTCAAAAGTTAAACCAAATATTAAGTCACTACTTGTCAGTTTTCACACCCTTCCTTCTTAGGTCGCCAAAATTCTCCTTTCTACTAGTTTTAAGCGATTATTAATCGACCAAGGCACACCTTCTGTCATACTATGACAAACACTAGTTTAATTTTTTTTTCCTACCTTCAAATGACATTTAATGACACTTAAGCTTTTAACACTTCTTATCTTTAGACAAGCAGCATTGGAACGACACGACCTTTCAATTCAATTCAATAAATTTTAATTAATTTTATCATTTTGAAGCCAAGTGCATAATTTATCGTGAAATTGCCGTTTTCAAAAAATTAATCCAATTATCTTGATTATTACATGACAGACGGTTGTCAGAAGTTTTTAATACTTTGCCCATCGAGAGCGCAACCAACCCACCCACGCGCCCATGGCCCAACATCTCGGAAAGTTCTTGTTTGTTTCCATCTATCGCGTTGACTTTGAAAAATCTTCATCTGAGTCGTTGTGAAAGTTTTAAGTTATAATAATTGTCATTACCATTGAACTGCGGATAGACGACACGACCGACAACGTTGATGACGATGATGATGGTGATGATGGCAATGATGATGACGGTGATGGTGCACACCATAGCACGTGGAATGGATGAGGCACTTTTGTGAAAGCATTATGTTCGGTAGTTGGATAACAATAGGATTTTGTGAAACTCAACAAGGCAACTATGAGTAGCAATGAATTATTCTGATAATCACGAAATCTGTGGTTAGATTACGTGGAAGGATGCGAAAGGATTTGGTTTTTTTCTTGAGAAGGATTTGTTGTGTTAGTTCTTCAGGGAGAATGGTTGAGGTGGTATATACATAGGTGGAGGTGTTGCATCACCAAGTCCTTTGTCAGATATTTGGTTCTAGTAGGACGATGAAACTGAATCCAAATTTCGAGCGACAAAGGACATTTTAAAGGATGTTTTACTGGGTCGCCTTATGGCCATCGATTTGGCGATGTATACTGGCCGGCCAGATTGCACGACTTGACTGCTCCAGACTTCTTTTTTTGCTTTTTTTTGCAGTCAGAATAACTTATGGACTCTGGAAGCTCTCAAAGAGAATATCTGAGTTCTCGGCAGCTCATTCCAAGCCACCTATTGGCTCATAACTGTTCCAGAGATTGAATTTCTTTCCAGAGCCCGGTCCATCTGTTCTTTTTCCTAAACTGACACCTCTTCATCTTGATTTGATTGAAATTTTAGTGCCACGTTTGCTCCTCCTGTTTCTAAGGCTCTAGAGAACATCCTCTCATTACGAAAGTCCTTTGAATAAAATGCTAAGCCTTCATACGCAATGAAATGCCTCCCAACTTCAGCGAAATCCTTCAAAAGAATACCTGACTCTCAGTGGACTTTACTTGACTTCACCTTCAGAAGAACAAACGAAAGAAAAAAAAAGGAAGAAAAGGATTCAAATTGCAATCAGCAGAGATAATCAATAGCCCCAGTGATTTATGATAGCGTTTCTGCAATTTATATCCTGATAAATTCGATAAGGTTTCCATGTGATATGCATAGGACTAAGGGGTCTTCGTCTGGGTCTGGCTTTCAACGCTCTGCTGGTGGTGGTTGGTTGTTACTGGTGCATAGCACTGCAATATATCTCTCCCGTGTCCTATTTGTCTTCAGAGGAGAGAGTTCTCATTTCGGCACGACAAACCAGTGAAATAAAAATCCTCCTCCGAGTGATGGACACTGTTCTATGTGCGTCCTACTCTACATTTTTTGTGCACTCACCTAGTCGAAAATTCCATTTACAGTGTAATTTTTGGATTACATCCGATGTCCAGGCAGTGTGCAAGGATGAAGGACGACTGCCGCGTGTTCACTTCGACACATTGATGGGAAGTGAATTTATGGCCTTGTGTGTGAGTGTGTTGAGTCCTGGAACTCTTGCAATTGTTGACATTTTGACATTGACATTATGAGTCCTTCTGCAATAGATGGTGGCAGTTCAAAAGGAAATGACAAAAAGGCGGAATAGAAGAACTCAAATCCTGCGCACACGTTGCAGATTATGAATGTTGATTCCTCGATAAGAGTATCTTCGAAATAAATACCAAGGTTGACCGCATTATCTACAAAATCCACCCTTGAGTCATGCTGGGGTATGTGGGGTTAATCCACTCATTCTTCATGGCGGTTACCTTGGTTTCTCGTGCTCAGATTTGTATTAGGTTTCCGTAGCCAACGTCCTCATTTGTCTCCCATGTGAGTTTTGGGTGGTTTTTTCTTTTTCTCTCCTCTCCTTTCCTCCTCACATCCTTGGGTACAAGTTCAATATCCTTGTTCATATTGATTTGCATGCATTTTTATTGGTATTGCACGTGTACTAGTGAATTCAAAGAGCCATTACTGTTGTTCCACAAGGATACAAGGATACATGTATAAATTGGAATTGAATGAGATGTCATAACTGTAGGACAGGACTTGGGAGTTCCTTTTTCTTTTTTGTATAAATCGGTCCAACTCATGTAATGGCGCGTCGCTGTCGTTCGTTATTACATTCAAATTGCATTCGAGGATGCACAAACGATTGTAAGGACTTTAAGTATTGGCAAAAACCAATTATAGTGGGATATATGCAAGGATATGGTATAGCTGGTGGGTGTTTCCAAGTGAGTAGACATAATGGACGTTTACTTGGTTGAAGGGATCTTTTATTTGCACCTCATGCACGCACTGGCAGCTTGATATGAAGTGTCCTTTTGGTTTTGTGTTCTCGTCTACAAGGACTGGAGTAATTGGTCTTTTCTTAAAGAATTCTTCGACAGTTCTTCCAAGGTAGGATGGGGGTTGGATTTTACTTTGAATATGTGCCGGTAGATTGGTCTGTGGTATTTATTCTCTTTGTAGTTAGAAGGACTCCTTATGGTGGTTTCAGTTTGCTACAGTGAACTCATAGGCTCCTGGAGAATACACGGCGCATCACCTTCTATTGGCTAGGTTGCTCAAGTGAAGAAGATTTATGGGTGTAGAGATTCCAGTCACTGAAACCACCTTCCAATCCTCACAGTATCCCATTGCTTCGCGAGGATGGACTTCAGTGTTATGTACTTAGCTCGTTCGGTTTGGCTGCCTGGTGACTTCGTTGTTCCTTCATGATGGCTATACTTTAGTGTCGCTTCTTCTCGTTTCCATCCAGTTTGCTCAGTTACGTTCTTCATAATATGGTGGCCAATGGAGCATTCACTCCGTTCTTTCTTAAGGTTGAACTATATCTATGGATATTATCTGAACTAATGGAGCAGAGGCCCCAAGAACGAAAGAGGCTTACGAAAGATTATCCTCCTGAGTTGAACTCAAACCCTTCATGTACATCAAATGACCGCTGTCTGCCATCTTGAAGTTGATGGTCTATTCGATTCCAAGTTTCGTGTATCACTTACACCTCGTGGTATACTTGGTGACGGACGTCTGTATTCTGTTTCTCATACAGTACAGTACCCTGCTCCTCCTTGGATTGGTATTAGCGAGTCCTGGTTGAGCAAAAGGTCGGTCGGTGGTCTGAAATTAGTCCACTCTTTTTACTCTGCGAAGTCTCAGTATTTGACCGCATCCACCTCTTGTTGTAGGAGTTTGCTGAGACCTCCTCTGTAATGACGCAGGATTCGGATGTTTTATATGCGGTTTCCTCTTCTCTGTCTTATTTCCTTTATTCCCTTGTGGGACCCAGCTTCTACAATGGTTAAGCCTCATCGTGTGCGGTTTCTAGAAACATGCCTCAGCTCGGCCCAACTCTTTCCCAGTTGCCTTGCTACCTTCTCGACTGTTCTGCGCAACGTACTCCTAGGACCACCGCGTTTCCTGCCATACTGAGTAAGCGAGTTCCATTGCATCGCGTCGTTACCTATGGACCGGTTTCCCTTTCAAGAGTGTGACCAATCCACTGCCACTTTCGTCGTATGGTTGTGCCTATAGGTTTATGCCCCGCCAAACTGTTGGTTTGCCTGTTCGGCTGGTTATATCCAGTTCGGTTCGGTTCCGTGGTTCCCTGCTTAGTATTGGCATGACACCTCTGCTGTTCGCCATGTACAATGGACCAGTTGAATCCAATTCCTTCACTGGTGAGTTGTCGTTGACACTCTCTTGGTCCTTTTAATATTGACAGGCTTCTCACTGTTAAATTATTTTTAGTTCTACAGCTCCTTCAATCACAACATTCCATTTCCAGACTTCTGTCGGCACAGGGAATACCAAATCAGTTGCCAGTACCAATTGTAATAATTCCCAGGTTATATTGCACGTTTTCCTTGCTGAAATCCTGACGTTATTGGCATATTGCAAGGAATTGGGTCTGTCTTCATACCAGCATCGGTGGCATCATTCATGCATCAGAACGCCGCTAATACCCTCACCAGCACGTAGCTATTGCAATCCACCTTCAGCATGAAGCGAATACCATTCCAATGGCCATTATCCTATGAAGGATTCCAAAGAGCCGTTGAGCCCAAAAAAACTCCCCAACTGGTGTGAAATTCAAACGCCTATTTGCGCGAACCTACAAAGGCATTCTCTCGCAGTATTTTCGCCCAAAAAAGGGAAACGTACATCTAAAGACCTGGCAGATACACCTGCCTAGGAACAGTTCCTAATTGCATTTTAATTGCTTTCAAATTAAAACCAATTTTTCATTCGGCTATCAAGTTCACTTTTTCCATGAATTAGAACAGAAGCAATGCATCAAAAGGATAATTAAATATTTCCGCCGCCGTGCCGACTTAAGGGATGACTCCAAGTGACTGCAACATAGAACATAGCGCGGTTAGAATATATTTGTTTAGCCTGCGGTTACTGCTTCCTCGTCAGTGGTATATTCCAATTCCCACCTCGACAAAAAAAAAAAAAAACAATTATCAGCATTCTAACGCAAAAAAAGCGAACTGAAATATTGCACCTAATTGAAATGGTCGAAACTGGCGAGAGAAGGGATGAGAGCGAGAGGGTGGCAGAACTATGCAACTATTTTTAAACAACCCCTCTGCTGGCGGGTGTAATTGAATTTGGCTAACGTCGCGTCGTCGGTCCTTGTCCGTCCACCATCGAGTGCCCAGGGGATGTTATAACAGCCAACCCAGTGTGCAAATTAAATGGAATTACAATTTTATTATCTGCATTTGGGGGATGCAGACCCGACCGAGGACTAAAGTTTGCTGCAATTAGTTTGTTTGAGAGTCTATTGCAGTCATTAAGTGTATTTTTTTTTTATTGAAAAGCATATTGCGTGGGTGTTTGGCCTTAAATTTGATTACATAAAGTGATTTGATTATTATTTTGTGTTTTTCCATAATTTTAATACGCTGACTGGTGCTCTGGGGAGCACCCTAGAGAGTGTAGTAGTGCCTGCATGATGGGTCATTAATTTTGACGTAAGAAACAGAAGCAGTTTACTGTCACGGTTGAGGAACTAATGAGGGTTCTAAACCGTGCATCCCGAGACTACATAGGCTCAACTTTAGAGAACACCTAGCCCATATGCGAATCGGTTGTCGCAATATCCAGGCTGATGCCCAATATAGGAGGAACAAAACAGCCTATAAGAAGCCTACTAGCATGCATGCAGAATAGCGAAAACGAGAAGAGAAGCACCATCAGAGCGACGACTGCAAAAGCAGAATGATAACGACGATGGAGCCGGTGGACCAACAAACTGCCGCCAAACATCGGCAAAAACACGGGGAAAATAAACTTCTACCTCACTCACTTCTTAACAGGACATGGAAGCTTTCGAGAATACCCTCACAAATACAATATCGCAGATGACCCTTTCTGCCGGTGCTGTGAAGGGAAAGTCCAAAACGCGGAACACGTCCTTGTAGAGTGCAAATGGTATGAGACTGCTTGAAACACTCTAGAAAGAGAGATTGGAAATGCGGTAACCCTAATGAGCCAAATAAGCCTCATGCTTTCAAGAACGCCGACAACATTATTGCAGTCATTATGCACAGCACAGAGCCGTGCAACATAACGAAGAAGACAGGACGTCAAAACCTGTCCCTTGATCGGCGTTACCATAGGGGGGTTTTTGTGGCAGTGGTTTAGCACGTAAAGCATGGAGTCGGGCATAACTTCGTAGTACGGGCTGCGAGTATCCATAAAGAGTCCATCGCAACCAGCGCATCAAGAAAAATACTACCTTCCTAAAATCAATTCTTCAATGAGTCTAGACGCTCTTGCAAGGCCACCGAAATCATGTAGACTCTTCTGGGATAAAACATAAAATATCCCTGAGGCATCCAGAAAGCTAAGAAACTTCCTTACAATCACTG
This sequence comes from Chalcosyrphus nemorum, assembly GCA_949716465.1. NCBI lineage: Eukaryota > Metazoa > Arthropoda > Insecta > Diptera > Syrphidae > Chalcosyrphus > Chalcosyrphus nemorum. Next base: position 29,157,103 of record OX454333.1, read on the forward strand.
GTAGCCCTGGCAACGAAGCTGCTGATGAGCTTTCCAGACAAGGTGCTCAGGCTCCATTCCTTAGTCCGGAACCATTCTCTCAAAAAAGGGAACAAAAGACATTTTCTCCATGAAAAAGTCAAGAAAAAGTCAAGAAAATCACTCACTCCCTAACTGGTCACTGCTCTCTGAACTATCATCTCAAGATGAGACAACCCACCACATTTTGTGGTGTTCTTTAACAAAGCCTTGACATCACCCTTTGATGTCTCCTCTGGTTCAGTTCAAAATGTCTTTAGTTTCATAAATGAACTAGACTTCAGCTAGACGCCCTCTCTTAACCTGGCTATCCTTGAAGAAAAAAAGGTCAGTGTTAAGCAGCTGAACGTGTTCCATTACGAAGAAGAAGATTCGTTTTACCAACCGCTTAGTTGGCTAATGTTAGCCGGGTTGCAGGCCAGGTAAGTCCACCATCTATCAAATATTCACACTTTGACAGATCCTGGAGAAAACTCAAGAAGTTCACATCGGTACTCATCATCTCTTTATCGATTTAAGAGCCGCCTATAGCAGCATCTATATAGACGAACTATACAAAGCCATGTCCAGCTTTGACATCCCTGGACGACGCAGTAGAGAGCATTCTCGCCGCATGCGGCACGTACAAGTTCAAGAAGACCTCGACCAATTTGAAGTGCGCAACTGGAGCCAATTACTTTAGACCGACCTATGTGGAGGGGCTTGTTGGTAGAGGCCCAGGTTGGCAGCATGAGAGGTTTCGTAGTTATGAATTGACTATGATCCTCAATCGTATTTTCTGTCGGAGCATAAGACTCTTTTTCTCTCTTATATCCTGTATCCTGTCTCGCTAACGCGCCTTCGTGTGCGGTTTCTGAAAATGTGCCTCAGTTCTTAACAACTCTTTTCCAGTTGCCGTTCTTCCCTTCCTTCTTCTCCACTGTTCTCCGCTGTTCTCCGCCAGGTACTCCTAGGATCACCGCGAAGGTATTGGTTTCTTTGGAGATCAACTAATATCACTGACTTATGAATCTCATTCATGCCTTCATTCCTGTTAATTTCCTGTTGATCGTACATTCCATGTTGACCACGAGATTTAGCAGAAAATTCTAGCAGAATTTTCCTCAGCAGTAAGCGTGTTAGATCTCTGATACTGGATTTATCCGTGGAAGTGGATCTCAATGAACCATTCTACTTGTCTGGATGAATGAAGCCAGGCTTATGGACCTGAAGCTCTTAGCGAGAGTTAAGTTATCACATCCTAGGAAGAAGTTGTTGTTCATGATAATATCATGCAATCTTGGCCAGTCTTCGAGGAGTAGACTTTCGGCTTTAGATAGCCCCAGGCAAAAAAGTCTAGAGGTTTTCCGAAGCCCGAAACTGCTCATCAAATTGTGCTCGCAATAAGGCCTTGGTTTCTCGGGCTGGTTGACAAATAGTGTCGTCTTTTTAATACAGAATACCCTGGATCACGGGCTTCAATTGAAGGCAGAAAATAATCAATTGGTCGAAATTGAAATATGGACCGATGATTCCAACAGTCCATAAAGTTGTTGTGCCCGGGCATAGTTGGAGCTTTAGATCTCTTTGGGTTACTGCTAATGCCAAATATGACAATTTTGCTTATTGACGTAATGATTGAACCAAAAATGTGCCTCCTGTGTGGATCATAAATTTTTCTAAGTCCACGAAATACATTTTTCGTTTTAGTGACGAAGATAAATAGTTTGCAGCCACTGTGCCGAGTTCAGTTTTTTTTGTAATAAAATGACAATTAATTTTTAACAAAAATAATATAACAAATGAACACTTGTCATCACGTCATCTGTCAAAAATCTCACAGACAAAAGAGTACCTCTAAATGTATCACTCTCCATATAAGGTGTTGTAAGAATTTAATGTCGGATTATTCGACGCATGTCGGGGTATAGATCGACTGAGACTCGCTGCTCAGCCTCTCTTATTCCAGATGAAATTTCCTAGCACTAGTAGGAGGTGTACGTGCCTATCTTAGCTCCAAGATCTTTGACTGTAGTGGTTCGCTCTCATCAACACCTTTGTATAAGGTCTTTTGTTAGACGTCCTCCGCCTGCTCTGAAGAACCTTTCATTTCGCTCTTAGAGGAATCCAAAAGGAAGAAAAACGAATTGTCAGATTGGTAGAGCCAAGAGAGCCCCAATAATTGGTTCAAGACACAGCCCTCTCCAAAGTCCTTGCCTGCACCATAAGCGTGGTTAAAGGTCTAGATAAATACTACCACCATTACAACAGATCCATTATAGTTTGCAAATTTGTAAATTGTCCATCTGCTTGTGGCATAAAATTTTATGCCTTCCCCCTCAAAGAGGGGACTATCAAGAGTGTCACGAATAAATACACAATAAATGTCGCAATTACTCTGCGCGCCAGGCAAATCTCTCAATCTCAGCCAATAAAGATCATCTGGTTAAGCAATTAACCGCACTTATTATTATTATATCCCTCCCCCGCCAAATCACTGCTTTGCTCTCGGATGTTGGCCACTAAATTGCCTAATTGCAAAAGTTTTAATTGTTAATTTCTACCACCACCACCATAAGGACGACAAGACAGACCAAGAGATTCGCTCTTCCTCATTGCGCTCCTCCTTTCACAAAACGGATACAAACCACACAAACAAGAAAAATAAAAATCTCCATCACTGCGGATGCGGGTTGTACTCGCTTCGGTTGGCAGGAGCTGTGTGTTCTGTTGGTTTATCCTGGCATTTCCTCCAACCAGAAATCGAGTTATTAATTCTTAATTCATCCTGTTTTTAGGCTAATCGCTATTTCGCTGCTGCAACAACGTGCCGGCAAAAATAAGGCTAAAACTCTATGGAAGGTCGTGTCCTTTTTTGTTTTTTTTTTTTTTTTGGTTCGTGCGTCCTTCTCATCCTGGAACGGATATCGCGGAAGAGAAAGAGCGAGCAAAACTTAGAAATGGAAATATTTTTCCATCTGATTAAAAATAAACTCGTTAAGATAAGGAACAATCTTGCGAGTAGTCCTCTAGTAGTGGGTTGTCGCGGGATTATTGTGAGTAAAAGTTGTTCGCCTTCTTCAAGGATGTTTTTTGGCGTTAAATTTTCATTTTCCGTTCTAATTTCAACGCGACTTCTTTATTGTAGTTTGTTTAAGTCGCAAACGGGTTCTCATTCCCGCGAAGGAGATTCATCTGAAATTTGGTGGCGCAATGAACTTATTGTGTCAAGTTTTGCTAATGGCTTAATTGACTTTTGAGTTAAGGTCAGTTGATGAGGAACTTCAAATAGAAAGCGAAGGATAAAAGATAAATTAATTTCCGCTTCCAGCTTCTGTGTTGTGTCAGGAAAGTTTACGCAGATGTTTACTATCGTCAACGACTTTAGGAAGGACCTAGGAATCCCAAACAAACAGGGTATAAGGATTAAATGGCACTAGCTTCTAAGATGCACTCTGTCAAACAGCTAGAAGTGCGCTAATGCCCGGAGTAGGATTGATTTGTAGTCAGCAAGGGCGAAGAACCCCCAACAACACAGTAGCCAGATTGATGGCTAAAATTTACTATCATGCAGTCTGCTTAACATCAAAGGATTGTCGGTTTCTGAAGATACCTGGAGAAGAATCAACGAACTCGAGGTATCTTCAGGTATCTTCAGCTAAGAGCTCGAATTGCAGCAGCTCCAGCAGCAGGGAGGATCGAGCTGGAGTCCCTATATCGTATGAAGAGGACAGAAGTGCAGCGTAGCGTGAAACGTAACAAGCGCTGGCTACGGAGGCAGAAGAAGCAGCAGGAAGATGCGACAGCAGAACCTTTTAAAGAATCACTAAAGACCTTATCGGTGGCTGGAGTTCAACTCAAGACCCAGTGAAAGGCTTAGACGGTTCATTGCTAGTATCGGATGAGGATCAACTGAAGAGATGGAAGGAGCAGTTTGCATCTGTTCTAAACCGAGTATTCGCCGGCAATATGCACCCAAGTCAGACTGAAGTGTCCGTCTGGATTCGCACCACAACTCCCAATAAGTATGAGATTGTTTCCGCGATCAAAGCACTGGAAACCAACAAGGCGGTAGGACTTGACGGCATACCTGTGGAACTTTTTCAAGCTGCGCTAACAGCATCAGCAGAGCTACTGCTTCCACTTGTCGGGAGAACGTGGAGCGCGAGGGTTTTCCGAATGAAAGAAGGGAATAATCGTCAAGCCCTGGAGAGGTATCTGCGTGCTGCCTGCTAAGGCCTGCAACGGGCCAAAAACCATACGACGAAGTGGCAGACTCTCTGAAAGGGTAACAGGTCCATAGATAGCCATGCGATGCAGTGGAACCCTCTTACCTAGTATGGTAGGCTACGCGACGATCCTAGGAGTACCTGGCGCAGAACAGTGGAGAAGGAAGCACGGCAACTGAGAAAGAGTTGTAGAGACTGAGGCTTATTTCCTGAAACCGTACACGATGGCGCGTAGGCGTTGTGGCTCTGAATTTACTTCCTCTTGCAACTTAAATCATTCAGTATACAATGGTAACCATGAACTGATGTAGGCTTGGTTAGTTAGCGAGTTAGGCTCGCTGCTCTGTAGCTCTTGAAGCCAGTGTGTCTTCTTACTCTTATGTAAGATTTGAACGGATCTGCATCTACCTCTTGGAGTGACAACAATCCTTCAAAGCCTCAAATTTTGTCCATCGTTTCCTCAATCGCCCACCAAAGGCCAAATCCCTCTTGTCAACATAAAATCATCTACTTTAAATGCTAAATCCTTGCATAAGTTACCGGTTCGTGTGCCAGTCCCTAAACTCAAAACTCATCCAGCAAATAAAAGCAGACATAACAATCTTCTTTCTGTTTTCACTGAAATCCTCAAACCTAAAGGACAGTTTCTGTGTTTTTTCTTCTTCTCCGTCACTAAAAATAGAAAAAAAAAGAGAAAATCATCCAGGACACACTTAAGAACAAAGCCCAGAGTTGAGAGATGTCCTTTGCAAGCATCTCTGTGTTCATTTTATTTGATTTTCATTAGGCATAACTCGATTAGATTCAAACACACCATCCACCCCCATCCACGTACATAATATCATCCCCGCTGAGATTTGTCTCAACTTTCCAGGATATCGTGTCGTATGCTGTGGTCTATGTGGCTTCTTCTGTCGTCCAGAGGAGGTACTTTTTTTCTTCTTCTTCTTCTGTGTGTTTGATGAAGCTACTTCTACTCGAGTTTCAAATCCAAAAGACTCAACGAAAAAAGAGTGAGAGTCCCTCTCTCTGTGTGAGTGTGTGTCCTGGTGATAGGTCATGGCAACAGCGGTATGTGCTGCCATTCTCCCACCCTACAAAAGTTGTTTTTCTTATTTATTTTTTTGGAAACTGTATCAAATCGAATAAATCTGTTAATTCACATTCGAATTGCGTTGCCCCGGCAAGGATGTGAGTGGCTCTTGTGTTTGTTCACTTTTCTTCCTTTTTCTTTGCCGTGAGAAACTTTTCTTTTGCCGTCCTTTTTTTTTGTTCTGTTTTACTTATTCCGCTTGTTTGGTGGAAAATTTCGTTTATTAATTTTCAAATATTTACCCATCCAAGGACGCGAGGACGAGGATGAAGACCAAGACGTTGCGTTGGGAGGAAGTTATTTCAAACGAGAAAGTTTGTGTTGTTGCGGTTGTGGAAAAGTTCCGGTCTCCCAGTCCGAGGTATGTCCTGTGGGGAATTTCTCGTCGTTGTATTGCCGCAAGTATAGCCGACGACTAGTGGTTGGTTGAGGAGAGAAAGTTCATTGTCAAATATTTACGCAGAAGTAGTGATTTCTCGGAACCAGAGGGCGGTGCTGCTGGTGGTGGTGGGAATTTTTGGTCACGCAAAGCATTACAATATGCGCCTTTGACAATTGTTGACATTTCTTCCCCGATTCACGCCGGATTAGGCAAAGTGTGTAAATGAAATTGATGATATTATGGTTATTAGGCGGGATTTGTTCTTGTTGTTGTTGTTGGAGTGGTGGACCGGGATAACTGTCACATTTGAATGAGTGAGCGGGGCATAGTTTTGTTTTTGGGGGCAATTTGCCGGAAATTGATTTATTTGACAATATGTACATTCGAGTACATCAATAACCATATCAATGCGTATAATCTGAATCGATTGGCATTAAATCATGGATAATTGAGTGGTCAATAGGATTGGGTGTGTGAGAACATACACAAGCAACTCTGACAATGGCGGGGGAGAATGCATGATAATTTCTTAGACAAATGAACAACTTGGAAGTGTTTGCTGGCGATTAGTCCAGGTCAACAGGGGTGATTGTTTCCCAGGGATTCTTTGACGATGACTGACAGGCAGTGGAATTGAATGCTTCGCATTTCTGTGCACAGTTTTGTCCATTTCTTGCATAGACTTTGAGTAAAGACAGTCAGCAACAATTGGGCAGGAGGATAGCAACATATATCCAGACTCCAGTGAGGCCAGAAACCATCATGGAATGATATATGTATGTGAATGGCAAGACATAAACGATGACCAGATAGCAATGAAACTTTCGCCAATTGTTATTGTTCAACAGCTGTCAAAGTTACCAATGACGTCTAGCTGTCAAACCTCATCGAAATTCCAGCTCAGGGGTAAACAACGCAACGCAGGTCGGTAGTCATCTTGGCTTTAGTGTACAGGCAATGGTTCGCACCGTGAAGAGGTTTAAGAGTCCATTCCTTCGCACATTAAGCCACCAACTTGATAGAGATTCGAGCAAAATGAGGAAAACATAGCCCTCGTAGCCCTTAGTATTGAAGAAGACAGAAGAAATGTCGATTCGGCGCCAACCAGCTGAATTGAGCATCGCCTGGGAGTCAACCTGGCCCTTGAATTTGGGCCTACATCCGTATAAGATTCAATTGAAGCCGGACGACAATAAACAACGCCAGTCGTGAGTTCTGACGTGACATCTTCTCGATCTAGGCCCATTTTTGGCTGAGCGACTTTGTCAACAAGGAAATTTGCCGTTATTGGAGCAAACACAAGTCACAAGTATTCGACGAAGCATCAATGCATGCACAAAGATTGACTGTTTGGTGTGGTTTATGGCATGGCGGTATCATCAGACTTTATTTCTTTGGAAGTGAGGAAGGAGGCACTGTTGCCGTCAATGGAATCAGGCTTACATTGAGCACAACAACAGCGATATCTCCGAGCTGTGGTTCCAACAAGATGGCTCTACATCCCAGAAAGGCGAAGCAACATTAGAAGTTGTGAGTAAGAAATTTGCTGACTCGGTCATCTCACGGCGAGCGTTCATCAATTGCCCGACGCGATTTGACACCAGTCGATTATTTTCTCTATGACTACGCTTACAAGTCACCCACTTTGTATTAGCTTAAAGGCAACATTTTAGACGCTATTGTCCGAAATACCCCTGCACATATTGAACCGCGTCATCGAAAATTGGACTACCAGTTTGAAGCACTGCCAGCAAAATTTAGGTGGCTATTTGAATGATGTTTTATTTTATACATAATGGCATTAATGTAGCTTTAAAATAGAGTGAAACTGAATTGTATATCTTACACCATTGTTTTTTTATTTAAATTTTATTTCCTATCATTCTTATCCGGTCACCCTGTGTATAGGCAGATTTGCTGTGGATTACTTCAAGGTTGCATGTTTTCACCACGATTGTTCTTGTCCTCTCAAAAAGTGAGACACTTTATGCACTATATTTCGCTCACTCGATAGGTTATCGCGGGATAGAACAGTCCAGGAGGAATCGTGGTCCTTAGCAATGGGTTGGAGGATGGAACAAGATGTAGTTGGCGCCCTATGCTGTCGGTAGGTAAGTAAGTAAGAACTAGCATTTGATTTCACTCCGACTGCCTCACCTGCTACCTTTTCGCGAGCAATAAACCCTGCTATCCTCTTATTTTAAAGGAGAATCCTATTTTCTTCTGCGATATTTCTTCTAAAAATTTGACCAACAATCACAGATCCTTATCGCCTTTAAGCCTGATGATACCTTTTGCCGAGCAAACTAATTTCAGCTCATCCAACAAGCTCTCCACTCAGTTTTCCTAATCCGATTTTGAGAGGGCATCTCACCCCCAAGTCCTTCCACACCCCGAACCAAAACAGCAACAACTACCAGTCAATTGCCCTGGGGAGGCTCATAGCCTAATCGCAATCCTATGCTAATTCCCAACCATAAAAACAATAAAACAAAATTATCCCAAGGAACAATGCCACACAAAATGGTAATTTGGTTGCGCCACATAAAAACCCATTCGAATATGAAAACTGAAAAAAATTCTGAATAAAAAAAAAAAACTCAAAAAACAATAATAAATTTTGTCTAGACACCGAATAATATTATTACAACATTCCAAGTAGTAGGGGTGGAGGGAGTCCTTAAAATATGCAGTCAAACAGGGGGAGGTGGTTGCGTTGCTCGTACAACCCTTGGACAACTTCTCGAAGCGAAATCAACCACCCTTAATGGCAGCAGAAAAGTGTAAAGGAAACGACTAACCGAACCACCAATATGCCATGCTGGCAAGTCCACAATGGTTTATCCTGTTGTGTTCGTTTGGTCCTTTTTTTTATGGGAAAAGTTAAATAGGAAATCTCGCAGGATTACAAAGTCTTTAGGTTAATTGGGATAAATTTTGCATCTAAGGTGTAACCGCAGTTAACTGTTTTTTCTTTTGCTTTTTTAAGGGTTCTCTTGCTTAGATTGTGTTGTGTCCTTTTTGGAGTGTTCTTTCTCCTTGTTTTTGTTGTTCTCTTTTTTTTTTTTGGTTAGTTTCTTGGAGTCTTTGCTGGTGTGTTTGTTAACTTTTATTGCATCGTTGTTGGATGTAATATGAGGATAATAGTAGGTACTAGGGTGTGAAATATTTATCAAGCGAGTCAATAAAGTTTTGAAGATGTCCCTTGAGATGCTGTGGAAGTTGATTTTTAGGCTGAGTACATGTTTAGGTCAGGCTTTAAGTAGTCTAATATCAGTATTAACATCCCTGGATCTACCCTTCAAGCAGCAGCAGTTAGCACCCTTGGACCTTCCTTTCAACATCAAAAGTACAACAATAGCTTCTCTTTCCTGAGGTCGCGATGGTGTTCTGGCTTTCCCTCTCTATTGATCGATAGTTGAATTGCCCAATCCAGTCACTAGATGAATCAATCACTCAATTAGTCAATCACTTAGACAGTATCTGGTTTCTGGGGATCTGATCCTGATAATCGATATCAAATAGAGTGGTCTGCAATCCGACTAAAGCATTGCCGTCCAAGCGAAGCTCTTGAAAGTGACAATAGCAGCCTTCGACAGGGCATCATATTATCTCGAACTTATGCCGAAGAAATAGCGCAAGGTTACACTCTACTTGGCTCCTGGACGCGAAATAATAACAGACAACGATGGGGCTGATGAGCTAGCAAAAAGGAAGCTTAATTTCAACTCCAAAACAAACCAACTTGTGTACGAATGTCCCACCTTGCACATTCAATATTAAAACAGGGAGGGAAGGCACAAGAGAATCATAAGTTCGAGATGACTATCTATTTAGCAACTACCTAGTATGTATCCAGTTTCAGCTTCAAGCTTTTTGTCAACTTGGAGACTATCATTCCACAATCAACAGCTCACTCCCTGCCGTCGGACAAGACCATCGGCATACTAAAAACCTTGTCAATAACTGATGGGGAAAGGATTACCGGTCGAAAGGATCGAAAGATATTTCATATGGCGTTGCATTCGGAGACTACCCGGCGAAGGATCAAGCTTAGAGTTGGAATCTCAGCACAGTTCTCCTGTAAAGAAGAACTGAAGAAGAAGAGAGAAATCCAGACTAAAGTGCAGCATGATGCTACATGATGCTCTTGCTTGTTTCAGATAAGGGCCACCTCAAGTAATGTAGGAATCATTTCACTACCGAGTATTAGCTAGCAATCCCAGGAAAGACAAGCCCCAATATGCACCGCAGCCTTCAGTAAAAATGAGATCACTACCTCGATCACTAAAAAGCGGTAAAATTTGGTGGCATACCTCTCGGCGAAGCTTGTTCGAGGAACGTCAACTGTATACAGTGGTTGAGCATTCACAATGGCATATTAGGCGCTCATCCAGAGTAAACAGACTCAACACGGTACAGAAGCAACGTTGCTAGTCAATGTTGTGCATGCAGATTTCCAAGGCAACAACTGGATGTAAGGGCCACGCAATGGTGGGGGAATCTAGACACTCGTTCCATGGAAAAAGGCTCAACAGTAGCAAACATGGTCGCCTTCTGAGCAACAGATTAGACGCACTGTTGTGATTGCAAATGACCAACAGTACTCTTGGGTGGCTTAGTGCTTAGTGCGTTGGACTACTGCGCAAGGGGTTCCAAATTCGAGTACAGAAAAATATCTTCTATATGCAGGAGTGCCGATTGTCTGTCTGAAAAGGTGTGTTGTCTAGCACCCTTAATACATTTTAAGGCTATGCAAATCTCAAGGATATGATTTTGAGCATGAACTAGAAAGCAACGCTCTGGAAGTTCGAGCTATGCTACACACCAGTAGCAATGTTTGAGCTTACCAAATCTAGTTATCCCGCTTTGTAAAAAATCGCACACGATGGCGCGTAGGCTCTGTAGAGGCCCTAGGACCCACAAGGGGATAGATGACATAAGTAAGTAAGTTTAGCTCGATCGATAATGCAATGGCTGCTTCTTAAACAGAAACCATTTGCACGGTACTTTTTTTTCGAAGTTAGTCTGGACAACACCCAGAGTCTAATTGACTGAAAGTAGGAACATCAATTCTGGTTGATGTCTTGGCTTTTTTGGTTTGATTCTGAGATTTAACCTGATTGTTCATTTCTTACCTCCACTTTTGCGAACAGCAGACTTGAATGTGTTCTTCTCAGTAAAATTTATTTGGAGGAAACTGCGTCTTCCTAACAGAAGAGCTGTGGCTCTGCTGCGCGTATCCATATCAGTAGAGTGAGAGGGGGCCCAGATTGAACCATCTTCGAACTTGAAGGAGTTATCAACTGCTTTACAGGCGGTGGCCTTCGGTAACTCTGCAGCAACTCTATTAAAGGGTACTAGTGCTGGTACTGAGAGATGGGAGAATCCAACAGTCACTACCACAGACATTCACAAAGGAATCAGAGTCAGCTCAGAGTTCCTTCTTCCTTCTGTAGCTTAATAGAGAAATTGTACCCCAAAAATACACACTTGCTTCTTGCTGAACAAAATCAAAATAAAAAACAAAGCAACCTCTGACTTTGAGTCAAACTTTTCCTCTGAATCAATTGCTCATTACGTTTTTTTTTGCTAGACGCTTTTACAAAAGGTTATTTCAATAATTTGATGTCCTTTTTCCAATTCACATTTATTCCTACGTTCTTTTCTCACAGCTTCATCAAAAGCCTGCAACCAGATCCACCGAAAATGGCTTACAGATGCCTTGTAACCAATCTACAGAAGTCCCTGCAACTAATCTCCCAAATGGGCAATAGCGCCAGATCGTACTATACTTCGAAAAAAATTGGCAAACGTGAAGTTGTCGGCTATGGTCATAATGGGACAGCATGCTATATGGACAGTACGTCCTATCCAATGCCGGCCGTTCGTTTTCGAGAAGTCGACAAAGTATTCGATTGCCTCAAGGCCAAGGAAATGTTGCCTTGGAGTAAACTGCAAATGAATGAGAAGAAGGCCTTGTATCGCTATTCCTTCTGTCAGACACTCGCTGAGATAAAAGCCCCCACTGGCGAATGGAAAATCGTTGTTTCTTGGGGCATATTTTCCGTAATAATTGGTTTGTGGATAACTCTGATCAATCAGGGCTTTCGTAAGTGCTGTTCAAAATTAAGTGAGAATTGGTTTGACTCTTATTTCTTTTAGTTTATGATCCATTGCCGATAACATTCGATGAGGAACACCAACAAGCGCAACTTAAACGGATACTTACACTGGAAATAAATCCAGTAAGGGGCTTGTGTTCAAAATGGGATTATGAGAACCAGAAATGGAAATAATATGAAACAAACTACTTAAATACATACTTGTTTGAGAAGAATGACTGTGTGTTTTCTATTTCTAAATGCTTGACCGAACCCTTCTTCTTTACAACGAAATTCACCTTTAGCAAGCGTCAAATGGTATACGATAAAATGGCAGACCTTACGGAATATTTTGACAACTAAATGTCATTGGTAACTTTGCCAAATGCTGAAATATAAAAATTGGAAAAAGTATCGTTGCTATTTGGTCACCCAATACAAGGATAAATTCTCCCCTTGTGGGTCCTAGGGTCTCTACAATGCCTACTCGACATCGTGTGCGATTTCTGAAATTGTGCCTCAGCTCTCCCCAACTCTTTCCCAGTTCCTTCTTCACTGCTCTGCGCCACGTACTCCCAGGACGACTGCGTAAGCGGGTTCCATTGCATCACCACATTAAGGACAATTGCGTATCCTTGTACTCTGTAGCCATTGCAGGAATTCATCTATGACAACGGCTCAGTTTGGGTGCTCATAATAGTCTTTTGAAAGCCTTCGCTTCAGGCGTTCTCAACCGTTAGAAATGTCCATGCTTCTTGCATGTCAAAACCTAATATTTCACGCAATTTGTGGGCAACTATAGCCGTGTTTTTTTGGAAACTGTATAGCCAGTTTTCAATAAAACGTCCATACTCACTTTTTGTTTTTACTGCTTTAAAAACATCACATTCGAGTCCTAGATGGCGCTGATTGGGATTGTAGACGATATTATGGTTATTAATCTGCAATTGGAGTCTACGCCACCTATGATTCGACTATGTCCATACTTTATGCTCACTTTTGGTTACTGACTAAACTAACTTCACTTTGTGTTTTGTTATTGCTTTGTATGCATCAATTTACTGAACTGGTAATCCGATAGTCTGGACAGCAACCACAAAGAGCTTTAAATCAACTCTACGAATATCTCCTTTCCCTTTTTCTCGCTCCTTTCATATGCGGTCTAATTATAAAGATAAAATCTACTTCCTGTATCATAACTTCGAACCATTCATCCTCTCACAGACCGCTGCTGGAGCTGCCCTTATAAAATTAAGTCCAGCGCCAAAATCAGTCGCAACTACGTGACCAAGTAGCCTTTGTCTTCTTCCTATTGCGCCATCTTTCGCACAAATGACCTTCTCTTCTCACCAACAAACCGATAAACATCTTTAAAATCCATTTGATTTTAGTCAGGCACGCCGTCCGCCTAAGCTCCCCATCAATTGCCGCTTCAATCGTTCCCTCATCCACCTGGCTGCGTGGCATGTGGTGGATACTTGTCTCAATTCGCGCTAATAAATTGTCATTCCCGTTGAGAACCTGTTAAATCCACTTGCTAAATGAGCAATCTGTTACCGCAAAATAACAGCAATTACTCAGTTTGGGTTATTCAAAACGAAAGGGGGGCATCCCCAAACGATGACGAACCCAATATATACGAGACTCTGTCTCGAGAATGCCAATCACGATTTTCCAATAAGTCAAGCGAAAGCCATTTTCGGACCATTATAACACCATTAGGGTTTAATAGGCTGCATAATAAAGGGGAGTCACGTGCCACCGTCATATTCCTTCATTAGAATGAAAGTTCTTCGATTTTTCGTGTCCTTTCGTCCCTTTTTATTTTTTTTTTTTGGTTTTTTTTCTTGTTCTACCTCCTCCAGGAGTGATGTGACATTTTCCATATTCCGACGACGACGGCCTTATGCTTTTGGGGGTTTCTCGGTTTCTTTTCTCCTTTCAGTGAGCCCGTCATTAGCATGTCCCTATTTGTAAAGATGGCGTGGCGATATGACAGAGAGAGAGAGAGAGAGAGAGAAGGTGTCCTCTCTGAGTGCTAATGATGTGAAGTACATAATAAGAATTCATAAGTGGAAGGGTGAAGGTATTCCACTTTTTTTTTTGGGATGAGGACCTTGAGAGAGAGAAATGGTTTTGCCTGTTGGTCGTTGGGTAAAGACAATTTAAGGTGGGTTGCGTGAGGATATGCAAATTAAATTGTCACCCCGGTGAAACAGCTGTGACGGTGGCTGTTACAGACTTTGAATTGTTTATCTATTGCTGACACCGGAAAGGGTTGAGTGAATTAAATCTCACTTTTGGGGCGGCGAAATGATCTGAGAGGATGCTTTTGATGGGTAAATTGATTTGTAAAGACCAACGCATGCTTCTAACAACTTAACCTACATTTTATGCGTTTTTGCAGGAATCTAAGGAGCCTAATGTCGTTTCTGAAGAGAAGAGGGCTTTTTAAAACAAGAATACCTTTCATCTTCGCAAAAGAAAATAAAGTGAGTTTTTTTGTCTCCGGTGTAGGATCCGGAATCTTCTCCGAATCACTGGGAATATCCAGATCTTTAGGACTCCCAGACCACAGAAGTGTTTTCCAAGCGGTGACAATAGCCGCCCGTGAGTCTGCCGTAAGAATAATACCGCCGGAAGGTATCACTTTTTTTATCGACAGCCAGACAGCTATCAAAGCAATAAAATCCAAGCTTGTGAAGTGCTGTCGCGAAGAGCTTAAGGTTCTGCTCTGCTGAGTCCCTGGGCATGAGGGTGTCCCGGGAAATGAAAAGGCAGATAAATTAGCAAGAAAAGCTTCATCGGACCCACGTGAACTGACTGAACTCTCCATAAGCACCCCGCCCTACTTTCTCAGGCTTGAAGAAGGCAAATAGGCTACGAGAGAGGCGAACCTAACTCGCAACTTGGCGCTATGCTATGAAACCTGCTACCCTTCTGTTCTTCTTACCTGTATTGATGGGCAGGACTGTTGTTCAAGCCAAAACAAATTTATGTCAAACCATAACCAGCCCATAGAGAGCCTATACCTAGCTTCTCACAACACGCGCGTGTTAGGCGTGGTATATTTACATTTCTGAACGTATAGGTTAGGTTAGGCTTAAAAAGGGTTATGAGTACATCCTAAAGCACTAGGCCCATCGCGATCCCTTTAGTGAGCGCTAAATGGTATAAGTAACCTAAAAACATTAATAACGTCGTCCCAGCATGTGATTGCACTTGGTTACATGAACCTACCTCCTCCAGACTGCTGAAATGCTATCTGCCTAGTATATGCCCTCACATTCGCACAGTTTGTGCGTTGTATCTTCTGAGGCGTGTTGATACTCACAATACCTACAAATATCCGATTGTGATAGCTCTAGTCTGCTGGCGCGCCTTCTCAGAAGACAATGTCCAGAGAAGATCCCGATCATGGTTCTGATATGTGTTCTTCCTAGCTTCATAATTTGATCAGATCTTTTATGGCTGATCTCAGGTCATAAGCCTCTGGATACCTTTAGATGAGCCCATTTGCGATTAGCCGAGTTATATATACAAATGGTAATACTTCTCTTGGCAACGCACAAAGGTGCCCTGATGCTGTTGAGGACGTTCCCAGATGGGAGTTCTATAGCTATCTTGGCCAATATATCAGCGCATTCATTGCCCTCACAGAGTCCAGGTATCCAGCATAATCTTAAGCGATTCTGCGTGCATAATGCCTTGAGCATTGCGCGGCAATCCCTTACTAGCTTAGATGAAGATGGCAAAACACTCTAGCGCTTCTTGTTGGATAGAGATCCCATCTCAAGTAGTTCCGCAGCTTTGACCACGGCTAGAACCTCGGCCTGGAAAACACTGCATGTACGTTCTTCACGTATAGAAGGGACTGCAAGCTTTGTGTCTTTTCTGAAGAACAGAGGAATCTCTTGAGAGGGTTTTTTCTCATGACACTCTTGGACACCTGTCAAATGCTCGCAAGAGGTGGATTCTTGGATTCGAACAGTAGTCAAACGCACAAACCACTGAGCTAAGGCACTCATCCTGACCCACTATCCTAGAAGGTAACAAAGACCATAATGAACGCGATTTAACAAAGCCAAACCAACCTGATCAGGTTGCCAAGGACCAAAGAAACAAAATGTGTACTTAGTTCAACCCTTGTTACTGCAAACTGTCGTCCAATCATTCCTCATTTAAAGAGCATCCAACAACTTCAACAAACTTTATTTGACATATAGCCCCCAGACAACCAGAGAGCCGACTAATGTTCCCCCGAAAAGCAATCGTTCCCATGTTGTTAAATGCATTCCATCGATTCGTTTAGGTCCCTTTTCAATCGTTAAAACAATTTTTGACCCAAAACCTGAGGAGATTTTGCGCTCCAGACTCCAGACATGGCCCATCATCTCTAAATAGCACTACTACCCTCTACATCACCGTCCGTCGAGCAGCAGAGCACACCAGAGGAGAGCAGAACCATACAATATGGTAATTCGCTTTCAGAAACTTTCATTTCGCAAATGGATGAAGGCAAACAGATTAATTTACATATTTATGTATCCATTTCGGAGATTTACCTGCGTCTTTATCTCAGGATGAATGACTCTTGTAACGTCCATAAATATTCAACCAGAAGAATTCATAATTCTTAGCGAGTTCTTCGAATGTGGAGGTTGTACCTTTGTGCGTTCGTCCCTCATATCTCTCCATCCAAAAAGGTCAAAAATCTGCAAAAAAAAAAAAACAAATATATATGGGTACCAGGAGACGAGTCCGCAGTGGTTATTGTGTGCTCAGGATAATGATCTCTTCACATTCCTAAGGAGTGTTCACTTCTTCTTCTTTATTTTTATTTTTTTGTTCCTTTTTCATTGTTATACGTTCGTTGAATAAAGTTATTTTCGAATCATTTGCCTACGAAGAAAAGAACCTATCCTACGCTTTTGTATCAAGGACCTTGGGACTCCTTTAGACCATGCTAAACCAGAAGTCAAACCGAAAATCTAATAAATGATGGCAGCATGCGTAGGTAAGGATGCTGAAGGCATTTAGTGAAGGATGATGACTGAATTCTCCTCTAGACACTGCTCCTATCATTAGCATTGATTTATGGTACAGAATTTAGAATTTTGTTTTGTCTTCTCACCGAGCCAGGGGAAGGGATTATTGGTTGAGGAATGAACATTTCTATTATAATGGCCCCGAGTTGTATCATTTTGAGTTTGAAATGGAAAAGAAAGGTCTGGAATTGAACTCAAATTGTTATAATTAGTTGGATTTATGAATTGGCAGACTGAATTGGAACAAAAACCAAGCTAAGGAGCCACCACTTGAAGTGCATCGTCAAAGTAATGAGAGTTATTTCCTGGTCTGTTGCATCGAACAAAGTGAGACGGAACGCACTATTGTTGGAGAGTAAGAAGAAGGTATTGTCTTGCTCCCAGGGAAGCTGGTTTCAATTACGAAGCTTGGTCTTTGCGCCGCAGACTCGATCTCAAACTTGTGGCTGTGATTCGAAGACCCTCTTGGCTGTAGCTTTGATGTACATTCGCTTAATGCGGCCGAGCCAATGTAGTCGACATGTCTTGGCCTTTTGGACTACATGCACATCCTGGTGAAATTGTGTCTTCAGGTGGCCAAGGCTTGCTCTGCTTCCATCAGGTGGCCAAGACTTGCTCTGCTTCCATACTTACCGCCTAGGACCTGGTATCAAACAGAAGAACTTTTATGATGAGCGTTCCTTCGAGTATTTGTAGTCGTTTAAGCTGGGAATTCTTCTGCCAAAGGCTTACTAGGGTTCTTCAACAGATCTCCTCACCAGCAAAGGTAGGCAAAGTCCTTATTAACACCCTATAAGAGCCCTATAAGCTACGTTCTGCCCTTTATCGTGTCCTTATTCAATTCAACACCAAATCGTTTCGCCTATTCTTCAATCATCGTATGCGGCTCTACGATGGCTTGCCAGAATCTTCTGTTCATGTCGATATCCCCTCTTCTGTTTAGCCAAAGTCAGCGACGTGGTGAGTAAGGTGAAATAGCAAACGCCGATACATATCTAAAAGAGTGCTGAATGTCTATCAGATGACTTAGGGACCATTAGAGAATCAACCTGGCTTTTCTGAGGTTGGATTTAAGCCTGCATCCTTGCAACCGGACGACAAAATACAAAGCCATCAGCTCGCTAATTAGGAGCTGGATTTTGGACAAAAAATCATCTTCAAAGACGAGGTATATTTTTGGCTCAGCGGCTATGTCAACAAGCTAAATTGTGGAGTTCGACCAAGCACTAGTGGGCATCATTTAGGCATCATCGAACCTTATTTTTTTCCAAATGAAGAAATAGACATTGGTTTCAGGTAAAGAGCGATGTTAACCGACTTTTTAGGACCAGAACTCGACAACATTGATATATCCGAGCTTTAGTTCCAACAAGACGGCGCAACATGCCATAAAAGCGACGGAACGCTGGGTCATCTCAAAGCAAGCATTCCAAAATTTTCCCAAGTCAAGTCCGTAAATTAGGCTAACAAGCCAACCAACATTACCGGAAGAATGCCATACGTATTGAACTAACTTATACAAATTTGGAGCCACCACTTAAGGCAATACCAGCAAAACGAAGTTGGGTATTCTAATAATGTGCTATTTTAGAAAAAATGACATGGATGCAGCTTTAAAATAAAGTAAAAATCAAAGTCGTGTCTCTCATTGTTGTCGTTTTATTTAGATTTTATTTTCTACCGTTCTTATCTGGTCAGCCTATGGTACATTCACTTTTCGCGGTTGGTGTCCAAGCTATTTGATAGAATTGCCTATGATTTTGCCATTCATTTGTAAGTCACAGTATCTTTTTTTTTATTTGCTTTATGTAAATTGATAAAAGGATAGTTTTTAGACTGGACGTTTGGGCCAATTTAAGATTAGAAGGCAACTCCCTGAGGAGAGTTATACGTTACTCACTCAATGATAAGCCTTCCGCTTCTAGTAAAAAATCCCTGTTTGTATAGTTACCTTAATCCCAACACATGGCATAACAATAAAAGGATACCAAAAAATCATTGCGTTAAAATTATGCATTCAAACAAAACAAACAGAAAACTTTTCCTAGTTTTCCACTCCATTTATGAATGTTTTCCTGCTCAGAAAGGAGAAAAAAACACAATTTTCAAGTGTGAAAACATGAAAACATGAAAACTTCCTGAAATCCAAATTACAGCTGAAAATTTACACAAAATGCTATAAGGCTCTTATATGTGGAATTATAACAACCAACACTCGTAGCAAAGGATAACAATTATGAAACGAAAACAGGACGCTGGTTGAACATTAAATTTCATTTAAGGAAGAATAAAGAATTGAGTGAAATTATTTCGAAATCCTTGGCACCTTTTTTACTGTGTGTGTATATTCTGATGATGCCGCTTATAACTAGTGGAACTGCAACTCTAACAAACCAACAAACAGTACAGTGTGACGAACAAACAAGCCCAGATGGATGGATTTACTCGTAGAATAAATGAATAGGCTCTCTTCAGTTCTCTACATTCGTGTTGTATTTGTACACCAAAAGTCCTTCATAGACCAGGACGATGGCAAGGAAAAGGAATGCCCGGGATGAAGTAGGTGAAAATGCATGGAATTAAGAACTTGGCTTATCCGGATTAAAACACCTCATAATTTCTATCTTCTCTCGGCGGAAAAGTTAAGTGCTTGTCGGAAGTGAATATAAATGTTGGAAATTTTTCTTCCTCCTTTCGGCTTGGCCCGGCCCGTCAGACAGACAGACAGACAGACATACAGTGGTGGAGTGTAAAAACACTCACTCATTTATGTAACAAGCGCTGCACAGGATGTTGTTGGTGGGTTGCTTTCTCTTTTGCGAATAAGTACACTACTCTATGACACATTTCTAGGAATGGTGGGTGGCAGGCTCAAGTGCACTTCAACATCAGGAAGAAAACTGTAAGAAGGACTTTTAATTTTTATAACACTTGTGGGTTTTTAGGCGAAACAATGTTTATGTTGCGTTCTCGTGGCTGTAATTAAAATAAGAAAATACGTTCATGCACGTGTAAACATTTTAAGGAACACCCAAAAGGGGTCCTTTCAATTTGAGATTTGTTTTGTTTGGAACTGAAAACATTCGGAAACGTTTTAGAGAGATTCAGTGGAAGGGTCATTACCGAAAAATGCAAGGGAATTTGTGGTTGTCTAGTCTGTTTGTGGACAAATGTTTGCAGGCATTCGGGTAGTAGTATAAATGCTCACTGGTTCATAGGTTTACCGACTTAAAGTCGGTTTAAGAGACCAGAAATGTGTTCAACAGAGGGCTGGAGCTTATACCCGGGAACACTGAACCTACGGAAGTATTAGCAAAAGGTCAAGATAGCAACGTTCAACGTTCCTCGTACAGGAACTGGTAAACGACACACATATGTATATGCACTTGAAGTGATAGACGATGAATGTCATTGACAGATTTAAAATAAGCGGACCAAGATGCCAACCTCAGGGGACCCCAGATGTCGCTGTATGAAGCTTAGATATGAGTTTTATATTGAGGCTTTTCAAAAATCGGTAGCAACATCCTCGACACCTTTGCCATCTTCCAATGCACACATAGTGAATGATCTCATTGAAGATCGGGAAAAACAAAGTCTCCGAGAATTAAGACAATATCGCGATAATTGACAGTATTAAACGGAAAATCGATGGCGTCAATGGCTAGCTGTGTGGGCTGGGATAGTCAGACGTCTGTGATATTTATACTGCGCACACAGTGAAGCGATACAACATTCATTCGTATGTATGTCCAAACAGTAAAGCTATAGTCAAAGTAGATCTGTACCGCAATTCTCTACTTCTCACAAGGCTCACACAAGCTGCTTACATAGTATAGAAGAATTTCTGTGCGAGAAGCTTTCGTGGTGCTTACAAGATGGTTGCTAGAAGTTTGAAAAACCCCATCGAGTATGGCTTTACTGTTCGCACTTATATAAGAATGAATATTTTATCGCAAACAAACGCTTCACGCATGCGATGCTGATAGCATTTACTTGCGATGCAATATATTATATTCTTATGAGAGTGTGAATAGTAAAGGTATAGCTAGTGTGGAAGTAAAATGCTAATATAAGCTTCTCCTTACCAAATCACACAGCTTCTCGCATAATTTCACACAAACTCTTCTAACCACGGGATTTCACGCTTTCGTTATGTTTGCGAGAAGTCGGAACACCACCCCTGTCTAGTATAGCTTCACTGATCGCACCTATGAAGCACCACGATACGCGCAACCTTAGTTATTTTGACAGAAATATATTCAAAAGTGTGGTAAATAGGTGTCTTGTCACAAAGAATCACTACTTATCTAGACCAATGGTCGATTGTGCCCAATCATGTAATCCTGGAAAGCGCTAGAAAGTTCGTTGTTAGACCCAGCCAGTCGGGTCTGAGTAGGTCCAGTAGCTTAGCGAGAAGAAGTATCTACCAAGATTCCTCATTCTACTGACAGATAGAGCTGGACCATCACACAACATGCGACGAACAGATTCAACTTCATCTCTGCAACTTCTACTTAAGTGGAACCGTTGCTCGCCGGTGTAGAACCACAGCTCGTTTTTCTTCTTGGTTCTTCAGTTCTGCCAGTGAATTGTGTCGGGAAGTCTTGTAGTGAATCTCCTTTCAAATTGTACTATCGAACTTAAGTGTTCAGACTTCGTCGATTCAGTGATAACGTCTTCTATCGGGACAGAATGGACGCATGGCCGTAATCGGATTTCTCTCATTCCATTGCTTTCCATTGCCGCTATCAGTGTTGTTCTCATTGATCTTATGATTCCGATGCACTCCGGTCGCTGCATTTTTTGGTGAGATATAAAACCTGGTATTGCTTCTCTATTACTATCCACCATACTAGGGAACCATACATGAGAATGGGAAGTGTATGCCCAGTATCCTACAGCTAGCTTAAAGCCCTATGTACTACCGAATGCCTTTTTGCAAGAGTACAATGCTATCCTTGCTTTTTTTGATGCATTCGGGAATATTTTCCTTCCGGTTTGGTTTGGAACTCAAAATTTCACTCAGATATCGATCTGAACTGCTTAGCTCAACGGTTCTGAAAGTAGAAATTGATCTTTTCTTAGTGAAAGTCTTTGAAGGGTTCACTCCTAGCCCCTTATTGCTGACACTGTTTAGGAATGAAACTTTTTAGTATCCGAAACCAGGATAACCACATTGGACATGGGCCGTCGCATTGAAGCTGTTTTAAGTCAGTATCATCAGAATCTCATCCACCACAAGGATATAAAGTAGAGAAGAAAGAACTCCGCCTTGGGGTAGTCTTCTGTGAACCTTTCTCCGAATAGTTACATTCCCTTGCAAGGATAATAAAATCCTCCATTGAAGCACCTGTGCCATCCAGTTGAGCTCAGTATCGCGTCAGAGTTTGTTGTTCAGCACCCCTTTTAATGTCTAGGAACGTTTCAAGAATGAACTCCTTGAAGTGGAGGGATCTGTGGAGGGCTTTAGCTGTAGATCGCAAATTGTCACCTTGGATGGACTTCTCCACTCATCGGATAGTCTTGAAAATAAAGAAGAAGTTGAGGATTTACTGCGACCAGAACCATTAAAGGAAGTGGAGTTCCTCAAGTCATCCTCAGTTCTAGACCACAACGCCATACAGTTAGTTAAAAGTAATTTGTAGCAGACGTCACGTCTTTGATGCTCTGCTTGCATTCGTTTTGATTGAAGCTTTTCAAAGAAATACAAATTTAAATGTTGAGATGGCAGCTCTAGCAAATCAATTGATAAAATTGATGAGGTTTGTGAAAAAGATGACATAATGAGGGCAGAGCTTACACTAAATCTTGTACTTCACAACAAGGAGGAAGAAGTTGAAACATCACGTATACTCCGACTGATGGAAGAGGACGGAATCACTTTTTGGTATTTTCCGAGATTCAAACTGAGCCACGTCCCTCAAATTCCAAAAGAATTTCACTCAACTGACCAACTCAATTCAAAATAAATGCCAAAGACTTTAAATGGCGACGCATTTATTGTTTAAAAAACACAAACAAATGGCAATAGCTCTTCTGTTAATCTAATTAAAGTATTTTCAATACCACGAGGACTAAGTTTCGCATAACTTTGCTGATATCAATGTCAGAAACAACAATATTTCTTGGTACGTGCTCCGAATTGTGAATCCCATTCCATTGGCAACGGCAACACAACATAACTCAAGTCCATCGGGATTAAGTAAGTTTTTCAATTGCTGCTCTCACAGTGTATACAGCACGTGGCGCACAGGATATTAATTAACTTTCCTTTCCGTGATTAAATTATATCAAATAATTAAAGCAACATCCAGGCAGCAATTCACCTAATCTGGTTGGCCTCCTTGACACCACACAATTGAATATCAAAGGGGTTTTGCACAGATAAGCATCCTGGAAATTTGTTTTCAATTCAACGCCTTTTTCTCCTCCCGCCACTTCCAAAAGAAAAGGATTCTCTTATCCTTTCGTTTTTGGGGAGGCAAAAACTAGACGAATTTGTTTCCATGACAAAATACCGGAACAGTAAATCTCTGTTTGTCGAACACAAACACAAACACAAACAAAAAGGACTTGCACTTTGACACTTTTTTTTGTAAGGATTCCTCCTCGTCCTCGTGTGGTATGGATTTTTTTACTGTCTGCCAAGAGAGAGAGAGAGGGGGGAGGAACGCTCAGCTCATGTGTAAGCCCTTGCCACCAAATGACACGGGGGCGTCTTTAAAAGTTCAACGGTGAACAAATCCCTTGTCAGAAGTCGTTGGAAGTTTTACTCTCCGTACTTTGTTCGTAGTTAGTTTGAACGGGTTTTGCTTTTTTTTATAATTTTTTGTCGCCGGGTTGATGTAGCATGTCCCAAAACAGTTGAGCTTTATGGAACGTGTTCGTACGGAATATTGTACTTCATCTCGGTGCAGTTGAACTGGCAAGCAGGACAATAATAGTTTAGTCAACCAGGAGTACCTATTCGCGCTTGCAGTAAACGAAGTTTCATCCCCAATTGTGCAATATGCTGATGGAATTAGGGGGATGGATGATGAAGGGCGTTGCCAAATGGAAGACTGATTAAAGGAGTCTCTCTTGAGGAGCAAGTGCTGGAGATGAATGGGTTTTATGATGGTTTGTGTTGGGGGTCCTGTTTGGTTTAAGGGGGGCAAAATGACTCATCCAACTAGATTCAATCGCCAACTGAAGCGTTTCAATCAAGTGGGTCAATGGTTCTTCATTCCAGCTTCATTTGTTCCTTACAGCAGGAAGATCGGAAAAGGATATCCAGCCTATCATCATTTCATCTTAAGACTCTAAGGATATTGATTGACTTCTGTTCTAAGGCTGAAGGGCTTTGGGAGATTGCACTCTATTCAAGTCATCAATAAGTCTGTTGAAACTCTGTATGATTTGTTCTTGGATAAGAATCTGCACTGGACAAGAAACCTGATGTCCATCACTCACGGAACGAAGAAAGTCGCATTCATGTTGGCGATTCATTGAAGTTTATTGACAACGTCAATATGGATCGTTGCGAGGGCTCTTCACTTGCTAGTATGTTCGTCTTTAGGCCTTCTTGTCAAACTCTATCTAAAGTCCTTTCTCGAAACGTAGCGTATCCTGCCAAATGGCATTCACAGGCATTCGAAGTTGAGAACTGAAAGAAAACCACGATAGCTTCTTACGCTTGTAGAGGAACTTCCAGTAATAGAAGAGGGCCAAGGATACACGGTTGAAAATGCCTTCGGTGGACTCAGTTGCTGCTTGTAGAAGTGGTTTGCAAGCCAAGGTTTATTTAAGAGCCAGAGGTTAGACATAAGCATCGCTGCAATTGGCCATCAGAGCCATCGCATCCAATGCAGCAAACTCAAAACTGATCAAGAGCAGCTAAGGCGAACTTAGATCCCTTAAATTCAGACATACCGACAGCGCCTCTGTTACATCGGGAAATGCCTAGGTGTCTTTGGTAAAGAAGAGTCCAGACAATCAAAGACCGAGGGTTCTGTTTTAAGAACAGCATGCCATTCCTCCCTTACAGTCTGTTCAAAGAAGATGCTGGGTCTTACGAAAGTTTTTATAAAGTGTGATTCATTTAGAAGTGCTTTTTTGCTTTGCGATTGGACTTTTTGACAGATGACGTATGAGTTGTGTTAATTTATTATAATATTTCTATTAAGTATGGTCTGACATTTTGTCATAGAAATACTAAGCTCGTCACAGAGTCTACAAATTACGAAAATCAGCGTTTTATGAGGAATGTGTTCGGTGCACTTATGGCAACTTATGGTTCACATATGAGGCATTGTTCTGGCTTAATCTTTACGTGTACGTGTATTTGGCCTGAAGAGCAATCCAAAGTGAATAAAGAGCCAAAAAAATGATTCTTCCTCAAATTGAAGCCCTTGAACTGTAGGACATTTGGTACCATCAAGACGGTGCTACTTGCAACACAGCCTGTGAAAAGTGAAATCATGGAAAGATGTTAGCTAAGCCTTAAATTGCGGTTTACACGACGTCAGCGCTAAGGAACCTTCATGACACTACTGAGTGCACGAAATGATTTAATAATCCTGGTCACTCATTACCATAACCCAGGCAACAGTTCATTGCCCACATATGTTGGAAGGACTAATTATTCTATTCCTCGATAATTTTTCAGTTTTCTCTCTCTCAACATGCTTCCTAGCCATTCCAATAGCTTTCAATCATGCTCTTACTCTTCAAGGAGTTTGGTTTTGAGGACCCCAAGATTCTAAGCCTGAGTTCGTGATCATACGTTACGTTCCACATTAGGACCTAGAACGGAACCATGAGGAACACCACCTGCGATGTTACACTGCCTCATTTATCATCTTTCTAAGATAATTTGTCTACGGGTAGCTTGTAATCTCTTGGTGGTAAATGTTTATGGAATCACGGAAAACATGTCATGTGATAAAGTGACCTTTTGATGTACAGAACTAACAAACAGAGCTCTGTTCCAAATAGTGTATCCAAAGACTCTTAAAAGGCTCTTTATGCAGCTCCATTTGGCCCCTAATCAATTTCAAATCTTTATTACCTCAAATAACTTCCAAAATTGTCATTAAATTATCCCAAAACTATACGGCTCTCATAAATCCAAAAATAGATACGCAAACCATATAACTATCAAAACTGCGTCCGTACTTAAATTTGGCTGCACAACTTGATTTGATTAATAATTCCAAATCCACCGGGCGGCGGCGGCTGTGGAAACTTATGAAGCTCTCTCTCTAGTGCATGACGTAAAAGCGCACAATCAGTGCTAAATGCAGAAACCCAAAATAAACCCATATCCCTAATTGCAGTTTGTCCAGCGAGGCATCAACACCTCCCTGCCGCCTGTACTTCCGCAGGAGCAAAACGAGCTCATGACGAACATAAAGTTCACAAATCAAATTTTATGCAAATTTTCATCATTGAATTCCTCATGAGTCCTTTAAAATTTTGTTATGCGTATTGCCCTTGCAGATTTAATAAACATATCGATGTCAGATGCAAAGTTTACAGCCCAGGGTGGTGGTGAAAAACAAATGCCACTCCCATCCTCTTTGTGTGGGCAGACTCTGGACACTTTAATTCGGACATATGCCACTCGAATGGGAACACAGCTGTCACGTGCTGTAGGTTGTTTCGATGGCAAACCGGGACTGTCAGTTTTATATAGGGGCTAGCCATGCTATTGACCCTTCTGTGGCTGAAGCCGCATAGAAACGGGTCCTGGCGAATCAATGACGATGAGGAACTTATTGCGTGCTCGGGCGCTATACTGGATTTTAGAATGCCTTCCAATCGAATGGGCCAATTAGTAGCGCAAATAATGCCTAATTAAGCATACTTCATTCCGGATGCTAATATTTGGTTCTGTAACATTGGAGTAAATAGCCAATTCGATTAGCGATTCGCGACCGATGAGTGCACGCATTATTCGTGGCCACAGCTGGTGAAGTAAAAATAAACAACAGCACCAGGAACTAGGACTTTAAGTTTTTTTTTTTTTTTTTTCAGTTGGACTTTCATTTAAATGTTTATTGTAGGCCAATATATAGGTTTCCAAAGAAGATGCACCATCGCCACTTGTTGCGATCCTCATGCAGGTACCACCACCACAGCATATGATACATTTATGCTTAGAAAGCAGGAAGGTATCACCATGGCTTAACAGGAGTAGCGACATCGATAATGCGTTATGACTTCCAAATGTACAGAAGGATCAGCACCTATCGAATAACTCACTTACGTTGCAGCACGTGTCCTGGCTAGCATGCTACCAAGAGACGATCTTAATAAAGTAGCCCAATGGAAATATCATGACAGAAGGATAATGGTGTCAAAAAGTGATACTGTGCTACCACCAAAGACAAGTCCCAAAGAATGGCAAGGAAGATGGAATCATGCTTATATCAATAGGAAGCATGAAGTGCTGAACCTTTACCTCAATCAAATACTTCCTGGTTGTGTATGCTACAGGGCATACCTCCCCCGATTTATACACAACGACAAGCCCCAACCGATCATAGAAACAGTCGAGGATACAGACACATCATGTTCCACTGTCTAAGCTAGCGTAGTCTTTCTGAATAGGTTGGGCAGCTTTATAGAAAAAGAGGTTCGAAGATTCAAGGAAGCCTCAGCAGCCTCCAGAAGGGCACTTACTTGCTGCAAGTCCTCAGGCAAATCACGCAAATTGATGATCCCTTGTCTACGTTGAGATAGAGAAAACTGAAAAATTATCGAGGAATAGAATAATTAGTCCTTCTAACATATGTAGGCAATGAACTGTTGCCTGGGTTATGGTAATCAGTGACCAGGACTATTAAACTATTTCATACACTCAGTAGTAGTGTCACGAAGTCTTGTTTTTTTTTCGCTAACTACCGGGTATTTGGGTTTAGCTAACATCTTTCCGAGAATGAGGCTACCAAAAGCAAATGGTATTCAACTTCCTTCCAGCCTTATCATTGATCAACTGACTAATGCGCTAGTGCTTGCTGGGCCAGACTACTCAATTCCTTCTACTCAGAACCTGTTCAGGTCAAGATCGTTTGAATATACTGATCTTTCATGATGCCAGATATCACAGCCTGCCGTAGTCTCTCTTCTGGAATCGAACCTTCCGTTGTAGTACATAAGATAGTCTCTCGATCAACTGCTACTATACTTAGAGTTATTAGAATCTTGTACTCGTACAATACTGCATCCATCAATCTGATCCTCGTTCAGCTAATAATTCCGTAAAAGCAATTCCACACAATGCCACACAATACCTGATCCACGGCACAGATTCTGGGCAAGCCAGTGCCAGATTCATTGGACTTTTCACTCAGCGTTCTGCTACAAGGTTCCTGTCATTTAAACCATGAAATACTAGACTTTTTGGATTCAGGAACGACAAGCATAGTTCGAGAAGAATATGTTGACTGTCATGTTGTATTGTAGGCCTCAGGATCATCTGGGAAGCTTGCTCTTAAGGTTCCTTTACAGAGATTCATCTCTGAGAGAGCATTTTTTGCCTTCGCGACGCTTTCTATTGCATCTGTGGACGACTTTTCGCTATTAACCACAGCTGAGGCAGCAGTAGTATTTCTTCATGTTAGGTTCTCCTCTTAATCCTTTTTGGTAGCCTCAAACTCCTTTTTAAGCACCCAGTTGGAGAAAGCTAAGGTCACACTACTTTGTGTACAGCAACACTTTTAGAAGCACTGTCTTACGCCAGACTGACACTTTTCCTGTCACTATCAAACTGTTTCATTCTCGTCTAATGGTTGTGTTCTTCGATAGAATAGCATGTTCTGGAGAATTTTTAACGTTCTTTTATTATCTTATTTCCTCGATACTACTACTACTAGAGGGCGTACCATCTATTGAAAGCCTTATTAGGGTTGTGGACTTGGATTGTGGAACCTATTTACGCTCAACGTAACAATACTTTTCACTGTTGCCGTAGATGTTGATCTTTTTGATCTCAACTCAAACCTAAGCTACTCTCTGGGTCTTGATGAGGTTTGAGACCTCACTAGTAAGCTGTGGACATATGTGAAGACCGTTAAGTAGTCACTGATTGCTGAACAACTTTTTGAATTAGTATGAAGCTGCTCTTGCACTTCACGATAGCTTCTTTTCTTTGAAATCCTTAGATCAAACCACCAAACACATTAGCCTCTTTTTGCCGGGAAACGTAAGAACTGACTCGCACACCATTGATTCTTTGACAGTTTATAGCTTATCAAAAGGATCACTCCCCCTGAACCATTTAAGGGCAAGGATGCTTAGTCAAATACATTGGCTAAGAACCAAAAGGTTGTGGCCATCAATAATGAGTCCTTGTGTTAAATTCAAACGACAAACGTCAAACGATTTGTTGTACAACCGGGAGTAATGAATATGATTTATTTACAGCAAATATTATCCAAATGCGATTCATAAATCGTGTCCTTTTCCACGACAAGAACAAACCAAAAAAGACGAAGGAGAAGAAAAAAAACGAGAAAAAAAAGCATCGCGCTCACATAAATCAAAATCTGGCATTTATTCAAAAAATGCCCCAGCATCAAGCCAAGTATCTGTGGTGGTTATTGCACTACGTCCCCCACCATCTTGTCACACTGTGACTGCAGTAATACTGAATTCAGGAGAATAGCAGATGCCTTGACATGGACATGAATGCAAAGTGTTCCCTGCTCCCCATCAAGCAAGCAACCTAGATAAACTAACATAAGGACGTTGACGTTCCTCGCTCATTAACATAATTTGTCACACAGTATAAAGCTTCTCGGTTTTTTTTTCTCTTGGCCACCATCCATGGGATTCATTCTTTTTAACGCTGCTGCGGCGCTGGTGCACCAACAAAACAAAAAAAAAGAAAGAAGCCACCACCTCCACCCGGACACACCACCAGTTGCCACCAAATATGGCAACACTTTGCGGTCGGTTGTTAAAATAAGTGTGAAAATGGTTTTCTGTTTTTTTTCTTCTTTTTTCCTATTTCACTACTCGTCCTTACATACAGCTTCCTTTTATTCCACTTGTGCGGTTCCCTTTGTGCACTTGTCGTTTACTGTATGAGCCTCACAGACTGGTGGTAGTGCTTGTGGAATCTTTGACTTGGCACTGGCTCTGTGTTTTTTTTTTGTGCTCGTTCCATTTGCATTGTCTGCTCGTGAGAAGCCACCGAAGGAGGAGGCACCCAACAGAATCCCGAAAGCCAGCAGGAGGGAACAGATTTGAATTTTTCATTTCATATTTAGGCAGTAAGCCAAACGGTTCAGATTTGTTCGTCCTTTTTTTTTAAATTATTTTTTTTTTTTTCTGCTGAATGCTTTTTCTGAATTGATCGTTGTCCTCTCATCCTCGTCGTCGTCGTCGTCGTCGTCGTCGCGTTGTCGTAGTCCTGCCAAATGGAGGCGCAGAGTTAACTTGGGTTCCCTGCCTATCGGTGTACTTCATCGCGCTCTGATGAAGTGGAAGCCTTTATTTTCGCACTCATTCATTCAGCCCCTTCGAGGATGGAAAATTAAAGTGAGCAAAGCAGTTGACTGCATTCAATTGGATTTTTATTTTTTATTTTTTAAAGTCCTATTGAGCTTCTGGAATCTTATGATAGCGTTCATCCAGCGGGGTTCACTGTGGAGGACTTGAAAAGGCAAGGCTTTCATGGGAACCTTTTATTTGTAGGTAAGGAAGCTACAGAATTGGAACAGCTTTGTTCAAGTGGATTACAAATTAGAAAGCATGATCTTGTCTTTCGAATTTGCAACATTTTGTTGGTCATTTTAGAGGCGACATAATCCTCTGTCCAAGCAAGTGATCCAAATAACCAAAGATCGAATGAGTAGCACTCCAATGCAAAAAGCCATGTTCTACTCTGGAAAGCCAACCTAAAGTTCCCGGAGACCTCGAGTAAGGCTGAAGCTCATACCTCACAGTGACCAGTTTGATGGTGACGGCTAGAATCCAGAGTGGACTATAGGAACCTCATCATTATACACTGTTTTGCTCTAACTGAAAACCCGGCTGAGGATAAAATGACAATTGTTTTAGCCAATTTAGCTGTCCACAATCAAACGTCTAATGGGGACCTCGTGATGATGATGAAGGATTTTAACGTCAAGGTAAGTAGCTACAACATTATGCTTACGGCCTTGGAGACAGAAACGGCAACGAGGAGAGTTTCTGGAATATCAATCGCCTACTCTTTGGAGGCACGCTGTTTAAGCATAACGTCTGCCAGAAAATTGGTTGGATCTCAACTGACAGGCATTGGATTTCGCTTGCCCAGGTAGGGGAACACCCTAGACGTGACGCAGAATAGGTAAAGAGGAATCCAGCTCTTAAGGAGAGAGCTAAAATGCCTTAGTCACTCAAAAACAAAACTCCCTAGCCAATAAAAACATACCTTCCATTCTGACAGTTGTGAAATGTGCGTTGTCAGCGAGAGTGCGAGCTTTTAGAATGAACGACAACTGCTGTGTATCTCAAGAAATTATCATGGTCCTGCTTGTCCAAAATTTCAGAACCGGCTACATCCTTCAATGCTACATTTGAGACGTATCGAATAGAGATTCCTGATTGTGTCTGAAGAAGAGGATTTCTCATCTTTCAATCTCGATCTGCGTTGACTCTGAGACCATTTATATTTATTTTATATGGTGGAACCATTTATTCCTTGTGGACTGTTCTCATCTTCCAGTTTTGGGTAAGTATGACACCCTTATCATTAAATTCGCCCAATGGTATGATTGCTTTAAGAAGACCAACAAAGTATCAATGGACGAGGATTGATGATGTCCTCGCCTTTGGGCATAGTCATTGGAAGCAACTCATCGTTTAGATTTCTAGTTGAAGCACTTGGGTAATCGATTTTTTCACTGAGTGTACTAAACGTTCTTAGCTGGAGGAGAAATCAACACCGACTCGACGACTTTCATTTACAAAAGATTCGTACTACTGCGCAATCTAATGCTTCTTTGGTTGTACAATAGGACCTTTGGTGCCAAGGCGCATGTCAATTGAAATCCGCCGAAGAGGCGACTACAAACCCCTAAATGGCGTCACTATACCGCATCTCTATATTTACGCCTTACAGATTTCCAGGTGCTTTTTTTCGGAGTTTTTTACCATGTATATAGACGATATGCTTGCAGCTTTTTACTTCCAGGGACCTCGATCTTAAAGCCATTACTTTGAACTAGAAGTAGAAATGCGAGGTCGGGAAGGATACACTGAAATTTTTGGGATATCAAATGGACTGAACTGGTGTTCGACCACTGTTAGACATCATCTAAACAAGGGAAGAGTTCTTAAAGTAGGGCAAGTAGGCTACATCAGGAGGCATCAGACCTGCCTCCACTTTCACAAATGCTCCAAGGTGCCAACTTCAACGCTGGCTGTCGCAAGTCTCCTTCGCAAAACTCTTCTAGAGGTAACATAATTGGCCTACCCACAATCAGATTCCGAACTGCGACTTATGTCCGATGCTTCCAACGTAGCCAGAGGTGCCCTTCTCCAGGTAGTCGGGGGAAAAAAAACGAACCCTCCGCACAGTAGAAATACAGCTCATTTGATGACGAACTATTGGCTATCGAACTTTATCATAGGATAATAACGTGCTCTCTATACTGCCTAGAAACCATTGATCTTCGCCTTGTGTAACCCTGATGATAGGACGGAATCAGAGAAATCACCACGACAGCAGAGGCATTTGGAGTTCATCTACCAATTCTCCATAGATATAAGTGATATCTGTGGAGTTGAAAATGCTGCACCAGAAACCCTCTCTCATATCGCAGCAATATACGGGCAGGTGATCATGAACTACGATGCCATTGCGAGGCTCAAAGGCTAGTCACAGAGTGGAAGAGGTTGACATTGGTGAGTTACAAATTGAATTTGAGTAATCTCGTTCTTTCCGGAGCAGGGTCAGTGGTGACGTATGAAATGTCTTTCGGGCGAGCTTGGCGTTTCATAGCCAAGACGTGCAACCACTCAGGGATAAGAGCATCCCGCAAAACAATTGCTCTTCGTTTCCTTTTTGATCCACTTTAAACTAGGACATGTGCACGAAGCTCTCTCTTGTTATATCCCATCAAATCTCTACTATAAAGATCAGAGGCTAACGCCCATTATATTGAGACATCCAAGTGACACCCAAGTACACAGTACAACTTATACACGAGTACTTGTTGTAAATCTCTCAATTGACATTCAAAAAAGCCAACTACTTTCACCAGAACTACCTACCGCCGCCCAATCAATGGCTTTCAATTCCATTTTATCGCTTTCCAATTTGCCCGCACATTACTCACCACCCTCGTCCTGTGCCAAAGTTTTATCTCTTTTTAAAGACATCAGAGGCGTTTGTCCCCATAAATCCCTGACGCGTTTAAAAAAAAAAAAAAAAAAAAATGCCTTCACTACCTAATCTCAACTAATTTTATCCCTCAGAAGAACATTCCCCAGAACAAGACCAGAACGAGACCACACTTCTCCCTCTTCTTCTTCAGCTCGATTGTGTCCCCTTCTTCATCACTCCCATCGAATAAAACACAAAGAAGAG
This sequence comes from Chalcosyrphus nemorum, assembly GCA_949716465.1. Taxonomy (NCBI): domain Eukaryota; kingdom Metazoa; phylum Arthropoda; class Insecta; order Diptera; family Syrphidae; genus Chalcosyrphus; species Chalcosyrphus nemorum. Next base: position 29,190,523 of record OX454333.1, read on the forward strand.
ACAAAGTATATAAAAGAAAAATCTCTGCCAAAGTTCTCCAAGTCTCGAAGAAATTTCCTACCATAAAAACAAATTGAGTTACAAAAGCGTAATTACTCCACCAGAGTGACTTCACTCACTGTATCAACTCTCCTTCAACTTACTGCTGCTTTGTCCTTAGACTAACTACTGAACACACACACACACACACACACACAAAGAGAAAGAGATGTACCGCGCCGACATTGTAAGTACGCTAAGGTAAAGCTTAGACAAAAAATAAAGAAAAAAGAAAAATATCCTTCCAAAAAGGGACGAGAAGAAAAGAAGAAAGAAAGAAGGATGAAAAGGTTCTCAGGCGCAATCAATTGCCCCGTGCCAGGGAGAAAATGCTGCAGCCATTGTCTCTCTCAGCTCACCCACAGTAGCAGCCGCCGTTTGTTTCGCACTTTGATAGTAGGGACCAAGAGCGGAAAGGATACCCACTGCTGCCGTGTAGGTAAGTGTGTGTCCGTAATATTAATTGTCCTAGAGAGCAGAAGTCTTTTTGAAACAAATTTTCTGTGACATAAACTTAATTAGCTTTTGTCCTTTTGTCGCAATTCATTAATGGGTGGCAGCGGGTTGAGTACCACTTTTTGTTTGGTTGGCGCCCGGTGCGGGGCCAACGCAAAAATTTCCTTGCTACCGAAAACTTTTCTCCCTGACAATACGAAGAACCAAAAAGTAGGCCGGCGCCGCGGCCAAATAACGAAATTAACTACAACTCTGACTCTCTCCTGTGTGCAGATGAGCTCCTCTTCGTCCTCTTTGTCCTCAATCAGCATTAGCTTACCTATACAATCCTGATTCCGATTAAATTTGCGGTAATTTGATTATTTTCTGCAAAAACAAGGATAAAAGGAGGAGAACTTGTCTTTTCTTTCCTTTTGAGGATTTTTTCTGTTGGCTTTGTCGGAACAGGACGAAACAATTACCCAAAAAGTGAAATGAAGTCGTCCTTTTGGGTAATAACTTCAAAGCGCACGCACAAAAGACAAAAAAAAAAAAAAACACCTCTTAAAGGATTCGAAATTGCGTTCAAAAGTTGTTAACAGGTAGCTTCGCTCAGGTTTGGAAGTACATATTTCCATCGATGTCCTCTTTAAAAGAAGGACGACGGCAAGTTAGTTGTCAGTTGGCAAATTGAAAATTGCTTTGCTTGGAAGAGGATTTGCCTGGATGCCGAAGGAATCATTTCTGTTCAATAGACTATGGGTTATTGATATCTCAAGGATGATTCGATTGGCGGATAGCTACTCTACGTTTGGGGAATTTCCCAAGGAAGAGTGCTAAAACTTGTATTTTTCTTCAGTGGATTTTTGATGTGCAAGTTGATTGAGTGTTGATCCCATGTCAGGCGATGAGGTGGGCGAGAAAAGGAGATTGATTTAAAGTAATCTTTCTTTTCTTTTTTTTTTTTTTGTTGCGAAAGAAAGGAAGGAGGTTAATTGTTATGTTGCAGGGAATTACGGTGTTGAAAAAGGGGCTCTCAAAGGATGATAGTGTCACCGAATTTCTTGGACTGTGTTAGTAAGCTTAAGTCTCTCACCACCTAGTAGTAGTTTCTTTAGAAATCACAAAAGAGAGGAGACTTCCGAGACAAGTTTTCCTTAACCCAAATTGCTCTGAAATAGACCGCAATGTCTCGAATACGAACAGATACTTTGCGTACAACCTTTGGCTGGCAACATTCTTCAAGAGCTCCATACTGCTGCACAACCAGGTGCTGCCAAGGAAGGAAGGAACAATCTATGATACCAACGTCAATCATAAAGGCTGACCAGATAGCAATGATACCTTTTCCAATTGTTATATTTCAGCACTCGCTATCAATAACGTCTTGCTGTCAAAATATTCAGTAAGATTTGCCATTTTGTCTTGCATCATTTGATGCTTGCCATATGAGCGAAAATTATTATAAAATGTCACTCAAACTCCGAGTTAGCTGTGAATATGCAACGCGAATTTTGTCGTGAGTTCGGTCGTCATCATAGCTTCAGTGTGCAGGATATTGGTGGCACCATGCAAGTGTTTGAGCATTAGTACACTCTTTTGGAACTTAAGCTACCAACAAGTCAGAGATTGGTGCGAAATGAAGAAAACAAAGTCGCAGCAGAGGCGAGTATTGAAGTAGACCCAGGAATGTCGATTTGGCGCCGATCAGCTGAACTGGGTATCGCCAGAGAGTCAACCCGACTTATTTTGTGGGTTGGAATTGGGCCTATATCTATGCAAGATCGTGCTGGTGCAAGAATTGAAGCTTGATGACCATAGATAGCACCATGAGTTCCGTAATTGGGCGCTGGAAATGTGGATCGCAGATCGAAAAGTCATCTTCTCGGACGAGGCCCATTTTTGACTCAGCGTTTGGAGCAAATGGAATCCACAAGTCAATGGAATCAGGTTAAGAGCGATATCAACCGACTTTTTTTGTGAAGAGCTCGACAACTTCGATCTATATACCTACAAGCTGTGGTTCCAACAACACGGCGCTATTGAAGCAACACATTGCTAGAAGTTGTGGAGGAGAAATTTGGCGACTGGGTCTCTCAATGCTACCTTTATCAATTTTTCCTCGGGCTGTATCAAGTTCTTAGTCTTCGCTAACAAGCCAACCATTTTGGTAAGGCGCAAGACCAACATTCGTGACACTTTTGCCGGAAGTACGCCATATATACTAGACCGAGTCATCACAAATCGGACCAACTGATTGAATCCCTACCAGCAAAGCCAAAGCGGCTATTTGAAGAATATTCTATTTCACACATAATGGCATGAATGCATCTTTAAAATGAAACTAGAACCAATATTATACCTGATACCGTTTTTATTCTATTTAAATTTTATTTCTTATCATTCTTATCTGGTCTTTATTAGAAGTGCTCACATTGATCGAGCGTACATCTGAGAAGCTATCGTGCTACACCACCTTCAAGCCAACTGACGTAAGATCCTTCGTTCAATCTCATAATTTCGACTGAATGCATTTGATTGCATGATATAACTATCTCGTGCTCATCTTTATTCATGGCGCAAGCAAGCAAATACTCTTCACTTGGACCATCTGCCGCAGTTGTTCTCAAAACAGAATTTCCCCCGAATAACTCCATGTGGAGGATTTCCATTATGAAATTCAATCTAATATCTGTAATCCATTTATCAATTTGATTTTCTGCACATGATGTGATTTCTTTTTTCTATAAAAACTCCTTCGTTCGCAATCAAAGCACCACCCACCGCCGCCGCCTTTTCGAAATCGTAATCAATTTGAAGAGCGCTCCAGGATACGATCCATTGACAGTTATCAGAAAACTACGCGAAAATACTTTCATGAGTATTTAAAATAAAACGGAGAGACTAGGGGGAAACAAATCCAAAGAAAGCGTCCAAAGGAATATGAATACTTCACAGGAACAAGGCAGAAGCAGCAAAAAAAAAAAATAGGAGAAAAAATCCTGAAATAACTTTCAATGATTGATTTCGACTATGCATTTGCGAAATGTTTGCAATTTGGAGAACGTTTCTCGTCGTCGTGCCACCCTCCACCTTGTGCTTTGACAGTGCCGCTTTTGCTTTATTCTATTCCTTTGCATACAGTTATTTTCAACATATTGCATTATTTATTTATTTACTTATCCCGTCGAGTGTAGTTACGTATACGCCACAGTGAATTGCATTCTCTCTCTCTCTCGCCGGCAAAAGGATGCTGCCACACTCTTTATTTCGTTTTAATTTTCTTCGCATACTTCATAGCTCTCTAAGTGGAGTTTATTTATGCTTTAGTCGCTCCTTTTTTTTGCGCTCCTTTCCCCTGTGCAATCTCAGTGGGGAGTTGCAATGACTGCAGTGGAATTCAGTAACAAACAAACGAGAAACGAATGCAAAAAACAGGATCATAGAAACTGGAACGCTCAATAACAAAGACAGAGATGAAATTTATGAACGTTTAATTCTAGCAAAAGGACGAACAAAAAAACTGACAGAGCAAAGGCGGAGAAAGGAACAACTTGCCTTTTTATTTCTTTAGCAAGGACCACATATTAAAAATGTGTGCTGTACCTAATTTGACACAATATGAGACTGTATTATGCCTCTCTTTTATCCCTCAATGAACGCGGTTTTCCTCTTCTTCAAAAGGTAGGCAAACTTCTGAGAATGGTTCTATCGCTATCCCAATTTATGCCCATCCTAGCTTTTGTGATAAACGTTTGTGGGGAGATTAGTAAACTCAACTTCTAACAATGTGTGATGTCATTCGAAATATAACAGCTAAGCTGGGATTCATCGGCCAATAGAGAGCGGCTTAAGCTTAATAGTTTCCCAGGACAAGCAGCAAATATGCAGATTTGACCATCTACCCTCGCCCTGTCTGTTAACAAAACATCACCACTGTCTTGGACTTCCTGACTGCATTCATGCTGAGAGCCATCCAAGCTGGAGGCTTGATAAGAATTTCTTCCAAAATAGGACTCATAAGATCGTTTTTCTTGATTTGAGTGTGTCCAGGCCATGTCATCGCCTACACCTGTCGTCCAATTGCTCGTATTTGTACACATCTTCTCCAATCCACTGCGTGGAGAAGATACCTTTTGGACGCCCTTTTAAAGGTACATTTCATAAATTCTAGAGATTGTTTAACTAAATGGCAACACCTTGTGGAATTCATAATGTTACCTTATGTATCTCTTAGAAGTGAGTGCTTAGCTTAGTGACGAGAGTTACTGACCTCTCTGGCTGTGCTTCAAGCGGTCGATCGGTCCAATAACATGGTCGAATACGACGTTAATCCGACAGTGGCGTCTCGAATGTTAGCCTCCAACTCGTCTTAGATTAGGTTAGGTAGATTGGTGCCTTGTGACCAGAAGGTCACTGCTCACTTAGACCCACAATTCGGGTCCAATCAATTAACCCTGGGAACGCTGTAAGAAGGTCCGCTGTTAAAACCACCCAGATAGTAATATAAATCTCAGGAGGTCCACCAGCTCAACATTGCCTAAGTCCTCCAGCTCCGAGAAGAAATGACTGCCAAGAGTTCTCTTTCTTCTAACAGAAAGGGCAGGACAGTCACACAGCAGGTGACAATAGATTCGATTTCTTCTTCGTCTCTGCTGCTTCTACAATAGTCATTATTCAGCACACCGAGTTTCTCTGTGTGAAGGCCAATGACACAATGGATGACTGAGTTTAACCAGAGTTGATGATCTCTGATCTATCTTTAGCTAAAGGCCGGCCATAGAGCTCTAGCCGTTACGGGTTCATCTGGATAACCCAGCGTCTGTTTGCACTATCGATGGGTTCAACTTCTACCCTAGCGCTGACTATCCACTTTGACGTGGTGCTGGGGCTTAAGTAGGGCCGAGGAGCTCGCAGGAGAGGACGGCGTAGTGCTGCTAACCGGCGGATTCCGGGGTACAAAAACTAAGAGGTAAACCGTGCCTTAGGATGGAAGGTTGGGGGGCTTTAAACAAACTTATCCCTAACGAGCTTCCACAGACGCCCAGGCGAGGTCTGTGGTAATAAATGCCTTACCCCGGCATGGCGGCTCTGGCGGAGTGGACCCTGAATCTGGCCCTACTCGTGGGAACACAAATGAATACAAATTCGTCCTTAGTAGTTGGCTTCTTATTGGAGCCACATCTCGTTCAGATCAATGTTGTCGAGCTCTGGCCACAGAAAGTTGGTTGACATCGCTCTATACCTGACACCATGCACGGTAACGAAGTCTCCTTCCTCATTTCGCTAGAAATAAGATCCGATGAAGCAGCCCAACTCCCTGTCAATCTTTGTGGATGCAGTGACACTTGGTCGACTACTTGTGGACTGTGTTTCCTCCAAGGGCTAAGTCAAAAAGGGGCCTCGTCCGTTTCCGATCTGCGATCCTCATTTCCAGCGGCCAATTGCAGAATTCACGGCGCTTTCTATAGTCATCAAGCTTCAATTCTTGCATCAGCACGATTTTGCCTGGTAATAGGCAAGGTAAGTCGGGTTGACTCTATGGCGATCTCCAGTTCAGTTGATCGGCGCTGAATCGACATTCCTTCAATCTTCGATTCCTTCAATACTCGCCTCTGCTGCGACTTTGGTTTCTTCATTTCGCACTAATCTCTGTCTGTTTGGCGGTTTAAGGTCCAAAAGAGTATACTCACGCTCAAACTTTTTCACAGCGCCGCCAGTATAGCACACTGAAGCCATGATGACGACCAAATTCACGACGAAATTCACTTTGACAATTTAGGCTAAATTTCAATAAATTTCCACACGCTCGGCAAACGCCAAGCAATACATGAGAAAATGGCAAACCCTGTTGAATATTTTGACAGCTAGATGTCATTGGTATCTTCTACAGCTGCTGAAACATTACAATTGAAAGAAGTATCATTTCTATCTGGTCACCTGGTATAAGGCGCCACACTTGTCAATACTCAAGGCGATATTCATACTTCTTTTTGTTTTTCCTTGATTCTTTATTCCGCCGCCCACCAGAACGAAGAACAAAAATAAAACTCCTACATCATCGATTATGAAACATAAAAGTACCCGCCTATAGTAGCATTTCCTTGTAACATCCTCACAGAACTCCCACCCATTTTGATCGACAACCGGCGTCCACCCTGTCCTCCGAACCGCTGCCAAGTCGTTATCCAACTTATCCAAGTAATATGCTAAATTCGGACAAAAAAAATAGGTATCCTCTCGAAAATAATGATTCAGCACAACGCCATCTGAGGGAATGCATGACCCTGAACACCACCATAATGCTCATCTCCATCATCGTCATTATTGTTGTCCTTGCGCATATTAATTTCCATTCCACAAATCAATACGATTTATGAAAGTTCGACAGAAAAAGGAGCCACCATCCTCCACCCTCGACCATATATCATTTGTTACGACCTCGACTGTAGTCCTTATGCATACTTCACACAGTAACAAAGAAGGTTTACATACAGTAGGTGGCCAGCAGCAGGAAGAAGGAAAAAAAAAAAAACTGCAAGTCTCTGGTAAATTTTACAAATCAAAATCCATTATACGAGATAAAGGAGCATTTTTCAATCCGTTCTCGTGCAAAAGGTAGGAATCCTTTCTTTTTTTTTTGAATCGAAATGTGCATTTCAATTTGCTCTTTTATTCTGCCATTCTTGTCCGTACTTCCATTACTACTGCTACTACTGGTCCTTTTTCGAATTTGCATCCTTTCTTTTCTTTAGACGCCAGACTAGCTATCCACACAGGGGAGATGATGTGCTCCAAGAAGAAGGAAAAACAGTGGAAAGAAAGAGAAGAAGGGAATTTCTTAAAAAATGCATATAAATTGATTGCATGCCCATATCGGCATTCCAAAATGGATCCTTATTGATTTTATTTTAAAGGATTTAAACGCCCAGGATGTGTGCATGTTAAAAAGAAAGACTATACTCCTTGAGGAGAAATTCCACACTTACACTGAACTAAGAAATATGTGCGAAAAAAAAAAGAAAAAAGAAAAGGACTAGAAAAATAGGACATTTTCCATCACATCCCTACCAACACCGACCAACAGTAAAACGAAGTCATCCTCCTTCTAACAACGGAATATATTTTCTCTTTTTCAATTCGCTTTAGGTGGAGGGGGAGGGGGACTCCTTTTATTTTTTTTTGCCAACTTCACTGTGCAATTGTATTGTGTTCCGAAGGAGCATTTTATTCAATTCTCAAGTCGTTCGTTTGCTCTTCCTCGAAATATAGAAAATAAGACGACGACAACGGCAAGGACTAGGAGAGAGAGAACATATCTGAAGGATATTGGCAGCAAATACCGCATTTTTGCACATCGCATTTCGTTTGGCTCGTCTTGGCATTCCAAGGATTTTCATTTTTGCCTCTGCATTTTGCTTTCTGGGTTTTTACCGTTATGATATAGGGAAATGCCGTTTCTGGAACGGCGGCGCTGCTGAACAGATGGCGAAATCCGTTGCAGGTGTTACACAGGTCATAAAACGTCATGAATTTAGTAATATACACCACCATGGTCGGATGTTATGCCCATTTATGATCGATTTAACTTATACTTCACATGAAATTTGAATATTTTCCAAAGCGTGTACGTTTTTTTGGTAACAAGGACGAAATGGAAAGCAGACATAAGCCACCATGCAGAAATGGGAACAAGGATGCAGCAATTTCGGGTGGGGGTTCTTCAGTGTTATGTGACTTTGGAGAGATGTTCTATTGTGGAATTTCGGATTGCATTTTTCCATTGATACGTGCGAGGGGAGGAAGGACTTTGTTTAGGATACGCGGTTGAGTAAGTTGGCTTACAGTTGATATAAATAGAAATGAGTCATGGCTATTCACTCATTATCACTAGCTGTACTTACTTATGCCCTGAACTAGTTTTGTTGTGGTATAACATCACCTCCTTTGAGGTTCTAGCCACTGTCACAAATTGCCACCTATTGCCATCCCAATGCTCATTTACAATGACATTCCAGCTGTCAGCTCACAATTTGCAGCTAATTCCACACCGCAAGATAGTCCTATGTCTGTCCCTGTGCTCGAGGGCGTCGAATTTTCTATGGGAGAAGTCCACTTTCGCACTCGCACAGTTGCAGGAGTCCTTAAAGATCTTAACATACACAATCTAGATGGTATTCCCCCTCGCTGGCAAACTGTCTATCTGTCTGTCCTCTTTCCGAGTAGATGGAAAACAGCATTTGTCTTGGTGAATCCTCCTCTCTAACCAAGTATCGACCCATTATACTGAGGTCCCTTCCTTCCAAGGTCATGGAAACGCTGATAGATCGTCAGCTCATGAAATATCTTGACTCACGAAAGCTCCTCAATTACCGGCAGTACGGTTTTCGTGTCAACAGGTCCACTAGTGATTTGATGTCTCACCGAGAAGTGGAACCAATCTCTTCATCACTTTGGTGAATCAAAAATGGTTGCACTTTGCATTTGACAGAGTTTGGCATCAGGCTCTTTTGTTGAAAATGCGTGCATATGGTATCGACGAATCTCTTCTTCAATGGTTTAGAAACTACCTTTCGGGGCGTTCTATACAAGCTGTATTGGATGGCTTCAGGTCTGCTATTCACCACATAAATGCTGGTGTACGCCAGGGCTTAGTTCTGTCTCCGACTCTCTTTCTTATTTTTATAAGAACCTCTAATCCATTCCCTCGCTCATGACAGTACCCTCAGTTTTTCATATTCATTCTCCAACTCACGTCCCTGCTCTTCGGCCGTAGAACCCTCAACCACTATCCATGAATGGTACTTGCATTGCTTGCTGTTCTCAGTATGTGTATCAACAACCATCTCCGATGGAACGATCACATATTCAAGGTCGCCAAAAACGCAGCAAAATGTCTAGGATTCGTTAAGAAATATTTTACCCCCACTGATCTGGCCTCAATTTAGGCACACATCCGCCCAAAGATGGAGATCAATGCCCACATCTGTTCGGGTTTACCCAAGACCGCTTTGCACTTACTCTATAGGATCCAAAAGCGTGCCTTAAAACTTTTAGGTGATAGAAACAATGTGAGCTCCATAGTCTCACTAGAACATCAAAGAAATGTCGCATGTCTTTCCTTATTTTATCACTTTTTTCATCAAAAAATCTATCAGAGGCAGTGTTCCACAACTCAGGGCCTGATCCCTTGGACTCCTGCTATAACTTTGTATATTTTTGGTCCTTCTTCCGTGTTGTAGAATAGGGATCTGTCTTCAAAATAGCTCGTAGCTTGTAATTGTTCGTAGCACTAGCATGTTCCTCAGCACTTTCATAAAGCGGCAACGGTTGGTTTGAACAATTTTTTCTGCTGATATTACTGACGTTTTCCCCAAGCTCATTGCGTCTTTTAGATGTTCTTTGGAACTTGCTGCCTCGCCGTCTTCTTGTTTTTACTAAGAGATTCTTTCGACCTTTTTCTCATGTCTTCTCCCCTTAGGTCTTTATGTAACAGCGCTAGTCCAACTTCCGTCATTGGGCTGCTCTCATTTCTTGGCTTTCTCTAGGGGGCCTTTTGCTCTTCTCTTATTAATGGCTTCTTACAACATTATCCATGGCATACCTTCTTTCTTTCTTTTGTTTTTCCTTCTTCCTTCTTCCATCGTCCCTAGTTCTTTATTTCGTTCGTCCCTCCTCCCTTTGTTCCTCCTTCCATTGTTCCTCCTTTCCTCATTCCTCCTTTCTTCGTTCGTCCGACGTTGTCTGTACCATCTGGCATGGGCTAGTAGATGATTCGATTTTGGCCATTCTCTGTCATGTCTATTAGACTTTAAACTTGTTCACCTAGCTTCTGAATAACAGGCAACTGGTTGGTCACCTCAGATGTAGTTGCAGACGTACTAGTTTTGGCACTTCCAAGGAAGAGGTTTGTTTTGCTCTCAGCACGCCACTTACTCGAAGGGAGTCATCAGTCTGTCAGTCCTTTCCAACACACAATCCTTCTCTGCCATTCTTGGTCGGAGGCTACTTATTGGGTATTCACATCTCTTCTGTATTTTTATAGGCCGTTCTGGAGCATGACAGCACCAAGTATCTGTGCAAGCAATCTGCACAAATTGATAAAGTAAAATCTGTCATCACTGAACTCTGCTGTTGGCTATTGAGAGGGATTCCGAAACAGATCACAGTCTTGGGTCCTTGTTCGCCAGTCGTCCACAATCTGTCTTAGTCCGAGAGATTCTCTAACTTTGATTCCTCGTGTGAAACCTAGCATCTGTTTAATAGAAGTCTGATTCATATTCTGGGTTTCTATCCAGTGACTCTTCAAGACCTCCATTCTGATGCTAGTTGATACCGGATATTGATACAGTATATGTGCAGCAGGCCGTCTCAATCTCCAGGCTAAGTTCATAGGTATTATCGTTCCGAAAACCCATCTCCTTAACGTGATTCCCGAAATTTCCATAACCTTTAGATACCACCCGTTTCTGTGTTCCTCGATCCAGGCTTAGGCGCTGATTAGCATTAATAGGCCGCAACACAGTCATCAATTAGACACTCTACTAATCCTCTACCAATTTCAGCAAATGATTCTTAACCAGAGTGCTTTGCCATAAGTGTCCTCTCACCAAGAGCAGCGTTATCTCATTTCAAAATGAGCACTCATTGAGATGCGTATCCAGGATTTCCTTGTGCTTTGTGCCCAGCTGAAGCCTGTTGGTATCCCAGTGCAGTCGAAGTGCCGTCGATGTCACCGATTTTTCAATAAATAGGTCCAACGACAGAATGTCCAGGATCACGTCCTATGCCCAGCATGGTCGTTCGTATTGCTCTGACAATCTCTCTTGTCTAAAGCCAATTGTAGCAAACTAGGATTGGCCATAGAGGCAGCTCCGGTTCAAGCAAAGTGGACGCTTTGATCCTATCTAAATCTTATTTCCCGTGAATCTTTTTGCTAACTGATGCATATATGGTCATTGGTCTAACAAGTATGTTTACGTCAGATAAATTGCCCACTTTGGTCTGCAGTTAGTCTGACTGCTAGAAGGACTTCTGCCGCCTGTGTATAAACCTATCAATTATACAAGATCTATTGCATAAAACTGACATCTTTGAGGTTCTTGTTTCAACTTTCATTGCATTCGTTTTGCAATTTTTGAATTTTGAAAATCCATCACGCACTTGAGTCTTGAGTGACTAACTTAGAGAATCTGCTCTCACCTGCATAACGAAAAGATGTCCTTTCCACCTCGTAGGTACAACTTGAGCAACAGTAATTTATTTAACAAACCACACACACATAAGTTGTCACTACCAACCAGTGTCGTCTCGTACAGTTCAAAAAGTGATTATAACCAGAAATCACCTTTGCCAAAAACTTTGTTTGCCTTTTGCCCTAAAAATTTCCCCAAAAAACCAAAAAAAAAAAGAAAACACGTTATACCCTTCGTTAAAATATGAAAAAAAAAAAACCCACCTCAAGTTGCAAGGTTACCATACCAATAGCCAGCGCCACCCGAAGGGATGCTTGTGGATTCTTTCGTTTTTCAATCATTTTGCATGCAGGCTGTAACTGAAAACTTTCTCCTGCATCCCTTTCACAAGTGACCCACGAAAAAGGTCAAATTACTTTGTTTTCTGCACAGGTTTTCTGTGCTCCCCCCACCCCCCCCATTCCACTGCTTCTGTAGCGACCTGCAGCGATGATCGATCCATTTGGCCCACATCGGTAACTGAAAAGATTTAGGTGAGTTTTACCACTTAACCTCTCCTACCTGAACCTGTACACATGCATATCTATAAAAGGACATCAATCTTATGCTCTGTGTGTGTGTGGGTATGTCTGTCTGACACACGCACACATACACACCCACATGCAGTTGAGAGTATAAATTTGGTTTTTTTTTTTTTTGGTTTGAAACAGACACCATCCGTCTCAGCAGGCGGTGTGGGATTTTGGGGGGAAGGCATGCCCTTAAGGACACTTGGCCTCATTTCAGGCATTTTATACATTCATGACCATTGCACGGTCAGAGCATCCCTCATATCTCTTTATTATGCATTCAGGAGGGTTTTTTTCCTTCTTTCTCGTTGTCTCTGTCGGTTTAATTTTTGCGTCCTTTCCAGGACATGCCAGCGCACCATGGAGAAGACGACATACTTGAAATTTTATTCACGTCTGACCAATTTATAAGCATATTCCAGGAACAGTGAAAAATATGAATATTAGGGATGTATGCACACACATGGATGTGAGGAGTGGGCCAATATAAAACAATGACTGGCTGAGTGGCATTCAGTTTCTTCGTCTACTTTTTGTTAAATCATGGATTCGAAAAAGGGAGAAATGGATAAATGCAAACAATATCTTATTTCAAATTTATATCTACGTGTTTGAAGGTATCCGAGTGTCGAAGGATGGGTAATTTCACCCTCGAATAAATATTGAAAGTAAATCTCATGTGGGTACTGTTGGGTGACCACATACTCTGGTTTGCTCGTCTAAGGAGGAGGATGACAATAGAAACTGATTTATCATGAATCCTCCTTTGCCCAATGATACGCTTGATAAATCATCCTAAAACAATGGATGGTCAGATAGGACATACAGGAGCTACATGAGTTGGCAGTTGAAGAAGTCGTTTGGAAGGCAATGAGTAGATCGGAAAACTATGAAACAAAAAGTTACAGGATTCTTTGTCTAAGTCGTGATAGAAATGTGAAGATTTGGCATTACCGCTCGCGTAATTGAGCGACATTTTAGATGAGAGCATGCGTTCTAGTGCGTCATTTTCATTCGAAAAGGGTTTGCTGTCTCCAAGTCGAGCGAAGCTACTAAGTTTACATTATGACTGGATTGAAGAGGAATTGAGTTTCAATCCACATCGATCGAGTTGAATCGAATTTGACGCTGCTTTCCTCATTTTTACCTTTCTCCGCACAAGATCTGGACGACTTCTTTATCTTTTTTATTCTCTTTATGTCAAACTCAACCTTTTGCTCCGCGTTCACATGGAAAAACTGAATTCAATCGAGTCAATCCTATTTCAATCCAATCAGCAATTATATGGGATTCAACCCGAATTGAATCCGGATTCAATCCACCATGTAAACGTGGTAAAAGTACAGTGAGAGAGTAAGATGTCAAAATCCAGCGAATTCCATGGTTTCCTTCCGTCAATGCTGCATGGAGTACATCAGTGATGACCAAAAAGAACAAGAGCGGTGACAGTATGCATTCTTGACGTACTCCGCTTTGGAACTCAAATTGCTCTGGCACCTTGCCTTGACGTGACGTGACGTAGCTATGAGTTTGTATCTGTACAAAGCCAACCAAATAGCATCTCTCTTCAAGCTGTCGAAGGCCTTCTCGAAGTCGATAAACAGCAGATGTAGCGGATACCTGTACTCAACGCGTTGTGCGTCGATGAAGGAGGACGCAAATAGCACGAAAGCCTGCCTGTTCGACGTCGAGAGTTCCCACGATCCATCAGGTTTCCCCTCTTTGGAAGCTTGATGATCAGCCCTTTTTTCCACTCCTGTGGAAACTCTTCGCTATCCCAAGCTCTCCGTATTAGCGGATGCAGCAAATCTGTCGATTCTTGAAATAGTTCGGCAGGGATGCCATCAATTCTCTCCGCTTTGTTTTTCTTGAGGAACCTGCTCGCTGCTTCTTAAGCCCTTGAAGCCAGTGTGTCGATGTACTGACGCTTGTCACGCCTAACGCTTCTACATTTCTGTCTTCTACGCACGATATTGCGTTTCTAGCTCGGTTTTTACCACTGCTGAGGCTGCTGCAATCCGTGCCTTTTTTGCTGTACGCTTAGCGATCCGTCTCCATGTGCGGTGGTGTTTCTGCCTCTTATCGACGTAGGTGTTCGCCCCCGTTGCAAAAGTAGCACAGCATTCCAGTGGTCATCCATGCTCTCCTGCAGTGATCTGCTAATTACTTCTGCTTGTAAGGCAAGGTGGTCCCTGAACTGTTGGCGCACTTGGGGAACCTTGAGACTGTCGGCGATTGCTATTGAAGGATACAGTGCGAAGGCGTAAATGAGCTACCATCCTGTCCGATGTCAGCTCCACGTCTGTTTCGGACGTCTAGGAGGCAATTTCTAAAGGGGCGGCTGATCGCAAAGTGGACGATCTGGTTGGATGTTGGCTGCCTATCAGTCGAGACCCAACTGATCTTGTGGCAGATCGACCTCCAATAATTAGGCAGTTGGTATTGCAGAAGTCCACAAACCCCTCACCGTTGTCGTTTCTGTGTCCTAGATAGTGAACTCCCATTACGTGTTTGAGCATAGTGTTGTCACTGCCTACCTTGGCATTGAGATCCCCCATCACAATTACGATGTCTCCATTTGGTGTCTGGTTGAAGATGGCACCTAAATTACTATAGAAATTGTTCTTTTCATCCTCAGCCCCGTCCTCGGTCGGAGCGTAGCACTGCATGATGAAGATCTTCCTTACTCTACTCTGGAATCTGGCCGTCAATATCCGATCACTATGGGGCTTCCAGGATATGAAACTTTGTCGCTTGGCTGGAGTTAACACCAGTCCCACCCCGGAACTCCGTGGGCTTCCAGCTAGCTTACCAGAGTAAAGCATGACAGTGCTTTTTGTTGGGGAGTGTGTTCCTCAGCATCAACCCATCTTATTTCACCCAAACTGTCTGTCCATGGAATCCGCAGTATTGTCTTGAAAGCTCCAGGCAACCAACTCATACACATACTTAAGTATGTCAAGGATCGCCAGCTTGAATTTTTCATGGTCACCTTACTTTCTAAGTCCTCCCTCCATACTCTATATACAACCACTTGAAAAAAATAATCCCCGCTTCAGTTTCAAGGACTGCCTTCAACAGAAAAAAAGATTTGTGACGCAGCCATCTGCTCTGAATATCCATATTTATTATACCGCGCGCCGCCTCTCATAGCTTCCGCATTAACTAACCGCCTTCGCAGCCACCATATCCACCACTTAGCTATACCGCGCTATGAATAATCTTTTACAAAATTATTTTGGAATTGCCATCAATTAATCTCCCGGCTAAATGATGACTCCTCTCTCGCGCGAATCTCCTTATTACCACTTACACCCTTAACTCTCGCCTCTAATCTTATTAATTTGTCATTCATGCTTCTTGACTTCTAATCCAGCTGTACAACTGCTTGCTCTCTTTCTCTCTCTCTTAAGGACCAAAAAAATTCTCTGAGCAAAAAGGAAGAAAAAGAAAAAAAAAAAAATATCCTTAATCGCTTTGGCGGCTGAATCATGTCTTACAAATCCATAAACGAGAACTTTTCCCATCCCCACCATCAGTCGACAACAGCAACAACATTGGGCGCAGGCAAATGGCAAACGAAAAAAGGATACACGATGAGACGTGGCAAGGATGCTACTTGAAGCGCGCTAGAATCCTTAGGTCTATTTGCTTTAATTATACACTTACACAACGCCTCTTGCAAATTAAGACGAAAAGTAATTGCCTGAGATTGAAGTCTCATCAAAGTCAAGACCGAACGCGAGGGGCGGAGTGCTAGCTACTCGCAGGATTCTACAGGACCAAAGAGCGAACGAAAAAAAAAAAAAAAAAACGTTAAATGAGGCAGTTGCGTGCCAACCAAAGCGTGGATAATTTACTTAAAATATTTGTAGGCGCGCGCGTTTCCAAAGTTTTTTTTTTTTTCAGTTTTTCTTTTTGAGGTTTATACGCGCTCCCCGTTGAGATCCTGTGCAAAGGTTCATGAGGCGGGTAATTTCCATTTTGTTCCAGACGATGATGTAAGTGATTTTGACATTAATTTTCAACAAAAAAAAAAAAAAGAAATTTGTTTAATAAATTTACTTGACTCTCTCAATGGGGTGGGCCAAGGATCCTTGAGACCTCGTACTGCAGCATTGTGTACAAGTATCTCGTATGTATCACTTTTGACAGTTTCCGGTTAACGAGAACAACTGGAAACCCATTGAAGCAGTAAACAAAGGAACTTCATTCGGTTTGATTAAAATTTAAACCGTCTGTCGAAGGATACGTAATCGTAATCGGAATTGGAATCCAAAAGAGGATTTAATTAGTTTTTCTTTCCACCGTTAGGGGGATTTTTTGCTCTTTTCTTTCTAATACACAATCGAAATGGAAGCAGGAAAATGAAGAGACAGTAGGTATGTACCTGTAAGGATAATTAAAGGTAAATACATCCGTTCGAATTCCTTTGAACATGTTACATGAATTTTCCTTCGTTTGTGCGGCGGCGGCGATGACGATGCTTTCTATTGTATCGTCGTCGTCGATATTTTTTTTTTTTTTTACCCACAGTGTAGCTCATGTAGTATTAGCGAAAGGACTTACTTTGGTACAAGTATAGGTACCTAATAAGGTACGTTAAAACTGTGTGAAGTCAGGCTGTAGTTTGATTAGGAATTGCCAAAGGAATGATTGTGCTAGTTAAGCGTCTCTTTTTTGTAATGAGTACCTATTGCCTTCTTTGTATGATAAAGAGGATGAGACAGTGCAGCCTTTAGGACGCAATAGTAGCTAGCTTTTTCAGAAAGGACAACATTTTTCAAAAAGTTATATGTTCATCGATCTACGACTGTCCTTTTGTTTCGATGTGGAGAATGGGTTAGGTTAGCTGAGGTGTCTGAGTCAAGAAACACTTAGACTAAAGGAAGATCCTTTGCGATACCACATGTTGATGGATGCTACTCAAGAAACTCTACCTATCTCAGGAGGAGTCTAAAGGCAAAAATTGTCTGAAGTGGCTAAGTAGGGTGACTGTTTCAATCAACCCTAACGCTGACAGTTCAATCGAACCCCTGTACTCTCGTGCAATAGGCATTAGCTGATGTTGTGGTCTAGATGGATGCGTAAAAGTATTAGACTAATCGAATAAAACTTTTGGTACTGTTCTGCAGTTGGTGTTGGCTAGGTAGGGTGACTGAAAGCGTTCCTCTGCTACCCAATCCAGCAGTGCGCCTCTCCGACTTCTGCCCAAGAGAATCCATCTCCATCACCCGATATTCCAATCAGCTTATTGCTCAAACATCCTCATCATCAGATTGGTATACTGACGGATCAAAGTGGGTCTGGAGCTGGAATCTCTGGTCCAAACTACAAATTATCCATTCCTCAAGGACAAGCAACCACTATCTTTTAGGCAGATGTCCATCGAGCTCTGTGCCAGAGAATGCATTGGAAGAAACCTTTAAAGATCTCATATCAACATATTCGCAGATAGCCAAGCAGCTATCAAGCTCCTATAACTTTGAGAACAAAAGATATCCTCTCAATGAGCAAATACAAACTCAAGAAAAATCACTGATCTCCTAATTGGTTACTGATCTTTGAATTATCATCTCAAGCAAATGGGCCCTGTCCAATCAGTCTTGAAGACAGCTAGACCTCAAAACAACTAATTATATTCAATCTTGCTATCGAATAGCACAAAAGATTCTCCTGGGTGTTACGTTAGATAGGGCGCTTAGATCTTCAAAGAAGTATTCTCCTGGTAGCCTCATTCTCAGAGTAGGTATATTTAAAGAGTTGATGGTTGTTTCCCTCTCCCTCCTCATCTCTGCAACTTTCACAGAAATCGTTTGAGAGGACTCTAATTCTAATGGGATACGCTAAATTCTCAGACAGTGTCCTGTAATTATTCCTACTTTGGGGCTTATATTCCTTCTGGTTCGAGGTACTAGGCATTTGGTTTTCCTTGCATTCATTTGGAGCCAGATCTTCCTGGCCGAAATGCACTAAGCCCGTGCAACTTCGTCTATTGTTTGTGATCGCAACTGCTTCATAGATCCAATGTTTGAAATGTAGAAGCGATCAGGTGCCTATATTGGCTATTTAGTCTGCTTTACAGTTGCCTGGAATACCTCAGTATCCTATCCATTGCAGAGCACAGCAAGATAAAACTTCGGTTGGTCCCTGGACACCAAGGGAATTAGAGCAACGAATGAGCTTGCAATCTGCGTTCACTTATACTGAACCAATTTTCAATTGGACATCAGCCACAACGCTGATTAACGAAAGGGTGAACAAACTTCGTCTAGACCACTGGGCCAAAGAGCCGGGTCTTAGACAATCCAAAATGTTAATCATGCCCTTTTCCTATAAGGAAATCCTTAATTTAGATAAGGAAAGCATTATGAAGCTAGCGAGTTTCCTAACTGGCCACTGTTGCCTGAGACATCACCTTAAAGAAATGAACCTGTGCCAGACAAAGGAATGTCGGTTCTGCCTAGAGGAGAATGAAACATCCGAACACATTTTATGTGAATGTCCAGCACTACATTGGTTAAGGAAATGTATTCTGCATAAAGAGATACATACTTCAGAGGAGCTGAAGGGTTCCACTACTAAAAAATACTATCATTCATAAGGGAAGTAGTACGTCTTGTAGGTTAACTCCAAGATCTTTTAGGTCACCGTGTCGTTGCCACGCGGGCATGGGTTGTACGAGAGGAAACAAAAAATCTGAGTGTCCTGGGATACAGCACAAAGTAATGTAGCATCTGTCCGCAATCTCCTTAGGTCTTGTTGTTCGTATTTACAGAACTTTGTAAACTTACTGACTATGCCCCGAAGATATCAATAGGAATCTGTAGTATGGTATCCAAGGCAGTCGTGGGAACTCAGAGCCTCTGTGCATGCACATACATCCTAGTCATTGTACTCTTTCAATAGAGTCCTTTCAATGCAGCCCACCAGAATTGGTCCAACTACCGCCAGATAAAAACAGTGGAAACCCCATTCAAGATCTAGACCTTTTCTACAGGTGTAGATGGAGATTTCTCCTTTTTTTGTTCAACTTGCTTTTCTGTAAGTTCGTCTTTATGACATGATTAATGCCAACGTTCTTTTATTCCACTTTTGAGTCTAAAAACTGCAAAGTGATTGTCCAAGGTTACTAGTATAGCTCCCATGACTTGTACTCAGCTGATGAGCACTACTTACGTGTGTCCTTTGTGAATTAAAGGTTCATACGTGCCAGGCATCAATCGTTTCCCCCATTTGGTGGCACCACCTACCGCGAGCTCGTCCTGTACTGCGCCGTCCATCAGTGCTAGTCGCTGTATGTCAACTCTTCTGGCTAAGTCAACATACAGGACCAAAGATCACTCGAAGAACTTTTCTCTCACAATAGCTCGCAAATGGTCCACTGACAGCCCGGTGAGTTCTTCCGATTATGTCAATGCCATCAGCGTAAGCGAGTTGTTGAACAGACTTGTAAGAGAATTTACGTCCGGTGTTGACTTGTGAGCTTAGTACAATTCTCTCAAATACTATGTTAAGTTAGTAGCGCGTCACCGTGCCTAAGACATGTCCTGACATCGAATGGACTTATTCGCTCATTATCTTCTGCTGATAGATGATAGACTGATACTCTCTTGGAAATACATAAAACAAATAACAACTTAAAGTAAAGCCGCTAGCAAAAGTACCCACTTTAATGCAAGTCACTTACTTTAAAAGGACGATGCGTCTGAGATGTTATTAAATGCCTTAAAGAGGGGGAGGGACGCTAGCTATTCAATGGAGAAATACTCTTTACAGTCCAATTACAAACAAACAATTTAAAGAGAAAGAAAAATACTAAAAAAAATCCCCACACAAAGGAAAATCCTTGAAAATATAATTAAGTACCCTCTTCGGCTAATTTATATAAATCTCTTGCCGCCGCCGACGCCTTCTGTAGCTGTATTCTCCATTCTGTTCGCCTACAATAACTTTATTGGAGCCGCCCACTATAAAGCTGTTTTGATACAGTTTCCGGCGTCCAAACACTCAAATCTGCCAAGAAAAGAACAAACTGAAAAAAAGAAAAAAAGGGTTGCGTAGCGTATCCTGGCAAATCAACTTTGGAGAGATTTCTAACGTCTAGTGTGGGAGAAGAGGATGGTTAAAGTTGTGGCTTTCCTTGTTGTAGTGTATTCCAAAGGATTTTTTTCTATTCTCCTGCTCCTTATGGAGATGAGAAGAGTTTGATCCTGGTAGTGGCCACCGCGCGCGTTATGAAATTTTCCCGTAGACTTTATTAGCGCGGCGAAATTATTCTCCGTGTGGTCGTCGGTTTGCCTTTATTTTATCCGCTTTCCTTGGTCTGATTCTTATTCAAAAGTTAATTACCTTAGAGATAATTAACTTAAGCATAAGTTTTTTGGGGGCGCGTTTATGCTAATAGCTCGGTAGTTTTGAGAGAAAATTTCAACGGTTAGGTACCATCATGTTGGCCTATCTCTTGTGACTTTTTTTTTTTTCACTCGCTTTTGGTGCTCTTTGGCTTTTATTATTTGGTTCTTTTTTTTTGTATGGCTTTTGGGCAGTTGTTCGGGATAGTGGGAGGTCGGGGAACAGAGAAAGGTGAATTGCACCTTGGGGCCGTGCTAAAGTTATTGAGGGTAATTGCAATTAGAGCCGCTGATCTCTATGAGAAAAAGTTCTGGGTAACTGACCGAAGGTTGTTCTTTTTTTGTTTGTTTGTAGAAGGATAGTAAAAACACAATTGAAGTGCTTCTGGTGAACACTTCCTGGAAATATTGCAGCTTATTAGGAGAAGAATAGGGAATTCATTTCAATGGGATCTTTTGTGGTTAAATAGAGTTGGGGGTGAAGTATAAGAAAAGGACTCTTGTTGCTTGGATGTTCTGCGAAGATGCAACAACTGTAGCATTTAAGGGGTTAGGAATGGTAAATGAAAAAGGCAAAAGATCCTTCTTACAGTTCTGGAGAAGAGCATTGAATATAGAGTCGAAACTCACCATGTATTCCTCGACTTTAGGTCGTTAGTGAAAGCATTCATCGTCTCAATCTCTTCCAGGCGATGCTCTGTGCAACTTGGAGACAGCTCCTTCTAGACGAAGATGCTCTATTAAGAGACTTCTTCAATATCCTATTGGAGCATATACCACGCAGGACACGGAAGGCATAATCTTTGAAAAATCCATTTAACGTAGACGAAGATCACCGTGCAGAAGACAGCGCTTGCCAGCAGAACAACGATGCCAACAGCGAACGAGTCAAAGTCACTAAACTCACTGAAGTCACTACAGTATCTGAAGTCATTGAAGTGACTGAAGTCACTGAAGTCACACTGAAGTCACACTGAAGTCACTGAAGTCACGAAAGTATTTTGTTCTTTGAGGCCAAGTCTACACGTTTGGCTCAATTTCTCACGGCGTTGCACACTGCATGATTCCAAGGCAACTCCTCCTTTGCAACTTCTTTCATTCCAGAATTAGGGTGCTCTGTGTAGGCTCTTACTCCTTTCCGACGTAAAGTTCCTTCTTATGTTTGGCTCGCAAGTTGTTTTGGTGCAGTGTGTTGCGGTATGGATTCCCAGCCTAGAGAACTTAGTGCATCACCATGGTATGAGCTGTCTTTGCTTGTCTGCTGTGTTTACCACATGACCTTGGATTGCTGTAATTCCTGCCTTAGGAAGAAATTCATATTTTGGGGAAGAGTCTTACATTCCAGGGGCATGTAGAGCAGATACTGAGGAGGATCATCTGAACCTGGTGACAAGCAATGTCTTAAATTCCTCCTCAGAAATATGACTCGCAAGGATTATATTCTTTTGTCAATCAGTCAAAGGATCCGCAGCTCCAAAATCATTTCAAAGTCTTTTCTTTGAACACATCTGAACCAGAGTAAAGTTTTGAGGTCAGCAAACCCCTAATTGTTTTCAAAAACACCTTGGACGATATTTTATAGTTCCCACTTGACCACAAATGACCACAATTGCCCACTATTTCCCACAAAGTGATTGCCCAATAACTTTCTTCTCAGGAGACAATAATAAAATCAATAACCTCATTCAAATGAACTCCCAAAGCCATAAGGAAATGCCATCCTAATAATTGAAGTCACTTCGAAGTTGTTTCGTTCCGTCTTTTCGGGATATTAATTGCCGTTAATGCCAAGAGGCTATGCGAAACAAATTTTCTGTGACATAAACTTAATTAGCTCTTATCTGTCTCGCTTTCTCATTCCTTTTGTGTGTCCTTTCTTTTTTTTTCTATCGCTTTTTTTCGTGTGACACTCGTCCAACTTTCAGCCAGATGCTACTCTATTGTATAACGGTGTTTTTGTGTGCTCGCTCGTCGCCCCCAACCAAAGCAGCCAGGACCAACCGACCTCTTATGCATATTCAAGTATTCGCCTTGAAGCCCGCCCCGAATATGCTTTTGCGAAAGTTGTTTCGCTTCCTGTGTGTTTTTAAGGAGCCCCCACCCGACACACTTTGACTGTATGTGGATTGGAATGGGCAACAAGGATTGCCCTGCCAGGCGGAGGATAACATAGAAATAGAATGGAACAAGTTCTCTTTCCCGACACGACGTGGAATCTCTGGCTACAAGTAATATTCTATTCACCTCTGTTAGCCTGGTTTTTGTGTGTTGGTTCGGTCGCCTTTGGAGGTCCTTTTTTTCCCAGTTCATGTCCATGAGATATCGCAGACAATCTCATTGTTGTGGATTTTTCTTGCGATTTTGCTCTTCGTTTTTCTTCTCGTGGATCAAGTGAACGATATAAATTATTTCGGTCCACTGGACATTTTTAATGTTAATAGAATAATAAACACAGACATGATTAATTGTTTTAAAATTAACAAATTCAGACGAAGAGAGACGCGGAGTTTTTGTGCTGTGTCCCGCGAGTGGATTTGGTCTTGTTGAATTTATTTTTTTCGGTTTGAAAGACGGAGCGCAAATATTCCCAGTTGGGAGTGGAGGAATTCCTCCTTTCAGGTGGAGGGTTTCTCTTGGGTGAAAACAATAGAGAAAGTCGTCGTTGGAAGGGATATTTAAGGGATATTGCTCGCAGTTGTTGACTTAAGGCTTGAAAGTCTAGGAAACTGATTGTCTCCATTGAAGAAACTATTGACTGACCAGATAAGAATGATAGGAAATTTAACTTAAATAGAACAAAAACAATGTGAGATAGGAAATAGATTTTACCTGCTCTTTGAAGCCACATTTATGCCATTATAGGTGAAATAGCACATAATTCAAATGGCCGCCTCGGACTTGCTGGAAGTCCTTCAAACGATCGGTCCAATTTTTGAGAACTCTGTAACAATGTTATTCCGATAATACCGTCTCGGAAATTACCCTGGAGGTCGTTCAAAGTGGTTAACTTATTAGCAAAGAGTAAGGAATTGACGTAGCTTGATCTAAAACTTGTAGATTGTGTTCGCTCCAAACGTTGAGTCAGAAATGGGCCTCATCCGAGAAGATGACTTTTTGACCAAAATCCGGATCACTGGCCAACATTTCCAGCGTCCAATTATCGGGCTCAGGGCATTGTCTATGGTCTTCCGGCTCCACTTACAATCTCATACGGACCTAGGTCCAAATTTAAGAGCAAAATAAGCCGGTCGACTCTCTGGCGATGCCTAATTCAGCTGCTCGGTGCCGAATCGAGTTTGTTTGGTCTTCTTCGATACTCGCCGCTACGGTGGCTATGTTTTTTGCATTTCACACCAATCTCTGACTTTTTGGTGGCTCAAGGTCCAAAAGAGTGTACTCACGCTCAAACTTTCCCTCGGTGCGACGAGATGCCTGCACACTGAAGCCTGGATGGCGTCCGATCTCACGACTTAATTCACGTTGCGTTTTTATAACTGAGCCGGAATTTCGGTAACATTTTTGAATATTTTTTGCACGTTTGGCAAACATGAAATGATATATGATCAAATGGCGAAGTCTATTGAATATTTTGGCACCTAGATGGCACCGGTAGCTTTGAAATTAGCTGAAAAATAACAATTAAAAAAAGTATCATTGCTATCTGGTCACCTTTTACCTCTTGGACTCACTGTACCTCTGAAGCATTAAGGCCATACCACTCTGTCACTATGTCCAAGGTTCTGACCAGGCTTAAACTTCATTTTTTACCCAGATCTGATCCGAATAAGTCGAAGTAGTTCGTCCAAAGTGTTGAATGTATACGCCTCCATTAATGCTCCTTCTAATCAGCCTCATCCTCTAGTCAACTTTTTAGGCACACGTCAGGCATCCAAAAAGTGTATCTAAAATCCATATAAAGTTTACCATTTCAACATCAAAGTCCTTCGAATCGAAACCACACATTCGAACTCATTCCGGTTGCGTGTTAGTGTCCAACTTCCTTGGAAACTTTTCAAGGTCCAGAGGATTTTGGGCGCCCGAAAATCCCCAAGGCAAACTTAATTTCTGGTCAATAGTGCAGACCAAACTCAATATCAATTTCGGGATATCTTCAGCAAGACTAATACGGAAAACTTTCAAAACTCATTGCCTTCCTGCCGATTTCGTTCGATTTAATTAAACGCCAAGCAACGCCAACAGAAATCAATTCCCTTCCCATTTTCCGGCTCCTTAATGCACACGTGTATGGGTATATGAAACTATCAACATACAACTCATAAAAAACTATTATTCCTAATCTTTATTCACATGCACCACACTCACAAGGATACATAGAACGAACAACAGAGGAGAAACCAAAAACTTGAAGACTTTTATGTTGGAGTGTACAGGTACACCACTGGCATATGGTACACTTGCATTTGGCCGAGTGTGCTGCATATCCTTGCACAGGACGACAACGATGAAGACGATGGTGATGACGATGATGATGATGATAAAGAGGCTGCAATAGTCGAGCGAGAGAAAGAGCGCATTGCATCTACCCAAGCGAGCCGATTTGAGGTGTAATCTTTGGTAATGGGTTTCAGATATCCTGGATAATAGAAAATTGTACAGATGTGATGCTTCTGCCTTCTGCTTCTGCTACGAATACAGCTGGTGCCAGTGGTTGTGATTTCTCTCTCTCTTTCTCTCTCTCCCTTCGAAGGACGCTGTGTAATTTGGCATTTTCAATCGGATTTGAGTTGGGTACACGTATGCATGGTCGGTTCTTCATCATAGCTGGCAAGTTTTATACATTTTCTACTTATAGGTTAGGGATTTTCTTCTTCTTCTTTTTTTTGCTCCAAAGTAGTTATCTTCAGAAATATAGAAGTATCTATTTAAATTTTCAGAATTTAGTGCGTCGGGTTTGATTTAATTTAATATCCTGCTATGGATAAAATTTTGTTAAACCCCTCACTGGTTGATGTGGGTTGTCTGGGAAAATTTGAATTCAATTCGATTTATGGATTGATCGGTTTGGTTTGGTTAGAGACGGCCCTCGATGTGAATGCCCCAAAAGTGGGTCAACATCTTAGGCTCACTGCTCACTTAGACTAACTTAAACGCTCATTATAGCTCATCTTGAAATGAGATAACATGCTTGTATAGGGGAGAGGTCACGTAGGGATCAAGGACAATAAAAAGGAGGACAGTCGTCCCTGGCAAAGCAAAGGTTACTTACTTACTTAAAGGGCTCCCGACCCTTGTAGAGTCCCTGCCTGAGACATCGTTGCCTTCCATTCTCTGCGGTACCGGGCACAGTTTTCTGACATCCGCGACAGCTTGGTCTTTGTTAACCCTGAAGTTATTTGGTCCAAAAGCATTTACTGCAATCGGTTGAGAAGTAGCAGAGCACCTTATGAAAACCAGAGTAGGCGGTCAGCCGTGGAAGGTAGCAGGCAGGTTTAAATCAAAATGCAGATCAGCACCACTCATAGAAAAGTTCTAAGCCTAAGTTCTAAGTTCTAAGAGCAAGGAGCACTGAAATGAGTGATTGCGCTAGGGGTATCGTCTTAAGAAGACGGGTCTTTGGGAGGATGATGCCTATAAACTATGCTTGGAGGAGATCGAGGCGGCGTACATACATACATATACTTTGTCAATGTCCGACATTAGCTAGCAGAAGAATGGAAGTTTTGCAGAGTCCAGATTCCTGTAAGACAGATGCAAGCTTTGATACGAGGAATCAAAATCAGAGAAGAACTGTGGAGAAGACTTTAGAGTCTCTCGGGCTTAAATGGATCGTGGATTGGAGAAGAAAGGGGGCCCAGCCCCTGAGGTCTGTTTCGGAGTTTTCCATTTAACGATAGAAACGCTGTAAGAAAAAAGTCAACTAAGGAGGTCCATCAGCTTAAAGTTTCCTTAGTCCCTTAGTTCCGAGAAGAAGTAACTACTTTTCGTAATTTGCTGACGAATAGGGTAGGACAATCACACAACAGATGAATGGCACTGTGACCGGTAATTATGACAGAAAAGACCCGTGGGTTATAACGACTAGGTTTTAACAGACAAGTTGATCTCTCCTTGCTAAAAGTCGGACGTAGCGCTTTGGCCTTCACACATGTCTCTAGACGAACCCAGCGTCTCTTTCCTTTAATGGGATCTTCATCTTACTCGTAGAACCAACTTCGATTAAGGACATAATATTGCCCAAGGAGGCATTGCTAAGCTTGTTTAGATCGTTCAAAAGTATTCACCTAGGATGGTCTTCCGAATGTTGGCTAGTACAGGTAAAGATGGTCTCTTCTTTCTCCTCGATTCGGCAGCTCCTGCAGGAAATCATTGTGAAGGAAGCTCATTATCTGGACCCATCTTCCTATCGCAGACGTTTGTTAATCTTGATATGGGTTTTGCTCCTTAGTTTTTAGAGACTGAGGGGCTTGCTAATCCTAATCTGATTCCTTAGCAACCTAGTGGTGTTATATTGGCTTAGCCGATGCCATCATTGAAAAGCTTCACTTACTGATTGAATGAGGTTCCATACAATTATACCATCCGCACCTAGACCAGGCAGCTCGTCAGTTTCAGTCCAACTGTCCAACTAAACCATTAAGATATGAGCTGCAGTCTTACAATGCCCTGGAGGTCATGGTGCTTGATGGGTGCAAATGATTTGATTGCTGGCTCATTGTCCATGTATATGATAAACGTGGCAAACGTCCAAATCTTTCGAGAAGACACCAGGACTGAATTCCTCTTTACTTTTGGATCTGTCCATCAAAATTGACATCAGTTCATTGCCGGATAGCTCTTAAAGGCGTCATAGTTCCATAACGTGGAACTATGCTATTTCACTCATCTCTGGGATGTCTGGCGAACTCATGTTCTACTCGGTGGAACCTATTGTTTTGATGCCCTTTCTAGAGAGCCGATCTTTGTTCTGAAGAGTAAAGTACCAAGTTTCGCATTCCGTTCCTGTTGTGATGCGTTAGCTTCCTTTCTTGTTGTGCTTCTTCGGCCCATAGTCCGCCCCAACACATTTCAGAAGATGTTACTCCTATGAGGCTTTCTAAGCCATTGGTTCGATAATTCAAAATAAGCCTAACGTCGGTCGTTCCATTAGTTTAGACTATTGATCGGCTATTCCACGTGCACTATAGATCCATGGATTCATTGAAATATGAGAGGGAAGGAGGTGGTTGCTCTTATCCCTAACCTAGTTGGTGCTTTCAACGAATCTAATTAGGCTGTTTGCCTTAAAGGACATCTCTTCCACAGGATCGTACTTCCACCTCTGCGCCTAATTCCATTTCCCAGGTAAGTTTTGACAAATTTACAGCAGACGCTTACACAACTGCAGGTTTGTTTTTTTTTTATAACAGTATCTAGTACAAATGTATCTGGAACATTCAAGACCATCACAGTACAGTCAGAACGACAACAACCTGCCAACAACATTTGTATCTGCTCATCTCGCTTGAACGCTACATTAGACCTTTGCGAAGCGAGTTCCTCTTAAGGATTATCCATATATGACTAAGTATATGTAGCTAACATCCCCCCTGTCATATGTGTATAATGTATAATGTTATGTCAATTTCATATGTTCTCTTTGACATTTGATTTCCGAATACTTTACCATCAAAATCACTCACCTGAAATGTTCATCCTACCCTCAAACTGGAGAAGGACAAAAATCTAACAACATGTCACCACCACACGCCGCCGCCCCTCGGTTTCCTTCCATTTGGTTGGGGTTTTTTTTCTTTTTGAACAGCAAAGTGAATGTTATCTCATTTCTCGTTGTTGACGGCATCCAAATTGCCTCCGTGAGAATCCATTATTTGACAATTTTTCATGTAATCTACGTTTGGGGCTGGATGAGCAAAATTTTCCAAATCATTGAAGTCATCTAGATACTCTGTACTTGAAAGAGAAAGAGGACTCCAGCCTCCAGAATACATAGAGAGACAACACAGGATGCGCAATGCCTTTGGATATAAATTGAGTTACTGTTTAGGAGGGGAGTGGATACTTTTATCTAAGGGTATGTCGTTCTCTCCAAAAAAAAAAACCTACCCTCCCATTTGAAGCCCCACACTCAAAATGAAACAATAATCTGTCTGTTGTTTGAATTTTTGATGCAGAAAAATGAATCTGCTCGCACATGGACTAAAAATCGGCGGGACTGGCGGGAGGCGGTACGGTACATACATACTTTCGTCCTCGTAGTTGTTCTCGTCCTCGTGCTGAATAAATTTGTTCTGTTCGCACGCAAATGGATGTGCAGGATTATTTATTAGACATCGGGTGGCAAGTGTGCTTTTGATTTTCTCTCTTTTTATTTCAGCGGCTGAGGGGTTTTTTTTTTTTTTTTTTTATTCGTCCTTTATACATCGATGTCCTATTAAATCGGTTGACATTGTGTGTTTGGTTCCAGAGAGGGGGCAGCAAAGATGCTTTTGGTATCGTTTCATTATTCAAATGCTAAAATTCGTTGAAGCAGAACAGAAAAACGAAGAAAAGAAGAAAGAAAACGAATGAAGGACACACTCATATACCAAAATGGGGAAGGAAGGAAACAAGAAATGAAGACGGTTTTGATTTCGCGCCTGAATGGATTGAGATAATTACATTTTGCATATCGGGAGATTACTTCATGTGAGCTTTGTAATTTTCTGATTTAGGGGTTTCGAATGACAGTTTTTTTTTTTTCTCTCTGAAATTTCACTTTGTATCCGTGTAAGGATGTGTTAGAGATCACAAGGCGCAGATTAATTGGCTACGAAACCAATTTCTTCGATACTAAGGTTCGAAAATATCATTGAGAGGTCCTTTTGAGTGCATTGATCCCTTCTATTGGTAAAGAAGGAAAGCATTGAAGGTGATTGTGTAATGAGTATTGCTTATGAAAGAACTATCGATGAGGTGCAGCTCCCTGAAAGGTGGAGGGAGTTATCAATACAAGAGAGAGAGAGAGAGAGAGAGACTGTCTGGCTCAATGTGTTTATGGTGGGCTTCTTTACATGAAGACTTCCTTGGATCTTTTCTCTTCTAGTCGTGGTACCTACTATTATGCTACATCCTTATCTCAACTGTCAGGAATTCGTCTTTCTCCAGTGTTGTGAACCAGACTTGAGTGCCTGACGTAAGACTTCATCTTCCTTTCAGCTTAGGGTTTAGTTTTCAGTCAAAGACGATGGCGGAGTTCTCCTGTGATTACTGACATTATATTTGACCTCTTCGCCTTTTTAAAGTATACTTTTTCATCCGAGTAAATGTGTGGAATAGGCCGTGGTGGATCCAAGTATGGACAGCAAGTGAGGTTGTTGACAGGACTCGATTTACTTGATAAGTACTAAACAAATGTACACAAGGAAGATATATGTCTAAACCTTTACTGGTTATCAAAAAAGCTGTTACCTAGAGTAGATCACGACAGAAGGAAAGTAAGTCGATAACCACTACTACAAGAGAGTCGATGAAGGCCAAGCTAAGACTTAAGACTTCTAGTATATCCACGCGCCATCGTGTACAATCCTTCGCAATGTTCAGTCAGTTCTATCCAGGATTTCCCTCAACTCCCGGGCGTCCATTTCGACCATTTTGTTCCATGTTCTCCTCGCAAATGAAGATATAATGTTGTGTTAATAGGTTCCATTGCATTGCATTCTCTTGCAAAGATGTTAGAGAGATGGTTCAACCAGAAAAGACGTACAATATTACGCAAGCAACTGTTCACGAACGTTTCTATCTTTCTTCTGATATTAATTCTCTCACTCTCCGCGTACTGCATCCATATAACAGCGCGGATATGTCATTGGACCAGAACAGTCTTAGTTTAGTGTTGATTGCTTTGCTTTGTCACACCTTAGGTGGAGAGTAGCTATCATACCGTACAATCCCAACAGCTGCTCCTCGTCTGTTTTGCACGTCCAGGAGACTGCCTCTAGACCTGCAGCTGATGGTAAAGATTGACGTTTCTGATTGTCAACTGACTCAAACATAGTGCCACCTATCACAAAACGATTAGCATTCCGGAATTCCATCTTTCGCCGTTGTCATTGCTGTTGCTCAATTCATGCTTCCCTCTACCTACCTTGGCATTACATCTCCATAAATGCAATATCTCCTTTCAGTGTCCTCTTAAACCCTGCACAAAGCTGATTATAGAAGTTCTCCTTCACGTTCTCAGATGAGACTCCGTTGGGGTGTAACACTGGTTGATGTGAGTGCTGTTGGTGAGAGTCTTAACTGGTCTCCCGGAATACAGTACCACAGTATATCGCGTTGGGTGCTGGTATTTCTCTGCCATCTTATTTCGCTAAGCCCAAGGATGTCTGGCCTTTATCGGGTGGTCCTTCTTTTCCCAAATCGAGGACTGTCTTTACATCCAGAATTCTGTCTTTATCCGGAGACAATAGCTACAAGTCGTCATCATCAAATCAGTCACCTAGACTAGAACACGCTAGAGCGTTTTCTCTTGCAATTTTCGCCTACGTGTATGTAGTTGCCCTGGGCCACCACGAGTGGGTAAAGGAAGCACTGCACCTCCTCAACTGTCCTTCTCGCATTAGGATAGTTTCTTTTCTCTTTGCTGCCAATGCCTCCGTTGCAGAGAAACATATTGTCCCTGATAAGCTACTGCCACAAGAAAAGTTAATTCGACATTCGTGGTCCTAATTTGCGCTCTCAAAACCTACCTTCTTCCCAAAGGATAAACAATCACAGCAATGTAATTTTTCCTTTCATCATTTCATCAAAATTAAATAAATTTCTTTCCCAAAAAAATAAACACTACCTTCTTGTTGGGAGATTTTCTTAAAATTACTTTCCTCATCATATAATGAAAACGACAACAATTTCAGTTACAATGTGATTGTTTGCCGGTGGCATAAACAAATTTAACAATTCACAACAGCGTAATCCTTTTTTTGTTTTACCCGAAGAAGGACCGCGCGTTTGCCGAGAGAGCGCCACTGGTGGTACACAAGCCGCACTTAGTGCGGCGAAAAATCTTGAAGCCATCGCAATACAACAAATCCCCAACTGAAATCCCACTTACAGCACAGCACAGCACAGCACACCAGCAATGACAACAAACCCTCAGGCAGGAGAATAAAGCAACTTTTTCTTCCAACACCAGCCGTCAGCCAGCCCCCTTGTCCGAGAGAGGAGCGACAGAAGTACACCATAGAACGAGGGAAACTTCCTGTGGGGGTATGTTAAGTAATTACAAGGATAATTGTGATTCTAGTGCTGAAACAATTTTCCATTCGTGGTTCGGGCTTCGTAAAGTATCTAGAATGTTGTTTGTTGGCTGTGCTGTTTATTTTTTTTGGATTTATGTATTTTTTCGCGTGAGTTTTTTTTTTGTGCGTTAATTACGGTTAGAAGTATAAATTAATTGCGAATAGTTGGCAGTGGGATATGTGAGTTATGCACTATGGTGTTTTAATTGAAATTTGTATTTCAAATTTATGAGATATTTTTTTTTTGTTCTATATTTGCAGTGCTAAATACTTGTTATTATCTGTTTTTATGTGCGAAAAATATATCTGTAGAACGTTACTACTTGGGAGGATTTAGTTGAATTGTTGCACTAGGTGGCGCAAGAAAATGTCATTTTGTTTGTAAAGAGTGACTTTATTTACCGTTAGATCTTCTAATACTAGAATCGTGCTGTCACTTTTGACAGTTCTTTGACACTGACATTCAATATTGTTCGTTTCGGGGGATCTGCATTGCGATTGATTAGAAATCTATTGACAGCTCAAAATTTGGATTGGCCCAGTGGCTTAACAATCAACTCGAGGAGCAGTGCTCGCCTTACCCACTCGTGGTGGCCTAGGGCAACTACATACAAGTAGGCTGAAATTGCAAGAGGAAACGGTCTAGCGTGTTCTAGTCTAGGTGACGTAGCTTAGTAGCCCGCCAATTTAAGCCTCGGATTAGGACTGATTTAATGACAACTTTTAGGTATTGTACCCTGACAAAGACAGGACTCTGGAGTGTGAAAACGGATCTCGACTTGAAAAGCGAAGGAGCACCCGATAAAAGCCAAACATCCTTGGAGTTATCCAAATTAGATGGTTAGAAGCAGGGAAATACCAGTACCCAGCGCTTTATACTGTGCTACTTTATTCCGGGAAACCACTTAAGACTAACAGCAAAAGCACTCAAAAGCCCAATACCCTTCAACTCATATGGCGATAGGATTATGACAGCAAGATTCCGTACTAGAGTATGGCGCGTCACCGTCAACCAGTGTTACACCCCAACGGTGTCTCATCTGAGGACGTGAAGGAGAACTTCTATAATCAGCTTAGTGCAGTGTTTAAGAGGACACCGAAAGGATTTATTGCATTTATGGAGATGTAATGCCAAGGTAGGTAGTGGGAAGCATGAATTAAGCAACCGCAAAGATGGAATTCCGGAATGCTAATCGTTTTGTGATAGGTGGCACTATGTTTGAGTCAGTTGACAGTCAGAAACGTTCATCTTTGCCATCAGCCGCCGGCTTAGTAGCAAGTTCCTGGGCGTCCAAAACAGATGAGGAGCAGATGTGAGGACTGTGCTATAGATACTCTCCCTAAGGTGTGGCAAAGCAATGCAATCAACTTAAACACCAAGCTAAGACTGTTCTGGTCCAATGACATATCCGCGCTGTTATATGGTTGCAGCACGTGGAGAGTGACCATTAATATCACGAGAAAGTTACCAATTACAATCGTAAACCGGGGTCTGCGTAACATTGTACATCTTGTCTGGTTCAACCGTCTCTAGGAACACCTCTACGAAAGAAGGGATCAGGAATACATAGACACAGTCATCCGACACCTGAAGTGGCAGTGAACACATTCGTCACACATTCCAAAAAGTTGACAGTTACGTACATAGCTGGAGATGCAATAGAACCTGAAACGAATCAAAGAACAAACTGAACAAGGCAGTTTGCGGTTTCCCCGTTCGATTACAT
This sequence comes from Chalcosyrphus nemorum, assembly GCA_949716465.1. Taxonomy (NCBI): domain Eukaryota; kingdom Metazoa; phylum Arthropoda; class Insecta; order Diptera; family Syrphidae; genus Chalcosyrphus; species Chalcosyrphus nemorum. Next base: position 29,224,079 of record OX454333.1, read on the forward strand.
CAAAGCCCTGAGGATCATCAACAGGCAGTGCATTGAATATGGACCGCCAAGTCTTATTCAAAGAATGTTTGCCTGCTTAGCATAGGAGTAAAGGGAGAGTTCAAGGCACCGTCACACGGACATATCGAGTTCTGTATTGACTAAGGCTACCTGAGGAATTCCACGTTTCAAGCGGGTTTCCGCAAGACTGCATCTTTTCACTATTATTGTTCGTAGTCATCATTAGCTATGTGCTGAATATTATTTCGCTGTTAAGAAACTGGCTAATTCGATGGACTCTTACTCAAAAGGACTACGTTACACTTTCATCGAATGTAAAGGGAAAAGCTGACGTTCGAAATTCTCTCAAACACAGTACTCGTACAAGATGCATTCAACATATTGTCTGTCATCTATCAAATTCAGATCCTAGCATCCAACGTGCAATCCAGTGAATCTTTCGATCTATTTTCATGGTGAAATAAGAGAACAGACAAAGGACATTACATAAAAACTTGACAAACACACCGTCCTTCGAACCAGTTGATTTTCTTAAGAAATAAAGTCTCACGCAGATACTCTTAAAGCAGAAGGCCCCCTTCAGAGTGTCTATGCCAGTTGCAGGCTTTGATATATTCAGGCCTCTCTTTCCATTGCCACAAAAAGTGCGTCATATCTTTCAAACAGAACCACAGTACCCGATGGATACATTAATGCTTCCTAAATTAATTCCATTTAACTGTGCGTTTATCTAATCATCAAATCATATCGAAGTTAACACCATTTGAATGCAATCTATTCATCAGCATATAGTTCTTCTCTTGCTGGAGTCCAACCGACCAATGTGAGTCCACTCACTCTCACACAAAGTTAAGAGGACTTGACGTAATTATCCTCCTCATACCGTACCGTACCACTGCCAACAATTGAGGTTCAACTGAGTGAGTACCACCACTCATACCATGTGTAAGTAATTTGATGGCATTGAATCCGGCCGGCCGGCCAGGCGACCAACCAACCTATTATCCTTGGCCTCCGCCCATTTATCCTATCTGCGTTTGTGTGTGTTAGGATGTGTGTCGTGCTCGTCGTCGCCTGCAGATATTAATCTGCAAATTAACCTCCACTTGTACCACAATTTTCATTACTAACTTGGCCATTAACACATCCTTTTTGATACTCATCTCTGTTCTGGTGGGTCCTGCCCTAACAGTTGAACGAAAATGGTCAGGGATCGTTGTTGGATGTTGCCCACCATACGACCACACGATATAGTATAACATCGTTCTGTAGGTCATTCATTACTGACAGCACCCACTCTCTCTCTCTCTCTTTACCGAAAGGACATACGAGTAGCTACTGTGTGCCAAAAAAAAAAAAAAAGAAACAAGGATCTAGGATAGGACAAAGCAAAAAAATACAATGCACGAAGAGAGAGAATACAATCCATTTTGAGGCCAAAAACACAAAAGAAAAAAAAGAAAAAGGGTGGCCACTCCAGCCATCAGGAATAGGACAAGTGGTGCCGCAATTCCAAGCCGCTTGTATGTAAGAGCCTTCCACTTAATTAGGTAATAAATGATTGAGGAAATTATGTCTAGACGTGACAACAATTTCTATGAATCATCTGATGATGTGTCGGAGCTGGAGAGTATGTGTGTAGATTTCCGGCTTTTGGCCATCTATTACTTGTATTTTCGTTTCGTCCTTTTGCTTCCCTTTTTGTATACGAGAACATTTTAGGGAAGCATTTTGTTGTGTCTTTTGTTCTGTTGAGAGGAAAATTCATTGGAAAACGTGTACTGAATTTGTTTGCATTGTAGATCTGTGTTTGTTGTTTTTGTTTTTGTTTTTGTTTCATGTCCTGGGTGGTGGAAGTGTAGTAAAGCGGCGGCGTTGATGTTTGTACAAATCGCTAAAGGGGATTTGTTTAGGGAAAAATTGTATTAGTTTTGATTCGTTCTCTAAGATGGGGAGAAAAGGATTTTTGTTTTTCCTTTCATAATGTCAATTGCAAGGATGTCTATAATAGACTGGGTGTGAGACAAAATTGGGACGGAGATTGGGAATAATTTAAATGCAGAAATAAATTTGGATCTGTCCTCATAAGGAGCTACAAGGAAGGCGAGGGTCTAGCAATACTGGCAGGCGAACACTATCGAGCTTTACCTAGGTGTATCGCTTGACCATAGGCTCAATTTTGGAGAGCACATAGCCCATACAAGCGCAAATCGGAATGTTTCCACAATATCGGTGCCAATATTAGAGGCCCAGGGCAGTCAATAAGAAGCTAGTCAGTCCTCATGTATGTAGCCATCATATTGGAATCAGCTACAGTCACAGACTCACACACAAGGAAGAGAAGAGCATCTGAATGAATATGCTGGGCATACAGAGCGGTATCAGAGGATGCAATAAATGTATAAAGGCACGATAGCCCATCTACCTAGAGGGCAGAGTAGCAGACCCCATGCACAATGGTGACAGCTTGGAGAGAAGCACAAGAAATCACGATAGAGTAAACCTCTACCTTAGTGCAGAAAGACTCTAGAAAGAGATCGGGAATGTAGCAACTCCAAGAGAGTTGATAGTATTCACGCTACTTACGAGGGAAGTAGGGGAAACCAAGAGTATCATAGTAAGCAGTATGCAGGAGCTACGACTGAAAAGTGCGCTCTACAACATAAGATGACGACGGAATGTCAATACTATGCTATTCGAGTGATTACTTTGATCGAAGGAATCGTAAGAAAACACAAACACTCCGAACAGGGTTTCGAAGGCGATGCATGCAGCATGCAATCGGGCATAACTTCGTAGCAGGAGTGTCCATAAAGAGTCCGTGGCTTCCAGCCCATTAAAAAAGAGCAGATCGTTTTCGTCATTACGTGTGTCCTATGCTGTATTCTCAAAATACTCGCCAAAAGTAACCACATACATAGTCGCACTTCACCTCGCCTTATCATAATTACTCAAAACCAATATGCACTGCTAGAAGTATTAATGGACTCATAATGTAACTTATAGCATTAAAAAGAAAAAGGAGGTGTCTTCTGGGGACTACGTGGACGATGGCGATAATAAGAGCTGGGCTTATAGAAACCCACATGACATGGAGAAGTCATTTCTTAGCTGTCCTTGGGCATTCACAAGGAACTTGTTTTCCCTGCTCTAATTGGAAAGCGGGTCATGAGCCTATAGGTATAACCATACGCCAACTTTAAAAGGGTGACAGTTCCATAGCTAACCACGCAATGCAATGGAACCCGCTTACTCAGTATGGCAGGATACGCGGCGGTCTTAGGAGTACAATCGGGACGGAAGAATGGCAACTGGGAAAGAGTTGGGGAAAGCTGAGGCACATTTTCAGAAACCAAAACAGATGCACTAGGACCCAGAAGAGGATGCACGACATAAGTAAGTCTCTAATGGGGCATCTCAGATGTGGCGATGGGGACTCAAGTTGATTTTTGACAAGGTGCTCAACAATCATTCTTGATGTCTTTATTTTTGTTGTGGACTATGAACTTGCTTGCTATTTTGGTTGGTACAGTACTCAAACTCTTCGTTTTCCCGTTTGTTTTATTTCTGATTGGATACACTTAGGTAGTACTTCTGGTTCCGGTATCCAGCGCTTCTACTCTTCTCTGACAGTCTGCACGTTCAATTTATTGCCTTCACGTCCTATAATCTTTGTTGTGTAACCCGGTCTCCGAACGTGAGATCGTTGAGGCTTCCCATCGACTTTCTATCGACTCCTTCATATTTGCGTTACAGGATTATAATGCTGCCTGGACGTGTATTCTGGACGTAGACCCCTGCTCCATACTGCTGTTTTCCATCCATGTGAAGTTATCTGTTCATTCATTGGCGATCTCTTCCAACTACTACTTCAGTATTGGGTTTCATTGGTATTCACATACTCAGGTGGACTAAAAGATCATCAGGTTTAAGATCTAGTGACTGTGGCACTCTTAGAGCACACATGTCTTCCCACTTGAAGCTACAACCACGTGAGGTTGAGTATTGTTCTTAGTTCTGCTTTTGGATACGTTTTCAAAACTTGGATGACGCTTACCTGGGCTAGTCAATGTAAGCACTTCAGTTGGTTAGCTTTAATCAACTCTTTTAGTTCACTATGCTAGAGGTTGTCCTTTGTCTGCACTTTATGTTTAATAGATCATGATTCCACTTTCGGTGGCATGTTCATGACTTACTTACACAGTCCTTCAAAAAGATTAGAAGGATGATTACAGAGTTAATGGTAAGGCCTTTGCTACTTATCAATTTTGAGGCAAGGCTGAAGGCACTCTAAAGGCAATATCGGTAAATAGAGCCTCCTTAATGTTGATGACCATTTGGGATCTTTTTTTACGCCTTTTCAATCGTTTTGATGAGAACTACTTCGGGGGATTAGTTTTCGCACTTTTGTCGAATTTTCTCCTCGAGAGGTACCGAAGTCTGTGACTTGTTATAAAACACCGGTGACCTAAAAAGAATATAGCCTGGGGCCATCCGATCGATCGATCTTAACGGAGGGTGCAAATCCCAAAACAAGTATTACCTTTGCTTTACTTTAAACAAAACCGAGCACGTTGCGAACTCGACCGAGCGTCCATGACCGTCGATATGGAATTAATGCTACCCTCAATCCACCGACTTCACTCAGTCGACTACTCTACTCCACCTGACAGATCCTCAAATGAGTGACAGGGATTTTACTCCTCATTATAGTAGCGATAAAAGTGAAGCCTTCTGTTGGTTAACACAAGACATTAGGCGACCTAAAATTGCATCCGCCAAAATGTTTATGGTCGTTTATGCCAAATATCAAAACAAAACTAACACTTACCGACATTTGATAGGGTGGTATATTTAAGGCCACAATTCGATAGCGCCGTATGTCTGCCTGACAGTTAATGACATAGGCACCCTTAGTAGAACCGCGTAAAGGCTTAACCTTTAAAAAGTGGTCTATCAACTTTCGTAAAAGAAAATAATTTATCAACCACCCTCCAACTATAACTGCGAACTTCAAGCCACCCCGTTTTCAAATTAAACAATTTCGGTATCAAATTGGTTTTCTAGGAACCACCTTTAGTTTTTCCGTGAGCCTTCCACGAAAACGTTGGAGCATATAAATCGACTGTCGCATATACCCACCCCATATGGCTGCTGTGAAACTTTCTCGGAATAAAGAAAAAAATATCCAATATTTATTTAAATTGACAATCAGCATTTTTATTCCAATTTCATTTTGAATATACCTTTTTTTTCTTTATTTATTTTTTTTTATTTTCATTTATGTATAATATTTGTTTTTACAATTGTTTGTTGTGTCAAAAACCAAAGCCATCTTAGTATTAACTTTTAATTATATTTATCTTTTTTTGTTTTTACATATATTTTAGTTGCTATCATATATATATAATTTTCTTTTTTGTTTCTTCTGTTTATCAACGGTACATAACTAGCATCGCAGTCTCTGTAGACATTTTGAAATGAAATTAATTTTTTTTTTACTTTAAATATAGTTCATTTAATATATTCACTTTAATATTATAAAGCAACTTACATACAATTTTATTTTTTTTTAGGCTCGGTGCAAAAGGATTTTAATTAGAAAAAAAAAAATTTAATAAAAAAATTTGAGAAAAAAACTTAAAAAATAAATAGGGCAGTAGAAAAATCTACTTACTTAAAGAGCGTGTCTTTGCCATGAAGGTTCTTCTTTATTTTCCTCCCTCCAAATAGATAACGTGAGGTTAAGGTCGAAGCGACATTGTGACAGGATACATTGACTTCCTATAGTTTAAATTATAAACATCAGCGAAGCTTAAGTGTCTTAAAGGCATAAGTTACAATGCCGCCATAGAGGACCAAAGTCTAGCTTCTCACAACTGATCGTATTGTACGTGGTATACAGTTCTGCATGTATAGAAGGGATCTAAGATTGTTGAGATATCTGAGGAGAAGGACGGTTTTCGTGAAGCGTAACTCGTGGTTGTTTATGAATTATGAGGCACTCGCAAGAGGTAGTGTTGAGAAAAGATTCAAGTTTGAAAAGACAATGTAACTCCTCTTCAAATCGATGGAAAAAAAACTATAGACAATTAAATGGACGGGGATGTAATGAAGTATTTACCTATATCAAGTAATCATCATTCGTTCAGCCTCCCTGATCACAGGCGGAAAGCATGGCTATAAAGGAACCTTTATCGTGGCTGAGGTATAATGCAATGTCCGCAAACTGCCGCCTATTTCTTAACGACATGGCTGAACATAAGGGTGCCGGGCCATTGTGACATCAAACTCGCCAGGCATGGCATAACTCTTCCGATTCTACCCGAAAAGAGGAACCTCAACTAGCCTCTCGCTACATGTGCGCAGGTGGTCCAGCTGTACTACTTGTCCCATTGCAAAGCAGATCTGGACCAAGCTGGATCCAAACCCATCCCAAAGCCTATAATAAAGCTAAATAGGTCTCATATTAGTCCTATGGTAGGGCCTAACAACTTCAGAAAGACCTGTATGGATGAAGAGGAGGAGGAAACCCATCTTCTGTGTAGCTGTCAAGCGCTCTCAATCTGAAGGAGGTTGCATTTGGGTGAATACTTCTTCGACAATCTAAGCGAACTCGCTGAATTAGACGATAACAGCTTTATAATAAGCTCCTCCTGATAGGGGCCTTTATGGCCTAAGTATGTTTGCACTGTAGCCAGTCGTTCTAACCTTGCCTAATCAACATTCGCCAGCAAGCTTATAGAGCAAGCAGATCAACATAGACTGCTCTGTTCTAGCTTTAAGACACTCTTATGCCAGCGACTCAGGGATAATGTCAGATGCTCAAGTTGCTATTGAGGCACTTGACGTGAACTTCATTATGGCCAGGGGAATGTCCGAACAAACTTGATGAACTAGGTAGCAATAAAGAGAGAGAGGGAGAGGGCACAGAGGGTAATGAAAAGTAGACTTCCTAGCGCGAGAGAGTGCATCAGGAACTTTCATAGGCCCTGAACTAATCAAACACATAGTAATGTACAGCCTCAAGAATTAAAGAGAGAAAACATGTCAAGCACCTGGAACAGCGCTCAAAGCATGAAACAGGCTAAAAAAAAAACTCTTGGGGAACTATAACTGAAGAGAATTCGAAGCATGCATCACTCTAAGCCTATAAAACATATCATCCGCGAGATTGGCTGGGCACTGTGGGCTCAAGAAGTTTAAGGAAACCAGGTATAACTGAAGAAGAGAACACCGTGCCTTTGTTGTAAAAAATAAATAAATAAATATTAGGCCGTAAGCAGCCCATAGAGGGCCAAGGCCTAGCTTCTCACAGCTGTACGTATTGTGCGTCGTATACATTTCTGTACGTACAGAAGGGACCTACAGTTTTATGCCGTATCCGAAGGGCAGGGGAGGGTTTTGAGAAGTTTTCTCATGACAGTAAATACTCTTGGATGTTTGTCAGACGCTCGCAAGAGGTGGGGCTGTGAAAAAACTTTGGTGGTAATTTCCTGGATTCGAACTTGGAACCGCCTGCGCAGTAGTCCAACGCACTAACCACTGAGCCACGGCACCCACTTGGCTTTGGTTGTCCAAACGTTCTTAAAAAATAACGATTTTGCAACCCTTACACAGCCGCAATTCCGTTTTCCATTTTAATGTTCCTCCTCGTGGCTTTCGGAACAACATTGGGAAGCGGGAGGACTCACCTACAAACATCGAGGCTATACAAATTGCTTTTGAACGTAGACTGTTCGACAAATACTTCATGAAGACTTAAATTTTACCTCCCAACGTGCGTTCAGGGTCCAGCTAAAAAGATCATCCCCCGGTAGGTTAATTTCATTTCATGCTGCTATTGTATGGCTAGCAAATTTTCCTTATAATCGTAATTGCCACGCCCACTCATATTTAAAATCTCTGAAACCAAATATTTTAATCTATTTCGACGATGCATACTTACGTCTCCCAAAATCTTAGACTTAGGCTGTATGCATCTGCTTTGAAACCAAACCTTAGTTTTTGCACCGAGCCATTATATACCGCTATACGTACTCACACCCCTTAGTTCACACACCATCATCGTTTAAATAGAAAAATTAAATTCTCTAATTTAGCTATATATTTACTATAATGTTCACTAAGTCTATCCACCACTCTTCTCTTGACTTATATCTTTAATAATTATATTTTTACTAAATATTTGCAGCTAATATTTACAAAATATAGTGTACTTCGTATGTGTGTCCAGGAAATAGGAAACGTGTTGATAGTTTCAGAAACGAAAAACGAAAGAAAGAGTCTCGAATAAGGTTCGTGGTGGTGGTTTGCGCTTCAAATTTTTTCCGTTTTGGTTAGAACTACATATATTTTAATTTTGCTTGTATATCGTTTAAATATTAATTTATTTATTTTTTTTCCCACTTAAAGGTTAACTGCAATTTGTATCGAAGCGTGGTTTAGATATATTTTTTTGTTTCTCTAATTTTATTCTTTATTAAAGCATTGCCATATACGTATTTTTGTCGATAATGATAGTTGTAACAGTGTTTTTTTTTATTTTTTTTATTTTGGTGTTTTCTAGATTTTTTGTTTTGTTTTTCTTCCAAAGGAAAACCAAAAAAATAAAACTGTTTTATAATTATAGAACAAATAAATTCAACACTATATGTATATATAATTGGTGACTATACAATATTGTGTTATTAGTTTTTAGTGTAACATTAACTTTTTTTTTAGCACTGTGTCGGCGCGCGCGATCAACTAAATTTTGTAGCTACTTTATATAATTAAATTATAGATTAGTTTTATAAATTTTCAATCCTAAAGTTTATGTTTTTTTTTTTGTTTAACACTAATAGCAGGTTTTTTTTTAAATTTTTGTTTTATAACACATTTTGGTATAAATACGATTTACCTTTGCATATAGATTTGTTTTAACAGTTAAATATATATACTATACATATTTATTTTATTTTATGTAACTAATTACAGAATATTTTTAATATCTTGTTGTTTAGATTTATATGTTTTAAGGAAGACTTTTTACTTGATTGTGACCATTTTTTCTTTTAATAAGGTTTTTTCTTTTTTTTTTTTTAATTATTTTACAATTGTGTTATATAAATAAAAAAAAAATGGTCCGAAAAATACAAATGTTCTTAGAGCATTTTTGCGTATGTGTTTAGTTGTTTTCTTTTTGGTTTTTTTTTTAAATAGTTTTATAACTTACTTATAAGGCAAAGAATAATAATGTAAATTAGTAGAAACTAAAAATAATAATTTTGTTGTTAAAAATTTGTTTTATAATATTTAGGTGTTCAATATGATATGTTTAGGTTTTTTGTTTTATTTAGCTTTTTTTTGTAATATATTTTATATTTGTTTTGTAAAATAAATGTAAAGTTTAAAAATTTTGTACAAAAAAATTAAAAAGAAAATTTTGTTTCTTTAAATTTTGGTTGTTGTGTTAAGGTTTTTATTTTTATTTTATTTGCTTATATTCATGTATACAGTTGGTAGTATATTTATTTTTATATTTTACACTAATATTTACAGTTATATGTTTTTGTCTAAATTTTATCTTTAAAGACAGCGACATGAGTGACCAGTGATAGTGAGGATGTCATGACGAAAATGTGTTTAAGAAGGAGAAAGTAAAGTGTTTGCTTGGAGTTGGTAGGGATTTGGTTATACTGATCCCGATAGACCGTGAGTTTAAAGGAACAAAATTTAGAGAACATTTAATAATGTTGAGTCTAATACAACGAGCAGAAGCCCTACAGATCTTCAAGCAAAGTTGAGTTTTAAATGAGATATTCTCACAACTACGAGGACAGTTTCTTCTAAAAACGAGTTTTCGAGACTCGAGAAAAAATAAGCCTAAGGCGAGGGTTCTTCTGATCCTCAAAAGTAAAGCATTTTTATCAAAGTTCTACTCATCCTCTTCTACTGACTAGGGTGGGCCCGGACCGTGTTTCAACCAGTAAACCTCTTCAGCTAAGCCGGTCACGAGCTAGTTCGCTTCAGTTGCGTACGGCAAGTTGGTTGAAGTCGCCGTCCTAAAGTCCCAACACCTTCCGCAAGATTGTCCTTTATTGCACCGTCTACCTGGGTGGACTGGAAAACAATCTTAGTTTGAATGTTGGGTTCCATCTGCTCTGCTTAACCCAGGCATCTTAGGGGCTACATGCGAACTCTTCTGGCTAAGTCGATGTTCTTGTATAAGCCATACAGGTTGGCATTGTCCATGCAGATAGGACCAAGGATCACTCGAAAGACTTTTCTCTCATAATAGCCAAGGGTATTTTATATCCATGCTTCTGCGCCATACAGCAGGAGAGTTTTGTTACTCAATTGTCTTCTTAAACCATGGAATCAGAGATTGGCAGAACTCACCATGAGCCTAGGTAGACAAAGTCCTTTACTACCTCGAAGTTATGTCTGCCTTTTTTGTAAACAACATATATTTTGTGTTGCTTTCATTGATCGCTACACCTAGCTTTGCTGTCTTGACGTCAATACTCGCAAATGATACACTGACAGCCGGCTGAGTCCTTTTAATTATGTCAAGGTCATCAGCGTAAGCGAGCAGTTGTACAGACTTGTAAAAGATTGTACCTCCGGTGTTCAACTGTGGGTTTCGTACTATGACTATGCTAAAGAGATCAATGATTGCGCTTCACCCTGTTTAAGACCTTTCCTGACATCGAACGGACTATAATGGAGCAGCGAAAATTCTCAATTTTCAGTCGGACGAGCTTGGCAATGTTGCCTAGACTAGGATGGAAATGATAGCAGCAAGTGCCCCAAGGAGGGTCTGAGTTGTCATCACAGCCCGCTGCTACACCCGCTCGTACAGAGAACATGAGAAATGAATGATTTTCACAGGAGTGGTCAAGAGAGATAATATCAACAGTCAAACCAAAGAAAGGGGGACTTTTGATGGACGGTGGAAGCTGAAGAGATATAAACGTTCTCCTGACAGCACCTGGGATCATTCCCTAATGAATCTAGGAACAATGCAATTCACCTCTTGAAGTCAGACAGACTTTCCTGCTGGATCCTTTTGCAACAATCATACAAAGATCTTACGGGTCAAGATAGAGCAATGTGTCGAGTAAAGGTCTCTGCCATATCAACTTCAAGAAGGATTTCGACGGCTTAAATTGATACGCTATTTAGTTGACCTTGTGCATGAGAGACATCACAGGAACGGTTTACACAATGGTAAGGTGTCAGAAGAACTTGAAACCCATAGTGGAGTACGTCAAGGATGCATACTATCACCCCTCTTGTTCTTTGTGGTTATCACTGCTGTACTCCATACAGCATTGGCGGAAGGAATCTATGGAATTCGTTGGACTCTGACATCTGATCTCAAACACCTAGATTACGCTGACGGTGTTTGTCTTCTTTTACATGAGGTAGATAATGGACCTTTACTTGATGGCTTATAGTCTAGAAGCAGAGGTAAACAAAGTGGGGCTAAGAATAAGCACAGCCGTTTGAGTCAAGATGAAACTTCTGGGATGGCACCGAGATTTTGTCCATCTGAGGGAATAATGATTCCACAATAGAGCCAGGTACAGTGGAAGAGTCAAAGTGTCTACTTGAAGTTGAGCATGGTCCCCATTAATATCCGAGGAAATAGCCTACAAAGTCCACATTCAAACAGAGGAATAAAAGAATTGAATAAGCACCAACTTCTCGAAGGGACCCTTTTCCAAATTTTTTTCTCCCTCAAATCCCAATCTCTGACTGTATTCAATTTCCAGCAAAACTCATCGATCTATTAGCCCAAACATTTTACTCTCAAAATTTTTAAATAAAAATTCCAAAGTAACAGGATTATATACAAATGAACACACGAAAAAAAAAATCTGTTAAATTGTTTGGTTTTAACCCTTCACTTTCATCATATTATCCTGTGAAAATGTCCTCGCATACTATTCAATTCGACTTTTGATTTTTTAAATAATTTGCATAATTTTTTTTCCGCTTGATTCCTGACAGGAAATTGCAAAACTATAAAAGAAAAAAAAAAAATTGTAAATCCTTTTTTTTAATATTGGAAAGAAAAATGTCCTTCCTCGCCATGTCAGGGGTTTTAATCAGATTCTCATGTCGCGCCTGTTAGTGTCAATAGCGATTCTCATTTGAAATTCCATTTAAAGGACTATGTACAGTTTTTTTGTTTCTTTTTTTTTCAACACATTGTTCTATACAGTAATGGGCGATAGTATGTATGTTTTTATTTATTTTTTTTACATTTTTTTTAATATAATTTACTTACCTTGCTAAGCATTTAATTTGTAGTATTTTTTAAGGCCTACCTACATGTTTTTTTTATTTTATTTTATTTTTAGACAGCAGTCCGTACAAAACGATACTCTACAGTTAAATTTATTTATATATATATGTAATTGTATTTTTTATATAACCTCTACAGTATTTTTTAGCTTAGATTTTATGGTATCTACACGATTAGTTTAATATTCACTTTCACGCATTCATAACTTTTGTTTTTTTGTTTATAAATTTACTTATTGCTCTTTTGAAATTCCAAAGTTTTTTTTATTTAAAAACGATTTTTAGGGTTGTGTCATTTGGTTCATGGATGGACACTTTTTTGCTTTGGAATTCTCTTGTCTATTGTTTGCTGACAGGATTGTGCTGCTGCTGTTGGGTTGTGGGGAAAGTGGATGATGGGAGCGCGATTTATATAAGGACTTTCCGAAGATAGTTTGAAGAAATTCTTTTTAGGATTGAAGTGGAGCAGATTTTATACACTTGACATGTCGTTGGCTTAAAGTTTTTTTTTTCAGTGGAATTAGCGGCTTTCTATGATAGTGTTCCGGACCTTTCTCTTAAAAGAAAAGGCAAGACAATCACATAGGAAGTGTTCCGCAGTGTCGTCAAATTCTCCACATGCGTAGAAGACAGATGTGTCCCTGAAGCTAATCATGTTAAGATGCTTATCAAAAGCGAAGTGTCCTGTAAGAACGATAATAAGTTGCTGCAATAACTAACGTCTGAGGGCATCCGTATAGTTAGCCTGCCCTTTGGGACCGGCGAAAAAGTGTAGGTCCCTTCTATACGTGCATAACATTGTCTGTCTTATTTCCCATTATACTATTGTGACCTGGCAGCCAGATGAGAGTCAATAAATTGAGTCTTGTGACAAGATTGCAAGACCTTAACAGCAGGTTGACTGTCACTACAGACACTGATACTACGACCCTTCCACCTATTCCCAACGAAGTAACTCGGAGCCGTTAGGATTGCAAATATCTCATCCTGGAATACAGAAGTATACTACTCTATGAGTAATGCAGTATTGTGTTCTCGAATTCCACAAATACACCAGCCCCTGGTCCAGGAGTACACTCCATGCTTGGTTTAGACGCTGGCAGTAGCCAGTTCTGAATACGGCTTAGCTTCATTACGCTTGACGTTTACTACAGTAGTCTGGCGGCCAAAATTGTTATAAACTTAAGAGAGCGACGATTGTAATTGAATCCTTATGGTCATGCGTCCATTCTGTCCTACTGGGGGTCTACCAGTGAATCAACGGAAACTGATCACATAAATGGAGACTACAAGACCTCCTTACAGAATTCAGTAGAAGAACTGGATAGCCAAGAAGAAAAAAGAGTTGGCTTTTTATGTCGATGATTCTAGGATGGACATTGGCACGGAAGCCGGTTTTTATTGGGAAACCGTAGGAACATCTAAGGAAAAGGTTGACGAGCTCGCTAGTAAAGGTTAGATCCTCTTGTAGGCCTTTCCTTTTGTATTAATCTCAATCAGCTTCTTATGGAACAAAATAGAAGATCAAGCCACCATGTGGAGATTTGCGTTTCCCTTTAAGAAGAAGAATTCAGCCTCTCGTTATTACCGGTGGTGTGGAGCAAGAGGAGCCATGTGTTGCATTTGCCAACCAGAGCGGGGTACGCACTCTATAGAGAGCCCCTACCGGCTACTGGCGTTCACGGAGCGTGGTTCTTCGAGTTACAGGGAAGAAGATGGAATAAAATCTGTCCGTAACTTGTTGTTTGACTGTCCCGACCTATTCGCCTGAAAAATAAGCTGGAGGACTTTGGTGACGTTGATGGATCTCCTGAGTTTCATATCACTATTTTAGTGGTTCTAATAGCGGACTTTTTAGGCCTTCCCCTGGTTGCCTAAGTGAGTGACTCTATTGTCACAAGGCATGTATATACCTCACCGAACTCAACCTCCTTTGCCATAAAGCTATCTTGATTCGTGAAGTTTATAAGACTGAATAGTATGATTCTACAGAGGCCTTACCTATCAGCCAGTAGAAGAGGAAACGGAGGAGGTGTTAAAAGCGCACAAAGTTTATAAGAAACTGATATTAAAGCCTCGACAGATGACATCACTAGAGGACAGATTTTCCATCAGCTGTCAAATGTCGGTCAAAACACAAGGTTGCTGTGCTCTTGGCAAAAAACTTAGTCAATAAATGTTCTGTTAACTCTCCCAAATGACAGACTGTAACTGGCAAGACTCCCAGCAAATAATCTACTGAGCCACACGTGACGAATCAACAAGTTTCTATCAGAGCTGATTTCCTTTTCGATGATTCACATTGGGGAGGCTGCTGGAAAAATCTGGTCTAAACTCTGCCAACATCAACTGCGAGTTAGTACTGCATTCAATTGAAGGACAGAACGATTGAGAAAGGTATCCTAGCTTCGAATGACGAAAAGGCTCAGTCGCTTTTTGGTCACAAGACTTTATGTTTTCTGTTCAGATGGTCACATATAGAGCATCCTTGTCCAATTTTAGCTCTTTAAGGAAGCACTTGAATGTAGTTGAAAGCCTTTGACACTTCATTCGTTGAGGCATGTCCCTATGGTTCCCAAGTGCACTTTAAAGGGTCACTTGATCACAATTTGTTCATTGTTGAAATCCCCTGTATTGTACTAAAGAGAGGACTCGCCTCTTAGATCCTTACGAATTCAAATTCAATTTAAAATTCTCACAAAAGCGCAGAATAAATAAACAGCACTTGCCTATCATTCGTAAGGAAATCTGCTCCAATCTCCAGGATCCTACTCAATCAGACGAAGACAATTGAAACTGAAAATTGTCAAATCACTTTTGTGCTTGTCAAAGTGACAAATCAAAATAAAGAAGAAGAAGAGAAGAAAAAAATCCGCAATTTCTATTCCTGTCAGTGTTGCGGTGAAACCATTTTCATACATCGTGCCGGGTTAAGGATCTCCCAACAAACATCTAATCACAAAGTCAGTATGAGCGAGTGTAAGTGCACCCTACTGACCCTGACAAGTACCGAGTATGTTGCGTGCACAGTATGTGTGTTTATAAAGCCACTTACCCACTACAATAAACAGCTCGAATCCTTGTCACCGTGGTACATGGTACGACTAACAATAGACATCATTTCAGTTACCTAATTTCTTACACCTACCTATACAAAATGAATGCGTTGTCGCCTACTTCGTCTTCCTCTGGTGTTGATCCTTCAACAGGATGCATTCCCTCTCTCTCTCTTATCCTGATTACTTACAATGGGTTCTTAGAGTACTAGTACTTATCCTACGCAGTTAGTTTAATAGCGGGCCACTTGCTATAGCTATAGCTGTTGTTGTTGTTATTCTTATACTTGTGTTTGTTGTTGTTGTTGTTGTTATTCTCCTTGTTGGCTTGGGGTGGTAGAGATTTAATGTCATGTCTCCACTTGGGTAAGCTTTAAAAGAGTCCAGCTAACGTATGGCAAGAGGGAAAACATCAGCGATGTTAGCAGGGTGCAACCACCAAGGATGGAAACTGGTGAATTAGCGCTACTACTCTCGGGCCATATGACTTCGACTTCGGACATCTTGAATATGCTCAACAGTCGGTGGGATTGTAGTTCACTGTGTTCGGTGTTAATATGATGACTTATGGTCTTGAGGATGTTGGTGCATTCCTCCTGAGAATTAAGTGAGTATTTATGTTAAGTATTAGGGAGAGATGGGGGTTATGCTCTTACCTTTTCCTTGCGAAGCAGGTCAATGGCTTTCAGTTTGGCATCATGCGGTAGTCTAGCGGCGATAATGATGTTCTCATCTGTCATATTGAACAGTGTCAGGGTACACATTGTCTGCAATAGAAAATGTAACATTTAACATTTAATTAGATGGGGAATAGTCTTTTAACATTTAAAGGAGTGCGCAACGAGTTTCAGGATTATGTTGGTCTT
The DNA here is from genome assembly GCA_949716465.1 of Chalcosyrphus nemorum. Classification (NCBI taxonomy): domain Eukaryota; kingdom Metazoa; phylum Arthropoda; class Insecta; order Diptera; family Syrphidae; genus Chalcosyrphus; species Chalcosyrphus nemorum. The sequence continues at coordinate 29,240,298 of OX454333.1, forward strand.
TGAAGCTGAGGGAAACATAAAGGGGGTCGTTACAGACAAAATATGAAAGGCAGGAGGCAGATTGTGAGTCCTCGGTGATGGAATGGAGCCTGCAGACAATGAGACGCTTGAGGGCCTTAAAACAGTCATCTTGTCTATCTTGGGAGTTCCGAGCAGTTTGATTGAGCCTTACCAAGAGAATGGCAACATTCGGTGGAAGACTGGGTTATTGATGCTGGTATTGGCCAGTTGATAAGAAGCTTGAGAGGGCCTTGATGCTGTCACTTGCGAAAGTTTTAGGTCTGGCGGGAGATGAATCTTCTAAGATTGAAGGTCTAGCTCCTTGTTGGATGCCGATTTGGAAAGTTGTTTTGGTGCGGACAATCCTGATGCAGGTTGACAAACTGCAGCGTGGATACTCCGGCATAAAACAGATCTGGCTTAGGCTTAAACAGTATTAAGGCGGTTAAGAATCTCATATAAGCTGCATGGATGAGGACGTGGAACAGCTTCTATGCATCTGTCAAGCTTGAAGGTAACTACACCTAGAGAGACTCGAGAAATTTGGCGAATTTGCAGATACAACTACCAACCGAGACGTACCATAGTAAGCTTCTGTTGGTGCAAGGGTAGATAAGGAATACCTAATCCTTTATATATAAGTGTGCACTTACTGCGGTCCATCAGTCTTACCTAACCTTATCCTAGTTGTTTTGTTGGTGAATATCCACAGAAAGATGGGCTCTAAGGCCTAGATGTCGATGGAAGAACAGATACTCGTGGCCTTATTGTGGTTGAGGCTTGATACAGTCCTATAGAGGGCATGACTGCCTGATTGCTTGGGAGTTTAAGTAGCAATTGGGTACTTACTGCTGGCCTTGGTTGGGAAGCTGTAACACTAGACTGTTAGGTTTGAGGTGCTGATGCAGTAAAGGCTGACATTGAAGTGATTATGACGATGACGAAGAGACTCCTTTGGGGATTATTGTTGACAAAGCTTGGTACTATCTCCTATTCATGATTTGGAACCACTTAGTTGTAGATCACCACCGGTTGAAGCCTAGCTTATCGATAAGAAAATAGATGCATACGACCTATAAGTGGGCGTCCAGTTGTTAAGTTGAAGACCTGTGACGTGCGAGTGAATCATATAGTTTGAGAACGTTGCGCTTTTTACGAAGCATATTACGCTGAACTTTTTTCATCTTCCAGCCTCGCATTGGAGTCTCTGTAGTCTGACCTCTAAGCTATTTTCATTCACTGGGATGCAGCTACCTTTAGACACTCCCCTAATCGACCAGTAATCCTTTTACTACTCTCTTTTGTTCACGATATACCAACAGTCTTGTATGGTAGTGGCCAGTGAGCCCTTAATTGCTTCCACTCCCTCCACGTGATGGTGCCTTAATTCTAAGTCGTATCTTCAAATGGTAGCAAAGTGCAGTTGGACAGTCGCTATCAAAAAGACTGTGATCTCGTTCTATTCCCATGCCCTCTCCTCTAGAAGCTTGGTTCCACGCCCAAAAGAAGTTATGATTTAAATGGTATTTCCTCAAAAGCGTGTTCCCAAAAATTAGAAAAACCCTTGATTTTCCCCCAGCAACAGCTTGCCAATCTCTCATATAACTCCACGCTCCGACAGGACCACATTAAGCATAATCCAGTGAGCAGTTCTTCTGAATCCTTGCAATGTGAAATGCATTTCTCACATGAGTGCATTCACAAAGCATTACAAAACAAAAAACCAAGCATCCTTCCTCGAATCACAGTTGAACACCAGAAGCGCACAAGCAGCAGTTAGTTGGAAAAAGGGTACCAAAAACGCAGCCAACTAACTCCGTTCCAAATGATGAATCAATCTCTTTTTCGTCGGATTGCTGTCAACGTTTAAGTTGCTTTTTAAGGATATCAACTCGCAGTATTGAAACCCCGGCCAGGATGTGAGCAGCAGCTTTATTTTCCTCCACTTAAAATGCCAAAACGGTTTCGTTTTTGGGGCGGGCCGAAACTACTTCTGAATTCACAGCAAGGATCGTACATTGAATGTCTTATTTCGTTTTCATTTGTCTCGCTGTTCGTCGTCCCTGGCAGGCAGGCAGGAATATTTAGTATGATTTATGAACACAATCATGCCGGTGTCATTAATCAAATAAATCATAAATATTTAAGTTGTGCTGTGTATGCGTGTGTCTTCAAGAGGAGTCGTCAGTCAGGTATTGCCAAGAAGTCAACGATTTGGTGTGAGGTTGGGCAACAACGATGATGATGATGATGACGACGACGTTGAAGGCGATGTCATTAAAGGATGATGTGTGCATTAGATATAAGGGCAAATATTTGTCTGAATGTTTAAGTAAATCCTGGCAGGTATTTGAATTACGTCATTGTTAAATGTCATTAGGTTATTTACGGGAATTGATCATTGTTTCGAAGATGTTAAATGGAAGGAGATTTTGAATAAATAAAACTTTTACAAGAGAGTTCAATGGACGACATAAGTTGAGGAAAGGTTGAGGGGTATACTCCAGTCTCAGAAAGCCAAGAACTGCTGGCGTAGTTCAACTAGAAATCTGAATCCAAAACTTCGAGTAATGGTAGGTCTTAGAAGCCTACTGCAGTAGTGTAGATTTAGCATGCTTCCCTAAGGAATGTGAGGCAACAATTCACAAGAGAAGGACTTATTCTCTCCCAGAGTGATGTTCGTATGTACTATAGCAGGGACTACTATACATTTAAAGAGTTGGAGCACCGCTCACCGAGTACCAAAACTTTTTTCGTTGAAATGAAGTTCAAGCATTCACTTGCACTCTGGCAAGTTAGGTTGAATCCTGTAGCTTCTGTGCTGTCTCTAGTCTTCTTTGCCATGTAATTCCCGGATCGCTAGGTATTCCCTCGAGTGGCTTGCTATGGATCTCTCAGCTTTTCAGAAAGAGTGACAAATCTACTGGCACTTCTGTCGTGGCAAGAATGATTGTGGGTGACTCTTGTGCAGTGAATAGTGTAACGTGTCCTGATCTCATCATTACTGCGGATTGTGACGTGAATAAGGACGCTTCTTTCCCCACAAACACATAAGTTTGACTTGTGTGTACATGGGTTCATTAGGTGCAAATGGTCCTTCCAAATCTTGGGCTGATCCTCATTCCATATAAGCAACGAACCGTCTAAGACTTTCAGTGGGTGTTCAGTAGAGCTCCGGCTTTTTACTACTTCCTCTTAAGTGGCCTTGCTGTCGTACATAGTTCCTACTTCTTTAGCTTCTGTAGCCAGCACATTCCAATCATACTGGAGGCTGTAGTTCGATCCTCCATGCTGTTGGAGTCGCTGCACTTTGAGCTCTAAGCTGTTTTAGTTCGTCGATCATTCTGCAGGTTTCCCCGCCTTACATATGCATTCTCTACGATTGACCGACCACACTTTTCACCTCATGTGAAAACAGTTTTCATTGCACACCAGGGATTTGTAAGTTGTGAGTCAAAGAGTTGTTGACTGCTTTCACAACTCGTGTGAGACGGCCTCTTGTTGGCACACTATCGATCAGTGTTTAGCATATTCTTGTGTTCTTTATAAGATGATGACTTCGTACTAACCCCATGTGCCCGCCTCGTCGGACATCTAGAAGACTAGATGGTGACTGATGGCAAAATGATCAATTTTTTAGTAGGTTGTTTGCCTTTTTGTTAACACCCTAGACTTTGTTGGCCTTAGGGCGAATCCTTCGTTGCTGCTGCGTTCAACGGCCCATCACTTTGAGACTGTCTCTGTTGGGTGTCACGTTACAAATTAGTTGGTTGCTGAAAGTCCAAAACCAGGCCGTTAAAACCATATCACCTTGGGGCTGCCAGAAACTTAGGCCTCTGTGTACTGTGGGTGTTAGCAGAAGTCCATATCCATGCAGCTGCCTTATGGTCTTGCGGAGTAGTGCTACTTGTTTGGGATATGTATCGACTCGCATCTTACTATGTCCAGCATATGACCTATGCATCTGGTTTTCTGAGAGGCTTTACTAAACTAATCAGGGTGCTTTTTAATGTCCAAGAAACCAATATCGGTCCTGGTCCTATTGCACCAGCTTTGTGCTGGTTTCCGTAGCCTTTTGAGTTTCGGTAACGCAAATTGTTGATGTCGGCGTGAATCAAAACTCCCTCATCGGCCTTCTCAACACTCATTTACAATGATATTCCCGTCGTTTGCTTCTAAGACTTAGCTAATCTGTTTGCTAACAAGCTACAAGTTATGAAAAAGAATCCTTAAAACTCACTTAAATACCCTGCTGACACCTGTTGTGCGAAGAAACATCTTCCAAGCCATAAACCAGAGCAATAAACACACGAGAACTACCCTTTTTTACTGACCAACAACACACAGTAAAGGAGGGAAATTACATGATGAACACGAGGCTACATCATCACAGTCCCATTCTGTCATAAACCCTCTTTAAAACACCCAACATTCATGTCAATAAAGCACACTGATTCACGATAATACCCCACCACCCGTAACGCCATCATAAAATTAAAAAAAAAAATGTAATATCCTTTTGTGACTGCCATTCATCCATCACATCCAAACCAGAGACCTTCTTCGGTTGAATGTCAATAAAAACCCGGTGTGGAAAAAAACGTACTCGTATCTGCAAATCATCTTCAAAACCCAATAAATAAAAATCCACCCACAAACCGGTACTCACTTAAGGTATTTACTGTTGCGCACACCCAGGACCCCCCTCCCCCCCCCCCCCAAAAAAAAAAAAAAACAAGAGAGAGAGAGAGAGAAAATTCAATTTAAGCGCGTCGTCCTTACCTGATTGTCAATGTGTGTGGTGACATATTGTTGGAGTGCCCGCACTGCATCCTGTACGCCGAGATTTGTATGCGGTCGCAATAGCGCCTCATCCGCTGAACTGTATCCCAGCAAGAGGAATACACCACCTGAAAAAAAAGAGATACAAATAGGTACAGTGATGAAAACAATGCCAAAAAAAGGATAAGAAGGAGAAGAAAACAATTTCATGCAAGTGACTGCAGCAATAAATTTATGTTGCTCTCTTTTTTTTTCGCCTTTTCCTGTGAAACAAAATCCAATTATTGAATCCTGACGACGGAGACAACAACGACGACGACGACGAGGATAGCGATGGCGATGAGGAAGGAGTAGTACCAGTGCAGCAGGCACTTCCTGTAAAAACCGAAATGACGAGGAGTAATTTTTGATGTTCCACACACCAAATTGGATGCACTACACATAAAGACAATGGCACATGGACTTTATCGTCTCGAGGTATGAGTCCTTATTTACAGCTTTTTCTCCAAGCCATGATTTCCACATCTTTTGACTTTAGTTAGGTCATTCAAAAGCAGCAGCAGCAGCAGCATCTTCTTCTTTCCGTCGTCTTATCACAGAGTTCAGTCAATTCGTTTCTTTAAGGAGCTGAAGGATATAACTAGTACTAGCAACTGGGTGACTTGCATTTTATAGCACATAACCAGGTAACAAAGTATAGCTTTGTTATCTGCTCCTTTACTACTCATTTCATCGTTGTTGTCGTCGTCGTCGTTCGTCCTTGCAGATTTTCCTATAAGTGTGTGTGTGTGTAAGGATTGCAACTCACCTGGTAGGGTGTACTCTCCAAGAGGTGGCTTCATACAAATAAAACGTCCCGAATAGCAAAGGCATCTGCCTCGAAAGGCCTGATAAGCCGGCGAGGCATGACTGTAAAATGCAAGCGCCGTCCTACATGGTGCAAACGGTACACACAGTGCATGGCATGTTAAAGTTAGTGATTCACCACAGGTACACAATTCACTGCATTCGGCATCGTCCAACGAATAGATCTAAAAAACGAAAACACACACAGAAACTTGAACAAAAAGATACTTGGATACATTCATGTTCGTCGCTCCGACACAACGAATTTTGGTCGAAGGAGGAAAATTGAAAGTGGTAACATGACATGAAAATTTAACCATGGATACATGAAATCGTCCTGTTTTACAGTTTGGGTGAGTGGGCGGGCACCATTGAGAAGATAAAGAAGGATGTGGGGGCTTAGGGGTGGCCTTCTGGGCAATTACACGTGTTCGTTATCCTGTTTGAGTTCATTGTGCTACATGTTGCCGGGCAAAAGGGATCCACTCTTTTGGATTTTAGTCTTCTGGCTTTTGAGAGATTGGTTACTGGCTCTTCATGGTTAAGGGATTATAGTTTTGACAATTTCCATTCAAAAATGGTTACAAGAAGATTGTTTTTCGTAAAATTTGAATTTGTTTCGAATGCCTCTCTTACCATAAGGAGGCGATGATGGAAGAGGACAATTCAAATTCTTTGGTCAAGGATTAGAGAAAGGAATCTGAATTGACGGAGGCTGACAGGAAATCCTGAAAGTCAATTCAATGATGAAACACCCAAGGGTGCACCTGAAGAACGACGCACGGAGAGTGGTTCTTCAGAGTAAAGCAATCCTCTTTTGAGGGTACATTTTCAGTCTAACGAGAGACATAAGAGCTAGACCTATGTGACAGCGAACTGCAAATGAATTCATCCGATATTTGATGCAAATGTGTCCACAGTTTGGGCAAAAGTAAACGTTAAAATTTTCATCAAAAATTCAACAACAACTGATGGAGGGTATAGGTCTGATTTGAAGGACATATTTTGGTTGAAAAACTTGTGAGGAAACCGACAGATTTGGAGTCACATACTTGATCAAATAAAAGAGTCTAAGTGAAGGCAGTCTTTTGTATGACTGATCCATGGTTCTAACATCAGAAAAAAGTACCATTGCAATTCTAAATCACTCGAGAGGTAAGTATCCTTTTGTCAAGTTAAATGTCAAGGGACAATTAGGTAAACGTCTAGGTATTTTTCAGGCAAAGAGATAAACGATTCTGATGCCGGTGCCGTGTTGTAAAAGTGTCGAACCATTCACAACTATGGCTAGAGTCAGGTTGGGTATACGACTTTCCTTAACCCGTGCTTCTTTGGACATGAATTGGATATCTTATGTCTTCGCAGACAGAAAAATGGGATCGCTGACATCTATTAGACATCAGAAGCTCTTTTCCAGCAACAAAAAACAGGTTAAGTGACTCTAAGATCCGCACGGTTTCTGTACTTGAATGATTCTCTACACAAAATTCAAACAACTGAAGGAGTCGACATAGACCGCTTGTGGAACGCTATGATGAAGCTCAATATATTACAACAACACTATTCAATGAAGGCATTATTAGTGCTAGAGGTATTGCATCAGCTTTATCAGAGCAGCAGCTCTGGAAAGAACCTAAGAAGAAGATGCCTAAAAGGCTTCCCAATTTCGCGAAGGCCGAGAACAGTACCGCGAGAAGAATGCTAGAATTTTGTAGAGATTGGAAAGTAGGCAAATTCATGCCATTGATTATCCAGGCTGGTAGCTTGGACTACTAGCAAGTTTAGTACATAAGCTTTCCAGGTAAGTTGTCGTGCTGCCTTAATGAGCCAATGACCATTTCGTGTAGGGTGACACAACTAAATACCATCCTCAGGAACTGGGGCTCAAATCAAGAATCATGTATTCAACTTTCGGCGATAACATTATAGGGATGAGGTTCTGCAGAGATTGCCTTAATATGGCTTCTCGTTGTGGATGAGATCTTGACAATATTGACTGAAAATGGCGTCAACGGGAAGGCCTATGCTGAAAATATGGTCGTTATGACTTCGGCGAAGATCTTTTTAGCCCTAAGTGAATGACTCAACCTCTCACTGTAACTATTGATTGAGCTGATAGCAAAGGATTGGCATTCAAACCGTCGAAAATGGAAGAAAAGCTTTTCAGTAGAAAGAGATTGATCTCTACCCTAAGACTTTCTGAGATTGGTGGGGTTTAACTCAGTATATCAGCACAATTATGGAATTTAAATTAAACTCTAAGGGCATTGATGAGATCATTAGGAAATCCAGTGTTGCTTTTTATTCTAGTACAAAAGGCGGTCAATAATGTCTGGGGACTGAAGAAGACTGTAGTGTACACGCTGGCTGTAAGGGCAATTCTTGGAAGAAGGTACCTGAGTAGCAATAGAAACTTACCAGAAACCGAAGAACAGCATGTATCTTTAATCTACTATTGCAGACGTTATAGGGAATGGAAAGGAATGGAAAGAAATTGAAATTGTCCGCCAACTGCTGTATGACTGTATGAATGAGGACTTTTGGTGGCTATTTCTTCACTGATCTGGAGGCCTTTGAGCTGCTGACGGACTTCCGATGATTCCCTATCGGAGTGGCTTTTACACAGAGAAAGCTTATTAATGCGTTTTCAAGGACTAAATGGAACCAATTTTGTTTGTCTTAGTGTAAAACGACTCCTGTTAACAAAGAACGACAAAACATGATCTGCGATTTAGCCCAATGTAAGAGAAAGTGAAACGCAAGTATAAGCAGGGAATATGTGAACCTATATTTGGTATGGATCGATTCTCCAATATGAAGTGACTACTAGAACCATAGGCTGGAGGTTACAGTAGGTTACAGTTGAACAAAAGGCCACATATGGCACCATCCGTCAGTGTAAGAAGGCCTTTAATTGTGCTAATCTCAAAATTATGCCAATGTCACAGTGGTTCTTCTTCCACGTGTCCCTTGTGTTACCAAATATAGCTCTCAAAAGCACAGTATCTAAGTCAAACGTTGAAAAAGACATAAGAAATGGAGACAACTTTTGTGGATGTGATGTCACAGACAGATCGGCATGCATGAGCATGCTTTGTGCCTTCAACCCTTAACTGGTACTTTTACTGCTATCAGTGATTAGATGGTTTATTTCTGTCGTGCGCAACGTATTCAACCAACTCCATATTCAACAGTCTATTCAACTGGAACAAATTTATGACCTCATACTCACGTTGACTGTGTTGACCAAAGCAATTCGACTAAAAATTGAACATGTTCATGTTAAACGCCCCGTTCAACTTGTTGAACAATGAATGAAGTTGAATTGCCCTGTACAACTTATTGATCAAATGATTCAACTCTTGAAAGGCCTCGTACACCTAGTTGATCAACTCATTCAACCTAGTACACCTAGTTGATCAACCATCAACAAAGTTGATGATCTCGTTCATTAGAGTTGAATGTGTTGAATGGGAAATTGATTGATTGATTGAATTGATGACTTATGAAATGATAGTGATTGTATGAAGGACGGATGGGATTTGGCAGGAACAAATTAAGAAACCCCATAGCCTGGAAAATTAGTTTATTGAGTAATTCTTCCTTTTCTTTCAACCAAAAGCAGATGATTTTTCAAACTCACAGTCGCTGTTAGAACTATGACTAGTATACATTATCTTTTACAATTTTAAGGGACACATTAAGGACCACATTGGACCCAAATTTGATGTAACCTTGTACACCATCAAAGAGAATAAAATTCCTGCGAATAAAACATGTTAGAACTCACCCTTTTACTGGTTCCCTCACGAATCAGTTGATCCGACTGATGTGGCCTTTGTACAACACAATTTCCTGAAATTAAATAAAGAAATCCTTTTTGAGTTACAAAACACAAAAGACCACACAAAAGGGGACACTACAATCACCATTCTAACAATAGATACAAATTATAACCATAGATACTTAAAAATAACTACATTAGGTGCATTGTATCTGCCCCAAAGGCCAAATAAATGTCATTTTCCACACACACACACACAAACCCAGAAAGAACCTGTAACATAATTTGTTGAATAGAGTGCAGCCACGTATTAAATAGTCCCTCTTGGGTTTCATCCTTTTTGGAGTTGAAGCTCAGTCGCAGTGCAGATAGAAGAATTTCTATCAAATAAAATGTCTCACTGGACAACTACGAGTATGACAACGATGACATCATGTATCATCTCATGCAGTTATACCGGCGCACAATACTCATCCTAACAAACTACATTACAACACACACACAACTAAGGATAATTTAATATAATGTTTGACAATTTATACACATCATTCATTCAATCTGAAGAGCTCATTCCCAGGGCGTCGACCCTCGTCGTCCTTGTGTACCTATATTTCTACAAATAAACATCGTGTCGTCGTATGTCCTCAGGATGAGCATCATCCTTATTTGCCATACATCAGTCTAAAAGAGGTTGGGTGCGCCGCCAAAATCCTTCCATCACTAGGACACAACAGCACCCACTAACACCACCGCAACACACCACCAACAACAACACCAACAACAACAACTGACCAGGTAACCCAAAGGGAGATTTTGTTTGTTTGTTTGGTTAGCTCAACGGTGGCGGCGGCGCTACAGAGAACTGACTGGGAGGCTGTAGTGGGATATGTGTATCCGGAGTAATGGAGTGCAATAATAAATAAAAACACTGAGCAATCATTTATCACCACAAGCAAGTCAGGACTCATGGAGAGTTCCTTTTCCTTTTTGCTTTTTGCCTTTTGCTGTTTTTTTTTTTTTTGGTCGTCCTTTGCCGTCATTAGAGAGACAACGTCTCTCTGGGTGTGATTTAATGGGATTTTATCTGAGTTATTTGCTTATTTAACGCTCTGCTACGTCAGGCTCATCTGTCAGCATTGGAGGGAGGCATGGGTACCGGTAACAGAGAGTTTCTTACCTGAATTGACTGACTGGCTTGTGACTGTTTGACTGTCATCAATGATTGAAAGATAAATTAAGTCACATGTCATGGTTGTCACATTTTACACACACGGAATTCAGGTGTCGTTCGTTCGTCCTGCGGTGAATTTCTTTTCAATTTTCAATGGTGTACAAGTAATTTATCATAACTTGAAAGGACGATGTACAAAATTGAAAGGACACTTAGTAGAGAGATCAGAATAGGAAATTTATAGAAAAGCTTCAGGTTCTTCGGCATGGGTTGTATGAATAGACTATCATTTGAGCATAAAAGTGGTCGGAGTTACTTAGAGTCCACCCTAAGTATAGATGACTCAGTAACCTCCTCAAACGAGGATGAGCAGTACTGTGGTCGCTGACGTTTGAATGAGGTGCCCTAGCATGGCTTTTCGGGAGGCCTTTTGCTTATTGGGTGACACTTGTTGTGTTATTAACGCGAGATGTGTCTGTAGACGGGTACGCTCTCGTCGCTTTTAATAGAGCTTTTTGGCGGGGCTGATTGTTCGCTTACTCGCAGCCTGATGAGCTGTACCACTTGGGGTTAACTGCTTGTTGAAAGCCTGACAATGCTTTAGCTTCACGTCTTATGCGGGGAAAAATCCCGAGAATTTTTGACTTCTTACTATTCCACAGTAAAGCAAGGTTTACATATAGCGAAGGAGAAATGGGTAAGCTGTAGTGCCATCTATGGGCATCCTTCCAATCGTACTCTGGTTAAAGGACGACAAGGTTGCTCTTGCTCCGTGCGGCGAAACCTAGGGATACTTACAGAGCACAAGCAATGACTTAGTTTAAGTACAGAAGTCTTTGCGGAGGCTTTGGTAAGCTAGATCAGGCACCCAAAAAAGGGATAACCTTACTGACTGTTGGTACAATCTCTGAGCAAGTTGCTAAGACTAGTCTCTATCTTTGTATATAAAAGAAGCCAAAGGACTTGTCTAAGAGAGTGAATGCATCGCACCTAAAGAGCAAGAAATCTTCTACAGACTAATACCACTTCTCTGGGAAAGAAGTAAGTCCATTTTGTGCAAAGGGATCAACAAAGAGGATGTTATGAATTCGACAGTTTGGACGGATCCAAAATGGGAACAAGAACTGCGTTAGGCGGTCTCAAAATCTCTGTTCTTAGGACAAGAATGGGATGGAACCGCGCAAGGCACATAAAAAGCTAAAAATAAACTACTTGGAGGTTTCTCTTTGAACAAAGGATAGTTGCAGAGAAGATGAGGAACAGATTCCTTTTCCTCTTCATCCCTGTAGGTTTGCAAAAGTCGTTTGAAGAGATAGATGTCTAGCGTGCAAACAAATCAGACGGTGTCCTGTAAGGACTCCGATGTTGGTTAAAACTTTTCTGGTTCAGGCTAGGCCAAAGCTATATCGAGGTTTTGAATTCTCCCAGAGACCGTTGGCGTTCCTTAAGGACTTCCCCATTTTTTATCCAGCTCCATTGAAAGGGTTGTGCTTACTTTGTCAATCTTACTCGCATTGGAGTTCCCTGGAATATTCCTGTGACCGACAAAATTGTTGTATTGATCCGAGACCTCCATCAGAGATGAACGGAAATCTAGTGCGACTTTCGATGTAGTTGTGTCGGATGACTCCCTGACTGACTGTCCATGAAAATGCTAGTATCCTTTTCAGATAGTAGACTATATTTTGGCCACGACAGAGAGGCTAAAGGAGATGGTAATGTTGAGCTCAGATGCGTAAACTCCACCACCCACTTTATAAGGAGTGGAGTGGACCGCGTGGTTGGACTAAAGGCCTTGATCAAGTAAAAGCTTGTGTAGGTGTGTAATCGGTTGGTTGCATTGGTTTAGAATGGAGGTTTGTCAAGGCAGAGCCACTGTGAAGAGGCTTTCAGGCGAAGGCTGCCATTTGCCAGCTGACCATATCTAGAGGCAGGTGAAGAAGTAGTTCTAAGGGTAGCTCTAAGAGCACCACGGATTTGTAGGCAAGCAGCTCTTTGGAAAGTCTTCGATAGAAGACCATATAGAAGTATAGGTCTGACAATGGACATATACAGACAGAGAGTGACAATAGACTCCAAAGCTCTCCTTCTATCTATCGTCCTTTTACAGCTCTAAAATATTGGTAATCCACTTCAACTAAAAGAGAAAGAAGATGAAAGCTGGACATAGAACATAATAAGATCTGTGGATTCGTTATGTATTTGGAAGGGAGCCACACTGAATGTGAAACAATAATTCAGGGTTCTCTGGATGTGTATACACTATCAAAGCATCTCCTGTCGCTAGATCTAACAATCCACGGTTCATTAAAGTAATTGGAATTGAGAAAGTGCTCTAACCTCAAATATGATGTCCAATACTGCGACACAATAGATCTAACTAAGTGACAGTAGAGCATTATGCGTCTACCCTTGCCTGTCTGTCTTTGACTGAGAGAAGTGACCTCCAACACCTACTGTTCGTCCGTCGTTGAATCATCTATACTACTTCATTTCCGCCTAAAGGCTAAGCCATCTCAATGAACCCTACTAAGGCCTAGCTATACCTGTTGATACCTGTTTCAATTCAAATCTCCACTCACTGAACGATAATAAAATCTCGAAATGTATTCATTACCCTCTTAGCCTAACCTAATACCCGACACACGCTCTCATTCCAAAGGACATGTTCGCACAAAATAATAGCCTCCTTAGCTTCATTCCATCATCATTATTAACCAATTAATACGATCCCGATTTACCGTTGGCCAACGGAAGCCAATCCTTGAGGTTCCTGCCCTATTACGTGCTACAATATTAATTGCCAGGACAATCGAATAAGCGACATGGAAACCTGTTACAGTCAGCTGGATGTTAATGCGCCCCCAAAGTCAATACAGTGGCTGTGTGGCCACAGATCAAATGCACCTAAGCCACAAATCCGATTAATTGCAAATTCTTGGTCTTGTGCCGAGGAAGGATGCATCCTCTAACAGCACTAGGTTGTCGTTGCTTACAAGGTACTTCTGCACAGAAAGGGGATGTAAAGGACCACAACAAAACAATCACTGCGTTTAAGTTCGTAATTATTGTTTGCCAACTACTACTACCCGATTCGGAGATAATCCTTTTCTCTGCTCCTCTGAACCCTGTGACGGTGGACATTCTCGTTCGAGTGCGTGGTCCTTGAAATGTTACCAGTGTGCCTGGATTTATGAATCTTTACTGCAATAATTGGTTTGGTTTCCGTTTCGTTTTGTTTTTTGTTGGCCTCCTCCGAAAAGAGGTTATGCACACGTACACAGGATGTCTAAGGGTGGATCCATATGAAGCTCGTTGAAATTCTGTTCGCATATTTCATTGGATTTTACCCACAGTTGCCCAGTTGAAAACTAGAAGGGGCGGTGAGTAGTGAGAATGCCAAGTGGTTGTGGTGAGATAAAAAAGATGAAAAAAAAAAATCGACCGACCAGAGATGTCTTCCTAATTTACGGAGAAGCAAAAGAACCAACCGACCCATGGGGATACCTTTGAAAACACACAGAAACACAGAGACACAGAGACAGAAGACAGAAGCCAGAAGGACTTTGCTTTTTGGGTCGTCGAAAGTAATATTTTCCCTCGCAAAAGGAGTGTAGACAAGAAATACATTTTAGTGGCCTCGCCGCAAAGGTCATTAGGTAATTACAGTCTTCTGAGTGTCTGGGCGGAGAGAGACCTCTGAGGGAGACTTTGTGTGCGTTGCCATTCAAATCTGCTGACCGGAAAGTCCCTACAAAATAGCAAAAAACAAAAAAAAAAAAGGAATCATTCAAAGGAAAAGGTAGAACTGAGGTTAATTTTGACTTTCACTGAAGTGTGATACAAAGCAAATTAAATTGGGATCGGGGATTGTTTGTCTTTTAATTAGGTTAGTCCTTGTGGGAGACGATTTGGCGGCAAGGATTTTCAGTCACTGCTAATCGGTGGTTAGTCTTAAGTACTAGACTTTGATTCCTTTGAACTTGGATTCGTTTTATTGGCTTGGAGTAATTTACATTTGTACCACTTCATTGTTAGGAAGAAGGAATAAAGAATAAGAAAAGGAAGGATGTGTACCTTTAGAGGGACGAAACAAAGATTTGAGAAGCTTTCCTGTGACAGTAATGTCCTCGAGAAGTTGGGCCGTGAAGAAGCCACTTACTGCAGTACGGGAATCAAACAGTTGTCCGATGCATGGACTTTTAAGATCCTCTACATGTCGGTAAAACCTCGAGATGCAATTGGATCAGAAAAGCCAATGAGTGACATCGAGGGTTTCGAGCGAACTAACTATATGCCGATAGAGCAACACGATTAAAGAAATCGCAAGTCTTCAGTATCTATCTCATGGTCAATCCTGTAGGTAACTTAAGGTCACTCTTTTCATGGTATGAACCAGTACAAAGGACCAATATAAACAAAGGATGTGGCGCAGGAGTTTTCAGGAAAGAATCGCGATCTTTTTGGACGGTCAATAGCCAGATCAAAAATAGCTTTCGCCTGTTGACAAGCTATAAACAGCCGATGGAACACTCATGAAGATACTACCTGCTGAGTTCACGGACCATATCCCGTCACTTGGACGACAAGAGGTGACTGTCAGGGTTGTAAAAGAATGCAAAATTCATTTCACATAATCGTACATGTGATACCAAAAGCAAGGGCTCAAATGATCAAATTAATGCAATAGAAAGCATTTAATGCAAAAGATGGCAATGAATGCAAAAAATGCAGAAAATGCAAAGAATCCAGGAAATGCAAATGAATGCAGGAAATGCAAATGAATGCAGGAAATGCAAGTGAATGCAAGAAATGCAAATGAATGCAAGGAATGAAAGTGAATGAATAGAAGATCTGATTGCAATCAATTGAATGCCACATGAGTGGTGATTGTATTCGTTTACAGCTCTGGTGAATATCTCGCGATTTACTCAGTCGCTTCAAGTAATCACAATCGCAATGGATCAGTTCCTCCTCAAAATGCGATTGTATACGAGTAGCATTCGCATTCACATATCAGATCGCAAACTGTAATTGTGCGATGACCAGGACACAACCTTATAAGCGAAGAATACATTCCTTACAAACGGCATATGCTGCGTAACTGTGATTGCGATTGAGGGTTAAATGTGCTGCACTTCATGCGCTGCTCATCCAACAAATTACTTCCACAGAAAGTGTTCCTAAGTAGCTCTACAGATTTGTCAAAAGCCTTGCTCTTTGGCGACTTTTCCTGAGTAGCTAACGTAATGACCCACTTCACAAATGGCATAACGAATCTATCTAGCTGGTTGGAGATCTGCGCATTCCTAATGAGCATGCAGATTGAGTTGCGGTCAATAAGAAGAGGCAAAGTGGCAAATAGAAATAAAAGAAATTAAATTGCAAACTATGCCCTGCGAAGTACCTACAGCAGTCCTGCGGGGACAAGAGACTAGAGAGACTTCAGTACACAGGCCTATCTCTGCAATCGATTGTCCAGTCCAGATTGACCTTTCGCTCTTCAACCACCTCCAATGTACAAAAGCATTCGCATTTACCCAATTATTGGCATCGGCTTTGTGTCTTTAACGCTTCGGCCCCTAAGGGATGTTTTAAAATCCATTCCATCATAGAGCACACCAAGGCAACTGATTGATTTCCTCCCTCGCAATTGTGTTGCTCTCGCGCAATTAATCTTAAATGCTACCGCATGCTAATGCGATTAAACACTAAGCCTAAACGGCTGCAGCCTAATTATCAATAATCCTTTAGGCGCTTATTATACAAACTATCGCCTGAAACTCAATTAAGCTCTCAAGCTTTCGTCCTCAAAAAAAAAGGCTACAATTTAAATGGAATTTTTTTTTTTCAACTTTCGGTACTTACTTGGCGCCTGTGTCGTTGTGGTCATCATAGTTGTGGTCGATGTAGTGGTTGCCTCTGTTGTGGTAGTACGCTCCGTTGTCGTTGTCGGAAGGATGACAATCGTTGGCTCCTCGGAGTCGGGCCTATCACGGTGATGACCGCTACTGCTGCCATTACCATTCGCTTTCCGTTTACTGCCGTTGGCACCATTGTTGCGACCCTTATTGTTGCTGTTGTTGTTATTATTGCTGCTAGCACTGCTAATACCACTATCGCCATTTATGCCATTCGAACTGCCATGGTAATCGTCATTTCCCGCATTTCCGTTCTCTCCATTTCCGCTGTGCAACAATGTTTCCGGTATCGAATCTGGTTGTTCAATATAATTGGTTTCAACCGATGTGGGCTCTGATTTCGTTTTCGTCTATCCGGACACAGTAGAGGATTAAATAAAATTCAATATTCAGATATGTAATAAATATTTGTGTGAGGGCAACTTTTACATACCGGATATTGGCGAAATACCTCGACTTGAGTATTTTTTGGGGCTTGGACTACGATCGGTGGCTGCTGTCTGGTTGTTGTCGTTGGCGGCGGAAGGGTTGTTGTGGTTGTTGTTGTAGTTGTTGTTGTTGTTATTAAGAGACCCAATTCAGCTAAACGTTTCATATGAAAGTCCTTTTGTGCCTCAACTGTTGGGCGAAAGAAGAAGAAGTTTTTGTGTGAATATTTTGAGAGTGGACATTTGGTGGTGTTAGTATTATTTACCGACACACGGATTCATCCATAGAAGGCGTCTCCAACCGACACACTGATATAGATGTTGTGAGTCTGTGCCTTGACAGGCACATGTTGTCCTGAGGGAAGTGCCTAAGATGCCCAGCATCGCTTGCCGACAGCCACTTGGTCGACCGGCACACTTTTTTGTTACACTGTCGACAGCACACGCCTGCTCGTAGTACTCCAGTTTGATTCTTAAAAAAGGACAAAAAAGACGTTAAATTTAGAGGTTTTGAGGACATAATTTTCTGTTATTGGAAGAATAATGACAGAAGACTACTTAAGTACTAGAGTGACAGTAAAAAGTAGAGCAATATAGTGACTAGTCTTGGTCTAAGTCACTGTTTGCGAGTGGGTTGTGAAAGCTATCTATTTGAGTCCCAAAAACGGAACAACCAGTTGCTAAAACATATCGCAGAGTAATATAGTGAGAGGAATGCCAACAGTCGTCATACGTACTCGATAAATACCCTCAACAACAGTCGATATCTGTGACGATGCCACTATCCAAACTTTAATCGCAATCGCAACTATCCCACCATCTCGCTGAATCTAAAAGTCCGGAAGAAAGACAGTATGCATTGGCACAGAGTCCTTTGCCAGGTTTTGTCTTGTTCAACAATTGGATAATGACATTTTGAGCCGATATACCGATGTACTCTTTCTGAGAGTGAAGTATGTTGCGAAGGTAGCTTCTAACTGCGATTGCTAGTTAAAAAATTTAAGCTTTTCTTATCCCTGTTATTGCGACTCTACCCCAGTGGTTCCCAACCTTTTCTATGGTACCCCCATGGCAAATTTTAAAGTCTCATTGGGAAATTGCGAGACGCTTTAGGCATACATGCCACAGAACAGTCGAGGTGAAATCAAGCTCTCAAAGTATTGCATGTGGAGTTGGATTCCGCTGAAACGCGTTACAGAACTCAGGCAGTTGTGCAAAGCAGCCGAGTTTCACGTTCTATGCTCAGCGATCTAAGTAGCAACATAACTAGGTTTCTGTGTCAAGTGTCTGTGAAGTGGCTCTGACCCTACACCGTAGCACTCTAACAGCTGCATATATTGGTACCAATTACTATAGTCTTCCACTTCTGCTGGTCGGTAAAACCTTTTAAGCCTATGTCTTGTCTAGATAGCGAGGACTTGAGAGTGATATAGTGCTTCAAATTGCTTCCTTATGTTTCATTGCAGACAAATCTAGTGATATGTTTTCACCAAGCGAAAGCGCGAGGTACCTACAAATTTTTCCAATCGAAACTCGCGATTTCGGCGAAATCTACTGGAAATCTCCTTGAGTTCATCCATGTTCATCAATATTAATATTGAAACAAGACTCAAACTTAAAGATCTCCTTCCATTCGCCCAAGTTACTTACTCACTCATATGGCGCTGTAGTTCGGAATGAACCTAGTCAATAAGCCTCTCCAATTAACCCGGTCTTGGGCTGATTGCTTTAACTCCGAGTTGGCTGAGGTCATGTTGAACTTGAGAACTCCACCTACGGTGAGGTTCTTTACGGCGTTGTCTCTGTGGGCTTAATTCCAAGTCCCTATAGGCTGAAGGAATGATGCCAATTTCCTATACAAATGTCAGGCATCTCAAGTATTAAATTTTCCTGGCTGAAGTTCTAGCCGTGCCCAAAGGTGCGGAACTTCTTAAATTGGGATTAATGCCCAATAAGGAAGTTGCCTTACATTCAATGTCAGGCTGTCCTTAAAGCGCTAGATGCTCAAACCTTATGCACGCAGAATTTAGTCACATTATGCTGGCTACCTGGACACCAGAGACCCGCAGCAAGTAGCTCGTTTTGTGAGCTACTCAAAATATTCACTGCTTTTCACGTATTCACACAGATTCGTATCCCTTTACAAGAAGTATTCGCTGGGTTCACAATTTATTGCCTCTCTAAAACGAATCTTAAATGAGCTCCTGTGCAGTCATTCCAAGAACTGTGTTTGGAAAAGGGCAGTGCTACTACGCACTCAAAGTGGACTTCATTATCTTTTCCTACATGATTCGTGTGAGACTGTGAAGGGCTTGTTTTTTAGCGAATGATGCACAACGGCAAATGAATTGATTCATGCAGGTCTGCCAATTGCCAAAAAAGACTTAAGTGTTGCCATATAAAAATTGTTCAATAGATGATGGAACATAGGCAGTAGACAGTGCACTATCAAACAAAACTTGAAAAGAAAAAACACGAGAATTCGCAAATCGGGACTTTAAGTACATGAGAAACATCAGCGCTACATGCAACCGTATCGGAAATTATAAATACTTCCCCTTCTGAACATGATAAAGTACTAAAAACTAGTTAACACTTCCACAGTGTTTTGTCGGTGATTTATCATTTATTCCCCGCCGCAAGCTATGTACCTATCGTGTAATTAAAAACCTTCGGTTTGTGCGGCTAAAAATTTAATATTTCTTTTATGTACGTAACCACACATGAACTCCATTCAGACAAACTAACGATTATACACCGACAAGTGTTTTTCAATTAAACTTTTTTAATTAAACAAACTCACTCGGCGCAACAAAGTCAGATGCCGAAACAGCCATTCAAAATCATGTTACCTCCTTAAAGGGTAACAATAACTCGCTTCCCCCCATCGAAAAGCAGAAAAAAAAAACTATATTTGTCACTCAACGTCAGTGGCAATGAAAATTTGAAACCACTCCAGAATGACTGAATACATATTTCACGTAACAAAATACTTGAACGATGACATCCACTTTTGACACTTGACAAAATAGATACACGAAGAGCAAGCAAGCAAGCAAGCAAGCAAGAGTTCTATCACCCCCAACGTACGAGTACACGGAAGTGGTTGTAAAATTAATTGCCATTTAATTGAACCACCCGCCCCCATTGGCGCTGCCCCCATTGAAGAGTCTCGGATCCACCACTGACGTGTCGTAAATGTCTTAATTATAACATACTACAACAAGAGCTGTCAAATTTCGAGGCAATTAATAAACTCCAGCTGAAGACTATTAATATCATTAAAACATATTTCTTCATCATCCCCCGGTGACACACACTTACTCTGTCTGTAGTCGGTGGTAGTCATCCACCCCACCTGAACTGGGGACACATGCAAACGACTCTCTTTAGACGTGGAGCCATGAAATATTAAGTTGTCATGTCGAACAGCATCAACCTGGCCAACACATCAGCACAGAGTTGAGGTAGAACCCAGAACCATCCCCCGAAAAAGCATATGTCTGGCATGTTCTAACCCCACCCCAAAAGGGGGATGATGGTGGTGGTTGCAGTGGTTTCTAATGCCGTTAAATCAGATAACATCAATCTCAGTCGTCGGTGGTGGTGGTGGAGGGATTTGCAAGTTGAGGATACCTGCAGCGTAACCGCTTAAACATCTGCTCATGGATCTAAGGGTTGTTGCGACGAACGATGATGCCCGGGGGTCTTTGACTTTGCTAAGCGATTAAGGACGCGCGTCCTTTCCCTCTCCACATGCACTGCAAAAGTTTGAAAGTAAAGGAATTATCCTTTTTTAACTCATCTTTCGTATTTTTTTTTTTGCCAACCCCCTACCCAGCTAATCGCTGGGACAATCAAACTAGGATGGCACTCAACCTGACGGGACCAACATACCCATCGATAGGAGAGAACAATTATTGATGGTGTGATGCATTTGTTAGTCGACACACACGATGACAAGCCACACACACACAAAACGAACAAAAAAAAAGGACACGTACAACTACGCACGTAGAAATATTCCAAACGTTAGAGCGACTACTACACACTTCTTTCACTTACCTGCATTCTCGATCCTCTTTGCATAAATCAGCCACAACGTGACATGCTGGCGGTGGATGGTAGAATATTCCGTTCGAATTCTGTGGATTTATGCTATCGGGCGGTCTTTGTGCACACACTGGATGGAGCTTCTCTTGGGCAATCATGCACATATCGTGGCGATTCGTTGTTTTCCTGTGACAGCACAAAGGATATAAAACAGAAAAAAAAATAAAAAATGTTACTTAAATCATGACAATAAAGGAATCAGGTCATAAAGAATTTAAATTTTTCTATACAGTGAGTCAGAGGGATGTTCAGACAACAAAGAGGTAGCGGTTTATTTACCTTTTCTTATGAAATATTTTACAAAGGAATTGATTTCTTAAAAGGTAGCAGAAAGAAGTATTGAGCTTTTGATTTAAAAGAAGCAATCGCTTGCCAAGGAAAGGCTCTCTAAGGCTTTAGTAGGATGCACAATAGACCAATGGGTGTTCTTTACTATCTCCGAAGAGTAAAAATTGCTGACCAACCTATTTCACTTGGTTTTGAAGTCAAATAGAGTCACTGTGACTCGCTATTTTATTGGTATTTAAGGCAATTTCGGGAGAAATGATTGCGGAAAGGACATGCGCGGAGGAGCTTCATGAAAAATACTTAAATTACAGTCTTTAGGGAGCATTTCACTAGAAGAGCGTTTCAAGAGAAGACCTGACATCAGTGAAAGAATACCTCTTTAATAAATTTTGTTTTCGCGAGTACAAATCTTGGTGTACCACTGACAGCGTACGTAGGAAAAGAATTGGAGAAGACACTTGCAAAATCCCCTTGTGCTTGTCATTAAGCTGCAGCAAGCAATCCCTTGTCTGAGGATATTAAAGCCCATCAACAGTTTACTCTTAAGCAGCCTCTTACAAGTCTTCATCAATAAAAATCAAATCAGCGTGAAGAACCTAAACAGTGGTCTGCCGCAGGGCTTCATTCTTTCCCCTTTGCTCTTTAGATTGTACATCAGCCATATATGTATATGTCCTCAGAACTTAGAAAGTACGGAGAGAATCATAGCCCTAGACCTAAGATATTGAGGACTGTGTTCAAGTACAAGGTACAAAGAAATTGTAAATTTTCGTTCAAATTTGATAACCTGATCGTAAAAGTATTGGTTTCAAAAATGATTGGGTCATTCCAATCAATCATTCAATTGTTGAATGAACTGAAAATGCCTGAGCTGTGAGACAAGTATTGGTTTTGCGATTGATTGGTTTATGGTTGTGTGAATGCAATCACCAGTACTCTATACAGCACCGATGAAACATACATATTTCTGACAGAGCGCAACAAGAGCTTGGTGAACTCTGAACCGCCCATTTTGAAAGACAATGCAATGATTTGCCACGCCAACAGACACTAAAGTCTAGGCTTGAAAACTTAAGGCACTCTGAAGAATGAGCGTAAGATCCAGACAAGCTGATATCATCATTGTATCTAACCGGTCACACAGACTTTTTGGTTTTCAACTCCCTCATAACCAGGGCTGTAAAAGAGTGCAATGATTTCTGAATGCATTCATTAAAGTCACTAACATTCATTGCACATTCAATTGAAGTCAGTGAAGTCTTTTAAGTCAGTTGAAGTCATTGCTGTTTTTACATTCGTTAAGACTTGAATGACTTTAGACGACTTCAATAGAAGACTTCTGTTAATATCCTTCGTGGCAAAAGAAGTAGACGGGTCAGGGCAATCATTGATGGCAAAGTCAGATATTGTGCAACGAAGTTTAAAACTATCTAACCACTTTCTTATTTTCTTTTTTACATTCACCACTTACGAACATTGTCAACCATGCTATTTGGCGCTGAGTATTAGACGATAAGAACGGTTGGACAATATTGAACTCCTTAGGATGAAAAGTTGGATATTCAGTTCGAAATTTGATGAAGCGAATAGCAAAAAGGATATAGCTAGTCAATCAAAAAAGCATTCAGCAATTCAATTCAGTCTTACACACCGCTAAAAATATCTCTCCTGTTAGACTGTAGAGTCCGAAGGAAGCCACCCAGTTGGATCATTACCGCGATCAAAGATCTAAAAATAAAGAACTGGGCACTTAAACAGGGGCATTTATGTGCAGTGGCAAGTGGATAAACCCAGCGACGGAAAACAGAAATGCTTTGAATGTTCACAGTCATTGTTTGACTCATACTATCATACGAATACATACCTACTCTAGTAGAAGAAATAAGAAAGACCAAGAACTTAATATACTTAACCTTTACTAGATCTACCTTAGCCTCTTCACTAAATCACTTACTTTATATCAATACGAATGCGAAAAGATTACTGTGAACTACAAATGAATGCAAAAATCACATACATTTCTCCCCAAATTTTTTGGACACATCCCACGGGAAATATATAAACATCGGAACACCGAGAAACTCGTGGACTGACAGCTGGATTTCCCACGGCGAAGTGGATGCATTGGAATTCGCCTGTAAAATAATGACCGATATTAAAGTAGCTGTCAGTGAGTTCTGAGGAAGAGAGAGCTTTGACAGCTAGTGACTCTTGTCTTTGGGAATTTATTGCCCCTGTCCTGTGAACCAGTAGAGAGGCATTGCCATCAAATCAAGTAGGAAAAGTTTGACCTGTTGGGAATTGTTTTTACGGAATCGCATCTTAAGAGAAGGTCATATGAGATGTATTCTTCCTTTGATTACAAAATCTAAATATCTTTACGTCATTCTACTAACCATTTACCATTAACTATGAAATATTCTGTCCTGCCAATTACAACGCTCCTGCTAGTTAATAATCAAATAACTTTCGAACCATAAATTACCTTGAACATACCCATTTGTTATAAGCTTCTGTCTATCTTGTAAAATCAATCACTGAACCTCCTTCAAAAAAAAAAATCAAACAACCTCCCCCAACTACTCCAAATACAATCCCCCAACAAGTACCACCTCGATGCTCGTTCCAGTTTACTTTATGAGAACAACTTTGCATTTTGAGCTCACGCAACAAGCCTACTTCAAGTCCACTCGCCCCACTGCTATCGATCAAAAATTCCAACACAAAAAAAAAAAAAAAGGAAAAAAGGAAGAAACACAAATCCTCTTCTCGTTGAATAGAACCCATCAAGCGAGTCAAAACCTCCACTCTACAGTGAATTGCTGCGAAATCCCTGAAATGAATAAAGTATCTTCAAAGTAGTATTACTCACTTGCACAGGCAAAATGCAATATCCAGATTCATATCCTCGTGCGGACCCTTGTAGAATGCTTGCAATGAAGTCATGCACGCATTCCGATTGCATCGATGCATCTCACAATGCATCAGCATTGGCTGCAAGGATGTCGAACAGGACGGATCTTCCTTGCATGAATCCAATGCCGTGTGACAGGTACTCTACAACAAAAAAAAAAAAAATATGCAAATGCAAATTGTGTTCAATAATACAACTGAAAGTGGTGACAAGATTATCACAAACCCAACTAGAGAGAGAGAGCGTGGGCCTTGTGCCAAGTGTCCTTGAGGTGCAATGCACCATCATTACGCACAGGAGCTGTAGATGGACGCGTATTCAATTGGCCTTGTGTACAAGAGTCCTTTCGCTCTCTTTCTCTGCTTCGTTCTGATTTATTCATTTTCATTGTTAACTCACCTGAAAGTGTTGCTTGATTATTTCCGATGAAAGGTCCGCTTCAACGTCCTGGCCACCTGCGTGCGTGCATTTGTGTAGTGTTGTGGTGTTTTTTTTTATTTTTTTTGGAAATCAATTGTGTCCACGTTATTGTTTTTGTTTTTGGTAAATTGCAACACGATTTCGATTCCAATTTGACGGAGTTTTAGACGAATTTCGACAGACCAATGAAAAGATAGCGAAAAACAGCGAAATTTGTTTTTTGTCGTGAGTGTATTGAGTTATAGTGAAAGCAAAAGGATATGATATTTAATCGAGATAAATTTATAAATATTTTTTTTCTAATCCTTCTTTGAAAAAACCATTTCCCACTTTACCAAGTTTTCGTACAAGAGAATGTTTGGAGTTTGGATGTACATAACCTAAATTTTCTAATCAATTTCGATAATGCAGTTCGACTTAGCAAAATTTTATAGTTTTAAAGTTTTGACATCA
Organism: Chalcosyrphus nemorum; assembly: GCA_949716465.1. Taxonomy (NCBI): domain Eukaryota; kingdom Metazoa; phylum Arthropoda; class Insecta; order Diptera; family Syrphidae; genus Chalcosyrphus; species Chalcosyrphus nemorum. The sequence goes on from OX454333.1 coordinate 29,265,418, forward strand.
ATGCCGTGAGTGTCAAATGAGTTTTGTGTTGGGCGCCAATTTTGAAAAACAAAAAGACACTCTAAATGCATTGGTGTTTTGTACCGACTTCGCATCCCAATTAAACAGGACTTTTAAGGATTTACTCAGCTTTTTTTCCAGATCGGAATCTTATATAATAAGATACGAGTAAGAAACAGAACAATCTATCCGTATTGCTGCTTGCATACGCCGACGAACTCAGGGAGCGGTCATCAGTGCGTTTGCAAGTATTAAGGCAGAAATGAGTTTGGCGATAAACGAGGGCTAAACTTCCAAATGTACTTGGCTGTCAACAAGAAGAGACAATCAACATCAACGAGTTGGATAATACGTCAGAGTGGGCAGCTACAGCTTAGAGGTAGTAGGGAACCTTGTGAACCAACCGCTTTTTTTTTTGGGCTAATAAGGAAATTCAACAGTAAAGTCCTATCTCAAAGAACTAAGGAGACTCTGTATAAGACCCTGATCATTCTGGCACTGCTGAAACATGGACTTTATTGACAGAGGATGAAGATATCCTTGCTATCAACGCTCCGGTCTGCAGAGTCTTCAAATCAAAACCTGATGGACGACGCAGTAGAGAGCCTCCTCGCCGCAGGTGACGCATGCAAGTTCAAGGTGATTTCGATCAACTTGGAGTACGCAATCGAAGGCAACTAGAGACGTGTTGGTTGAAGCCCAGGTTCACCCCGAACTGTAGCGCCATCTAACAGAAGAAGAACAAGCAGAACAGGGATTAGTGCCTGTCTATATCCCAAGTACTATATCGTGAATCAGGATGCGACATTAGTATGTTTGGGGCAGCAGAATCCGAATTTCGAACAGTTGGCGCATTTGTAAGTTATAGTTCGGAACTTGGTATGAGTTTTTTTTTTTTTACTTTTGTCAGTGGTAAATATGACGTATGTTATGTATCCTATTTTCAGTTATGATAACCATGTATTAGAGAAAGTAACAGTTGCTTATTACTGACTGAAATATGAGTCTTACCAGGAAGACGGCCTTGAAGGAAGATGAACCACGAAGAGGTCTCTCTTAATAGCTAAAGTCTTTTCTGACATATAGAATGATCCAAGAAATTTTAAGCAAGAAGAAAAGAATTATGGATGAATTTCATCTCCTGAAATACTTTAGATACAGCAGCTTCACTGCTATATACATGGATGTATATATGTCTACATATATCTTACCTAGAAGATAGTCTAATAAAAGATTCTGAACAATAAGACTGAACTTATGTTGGATGATAGTCTATGTCAATTTTTAGACAAGAGCACCTCTTGATAGTGTTTGTTTATATCTTGTTTATCTCTTGTTTATATTCAGGGCTAGTGGTATCAGTGCGAGTACAGTATGAAGGTCACTGTGCCTTGTAATCAATAAAAGGCCCATTCTTTTTGGGGGGTTTTTTTTTTTTTGAGGACAAGATACCTTCCAGTTCACACCATTATATACCCATCTATATATCTAGTCTCAGAGTAAGGATATAAAAAAAAGATTAGCGTTCCATAGGGGGTAGTTTATGGTGCTTACGAAGGGAAGAGAAGTTTTCTCATGAATGCAATACTCTTGAATGTGCCTTTAATCCACAGCATCCACTAGTATGAGTATGGGGCTGGGCTCACATTCAGTTGGGCTAGCGCTAGTATAATTGATTCAAACTTCATATCTATTTGTGGAAGCTGCGCTTATACCTGTTTGCTAGCGCTAGTTTCTTGTGATGGAGTGAACCACTTTACCACTTTATACTTAGATGTTTTGACTGAACGACTTTTAGTTTAGCCCAGCTTTCCCAGGATGCGACGAAGACCCGGAGTATGTTGCTCTTAATAGCCCAAGGTTCCTTGATATAAGATAGAGATAAGAACTTGAATTAAATATCACACTAGATGCACTAAATATAATAGAAGAGATGGTGATATCCTTGGGTCATTGGGAAGCAGTTCTTTTTGTTCCGGGGACGAGGTTCTGAGCTAGCGGCTAGCATTGGTCAAATGATAACTTACTTACGCACATTGTGCGATTGCAACAGGACAAGGACTACATGGCAAAGAGCCCTTTGAAAATTCGGCTTTTCTAGGTTTAAAGAAGACATGAATTGAAAGTATACAGCACCTTCTGCCCCGTCTAAGAAACCAAATATCGTGCTAGTAGTACAACGGAGCCAACAGCAACGAGTCGAAGTGATAGTAAAGTACCACAAGGAACACATACATGGAAGAATGGCAAGATAGATGGAATTCTTCTGGCAAAGGTAGAAGGACGCAGTGATTGATCCCCCATAAAGACCTTGGTATCAAAAGGTAGCATGCAGAGCTGAACTTGTACCTGCCACAGATGCTTACTGGTCGTGTATGTTTCAGAGCCTATCTCCATAGATTTGGACATGAAGACAAGTCTTATTTTCCAAGCCACGATGTCATGACACACATAACTTGCTGCGAACGGACTGGGTGTGGACTTAATCTTTGAACAGACAGATGCTGAATATAGAAGAATCTTGGGATTCAGTGAGTGAAGCAGTAGCTATGTACCTTTAGAAAGGAACTGTGAAAGCAACAACATTTAGATGCCAATACGAACGAGTTGAGTTGACGGTACTGCTGTGGGGTAGAGAGGAGGTGGGTTAAGCAGGTGGACACTGTTACTGAGTTGAAAGATTTCCACCTTTCAACGTAAAGAAATAAAGATATGAAGGACCTGTTCCAACACAATTGAGAAAGCTACTAATAAACATTAAATAAATGTGAATGTTTGCCTCTTCTCCAACAAAATAACTCAAACGAATCCCATGTTGAAGCACTGTAGCACCTTCAACTTTCCTCTCTTTAATTGATTGGCGTTGATGTTAGTCAAAAATTCGAATCCAATAGTACTTAAAGCCCTTTAATATAGAATCAGTAAAGCCACAAAGATTTTATGCAAATTTTAAACATACCACGATTTTCCAACAAATGCATAATTTTAGTTGACGTCGCACTAGGTCAAATAATTTTTGCTATTTAAATTTCCTTTCATAAAAAAATATATTCAAAGCTGTATTTATTTTAACTCGCAGTCTCTTTGCTTTTGGCTGGCCTACATTGTCTATTAACTTGTTAAATTATTTATTTTTCATATTTTAAATATAAACGGCAGCTTACATATGTAATTTTTATTTTAATTTTTTTTTATATTGCACACCAATAAAAAATATGACAAAAGCAAATAGGGGAAAATTAAAACAAAAATTAAAATAATATTGCGTAACGAAAAAAGATACAAAAAAAAAATTAAGGTGTTGGTGCGAATTAGTAAACCAAACAAACTGCAGCTGTTTTCAATAAAAAAAAATTAAACTATCTATAAAAAGTATTTGTTATTTGCTACAATTCACACCCCGTGTTTGTACAGAGTTAAATGCATTTATATTGCGGGCCTATTATAGTTCTAAAGCCACAACCAAACTCATTTAATCTATAACACACCTATTTATTCAAATGTTATTAATTTGTTTGAATGCATATTTATTTTCTTGAACTCTAAGTTATTACTTTGTTTATATTTGGGAAAATAAAACGGAAATGTTTTCCTTCGTTACTAACTATTGTTATTTTATATTTCATATTCTTTCAGTTTTTTTTGTTTTTTTTTTACAAATAATGTACATTCACATCACCTGTAGGGGGTAGCAGAAAAATACCCCTGAGGGAAATTATTTAATTGAAATTAATTTTATGGTAATTTATTTGTTTTATCTGTTTTATTATTTTTTTTTTTTTGTAATTTTTATTATACCACAGCTGCTGTAGTGATGTAATTATTGCAATTAAATTAAATAATGTTGTTACCTTGAATGGGAAGTTTATCATTTGTTTTTTTTTTTTGTTTTTTACCCTCAGAGAAATAATAAAAAAAAAAATTAAAAAATATATATATATAATAAATAAATTGATTGGCGTTGTGCATAAAAATAAAAAAATCTTTCTACTGCGAAATAATTTGTAATAACTTAAACATGAGATACATGAGAGTTAATTGAGAATTTAATAAAAAAAAAGATATTGAAATAATACGAAAACAAAGTTGACAGCGAAATGGTTGTATTTTTTTTTCTTTTTGTTAATAAGAATGGAAATGAAAATTTGGTTTTTATATTTTATTCTTATACTTTTTGTGCAAAGGAAAAATATAAAAGTCAGCGTGCTCAGTTTTTTTTTTTCTTAAAAAAAATTAACGAGAAAAATACTGCTAACCGTTTGATGGACATTACTTTTAGAGTTGCGAGGTACCCAGGTACTTGCTTTCTAATGGGTTTTGAGTTTCTGTATTTTGGTAAATAAGATTTGTATATCGAGTATTTTAAAAAATAGGACTAATCGGGCTTATACTCTAGTTCAGCGAAATATGGCTTTTTTTAAGCAGAGCAGAGCAGAGCAGAATTTTGAGAGGGAAGCCGAGTTTATACTTAATTTGGAAGGACATTTACAGGTTTACATGATACTTCATTAGAAACTCCGCATTATGCCGCACAGTACAAATTGACTTGAATTTGGGATGAATGCTTGAAAAATGCTGAAAAAGTTCTTCCTAGAGTGAGACCTATGTTGCAGAAATTAACTTCGAAAGCAACTGTCAGTTAAAATAATGCCACGAAACCGCCTCTGATGCTTGTGTAGAAAATTCCGGAATCCTCTCCTCCTCCGCTTTCCATGACGTTGAAACCTTACTTACTTACTTACTTATGTCCTGTATCTCCTTGTGGGCCTCTACAATGCCTTTACGCTATCGTGTGCGATTTGTGGAAATGTGCCTCAGCTCTCCCCAACTGTTTCCCAGTTGCCGTGCTTCTATCTCAACTGTTCTGCGCCACGTACTCATAGGACCGCCGCATATCCTGGGTAAGGGGGTTCCATTGCATCGCTTGGTTAGCTAGACCTGTTACGTTAAGTCCCGCCTCATAGCAATTAACAAGGCTACATACGAGGGTAGTAAGATTTACGTACAAAGTGGAATACCCCAAAGATGCATACTGTTCATCAGTGATGTACTCCGTGCAATATTGACGAAAGGAAACTATAGAATTCCACTGAAGTGTGACCTAGGCTACTCTGATTGCTTGCATGTTTAACATCGGACAACTGAGCTCCATTTTATTGTCCACAATCTAGAAGGTGATCCAAAAGTGGGGATCTAAATTGACTAAAGCCAAAGATCCCAGCATTGCCGGACAGGAACTTGAGACAATTCACAACTTTTTATGGTTAGGACATATGGTTTCGGCTTACTGCACTGGCCCTAAACTAACTGCATGTATGAAGCATAGTCGGAAAGTGGGAGTGTTGCCCAAAGTCTGCAGAAGCTATGAAGCTTTGATTGCTTTATAAGTGCAGCGCCTGAAAAGTGGACACCATTACAAAACGCAGGCTGCAAATCATCGTAAGTAAATATTTAAGTATCATCTCGGGGGTTTTTTGGTAGAGGGTAGAAACATATTTCTCGAGGAGCAATCAATCTCTTTAGCATTGAGTTGAAGGCACCTAAAACGCGCTGCAGAAGCTCGTACAAGATTTCAAGACTAAAGTAAGTTAAGACCTGCCATCAAAACTGGTAATGGAAAGGAACTTAAATGAAACTAAATAGTGTCCGTGGGTCCAACGTCCCTTTCAAAAGGCCCACGGACAATACTTTACTTTATAATAGAATGAAATTATTTTCCATAAATAGTTAGAAAGTGTACTGCCCTCATAAAGCTAAGACCTCGAAATAAGTATATTAAATACAATTTCAAACGGAAACTAATAGATGGCGCTTTAGAAGCTCTTTTATTCGCCCAAATCGAATAACAAATACCTGCGTACCTTCCAAAGCCTCTTCAACTTAAGTTTCTATGTCCAAACAAGGGTTAAATAAAAATTAACTAAGCAAATTTATTTAATTTTTTTTCTTCAAAAGGAAAAACGGAACTTGAATTTAATATGAAATAGCGAACTACTAACATTTAAGAAAGATATTTTTTTTTTGAAAATTTTCATAAATAAAATTTCGTTAAAAAAAAAATTTAAAAAAAAATTGTTTTCCTATTATTTTTCATAAAATTTTGTGTATTTTTTTTTTCTAACCGATTTAAGATAAATAATTTTTAATGACCCATTTAGGAAATAAAATATTTAAACCCCTTCTAGGGACAGTTATATATTTTTATTTTTTTTTTTTAATTAACATAATAAATTACCTACCCATGAAGAGGTTTATAATTTCTTTTTTAATGAAAAATAATAAAGGAAATAATATATAATAGTTTTTTTTTTTTTTGGGGAAAACATACTTTGATAAGCATTGGTGTTGCCATCAATAACCACACTATCTCCGGACGCTGTTGGTGAGGTGCTGCGTTGAAAATCACTCACATTAAACGGATATGTGATGACACTGTGATGTTGATTTGTATAATGTGTACTTGCTGGTGCTATGAGTGGTGTATCGATAAGGGCCATATTATCGTCAAATATACGCTGGTGGTAGGTTTCATCCATGCCCATTATTCTGACTGTAATAAAATATTATTGGTTTGTTTTTTTTTTTTTTTTTTGTTAAGAAAATAAAATTCAATCAAAAGAAAAATGTAAATTTTAAATTAAAAATTAAAAAAAAAATAATAATCAGGGATGGTTAGTTGTTGATTTTTTTAAGTTTTATTTTATTTTTACTTATACCTAAGTGTTTTTATTATAAAATCTATTCTTCTATCCTACTTCCTGGCTAAAAGGTTTCCTTAGAAAAATGGATACACAAATGAAAATAAGTTACTACAAGCAGTATACATAAGAATCCTAAAGTTTTTCTACGTCAAAGGCATACGTTGCTTCCCGAACGTACCGTAAAATAGGCGGAACGCGAACTACCCTATCTCTGAGTACCTAAGTATGATAGACTCTATCTCTTATAAGTCCGGATATTATTTCTTTCTTTACAATTTTCTATAGCCTGTCATTGAATACAATGGCGATGTCTGCGAAAACTACCAGTTCTTTAGAACATGTGAGTGAGCTGCCAATTGGTTTTGCAGAAACGTCAAAATACATACAAAATCATTTCAAGATTTCAGCCATAGACGAAATACAATAGAAGGACATCTTCGTACAATTTGACGTTTGGCTTCCCAAACTGTAATGTGCCACAGACTTTAAATATATTCTGACGTTTTAGACAGCCAAAATCATTTGAGAACTCACACATTTTGTAAAGTCATGTACTAGATTTTGCTGTGGGTGATTCCATGACAGTTTGCCGAATACTTAGACAAGGAAACAGCACAAAGATGTAACCGTACACCGAAGGAGAGAATGGACTTTCCAACAGACAATACGATTTCAGGAAGAAAGGTAGCACAACCCATCCAATACAAATAGTCGCAATACAGCACGTGAAGTCATATCGGCGACCAGATGGAAAAGTGGAGAAAAGCAGTACAACTGCGTAGTAGCCATTGACCTAAAGAATGGCTTCTACGCTTTTAACTATGCCTAGGCCTATTTGCAGCGAATGTTGCTGTAATGATGGCACCGGAAGAAAGGTTTAAAGTAGGCAGAAGGAGTACCGCAGGGATCAGCCTTGTTCAACATTATGTACGATGGAGTACTACGGATTTGGAAACCAAGAGAAGTAGATACAATTGGTTACGGCAATGATATCGCGGTGGTGGTTGTGGTTTAAATGCTAGGGTTGGACGCTGCACTACAAAAAATACCACAAAATATGTCAAAATCAAAACATGGCCCTGCTTATTAGGCATGGAATCAGGAGAACATGAACCAGAGGCTGTTCTCATAAACAGCTGCAAGATAGTCGAGCATCTAACACACTATTGAGTCAAAGCCTGGGTTGTTGCTTGACAATGGCTCAACTTTAAGGAGCAAGGACACACAATATTGGAGAACTGAGGCAACCATTAAAAAACCTACTTGCGACAGTAAGCAAGGCAATCCTCATGTACTCGTAGTATGCAGCTAAATATGGAAACTGGGTGTAGTCGAAAAATACTGAGCCTTCGGTATGAAAACTAAGTTGCAGCAAATCCCAGCAAGCTTAGTCTTCACAACTGGAAGCAACGTCTCCGTGATATTAGAGGATGGAAAGCAGACATGTAGCAGGTTGAAACTCTCTAAGGGACGGGACTCCTTTAAGTAAGTGAAAAGCATAACTACTATCTCAGCTTTAGTTCAATATCGTCTATGATGAGGTAGTTATGGTTCGAGCCATTCATTTCAAGCTCTTCATTTACTTATGCTTAAAAGCTACCAAGCAATCCTAATATTTCACAGGATTGCTCAATAAACATGCGATGCATTGCTACTTTGCATCATAACTAACCAGTGGAGAACAACCATAAACAACACATCCTTAAATGGTATCCTTTTACCCTCATAAACCAAAGAAGAAAATAGATTCAAAGGTCAAGTTTTTCATTGAATATTCAAAGTCTGACCTTGTATCGATTTATTTTTAGTTCTCTCCTCTGAAATCTAATGATTGACGAAATTTCCCTTCCGCTATTCCAAACTAAAACCATATTCCAAAGAAAGAAAATCTACTTCAGCACAATTAAAAATTTAAAATGAGTCAACAACTTCCCCCAATTTAAAATTTCAACATGACTGAGCTAATACCAGAATATACCTACAGTAGTAGACCAAGAGCACAGAGCCGAAATATCCTTCGCCATTTGAACCGTAATACCCTCTACAAATCCCCAAGATTTCTACGACATTTCCACGTTTATTTCTTTTCCCTCCTTTCTCTCTCTCTCGCTCGCTTTTGCAAGTGAGACATTTCTTGTATAAATATTCCATAGGACGTAGACGAAAAACGTTTTAAATTTTCCACAACTAATCATAGTTTGTAGGAGCAAATTTCAACTGAACAAAAAAAGGAAAAAAGAACACACACACACAGCCAATCGTCCTGTGGAGAGATGGAATTTTAATTCAGGATGACTGCAAAAAAATTCCTCACCTCCTTTGAGCTAACACCAAATTGTCGCAATGTCTATCGTGTCTATCAAGAACTGTGGCTTTATCAAAAGTCCTTTTCCACATTGCGTCCTCTTTAAGTTGTGAAATTTGTTGCTTCTACTGTGTGTTATTCGTTTTTTTTTTTCTCCTCCTAGTGTATCCTTTTTTTTTGTGTTGCTGTGTGCCACTCTATTCGTAGAACTCTGTGTTGCCCTTTATCGTTACAAGATAAACCAACACGAGAGGATTACACTGATGAGTGTTGGATAAATATTTGCTAAGGAAATACACCGATAACTGGAAAAGGGTGAGGTGGTTCCTGGGGGGTGGTTGTTTCGAAAAGGACAAAAAAAAAAAAAGAAGAAACACACGATGACAAAGAGCTCAACTTTTAAGCTCTTAAGTAAACAGATGATTTTTCTCATCCTTCATTCAAGGCACAGTTGTGTAGTCTGCATCGATGACGACGACGACGACAGGAGTAGATATCCTTCCCCGACCAAACGGGATATCAAACTGACATTAAACCTTGTATTCCATGGGAAATCAACGGGATGTTTTAATATTGAATTGAGAGGCGGATGGGTGGGCATACGAAATCGAATTGGCTATGAATGCGTGTAGCTCGCGGGCATTGAGTCCTTTTTGTGTGCTCTGTTCTGTTCTGTTCTGGTATCCATCAAAGGGATTGCTGCTGCTATCGATACATTTATTAAGCATGCTCGTGTTTTTCTTCTTACGTTACGTTTCGTGTCATATTCGTTTCTGTTTTTTTAATTTTTCTCTTTTTAGACAAAAATTTTGAGTGGGTGCCTTAGGATGTTCATTTTATGTCTTTATCTGATGGAGTCCTTGTGATTATTTTATTAGAAAAAAAAAAACAAAAAAAGGATGGGAAATCAATCTGTCGACATGATGTCGAATGAGCAGCAGACTCGAGTATGAGAATCGATCAATTTAAATTGTCAATTCGTGTGCGGGCGTTATGAACTCAATTATTGACAGTGAATGACAAGTTTCAAGGTACAAGATGTTGGTAGTTAAGCTTTTGTCTGGGCGACTGGTTCAAATGGAGCACGTGCATCGTCTGAATGGATGGATATTGGGTGATTGATGGAAGTTAGATTGATTTAGGTACTTAAACTGTGTGGTAAAAAGTTCAGTGAATGTCAAGAGTGTGCTGTGTATGTACTCACATCAAAGGTGAGCGAAAGTAAACTTAACAAACAGAAAGTAAAGAGCATTTGTAGTAGGAGTGAAGATCCTTTAAAGGGGTTTTTAAATCACTGTCAATGAACAAAGGATAGTAAGTTTGTATGAAGTGATTTGGTAGCATGTTTTTTTATTGACATTGAAATTGACAACACTTATTGGGAGAAGGACGACAAATTTGGTAACCAAAACTTTGTCAAACGGTTTCTATTCAAATGGCGAAGGTACACCTTAATTGTGTTCACCACTGTCCTGTCGTCTATCAGAACTATAATGACTCTTGATAATCACTTCAAATTAATATAGAGTAAAGCAGAACTGAAAGATCTACTGACATTTATAGCCCACAAATTAGTACAATGAAACGAACATTTTGAAGACCTATTGGGAAGTCTTTAGTTACCCAGCACCTAGGCTAAAGTCCAGACATACCGTACAGCCCCTCTGACTATCCCCTCCCAGCCTGTGTAGAACTCTTTTGATACGATTAAGCTGGCTTCAAGACAAGTACAACCCATTTCATGAAGTTCTTCAGCAAAAAATCACAGAAGGCCTCGGTATCCTGACAAACAATTATGTGCTCTTTTATGCAACGATTGCCTGGACAAACGAAACTAGTCTTCTTACAACCAGGGACCTGTACAGAGTGAAGCAACGAACCTACAAAATATGGACTAGGCAACCACACAGATTGCTTGGGAACTAAAGAAGGAACAGGAAAAAGAATGCAAAGCAATTATGCCTAAGAGAACCTAAAAACCTGTTTCTGACAATAATAAGCTACGAATCCTGACAGGCTTTCTTATGGAACAAAATCAGGGAGCATCAGCAGAAACTAAGTATAACACTTGAAGGGCTTTGAGGAGGTTCTTGAGTACCTTTTGTAGTCCCGTGGGGCACTGAGCCACAAAAGTTTGGTATACTTGGCCAGGCACGAAATATAAGTTGAGAATATGCCCACCATAAATCCACTTATCATTCTGAGTTTTCTAAGAAAGGAGAACGATAGAGAGAGAGAGCGAAAGAGAGCTCTAAACCTCAAACACAATTCCAAAGGAAGGGTCTTTAACGAGGACTTTAACCTCTCATTGTCACAGGAATTTGAAGATGAACTCTAGGCCTACACTTTGCTCAATGTTGAGCAAAACAAATGGAACGGCAAATGACTTTTGAAAATTTGCACATTGACTTAAAAGATAGCGAGCATTTTCTTACCCCCAAATCCAGTCAACTACTTCAAAAAGAAATGCCATACCTTGCAGTCAAAACCGAAACTCTTGTCCAATCAGAAACTTTGACTACCTAGTCCCTAGAGTACGGAACGCGCCCATTGATTTTGAATATATTCTGACGTTTCCTGCAAAGCCTAATCAGAGCTCACACATTGCGTGAAACTGTCAGCCATAGCCGAACTAAACTAGACAGTCAACTTGAACTTCCCCTGCCCCATTAGTGGTGAAAATAGGAGGAGCCTAATTACCATGTTTGTGAATAAATGAGAATTAGCGTGTGACTAAGACCTAGCTCTTATTTTGTCGGGTTATCTCTTTCATTCCTTTTCAGTGAAATATTTTTTCCTGGTTGTTATTCAATGAACAAGAACAAATTGAATGTACAAAATGGCTGCGACCAGCGATGTCACTTTTGCTACATATGTAGCAAAACTGCTACATCTTCGAGTAGCGTGCTACATGTTACATCTTTCACTCATTATGCTACATTATACGAAACTGTACAAAACCGTCAACGTAATTTTTTTATCTTCTTTTTTCGATTTCTCTTCTCTATATCTCAAAATGATTAACTTTCATTATGAGCTTTGGTTGGTGTTAGCATCATTTTCCAAATGTCAGATTTAAATTGTTTGTGTTTTATTTATATTTCAAATTTCAACATTTTATTGAGATTAAACATTTTGTACATATAATAAGGTAAGTTGTTAAATTGAAAATAGAGTAGAAATTAAATAAATGTTTTTGGAACATGGATGGTACGCATGGTACGCAAATATAGAAAAGAGTGGGAAACAGAATTTTTCGTGGTTAGAGTGTAGGTCAGAAAAACCGTTTTGCCGTGTTTTCCACAAATCATTCGTGTGCAACAAAACGCTGTTAACAAGACATGAAAATTTGGCGTTACATATCTCAAATTATGAAGCAGTAAAATCGGTCCCTAGCGTCTTCCAATAAAAATACAATACTACGTGTAATAATGAAAAAATAACAAAATGAAATTAACTGAAATTTGTCGTTTGCTACATTTTTTTTAAAAATGCTACATTTTTATTGCCAGTATGCTACATTGCTCTGGACCAAAGTGGCAACGCTGGCTGCGACCATAAGTATCAAAAAATCGCTAGATTTGTAATTGTATGTGTGACCTTTGTGAACACGCAATTGTTTTTGCTTGAACGTCAGATACAATAACAAAATCTAGCGGATTTTAGCTTGTGTCAAACGAACCGAAGTTTACTGTCTAATTTAGTTCGTCTATTCTGTCAGCAATCGCGAAGGTGCCAGAACTTGGCAGCACTTTTGGCAAGCAAATTTACGAACGAGAGCAAAATATATAAAGAGATGTGGCAGAAGCCTAGGAAGAGTTCGGTGAGAAGCCTTGACTTAGTTGAGCTTAGGAGAATTGTACTAGATTTCTCGAAAAAAGGAGTAATTTAATAAAAAAAAAATAATCTACCATTTCGGGAATCAAAGATTGTGTTTTCAATTTTTAAATTTAAACCTTGCGCTTCTGAAAATTTGGATTAAATTCTTCGACGACGGGACGAAGTTTTTTGTTACAGTACAAATGGCTTCCATTGGACTCCATGATGTACTGTGAATCCGAGTCTATTGGGTAAGCATTCCCTGTGTATGTCTTGTCAGAGAAATTTCTATCAAATCTCACCTCAATCTTCGTCTTTTCTTGAAATGGTATCGGTGACAGAAGGTCGAAAAGGTGGCGATTTAAGGGGTAACTCATTAAAAATTTCACTTTCTAATCTTACGCCCAGCGTTTACTACCTGCAATCTGAACTATGTACAACTTACATTATCCTGCCTAAAACTCTTATAATAAATAATGTAATCCATTCCTTATAAGAAAAATTGTTATATACAAAAAAAATTCTACGGAAAAAATTACTTAATTTATCAAAAGATTTTCGAAAGCATCCCTCGAAACTAGAGTTGCCATAAATAAGTTTAAATTTTTTATTCAAATGTACATTTTCATAAAATCATAACGAAACCCTTAAATAAAATTAAAAAACAAATCAATTCAGATAAAAAAAAAATTACACACTCATGTTGCATAATAACTGTTATTACATCATAAAATTTATATTTATCATATAACAAAAAAAAAAAAATTGGAGTGGAAAATAAATGATAAATTCAATAAAAAAAGGAAATAAAACAATAAATAAAAATTGTAATCTCTAAACACTAAATTTTACACAACATAGACAATAAAAGCACTACAATATATAAATATACATAATAGATTCCATCAATAATAGCAAAATCATTGAAGTCATGCAATCCCAGCGGCGGGCGGTGGTATTGCGACAGCACGGCACAGGATATACCGCATTCTCAATTGGGTGGCCACCCTTTTTGCTAGCCAGCCACCCCCCTTGCGTGTGTGCCTGAGAATAGAGCTTGTAATATATAGTATGTACGTCCTCTCTAGAGAAAATCTAAACACTACAAAAGGAATTTAAATCTAGATAAAGGATAAAAAATTGCATCACACACAGCCACACACATACAGACATCCATACGTACACTCACGGCAATTGCATTGGACAAGGAGATTAAATATTTATACAAAAAGCATTAAGGGTGAAGTGGTTGGTTGGTGGTGGTGCTCAAGTGATGTACATAGTTGGCAGGGTGTTAAAGTTACACAAATACTCTTTCACACACACAGTAACACATTGCAGTTACTGCAGAGAGATAGATTTATATTTTTTTTTTTTTGCTGAAAGTGAGTGAAAAGGGCAGCATACAGGTTGTATAGTTGAGAAGTGAATGGTTTTGGTGCGTCTCTAGGTGCATTGGTGCCGACATATTCTCAGGGGTGCTTTATCAAATAACAAAACGGAGCAAAAACATAAAAAGAAAAAAAAAACACACAACAAATAATAAAATACACACAATTCTGCCAGCACACTAACTACCAACTGTAGTGGCGTTCCCGGTGCCGATGTGTGTAAAAAGGACTTGAGCAAGGTATTGTATGGCTCTTGTGTGTGTATTATTACTTGCGAGGCTAAACCATTCAACTATTTTCTGGTGCATCATCGGCAGTGGTAGCGGCGGCATGGAACACAGCAAATCTCCCCCCTGAGGGATGTGTTGTATACAAATCTACGATTGTTGCAATTTGTATACAATTACCTATATACAGAGCTGCCCACGGGCAGTGTTGTGGTCTACCAAATTTGCTATAACTTTATACAAAACCTTATAAAATGCTGTAAAATTGAAAATTACAAATTATTATGGACCACCGGTACGTATACGTATTATTATTTTATTTTTACAATTTTTTTTTTAGTTTAAGGAAAAAACTTACCTCGTTCGTCCATTGTGCTCGCATGATAGCCATCGGGCGTTCCACTCTGTTGTTTATGATTTATATTCAATCTAAGAGCGAGAGTGTGTGCAAATTTTACAATAAAAATAAAACAAAACTTGTGTTTTTTTTTTGCTATTTTTTGTTAAGTATTTTGTTGGAAGTTTTATTATGGTTTTTTTGGAGAGAATTTTCATTTTTGCTTTTGTGGTGGATGTTTTTTTATTCTGTTGTATTTTATGTAAGAGGTTAGTGTTAATGATTTTGCAACTTTTCTCTGGACATAGTAACGTCGGGGACAGGGGGTTTTAGTTGTAATTTCAAGGAAGTCCAGTTCTGCAGATTTGGAGGCAGAACACACGGTGGATCTCGTGTGAATTGTTTTAGTCTCAAATTCGCTTGTTGCTCCAAAAATGGGCTACGTCGTTGCATATAATTTTTGAACAAAACGCACGAAATGTTTCTCGAACAGAAGCCCCACATTTATAAAAGAATTTAATCACTTGTACATATTATTGAATAGTATAATTATTATATCATGTTGATTTGGCAAAACAGATTAAATAAAGACTAGACAATTTGATAGAAGTAGTCTAAGCAATAAGGCCGCAATCACCTGTCGAAATTAGGAAATCCTTGTTGAAAAACCCTTTTAATGTGGCCCGCTGCCATACGTCAAACAAAAAAACCCTAAGTAGAGAATTGATTAATTATTTTGAAACATTCACTTAATACTTACAAAATTGTATAAAAAATGTAAACGAGAGTTGGAAGTGGTTTTAAGAATGATTTTCTGTTTATTAGTTTATTTGCATAAGTATCACGCAAGAACTGCTGTCAAAAAAGTAACACTGTTTTCACAGTTGCATGGTTTAGAGACTAACATAAATTTTGCTGCATATTCTATAGAAATTTGTCGTCTAGAAGCTGAGTTATACAGTAGGTTAGGTTTTATATAAATTTCCTATACGTTGGCCGTAGTTTTAAAGAATACAGAAGCGGTCGCTAGAAGTAATGTGTACTAGCGGTGTGCTAGTAGCCTCAGTGTTGCCACACTGCAAAGATAATTTTTCCGATATGGCTTCGTTCGAAAAAAAAAAAAAGAAGAATACAGTAAACGTTGTATTTAAGGTGATCGTATAATCAAACTCCTCGTTCCAGAAAAAATAGAGTTCATAACTGGGTCGTACGTAGGATACATGCGTATGAACTCATTGGTTTCGAAATATTTTTGTTTTTTTCAGAAAACCTTATAAACTGGTTTGAGTGATGTGCACCAAGAAGGATGCTTTAATGGGGGCCTATTGGTCCATTGAGATTCCGGTGAGTTGAAGCAGCCATGTATAAAGATCCCAGCGCGATGATACCTCTAGTTGCCCAGTTTCCTAAACTGATGTTTCTTGTTTCACAGACTGCAGGAACTGAGAACATTCCATTCCTTTAAACAGACCATGAGCTTATGAATTATAGGCTAGACTGCGAGTGAGTACCAATTTCCAACGCCTTACCCTATACTATTCTGTAGAAAAAAGTTGGACTTTTGTGAAAACCAAGAGACGTAGCAAACAGATTCCAGACGGGAGAACGTCCCGTCACCTCCTAATGATAGTTCGCCAAAAGTAAGGATACCTTCTGCAATCAGTTGTGAGCTGTTGGTAATGCAATATCCAACAGTGACATGATGATAGGAGACTTGAATGCCAAGCGAATGGCCTAATAATACTAAAGGCAACTGCAAGGAGTCGTCTTGATTCAGTTGGAACCAAGACCGAGCACAAACTGGGGGGCATAATTCAAATGGATACTTAGAGGTACGGTTCTTATATTGGATGAGGATCACCTCAAGTTAGTGGAAGGAGCCTTTTGATTCGATTTAGAGACAGTCACGTCTGATGTGTTTGAATTTGCCCCACAACCACGATGAAGGAGCAGCTTATTGGCTGCATGACTTCTTGAGTTACTACCCGCTCTGTTGGGGGATCTTGGAAGGTTGAGTTTTTCGGACGAGTGGTATCGTCTTTCGTCGCTCTCATCTCCTTGAATTCGACAAAAACCAAAGCGTTGAGATAGGTTCTTATTTACAAACGATGGAGAGGGTAAGAAGTTTATAAGAAGATTATTGTCCCAATGGATGGTTAAATCGTTCTGGGTAGTCTGCGTTCGGGTTGCTATCCAAAATTTGCTGAAGCAGTCCAATTAGCTTAAGCACCAAGCTGCTATGACGGCTCCATTCAAACGCCTTGTCCTTACTGCTGTAGGATTGTGGCACTTACGTTTTGGAGAAAGCAAGTTTTTTGTACTCTAAGATTCCTTAACTTTTTTTAATTGCTGGCCAAAGGAGGGTGAGCATATTGCACCTGCAGCTCACGACTTCAATGCGATCGTTTGAGATGCTTTACAACAAGTTTCTAGGTTGGGTCACATCTCCTTTTTTAGGCCAATTCTGGCCGTCGGTCGTCGAGCAGTTCCGATTCAACGTGTTTGAGTTCCTTCTCTGTCTTTGTTGTTCAACGAATCGATTTCTATATTTCAGTTTTAATGCCTCACTCCTGCCTATAGTTTCATGGTGCTAATAAGAGTGTTTAGATACTAAAATGATATCAGATCTACATATCCATGTAGCCTTTTAGCTACGAAAAATTGTATCTTTTCCAAATCTCTTCACCAAATGATTTACTATGTTTCCATTTCCGTGGACATTGTACTCTCACTTCAAAATGTATCCCCTCCAAGGACACAATAAGCAAACATAAACTATCACAATTGTATCCACTTCAAGACACAAACATAAATAACGACAATCTCGTGAAAATTAAAAACATTTCATCATCAAAATCAAGGCGAAATCATCCTTCAAAATGTTATTACGTACTAGTCCCTTGAATCGTTTCCCCAATTTCGTTGCAGGATCTTCCTTGACAGAGGAAAATAAAAAAAATTAGATATACAAAAAGAAGGACATCACTAAGGAGGATTAACGATTCCAATCTATACGTGTATCCAACCTGAGAGTTGCCTCAGTGCCAACTTCACTATACACAATCCCCCCGTGACATTAAATAAATATTTTATGTCATTCGTAGGGCTTTCCCGTCTATTTGTTTAGATCTTAGCCGCTCAACAAAACTCCACTGACAGGTAAATTTTCTACGGGATTACTAATGAAATCAATAATCCTTCTGTCATAACAGGATAAACGTCGAACCAAAACCGAGAGAGAGAGAGCAAACAACACAACGGATGCCAACAGACTCGCTGTATGGACTTTAGCATTCACATCAAATTAATTATCCAACAGGAAGAACTAACAGATAGTTCAAGTGCTAATTATTTCGCTTGATATCATTAATTCAGAATTATTGTTAGTGTGCACGAGAGTTGGGTACCTAACTGACGTTTGAGTGTATAATACCTTGCGCTCGTACCCTTCTGCATTCTCGATTGCGATGATATTTAATTCAAACGTTCACTGATGCTGCATCCGAGGTAATCAATGCAAATAGCGGTATTGGTAATTATGCATCTAGATATTGTGTGCACTAGATATTCATAGATGGCTGTGCAGTGGCAAATCGAGGACAGGAAGTAAAGCAATTGGAAATTCTGTGACGATGATGTCATTACAGTATCAGTTACAGTGAGGTCTATGAAAGTGAATGATTCGATAAATTTCTTTTGGTTTCTGTGAGTTTTAGGGCACAAATATCCCCAAATCATAACCTTAAATGGTTGATGCACCGGTGGACTCTAATCGCCATTTTGAACTTTAACATGTAAAAATTTTATCATGCATATCAATGCAAGAGGTATTAGCTTAGAGCTGAGGAGTTGCTAACCAAGTATTGTAGCCCTAAACTACTTTGAGATTGAGGAAGGAAAAGCCGACTTAGCTACGTCACTACTTCACAATGAGTTGATGATCTTATCCTTCTGGCAACGGAAAAGTCTCTGTCAATAATCGTTTGTCACTGAAAGACAAAATACGAGAATGAAGAAAGAAAACCTCAAATGCATTTGACAAGTCCAACAAGGTCTCCGGCAAAAGAAAGGGGTTAAGCCCACAAAATACACTGCCAGCTGCAGGGAAGGTTGGGAGACAAAGGAACTCAGTAAGGACTTAATCCAATGCTAGAATTTGAAAACTGATGGAGCTGTAAGAATTTCTGACAAAGTTTACAAAAAGAATCATTGAATCATCAACAAGAAGGAACTACCAACGATTCCAAGATGAAAGTAAGAGTTAGAGTTAGAGAAAGGAGCTTAAGGGTGACATCTTCCAAGGCGAATTAAGGTCCTTATATAGCCTGTGGAAATTATACACCAGGGGAATTCTACTGGCGACAGGATTACTATATTTATAGATAGCCAGACAGCCATTGAAGCTCTGATGCAATAAAGGGCTGTTTAAAAAGATATCTTGACTTGGGTGTGAGCTTGAACTTTACTGTTTCAAACCTAATCCAAGTAAAAACATATGTGCAAGCCACAGAAAGCTATAGTCAACCTTTATAAAGCAGAATTATTTGATTCTCTGCTATAGTTGCCACATTACACGACCCATCTGTGGGATAATTTCCGGCCATAGGTGCCATTTGTTTCCAATCAAAACGAGCCACAACCACAATTAAATGGTGAGCCAACAGCAAGTGCGGAAGTTTTCATTAAATTAACCACACATTTATTATGAAATCAATATATAATTTTATTGATTAATGAAGTTCGGCTTATGGCAATTATGAATGCTATACATTGGATTAATGAAATATTGTTCATGTGACCACTAAGGTTTCTGTTGCAAGCGACCATTTGAAGGCTCTAAATTATCATTGAGTGTTTGAAGAATAAGTGGATCAGAGGCCGGAACATTGATGTTATATTTGATATGCTGAATTATCACTGGGCTATTGGCATCGGCCACATCGAGCGAATAGATAACAATGCTCCAGCCAAGAGGATCTTCGAATCACAGCCCCTACGTTCGAGACGGAGAAGAAGACTGAACCTCCAGTTCTTTGTACTGCTGTCGCGGATGCCAGAAAACTTGGTCTTCACAACTGACCGCAGAGGATGGAAGGCAAAGGTGTCTCAGGCAGGGAATCTACAAGGGTCGGAAGCCCTTTAAGTAAGTAGTTTTGGCATAGAGGTCTTCTCTTTAAAAAACACCACAGGAAGAAGTCTTAAGATCGCATTGCGAGCCAATCAACCTCTCCTCTAACCGATATAATGCGATCTTAAAATTTCGTAAAAACTGATTGATTGATGGCTTATGTCAACGGTAGCACCATCCTGCTAAAACCAGAGATCATCCAGACCCAATTCGATGACATATTGAAGTGTATAGCTCGTTCGAACTCTTTTGAAATGGAGTATATTCCACCGAACTTGTTCTTTTAAAATGCACTGAATTAGTTTCCAACCCGAAAAATTTACCGAAAAATTTACACATTTTACGAAAAGTTACTTTTAATCCGTAAAAACATATTTTGGTGCCCATTTTCGTATGATTGAACAACAAAAATTCGCTGTTGTATGGTAAACGACTCTTTGACTTAAATTGCCAACTTTTGTTCTTGACATCTGTCAAAGAGATCCACATTGAATTCTGCAAATGACAGTAATTGCCAGCTAATATGCGCTCAATCTGTTGACTTCGGGACGAAAAAGGCACAATTTTGATACAGTTTTAAAAATGTTTGAGGTTAATTTCGTTTTCAACATTTTTAGTCAAGCAGACATCATAACTGCTACTTGAAATTAGTCTGAACGACTTACTTGCTTCACCGCCTGCTATATATGAAATATCCTTTAAAATTTTGTAAATTTTCCCATCCATTTTCGATACTCAAAATTTAGATTTTTTGCAAAATGCAAGTTGCTGATAGTTTGCCAGAACTTGGGTTCTAATTGGTTAAATCTAAAAGTCTATCAAATCAAATGGGTAATTTTAGCCCAATACAAAAATTTCCTCCCAAATTTCTTAAATTCAGAAGTTTTGGTAATAGTAGTCCGCCTCTTAATGAATTCAGGATGTCAATTTGGAAATAATTTGACGAAGTATTAAGATTGTTTGGATAAAGCCCGACATTTTTTTGTAGAATTTAGCAAATTTTTACAAAGTCCTGATCGCATACAAACAAAATATTTGGTGGAAAAGAAAAGGTTCCCAAAAGAGATTGAGATGGTTCGCTATGCTGTGAATATTAAGTCAATTTCTTTAGCTGACTTATTATGAAATTTTGTTCTTTTGGTTGACTTATGAAATTTTTCTATTTGTTGTACATTCCAAGTTTTCTTGTCGACCTTTTGATATACCTCTCTCTGAGGAAATTTCACGGCCACTATTTGAAACTTGACTACGAAATTTGAGGCGAAAAGTACGCAAACAGACATATTGTTATCGGTGACATATTTCAGTGTAACTTACATTTTTGTCTGATGAAAATTACCTTTAAACAGATCCATACTCGTTCAGATTAAACTTTTTTTCTCACAAAGTTCTATCGAGTACCAGACTAAGCACAAGATTCCTACACCAGAACCTATAGTTATGACGCTCAGTGTATGTACTCGTATAATAAACCAAGAGTCATGTTGCTTTATGTTACGTGTGCTACATGTTGCTTGTGTTCAAGTGTGATTATGTGTGATTTCTTTTGAAAAATGGGGTCTAGGTGCAAGTGTGTGTACATCCTTACATATCCAATAACTCACACATTTACGTACAGTGATGGATTTTTATGCTTCCTACTTTCAAAATAGTGCTCATCAGTTTCATGTTCTAGTGGTTTAATTACATGAGTATAATCGGGTCCTTCAGGTTCATCGGCACCGGTGCGGGCGGCTCCCAAACGTCGTCTAATAACTTCATCATCCTCATCTGGATTATTATCCTCTCCGCCGCCGCCTCTGTGACGATGATGATGTTGTTGTTGTTGTTGGTCACCATTAGTAGTAGTGGTAGTATCGGCAGCCGTGCCATCGTTATGTTCATCGTCAACCTCTTCGTCTGTGGCAGGACTATGCGAGGCCAACGCTAGGGGTATTTTTCGATTTAGTCCCGACGATGGTGGGAACAAAAAGTGTGGAAACAGTGAGAATATCTCCGCTGTAATTAAGTTTTCCTCCTCTTCCTCCAGGTAGACACTGTTCGATGTCTCTGACGAGGATGTCACATGATGATGCGTGAGGAGCGGTGGGTGGCTGTAGGAATAAAAAATTATGTCTGCAAAGAGATGGAGAGATTTTGTCGATATTTTTTTGCTTTTTGAGATAATTTTTGAGTGGCGGGCAGGAGGAGGGGGAAAAAGGAATAAAGGAGTGCTTGTAGATAAAGGATGTGAAGGTTATCTACATATTTTTGGTGCAAGCTATCTATTTGCTAGGTGTCAGTGTGCTTTAATCGAAAAAATAAACTCATAGTGCTGCATTTTTCGGTGCAAAAAATATACTAAACATTTTGTGCTAGAGTTGTGCGGAAATTTTTTGCTTTATACATACACAAAGGTGTGTTCGTTTGTGCGAAATATCTAAAGAAACAAATGTGAGGAGACACAAACAAGTGGGAGAAGAAAGTTTTGTGCTGTTTTTTTTTTTGTTATTTGGAAGCGAGATTTCTTGGTGATTATCCATTTGATGAGATGGTGCTTTGACACAAAAGCGTGCGGTTCAGAGATTTTTTTTTTTTTTCATAAAACAAAAAGGATTAAATAAATCAAACAAATCAAAGATGATGATAGTACAAAAAATATAAGTCAACAAAAAAATTTTACCGGTTATAAGAAAATAAATAAAAAAAATAAAATTTTTTGATTTTTGATTATTTTTAGTTGGTTACCCTGTTGAAGGACTCGTAGTTTATTTATTTTTTTATTTTTAAACCTTATTCCCTACAAAAGATAAATATTCCAACTCGAGGAATAGATTATTATTCGCACAGAGTTCTGTTGAGGAAAGTTTTTTCTTTAATAAAAAAAATAAATGTCCTGTTCCTAGACCAGAAATAATAAATTATAATTTTTTCATTTTTGTTGGTTCTGTTTGTATAAGTGTTTACAAGGAGATTTATTGATTTAGTTTTTTTGTATTGAACTCACCCACACAAGGGTTGTGATTAACAATATTGAATATTCGATCACAGCGCTTTTTCATATGATTGTTGGGACATATACAACCGAACATTGGTGAGAGGCGTAAGTTCGTCCATGAGTCGTGGCATGCTTCCCTGAAAAGAATTAAAAAAAAAAAACGACAGCAGTTTAGTAAAAAAGTTAAATATAGAAAGTGTAAGCGTGCGATTGAAAGAGCAATTTTGAATAGAGTTGATTTTAAAATAACCGATGGTGGTGAAATGGAGGACACGAGTAGGCTTAATTAAGTCCACGAGGCTTTACTCGTTGATGAGGGGGAATCTAATTAAAAGCGTGGACTACAATTGGATTGATGTGAAATGAGACTCAGTATCTTAATAATTTATGCGCGTTTAAGTAACTTATTGAATTAGTTACGTACGAAATGTAACAAATGTAACTAGTGCAAGACTCTGACAGTTCTGAAGAATGAACCCAGCGGCTCCTGTTCTATCGATCCACAAAAGTTTAACCATGTGTTCAATTTGAATTTGCGGGAATTGCAGGAAACAATCAAATTTTGTATTTTGCCATTAAAGCTGTGTATTTTGAGTAAGTTACATAAATTACATAGATTACTTTAGTTACATTAGTTAGTTGAAAAACGAGAGGTAACTTATTGCTATTAGTTACGCGAAATTAAATGAGTAACTTACTTGAAGTAACTACTATATATACTCTTATCCCAGTCGAAAATATTTGTAAATCGTTCAAGGGATATGTTTCCTCGAAGAGGATAGTACTGAGCAGTTACAGAAATGATGCAAGAGAGATTCCTCCTCATCTATATAGTTGTGACAGCTGTATCATGATCGTGTCACTGGATTGGATGAGTGTGACAGACCGCAGATTCATCAGGTACTATCCGCTTCAGGTTTTGGCTTTTTTAGAATAATGCCTAATAAGGCCAAATAATAGCTCTACTGGCAAGACATTATGTAATCTCTCAGAAGTATGTAGCATAGCTAGTGTAGGGACAGTGTATCTTGGCGTTTCTACTGGCAGCTGGAAGCCTGCTTCTGAAGTTTTGAGCTCTAGCTTTGTGTCTTTGTGACCAGTTTGGACACTTTACAGTCAGAATATCTGATTACTTAGCATAGAGCTATTTTGTAATATTGTGGATATCATTTCATTGGGATCCAAGTGCTTAAATGGGGTATGCTCTCTCATGGGGTAGAGAGAGCCATTGTACTCGTCGATGACCACTCTGCCGCTTCGTGAATTGGCACAAGTAAAGCTTTTAAAACACTAGACCTAATGGAGTAATCAAAGCTACTGAGTTCCTACAATTTCGTCTATTTCAGGCCCATCAGCGTAAGTCCCCAGTGCAGATTACATACTGCATTCTCGGCTTAGTTTTTTGATAGCTGAGTCTCTCTTCATAAAGGCCATTAATGCAATCACAACATCCTGAAAAGATCTCAAAACTCCTTAAAAGGCCAGTGAGGTCTTCCTTCTGACAACTGACCAGCACAGTGTACAGGGAGGTCATTTATTATTTTAGGGAGCGTTTTCACTTCATCTTAGGAGTCCGGTGGGCCTTGCCTATTTCAGTACTGACCATACATCGTTAAGCTCTTGTTGGAGAAAAGACACGTTCAATGTACTTGTCTATGAATCAAAAACAAAATCCAATAAACCATGAACCCTAGTGATGCTTGACTCAACGTCTTACTCATCATAGCCTAACCAATTCCCTGTAAAGGCAGTATTTCTTGACTGATAGATTTCCAAAAGAGATAACCTAAAAACCGTGCTGTCATTTCGGACAGTTCTTTGACATATATGGTTCAGTACTATTGACATGTCATGAATAGGCTTAGCTTAGGTTTGACACAGAGTTTGTGACATAAAGAAATATTGCAGAGAGACCAGACGCAGTGAAAGTTTGATGGATTCAACGAACTAGAAGCACAATATCATGGCTTGATTTGGGTTCTTGACCAGTTTGATGTCGACAACTATATTTAGCTCAAAAGCATGCTAAGTGTTGGAGCTCTTTTTTTTGTATCAAGGGGTTTGGTGAACAAACAAAATAATAAATCAAGAAAAGATTCATTAGATTCAATTAGACCCGCAAAGGTGCTATAGCCTTCTCTCTAGTGCCCTGAATCGAACCTTGTTTCTTCAAACATGAGGAAAGAAAGTTCGAATTACAGTCAGTGCCTAACATTATCGGACAATAGTAGAGATGATGTCTAGTTCCAACAAAAACCGCCCATCAAACCAAACTCTGTGAGCAAATTGATAAGACAAAACTTATAGAATCACTTTTTTATCGATAAGCTCTAGTAAACTACAGAGAACAAAAACATTTAATTATTCCAAAGATTTATCCAAAGGATAACAATTCAAATTCATAGCTTAGTCCTCTCTCGTGTATACAGGTCAAACCGAACCGAACTCTATACAAACTGTAACTGTACGACCAAGTCGTTGACCTCTAAGGACTTGAATCTACTTCACTTTGAAAGTTAAGAAAACTTTCAACTTTTACCAAAGGGCGGAGGAGGAGGGCCTGAAAAAAACACCGCCTCACAACGATCCATAAAGCAATGAAAAACGTGGTAAAAACTACTTCAAAACTTGTATCTACAGGCAACCTGTACTCGAAAACACACATTTGCACGTTCTAAAAAAAAAGATGGCCGAAAGTACAATAACATTATTCGTATACGACGAGTACTCGCCGGCATTTGAGGATAAATGCAACTTCACGAATGTGAAGTACACGTTGTAAGAAATATAGCTAAAGGAAAAAGGAAAATGAGGCAAACATGTTCGCAGCAACGATACACGGGGAAATAAACGAATAAAAAAATAAAGACATAAAAGGATTCTTACCTGTCATCCATCCGGCATTTATTGTCTCTCACTTTACAGTGTACCTTAAAGTCCTCGAACAGTTTCAAGCATTTCCTCTCCTGTTGGCACACGGACAATGCATGGTTGCACGTTGGCAGTGCATCTATTGGATATGGATCCTTTTCTGTTTCGATTGTTTCCAAAAAAAAAAGAAGAGAATATGTTCCATTTGGGGATTTGTTTGTTATATTTTGTGAGTGTTAGCATTATCGGATCATCATCAGGTTCAGCCAAGGTTCAGCGCACAGCACAGAGGTTTCATACATGAAAGTAGAAAAATAGAAAAATATTTCGAAAGGATTATTATTAAATGGAATGTTCTTGGTAATTTTACTAGACAACAGGGAGTGTTTATTGGAATGAATAGTTTTGTAGTGCTTGGGATGAAAGGGATGGGTTTTTACCGTTGGTAATGATGTGTTGAGTGAATCTTATGTTTTCCAATTATTTTAACTGGCAACTTGCTTCTCGCTGTTGGTCGTATGTATTGTATTTGGAAATCTAAGAAGCAATTAGAAGTAATCTGTCGTCCAAGATTATAAATAGAAGACCGGTGGAGTGGAGTCGTTAGTTATTTATAAGGAGACTTTCCGGAAATATTTCTGAAAGCTGAAAGACACTGCAACTATTCTTAAGCCTGAAGGATCGATTTGTATTTCGAGACTCGCAGTGAACACTAGTACCTACATTCATCTTGGATCCATCAGTTTGGATGGCGATTTCTTTGAACTTCGCTCAGAGTTTGAAAGTGGTCCGTTTCTATCCGGAGTTGGACCGACCAATTAGTCTATAGTCTTTGGGATTGGTATTGTTTTCTTACCCGTTTACTTTCAAAGCCATTGCAACATGAATCATTCTGAGACACCAACAACAAATATACTTGAGCCATGGAACGATAAGTTCCATTGATTCTTGCAGTATTATTGGATGTATCTCGTTTGATTTGATTCCTCACAAGATTTTCTTGATCAACTCGTCGTCTGCTTGACAATAAGTTCCAGCGTCTCCACAGCCAGCAAAATGACATGTCAGCAGAACTTTCAGTGTAATCTCAGAGGAGTGTGTTCAACTGTCGTCGCTATTTTTGAGAAAAGAAACCTGTAACTGTGAGACGGACAAATGAGCTGCTTCGATGGTGTACATTGGATAGAATCGCTAAAGCTTCTCCAAGAATTATTCTTAGCGAATTAATTCGCCTTCTAACTTGATCTTTGCTACTGCAGCAATATACAGTTCACTCACTACCTGCGCAAAGCACTCAACCAACTCTATTCAATTGTTTGTTCAACTCGAACAAACTGATACTAACCTCGTACACTTGTCCACAAACTCACGTTGCCTTATTGAGCAACGCAATTCGACTAAAAATTTAACATGTTCGTGTTGAACGCGTTCCGAACCCCGTATCTTTAGTTGAACAATCCATTCAACTATTGAATAGCCTCATACATCTAGTTGAATAACTCATTCAACCGTTGAATAGCCACGTACACCTAGTTGAACAACTCCTTGAACTGTTGAATAGCCACGTACACCTAGTTGAACAACTCATTCAACTGTTGAATAGACTCGTACACCTAGTTGATCAACTTGTGTGATTTTGGCAAAGAAAAATTGGTTGCACGAGTTACGTTGCAAAAGGATGTTCAACCCGCACACTTGTTGTTTAACGCGTTGAGCAACGAACTTCAACCATATCCAAAGCGTTGGTTGAACAAAGTTGACTTCGTGTATAGATTTGAATAGGAAATTCATGCGTTACACACGTAGTGTACGACAGGCATGAGCTAGCCTTAAGTTTCTTTCTTATCCTAAGGCATGTACTTTAAAAAAGGATAATATAGGTATATTTTTTCCTCTGAAGTAAACATTGATTCGCGCTCACTCAGCTGATATTCCAAAGTTGAGAATGAGAGTGACAGAATTGACCAAGTGGAATCTGCCTTCTCGGGGCTCTTTCTGTTGGTTTAATTAGAAAAGGGTCCACATCCACACTCTACGTTTCTCTGTACTTACTCAACATTTTTCAAAATTTATATTGCGAATGTTTGTGTGTTTTATGTCATTAAGTACATGTATAAGCTTCCGACTCATATGCGTTTTTCTAGGCATCTGGATCCACAGATTTGGTTTCTGTTTCAGTGCAATAAAAATTTACGGACCTACTCAACATTCTATCTGGAAAAAAAAACCTGTAAAGTACTTAAGTATTGCAGGACTTCAGCCCTCCTAAGTATAACTACTGCGTACTGGTACTTGCACTTCAGTACCCTGGTACTGGTACTAAAAAAAATGTAAGTACATAAAATTATTTTTCAAAAAAGTAGGCAGTACTTCAAGTACTTCGCACTCAGTACCTTTGAGTACTTTCCCGCCCGCTGAGTTATTTTTTTTCAACATAAATTTCTGAAGAAATCGATGAACTGATCAAGTACTTGAAAGTCTTGCTCATGTTCTTAGAGGTACAGCTCAAGTATTTGAAGTACTGCTGATGTACTTTGGTACTACATAAGTACTCGGTACTTGGTACTTGCGAAGATGTTCTTAAAAAATGCTGGTACCTGGCCTTTTCAAGTATTAGCGTCAAAGTACTGAAGTATAAGTACAAGTCCCGGAACAGATGCTAGTACATAAATAGAACTCAACTATTAGCATGTGACCAATACAATTCGGGCAAAAGATAAGATCCATCTCCTTTGTGGCTTCGCTTCGAATCTTCGAAAATTGGCTAAATTGACGGATTTAATTAAATTTTCCAAAAAAGTATCCTGGTGTCGTACTTTCTTGACAAACTTGTTATAATCCTTTCCTCTTGTAGTGACACAGACAAGAATTGGGACTGAGTATCCAGCAACTAACACTCGGAGTCATAAAGTTACATCATCCAGTAATATTACTTGTTCTTTGTCAGCGTATCCTTATGATGTTTTTTGTTCCTTTTCACTCCTTCCACTCGACTACTATGTTGGTGTATCTAATTTAGGTAACAGCAACATTTTTTTTAACATTTTTCCTTTGCAAGAGGTAAATTCTATTGTTACATCATGTGCAACCACTTTTTCTTCGAAATAAATCTTCAAACTTTTACAGAGAGAGGGAGTTCCGTGTTTTTCTATTTTTTTTCATACACCGCTTGAGAGAGCGCACACTAAAAGAACAAAGGATCACTCTTACAACTCTATGGTGATGCTGCTGCTATAGGTGCAGCATCCTCCTCGTCTAGTGGTGCTGATAGTCGTTAGGATGCCATGTCCCGCACAGACATTTTCCCCCAAAAAACCAATGTCTTATGCACACTACTCGTACAAACTTCTTTCTACTTCAATTTCAACATTTAAACTAAATGAGGTTTTATTGTATCCAATATGCTGTATGAGTGTGTGTTTCTTTTTTTTTGGAGGAGGAGGAGGAGGAGAAGAAAATCCAGGTACAGGATGTTGACAATGGTCGGCGGGAGGGATAAAAGATGGATGACATTAGAATGAGAGAGAGAGGAGAGAGGATGGTGATACTTCTTGGAATTCATATGCAAAAAGCCATTAGATGAGGTTAAATGTAACGTTACCTTTTTTGAGGACAAAGCCACACGGATGATCAAACAGAAAATCTCGGAAATGATTACAATCGGGATCAACTCCTGGCTCCTTACAGAGGCAAGTTGGACGAAAGAACTGAAATGCCTGAAGTGTTCTTAATGCAGCTTGGCATTTCGTTACCGTTACCGTGCTACATGAAACTGAAAAGAGATAAGAATACATTTTGTTTAATAGGTTACTTTTTTTTTTTACATATTTTCTAGAGAGGGATTCCAGAAGGATAATGAAAGCATGCATGGATTTAGATTCGAATTGAAGGACGACGAATACGTGACAATGCCCTTGGGGTAGATATACTCGGTCTTTGAGAAGTTGAGATAGGTCCTTTTTCTTTGTAAAAACAAGGATTTTTCCTATAGCCACTGCTCAACGGTAACCACTCTGGTAAATTGAATTTTAAAGGAGGATCATATCCACCGGTGACGAAGGCTGCTTACTAAAATTAAGGCACAACGTTCAACAAAAGCAAAACAAAGATGCCTCCTACAAAAGAAGCCACCCAACGTCGGCACCAAGTTACTAGAAGGATGGCTCACTGTTTTCTTTTCATGTAAAAGGTGATTCATTTGGAGGTACTTTTTAAAAGATTTATATAAAGATATAAAAAGGATCCACTTTATCGGGTTATTTTTGCTACCAAACAAAAGAACCAATCTTGACATTTAAGGATTAAGGATTATTTCTTTCAAATAAGAATTACAACCGCGATTCATATGGTCCATTCGAAAGTTTTAATTTTCGATGACGCGTCCGAGCATTTCCAGGGTATTATGGCGAATAACGCGAGTAATGTTGACTTCCAATTCCTTAGTTGTATCCAGCTCATTCATAAAGACTTTGACTTTACAGAGTCTCAAAGGAAAAGGTATAGAAGTGTGATATCTTATGATATAGATGTCCAATTGACAGCTCCTTAGCGCGAATATGCTCACCGACTTGTTCTCGCAATAAAGCTTACTTTCACGGCAAGTAGCAAAGTCTGGTTAGTATCAAATTATCCAGAAGACCACTGGCTTTAATTTGAGATAGCAAATAGTTCGCTATTATGTCGCAAAGACATTGATATTAGATTTTGAAGAAATATGGACAAACCAATAAATTACACCAAACCGTCGTTTTAGGTAAATTTAATGATAGATCTTCAAGCTCTTCAGCCCAAATATGGTAATTTTACTTTTTTATATAAAAATTGTCAAATAATACTAAAAAATAAATTTTATGACAGATAAACATGACTCATATGTCATTTCTCGAAAATTCCATAGGCAAAAAAGTACCTCTAAATGAATCACCCTTTAGAAGAAACCCATTGCATTGTAAGCTTTGACAGAAGGGCATTCCATTTCCATTTTTCCAAAAATGCCATCAACTTGTTTTGCTAGATTCCATATTTACCTTCTCATATCCTTTAATTGTTTATCATTGCCCACTCCTCATTTCTACTATGTCAAGAGGATAAATCTTTAAATACATCAGCTCACAATCGAACATACAACCCACCTTCTGCTACTATCTACTGTTTATTCTACTCAAACTTGTAAAGTAAATACGATTTCTATTTAAAGGATTATTTGTATCCAAGTCGTAAGCACCTTGAATAATAGAAGAAACTACATACAATGCTAGAGAGTACTAAGAAGAAGATATAACAATGATTTTATTTTAGGCTTTTTAAATAATTAATTAAAGACATTCTACGTATTGAGGGTGACTTTTCGAATAGTTTTCGGTTCAATGAGTACCGCAACTGGAGCAGATGTAAGTTGGATGTTAGTAAATCCATTTCGAAGAAGTTCTCCAAGGGAAATTAATCTTTAAGCATTCATAGGGCTGGGAGGAGATTCTAAGAATAGGGAGATAATATACATATTTCCTTAAATGCCATGGTCGAGAACAATGGTTAAATTAAGGTTAAACTAAAGGGTAAACATGAGTGAAGAAGGCATTTAAGAGCGACATTTAGAAGGAGAACTTTAAGATTTGCATACAATTTGCCATGCAAGAAAGATGCATGGATTTACGGACCTTGTTGTTCTAAGTAACCTGATTTGCAAAGATGCCACATCTTCAAAAAAAAAGGAGATCCCACATATCTCCAGACAAATCCTGGAAAATACCAACGAATTTCAAGTCGGCACCCACCACCTTTTCATCGACTTTAAAGCCGTCTATGACAGCATTCATTGTCGTATATCAGGCGATGGCCCTATTTAGGGCCAAAATTTATCAAGATGTGTCCCGTGACGCTGACCTCGACAGACCAGAGTAATGCTCTATAGAGCGCTCATCTGGTATGCTGTATTGATCCGAGTGCTAGACGATAAATAGGAATGCTGAGCAAATGTTTGGGATCATCCAACGAAAAATACTTTGTCGTATTAAGATCCCGTATGCGATAAAAACGTATGGAGGAGAAGATACAACCGTGAACTCTATGAGCTGTATCAAGACGTGGATGTAGTCCAAAAAGCCAAGATACGCTGACGACATTGGCTCGGCCACATCGAGCGAATGGACAACAATGCTCCCGCCAACAGAATCTTCGAATCGCAGCTCCCAGGTTCGAGACCACGATGAAAGTGGAACCAAGTTGTAGCGGATTCCAAAAAACTTGGTCTTTGCAACTGGAAACAGCGTGCCCGTGATCGCTGAGGATGGAAGGCAATGATGTCTCAGGCAGGGGCTCTACAAGGGTCGGGAGCCCTTTGATTAAGTAAGTGAGCTGGTACGGTTTGGTCCCTTCCCACTTACTCCACATTCATATACTTAGCAGTTAAGTCCTGTATTGAATTCCCTTTAATAGGAAAAAGCCTGGTGAATATTTTCTTCTTCTCTTCATTGGTAAAACGCTTGTCAAAAGCTCCCCTGGTGACTTAGTTTTAGTGGGTAATCGATAAGATGATTCCTGTGCATTGTAGTGCAAATAAGGGGACTTCCTATCATCAACAACTCAGTCTGAATTGGGAGCATATTCTTGTGAAAATTTGAATCGAAATCAAAATGGTCTTTTCATATCTTGAGCTGATCCTTATTCGAAAGAAGCCACGAACAGTCGAAGTCTTTCACTTTGAGTAGAGATTTGGATACCTAATGGCTTTGCTCTCGCACATATTTCCTACTTAGTCTGGTTCTAAAGCCAGCTTTAGCTCGATCCTCCAAGCTGCTGGTGTTGAGCTGCGGTTCTAAGCTGTTTTAGTTCGTCAATCCTTCTGCAGGTATCGCTGCCTTACACATGTCATCTCAGCGATCGACCACACTTTTGAAATCTGTGTGGAAACAATTTCCTCAGCTTACCGGGCTTTGTATAATGTTTCGTTCCAGGTACGATAGTCAACATATTGTCAGCTCTCATCCAAGGCAGTGTGTCTGATTCCATAGCCTGTTGAGTCCAGAAACGCGACTCTAGACACTTGCAACCTATTCAGTTTAGCATTTATCCGAGGACCACCTACAGGAGCTAAGGCCAGCACTACGTATAGGAACTCTGGGAAGTCGATCTTCATGAAGATCCCTGTAATGGCAGGAGTGACCCAGGAGTGTATAGCAAGTGCGAGAAATCCGCCATTGATAGATTCTAATCAAAGCAACAAGTTCCCAATCCACACAGATTAACTTGAGACGTCCTGCCTTTTTCCCAGATCAACGGATAGTCCTCCAATAGAGCTCATCAAATTCATAAAATCTTAACCTATTTCTCCAAGGCGAAATCAGGGCAAATATTTGCCCTCCTGCTTCTGCTCTGATATCCTTTCTTTCCTTCCAATTTCGAGGCATCATAATTCATATTGCTAGAGCTGTGCAAACCCCGTTTATTCTTTTCAACTATGCAAAAGTTTGAACTTTAAAATTTTGCTCCACAAGAGCGGAACTATGATTTAAAGCCTTCTTAAGAGAAAACAACCTAATTAGGTCATCTCCTGTGGAATAAAGCACACTTTATTTTCATTAGACAATTCAGACATTTTCGATAGCTCATAAAACACTAGTTCTACCACGACCGATCCAACCACCACCGCCCGAAAAACCTCAAAACATACATATGAACATAAAAACACCATTATACCAGCCAGGAAAAGGAAAAGGAAAAAAAAAAGTACTAGCACACCATCTACTAAAATTCAATACATTACAGCCATCAAAGTGCGGCAAAAAACGTGTATACATGCATTAGTTGCCGGAATACACTCACCTCTGAGAGTCACCCGCCACCGCTTCACAAACCGATGCCATCCATTCACTCATTCACTCTCTAGAGTGGATACATTACAATGAACCTTTATTCCACTTGTAAATAATTAAATAAAAATGAACCTTCTCCTGCCCACTCCACAGTTGCAGAGAGAGGGAGACGACAAACACACACACACACAGAGACAAAAGGGCAGAACCAACTACCCCTCGAGTAGGATCGGATCAATAAAAAACTTTGAATAATTTATCCAAGGATTGTTTTGTCAGTGTCAGTAGAGGACCGGGCGGGCGGTGGGGACTGGTTTGTTGAAGTGGTTCGGGGGTCGACACAGTTCAAAAGGACTACAACTACGACGATGACGACGAGGAGCTTTCCCACCTTGATGTACCTATGTATGTATGCCAGCCAAAGTGAATCAACGAAAGTCTTTGAGTGAATGTGTTGTGCCGCCGCGGTAGTAAGGATAACATAAATGGATATTAAAGTGATGTAGAGGAGTGTAGTTGAGGTGTACAGTAGTTGAATAGGTAATGTCGAGCTTACATTGAATTTTTTATTTCATTTTCTTTCATTTTTTTTGAGCCCGAACAAAGTATACCGAACCGAAACCATCTTAACAAGGACGTCACTGCCGCCGTCGCCGGTAAGAAGCCCTTTAAATATTACTGTTTTCCGCTACAGTTAATACGCACAAAAAAAACGAACAGAAAATATATAGATATATCTCTTATCCTGCCCGAAGGATTCACTTCAAGTTTTTCTACCCCTAAAATAGAAAAGTGAAATAAATTAACTTGTTGTCCTTGTTAGGAACGCATTCTTCTGACAGTTGTACGAGGATTTTCGTTCGTTCGACTCCTTCTCTGTTTTTAGGGTTTTGTGTGTTTATTCTTATCCTTGGTTGTCCTAGGTCACAAGAAAATTTATTTATTTATTTTCTAAGGATCGGCCGTTGGGCATTCGCTGTGCCATGGTGTCATGGAACATCTTGACATTTCACCTCATGAACACATGGGCATACACACACGGATACTCTACATCATGAATTGACTTGTTTCCTTTTCTTTCTTTTTTTTTTTTGAGGATAGCAAATGGCCGGGTTTAGCCTTTTGTCGGGGATATGTTGACCAGGAATTAACTCCTTTAGATAAGCAGAAGATGTGTCCTTTGATTTTGTCAGATTTAAGTGAAATGGTGAATTTATCTTCTGGCTTTTGGGTTCGGTTCTTTTGCAATTGCCATAGAGCAACACAATTTAGACCATCGAAGCTGTGCACTTCCTCGACTAGCTGATCAGTATCAGTAAGCTTAGTCAGAAGTGTTCAGAAGGCACACTTGTTCCACCAAGCATCAATGTATCAATAAAGATTGCCTGTTTGGTGCAGTTTATGGCATGGCGACATCCTTACTTCTTTCGAAATGTGGAAGAAGGCACTGTAGATAGAGCTTGGCAGGGCTTGACAACATCCTGTCTGTGGTTCCAACTACTCGCGCTACATGCAATATGAGCGACGCAGCACTCGAAGTTCTGAGGGAGAAATTTGGGATTGGGTCTTTCACGTGAACCCTCATCAATTGGCCAACGTGTTCATGCAACTTGGCATCACTTTTTTTTATTTTCAAGAAGGCCACTTTGGACGAGAAGCTATTACCGACTACTGGACTTACCATTCGAAGCACTGCTAGTGAAGCCAAGGCGGACATTTGAAAATAATTTTATTCCATATATAATGGCATAAATGTAGCTTCAAAATACATCTAAAATCAATTTTATATCCTACAAAATTGTTGTTTAATTTAAAGATTGTATCCTATCGTTTTTATTTGGTCACCCTATTGTATAGGATTTCAATATTTATTCTCCAGAGTTGGTGTATAAACTGACTGGGAAAAGCTGTATGTGAAGTTTGCATTCTTTCGTAGTTCACAGTATTTATTCGCCTTCGTGTTGAATTACACTAAATGCTTGAAGCTTTTACTCAATGGCCGCATAGCTTAGCACTACACCGTGCCCATTCTCTGCTCCTAGAGAATTTTTGTTGAAATAGCTCTCAGAAATGACCTACACTCGTCTAGGTGGATCTGTTTCATGAACAGCCGGCCTCCAACGTAACCTTATTTCAATTCAGACATACATATGTAATTAAATCTTCAAGACCATCTACTTGTCTAACTTCTTAGCTTCCTAAGAATTCCTTCAAGTCTCCGACAGCCGTCTCCCCTCGGTTCTCTTTCATTATTCGCCCAGCTTTCTCCCTTTTATTTAACTTGCTTCGCCTCAATTCGCTTACAAAGTAATCCATCAAAAACCCTTATCACATAATTATAAAGCCTTTACTTAAGAGTCAATAAAAAACCGGCAACCCTCTCTTCAATTTAATTTCACTTAAAACCCAATAAACAAATCCTTTTCTCAAAAAGAGAATCATAAAAATTCCAATCGATGAATTTAAGGCCTCTGCTCATCATTTATATCCATCTCGCACTTGGCGCTATTAAACGTAAGGACCTCTTCTGCTCTTCTGCTTAATATGCCACATACACTTCGCCAAATCACTTTTCTAACCATATTACACACATTATCCCATTCAAGGTAATAATCTTATTTGCCTTTGGAAAAAAAACCTCCACACACAAAACAGAGGGCAAATCCCATTCGAAATTCATCATCGAAAAAGGATATATAAGAGGATGAAATGCCATACTCACAATGAATACATACAAAATTTAACCCACACACATAGGTGGGTACATATCTCAAAAAGATTTCCATGGAATATATCAATATTTTTCCAACTTCTTATTACCAATATCAGTCATTCGTTCCATTTTTTTTTTCTTTTTCGTCCTGCGGCAACAAACAACAAAAAGAAAAGGGAAACCTCCTTTGGGTTTTACGAATTTAAAAAAAAGAAAGAGAAATCTCTTCGTCCTTTTCACCATTTCACCTGGTTTAAATGGCAAGCGGACGTAATAAATATTTCGCGCGTACCCTTAAATCCTTGGAAAAAACAAAAAAAAAAAAACAAACATTCTCAGGACTATAAGCACCCGAATACACAACAAGCACGCACACAAATTGGCCAAAAGGATGGAAAAGTATCCTAATTCTTATTTTAGTCAAAAGTGTTGCTCCTTTACGCTGCTGCTTGTCCCTCTTTAACCCAGGTCCTGCGGTGAAATTAATACAACGGTTGCTCCTTTGCAATAAAATCACATCCGGTTGGAGGGGGCATGTTAACCCCAAAAGATAGGTAGAAAACCAAAAAAAAAAACGGTGTTTTTTTGTGCAAAAGGATATAGAAAATAAAAAGGCAACACAGCACCGGGACCAACAAATGTTTCTGGTACTTTATTTGAAAGGCAAATAGCAATGAATAACAAAATGTTGGCTAACAGTAAAAACAACAGCAACAGCAAAATGTATATGGAAGGAAGTTTGAAAGTTTCTCTTTGCTTTTGCCGGCCAAAATTAGTTTGTGTGCACATGGCTTAGTGTCCTGCGGTTAGTTGTTTGCCCGAGTTCGTTCCTCCTCCTCTGTGACTTGGACTGGTTTTTTTTTATGAACGCAATTTTTATTCCCACAATCTGTTTGTAATTCAATTTTATCCTGGAAAGGCAGGACAGCACACACAAAAAAAAGAACTCACTGAAGGACCAAAGGAAGAAGGAAAATTTCTACCTGCTTCTCGGGTTTGTTGTTTATTATTGTGTAAAAGGATTTCGAAGGACAAGGTGGGGTCGATTTAATTTATTCAATTTTTACATCTTATTTACACTCTCCTTGAGTAGCTTCTCCTACTCGGCAAAAAAAAAAATGTCTCCATACCTGGAAGGACATCAATTTACTTTCATTCTTTCATTCCCGTTGCCAGTGCTACAGGCGGGTAGACATTTATGAGCTACTACCATGCGATGCTCTCAGTTTTACAAGGATATAAAAATGATATATGCCTGCGAAAAGTGTCACTTGTTGCGGACAGATTGTCCCAGTGTCTGAGGGGGGCGGCACAAAAGGGGAGGCTTATTTCTGGGTCTATAAGGATGATCCAGTTACTGTGTCAATGTCACACGGGGATATGTGGCCTTTCACAGAGAGACTTATGAGGGTTTTGCTTCTCCTTTTTTTTTTTTTGGAAAAACTGTTGTGTGTTGCCTACGCATTGATTGGGAGGCATATTGACTGGATTAGACTGGATGTGTATGTTGCACCCCAAAGTGTGGGCTGGCTACCCTAGGAAATCGATCTAACAAAATTTATACGTTTATTATTGGGGGGTCTGTGCGGGGGGAAGTTGTTGTTTTTGACATTTATTTCGGGTATCAGTGGTGATTTGCTAGTGTTTGATGGGCAGGAAAAACGACTGACTTATGTGGGCTGCGTTGCGTTTTTTTTTCTCGGGAAGTTGTTAACATTTTCATCGCCATTGTCGACGGGAACTATGGCCGTGTAAATGGTGCGGTATGGTGGGATAATTAGATTAGATTATTGCGTTTTTTAAGGATATAAAGGAGCTATCAAGTTTAATTTAACAGGAAAAGGTTTTTGGTGGTATTGGCGAATTAAGTTGGGAATTTCCAACGAAAATAGGTTTTCTTTGAAAATAAAGCCAGGGTGACCTAGAAATGGGCATCTTTATACGAACTTTTCGCCTAGAGCTGAGGAGCTAATTTTCATGAGAAGTAGTCCCGTTCTTCTTAGAATGAATCCTTCAGCCCACTCACTAAGAAACCCCTGAACTCTTTTCTACTTGACGTCATTCACTTCGAAGCGTAGTGATGCAGTAGCTTTGTCCTTTGTCTTGCCGGGAAGGCTTTCAACTATTAACTATCCTCACACTTCCTTCCTCTCTCTTATTCAGCCTCAGTATTGTCTCGAAAGAAAGAGACTTGACACCACTTGCAGTTACTAGAAACCATTCTATTTATGGCATTTGCTGGAGAAAAGTTACGTGGTTCTATCTCTTTGCTGACCATCTGCTGCAGGTGGAGAAGGTGCGATAAACATCGTATTTACTATCCCAGTTTGTGGAGGCACTATGACCCATGACTCCGCTCTGTCTGTAAAGTCTTCGCAGGGCTCCTTCCTCTAGTTTCGGCATACCACCTACTGTGTCACTTCTGTTACGTAAACTCTTTCTTCCTCTACTTTGGGCATAGCGCCTGCTTTGCGATTTCTGTTTCGTAATTTAAAATTATATTCCTATCGTTCTTATCTGGTCACCCTATAGTATAGGATTTCAATATTTATTCTCCACGAGTGGTGTCCAAATTGACTGGGTAAAGCTGTACGTGATGTTTGCCTTCATTCGTAATTCGCAGTATTTTTTGGCGTTCGTGTTGAATTACATTAATTGCTTTTCGATCGCTAATTTTGGATTTGAGTACCGAAGAGTACTTCTTCGACAAACTTGGCGAAATTGCCTTCAGAAACATAACCGGCTACATAAGACATAATCAACTCGAAAAGGTCATCTACTTGTTCAGCTGGGAATCTTCGGCGTCTATTCCTGTGATTGGTGCCCCGATATCATCTTTCTATCTCACAAGAAACGTGGCATTCCCACACGAAGGATTTCGTCGCATGATATATTCCAAAGTTATGGACACAATATTTAGCCTTGTGATGACCCATCAGTGAGATCCTTTCTCCTGGGCCCATCTGCGGTCTCTGAGATAGTCCTTTACTGTTCGCAAAAGGTATTGCGGTATTAGCGAGCGATTCCAGCAGTTTTTTTTTTCAAAAACCCACTTTTCTCTTAGAGCCGGCTACCTAGTCGAGCCGCGTGGACAGTTTTTACAACTTTCCTCATAGCTCCCGTTCTAGACCGACGTTTTCTGAACCCGTTTAGCCGAACGGATAGGTTTCCGTTTCTATTTTTTCGAGGAGTTTTCCTGTTGGGTCGGTGTATGCAGGCGGGAATCTGGGTTTCCTTTTCCCTTGCTACCAGTCGTTGTTCGTTAAGAGTTTAAGCTTTTTTTTTTAAGAG
This sequence comes from Chalcosyrphus nemorum, assembly GCA_949716465.1. Taxonomy (NCBI): domain Eukaryota; kingdom Metazoa; phylum Arthropoda; class Insecta; order Diptera; family Syrphidae; genus Chalcosyrphus; species Chalcosyrphus nemorum. The sequence continues at coordinate 29,304,989 of OX454333.1, forward strand.
TCAGCAATAGCTTTGTCATCCACATTACTATGTATTCTGAACAGAAAACCCTTAATGGGGAGACACAACGTACGCCTTTGCCTTCGGCTACCAAAATTTATTACTTAGCATGGGCTTCATACAAGTTAAAGGTCACTTTATTCTCAATCTATTACAATTTATCTACAATCTGCACTAAATTACAGTGACAGTCTAGTGCATGAGTGCTAAAGCCAAAAAAATTTATATTGGCTGCATTTACAGAGACTGAATAATCCACAACTTTCTCTCTATCATTTTGAATACACTCGCGTGAAAAACTGTACAACTTATTGCCAACATAATTCCTGCCGTCATGAATTTTACAGTTCCCTTTTTATTATCCGTTATTTGTTGTAGTACGTATCATTTATCCTGCGCCATAGTCTGTGAACACAAAAAAATAAATACGTGCATCCTTCCATCGAAATGATTTAAACGCCACCACAGGAGAAGAAAAACTGGGACTCCCCTTACCAGGATTCTTTCAACACCCTCCTTTCACACACACACACACACACACAGAAGGTGCAGTTGGACAAGTATGATAACAATTCTTCGCAGTGCTACAGCTTAATTATACAAAACCAGGATCTGCTTTATCCTAGCAATAGCTCGGTGCGGAGTACAAGCCTCTGGCTCGAGTTATACTTTACGGCTGTCTTGGTTTCGAATTCGAATTGCTCTGCAAATCAAGAGAAAAATATGAAAATTATTTCCGCCATGTCCTTGTGGTGTATATACCGTTATTATATATATATTTTTTTTTTGTTTTAGTTTACTTTATTTTTTTGGCGCGAATTTGAAGAGCGTCATACTGTTGGTAGCACTGCTAGAGAGTAGAGAGTGGGTGAAGGATTTTCCTGTGACCATAAATTTTAAGCGCGCGTTTCGCTCCACTCCGCTAGCGGCTATAATATTATGGAGTGACGCTTAATGGTTTCGTTTCGTTCCTATGATTTATGTTTATGTGTCATGGAGCTGTGTAATTGCTGTCTGCGTCTTTCCCTTTTATTTTTTTATTTTTTTTTTTTAAATTATGACTCGAGCAGCTAGCAGTTTTTTATTGCCTCGTGTTGGTTTTGTTCGTTTGATGAAAATAAACCTCGGTAGAAGAGAAAAAGTAAAAGGAAACAAAAGGACTCTTCTTTTGCGGTTTAATTGCAAATTTATCAGGACACAAACTATTTACTTCACCTACTACCCATGAATCGTTGAATGCATTCACATACAGTGCTTTGTTGATGGCACTTGTACAATTCCACTGCAGCAATGGAGTCATATGTCCTGGGACATACTATATGTGCGTACCTATGCACAGCCATACAGGTGGGGTTATTACTAACAGTTTTCTTGGATGCAATTTTCCAAATGACTGCGTCATAAAAATTAAGGTAAAGAGCGTCAGCAGTACCTCTGAGGTTTACAGAGCACCAAGGTAAAGTACCTCTACACAGCGGGCATATGTATAGTATATTCATACAGGGCTATATGAATGGCATGCATAATGAGCGTGCTCGCCAAACACACTTTAAGGCATCACTACGACAACGAACGATGACGACGGCGACGACTAGGACGACGATTACAACGATGATGATGATGATGATGGGAAAGCAGGTTAGGTGGCAGTCTTTAAGTGCAAAAAAAGAACCGGGGAATGAAGAGAAACTCCTTGTACTCAAACTGTTGCAACAGGGTTACTTCGCTGATGAGGTCCTCGAGCGCGAGCGAGTGTAGAAAAAGGAAATTGAACAAAAATATCCTGTGTGTTAGGAAAATGCATACCTACACCTAACCTCCAAGGGAGTGTAATGAGAAAATTTAATTTTCTATGAAAATTGTAAAAAAGAATATACCGACCCGAAGGAGTAGTAGTAAATTATCCCCCGGGATAAATGAGATGATATGGAGACTTGAAACTGTAGACACTTACCTGGAATTGGTCCACAAACTCTGGGTATTATCTCTAAAATTGCGGAACAGGATGGATCCTCGAAACATAATTGACGCGCTAGTATGCAATTTAGTATTGCAATTGCTGCTTTAATGTTAGAACCTAAAATGAGAAAAGAACAAAATGTTGCATTAGTTTCTTGCTAAATTGAGTTTAGTACAATATAACAGTCAATTTGACGTTATGTATACAGCGTTCGTATCTTTGAAGAAAATGGATGGATAGCAAGTCATTAAATAAATTCATATTTTGTATGGTGCTTTCACTGAAAATACTCACTTTTTTAATCCAGAGTCAACTATTGATCTGTCAGTATCAGATTTGTACGGCAACAACTTTTACTTTGGTCAAAAAATCAATTCAAATAATAACGACTTGCTTCCCAACCGCATTTCCTATTTTGAGCACTTAAAAGTATGCAATATTTAAGCAATCGGTTTTTGTTTCGACCTGGCACCACTTATTCGCGTCGATCATGTCAATTATGACATTTGACATTTCTCAGAGAAAAATTTCTTCTCCGATCAATTTTAAAATTTTATTTTTGTTAATTGTTCTATAAAAAACCGTGAAAACAATGGAACTCGACCCAGATATTGTAAAAGAATTCGAAAATCTCCTTGTGCCGAGTGAAAAACCCACCGACATTGAGTTAAACGAGACGAAAACAACAACCAAACCCCATCCGACGTACAACACAATTCCGAAATTTTTCTACAAACCGCCTGATCCTTGCAGCAACAATCTACGCCAGAATCTCCGTAAGGAAGCTCACTCCCTGTTTCTCCAGAAGCGAACGCAAGAGCTATTAGATAATGAAGAGCTGAATTCGCTCTGGGAGACGCTTGAAAAGTGCAGCTCTCAAGTTACTCCGATGGGCCAACAGTTGATCAGTTACGACGACTATTTGAAGGTTCGCGAGTCTGTCGGCGCCAAATGCCGTGCATATCTAACAGCCTTGCTCTTTGCCAAGCTCCAGTGTACTTCTGGCTACCCAGGAAAGGTCGATATCACGTCCGTCTTCAATTACACAATGCGAAAAGTGTGGCTGCAGCAAGGACGTATCGGTCTCTCGGTGTACGACTACAATGGGCAGGGATACTTGCGTGAAATCGACATGGAGAACTACATAATCGATATTATACCCACCTTGTCGCAGTTGAATGTGGTGGAGCAGTCTTTTCACAGTTTTTACGTGTGCACCGTGGTCAAGAAGTTCTTTTTCTTCCTCGACCCGTTGCACACGGGAAAGATTCGCATTCGAGACATCCTTGCGTCGGGTCTGCTAGCTGAATTGCTTGAACTCCGTGATGAGGACGCGCACAAAGAAAGCCAGGAGATGAATTGGTTCTCAGCTCCATCAGCACTTACTGTCTACGGCAATTATCTCAACCTGGACAAGGATCACAACGGAATGCTCAGTCGGAGCGAGTTAGCTGCCTATGGCACTGGAACATTCACCTCGGTGTTCCTCGACCGGGTGTTTGACGAGTGTCGGACTTATGATGGTGAAATGGACTACAAAACTTTTCTCGATTTTGTCCTGGCCTTGGACAATCGACATGAGCCGCAGAGCTTGCATTATCTCTTCCGCATTCTTGACGTTCAACACAAGGGCTACTTAACAGCATCGACTCTGCACTACTTCTTCAAGGGAATCCAAGAGCAGATCCGCGCAGAAAACGCCCAGCCTGTCAGCTTTGAAGATTTGAAAGATGAAATATTCGACATGGTCAAGTCGAAGGATCCCTACAAAATTACTCTGCAGGATCTGATCAATTGGTAGGAGGAGGTCTTTCTGTTGTTTATATGATTTTCAACTTTTTTTTTGCTTTTAGTGGCCAAGCGGAGACTGTCGTCTCGATACTGATTGAGTTCCACAAGTTCTGGGCGTACGAGAACCGAGAAGTGATTGTGTTCGAAACGAATCCAGAGGATGGAGCGCAGAATGTTTAGTGTTGCATTTAATTTTGCCTTTTTTTTTTTTATTAATTTTAAGAACATTCCAATGTGGACTAGTGTTTTAAGAGTATTTATGTTGTTTTTGTACTGTTTTCACTTATTAAACGGATTTTTATTGACTTTCCGACCTAAATATGAGTGGTTTTTGTTTTGCCGTGGTGGTTGCTGCGATTTTCATAAATATTAGTAGCAAGTGAGCTGTAGAGACATATTGAACATGGTTTTGCACAAATACGAAGTACTATGTCGTATACGAAGGGAAGATGGGTCTTGAGAAGCTGTCTGCTGACAGGAGTACTCCTGGATGTTTGTTGGACGATCGCAAGACGCGGAGTTATTAGAAAATAATTGGATCTAACCGGGACTGAGCATTTACTCACTGAGCACTATGCCACTCTAGCTTGATTTGGTGACTTAAGCTATTAATTGATTGAAAAGGAAACATATTTTGCAGGTACTCTATTTAAGACAGTGTTTTGGGGAAGATTTACGTCAAGCGAGTGCACCACTCTGAGTAGTTACTGCTCTTAAGCTTAATACGGAACTTGAAGAAGAAACTTAGCCGGAGGAAGAAGTGTGTAATGATTTCATCAAAGAGATGCATATACGTCACGTCTTCCCAGGCCGAATTTCAACGCATACTTGACAGTTTTGTAGTCATTCGCGCTGTTGACAAATCAGTGATTACAGTCGTTCACATGCCACATTCACTGTTTATGTGAGAGGAGTCCTATTAAAACAGGAATAGAATAAAGAGTGTTATGTGGCTCAGGTCATGAACTGTTAATATTTGTTATTACTTTTATAGGTGTCAAAGAGGAGAGGATGCCATGCCCACTTATACAATTGGGTCAGTGCTTAATCGGTGACGAATCAGAGAACGTATTTTGAGGCCTCTTGCAGCATTAACAAGTGACTTTCAAGCTGCCAGAACGTATGAAAAATAGCGCCACAATAATACCACATTGGACAGTTACATAAATATGTATTTTTCTGCGTCGCAGCATAGGTCTTTCCAAAAGAGGATATTGCACGTTCTAGTATCGGCTTTTGCAGTTCCAGTTGCTCCGTAAGAGCTTGGGCGATCTCTTCCGGGATCGTAATTTCATCAAGGTCCTTTACCTATCATTCCATATGTCGCAGTTCTGACATCGGCGTTACTTTCCAGGATATTCATTCCCTGTTCTTAGACTAGTTTCGCCGATTCTTTACTCGCCTGTATTTCTGAGTTTTTCCTTTCTAGCTCGGGTATAGTCCGTCTTTGTGGACTCGTTTGACTCTTTGGCTTGCGAATCGTATCTCTTCTCCTTTTATTTGTGTCACTCTTCCAGTATTCTGCGCGGGACTCGTTACAGAGCCGCTAATGCTGTTCTTTCCTCTCCTGAGGGTGGCAGAGTAGCGTATTTCTTCCATCTGACTACTTTGTGTCGGGACTTTATTTCCTTTCCTCATGGATTCATATCTGCCCACCATCTTGTGCTTGATCTAGACTGAACTTCCTAGTTTCCTTGTTTCGTGACCCACGTTATTCTTTCCTTGGATAAAATCCATCAGCTCGTTGATTTTGCTGCCGAGGATTTTCATCGCATCGCAGGTTCTTGGAACACAACACAACACAGTTGGGTTCCTGGCCACGAGTCTGCTGGGACAATGAAAAAGCAGTTTAATTAGCATCAGATCCACTAGAACAAACTGATCTCTCTAAGCATCCAGCACTTCGTTCAAAGGCTTTAAGCCAGGAATATAGCCACAAAGGAGGCCAACTTAAGTTGGAATTCTATTGATCTTGTAACTGTCCATTCATCCATTAAAGATATCTCTGAACATGTTTGAAGAGATAAGCGAAATTCGTTTCAAACGTTATTACACTACAAGGTCCTCTCGTTCAAACGAGAATGCATAAACTTCCGTTAAGAGATCCTTTCTTGGAATATTCTCCAAAACTATAACACTCGAGATAAAATCATTACATTCAAGCCATTACATTAGCTATCCATCCTGGAAAAAATCACACACACACACACACACAGCAATGCAACTCAAAGTTCAATTCAATTATCTGAATGCTCATCCTTATATTCGTAAGACCACCGCTTGAATACTACAATCCTGGGTAACATCAGAACAGGACTCACATAACCGATTTATGTCATTCGAAATAATTGTCAATGCTGCAGCAGTCATTGCAGTTGACTTCACTTGGCAGTGCATCCGCTGTCCATAAAATTTCATTACGGGCACAATCGAAGGAAGTTCAACTCGATTGAAGGACCACCCAAAAGGACCGCATGCATGCATGAGTTTTTCTACCCAAGTGTGTGTCCCTCCGTAAGGGTGTATGGGCATAACCATAATCATTTCATAAAATTTCTGCATTGTTGTGTCAAGGATGACCAACGAAACGTTGAAGAAACTGAAAGGATAGAAGGAAAACCAAGCAGAGAACAAGCGTCCTTTTGCACTTTTGTAGGATACACTCAACTGACTGAGAGGTGTCCACTTTATTTCAGTTTGCCGGTTGAATAAACCCCTCCTTAGGTTTGTCAGTTTCTTTTGTCGTATACGTAAGCACTTCAATTATGACGTGCAACTGCAATAAGAGGCTTACCAGGAGCAGGAGGTGGGCGGTTTGCATCGATTGTGGAACAATAATAATTTATTGTTGTTCAATCATAATTTTCTACTGCATTGTGTGTGTGTAGGTGAAGGTGGCCGTTTGGTCAAGTGGGGCGACCAAGGAGATGAGATTGTGCTCCTTTAATTTGCCCAGTCATTTCGTAAATCGAGGCAGAGTTCTTGTTGTGTTGTGGCATCTGAATTAAGTATACACACACATGTATACGTTTTGATGGTTTTGAGAGGGTCATGATTAATTTTGGAAATGGAATTGGATCCTATTTATTATGATAGTCATTGTTTGAACCCTTGAATGTGTTTTGCTTTTTATATATTTAGAACACATTTTTGTTGGAGATACTTTTGACTTAAAGGTTCTTTAAAACAACCAAAGGACTGGGGAATTGAATTCATGGCAGCAAATTGCTTTTAAAACTGCTTGCCTACAGGATTTATGTGGATGGACAGGGTTTGGAGTTTTATAAGCGGTTGTTAGAATTTTAAATTAATATGATGGAGGCGGTACATATGTACATGTCCTTTGCTTACAAAAGTAAGAGTTCACCAAAAGTGTCAGTTTTGAGAACGTGTAGACATAATTTTGGTAGTGCCTTGGCCTATTTAGTCCTTCCAATCTTCGGTTGTTATAAGTTCACTGAAAGTCCTCATATGCATACATATGTAGTTGTTCTGCGGTCTAGTTGAAGTCTAGTTCATTTATGAATCTAAAGAGATTTTGAACTGAAGCTGAGGAAACATCAGAGGGAGATGTGAAGCCCTAGATGTGGTGGGCTGTTTCAGTTTCTTCAAGACATAGGCGATACAAGTCCGATTGGATACGGCCCATTTTCTTGAGATGATAATTGAGAGAGCAGTGACCAATCCATCTGCTGAGCTCTATCCTGATATGATTGGTTTGTAGGCCACAAAAAGGTTCAGGACCAATGAATGGAGATTGAGCACTTTGTCTGGCAAGCTCATCGGCGGCTTCTTCGCCAGGGATACCCTTGTGCCCAGAGACTCAAGTTAGTGTCACATTATTGTGTGCAGCAAGCTGCAATATGAATTGGAGACAGTTCCAAAGTAGCTTTGACTCAAAGTTATAGGAGCTGAGAGCCTTGAAAGCTGTTTGGTTATCTAGGAATATGTTGATATGAGATCTTCGGATGTTTCTTCTAATGCATTCTCTGGCACAGAGCTCGATAGCATGGACCTCTGTTTGAAAGATAGTGGTTGCTTGTCCTAGAGGAACAGATAATTTGTAGTGTGGACCACAACTTCCAGCTCCAGACCCACTTGACATCTTTGATCCGTCAGTATACCAATCTGATGATGAGGAAGTTGATTGATGATTCTCTTGGGCATAAAGCCCGAGAGGCACACACTGCTGGATTGGATAGCAGAGGAACTCTTTGGCCATTTCCCACCATACTAGCAATGCGTAGATGATTATTGGAGTGAGGATTGTGAGGTAAGTCCAGTGGATAATTTTTGGTTTTAATCCCCATGTTTTGCCGAAAAGCCTAGAACATGCCCAGAAGGCTTTTGTCGCCTTCTCAGTGGTACTGACTATGTGCGGCTTCCAGTTTAGCTTATGGTCAAGAGTTACCCCAAGAGATTTGGTTTCTTTTGAGAAATTGATTTGAACACTGTTTAGACTTAAGGTTTTTCGCAATAAAGCCAGAATCGAGTTTTATCTTTTTTATCTGCTCACCCTATAGTATAAAGTTTTCGAAAAGTAGACAGACAATAATGGAGCCTCTCCTTTTGACAACAAAGGTCTGTTGGAGTATGAACGTCATGTAGTTGATGTTACACAGATATTGCCGCTATCGCTATGATACTCTTGTAAGGCTGGGCAATAAGACAAACATATCTATGGACATTTTATATCTATCGTGGACGTCGTACCATCACATTATGGAGCTCAATTTTTCTTTCTTTATTGAGACGTTTTTATGAGGTACCCTAAAAGGCTGGCGAGGTATTCAATACTGCCATCATAGTAAGGCAGACGCCACAGTGCACTTTCAGTTCTCCCCTCTTACATCCCCACCACTGTTCATAGCTCTAAAATCCATTCAATCAATCGATACAGATGATCAAAAGCCAGAGAAATTATGTAGTCTCTTTGCCTGAACTGCACGTCAGTCCATTTACCTTTAGAAAGGATAGGAACAAATCATTAGCAATGCACCAGTTCGGTGTTCCCTCTCATCGTTATTCAGTTGACCTACATAGACCTTTTCCAATCTATTTTCGTCTACCAATTCTTGACCTTAAATATATTTCATCAATAATTGAAAGCACTGTACACCACTTGAACGACCAAATCGAATTCATAAATACGAATACAAGTATCCATATCTATTAACCTAAATTTATCTTCTAATTGACATATAATGACTTTGGCAATTAGTTATGTTATAAGATTATCTTTAGCATTTCATATTCGGTTCTCTGTCCAACAGATACGCGCCATGAAAAATCAACTTGAAACACTTTTATACCAACTACGCCCCAGATGATATCACAGCACTTACATCATCCTAGACGGGGGTAGAAGAACCTAATCCCGATTATGGCCTCAAAACATCACATAACAGCATGTCCAAAACACAAAACACCAGCTGAGTATAATTTATTTAACCAATTAGGCCAGACATTTTGTACCTACACATGGAAAATAATTTACGAAGGAGGCTCGCAAAATTCTGAATCTTAACGAAAGTTTTATGGCAACGTAAATTATCTTAGGGTAGGTTCGTTCTCAGCGAACTCTGAGGGGTGAAATTGACTCTTGACATTGTTTGGAGAAGTTTTTTTTTTGCTATCGCAGTCTATCGTGCTGTGATGGAGTGTATGGTTGGAACTTTTGGATTTAGTTGCTAAAAGCGTTAAAAATAAACGAAGGAAGTTGACATGTGTTGTTTGGCCAGAGAGGGAGGAGGACTTGTCAGTGGTCTAAACTTCTGTGTTACCACTTAAGGTTGCTAGATTTAGACCACGAATCTTAGGAACTCCCATCGTAGTGTGTCTCTAGAAAGAGTTACGCAAAAAAAGGTAAAAATCAAGTTCGTCTTAAATTTTAATAGACGAAACTTAGGCCCCATTATAATAATAGGAATGCAACTTTTTACGGACTTTAGTGAAGCAGACGTAGAAAGAGCTACTTCATGGGGAAAATCCTGGTCGCGGGTAGGCAGTTTTCTTCTTTAAGCATTTTTAAAACTTTTGACCAGTCTGCTGATCTGATTTCGTAAAAAAAATTCTTCCATTTGAAGCTACATTCATGTCATTATGTATGGAATAGCACAACATTTAAATGGCCGCATAGTCTCGCTGGCAGTGCTTCAAGCGTTGGCCTCGAACTCGTCCAAAGTGGTTGGCTTGTTAGCGTAAACTAAGGTCTTCACGTAGATACAGAGAAAAAAATTGAATGGTGTCGAGTCGCATGATCGTGGTGGCCAATTGACGACCGGTCGTTAGGAGATGACCTAGTCGCCAAATTTCTCCTTCACAACTTCGAGCGTTGATTCGCTTGTATGACATGTAGCACCACCCTATATTGTTGGAACCATAGCTCGGATATATCAATGTTGTCAAGCTCTAGTTGATAGAAAAAGTCGCATCTTTTTGGATGCATTGATGCTCCAACAATTGTGGACAGCCTCGGGACCAAAAATGGTCCTCGTCTTGGCCAAAGTTCTGACCTAAGGCCAACATTTCCAGCGTCCAATTAGCGAACTCACGGCGGTGTCCTTGGTCTTCTGACTTCAACTCCACACAATAAGCAGGGTTGACTTGGTTGAATCGATATTTCAGGGTCTTGTTTGATACTAGCCAGTACGACGGCTAATAAGTGTTCAATATCTGTCGAGTTGATGGCTTAAAGTCTAGGAGAGTTTACTCATGAAATCTTGATGAGCTCACGGCGAAATTTCTCTATAATTTTTGCAGGTTTCAGAAGTGCTCGATTTCATTGACACCTTTGACAGCTGCTGAAACATAACAATTAGAAAAACTAGCATTTTTATCTGGTCGCAACAAAAACTATCTCCTCTGTTCATAACTCCTTCAAATCAGACCCATAAATTCACTAAAACCTTGTCCTTGAAGTGCCATTCTAAATACAAAATAATACATCCCTTCTCAGGGATTCTAATGCTGCTAGCAATCTTAAACGAGTTCACTAAAAGAAATAAGCAAAACAAAATTGTTGTTCTTAGCTAAATTGTCACTATCCCATTTTATATGCAGCCATTTGTCCCAAATTGGCATCTGCACCTACTATTGTCACAAAACACCGGCAGCATATAACCCAATGAACGTGTCCTCAAATGAAAATGGCACGAGTCCTATTAAACTCAAATTGAATTCATTTCATGAAGCAAAACATGCCCGCTTGACTCTCTATCTCATCCGCAAAACACTTTCTCTTTTTCTCTGTCCTAAAACAACAACGAATGATGAAAACAAAGGGCTACAAACAATAAAACACATGAAATCTGGCTGAAGAACTATCCTCAACACTTTTGTCTCTTACTCTTTCGCCCAGGAGGTGTTTAGAAGGATATACGATGGGCTACCCATATTAGTGCGCCCGCCGACACCGAAAACTAAAGTTCTCTGATTTTGGGTGTTTGTTTGGCTCCAAACTTTTCCCACAAATAGTTTAAATTCGTCCTTTTTTTGTTGTGAATGTATTTTGTTTGAGTTTTTTTTTAGTGAAAAACTTCCCGCGCTTTAGCATTCAAAGCGTGGAAAATAATTTATTATTCATATCACAACACTTAGAAACGCTTTAAGTGAATAGTTCACACACACACACGTACGACCAATAAAAATAACAAAAAAAAGGACACACACCAGATGAAGAAGTGTATAACACAAAAAAAAAACTTAAAAGAAAAATTCCACTTTTTCAAGGAGCTACTGTAGCTAAAAGCAAACCATCTCTCGTAAGCAAGGCTCCCGTGTTATCCTTCCAACTATCCGCAGGTATCCTTTCTTTGAACATTTCGCGTGCTCATGACAATTTCAAGAAGCAGCAGCAGCAGCAAACAACACAAAAAAAGAAATAGGTTGAGTGGATGTGAGTTGATGAAGGAGAAGCTGCTTATGGAGTAGGTGGTAGTATATCCTTGCAGAGTATAACTTTTATTTAGCGCAAACGAGGCGCAGGACTACTACTACTACTACTTCTACAACAAATGCCGGTAAAAATACATACAAGACACAAAATTTCATTTAAGAAACAAAGAAACAAATTCAGCAGCACCTTCCGTTTGTCGTTGACGTTGCTGGGCGAGGATGACGAGCACAATGTGTAGTTGTACCCTCTGGCAGGATGTGGGGTTAATCTCTATCCTGATTCTGCAGAAGATGGAAGAATATCCCAGTGCAGCCCAGCAGAGGGAAGAAAAAAAAATCTGCCTTTTTAGGTCCTTCCATTTGTTTTTTTTGAAAAAGAGAAAGAAACTAAGACCGAGTAGATGAGAGAAACGGCAAAGGGCTTTCCTCGTTGACTCCTTTTTTCCTCGGCTCATAGTCCTGGTGTGTTGTGTCTTGTATCCTGCCGTTTTCAATTCTCTTTTCTTTTCTGCTTTTTTGTGCGCTCCTTTCATATATTTATTTCGCTATGAAAATTGTTTTAGTTAGACTTTCTCTCTACATGAAATAAATGTCTGCCTCTACTCATACGCAAAGGTAGATGATGTGCTCTTTGCTCTTAGGGAAGGAGGAGATTGCCTCGCCTCAGCAGGATATGTAGGAACGATGATATTTCTGGCTGCGAAAAAAAAGGGATATAAAGCGGAAAAATATCGTTTTATTGTATTTTTTCTAGTCTCTGCTTTTTCTTCTCAAATTCGCTTTCGCTTTTAACTTATATTCCTGTGGATCCTGTGTGTGGTGGTGCTGCTGCTGCTGGATGAAAGGGACCTTCTTTATAAAATATTCGAACGAATATGGAAATTTATGAGCGTAAAACTCTACGTAAGTTCTGTTGTTGTGTTGGTGTGCCTTTTACTTTTGTGAAATCCTTCGAAGGTAATGAAACATTTCCGTACTTTGTTCTCTGTTTATTCAGCGATGGCAACGGGAGAGATGATGATTATATCCTAGAGGATGAAATTTTCTTTTTTTTTCTTTTCTATTTTACACACATGTATTTCCCGTTGTTGTCCTTTTGAAGTGGTGAAATGAAAATGCAAAAAAAAAGAAAAGGAAAATGAAATGAGAAAACGGAAGTGTTCCACATAAAATGTGCTTTTTTAAAAGAAGGACTTCCGTCGTTTCGTTGTGTCCTTTTTTTTTCTTTTTGTTGTGTTGACAACAACCATTCTGATGGCTATTTGTTGGGTTGTATCCTTCTTATTGCTTTTTTATTAGGCTTTATCGGTAGATTTACCGATTATTGATTTTGGGATTGCAGTCGGCGGAAGGAAAAGAAGAGTGAGTGAGTGAGATGATGATGAATTGGTAAAGTGAAGTGGATGGTAGAAGTGCCTGCAGCCACTCGGATTAGTTCGTTTTTTTTTTTCTTATTCATCGTGAAGGACTAGCTTCCTGCACTTGTGTTAGCTAACCAGACCACAATAAGTGGTACTTGAACCATTGCTAGGAGGCAGGTAAAATAGGGAAAAGGGGCTGTGAACAATTCTCACTTTGTCTGAGGAGTGATTTTCAAGAGGTCTGTAGAAGAGTGATGGATGCATGTTGGCGCAAAAGGATGTGAGCGTTCGATTTGAGGTGATTTGTGGCTTGTAAGGTGAAAAGGGAATTACATTCGTATTCGTATTCAGTGGAAAGGATGAGCTTAAATTGTGCGTAGGGACTAAGTCAAATTTATGTTGGATTGTAAAGGATTAATATAGTGGAGAAACAGTGTAAGTGAAAGCGTATCCTTTATCATTTGAACTCAACTGAGAGATCGCAAATACTCCACAGAGTATGTTACTAGTGAAAGCCTAGTCGTTTGAGAATTTTACTTAAGAAAACCTGGAATCTATTCATATTTAGGTCAATATTACAAATGAGGCATTTTCTGTTCTTAAAGAGGACGCATACAGCAAGTATTAAGGCCCTGAACGCTCCCGTGCGTAATCATGCGAATACACATAATTTGCATACTTCACTCATAATGACTTTTCACTCAGTTTCGTCGAGTTTTTGCTCACTTTTGCCTCTATACGTAGACAGCGGTTTCATTCATACATTCCGTACTGAGCGCTGAAAACGAGAATGACAGAAGAGTCAGGCGAAAATGATATGACATTTGGTTGCGTTCAGATTTCGACAGCGAGAGCAGAATTTTCGTTCAATTTTGACATTAAATATCGCACGCTTAATGAAATTATGCTTACGCCCTTAACAGAAGCATGAGTCCAATGATTAATATTCCTTTCAGTTCAACTCATCAAAAATTAGTCAATTTTGAGCACTGAGTCCAATCCTAGACATGAATCCCAAGTGTCAATTTTAATGTCCAAACCTCAACACGATTTGGCTTCGACGTTGTGTGACGTTTTATAGTATCAAATTAGAGCCCGAGTTACAGCACTCAATAACGAGTAACTAGCCATCGTTAGTTGAGTTAATAGCGTTTAAAGCGCTATTGGCCAACTCAGTGGACACTAAATCTGTAAAGATTTGCTAGCAAGGAACCTGCAGAAGAACTAACTCAGAATTTGTGTCCATAAGACCAAGGGCTTTGTGAGGCTTCGATTAGTCTACCTTCACAGCGACTGCAATTGTAAACTTCGCCTGGTTCATAGGGAAATAATCTACAGCAATTCAAAGGGAAGCAAATTTTTGACACCAGGTAAACTGTGTTATACACCAAAGCTCCATTCACAGCACAGGAACTTCACTTGTCACTTACTAAAGAAACAATATTTGTGAGGTTAAGATCTCGCGAATTTTTTGGTCGTGCGAATGTGGATTGCGTTCCACGTCTTGGCATCTGAGGAATTTGAACAAAATTTAACAATTTGCAAGAATCATTCGCTTATTCGTGGCAAAATCAGCGAATCGTTGAGTTCTTCGCAAAAACTTTTAGCAGCTTAAATTTTTTTTAAAAAATCGACAGACAAATTGAGATCTCTTCTTTACAAAAAGTAAAATTGTCAATTGGTGGCCGATAACTGTGCTAAATTGGTTTGTTCGCAGTTCGCTCATTCACTAATCGCTGAGCTGTGAATGGAACGGAATATTCCATTGACTCGTTCGAAATCATTCTCTGTAAATGGCAGAGCAGTGGAGAAGGAAGAACGGCAACTGGGAAAGAGTTGGGGAGAGCTGAGGCACATTTCCAAAAATCTCACAAGATGGCGCGGGACACAAGGGGATACAGGCCATGGCTGACAGTACACGTATGTATTTCGTCAGTGGAGTTGTAAGCTGACTTTCTTAAGCTGGTGGTATCTCTCCCACTCTTTCCTTTTGATACAAGCGATGACAGCAACATCAAAAAAGGATATTGTACACAAAAAAGAGAAAAAGAATTCACTAACAAAACCTCTTCCGAAACTAGTATTCTGTTTCCTAAATATTGATCTAATTTATTAAAGTATATCCCCAAGGCAATAAGTTCCAACCCCACTTAATCATTTTCCAAAAACTTTCCCTCCCCTCAAAACCAGACAAGAGTAAGCAAAATTTTAACATTGCCACAAGGCACACTCCTGAGGTCGTTCCTCTGAAAATCCTCCATCTTAATGTCACAAACCCCAGGCAACTTACCTTACAAATTCACCAAATAGAAAGCAACACAAAACTTTACAATAACATTTGTAAAATAATTTATAAATTCAAACCGGAAACTCCTTTTTGCGAAACTTCTCTCAGCAAAAAAAAAAAAAAACATTCCAAAAACCGCATACTTCAACCCACAACCACACACACACACTCGCACACAAAAACTTTACCTATCAATGGACAATTTAGCCTGACATACGAGTCCGCATATACCGCATCAACACAAAAGCGTTTCACTCACCCACCAACAAATACACAAAAAAAAAAAATAGACGACCTCACTCTCTTCGACGTCAAAAGGACGACGACGTTAGCATAATACCGTGTATTGATTAAACGGATGTAAACTTTTCATAACCTCATTAAAGTTTAAACGAATCACTGTTGTTTGAATGTATGTAAATGTATGTGTGTGGTCAAAGGTATGAGGCATAGTGTATACCACAACCCCTTCAGTAGAATATGCCTCCTTGCCGCGAAGTGCTCTGTGAAAATTTGACATCAAAATCCTGTTTGGAAGCTCAACAACCGGATGTGGCAGTGGTGCTATACTATGGGATAGTATATAACCCTCGTTTGTAACGCGAACTTGCATATCCAGCCTAAAGTGAAAGCCAAGCGTATATACTTATCATCTATTCAAATATTAATATATAGGCACATAGACATACGTCTGTATGTAGCGATGATGATGAACCGGTCCAAGTCTATTTGCCGATGAATGTTTTATAAACCACACTATCCACCCATCAATTAATAGAGTCATCCACCATGAACTGTCTCCCCCTCCGCCCAACCTCATGTTGGGCATAAATGTGAAAAAGGACGATCAATTTTCGGTTCAACCGAATATGATATTTGCCGTTAGCCCCTATGACTTTGCTCCATCACAACCACCAGGACCAACTCTCTATGCAGGCTAAAATAGCGGTGAGCTTTTCATAACTCGAAATCGGTTTATAATGAACTTCAATCAAAGAAATATTTATGATGATGGAGTTGGGTTGTCCTGTGTGTGTGTGCTTTTGCACTGGACTGTGTCCCCCCGCACACACACTTTATCCGAGAGTTCTGCCCGTATGACTGTGTCTGTGTATAGCCACTGAAACACCTGCTTTATGCTCATAACCCGGGTACATCCTGGCCGGATGCGCGCAAAACTTATCAAAGAGAGGATGTGGGGGTAGGTTGCTGTAGCACATTTCAGTGTCCTATTTTTCGCTGTGTTCATAATTAACGAATTTATCGATACGATGGCCCGTTTGATTCTTTGCCCGAGGACGACCGTGACTATTCCACATATGTGTCTCTCTCGCATTGTTTGTAGTGAAATTGAAAAGTTATATAATAATAATTAGGCGAGGGGGTTTAAACCTGTCAGCAGCGAGGACACAGTCTCTGCAACTCAAAGCCATATAATGCTTCTAATAAACATTCATTCATAGAGTGCATGTCAATTTTGGTATTAAGTGCTGATTAGGTCGCTGAAACGATTAAGATTCGACCATGTTACACCCTCCTGGCAATGATGATGATGACAGGACACATAAAGGTGGTCAAATTCAAAATAACACTGCCAATATGTGTCACTGTTGGATAAACAAATTGGACGGTTCTATGGCTTGGCTTTTTGTTCGACACAATTTTCTGGTCAAATTTCCTATGGGAATTTTGGAATAATACTCGTACATAAATGAAATGCGTATTTGCAATTATTATGTTCGGCATAATTACTTTTTTGGGATAAATTGTTCGTTTAATGGAATGCTCGCGAATGGTTTTGTACGCTAATGGTTTCCTAGTAAACAAAAGGTTATGCGTTCAAAATGTTACAATGGTTTGCGAGGCGTGGAAAATTAAAGTTTAATTTGGTTTCTTTGTTATTGAAATGCAAACAAATGTCAAACAATTTATATCTATTTTAGAAGTATTGGCAATATTTTTCCAGCGGCAGCCAGTTTGACAGCTGATTTGCGCTCAGTTTGGGTTGTCATTTTACGGAGAGACTCAGGCTAACTTTATAATCTGTCAAACAAAGGGAAAAAGAAAAACGAAATCGCAAGGTTTCATCAAATTTCTCCAAACTTCCGAGGTTTCGCCATCCATTATCAAGGTTCCGTCGAAATCTACTTGAAATCTCCTTGAGTTCATCCGTCCGTAAGGGGTTGTCGAATCGAGCGTGAACTTCAGTTTATTTCAGTCTTCATTTTTAGACTTTAAAATATTATTTGTCAAGACAACTCGGACCAGTAATGCGACTTCTACACCTTGAGTGGTTATGCACTACTTACTTACATAAATATACATTTTATGCATTGTTTATTCGATTTGGTTTCCCACTTTTCCCTCAAGCCCCAACACTGATTGTGACAGTCAACGAACAGCTGTTTTCCAGTCACTTCAAAATGGACAAACAATGACATTCGAAATGATTTCGATTTAGTAGAAACGGCTTACTGAGGTTTCGGTAAGGGGCCACTTGTAGCTATCATTGAATTGCATTATTGAAAATTTTGATTTCCAATTTTAAGACGATTAAGCACACAATATTGGCTTTAATTGGTATCAAAATGAAGCCAATCTTTTGTAGAGTTTTTTAACAAACAAAAATACTTAATTCTTATCACAACTTTTCTTTAAATCCAATTTTATTATATCAAAATCGATTTCAATGTACAGCTGATTGTCGTTTCTGTATTCTCTTTCTGTTTTCATCTGTCATTTTTCCTGTATACTTTGTTGTTGCCATTTCACTGACAGAGCTTTCAGCTGATAGCAATTTTTGCTATAACAGACTTGTCAAAAGAATTAAACCACTCTTCCACTTATTTGTTCCAATGATGCATTTCAATGATAACTTTGTATAACTAGCCCCTCGCGGTTTCGGTTCGGAAACATGGTATGAGATTGGGTTAAATATCCAATTATTTGAATTAAAATATTTATAAAATTGTATTCACAACATACATAATGCTATCGCCGTA
The DNA here is from genome assembly GCA_949716465.1 of Chalcosyrphus nemorum. Lineage (NCBI taxonomy): Eukaryota > Metazoa > Arthropoda > Insecta > Diptera > Syrphidae > Chalcosyrphus > Chalcosyrphus nemorum. Next base: position 29,323,286 of record OX454333.1, read on the forward strand.
GGAGTTTCTTTCTTTCTTTTTGTTTGTGTCAGCTGTCAAATTTTCATACTAAATGTCACAGACAAACTAAATTAGACAGTCAACTTCGGGTCGTTTGACAGATTTGCTCCGCTAAGCCGAGATTCGAAGGTGCACTTTCAGACTCTGTCGGGCGGGTAGAAGAATTTGAAAGATCTTGTCATATTCTCCTTTACCTCGTTCGTAATTTCATTCATTTGCTTTAATTTTGTGTTTTCGGCGAGTTCGTTTCGTGCGGGAGAATTTTTGTGAAAGTGTGTTGCGTGGTTGCCTGGACGCGGTCAAATTTCGATTGAAGGAGGAAACAGAAATATAAAAGATCTCCTGCTTGTTGTCTCTACGTATGAAAGTAATAGACACCAAAAGAGAACGTCAAAAAGTCTCGAGTCGGAGTCTCCCTATCTGAAAGTGCTCTAATTAGGTTCTGACGTTCAGCGATGACACTCTGACACATTCTGTTCAGCGATGACACTCATATGTGGTTAGGTGGATACATGGAGAAGAAAATTTGCAAGTCCTTATTGAGACGCAATCGGCCAGATTTTATACCACTATGACGCTCAGTAAGGAGAGGAATGTTTCCCCCAACACGATACAAGCAGTCACCGAAGTCGGACGGATGTGTACTCCTTGTCCAAAATCGAAGACTCCATAACTGAATTGAACTTTGACTTTACAAAAACTAGGCTTCGAACAAGTCTATATGGACATCGTACTGTCTATTGTAATTTTTTGCGATAAAGAATTTAAAACTCAATTTTTGGGCTTCTACTCTTTTCTTAAATAAAAATTTAGTACAATTTTGTTGAAATTCTGCTTGCTCTTTTCTCTACGAACATCAAACTTTCCTAGGCTTTTGTCAATATCCTTGGTATGGTAGCGTGTCTAGTGTAATCAATTTGTTTGCTTATTGTACTACTAAAGGAAGTCATTTTCAACTTAGGATATCTTATGTTCCGCAGGTAAATGGGATTAGCGATAATATCGAATTCTGAAAACCTCAATAAATTGCAATGAAAACGTCAACTGATGCAATTACTTTAAGATAATTCTCCTAAGCCCGCGAACTTGAAGAAGCTATCATAAGTCGACTGCAGTGGCTCTGGTCAAATGTAAGAATGGTTAACAACGCTCCAGCCAAAATGATCTTTGAATCTCAGATTCCAAGCCGACGAAAAAGACCGGGTATAAAGAGTAAATTGTGGCAGATCCCAGTAAGCTGAGTCCTGACTTCTACAAACAGTCGCTTCTCATTCAAAAGCTCTACGAAAACCGGGAGTGCTTTGATTAAATCAGTTTAACATGCTAGTCCTAGATAATCAATAAAATCCTTTCCATTCGTCGTTCAAAAATAATAAAATAATTTCTCAGAAAAGGTCCTTTCAACGAGTATTTTCTTCCGCTGAATTTAAATCCGTTTATGCCACTCACACCACCAATTTGTTGATTTTTCCTTGAATTCCTTCTCGTCATCTCGCTAATTTTTAACAATTTATTTTTAAAAAAAAAAAGGTTTTACCACACTAATTTTCATAAGTGCTATGAGCTTTAATCATCATCCCTCTTGGTGATTGTTTTCAGATAAAACGCAGCTTAATTGACACTGTATCCGCTTTCGTTTATATTTCCCCGTTGCTATCCTGCTATCACTACCACTTGGTGGTTTTTAGCTGGATAACCTCTTCCTTCTTTACGCCATTAGGAGAATTTCACTCTCTTGGATACACTAACGATGTAACGGTGGTGTCGAAGTGCAACGAATTCAATTATTCTTCACCAAGGGCGTGAGCGAGCCAGAGAGAGAGAGATCCCGATGAACCTCATTACAATACAAAGGAATATTACAAGAAAGGACCCGTTTTAACCCCCCAGAAGGAAGAAGAAGATTGCTCTTGCACTTCATGAATTTGGAGAAGATGCATCCGGGAGGATTTCTAGAAATATCGTTAAAAATGGAAGAGAGCATCCGCAACCACACACAGTCGCGCGCGCAAAAAAAATGAAAGAAGCTCACGAACAAAGGGAAAGGAATATCTTTGGAAAAGTTTTGCACCAATTTTTACTTGCACCGATACGTAGTATAGGGCAAGTTTTGGATTCGTGAAAAAATTCGACCTCGAGATAACAATGAATTCTGACATTACGATGATAGAGAAGCTCGAAAAAGTGGGTCTGCCAATTCTGTCTGTCTGTCTGTCTGTCTGTCGGTCTGTCTGTCTGTCTGTCTGTCTGTCTGTCTGTCTGTCTGTCTGTGTGTATGTACGCTGGACTGCAGCCTAAACGGCTGGACCGATTTGCTTCAAACTTCATATCTGAGCTCTGTAGGGTCGCAATTCCAGGCGAAATCGGAATTTTGGTTCTAGCCCCGTTATTAACGGTACTTTACTTAGGGCCAATTTCACAAAAAGACGATTTTCTCGAAAACGGCTCTAACGATTTTGATTAAATTTCATATTCGAGTTTATCTAGACAAATGCTATAAGATGGCGTACCACGTTTTTGGCTAAAAATACGTATAACGGTACTTTTCTTATTAACTGATTTTAGAAATATGGCTATTTCTCGGCTAAAACTGAATGGATTTCCATGAAAATCGAAATTTGGGCAAAATGTAATATTTAATAAAAAGTGGCATTTAAATTTATACAAAATTTTTAAAAATATTTTTTTTAAATCTAATATTTTTTTTTTATAAAAAAACTTGTTCAGTTTTAACTAACAGCACATAGGTGCAAGTACGTACGACCCAGTCGTGCACATTTTTTTGTTTGCTTTTTAAGGAATCTGTGTGGATTTCTCTCACTTTCTCTGGTTCAGTGTGTGTGTGTGTGTTTGGTGCATTGTTGACAGAGATTTCCCTTCGACATTAGTGTGTGTCTTGAGACGTGTAGTGTGTTTCTTCTGTCACTTCCTGATTTGACTTTGTCCTGCGGGTGGGCTGGGCACAAAGGTACTAACACCCTCCTGTTTCAAGTCGTAAGTAGATTTCATATAGTTTGTGCGGTATATGTGTTTTTTTGCAGTAAAGTGCTCTAAGGACACTCGAAGGAACTTTCGTTACCATTATTCAAGTTGTGCTGCTACCATCCTCTGTGAGAGGAAGAAAGTCGGTTGATCCTCACCTGGATTGGGAAATAAGTGCATACACTTGCCTCCCCATCCCATAAAGAGGTGCAAAGTTACAAATAGACAAAAATTTGTTGTGTGTACAATTGGTTTACCCTTTAGGACTATTGTTGCCAGTTGTTTGAATAATTATCGCAAATATTTTATTGTAGCTTTTGCTTAAGGTATCTCCCTTCCTCCTGGAGGTTGTTTTTGCTTTTGAAAGATACGTCTTTTCTTGTCAGATTTTCTCGGATTTTTTGTGAAAGTTTTTTGAATAAGAAAAAAAAAAACTTTGAACTGCTGAAAAGAGAAGAAAAAGTAACCCGGAAGTTTGTTACAAAATTTGTGGCTGCATTTTGTTTGATAAAAGATGGGTAAGGTGAAGTTTAAGTGGTTCTTAAGCCTGAATAAAATATTGCAAATGGGATAAGGTCACGTTTTGACTTAAGTCAAGTAATGCATTAGAGTTACACACCTACCTACCTATATGTTCCTCACTATCTTTGGATGAAAGTTTCTCTCTAGGATGCATTTAAATTCACCTGCAAGTAAGAGGTGATTCTTAAAAGCTGGTAAGAAGTTTGGGACAATCATGAATGGTCGTTGGGTGTTGGAAGGCCTGTAGGGCACTTATGAGAAGTACAACTCATTCAATGGAGTAGGGCTGGTAATAGGTTGACAGATGTTTTTGATGTGCTATTCATCGAGGGATAGACAGCCAAGGATTCCAAAGAATAAGCATGTAAGGGTGGGGAAACTGGCTCACTAATGAAATCAGATTCAATCAGAACTAAGCTCTTAGTTACATTTGGAATTGTGTTTTAGTTCAGAGCGGACAGGGCTTCAAGGAATGAAGTCTTGGGGGTTTTCATGTGCATAAGCTACACCTAACCCATTTTAGGCTTCTCCTCCAATCAAACCACCATCTCTATGGCAACTTATGATGGTCCACAATAGCTACTTTTTACAGTCGATCATCGCAGAGAATGCTATTCATGTTGGTAAGCTTCTGTTCATTTCTGGCATTTCCAATGTCTTCGAGAGGACAAAGCAATTTCTATAGAACCTATTCATATCTCTCTTCCAGCTCAGTTATTTAAGACTCAATGGCCAGTAGCTGGCACTCTTCAATAGATGTATAGAGCCGCGAACCAGAAACCATTCGCTGATAGCTGTTCTTGATTTTATTGCATAGTTTTTGGCGGCATCACTCCTTTTTGAGGTACTTGTGACAAGTACCTACTTGTTGTCTACTGAGAGCTTTAAGCTGCGCACACAATGATGCGATGAAAGTATAGAAGCGAGAAGCGTTTGCTTGCTCCAAGATCTGTTGCTAATGAGAGAACGTCAACAATTTTCAGTACACACACCGAAACTAAAAGATTACAGGTCTGTTCGCGTACTTTTCGCACAAAAATCTGTATATTATCAAATTTTAAAGAGTAGGGGTAAAATTCTCTCAGAGAGAGCTAAAATTACGAAAAAGTAAACGAACGGGTTGAACAAGAAAAAATTGAAAATACACTAGTTTGACAGCTTTGACAGTTTTCATAAACCAGCAAACAGATATTTCTTGCACTAAAATTCGTAGCATGGGGAAATTTCTTACTCCCTCGTGAGCGCTTTAAAAAAACAACTTTAAAAAAAAAATGTTAATTTTAGTAAAAATTCACTGTTTAAAGAGGGTACGCGAATGGACCTAAACACCAATGAGACAGAAACGACACAGTTTACAGTCTGTCAGTGTTTTCAAAAGTGTAAAAAAAATGACTTCGCACGTTCGTCAGAATTAAATTTAATCGAATGGGAACTATAGTGACTAACCATATGCAAGTGCTTAAGTCTATTGTAACAAAAACTGTTCTAATATCCTTGAAACTGCACAAGAATTGACAAAATGCCTTTTTAATGGAGAGTTAAAGACACTAACCCAAAATCTATCAATAAACAATGAATCTCTATTTTTGGAACTCCCTTCATTGCTATTATTAAATGTAGTCACACCTTTGTATGTTTAAAAAACACCTTGTTGCTTTCTCGTCAGTTTTACAAGAAAAAAAATATATATACATATCCTTGATGTCACTCACCAATGACCTAAAAAAAAAAAACCACCAAATGCTTGCGTAAATATAAATATTTTCCTACGTGCAATGATACGAAAAACCGACAAAACAGACCGCCTTAAAGCTCTGCCTAATAAATTACCACCTTCTCTATACACAAAACTATCAACTAGGACATTTAGGAGACATGCCAAATCACAAAATTATATCTCACGTGACATACGTGCGCCATACACACAACACGTAAGCAGGACTACAACACACATAAAAACGAAAAGAGCAAACAAATCATGATAACCTCAATGTCATCGCATGGTATCCTCTTTCTCACTTTATTTACACAAGGGTTTTATCCTCAATATTGATAAATAATAAGCATTTCAAGGACACACAAAGATGAACAACATAAAATAGAGCAAAAAAAAACCGTTTTGATTAAATTCTATCTCAGTTCCCCATCTACAAACCACTTATAACGTTCTACCCTACATCCCGCCAACTGTTTGTCCTGCAACCCTTTTTTGGTGGCATTTTCTTGCCGCTCTAATTAATGTCAGTCAACTAAACAGAGCTACAATGGGTAAGTGAAAGTTTTCCGAGTAAACATATGATGGTGCCGAGCAGTAGAACTTTGTGTAAACAGTATCCTTGCGACAAAGTTAAAGAGTCAACAAAAAAAAGAGAGAAAAAAAAACCACCCCTTTGCCCACTTAACACACAAGGATATGTGCAAATTTAAACCCACCAGAGGGAGGAAAAAAAATAAATAAATAAACAAACAAATGTTGCATTGGCAGTTTTGTTTGTCGAGATCCTTTAACGCACTCGGATGAAATTCATGAGATATACGATATCAGGATCAACTGAGACAGATTTCATAATAACACCTCGACACTACTTATGCATCACGAATGACAGGACATATGTATATCGACTTTGTGTCTATAGACACTATCACACAACACAGCTGCTGCTTAGAAGGAAAGTCATTTCTGCAAAAGAAAAAGGAAAAAACCAGGACGAATATTAGTGGTAAACAAAGCGTATTACATTTATTGTGACAAGGACAAGGACAAGATGTTTCGTGTGATATTGTACTTCTTTGCTTATCATAAGCCCCCCCAGGATACCTCTCCCATCTGCCATGTCGTTATAGATAACTGATAACAGAAATGGAGACCAAAAAATTGTATATAAATGGTTTGTTATACTTTTCGAAGGATTTTCATCTCGTTGCCGTTGTCGCTAAATAAACACCACGCACACCATCAAGAAGAGGGTGAAAAAAAGAAAGAAAGAAAAAAAAAAAATAATAATAACAATATCGACACCCTCTTGTGCGGGGGTGTGAACGCAGAACGGTGGTGCTGATGGTGGTGGTGCGTAGAATTATTCTACAAATTGGATAACAATTGAAGTGAAATCGGATATCGTTCGCTTTGGCATTTTGTTTATGGACAATGGATAAGGAGGCAATTTTGTACGGTCGATTTCTTCCATTCATTCGAGTGGAAATCATTTTTGGTATACGAATTGCACGCAAGGAGCAAAGAGGGACGGCTGGCGGCGCCACGATGAGGTATTAGGAACACGATGACTTTGATTGTGTTGAAGTGCTTATATTGATTGTACACACAATTGAGAGGTCTTCCTTTTCTGGAGGGTTAAAGGCTATCACAAGGATACACACATTTTTTTCAGATGCTTGGAGGTATACAAGGACTAACGGGCTGTTATTGTTTCTTTGGAAAACCAAACGATACGACGATAAAGAGGACTATCTGTGGTCGTAAAATAAAAATTGAGTTCAAAAAAAAGGATAAGGGGTTTGGTTGGGTTTGATTTGTGAGGATGGTAATTAAGCTGCCAAATTGAATCGAACCATACGATGGAAATTAATGTCAGATGCTTCAAAAGTGCTTCAGCCACTCAAATGATAAACTGTATCCTTCTCATTATGGAAATACTCATACTCAACGTAGTTACTACTGATATAGTGTGCCAGTAAAAACAAGCAATGAAAGTACTTTGAGGTTAATTTCAGGAAAAAAAGGGGAAAAAACAGAAAGTATTTATTGCTTTTAATCCAACTGGAAACATGATTTAATTCATTCAAGTTCCACCGCGCAAAGTCACACTGATTGAGCAATCAAAGGAATGCAATTATTTAAAATTTATTTAACTGTTTTCACAATTCACTTCAAGTCATTGGCTTTTCGATTTATGTACAACACTTTGCATTCAGTTCAGGTCATTCGCATTAATTTAAAGTTATTGGCATATGCTTGACTTAAAGCTCAGGAAGAGATGTCCTTCATGTTGTTGCTAGTAGGAGTAATGAGTACCTTTAGGTAAGTGTCCTTTGGTAGACGTAAATACAGATAGGTTGATCAGAACCGACAACTTTCTTGGTTGAGGACTCGCCATCCTTCTGTGTCCAGTTGAGCATTTGACACACATGACCCTAGACCCGGTCATTGAGAAGGAGAGTGGCAAGCAGTCCCTTATGCCAATTTGCTGTTCTCGACATGAGTTTTTGCACGAATAGAATAAGTCTGTTCCCGTACTGACTAAAACTACGAAATTTGCCGAAAATTAGCGAATTCCTGTTCCCGTACGTCAAAGTTTTCTAGTTTTTCACAGAAGAGAGGGCTCACGAGAGATTAAAAAATTTCTCCATGCTGCGAATTTTAGTCCAAGATATTTTTTTGGCCAAAAATATGAGTTCTGTCAAAATAACTTGAAGTAAATCAATACAAAAAAAAGTGACGTCTAAAAAGTGGGCAGCCTTTTTTTTAACTCGTTCCCGTACTTTTTTGGAGATTTGTCATTTTCTGACCCCCACTCTTAGAAATTTGGCGAGCTGTGAATTTTTGTGCAGAAAGTACTGGAACAGACCTAATAGTTTGCAAAACGTCAAGAGCTTTGTGAAGCTTTCTTTTGACAGTTCTCTTGAATGTTTGCCAGACATTCGCATAAGGTATTCGAACCTAGATCTCACAGTATAAAGTCCTAACCACTGAGCCACGACATGCATTGCTGGAAGCTTATAGCACTGGTAGCATCTTCTCTTTAAACATAGATTGCAAGAAATTGATTTTAATTAGCAGCATTCCAAATGTTTACTAGTGCAGGATAAGTTCCCCTTTCATCATCCTCGTCCTCCCACTTTCTGCAGAAGTCATATCTAGAGAGATGTCTAGAGACTGGGACATGTCTTCTGTAGAAGAGTGACAGCAGTAACAGTGGCGTTTGCTTCTTTAAAGAGGTCTTCCCTCTTGCATTTTTGAATTAAAATTTTGGCCAAAGTAACCTTTTGTTCTTACTTTGGCCTAATAGCTGACATTGCTCGCGTCAGCATTGAACCAACTCGTTAGCCTTATCCTTGTACATATGTTGGAGCGACCTGGTATCCAGCAAAAGGGTGCAGTTGTTCTGTCCAGCTTTACTCTTAATACGTACGAGTTGTAGAGACTATAAGAGTAACACTGGGAGTAAGTTTGCAAGGGTAATTTTTGAGCAATTTTTGCACCTTGCAATTGAGAAGGCAGCAAGAACAACGGACAAGGATATTGGAGGAACAACTCAAAAGAAGGGACTGCTATTAGCAAGAGTTGCGTGTAATGAAGCCAAAAAGAGACAGTTTACTTCGAATCAACGCCTTCAAAATCTCCTACGGCACGTCGCAATGGTTGGACTAGAATGATACCAATTCCACTTCTTGCTAAACCTGCCCAACGGATATATCATCCCTTTAGGACAATAGTGACAACAGCGACGATTAAAAAGGATATCAAATGGCAAGTCTCCAAGAATGGCAATGACCCTGACCCCTGACAAAGGCATAATGAACGCCAAAACTGACACTTCTCATGTCACAGTGCTGCCAAATACCTACCACCACAACTCACAATCGAACCCTCTAATCTCTTGCGTTCAAATTGACCGTAGAAATATCGATAACCTTAAGCTTCATTAACTTCATGATCTCAATTATCCTTGACAAATTAATTTACTCCTTTATCACCGTCAACATTTTTATGACACCAATAAATGTCCACGTGATAATAATTTATATCTGGAGCAAAAAAAAAAAACCTTATTACAACCATTAACAGACATTTAGTGATTCACTCGTTTTTTCCTTCACATTTTTCAAACACTAAATTGATGTTATCGATGTTGTATCGATATTATTGTCAATTGGTCGACTACCCATGCAACGATTAAGCATCTCACAGAAAAAAAAAAAGAGCAGCCGTCCATTCATCGACAAACTTGTCTAGACGCTATAAATTTGAAGCGTTTTTTTGCCAGTCTAACCGATTGATTGGTAGAAATTTTATCTTTTTTTTTTCAAATGAAAATTTGTCATCAGTTTATTGGAACTTGGTCAATGAATTTTGTCGTTGCCCTTACTTGTTTATGTGCGAGTATTTATGAAATTTGTTTTTGCTTCTCGTAAAAATTGGTGGAGGAAATTGTTAGAGGGTGTCTTCTTTTTGGGGTGGAATGTGATAGTATCTGTCTAAGCATTCTACAGAGGTGTAGATGGAAGAGTGGAACGCCATCTAGGTAGGTAAGTAAAAATAATCAAATAAATCTTAGGCCATAAGCCATAGTTTCTCACAACTGTACGTGCTGTGCTTGGTAGACATTTCTGCACGTACAGAAGGGACCTACATTGTTATGCCGTATCCGAAGGGTAAAGGGATTCTCTTTTGAGAAGTAATAATATTGGATGCTTGTCAGACGCTCGCAAGAATTGGAACCGTGAAAATACTTTGATAGTCAGCAGCTCATTCCTCAACAGCAACATTGAGAGAAACAAGCTAATTGATGAACGGTTGATGAGGTGATCAGCTGGATTACAGTTAAGGCTGATAAGGAGATCTACTTTAGTTCATGTATCGACGGTATGTTGCGAAATATGGCTCAACTATTGAGAAAGGTCAAAAGAACGTGTAAAAGAAGCAAAACCCGTACAGAAGCCTGTAGAGATGAGAATGGAAACATCGTAGTAGAATCACAGTCGGTACTGGGAATATGGAAAAACTACTTCTGCAGACTTTTAACCTTTGTGTCTACACCAGTACACCCGGGTGTGCTTGCTGTGTAAGAGTGTATCATAACATATACTTCTTCACATTTCTGCCCGCTGTAGAGCTCAGTACCTCTCGGCTACTATATTTCGAAAATATTGCGCATGTATGCGTGTGTTTCGGGCCAATACGATTTGAGTTAGAAGGTGTTCAAGCCTAATTTCATTATAATATACACTTGGCACACCCGGGTGTACGCACTTTTTACGCAGCAGTTACCACAGTACAGATCATACTACCTGCGCTAAGTGTTAGAAAATTTTGTTTGCTGTTTATTTTTCCCCTTCATTAGTATTTTTCATAATATACTTACAATAAATAAAAGAAATTGAACAATAACAAAAGCCAAATGTGTCATACTCTTTTTTTGCATGTATATTCGTTGTTAACTTTCGCCCTATTTCAGTCATCTCCATACGACCATGCATTTTGTATGTGTACACCCGGGTGTGCCGGGTGTGGACAAGACGAATTTTAATTAGGTGGAGACACAAGGGTTAAATGGTGAGGTCGGCCAACATCCCGCTGTCAGGCAGAATGCACCATTCAACATTGACGATGATAGGCAAAATCTTTGCCCAACTGACCTAAATGAAGTGAGGATAGCAATATCCAAGCTGAAATCTAACAGAGCTGCTGGATCTGATAGCTTACCGGCCAAACTATTCAAGGCAGCTGGGGATGAACTGGTCGAAAGCATACACCAACTCATCTCTAAGATCTGGTCAGATGAATGTATTCCTGATGAATGGAACCTAAGTATCGTTTGCCCGATCCACAGGAAAGGAGACCACCTCTACTGGGTCAACTCAACATTGCGTACAAAATCTTTTCTGCAATACTGTGTAAATGCCTGCAACCTTTTATCAACAGCCTGATTGCCTCCTTTCAGTGCGGTTCCAGGCCAGCTAAGTCTACCATCGATCAAATCCTAAAGATCCACTGCGACAGATCCTGAAGAAAACCTAAGAATTTAACATCGATACTCATCATCTCTTTATCGATTTCAAGGTCCATTATGACAGCATCTATAGGGAAGAACTGTATAAAGCCATGTCTAGTGTTGACATCCCTGGCAAACTTTGTCCGTTTGTGCAGGATGACGATGGAGAACGTTCGCTGCTCTATCAAGGCCGGTAATGACTGTACTGAGACCTTCGATGTCAAAAGAGGTTATGCGCTGTCATGTGACTTTTTTAACATCATACTTAAGCGAATTGTGCGGAATTCAAAAACCAACACCAGTGGCACAATCTATCAAAAGTCTGTACAACTGCTTGCACACACCCACGATATTGACATAATTGGAAGAACTCCGCGGTCTGTCACCGGTGCGTTTGCAAGCATTGAATCAGAAGCGACTAAAATGGATTTAGGAAAAAACGAGGGCAAAACCAAGTACATGCTGTCAACAAGAAGGGGCAATCAACACCGACGAGTTGGACAGAACGTCACAGTGGACAGCTACACCTTAGAGGTAGTAGAGGACTTTGTCTACATTGGCTCTGCATAGAGTATGCAGAATAGATCTGGGAAACGGTATGATTGTGATTTGTTAAGACAGCTTATAGATTTGCCTTGAGGAGTGTCGAAGAAGTGTGATCCAGACAACCCAGGAGTTGCGATAAGATAACTTAAACACCCGGGCAAGAAAAAATGCTCAAGAGAAGAGCAAAGGACCCGTCATAAGCAAGATATAGATTGATGTATAGGCGTTGTAGCCTTAAGAGGTCTTAAAGTCTTCAAATAAGTAAAGTTTTTCCTTTAGGCCTCTCCGAAGACTCGTCGCATAGCACCACCATATTAACTGATGTGTGGTTCTTGGATCGATGTTATGTGTTCTTTGTGCCAAAGTCTAGAAACAAAGGATCATTGACTACCTAAGTCCCTTCCCACCTCTCTAAGTAGGTCGATGTTATAGGATCAATCAAACTTGGTCGTCTTGCTGTGCTATCCGGTGGAACAAAGCCAGATTTATCTGCGGTAACTAGTAACTTCTAAGTGCCTCTTGAACTAGTCTCATTTAGGACCAATCTGGTTGACATTCTCATCAGAAATATAATGGCTATAACTGGTCATAGTCAAGACTGTTGCGTTTTGCTAAAAGCTGTGAATTCAGAAGGAACTGAACTCCATCTAGCCATATCTATATCAATCAACTGAAGAGAACACTCAGATTTATTAGTCTCTGAGATATGAACTCAAAAATTGGGTTTAGCACTTCGAAATCCTTTTGCTATCCAAGTGAGCCGCTACTTCTATTTTAAGCTTTTAAACCTCCTTCGACCGACTCTCGTGGTATCAATTTCAAAGCATACTTCCTCTCTCGGGCTTGAACCTGCATCTTCAAATTTGTCTTGCAGAGTAAGTTCTTTACTTTATCAAGATTTTAGTGCTCCAACGCTTAAATTTATTTCCTTCACAGAGAAGCCACAAGCCCATCAAGTACCCCATCACCCAATAGAATTCAATTTTTGACTTAAAACACCTTCCTGACACAAAAAAAAAGAAAAACATAAAATCCTTGTAAAACACATGTTTTTTCGTTTGTTTGCTGTTCAAATCCAATTAATGTTATTGCGCTTGCAACTTAACGTCTAATTGCCGCCTCCAGTACGCGGCGGCGGCGGCGGTGATGGCGGTTAAATAGATAAGAAGAGTGTCAACGTTCCAGTCAGATTGTCGTGCGAATTTTATTTTAAAACGAAAACATTTAATGTCATCAACACCTGCCTGTGGGTTGAAAAGCAAAGCAAAGTAAAGCAGAGGAGAAAAAAAAAAAGAAAACAACCTCATCCGCCACCCTCTGGCCTCTCACATTGATAATGATTCCTTTTGGTTCTTCTTCCTCGCTCTTGTTGCGATAATTTCCTAACCTGATCCTGATGATGGTGGTATGTACGAGTACTATATGTGGGGCGCAGCGCGAACATGGTGTTTTGTAACATCGCGTTTTTGTGCGCCACCAGCAAAATTGTTAACGAAATTTGTTTAATGTGCACGTGGTGTTTACGGGTGCCAAAGTATCAAATCATTACGATCTAAATGACACTTTGACAAGAGCGAGTACTTGACAAGAGGCTATGACGCGGCGGTGGCGGGGGGAGGTTTTAACTGGCTTGAATGCTTAATGTGTGACACAAGTATGTAGGTATGTTTGTATGTATGGTAACCAAAAACCGAATTACAGTCGAATACTGGTACTTAAATATGTGTGTGAACTTTGAGGGTTGGATGGGGACAGGACCCTACAGATACGACACACTTAGCTATTGAATTGAAGTCGAGAATGGGCGGAGGAGCAGAAGGCTGCACTTAACATATCGTAATGTTCAGTTGAAAGTTAATGCCTCGCAGGTAGACCTCCTTCAGCTTCTTGCTGATGTAATGCACAAGTGGAAGTCTTATATTTTATTTTATGTGAAACTTGACATTTTATTGGGTCTTCTAAGTGCTTTACAGGACTGTTAGCTTGATTAAGGTGGTAATGCGACGAAATGATAAAATTTCAAGTTGTTTTGTCCCCTCCTACTTCCTTTGGGTAGAGTTTGAGTTTTATGCTCGGTAAAAGGGGAACATTCTAGAAGCTATAAGTCTTCCAATCCAATATGTCAAATTTGCCGTCTATTCATCTTGGAGGATTCAATGGCGGGGATTTTAGTTAGTACAGATGGAGCTTCGCAGAGAGCTGAGAGAAGATGGAAAAGCTATTCATTAAAAATAGTACACATAGTACGGAGTCATTCAATTGAATCTCGACCCACCAACTGTTAGAGCAATATCCTTACTGACAGCAAGAGGTGCACTTAGGGGATTATCATAGCCAACAACCTTCTTTGGATCACATTAGACAACACGATCTTGTCAGCACTAAGACTTAGTTCAGGTTGCTGCGGGTGTAGATCACGTGCTATTGCTGGTATCTGCTTCCATTAGTGATTAACGAAATCATGGAAGGTGCCTTAGACTTAGTTACAACTTACTTCTATGCCTCCAGCTACTTTTTTTATCCTCTAAGGCTTGGTAACTGTTAGGGCTAGTATTTTAGTTTAAACACGGTTTGAAGGTTGGCATTGAGCAGCCGTGTGTGTCCTCTATTCTTGCAGCAAAACAACGAGAAGTAGACACGACATTTGAAGATTTTCTTATGATCTATGGATCACTAGTGTGGTAGTACAATGGACCAGATCAGACCTACTTTATGGTGCCGAGTTCTGGAGTATAAGTAAGGAGAGCGAATGTAGGAGAAGCTACAAAAGCAAAATCTGTACGAAAATATGTCCAAAAGCCATGATACGTCGACTCCACTGGCTCGGCCACATCGAGCAAAGGGACAATAACGCTCTGCCTTGGTAAGACATATGTTTCAAGTCATTAGTTAAGTAAGTTAAAAGAGCTACAGAGCTAGGTATATCTTTTCAAGGTTGACTTAGGTTTGATGATCAACAATCGTGATCAGAAGGGTTTACTTAGACCAGACTTGTCAAAGATACGTCCCGCGGGCTACGACTGTAATAACTTGTCAATAATGCTCTAATTTCATGTCTCTGTGTTGTCTATGGTCATTGACTTTGAGCTCCTGGATGGAATGTTATATGTACGGGTAAAGGCCCAAGTCATGACGCCAAATTCGACAAGTTGTGATCTGCGAAAGGTGGAATTTACTGCTTCGGATTCCCCTGCACACTCTTACAGACAGCAGCAATCTTTTTGAGAGATATTTCGTTTAGTTGACGTACGGGTATTGGCGTATAGTCCTCTCGGAAGGAAGATTATGGCGACCGTAAAATGGGCGAAGCGCAGTAAATGTTGCTCGAACAGAAGACCTACTTTCACAAGACAATTTTATCATTTGCATAAGTTGTAGCACACTATGGAAATAGTGATTTGGCAAGATAAACTTAATAAATGACACTCAATTTGACAGAGTTAGCCTCAACAAAACACATTATGTATTTAAATATGGCCCGCTGCCATGCTTCAAACCAAAAAGTGGCGCTAAAGGATTTTGAGTTGAGAGGTGTTACTCTGACTATGAAAGGTCAATTGTATTACCGCAAGAGTCATCGGTAATCCTGCAACTGTGCTTGTAAAGAGATGTCCTATATAGCCATCTCTATATGTATAAAAGGACCTCGTACTGATGTGTGCCACTTTTGCCCAGTTCGTCTGGAACTTCAGACTGCCCAAAAGCCTAGTATAGAGTTTTATGGAAACCTACCGATATCCAGTTCGAAGTCACCAACTATTTATCGACTTCAAAGTCACGTATGAGAGCATTCCCTGATTCCAGATACCACCCAAATAAGTCGCTGTAGAACGAGCAATGTAGGTACGTACAACTTGGAAACAGCACCTCCAAACCTGTGCCAGCTTATTATCCCGCTTTAGAAGACTGAGAGAGAATTGTCGGCGCTGATGTCAATGTCCTTGAACAAGAAATTCATTTACCCGATTAGCAGGCAAAATTGAGCTGTTCCTTACATATTTTCTTTCTTGCAAGGGTCTATGAAGGCCCCTGTAAAAGATAAATAAAACACCCCCGACACAAACGCCACTTCCGATGCAACAGAGCGCGCCACTTGCTGTTAAATTTATTTCCCAAACACCCCTTTGTGGCTCAAGGTACTCATTGTTGCAATGGCTATCGTGTTTAAATTCTATTTCTCCCTCTAATGAGTACAAAAATTAACCACCAACGAGGAGGAGAGGAGAGTTCGAGTTGTTTTATGCAGTCTCCCATGCTGGACCTCTGCTTAATCCGTCGGAACTGACTTCTAAACGTTTGAAAAACTCAAAAGCTAACGAATTAGGGGTGGATAAAAGGTTGCCAAGTCCACTGACCGTTCGCCTTCCACACTCACTTCGGAGTAAACCCTAAAAAAACAAACCCCTCGCCTTCATACGCCCCTTGGCACAACACAAATGAAAAATAAATTCGTATACATGGTGGTGAGGGGGAGGGATGAAAGCAAAAATTCATACACTTCCGGTGTAAAGCGCTGGTCATAGTGTGCCAGAAAACTGGAGAAGTAACGCTACCAAAAAGGATATAAATTTAACCATGTATGCCATATAGGATATGGATTTTTTTTTGTGTAACCCCTCTCGTTCAGGACTCAAATGAATTTGCAATGAACACCAACGTTAAACGAACTAACACACATTTCAGTTGTCACATTCAGTGCTTGTAAATTATTCCAGAAAATTTCTTGTATCCTCGTACGAGGATATGCATTTTTTTTTGTTGTTCCTTTCGCTTTCTCTTTGTATTTTCATTCGCCGTTTATCTAGCCATATAGTGTTGCATTTTTTTTCCTTTTTTGTTATTTATTTAAATAAATTATTGCCAGTGCGCACCACCCCCAAATAGTATAAAACAGAACTTTTTGGTGCTGAAGAATAATGTGAACAAAAAGGTCCTGCGAGGCATTGTTTTGCCCTCCTTTTTTGGCGTTTACATGGCTTCAGATTGCCGATGTCAATGGGAGTGTAGCAATGTACATATATTGTTTTGTTTTTGCCTTCCCTTTTTTTTTTTTTGGGTCAACATGAACAATGAAAGCTCATGGATAGACGGATGTTGCGTTGACATGTAAAAAGCAAATATTTTTAATGTTAATCCACTTTTAACGGCCTTAACGCGTATGAATTGGATTTTTGGTGTCGAATATGAGGTCTGTGTGTGAACTCTTTGGCGTGTGAGCCTTTAAGCTGGCATAGTCCTTTGACTGGGACTTGTATACTTTACGAGATTATCTTAATTCGCTTGTTTGATACACTGATATGTTGAAGTTTTTTATTACTACGGATGAATTCTTTTTAAATCATATTTGGTAGTCCTGGAGATTTCCAATCTTTTGAGGATATCGTAAGATCTGTTTGGTTTGCTCTATCAGATAGTTTAGTTCTGCCTCCCAGGAACGAACAGCTCTATTAAAAAAGACTTTTAAGTTTTTTCTTACCATTTGGGCTTTTAAATATTCTCCTTGGAATCTTCCAGGACTTGTATATAATTCCCGTAGTCAAAACTCGGTCAGATCAGACGACCTTGCTATTCAGTGCAAATCCCCAAAACGGGACATTATTCGACCCAGAAACTTATCCTTCAAAATGTCCATTGTCAAGCGAACTGTGTGTGCGGTTATGCCGTCCTTTTGGAGCCACCTTTTCTTTAGTTCCAATTCATAAATTTGTGAGAAATAGCAGTTTTTGTTTAAATTTTGCCAAAAACGTGTAACGACATCTTATCACATATCTCGAATCAGAACGTTTCCACCAAACGAAATTACGGAGCTTACATACATTTTCGAAATTTCGAAACCTTGAGATTTCGAAATCTAGTTGAGTTCACCTGTCCGCCAAATCGAACAAGCCTACAGCGTGAACCTAAGTTTATTTTGGTGTTCATTTAGTGCGTGCCGTGGCTCATTGGTTAGTGCGTTCGACTTCTGCGCACGGGGTTTCAAATTTGAATACAGAAGAATACCATCAAAAGTTTTTTTACGGGCTCACCTCTTCCGAGTATCTGACAAACATTCAAGAGTACAACAGTCTCAAAAGCTTCTCAAAACCTCTCTGCCCCTCGGATATGGCATAAAACTGTACGTGCTGAAATGAACCTAAAAATTAGGATTTTTTTTTTAATTTTCCCTAAGTAAAATACCGTTAATAATAGGTCTAGAACGAAAATTCAAATTTGATCCCGAACCGTAATCCTACAGAGTTCGGATATGAAGTTTGAAGGAAATTGCTCCAGCCGGTTAGGTTGCAGCCTTAGATACATTCACACAAATAGACAGAATAAGCTGACCTACTTTTTTGTTTCTCTATGCCAGATTTGATTGTTATCTCCAGTTTTTTTTAGGAATCCAATGC
The DNA here is from genome assembly GCA_949716465.1 of Chalcosyrphus nemorum. Lineage (NCBI taxonomy): Eukaryota > Metazoa > Arthropoda > Insecta > Diptera > Syrphidae > Chalcosyrphus > Chalcosyrphus nemorum. The sequence goes on from OX454333.1 coordinate 29,341,458, forward strand.
ATGTCCGGGATTAGAGGCGCAAGTAAAAATTACGCGTCTTTTTCGGAAAGTACTTAATTACTAAAGTATTCTAACCCGAAAGGCGAGCTAAATTACTGTGAGTCCCAAACGAAAGCAAAAATCACTCACAATTCTTCCGAATAATTTGGACACAAACCATAAAGAGTAGTATATTGAAACCTAATGGGTATCACCTGAATCTCAAATTCCACTAAACCAAGTCTTTTATAGCTTCTTTTCGCTGAATATCAGTGCTGTAGGGGAATTTCATTCAAACTGGTGGACGGCAATTATAAAACAGGATTTTTATGAAAATTGCATAATATTTTAATTGTGTTTTTTGTAGCTAAATGTAATTCATTTATTTTGCTTTCCGACAATATGTTAAAATCTTTGACATCAGCTTAGGATAAACTCACAGTTTTACTTGTACTAAAGATGAATTCATAAAGTCTTACCTGAAAAGAAAAATAAAAAAAAAAAACATTATTAGTTAAATCTGCGATAAACTTTTAATTGTAAAATTATTAAGTATATAATAGAATTCTTTTTTAATAGCTGTTTTTGTTATTATTTATTTATTGTTATTGAGCAAAGTTTTAAGCCGCTTAAACTTTATGAACGGCGCCAACAAATTTCATATGCAGCGCAACTTTTGTGACATTTTGCATATGTATATGGAAGCATCTTTTACTTGGTATCATGTGGCATACAACATTCAAGCTATACGATATCGAACTTCATACCTACCTCACTGCTAACTTTCAAAGTTGCGACACTGTAACAGCGAAATTTCTTGTGATTGATGTTATCGGCCAGTGGTCCTGTAGATATCTGTGACTCACAAGCTATAGCAAAGGTGAAATATTTGAGTAAATGTTTTTGACAAATAATCTGTCAGTGTTTTGGTTAAACGTGAATTTTTTTCTTGATTTTCTGTGCATTTGACACCAAGTAGGCAAAAGTTAGGGGTTTAACCTTTCGTCTTAAGAAAACTGACTAAAGATTGATCTAAGAAATGATCACTCCTGGGGAACTGTGAACTAGTTTGCGATGCAAAGATCCCTCTCAAAGTCACTATTTGGTACAGTGTTTATGGATGAATGGTGATTGGGGCATAGTTTTTGAAGAAAGACGTCGATGACACTCTTTATGGAACTTTTAAACCTCGATCAATTCCTTTTTGGGTTTGGTTTTGGGTTTGTCATATGTTCTGACAGTTGATGTGACCATTCCAGACTGATTTCCTTGCGATCTGTAGAAGTTATTTTCTACGCAAAAGCATTCCAGCGTCTTTGTTTGGTTCAGAACATGCTTTTACTGTTTTTAGTTGTTAGAGCCACATTTTTTGGCATCATCTTCCGAAAGGAAGGTCTCTTTCATCATTTCAAAACTGGCTATCATTCGAAGATTCCCTTTTCTAGAGGTCTCCTTCTGGTCTTCAGACGATATAATAGTAAGGACGGCTCATAAGAGCGCACAGCGTCCTTCTGTGCACATTTGGAAAAGCTAGGAGGAGGGCATTTCAAGTTAATAGAGTTCACCTGAATCAATGGTCCAAATTAGCCTAACGCCTGTGATAGGAATCGGGAGAATAAATGCGGCTTTAAAGTCGTTGAATAATACCTGAAATTTGACTTGATATCCAAGACTAGTGTGACGTGCCAATTAGCGTGTTACATCGAAAATTATAGATTCTTGAACATAGCTATAGAGCTGATGATATAGTCATTGGAGTTGGCTTCACCCATACTTGACTGATGACTTGGTAGATGCTTCCTAACAAAGCTTCATCTTCGTATTTGAAGAGTTAACCTGAAGGCCTGTCTGAGCCAAAGGTTTTCTTGGTTTTCACATTTCTTATTGTTGCCCTAACTATCTATTCTGCTGCTGCACTGGGTGGCGATGTTGGTGAGTTCTGTTCCGGGCCTAGCACTCCCTCTACTTGCTGCTTGGTAAACAGCACCTGGAAGTATTGTTGATGCAAGTGTCGCTATTATGAAGAGATTGTATTTTTAATTTGAAAATAGCTGCCAGCTGATTCTCTAGGAAATCTTACTGTGTGATCCCCTTTCCTTTCACAAATATTTTTTCTTTCCCAATTCTTTGGCATTATATACATAGCTCTTGTGTTGCACTGAAGCGATTCCTTGCGTTCATCGAGTGTCTTGCTACTATGGAGGTAGGCAAGGCTCGTGAAGGATATCTATTTGAATATGCCGCGGTATTTGGTCCACTGGTTGATGTCATTTGGAGTGGATGACTGCCCTGTAGAAAGTTTCTCAGTCAGATACTTATCTAGGCTTTGGCTTATTTTAATTTCCTAAGGCAAGGTCTGTTAAGCTTCTTCTTCTGAGCGACTTGCAACTTCGTATCTACAATCTACCTATCTCCCTATCTATCTTATCTTTGAGCAGTTTGACTACAACCAAGGATCTTCTACTACTGCCTCAGCTGCTGTGTTTTGCACTCTGATTTTACTTTCTAATGCCGTACCTGCTAAGTCTCTTCAATTGCTGCTTCGTCTTTCAGCTAAGAAGATAGCGGTCCCTTCTTCTCCTCAGTTTGTAGTCAATAGTCTGTCAGTGGCGTGAAGAAGCTTGTCTTCCAAGTGGACATCCAAGTTGAATTTCTATTTCCTTTTACAGTCCCTCGTCATATCATTCTTCACTTCTCTTACCAAAAGAGATTTCGGCATCAAAAAAACCCTACAAACAGCGACCCTTTCCTTTGAGGTTATCCTAGTTCATAACCCCATTCTCTTATTGATTTGTGTTCCACTCTCTTGAACTTTCAGCTAAGCAACATATTAACCTAATTTACGGGCCCCCCGCCTGTGAGATTCCACAATTATTGCCAGCAATCACTTTCACTTACACACCTTCTGTCAAGTCAAGTTCCTCATGCGCCCCCAACCCAGCAGGACATTTTGTTCCCATTAATCAACACAGAAACCCAATTCCAAATTCTTTTTATGTAATTTTTAATGACCTCAAAATGTCTTCATGTGCTGGTAGATAGGTGACCGGCACAAAACGACAAAACGAAAAAAAAGGATGCATAAATTATTACGACATTTTTCGCGGTTTAACCTTTTTTCTGTTTTTTTCATTTGACAGTTCTGAACGGACATCAACCCTTCGCCTTTGAAAGGGGGGAAACAAAACTTCAAAAAAAAAGTGTAATAATTAAAAAGATCCTCGGTCGGGTAGAAAAGTTTAGGTATCCGACGAACCACCCTGCAGGCTTAGCTTTGCTGCCACTCAAGAATTAATTATTACTTAACGGCTTTTCCCTTATCAAGAATAAATACGAGTCCTTCACATACATACGGTCATATCACTTTGAATATTATAAAATGTTAAAATTAAATACAAACTTAAACCAAAAGGGGGTGGGAAGGTCCTGCTCGTGGGTGGTATATTGTTATTTCGCCTAATGACGGACAAAGTAAGCAAATTATATTTTTAACGGACGAACAACAGAGACAGCAAAAAAAAAAACAAGTCCCTTTTGTGTATGATAGCATTTGTGTGTGCGTTCTCTTCCTTTTGTATTATTTATGCAACCCATATTTAGAAGACAGAACAACAGTATTCGTATAATAACAGCAGCAGCACAAGAAAGGTGCACACCGGTGTATCTACTGGTTGAATAAATAATGAACTGAAAAGTGTAACTGGGTCAGTTGGTCCTTCCACTTCAATGCAAGGTGCTCTAAGTGCCTTTGTTTGTTGTTACAATTTTTGTGCTTCTCTCTTACTCTCTTTCTCCTTCCCCTTCATGATTTTTTCAAATCGGCAAACAAAAGTGTAAGGATACTACATTACTACGCTACGTACGAGCGGTATCGGTTGTATATGGTGTTTGCATTTATTGCACGACAGTAGGCAGTTGCGTGCAAATGTACTATGTATGCGTATATCCTTTAAGTTATCGCTTATAGCTGTAATTAGGTATATATGCGTTCGTAGGCACATCAGGAGGTAATGTTTTCTTGATTGTTTTATACTACACGTCGTACGGCAACCGCCATAAGGACTCTTGGGTGGCGGCGGTAATTGCATGAAAAAGGCACTTTGCTAAGCCCCCAAATGGCACTGTAAGGACCACCTATGTCTAATTGAAATTGCTTAGTCGAAGGAGATTTTTCTTCTTTCCCTTTTATACATACGAAGTCACGAATATTGACTAATGGTAGCGATGAAAAGTAATTCAAGTAAGACGGCGAAAGAAACCAAATTATATAGTGAGAGCGATAAGAGCATAATGTCCTCGTTGGGTTTTTGGGAAGATAATGAAATGATAAACGACTTGACGGCCCAAATTGATGTCTAATTTGGGCTGGGAGTAAACCACGTGCTCTAGTGTTATCCTGTCATTTTGGTGGCTCATGTCAGGCGAGGAGTCAATATGAGATTTAGGCGTATATAGACGTTTTAATGATGTGCTTATAGTGGGTACTTAAGGAATTGTTATCCAATTTTATTGCAATCAATGGATCAATGCTACTCAGACAAGTTTGAGCGTAAAAGTAATCACTAGTACTAGGGCATTTTGTATCACAAAAAAATAAGCTGGCATTCAAATTGGTCTTACTGCAACCAAAGACGGTAGAACCCCCCCTGAGTAGGTCTTGAGACTTGAGTGTAAACAAGAGTAATAAACTACTGCTGGATCTCTCATTGAATAGGCCTCTTTACATGGGTAAAATACTGGGGCCCCCGTGATAGTCTCTGCAAGACACGCTCCACGCTTGAACACCTTTAACACCGCAAAGTGGAGACAAATTCTTTGAGTACTAACGCTCTAGAAATAGAATACTGGACTACGAATCCGTCGACGAAATAAGGCAGCATAGCGTCACAAGCGGTGTCCCACAGGGCTTTATACTAGGTCCACTACTGTTGAATCGAGCGATCGCTGTAGTGGACAAACTTGTTAAAGAGCATAACTGCAATGCAACCATCGGGATGGTACAGTAGTCACTGGAAAGTAGGAGTCTACGACTGGGAGAGGAAAGGACGAAGGCAGGTTAGTCAGATATTAAGCAGCCGTGAAAGGTTTGCTTAAGAAAATATTCAGTTGATCGAGCTTTGTGTGTAGTAATGATTGTATGAGGCGTTTGATATCACGTCTTGCACAAAGGAAACCTGTCTGAGGAATTCAAAGTGCAAAGTGGGGTTCCGCATGGCTGCATACTTTCACCAATACTTTTTTACTACGGCCAGCAAATGTGGAGAGGGAAGCAGACGCCAGTGCCTAGGATCGAACTCATCAAATCATATATGCATTGCTGGACGAACGGTTGAGAGTTTTGCTTGGAAGCATTGTCTCAACTGAGAGTGATACTGAACTGGGTATAGCCAGCTGAATTGGCCAAGCAAAATCTGCGTTTGGGATGCTATCCATAGTTTGGCGAAGTCATACAATGAGCTTAGACATCAAGCTATGACTGTTCCGTTCCAACGTTGAGTCCGTGCTGCTATATGGATGTGGTACCTGGAAAGTGACCGCCACTATCACGAGGAATCTGCAAACGTTCATCAATAGGTGCCCAGCCTTCGCTATATCCTTCTGGCCAAACCGTAGTTTTATAAGGGAACGCGCCACGAACCTATAGACACAACCATACGACGGAACAGTGACAGTAGATTGGGCTCACTCTCCGAAAGGGTGACAGGTCCATAGCTAGCCAAGTGATGCAATGGAACAATTGGGAAAGAGTTGTTGAGAGCTGAGTTACATTTCCAGAAATCTCACACGATGGCTCGTTAGCGTTGTAGATGCCCTAGGACCCACAAGGGGATACAAGACATCAGTAAGTACATAATGATTGAATGAAGACAGAAGTTAGTTTGGTTCAAAGAGCATGAGTGCGACACACTTAGCTCACGACTCTCCGTATCTCTGCCAGAATTTATAACACTTTAGCAACCTTTAATGCAATACTTTGAGCTCCCTTTTTGAAATTTTCAGATTCCCTTGCCACGTTGTATCCTTTGGAGCTTCACGTTTACCCACTTGTCCCTAAACACCCAAAAGAACTCAAATCATAATTGAACTTCTCCTTGAAGACATTTCGCTGGCACTCTGGCCACCCTGTCATTAGATGGAATTAATAGTAACATTCAATGTCGTTGCAATTTTAATAGCTGCTGTAAGGTGGGTCCTTATGGCAGGTAGTGTACATCCTTTCAAGCCTGACGGCATTCACTTATACTAGATTCTTCATACTTTTTCCATTCAAGTTCTGCTCTCATTCATCTTGAGGCCCAAATTGACCTTCATTTGGAAGTTTTTTTTTTTTTTTTTCTTATATAATTTGCACCCTTCTTGACGTGTCCTTTTTATATTCAACACCTCGGTGTATACGGCATTTAATTGCTTTGATTTTATGTCAATGGCTCTGGCATCGTCAAGACCAGTTCACAGTTTGTTGTTCATCATTACGCTGTGGAACATATCCGCAGGATATCCTGTAGCTTGTTATACAGTGAATGTGAGTGTGTGTGTGTTGGTGTTCTCTCTTTAGCGCATTCATAAGCAAGCACACACCCTGCTACTTGGTACACTTGTCATTTTCCTTATAGCAACGCCTTGGATGGTTATTTTTTTTGCAGTTTTTTTTTTTTGCATTTTTTATGCCAAAAGGATGATGAATATATTATGTGTGAACTTGGTGTGTGTATGTACATATCCTTATTCGACACTTTGACTGCCTCCCTCCCACTTTTGGGTCGATGTCAATTGAGTTACTTAACCAAGGAGTGTTGTGTTTATGGACGGATATTGTGTGTGCGCTCGCGAGTCCTTATCAAGTTTGCTTAGAAGAAAAAAATATGCACATCCTTCGAACGTAGTTACAGGAGAGGATCGCTTCAAATGTGAAGTTTCCTTTTGACACCCCCCCCCCCTGATGGTATCAATGGCGTGCGCAATAGGCGAGGTAAAATATCATAAAAAAAAGAAGAAGCAGAAAACATTAAAAGGACTTTGTCGACCTCATTTCAGGGCGGCAACACCATCCGCCAACAAAGCTCTGTTCAAATGAATTTCATTGCGAATGTGCGAACATTAACATTTAGCGATATGCGATAAAAATTCTTCAAATTTATTAAGATACTTTTTTTTGCTTTTTTTTTTGTGTGTGCCACCCTTGGCGCGAGCACACAACATTTATTCGTACATGTGGGGGCGAGGAGGCGAGCAAACAAAAAAAAAAGATGACAGATATTTTATGAGGGTCTATTGAGCAGCAACTCTGGGGGGTAATTATGAATTAAATTGCTGCTGTGACTTTTATTTTCCACGCACGATATACCCATTGAGAGTGAACAAATTCGCTCACAGCGATGGAGTGTGTGTGTGTTTGTGTGTTGGGAAAGGATTATACAGGATAACAATGCATTACAATATAATGGATGTAAATTTTTGTTTGCTTATGCACTTTAGGTTTACGAGGTTCGTGTTCATATACTTGTCAGAAAATTGATTTTTTTATACACTTGAGGATAATTCAAGTGGGAGTCGAATAGAGTGGTAATTTTTAAATAGAAAAACGGGAGCAGATAACAATGCACTTAACTGATGAAACAAGAGAACTAATTAAGGTTGTCGCCTAGATTAAGTCATAAGATACAGGTTCTTCGCCAAGAAAAATGGTAAACAAGTCAAGGGCCATTGGCCATGCGTTCAAAGTTGGAAGCTAAGAAGAAGAAAAAAGTCCTCTTTAAAATTTGTTTGGTACTATCTGGCGATCAAGGGAACATGCGGATAGACTCCTCTATAATACAGAAGAAGGACCGAACACAGAAGGAGTTCCACAAGGTTCAGTTTATGGTGGCTCCTGTCTTACTTATTCCTTCATGGCCACGGTTTCAGTGACTGCTTTCCTAGCTTCTACCGAGCCCATCATCAGTCTCAGGGATAAGTCCTCCCCAGTCTGTTCGACAACAGGTTACGGCCTTCATGATCTCGCTAACAGTAGAATATTATACGTTTTCTATGCCTTCTGTTTTCATGGCTAAATCTGTGGAAGTATGCTTTGTAGAATCCCTCCTATTCTTCCTTGCAAATTGATCCGAAGGTCTATATTGGGGCATCAATCTCTGCACCCATATACCTTCGGCTGAAGAGTTCCATCTAGCTTGCTATTTTTCCAGGTTCCACACGTTGCTGTTGACATCGTTGTCCTGATCGCTTAGCTTCTTTAACGAGTAGGTCCACCATTGCAACCAATAAGCATGCCGCGTCGTAAAAGAAGAGTTAGAGAAAGAGATATAGAGAGACAGATAGAGAGGGAGATAGAGAAAGAGAGAGAGAAAGAGATATAGAGAGACAGATAGAGAGGGAGATAGAGAAAGAGAGTGAGAGAGAAAGAGAATATGTACAGGTTGTTGCAGCACAAAAGAAGAGAAAGTTTACAAACACTTCCTGTGTAAATGAAAAAGCCCACGTTATACTAGAAAGACTGTCTTGGCAGAATTGTTCTTGAACAATATGGACGAGTTCTACAACACCCTATAAACGATATCATTATTTCAGCAGGACGGTTCTTTCGAGGCCACCCGATCAATATTGAATACCATCTACGTTGAACTATCTTTTCAGCGTCAATCGTTCTGGATCTTCCACACATGAGGAGCACAATGGATTCCTGTGACCTTGTGATATACATTACAGCTACAAGCTTTATATGAAAGCCAGCCCTTCGCCATTTGGTCAACCTTAACCACTGATGTCTAATGTCCAATGTTTAGCGAAAAAATATCTCAATTGCTGGAAGTCCTTGAGAGTTCACATATTGCAAAATTTCTCAGCAAGCAGGGGAGTCCATGAAGAGATATCCCACTTCTGCTCACAAAGTCCCTAACAAATGAAAGAGCACAAGTTGCCTAAGTGGAAGCTGAGCTATTGCTGGACATTCGCACAGTACACAATATATGTTGTACTGTTTCTGTGTCTTCAAGATAGAGACCGGCACACATCCGATGGGACACATTCAAGAGATAATAGTTGAGAGAACAATGACCAGTTATAAAGTTAGTACCCAAGGATCTTAACCTCGTGTTCGTTCGACGGAACAAATCGTAAGTCATTTTATGAATTCCAATAGGAAAGCGCTTCTTGTCGCTTCTATTGATCTAGCTGGATCTCCATCTAATTTGTAGGTAAAGCACAGCAATGTTCAGGTCCTGTGAACAGAGATTGAGCTGGATTGAGTTGCGAGCAGCAAGAGTACTTGAAGACAGTTCCCAACTAACTTGGCATCAAAGTAAAAGGATATGAGAGTTCTAAGAGCTGGCTATCTGTCATTATCTTTATGTTTGATTTGCGGAGGCTTCCCTTGAAAACTTTGGCAAATAGTTCGATTGTATAGACCTCTGTTTGGAAGATGGTAGGAGTTTATCCAAGTGCAGTGGAAAGTTTACATCACCAGCTTTAGTCCCATTTGCAGTGTACCAATTAAAGGAAGATTTAGTTAGAGGGATAAGAGGATTATCCCAGACACATTGCTGTCTAAGACAGATAGGACACGAACCGCCTGATATTGCCACGCCCTCTATCCCTTCTTTTATTTTTAAACGAATTACCGCGTAGTTCACAATGGCATCTGTCATAGGCATACTCGTATGCTACGACTTTCCAGACGACAAAAGCAGACTACTTTTTCTAGAAATTTAACAACACAATTTGAGAATTATTACCTCTACTTGCTACCTCTACTACCACTTGGGGTATACGTATGCAAGCACGCATAACATTTGAGACAGAGATATTGCCCGCACAAAAAAATAAACAGGATTTTTTTAATCATACCATTGGCATCACATGCAGGCATTCGCTAAAGAATTCATCCCTTTTTTTTGCGGTGAATAAGGTCACGACTTTTAAAACGTTCATTTCAAATGCTCAAGGCCAGACGAAATGATTCCTCCAAATTGTACCTTCTTTTAAAAATACATGAATTAACCGTACCGTATATTGTCCCACAAAACATGTCAAAATAAAATAAATTACTGCGAAAGGAATCCACATTCATCCACGGTATACATCCACCCACCCTTTCCATCTAACTATCACCTCACGGTTATTTGTAACGCTCATTAAAAACCACACAAAAATATATGTAGGTATACTTACAGGTGTATAACAAAATACAAGAATCACATGTCACCCACATTGTGTGGAATATCCTTGGAAAATCCTTCCATACACAGCCGCTCCATCGTCAAATATACGCGAGGCCATCACCAAAATAATGCCTACCGCCCGCCGCCGCGCCGCCGGAGAGGAGTACCAGTCAAATAAACTTCGTTACAAAACGCAAAAGTCTCATCAGGACTTAAGTCACATTCAACAAACAATACACACAGTAGTAGGTAACATACGCCACATTAAAATCCTGTATCCACCATGTAAGAACAATAAAAAGGACTAAAAAAAAAAAAACACAGAAACAGAAACAACATGGCGACATAGAAAAATGTAAAAAAATCAAGGTGCGTCCGTCATTATTCCGCTCATTGTTTCGTTTTCACGTGGTAGAGTCATAATTATTATTCTGACCCCAAACTATAGGCAAAGGGGATATCGGCCGTCTAAAGGACGAGGAGAATATGTATGTCATTCTGTCAAGGTCTAGCCTGAAAAAACAATGACAGAGACCTTCAAAAGTACCTACCATCTTTTAAATGCGACACATGATTCAGCCTTTTGAATGGAAATGTGCTAAACACTCGCATGCAAATGGATGTGCTTCGAGTGTGGTGTTGAGAAATATTTACATTTTCATTTACTGAATTCAGAATTAAGGAGAAGAAAAGGACGATTACAATCCTAGAAACCATTATTTTTACTTTCCTAAGGAGGAGAGCACCTTTGAATTCAAAGTCTACAAGTATCCACTTGAAAGGGAAACTGTATCAAAGCGGTAGCGATTGCAGTATACTCTTCCAAGAGGGCAGTGGGATGTCCTCTAAAAAATTAATACATCGCCAGGGCTGTAAAAGAATGCAATCATTTCGGAATGCAGTCATCCTTGGAATTCACATCATTTTGAATGATCTCATTGGAGTCACTAGCATTCATTGCATTCACTTGAAGTCATTGAAGTCTTTGAAGTCTTTGGAGTCATTGAAGCCTTTGAAAGCTTCGAAGTCTTTGAATTCATTGAAGTCATCTGAAATCCTTGATGTCTTTGAAGGCAATGGAATCATCTTTCATCATTCATTTGAAGTCATTGAAGTCAGTGAAGACAGTCATCTTTGAAACATCAATGACTTAAGATGACTTCACTGACTTCAAAGAATTTAATGACTTCAGATGGCTTCACTGATTTCAATGACTTCAAGTGAATGCAATGAATGCTAGTGACTTCCAGGTGACTTCAATGAATGAAGAGCAATCAAAGTAGATTCAAAGCGTCCCTGGTGGTTGTAGGTTGTAATCTAATTAGCAGATGGGAAGACCTCTATACAAGCTCTATTATAACCCAACGACAGATGATAGAATAACGTGTAAACATACTGGCGCGCATAATAAGTGAAAGATTGAAGAGTGTGATTGATGCAGCAATAGGCCTTGACAACCGCCAGTATGATTTTCGACAAGCACGTATTACGATCGACGCCATGAACGAAGTCATACATAAATACGGAAATACAAAGTCACAGGCGGTGTCCCCCAGGGCTCCGTACTAGGTCCATAACTGTGGAATCATAGGTACAAGGAAATTCTCAAACTTTGAATCTCGAGAAGTTTATAATCAAAGAAGATGCAAGGTTAACTTTTAAGCAACGTCTGCGACATGCATTGGTAAAAGCAGCAAGGACAACAGCTGCCCTGGTCAAGGATCATGTCAAATATTGGAACACCTTGTACTGTGGCACGAGTTGTGACGTCGATGAAGCTCTACGACTCCCAAATATGGGCGGCAATGAGCAGGCAGTCTTATGCTTTCTACTACAATCGATCTAGGCACTACACCTTGGCTAAAAAATGGATAACCAGTCTCTTTGGAAGGTCTTGAAGGAGTAGATGAATCAGAAGGACGAAGAAAGTTCTGGTAGTTGCGGATGAATTCTCTAGATGAAGGCAACTGTTGTGTCTACAGTCTAATGAACACTTCGACTTTATCGGATTACAGGTCGATAAAAAACTTCCAGACATACATAGTCATGCTATAGAGGTGGCTTGGTTATTGGTTAGCAGGATACGCGGCCGTCATAGGAGTACGTGGCGCAGAACAGTCGAAAAGGAAGCACGGCATTTGGGAAGGATTTGTGGGTAGCTGAGCCGCATTTCCAGAAACCGTACACGTAGGTGTTTTAGAGGCTCTAGGACCCACAAGCAGATACAGGACATAAGTAAGTAAGTTATAACCTCTAAGAAGGCTACTGACATCAGTGTAGCCGACCCCTCGTCTTAGTTTCTGATAAAAGGGGTTCTGATTGCCAATTGTGCTGGCTTACATGTCAAGAAACTATTGTTACTAAACAGTCAAATGCCTTGGATATATACTAGTGATCCTTATAACATGTATACCGCTCATAAAACATTTATACACTTGCGAGAAGCTATCTCGTGGACTCCTTGTTTATTACTATTTATCTCTTTGCGCTTTTTTTGCTTTCATCCAACTGGGGATTCCCTGGATTTCGTCCTCACCATAAACAGCAAAACATTGGCGCGCTCAAAACAAACACCACAACCTAAATTAATAACTATTTCTTAACATCCAACGTTGTAGTATGACTAATCGTTCAGAGCTTTGCAGGATTCACTGTATAATTTTCCAGACGGTAGACCAATTAATTCTTGTCCTGCGACAGAGGTGTTATCATTTATTCTCCCTCCCCTTGGTGGATGCTCAGTGGAACACAGAAACTTTTCCACCAGGAAAAAAAGTACACCGACTATGTATACAAAAAATTGAAACCCAACTTTAAAGGGACCTTGTATCGCTTTATCTCTTGCATTCCTGATGATGAATTCTCTCCTGCAGTGGTACTATGTATGTTCCGTTGCAACAGTGTCCAACAAAAGAATAGTTCCACTCACTATACTGGATGAGCAAATTAAATGAATATTAGTCGAGACTTATTGGCTATAAAATTTAATTATAGAATTAATCGATAGCCTCACTGAGGGCTCCCACTCTTCGTCCTTTTTGCTACAGAAATTTGTTGCCTACTCTTACAGTTCAACGGATCGTTGAATCGTTATTTATGTATAGTAGTCCTCCTCTCATAGTCCTGCAAAAAGGTTATTTAACGGATTTAAATAAAGAGAGAGGAAATTATAAGCTGGGCGCCCACCGTCGCCGCCGCCGTGTCCTATTGAGAGGAAAACAAAAGGACGAAAAGCCGCACTACGTCGACCCGTTCGTACACATAAATACAAAATACATATCGATATATTTGTTGTGGGATTGTGCAAAACTTCTCATGGATCTACAAGTCTACACCCCCACTGCTCAACCGCATTAAAAAGTATCCTACGAGTGTGGTTTCACTCCAATTATATGGCGCGCGGTAAGGGTGAGGCCAACAACGGTGAAAGGACACGTTGCGAGCGAAAATGAGGTCGATGCTTTCTCTTGCCTACGGCGCATACTGAAAGGGCATATGAGCTAAAGCTCATACAATTTACCTCTCCTTTGAATTGAACGTGTGTTGTATGTTTCTGCTTCTTTCAGTTCCTTTTAGCTGTTTGCTCCTAGTAGGAGCGGGGGTTGATGAATTTTATACAGAGTAACATATTCAGGTGTTCGTGTGTAGATAACATGCAAAAGTAAATGTTATGTAGGTTATCTGACAATCCGAGGACATTTTTTGTCATGGATTTTTGATTTGATTTGGGTTTCTAGTTTGACAAATTAAAAAGGTCAACGAAATTTTTAGAAGAACTACTAGCTATACTCGTACATTCAAAGGACGACAAATAAAAAGGAAGGATTGCTGCATAATTATGAGAAGAAGAAAAAAGGGAAATTAGGTTGAACAAGTTAAATGGAGTCAATTAGGGGAAAGGATTCTATACGAAGGGGGTGACGACGACGATGACGTCGTCATGCAAGTATGACAGGTGAAACGCTTTTGAATTATTTACTTGTTCACGCGAGGTAATTATTGTAATTAGAATGGGGAACAGTTAAGGGAGAAGAGCAAAAAGTCTTTTCGCTTTAATACAATCAAGTTATTTGGAGAAGAAGACCTATCAAAGGCTTGATCATCGATTGTAAGTGAAGATCTTGGCAGTCTTTTCAAGAATCACAGTGCCAGAGAGTCATCCATAAGAAATCTCTGGATGTATTGCAATTCGGTGTACCTTGTGTGGATAATTATCCTCCCAAATTCGACAATTTTGATTGTTGACAAACCCATTCATCCAGAAATGAGCCTCGACGTGGAATATGATTTTTCCATGAAGCGTGCGAAATGTTGCTCGAACAGAAGCCCCACTTTCATAAAAAAATATAATCATTTACACATGTTGTTCAACGCTATGTTGTCTCTTTATGTTGATTTGGCAAAACAGATTAAATAAAAAACAGTGACTTTGACAGACGTAGCCTAAATAATGTAGTCGCAATCGTTTGTCAAAGATTAGAAATCCCTATTGGAAAACCCTTTAAGTTTTTTGATGTGGCGCGCTGCATTACTTCGAACAAAAAAGTGGCACTAAAGAAGTTTGAGTTTGACTCCTCTGTGCAAGTGGTTTCATTATCCGTGGCCAGCAATTGAGAAGAGGTATCCATCGCACTGTATGGGACGCCTTAACACAGGTGTGCTTCTATTCCCCGAAGCGCATATTACAAAAGCTGCGTGTGAATGCAATTTGAAGTCTATGCCTCTAATGGAATGCAAATCTGATACTGCTATCATATGGAGCATATTCACCCTCGAGCGAGAGTATTGGGAACTCTACGTGATATTTGGTTGAATGAATTAAAGCTGACCTCAAAGATTTAAAACTGGCTAAGGGCACCCTCTAGAGAGTGATAGACGGCGTTCTAAAGGAGTTATGCAATATGGGCACTAGCATTATCATTAGTATTTGCTGTTGACGTTGTCATCCTAGCTCAATATAAATTCTTGTGCACTCTAACTGGCAGGATGGATCAGCCCTTACTAGGAGCACCACGACCACGAAGGCACTTGAAATGTTTTTGGACCTACTGTCACTCGATTTTCAAATGCAACTACAGGCGGAAAGATGTGCACTTCGACTTACAAGTATTGGGCACGGCTCCATTTTCATAGAAGCTGCCAATGAAGGAGCAGGGTCAGGTATTTATTCAAAAGACTTATTTACGGAAAAGTCTCTGAAAGAGTCCTGGGCCTTTGTAAAATTTTCCAGGCCAATGTTTTAGGCGTGCTCAAGACTGCGGAACTACTTGAGATGGAATCAATATATTAAGATATTTCAATCGTCATTGACAGCCAGGCAGTCCTTAAGGCTCTACTGAACTACTCATAATTGCTTTAGATTATGCTGGGTATCTGAACTACTCGAATGTGCCGATAAGCCAATTAAAAAAAGCTGCGGAACTTCTGCTGTATGTCCATCAAGGCACTGATGGACATACATAATGTTGTCAGGGGAAATATTTTCAACAGAATCTGCCCAACTGCAGATGGGTTAATCTACATATAAGGATACAGGGTGTCCCAAACCAACCCCAAGGCATAAGAGATCAGGGTAAATTATTAAGCTATGTAGATCACGGATCAAAGCCATGATTGGAATACTCTCTGGACATTGTCTTCTGAGAGAGCATGACAGCAAATTAGGATTATCGGATCGGTCATTCGTAGGTTTTGCGAGGACCTACACGCATCGGAGTTACATAGCATAGGTACTTCTTTGGCTTGAGGCTTGAGGTACCCATCTCGACTCATATTTTAAAATCTATTACTTTACAAAGGATGAGAAATTCTTGGTTGAGTTTAGAACTGCCGAGACTTATGAGGGAAAGAAAGAAAGACAGGTGGGATCTGGAGCTCTTCAGATCGAAGAAAATAGAAGAAATTAATTTGCTCGTCAGAAACTCCTGCTTATAGAACATTTGACAAAAAAACAAAGCTCTGAATGGAACCAGTAGGATGGAACTGGAATCACTTAGATGGTGCCTATCTTCAATTGGAGACTCCTTTTCTAGTGTACGGAAATTTGCGATTAACACTTGCAGCACTTGCTTTCGAGCTTACAAACCTTTGCTAATTGGTAACGGGACAGGATCATAGTTTCTATGGCTATTAGCGAAAGACAAACGACACGTTCTCCACTTCCGAATAAGTACTCTCGGCCCTATGTACGTTGCACCGTCTGGACAACCTCTGATGGGAAACAGACAAGTCACTAGGGACCATTTTGAAGCCCTAAACTTATACTGGATTCTGTTGCGGCATGGGTCACAAACATAATGGTGGTGCAAGAAAGATCCACCATATATGACATGACTCTCTTGGATGCAAGCTGGCGAATCCAAAGCGGTAGGAGTAGGACTCTGGCATGAAATCCGCGCAACTTTCATTGTCTCTTGGAAGAACATATTACAGACAGTTTATTGGGGATACTTTGGTCTTACAAAACAGATGAATGCAGTGTAATAAGACCTGGTTGGGTTTTAAGTTCACAATCGATTTGTGCTCTGTTAATCTTCCCAGACAGAAGAACTTCATCTTACTTGGATCTATGTTATCTTAGTCTGTCAGGCCGAGATTATTTCTTTGCTGCATCCATTTGACAATCTTAAAGAAGGTCAAGTCGTTTGTGAAAATCTTACTATAGCACTGGACAGTCAATCACTCAAGCTGTAGGCGATCGATACCACTCATAGAAAAGTTCTTAGCCTGGAACGAGGTACCCCGAAATAAATGGTGGCGCTATGGGTTTTCGAGTAGGTGATACCAGTGCACCATACATGGAGGAAATCAAAATGGAAGGACATTTACTGTGCCAACGTCCAGCATAAGCTCGCAAAATAATTGAGGTCTTGTGGAAACTCAGAAGATGAAATAAATTTCTATCGTTGTTGTGCTCCGAAGAGTTGTTTCCAAGTGGCACAGAGCATCGCGTGTTTTCCAGCGTTACGCGTTCCGAGTTGGGCCATCGCCTGGTAGAGCTCAAGACGAAGAATGCCATCATAAGCGGCTTTAAATTCGATGAAAGGGTGGTGGGTTTCGAATTGAAATTCGTTGGTTTTTTCCAGGATTTGTCTGAGTGTGAAATTTGGTCTATTGTCGATCTGCCGGGCCGGAAGCCACACTGGTACATGCCGAAACGCTGGATGGAATCTTATAAGCGACATTTAACAGGGATATGCCTCAGTAGTTCTTACTAGACATAGGATCGCCTTTTTTTTGAAGATGGGGCATATAGAGCTGATACTCCAGTCGTCGGGCATGCGTTCCTCCACCCATACTTGGTTGTTGTTCTTCAATTTTCTGATGGCTACATTAACTTCTTCAATACTAAGTTGGTTCTTCATTGACTGGAGGTGGGTTCTCTTTTTGCCCTGTCACTCAGTCTTGCCTGGTTGGCCTACAAGCTCATAGCTGATTAGAGGGCTTACAACCCATTCCCGGTTTTTTGCCCTGGGCTTATGACTCTGGGCCACATCTGTTTTATAAGCGATTGAAGCTTGAAGTATTTAGGAACCGGTCCTCTTGTCACTGGGGTTACTATGAGTTAATTGCTTATGAAGGACAGTTCCTCTGCGATTGTCATATCTTTACTTCAGGTGTTGGTGATGCAAATGCTGTTACTGTTAGCTCCTTATACAAAGGACAAACAAAGTCTAATAACCTAGAACTTAAGGTGTCCTTCTGACAGTAGTATGCTCCAATAAAGCCTAGGAAACAGTACAACTCAACCGTAAGGTCTCACAGATTGATATTGGTCTTCAGTAAGAATCCATAACCATTTAAAAATGAAGTACTCTCCGCTCATTGTCTGGATTAATAATTGACCAACTTTTAATCTGCCACAAGTATGTATTCCGAAAAACCTCACATAAAATCCAATATAACATCCGCCCCCCAAAAGGACCGCCAATTCAAAGGAGCAAATTTTTTTATTAACAACGACTGCCTCTACGAACATAAAAAAAAAAATTAATTAAATAAATTCATGTGCAGTAAAGAGCACATGCATGTATGTACAAAGGTACAGAGGTACAGAGGTAAACATCATCGCTCAGATCACGTATCCCATTCTGTAATTACTTTTGAATTGCCCCTCAGAAGTTTAAAGAGCCCACCGCTTTATTATTTTCTTCCTTTTTTGTGTATAATTTCTCTTAAACCATTGTTCACGCGTGCGGTTTCGCCTTCGTGTTTTACTTTTTCCTTCTCGTGCCGGAACTAAATACTTACAAAAGGCACAGTCCTTCCCCCAAAAAAAGGAAAGCCATCCATCAATAACGACAAAACGTATTTCTTTGATCGTCATCGTCGCTGTATGATTAAATTTTAACAAATATAAGCTTTTTTCTAAATTTAGAGATAATTTATTCAATCGCATACAGACAGACATATTGATAAACTATTATACCCTGTCGTACAAGGATATTGACGTCCATAGACCGCAACAACTATGACGACGGCAAACCAAAAGAGACAGAGACAGAGACAACACCGTTTCGAGAGAATTTCTAATGTCTGTGGTGTGGTTCTAGGCCAGGCACACAAATGTATCGTTATCCTCGTCGCCATCGATTCTAGCTTTTGTCATACATACACAACACATATCCCACTAGACTGTCTTGATTTCATAGACGCCTTCTGCCAAGGGAAGAAAGTCCTTCGACATACATACACGATGACGTGCATTTGAAATTCACTCTCGGGGACATGTGTATCCTTTTAGAAAATCGTTACAACTATTAGATATTCTGGTTATGCTGTTGTGTCCACATGTAGCTGGTTTATCCTTTAACCTCACTCTCTGAGTATGTGTGTGTGTTGAGTTGATTAAAAAATCATATGTATTGATTGATATCCCTTCGGTTGGCATTACATTGCACTCAACAACAGGCAACAACAGGCAAGAAAAGGACACCTCCTTTCCTTGTAATGCATTTCGCTTAAAAAAGAAAAAAAAAAAACATCCCTCCTTCCTGAAGAATGCGATTGGGGATGAATTTCATGGGAAATTATGTTAAGTAATACACTCGAACAACACCCACCCACCTACCTACTCTGAAGGATGTTCATCGTTAAGAGTGAAAGAGAGAAAAGAATATGCACGAATGTCCCTATATGCATATGAAAAATACCCCTTAAGTGGCAATGGCAATTTGAAAGTAAGTACGAGTAATGTTGCGCAATTATTGTTTCAGTGGACTGGCCAGGCCACCCTTTGGCATTTTAAACCGGAAACACAGAGTGAAAATATCCAAACTTCTGGGCCAAGGATAATAAATTCGCGAAAAAACTTTTGAAAATATGCAATTTTTGCCTTAAGTAGCAAATACTTCACATTCAGGGAGCAATTTCATATCCCTTTTCCTCCTTTTTCCGAGTATACACGAAAGTGGGGTCAGAATAAGAAACAATTTACGAAATTGGAAGGCTGTCTATGGCTCCTTGCTCAACCAACACAATCTGTTTCCCCCATTCAAGTTGAACTTTGATATTAGGGCAGAGGGCAGGGTATAGGAGGAAATGCACCAGTGCAATTTATTTTGCTGATTGTGATCTTGTTGCAAATGGATTGCTCAGGTGATTGCGCAAAATGTTTGGTGTGTGTGGTGTTTTGAAAGTGAAAATAGCATTCAGTGTTCAGTTAGGATTCAAAAGGTCATGGATTGCGTAGGTGCAATGCAGAGCATTGAAATCAATCCAAGGACAGAAAATTCCGTTTTACATATCCTTCTGAGGTTTATTTTTGTGTGCACAGATGTTTTGAATTGATTTGAATAGCTGAGTCATTGCATATGGAAAGCTCTTCTAATTTGCTAAGAAATGAATATTTTCAATTGATCCTTTGGAAGCGATATTTGTTTTAATAATCGAAGAAGGAGCTGTGGTTTGTACATGGATGGTTTGGCAGAGGAAACTGTAAGGTCTAGTTATGGTTCAATAGATCAATATCCTTGGAAATCAAACCTTGTAAATCTTGCTTCAAGAGTACATTATACGAGTTCAACCAAGAGTTGATTCGGTGGCGTATGAGTACTTTTTTGGTGTGGCAAAATCGCGTCATCACCTCCTCATGGTGCCCACTGGATAGTGGACTGAGTCTGACGATATGTAGCTGAACACTCAGACCTGCGCAAGCACAGCAGATTTACGCCTAACCATTGGCTGAAATTGCGGCGCAGAAGTCTAGCAGGAGTTCTTTAAAACGAGGACCTATGACGGATACAGGCCAGCGGAGCAACCTTGACATATTTAAAGGGATTTTTAAAACTGAATCAGGGTATTGAAAAAGATATGGTGGCCGAGGAACCCTTAATGGGCAACGGAAGCACTCGTAGCCAATCATCCTAGAGAAGGATCTTGTCCCTACCAAATAAACAAAAGACGGGTTACAAAGCGACCTTGGATGCGAATGATGTGCCTGATAATAAGGACAACGATCTTCGTATTTGCTCGTAGAGTTTTAGGTCCCTCTACAAACCGCGTGCAGCCGAACAACTTGCGGAGGCCCTAGACTGCTAGAAAGCAAATAATACCGCCAAAATTGCCTACGCGAGTATAGAAAATAGTTATACAGAGATATGCAGAATCTTGGTATCCCTGCCAAGCTCGCCTGACTGTGTTGAATCACCGAATCGTTTGATGTCAGGAAAGGTCTTAGAGTACTTGATACTACTTGAGAGATTTGTACGAAACCCACAAGTCAACACAATCTTTTACAAGTTTGTACAACTACGCTGATGATATTGACATAATCGGAATACTTCATCTTTGGTCCTATTTGTAAGGACAGTGGTTATATGAGAAATGCCGAGCTATGCCGGCCTATACAAAGACATCGACTTGATGGCTGGGTCAAGTACATACAGCGGATGGTGCCCACCGTGATCTGATAAAGAGGAAGTTGCAGTAAGAACCCTTCGTTCAAGGCTCACTAAATGAAAGAGTTAAAAGGGCCAACTTTTGGGATAACCTGGGGACCCTCTCCAAAAACAATTCTCTGGATGTCCACAGCTATCATAAGACCCATCCTGATCTATGGCGGCCTCATATGTTCAAACAAGTCCACCTACCTAAAAGCTCTCACTGAGGTACAAAGACTAGCATGCATTGGTGCTATCAGTGCAATGAGAACCACTCCAACTGCGGGCCTTGAGGCTATTCCCAACCCGCTTCCGCTAGACGAGATCAACGGCAGCTATTAGCCCCTTAAGAATAAGTCAGACCACGAGCTGAAAGTCAAATGCGATAGGGCACCTAAGACGGACTACATTACGCCTTACTTTGACTTCAAAATACCATTTACCTCAGCTTACCCTAGCAGAGAAGAGTGGAAAGACAGCCGCATACCAAATGCCGAATCCTTAGCTATTTATACAGATGGATCAAAAAGGGACACCGGGGTAAGATCCGGAATGTTCTCCGGGAATATCCAGATCTATACGACTCCCAGACTACAGCAGTGTTTTCAAAGCGGAGGTCCTGGCAGTGGCAACAGCCGCCCGTGAGTCTGCCGTAAAAACAATACCGCCAGAAGATATCACTTTCTTTATCGACAGCCAGGCAGCTATCAAAGCAATTACCGCCACAGAAATAAAATCCAAGCTTGTGAAGTACTGTCATGAAAAGCTTAAGGTTCTTGGAACACAGCACAAAGGTCTTTTCTGCTGGATCCCTGGGCATGAGAGCGTCCCGGGAAATGAAAAGTCAAATGAATTAGCAAAGAAAGCTTCATCGGACCTATGAAAACTGACTGACCTCACCATAAGCACCTCGCCCTGGGTTCTCAGGTTTGAAGCAGGGAAACTGGCTACGAGAGAGGCAAACCTGAGATGGAATTCTCTAATAACTTGCAAAACTGCAAAACTGCAAAACAATTATGGCTAACTAAGGACAGACCTTTACTGTCCATGCTTGTGGGGATCCTCACGGGTCACAACACTCTGGGGTACCACCTAAAGTAACTGCGTCGTACAGAGGAAATACTCTGCAGAGGATGCGGCAACCAGGATGATGTAGAGGACACTACCCACTTTCTCTGCCAGTGCCCTGGACTCCACCATTTCAGGTACAAACTTCTTGGCAAGCACTTCTTTTAGGATCTAGGAGAACTCTCTAACGCCAACACCTAACATGTTATTGAACTTCATCAGATCATCAGGATGGTTTGTATATACGGGTACCGAGTAAGTACAACCATGGGTAGTTTGTTACAGACATTATGTGGGTTAAATGGGCAAGTGGAAAGTGGAAATATTTTCTCTACTGGGTGACACAATGGGTCAGTTCGGACCTGAATGCAGGGGAGGTATTTCTGCAAACCCATAAACCAACAACTGGTGACCAAGCTAGATTCAGAGAAAATTGGCGAAAATTGGTAGGTACAAGTATTCCAAGGAATTCCAATGAATAAAGGAAAGTAGAAGAAGATTGTCTCTATCTACAGTAAGACTGAACTTGGTATGGTCCGGTGGTCTTAAATTACTGGAGCACTTGTAGAGTGACTGTGACAAACTTTCTTAAGGGAGTCTCCTCATTTAAAAGGGGGTTATTTGTTGAATTTTTTTTGGTGACAAAACAACAAGATAGGTTAATAAGTTTTTTCATGTATTTACTAACAAGTTTTGACCGTTAAATACAATTTTTTTCATTGCAAAAAAATATAAAATAACATAGTTATAAAAAAATCCCGCGCGGTAGCTTCCTGCGAACAACAAACACGAAACAAAAAACAAAAAACACGAAAAGTATCTTAATAAAGAGGATTTTTTCGACAAAGTAGACCACTATGAGCTTATACAAGTTGAAATTAACGCTTTTATGTAATTTTCAAAATGAGTCTCGATTTCTACTCCTTTTTTTTTGCTATTAGTTTCTGGAAAGTCCGTAATAAATAAAAGTTTTATGATATCACTGGTCTACTTTGCGTGTATTTTTATTATATTCGAAAAAAGTCAAGAATTATGGAAATATCTTTAATTGTTTTCTCTGGATCATGCACACCATCTTGAAAATCATGGTTTCGAGATAACGCGAGTTAACTACTCGACAACATCGAAAAAAAACTTCACACCTTTTTTTATTTTTTTACTTTTATTTTAATAAATTAAGAGATCTTGCTCATTGGAATTCTAACTAAAAACTAATAATGACCAACACTTCTCATACCCTTTTTATATCTCCGTCCAACGGGAGCATTTATGTACATGATAAAAGAGATCACGCAGATAACTCATACCGTTCGCATGACACAAACATTCTGTACCCACGCTAACAGCTCTGTACATAACCCATGTAGCAGATGATAACAGTCACGTGCTGCACACATGCTGTACCAACGCCAATCGATCTGTACATAAGGCAACAGCTCTGCTGTTGTCAACGAATGTATGTATGTACAGTGACGTATGGCTGCACTTGTGCACGAGCTTTGATCGTGCATTTGTTTTTATGTTTACCAGCAACGGATCTACATTTGGATCATTGTACATACATACATGTTTGGGCTGTTGCCTCAGCCCATAACTCGCGCTCTAAAGTGCGACGACAGAACAAACTTTCACCCGACGGGAACCGCTTCTCGGAATCTTATCTTCCAAACTATTCTAGATAACACTTTGAAATTTTGGGATATCATTTTCAGCTAATATTTCTAGTGATTGGAGCAAAAAAAAAATCGATTTTTTGAAACCTCTCAATGAGGAGACTCCCTTAAGCCAATGAGATGGAAACATGTTGAAAATTTATGGTCCAGCTGGATCTCTCACTAAGAAGAATGGATTGGATAACATTGTGGGCTTAAGGACCTTTTCACTTTCTTCAAACACATACATATGTATTCAAAGTGCTGATAAATTATTTTTATAAAAAAAGTACTATTTAAAATCACTTACCTGATCGTCCAACGGATATTGTCTGCACAGAAGATGTTGCCACTGATTTTTCTGTTGGCATTGCTGGCGGCAGTGGCAGTGGCCCCACTGTCGATGTTGTTGTTAAATCGCAACATTCGCGTTCAGGAAATTCACTACACCTTATCAAATGTGCGCCAAACAATGCCACCCATATCAGGCAACACGTTAATATTTTTTGATTTTTTATTTTAAACCGGGTCATTGTTGCATTACACTATTTTTTTTTTCTCTTGTTTTTTCTCCACCAGATAAAACTTTTATTTATTTTTTTATTTTTGTTTTAAATCAAATTTATTTCACAGTTGGAGAATTCATCACCTGAAATTGCATATGACAGAGCACTCAAAAAATATAATTCACTTGCATGGGAACGTTGTCATGCTTGTGAAGAGGTGACTCTGACTCCATCCTCCTCTGCACAACAAAGTTGTGTTTGTTTTACTTTTGTAATCAAGCAAAACATCCGTCAAATTTTTCTTTGGGTTATTTTTGTCTTTACAATTTGACTGCATTTGGGAACGTTTTTTTGCGTTCAGACAGAGTCTCATCCGCAACAGTCACCAACCAACCAACCAACAAAGAAAGAAAGACATTCAATCCCAGCGAAAGGCATGGCTCCCTGGTTTAAGTTTGCTCTTGACTTTGTCCTGGTCTGGTGTTTTATCGTCAGGAAAATGTAGAAAAATCATAGCAGCAAACTTTTAATTGAATTCATTCCTTTCAACTAACTTTATCATTCATGAATGCATTCCACCTGAGTGTTTTAGTCTCTCCTTTTTTTTTTTTTTGGAGTCAGTACACACGTATGAATATGGGTGAATGTGAATAAATTAAATAAGATACATATATACATGGTTTGGGAGCAGAATGTTTGAATAATGGAGCTCAGCTCACATTGCTATCTAAACACTTTGCTTGGATCTTTGTCTGCTCTCTGCTCTCGGACTGGGAATTACACCCGAGTGCCAAGTTCACAGTTAAAAAAAATATACAAAATATGAAATAAAACTTTAAATGCAATTTTTGAATGAAAACAAAAAGAAAACTTGGCAAAATGCGAGCCTGATCCGAGTAATTGTTCAGCTTTTGGGGAGGCACTCGGAGAAACTTTGGATCAAATAGGCCTTTTGTATGAATGGGCAAAAATATTTTGAATCCATTTTGTTAAAATGTTGAGGAGATAAATTTTGCTTAAAAATATCTGCATACTAGCCTCACAAGTTCAAGAGTTTCCAGTTTCAGTGATGTGTTTATAGAACAGGAAATGTACAACCGCGCTACAGTTCGGGGTAAACCTGGACCACAACTAATAAGCCTCTCCACTTAGCTCGGTTTTTAGCTACTTGCCTCCATTTGTGCACTCCAAGTTGGTCGAGGTCCCTTTCAACTTGTACCCGCCATCTGCGGCTTGGAGGCCCTCTTTCATTTCGTCTCTCCGGATTTGATTCGAAAACACAGGGGACCGGAGCGTTGGTGTCGATTCGCTCTACTTGCTTTTTGACGTCGACGCGAACAGGACCGAAAATCTCACGAAGAATTTTTCTCTTGAAGCGACCAAGGATATCTTTATTCGCTTTCAATAAAGTCCATGTTTCAGTGCCGTAAAGTACGAATGGAATGATCGGGGTCTTATACAAAGTCTTCTTAGTTCCTCGAGAAAGGGCTTTACTGTTGAATTGCCTTATTAGCCAAAAAAATAAGTGCCTTGATGGGCCAAATAAATACTCTTTAGAATGCAAAAACGAAAAAATTGCAGTGAATTACGAACGAATGCAAAAAGTTCACATACAACTCTCCCCAGTCCATTTTGACATCACTCATGGGAGAACAAGTATTGAAACCAATTCTTTCCTATCCCAATTTCTCTCTTCCAATTTAGCTGAGGCTCGTGATGTATAGCATCAGTAGAAGTGTATGTATATCCGCTTTGGCACGAGCTGAGAATAATAAAAGAAATGAATGCACCGAGTCCAGGAGTAAGCTCAGCAAATATCGGCCGTTTTCGCGTTTTCGAGTACCGTGGAAGAGACTTTCGAAGAGTCGAAAGAAGTTGAGGTAAGAAGGTAACAACATGCCAGGGCTGATCATCAGCAAGAAGGCAGAATGTAATTGACTTGACTGGGACTAGCAAGTATATTTGATAAGTTTCAAAGAATAAAAGTGTTCTCCTGGACTTGACTTGATTATTTAGCCCGAATTCGATCAGATGAACTTGAAAGTGTATTACGACAAGCATGGCCACTGAGGATGTAACCTGTGATAGTCCTCAAACCTCAAACACCAATGGAACATATCCAGCGATGCTGCAATAGGATAAAAGCCAGAAACAAAAAAAGTTGGTTATAGTAAATTTTCTAACAAAAACTTGTTGAGATGTCTAAATTCTTTGCAAAAACATATGTTTGTCCTGTTTTCTGTTGAAGGGTGTGGAAATGCTGCTTGAAATACATAGTAAGGGTGACCACATAGCAATGATACTTTTCTAATTGTTATCTTTTAGCAGCTGTCATAGCTAACACTGACATTCAGCTGTCAAAATATTCAGTAGGGCTTGGCGTCTAGAACTTTTTAATACGAAACGTGAAATTCGTCGTGAGATCGGTCATTGTCATGGCTTCAGTGTGCAAGCGATTCGTCGTATCTTCGATAGGTTTAAGCGTGAGAACACTCGTTTGAACCTTAAGTCATTCACCAAACAGAGATTGCTGCGAAATAATGAAAGCATAACCACCGCAGCCACCAGAATCAAAGAAGACCCAAAAATGTCCATTCGGCGGAGATCAGTTGAATTGGGCAGCGTCAGAAAGTCAGCTCGGCCTATTGTGCGGTTGAGTTTGGGCCTAAGTCCGTATAAAATTTTGCTGGTGCAAGAACTGAAGCCGGACGTCCATAGACAACGCAGTTAGTTCACTAATTGGAGCAATTTGGCTGGA
Source organism: Chalcosyrphus nemorum (assembly GCA_949716465.1). NCBI lineage: Eukaryota > Metazoa > Arthropoda > Insecta > Diptera > Syrphidae > Chalcosyrphus > Chalcosyrphus nemorum. Next base: position 29,368,458 of record OX454333.1, read on the forward strand.
GATGTGAATTTTAGCCAGATCCGGAGATCATAGAGGAGCCTCAGTGGCAAAGTCCCTAAGTAAAGTCACCATTATTGCCAACACTATTTAACTGCTATCATTCGATCAAGCACCAATGCAAAGTTTGACAGTTTGATGCAGTTCATAGCATGGCGGCATTATCGGACCTTACTTCTTTCGAATGAGGGAGGAGACCCCGTTACTGTCAATGCTCTAAGGTATAGAGCGGTGTTAACCATTTTCTGTATGCAGAGCTCGACAACGTGGTTACATCCAAGCTTTGGTTCCAATAAGATGGCGCTACATGGCATACAAGCGACAGAACGCTGGAAGGTGTGAAGGAAAAATTTGGCGACTCATGGCGAGCGGACATCAATTAGCCGCCACAATCATGCGACTTGACTCGAATATTCTCTCTAAGGCTATGTCAAGTCCATAATCAACTCTAAAAAGCCAACAAATCTGACGAGCTTGAGGCCAACATTCGAGACGATATTACCGGAATAACGCCGTACATATTGAACTGAGTCATCAAAAATTGGACCAACCGCTTGAAGCACTTGTTGTGTTCTTTTGTTACTTGTTCATTTATTGAAATTTGTTTTGCTATTACTCTTATCTGGTCACCCTATTTATGATCAGAATGTGAGAAAGCCTGAAGGACAAAATTTAACAGCGAATGGAAAAACTCCAAACTAGCAATCAGTCTTGCGATTAAAAACCAATATTTACCACAAAATTCAACGCAATCTGCCACCATTCGTGGCGTGCTGTCTGCGTTGCACTTAGTCCTTGATTATTTTTCTAGTAAATGCCTTGAAAATGGATTCCATCTTATCCCTGCAACTCAACATCGCAGCCATCCCTAACGAACCATGCAAAATGCTATATTTCCAGCGACAAAGTTAAACTTCTTAATTCGGCAAAGCAAACGTCATTACCTTAACATATGCTCCATGTGTCTGTGTGTGTGTGTTTGTAATCCTTTTTCCATATTACATGCGAAATTTCCTGATTATACTTTTTTTTTTTTTCCTTGCCGCTGTACGACATTTGAATTTGCAGGATAAAAAAAAGAAAAACTCCTCCGTTGGGTAAAGCGAAACGAATCGAACTGAAAGGATGCAAATATGCACAAAGTCACCGACACATACTGGCTCCTTCTCCCTTTTCCCCCATGTGCATGTGTATATTTATGAAAAGAGAAAAAAGAAAAATAAAAAGAGTAACGAAATGTTTGCCTTTTTTGCGCGCCCCATCAAAAATGACGAACGAATTGTGCAAATATAAGTGAAGAAGAAGAAAGTGGGATAAGAAAATATTTTCCTTTTCCCATGTTGACTGTCAACACTGGCTCTAGCAAGGATAAGAAATAGAAGAAGAAGAAGACGAAAAAAAATTAAATCATAGTAACGATGAAGTACTCACTTTGTATGCATATTTATTTTAAATTCACGCTCTTTCTATTCCTTTTCTTTTTGTTGGGCTAAATAGCGCCAAAGGACATTCAGAGTGCACAGTATACTATTTTATTTTTGCTAAAGTTTGAAGAAAATTAAAGGAGCATTCACCTTAAGTTGGGAAACAAGTTGAAATAGAGAGATTTTTTTTTTTTCTTCAAGTTGATTGTGACATTTGACTAGTAAAGGACATCGGGGGACTTCTTGAGGAGAGAAACTTCAACTTGATTGTTTGTGGGGAAAGGAAGGAAATAAGAAATCCTTATTTACGAGCTGAAGGATTTCATTTAGGAGAATCGTCATTTCAATGAGCCACTTATCGTTTATGAGGATGCTTCACTCGTCAGTTGAAATTCCCAAACAAGACCAAGAAATGTGGCAAGTGTGTCGGAGTATTATTAGCCAGGCTGAACAATGTTGCAGGATAGCTGCTTTCGCTGATCATTGACTTTGAGGACTTTCGATGTGATTGATCGGGAAACCACGGATTGCCCAAACCATAGATGGGGTCAGTGGCGCGATAAGCAAGTTCCTAATGCCGTACTTGCTTTGCTCCTGGCAAAGGTGGCTTGGACCGATCTCTGAACCGCACTCAGCTCTGTCAAAATTTTCTAGAATGTCTAGAATGCTGCATGAACAGGCTAAGTCTTCTACCAAGCCTACCTACTATAGCTTGCTGAATCTTTCAACGTTCAAAGAGTACTTTGGCAAGGCTGTAATTCTTTGACAAATATTGTTTTTATTTGTAATTAGCGATGTGCTAATGGGGGAATTCGATGGAGTCTTACATGTCCGCACTCGAAGAACTCGAGATGCCAACGTCTCTCACAGAGTAATGACAACAAATGTGGGGAGGTGAACAGACGTCCATGGGTTAAAAACTAGCGCGGCAGGCACGAAAAGGATCAACATCGAATCAAATTCATTTGCATATGTATGCTCAGCTTGACTTTCGATTTGATCACAAGCATCTCTCAATAACATCAGAAATGCCGTAGGCCACCACTGTAGACTCTATAACGACGAGGAAGTCCAATGAACCATTCAAAATCGACGGTGATAGGCAAAATATCCGTCCACCTGAACAAAATGAGGTCAACAATGTCAACGGTCAAACTTTTAAGGCCAGCTGGTGATGAATTGGTAGAGCCCTAAACCAAGTCATTTCTAAGATTTGGTCAGGCGATTGTATGGCTGATGAATGCATATAAGGGTTGTTTGCTCGAATCACAAGAAAAGGAGCATCGTGCAGCTTTGTCGACGGGAAACGGAGGAATTCGATGGACTCTTACATCCCAATTGAAGCATATAGATTATGCTGACGATGTATGCTTACTTTCTTATACAATTATGGATCTCTACCAAATGACAGCTGATGTGGAGAGAAGGCAGGCGTCGTCGGGCTGAAAATTAATACGGCGGAAACTACAGTTATCAGCCTTGGTACAACCTCATCAGCTCAAATATACATTGCTGGACAACCGGTAGAGAGAGTAGACGATTTCCTGTATCTTCGGAGTATTGTCTCGACTGACGGTGCAACCGAACTAGATATAGCTAACATAATTTCCAAAGCAAAATCTGTGTTCAGTACGTTGCCCAAGGTATGGCGAAGCAATGAAATCAGCTTAAATACAAAGCTGAGACTGTTCCGCTCCAACGTCATGTCCCTGCTGTCATATGCATTTAGCACTTGGAGAGTGACGATCAACAAACGTTAGTTAACAGGTGCCTACGTAACATTTTAAGGATTTTCTGGGCCAACCGTAATGAACATCTCTTCCAGAGAACGGGTCAGGAACCTAAAGGCACGGTCATCCATCTATCAACGAAAGTGGCAATGGATTGGTCACACGCTCCGAAAAGGTGACAGTTCCTTAGCTAAACATGCAATGGAATAGAATCCGTTAAAGCAGGATGGTAGAATACCCTTCGGTCCGAGGAGAACACGGAACAGAACGGTCGGGATGAAGGCATGGTAGTTGGGAAAAAGTTGGGCAGAACTTAGGCACAAACCGTACACGATGGCGCGTAGGCTAAATAGAGTAGAGTATGACACTTGGAGTGCGAAAACTGGTGGCAGTTAGCTAAAGACTGAGCTAAGTATAGAGGCTTTGATGGCTGAGGCCAGGCTCACACAGGACTGTAGTATACCAAAGTAAGTAACTAAATATACATAGGTGTCTTATCCTCTACTGATAGTATTACTCTGTGATACCCTTGATAGTATTTCCTGGGTTTAGAACTTTCAACCCCATGGTCAGTAGTTCAACGGGCTGATCATTAAACCACGCAACCTAACTTCTCCGCCAGAATATACATATATATACATACATTGGTACATAAGAAGTGCGAGCTAATAAATGCCAAAACTTTTTTAAGCAGAAAACTTCAAGTATCCAGGAGATTCTCGTCTTGGCTACATCGCATAGTTGCACTCTTTGTAAGAAAAGATAAACCTATAAAACCCGGGCCAAAACCCAGAAGGGTACTGTTTTTAAAAACTTTGATTTCCAACCAATAGATTCCACAAACACCAGCATTCAAAAGTCCACTTTCTTTCAAGTCAAACCCAAGGCACTTCCTTCCGCATTTACGACGGCTTTTCAGACAATATCCTTTCAAGATGCAAATGCTTGTTAAATCGCTAAAATTTCATAAAAAAAAAATTTGAAACGTTTTCAAGTCAATTTTATTTGCCATAACATTTTAAAATTAATTTTCAACCGACAATTACCACAAAAAAAGTATATCCAGCCTTCCATCCCCTCCACACATACACCAGTAGGTATATATGTATTTCCGCTGTCAAATAAAACTGACAAAATTTACTGTTTATTCCATGAAATAAAAAATAAGTACACGTAAGTACTCACTTGAGATACAATAAAAATTATATTACACATGTAACCCCCGCCCCCGCCCGCGCCCCGTTTGTTTGTTGAAGAGCAATTGTCCTTGTATACCTATACCTCTGCCGTTGTTTTGGCTGAGAACAATAATAAAACGAAGTAAATTACTTTAGCAGATACATAGCATCGTCATCCTTGTAAGTCGTGTGACAACGACGACAATAATTTCTATTGAAATACCAAAAAACCATCTCAGACATCAGGAGAGATGAAATTTCTTTTCGTTTGTTCGTTGGTTTTGCGTCTCTATGACAAATTGAGTTTAGCCACAACTTCCGTTTGTAGTTGCAGGATCTGTGTGGGGTATACTAGTACTCGTACCAACCCACAACTAGATACAATTGCTTTAGCAATCAAACAGATTGGCCGCAGACCAAAAGATAGATTTTTTTTTGGTCACAAAAAAATTTATGAAAATCTTCACACTAATGGAGCCTCAGTTGTGCGGGTCGACAGGATGCAATTGACCCATAAATTGAATAAACTTTTACAAGTGCCGTTGCAATAGTCTAATTTTCATTTCAACTCTTGCTCTCTCTTTTCCTCTGCATAGGAGTGCTGCACCCCCAGAAAACTGTCAAAGAACAAGGACTCTTGCAGTTTTATGACGACGACGACGATGATGATGACGACAATAACGATGACCAGACCTTGAGTAAACACACTGCGATGCCACTGCATCGATTGAGCAAATATACTTTTATATCCTTTTTCATCGTCATCGTCCTCATCGTTTACTTTTTTCTCGATTCTCTTTTGCACACACCGCCCCAAACCACCTTTGATCGTATATATGAAAGGCAAACATTGAGTTAATATGAAAATTGAGAGATTGGATTGATGGAACTGGGCGTGGTATTTAGATACTTGAACATGAACATAACCTACAATTGCATTTGATTTTTAGGTTATGGGTTGATTGTACCGATTGCAGGGAGGTCAAATTCCTCTCTCCCACTCTCTCTGTTTCTCTGTGTACATTTGTGGATAGCATATGGGTGAAGACATTTTAATTGGTTCAATGGATTGAGTCATTTTGACATCTAACATCAAATCCTTGTTGAAGAAACTCATCCAAAGGGAAAGGACAACACTGATGATGCAACTGAAATTTGGATTGGAAACTCAAAGAAACTTGAGATGAAATCTAATTCGATTGATGTAATTTTTTTCTTGTGGTTTATTTACATTGTCCTGGGAGGATATTACAGGAGGACAGGACAGTTGAATGTTCATATCAATTTGTCGCATTGATTGGTATAGTCTAGACTTTTGTGTGTACTTTGATGGTAGATACAAATGATGAAATGAGGACTTTCTTAGTTGGCAAAAGGAAATACTGTCGTATTGGAAGATATCAATTGCATATTTGTTGGGATTCAAATAGAATCAAGGCATTTTAAGGGAGCTGCTTTAAGCTGGGAATTAAGTTGACTATTAAGTTGGATCAATCAGTAGGGGAGTTTGTAGTTCCTTAAAGCGATCATGAAGGGCTTTCCTTTTTATTTTATTAAAGAGTAGCTGCAGGTGAGTTGGGTAGATAAGATTAAGTTGGGTAGGTATATGAGATTGTCACAAAAATACTTGGCAGCATGTGAAGACTTGAAAATCTAGAACACCTCGTCCATGGATTAGCTTCCAAATGATTAGATCCATAGGCCGACCAGTAGCGATGCAGTAAAGTAGAAGACCCTTCTTTCAAAACCTCGCCGAAAGAAAAAAGAAGAAGCTTCCGAAGTATTTCAGTCCTGGCAATGCTTTGGTATTCACGTAGTATGTATTTTATCGAGCTCTCCGTACGAACTTAGTATGATAGTGTTCCTAGCCTCTGTCCATAGAGAGCCAATCGAGTTGTGCGCACTATACATTTTTGCACTTATTGAAGGGACTAAGAGTTTTGTGGCGCGACCGAGGGGTAGAGTGTGATTAGGAATCTTTCTCATGGCGAAAATATTGTTACATATTTGACAGACGATCGCCAGAGCATTTGACATTTTCTGGGATTCGAATCTGCAACTTAATGCACAGTCGTTGAATGCACTGTCCACTGTAGCACAGCACCTTATTCATTCTAGGTAACTAGACACCCTTTGCACTCTACCACAGCACATGTTGAATAGGAAGCTTAAGACTTTGTTCTTTGATTCTTTGATGATCTGCCTGCGTCTACATATGTATGTATGCAGGTGGCTTTTCAAAGGAGAGGATAGTGCTTATTCGCTTCTTCAAATTGAACATCCCTTCCGCCTTTCCCAAAAGCATTTTTTAGGCGAAAACAATTATGTGATATACGTGTCCTACTGATAGTCAAGGAGCTATTAAGTCCCCAGGCTTTTAAATAAGCTCTCAGTTCAGAATAAATTCTTTTTAGCTTCAGACCCACAGGAATATTTTAGGCTATTGCATGGCTTATGTATTTGCCAGGAAATGTACAGCTCTGATGATTCTTCCGGAAAAGTGGAGCATGCTTCCCGCTACATGGAAGCTGTATGTGATAGCCATTACCAGAAAGAAGTTGAAATCCACAAAAGATTTACACTAAGCTCGATCACTTCTGTTCAAATTGCATAATCGAATTATGGAGGCAACTCAGTAGTATGATTACGAGACAATTATAAGATGGCACACCTTTAAGACTGATTTGTGATGAAGGCGACAGAGACTATACTTTCATCTTTTATGCTTGTGCCAGGATTACTTTCCATCCATTGGATTCAGTGCTATACAATAGGCTCCAGTTGGTTGAACAAGTATACCTATACACCTATCACCTAACAGCCTACCTTAACGCTTGCACTATCTATGTTTTCGCTAGCTCAATTATCTTCCCGCAATCTCTCTTGATCCTCCTCCATTGACTGCAAGTCATCATAGTCCCTCGAACTTGATCCAACGATCTATTTCTACCAAGGAGTCGCTCTCCCGATAGCACTGCACTATGGCACGTTAATAATCAATCCATTCAAGCGCATGTACTCGATCCCGCCGAGCAATTCCAATTATTCCGCGAACGAACCTCATTTCACCAGCTTGTACCAACAATCTTATTCTTTCGATCATTACCCTGACTTTATGTTCATAGATGATAGTTGGAGCATGTATTGACTTAAAGACTGAAACTTAAACACTAAGTTGGACCTTTCTTATAAGAGATGGATCAAGCACTTGCACTGACTTTCCCTTTCAAATTTGTGAAGGGCTATCGATGCTCTGCTGGATTCTAGGACCCAAGGATGGCTGGCAATGAAAAGCAGAAGAATTAGCTAGGAAAGTTTCATCAGATTCTCTAGAACAAACTGACCTCTCTTTAAGCATCCCGCCCTTCGTTCTTCGGCTTGAATCAGGGAATATAGCCGTAAAATCTATGTCCATCCTTCGATAAAGCAAGGACTGAGTAACTTATGAACAGACCTCTCCATGCTTGTGGGCTTTCTTACAGGACATAACCCGTAACTTATGAAGAAACTGCTTCGAATGGAAGAGAATTTTTTAGCGGATGCGGCAATAAGGAAGATGTTGAGGACTCCAGCATTCCTAAGTACCTCATGAAGTAGTTCTTAGACATTTTATGAGTTCAATGGGCAAGGAACCTTTCTTCGCCTTATGTGTGGCATAGCTCTGACCTGAGTGCGGCGGAGGTCTTTTTCTTCTACCGCTTACGTAACCTTACCGAAAGGGTACTACAATGGTCTTTGGTAGCATTTTAATTGAAGCCTTCAGATGAAGAAAGGGTTAAGGTCCTTTAAGCGTTTCCCATCTTAAAGTTTGCGGTTTATGTTGGCTTTGAGAGCAGTGGTGGTTTGTGGTTTATTTACATAGACCTGTATCTTAGGAATACCCAATCTCGGTGGCCAATTGAAACCGTCTCTGCGTGAGATAACCATGTTCAGAAAACGCTCGTGCTAAATGTCTATCGAGGCATGGGCTTTGTTGTTGAAACCGCCTGTCGTCATTGTCTATGTCATCCAATTGGGGCCAAAAGAAAGTTTATCACCGACCCCACTGACCTTGATAACCTGGCCAAATTCGTTCTCAAAGAAGTATGGACCGATGGTGTCGCCAGTCCAAAATCCACACCAAATAGTGACTTTCTCTCACTGTAAAACAGCAAATTTGACAGATGTAGCCTCAACAATATGGTCGCAATCGCCTGTCAAAGTTCAGATATCTCTATTGGATAACCCTTTATGTTTTTTAATCTGACCCGCTGCCATACTTCAAAGAACAAAATTGGCACTTAAGGCATTTGAGTTTGACTCCCCGAAGGTGGAACTGAAATACCTCAACGCATTTTTCGTTGCATACTTTTAGGCCGCATAAGCCGTCATAGGCTACGGTTGTGAATTACTTTTCTCTTGGCTGTGCTGCGGATAGATTGTGAGCACAATTTAGGGATTCACAAATCTGTACCTTACCTGTGCTTCTATTGGTTGTCGGTTTGGTCTCAAATAGTATTACCAAGCCTCTAAATGGATCACTTTATCACTGAACTGCTCTTTGATCCAGAAGTGCTACTTATTTGATCTGCTCTCGTTCGTGTTCGCCTTGCCTAAACTATGTCTCTTTTGTCTCTTTACTTAAAAATGCCAGATTTATAGCATAACACTTTCTTTCCGTTCAAGAATTGCTAAACTTCGCTATCACAGGACTTTCTACCAACATGTACATCGATCTCCATCACCCAAGGACAGAATACTAATTTCTATCATCCCTTTGAAATACCCTAACAGATACATAACGTAAATAAACATATGTATCCCTTACGTAGGTTATACCCCACACCGCAAACGCTTACCAAAATGAAAGGATAACATTTATTCATACAATGAATCCCCTTCCAATTAATCAAACATATGTTTTGAACGATTTAATACGATTTCAACAAGGTGATCTATTTCCTAATACCAACAACATCTCTTATATCCTTCCACCTGGTTTACATATCTTAAAGGAATAATAACAATCCAACTGAGTTCACTTCATTGAAGTCCTTATTCCGTGTTGTATTTAGAAGCTCCTCTCATTTATTACAGATGTCATCCGAACAACCCCAACTCCTAATGGAGCGGATCGCTACAGAAATCATACTCAACCGCATGTAGCCACCACCACCACCACCACCGCACACGTGCGTGTAGGAAGGAGGGGTGCCTTTTCCTAATTCAATAACAAATATGTATGACAATTAGTTAGCACACGGAAGCTCATTTTAATGCGCCGTTATTTTTAATTACAACCATACGCACAACTTTAATTAGGATATCAGTTCAATGAAGGGCAACACCATGAGTAGCATAAATACCACACAAAAATACACGACACGGCACGACACGGCTTTAAGGATGACAACATACGACTCCCATGGCAAACAATACCGTCTCGCTGAGACGACTGAGACTGAGACTCTCTCAGCGATTTCACAGTGAATTGACTGGAAAAGTGCTCATTTTCAGGAATACGATTTGCACATCACCTACTCTGTCTGTGTGCGCTTCGTAGTCAAGCTTAAGGATAAACATTATTATTTGTATGAGCTTGTGTCGTCTATCTATACGCCGACACAAGGAGCGGATGCCTGCCTCATCTGCCTAGGAGAGTGTATCCCTTTCCCTCTTGTTCGTCCCCCCCACCGTCATGGCTGATAATTGGAAAAGACAGATTTGATATTAAAAAGAAGAAAACATGAGGCACACACAACAAGACACACAGTGCGAGCTACACACACAGCAGACTGAAGGGACTTCATGCAGAGAAGACAGCAAAAAAAAAAAAGGATTTGATTCGGATGATGAAACAATCCGCTTGGGAGAGAAGAAAGGACGTTCTCCTGTTTCATGGCTCGTATGAATAAAAGTAGGAACACGAGGTCGTGTCTGTGAATATAACCTACAATATTTACTTACTCCTCTATGTACCACTTGCAGTTCACTTGTCGGTCGGTGGGGGATGATGATACTACATCAACATTTCCCCGGATTGTTTTCGCCACAAGAAGAACAACAACAACAGCACTACCACAACCCTTGATCCTAATTACATCAACAAACAGAAATGAATTTTTAATCAACTTCAACGGGGGGCGTGGGGAAGACAACACTTACTGGCTTTTTGAAGGTTACCAACGCTTAAAGCCCCCCAAGATATCTATTTCGTTCTACCAAGGAGTTTTTCCTGCACTCTTTCTTCCTGTGTTTGTTTGTGCTTTTCAATTTCAAAGGATAGGCAAACGCACAGCACACACACACACATAAAGAGAGAGAAATGAAAACACTTCCTGTACCGCTTTGGGGCATTCGAGATAATTATTTTGTTTTACACCTAAAATTGTTTCCTACCACCACCCAAGGACGAAAATCCTTCCCCGTGTCGTGTCTTTTAACAGCCGCGTGTCTGATTGTGTGCCGCGGTAGTACATTGATGGGGTTGTATCCTGTTTTTGTGAGGAGCAACTTTGCCTAGATTGACAATTTTGCAATGAGAAAATAATTAAGGATATCTCGGCACTCGTACCAAGTTGAGTTGAGTTGAGTTGGTTGTCAGCAGCAATGTTGTCATGGATGTGCAGTTGATTGATAATGAAATGGCAAAAATATGGAACGTGTGCGCGATGATTAAAGGGAAAATCTTTTCTCTAAATTCAGTTTGGCGGGAGACGGAGACGATCTTAAGATGCCAGTTAATTGAGAGAGTTGCGAATGCTATGAGGGCGGCTTTGTAAATAGACTTCTCTGTTGAGGACTTAACCTGGCAAAGGAGCAAGAGATTAACAAGGAAACACAAGGAAACGGAAGGACATAAGAGCGTCTTATTATTTGAAGAGGTTTATAATGTTATTATTGTACGAGCAGTGTGGGTGGATACCAAAAAGGACTAAAATTGAATTTGCTTACGTCTATTTGATTTCGAAGAACAGAGCTGAGGCATTCTCTTTATGGATCCAAGGGCAAATAGCTTTTATAAACTATTTACTGTACAAGGGTAGGATTTAGTCCAATAGTGTCTTCAACGAACCAAAGAGAGCCAAGTGGCAGTCAATTGGACACATACTCTAGCGCTAAAACAGCGTCCTAGACAAATGTGCTGCAGAACAGTTGTAGAGACATTATGTACCTTGAAAATGACCCTAAATATGATCGTGAATAAGGGCCTAAGTAGAACTTAAATTGAACACATCACATCGATCGGCTGAGCGCACCTTGGACCCGAGGATATTTCAAACAAAGAGAAGGGTAATAGGGCAAGGAATAGCTATACTGGGACAAGCTTATATCTCACATTGCACACTAAGGTTAGGTGTGGCGAAAACAGTCATTAGAGAGGCAAATGCCAGTCTGAGTTGGACCTCCATAAAAGCATTGTGCTGCAAGAAAACTGTGACCATCTATCGCCAAAGCCAGAAACCAGAGATTAATATTAACAGATTAATATAGAGAGACACATGATCCTTTTAACGCCTGACAAAAGAAGAACTTTGTAGAGGCTACGGTGGCAAAGGACAACTCACCTCTCCAGAGCTACAGGAATAATGTACGTGGTAATACATACCTACATACTTCTCCCACGATTTTGAAGAGCATTTCGGCGTATCAATAGGAATGATACTGAATGATACATAAACGCGGCAGCGAACTTAGTTAATGGGTAGAGTAGTTTTTCTTTCTTGGGAACAGGGTACTCCTTACTGAGAACCCGCCTTAAAAGCATGTCGTTTTGTCGGCATGGATCTGACTGGTCCCTAGAAACTTGCATAGACCTCTGGGCAAACACAGATGAAACTGTCGGTCATTTAACCGAGGACATCGCTACTGTGAGTTGAGATGGTCAAATTAAAAAATAATTTCGCGGTACAGACATCCAATGAACAGCCTTCTTCTGTTATGGTTATAAGCAACAAATCTTGGCGCGAATATATCATCAAAAGTTTTGGAAAAAGGTCAAAATTCTGTGACACTAGTCCAAATAGTTATCAACACTCCCGTCCGGCGGCCAATTGACTGATATTTCCTCGCGACTTACTGCACCAAACCAACTACTATCAGGATCCCTTACAATACCTAGTTTAGAAAGTCAGATGAAATATTTACTACGTCCAGCTGTGCGTCATTGAACCTACTCCTGGATATCCACTTCTCTGACTGCACGAAAGTGGTCACTCTCAGCCACGAGCACTCTAGGCAGGACTCAACACTTCATACGAAAGCATTCGCGGAATTCACGGAATATTTTTTTTTCATTTAAACCAGCAGGCCTGGTGGTATCATCCCCTTTTAAGTGGATTGTCAGTCCATGGTTGATGAAAATGTTCAGGTCCTGCCTCGATAGATGTGCAGAAAGAAAAAAGAAAGTGCTCCAAAGATTTTAGGCCTATAAGCTTATCCTCTCCTGTCTGTTAAGGACTCTGGTGAGATTAAAAGACCTTCACATAAGAAATTGGACCTAAAAATACTTTCTACGTCATAACATGTGTACTGTTAAGGTAGGTCAGTAGGGATTTACCTAGGCTCTCTCTTAAAAAAGAGTTTACGTTGGTGGCCTTCCTCGACATAGAATGAGGCTTTAACACTATAAAAGCAAATGTGATTTCACTGGAAAAATTGAACGTTAACTGGATCAACCAGATGCTGTCTAGCATAGTGATTAACTCAGAACTTGCCTTCAACAATTCACTATCGTCTGCCAATAGGAACGGCAAGATACACTCAACACTCGCCCTGCTACAGGCTCATAAGAGATGAATTAATCTTGATACATGCAACGATCCTAGACAAACTTAACCTTATTTCAATTAGTAACAGGAAGCATAAGCATTTGGTAAGGATATTTATTGTTCGGTAGATGTGCCGTCAGATTCGCTAACCTTAGTCTCTTGCAGCTGCGAGAGGGCGTTATATCCAGGACATTTTGTACCAACAACATTTTGTAGCGTTACTTGCCACACAGTTGAGAAAGCATAACCCTATTGCGAGAACAATTCGGTGAACGAACAGGTAATTTCGCGCTTTTCTTTTAGAGGAAAATATGTAAAGTCAAAAGTCTGAATGGATAAGCCTGGTGCCATTAACCTTATTCGCATTATTTGCCAAAAACCGCTCAAAATGCTCGGAAGCGTAATTGAAGATTAGAACTTCAGAATGGACCATATTGAGCGCAGTTGCGTCAGTTATTTGAAAAGAATAATCCCTAAAAACAAGTTGCCAAAAATAGTTCTTTTGTTTGATGATAAACACAACTCGATGAAGTTGAAGTTTTTATTTCTTTTTAGTCTTGAAAAAAGTACCCTTCAAGTGAATCAAACTAGAATCTAGCAGCTTTTTAGTTTCTGGAAAATCTAATTAAATCCAAGAATAAATGCAGCAATTTCAGGAAGCTTTAAGAACATACTTCCATAGACTAGCTACTCAGTGTTTAGTGCGCTTCCAAGAAATCCTATTCCTATTCAAGCGAGCTTTAATGATGCATTTCTCAGAACACACAAACATAAATATGTAAGCAATCCAAATGGAACGTTTTCTCTTCAATTTGAAGATACAGTCGCATGTCCTTTCTTTAATTTCAAATTCTCTCTTTGTTTGTGAGAAAATTATTTGAAAATTCACAATCATTCCATTCAATTACGAAACCTAATTTTCAGATCACCATTTGGGGGCAAGAAAAAAAATAAAAATAAATTGATTTGAAGTGCTTTTTAGAAAACGGTGCCATGTCACATTAGTATGCAAAAAAAAAACACGTAAATATGTGTCTACATACAGAAAAGAGCGGTAAGGAAAGAAGACAGCGTCTATGTCCTTACTCAGAATCAATTACTCCTCCTACACAGAGGAGGTTGCTCCTTTTTTTTTCATTCAAATTCAAATTTAAGATGGACACGTATACACTTTAAAGTACAAGGTTTCCTATAAAGTCCTTGCTTCACTGATTTAAGAGAGAGAAAAAAAAGGGTCCCTCATCCACCTTTGTCAGTTGCATTTGATCCTTGCTCCAGTACCTAACACATGACAGTTCATTTGAAACCACAAAAGGCTTCTCAGTAAGAAAGATTCCATTTGAATAAAGTACGAGTTCAATGATTCCCGGGTATTTCATTACGAAAATTGTATTTTTTTTGGTGGAAAAGGCGGCGCACTCTGGCTGAAAGGGTTGCAATGGCTTCCAAGAAAATTTATTTATTATTTATGTACTATACCCTTAGTGTGTACAGTAAGTTTTATGTACATTTTTGGGTGGCTGTACTCACACAGTGTTGATATATTTTTAACTTGATTTTCATTAAAATAATTAAGTTACTGGAAAATGAGGAAATCAGGTCAACACTGGGAGAGGATTCCTCTGTTTTTCCTCTCTCTCTCTCAAGTGGTGCTTGCTTGTTGTGTTATGATAAATAACACAGATGAGAGGACAGTTGTCCAGAAATGCAATCTGAAGGGACTTTACCAAATTCTCCACTAAAGGGGGGAATGTTTATTAATTTTAGTCAGGGTAATTAAGGAATTTATTCCCTACTCTGACAAAGGATAGATGTGCAGATTGGTTTGGTCTATTTTCGATTGACGTTTGTCGAGAAACTAAAGACTGACCAGATAGCAATGATATTTTTTCCAATTGTCATATTTCAGCAGTTGTCAAAGTTACCAATAACATTAAAGCTGCCAAAGTGTTCAGTGAGGTATGCCATTTTATGTTACATCGTTTTAGGCTTGAAAAGTGCGGAAATTGAATCGAAGTACCAACTAAAGTAAACAACGTCAATGTGAACGAGAGGTCAATAGTCATCATGGCTTCAGTGTACAGGCAATTCGTCTGTGGAAAAGTTTAAATGTGGGTACACTCCCTTGGACCTTAACCCAACAACCAGATAGAGATTGGTCCGAAATGGAGAAAAAACAGCTGCCATATCGTCCAGTATCGAAAAAGATATCGATTCGGCGAAGATGAGTTGAATTGGGGTTCGACAGAGACTGAGCACGGCTTATTTGGGGTTGAATTTGGGCCTGCATCCATATAAACCAAATGAACATAGACAGCGCAGTGCTAATTGGGAAATGTAGGCCGGAGATCAAGATTTTGGCCAAAAAAATCGTCTTCTGGAACGAGGGCCATTGACTGTTTGATGTGGTTTATAGCATGGCATCGGACCTTAATTCTTTCGAAATGAGGAAGGTCTCAGGTATAGAGCGATAATAAACAAACATCTATGACCAGAGCTAGAGAACAGTCATTTATACGAGCTCTGGTTCCAACAAGACGTCGCTAAATGCCATACGAGGAAGAGGGCGAAATTTGACGACTGGGTCACCTCACGGCGAGCGTTCATCAATCAGATGCCGCGGTCTTGCCACTTGACATCACTCGATTATGTTCTTTGGGGCCACGTCGAGTCCTTAGTCTAAGCTAAAAATCCAGCCACTTTGGACGAACTCGAGGCTAACATTCGAGACGCTATTGCTGGAAAAACGCCGTACATATTGGACCGAGTCATCAAAAATTGGACCGATCGCTTGAAGCACTGCCAGTAAAGTCGAGGCAAACATTTGAATAATGTGCTAATTGACACATAATGGCAGAAATGTAGCTTAAAAAAAAAGCAAAAATCAATCTTAAATCTCACACTGTTTTTGTTTTATTCATTTTTATTTTCCTAACGTTCTTATTTGGTCCCACTATATTCCCTCTAGGAGGACAATTTATTTACTAAAATCTCGATTTCCACTGACGATGCATGCAAAAAGGATTCCAAAATAACGGTTAAACTTATATCAATTCTTAGAGATATAGAAAAGAAAGGAACTCCAAAAGGCGGTCTGTTCTGTTAGAGGGTTAATTCGATTAAGTACGTACGACCTAGTCGCTCACTTTATTCTTTTGTTTGGGTATTAAAATATATTCAGGATATGACAATATACTCGTAGCTTTGTAATTTTGCATGTAGATTGCCTAAGAATTCGTTCCAACGACTTCCCTGTAAAATGATGGGTATTGACAGCATTTCCTGTATTCGTACAGGCGTTCTATTTATGTCACAGACTGAAATAAAACCAGCGTGAAGCCAAATGTTATTGAAATTTTATTTCCTAGGACTCTTATTGCAAATCTAATACAAAAGAGTAGTATGTACTTGAAAACCATTAAAGTTGTACCCATGCGTATGCATATAGCATTCAATACTCTAGGCCAATTAATGGTCACACATTTCTTATCAAAAACTTAGCTAATTTAAGGATTTTTAATGCTTACGAGATCCACACAGGATCTGAACACACACGTGGAAGGATCACTGCTGATGATAAGCCATTTATGAACTTGATTGGCTGTAAAAGGATCCTAGCTGACTAAACGTATGTCTCTGGATGCGACTTGCCTTAACGCCTTTAGTTTTAACAAAGTACTTGTTAAGCTGATTGGCATAGAACAGAATAAGTTAAAAGGGAAGTCATAAGTTGGTGCTCTTAATTTTGACTGTGAATTATGAACGAATGTAAGAATCATATACAACTCTTCTAGTGAATTTGGACATCATAGAAAAAAAAGTATTAAAACCTAATATATAGTTTCTACTCTTTTCTTATCCTTCTCCCCTTATTTAAATAAATTTAAAAATAAATATTCTTATTTATCATTCTGATATTATCCTTCGTCTAAATTTTCCTGCAGTCACAGCAACTGTTTGTTAACATTCAACTGTCACAGAAGCAAAACCACATAATTTCCTTCGAAAGCACTTGTCAAATACGAACGCGAAAGAAATACTGTGAATTACAATTGAGTGAAAAAAGTACATACGATTCTCCCAATTATATCGAACACACCCATGGACAATTATACAAAATAATAATAGATATACAATGCCAAGTGGTGTCTTGGCATTCCTGCACTCTGCAGAGCTCCAGCTGACCTCTTTAACATAATGCTCGAAAGAATTGTACGAAACTCACAAGTCAACACTGGAAGGATAATCTCTTACAAGTCTGTACAACAACGCTGATGACATTGCCATCGGTGGGGCATTTGGAAGCACAGAGATCGAAGCAGCACGGATGGGATTAGCTGTCAATGAGAGCAAGTCAAAATATATGCTGTCTACAAAAGAGGACACTTCACATTGTTGTTTTATAGAAAATGCCAATAGACAGATACCTATAGTTTGAGGTAGTAACGGACTTTGTTTACCTAGGTTCCATGGTGAGCTCCGCAAAAAACACCAGTAGGGAGAGCAATCCAAGAATTTCTCTTGTCATTCAGTGCTTCTGCTTCGAAGAAGGCAATTGAGTGATAAAGCCCTATCTCGAACTATTAAGGTAACTCTTGCATTACACTACAGCTCTCCCGAACTCTTTCCTTCTCAACAGTTCTGCGACACGTACTTCTAGAACCGCCGACTATAACCATACCAGTCCGCTGTGGCCTGAAATTGACGAAATTGGATGAGGATGTCCTTGGTTATTTTGAGAGAAAAGTTCTTCGGGTGACCTTTGGTCCCGTCTATATAGATAGCCAGTGGAGAAGAAGACAAAATGCCGAGCTTTGCGGCCTATACAAGGACATCGACTTAGCCAGATGAGTTCACATACCCTGGGTCATGTAGACCGGATGGAGTCCAACGTTTCAGCTAAGAATGTCTTTGAATGCACTTCGGATGGGCGGCGCAGTTGAGAAAGACCTCAACCATTTACTCCCTACTCTGACAAAGGATAGATGTGGCCTAAATTTCAAATGGTTTTGTCTACTTTCGACTGACGTTCGTCAAGAAATTGAAGACTGATTAGATAGCCATGATACTTTTTCCAGTTGTCATATTTCAGCAGTTGTCAAAGTTATCAATGACATTGAACCTGTCAAAATATTCAATGAAGTATGCCATTTTATGTTGCATCGTTTCAGGCTTTTCTAACGTGCGGAAATCATTAAAAATCGAATCGAAATATTGCAAGTAAACAATGTCAATTTCGATGTGAGGTCGTTAGTCGTCATGGCTTCAGTGTACAAGTAATTCGTATTAGAGTGGAAAATTTTGACCGTGGCTACACTCTTTTGAACCTTAAGCCAACAAGCAGACAGTGGTGCGAAATGAAGAAAAAATAGCTGTCAAAGCGGTCAGTATCGAAGAAATGTCGATTCGGCGAATATCAGTTGAATTGGGCATCGACAGAGAGTATCGTAAGCAACTTCAGGCTCGCAACCGAGCTGGCTGGAAAGGTTTGTTGTTTGAGGGCCACATCCTCATCCTTGTATTGCACAAAGCCTTACTTAAGACCTGATGTGTGTTTCATACGATTTTACCCATGCAGAAGTTGATATCCAAGCTTATCCGTTAAATTCGAAAAAAAAAAACAATAAAACCCCGATAAACCTAAGAATATAATTGAAATAAGTCTTTATGATGTCAACTTACTGAACTACCAACTGTATACATATGCAAATGGCTTTTATTGAATTATCCTTTTCGATCCTTTCTCACAGTATTTTTTATTATTTATTGTGATGCAATTAATCGCATATTCATAAACACTCAGGTGGAACACATAAACACAAATTCAACCTCGAATCATAAACGAACGAAAAACCGAGTATAAAAATCACTATTAACGGTTAAAGCTTGAGAGCCATGCTTCATTAATATTTATTAACTTATCGACCCCAGGAGCAATTCACCACACTTTTTGTTATAATCATCATCATCATCATCATTGAATGGTTGGTCAAGGATCAGATTCCAAAAAAAATCTATGGCTTTATCGCATTCAACAACAATAATAATAACAGCCACACACCGATTAAGGCACACGTTAACGTTCTGTGTTAACACACAGAACACCACTCCACATGGTGGATAGTCGGAAAATCATCCTTGCGTGGTAGCAAATGAAGGGGCGGCAGCAGCAATTATCCTTTGAACAGATTTTCGCAACACCATCGTTAATTCGTTGAGTGCAGTCTCATTTTTTTTTTTTTATTAATACACACACGCACGCGAATCGGTCTATTATTATTCGTATTTGGTCAGGATCAGGGCGTTTAGATCCTTGTCGTTGAACATTGAACAAATATCCATAAAGTATTCAATAAACAATGGAAGGGAGGGGGACATGACCAGGTAGGTTGGCCAAAGAGAGGGTAGATCAAAATGCCGTGAAGGACATGAGTAGTTCGTGTTTTAGATTTGCGAGGATAAAGGATGGGGGTGGGTTCAATTTTTTATAACGATGTGTCTAGGATAACTCAATTCGCTTAATCGGTCAATCAGGCCAAACGAGAGCAGCAGAAAAGAAAAGGGTTAAACGTAGCAGCAGTAGCATGTGCCATGAGCATGACCCGTAACCAGTGTAGCCTTTGCTTAGGTGTGCAAACGAAGAGAAATTGCTTTGTCCAGTCAAAAAAGTCAAAAAAGAAAAGGAAGCAGGACATAATCATCATCAGAAGTCATGTGGAAAAATTTCCCAAAAAGAAAGCACACAAGATTGAAAAGTCAAAGAGGAAGGATTGGTGTTTTATTTTTATTTTTTTGTTTTTTTTGAAAAGTCAAGGCCAAACGCGCGATGAGTTTTTATATGTGATATCCTAGGGTACTCCAGCTTAGCAGTGGAATTATTATTGTGAGTGACAAATTAGTCAGCCAGCGCAGAACACAGAACAAGAAAGAGACATCGTAATTATCACGTGTATAGAAGAGGCTCATCATCACAAACGTCGTCCTTTGTCACACGCGAAACACATTTTTCACTATGCCAAAGGACATACAAACACACACGGTAAGCACTCACGCTCTAGCGAGGAAATAAATTAAAATATATAAATTCCTTTTGCGTTTTTTTTTTTTTAGACACAAAAACAAATATTTTAAGGATAACCTACTATACACCGTTAAAGGAACGCGTAGTGGCACGATAAAAATAGCAGAAACGAAAAACTAGGACGTGATTTGCATCGGTGCCACTGTTACGAGAATCCGTTTACAACTGACAGGACGAAAATCAGAACGTTGGAATATAAAATCATTTCGCCCATTTCGAAATGAAAACACACGGAACGAAGCAGCGCCGCACACACATACGAGTACGGAAAAGCCGAACCGAACTCACAGGATTCTACGTGAATGGAGCATGTCCTTTGCGGCAACCGCCAAAAACAACACATACAACTTTTTTACTACCAATGGCTTTCAAACTGTTTACCGTGTGATGGGAATATAAATGTACGGCGAATTCGCTCCATTTGATGTGAGAACTGAGAAAAGCTCGAAATGCTTTTCCTCTCCGTCAGAGAGAGAAAGCTCTAAGGACAGGTAAACTCTGCGCTCATCTCATCTCAGCTGGGAATTAGTAATTGACTTTCGTATGCAACTTAGTGTATGGCATAAAAAAAGGCGGGAAAAGGTTGAAACGAAACGAAAAGGATACAAGCGGCGCTGCTGTTGGATAGGTTGTCTATATAAAGTTGGAGGATATTCCTTTTTTTTTTTTGTACTATCCACCTCTGTTATTATGCAATAATCATTGATTTTCTATCCTTATTGTTTGTAGAGAACGACGGACGGGTTTATTCGCTTTTGCGGCGGCATGTGGACTGGTGTTTATTGGCGGTTCAAATGAAATTGTAATTTTTTTTTACTTCTGCCACCCCCCCGCTTTTCGTTGTCAATTAATACATATGCCAATGGGTAATTACAGACATTACATATGAATTAAGGACTCTGACGAGGCTGCTGAATGAGTGGCTTTTGGGTAAACATTTCCAAGTTGATTGCCTAAGATTTAATTAATTATCGGCGATTAGTGTTGGGTAAGGGTCTATGGAGGCGCGAACGATTGTATGTGCCTACGTGTGGTGTGCATTAATTGTTGACCGTTGTTTAACAGGCAGAAGTTTGATTTTCAAAGTAATGGTTTCGAAAGTCGATTAAGTGCGGTGTGTTGACAATGTGTAGTGTGTAGGTAAAGGTCAGGAGTGTAAAAATAGACCAAGTAAACAGACAGAGTTTCTCTCGGTTAGAAAGACGGGCGTACAGTTATGAGTGTATCATTTGCTCAATCAAATAAGGAGACAAACTAGGACTACTGATTAAATATATGAAATTTTTCATAAACTGGAAAGCCACATTTTAGCACACATTTAGCATTGCCAAAAATTCGAAATTTGATTGAAATTCAATGAGTATTTACCGAGCAATAGCATTTTTCTCCAAAAAAAACCGTTATACGACTTGTAAGCCAAAAACTAAAAACTTATCTGATAGACCTTGCCTATGCCAACATAAATATGAAATTTTATCAAAATTGGTGAATATGTTTTTGAGAAAACTGACATTTTGTGAAAAGTGGCTTAAGTAAGGTACCGTTAATAATAGGGCTAGAACAAAAATTCCAATTTCCTCTGGAATTGTGACCTTACAGAGCTCAGATATGAAGTTTAAAGCAAATCGGTCCAGCCGTTTGGCTCAGATCCACAAAGACAGAACGACAAGCAGACAGAATTGGGTAGTCTACTTTTGATCAGAATTGATTTATAAATAATAAATCTGGCAAAAGAGGAACACTCAGTAATGTGAATCATCATGTCAGTGATGTGAGTGTCGAAACATAGAGCAAGAGTGATGTAGCATAACCAGCAGCCCGTCAGCTTCTCTCTTTGTGACAATTGCACCGGCAACTTCCAAGCTCCCACATTTAAGCGCTTCAAGCGACTGTCTAGTGAAAAAGTAAATTACTTGGGACTACACATCGATAGCCACACACAGAGGAGATATTTAAAGAGGCTACCCTGCTTCTAAGATGGATGTACATAAACATATTGCCATTGTGATTCCACTGCTCGCTTAGAGAGCGATAGCATGGGTAAAATAAGCTGATGTAGGAATGCCAACATAAATTAACGAACTGAGCAGAAACAACAGAGTTGATGTCCAAATGGATTGTAGAGAGTAGTATGCAATTTTTGCATTCGTTAGTAATTCACAGAATTTTTTTGCGCGTTCGTGTTTATATATACTAAGTTCCTTTTAAGCGGATCATTTAATTATGCTTCTGTGGAACTTGGATGAATGTAGTCTGGACTTGATCGCCAAATCTTTCATTCAATGACCGGATATACCTACTACCAGTGCACCATGAGTTATTGCTGTTTACTTAAAGATTTCGTAGATTGGGATACATACATATGTACTTCTTCAGTTACATAAATAAATATCTCTCTATGGAGAGGTCTCTACGTGCTGCCTGCTGTGGCCAAGATAATAACCAGAATCTTCCTTGAGCGAATCAAAGGACAAACACGACGCCAAACAAGCCGGTTTCCACTTTGGATCCATCAACAAAACTACGGATCCTCATCGAGCAATGTTTTGAATATCGACGTTCGATAGTGTCAATCGGGAACTTATTTGCCGTGCCTTACGCAAGAGAGGCAATCCTGATAAAATTCGGAAGCAGACGTCGTCGTTGGGCTGAAAATTAACTGGGCAAAAACAAAAATGACCAGCCTAGGACCGAACTCATCAGCTCAAATGTATATGCATTGCTGGACAGACAGTTGAGAGCGTAGAAAGTTTCAAAAAACCTTGGGAGTATTGTCTTAACCGATGGCGGAACCGCACTGGATATAGCCAGCCGGTTAGGCAAATCAAAATCTGCCTTTGGGATGCTATCCATAGTTTGGCGAAGTCATGCAATGAGTGAATGAATCCGTTCTGCTTTATGGATGCTGTACCTGGACAGTGATCGCCACTATCACGAGGAAGCTGTCTACGCTATATCCTAAAGATTTTCTGGGCAAAGCGTATTTCTAACGAACAGCTTTATCAGAGAACGGGCCATGAACCTATAGACACAACTACAAGACGACGAAAGTGGCAGTGCATTGGTCACACTCTCCGAAAGTGTGACAGGTCCAGCCAGCCACACGATGCAATAGAACCCGCTTACTAAGGATGCTAAGGAACGCGGCGGCCTTAAGAGTACATAGCGCAGAACAGTCGAGAAGGAAACTCTTAATTTGGGTAGGAGTTGTGAAGAGCAGAGGCGCATTTCCAGAAACGCGATAGCGTGTAGGGTTCTCTAGGACCCACAAGGGGACACAGAACATATGTACATACCTATATGTAGGTACTATTTACTTTACATGTGCTTTAGTTCTTTGGAGAGTCTTCAGTCTTTTTACAAGTCTCTCAAAGACTTCGATTTCCCTCTCACTGTGACTAAATCGCAATCGCAGGTTGTACTTCGGTTTATTCATCTCTAACCACTGCATCAGTTCAAGAGTTGAGTGGTATTTGTCTTGAAATTTTTGTAGCAGAAAAAGAAAGCAAGTAAGACCCATAATCCTCTCTGATTGTGATCTGTCATGCACACAACAAACATTATCAAATGACCTAAACTAAGACAAATTAAATAAATTCTTATGTCAATCAAATTCACATATATGTATACGAGTTTGTTGAGATGTGACTTTCCTCCCTGCCTACTGTTTCATTTTCTTTTGACAAATCAACTCTTAATTTGATGACTTCTAAAGTCCTTCTAACAACCACGTTTGGTGTGTAAATTATACCATCTGTACGACAGGCAGGAAGGAGTCAAGTTGTGGTTCAAACCAAAATGCTTTTCTGTTTTAACCTACTTTCACACAAGCGGACGGAAGGGGGGCGGCGAGAGAAAGTGCAGAACTTTCTTCACATTTCGTATCCTTTCTGTATCCACATGCATGCATACAGTAAAGTATATGTGTTATGCTTTCAAGTGGCTACTGAAACTATTTCCGTCTGCCACCACCACCAGTACTTACAGTGATAGTTGGTAAGACTCAGTTTCCTGGCTTGGGAATGCCTCCTGACATCGTTGTTATGAGATTTTGAACACATGTGTGCTGCTATCATACATTATATTGTTGTACTACGTATATCACCTTTAACCAGGATACAGTTATTTTAAAGGATATCTACATACCTATCACCGAAAACACATTATAGCTACCTATCTACGTGTTAGGTGCAAAGTATAGTTTGTCTATTGCATGGCACATTAAAATGCAAATTCCTTCAGGCATGGAGTCTCCTTGATCAGAATAAAAAAACAATCAAAAATCTTACAGATGAGTCCTTTAAGAGGACAAAATTAATTCGCTTAAATTTTAAATTAAAAGGATTTTGATCCTTCCAATCCCTGAAATCACATAAAATACAGATTGCATTCAATTTACTCACATGTCGTATAGAAGGAGAGACTTTCAATCATGCCTGTCACACCCTTTTGCAGGGACACTTTTCAAGAAACAAGGAAAAAAAAATCCTCGCTTCCAACCATTGTAACAGATTCAATCTGAAAATAATAATTCCCCCCAAGGAGTAGTAGACACTTAATGCCTGTTGGCTGAGTTGACAGACGGGCGCCCCACAATAAATGCCTCGAGGACGACACACCATCCACACCATCCACACCAAACTCAACACATACATCCACTTAATGGTTGAAGAGAAGTTCTTCTTCTACTAGGTTCTACTGGGTTCCCTCTTAAGGGATCCTTACCCCGGGCAAATGACGACACAAGCCGCCGCAGAATGGTAATAATAACTTCATTCCGTACAACAACTCTTTATAAATGCCAAGCCAACACACACAGAGGAAGAGTGCGAGTGCGAAAGTGTGAAATGCCAAAGTGAAGCTAGGAAATTATGATTCGGTTCGGTTTTTGATGGATGTGAGTCGTAAATAACTTGTACGAAGGAAGGCCTAATGATAGACTGTTGGACAAGGATGTGATGGGTGGTCTTACCACAATTAGGCGATGATAAATGGCTTTTAAAATATCTGACACACAGATGACAGCGTGTGTCACCCGGGCGCTGTTTTATTAACTAATAGAATGTTAAGTGTCATTTATGTGGGTTTTTTGTTCCACAAAAAGGGGGTTTACTAGCCTTTGAGGGATTTTGATTGTTAAAAGTTGTACTGGTGAGTTGAGAATGAATTTTAAGGGTTTATCAGATGCTTAGGTGGCGGAATGGAGACACTAGTAGCCCGAGTTTTACTAGCAAGCGATATGCAAGCCCAAATAATCGGTGACGGGAATACACCTTCGTACTAAACACACACCCCACACACATCAACTGCTCTCTTCGCAGGACAGCCTTTAGTTATTTCTTCGCGAGGCTGATTAGCATATGCTGTAGTTGCTGAGGTCGCGTCTTGGACTTTTCTTAGGGCGACCTGCACACACACTATAAATGAGTAGATCTGCACCTACTCGTCTTCTGATCCCATCATGTTGATTACGAGATTTTCTGGACTTGGAAGGTCCTTTAATTTCTGCAAAAAGTCTGTATTCTCCTCCTCATTTGGACATTCAGGCCACTGGGGCGAACTATCGTGTCCAAATCTATGAAGGTATTTCCGATAAGCACCATGCCCGGACAGGAACTGTGTTAGATGGAAGTTACCGTTCCTCCTCGCTCTCTTTGCCTATGCGTCTATGATGTGAATGAGCTAGTGAGTCCATCTGCCTTTAGTAGAGTAATCCCAGCTGGTTTCTTACAGCGTTGCTGTAAGGTACACCCTTTGCGTCTAATGCGCCAGCTGCTTCGTCGAAAATAGTTCGGAATTCGGGATTCCTTAGAGCCTTGAAGCTGATGATTGCTTACTCCCGCATATAGGTATATGTCGCCAGTGTGCCCGCCTATGTCAGGGCAGCATAAGCGAGGACTGAGCTGACCGTTCTGAACAGCAGAAACCTTCGAGCGTGTCTTCTTCCGCCGATATTCGGGAGCATTCGGAAGATCGCCGCCTGTATCAGTGATACCTCCTTACTTGCATACTCGACGTGGGCTTCGAAGCGTAGCCTATTGTCGAGTATGACTCGAAAGTATTTCGATTCCAATTATGTACCTATTTAACTTCCAACCCGGCAGTTCGTATACTCCACCATCCTGCGACTGGTTAGCAGGACAGCCTGAGTCTTCTAAGCGGCTAGTTCCAGACTGGGAGATTCGAGCTATACCTTTACTATCGTGAGTTTATTATCCGTGGCGGACTCCTCCTCGTGGCTACAGTGACCACAACGATATCGTCAATTTAAGTCCCTCATGCAGCAATAGTCACAGAACTCCTTCGTTCATAATCTTCTATAGGAAAGCTCCAAGAACCGATCTGATGCCTGCCACGTGTGGGATTTCAATATAGTAAGGATATAGGCTTCTACCATCGGCTGTAACGCAACTAATTATCTCTTTTCAGTGAACATGATGCTTTCGAATGATAAAGATAGCTCTACACTTTAGTCGGGAAGACTCCTGACCAAAGCCGGAGAGTTAGACACGCAAGCAAGATGAGAGGTACCCTGATCCAACTTTGCGTGTGTAACGCAGATCACCCAAAACCGAGAGGTTTGTTGGTTAAGTTCTAGTTCCCATAAACTCCATGGTGTAATATTTGAATCCATAATTCTATTAGACGACTATTTCGTACACATCAATTCATTGTGAACAGCAGTGCCCCCATCAAGATTTGAGTAAGAGAATGAATTTACTCATTAAGACCTGGTTCCTTGTGAAGGTTTTATCAAAACTGAGGGCAGAATGGTATCGTTGCCCAAGAAATTTGAGTTCCAAATTGGTGCTCGACTGTCGATGGTAAGGGTTCCTAGTGCTACTGCCAATCACTGAGTCAGATGAAGTGATATAGTCACACTTAGACGGTCTCAGAAAGCGGAGATGAGATGGCAATCGTGGAGGTGATGTGGCGATCGATATTCAACACATTGCTCGGTGATGATCCGCAGGGTGTTGATGTTGTCACTTCAAGAAGGTTCAGAGTACAAACCTGCTTGTTTGGCGTCAAGAGTGTCTTCGAGGTGTCCTTTGCTTCCCTCCAGGATGATTCTAGCTATTATCTTCGCCAAAGCAGGCATCATGCAGTCTCCTCTCCAGTTTTCTCACTCCATTAGATTGCCCCTCTTTGCTCGAAACAGCTCCTCTGGTATACTGTCCAGTCCTAGGGCATTTTCCCGCACAATAGAGGCGCGTAGTTATGACTCCTATTAAGGTAGCAACTATCCCGCCTTGAAGAATGGTGAGATGTCAGAAGATTGTCAGTTTCAAAGTGAAGCACGTCAGGGAATAACCAAGAGCATAATCTACCAAGCAGCCCCGTGAAGTAATAACCCAACGGCACTAAAGCAACAGAATAGCGTCGATTCGAACTGGGCCTATTCGCGCTTGTCACTCAAGTATACCGGTTGCTACGGTTTGAAGATCAAACTAAACTTAACTTACTCTAAGTTTGCAAGTAAGAAGGAGCACAGGTCATGGTCATTCGCTATTTGCATCAAAGGCTGAGTTTTTTAGAAGGAAACTCTCTAGACATCTCGGGATCAAAAAATTGAGAAACTTTCGACCTCATTACGTCCATATCTACCCTTTTACTTAAGGAACGCTTTTTCAAAGTTGATGTGCTCGTCAGCGCCCAATCATGGCTTTGTTAGAGAGTCATCTCCAAATTCATGACTTACTTTGGCAGCCAAACTCTTGACAGTAGAAAAATATCCCAACCGCACGATGACAACAGTTATTGCATGCATGTCCCACTAACCGAGTTTATCTTCGACCAATAAATCCTACAAGTCCTTGTTGTACTCAAATCTTTATGCAATTCCCATCTCAAATCTCAAATCTCAAAATCAAAATCAAAACTGGGGGAAAAAAACGCACTTGCAAAATGGAGACAACAAAAAAAAATCCCATTTACGTGCAGAATTTATCTCAATCTCTTCCTGCTGACATGCAAACCGCCAGCCGCCAACAAAACCTCAAGGGTCCATCAAGCAAGCTTCTGCTGATGATAAGTAGAAGAAGAAATACAAAAAAAAAAAAAAAAAATTGCCTGCATATAAAGTTGATCCTTTCTTCAAGAAGAGGGGGGTAGGTACCCCTCCTTTTGGCCAACCCACACATTTGTTTAACATTTCGTCGCCATGGCCGACATCAACATCATATCACATCACAAAACCATGGTTTTAGAGCGAGAATACACACAGACACCCCCTGCTACAGTGTATAAATTTTCATTTTGCTAAAAAGGACATTTTGTGCATGTTAAACGAACTTTCGTCGGTTCAATTTATACACAAACACACACAGCAGAGCGAGCCTTTCTACTTTTATTTCGTTCGTTCGTTGGTCGTTGGATGGGGGAAAGAGTTGGCCCACCACCAAGCCAAGAGAAAACATCCTTCTCTCCGACTAAAGAAAAAAACTAAAGGAAAATGCCTGCCAGTGATGTTGCATTATGCATGCGACCGGCGGGAGGCCTTGGTTTATACAATACACAAACGTTTTATCCAAAAACTAACGATTCCCTCGCCCGTCGCTTTGTCTGCTGTTCCTGTAGAAAACAGAAAGAAGTAGTATAACAGCTTCCGAATGGTACATCCTGTGAAAAAGGAGTTCTTTTTTTTTTTTTTTTTGTTGTACTACTCTTATTCACCCCCTTAAGCAAAATCGAGGAAACCATGAAGTTAAGGGGGTAGTTGATCCGTTTACCTCCCCACACAGGGAGAGAGTAACTAAGCGGCGACCTCCTTAAGAATGTCATTATATCCTTGCATTCATTCACTGCAGCTAGGATAATATTTTTTAGTAAACGAAATTTTCCAGCGGATCTAGTAGCAATCCGCTTTACATCCTGCTAACGTAGATTACCCCCCCGAAAAGACATATGTCAAAAGACCAAGCGAGCTTATTCTTATCCTTTATTTATGGCAACATGCGGCTTATTGTTATTTTCAAATCTGCATGTGCGACAAGCCTTATGCCAGGGTGCATGTGTATGATTATCCTTAAGATGATGCTTTCGACATCAGCATCAGCATCAGGATCACATCATCGTCATTTGCCATTATTCGGCATATTGCCTGCACTACGACTACTAAGAGTAATATCCTTTTGAAAGGCTTGCCTACCTCAGAGCACAATCGCAATAACAAATGAAATACATTCTTCATGGAAAAACATTTGCATTTATGCATGGAATTGTGTGCACCAGCATGGGAATAGATAATGAAATGGGAAAAGGATATAAAAGTTGAACGATGAAAGATAGATGTGTGCTGTTGTGGGCCTGTGATATCCTTTGCCGTTGCCGTTTTATTCCAACAATCTCGGTGCAATAAGTTATTTGCTTTGGAGATTAGTAAGTGAATCGAAATTGCTACATACATATGTAAGTATAAAGGATATAGATTAGCATTTATATGGAATTTATTGAGAGAGTCCAGGAAGTCTTAAAGGATTGGCTATATTCCTATTGCAACTGAACTTGACCATGAACCAAAAGAGAGTACTATGTCAATGAGGATTGTGATGGCTAACGATCTAAGGATAAGTGTTATCGATAGCAGCAACTTTGTTTGAAGTTTCTTTCTGGAAGCATTGATGTACTGAGCAAAAGGACTTTCAAGAGAAGGCTAGTGATAAGCAAAATTGGATTATCCTTCATCTGTCTAAGAGGTTTGAGCGATCATTTTAGAGTTTCGTATTCGCAGAAATAACTCACAAAATGATCAACTGATCATCAATAGAAAGTAAGCAATTGAACTACTTGGCTCCCAAGACACAGTATATTACAACAAAACAAAATACTGTGAAGTATAAGTGAATGCAAAGATCCTATACAATTCTCCTTCGTGATTTGGACACCACCCACAGAGAATGAATATTGAAAGCTTATATTAGAGAACTCTACAAAAGCTCTTTCCTCTCCGTTCACCTTTCTTCCGATTTAACCATCGAGAAATAGACAGAAAAAATACTTGGAGAAGGATCGATAGCAGATTTAGGCTTAAAACGCAGCCAAGTTAGAGATCCTATATGGTATGGCCATGCGGCTTCAATAACCTGGCTATAGAAGCACAAGGAGCAGCAATAAGGTGCAATATTACCCAACAGCCAGTGAAAGCGGTCACAGTAGTGCAGCGATCTTCAGATCAAGATCAGTAAGATCAAGCTAAAGGACCCTAAGAAGTTGAGTATAACGTATGGCATGATCACAGCAGGTAAGTATGGTAGGTTGGGTGCACAGGAGTCTTTCCGAGTACTCCAGGCTCTGCTCTAGATGCACTGCTGAATCTCGCTGAATCTTGATATTTGCTAAAAGCTATTCACAGACTCAGACGTGGTGGCTTTTGGTACGAAACGCACTGGAGCTTTGATGATCTTCCTCGACACTTATCCTATGACCCCGATCCTATGAATATGCCGTCTGATACTGTCACTCTGATGCTTCAGTTGCGACGCAAGTATGAGGTCAACTTTCCAGATATTCAGGACTGGCTACCGCCAGCTTCTGAGTCGCATTTTCACGGAAAGTTTCAAGACCGATCAAGGTTCAAGGGCTGGTGTATTTGTGGTAGACGATGACACAAGACTGCAATACTCATTGGGTAAGCATGCCTCTGTCTTCCAATCCCAATGGCTACAAGTCACATCGTTCAGAAGTGTCGTACTGTCTGTGTATGTAGTGACAGTCAAGCTGCGCTTAAGCCCTTGCTGAACCCTTTAATCTCATCTAAACTAGTTTGTGAATGCAAGAGAGCTTTGAATTGTGTCGCAAGATTCAATTTATTGACTCTCATCCAGCTGCTAAGTCACAGTGGTATCGCAGGAAATGAGATATCCGATGAGATTGCTAGGCAAGGCTCAGGACCCGAACCTACGCTAGATCTTCCTGCATCTACGGGCAGGGCTTGCATAAATGATTGGCTTTCTTATGAACACAATTGTGTAGCATGTTTCGCTTTCAATGTAAGCGTCTACTCGAATTTATTAAGAAGAGGAGAAAATGTATACAGTCAAAAAGGGGCGCAATGGTAGTACAATGGACAAGTTGATTTGATGTCTGAGTGCTCCAGTGAAACTTTACAGTGCGGTAGGCACCCATAGCACCATATATGGCACATTGCTTATGGAGTATTTGTCTACGATGCTGGACCCAGTGGTAGCTACTACTCATCGACGGCATATAACTATGCTCACATAGGTCGCAGGCCACTAAACATTGCGAGCGAGTGAGAAGCACCTTTGGGCTCGGAATCCTATTTCGGAGCATCAGCCAGTGCAAGCCCAGTCATCTAACAGACAGTCAAGTGCATGAAGCGTCATTTCATCTCTCAGAAAATAGATTTTACACGTGTTCGCCTCAAAGCACAGCATAGTCAAGATATTTTTAGGCAGCTTCCTCTAAAAGTAACATAATCCACGTATTTCCTCAAAAAATTTCCCTCCTCTCATCCTTAAATCAAGAGAAAAAAAAATTCAAAATACCCCTTGTACACATAAATAATTCATTAAAAAACTTATTCCTTCCCCGGCAAGAAAGAAACTTTAAAATAAAATCAACAGACTGGCAGAATCTTATCCAAAAGTTGACATGTAGGTGGCCTTACAGAAAATTAGGTTAAGGATACCTTTACCAACAGAAAAAGGTCGGAAAAGTTTTTTTTTTCTTTTTTGATTCAAAGTTCACATTACAATCGTTCACCTATGATGGGTTAACCTTTTGTTTTCCGATTCCATGTATCCTTTTTAAAGCCTTTGCCTCTCTCTCTCTCTCTCGCCTTGCATTTGGATTTGATATTTTGCATCGAATTCTTGATTCTCGTGTCATTGCCGCCGCTACCGTCACAACCTTTTCATAATTCATATGACATGTATGCCAGAGTATCTCTGTATCTGACGGATATCTAATCAGAAATTCAGAGAAAGCAAAGCAAAAAAGTAAGTAACAAACCAAAAGCAGAAGAAGAAGGATAAAATAATGCCAAATGGGAGGACGGAAAATTCAAATCCAAATTCTCCTTTCACCTTCGTCGCCGCCACCCAAACATATCATAATTTCATAAAGGATATACAGTATAGGTATTCTAGAAAGGACGTGAAACGATAGCGGCTGAAATAATCTTTTAATGTCAGACAAATGACAAAAAAGGTCCTTTCCTCTTGTCACACAAGAGAGAGCCCAGCAAGAGTTGGAGTTTAAAATCATTTCTCGTATTTATTTGTTGTTTGTGTGTGGACGACACACAGAGTTGTTCTCTTCCTTTTTGTCCTTTTCTCAAAAATGTCGATAAAAGCAGATGAAACTGCAAAAGACAGGCACTGAACTCTGTCTCTACAGCACAAAAGAGGGAAGTTCATTACAAAATGTGTGGGCATACACATCAAAGGGTCCTGACTTGATAACTCCTGTGCGGTAACCTCTTTGTCTACCACATCCTCTTTGACAATGAGCATAAAAAACAAGACAACAAAACAGAGAAAACCGAGAAAACAACTCGATGTGAGAAGAAGAAAATAAGTAAACAACAAACAGAACACGTGTATCACACAATTATTATACTCGAAGGCCGCCGCCGCCGTCAGAGAAGAAGGATCAAAACCAAAGGGACACTCACTGCCTCCTCTTCATGACCGGGTGTGTGTACATAATGATGTTGTTTGGTTGCACCATCATCCCTAGGCGGTTGTATAAACTATTGCTCTCACCTGAGATAATCTGGCGCCTATATTATTAAGTCGGCGATACCATATCACTGGCTATGCTGGATTGGTTTCCTGGTTTTGTTGATGGTTTTGTATACTGGTAGCAGAGAGCTGCACTGTGGCACTGCTGTGGGCGGATGGAATTCCGTTGACTCTGTGTGTGTTTGTGCTGGAGAGAGCTTCAAATGGATTGTGAAGGTGACGTTTGGACTCAAATTGTGCTGTAGGAAACTATTTTCACTCCACAATTTTAGAACTCGAATACGACAGTCGAATGGTCGCATTTAGTTATTACAAAGTCGTATATTTGCTCGTGAGATACGACTCTAGACGGATTCGACAGTCGAATTCGAGTTCAAGAATTGGGGTGACTATTAACGGGGTAAAAATACTACGCGAAATATATAATTTAATATGATAAAAAGGCAAATCTTATTGAATATTTGACAGCTTGAATGTCATTGATAACTTTGACAGCTGCTGAAATATTAGAATTCAAAAATGTATCATTGCTATCTGGTCATCCTTTATTTCCGTATGAATTCGAAGCATCAACCCAAGAAGAGTAGTCCAAGGCACAAACCACTGAGCCATGGCGCCATCTATATCGATTTTGAGATTCACGTCTTAGCTGTTTGCTCTCTTCGATCAGCTTGAATGTCATGATAACTCTGACAGCTGCTGAAACACAACAAATGGAAAAAGTATCATTGCTATCTCGTTACCATTTTAAAGCATGAACCTAAGAAGAGTATTCCAAGGCACAAACCACTGAACCACGGCGCCATCTATCGGTTATGAGTTTTGAGCTTTTTGCATTTTCAATCAGCTTGAATGACTTTGACAGCTGCTGAAACACAACAAATGGAAAAAGTATCATTGCTATCTCGTTACCATTTTAAGGCATCAATGCAAGCAGAGTATGCAAAGGCACAAACCACCGAGCCACGGCGCCATCTATTTTGGTTTTGAGGTTTATGTCTTAGCTGTTAGTCTTTTCTATTAAAACTTTCTGTGTAATTGTAGTTTCTTTTAATAACATATCGCCGCCATTGCCATTAACTTTTACCAAAGGAAATTTAAGATATCCTTCAAGTCAAAAATTCCGTCTAGACTCTCAGGACATACTGAGCCACGTTGATAGCAATTATTTTAATTATTTAAAACTTTAATTAATAACAACATCGATCTGAAAATAATTAGCTTAATAACTCCTTGACACGAACCACTGTAAGACTAGTCAAAATATTTATTTAATTACCTTGAACAATGTTAAAAAAAGTTTGTGAACTCTCTAAACACAAATGCTTATAAAAAATTAAATAAACATAAGTACAATTCGATATATAGTACTAGTACTGCAATAAGGATAATAGAAAGGAAAAAAAACTGCAACCACTCACAGGAATATCCTTAAACAACTACCCGAATAGCATACAAAAATGTCAATTGCATAAACTCTGCCACCTACACCTCCGCGTGCTCGCTTTAAATACAGTTCTAGCTAACATAAGGCACGACATAAGGAGTTGTACGTGAATTTCACTCCTAGCATAGAGGGGCCGAAGGTAGTACAACAGAGAAGGAGTTACGGAACGGAGAATAATACGGGCACCGCACTTTAATTGTAAGAAGCATTATCCAGCGACAACGACGACGACGACGAAGAAGAAGACTAAGGAAAATGCTCCCCACTGTGTGGCAAAAAAGAATTATGGGGTCGAAAGGCGCCAAGGACCTTCCACATATAGTACACTGCATTTCGCATAAAGTCGTCGTTGCATATACCTTCGTGCAAACGAAACGAAACCTTCTCCCTCGAACATAACAAAAAAAAAACATATCCTTCTTCGTGTTCGATAGTAAGTAATGTTCTCCTTTTTGGATGCAGGATAACACCAGGCACAAATCTATTTGTATACATATATTTGTATGTGTGTGAAGTTTATTTTTGTCGCCTTAGCTTTGGCAAAGGAGTCCTTAGTACCACCAAATTGTGCATTCACAAAACGAAAAAAAAGCAAGGGTGTCCTTTAACTTCATATGCTAAGGCGGCGCGGCGCCCTGCGAATGCGAAAGAAAGGATACATAGAAAGAAAAAACCCGCTTGGAGAAGATACAAATTAAATAATTCCATAGTGAAGCACAAATATTGTGTGGAGTTCCTGCTGCAGGGACTACAGCCCAATTGCACAGGGTAGTGATGTGAAAAACTTAAGTTATGGCTGACAGGATTAATTAAATTTAATTATCTGTTTTCTGTTTCCTTTTTTTTGTGCTGTTTTTGGCTGTTTCTTCGTTCGAAGGAGTGAAGGAAACCCCCGCCACCCACTCTCCTTGATAATTTGGCGACAGTGCGGACAACTTCAAAGCCAAGTTGTACTAAGAAGGACTCGGCATAGTCGTCGGAGTTGCATTTCGTTTTGCAGTTTGTTTTTCTAAGGATACACAAAGGAAGGTTTATACATTTATTACACAGGCATGGGGTGGCTTTGGCTATGTGTTTAAATGGCTTTAAGTTTGTTAGGTTAGTCGTATTTTTAGCCACACCACCGCGCCGCCAGTGGCGTGTGTTATGAGTGGGCATTGTGCACGCTTTCGATGGACTGTCGTTAGTTAGGAGTCCTTTTTCAAAGTGGCTCGAGTGGGGGGGCGGGGGAGAGTGTAGCACAATTGAGGAGTTATGATGGTCGATGGAGTGGTTGTTGTGGTGAGTAGGTTGCTGTTTTGTTTCTTCCTTTTTTTATTGTGGTTCCGGTGAAGGTGGGGATTTTTCCTTGTGGTCTCAGGTTATTGTGCTTCAGTTGCAGGCACATTTAAATTTGGCACGGAGGGCGTGTTTCATTGTTTTGGGGTTGTGTAAGCAATTAATAATTTTCGCTGCTCCTGCACTCAACTGGGTTAAGAATGGGTGGAGGTTTTAAGTTAGAACAAATATAGTAGACAGAGACTCTCAGAGGGTGGACGATGGAAATCGATAGAAGTTGCGACACTCGATGACCTGTGGGTGAAATTCGATTTTAGGGTGATTGAACTTTTTTTTTCATAACAGACAACAAGGTATGGAAAGTCAAAAAAATTTACTCAAGTCTAAACAAATAAGGTGTCAAACTGGGTCGTTAGTACTTGCACTTGTAAGCTCTTGCTGAAAAGTATTAGTTCGAAATTGTAACCAATTGTGACATTGAGAAGCTTAAAAAAGTAAGTTTGCCAATTTTGACTAGCTGTGTAGATGTTAACAAGACTACAGTCTAAACGTCTGAACCGATTTGCTTGAAACTTCATATCTGAGCTGTGTAGGGTCACAATTCTAGACAAATTCGAAATTTTCATTCTAGCACCATTATTAGCGGTACTGTGCTTAAGGTCAATTTCACAAAAAGTCGTTTTTCTCGAAAATATATTTAACAATTTTGTTTATAACTCATATTTGAGTTACTCTACGCAAGGTCTATAAAATGGCTTGGCACACTTATGGCTATACAGGTATACAACGGTACTTTACTTATTTACTGATGTCTAGGGTAAAATTTAACGGATTTCGATCAAAATCAAAATATGTATAAACAGAAGTCAATGTGCCATAAAATTTGGCATTTAAACTTATAAAATATTAGGTTAACTAACAAATTTCTAATGAATTTAATATTTAATTTTAAAATTTATTGATTTTTAACTTACAGCGTGAAATTGCAAGTTTGTACGATCTCATTTCTCATACGAACTACTCATCCTCTTCACCTTTTTTTTAGATAATAACGCTCGCTTCTCAACAGAAGAAATAAGCTCTGACTTACTTTGCTTACTTCTCAGTCTGCTGTCCTTTTACATTCAGGTTTTTAATGATTTTTTTCCGAACTCTGTGTATATCTCTATCACGAATATAGGGGTTGACATTATTTCCGACACAAAATCATTTGTTTGGGGTATACACATCACCAAGAAGTCAGATAGTTTCACCTTTCAACTCTGACTTTCTCCGATACTTCGTCGAGCAATCTTTAAAATATAGTAAACTTGATGGCTAACTTTTCAATCGTTCTCCTACCATTCAAAAGATCTCAACCATTCTTACTTCTCCTAAATGTTCTGCCTAAACGTCGGTCAATATAATCGTCGTAGGTACACGTGGTGGAAGAGATACAAACACTCCAATGTGTGGCTCAGTGCCTTACTGCTCTTTCCAATTTCCTATTTTCCAGAACGTCTTCCTTATGCCTTGGAAAAGTGCTTCCTTATTCCCCAAAAAAAGGTGCTAAGAATTTACTTTCAGACTATCGTCATATAGCTAAACTGTCTTGCATCTCTAAGTTCCTCGAAAGTATTGTTTATGATACAAAGTTTTCCCATTGTATCTACCAACAAAATTTCCTAAAGGTACGATCAGCAATAGCAAACTTGACAGCATTCTCAGCCAACACCATTTGTATTGTGATGTGTTGGCAAAGGAATTCGTTGTAGTTGCTATGGAATTCAGCAAATTTTTTGAGAAGATTTTTAGATTGTACATCTAAAACTTAAGGACCTTAGGCTTATCGGGAGGATTAAATTATACTTTCAGTATATACAGTCCTTTATAGATCTTCTGTATCTGACCCCTTTAAGGCATTGACTGGAGTCCCACGAGGTATCCATTTTGGTCCACTGATATTTATCCTGATGTTGGAGAAGTCTATCAGACAGATAAACTGTCTTTAGGGTTGTAAGAAGTTGACAGGAAGTCCAACAAATAGGTGTGATATTTTAGGCTCCTACATCATGCACTCGCGCCTATGATGAACAAAAACGTCATTAAAAGGATTTATTGTAAACCTATCAGAGGACCTTACTGTCAAAGTGAATAAAAGTGCAACTGTCAGTGAAAGGTTCAGGAATCACGAATCAAGAAGTCGTTGTACCACATACAGTTCTTATGAACGAGAGGAGGAGTGTAAAATTCTATTCTGCAAGGACTGTTTTCTTCAATTATTTAGCTCAATAAAAGTTACTTACATATATTCTTCAAGGACTGACTGGCAGAGTAATGCGATCCATATACCTTATACAATCTTAAACGGAAACTCGAGTGGGCAGAGGTGTATTCACTCAGGATCTAAATTGTAAGATTTCCTTTCGTCTCCCTCATGACTGTAACGTGTTTCAGGCGAAAACCATGGCGATAAATGAGATCCTGTCGTGGCTAAGCCATAATGTGAAATCTGCGCGGGATATCACCATCTTCACTGGCAGTAAGGCTGCGATAAAATTCCTTGGTTCGATCCCCTTCCATTACAGAATTGTTCTTAATTGGCACCTTTTCTATAACAAGATGTCCGAGCAATTCAAAATTCATCGAATTCTTTGTGCCGGGTCATAGTGACATTCCAGGTATTTGTACTCGCCAGGCATAGCACAACGCTCTCGATTCTATCGCTACACGTACACTCAAAAGTTCCTGATATACGTAAGTCATATAAATATTTTTGGAGACCTTTTTCTACTTAAATGCACGAGTACTATTTATAGCCTTAGGACTTCAGTCAGCGATACTCATTCGAGAAATTTTTAATTAAGTAATAAGCTCATTATTTTGTTACCATTGTTATGGCTTACTTAACTGCGCATTGTGAATAAAACCCCGGGACTTTTCACATAACTTTTATTCGGAAAATATATTCTTTATTCGAATGGCATCGCAATCCCTTTCAATTTTCCCCCGAAATAATGAAAAAGAAAGGCGGAAAAAAAAAGTAAAAAAAATAGAAAGGAGCAAAAGAACCAAAAGCCTGTGTGTCTGCAGATAATGCTCAGCTTTAAGGACGACATGTCACGTAGCCGCACTCGGAGCAAATATATGCAATGAAAATAAAAATCACATGAATTCGATTTGAATTTAATTATAAGGCGATTGAATTAATGCATTCATTGTCTGTGTATAGGTATGTGTGTGCGAGGCACTTTCTGAATGCAAAAAGGATACAATTTCTTTTTTTTTTTTTGTTTTCTTTTTCTGGTTGCCTGTTGTGTCCTCGCCTCACTTTGTATTGCGACGATGATGATGATGATGATGACGACGACAGATCCTTTTGTAGGGCTTGATTGAAGGATACACTTAATTTATATGCGGTAGGCTTATGGTTATTATTATGTGACAATACGTAAAAGCTCGCTTGTTGGGGCTATTCTGTTCGCATATTTTTTTGCGTTTTTTCGTTTTTATTATTATTTCATTCAACACTTACGAGGGATACCATTAAGAAGCGTGTATATGTGTGTAGGAGCATTTCCGCTAACAAGAAACACTAGCACTGTGCGCAATGATGAAAAGAAAGATAAAGGACTATTATGCAAAGTAATTATTATGATGAGAATGTAATGAAATTCATGGCATAAATCAACTGAATGGCTTCAACTTCAGACATCTGAATGGCTTTTGCCTGGAATTACGAACAGAGAAATTGAGTGATGATCCGCTGCCGCCGTCGCGATGAACCGGAAAGACAGTCATTTGCAAGAAGACAATAACTTGAATTGTGGCTCCTCCTTGGAATCGGAGAAGCATACATTTTGATTAAAGAAGTACTTCAATTGGGAGTCCGAAGGAATTAGAGAAAGGCTGTTAAATTTAGTCATTTAAACTTTGATTGACGATACGGCAATGGCCCAGTTCATCTGCAAAGTTGGGTGATGAGAGCCCTGGCTCAGTCTTGGGACAATATTTTTTAAAATGCCTTGGCCATGTATGATTCCCCGGACCGACCAAACAGACCATATGTATGGTTTCTCGGATCAGTTATTACATACATTCACAAAACCTTCTGACTAGCAGAAGCTGTCCAGTCATGTATGGTTTCCTAAAAGGCAGATATAAGCCCGGAACTGAAATGATTTAAAACACTGTTCTAGCCTGGAAATAGTATTCTACGTTGTGTAGTCTTTATTGATACTGTGACAGGAGCTATGTGTGGCCTAAGGTGAAAGGACTCACTGAGTTACTAAAGTTTTGGCAGCTAAGCAAACCGAGGAGTAACGAACTAGGACGCTCCATATAATCCGGGGAGAAAGGGCTTGATTATAAAGCAACTACATCAGAGAGCAACTACACAGGTGTTACTTTCTATTACTGGCGTTTCATAGCTTAGATGGTCACGTCCAAGCCTTTTTTAGATAGTGCAATGCCTAATATATTTTTCAATTCCGTAAATATTTTTATCTCCAAAACTACTAGTTACATTTGTTACACGTGCTACGTAACTAAAACAATAAGTTACGTAAACTATACAAATTATGTATAACTTATTAAAATTATGATAAATTGTCTTATCTATTAACACATAACCTATGGTTTATGCCAGGGGTGTCAAACTCAAACTCATTTAGTGCCACTGTTTTGTTTGGAGTATGACAGCGAGCCACACTAAAAGACATAATGTGTTTTCCAGTACAGATTTCTGAATTTTGACAGGTTATTGCAATCATATCGTTGAGTCTACATCTACTAAATTGTCTGCTCTTTATTTTATCTGTTTTGCCAAAATCAACGTGAAGAGTTTTGTTGTTATTTGGCCAGGCCATTACTGTCAACGGCCAGCGCTATCAGTCGGCGATAACCAATTTCTTTTGACCCCAATTGGAGGATATGGACAACATAAGACACGCAGTTTAAACAGAACTGCGCTACGTTTCACACATCCCGTGCCAAAATGGACAATTTGGACGAGTAAAAATATGTATTAAATGGAAATTGCACATGGAATTAGGGCATTATTGAGTCAATATATTGCTTAGATGCCTCGGCATCTCTGGCCAATACCGATAATCGTTTGATAATTTGAGCTCAATTGATTCGGTGGTTTCGATGTCTATAGAATCCATACAAATAGGCGCCACCTATTGTGTCCTAAGTTATACTAAACCAACCATACACCTTCACAAAATATCGGAGATTAACGTGCGACAGTTCAGAATGTATTGCCTGAACCATGCAAATTGATCAACTGTCAAACGACGTCGACCTGTCACGACTGTTAAGCAAGTAGCGCCACCTTTTGGTAGTGCACGTCGCCTGTTTCGCTGGAAAGTGAGCGAAAATCGGATAGATTTTTCGAATGTTTGCCTGTTTCAATTGCCACCTTAATGGAAGTGCGCTGACAGCAGGACGTTGGGAGGCACATACTATGCGCCCTACGGACATACAGCTCAAGGCTTCCTAGTATCACTGATCTTTTGCTTCATACAAAAGCAATGAGAGTACAATTTGAGAAACAAATACTTACTACAGTTGCACCTCCTTTCGTTCACTGAACTTACCTGAAAAAAAAGAAAAACATTTTATTTGTTAGCCCACATTAGATCTACATTTAAAGTTAATTATTCAAATTTAAAAATAAATTCAAAACATCAACAAGAGAAAGAAAAAAAAATTAAAATGGATTACCACCCTTACACGCACAAGAAACAGAACGAGAACCAGCAGAACCAGAACCATCCACCCGTCAAATATCCTCTTACCATTAATAGAACAAATAACAAAGAAGGCAAAACCGCACAACCCTTCTCGTCTTACAATTTTGTGGCACATTTGCAGCAAATTGCTCCTAACGGCATAAATAACATGGAAAAAAGGGAAGAAGCACATCACCCCCACCATCCACCCGGCAGCAGGAGCAGGAGGAGCGGTAGAAAACGAATGAGAAAAAAAAGAATTCCACAAATCCCAGCCAATTTGAAATTTCCGGTTGACTTTTCGGCTTTCCGCGAAAGTGATGAAAATGAATCGCACTTCACCGACAGTAACACGAGGAGAGCCGAGGAATCCTTGAAAATGCCACAAATGCGAATAAGATCACATGGCCATGAACCCTTTTCTTATTTTTTGTTTGATACAAGTACTAGGAGTAGCAGTAGGAGTTTTTTTTTTTTTTTTCTCCTTGGGGTTGAGGAGGGGCGTGAAGGATATTTGTAAAGGAATTAGCCGTGGATGGAAGAGCCTGAAATGGAAAATTTTCTAGGAAAACAAAAGCGATATGGTATAATTGTAATTATTTTCTTTTCTTTTCTTTCTTTCGAAACGGTTTTGTACGGCGGGCAGGACGATTGTAATGAATTAGCCTCATGAACATACTTCGAGGACGAAGTGTTTTTTTCTTTCTTTCATTCAAATCCATTGTTTAAGTTAAAAATAAATAAATAAACATTTCAAAGGAACGTT
Source organism: Chalcosyrphus nemorum (assembly GCA_949716465.1). Taxonomy (NCBI): domain Eukaryota; kingdom Metazoa; phylum Arthropoda; class Insecta; order Diptera; family Syrphidae; genus Chalcosyrphus; species Chalcosyrphus nemorum. Next base: position 29,410,536 of record OX454333.1, read on the forward strand.
TTTTTGCTTTCTTGTGGGTGATATACAGAAAGGACTCGCCGGCATTAGGTCTACCAGCAAACAAATCATACGGAGCTTTGAGCCTAGTAGGAGTGTTTGAAAGGGAAGTCTATGAACAGTCTGCAGAGCATAAATAAGGAGATCGAGTTGCCGGAAAGCTAGTAGACTGATACGAACACTGATAGGACAAGTCCTGCAATCCTATCGAATATCGCATATCCTTCGACCCAGTATAACCGGGCGAAACAGAACTGATACTCATTATCACTTAAATAAAATGCCTCCATGGATCAACAATCAACTACTTTCCTTATCCTTCAGAGCCAAGTACCAACATTGACTCAAAAATAAGCTGGAAGCTCAATATCTAGCTACGGGCTATGTAGGCAAGTGTGTCTTTCTAGACCTTTCAGTGAGAAGTTTGGACTTAAGATGGTCATATGGAGGTACACCGCTGTGGTGCGTGCAGAGAACGGCAGCTCTAGGAGCAACTGAGGCCATGAGAACGTGTCCAACCAAAGCCATCAACGTAATACTTCACTTGCTGCCAATCGACCTTCCTCTCTTTGTAGTGCGGTCACTGTAAAATTTGGAATCAGTTCCCAAAGTGAACCTTACCAACGGTGTCAGGGCTAGGTTCCCAACCAGGTTGAACTTAGAATTAAGCCAAGAGACAAACGAATTCGAAACAAAAATTTTCCTGTTCCAGTGATTCAGTTCAAAAATAGACTGTGGAATGGGGGCACCGATATTCTTTGAATCCCTAAAAAATCTCTTCTTCCTACAGGCTTTCGGATACGGGAAGCACAGTCAACTAGTAGCACTGTACTGCAAATGACCATACAGAATAGTGAAGGAGAAACCTCGACTAAGGATGAGGTTAAGCCCAACACAGGTTCGTGTCCTACAAAATTTATTACGATCCCAATGTGACCTTGAGCCTTGAGTATTGAACCTCGACAAGGGGTGAACTTCTGAGCCTGAAGTTCTGGGAAAGAGAGTGTTCATCGTCACCCGTACGACTGTACGTTAAGAAAAAGAGCCCGGTTCTACAGCACACTTGATAGCCTCAGCTTGCTTTAGATCAGAACAAGCCGATCCTTAAGTAACCATTAAGCCTCAAAACAGATATGAATGCACAATCGACAGACGGAACGACGAACAAATGCGAGCAACGTAGGAGATGAACTACCGAGAAAGGATCTAAATAGGACTGATAGTGGTCTCAAATTCTATTCTTCCTCCTCTAGAGCTCACTGAATGGCACTCGACTTTAAACAGACAAAACTGAGCAGACTTTACAGAAATGGTTCTTGAGGACTTGAGGTCTATTGGCGGCACGTTGAGGAAGAATGCGGCCAAGTGTAGATAGTCTTCGTAGAGATTCTAGTGAAACAAAAGCTTAATAAGATACAACCACTGTTTAATGGTAGTCTATTTGGTTATGAAATAAAAAGTTCGGTACTTAAGTCCAGTCCACAAAAATTACAAAATTCGCTTCAAAAACACGAACGCGAAAAAAATACTGTAAATTATAAACGAAAGTAAAAAAAAATCACAACAGGTCAAATTTGATTATAAATGTTGGCTTCTGAGTTCACTCTTCTAATTTAGCTAACTCCCGACAAAGACCTCTTGGAAGCTGACAGGAATTGGTCGGCTAAATAACAAGAAAGCGCCACTGTGGCCAAAGAACTAGGAACTCTGTTAGTAAGCCCCTTTTTCCACCTCTCTGTGGTGCCATCTGTGAATTTCTTCTAGAGCTGTGAGGGGCATAACGAGGTGAGCGGCTTGTGAAAGTTTCCAACACCAGCTGCATAGAGAATCAAGACTTCTACAATGCCTACATTCCATCGTTTGCTTCAAGAGATCTAACTCTCCCCAACTTTTCCCTAATTGCCGTGCTTCCTTTCCCGGCTGTTTTGCCCCATGTGTTTAATGAACCATGATAACGGCGCTTTATTGGTAAGCTGTCGTTTTGTGACATTTTTGAGCATCATTCTGTTTGATGACAGTAATCTTTGACCAAACCTCATGAGAGGTCTCTAGTTCTTTAGAAATTGTTTCACCGGTAAGTTGATCCGTAATGAATGTGAGTATTCATTCGATCATTTGACCAGTAACAGTGGGAAATGAAACAGTCGTTCTGCGTCGGACACCTAGCCAACTGATGCCAAGATGGTCAACTTGGTTTGAGGCTACGTTTGGCTCTCAGGCGTCTAGGGTTCAGGCTTCTGTATCTGCCTATATCGTATGACCTCAGACAAAGAATTTTACTGCTTTGAGATCCTTTAGTCTGCGCTGTCATATCCCGAAAACCTATGTATATATTTGCCCGCTTGGTGGTCAATGTCAAGACCTAAGACCTAAGACTCTAAGGAGTCTTGCTCATGCAAATCTTGAAAGCTTTATCGTTGACTTTTGATGAAGGTGATCAATTGGCACCCAGCGCTCTTTCCAAGTGGGCCTCATCTTCTCAGACAGTTTGCCTAATCGTTGCCATCTATAAACCTTCGTCTCATGACATCCTATGTCCAGTAACAGGGTCTTCGAAAGTAAGGCTGTCAATGGGGTTCATATGGTCTTTGATCCTGTAGATGTAGATGTAGATGATTCTCTATTGATTCCCAGTTGTTTCCGAACTCGCTGACAGTTCGTAAACCTCCTCAACTGTAGGCATAACAGTTTCTACATATATAGGTACCCGAACCAGATTGAATGATGTGTCAAAACCTTTCTTTCTTTCTCCGAACTTTGCTCCAATGGTTCGTCGTGAACCCCATATCTAATTGCGGCATTACTTTCCACTTGAAAGCGAAAAATGAAAACAAAATCCAATTTTATGATGGAAAACGTTTCGAAAATTTACAACTTTATCCCATTACACGCAAAACTTGATACACACACCCAATCCAAAGTATCCTTGTGTAGTTCCACTGTACAACTATCCACTTCCCCTTAAGTTATGCAGAAAAATTTAAACGAAACCATAAAACGAAGGCGGCCGCGTGTTGTTTTTATTTTTTTTTTGGTTTTCTCTCCCAAACATTCGAATAAAATTTCAATTCATTTGAGATTTGCCGTGAAAAAAACGAAAAACGAAAAAAAGGTTTCCTCTCTCTCGTTATCCCTTATCCGCGCGCATAGCGTCATCGTTGTCGTCGCCTAGCACAAATGTATCAAAAGATATCCGATCCTTTGTAGGTTACTACTTACTAGTGCTAGACGAGCGAACGAAAGGAACAAATGCCAGACACAAATCGAAAGGAAGAAATAAAACAAACGAAAGTAGCACATTGCAAAATAAATTCCCAAAATGTCCTTTCTAGGTGTTGGTTGTTGTTGTTGTTTCTTTTTTTTTTCCTCCAAGAGAGAGAAGAAAAAAAAAAAAGGAAAAACATTTAAAAGACATAAAAAAAAAAGTGGAAGATACCCTGCGGATAAGAAACGGAAAATTCCTTTCGACCCCGGAGAAAGGAACAAAAATAAAATGGTAACCAATTCAAAGCCGGGACATATTATGCGTGGCACAGGCGTTCGTTCGGTTGGGTATCCTCCTAGAGCGCTACGCTCCGTGTGTAGATCTAGCTCAAACAGAAACACAACATCAGTGTCGTCGTTGTCGTGTGGCTAAATTGTTTCATTTACAGCTTTAAATAACACATCCCTTTCAATGATGTTGCCATTCAATTTGGTCTATATCTTCGCTGCGGCATGGAGTCCTTTTGCCTGCCATGCCATAGGAGTGTGAGGACGATTCCTTTCTGGTGCTCTTAGCTATTACTACATATGTACTACTATCTTGCTTGTGAGAGAAAGAGAAAATTCCCCTTTTGGCATTCAAATGACATGCAAAACGATTGTAAGCGGGAAAGATTGTGGGATTGACAGGGGATGAATATGAGTATAAGGGTGGAATTGGAATGGTTTAAGCTGAAGATGGCATTTTGAGAACGACGATGGATTGAGGCAATCAGTCGGTGTGAAATGGCGGATCACGCACACATTTTTCCCCTTTGGTGTTCACCTGTCTTGGCTTTTTCCTCCGAATTACAATGAGGAATGAATGGCAAAGGAGGATGTGAATGTGAAGTGGGTTTTCGTAAAGGATTACACATACTCAGACAGTCTTAAGGCTTTTGTATTCACATCTAAGAGGATATTCTTCGTTTTTTTTTTTTATACCTATATTAAAGCGAGCTTTGTTCTCCATTTAAATTGAAAAGGTTCCGTTATTATACTAATTTAATAAGTGAGAGACGAATGATGAATGAATTGTTCTCGGAATTCGTGCGACATAAGCTGGCTTATGGTCATGATACAAGAGGCATACAACAGAGTTTTCCAAAACAAAAAAATTGTACAATACAATACAGACATCCCACTGACAAATTACAATCGAAAATTATCCATCCCGCAGGATTGTCTACAGAGGCAACAATCAACAAAGTTCTGGAAACAATACATAAAAAAAAAATCCATTCATCACAAAGAATATACTCTAGCTATCTCTCTAGAAAGAAGGAGCTCTTAGTAATGAACACACCGAATGCCTTATGGAGCTGGGAATAGAATACTATCTAAGTCGCACCATCACTATCCAAACAACACCAGGACGATTGGCCATAGCACTATTGGCTATAGTTGCCAGTAGAACATGGCATGACACCTCTCTCATGGCTGATAGTAGTGGTGTAAAAAAAGTACTCATTCGGTACAATGTATCCGTTACTGTCATGTACTCATTCGTATTCGTTACCCGCAAAGTACTCAGATAGGTATTCGCTTACTCATTCAGTTTGCACTACCCAACACACGTAATATTTCAAGGGATTCGTATTCGCCACAGATATGTATTCCTATTCGAATACTCGTTCTCGCTTGCACTACCAACAATTTTCATTTTAAGAGATTACTTATTCGCCCTACACCAATACTAAATATAAATGTATCATTCACTTGCCTTTCTTCCTTTCTTTCTTTCCACTATCGTAGTGAGTATAGCAAGCATATTATATAGAATATACTTTTCTCTGTTTTCCCTTTGCAATTAATTGGGTATGACTGTGTAGTATTCACCATCTCATTATAACTCTTTAGTATTCAGATATGAGAAATGAAAATTCAGCGCTTGCGACAGTGGTATACTTTCCATTTGTTAAAAAAGACACACTGGTATGCACAAACGATTTTAAGAAACGTATTGTCTGTCTTCTTTTTTCACATCTTGGGAATAGGTCGTCATCTGAATTTGACAGCTAATAGCTTGGCATACGTGAAATTTGTTTTCAATAAATAACATTTGTTAGAGCAGGATACAATCAATTATTGAGGGAAACAAGGCAAGAGAATACTTTTGTACTCGGTTCGATGAAAAGAGACAGTATTGTATTTGCATCGTTACCAGTGTATTCTATAGGTGGTACTCGCGAGTATTAAATACTCGTTACTTTTATCCGATTACCTATGAAAAAGTAACGAATGAGTACGAGTACTCAAATGTATTCACATTTTACATCACTAGCTGATAGCCATGGACAAAAATCCTTCTAAGTTTAGTTAGAGATAGAATCAAAAAAAAATTGGGTATACGGATGTTAGGGTGATACTTACTTACTTAGCTGACGCTACAGTCCGAGATCCGAGCCTCAACCAACAAACCTCTCCAGCCAACCCGTGACGAGTCAGCTCCCTCCAGTTGCGCAGACCAAGTTGGTTGAGGTCCGTCTCCACTTGTTTGCGCCACCTACCACGAGGTCGGGCTCCATCCGCTCTACATGACCCAACCATCTTAGTCGCTGTATGCGAACTATTCGTAGAGCTCGTCTAGTCCTTCTATGCAGCAGCGCTTTATATGCCTCCTACTTAGCTGCATATGCTTGCCGGCATTCGTCGTCAAACCAGGGGTTTCGTTGTGGTGAACGGCTAAAACCCAGCGGGATCTCTAATGACATCTCTAATGGCGTTTACTGCTGGCGCAGCATAGGACTGAGATTGAGATTAAAGGTGACTCGATCAGCAAAGGTCTTTTGCGATTGTAGCCATCCGACGTCAAACTTCCTCGCAGAATTTCGCTGATTTTGGTCCGTTCTGGCTACAACTAGGTAATGATCCGAGTCCACGTTGGCTCCTCGGAAAGTCCCAACACCCAGTATATTGGAGGAGTGCCTTGCGTCGATCGCAATGTGATCGATCTGGTTGACGGTTTTTCGATCAAAAGATAGCCTTGTGAATATTGAGACGTGGGAATCGCGTACTTGCTACAACAACGTTCCGTCCCGACGCGAAGTCGACTAGCCTTAATCCGTTGTCGGATGTTGTTTCGTGCAGGCTGTGCTTTCCGACAACGCTATTAAAGACGTCCTCCATTCCTAACTTGGCATTGAAATCACGTCATGGCTAGGGCATTGCTTATATGCCTTGTCCAAGAGCTGATAGAAGTCGTCCTCCGTCGTCATCTTCTCGTGTGGGGCGTGAGCGCATATTAGGATAATGCCGGCGAATTTAGCCATAATGTGGATTGTCTGGAGGCGCTCGTTCATATGCCTGAAACTCAAGACTTCTTGCCTAAGTCTGCCTCCAATGACAAATCCGCACCCGAATAGACGCTGTCCTTGTTGTCTGTAGCAGTCTCCGTAGTAGATGTCACAGTTTTTCATCATAGGGTGACACTTGTGTCAGGAAAGGTACCCTCCCTGATAAGCGAGGGTATGCCATGCCATAATGATGCCATAAACCCATGGCGACGTTCTTCACGTTCTTCAAAGTCAGTTCCTCTCCCTATCAGTGCTAAGGAGCTATCCTAGATTAGTGTGTAAAGAGCACATATACAGCCTCTTATGTCTGAAACACAACCTTCGACAAAAGATGAGATTTGTAACATAAATTAACTCTTTGAGTGTGCATTACCATAATACGTCCAGTCTTCATAGTCCTTAGCAGCATATAGAGGACCAAAACGTAGCTGTACTGTACGTGCTGTGCGTGGTATACATTCCTAAACGTACTTATTCCTGTACGATAAGTAAGAAAGCTGAGCAAATATTGGCCACCATCGAGAGAAAAATACCTCGTCGGATATTAGGTCCCTTATGCGAGGAGGGCGAATGGCGGAGAAGATACAACCGCGAACGCTATGTTCATTACCAGGATGTGGATGTAGATCAAATGGACAACAACGGACAACAATGCTCCAGCCAAGAGGATCTTCGAATCCCAGCCCCCAGGTTCGAGACGGAGGAGAAGACCGAATCACCGGTACAAAGACCAAGCTGTCGCGGATGCCAGAAAACTTGGAAGCAGCGTGCCCGGGCGGCAGAGGATGGAAGGCAACGCTGTCTCAGGCAGGGACTCTACAAGAGTCGGAAGCCCTTTAAGTAAGTAAGTAAGCTTATGAAAGAAGCTATCGTAAAGTCATTATTCCTCCTCTTGTGGATCCTATCCTAGGAGCAAGTAGCAGCCATCAAGCCTTAAATTTTATTCTCCTGCTCCTGCTCTTAATTATACAAACGTGCAACAGCTCATTACGTTGTAACTACAAATTCCAACCTCGAATTAACATTACACGATGACAATATAAATCATTCCGACTCGTTCATCATTCGCCATTCGCAAAGGACGTCGCCGTTCTTCTGGTGAAAAACAAAAGCCTTCTCTCTATCCTTATACAACACGTAATTTACACATTCAAAAGAAATAAAAAAAAAAAAGGAGAACCATAGTTTGTCCAGTACTTATTATTTTTATAGATCGCCGTCCAGAGCTAGTGTGACTGCTTATTTCCGTTCTTTCTTTGATGAATAATAGCACATCCGTCGTAGGTTCTCTAGGACCTGGCGTGATTTCATCATTCGCCTAACCAAAGGCCATCTTTGGTTTATTTCCTCTTCAATAAGAGGGGTGGAGGGGGGGCAGGCAAACAAAATATACGTACGTATGCATGCACACGCAAAAATAATTAAAAACTCGCAAATAAAATGAATTGTTAGCACGAAGTCCTTGCGCGCACCCCCGCAGGACGTATTATACACTTTATTTTTTTTTGTGACTTCTTTTTTCCAGAAAGAGTGAGTAAAACCCCTTAATCTACCTTTTAGCGGTGGCGCTTCGCCTTCGTCGTCAACTGTAATCGATGTTGGGGATCAACTTCAAGAAAATTGGCTTACGGACAAAAGGCCATAAATGTTTGTATGTGTGTGTGTGTGTCCAACCATCTATATAAAGTGACCCCCAAAAGCACTTTTACATTAAAAAACCATCAGAGAGAATGACCATAAGCGCAGAAAGGAAAAAAAGTGTAATACACAACAAATGCGAGTGTGTGCAGTCCTTTAAGAGGAATGGGGGATGAAGGTCCGCCACCTTCTAGGGGGTTAGCTTCAGCTTACGTGTATGTAGGCTCTTAAGCTTCTCTCTCGTAGGACATCGAAGGAAACATAATTATTTTTTATTATGTCCATACAGTAACGGAAATGCGAGACGAATTCCAAGCCACCAAACTTGTAATGGATCGTCTCTCTGTGTGTGCGAAGGGTTGTTCTGTGTGTTTGTATGTATTTGGGGGTGGTACTCTAGAGGTGGAATAAAACAAAACGACTAAAGGGGGCAACAGGAGAAACGCACTCGAACTACGTGTTTTCCTGTTTATTAACTTTGTTACCGCTTAATGAATGTTCACCTGTGTAATGGTCTTTCGACAAAAAAGGAAAAAAAGTTCTACACACACACAAACACGCGTAAGCAAATCGATTTGTGAAGGAACAATTAGGAATGCCGTTATGTATACAAAATGCGCCTTAAAACTTTAATTATTGCAATTACATTTGAAGGATATTATACTTGGCGGCAATATGGATATGTCGGGGGTTCAAGGGATCGAATAGAAGAATTGGGGCATTCATTTTACCTTGCTTCTACTGTTTTGTCATTCAGGAGCACAATGGATCGTAGTGAGAGTCCTGAGTAATTGATTCAGCTATCCTCTTCGACATTAAAGGAATCTGTACCGAATATCCTTTGCGTATCGTGCCTAAATCCATCCAACTATTGCGATATATTGACAATTTCACAACTTCCGAGCAATTGAAGGAGAGGCGAAACGAGGTGTCCTTGAAGCGAATAAGGACAAGGCCAAGTATAAGAAACCCTGGCCAGAATGTGGCTTTGGAGAATCAAGAATTTCTGGAAGCATGGAAGACATCTTGGGGTAACTCTTGACCATAAGCTAAACTGGAAGCCGCCCACTAAGAAGCCGTCAGTACCACAGAAGGCGGGAAGCCTTCTGGGCCTGCTCTAGACTTTTCGGCAAAATATGGGGACCAAAACCAAAAATAATCCACCGGACTTACCTCACAATCACCACTCTAATAATCACCTACGCTTAGCTTGTGCCTAACAGCTGCGTTAGAGGTTCTCTTAGCCCTCCCACCCATCCACATAACTATTATGAAGACTGCAGCTGCTAGTGCGCTAAAGCTTCAACTGCTATGCAATAATTTCTCTCCTAAATTAGGTGGACACATGAAAAACATTGAAATAGTGTGCCTCTCGGACTTCATGCCCAGAGGTATCCCAATCCGGAGCTTCTGGGACAATCAGCTTATTCCCCAAACTGATGATCATCTGATTGGTATAGTGACGGATCAAAGATGTCAAGTGGGTCTGGAGCTGGAATCTCTGGTCCAAACTACAAATCATCTGTTCCTCTAGGACAAGCAACCACCAATCTTTCGGGCAGAGGTCCACGCTATCGAGCTCTGTGGCAGAGAATACATTAGAAGAAACTCCATCTTGCAGCTTGGTTCACATAATAATGTTATACTCATTTGGTTCCCTGGTCACAGGGCCATCCCTAGCAACGAAGCCGCCGATGAGCTTGCCAGACAAGTTGCTCAGGCTTCACATCTCCCTCTGATGTCTCCTTAGCTTGAGTTCAAAATGTATTTAGATTCATAAATGAACTAGACTTCAGCTTCAGAGTTAACAATGTTTCTATCACATATGAGTTTTATTGCACGCTTTTGAATCCTGTCCTGACCAGATGTAAGCGTTGTATTCCAGCTTTGGGCGGATATATGCCTTGTAAATTGTGGCCAGATCAGACGGGGTAAAGTATTTCTCGGATCGCTTAAGGAATCCTAGATATTTTGCTGCATTTTTAGCGACTTCGAGTATTTGATACACATACCGAGGATGGCAAGCGATGCAAGTACCATTCATGGATAATGGTTGGGAGGTCTGGTTACGCTTGAGTGACAGTAGACAGCATTGGGTTTTGGATGCATTAAATTCCACTCTGTTGGTTGAGCTCCATTTGATTATGGTGACAAGATCGGAATTTAATGAGTTTAACATACGTTTCCGTTCCTCTTCTACGGCCGAAGAGCAGGGACGTGAGTTGGGGAACGAATATGAAAAACTGAGGGTACTATCATCAGCGAAGCAATGGATTGGATTAGAGGTAGCAGACAAGAGCCTTAGAGGAGGATTCACCTTTTCCAGGTACAGGCTGGACAAATGCTGTTTTCCATCTATACTCGGAAAGAGTCCAGAGTAGTAGGACAGACAGAAAAGCTTACGCAGAGGTTTTGCGAGCGTGAAAGAACACCTCTTCGGACCTATATGAGGAATACCATGTGGAACAGCGGATTTGTATATGTTAAGACTCCTGCAACGGGTGCGAAAGTGGACTTGTCCCATAGAAGAATCTACGCTCTCATGCACAGGGACAGACATAGCACTATCTGCGAATTGTTCAGCGAGCAGACTGCCTTTGTCTAAGGATCTAACAGCGGGAATGTCATTGTAAATGAGCGTTGGGATGGCAGATGAGCCAGAGTTTTTAGTGTTTTTGACGAATGACCAACCATTTTTACCACCTTTGGGACACTGTAGAGTTTTTTGACTTAATATTTGGTGATATAGGAATTTGCTTATTGCCTTCTGTTATCACTCGCTATCCTTAAAAAGTCTACAGATTCTTGCCAAACCTTTCCCTGAACCCACGCTCTAGTTCTCCAATATAATTTTGTTGCTAATCCCCGCTAAACACAACAATCATCATTAAATTCCTATGTAAATCCTTTTATTTGTTTTTTTTTTTAATCGCTCTCCAGCGATGATAGCTTCCATCCCATTTGATGGCCACTACCATGAATTTATGCATTTAATTAACCCTATGATATTTAGCGGGCAAATATACAAAATAAAAACCAAAACAAAACAAAAACATTTCGCCCGAATTGCATTACAAAATTTATTTGAATAATTTTAAATGCAATTTAACATTGTTTTAAATTTACATATGTTATTTACTTATATCACTCGAAAAGCAATCAATTTAATGTACATTCGCTTATTTTAAAATTACTACAACAGCCTTTGCTCCAGCTACGGCTCCAGCTCCAGCTCCGGGGGTATCAAGTGAAAACGCAAATTTTGCGTAAATTTCAATGTAATCCGGTGAAATTCCTTATTTAAATTATCCAATAACACGACGCTATAAATCTCGCATAGTCTGGCGGGCGTCACATGATTTTTATTTAAATCGTAATTACCAGGCCAAATGTAGGAAAATATAGTAGGACTCCCCCTCGCCTGATGGCATTCGTTAAACGAAAAACCAGGACGAAAGCGGAGCACAGAGAGACAGCGAGAGAGCGAGAGTGTGAGTGCTTTGTCACCACACACGTATCCTTGTGCGTTTTAACACAGTGAGTATTGCAATTCGGTGTTAGTTCGGGCAAAATTTATGGGATAAACATTTATCCTGTGTGTATATAGTATTTCGATACTTTATTTTTATTTTTTCCTACTTTTTCTCATTCGTAGTCGATTTAAGGATTCGGTTTTTTCTCTAGGTCGTTAGATGAAGGGGAAGGCTATTTATTTCGAGTTTTTTTTTCTTTTCTCTTCTGTCGTTTGTCTAGCAGGGAGAGAGGAAAGCAAAAAGGATTTTATGTAACGTTCCACAGAAGATCCTGTGTTAGATTTCAGTTATGCTGGGCTCTTAATGTGACGCGCGTATGTGCAGGCTTTTAGCCCGATGAAATTTTTCGGGTTTCCTTTCCTCGGCAGAGGATTTTTTTTTTTTTACATTTTTATCACATGCGTGCGATTAAATGAGCCTTATTGGATTTTGCTCACAAAAAAAGAAAAGCATTCCACTGAAGGTAGGGGAGATGTGAACCGAAATTTATGACCGGCACAAGTATTAGAAGGAAGATGGGCAATAATTTGAATACTAACTTAATTTGTCGACTGACAAGTGTTTTATTATTTTTGAAATTGTGGCAAGTAGGAGCCCTGACTACTTGGACTTGGCCCGTACCAAGCTTTACAGCTCTACCAATCTTCCTGCTGTACTGCCATGAGATGGATTGCTTAGAAAGCAATGTTATGGGTATTGTATGATACTAAATTCTTGACCCCCAACCCTTGGAAAGTCGCTGTCTCAAATACTTTACTTGTCTTCTAATATCCTGTATCCCCTTGCAGGTCCTAGGGCCTCTACAATGCCTACGCGCCATCGTATAATTTTTCTGGAAGTGTGTCTCAGCTCTTCCCAACTCCTTCCCTTTTTTAACTGTACTGTGCCACGACTCCTATGACCGCTGCGGATCCTGCCATCCTGAGTAAGCGGGTTCCATTGCGTTGTGACTTGCCACCCTATGAAAGAGTCTGACCAATTCACTGCTAGTTGCGTCGTCGTATGGTTCATGGCTCTTTCTCTGGTAAAGCAGTTGAATTTCTCTCCCTTTCTTCGCAGTGTTGATGCCATTAGGACCAAGTGTTTTGAAGCTTTATACATCACAAAAGAGTACCTCATTTAGATTAGTGCATTGACATCTCAATACTCAACGGGAGAGTTACAGAGAAAGACAGGAACTGGAAAGGTTAGTTGGTTGGTTGGTTGAAACCAGCCTTGTTAACGTCGTACAATAGTGGACCTAGTACGGAGCCCTAGGGGAAACCACCAATAGCTTTATGCCACTCTATCCCATTGTGTACTATTCTATTCCTAAAATATATCGTCATTTTTTTCTGAAGCTAGTATAGCCAAGCACTTCGGCAGCATATGTCATCACACAGACTCTCATAGCAAATCTGTCCCATAGGTTCTTCTTCTGTAAACAGAACCAACAGCCTCTCAGTCTCTGGGTGATCGCCAGCCTAACCGAAAGTAGAAAGCAGTAGAGCAGTCTCTTGGCCCCTGGACACTAACAAGAAATATACTCGGTCATCCCTATTTGAATAGTAGAGTACTTTGAGGAAAGAGGAAAACTGGACTTGCGACCATTGAGCCAGCACAATACACCCTAGCTCCAGGCATCGTATCGCATCGCATTTACCATTCATTCAATCCCCCCTTAAGTGACGAATCCTCGCTTTTATAAGCCTTTTTTCCATTGAAACTTTTGAGAAAAACTTAAAAAAAATATATTTAAATGTCTACTTATCCAAGAGCACAACGACCGATAGCCTCACCTCGAAGGTCGTTCGCTGAAAGCTGTAAAAAGAAAAAAACATTTGTGTATTCAAATTAGAAAACTAAACCACTCAGACGTATCGAGCGATTTGTTCCAATTAGTGGAGAACAGCAAAAACCAACCTTAAGTACGCACACTATAGCGCACCAACCAGTCTATTGATTCGCGAATAGTCCTTGAAAATGAGGCACTCCTCCAAGACACCATCCAAACAAAACAGTTTAAGTCAACACACACACAGGCAAGCTCAATTATTGCAAATAACCCATCAGCTTTTCAGCTCCATCCCTTCCCGCATAATAAGTCAACAATAATTCCATGTGCAGTACGGCATACAAGGACCAGAACGAGGAATAGGTACTTGTTTGATTGCAGATCTATCCCTTTGTGATGCTTAGCATAAATCAGCATAAATATCCCGACTAGTAGATTTCATCCTGGCAAATCGAAGTAACTTAAATGATGAGACCTACACTCTCATCCTGGCCAACTATACTCGTAACAAAGAAAAACTTTTCAATCAACATCGTTTCTATTCTTCGAATTTTGGATACTCTCTTCGTTTCGTGGAATCATTCAATTCCCCAATGGAGGAGGCGGTAGGAAATTTTCAAATAATCATTTCCCAAAGGTAGCCAGTGAACGCTACCCGATTCCCTAGGGATGTTTAGAGAGAACAATTCCTAAGTAGATATGCGAGGATGTATAGGCAGACAGAATAATAGCAAACAGCGGCGGACGGGCGGGCGGGTTATGGAAAGAGATCCCATCTCCAATCAAATCATCAATTTTCGTTTTGATTTCAAATTGATTCGTTGAGAGTTTTATGCAAGGATAACAAGTTTTTTTTCTTTTTTTTTCGATCAGCTTTCCTTGGGTATGTCTTAAAGATTGACCATCATCATTGTTATTCATTATGTGTATGGAGGAACTGGGGCATGCAGTTATTAATAGGACTCGAGGCTATCTACAGAAGTGGAAGTAATATGGCCATAGGTCAGTGGCAACATCTTTTCTTAATATTCATATGATTTTATTCCTTTGGGGTGTTTACATACGTAAATAGTTTTGATGATGCCTAAGCGAACCGCGAACTTGCTTGAGGCAAATCAAGGATTTAAGTGCTTTATAGACCATACCCTCCACTCTCATGTCAGATGATTTCTGTAGAAGTGAGAAGAAGCAGAGACAACGAGGAAGAGGTACTAGCTACTCTGAGAAAGACTGAGAGCTAGGAGGAGAAGATCTATGAAGATCTAAACGATCTGCCCAACACAGGAATCGTAGCTAGGCTAGCTGATAGATCAGCATTCACTTCGAGGTTCAATTGAATCAGTCACCATCAGCACTCTTCATTGTTTTGGTCGACAAGTTCCTGTATCAGTCAGCTTCCAAAGGCGGCAAATGAACTTCTGACAATCTTCTAGAATGACACTTGTGAGCAAATAACATCACGTCTGTATATCAATAACTCTGCTACTCTTATGCACACCACATGGTCCACCTAGGTATCAAGGGTTCGTTGCCCTTCCTATTCAACACCAAATGCAGAACTTAAATACTCACAAGCACCCATTACCTCTACGGCCGTCTAAATCACATCATCAGCCGTTGCCTAAAGCAAGAGAGTACAAGGGATCAATTGCATTCTCCTTTGCTTGATTGATTCAGTCTCCATAGTTAGTCACTTCAGACACTTCTGAATTCTCTGGACCCCCTCTGGAGATGAGTAAGGGTTCCCGAGTAGCCGGTGACTCTTCTGGTTCATCAGCAATGGAACTCCCTTTGGTCTAAGTGTATAGCCACCTTACCTAATCTAACCTCACATACTCTCCACAAAGAGTGGCCTCAAATCTGGCTGACTTAAAGCCAAGAAATTTCAAGTACCCTCATGATTCAAGTGCAGATTCTAGCCCCATGTTTTTTCGAGTGTTCAGTTTGATTATTGACATGGACAATGATCATGCCAAATATCGTCAGAAGAAGACAAGAGTTGCTGCATCAATAATGCTATGTGGAGTCCGCATATGGGCTGATGGTATGAAGACGAAGTCATGCAGACAAAAGATGATTGAGAGAACGCAGCGTCTTTTGAACCTCCTGCTGAATTGATACCTGTAGAAATTGTTGCTCAAGGCCAGAATTGTCTCCAATGGAAGATGAACTCAGAGATTTTCCATCAATACATAGAGTTGCGTCATTAGGAAGCATGATGACAGGATTCTTACCTGATTCAGATACTTGTTGGTCAGGCATGCCTCAGGGTTTACTGCCACAGGTTAGGGCACGACGAAAACTCCTATTGCCCAAAGTGCTCATTCAATGATGCCGAATATGACATATTACTAGTACTAGTAGCTAGTACTCAGTTCCCTCAGTACTATGCGGAGTACCTTAGACTGCACTCACCCCTCGAGTACTTACCGCCAAGATAGTACCGAACTACCTACAGAAGATAATGACAAACTATTGGATAAGGCTGTATAAGTTTACGGATGTCCCTCAGGGCTCCGCACTAGGTTCACTACTGTGGAATCTTATGCATGACAACGTTCTAAAACTTTGGACTCTAAGGGCTTTGAACTCCTCGAAGACGATATAACAATCGTAATAGTGGCCAAACTTCTTGAAGAGTTAGAGCATGACTAAAGTGAAGCCATCGGGATGGTACAAGACTGGTTACTAAGCAGATTTCCGTCTAGCAGAGGAAAAGACGGAAGTATTACAGAGTCGTCTTTGGTAGCATTTATGTCGATGAATGACATTCAGTGAAGGCAAGTAAGGCCACGTACTAATGTTATCACAAAATGTGATTAGCTACTTGCAGTATGAGGTCAAATTTGCTGGAAGGAACTTTGTAGCTGTGGAAGGCACAAAAACCTTCTGAGCACCAGTTTACCATGTCAAAACTTCTAAAGAATGTTCTAGACTTTTCCTTCGTCTGCCCTCAGTCTTATGTCCCCGCGCAAAATTCTTTTCAACCAATTTCTGATGTTGTATATTCTTTTTCCAGAATAATAAGTTCAATAGGGATTTCTAGACTTTGACATATGACAGCGGCCCTATTGTTCAAGCTATGTCTATCAAATGGCATGGCAAATAGAAACAATGCTAGACACGTAGACTTAGATGCTAAAAGACCTGTCTGCTGACTGCTGCAAGAACAGGGATCGAGTAAATTCCAAGGCAGTTTATTGGTGTCATGATGGAGTTTGTTGGTACCAAACGGCGTAAGACTTCATGGGTTCCCTTGACGCCTCTGGAAGCTTTTAATCATCGGATCTAGCAAAATTGGCTAGGAATAATTCATAAGACCTTGTTGTAAGAACTGAACTTTCACCAGTCCTTAAAACTTGTCCCCAGTCATACACAATCCAACCAATTAACCATTCATATTCCATTCAAAGCCAATCTTATCGATTGTGAAAGTACCTTACAACATGAATGCCGCCCAGTGAATTAAAAAGAGAAAAAAAACCCCACTAATTTATAGTCATGTTATCACCTAGGTATCGTTGAATATCCTTCTCTACCCAATATGTACTGCATAAACCCTTATTGTAATTTTCTTCCTTCGATTGCTTTAATATTGCATTTCGATTGCTCCTGCTCGTGTGTAGATACATAGAAAACCACTATTCAGTGTGTAAAGTCCTTCGTACAGGCTCTAAAAATGGACAATAAAATGACTCCGTATACTACCAAGTCCAGGTTGTGTGTGGTGTTCCTTTGAATTTGATAGTGCAAACCTGTTGGGCAGTGTTGTCCTCGCCTAAGCTATCTTTGATATCCTTCTCCCAGAGAGAAACACAAATCGATATTGAAAAAAACATTACGTCATGCTTGCTACGCGTGTGTGTGTTTCTCTGTTGCCTAAGCACTGTGTACTTTTATGCTACTGCTCCTGGTAAGCAACTATCGAATCGGATAAGGATCAGCTAGGTAATGATTTTTATTTCGTGCCGTTTTCTTTATTTTATGCTTCCCTTTAAATACGCTCAGCGCTTGAACGAACGACAATGGCTATTACACACAAGGAAACAAGCACACGGTGTCCGTTAACAGAAAGAGAGAGGAGAAAAAAAACTCCAAGGAAATTGTATAATTCTGAAGGTTGTACCTTTAACGGTAAAGGAGAACGTTTATTACATATAATAATAGTTTTGTGTATGTAAGTGATTAGTTTTATTAACTTTCATAAAAAATTTGTAATGAGTACAACTGCTTTTTTTTTGAATTTTTTTTTGGCTTTCGTTTGAGAGGAAATCGTTGGGAGTAACCGTTAGAGGAAGTCCTACTGGCGATTTTGGAAAGCGGGTCAGCAAATAAATGAGTTTTTATTTATTTTATTTTTTATGCTTACGTTTCGGTGCTGCATTAACGGTTTCCTCAAAACAGTCTTATAGGGTGTTTCACAAGCAAGTAGGACACTTGTTTCATATTTAAGTCTTTAGAAGCGGTTGTCAGACTTTCCGGTTTGACATTGTGGTGCACTGAAGGATCCCAACATATGCATACTTTCTGTGGAAGTGTCACAGTCATTTAAGTAATAGAAAGGACACCACCTTGCGATATAGCTTTGGTTTGATGCCACACCTGGCTGTGTTAATTTTGAGCCTCACTTTGTTTGTCCAGCTTCTAGATTCTGGACCATAAGACCAATATCCGTTGTGAAGGTAGACAAACATCGTCAGCGTAATCTAGGTGTTCAACGTAAGATGTTCTGGTGCAGCGAATTCCATAGCTTCCTTCCGTCACGGAGGATATCACTGATAACCAATAAAAATAACAGCGGTGACATTATGCATGCCTGACGTACTCCGCTTTGGACTTCAAATTCTTCTAACACCTTATTGTTGTGCAAGACGTGACACTTACTGCCCTCATACGTAGCCTCGATGAAAGCTATGAGTTTTTCTGGGATACCTCTTCTACGCAAGGAAACCAGATAGCATAGCTATTCAAGCTGTCGAAGGCCTTCTCCAAGTAGCAGATCTAGAGGAGACCTGTACTCAATGCATTGCTGGATTGTGATCCGTAAATTGTTTATGTGGTCGATGCAGGAAGACCCAGTTCGTAAGCCTTCCTGTTCGACGTCGAGAGTTGAATATAAATGGAATTATTTTGGCTATGGCTGGGAGTTGCTGGAAGGCAACCAAATGCTTTACCACACAAGATTTTATCATTCTATACCACACAAGATTCATTCCATTTCAAGAAAGTACTTTTGATTGATGAATCAAGGAAATTAAATTTGAATATAATATATAAAAGTCCGGTAGCATCCGATTAGTCATTCCATGATGTATCACCTATCAGCGCAAACTGGGTCTTAGATAGATCTGCCAAAACGTAGGCTCCAGTTGACGTTTATCCTCAAGCGTCCAATGTTTTAATGAATCGGTGGATTCTAAGGAGATCCAACGAACATAGAGGAGTAAGGCATTCTCATTGCTTTAATCTCCTAAGCTGTCTAGCAGAAGAACGATATCCTTTCCTGCTAAATTTAAGTTGACCATAGCTGTTTGCTTCTTGAATCCATCATTTGAGGATATATTAGGTTGATTAGGTTAGGTAGATGAGTGCTTTGTGACAAGAAAGACACTCCTGACTTAGACCAACAATTAACGTCCATTGTGGCCAATCATTTAACCCTGGAAAGGCTGTAAAGAAACTCCAGTTTAGAACCACCCAAAAGGTGATATATGATATTATATGATATGAATTTGAGGACATCCATCAGCTCCACGTAGCCTTAGTCCTTCAGCTCCGAGAACTTCCAGGAGTTCTATATCCCTGACGGACAGGGCAAGATAGTCACGTCCGTTATAATGACTGAGTGCAACTAGAGCTGATTATATTTTCATGCTTAAGGCCCACCATAAGGCTCTGACCTGGCCGTTTTGAGTATATCCAGATATAACTTCTAACTTCTTATGTAAGGATATGATTTGGGCTGATACAAAAGAAAGGACTCGCTATATGTGCAGCGTCGACCCTTCCCTAGCGAACTCGTCAGCTTTTTCTTTCCTCCGATATCAGTTTCCCTGGTAGCCAGCTGACGATCAGCGTATTGTCTCTGGATATCTCGTTTAAAAGTATTTTACAAGTTCTCACAAGCTTCAACCCAATTATAACAGAGTCCAGAGCCTTACTGGCTGCCTGGCTGTCTATATAGACAGTGATCGTCTTGGGAATGATATTACTCTGGCTGTTTAAGGGCTGTAACTTCGGCCGTACTACTGTCCATCTTAGAACCGTCGAGTCGGTATAGAACGCCAGCTCCTGTTTCTTCTTGGTTCTCTAGTTCTTCTAGTATCAGATATCAGAAGGTATGTTTTATTTATTTGAGAGACGGCACAAGAACAACCCCCGAATCTAGGTATGTCCCTCGCTGCTCAGGTTAAAGAACAAACGCTTCCATTGACCCTATTAAGCAGTGCGTTCACTGGCAGCCTGACGTGCCTTCTTATGCTGCCTTATAACGCTTCAACGGCCCTTCTGGCACAGGCTATCTGTGACTAACTTCTTTCTCTCAAGACTAAGCATGCATTGTTCTAGCGGTAGCTACATTGGACGACTATAGGTCTAAGGGAAATTAAAACTGAAATTCAACTCAAACTGCATTTACCTAAGTGAAACAAGGTCCAGGAGTAATTGGCTTTATAACACGAATTGACGAAATTTTGCAAATCATTTGGAAACCAGTTGTCTCTTGAATTTATTTGTCCAAGGTCCCTAAGGGCAACCATGACACTTAAAGCGCCTCTTTGAGCAAACTATCTGCCGTAAGCAATTGACACAGATTCAGTTTTTTTCTGATGCGGCAAAAGCAAATTAGAAACTTTGCCAAACTTTGCCGACCTTGATTTGCTAAAAATACAATTAGGAACTGATTGACCTTTTCAGTCTATAAACTACCCCATCATAGAGCCACTTGGTGGCCACCCTGTGTGACTACAATTTGCTGAGCCATTCTTATTACCATATTATAACAAACAGTGTTGGACTAGATGTCCCTGTGTATAGAAAAAAAAAAATACTAAAACTAACACACAAGCACAACCAACTGCCTGCCCCATTCGTTTAATTGTAGGAGTCCTTGCACGAAGCACGAACCACCCCATGACCATACTCAATAGGTGATTGCTATCGCCGCCACCATTGTGTTACTGTTGATCCCTGTTTGCCCAGGTCGTTTGGCTATAACCCTTGTGAATAGCAGGTTAGAATAGCACAGCACAGCACAGCAGCCATCGTCGACGTGGTCGTTTGATGTAAAGGACTTCTTTTGTACAAATGAATCATTTTGAAATTAGTCGATGGGAAGTGGAAGTGGCCACTCGCCATTCTGAAGGATTATCGCATGCAAAAATTGTTACTCTTTTTTATTTTTCTGCTGTTTTGTCTTCGTGGCCCGATCTAGCGTGGCCTGCAAAGGACAAGGATATAGAAACGTTGTTGACATTTTTGAACGAAATTTCGAAAGGCAAATTATGACTCTGGTCGTCGAGTTGGATTCTCGGAAAGGTTGCATGTTGCCTGCCGCAAGGAATGTGTTGTGTTGCATCTTTTTGGCATTGCAGACGTTTGGTGTGCTGCTGATTCATGGTATATGACAAATTCAGAGACGCCCCATGTTCATGGCCAAAGAAATGTGCAGGAGAGGTTCTTGGCTATGAGTGCACATAGATTGGATGGTTCTGCGGCATTATGAGTTATCAATTCGAGATCAAAAGGCAGTCGGGCGCTGCTTTGTTATCGCGGAATGTTCTGTCGGTCGGTTGGCGAGTTTCTTTTTTATGATTTTTTCATTATTGTTTGTTTGGCGTGTAACAAAGTACTGTACAGTGTGTAGTTACATGACTGGCGGGGATTAAGTTCCAGACAGGTTTTTATTACAATTGAACAAGCATGGCGGTGGCGAAAGGGGGTTGGGGGCAGTGAATAAATTTTGAACGTGTTTTAGGCAGGGGCTTAAGCTCACACTCCGAGGATGAAGTAAGCAACAGTGCGACACTCACAGGATAGCACTCCATATAGAATATTCGCAAGCCAAAGAGTCAATCGAGTACACAAGGACAGAACATACCAAACTCAGAAACACAGGCGGATAGAGGATCGGCAAAAACAAAGAAGAAGAACAAGTGGTGACATGGCGGCAAGGAAGCAGGAATGGAATGGATGGAGTAGAATGACGTGAAAGGCAGAGAAGGGACCGACTTGTATTAAAGCCAAGAGGCGAACATTCTTATGCTGACGTCTTGAGAAATTTAAAACTGATCCCTCACTAAATGAGGTGGTAGAAAAGATCGACTACGTTAGAAGGATTGTGATAGGAGTCTTATACAGTACAGACGCTTAAGCTACGGATGTACAAAAACTAACATCTGGGCTAGAACTACAACACATGGGGTCTCAATAGAGATGAGAGGCCTTAATGAAATTTCGTCCAAGGAAGAGGTATCTCTTGCTCTCATGGAGAAGCTGGAACAACAAAAGCCCATACCAGAAGCTACAATAAAGTCTGTGAGCAAGCCATATACAGGGAGTTAGATGGAAATTATATAACTCTGCCAGCATGCATCCAATTGCCTTCCAATGACTTCTACTGACGCAAATGATTGTTCCAGAGGTCATGATCTGCAAAGAAAGTGGGCGTAATGCCAACCATAGTATTGGAAACATAAGAGGCACTGCATGCCAGCGCTTCTCAAAAGAGAGCATGAAGGATATACGAATAAATCAGAACTATTGCAGGCAACTCTAGACGTATATAGATCTTGTCTTCAGGTAAAGCCACGACGTGTATATGCGGACAACAAGCCTAGGAAGAGAAGATGGTGTTGCACAGCAGCAGCCGAAAGTTAATGGCATTTAGCAGCTACAACTCTTCCAGCAAGCCACAGGAGAAACTCGTATGAATAGTCGACAACACTGAAACAACTGAAAAAGGAAGAAACGAAGTCGTCGTGGTTGGATGAGGCTGACGTGCCACAAACAAATTCTCCTGGAGGTTTGACTTGCAAACTTTCATATAAGACCCAAGAGGATCAATAGTGGACATCATCTTTATGAGTACATGTGTAGTAAGACATGCTAGTGGAGAAAATGAAAAAATAGAACCCATTCAGGGAATACTGAAGAACAGAGAAGGCAGTTGCAGAATAAGGGGTGGAAACTGCACAGCCTGGGAGTTCTTCAGCTGATGATGGAGTAGAAGCAGCTCTCAAGATGATTAAGAAGGCGGGCCAGCACTTCCGGCAACCCTTAGAATCTCAAACAAAAGTTGCGACAGCGATGACTCTCTATCAGGTGGTGCAATAAGAACGATCACCTACAGAAGCCTCCCAGTGGCAATAGTGCACAAATTCCTAGTCTTGGGAATTCAAGGTCCCTTTCCCTCCATAGGATCTTGGTTCAATAGGAAGAAATCAAGGCTAATCTTCTACCTGATGGAGATTGTAGTTACTAGTGAGAGTACTTACACTGATTTTGGTGTGAAGACAACTCTTATTGTCCAACGTGGACAGAAGTCCCCTAGCAGTCTAAAAAAAACTGAGAACAATTCGGATTTGACATGTCTTATCTAAACAATGTCCTCGTCGAAGGCACGGAAAATGAAGCTGAGTTAGACCGGTCCTTCGGTCCTACATTAATCATGTCTAGAGCTCTCTGTTGCCTGCGTTTGACTTGGCAGAAAGTATGGCAACATCAGCAGCATATGCTTGAGCTTAGCAATCAGTTTCATTGAGAGTCGCAGAGACTCGCTTTGCGTTGTCCATCCAAATCCAGAAACAAGATTTTCGTCATTACCATTGCTTTGATCATTGAAATGCTTTGTCTACAGCATGAGGTCTAGAAGCATCCTCTATGTCTAAGAAGATGTCCATGGCGTATTTCTTCCTAAGGAACGCACATTCTATTTTAAAGCGCAGTCTCCCAGTCTCCATTAGAGATCTGTTCAGAGCCACCATGCGAACGTGGCAACCTCTCCATAAAGAAGACAATCACCAGATGATGGATCTAGCATTTTTGAGACGGGAGTGTTTATCTTTACCAATTTTTGCTATAAAAGTCATTCTAACTGCTCGGCAGGGTAAAGAGAAAAGATAGTGCCAATCGACCAGTAAAAATATTCCACATAAGGTGATGATCATGCTCCTGCATATTTGATAGCCCCATCTGTCTTGAGGCGTCTATTGAATAAAATCAGGATTCCTTCTACCATAACAAAATTTGACCGAGAAACAGTCATGGTTATGACCGACCAGATGATAGAGTATTATAGTCCATGAGTTTACTTCCACTTCTGTTTTATTTTCTCTGCAGCCTCAGATGACTAGTCTCAGCTTACAGAGCTGATGGCTAATGGCTTTCCCAAACTTCCATCGCTTTTTGGTTTATAAGGGGAGCAACCAAAGTCGATGAAAATTTCGCTAAAAGTAATCAAATTTTCAATCTACATCGACCTGAGGGTCCGTCCAAAAAGTCACGGAGTACCTACAGCTGGGGAAAACCATGAATAGTAGTGAGGACAGTATGCAATCCTGACGTACTCCACTTTAGACTTTACGTTCGTGTGAGCAAATCTTAGTCATTTAGCAAAGGATTGCTTAACGAAGCTCCATTATCTCAAATGGTTGCCCAGTTTGCATCCAAGGACCTTTAACAGAAGATGACGAGTTGACTGCGATCATTCTACATTATCATCTCTTATCGGGACGACAATTAGCAAATTCTTTTGTATGACGTTTCAATCAAATCACTTCAAGGTGACTTTGACTTACACTTACTTCCACCCCATAGTTTATTTTTTAATTTGTTCGCCTTGAATCCCCCGCTTTAACTAGCAATTTTCCGCCCTTGCTGTAATCCCATCAAATCCACCACTGAACTGAGCTCCTTTCCAACTCGAAAATCTTCGATGATGAGTCTGATGATGTTGTTTTCTCACATATTATTTCGAACAAATCTAATTTGGCAACGCTAAAGGACACACACACAATACGAGTACAGCCAAACGAAAAAAAGAAAAAACAGCAAACGATAAAAATGTTAAAAAAACGATTTTTATATCTCGTAATAATATGGGAATCCGCCCGAAGGTCACACTTATAGGATCTGAAACAAATGAGCGAATGAGTAAGTGGAGTTCGCTTGACTGGGTGTATGCGCCTCAAATTGATTTTCTTTCACTCAAACTCTCTCTCTCTCTCTCTGTCTCCCTCTCTGCCGTGGAAGGAACACTCGTCATATCGTTCTCGTTCGTTTTGTCGACAACGACAACGACGACGACATCCCGCCATCCTGCCATTGTACCCGTCAAACTGCCTCCAGCGATAAGTGCTTTTGTATCATAAATAAATAAGCCAAATAGAATTACATACGAAATGAGACAGAGGTACATACATACATACACGCAGGCACGCAATACCACTACTTTTGGGCTTTTATGGAATCACATACTCTCACTCGGTCGTCGCGCCCTCCTGTTGTTTCGCAAGAAGGAATGCGCTCCTTAAAAGGACGATGAAACACAAAAAATACCAAAAAGAAAGATGTAAAACAATGGAAGGTTGAATCTTATCAGACCGGAAGCTAAAATCTGAACTCAAACTGCTTTCGACGCAGCAGCAGGTGATGATATGGGATAACACACGGCAGGAGGGACACGCAGCGCGCAAGGCCGACATACAAATTGGCCCGTTTATAGTAATTGGAGGATATATTGCCTACCGACACACATACGAGCATCAAGCATTTGTTCACGGATTTAAATCAATTTGTTTCGTTCTTGCTCCCCGGATCCTTGTATCGTTTTTGAAGGTTGAAAACGATATATTTTGAAAAAAGCAATTTCTCATAGATAAATTGCGTACACCTCTCTCCTCCAGGACTTTGTAATCATTTTTGAACGCGCAAAAAGGCAGTACTACTATCCTTGGTCTAGACTTTGGCTCCTAATGTGTGCGATAAATTAAATTGTCTGTGGCGATCCTTCAAATCAATATCGATTCAGACAGTACTTAGTTTTTACGCGTTAACCCTTGTTGGATGTTTTTTTTTTTTTTGAACTTGTAAATATTGAATGAGTTCTCGGATGACCTTTTGATTGATGGTTCGGCCATAAAAGGTCACTCTGTCTGTGGTGGTTATTTAACATTTAATTAGGATAGTTATGACGTTGATTGGTGGTGGATATTCGGAAGTTTCCTTTCAGGAAATCATAGGTGGATACTTCTGAATGTAATACAATAATTGCTTGGCATTTAATTCGAAATCGAAATGTGAAAGAGCGTGCGAAAGGATATCAAGGTATCAGCGCTTGATGGTAATTAATGGCACAGTCAAAGGGGCTGTGCGCATTTTAGATATTAGTTTTCCCCTTTTGAGTGGCCATTTAATTGCTAGAATTAAGGACAACGATGGAGGACAATGAGTGTGTGAATGAACTGCAAAGGCGGAAACGTGCGTTAAAAAAGACACAAGCCGAGGACTGTATGTGTATACCATCTACGAAATGAATTATGCAAGTATGTAATGTTTCTGGAATTGGGAATAGATTGTTCTCTCAGGATGTTAGCCCTGCTCTTTCAATCCAAAGGAAAGTGCATGTAGGTGAAGACTTCTTCGACAATTTAGGCCGATTTGCTTACCTAGACGTTTACCGCTTTATAGTGGTCTCCTGCCTACTGGTTAGACTGTAGATGGAATTCTTCTGACAAAGGTAAATGGACGCAGATATGTCCTTTAGAGGCAGAGGCTTACAGATCGTGGATTTGATCGACATTACAGTCTAATGTGGATAGAAGCGGTCGTCATGAAGAATGCCCCACAGGAGGCAAAAGGACTGGGTGAGGACCTAATCCCAGAGGACATCCTCAGACTGATGCTGCTAAGGAAGGAACCTAGGGAATTAGTCAGTGAGAACTTGGCTACCATAATGCAGGAGCAACGAAAACAGGAAGGACAACGAATTGTAGCTGCTAACGTGAACGGACCGAGTGTATAAGGCTGAACTTTTCGAGTGGATGTCCTTGGTGTTAAATCTCAATCACAGAACTGGTGCCCTGACACAAAACTGACTTAAAACTATAGCAACATGGTATGGTATGTACTTGTATGGGTACTATGGGAAGTAGCTGAGCACATGATTCAGAGTTCAAAGTCCAACAAGGTGGAAGGCGCCAACAAGTTTTTGTACTTCGTTGAGTATTCCGGACATAGGAGACCCTCTCAAGTCCCCTTCAATCCTTGGATGAGGTGAAAACTAAGGACTAAGGAACCTTCAATTCAGGGGAAAAATGTGTCACAAACAAGAGTAGGCTTTCGCCCTTTATGCGTGTCCCTCCCTATTACATTTATTACTCCACTTACTATCCTTTAAGGGTACAGAAAACGTATCTCCCCCTTTCAGTCTCACTGGCTATGGATTAGAAGCTTCGAACATACTACTCGACTTTTCATATCCAAATCCAATTCGTTTTTCGACGACAAACGACATGTGCGTGTGTCTATGTGCTAGAACCAAAAGATAAATGACATTTTTAACGACGGATTAGGAGGTTGGCAAACACAAATACCAACATACATACAGAGTAGGTGATTGCGAAGGCATGGCGGCATACTCGTATATTGCGGGAGGCTTGGCTGGTAACGCATAGCGTGTGCGATGGAAAGGAAGAGAGTGTCGTCGTGCCACAAAAATTGGTGACTAACGACAGATACAAGTATAAGCAATCATCCCAGTCCATAAGGAGCTCCAATGAAGGATGTGTCTTAGAAAAAAAAAAGACGTTGGGATGATATGAACTAAACGATGACAATGACATCCCGTATCTTACGAGTAGAGTAAAGTGAATTTTCTTTTCCAGATCGATATCATGTCGTTGTTTATCCCACAATTTATCTCTCAATGTCTCCTCGCAGCATCCCCTCGCATCTAAATCCAATCCACAACGAACGGTTGTGCTCCTTCAGTTCAGTGCGTTTTGTAATTTGAATTTTAAACTCGAAAATTCCGATGGAAAAATTGCTGGGGCGTGTTGTACAAGAAGATACTATATCCTTGCGCTGCTGGGTGTAATGAAAACTCTTCGTCTTTTTGCGGCAAAGATACGACTACTATAACTGTGTTTACGGATATGTTACACGCACACATTTCTTAAGGTGTCAAGGTGTTGAGAGAGTGGTAAATTTGGTTTACTTTGCTTACAAGGACTAAGACGAGAACGAAGAAATTAGAGGGTAATTTTAAGAAGATTTCGTTTGCTCGAGGTTTCGAAATTGATGGATAAATTGAAGTATTTCCTAAGAGGGATGGATTGTTACACAAAAAAATACAAAAAGGAAGAAAAAAAGGAATTTGTAAGAGAATTGAAAATCACTGTCACTCTCACTTTTCGCCCGGGTGTTGATTGATGGTGTAACACACCTTGGATACTTCTTTTTTTGTTTTGTGGACATTTTCTGTTGCCAGGGTCAGTGGGCAAATTGATTGGTTGAGAGTAGTTTCCCGATAGTGATTGATGTTTTCCTATTTAGCTTACTTTTGTGTAACTGATGATTCGTTCTTTCTTGGCCACCAAATTATGTAATCAGTCGATAAGATCAGACTCTTGGTCTTTAAGTTATTTGTATTCGGATATTTGTCAAACATTGGATGTCAATCATTAAAAATTACTCCATGTGCGTCAGCGTAGGCGATTAAGTAATTGTTCAAATTGTTCAATGTCATGTTTTGGATTTCAATTGAGTGGAATGATGCGGCCGGCGGACACAAAAGCCAACCAAAAGGTGTCTTCTTAAAGAACACAATCTAGAGTAAACAATTTTAAAAGAACGGTCTAGTCACTTTCTATGACTTTTTCGTTTTAAGCCGGCATTTCTGGCGTATACGTGATATTTCAATCGATGGAAGGACATAAATAAAATAAGTTTACCTATTGTACGAGACCCACAGAGCAGAGTGTCTTTGAAAAGTTGGTTGTCCCTCTGATGCTTGCAAGATGTTTCTCTGATTCATCCTCCTAATTTAGCTCGCAGTAGACCACTGTTTCACGTGTTGTGCGATGTCTGTGAACAACTACTCCAAAGGCGAAAAAGGAAGAGGTTTTATCGTAGGGTGATGAAAAATGGATTCATTACAGCAACCTAAAGAAAATAAAGACATGTTTCTACGTCGTCAAAACGGTCGAATATTCAAGGTATTTGGTGGGATCAGGAACCAAACCATTACTGGGGAATGTGTATCGACATAATGATGATTTGAGCAGAGACACGTTTGTCAAACCCGTTCAAATCTACATAGAAAAGTTCAAATAGGAAGTCCTACCTCACCCGCCCTATTCCCCAAATATTGCGCCACCCGATTATTACTTCTTTCCTTTGATGACACATGGTCTGGCTGATCAGCATACATAAAAAAATGGCTTGATTCTTGGGTAGACTCAAAAGATGAGATCTAGCGCAGCGGTGGTTCGGGTGACGGTTGGGTTGGTAAACTCAGTGGTCTTAATTCCCTTTTTCTTACCGAAAAACCTAGTGCAGGCCCAGAAGGCCACCTTAGTTGTTCTTTTTGTTCTGAAGCGCCTTCCTTGGCTTGACTAAAAAAACTGCGTAAAACTGAGTACAGCCAAGATATAGTACATCTCTCAAGGAAGCTAATACATATAAAATCTTCACATAATTAGCCACAAAGTCAAGCCCTCCACTGTGCAAAAGGTACAATACCAAATGGAATCACTTCCACATGAGAAAGACTTCCCATCATTTACACTTCATCGTGAATACAAATACGAATACCCTCACACAGAATACACATTCCGGAAACAACAATTCACCAAATCAACCCTGATCCGATAAAACCTTTCCAATAAAATTATAAATGAATCAAAATGGCAATAACAATTCCCCACGATTAATCAAATTCACCCGCTATCGGTTGCGGATCGTTTGCCTATAGGTACTCTCTCCCTCTCTCTCTCTCTCTATCCGTCCTATCAATGTCTAAGAGAAATCATGAATAACAATCGGAAAGATAGAAAAGAAAAGTAACGACGACAAACACCTTCAACTAGGCCGCCCACTACCACCCATCATCATTACCAATTCAATCAATCGGTATCCTTAACCGAGGCATTTTTGCCGATTTCCCTTCATTTGAATCGATTCTTTTCTTTTGTACCTTTTTTGTGTCCTATAAGGATTGCAGGATTGCTTATTACCCACCTGCTACTGGGTTCGCTCCCATTCGTTTATCCATATAATCAGAAGGCACAACCATGGGAGAATAATGGATTGCAGACAAATGCCGACGCAAAAAGTTCTTCTCCCACCCTTTGGGGGCGGGCGGCGGGCGACGGCTCCGTGTGTGTGAAAGGAGATAAATGATGAATTTTAAGGTGAACCATTGAACCATTTATCTCGTGATAGATGGACGGATTGAAATGCGAACGCGTGAACAGAAAGAGTTGTTCTTCTTCTAGTTCTAGTTCGTCTCTGTTCGACAGATACTAAAGCCTAAGATTTATATCTTCTATTTGCCGAAATGGAATAATCTATGAAAGGATGCAACGCAGCCCAGGACTATAGATGGTAATGATGAGTATTTTTTCTGTCAAACTTGGCAAATCTCGAGGTTTTAGTTTGTTCTTTTTTAGTTTGGGAGAAGGATTTTGCCTACTTTGATGCGACGGCAAAGTTCAAAAGTCTCTCACAAAGTAATGGTAAAAGTTAGTGATTGATAAGTCCTTAAAGGACATCAATAATAAATAAAGTTCTGTCGAATATACCCGTGAGACTTTGTGACTTGGCAAAGTATTCATATAAAAGGGGTTGCAATCAATTTCACAAGCATGTCCTTATACCGTTACGTGAAGTAGTTTTTTTTGTTAAATTATTTCAATAAAATAATTTTGCCTACAAGTAAAAATCACCCAATTAAGTTATAATCGGATTTGTAATTTATTCAAAGGACCCACCCAAACTCTGTCGTCTTAATTTTTCATTAGTACGTTCGAAGGATTGCATGCGGGACTACTAAAGCCGCAAACAAAAAAAGGAAAAAGGAGAAAAAAAATTGCGTGTCAAAAGGTTATGTATATCGAAGTAGAAACCTCCAATCAATGTTCACAAATGCAAAGGAAGTGCTACCACATAGGCATTGTATTTGACGGAAGAAAATGTCCTTTTTTTTCCTCCAGAAGAAGAAAATTACGCATTCAAAGTGACCACATACACAAGAGAGAAGTAGAAGTAGGTACCTACCTGCCCGGTGGGGTGACCAGTCATTTTCATGTGATGAATTCAAATTACGTCATGAATACATTAAGATAAAAAAAAAAACCTCCTCACGCGCTTATAGTATAAATCTACCCGACTACCGCGGAGGCATAAAACGAAAAGCAAAGAAAGAAAAAAAAAAAGTATGATTAATTAGTGATTAAGATTGTTTATTAACTGGCAGTGTGAGATGATGTGACTTGGCTCGTAAATTGTTCGTTAGTTGAGCTGACTTGTCGACAGGACTAGTAGGAGTTGAACTCGAGAGGTCTTA
Source organism: Chalcosyrphus nemorum (assembly GCA_949716465.1). NCBI lineage: Eukaryota > Metazoa > Arthropoda > Insecta > Diptera > Syrphidae > Chalcosyrphus > Chalcosyrphus nemorum. Next base: position 29,441,583 of record OX454333.1, read on the forward strand.
GGGGTGGTCTTTGTGTTCACGCACAGGGGATTAGGTCTGACCGAGGTCTAATAAAGATGAATGGAATTTTTCGAACTTGCATAACATAAATTTACTTGAGAAGCACAATATCTTGAGTAAGTCCATTTGGCATGTGTACTTTAAAGAAGGCTGTGAGATCTTTCTGCTACTCTGAGTGGCCAGATAGCAATGACACTTTTTTCAAAGCAGCTGTCAAAGTTACCAATGACATTCAAGCTGATTGAAAAGACAAACAGCTAAGACGTTAACCTCAAAACCGCAGTGGCTCAGTGGTTTGTGCCTTGGACTACTCTGCTTCTTACAGAAATAAAGGGTGACCAGACACTAATAATACATTTTCCATTTGTAATATTTCAGCAGCTGTCAAAGTTATCATTGTCACTCGGCTGCTAAAAGATTTAGGAAGATCTGCCATTTGATCGTGCATTATTTTGTGCTTGTCGTATGTGCGGAAAATATTAAACAAATTATCCAAATTGCGGCTCAGTTGCATAAACGCTACCGTCTTCATGGCTTCAATGCACAGTGCAAAAGTTTGAGTGTGAGTAGACTCTTTTGGACAATCAGACAGAGAAAAAAACGGTAAATAGTATCGAAGGAGACTTAGGAATTTTAATTTGGCAGAGCCAACCCGACTTGGATTGAAGCTGGGCATCCATAGTGTTCACTAAACGGGCGCTGGAAATGTTGGCCGAAGATCCGGGTCTTGGCCGAAAATCAAAAATCATTCTCTCAAGAGCACCATTTTCGGCTCAGTGTCATTAGAGTGAACACAATTCAGAAGTATTAGACCAAGAAACAACGTTCTGAATGTTTGGTGCGGTTTATGGGCATGGCGGCATCTTCGGAACTTATTCCTTTCGAAATGAGGAAAGAGACGTCGTTACTGTCAATGGTCGTCGTTCTGTGGCCAAAGTATCACAAAGTCGATATATCTGAGCTGTGGTTCCAACAAGACGGTCCTACATGCCATAGAAGCGACGCACTTCTCTAAGTTCTGAAGGCGAAATTTGGCTGCCGCAATCGTACCTTTTGAATGAAACCAATCGATTATTTTCTCTAGGGCTACATCTAGTCTTTAATCTGCACTAACAAGCTAACCATTTTAGACAATCTCCAAGTCAATATTCGGGACGCTTTTGCCGGAATAACGCTGTACATATTGCACCGAGTCGTCAAAAATTAGACAGATCGCTTGAACTACTACCAGCGAATCTGAAGAGGACATTTGAATAATGTACTACTCCGCACATAATGGCATTGATGTAGCATCAAAATAAATGTAGAATCATCGTTATATCTCACACCATTTTTGTTTTATGTAAATTTGTTTTCATGTTCTTCTTACCTGGTCACACTTTATATGAATCTTGCTTGCTTACTATCTTTGGGTTCATGGATACCATTCTGGGACCCTCTGACTCAAGTCTATTTCGGTTCAAGATTTCTTTCTCAGAGAACAAACAAACGACAGTGGTGGCTTCTATCTCTCAGTTAAAAAACAGTTTTCCATTCTACTACCCTTAAACAAACACTTCTTTGATTTCATTTCTATAGCTAGCAAATAAGCATTCAAAACTGTGTCTGCAAAAACAAATCTTCTTGCAATGCAAAGCTACAACAGACAAATAGAGTGGAGGAATTCGCTATCAAAAGAGCTTTACTTCATAGCCAAGTTCAACACCACACAAGAATGTTCCATGTTCCAGAACATTCCCTTTAGCTTTCCTCTCTTAAACTTTGGTAAATAGTATTTTATTTCCGGTTTAAAAGCTTTATAAGTGAAAGTTTGAAAAAACTGTTTCTCTGTAGTTCAATTATTTTGTTATAATTTATAGCAGGCATTAAAATAAAACACTTTGATTTGCATGTATGTAAATAAGCAGACTTACCCAGAATAAGAAAAACAAAAATCATTCCAAATGGATTCAGCATTATTCCAGTTATATTTTTCTGAAACGAAAAGTGGTGGCAACATTTTAGTTTTTAAAATTGAAAAACTTTAGAGAACTTTACATTTTAAGATTATAAGATACCAAGAAACTGCCCCAAATTTTCCTGGGATTACCAAACTTTTATTTTAATCATTAGCATGGAATACTGGGAAGAAAATTATTTAAAAGTTTATCTTTAGCTTTCGCTAAAAACAGGGACCAAAAAAGCGTCGCAAGCGTAAGTTTTTCGTCAGATTTTTTTATGTCACAAACAAGAGAATAATATTTCCCTTGTCCGTGATTAGGTTGAGTTTGTAGGAGTTTTGATGGATTACAGCTTTATTTAAATAAACTTTAAGTTTTAAGCTTTAGCTATCATAATGGTATGCTAAATCCTTTCACTCAAGGTACCCCTTAGACGACGAACATGCTCGCCGAACTTCGAAGCCAACGAAAATGAAAAAATCCAAATTCTTCGCCAACAGGGCTACTTTCAGGCTCAAGTCTCTGTTTTACAATTTTAGGTCGACGTCGCGTGGTTCGTGTGCAAAAAGGAAACAAAATGGCTCTCAGAGACTAAGCAATGTCTCAAAACAATGGAGTAAAGCTCATAAAAAGTGTGACTTGAGTCGGAGCAAAAGCCCGTTGACGTTGACTGCTGATAAAATGTCATTTCATCTTATACTTGACTCTTATAATAGCTTAAAGCTTGACTGTTTTCATTGACTCAACTGTAGTTTTCTACAATGAAAATGATTCGGGCTGTCGCATATAAAATCTTGGCTATCCTCTTGGTTTAAACTTTTGTTTGGCTACAGACAAGTTTGTTTTTTATCTGCGGCACTTAAAAGCTTAAAAGAAGTTTTCCTAAACTTTCGTCATTCACATGGTTCGAGACTTAGCTAGACGATGTGATTGGTATAAAAAAGTTTCACTATCATATATTGGAACCTTCACTTAGCCGTTTAATTGTATTCAGTACCTATTCACAATAGAATAAAACCATTTTTACTGTTCGATAATTTTTAATTCAAAAATATACTAATTTCGAGCAGTTAGTGATGCTTGAAAGTATGTACATGCAAGATTTTTCTGCACTAGGAAACGTACATAAAAGAGGATTTTAAAAGAGAATCACAACAAAATTAACGACGACTGTAGTTTGATAAAGGGACTGACTATTTAGGCGTAAGGCGTGAGTCTATATTTTTGGCCATTTGACAAGTTTTCGAATGATTGCTGGGCTGGCTTGCTGGGATCTTCGTATGATTTGAACGATGTCTGGGCATGACAGAAACTAGATAAATTTGTGAACGACAGTGTCTTACGTGCTTATATTTGCACATGACTGCAGCCCATATTCTTTTCTGACCTAACCGGCTTACATGAGCGGCAGCACTATCCTGTTCTAACCAGAGATCGTCCAGACCCATAGCCGGTCAACATGTTGTTGTGTGGATCTACTGTTGACGGATTGAAGTGCCTGAGTAGTTTGAAAACTCTCGTTTTGACATGAACGTCTGGCTAAAGCATGTAGCCTAAAATGCTTCACCATTTCACGAATCTAGGCCTATTATGCTGACTGAAAAATTTACCATAAATGTACCAAAAATACGTAAACGACTCCATGACTACAAGTGTCAAAAGTTATCTACTTGACATCTGTCAAAAAGATGAACCAAATTGAGTCTGTAGATGACAGTGATTGACAGCCACCACCCACACCATCTGATGGTTCACACTTTACATGTGTATGTACATACATATGATCAACGCTTGTTAGCAATTTGATTAGCACAACAACATTTTGGTCCATCATGTTCCATTGAAAGAGAAAAATTTGTGGGCATACCCTTCAGTGAAAAAAAATTCTACCAAAATTATAACTTTTCCTAAAAACTCAAATGTTTTCTTGATATTGCCTCTAAAAGGTATATCGTTGAGTCCTCGACCAAACAGATAACTCACTTCCAGTTGAAGTAACTGTCAGCTAAATTTTACCAATCCTCAATCCTTTTTTCAGGATAAAAAAAAAAAAAAAACAGGCCAAATCACATATGACTATAAGAGCATAAGCCGATTTCCATCTAAACCCATTAGCCCACATCCATATTCGATTCAATCCATAAAAATTGACTGCCCATTCGAAAGGTTGAATCCATTAAATCAAACAATTATTGTCTATCAAAACTGATTAAAAAGTTCCTAAAAAAAAAAAATCCATTAACACATCCCAACTTATTCAATTAACCGTCAATAAAAACCTAGTCCTCTTTCAATAAAAATTAAACCCAAAACAATTCACCTCATTGAATGTAATTAAAAAAAAAAAACAAAAAAAAAAAAACCGGAAATTTATTTTTAAAATTCCATCCTCTTACACCTCCGCCCTAAATCGCTGTAATTATCTCAATCCACCTTCGATTTGTATACTTTGAACGCGAAATAGCAAAACACAAAGGATACTGGGTATACTACATGCAACCTGAGGCTAATTACAGCCATTCTCTATTGACAGGAGCACGCTATCTAATTACAAGGACGAAACACTTAAAGCCCGCAAATTGAAGTGCTTTCAATGCAAAAGGACACAAACGAGAATGAACGAACGAAAACAAAAAAAATGCGAATAACAAGAGGGGCAACACAATGTACCTATACTACACTCCCGCCCAGGAAAAAGAGGACACAAAACAATTTTCAAACCAGATATTCCAAGGAGATAGGAATAATAACAAATTCTCTCGGTCCTCTCTGTCCTCTTTGGCGTGTATTTCCGCAGGTTTCATCAAGTAGACCCTGCTTTACACAGTGTTTTGTTTGAATTCTAACTCATGCACACAATTGGAGGACCTTTATTACTGATCGCACGCTATATCTTTAAAAATACCCCAGGACTTCTAGCTATTACAACAAAAAAGGAAACCCAGGGTACTTTCTGATAAAATAAAAAAAAAAAACACTATACAACACCCGCGCTGGCACACGAATTGGCTGAGGACACGAAATTCATCGCGCCAGATACCTATACTATGTAAAAAGGACGAACTAATTTGCTTGTACTTATAGTGCAGCAGGATGAGGAAGAAAGCGAGCAAGTGCATTGTTATTCGGTTTACCATTGTCCTTGATTGCCTTCTGTGATATGACAACAAGAACAAACTTTTGCTGGACATTTCATTAAACACAAAACACTCGTATATTATGAGTGAAACCCATTGGCTTATATCCTGTGTGAACTGGGGTGACCTCAATCTAAGGAGTCAGGCGAAATTTATTGCATATTGGTGTGCAGACATTTCCAATCTGATTTGTGGATGCTTTTGGCTTGAATAAAGGACGAGGGGGATATACAATATTTACGGCCCCAAAAAAAAAAAGGCCAACAAGGATGGCACTCCATTTTGGTATAGTATACACGCAGCCATTCCTCTTCCTTTTTTCCCGGCGAATTGAGCTGTTTTCAATGATATCAGGTCGAGAAAATGTTACGTATATTTGGTTGTTTGTTGTTGTTTTTTTTTTTTTATGGTGACGACCGGTCGGGTCAGGCGATTATGAAGAAAAAAAAAGGATTTTCTTCAAGTAAATTCAAATTGAGGGGATTTGGGTTGAAAAGGATATGTTTCGATAAAGTTTCTTTCGATTTTTTTTTTCTTTTTAATTTTGAAATGACAGAGTTTTTGTGTCCTTGGGTGGAAATAGAAATTGTTATTTTCTTTTTCAGTTTACGAGTATATTTACCTAGAGGCGACCTTGATTTGGATGGTATCGTGTGACGCATTTTGTTTAGAATATACTTGCAAATATTTGAAGATTTCGCACGTAAAACTAGGGTCACACTTTGGCTCATCTGGAACAGAGTTAAGCGGAGGACACTTTGCCTATTTGAATGGGGAACTTTTTCTTAACAAATTTATTCAAAAATAAATTCCAAATAGTGACTATTGAACGCAAAAATAACAGAAAACACAACCGACAACCCACTGCAAATGAAGAAAAATCTACAACTGTCAAAGATCAGGCGAATTAGTGAAATTCCATGATGGCCGACGTGCATTTGAGTGAGATGCACTCTAACACACATTCTGAGCGGATGGGGGGCATTGTTCATCATCAACCGTCCTGCTTACGCACTAAATGTATTACGACCACACCACCACAGCTAATCCATTTTTTCGCTGTAAGAAGTAAATAGGTGAAAGGTGATTGACCTAAAGCGGAAACAGCTGAGCAGTAAATAATCCAAAAAATTAAAATAACTCGCCAGTTAGCAGCCATTAAATAAAGTTCATTTTACTCGAGCTTAACCTATTTCCTTTCAACCATATTCAGTTCGTCTAGCTGAAATTTTGTTCGTCCTATCACTTGAATTCCCGCTCATCTCAGCGCGGAACAGGCATCTACGAGATTGAATTCTTAGGTCGTGCCTTTCCGAAACAGTTCGGAGAGAAAGTCAGTTGACTTGTCATAGAAGTAAGTAGGATAAGCTCAGAGGCTTACTAGTCCTTATTCCTCAACTAAGCCTCTTGACTGATGGGCGGAGGTATGTACTATCTCAGCTTAGAAGAGCCAAGAGTCTGGAACACTTTATCAGCACCTTAAGTTGACTTAGGCTTAGACAGTGTAGTCTTTACTTCACTTGGCCTGATTGGGGGAAAGTTCTGTCCACCTCTGCCCACGTAAAAAATGTTTTCATACCTGATGACAGACATCGTTAAGGTCCTAGTTAAGTTCTAGTTAAGCCCATGTCCCTTCGCTACACGCGTCGGTACCTTAACTTTTCGTTAATTCCTATGGCTCCATTGAAACCGAGGGAACATGATGCGATTTGTAATCAATGCTCATCCACCGCCATATCCTCTCGACCAAAACCAAATGGCAGTGAATTTGAAGACGGAAGAAGACTAGCTTCTCACAACTGTACGTTTTGTGCGTGGTATACATTTCTGCACGTGCAGAAGGGACCTACTGTTTTATGGCGTATCCGAAGGGCAGAGGGTTTTTTGAGAAGCTTTCTCATGACAATTATACTTTTGAATGTTTGTCAAACACTCGGGAGAGGTGGGACCGTGAAAAAACGTTTGATCGTATTTTTCTGGATTCGAACTTGGAACCCCTTGCGCAGCAGTCAAACGCACTAACCACTGAGCCACGGCAACCAATTTCCTGCTGCCCTAGCTTTCAGAAAAGTTGCCGATAATCCTCCAGAATGATCTTGGCGGGAAACCCCAATTTGGGTTCGCTTGAATGTGGCAAAGATTTTTGTATTTAAAAGTGAAGATTGGCTCTTTGACATTACAGTCTTCCAGGTCGTCAGAAAATTCATGGTTTAGTTAGACCCTTTATCCCATTTATCTGGCAATCCTGGCCACTTGCGATCATTAGCCTGTGAACGAACTTATCAGCTCATTTATGAATTGCTGGACAAAGGATTGAAGGAGTAAACAGTTTATTCAATAGGACGGCAATATTGTGCCAACCAGTGACAGAATAAAACCAAATCGAATCTACAAGGTACATCTGTACTTGCAGCTAAGAATAAGACAAAATAGTACTAAGACTGTTCTGCTCCAACACTGAGTCTAAGTGATGTTCAGAGAAACTTGTCAGGAACCACTATACAATGTCGTAAAATGATGACAGCTCCATAGCAAAACACACGATGCAATGGAATGCGCAAGCACAAGTTGGCAGAATAGTGGGTCGACTGAAAAGTCCATGGCGCTTAACAGTTAAATCGGAGTCACTACCATTGCCGAAGAGATAAAGAAAGCTAAACTCATTCAGTACAGCTTCACAAGGAGATACCTGCAGGATATAAATGACTGAAATGATCTGTAAATCCTGTTTGACATTAGCCATGTTTTTTCGAAAGTGTTTAGCCACTTTTCCACACAAAGTAAAAACAAAAGGAAAAATGAAGATAAATTAGTCAGTAACCAAAAGTGAACATAAAGTGTGGAGAAAGTCGAATCATAGATGGCTTAGACTAAAAAACTAAAATTCTAGACAACAACCCTTAAATGTTTTACGCTGACAGTACGGTTTATTCATTAATGGTTTTTGTCTACAATATAGTCTATGCCATCTATGGTACGAATGTCATTTTGAAGATAAATATGAGAAGTGAGTATGGACGTTTTATTCAGAGGTGGCTATACACTTTCGAAAAAACTCGGCTTTCAATGGCTCTATATCAAGTATTCTGTGTGATCAATTTGTTTTGCCGGCAGAAACGTGTTTGTAAATAAAAAAAAAAAAACCTTCCATCTATTAATGTAGGTGCACGTAGGCATGTCCACCTTTGGGCTGAGGCGTTACTTAAGCATGTCCATACGATCCCGTCATACATTTCTTTGGTATTGTGAAAATTTCAATATAGAGGCCAATAAATTGTTGAAATTTGATTGCTCTATGCAACCTGCAATATGACGGTATATACTTAGAGGGGTTTTTCTCAAAAAAATTAACTTTAATAATTATTAATTACTTCTTTTTTTCGATCATAAAAGTTTATTGCATCTCAATAAATGCCAACATGTGTTTGGTAAAACCCTAAAAATATTAGGTTGAGAAGGGTCAAAGGATCGCCATTATAAATGGTAATAAGGGACATCTACCTGTTAAATTTAGTATAAATTGGACCTAAACGGGATCAAGTTCATCAGTCGTTCGAACTTTACCAGTCAAGACACACCACCAAGCAATGGGCAAACTATTAAGACCTAAAGAACCCTTCATGGGAGAGCCAATGTTCGCAGACTATAGGAACTATCTAAAGGTTTTCGACCTTACTGCCAAGTCCTTTACCGGCGTCTACTTTGAGCTTATAGTCCAACCAAAGGACCCAAAAATCGCCGAAACTAAGTCCTTCATGATCAAACAGGAAGAAATTGAAGACCAGGATGAAGCTCAACCGAAGACCTTCAACGAAAAATTAGAAAGATGCCAACAAATCAATAACAGTTATGAGACTCTACTGCGCACAACATCTGAAGTGGAAACGCGGCTGCGCGAAGAATATGACGGAAAAAAATACAAAATAATCAAAAGGAGACGCAGGAACGCAACATCATCATCGCAACACAAGAAACGGAAGGTGGAAGTTATGTAAGGATCTACTGGCGATATTCGATGAATTTTTATGTAATTTTTATTTTTTTCTGTAAATAAAAAAATACTTAACTGACAAAAAATTAGAGTTAATTTTTATACTATTTTATGGTGAAGTTGTGAGATGAATCATTTTTTGACCGAAACTTCTAGATGCTCGAGAGCCCAGTCAGCGAAGAAACGGCATAGTCGACGGATGCAAGGCCAAGTCATGATGCACAATTCGTCTGCTCTGCGAAGGGCCGAATTCTTGTACGTGGCGTGCCTCAGATTCTTCTGCACACTCTCACGGATAGCGGGGATATTTTCGGCATTTCGTGGATTGATGACAGAACCAGTCTGTTTAAATTTATTCACCACGTTGCGAATAGTCCTCTCGGAATAACGATTATGGGGACCGTAAAATGGACGAAATGCGGGAAATGTTTTTCGATCAGAAGACGCACGTTCATAAAGCAATTCAATCATTTCCACATGTTGTTGAACATTATGACTCTTTGTTTCAATTTGGCAAAACAGATCTAATAAAACAGACTAAATTTGGTAGCTGTAGCTTGATCAATGGTGGCTGCAGTCACATGCCAAAGCTGGAAAATCCCTATTGAAAAACCCTTTATTTACTTATTTTTCTGGAAAAAATATGTAACAGAAGAAATTTGTAGTTTGTTTTTGTGGCGGGGCTAGGGGGCATGAAACTTAATTTACCAAGTGGGGGCATACTTGGTTGGGAACCACTGCTCTGGATCATTACGGAAGCGCCTCCCCAGGAACTTATATCTTGCATGTTAGAGCCCGGGGTAGTGGCATAAGATGCTGTAAGTTTGTTGGCAAAAGGCGGATGTGAGATTTGGTCCATTTTGTCAGCCTTCTCATTTTCGGGGACCCATCTGGGTTAATTGCAGTGTACCAAGAGCCTTAAGTTCTTCGCAGGGGCATTTCACAAGCTTTGATTATATTTCAACGGCAGTAATGTTTTTATAGCAGTCTGACTGTCAATAAAGAAGGAGGTATGACTTTTACCGCATACTCAAGGGCCAAGACCTCCGCCCGATAGAAACTGCTGTAGTCTGGGAGCCTGATTGCCCGTTCCGAGAAAATACCATAATCTACGCCCGTATCCATTCTATACGTTTAATTTTCTTGTAACGCAAGTATATTATCAGCATCAAAGCAAAGTTGCTCGGTACAATTTCGACTGAACTAATAGCATAAACTAGAAGCTCATTACAACACAGCAGCTTCAAAGTTAGACCTAGGATCTGATATGGCTGTTGAAGTTATTGTTGCCTTTACTATTTAAAAACCCATTGGGTGCTGTGTCTAAGAGCAACTCAAACTGAAATATATCGAAAAATAAAACCTGAAACTAAAATATTATAAAAAGAAAACTAAAAAGTTTCACCAATTATCGTTTTTATTTATTTACATAAAATTACAGGCAAAAATATTGATTACATAAAAATTCATCAATCGAATATCGCCAGTAGGTCCTTACATCTTCCGTTTCTTGTGTTGCGATGATGATGTTGCGTTCCTGCGTCTCCTTTTGATTATTTTGTATTTTTTTCCCTCATATTCTTCGCGCAGCCGCGTTTCCACTTCAGATGTTGTGCGCAGTAGATTCTCATAACTGTTATTGATTTGTTGGCATCTTTCTAATTTTTCGTTGAAGGTCTTCGGTTGAGCTTCATCCTGGTCTTCAATTTCTTCCTGTTTGATCATGAATGACTTATTTTCGCCAATTTTTGGGTCCTGTGGTTGGACTATAAGCTCAAAGTAGACGCCGGTAAAGGACTTGGCAGTAAGGTCGAAAACCTTTAGATAGTTCCTGTAGTCTATGAACATTGGCTCTCCCATGAAGGGTTCTTTAGGTCTTAATAGTTTGCCCATTGCTTGGTGGTGTGTCTTAACTGGTAACGTTTGAACAACTGATGAACTTCAAGCCGTTGAGGTCAAATTTATACAAAATTTAGCAGGTAGATGTCCATTATTATCATTTATAATGATGGCCTTGATGACCCTACTCAGGCTAATATTTTAGGGTTTTACCAAACACATGTTGGCATTTATTGAGATGCAATTATCTTTTATGACATGCAATTAGGTAAGAAGGTTATTAAATGTAATTAGGAAAGTTAATTTTTTGAGAAAAATCGTTCAAAAGTCCGTCAAATTTCAGGTCCTTGCATAGAGCAATTAAATTTCGCGGACTAATCCTTTTGTTTGTGTTGTTTCACACTTTGGAAAAGTGCTATTGCCTTGCAGGACTTTTAATGTACTGAATCAGTACGTCGATCCCGATATGATCAACATGGTTGACAGTTACAAGATCACCACCAGCGCCAGAATATTTTATGAGAAATGGATCTTGAGACGAAGAACCCTTTGACACACCGGCTTGTATAGATCTTGGATCAAGATCAAGATTCATTTGACTGATAGTTGCAAGATCAGTAGGAAGCCATATTGCTGGTGGATCTTTTCAATTCATTTCACTGTTTCATGTCGAACGCAATATGATCATTTTGACTGACTTTCACACCATCACTGAGCCGCCAGATTTACCTTTAGATTCTTAAGCGAGGAACTGATCCATTGTCTGTTAGATTCATTTGGCATGATCAATAAGTCACCACTATTACTTGTAGGCCCTTACCCAAGTCCTTTCTGCTGCAACATTTCAGAGGTCTCGTTGCAGTAATTGGTACTACCTTTTCTCGACTCTCGTTCCACCAAACATCTTACGTATCTGGGGCATGCCGTGACAAGTATCCTTCCACTCGAAAAACCCTTGCCTAAGAGAATAATTTTGCAAGTGTTAAGGCCACCCAAACTAGGAATGATTTTCAGCAAAAAAGAAGAACAATTGAAAACCCTTAAAAGTGCGGAGAAGAAAGAAAAAACTTTTACTACAAAAGCCCTTGAGCCGTTTTTTTTTTTTATCAATTTATAGTCATACTTCTTATTGTACTTCCGCCTTTGTACCGGTACTTATTTCTATTTTTTTTTTTCATCTCCTTGTCCAGCCATTATAACATTATGTCAACGCAGAACCCAAAGGATCCCCGTGAACAACAGCAGTTAACTCATTCTAAAGTATGCATGTGCTTTTCTTGGTTCCCTTCTATATCCTTTGCAACGATATACATACATACTCATAGCCAAACGCCGCCGCTACTCGGCTCCTTCAAGGACAATGAAAATTTTACTCTCTCTCTAAGCTAAGGGAAAAATTTCTCTGCGTTTATTGTGCTGTTGACTTTAATGTAATTTTAATTTCTTTTGTCCTTACGAAAAGGGTTCCGTTCTAAACTCCGTATTGTGTTATACCCGAGTACTATTAATGATATGGTAATCGCAGTGTTTAGGTCGTTAACAAGATGAACAACAATAATATAAAATAGGAGCCAAAAAAAAAAGAATATTTTACAAAAGTCCTTATTGCAACAAAAGACAGGAAAATATGTATTGTACCCCATTTCAAGTTGGGGATAATTTTAATAAGGACTCGCTATACACATTCGAGAACAATGTTCGTCGAGATGAAAACGAGCCAAAAAGTGACTAATTCCAAGTCCTCGAGTGGGTTCTAATTTGTGCCTTAAAAAGTGATTAAAGTTCCTCGCCGAGGATGAAGGACTTTTTGTTGTATTTGCATGCGCGCGGTCAAACTTCTAATTAATCCTAGCGGCCGACCTTCACCTATATTTTCTTTTTTGAAATACTGGCAGAGGGTCTCGACGGATGTCAAAAAAAAAGTAATGACATTCATTAGGCGACTTGTCACTGAAAGATATCCCTGGACGAACAACAAATCAATTGTATGTCAAGAGTTGCTTTACACATCTGAAGGACCTTTCGCCTGTCAAAGACACTCTTCCAATTAACCAAGATGTGGATGGAACGGCAAGGATTTCAACTCACAAATCACGACTCGAGAGTGTTGTTTTAAGGATATTTTTTTCTGGGCCCTGTCAATTGATATGTACCTAGGTACACCTACTGGTCAAGCTGGACAGGACTTGTTGTTGTTCAAAGAGAATGTTACTCTGTAATTTGCATATGTAGAGCAAACACATTTGCTAATCAATTCGAAGAGTTCATCCCTATTGAGTTGGGGACCAGAGCAACGTTGCTGTCTATTTACTAACTGGGAGATCATCATCATCACACAGACAGACAGATAGATAGATAGATGTATGTTCCTTCCAAGGACTATTGCTCACATATGTGTGTGCATGGGTGGAGCTGCTTGTAGTTTTGATGGACGGTAGGAAGGTCAGTGCGAATTTAATTTGACTTGTGTTTATTTGGAAGGAAATGACTTCCTTTGGGGAATAAACAGACAGACCACTACTGTCGAAAGGACATCGAGGTGTATGCCTGCTGCTGTATGCTGCTAATTAATTAAATTCTTCATGGTGTACTTGAGTACTGTCTAATGAGTTAATCCAAACAACGCAAAAGGGTACGGCTGCAGTCGAGGTTGGATAGGCAGTGCAAACGTCTCCTTTTAAGGATTGTTTTTGGAGTCAATACAAGGCTTTTGATGTCTTGTACTTCGGGTGGGAAGAAAAAAACGTCTAGTGTGTCCCTAAAAGGATCCATTTGAAGGGAGTAATACAAACAGTTTAAGCTTCACACCCAAATTAGCAAGGATAGCATTTGCTCTACCCTGCCGTCGGTGAGTGACCATTTCAATCTTTTATATTTCGCTCTGTCCTTTCAACATTATAACTATCCTTAGACGCACTTCAAAACTAGAAATTGAAGTAAATTGAGTGGGACATATGGATGGAGGATAGCACAGATGTCTTAAGATCTAATTGGTTGAAAGTTTTCAGGTTTTTTGAATATTTATGGAAGGAAATAAATCTGCAGATGGAACAATATATGCTTGGGTGATTTGGCCACTTACTCACATGTTACTCGACCAGATTTCAAGACGTGACATGAAAGCTGTTTCATAGCAGATAGTTTCTGATGAATTCGATTCGGTCAGGAAGAATGGCGTGTTCATCTGTAAGAAGCTAAGCCTTATCCCTTTGCAACTTTCAAACTACTCCTTCGAGGTCTTCTTGCTGAAATCTTGAATCGCCGGGGATGAAAGGAAGACATGTTTCGAACAGAGAAAAGAAATCAGGCGTATGACTAGTGTAGTTTGACTACCTATTACTCTTAGGCTAATAGTCTGGATTGTCCATCTTAAGCCCTATAAAACTTATTCGTATACTGATTCTCATTAAGTTTTCAAGTCCACTGTGACTGGAACTACCATGGGAAACAGTAAGTTGCATATGTACACACAGTTGCCCTTTTGAAATCTTCTATCTCCAGTTTAATGAGTGAAAACTTTGGTGGGCCTTTGTTGGCGGAATCGTTTTCCCTAGAAGAGAATCTTGGACGAACAATGGATCGACAAGAGATTCTAATAGGATAACAGTGTACACAGACGGCTCTAAGGGGAATTAGAGGCTGGGATATTTCGTGCTAACCCACTGAAAGAACTTGCCATCCCGAGTGAGCCATAAACTCAAGCAGAACACAATTTTTGAGACCGATGGTGGGGCTCACTAAACGGCATATCCATCAACATCTGTGCTAACTGCTGGGAGGATGAAGAACGCTTCTTCTTGGAGTCCTTAGTGATACCAGACCTAACACACCTCAGAAAGTCAGAAAGAAAGGAGTCGCTGACATACATAGCTCGTATCTAGTTTTCCTGCTTCAAGCCTGAGAACACAGGGCGGATTTGATGCCCGCGCACCCAGCAGAGCAGAACCTTGTGCTGTGTTCCTAGAACCTTAAGATCTTCCCGACAGCACTTCACAAGCTTGAATTTTATTCCAAGAATGATTGCCTGCCCTATCGCATTTGACTTCCAGCTCGCAATCTGACTTATTCTTAAGATGCTAATGGCTGCCGTTGATCTGGTTTAAATGTCTAGCGGAGGCAGGTTTAGAATAGCTTCAAGGCCGCAGTGGAGTGGTTCTGGTAGCTCCAATGCTCGCTAGTCTTTGTATTTTAGTGAGAACTTTTAGGTAGGTAGACTTGTTTAACGCTGGCCACCATACAAAGTCGCCCTATGTCAGGAGGGGTCTTATGATAGCCGTGTACATCCAGAGAATTGTTTTTAGAGAGGGTCCTCAGGTCTTCTCAAAAATTCTGCTGCACGTGTAGTAGGCTATGTTGGCCTTTTTAACCCTTTCATTTATTTCAACTAAAATAATTTTATATCAGAAAGAGCTTAGAGATATTTTCTATTTAACTTTTTGAAGACCATAAATGGGATGTGGTCCGTTTACGAGCTAAGTGCACGCTCACTCGAAGGCAGTAATTAAACTTTGCTAATACTGTTGCATCGTGTGCTTTTACCTTTTAATTTAACTTAATTACCACTCTCGTTCCGCACTACGAAAAGATAATGTATTTATTGGATTGCAGAGATTAATGCCCCATAACTAGCAATCAGTGTAACTGCGCGCTTTCATTCTCTATTGGCCGCCAGTTGAATTAAAATTCAATTTTCTCCCCCGAGGGGTAATTAATTTGAATAATGATTATGAGTGAAATTCACAATCGATAAATTATTCAATGAACAACGGTTATTATCCACAACGCGCGGAGCAAAAGTAAAATGAGTTTGAAAAATATCCATAAATAGCTCATGCCCTTGCGGCTATCCAAAGACATTCATAAGTACATATGTATCACTCTTTTGATAAACAGACTGCAGGAATTGACTCAAGAAAAAAGGACAATAAATCCCAACTGCTTTCGCATAATTTTGACAAATAGCTAACGACTCGATTGTTTTCAAATCCAAACTCCTTAACCTCTCCCTCCTCACCCAAACATATGATAAATCACATGCATACTCGTACAGTTTTTTTTTTCTAGTATCAAAGCATCACCCAGGACGAAGAAGAAGAAACAATAAAATCCTATATCCTCCCCCTCAAAACTCAGAGCCAGACCACAGCAACCAACCATGACTCGAGGACGAGGAGGGGGTATTTGTATCTCAGTAAGCGAATATCTCGAAGCTATTTCTCGCTTTCAACAATATTTGTATTTTGTGTTGTGCTGGATTCTTCTTCTTCTTCATCTCACCCTTTTCTTGAGTTATCCTTGTGCAGGAGGAGCCCAAAGTTATTGCAAAATGTAGGATAGAAAATTGCCGCTGGAGCGACAATGATGTTATGCTTCTTCATTGTTATAAAATGTATCTAAATCTAAATGTATCTTATTTGCCAAGGTTTTTCGTGAGAGAGAATTTCCACCACTGGAACTGGTGGGGGTGTTGTTTGTATAGGAATGGGTTAGCAAAATTTGAATAAAAAGGTTGCGTAGCTCCGAAATGTATCTTAAGAATTGAAATCACTACCGCTGAAGGTTAGGCACAGTATATTTGTGAAGGAATTCTAAAAGTATTAATGAGGTCTAATTAAAAGAAAGCATGTCTGGTATTCTTTCTTTTTTTTTTTGGGTTTAATCTTTGAAACGTGCTATAGTAGTATCTGCACGAGTACGAGGTTGAACATTAAGCAGAAGGATACGCAATTAAGGTTAATCAAAATGAGTGCAATCTGGGGAATCTTTAACTGATAAAATGCAGATATGGTTGTAGACTTAGGCACAGAGTGGGGGTCTTGCTTAATTTCCATCTTAAACAGAATGATACTAACTAAAGAAAGAGCTTTCATGTCTCTAATACTCCGCAAGAGCCACTTCAAGACAGCAACATATAATGCTACAGAATCACATTGATCATATCGGTATCGACGTACTGATTCATTACATTAAAACTGCAGTAAAAACCTTAAACTAGTCCTTCAAGGCAATAGAACTTTTCCAAAAAGAGGAACAACAACAAACAAAAGGAATAGTCTTTACAATTTTATTGATGTATGCAAAGACCTGCAATTTGACGGACTTTTAAGGGATTTTTCTCAAAAAATTAACTTTCCTAATTATTAATTACTTCTTTTTTTCTATCATAAAAGTTTATTGCATCTCAATAAATGCCAAAATGTGTTTTGGTAAAACCCTAAAAATATTAGTTTGAGAGAGGTAAAAGGATCGCCATTATAAATGATAATAAGGGACATCTACCTGCTAAATTTTGTATAAATTTGACCTCAACCGGATGAAATTCATCATTCGTTCAAACGTTACCAGTCAAGCAAGACACACCACCAAGCAATGGGCAAACTATTAAGACCTAAAGAACCCTTCATGGGAGAGCCAATGTTCGCAGACTATAGGAACTATCTAAAGGTTTTCGACCTTACTGCCAAGTCCTTTACCGGCGTGTACTTTGAGCTTATAGTCCAACCAAAGGACCCAAAAATCGCCGAAACTAAGTCCTTCATGATCAAACAGGAAGAAATTGAAGACCAGGATGAAGCTCAACCGAAGACCTTCAACGAAAAATTAGAAAGATGCCAACAAATCAATAACAGTTATGAGACTCTACTGCGCACAACATCTGAAGTGGAAACGCGGCTGCGCGAAGAATATGACGGAAAAAAATACAAAATAATCAAAAGGAGACGCAGGAACGCAACATCATCATCGCAACACAAGAAACGGAAGATGGAAGTTATGTAAGGACCTACCGGCGATATTCGATTGATGAATTTTTATGTAATCTATCTTTTTTCCTGTAAATTTATGTAAATAAAAAAAAAGAAGTAACTGACAAAAAATTAGAGTTAATTTTTATAAAATTTTATGGTGAAGTTGTGAGATGAATCCACAATGGGAGGGTTCAGCACTTGACTTTGAATACATTCCTTCTCCATATTGAAATGGCAAAACTCTTCCTCCGTTCCGGCGGTGATTAGCTAAGGACACAATAACTGAGTGTTTTTTTACCACTCAACTGTGGATACCTAATTTTTGTGGTGGCATGAACTCACATAATGTAGCAATCTGTGCTTTATAATCGCGACTAGCGCACAAGATCGGTCGTAATAGATTGCCGAAAGAATCAGAAACCGAGGAGGTGAGTCCATTCTTGTGCTGTGAATTGAATTGTTAATTTTTCATTCGAAGAATGTATGAATGAATGAAGGCTTCACCATTTGTTATTAAAGTGCGGGGACAGGACATTCTTGTATGGCGCTTCAGTTCGGGGTGAACCTGGGCCTCAACCTCAATCAATCTCGCCACTTAACTCAGCTCATTGTCTTCATTTGGTCCAGGTCCCCTTCTAGATGTACACGACACCTGCGACGAGAAGGGCTACTGCGTCATTCCTCTGAGTTTGAATCGAAGACGCTGCGGGCCGGAGCGTTGTTGTCCATTTGGTCTACATGTCCTAGCCATCTCAGATGTCCAATGCGTAGTTTTTTGACTACATCGATGTCGCTGTGCAGCTCGTATAGTTCGTCGTTGATAGGATTTTTTGACCGAAACTTCTAAATGCTCGAGAGCCCAGTCAGCGAAGAAACGGCATAGTCTATGGTCATTTACTCTGAGCTTCTGGGTTAGTTGAATCTTATACGGATGCAAGGCCAAGTCGTGCAATTGAATGCATTGGTTTCTTCTGCACACTCTCACGGATAGCGGGGATATTTTCGGCAGATCTTGCATTTCGTCGATTGATGACAGAACCAGTTTGCTTAAGTTTATTCACCACGTTGCGAATAGTCCTCTCGGAACAACGATTATGGGGACCGTAAAATGGACGAAATGCGAGAAATGTTTTTCGATCAGAAGACGCACGTTCATAAAGCAATTCAATCATTTCCGCATGTTGTTGAACATTATGACTCTTTGTTTCAATTTGGCAAAACAGATCTAATAAAACAGACTAAATTTGGTAGATGTGGCTTGATCAATGGTGGCTGCAGTCATATGCCGAAGTTGGAAAATCCATATTGAAAAACCCTTTATTTACTTATTTTTCTGGAAAAAATATGTAACAGAAGAAATTTGTAATTTGTTTTTGTGGCGGGCTAGGGGGCATGAAACTTAATTTACCAAGTGGGGGCATACTTGGTTGTGAACCACTTCTCTGCATCATTGCGGAAGCGCCTCCCCAGGAACTTATATCTTGCATGTTAGAGCCCGGGATAGTGGCATAAGATGCTGTAAGTTTGTTGGCAAAAGGCGGATGTGAGATTTGGTCCATTTTGTCAGCCTTCTCATTTTCGGGGACCCGTCTGGGTTGTACATCGTACCAAGAGCCTTAAGTTCTTCGCAGGGGCATTCCACAAGCTTTGATTATATTTCACCGGCAGTAATGTTTTTATAGCAGTCTGACTGTCAATAAAGAAGGAGGTATTGCTTTTACCGCATAGTCAAGGGCCAAGACCTCCGCCTGATAGAAACTGCTGTAGTCTGGGAGCCTGTTTGCCCGTTCCGAGAAAATACCATAATCCCATAATAAGTTTATTATCGGCATCAAAGCAAAATTACTCGGCTTTAATTTTAGTTCCGACTGAGCTAATAGCATAAACTAGAAGCACAGCACTTCAAAGTTAGACCTAGGTTCTGATATGGCTGTTGAAGTTATTGTAGCCTTCCTGTGCTGACTGGGAGCCTTTCTGTTATACATATTTAAAAGTGTCTAAGAGCAATTTGAACTCAAATATTATATCGAAAAATAAAACCTGAAACTAAATTATTATAAAAAGAAAAACCACAAAGTTTTGCAAATTATCTTTTTTATTTATTTACATAAAATTACAGGCAAAAATATTGATTACATAAAAATTCATCAATCGAATATCGCCAGTAGGTCCTTACGTAGCTTGGATCTTCCGCTTCTTGTGTTGCGATGATGATGTTGCGTTCCTGCGTCTCCTTTTGATTATTTTGTATTTTTTTCCGTCATATTCTTCGCGCAGCCGCGTTTCCACTTCAGATGTTGTGCGCAGTAGAGTCTCATAACTGTTATTGATTTGTTGGCATCTTTCTAATTTTTCGTTGAATGTCTTCGGTGGAGCTTCATCCTGGTCTTCAATTTCTTCCTGTTTGATCATGAAGGACTTCGTTTCGCCAATTTTTGGGTCCTTTGGTTGGACTATAAGCTCAAAGTAGACGCCGGTAAAGGACTTGGCAGTAAGGTCGAAAACCTTTAGATAGTTCCTGTAGTCTATGAACATTGGCTCTCCCATGAAGGGTTCTTTAGGTCTTAATAGTTTGCCCATTGCTTGGTGGTCTGTCTTGAATGGTAACGTTCGAACGACTGATGGACTTCAAGCCGGTTAGGTCCAATTTATACAAAATTTAACAGGTAGATGTCCCTTTATTATCATTTATACTTAATGGCGATCCTTTTACCTCTCTCAAACTAATATTTTTAGGGTTTTACCAAAACACATTTTGGCATTTATTGAGATGCAATAAACTTTTATGATAGAAAAAAGAAGTAATTAATAATTAGGAAAGTTAATTTTTTGAGAAAAATCGCTCAAAAGTTCGTCATATTGCAGGTCCGTGCATAGATCAATAATATTTTATTCCTTCTGTTTGTCGTCCAGTACTAGTTTAAGGCTTTTACTGCAGTTTTGATGTACTGAATCAGTACGTGTCGATCCTAATATGATCAATGTGGTTGATGGTAAGATCATTAGACCACCAAATTATCTTATGAAAAAACGATCCTAAGACGAAGGAACCATGTGAGGAATGAGACAGAAGGCGCGATAACTCTCTGTTCGGTAGGTGACTTGGAGAGACAATAACACTCGGCTCGGCTTGAGTTTTGTAAAGGACTTTAAGCATTATATAGGAGCCAGAGAGAAGACATGATAGCACATAGCAAAGCTTTGAACTATCATCCGCCCAGCGACGTGACTTTTTCCAGAATCTTCAAGAAGTAGGAGATTGAATCTGTCCAACTGTGTGCAGGGTTCCTCTCTTTCCAGGCATCAAATGAGGACTCTTATAGCAGTTACTTAGTCACAAAGTTGAATGAATTAGTAGTTTTGAACCTGTGAAACTCTGGGTTCTTATCGTCCACACGTTCCTTGTTCGCAGTGGACCCACCAATTAGTAACGTCAACATATGCAAAGTCCTAGACTTTTTCATCGTCCCAGTACCTGTTTCATGACGGCTATTTGCTTGACTTCCGGATTCTCCAAAAACCGAATGAAGGGTACAAAAAACACAATAAAAACTGTTCCGAATCGTTTTATAGATATAAGGATCCATCTATCTCTCACTCACTAGGATAAATCTACTGCAATAAAATGCACATTCACCAAAATGTATCCTTAAACTTTTACTATGCTCCAACCCACATTCTATGATATATCTCCGAGATACCGTAAGATAATAACAAATTCTCATTACTACGCATAATGTTGCCAACTGAAACCCATTAACCGACCAAGCACATGTCCTTTTTTTTACAACACAATTTATTTAAAACTATACCCCCAACACTGCGCCCTCTGTGTGTGCGGTTAAAAATTTAACTCCACCCCCAGGTGACAGAGTGGAAGAGTATCTCTGGTATCTTTTGGAAAACATTAAATTTAATTACACAATCAACTGACAACTGCAACTGTCATATGTTCGGAGGGCGGAAATATGTGACATCTTTTTATATGGACTTTTCGTGCTGGGTGCTCTTAGTTACTCGTAGTTAATTAAAAGTGTCCACCGT
The DNA here is from genome assembly GCA_949716465.1 of Chalcosyrphus nemorum. Lineage (NCBI taxonomy): Eukaryota > Metazoa > Arthropoda > Insecta > Diptera > Syrphidae > Chalcosyrphus > Chalcosyrphus nemorum. The sequence goes on from OX454333.1 coordinate 29,463,280, forward strand.
AGTCGTCCTTCAGAATCTTAATTTGCTTTAGTTTCAGTGCGAATATTAAATATTTCTGTTTGTGTGTATAAAATTTTGTGTATTTGAATTTCACCCCCGCCCCCCCAAAAAAAAGGGGTTGTATGCATTAAGGACATTCCTTGGAATAAATATGAACATTTAAGCCATAAGAACTACGAATACTAATTAAGTTTATGGCACATTAACTCTATCCACGAAGGGAAGAAAAAAATCCTTGTTTTTTTTTTTGGAGTACCATATCAGAATGTTGCACAGCAGAATCAGAATCCCTTTTATTGCGAGTGGAATTTTGAAAAGCTTGAGGCTAACCAAATACGTGCTCGCAAATGGGAAGTAGGTCAGCGGAAGAGTATAGGTTAGGTATCCTTGTGCAGGAGAGAAAAGCAGATGCAGCTGAAAAAAAAAAAAAAAAAACATTTCTGTGGCTTCAATTCAATGCGAAAGGATAATTTTGAATATGATTTCGTGATTAAACAGCGAATCCATCAATTAAGGACTAAAGTTTATGTGCATACTTGCGTAGACCATTGCGAACGCATTCCACCATCACCACCACCACCAGCATGGTTTTGTGGTGCCTGTGCCTGACACTGGCTGTTACGAAATGATTATTATTCGCGCATTGGTTTTATGGCAAAGCACGTGATACTCTAATCAAATTTGCTTTAGTCAGGCAATGGCAATTAATAAGTAGCTGGAGCAGGAACTCAGAGCGACAAGGAGTGAGAGAACAATTAAAGTGCAATTGGAAATAAATTTCGATTCTGCTAGTATTTTTTCTTTTACTGCTGAAATGTATTAATAATTTTATTGCCTTTTTGGTTAATTTTATTGGAATTTAAGTAGAACCGGTAGTCGGTGAACTTGAGACTAAAGTACTGGCTTTCGAAGGAGGAAGGAGACGGCTTCTTGTTATGGTAGGGCTCTTTTTGCGTGAATTCCCTTTCACGTTTCAGATTGACTGCCGAACTACCAGCGTCATGTTGACATATTGGCCTCTATTACAAGAGTTTTCTCTATGATGTTGTCTCCTATCAGTGGTACTATGGATGTGTCTGCCTTACTTGTGTCTATAGGTAATCATAGTCTTGTCAATTCATTGGCCTTTTCGTGCCCTTTTATATTGCTGTATCCAGGAACACAGCAGAACTTGACATCATGGTGCCTGATGAATATCAGCAAGTCTCGACATAACCTGATGTCTTTCTTATGTCCTGTATCTGCTTGTGGGTCTTAGGGCCTCTACAACGCCTACGCGCCATCGTGTGCAATTTCTGGAGATGTGCCTCAGCTCTTCCCAGCTCTTTCCCAGTTACCGTGCTTCCTTCTCCACTGTTCTGCGTCACGTACTCCTTAGCGTGGGTAAAGATTGTTATATCCGTAGAAGGGATATCGGACTGTCTATTGACAGTATTTGGGTTTTGAAGGCACTGAAGGCACGGAAAGAAGCCAAAGTGTTGGAAGGATGACGACTCCTCGTGGTCAATATACTTGCGGAGCTAGACGCTACTACTGAGTTGATGATTCTTCTCTCAATACAGTTCACGTTGAGATGTGTCAGAGTCTCTTTTATTTCCCAGATTTTCACATTGTTAAATGCACCTTCTATGTCAAGTAAGGCTGCCAGGGGTATTAAATGTCATACACCGCTTTCGAGAGATTTCCCCGTAAGGCAGGTGTGCTGCTTTCCGCCCAGGTTTTGGGGGTTGACCATGTAGACCAATCAACCTCTCTTGCAGTTTTAGTATGACCCTGTAGTCTCTGCGTGTACAGTGGCTTGGTTTCCATGCTTTGGGAAAGAAAACTACTCTACTTCTCTCCAGTTCCTTGGTAAGTCTATTTCCTACTCGCAGTCAGCCTGTGAAAATACTTACAAGGTAAGAGACAACACTGCATAAGGATTGTGGCAGCATGGACAAATTTATAGCTCAAGCTACTTTATCCTTTTTGAAAACTTCCTCAACTGCTTCTTTGTTTAAAGGGCTCCCGACCCTTGTAGAGTTCTTGCGTGAGACATCGTTACCTTCCATCCTCTGCGGTTTTCTGGCATCCGCGAAAGCTAGGTGTTTGTACCGGAGTTTCGGTTTTCTTCTCCGTCTCGAACCTGGGGGCTGGGATTCGAAAATCCTCGTGGCTGAAGCATTATTGAGCCAATATAGTCTGCGTATGTTGGCTTTTTTGACTACATCCACATCCTGGTACAGCTCATACAGTTCGCAGTTGTATCTTCTCATCCATTCGCCCTCCTCGCATAAGGGACTTAATATCCGACGAAGTATTTTTCTCTCGAAGGTCTCCAATATTTACTCAGCTTTCTTACTCATCGTCCAGCACTCAGCTCCATACAGCACGACTGGTAAGATGAGCGTTCTATAGAGCATTAATTTGGTCCATCGAGTAAAGAGTTTTGAAACCAGTTGTTTCGCAAAAACCGAAGTCAGGGTAATTCTTCGTCGGATCTCTAAGGTGTCATTTGTAGGATTAATATTTGCTCCGAGGTAGATGAACAACTGCGTGGTCCTCTTAACAGCGGGCTTAGCAGTAGTGGCCGTTTCTGGGTATTTACAAACTGTAAATTGAGTTTCCATTCATAGAATAGTTCTATACATTCCTGGCTAAAGTCTGTCCATGATACGCCAGGTTTCTGGAGACACAGGGGTCTTTGCCTTGGTTAAAGCCTTAAGGCTTCGCTTTCGTTTTAAGAAAGGATCCCTCCTATTTGGCACTCCATCTTGCTCTTCTCCTGCGGCTAATGAAGGCCCAATGAAGGCATTTCTACACGCAGTTGCTGCATCATACTCAATCATTACATCGTTTGCAACTTCACAGCCTTCGCACGTCGCCAATATAAATGAGATCATGCTTCTTGGGGTCACTTACCCGCTAGCTGCGCTCATTCGTTCCTAGCTCTAGTATAGTCTTAGCCCTCATCAGTGTGCATGCTCTACCACCTACTGGCAGAATGGGTCATCTACGTGCTTACACCTATGAAGATAGGTATTCCCAAGAGCATCCGCGTCTTGACACGAGTTGTGTTAGATAGTACTTTGCATCCCAGTGCTTCCTAGCAACTTGATTGTGAAGCCCTCTCGCCTGCTTACAAAAGTGATCCCTGAAGCTGAGTTTGTGGTCCAGCAACACTCGCAGGTATGTACCTCACTCATAGATGCTCCACTTCCTACGGCTTTTTATGAGTGCGGCTATCGGTGGGCTATAACTTCTAAGCCAGCTGTTTGGATTATAATATAAGGAATTTGTGGAAGGGTCACAGCATCTTTGTCTACAGTGACGGCCAAGGTGCTCTTAAGACTTTGAACGGATATAGTGGCTTTGACCGTGTTCTCTTCTGTACTTTCTCTAGAAGTGCAATTGACAGGTTTTGTGTCTGAGTGCTCGTACAGCCGACAAAATCATCGAGAGACTATACCGTGCTCAACTTGAATGGTGGCGACTACCTACTACCAATAATCCCTCGGATACATTACGCGAATTATTATTATTATGAACCCATGCAGTATATTTTCCACTTACCACAGATTCATATCCTTAAAACCATGCTCCTCCGCTTAAACCACCTAAAAACTAATTTCAAACATTTCGCCAAAAGCAAGACAAAAAGCAATTCACTGGTTTTACAGGTTCTATATCCCAGACAGACAGACTCTAGAAAAAATCCTCTCATAAGACATATCATAAAATACCTGACTCCACTTTGGCGAAACTTAAAAACCACACCTATAAAGTCATTGCCCGGACAAAACGTCCTTACTTTTGAATACACTTCTCTGCTTCTTCTCCTTTTGCTCCTCTCGCTCAAGTCATATTTTTTTATGCAAAAACAAAAACAAAAAAAAAAAAAACCTTCCACACAGTACAAGTCATTTTTTTCGGCATAAACTTTCACAAGTGGTTTAATAAATTTTATTTTTTATTTATACTTTGTGTGTGCGCACAGAGTTTCTGAACAACATCGCCACAAGCAGGACCAAACGCGCCATCCTTTTGGTTTTTTTTTTGTTGCTGGTAAATATAATGGAAAAAGTTTTATCCAAAAATAAATCAAGGAAATTTTTGTGTTGAATTGTGTCCTTTCAAAAGTTCAGAGCGCCACCGTCGCGATACATTGTGTTGTGTCCTTGCATCAAAATGATTCGTTTGTTGGTTTTTTGTAAAAAAAAAAAAAAGTCCCCTGCATCATCACATTAGGGCTCATTAAGTCCTGGTTTAAAAAAAAGGGAACAAAATACTTTGTGCCACTGGTGGCATTGATAAGTGCCTTGCACTTAACACAGACGTCAACGACCATCACTCACTATCGCACACAAACACAAACAACCAGCCAGCCATCCGGAGAGTTTCGCTCCGGAAAATCACTTAATTGGATTTTCAATGGAGGGTTAAGCGGTTTTTTATTTAAGGATTTAATCTTCTAATCTGAGAAAATCCTGGATTCTCTCTTTTTTGTGGTGCCTCGCAGCCATATCAGCCACAAGGTGTTAAGTGTTTTATGCTTCATTAAACCGAACGAACAACTTAATTTGCAATACAACTCAAAGATTTCGGCGTGTCAGCGGGACCCATTTTGGATTTTAAATCAAATTCAGTAATTAAGATCTTATATTTGGGCTTTAAGGTGCCATTAGGTATCACTAGGGGGTGTTATAGCTACTATCCTCTTCCTTGATTCACACTGTCCGGTGTTGAAACTTTGTGCGGAGAGTTTAGAGTTTAGAGCAATGAGAAGTGAAATCTGGAGAGTCCTTGATAGGAAAGTTAACTCGAAAAAGAAAAGTTTTGAATAGAAGGGAGTCGGTAGGTATAGCAGAGTGGGAAATAAAGTTGGTAAATCCCTGGTGCAGTGATGCTTTCTTTAAGTGTTGTACTTAGCAGAGAGAGAGAGTTCAAGGTAAGCGAAACTGTGTGTGAGATCTTGTTGCCATAGTGATGCAGGGCATTTGCAGTTTCAGATTGAGATGTATGAAGAGTTTTGGGAATAAAAGTTTCCTCCAGCTGCTGTGCTAGGAATTAAGTCTTTAATCAGATTATGTAGTTATGTATCGAGAAGCTTATATTTTCTGCTACAAGGAATCATTTGTGCGAAAGATGAATTGAGTGTGCTTCTGGTGCAGCAAATGGGAAAGTCTTACAGCACCAGATGGTGCATTCCAGAGGAGAAAGTTTGTATCCAAGTAGCATATGCAATCGTTGGGAGAAATACTGCAAGGATAATGCAATTATATTGGTAAGGGTGACGGAGTCTATGTTGCACAACCTTCCGTCTTCGAAAGGTTTTAAGATTTGAGATGTCCTGCGATCCGGCGAAGACTTCTTTTGTTGATTTAGCTGAGCTGGTGCGATAAACAATCATCTCTTTGGGCATACTGTGCTGCCAAATCTTCGTCGCACACTGTGCTGTACTTCTGTCATCTTCATGCGACATGGGGACTATAGCCAGCTTCTAGTTACTACTGTGATTCAAGCTTTCAGCGTGACTGACCTTCGGTCATATGTACCTAGTGAATCGCACTTGTAGAGAATCAAGGCATCTTACATCTATACGTACTTTGTGGAGAATAATTTTTGATAGTAATACCATTTAATGTTTCTCAGAGAGATGGGAAAAAAGCCCGTAAAAGCTTTGATCGTATTTTCTGGGACTCGAACCCTATGCACAGTAGTCTACCGCACTAAATAACTGAGATATTACACCGTTTTGGTGGTGTTATAAGGGTTTTTAAATATTCACTTATTTTGAAAGTCTTCCAAATATTATTATGTATAGCCACGCCCTCTTTTAAAGGGTGGTTTCTTAAGACTTTGATTTTTGTCAACATTCCTAGAAAAATATGAGTTTTATACTATCTTCCCTGTACTATGTTCCTGTAAGTAGGTTTACTTTCTACCATCTTTCCATCCGTCTATCCGTTGACAGTATATACATTCGTATATTAAGGTTCACACATTCACAGACAAAAGTTCACGTATAAGACAATTGAGAGTACGCATTTTCATTGGTAGAAGAAGAGAGAGAATGTAGAGAAACTGTCATCGCCCTTGACAATCAGCTGATTGATGTGACGTTTTCTATGTCAGTGCCACGAGTTCGTGGGACATTTCCCTTTTTGTGGGAATATTTGGTTTCGAAATGAGCTAAATGGGAAAAAGGGAAAATTTATACATTTCAGAACAAAAAGAAGGGAATTTTCATACTTTTAAAAGCCAACCTTAATTTGCTTGCTGTATTTCAACAAAAACACATTTGAAGTAAAAAGGATAGAAAATGTAGATTTTGTGGACTTATTTTACACACCTGAATGTGTCCATCAACAAGCACGAAAGACAAACAAATTTGAATTTTTCACATATTTACATGTTGATAAACCTTGGCTCACCATACATCACTTGGCAAGATATTAGAAAATTGAGAAGTACGGCAGCCTTGAAAAACAAGAGAAATGAATTTCTTTTTTCTCAATTTTTCATTAATTTGCACGGGTTTTCTTCTAAATTGTTTGTGGGGAAATTTACTTTTTGAGGTTAGACAAGGGAAAGAAGGGATTTTTTTTAGCGCGGGAATTTTCATGATAAAACACTGTCAGCACTTTTCTATGTTGCTGTTCTATCCGGCAATATGTCAACTTAAACGTCAGCTTTTAACGGAATGACTGAAGAACGGATCGACAGAATCTTTAGGCTTGGGAGATTATTTTTCAGACCTTACAATTATATGTAGACATTCGAAATGATTTTGACTTAGTTTAAATGGCTAGCTGATGTTTCGCTCAAGGTTTATAGAAATTTGCTCACCTTAAGTGTCGCAAAAATAAAATTTTATCAAATTCGTTGGAATCGTTTTCGAGCAAATTCATTTTTTTTTATAATCGGCTTTTGCCATAAGCACAGTACCGTTAATAATAGGGTTAGAAGAAAAATTTCGAATTCCGCTCGGATTGTGACCCTATAGAGTTCAGATATGAAGTTTGAAGCAAATCGGCCCAACCTTTTAGTCTGCAGTCTATCGTAAGTCCATAAGGAATCTTAACACCTTTTAACTACTCTTAAGTCCAACTAAAGAGATCATTTAGCTCAGATGCCCTCTTCATTGATTAGAAGAATGGTGCTCTTGGGTTTGACTCCTTCGTGGGTATTTAGCTCCCGTCCTCTGAGCCAATAAATGCTTTCATACTACCTGGCTCCACTATTTGCCCTTCGAAGCTGATTCTTGTCTCTTTGATAGCCTTGTGTTAACTCATAGCGAGACAGAAGGTAAAATACGTCGCTCAACACTGGACCAGTACTCCTAATTGTAGGTTCTACAAAGAGGTACCAGAGAACTTCTAAATTTGTCACTTATGTCTATTAGTGGAGTCTTATCAAATGAAAGCAAAAGGGTGACACGGACTGGACGGTTCCGAACCCATCCTTTAAGAACTTCCAATACAATTTTTGATCGCAAGAAAATCCTTTCTCTGAAGACAGTTATAACTGTATAGCTCTTGGAACATTGATGATTCTGCTTAACAAGGTTCAGAAGAAGATAGTTTCAGAACAGAACCAGGACCTGAATTAAGTCGCCCTTCTTTGTAGCTGGCAGCATACTAAATGGATGATCACTGACGTCAGCAAGAAACTATTGGCTTTCCTTCCTTTGTCTTGACAGAGCCGTTCTACCTTAAGAGACACCTATAGAGAGGGAGATGACACTGTTGATCAACCTCTTTGAGACTAGGTACCATCCTTTTTTGACTCGCTGTATATGAATGAGGTGAGTGCTGACCCTTAATCAATCAGCAAAGTCCCTTAAAATTGTAAAGCCACTCAATCTAAAAAAAAAGATTATTACATTATAAATAGATGAACTCGTTTAGGAGTTTAAAAATCACTTTGATTCACGGGGGAGTAGATTGTGAAACCACTCAAAGTACATCACAGCCAATCAGCTGGAAACTATTTGATTTATGTTTCAGCAACCACAGGCGTGCGGATATCCCCGCCATGAATTTCCATTCGCCATTAGTCGTAAAAGTAAATAATTACAATCGTTCATGCAGAATTCAATTAGTAAATCGATGTACTAATTGTTTTTTTTTTTTGTTTTTGGTTCTAATCACTAAACTCCACCACGTATGCATTGGTCCTTGCAGTCCACTGCTAGTTGGCTAGTTGGACTAAAAACCCTTCACTCTAATCCAATAAATGGCGATTTCTATGATCCGATCAGAACTCATTTCAAACACGTTACCTGAGTGCCTGGGGTCCTGTTCAGTTCGTCCGTCCTACATGCTGGTCCTGGATGTACCTGGATTCTGTATGCAAGTGAGATTAAGCTGTGTTGCAATGTAACCGTGTGCAGGAGTACCTTCTACCTACCATCGGTAGATATCACTACTTCCTAGAAACAGCGAGTTTAGTAGCTCATCCTGCTGATGTGGAAATTTCATGCAAAATTAAGTTATTTCCCCGAACATGAACGTGGTATTTTTGGGGGAGGTGGCTGGTGGTGCTGGTAGAGGTAGGACACAGTCGAACAGCAGCAGCAGCAGCAGGATGTGGTCGGTTGTTGCGTAAGCACTACGAGTGTTTGCGTGTTTTTGTGCAGGCGGATAACACGCTCACGCTCACTAAATTGAAATTCAATTGTGCGGCATGGAAATGAGTGTAATCTGGTGTCTGGCGAACACCGCCTAATGGGCTCTTGGGGGAGCCTATCCCTTACTCCAGGGATAACAATGTTTAAAATCAAATAGTCACTATGGCTAACCGAATTCCAGAGGGACCGAACTCCGTGGTTTGCCACTGCAGCAAATTGGCCAAAAATTACATTCGAAATATATACACACGCATCCATCGCATTGATAATGTACAAAAGAGTCCTGCTCTTGTTCCTGCTGCTGCTCCTACATTCTGATTATAGGTTTCATTATATTGACTGGTGGTGGTGGTGGCGGTGCTGATCGAAATGCATCGCGATTGCGGTCCACTGTTTTTGGTTGATAACGACTTCTGCACTTAATTGATATGTCCAGTGAAATGCGAAATTATTGTTTTCGTAAATTGCTTGTATTGATGCACATTTCGAATGGGTTTTCGTGTGGGCCTTTATAGATTGATTGATGAATTGCTTATTGCATTGGAAATTGATTGTTGTGTACTGGATTGATTAATAATGGCAAAAATTATTTAGCAAAGCGTTGCTAATTGGCTTCAATGAGCTTCAATGGTTTTCATCACTGAAAGTGTCAATGGTCAGGTGGGTTTCATATTTTCTACTTTTCTACACGAAGCCTTCGTGATGGCGTATTATGTATGTATGTATGTCAAAGGGGATTTATTTGTTTTTAATAGGCCAACACAATGCTTGTTAATAAAAGGGGAAATATTATTTCGCACGCAAATATAATGAGGGTGTAGTGTTCTGTCGTCTATCAGAAGGGAAGACGGCTCCTATTAAGGTCCCATAAGCTATTTTTAAACAGAACTCTATATTAAATTAAGAGACGTCAAACAGTTTAAGTGAAAACTATAGTAATATAAAAGGGAAACACATTAAAAAGTCCACTATTCACTGTGTAATTGTTCAGAAGGATATGAAAGGGACATACTCATCACCATCATTGTCAGGGCTCACAATAGCTTACAGTTCTCTCCCTCCTAACATATGAAAGTGCTCGTAACCCAGTTCCGTGTAACATAGCTTCGATTGGATCGATATTCATCGTATTGGTAAACATCCAACCAGAAGACAGTCATCTCCCAAGGACAGTCAACCCTACTAGGGACTCTTGTGCTATGTACCAAGAGTTCGGTTGAATCAGTCACTCTAATACTCCGACGCAGCCTGGTTTATTTTAGATTACTGTACTACGACACCGACGGCATGATAAGGCAGTGTAACGTCACAGGCGGAGTCCCCAAAGCTCCGTACTTGCTCCACTACTGTAGAATCTTATGTAAGACAACGTTCTTGAACTTCAAATCCCGAGCAATCGTGTTAGTCACCAAACTGCTGGAAGAGATAGAGCAGGAGTTGAATGAAGAATGGTACAGGACTGGCCAGTAAGCAATGACCTACGACCAGCAGAGGGAACGAGAAATTATGGAGTCACCGTAGGCGATCACGTTGTAGTTTCTAAAACTGAGTTGTAGTACCTTGTTGTAACAATATATACAATGTTGACATTTAAGTAAGCATGCAGCGGAGTGGGCAGGAAAAACAACAACAAGGATCTTATCAAACATTGGAGGACCTAAACAGAAGAAGAAGCTAGTCTTGCTACTGTTGCGACGCCAATGATGCTCTAAAGAGCCGAAGTACCAGCTGTGGTAATGACTGCAGTAGAAAAACAGAAAAAATCAATGAATTGATAGTATCCAGCGCTTCCTGAACAACAGTATCGCGGTGGCATGAGCAGTGGTTGGTACGATGCCGATAGAACTCCTCGTTAAAGAAGGCGAATGGAAATATCGTGAAAGCAGTTAAGTCCAACAAAGTACAAATCTGGAAGAATGGCAAAATAGATGGAACTTTTCTGACGAAGTTATGTACATGGCGGCAGAGATTGATCCCAACTTAGGTCTTTGGATCAATAGGAAGCATGGAAAGTTGATATTCTATCTGACGCTGATGCTGGTCATAAATCTTTCAAAGCGTACCTGCACAGATTTGGGCAAAAAGAGAGCTCTTTGTGTTCAATGTGAGTAGAAGTAGTTTAAAATGTGGACTACATAGCATTCCACTGTTCAAGATACCTACTATGAAGGCCGTAACCTGCAGGCCAATCTGTTGAGGACTTAAAACCATCAGACGCTTAGTACTGAAGAAGCTTAGGAAGCAGTCAGCGAAACCGAATGAACAAACGAAGACCAGAGCGACAACAAAGTACAGCACAGGTAGGTGCCAAGTCAAAGGAACTGAGTATACATATAGTCCCCCTTGCGATGAAATGATTGACGGTACTGCCACGAGGATTAGGGCAGAAAGAACGATGGATTTAGTAGGCGAAAGTCCCACATTGTACGGGCCTAGTTTCGTCCTTGAAAGATTCCCTCCTTTCAACGTAAAAAAAGACGCCGTTGCCAGCCCTTAAAAGTTTTTGTTAGTATAGTAGTGCAAAGAGTTCGATTAAGGCAGTCACCCCACTTAGCCACTTGAGGCATAAATAATATTTAGCCTTAACTGGTGATTCTTTCTTTCTTTCTATGAACTTGTGTTGCTAGGATAGCCAGCTTACTAAACTTAACTTACCTAAGATGGAGTTGCTGATAGTGTTACCTAGATGAGAGCGTACGTAGTACTTTTATTGAACCTTACACTGTGATACCATCGAATCTAGGCCTACTACTAAAACGTCAGTAGAAATTATAGACAACAAGGACTATTCGCTACAGCCTTGGCCATATGACACAAGGAAATTTGGGAAAAAAACCATCCGGGCCTTTTTACAAAACGGAGAAGAAGACTATTAAAGTTAGCAAAAGAGTTTGACTTCCTTCTATGTGGCAACTTGGTTGGCAAGGATACGATTCCAAAATCCTGTCGTGTTTTGTACCGAAAACCTTAGTGCTCGTATAAAATCAGTACCATCCCTGGATAGAACCCTCCAAATTATCAGCAGTTGACATCCCTGGACATCACCAACAGATGGCGACTCTTTATTTCAAATACATGCTCAGACTCTAGGTATGCCTTTCTTTCCCTTTTTTAATTTCTTACTCAATTCCCTTTGAGTTTTTTGGTTGAGCCGTCAAGCGACATACTACGTAAATGTTCATTCCAAGTTCATCCCTGTAGCGCAATTTATTGCAGAAGCTTAAGGTGTTCCTTTACAAAGTGCAGAGAGTCCCTCAGCTATTTCTTCTACGAACCTCTACAACCGACGAGCCCCATTTCCATGTCTGTCAAAGGAATACAAATTTCCTTTAAATTTAAATTTAAATTTAAAATAAATATTTCGCCCAATATTTGGAAACACTGTCCTATATCTTGCGAACTATTTGTTCGCCAAGGGGCCTCCTCCTGAGAACCACTTCAGTATCGATATACTAATGTGCAAGTGTGCAGTCTCATTAGGAAGCAAAATGCATTAGATGGACTACGGATAGTGATTTAACTGTTCCGCTTGTGATTAGCAAATTGGCTTTTGGTGATTTAGCTATCGCTAGCTGGAGTGGCGAAATTCATGAATTTAATTGGAAATGTCTGTCAACGAGGGTAAGTCCACTGTACTGGTGCACTTGCCACCTGGGGAACTGGATGACTAATTAAAGCCATTATTTAGATGCTAATTACAGTGTCGTCAGTGTTGAGTGTGCCTAATAAATGGAAGTGCGTGCTATAGTTATGATAGTTAGTCACTATTTTCAGTAACCTAAATTTTGTGGCTACGTTTTCATTTAATGAATCGTGAAATAAAGTTTTAATAAATTTGAATGGGCTGGTGGAATCAAAAAGTAGCATGTGTGGTCCAGGACAACTGGTGAAAGCATGACTCATCTGTCAAAAAACCCATAGACGGAAAAGTACTTCTAAGTGAATCACCCTTTTATTCTCCTGGATTCGAACTTGGTATCACATGCCCAGTAGTCCAACGCGCAAACCACTGAGCTACGGTACCCATCAGCTTAGCAACGAATTCCAAGACAATTATGCTTCACATTGAAGGTTATGATGAATGTGGAGTGCATTCATCGCAATGTATTCACGACATGGATGTTAAGTGTTTGAGAAAGGCAACACTGAGCTAAGAGACTAGGAGATATCAGAGATGATATGGTTATTAACCAAGTAAATACAGTACCCATGAGTATGCGGTTGGGTGCTTCCTTGCAAGGGCTTTCGACAACACTAAATATGCCCAAATGTACAGATTTGTCCGATACACAGAAGTACATTTAACTATACAAAATGCATGCTAGAAGGCAGAAACTAAACATCTCAGCAGGCAGCAACAAACTCAGAGTCACGATTGTGAAAAAAATTCCCGCAAGATGGAGTTCTTTTCCCGATTCTGTGGTCCATCGCAGTCAACAAACTCCTGAAAATAATCAGTGATGAAGGCTTTTATGTCCAATGTATTGCAGACGATATTGCGATACTTATCAGAAGCAAATTCGAAATGACTCGAATCTCTTGTAGAAGCTGACTAGTGCCATAAAGTTGGCCTTAACGTCAACCTCAAGAAATTAGTTGTCTTCACTAACAAGAGCAAAAAGGACAGATTCAAGCTACCTACACGCTTCGGTGAAGTAATAGAATTCTCAAGGGAGGTCAAATATCTCGGCCTTGGATACCTGGTCGGCGACAAAGCCAGGATAGCAATATGAAACAGCAAAAGTCTTATTGGCAGAAACTTTGGTCTTATGGTTCGCTGTTCGAATCCGGATCCGGAAAACAAAGTTTTCTCACGGCCCCTCACCTCTCAAGAGTCTGACAAACCCTTGGATTATTTATTACTGTCATGAGAAAGCTCCCTTTGCCCTTCGGATAAGGCGTAAAAGTGTAGGTCCCTTCTGTACGTGAAGCACGCACTTCAGTACGTGCAGCACGCACCAGACGTACAGTTGTAAAGAGCTTAGGCCGTGGCCACCCTAGGGGGCTGCTTAATACCTAATATGTATGTATGTATAGATGAACTACTAGGATTGACAAACACGGACAGATGTCCACCCAAATGGAACACAGCTTTATGAGCAATTAAGGCTTGAGGCTATAAGCTTAGGAAACGAAATTTCTGTTCAACTAACCAGAAAAGGTTCGGCATTTGCTTTCCTGATGCCTAGGCCATTCTGCGGATTGCCTATCACCACAGCTAAAAGCTTGTATTAAAAATTTGCTAAAGAAAAAAGCGCACAATGAGTGGATGGAAACTGAGGGTAACAGACAGGAAAAACTCTTTTTACCAAACACCTCTCCTAAGAAATGAGACAACTCCTTCAACTCAACTGGAGTCAGACTCGAATTGCCACAGGTTTCCTCACAGGACACTGTCGAGTCTCATGGCACAAGACAATGGTGGGAAAAACCGCATCATCACCTCCTTGTCGTTCGCTCTGGATAGCTATTTCATATCGAACTAACGATGAGCGTAAGCTGAGTCTGACGATTTATGTGTAGTTGAGCACTCAGACCAGCAAAAGCACAGCTGAAGAGGCATCTCTTGTTGACTTGATAGGCTGAAACATACGTCTCAGAAGTCTGGCAAGAGTCCCTGAGATGGAGGATCCTCGGCGGATGAATTCCCTCGATGGAATCAACGGTGACGTTTACTCGCTTACGTCGATGACATTGAAATAATGGGAAGGACTTAGTGGGCCGTCAGTGATGCATTTGCGAGCCTTGAAATCGAGGCAGCAAGGACACTCAACATCGGCGTTTTAAACAGAATGCCAAAATAGACAGATATGATTTCGAGGAAGTAAAGGACTTTGTCTACCCAAACTCTATAGTGAGCTCAGCGAATGACACCAGTAGTGTAATCAGACGAAGAATCACTCGTTCTAATCGGTGCTTCTATGGACTAAGAAGGCAATTGAGTAACAAAGCCCTTTCTCGAACTACTAAGGTAACTCTTTATGAGACACTAGTCATCTCGGTCCTGCTGTTTGGCGCAGAAGCATGGACTTTGACAAAATCAGATGAGAATGCCTTTGGTTATTTTGAGAGAAAAGTTCTTCAAGTGATCTTTAGTCCCATCTGCAATGACTGTGAGTGGCGAAGAAGATATAACGCCGAACTATACCGCCTCTGCATGGACATGGACTCTATCAGAAGAGTCAGCATGCAGCGACTAAGGTGGCTGGCTTATGTAAAGCGGATGGATCCCAACGTTCCAGCTAAGAATGTCTTCAAAACCACCTCGAATGGATGGCGCATTAGAGGACGACCTCGTGGTAGGTGGCGTAAAAAAGTGGAGTGAAAAGGACCTCAATCAACTTCGCGTGCGCAATTGGGGGACCTGGCTCGTAACCGGGTTGTCTGGACAGGTTTGTTGGTTGAAAATTAAATCGGCAAAAACAGGACATAAGTAGGTAAGTCACTCAAAGACGTTTTTGATTTTATCGTCAATACTGACATACGAGAGAGTCACAATCAACTACAAATGACTTGGAGGCTCAAAAATCTTATCTATTTTGTGCACATTTCCTTACAAACTTCTGTACACTAGCTTGCTTCACTATCTTCCAAAATTTAACGACTCCTACATTTCCAATTGAAACCCTTTCATAATCGTGTCCAACTGAAACCCTATTTTACACATTTAATTCCCAATAATTCACCAAAAATTATCCCGAATTCCATTCATCAAATGGCCAACTGAATACCCGTTTAATGACTTTTGTGGTTTGCATCCTTTTTTCCCCCGTAAAAGTCACTCAACATGTGAGCCAAAAAAATAGAGAAAAACTAATTTAATATTGTGCACCACATTCCCTCTGGTATCCGGGTTTTTTTTTGGCTTCCAATTCCCCACAGAACACACACGCGATTTGATTTGGAAAAATTCAAATATTTATCAAAATACTACGAGTAAATATTTCAGAGGCTCGTCCCCACAGGCATTGGGCTCATAATCCCTCTTTATTCAACCGCATCCAATGAACTGCAAATTGCAACTGAATACGGAAATTGTGCAAAACTTTGCTCCCAATTGGCTGGATTTCACTTTAATCCTGGAATAGCATCCATATTCTATTCGAATCACTCTTTCAGTTGGTATCCAGTTTGTTTTTTTTTAATTTTTCGAATCGAATAGTAGACTTGCCATGTCCCGTGGGGAGGTAGTGCATATTTCAAACAATCTTTTGCTCTCACACAAAAAAAAAGAAAAAAGGGGGGGTTTCTCCCCCTCCCTCATTTTTCAAATCAAATACGGTCTCATGTGTCCACTCAGTTTGTATAGAAGATAAAAAGGATATGATACCTGTAAAAAAAGAAATGATTACCAATGTGTGTTCTCTATCTGAACTCATGCTGCGAACTGACAGCGATGGGGATACATGTGTCTGTCCTAGATTTTTCGGTATGTGTGCACACCTTGGCAGGGTCTTTAAAAATTCATCTCTCTCTTTCTCTCTCTTTAAAACTGCTAGGTGTATCATTTTGCACTGAAATCACTTCTCATGTTCTGTGGCACATGTCACTGAGCACACCTGTCTAATGGACTTACAAGGACATTCATGCTGTTCGGTTGTCATTCGAGGGGGTGGTGTTGGACATAACATACTATGTTTACGTTTAATTGTATGATCTACGTTGACACGTATCCTTTTTTTTTGTTATTTTTCTCTCAGTGTGGGGTTTTAAAATTTCATTACACTTAGCTAGGTTAATTAAAACGTAGTCCTTCCTCAACGGATACAGATGCGCCGCGGCAAAGAAGAAGAAATTTCCTTATTCAGATGTATTCCATATTCGTTGCATGTTAACAAGATACAAGTGTGTATATATGTATAGACGCCCTTTAGCACAAGGATCTCTGTTGGTTTCTCTGTTAACAAGTCATTCGTACTCGTTCACCCAGGACCAGGAGCCATCCACCCTCAAATAGATATTTATGCCGCGAGAACGTACTCTCGCTCGCGCTCTCGAACGAGTGTGGCTATAAATTTCATGAATATTAATTAAATTTATGGCACATTAAAGTCATATGGAGAGGCACTGCGTACGTTCCTTACGAATGAATAAATATCCTTTTTTCTTTCCCCCACAGAGCAAGAGCGAGAGAGGTTAAATGTTACACTCCTTGACTGTGTGTGAAGCATACGCAATGTTTCCTCTTTTTTTTTTTTTTTTTTTTCGTTTTATTGCGAACAGATATCAAGGTCGGCTAACTAGATACCGAAAGTAGGTCAGGGCTGTAATAATTCTCTGTGCAAAGGGCAGATACAATGTACGATTTTGCATATAGATGCGGTTCAATAGTTTTGATTTGTTGGTTGCCCTCTCTGTTGGGTGAAGTTTGGTAGTTTGCAAGGTCGCAGGGAATTTTAAATTTATCGTTTAAGGAATGCCATTGAGAGCAGAGCAGATAGTTGACTTACAAATGAGGAGTCAAATTTATGCAGCGCACTCAGGGAGGTATTTTAGTGAATATTCCTTTGAAATCCTTGTGATGCTAATAAGACTGAGGGAATAGCAGAATTATGCAAGGAAATTCCACTGGCTATTAAGGAACGGAAGGGGGATTTCTCTATCTTTGGGAAGTGCACTTCGTCACAGAAAATCTATAGAAGGTAGCCAGAGGCAAGTCTCTGGGTACAGCTCAACTTTGCCCTAGGTTACAAATTTGTGAATCCGGTGGACTTTATGTGACTTAACGTTCCTCGGCACTGTCATAAGTATATTGCGTGGACAATGTCTACTAATCTAGAGTTCGTTGAACTTAGTTGTTTAGAACCAGTAGCTTGTTTGCTCTATTCTTGTGGGGATTGATGATTCGCATTCTTTTTGGGAGAATGCCGTACTCAGTGATTTATATGTTATGATATGGGAAGACCGATATGGGAAGACCGAAGGAGCCGAAGGAGAAAATCAAGAATAAAGGGCCATTAGGGTAGCTGCCACTGAAACGGGATGGCAACGGCGATGAAGCATTTGACAAGCTACTGCCAAACACAAAGGATTGAACTTCTACCTCATCCAATAGCTTAGAGCTTCCTTCCGTAATCAAATACAATGACTCAAACTGCCTTCAGTGAAGAGAAAGTTCCGAGTGCAAAACATGAGCTACTGCTCTCCAAAAAGTATGAGCCTACGAGAAATATTTTTCAACTAGGGATAGGAAATGCAATAACGCCAAGTTCATGCTATTAGCTAGGGAAGCACGGGACACTACCCACAGTATCATAGTAAGAGTTATGCTTAAGCAAAGGCAGGGAACGCAAACACCGAGCGCCACAGCATAAGAAGATGAGACACGACGTGGATACCTATCCCTAGGAAGGAATACCTTAACCGGGGGAACAGAAGCTAAGAGTTGGACATGACTTCAAAGTAAGGGCTGCCAAGTATATACGTATATGTGCAGTTTGAGACCACTTATGTGCAGAGTAATAGTACCTGTATGCCGCATTAATCTAGTCGAAAACCGTGATATTAGACCAAAGATAATTGGATTAATAGGGCTTCGACGTACTAAAGCGCGCACTAATGCTTCCAATACACATCCTGGTGGACAAGTAATGGCAAGAATGTAAGCCAAAGCACATACAATGAGAGCAATCAAATCGGCAAAGCTCTCCAAAAGCCTCTAAAGTAAGAAGTGATTCGCCTTCCTGTCTTGCTAACTTGGGCAATATGCTCTCTGCCACAAAAACGTTTCTATCTAAGTCGCGGAAGCTTTCCTTCCTTCTCAATCAAGGGCGCACTAGTTCTGAGTTGGGGAAAACTGAGGCAACTTCTGGAAATGAGCAGAAATAGCACACGATGGCGCGTAGGCGTTGTAGAGGCCCTAGGACCCACAAGAGGATACAGGATATAAAAAGAAGAAGTAGTTCATAGTTAATGGCATGATTGCATGGTTGCATGTACCTAGTTCCACGACCATTTGTTCTCAATTGATGAGCCTTCGATTTAATGCCTAGGGTTTCAGCCATAGACGAACTGAATTCGACAGTCGATTTTGAGTCGTTTGACAATTTCGCATAACGTCGGGATAGAACAAGTAAGTCCGATTTAGAGAGCCAAAAACGGCCTGCATAAACCCCTATCCCATTATAGGGATCCCTACTAGTGGAAGTCACAAGTGATAGAGCCTGCCAATCGTTTTGGTCTCAGCATTCAATGGTTAAGGAGTGCTAGCCTTCCTAAGGGGAGTAATGCCTCTATCAGGTTTACTTCAAGCCTTTGGTACAATAGATCTTTTAGACATCAGTCTCATGGGCTCTACAAGGTACCTCTACGAGCTGGGTACGAGCGCAATAAAGCAGAAATATGAAACCAGATTGTCAATGATCACTTGGAACGATTGTAGCCACCAGAAAATTCTCAGTTTGCCATGATCTCGTACTA
Organism: Chalcosyrphus nemorum; assembly: GCA_949716465.1. Classification (NCBI taxonomy): domain Eukaryota; kingdom Metazoa; phylum Arthropoda; class Insecta; order Diptera; family Syrphidae; genus Chalcosyrphus; species Chalcosyrphus nemorum. Next base: position 29,482,310 of record OX454333.1, read on the forward strand.
TCCAAACCTAGTTACAGACTGTGAGGATATGCAGTTGATGTTATCAGCATTACCTATGTCAAAATGACCCTCAACCCCAGACAAACTGCCCTCGAACTTTTTTTTTAGAAAACGAAGTACATCTCGGAGTATTCCTGAACAAGAAGCTTATCTGGAACTCGGGTGGCAGAACAAGGGTTTTTAAATAGCCAGCGAGGGTATGTAACCCAACAAGTTCTCACACAGTAGAGGGAAGCTACATTGACTATTCTTAGGTGTTCTCATGTTCATGAATCTCGATGAAAGACGAATGCTTCATACTTTTGACACCAGTCTTGCGGAGACCGTAGAAATTTGGTAACACGGGTGTGAAAAAGCTTGATACTCGTCATGCGCACAAGCCTTCGGAGGTCAAGTCTGAAAAATTTGTTGGCACCCACAAAGCCTTGTTTTATAATAAGGAACTGCCTTGCTATGAGCAGGCTTTAGTCGTTGTGTATGTCAAGGTGAAGAGTCCTCGAGCTCAGGCAAATACACAGCCCAATATATCCCTTCAGCATGCCGCATAAGTTCCATCCTACAAGTTAAGAATTGGGATTCGCATCTACATATGTTCTGGAAGAATAACTTTCACATGACTTGGTGTCATTTATGACTCTATCAAGATCCCTGTGCTAGGATACTTCTGAGGTAAACAACGTAGAACACATCTCATAAGCTGTAACGTTTCCATTTTCTTTTAAATTAAACAAAATAATAGTCCTCCTCAATCCAAAAATCACATATGTTCTAACCCTTCGAGCCTGCATCAACTTCTAAACTTCAAGTGTATATTTACACAGTCCTATACTGACTAATCAAAACCAAATTCAAATACAACACCCAAGCATCTTATTTCAAAGTAACTTTCTCTTTTTTTCTTCAAAGAATCCCCGATATATCCTTCTGCAAGAGGATAAGGGTATTTGTACATGAATACCGCACACAAAAACGAAATTGTACACTTTGCAAACTTACAAAGTCTCTCCACAAGCGCCATGTCATAACTTAAAGCACACACATGTCAGCATAGTGACACGAGGAGCAGTGTTACCTTCTTTGCATTCTGTTTATCTTTTATATTAAATCACAGTCAGTCAGTCGTATCGAAGGAGGAAATATTTTCTCTCTCTCTCACCTTCCTTGGTAGACCAAGGATAGTACTTTTCAGCGAATGACATCACCAAAGTCAGATTGGATACCTAGAATGATTTTTTGTTTTTTTGTCAGCAAATGGTCTTACGAGGAGCAGATTGTCACGTCTTGCAATTGATCCGACCAATGGATTTAACTTCAAATGCGATAATGCAAATTGTGAAAGTACCATCTACACTGTCAGCTAGGATATACATCGTGTATATTGAAGAAAACTAGGCGAAATCACGCACCACTCCGTAAAGGTATGCATAAGACCACTTGAATGGAGAAAACTTTATGCATTAAAACAAAGGTAGGTAAATCCCTTAAGGCGGATCAGCCTTACCGCGAAGTGCATGGTTGTTGGTTTGCTTGTTGAAGTTATATTTTTCTATTCTTTTAAAATGTAGGGCAAAAGGCAGTTTGGTGGGGCTTTCTTAACTCCAGTTATTTAAAGAAAAATTTAATTTCATTAACATGACATTTAGGTCTAAAACTTATTGTAGATAGTCTATGAGTTTAGTAGTTTGTACTTTTTGTATGACCACGCCCACTCTTTAGGGCTTAATAAACGTTTTGCTCAATTGCCAATAAATAATATCAAATCTTAGGAACACATTCCAATTTTCAAAATCTACCTACAGGCACGCCTACTTTTTAAAACCTTTAAAACATTTTTAAAACTCACTCGAAGGACACAGTATTTGAGTATAAAATAAACATTAGGCAATAAAAGCGCCTTAAGAGGACCTAGCTTCTGACATCCACACGTGCTGTGCGTGTTAGTCATTACACATATGGAAGGGAGCTACAGTTTTTTTTTTTACTTAATTCCTTAAAAACGATATTGATGGTCTTAAGCCGAAAGTAGGTGCAAGCTTCACACCTTAAAACACACACGCACAAAGGCAACGTGTCAGTTCAACCCCTCAACCAAAGTACAAAGTGCCGCTGACAGATCTGAGTCGAGTTTAGTCAACAACATTTGAACTCGATCTGAATTGAACCAACTGTTACTACATTTATATGTAGGATTGGATCCAGATTTAATTAGGATTGAGTGCCAAATAAAAGCAGATAAGATTGAATCAGGGTTGACTCGATTCGATAACGAAATTTGAGTTCAGAAGTCAAGATTGAGTTTGACAGATAGACAAGAAAAAGATAATTGCTCGTATTTTCGTGTTTTTTGTTTTTGTAGTCAAGATATTGTGCGGAGTCAACTAAAAGGTAAACAACTAGCGGCAGAAATGCTTGAACTTGAAATAAAATAGCAAAGAAAACAGTGTCAAACTCAATCCTCTTTCGATTCGATTCCAAAGTGATCCCTCACTCCAGTTACAGCGTAAACGTGGGTTGAAGTTCAATCCTTTTTCAATCCATTGTCTCAATCCGGTATATATAATAGTATATGCATATACTTCCAGGCCTTCAACTGAAAGACCTAACATTTATGGGTTTTTATAAGCGATCCATATCTATAAGAAATATTTGTTTCTGACAAATTTTGTTGAACAAAAAAACTTGAACAATATTTTTATTCTTTTGGACTTCTATTTCAAAAGGTCCTCCACGCTCTTGTAAAAAAATAGGTACCAAATAAGTACGAGTACTCGAATATGTTCACATTTTTAATCACTCGTATGCAGTTGATAGGTTTACTTTATTTTATAAACTCACCATCCGGTCTGCCCTCATGTGTCGGTAAACAGAAGCTAAAATGACAAAAAATATCGAAAGTATAAGATGACATAACAACAGTTTGAAGGATAATTTCAAATATAAAACAAAAATGAATGTAAATGGAGTATTTATTCCCAAAATAATGAAGAAACTCTTAACCTTTCTAAAAATATACATACATACGCTAGTTTCAAATCAATTTTGAAGAAAGCGAGTCTTAATGAAGAAGCCTTTCAATAAAGTGCCCATGCTCCAAATAAGCACTTGTGCGTACGTCCGTTGGAATTATTTGTAATCCATTGCTTAGGCATGGATGAGCTGATTTAGGCAGTCAACTTCGAGTCGTTTGACAAATTCTTTCGCTGAAAGCTAAAAGCCATAACTTATTTATATTCTGACGTTTCAGTTGAATTAAATGATACCTCACACATACAAGTGCAGTTTGGGTGACTCGCTTGAGAGTACCCTCCGAGTAACGCCCTCTTTTTAACGTTGTGTATACAATTTGTTGTTATTAATGCAATCATCAGAAAATATCTGGCGAAAAGTTTTTAGTCAAAAGAGACAACTGTCCAGGCAGCTATTGCTTCAGATTCCTAGAAGAAACTGGAACAAATCTGCTCCGCATTTCGCTTAGTACTACCTAGATTATAGGGAAATTGTCCCTCCGTCCCTCCACCACAGATGCAATATTTCTCGGTTAGTACAGTTCCTCCTCCAATTAGGTTAATGCACTTTACTGGATCCAGCCAGAGTAGATCACTCTTCGTCGTCCAGACAGGCTCCTCATTCTTCACATTCCGAGACAAACCGAGAGTCCATAAGTCCAAATATGGAAAAGCTGCAAACCTAGGAATCTTAATCTAGACCAATTGCCCAGTCCAATAAACTTCCCAACCACGTAAGAGAATTCATAGTCCAAGTGTTTGAAACCATCGAAACCTGCTGGGAATTAATCTCCCAAACATGCACATAGAAATCTGCGTTGGTCATCATCAGAATCAAATGGCATCAGAGCAATCTCATGAACTACAAACTAATCAAGAGCAACTTAGATCTCTTCTTTCATTTAAAGTTTCTTTGAATTTCCCCTACCTGATCTAAAGAAAAGGTAACCAGAACATTCCTCATGGCTGGAAGATGTCACAAGAGGATGGCCTAATGCATTGTTCTGCTCTAAATGCCAACTGAATCCTTTAGACTGATGATGCTTAAGACACAGTCGATGCCATGTTGGTCTTTTCCAAGTCATTGATGGAGAAGTTTAACCAGTGGGATTTTGTTCCAAGAAGCCAACCATGCCATAGCTCAGTTATAGGACAAGTGGTGATTCAATAAGAGCAAACAAATTAGATAGAGTTCAATCTGGACAGGGCTTTCCCTAGTCAAGGATGATAGCTGAGTTGAATTGTTGGTTATCGAGTATTGCATGATTGTAACCAAAGTTTTTGCCGTTGGCTGATATAACTACAAAAGACCACGCCATATCATCCTAAGGTAAGGAGAGCATTGAACAACCACATAGGTGCAACATCCTTCTATTAACAGTCAAAAGTAGGGTCAACGAACCTTCAGTGGATTAGGTTTACCAAAGGACCTTTAAAGTTACTGTTTGATCATCTTAGATGTCATGTTTTCCAAAGATTTGAGGATATAGTTTTTTCGCAAAATTTATGCACGAATGGAAGGAGCCCACAGTTTTGCAAAGTCGTAGGGCACTGGTATTTTCAGGCTCTGAACCTTGACACACTAACCACTGATAGCCCCTCAGAAGTCAGAAAAGCCACCGATCCTAATAAACTCAAGTAAAGTCCAATTCTACTCTCAAACAACATAGGGTATAGTGTAACACAATGTAGTTAACTGCCATACCATATTATGTCCTTCAGAAATGCTACCAAGTCCTTACAGCGCCCACTGTGTCAAGCGCCCACTGTGTCACAAGGGTTGTGTGGATTGCAGTAAAATTCTTTACAAGTACTTGGCATACCTACACTTTTCTTCAATTTTCTTGCTCTTTTGCAGCTTTATTTACTTTCTTTTGTTATTCTTTTTCTGCGGCATGTTATTGTGTCCAGAAAGTATGTTTATTTTCTTTTTTTTTTTCTGCACTTTTTCGCTATACTGTACCTGCATGTAGAGTTGAAGGAGAACCTAGTTAATGTTTTTTTTTTTTGAAATCCTTTTGACTGGAATAGCTACTTAATTTCTTTTATATCCCAAGTGCTAATTTAAAAATGAGCGCAAAAGGATAATTCCAGAAGAAGTTAAGGTCTGCAATAATGACTTGGGCGGGAACGTCCATTTAACGAATGTTGTGCGGAGCAAGGTTGCAAAGTGAATATGGGATCTTATAGGTAAGGATTTGTACTAAGGCTTCTGAAGTAAGACTTTCGTAGTTCTAAACCGTAGTTTATAAGTAAGCCCATGGAACTCAAGGTTTTGCGTGGGGCTTTTGAGAAGCATCCAAGAGTATTGCCGCCAAGAGACAGTCTTCTTCTGCAAGAAAGTATTCGACATACAGGACGAAAAGCTTGATATCATGTCAGTCATAGACTACTTCTCTAAGACTTCTTTTGTTGGGTTTGCACTATTCACAGGAGCACCAAGACACAACTAGCCTATTGTACTGGCAAAAAGCAGGTCTATAAAGCCCATTTTGGTGAAGGTATTTCCTTCTAAGGTATCACAGGGCTTCGCCGAGACAAGGCAATCATTGTGGTGGAAATTGAAGCTGAAGTTCATGATTAGCTAGTGAGCATGGAGCTACAACTTGAAGAGGAAAAAGCGGAAGCAGTGCTCGTGAGCAGTAGATGATGCTATGCCTACGGAAGACCAAAGCAAAAGAAGAGGCTTCCTTTAGAAAGAGTTGCGCGACCATTGATGTTGTCCAGCTTCCAACTAAAAGCTGCTTTCATGAAGACGAAATCACATAGAAGGAACACGGAGGCAGTCTACAGAATCGCCACCTTGAGAGAATGTAACGTCTTCCGAGCAACGTCCATCTAAGCGGCTTGTATGGACGTCCTACCCAACCAAGTACTAGTCTCAAAGAATGACCAGAGACGATATCACTCTGGTTCAAAGAAGTAGATGAGAATGCGAAGCACAACATGTTCCATTGTCATTGGCATTATGAGAAACGTAGCCTTCTGCAGAACTAATTTGGTAAGAACCTATCCCCAGACAGCAAGGCATCCACAGCCTCATAAGCTGCTGCCAAAGAGCAGTTTCAATCTTCATCTGCCACCAAAAGCGCCTAACCTTCCCTGGTACGGCAAGTGAATTCCAACCAATTTTTAAAGTAGGTAAGAAGCCAGGCTTATTAGTCCAGACTGGGGCAGCCGTCACCATCTTCCATACTTCCAGTATTTGCCCCTAAAACTAGTTTAATTAGAGCTATCGTGAGTTTACTTTAGATTCACTGAAGGGAAACACAAATCAATAGAAGAATGACCTTCGGTCTTCCACCAGGCACTGGGGAAAGTTAATTCCCTGTTCGGGCATACACTTAGTCAAAATATATTGGCTACTAATCAATTTTCTCATAATTATCGCCACCAATTCAAACCACAAGAACTACTCACCGTAATTAGCAACAAAATAACGAATTTCATTAGTCACCCATCTGTGCCCCAATTGACTTAACCTTGTGTTGACAAACATTTCCAATTAAATGCCAGAAATACATTTCCTAATCCCAATTACCGGACGAAACCAATTCGGTCGCTTCAAGCATAACACACACATGTCATCGTCCATACTGTAACGGCCTCGAATCAGTGTCCTAATCCTGTCAAAGGAATTTTGCCTAATTAATACAACAGCTTCTAGCTGCAGAGCCTCTTGCCAGCCCACCACGGTGCACTGTTCAATCACAGTATTGTTGGCTAATTTCCAATGAGATGATCCTTTGGTGTCAACCGAGACTCAATTGGAATGTGACGAAAGGATTTTTGGACCCAGGACCTACTTTTGTGATCATCATTCATTCATTCTATCTGTCTTGATGGGTACTCATATATACCCTGGGGGCATTTACAAAGGCATATCCTTGAGATGGTTGCTTTCGGCCATTTATTGTGAATTTAATTCGAATTGAGTTACCAATTGTTGTCCCCATTGGGCTGTGTGTATATCGGCTGGAGAATTAAAAGACACGGCACGAACGAATAAGACTTTGTTAATTAATTAAATTCCACGTGTATTAAGCTGACCAATAGCTGACTAATAGTGCCAGCAGCAGCAGAGGTAATGGATACAGCCGGATACGAGGAAGAGTCCAGTCATAATGTATTCGTGCTGGAAGGTATCAATTTAGTTGTGTGTACCTTCTCGTATACCTTGAGAAAGTTTTCTCATTGGGGAAATAAATATAATGGACGAAGTATTGAACTTCATTTGTTGGTTTTGTTTGTAACTGTTTTTTTTTTTTGGTCAATGACAGTTGTTGTTGGACTTTTTTACTTTACGTTTTTTACTTTACGTTGAGTATATAAAAGACCTCTATAGGGCGTTGGAAGAACTCAAGGAAGTGCATCCAACTTCAAGCTAAATGTATGGACGACCTCTATAGGCGGTTGGAGGAACTCAAGGAAGTGCACCCAACTTCAAGTTGAAGGTATGGAAGACCTCTAGAGGCGGTTGGAGGAAATCAAAGAAGTGCATCCAACTTCAAGTTGAAGGTACGGAAGACCTCTATAGGCGGTTGGAGGAACTCAAATTGACGTGTACCCAAAAATTGGAGGAACTCAAATTGACGAGGAACTCAAAATGATGTGTACCCAACTTCAAGCAGATTGTATGGAAGACCTCTATAGGCGGTTGGAGGAACTCAAAATGATGTGTACCCAACTTCAAGCAGATTGTATGGAAGACCTCTATAGGGCATTGGAGGAACTCAAAATGATGTGTACCCAACTTCAAGCTGATTGTATGGACGACCTCTACATGAGGTTGGAGAAACTCAAATTGATGTGCACCCAACTATAAGCTGATTGTATGGAAGACTTCTGTAGGCGGTTAGAGAAACTCAAAGAAGTGCACCCAACTTCAAGCTGAATGTATTAAAGACCTCTACAGGCGGTTGGATGCACTTAAAGAAAAGCATCCAACTTCAAGTTGAGTATATGAAAGACCTCTATAGGGCGTTGGAAGAACTCAAGGAAGTGCATCCAACTTCAAGCTAAATGTATGGACGACCTCTATAGGCGGTTGGAGGAACTCAAGGAAGTGCACCCAACTTCAAGTTGAAGGTATGGAAGACCTCTAGAGGCGGTTGGAGGAAATCAAAGAAGTGCATCCAACTTCAAGTTGAAGGTACGGAAGACCTCTATAGGCGGTTGGAGGAACTCAAATTGACGTGTACCCAACTTCAAGCTGATTGTGTGGAAGACCTCTATAGGCGGTTGGAGGAACTCAAAATGATGTGTACCCAACTTCAAGTAGATTGTATGGAAGACCTCTATAGGGCATTGGAGGAACTCAAAATGATGTGTACCCAACTTCAAGCTGATTGTATGGACGACCTCTACATGAGGTTGGAGAAACTCAAATTGATGTGCACCCAACTATAAGCTGATTGTATGGAAGACTTCTGTAGGCGGTTAGAGAAACTCAAAGAAGTGCACCCAACTTCAAGCTGAATGTATTAAAGACCTCTACAGGCGGTTGGATGCACTTAAAGAAAAGCATCCAACTTCAAGTTGAGTATATGAAAGACCTCTATAGGGCGTTGGAAGAACTCAAGGAAGTGCATCCAACTTCAAGCTAAATGTATGGACGACCTCTATAGGCGGTTGGAGGAACTCAAGGAAGTGCACCCAACTTCAAGTTGAAGGTATGGAAGACCTCTAGAGGCGGTTGGAGGAAATCAAAGAAGTGCATCCAACTTCAAGTTGAAGGTACGGAAGACGTCTATAGGCGGTTGGAAGAACTCAAATTGACGTGTAGCCAACTTCAAACTGATTGTGTGGAAGACCTCTGCAGGCGATTGGAGGAAATCAAAGAAGTGCATCCAACTTCGAGCTGATTGTATGGAAGACCTCTACAGGGAGTTGGAAAAACTCAAATTTATGTGCACCCAACTTCAAGTTAATTGCATGTGTATGGAAGACCTCTATAGGCGGTTGGAGGAACTCAAAGAAGTGCACCCAACTTCAAGTTGAGTATATGGAAGACCTCTATAGGGCGTTGGAGGAACTCAAAATGATGTGTACCCAACTTCAAGCTGATTGTATGGACGACCTCTACATGCGGTTGGAGAAACTCAAATTGATGTGCGCCCAACTTCAAGCTGATTGTATGGAAGAATTCTGTAGGCGGTTGGAGAAACTCAAATTGATGTGTATCCAACTTCAAGCTCATTGTATGGAAGACCTCTACAGGCGGTTGGAGAAACTCAAAGAAGTGCACCCAACTTCAAGTTGAGTATATGGAAGACCTCTATAGGGGGTTGGTGGAACTCAGAGAAGTGTACCCAACTTCAAGCTAATGTATGGTATCCATCTGTAGGGGGTTGGTGGAACTCAGAGAAGAGTACCCAACTTCAAGCTAATGTATGGTATCCATCTGTAGGGGGTTGGAGGAACTCAAAATGTTGTGTACCCAACTTCAAGCTAATGTATGGAAGACCTCTATAGGGGGTTGTAGGAACTCAAAATGCTGTGCAACCAACTTCAAGTTAATTGTATGTGTATGGAAGACCTCTACAGGCGGTTGAAGAAACTCAAAGAAGTGCACCCAACTTCAAGTTGAGTATATGGAAGACCTCTATAGGGGGTTGGTGGAACTCAGTGAAGTGTACCCAACTTCAAGCTAATGTATGGTATCCATCTGTAGGGGGTTGGAGGAACTCAAAATGTTGTGTACCCAACTTCAAGCTAATGTAGGGAAGTCCTCTATAGGGGGTTGGAAGAACTCAAAATGATGTGCAAACAACTTCAAGTTAATTGTATGTTTATGGAAGACCTATAGAGATAGGCGGTTGGAGGAACTCAAAGAAGTGCACCCAAATTCAAGGTAAATGTATGGAAGACCTCTATTTGGGTTTTGAGGAACTCAAAAGATGTGCACTCAACTTCAAGTAAATGTATGAAAGAACTCTATAGGCAGTTGGAGAAACTCAAAGAAGTGCATCCAACTTCAGCTAAATGTATGGAAGATCTCTATAGGCGGTTGGAAAAACTCAAAGAAGTGCTTCCAACTTCAAGCTAAATGTATGGAGGACCTCTATAGGCAGTTGGAGCAACCAGTGATGTTCAAATCTGTGTAAAAAATTATTTTTACCTTTTTTGTGTTTGATTAGCGTAAATAAGTGTAAACAACGTAAAAATCCCGTAAAAAAGGTAAAGAAGAGGTAAATAAAGTACATTACTGAGAAAAATCAGAGGCATTGCAATATCTGTCAAAATCCAAATAAATAATATGACTTTCATCTTTAGCGTTGAAGCTTCGTAATATACCAGCATCTTCGCGCAAATTGAAAGGGTTTTCTCAAACTGGGCTCAAATGCATAGTCTAAAAAACTCATTCCTGTATATTTTTTACTAAATCCAACTAATGCAGACTATATATGTAGATATCGAAACAGAAGAGTAATAAATATTGTATATGTTTCACTGTTAAAAAAATCAAATTTTTCTCGATTTTTTATTTGGTCAGCCTTCATTTTTATATGTATTTCAGGAAAAGAATACAGTATAATATAATAACAAGGTTATTCCTGATAAATTCATTGCTGGGGGTCCGTATTCCGCATATTTCGAATACGCTTAAAGGTTGACAAACGTTGGATTAGAGATTCTGTTTTGAACAAATCGGGCTTTTTAATAATTTGATCGAAAAGAAGATAAAACCCAATAGTTTTTTGTATACCGCAAAGATTAATCAGATACAACTCTCATCGTCTGTTTTGAAGCTCGCCAATTTATATTATTTACCGTGTTTTTTTTTTACTTTTTTACGTTTTTTACATAAGCATAGTAAAAATTCACCATGTAAAAAACAAACGTAAAAAAACGTACAAAACGTAAAGTAATAAAGTCGAACAACACTGGAAGCAACTCAAAGAAGTGCACCCAACTCCAAGCTGAATGTATGGAAGACCTCTCTAAGGAGTTGGATTAACACAAATAAGTGCACCCAACTTCAAGCTGAATGTATTAAAGACCTCTACAGGCGGTTGGATGCAGTTAAAGAAGTGCATCCAACTTAAAGTTGAGTATATGAAAGACCTCTATAGGGCGTTGGAAGAACTCAGGGAGTGCATCCAACTTCAAGCTAAATGTATGGACGACCTCTATAGGCGGTTGGAGGAACTCAAGGAAGTGCACCCAACTTCAAGATGAAGGTATGGAAGACCTCTAGAGGCGGTTGGAGGAAATCAAGGAAGTGCACCCAACTTCAAGTTGAAGGTATGGAAGTCCTCTATAGGCGGTCGGAGGAACTCAAATTGATATAGTTAGGTGCACTTCTTTGAGTTGCTTCCAGTGTTGTTCGACTTTTTTACTTTACGTTTTTTACGTTAGTTTTTGACATGGTGAATTTTTACTATGCTTATGTAAAATACGTAAAAAAGGTAAAAAAGTAAAAAAAAAAAAAAAACACGATAAATAATATAAATTGGCGAGCTTCAAAACAGACGATGAGAGTTGTATCTGATTAATCTTTGCGGTATAAAAAAACTATTGGGTTTTATCTTCTTTTCGATCAAATCATTAAAAAGCCCGATTTGTTGAAAACAGATTCTCTAATCCAACGTTTGTCAACCTTTAAGCGTATGCGAAATATGCGGAATACGGACCCCCAGCAATGAATTTATCAGGAATAACATTGTTATTATATTATACTGTATTCTTTTCCTGAAATACATATAATAGTGAAGTCTGACCAAATAAAAAATCGAGAAAAATTTGATTTTTTTTAACAGTGAAACATATACAATATTTATTACTCTTCTGTTTCGATATCTACATATATAGTCTGCATTAGTTGAATTTAGTGAAAAATATACATGAATAAGTTTTTTAGACCTTTCAAAGGTCAATCGATTTCTTAAAGGACTATGCATTTGAGCCCAGTTTGAGAAAACCCTTTTAATTTGCGCGAAGATGCTGGTATATTAAGAAGCTTCAATGCTTAAGATGACAGTTATATTATTTATTTGGATTTTGACAGATATTGCAATGCCTCTGATTTTCCTCAGTAATGTACTTTATTTACCTCTTCTTTACCTTTTTTACGGGATTTTTACGTTGTTTACACTTATTTACGCTAATCAAACGTAAAAAAGGTAAAAATAGTTTTTTACACAGATTTGAACATCACTGGTCAATGAGTAATGTCTGTTGGACGTATGAAAAAGACAAATGAAATAGGAGTTAGACACTTTGGCAGGTTGTTCATGGAATCTGTCATGACACAGGGTTGTAACTTCTTAACCATTTGCTATAGAGAGCTGTTCTAGATTTCAGGTGTGACACCATTTTGCTCTATTTGTGGTCTATCAAACGGAGTCTGATGATAACTGATGTCCTGTATGATTTGTGAGGCTGTTGGCAACCATTATACCTATTTTCCCAACTTTATTTCAATTGCCGTGCTTCCTTTTGAACTGTTCCACCCTATACATATATTTCTTGGACCGCAGAGTATCCTGCAAACCTGAGTTATACAATTCTACAGCATCCTTAACCTCATCTTCCGTCAATAAGAAATAAAGTACCATTTGGGGCCATTTTGGGATATTTACACTCGATACACAAACCTTTCTTCGAATTATGGTTTTAAACATGGAAAACGATAGCAGCGCTAGTAGCTCATAGTAGCGGCAAAAGTTGTCAGTATCCATTCTATGGAATGATGATTCAGTGCCACAGGTAAATTTGGCAGTTCCGTTCGCGAAGAAGCAGAAAAACATAGATCTGTAGCCTTCTACAGTGGAAGGCGCTATAGATGTCCAAGCAGGGTCCATTATCAGCAGTGGGAACCTAATGCTACAGTCGTTAGGATCATCGAGAATTTTTAAAGAAATTGTTGTGGCTATGGGCTATTAAGTTGGTGGAAAATTATTCCAGTGTATTATGGCCAGAGCTGTAAAAGAATGCAATCATTTTGATTGTTCTGCATTCATTGAAGTCCCCTCGAAATGAGTGAAAAGTCATTGAAGTCCTAACGAATGGAAAAACATCAATGACTTTAGGTGACTTCAAATACTTCAATGACTTCACTGACTTCATTGACTTCATTGACTTGAATGACTTCAAATGACTTCAATGACTTCACTGACTTCAGATGTCTTCATTGACTTCAGAGACTTCACTCACTTCAAGTCACTTGAATGACTTTCTTTTTTGGGTGAGCCAATGCAGCCTTCAGATATCAGCTAAAACTGTAAGATGGTAGTATATAGTAAACACCGAAAATATCACTAAGACAAAATATAGATGTACCGGTGGCAACAATGGAGGATGTAAAGGAGTCACAATCGTCACAATGATACTGGCTAGTGAAAGGATAGTGAGGATACAGACAGCACTCTTACTTTGGAGATTAAGAACGCAGATGTGAGCAGCCAGGTTCTCTAATCAAAGCTAGAGCAGATGTCATGAAATCTGTCTCCGTCCAACTGTTACAAGGTTGCTCAAGTGAGTAGACTTCTAAGCGACTTAAGAGATCCGATGCCGACACTCTTAATGCATGGAACAAGCCTGATCAGGCAAAGGAAGTCCTGGATAGAAAAGTTGTTAAGATGGCATCATTTCATGAAACATACATCAGGGAAGGGGTTTATGGGTCATCTGCAGTAGTTCTAGATTCCTCTTTGATGGGAATGGGTAGGGTGAAGATTTGTGATCCTTTTGCTTCTGCTCATAACCTCTCTAGAAGCAAAAGAAGAACTTGGAGTTTGGAGGTATTCCAGACAAGTCTGATGACGTCGATGAGTCGAATGCGGCGAGACAGGTAAAGGCTACACATGCTATTGACCGACCGGACTTTTGATCCAAAACATAAGCTCCTCATTGCCATCAATAATGAGCAAGAACCTTGTGGACGTCTAGCAAATGGATCAGTGGTTAGCCGCCGAGATGATGTTCCACGATGGCCAGAGAGTGGTTGCGTTTGTTAGAGACAAAAAGGGCTCACTCGGTTTCACCAATCGAGTCGATTAAGCTCATGCTTCGTAATACGGGGAACACCCTGGCTTCCGTGACTAGGTACAAGAAACTCTAAGTTCTCGAACGTATATCGGTGGCTGGTCACACTGCAACGAATCTCAGGGCTGATAGGTCAAAAAGGAACTATTTCTCTCGATTATAGCTATGTGACCAACAAAGTGTTTTGATCTCCAAAGAGTGACACTCACTCCACAGTTCCTTCATTCTTCATCTGTCTACTGAACCACCACTCAAAGTCTCATCCCTATTCCTAACCTCACGCAATAAAATTCGAATGCCAAGAAGAAGTAGAAAAACAGAAACTACACCTTTGACATAATAAACACACATTACTGACTTCTCGACCGAGATAAGATCACTTCTCAAAGCCACCCTCGAAATTTCACGCGTAGGCAGTACATACTTGAATCCTTTGTCACGCTCGGTGTTTTTGCACCCGCCTCCTGGATTTAGCCTACAGCACCTGCAAACAATGCCTACGCCGCGACGTATACATACATTAAACGAGTATCTTAAAGAAAATCCCACAAATTTATTCCTCATCACAATAAAGCACACGCGCTCCAGTCATTTTATCGAATCAATCTTCACTTTTATGATCCTTCCACAGCAACATAGAACACTCCGAGAGACGCACACACGTGAGCACTATACTAGGACTCGTCGCTTTATTATTCCATCAGAAAATGACAACATCCCATCCAACTTGGCGAGAATCCTATGCTATGCGTTTACATTGTAACACGATTCCACTTGGAGGCACTGTTTACAAGCAAATGTCCTCCTGAAGAAGGATGTGTGTCATCATTACGTACTTTACACACTTGACCTCAAGAGCGTAGCGTTATCGAAGGAAAGAAGAGAGCACTTTTCACGTTTCCTCCAATCCACACTCAGGGTTTTTATTTCGTTTTCAATGTGAGATATCCTGAGCTGGGCGCTCCTTGTTCTTTTTTTTTTTTTTTGCAAACCAATTCGAAGGATACTCTTAGTTGGTAGCGTGCACTATTTCCTCGTACACACGTGAGGCAACACACAAAACATCGACAGGGAATAGTGATGAATTAGGAAACAGCCACATTATGATAAATACATGGAATGGAAGAAAAAACAGTCTAAGAACTAGGAGTGCTTCGTTGTCCCTAGATCCTTATTTTTTTTCCTGCTTTTTTGCTCTTCGAAACCAACTAATGGAATCCCATTTCATGAGCACATGAGTTGGAGTTTTCAAGTGGCTACACTGAGGGGAAGGGGGAGAGTACCTTTTTTTTACGAGCAGGACATTTCACAGAGTTTATGTGCAGGACGCGAAGGATGAGCAGCAGGATATGCTTCTGGCTACAATGATGATGGTCGGTGGTGGTAATGAGTTTTTCAAGGTTTCGCCAGCTGGACATGATTACTTTTTGATTTCAGTTGGTCGTAAACGTTAATGACCAACTGCGGGAGTGTTTTATTTATGGAATCTGTAAAGGAGTACACACATATGTACGTGTGTCTCTCTCTCTCTCTCTCTTTCGCTCTATAAATTGGTAATTAGAGTGAAAATTCAATATTGCAGATAAAACTGGCGTGGATTCTCACAATATTGACTTTATAGTGCGCTGGGCAGAGCACTTCCGAGAGTGACAACATCGACACTTTGTGATGATATATTAACCAGCATCGTGGTGGTGTTTTAAAGGACGGTCTTTCTGAGAGAAGCTATGACCGAGGTAACACATTGGATGTTGAGCATTACCATGATCGTGATGTCTTTTTGGGGGTGGGCAGAGTGTCGCACCATCAACACCACGCAGTGCGCCCTGGATGGGTATCTAGTAACTAATGCAAGTGCTGGGTGCATTCAAGTTGGCCTTAATGGGTAAAATGTTGCTCTGATGTTTTTAATGTAAGCCGTCACAAGAAGAATGAGACTTAACACGAGCTACTTCCACATATTCGAAGCTCAAGCCTATAAGAATCTCCATGAGAATCTAAGAGTTGTGGAACTGGAGATGCTGGAGGATAAATCCTTAAGGGGAACTGGATTTTCTTTAAACGCGCCTCCCCTTTAAAGGTTAAGGCCTATAGAACTTGTCTTTTATCCCGATGGAGGTTAAGCGACACGGGAGTCGCCAGGCTCAGATAGTAACGACGCTCTACCCACTAGTCCAGGGACTATAACTTATGGCTACGCAACAGGAATTTATAATCTCTGTACATACCGGGGATAACCCAACTAGAATCTGTCCTGCCATCCACAAAGTATAAAGAATAAGATGGAGTTTCAGCTTCGGCTTCTTAAGGGACTAACTACAATCAAGGGCCTCTACTACGCCTAAGCGCCTCAGTTCTGCCCAACTTTTTTCCAATTGCCGTGCCTCCATCTCGACCGTTCTGCACCATGTTCTCCTCGGACCGCCGGGTATTCTGCCATCCTGCGTTAACGGATTCCATTGCATAGCATGTTTAGCTATGGAATTGTTTCTTTTTCGGAGAGTGTGACCAATCAATTCCCACTTTCGTCATTGGATGATCGTGTCTATAGGTTCCTGACCCGTTTTCTGGTAGAGGGATTCATCAGAATATCCATAAGATGTTACGTAGGTACGTTTGCAGCCTTCTCGCGAAGTTGATGGTCACTCTCCAAGTGCTACATCCATATAACAGCACGGATATAACGTTGGAGCGTTGGAACATTCATCTTGAACCTTTGACAGTTTAGTATGGATTCTTTCACCACAGATATCAACAACCAGTGGACCGAATGGACTTCCTATGCCCACCAATCAACACCGAGTGCTGAACTTGATCTTCTCCACTCCAAACTGAGGCGCAGAGTCATGTCACCTTCTCAACTTGTAGTGAAACAATCGTAAAGAAGCCTTCAATAGTGCGAGAGCTGAGTTCCTAAGATTTGACTGAATAGAGGGCTCTAACTCGCACTAACCTCCACCGCAAGAAGGCGTTTACATATGTATTTTGGTTGCGATCGTTATACTACTCGAACTAGGACGCAATGTGATCAAGACTGTGACATGCACTGAAAAGCCCGTCTAGCATCTGGCAACTTCCTTGAAACACAGACATTCCGCAATCGGCTCAAAACCTCCTCAATAGCCTGGCGAAAGACTGTCGACTGAATCTTAACTCTAGTGGTTATTTTCATCAACAAAAGGAGGATAACTCCATGTAGTCCACAGCAGTCGGAGAGCGGTCTTCTCCAAGTCTCGCACAAGGTATGGTATATAGGATGCATACTCGATCATATGCTGAGTTGGAGCGAAAATGCTTCGGATTGTATTAAGAAAGGATGCCACGGAAAGGGGGCACCAACCTGCTACTCATTTAATCAGACCTATGATTACTTAGGGCTGGCTTGCTGGCTATTCTAGTAGCTAAGGTCCAGAGACCAGCCATTCTCGCACTGACTTCACTTGAACCTTCTTTCTAGGAATCACTAGCAATAAATACCCTACTTCTTACACAATGCAATATCTGGAGAGAGACCTAAAGGAATCACTGTAGCATAACAAAGAGGTTTCCCTTAGATACCGATACTGACTACCTCCTGTCATATCCAAACTTCAGCCACAGTCTTCCTGTCAAAGGAGTAAGTCCAAAAAACACTCTGTATGAATCTTAGCTCAAAGATATTAACATATACATCTACACTGACAGTCAACTCAAAATAAAAGCTATTTCTTCAATTATACTGTCGTAAAGTCACTCTTCGTGAACCACCCAAGCTTAGGTGGGTTCCTTCCGGGACATAAGTGTTAACCAACAGAAGCCTTCACCTTTTATCCCTACTAGGGTTTTAGGGGTACAGCCACTCATTTGAGGATCTGTCAGGTAGAGTAGTTTGGTCCTATCGACAGTCATGGGCGCTCGGTCTTTCGTTTAAAGTAAAGTAAAGGGTAATATAAGGACATCCTTAGTAATGAGAAATCAGACGAGTTGGCTAAAAATTGATAGGAGCGAGACCTGTCAAGAACCAAAACATTTGTTCTGCCTTACCTCGAACTTTCCAACTCCAAAAAAGCACTCGCATGCAAACGACTGGCAGACGTCAGATGGAATTCGTTCACAAAAACCAAAGACATCCTTGCAATAAACAAAACGGAGTTATCACCCACCTCTTGGTGGCCTAAAGGAGCCATCGTCTGCTTTGGAATCGCCTTCAGATATTGAGAATTTATTAGAGTCTATGGCTGATCCTCCCTTGTTGCGGAGGCTGAAATCAGGATATGGTGGGAGATAAATCTGTGATCCATATGGCCCTCTCCTCAAAGATGGGATTTCTTTAAATACAGGGCACTCATTGCCTGAAATATATGTAGATCTACTGATAGCTCAATAGATCTCCTAGAACCAGCCGACTTCTTTGCAAGTGTCCCACCACAAGGTGGACTTCCATTGAAACTCTTACACCTCTGGACTCTATAATTCTAGACACATCTTTATGAAGCCGAAGAACTTTCGGCCCAGTCAGTGTGCCGCCAGGATCCCAGGCCGACCAGACTATCGGCCGATAGAAAGTCTGCAGTGGGCGGCGGCTCTTAGTTAAAGTTTTGTAATCCTTTACAGGGTTTCAATGGCTAAGGGATGTATTAGATACTTATCTGCTTCTTCCTCATGTGATTTATATCAAAATAAACTCATTGACATAGCCGCTTAAGCTTAGTAACCATTTGACGAACAATACATCAGGTAAATTGAATGCAATGCGAGCGCACACTATCCAACAGTTGTCATCAGAAGGATCCTAAATGTAAACAAAGCGTTCCACTACACCTCTCTGGCTGGCATCATCCACGCCACATGCTCATGCAATGTTCATGTAGCGGTTTGTGCGAGTAAAAAGCTGATACCTTCGGGCACATAAATGTAGTATGCCATTGTTCCTGCTGTGTATTGTTATCCTTTAGCATTTTACTATGCAGGTATTGTATTCTCCGCACTCTACCAACCCTTTGGCTTCCACCCCTCAAGTGCTGTAACAATAAATATCCATAAAGAGCGCATTTGTCAAGGTGTTTTCATAACAGGTTTGTGTTTCAGTTTCAGTTTTTTTTATATTTTTTTGTCTTCTTTCACAATTTGCATATCTATTATACGTTTGTGTATGTTGCCCTGGTTCGTGCGAGAAAGTGCACAGGACTACAAATAACATACAATTTGCATCCAGATCTGTAAGTGGTGTAATAAATGTAAAAATTTATATATATTTCCACCGACAAGCATATTTCACTGTAATGCTTTAGATATATTTTGAAACTGCTATGGTTATTGTTTTAAAGGGTATCCTTGCGAGGCAACAAAAGAGATAGGGATTTTTCTTAGAAAGAAATGGGTTCCTACTTCTTGATAAAAGGTTGAATCACTGAGACATTGTTCCAGGGGTGAAAGTGAAGGTTCTGGAACTTGTCAACTGCCAACTTGTTACTTAAAGGGCCATCGTTATACTGCTTCCAGTTGTGAAGACCAGCGTTACTGACTTATGGGTCTTTGTACAGAAGCTTCGATCTTCTTCGCTCTGTCCAACGAGGTGATTGACTTGAAGATCTTCTTGGCTGGAACATTGTTCTCCATTCGCTTGATGATTGCCTTGGCTGGGCTTTCCATAATTAGAGTCTAATTGCAATTAGCCTGCCGAAGGAAAATTGACAGATATATGACTTCACTGTCAAAGGATCCCCAACATGGGAATGCAGATTCACTATTGCGACCCCCTTACAAGGCAGAGTACACGCTTAGTACCTTACCTAGTGAGCATTTGTCGTTCTAGCAAAACTTATGAGAACAGAAAAACGATGTAAATTAAAGGTAAGGGCACAGTCTGTTACTATCAAAGAAGACGACACAAGAACTGCCCCGAACGATATGATGTGTAAGAGCTCCATCGATAGGACATACTGGGCTCACTTTAGACAATAGTTTGAATCGTTATGATGACGAAAGATCTCAATCCCTTATTGTGGTCCTCAAGACACCTTCCACCGAGCACAACGAGAACTATGCCGCGTGTTTCAGTACCAGATAAGTGGACAGTTAAGCCTTTGCCTTTGCTGGACGTCAGGTTACTGTAACACCAAGGAATTGTGATACTGACGAGCTCGAAGAAGCTCCTAGGTTCTAGGTAACGCTTTTAAAGGTAAATACAAAATCAACGCTCGTACAGTGAGCAAAGCTAATGTAACATCATTGGGTTGCCTTGGAAGACACTCAATAAAACTTTCTGAAACAGAAGAGAGGAAGAGTCTCCAAGTAGTACATACTCTTCCCAGACACTGTACTATGGAAAGACATGCTACAAATTCCTTTTGCAAAAACTGTAGGGATGAGAAAGGTAAGAACACCATCAGTCACCTTCTATGGCCGTGCCCTGCTCTCGTCAACATATTCAATTGCCACACTTGGACAATCTAAAGCGATATCTCTGTAACAACCAGGAGCATTTGAACGCCATAATGGCTTGCAGCTATAATTCCAGATGTCGGTTATCGTTCAAGCGATATCGTTTCGACAATAGCCTCAGTTCTCGTAACTTTAACAATCGTCAATCGTCCAGGTCATATCGTTTTGACGATCCAACATTTGTCTCACGTCTTGGAATGATTTGTATGCATTCCTGGAGAGGGATATATAGAGAAAGGGGCTTGAGCTGTGAACCCATGGACTTATCAGGAGAACCAGTCAGAGCTCTTGACAAATTGTTGTAGATGCCTGATAGGCTTGCACGTCCGATCACCAAGGTCGTCAAAGAAGAACGACCCCAGGTGGAGGTTCTTCTTTGACAATAGGGAAGAGCAGGAGCAATCAGGATGATGATTCTCAAGTCTGAACGACAGGCGGATCTTTGAACCTTTCTCAGGAGAGCAAGTTCGACAGACTTTGATAGACCAAACGGAAACGCCATAAAGAAGTACTTATAGGTCAAACAGACGTACATATGTATACAGCCAGAGAGTTACATGAGGTTTCAATCCCGATCTTCTTTTTCTCTTTGACCGCAATACAGGGGAGTGCTGGCCTTCTATTTGCTTTCCAGTTGAGCTTCCTGTCCAAAGTGAGACCCAAAAATTTATCTTTACCGATCCCGGCACCAAATACAAAAGCCAAAATTGAAGCATCGTGGACTCTTATCGCACGGACGATAATCGTTCTCAGAGTTACGAAATGAGCGCCTAGAAAGCAGAAGACTTAGTCAACCACTTACGAACGACTTAAGAGCTGATTCTTCTTCTGTATGAATCCCAGGGAAGAATTCGCCCGATAGAATAAAAAAAAAAGAGAACAACGCAAAGGTACCGAAGGCCCATTCACCTTAACTCCACTATCACATTAGTTCATCCTCTCGTCTAAAGAGGATGAAATGCCTATTTACTCCTACGTCCACCTGCACCTTTAATTTTTCTTTCAAATTTCATCCCAGCCTCTCAGCGTTTTCAAACAAAAGAAAAAATGGTATTTTACTGGGTCAACTAGTCCTTTTGGAGCGCACCCAACTCGTTGCCTCATTTTTTCCAACTGACTTCTTATGGTGGGCGAGATGAATTACTTTCCGTTGAAATTAAATCATTATCTACTTGAATTAGGGATACCATTAAAAGTTCATAAGATCGCCCACCCAAAGATCCTTTTCTTTTTACTTATTTTTTTTTTTTGGGAAACATTCCACTGAAGCGGTTGTGGTTGAAGGAGCGTAAGTTTTAACCTTCACCCGTCAGTAGATAAATGTATCTCAGTCCAGTTTAATGTAATAAACTTGGTGGAAAAATTGCTTTCGATGGGTTTGAAATTCTATGATATAGAAGTCTAAGTCCGCCAACGCGATATGAAGGGTCAGTTGTGGGTTGTGGATACGAAAAAATAAAATCAATAAGCAGTAGGAGTTTGTATGTACTGCGTGGAGTTTTGAGAAATATTTAATGCAATTATTTCTGGTTAAAATGGTCCTCGGGTTTGCTGTTTTGCTGAAAGGAGACTTGTGTTGTGCGTTTATTTTGAGCGTTGTTGGTTTGGTGAATGAAATGGCACATGAAACATTTTTAAACAGTTTTGTCGCAGGCCAAAAATTATGTCAAGAAATGTGTTTTCCTTTGAAGAGATTTCTTGCCTTGACTGGTGCAACAACCAACCCCGTAATGCCTCTTGCAAAGAGTAGATACAGTGGAATTGTAACGTTGGATGTTGAGAACGCCTTCAGCACCACACTTTGGAGTAACATACTACGAGCACTTCGCGGCAAGAGAGTACCAGACTACCTGCAGAAGATAATATCTACGACAATGAACGAGAGCAGGACAACATTATATGCGGTGTTCTCCACGGTTTAGTTCTGGGGCCTCTACTTGACTCTGGTGTATGACGACGTCATTAGACAAAGAATCAAGAGGCAATTGGCCGTGCCATTGGCATAGTAATCGCTGTGGTGACCATTCTCCTAGCTATGGATGGTTGAAGCTATCTGCAACCAGCAGAGTAAAAGGCACAAGTCCAGACAAGTCATGGACTCTATAAAAAATACAGAGGGACAATCAAGTTATAGTTTCCAAACCAGAGTACATCGGCGTTACTATAGTTTTTATGTATAGGGTGACCAGACAAGAACGATAGGCAAACAAATTCAAAAAAAAGAAGAACGTTTTTTGTGAAATAGCACATCATTCAAACGGCCGCCTTGACTTCGTTGCTAGTGGTTCAAGCGGTCAGTTCAATTTTTAAAAACTCGGTTCAATATGTACGGCGTTATTTCGGCAAAAGCGTATCGAATTTTAGTCTTAAGCTCGTCCAAAGTGCTGGGCTTATTACCACAGACTAAGGACTGGACGTAGCCTCAGAGAAAATAATCAAGTGGTGTCAAGTCACATGATTGCGGTGGCCAATTGATGAGCGCTCGTCGTGGGATGACGCAGTCGCCTTCTTCATGCCTTCGAGCGTTGCAGAGCTTTTATAGCATATAGCGTCGACTTCTTGGAACCACAGCTCGGATGTGAGTCAAAATCTGGCCACAGAAAGTCGGTTTACATCCCTCAATACCTAAGACCTAAGACCTACCCCCATACGATGAAACCGAGCAAAAGCGTCAGCCTCTGTGGATGCATTGATGCTTGGTCACTTGTACATTCAACACCTTGTAGGATCAAATAATGGCAATTCGGCTTGTTGACAAAGTAGCGGAGCCAAAAAGGGGCCTTATGCGAGGAGATGATCTCCCAGTGCATTCCCAGTGCCCAATTAGCGAGCTCATGGCGTTGTCTATGGTTTTGCGATTTCAATTTTAATCTTATACCGATTTAGGCCTTAATTCAAAAGCAAAATAAGCCAAGTTGACTATCTAGGGATGCCCAATTCAGTTGATCGGTGCCAAATCGACATTTCTGGTCTTCTTCAATATTGGCGGGTATTTCGTCCTTAATTTGCTTCAGTCTGCTTCTAGTTAGTGGCCCAAGGTCCAAAAGAGTGTGTTCACCCTCAAACTTTTCCACGGTACGACGAATTGCTTGCACACTGCAGTCGTGATGACCGACCTCATGACCAAATTCACGTTTCGTATTTGCAACTCAGCTGGAATTTCGATAGTATCTTTGAATATTTTCCACATGTCTTGTAAGTAAAAAATGTACACACAATAAAATGGCAATTCTTACTGAATATTTTAACAGATAGATGTAATTGGTAACTCTGACAGCTGCTGAAACATAACAATTGAAAAAGGTATCATTGCTATTTGGTCAACCTTTAAAAGCATCAATGCCTGTCTTTGTCAAATATGAGAGCAGCATCTCGACAAGTAAAATGGGCTATTTCATATGTTAAGAAGCCTGGTTAACCCAATTTGATCACAGGATAATGGAAAGTGCACTGCAAAGACCTTTTAAGCTAGTCTCTTAACTCGAAACAAAAGGAACCAACCTCCGGGCTATTTGCTTCCACTCATCCCTCTCTCCATCTCCGATGGACTATGCAAATCATTAAGACCCCCCCCCCCCCTTTCTTCAATTCCATCAAATAAAAACTTATCCGAAAAGGACCATATTTACTTAGTTCATTCATTCAATGAAGGAAAAGAAGAAACGAAAACGGAAAAAATTAGAAGAAAAATATTTACTGTCCCTATAAGGACCACGAACGGAAAGCTCGTAAACACTAGACATCCTGTGAATGGCTTTAAACCCATTTCGGTAACTCTCCTTTCAGTATCAAACAAACGTACACATCCTACTTTAAAAGGAGAGCGCCGCACACAGCAGCACACTTCATGCTTTCTGCTTATTCATTAGAGTGGCCACTCTTCCGCTATATAACATACCCATTCAGTAGTCAGAGCACGAGTTGGAAAACTCAAATTAAATATTAAACAAGGATACCTGAACGCGCGTACCTACACAATTTGGCTTGTGCTCAGCGGGCGAATAATTCATAATTTAGAACCTTTTGCCATAGAACACAAAGTTGTCCTCTCCTTCTGTCTAGAGCTGGTCTTACCTAGGAGCATCTCATCATCATGTGTCCAAGTTTGAATTGAAGGATTCGCGAGGGCAAAACACAAAAAAAAAAGGGCGAATGCAAACGTAAACTAAATGAACCTCTTGAACTTTCCATTTCGTTGGGTCCTAAGGGTATGCAACAAAATTTACTACACAAAAATGTTGTTTATGGCAGTGTTAGTAGATTGCACACACATTCTCAGATAAGTCCTAATTGCAGGGCGGCAAATTTTCAACAGTCCATTTCCGATAGTAGAGATACGTATCAGTACTTTAAGTTGGCAACACTTGCGGAAGTGTTCAAGGAGGAGGAGGAGGACACACAATATTATTCAAGGCAAAGCCATTCAAGCAAAACCCTCAGACTTTATGAATCGATAATAAGGAGGAGAAGATTGTGTATCTGTGTATCTTATAGAATCGATTAGAGACGGTGACGATGTTTATAATTGCTTCCACTTGAAGTAGTTCTTCTTGTGTGTTTGTGCTGATGTGTGTGCCATAATGGCTCGGGAGATGTAGTATATGTATCTAGATGGATCTGAAGATGTCAGATTACATTAAAAGAAATTTATATATCTTTTGTGCGCAGCAAAAGAGGTCTTGTGAATTCCCAGACGTCAGTCAAATCATCTATTTGAAGATAGGTAGGCAAGGCACCCCCAAAGGAGCGATAAATCCAATGGAATACATGCAAAAATGAATAGTAATTTTGAAGGGGGGTGGGAAATAAAAACCCAGTTCCTGAAAGCGACAAGAATTTTGACTTTACGAGAGGAAATCGATAGAGCGTCGGCTGCAAGTAGGTGATTACTTGAGACTAGTGGTTGCAATTATAGTAAATTTTCATATTTTCTGACTCTACGAAGTTTATTTCCTCTTTCCATTCCATCGAGTGCGGTTTCTGACAGTGTGAGTGACATCTTTGTCAGAATTTAAGTCAGTATCGTCTTAACCGGCTTAAATTTATCAGAAATAGCTTTACCATATTGTAACATGTGGGTGCCGTGGCTCAGTGGTTAGTGCGTTGGACTACTGCGCAAGGGGTTCTAAGTTCGAATCCAGAAAAATACCATCAAAAGTTTTTTCGCGGCCCCACCTCTTCCGGGTGTCTGACAAACATTCATGAGTATTCACTGTCATGAGAAAGCTTCTCAAAACCCCTCTGCCCTTCGGATATGGCGTAAAACTGTAGGTCCCTTCTGTATGTGCCGAAATGTATACCACGCACAACATGTACAGTTGTGAGAAGCCTTGGCCCTCTATGGGCTGCTTACGGGCTAATAATTATTTTTATATTGTAACATGCCATTAAAAAAGTCAACGCGTTCATTATTTTCTGACAGATTGTCAGAATATAGCCAGCGTTATCGTGTTGCTATGTTTCTGCAGAGATTTTCGTATTAAGAGCATAGATGAAGATGCAAATTACTTCCAACTCAAATGTTGCGCCCTCTGCCCATCAAATTAAGTAATGTGGAACTTGAGCGTTCCTAGGCACAGATGGAAATCTTCTAATATACTTGGATCGAGTCCAAGTCTATTTCGGATGTATCAGTTGATACTTTACTGACTTAATGGTAGACTGTTTGTTCAGACGTAGTGCCACTATAGCATTTGCGTTCATTATAATGGGCTTACCATTGCGTCCTTATAAATGGTGACCAGATAGCAATGATACATTTAGCGATTGTTATGTTTCAGCAGTTGTCAAAGTTATTAAAAGCATTTAGCTACCAGAATACTCAATAAGGATTGCCATTTTCCTGTACACTGTTTTACGGTCGCCGAACGTGCGAAAATTATTAAAAAACACTATCAAAATTCTGGCTCAGTTGTAAGTACGTCGTCATGAGGTAGATCTTTATCATGGTTTCAGTATGCAGGCAATTCGTCGCTCCGTGAAAAACTTTGGGCATGAGTACATTCTTTGGGATCTTAAGCCACTAGGCAGTCAGAAATTTATGCAAATTTCAGAAAGTATAACAGGCGTAGCGGCCAGTAGTTTAGAAGACCCAGGTCACCGAATCTTGTTTGTACTGACGCAAGAGTTAAAGTCAGACTACCGTAGACAACGCCGTGAGCTCGCTAACTGGGCGCTGGAATGTTGATCATAGATCCAAATTTTGGGCCAAAATTTCATCTTTTTGGACGAGGCACATTTTTGGCTCAGATGTAATACCAGCAAACACTATCCCCAAGTGTTCTAACAAGCATCGATGCATCCACAAATATTGACTGTTTGGTGCGGTTTCTGAGATGGTGGCACATCGTACCTTATTTTTTTGAAATGGGGAAGGAGGCACCATTATCATCAAGTAGGCAGATGAGCAAGACGTCCTACACAAACTTAGTGCTACTGAGTCCAGAAGGTGTGGAGTCCTGGTGGCAGCTCAAACGCTTTTCAGAACTTCGGTCAAGACGGAACTGCTACTTTCATGGTAACCTATTCTGAGGGACGAAACCCTGTAATTCAGTAAGTATTTGGAGGGCGGTGAAAAGGCTAACATTAGTAGCCCACAAGCGTCTAATATTCTATTTTGTCCTAAAGCTTTGACTCGTTCTCTTTTGCCAACAATTGTGTGCTCTAGCTTTTTGACTCGTCCTTGTTTACCAGTATAAGCCTTGGACAGTTCTTTTGACAAAGGTATAGCATTTCTTAAACTATGGACCCATATTCTTAGTACTCCTCCTCTTGATGGCAGTTGACGTGCCCCCCTCTACGACCTCAAGCATAAGACTTGACCGTTCACACAAGACCACATCCACACAAATTCCCTCCTCCAAGGTAACAATCCATTGAAATAAGTTTTTCCACCTTGTCATGGGGTAAGCTATCGGCCGTCAAAATCGACAGATCTAAGACCCAACTTATCCCCTTCAATTGTTCCGAATTGTGGTTAAAGTTTCCTGACATCAACATCGACACACTCACACAATAAAGGCGATAAACTGTTGGTATAAATATTTAATTAGAATTTAATGGAAATCTTAAATACTAAAAGTATATGTGTACGTTACCCAGATCAGATGAGTAGAGAAGGAGCAACATAAAACACTTCAAAACAATGGGCCACCTATTGACTGGCTGAACCCGAACGCCCGGGTAGCCAAAAAAGGTTCGGTTTTAGTAAGGCATTAACCAGAGCCAGATGACTATAACATTTGCCCCCCGGAAAATCGTCTTCATTCGCACCCCGCCTGTGGGAGTACCTACCATCGCACACCAGTGTAATCAAGTGAGAGAGAAGAATCGTCCTTAAGGTCCTCTGCCATTAAACGCAGAACTTTCTGGCTTTTACTATCTATTTTCCTTTCGTCATTCGGAAGAAGGTCATTGCATGAATTCATAACAAGAGTTCTTTATTTTTTTTTTTTTTTTTGCCAAGTGGAGTGGGTGGGGTGAGGGGGCTAGTAGACGTCCTGACAGACATGTGAAGTTTTTTTTTTTCTCAGTTTTACGTTTCATTCAAAAGTGATACGTTTTTGGTTGGAGAATTGTTTTTCCAGAGCGAAGCTCCTTTTTTGCTTTATTGTTGCGGACGAGGACATTAAATATTCATGCGAGTCTCCAGGACTTATCACATGTGAAGTGCAAGTCTGTAACGTGATAGGATTTTCCAAAATAAAAATAAAAAAAAAATGCTTTATCTTTTGTTGTAGGGGTTTATAGTTTTGCTGTTTTTGTTTTTGGATTGACGTTTGGTGGATGTGTATGTGACATGAATGCGGATGGATGCTCTTTTATTCATGACGGTGAAGTGGCAAATTTGGTTTGCTTTTTTTGTTTTTGTTTAGCAGATTTGGATGAGTAGATATAATTTGCAGGTTGAATATGGAGTAGGCTTTGCGAGGGTAGTTGGTTAAGTTGTTACTGATTAGTTTGTGGAATACTAAAGAAGGAGAGCGACTAGGCTCAGTATTCATGGCAGATAGTGCATCGGTTTTATGGTAGGGATCAGACCCATTAGGAGCCATTAGCATGTCGGTGGATGGTTTCTTAATGGACTCTGTTTCTATGCCTACTTCGCTTCTTGTTTTTTTACTTTGCTATCGAGCAAGATGCTTGTGACCGAGGATTCAAAAGTATTTGCATGTAGTGATGTATTTTTGGATGGACATTGACTGATAACTTGATGATACTGCGGCGGGTATGTGCGGTCATGGTAAGGGTTTTTTAATAAGACTTGCAGCTTTCGGTGGAAGTCTTTATATACTCCCATGCCATGACGCTAAGGTAGTTATATAGCTAAGCTACAGAGACTACAAAGACTAAAACCAACTGAACACATTCAGTGGAAGCTAGTGACTTCAATTGACTTCAAAGAACGGAGAGCAATCAAAAGGATTGCTCCAATCATGGCTTCAAAGTAGCAAACTCAGTTGCAAAAGGACTCACCTTGCCTGTCGCTCCTTCTAGGTCCAACAGCCATTGATTAATTGCTAAGATCCGGAAAAATGTCGACAGTAATCCATTTTGACAAATACCACACCTGACAGTTCTCCTTAAGCGATTCATCGACACACAGATGTCGTTCTGGCTAATGCCACACGAGCTCCCAATTGTCCACGCAGCTTGATGTTGGGAGCGCAGAAAAAGGAGCTCCTGTGGCATTGGCTTAAGAACGCCGTCATCGAAGGGTACGGCTATAAGCACAATCCTTGGATCTGATAGGGTATAAGAGGGACAAAGTGTTGAACAGTGGCTGCAGAAGGGGTAAATCAGACATGTCTCAGGCAGAGAATCTCCAAAATTCAGGAGCTCTTCAGGTAAGTAAAAGATTGGATGACCAAGTATTCATTTTAGACTAGCTATCAAAGGTAGGCAAAATACTGCAATACTTCGGAGTGAGGAAAGACGCTCCTAGACCTACAGAGTGAACTACCTCAGAGAAAAGGCGACAGCTGCTTCAACCAACACCCAGCAAAATGCTGCCCGGTCCGGATGAGGAAGAGAATCGAGGATCATATGAATACATTTTCAACTGAGCCTGAGCCAACTGAGCCGAAGTGCCTGTTTCGAACCATATGCCTATCTGACGACGAAAATGGCCTAATTCGCACAACAACCACTAGAAGTAGCACATAAAAGGAACAATGCCAACTGCATCGGCTAAGTCACTGTTTTCACTTCCAGGGAGAGCATACGAAGCTGGGTGCGCTGATTCTACCTATTGTGGCTATGAAATTTGCAAGATTATCTTGGAGCACCTTGAAGATACACTCAGAGTTCCAAGAACCAGGTTCCTACTCAACGGATAATCATCAAGCAGTGCGATGAATATCAGCTCAAGCAGAGGAGGTATCTATGTCACGTAAAGAATTAGGAAAGAGACGGGCTGTCTGAGGAATTCGAAAGCCAAATCGGGGCTCTACTATTTTTAAGGTTTTCTACATGCTGCTTTGTTGACGGAGGAATTAAATGGATTTTTTGTATATATATGTACATATGTATACCCACACTCTCGGAGACAAATGGACCTACACCATATGACAGAGAATATAAATATGTAAGCAGACGTTGCTGGGCCGAGATTCCACTTGACAGGAACAAGATGAGCCAGTATTCAGACTATGAAGGGAGTAAAGAGGTGGCAAAAGCAATTACTTGAGATGAGATGAAATCAAAGCTCTTAAGGCTCTTGGAACGCAGCACAAAATTGAACTCAGATGGGTCCCCGGACACAAAGGAATACCGGGAAACGAGAAGGCTGACGAACTAGCAAAAGGTGGCTCAACATCGACCACGGAACCAAGTCACCCATCCGTGTACATCCCGCCTTGTGCTCTCAAACTTGCAGCAGAGAAAGATGAAAAGGTGGCCTCTACTATCAGCTCCTATGTTGTAAAGGTTCGTATGTGTATCTCAAAAGAAAATCTCTATCAGAGAACATGACAGAAGCCTGTAGATGCAACCATACAACGACATCGAATGGTGTCATACTTACTGAAACTGTGATGGGTCCTAAGATAGCCAAGCGACGCAATTGAACTCTGCATTAAAGAGGCGCCCACAGAATAGTAAGCAATGTATCACTAAAGGTAGAGAAGAATTAGAGAGAACTGAGGCGATAAAACCCGCAGTCTCAAGCCCTAATCTGTACCCAAAGGCGTGGATTTCATAAGAGTCCTAAGACCCACAAAGAAAAAGAAGTCGTAGAGAAGGATATGACGCACTGACCAAATGTTTACTCAACTTTCTTCAAATACGGCAGCCAACTCTTAGGGCTAATTATGAAATGGTGTCACGGTTTGGACCCAAAAATACATAGATTACAACTTCGCCGACAAGAAGAGAGAACGACTTAATATTGAAGACACCTTGTCTCACCTCAGCGCCAAAACAATCTCAGTAAAATCGCCATTGACGCCAGCTCCAAGCCATGTCGCATGATAGGTACCTACTAAGCGTCATTATGGACTTGAATTCCAATTAATCGTAGGTACTCAATGCATCGTCTGTTGGTATAAGGGAATTTTCAAAACACCTCGCGCAAAGCCACGCATTGAACGACTTTGTTTTTCTGTCGCCCCAGCCAAAGTTCCGTGTCCTTTTCATCAAAAGAAAAGCAAGAAAAAACATCCATCCAACTGAGCGTAATGGCTGCGGCAGCAGAACACAGGCCACTAAACACTCCCCGTGCTAGGTGACCATTTTCTCTGGAAATTCTCCTCTTCTTTTCTTTTTTGCAAAACAAAGTCCTGTGTATCCCCAAAGGAATAAACTTGCCACGTTGTTGTGCCTGAGTGCTCTCGGGAAAATTTCCACTTCGTTCAGCTGCATGGCACACAGCACGTCCGGAATTGCAATGCAAAAAAAAAAAAAAAAAAAAACGGTAAAATCGCTTATAAAGATGGAAAAAGGAAGAAAAACTAGAAGCGTGCTGCGCGACTTGTCCTTTGCAGTTTTGCCGGCAAATATATATTCCTACAGCTTGGCCTTTTTGTGTGTCGTTCTCATTCATCACTAGGTAACTACTCCTTGCCGTTCCTGGTGCTGACCTGTTTTTTATTTCTTTGCAAAGAAACATTCTCAAGACTATGTCTTCTAGCCGAGTATTGGCCTTGTACCGGATTGTTCCCTGTACAACGTCGGTCGTCTTGTAGTCCAA
Source organism: Chalcosyrphus nemorum (assembly GCA_949716465.1). Classification (NCBI taxonomy): domain Eukaryota; kingdom Metazoa; phylum Arthropoda; class Insecta; order Diptera; family Syrphidae; genus Chalcosyrphus; species Chalcosyrphus nemorum. The sequence continues at coordinate 29,513,915 of OX454333.1, forward strand.
TTGCACACACTTATGTCTTTATTACAATATTCGAGTACGTAAACATAACGACCGCCGCCGGGCAGACCTACACTCGATGCGCGCCGCCTTCACATATAGATACAATCTGCAATGCAGCATAATGCACCCATCGAGAGGAACCCACCCAACAATGTAGGAACAGACGTCAGTCTGAAAAGCTTTCCTCTACCCACCCAAAGGATGCAGCCGAATCCTAGCGAGTAGAAGCAGTGGTGCATTTGGGACGACGATGCACTCGGGAATGGGCGGCGTTCTAAAATGTTTCCTGTATACTCTATGAGGAATGATTTAAGTGCGACCGCCTATAGAATTTCCATTGTTGCGTCGTTAGAGTATCTCGTGAGTGGGTGGAGGCTACAATAAATGTTATACTCAACCTATTGTTAATTCCTTCGAATAGGGCAGGGTCATTGGGCTTTGTTACAAAAGAAGAACGAAGAAGAATAGAAGCAGAGCAGAGCAGAGAATCTATGAATCTTAAATACGGTGAAGGATTACATGAGATAACAGTGGTTATTTTTAGAATGAACCTCAATGGCAAGGCAAATAATAAAAGGGAGATTGTTTGCCGACTGAAAAGGGGGGGGGAGATCCATCTATCTATCTATCTGGCTATCTGGAGTAAAGTGTTTTGTACCAGAAAGGATATGCATAGAGAAGGACATCGCTACATAATAATATGGACATTGTTAAAAGGAAACTGTATTCAAATTTGTTGGGCTCATATAGAGAGAGAGAGACGGCTCTTAGGATGTCGCTTAATGTGCGGACTTTGACAATAATGGGCGAATAATAATTCCACAGGGATTTTCTGGCATTTTGTCTTGTGCGATACAAGCGATAGTTATAGAAATGGGAATTCTTCATGAATAGACGACAGGGGAAGTGAGACAATCTTTCATCAGCAAATCGTTTGGAACGATTCTTTTTGGATAAAAGAAATATGCTCTTAGATTTGAGTAGGACATGACATAGATGAGGAAATTCTTCATTGTAAGCAGATGTATGCCAAAGATTGACAGTGTTTTTGAGTTAGGAGAGAGGCCTACCTATGACTGATGATATGGTGCCAATCACAAGGTGGTTGGCCCTAAGAAAAGTGTCGTTTGCCTGATTCTGAGGGAAGGAGGGGCGCTCCAACTACAGAAGTCAGTCTACAGTCTTCTGAACAAAAGGTCCTCTCTGCAGTATTATATGAACGCCGAATACCGATCGTCAACAACTGGATAGGTTCTTATCAGTTCGGTTTTAGACCTGGGACGTCCAAGTTTGACCAAATATTCACACGACGGCAGATCTAGGAAAAGAATCAAAATCGATATACACCACCTTTTTATCGATTTTAAAAGTCCTATGATCTGTAGAAAATAGTCATTTAGGCCCATGTCTAGTGTTGGCATCCCTGCCATGCTCGTCCGACTGTGCAGCATGACCGCGGCTCTATCCAAGTCGGTAAGAATCATCCCAGTTCTTCTACTGTATGGCGTAGAGGCATGCTTAATAGGTTTTTTCGAGAGAAAAGTTCTTCGAGTGATGTTTGGTCCCGAGTGTATGGACAGCGATTGAAGAAGAGGACAATATGCCGAACTATATGGCCTATATAAGCACATCGACTTAGCCAGTAGAGTTCGCATACACCGTCTAAGATGGCTGAGTCATATAGAGTGGATCGATGCCAAAGTTCCAGCTAAAAACGTTTTCGACTCCAACTTAGATGAATGGAGAGGGCAATCTTGCGCTAGGTGGCACAAACAAGTGTAGGGCCACTGGAGCAAGCTGGTTCGGAGGGGGTTGATGCCCACGTCCAACCTGTACTCTAGGACCATTACCAAGTAAGTAAAAGTGCTGTTGAACAAAAAATTCGATTTCGCCTCGAATAGTAACCCTACAGAGCTGACACAATAGCTTAAACCCTACTTAGCCATTTCAGGTACCTTAATCTTCAACCATAATTCTCCTGAGGTAGTTAAAGGTTCCCGTGTAGCCGGTAATTCTTTCGGTGCAATCAACATGCACTAACACAATGGAACTAAATGTTTTAAGTGTGTCCTTACCATTGCTAATATATGTTACAAAATGATCAAAGACATATGAAAATACTGCCTGCAATAAAACAATAAAAGATAGACTTATTCTATTGCAATTATTACACATTATTCATTAGATTTTCCTAAAATGATCTTGTCGTTCTATTACTTGAGTACCGGCGACAGTACGAGCAAGTCATACTGAATACAACTACGCCGTTTATACGCGATAAACGAGTTCAAATTCAATTCCATTTCGAGTCATATAAACCCAGATTGAATTGAAGCTGGCTTCAATCAAAATTTTTAGCAATTGGATTGAAATTTTCCATTTAGGCTGGATCACCGAATCACCGGATCAGACAATACGTCTTTTCTTGTCTTATCGAAAAACAATCCATTAACTACTATGACCGAACACACACCAAAGAAGGCAGACAAAAAATCTGTCCTTGTCTCCATGGCACACCATGACTGTGATTGCATACGGCCAACACACACTGAACGAGAAGAACATGTCTGCAACCACCGTGATTGTCGATTATTGCACATCTGTTTATGGCGCAACACACACCGCACACGACAGGACAAAAAAAACAAGAACAGATAAGAAAACTTGTCTGGTTGTCGATAGCTAGATCGTTCTTTCAAAGCCAAAAATTAGTTGTTGTTGTTTCCTTTGCACTAGTTTTGATTTATTTGTGAGCTTTCATTCAAAATGAAACTTAACGAAGAGAGGTTAATATATCTACATATTTAATCGAGGCAAGAGGCCAAATACATATATAATTACGAAGATATATTTATATCATTTAAATAAAATTATTATCGCCAGTAGCAACTCGGTTTTGTTTCATCTCAACAGAAACCAAGCGAGACAGAAAAATGGGATCAGATTTTTTGTTGCATTGTGTCTCGGTTGGTGTGTGTTGGAGTAAGACATGTTTTCTTGTCTGTGAATAAGAATACGTCTTGTCTGATCCGGTGTGTTTTCCGCCTTAAAGTGTCTCGACATATAAAAGTAACAGAGGGACACAAAAAGAGAAGTCAAAAAGTCTCGAGTCAGAGTCTCCCTGTCTGAAAGTTCTCAAACCGATATCGAAAGATCGCGTTTGACAGGTTGGGAATTAAGAGAGAGCGAGAAAAGAGAAATTACTCGTTTTGATGATTTTGCATGTGTCTGACGTTTCTGGCAAAACCGAATCAAAACTCACGCACACATTCTCAATCGGCGGTAGTTTTTGCGGGCGTAGCCATTTCTCTGTACATTTTGTTGTTATTAATTGAATGACAGTCTGCTAAAAATGTGGTGTGCAAAAGGAAAAAAAGGAACCGCACGATTGTTTTTATAGTTACGTCTTGTGCGCACATTCATTCTCAGATAGGAAATTTAAAGTCGGCGTACTTTACGCAATTTTCGGCAAGGGGCGACCATCTATATGCTTGTGTGTTAGCTCTCATTTAATATTGCTTGAACGCCACATGAATATTGGTGGGTTTTATCTTGGTGTAGCAAATCTGTCAAGTGATCCGAACCAGCGCAGCCACTTTTATCAGATCTAACTTGACTGTCTAACTAAGTCCCTGCGCAAAAATACTAGTATCTCGTTCTTGAACGGCGAAGAAGTAGCAGAGCTTGTGTTGCATTGACCTTATCTCTTTCTCGTCCTCCACAGCATTTACATAAATCTTTACTGAGCATTGAGCAATAAAAATTCAAGATTTTCTTTTTATAACTTTTGTAATTAATTTTTACTTCTAAAAAATTGCTTATAAAAATCATCAGTAGGTACTCAACATTATATTTTAAGCTAACCGTCATAAATATTTTTTTAAAAAAGAAAAGAAACTTGGACAAGGAATAAAAATTAAAACAACTTCGGTAGTAAAGAAGTAAAAAGAAATCAGTCATCATAGTTAAAAAACCCCATTGAATTTAACGAATAATACGTGCTCTAAGATAAAAGGTGTCAATCTACTTTGTTGATCGGCCAATATGTACTTCAAAGCTGAAAATAATCGTTCCACACTAACGTGTGTTGATGGTATTGCCAGCACAACCTCAGCTATCATGGCCAAGGTATTATTTTGATTTGTCCAAAACTCTAGTATATTCGAGTCTAGAGGTATTCTCTGCTGATAATCATACGATCGAAGATCTGATTCTAAATTTGACAGTAGCGTGGCATTGGGATCATTATTGGTAGCAACAGAATCCAAACTCTGTAAGAAATCTGAAAACGTTTTCGCAGGCTCTCGGTAGCTGCTTGATGATGGTTCATCCTTAATTGTTATATCCTCATGAGTTGTATTTTCTACAAAATTAGGATTCGTTTCTGTGGACAGAAATTAAAATGAAAACTGGCTTTTGTTTGGTATAAATCAAATTACTTACCTTTCAAGGAGACAATTCGCTCATGTAAGGATGTTATGTAATTCTTTGCTCTTGTTGTTTGCTCCAAGTTTAAGCAAACTTTGATCCGTGGGTCCAGAAATATCGCCGCATTAAATAGCTCATTGTCGAATAATTTATTCTTTCTTTCGTTTAATGAATTTATTAACAAGACTGTCATTTCAGTGGAAGGCATGCTTTTTACTTGAATCAAAACGTCCATTAGAATGACATACAATTCACTGAAGCACAACTGTTGGGATTGTAGCTTCACAGTTGACGTGTAAAGAGGCCGAAATACATTAATGAATTCCTTGATAAAGCTCCAAATGTCTGCACTTATGGAAAGAGCTGAATTATCTGAGCTTAAAGAGTCAATTGTTTCTTGCAATTCCAGCATACGCTCAAGCATATTATACGTAGAACTCCATCTTGTTACGCTATCTAGTATTGGCCTCTTATAATGGCCGTTTGTCAGAATATCACGATACGTCTCACTTCTAAGGTTTTTTGACACTGATCTGCACAGGTCGAGGTGTTCCTTTATTTGCGGACTATTGAAGACATCCTGCACACAAAGTTGCAATACATTCGCTCCACACCGTATGTTAGTTATGCCATAGGATACAAATTCAGATCTTATCGATTCCATATCTATGGTTTCTTCTGCATTTTCATCGATGTACTCTTCTTCCAGGGAAACGGTACTTAAATCATTGTCATCTTGCAGTGTGTACGATCCATTGTCTGTTGTAATTGTCAAGATCTGATTGATGTCTATTGAGTAGTCGCTTATGACCTCTAAAATGACTGAATTCAGATCTTCAATCACATGACTAGATTTTAGTTCTTGAATGGCTAGTGTCTTGACTGTAATCATTTTATTTTTCACATACTGCACGTTTATCCCAAGAAAATTCAAATCTTGTCTTGTCATAGAATCAATTTTAAGCGACAAAAGTCTTCCTTTAATGTCCTCTCTGATTTCCCTTTTGAGTTGTTTTGAAAAGGCAACAATGCGGTCATTTACACTCTGCGAATTCACATGCAAATTTAATGCATCGAAAACCGGTTGCACTAGAATCTTAAATGCGCGATCTTCAATCATAGACAACGGTCGAGCGTTTTTTGTAAACAATTCCACAATTGCCAGCTCAATATTTCTTTTGTTCTCCTCCTTTGGCAACTTTGTTTTGATTTTGATAATCTCATTATTTTTCGATTTGAAGCCACATTTTTGTTCCATATAATAGGCGTATAAATCTGGATGAACTACTTTCAAATGTCTTTCCAAGTTTGCCGTATGTTTGTTTAAAATTTTACCCGGACATTTGCCGTTATAGCACAGTATTTCGTTCTTTTCGTTTGCGGCGAAGAAATTATGTAAAGTGTAGTTTTTTGGGCGCGGCATTTGAAAATCCATTCACTACAGTACTCACTTCACTGCTTGAAAGTCAAAAGAAAACTAAATGTACCATGCGCATAGCGCAGGCAGTGTTACCTCTGAAAAATATCGGGAAGGGTCCTAAAAAGGGTCGCTGCCGAAGGAAAAGGGTCCGATATAAAATCGAAGAACCAAATTTGGCGAATCAAGTAATGTTTTCCTTACTTTCATGTAATTCATTTGTTGATAACAAAGTTAAGCTTATATATTAATAAAATATAACTAAATCAGTTCCTTTTAGTAAAAAGTAATTATAAAAATAAAAAAAGAACAAGAAAAATACAGTTGCGATTCCAATTCAATCAAAATCGGTTATAACGACCTTCAAGGGAGGACCGAAATATTTGGTTGTTATGACCGATGTCTATATAAGCAATTTTGACTGTATTTACATTTAATTCTTTGTAATCGAGTCCCTTACCTTCTGTATTAAACTTGGGTAGGAAGACACTCTTCTAATTCCTTAGTTTCCAAAACAAGTAATGTCGATAGAACAATGCACAATGTAATGCAGAGAACATCAAAGAATAGGAACAAAGGGATATCGTCCCAAATATGAGAAATATGAATATCAATGAAGTAGGTAGGTATACGAAACGATAAACACTCACTACATAAATGTTCATGGGGTGAGTAAATGTACATTATTGAAACATATACATGGTTAAAGTAGAAACTAATGTGTAAATTCTGTAAAAATTAGTAAAAAGGGTCCAAAAAGGGTCATATATTTCAAAAAGGGTCAAAAATCGATGATTTTCCAAAAGGGGGGTCCAAGGGTCTGTGTCATCCAAAAAGGGTCGATTTGCCCCTAAAGGGGCCGAAAGGTAACGCTGAGCGCAGGTTATACTGCATTTCGTAGGTACACAATACACAAACTCTAAAAAGAGAAAAAATGCTTGTATGGGTACAAAGTACAGTACACAAAGAGAGAGAGAAATGTAGATGTGTGTTTTGTTCAGCTCACTTGCACTACCTACCGTAAGGTTTATTAACCGAACATTGCTATGTAGATAACGTACGGCGAAATTTCGTTTGTGTTCTCTCTCGTACGCAAACATAATAAGCTGACACTAAACAGAGACGGAGACAATGATTAATATGTGCTCTTCAGGTTATGCTTGAGCCATACTTTTGCACTTGAACCACGGTTGCCACTTTGGTATTTTTTTTGCCGTTTGGTAACTTGGTAGTTTTTTATCTCAATTTGGTAGCTTTTCGCTTAAAAGTGAGCCTTTCACAGTCTCAAGCACACAGAAAGCAAGCGAGTATGAGTGATGTAGGAAACGTTCACTTTGAGAAACGAAATAAAAAGGAATCATAATGGTGTTGGTATTCATGAATCTTTGAGTGCGTGGTAGGCTCACATTCAAAGCAATCAAAGTATTCACAAAGGCAGTACAATTTACAACTGATTCACGAGCCTTTGAATGGTTTTAGAAAAAAGGTAGAAAGCCCAGAACACTGGGCTTTTTGTGACAGCAAACACAAACAACACTGCATGAAAGACTGTCTTTTTCCAAATACTGTGCCAAGCAGAAAAGTATAATGGTAAATAGTCATTTCTTAGAATGAATATGAATTGGAGCTCGCTTGGGAGGCAATAAAATATAAACCCAGCGACTATTTGTGAATGAATATGAATGAGTGTAAATACTTGCTGCAGGTCTCCGATGTATACATACATATGCATTACCCATGTAACATGTTCTATTTCAAAAATGACTGAATGCGAGATAAAATTAAAGAATATGGTATAGCATATTCGGTGAAGCTAAAGTAAAGTGAACGGTATGTTTTTGAACTAACTTTTCGATCTAAAGAATGTTTCAATAACTTTTTACATTGCAATCAAGTTTGTGAACTCTTTTTCCGATTTTGGTCAAAAATTTTATTGTCAAGTGGCAACCGTGCTTTTGGAATTAAATCTACCTTATTCACATACAGAACATTATGGTACAGTACGTTAGGGTTGTTTTCTAATCTCTCTCTCGCTCTCTCTCTCGCTCTCTCGCTCTCTCACTCTCTCTCTCTCTCTCTCTCTCTTTCTCTGAGTTTGCTGAATAAATAAATTCTGACAGCTGACTGAGAGGGCTGTATCTTTGTTGATGGAAAATATTCTGCATCAGGCCATATGTTAATTTTTTAGTTTTGCGTGCCACAATTTTGTTGGAATGGAAATTCGGCGACAAAGTTGATGTACGCACATATGTATGTACTTTCGTCGAATGGACAAAGTGGTTGGATTTAATCGTTAAAAACTGAATAAAGTCTCATTAAAGCAAATATGAACAAAATTGCTGACTGTGATCTCCCGCCAGAGTTGTGTTGTATTGCTGATAATATACATACATACATACATAGATCCAAACAGTGTTGCCGCAAGAGTTTTGAAAAAAGTATCTCCGCAGACAGAAGAAAAGTATCAAAAGGTATTATAATAGGAATTATGAGTAAAACTGGCATTAGTATTATTTTGTTAATATTAAAAAAATACAGACAAAGTATAATGCCGAAAATAACATAAATATTCTCAAGTCTTTTACAAAAAATGTATCCATCCAAACAGGCGCCAAGTCGACTACAAGAATATTTAATTAAATTATCAAAAAAATAACGAAAAATAACTCATAGGTCAGTGAATAAAAGTATTGCCTAGCATATTATAGTATTTTGTTGTCGGAATGAAAAAGTATCAAAATGGGCATTTTTCAGAAATCGAAGTATCACGTCGAAATTAAGATTAAAAAGTATCACTATTGATACTTTAGTATCATTGTGGCAACACTCGCACTCAGAGAATAAAAAAAAAAATGCACTGCGAATGCTACTATGGGTTTGATCGAATTCGTTCGAATCATACACTTGACATGATGCTCTTGGGAATGTGTTTGGTTCAACAACTTGTTTGTCGTTTTTCATTCGTTGCATCTTGGTTACAATTTGATATCTTAATTTTTGGTAAGAGAAGGGTGGGACGATTAGCAAAAAAAAAGGAAAGAAAATCTTGCAATAGATACAATTCTGTGGCCACAAGCGATAACTGCTTAAGTCGACTTAAGAAGAAATTAAGTCAAGTATACCAAAATATTCCCCAATATTTGAAGTCCGTACTGTAAATTTTTTATTCCGAAACTTGCAAAAACAACCAATCCATGGACAAAAAGGTAAAACCGAAATCTCAATATTCCATAAGTTTTCGCAGAAAATCAAAGCTTTAACCGCTTTTTTCTCAAAAAAAAAAAAATTACCAACTGATGCAAAAAGTTACCAAAATATTTTTAAGATCAAGAAGTTGATAAAACACACAAAAAGATACCAACATTCACCTAGTAGGTATGGCTTACCCTTATCTTATTATCCTAGAATATTTTTTTTTGTTTTTCTTATTTAAAAAAAGTTACAAAATTCAGATAAAAACTACCAAGTTACTAAAGTTAAAAATTACCATAGTGGCAGCCGTGGCAACGAGTGGAATCGAAATAAGAAACATTTTTTCATAATCAAACAGAAATTCTGCTCGTGCTCTATCAATATCACGTGACCGTATGTCATATCTTTTCACACAGAAGTGAACGAAACTCGACGAAACTGATCGAAAACTCACTATGGGTGCAGTATACAAATTATATCTATTCCCATGACTACCTACGGAAGCAATTATAAAGTCAATTATGGTTGACTCTTTATGTAAGCCTGGATTGAAACAAGATTGACTCAATCAGATCACAAAACTTAGCTGAACACTCGAGTTCGCTTAGCACTCATTATTGAGCAGATACCCCAATACGTAGCCTACCTCTTCGTTTACGTTGAAACACTTATAAACATAAGCGTTGGTCGCCCTCAGCCCTTCATATTAAGCTGCGGCTAGTTCAACGGGTAGTCACAGATCCTAGTGGTATAACAGAGGAATGGATGGATCCCTCTAGGCAAACGCGCTAAATATTAGAAGAGTAGTCGAGCCCTTTGAGAACGCATCAAAAGCAGCTCCAGGGCGTGGCAGAATGTCCTGAGTTGCCACCCACGCGAGTGTTGATCCTCCATTCCTCTCAAATGGTGTCACACAACAATGACCAAACCAAAGTAGTTTGCATTTGCACGCTCTATGTTCAAAAAACGTTAATGAAACTCAAATATTTGCACTTTTGAGTGCAGCTTTCCGTTACTGTGTCACCCTGACACATTTTTTTGAAATGAAATTCCAATTTCCTCTTCCCGTTAGTCGGTGTAAAAAAGCATAATCCCTTAAAAGCCGTTCACATCTCACGTTTATCTATATTTCTACACTCAGCCCAGCTAAAATCACACACTTGCGCCTAAAATCCTGTGTGCTTTCAATAACCACTTGACATGAGCGCTCGTTAAATCCCTCTTTTTTTCGGAAAAGTATCCCTCTGACGAGGGCTCATCGCATCAATCCACTCATGGAGAACAAAAAAAAAAAGGAAGAAAAATCCTTAAAACCGTGAAACCTTCAAAATAGCCGCCGCCGCTGCTGCTGTTGCCTGCATCATCACCACCACCATCGAAAATCCTCGAAAATCCCCTGAAATGCATCCCAAATGAGAAAACACTCCAGCTCTATACGATCCTGCCTGAGTAGCGGAATTGCAAGCAAGTGTGACATCAGGTGATATCTCGCCAAGCCAGGCTTGTTTTCGTGTGTGTGTCCTACGGTTGGTCCTGGATGGTAGCGCATCGTTTCTGCTACTGCTCCTGTTGCATTCAATTATTATCTTTTTGCATATTAAATGAGAGCTATACCTTGGGTCCATTCGAGCACCTACATGCACGGCAGCAGCGACGATAGTGACAGCCCAGAAGCCACATATCCCAGGTACTCTTTGTTCGAATCCGTGTGCGACCGCATCTGTGTCACACAGGACGACTGATTTTTGTCATCCTCTGAAGCAATTTATTCGCTCTTTTTTCTCGTTTCTTTCTTTTTTTTTGTGTTCGGCTAAAATGTTGATTAAGTATTTATTCAGGACGACGACAAGGGAAAACAAAAGGACATTTTCTTCTTCCATTTCGGTGTACTTAACCCGGTGGTTCGTTTATGATTTATTCCAGCGGTACAATAAGAGAACAAAAAAACGCAGAGGTAAATAGAGAGAGAGAGAAGCCGGTTGGTTGTCGCACAGGATCTAGAAGCAGAGACACGACCACTGGAACGGGTAGAGTGACATTAAAGTGCAACCAGGTGGAATGCAGGAATTAATACATATTTTACACTACAGCAACGAAACGGGACCGAAAGGTCTCTTGCTCTGCATGTGGAAAATCGGATTTTTCCTCCTCTACTTTGCCTTTGGTACGAGTAAATTGAAGAATGTTGCCTCCACCCGTTCACCTTTTGGTATTTATTTTTAACTCTGCCATGGAGCAAGTGAGTGGCACTTGTGCATGAATGAGTAAATGGAGTTTTACCCTTCTATTGCAGATGGCCCTTAAGCTAGACTTAGCCCATAAGTACAGTGAGCGAGAGAGTCAACAACGAAAACGGATTTTTTCCAGGACACTCAGTGCCTAATTGGAGAAGCTTATCATCACTGCTGCTGCTGTTCTGTGCTCTGTGCTGCGCCCCAAATCTACCACTTAGGGTTAATTTAAATAGATTTTCAGTTGGACGCTGTATAAATTTGCATTTCCTCTTTGGATAGCATTCATTTTGAAATAAATATAGAGAAGCTTTCGTCCTTTTAAGAATTAACTAAGGTGCACGTAGATAACAGCAACGTCCCTTCACAAGTAATATCGATTTGAAATTGATATCCTTGTCCGTGCCCCTGTGACTGTGTGTCTTAAAATTTAATTGAGTTCATGTTTCGAAAAACCTCTCGCATTTCATCGACAATGGCTTTGGGGCGAAATCACTTCCGGGAAAGGAGCTGTGTATGTGTACATGTTCCGCCTTAATGAACTCACTCTTTTTCTCTCTTTCTCGCTGTTCTATCACTCGATTCTTTTCATTTTGCCTTCGTGTACATTTTCAACATGAAAGGATGTCAATAAATTGTGCAATGAAAATTCGATGAAAAAATACAAGTAGCTGGCAGGACAGAGGAGTTTTTTTTTTTGTTCTCCCGGTTTTTTTTACGCCTCCTGGATTGCAAACGTTTACTTCGTGTGAAACGAAATGCGATGTGAATTGACACATTTAGTCCCGAGGGCAAGTACTGATTTTTTTCCAATTAGCCCCATCGAAAGGAACACAACAAATTTTGTTGCTCCCTGTTTTACAGCAGGGAACAGGGCAGTGTCCTGAATCTTTCACTCAAAGTGGGGTTGTGTCAGGAAAAATAGTTTTGAAGTGCTTTAAACAACGAGGCTAGTGGCGATTCATTATAAGAGTCTGGAAAGCAAAGGTGACAGTGAAGATGAGAGTAGACAGCCCCACAATCTGCTTGCAAGCTTGCGACAGTTGACGGAGTCTTGCAGCTCATACTTGATCGCGGAGAGGTAGGTGAATAAAAGGGAAGCTGGCCGTAGTATTTCTCCGGTCAAAGGCAGGCGATAATATCCAGAGAACTGTGGGCCTTTCAGTAAAGGTGTGGAAGACAAGAATGATGGAAATCACAGAAGGCGACGAAGTTCTCAAACGGCACATCGAAGTACAACCTGACCCCTTGCTCACGCTCACATTCCTTTAGTATGGACAGCACATTACCCCATGGTACCTCGATGAATAATCCACCGTCTTTTTGGCACAGAACTAAAATTCTCTCAAACAATGAAGCGATAAATAAATTGCCTATGCCATGTGGATTCATATGAATAAGCCCATCTTCTGAGCAAACCCCATGTGGTGCAATAGCCTGCACCAACTATTTGCATTTGCATGCTGTGCGGGAAGAATTCGCGCCTGACATCGGATATTTGATTGAAACTTGCCCCATGTCAATAGGGGCAATCAATGACTGCTTCTATTCATTCCACCGATATTCTGTGAATAGCCAACTCCCATGTCGACCCAAATTTGTCCACATCTGACATTTGTCGTTCTCAACTTAAGTGCCAGCGTGAAACTGAAAATTGAATAAAATTCGTCCGATCCATTGAACTTTGCACTTTAATTGAATATGCAATCCAATCAAGCTGGCAAGATATACCCAATTTGAAGCCAACCCAACCCCACTCCCCCATGATACCTGCGGCCTGAGCTTTGTATATTTCATTGGATTTCGCTTTTCTTTTAACATTTTTATGCATATACTCGTACAATTCGCAAAGCAAAGCCATGAAAACCGGTTACAAATTGAATTTCAAAATTTCCCCGATGCACTCGACACAAGCGACACCCCAAACCCCTGCGCATCCACTCGTACTGTTGAGTTTCTGGTAAATAAATAATTGACTCCTGGTTTTCGAACTACATACGACCAGGTACTTGTACCACCTTCGGGGGCACAGGTGAAATTCAATTCGAAAAGCATTTGGATATTTCATTAGGTCTCCATTCTGTAAGTGCAACTACTATCCTCCAGCAGCTGGGACAGACGGTTCACTTTGGATTAACATATGGGAAATTTCTTGGAATTATAGGTATACCCCAAAGGATTCCGATACAAGGATTACAAGTTCTATTTTTTTTTTTTTTTGCGAGTTCATTTCGCATTCTCGTGGTGCAAGGTATAGTCTTTTCGGTTTGTAGTATTTGGCAGACAGTCCTGGAGGATCCTTTGGTGGTTTATTATTAATTTTTGTGCTAGTATCCTTGTGTTTATTGCATTTACACTAGCTTTACGGATTAGGTCATTGACTTGATGTATTAGATATTTAATAGGAGATTGACATCAGACAAGGATGTTCGGGAGTTGAAGCTGGTCATTCAATCACTTTGAGTGGACTGAACAGGAAGTTTTACTGGCAGGAATCTTTTAATAAGAGTTTATGGGTGGGGTTTGGTGTTACAAGGATCTGACCAGAGGATTTAAGCAGATCCAACGATGTATATAAGTCGCAACCAAATTCGTTGAGGCTGGTTTTGTAGTTGTTGCACATGAGGCCTTGAGACTAAAAGAGATCCTGGCGCTCAGCATCTCCGATTCGCTGAGTAATAGAGTTCTTCTCTAGTGATCTCTTTTGTACTTATCCCTGAAAAGTTTCATTGCAGATAAGGTACTTCGATGCTGGAGAATTTCACGACCCAACAAAACGCGAGACACCTTCCGCTCAAATAGACAAACAAGGAAACAAGTCCAGACTAGCCATCTCAGCATTAGCTCTCATATCAACCACTCTGCATCACATATCTACACAATGACACAAACGCGAAAAAAAACTGTGAATTACAAAAGAATGTAAAAATCACATTCAATTGTCCCCAATAGATTGGACACCACCAGAGAGATTCTAATTCTACTGCACACGTGGAGTTTAAATAAAGGAATAGGTCTCCAATCTTTATTTCAGCTTTTTCGTTGAGACCCTCGAAGAAGGGTTTGCCAAGCGTAGTCAGCCTGGTCCTTGTCAGGGCCGGACACCTGCAAAGGAAGTGATATAGTGAATCTCTCTCATTAGTATCCGTACAGCTTCTACAAAAGGAGTTATGCGGGATACCAAGCCTAGCCGCATGTTCTCCGACTGGTCTTGATTTGCTAAGCAGCTCAGTTCTTGATATGGCACAGTTTGTAAGACTATCTGCGGCTTGCAAGCTGGACAGCCCTTAACAAAGCCTAGCTGAGAATCGACAGTTTCCGCTGGAGAACCGTCAAGGGCATATCCCCTTCTGGCCAACTTGTCCTCTGACTGAGAAGATTTTTCTAAAATTTAAACTGGGTGTTCTATAGTCGGTTGAAGACGCAACTAGTTCATGTGGAACCGTCATCATAACCTTACTATGGCCATATGGTTTAGCGGTCCAGCACCCAGATTCTCTGAGTCGAACAGCGCTAGAAGCAAGGCCACCAGACCACCATAGGCAAGGATGGGGTGTACAACGGCTGGGTGAAGGATGTTACAAGAACTTCTTTTGTTCCATTTTGTTATTTCATTATACATATTTATGTATTAAACTTTGGAACACAACAATCATCACTTCAAAATGTGCCTTCAAAGTCTATATGATGTTTTTTCTAAGGAGCATAGTTTTTAGTATGGTAACACTCAGACTGGTTGTAGTAAGTCTGACAGCTGTCACGAACATTGTTCACAATTTTTGGAAATTTTTTCCCGCAATACATAAGTTTTAAGTGAACAAACAAATTTGAGGCCATTGAATTGAATCGACTATTCGTAAAGCTCCGTTGGATTTTAACTTCGGCTTTAGCCTTAATTTCTGAGCTTTTTGAAATTGTGCGTATCTGTGGGCAAAATTTGAGAATTGGTCAATTAATATGTACTAGACATCAATCCGGAGAACTCAAACTTTTCCTGAAAATTGACCAAAATAAACTGTATGGAGAGGATCGTGTGTTATCCTATCCCGTTTCTATATATGCTCATAGCTCATTCTTCACACAAATATACACTATTTGTTACAACATAGCCCGTAAGTATGCCTCATCGAGCAGTGCTATTAGTGAATTTCTGTGATTTTGAATATTGAGAGAAATTGAAGTGTTACCAATGTAATGAAGCGTTACAACTCATATTAACAAATTGACGCCTTTGTACCCCAGCGCCCCCGAGTACCCGACGCCACTGTACAGTGAAGCGTACAACTAGATCATGCCAATGTCTGCCATAAGCAGGCGCAAGTAGTTTAGCATTAGGGTAAGAAATCGAGGAGTGGAAGAATTGTTAGGTAAGCATGCCAAACTAAGAGCAAAACCATGGAGTTCTTGAGGGCTTTGATGGCCTCTAAGATCGTGGATACCGCTGGCCTACTTTATTTTGGCATTTTTTGAAAATTTTTAATCAATACCTAGAATTTTGAAGTTAAAATGTTTCCTTTTCTGTCATATACCGGATATATTTCTTTCCTTATTAATGACATCAAATTTTGATCTTCCATATCAATTTCAAATCCTATACGCTCTCAGCAAAATCCTCCTTAGAAATTGGAAATATGTCCTCGCAAAAATTCACCTTTAAACCGGAAGAAATGACGACGAAATGACTCCAAATCCACTAGATACGAGTACTCAAAAGTGATTATCATTTCTAATACATTTTACTGCAAAAAAAAAAAACCCATTACTCTCCATATAGCAGGCATCGTCTGCACTCATCTTGTAGATACATGATTTTTTTAATGAAAATTAAACCTGCTACCTTAATTCTCATTATGCAGATTCCCATAAACCCAGCAGGTACACCTACCTGACGACTTGTACATTACCAACTTTTTTAAGCTATAAAACCGGTATGTGCCCCTCGTGGCTACAAGAAAAGGAGCACTCTGTCTGAAATGTACATTGCATACATTCTGCTTAAAAGACTCCAACACAATTGAACGTTCATTCAGGATTGACCTTACAAGCACCACCATCAATGAATCCCTCTTAATGTAAAGCTCAAGATTTATGACCGAACACACGGTCCTTTAATTGGTCCAGGGGATGTAAGGGTGTAATTGTTCACACCAACCTCAACCCCATTTTTTGGTTACATGATTGTCCAGGACTCCAGTCCTTATGTAATACTGCCTGAATTGACTCATTTTAACCTAGTATCCTGCACCATTCCACTCAGACAGGTGCATTTGAGAATACCGAGGCCGGCATGGCAAGCTTCAAAGGATTGAATTTTCACCCTCAGGGGTGAAATGAAATAACCCAAAAATGTGCACAAAAACAAGGAGGAAAAAAAAAGTTGAACGTTTTTTTATAAATTTGCTTTTTGTTTTGTTTCATCTTTGGCATTGCATGAGAGAGATACTCCTCGAGATATTTAGAAGGGCATACCATCAGTATCATCATCATTCGACGACGACGACGATGAGGACGACTTTCAACCCTGGAATGTGTCTGTGTACTAGCAACACAAAGTGTTTTAGTGCTCTGCTCTGGTTTATCCTTTTTTTACGTGCGAGTGTGTGTTTCTCTTTGAATTTTCTTTGTTTTTAGAGGATACACTCGCTTCTGTTGTGGAAAACGCTTAAAGGACATAAATTCCGAAAGCAACTACACACACACTACTCACGCTGCAGGGGAGTATGGTGAGCGAATGAATAGAAAACGGGAAATTGCATAAATATCTAATGAGTATTGGTGGTGAGAAGAACGATGTGTAGGCCCACACGCGAATTTCTGTAGGTCGCTGCAGACCTTGTCGCCTGCTTCCTCCCCCTACGTACCCCATTCAGTTATGCTGCGTTGCCTCCTTCCAACGCGAGGAGTTGGTACTCTACAATGTGTAGTATCTGCGAATGCTCTTGTATTTCGCTGCTACTGGTGGGTGCCTTTGTCACAATCAAAAGGATATTTAGTGCAGAAGGAATTTACAGGGTGAGGGACGAGACTGAGATTAGTTTCTACGACTTTTGTGCACGAGTTTTATGTGAAAGTTTAAATGAAAGGCACAAATTGCTCTTTCCTGGGATATCTTTCAGGATAAAGCAACAAAAGGATACAAAAAAATATCAAGACTTTGGCTGGTTTTGTGCCTTCATTACGTGTGCCCTTAGGCTTGCAACACGAGTAGTCTTCCTAAGGCGTTCAGCCACACAAACATATGTGTTTTAAATATTGGAATTATAAGCTAAATGAGTCGTTTGTAGGGATTTTGCAAAAACTTTGCCATCTCCTTTGTGATTTTAGTCATATTTTTCAACAAAGAGTCGGAGGTTTTAATGCATGAACGATGTTATAGAGATATGACTGAGATGTATGATTATTCTTATGTCAGATTCATTTGAATGCTTTCTTCTTTTTAAGTAGTTTTTGCGGCTTTTCGTAGAAAATGTATGACAAGAAGGATTTGTAGTTGAGTTGGAATACAATCTGCATCTTCTGATGGGACTACCAAGGACTATGGCAAGCCTAAGCAGTCAGCCAGAGCCTAAGCCCAGAGTCGACATCTATTATAGCGCATCCTCTACAACAGAACAAGGAGTAGTCCCAAGGAAGTAGGCGAGAAAGGATAAACTGAACGACATAAGCCACTGCCACTCTCGTGGGAAAAATCCATTAGCACTTGCATTACCTGATTGCAAATACATAGCTGGTAGAGGGAACCTCACACATCCTGCAGCTACGCCAGAGTAGTAGCGAGGAAGAAGTCCAATACCAAAAGGATTTCAAAGCAGACAGACAGCGAAACACAAGTCTACTTAGCCGCAATGCTTTATAGCTGATTCGGTGGCTCAAAAGGCGTGATCCAAAGTCCTTTACTGGCTAGGAAAGGTTTGTTTAAAGACCGCATTGATTCAAACGTCATAACGACTGGTCGGAAGGTTAATACACTGCATACGAGGAGGGAAGGGAAGTCTCTCATGCAGGGACTTAGAAGCCGAAGTAGAACCGACTGCAAACAGCCTGCGGTAGAATGCGAAGTCAGGGAAAAGATGTAGGTCGAAGAGGTAATACAGCAGATAATACTTTTTGACGAACTGTAGGGACGACTTTACAGACAGCTGGAGAAAAAGAGTGTAGGCATTCAACCAACAACCTCGGTTGCAAATAGAATAAAACCTCCGACAAACGCTTCCTCTATACAGTCGGCAGCAACCAACAACCAAACCGGGCTGTTCTTACAGTGGACACCCGATGGCACTCTGTACATCGAGGCACATACAAGTCAATATGTCTGAGGCCATCAATGCCAACCTTCAAGGATATCAATGATCTTGGCGTTGCGCATCTCCACTAGATCAAAAGGACCGAAGGTCATGTCATCGCCCTCCTCTTCGGATTCCTCCTTAACAGCTGTCCACTCTTTGAGCAGCTAACCACTTCTTACAATTTAAAATCCGTGGCTTCAGTCATTTGTCGCTAACAAGGCCGTATACATACTTTTCCTGGTGCAAACATCCCTAAAGAAAGGCTAGAAAAGAACCTTTTGAGACATGAGTCCAGAGTTCTTTAGTGAGAACTGGGAGGTGTCACAAGTGGGCGAAACTCCAAAACAGATCCTGTGATAGTGGTTCTTAAATCGCAGTCATATGCATGCCATACGCATCTGTTGAAGGATTGTCATCCGAAATCAAATGAAGCGGAGACAGGAAGTTGACACCTGGGTACGGCAGCTGCACATGTATTTCGAAGAATCCAACATGAGTGTTCTCAACCAGTGGCTTCATCTGCTACCACTTTTTTCTTTAAAAAACTAATTCTTGTAGCTGAGCCTTTTCTTACAAGCTTGTCAGACCTTTTGTCTTCTCCAACAGCCATATGGCCTCTAAGCCAGCAGAAGTTCATCACAAGCTCAAAAGTCGATAATTATAACAGAGCCCAGAGCCCTGATGGCTAATTGGTCAAGTATATGGACAGTGATTGCTTTGCCAACGTGAAAGCCAGATCCTTTGTATTGCTTGTGGTACTGCACGTCTTAAAGACCTATGCTACCAAAAAGTAGCATCGGATTTATATAATGGGTTTCCGTTGAGCTGTTGGTGGCCTCCCACCGAGAGAGCCTTCCTTCAGTCAAAGACCAGTCATCGCCGACAGATTGCTCCAGTACAAATCCAACAAAACAAAGTTAAGAATAGTTTCTATTGTCACTGTCGGTGGATGCATGTTTGAAAGCTTTGATATTGCTTCTTAGCCACCTTCAACCATTCTACTTATAAATCATGTGGTAGAATGGGTTTAAGAGCCGCTGTCTGTAGCCAGTGATGAGTCTTAGTGACTCACGGCTGACGAGAGCCTGACGACCAAATACAGAAGTGTTACTGTCAAACTGAAGCTCCTCAAAACCACTTTGCCTTTGGAATGTACCATCAAACAGTTTAAGGTAAGGTTGAGCATAATTAAGGAATTTGTCGAAATTCATGCCAAGGATTACCCACTCCATGGCCGCGGGAAAAATGAGCCACAGAAATTTGATCGCCGCGCCGAATGCCCCATCAAAGACAAGAACTCACTCGAAGTCAAGAAAAAAAGCTTGCAACATGAATCCCTCCTCGTCTCAAATTGCGTTACGTTATTTCCTACTCTTTAAACTGAAAAAAAAATAAACCGCAATATTACAGAACAGAAACAAAATTACACATCCTCTTGGCTTCTAACCATCCTCGTATAACCTAGAGAAATTTTAAACCAATTAAGTTCTACAAAAAACAAAAAAAAGGGAACCTCATCACAAAAGGATACACCGCCCAACATCCGTTGTCGCTCATCGCTCATCGCCATATCCTGCTTTATACCTTCAGCGAATAGATTTTTCATGTGTGTGTACTCGTATATGGTATCCTACACTCCACTTAACACACAATGTTGTGTTGCGCCATCGACATTTTGCGGTTCAATGAGTCCTTTCAAAGACCAATTTACTTTCAACCACACCTTTACGTACGTGCAACTCCGCCTTGTTAACTTATAGATTTGTATGTTGTTGTTTTTTGGGTCACTGGCACCTACTGAACACGTAACATTATTACAAAAGGATCCTTTTTTTTTTTTTTTTTGGAACTGTATATAGACAACAGGAGGACTCTGCCGCCGTCGGCGAATAGCCGAACCGAATGACTTCGCTTTTACTGAATTATTGATTAGCGTAATAGAGTTTACACACCAGGAACAGGATAAAGGGCTGGAGTTTAGACCCCCTCCAAATCCAGTGGTTTTTGTTTGTGGTAATGCTTAAGGATGAGCAAATTGGTTATTACTTCAGAACAACGCGGAAGGACGTGTACACTTAATGGCGCAATTGAATTGCGTGGCTTTTGTGGTGAGCATTTTTTGAGAGCGTTTTTCGTTTATTTGCGTTAGTATTTAATGGACTAGGAAGTGACGCAAATATTTAGTTTTGCGGGTTATGGTTTGAGGGGATGACTCGGTATTCGTGTCTGCGAATGTTTTAAGACTTTTACTAATCTATTCTTAGGACGAAAAGTGCAGCCATTGGAAGGAAGGAAGTAAGTCGAATGGTGAACTTTATGTCTCAATCGGAGGCCAACTAAAAAACTGATAGGGTTCTAGACACTTCAGGCAGACCAGTAGACATACAAAGAAGGATTCATAAAAAAGAAAATTATGTTTTGCACTTAAAGAGAGGATGTTAGAACCGAGTCCTAAGGATACTGACCTCTTAGTTTATCACGCTCTCTTTCTAAAAGAAGGATGTTTGAACAGTTTTCTGATTTTAAGGACCTTTTTCAGCCAAATCCCGTACTGCAATTTTAAATTTATAATATTTTCTCTGTGATTGAAATCTTAAGAAAAAAAAAAAAAACACCTTCAAGGACAACTCGTCGTTTGCACGAATTCCTTGCAGACCTTTTGTCTCCATGCCAATCTTAATTTGTAAAATAAAAATGTGCTTTTAACAAATGAAATCCAGGTCAAGGTATCCATCCACCCGACCAGCTGTCAACATGCTGTCATCCTGAAAGGCATTTCTTATTTTCCTGTAATTTTCTTGTATACTTTATTTGCTTACAAAGCCGTGCCGTGTATAGTTCACAGGACTCTTACTCTGTTAATTTCATAAAGGTTAGAGGTAATTAAAAATTGCTTTGCTTTTGTTCATTATTAAATTCTTACTTATTACGAGAAATTTTCATTGAGTTTCGTTGTATTTTGTATTTTGTTTTTCTTGAACCGAGAACATTCCATTCATGCACCAGTTAACTATAGTGAAGTACTTTCGTAGTGAAACTTTGCGAGGAGTTTTATGTAGGTGAAGGTAAGTTTGAGATGAAATAATGAACAATTTATGAAAATATCACGATTCACGAGTGGATTTATGGTTCAAGGTCCATGAAATACGGTTTAGTGAATGCATCCATTGTTGAGAAAGAAATTAACTAGAACAATGAAGAAAGATTAATTCGAAAATAATGAGGTTTAGTTTTTAAAGAATTATTTCCCACGAAAGACTCAGAATCATGCAAGAAAATCATAAGAAAATCATGTGATGTATCTGGAAAGGATCGTGTGATAAATTTCTCCTTTTTAAGTCTCAAAAAGTGGGCGTGTTAGTGGAACGATTTCAGCAATTGAACTAATGTTCTCCAAAATAAATCGAAAAAATAGTTTTCTTCAGAAGAAAGCCCCTAAAAAATGGGCGTGGCTATACACAATATGTGAAGGATTTTTATACGAAATGTAAGTAAACTAAATTTGATGGTTTTTACTGAAAACAGCATGTATTTTTTTTTTTAAGTGGGCGTGTCTGTGGGTGAATTGTGAGACTGTTTACGTACTGTACCATTCTTCAATTGATCTTGTTCAGAATCTAAAGCCCAGGCACATGTGCTACGCTCAGAGTCCTATGACCGTCCTATAACAAGAAAATATCTGTGTCTCTAGTGAAGCTTAGTCGTCATAATTTACTGCTGGAATGGTTTCAATACAGAGCTGTTCTTTTTCAGTTCCCTGAGTCAAATAATTGGGCACAATGGATCCAATATGTTGGCGTAAGTGTGCAGCGTTCTTAAATGACAGTTAGGCACACTTTTTTTTCTGCCGACGCTGGAACCTAGAAGTCTGGTTTGGTTCACTCCCGAACCAAAAATGTATTCTAAAGTAGGGGCAGGGATCTTTGAGCCCAATACAAAGATTTCGGTAACTATGGGTAACACTCCTTCCGTGTTTAAAGCTGCCATTGAGATCTGCGCCAGACATCTTGTCATGCAGCCAAATAGCAGTTAGGTCAGGGCATTATCATCCAATCAAATTGACTTTAAATCTGTCAAGGAAAAGGAAAGCATTAGGATGCTGGCAAGCTTCTGGAAACATCGTAATAAATATAAAGAAGACAACAATGAGTTTTCCAATAGGGATTTCTAAGCTTTAACAGGCGATTGCGGTCATTTTATTAAGTCTCCATCTGTCAAATTAGCTACCATTTATTAAGTCTGTCTTGCCAAATAAACATAAAGAGTTCAATGCAGTTCAATGACATTTGCGAATGATTAAATGGTCTAATGAAAGTAGGTCATCTGTTCGCGTGCTTAGCCCACCTTACGGTCGCCGTAATCCTCCTTCGGAGAAGACTATTCGCAGAGTGCTGCATCAAATGGAGTCAACCGGTTGAATAAACAATCCGCCCCTACGCCGTACGTCAATGAATAGATTACAACTTAGCGATAGACTTGGGCTTACACGCGCACAAGAGTCAACTGACGCAGATGGTCAAACTTAATGACCATACACGACGTCGACTTTAGCTGACTGGCCTCTCGAGCGGTTCGAAGTTGACCCCAATTTCGGTGGAAAATGACGGAAGTCTGGGTGAAATTGTTCCTCCTCAAAGGGCAAAATTGTCACATTTGGGACGGTAAGATTCAACACGAGACCCACTGCATTACAATGCATCCAAAGGGAGTCACTGTTCGATGTGGATTTTGGACTGTCCAAACTTCTTTGAGAACGACGTTGGCTAGGCTATTACTATCAACGGGCGCTATACGAAGATGATAACCATTTTCTTTTGGCCTCAATTAGATGATGTCGATACGGACGACAAGTGGTTTCAATAGGATGGCGCTACGTCCCACACAGCCCGTGCCACGATAGATATTTTCCACGAGCGATTTCCGATCATGGTTATCTCACGCGGAGGCGATATGAATTTGCTACCGAAATCCTGCGATTTGACTCCGTTGGACTTTTTCTTGTAAGATTTTCTTAAGTCACAGATCTATCCCTATAAACCATAAACTACCACTGCCCTGAAAGGATCAATGCCATTGGTCAGATTCAGCTTGATTTATGCGCCAGAGCTATGAAAAATTGGACCTTTTGGAAGCGAGCCACCCAGGAAAGCCACGGAGGATATATGAATAAGTTTAAATGCCATACATAATGGCATATATTTGCCTTCTAAACAAATAACAAACTCCAATGATATCTCACTCACACTTTGTTGTATTTAAATTTAAAGATAAGAATCGCTTAATGGGCTATGTTTCCTCTAATGGCTTAAAGTATATGTAATCGTTTTATCATGAATTTTAGATCATCCGCACATTGTTTGCTTAAACCATAATACTGTTGTTTGTCATATGTATTTGCCCTCTCATTTTAATTTTAATTAACTACCGCTTTAGGTCTATTGTTAATCATAAGTAAACAAATAAACTTGCAAATCGATTCTATATTTGCTTTTGCTGCTAACAATTAATTAATATTTTCATTTCATTAAATTCATTGGAAAAAAATGCAGTTTTCAAAAAAACTCACTTTGACCTACTATTCTCGAAAACACTGTCCATTTCAGAGGGAAAAGTATTTTCTAAAAAAATTTCCAACTGTCACAAACACAGTGTTGCGCACCACAATCAAGTGCGGGGAATATTTTAGTATCTAAATTCATAGCATTCATATTAGATACACATTTATTCAGAGAAATAAATAAAGGACAATTTGCATATCGTCCGCAGACGACACCACAGCTAGCGCTCGCAGAGGTATTCGACAAGAAAATTCCCTGTGCGAACTCCCCCATCCGCCAAAACTGTGCGAATGTTCATAATTTATTCATGCAACCGTTCTCAGGATACAATTGAATCAACTAATTGAAGTTCCCCTATCCTCCCCCCTCTGGTGCATTTAAAATTTTCGACAATTATGCGCTTGCAGTTGGTTTGTTTGATTTAAATAAATTGTAATACAGTGAGTGCAGTAAATATTTGAGTAGAAAATTGGAAACGGGGTGTTGAACACACTGACCTGTGTACAGCAGCATCCATCTCGATGTCCTTGAAGAACTCTTCGCATAACCACAGGGAGAGATCGAAAATTTATTGGTTTCGTAAGGAGGGCGGTTTGCGTTCACCCTGTCAAGGATATGGAGGCGTATACGTAACATGCTGTCGGGAAGTTATTGATAAATTTAAATGGGAATTTGTTTTTGATTGCCTAGCAATGCGGGGGAGGGAAGAATAATTCATATTTCCGGTTCTT
Source organism: Chalcosyrphus nemorum (assembly GCA_949716465.1). Lineage (NCBI taxonomy): Eukaryota > Metazoa > Arthropoda > Insecta > Diptera > Syrphidae > Chalcosyrphus > Chalcosyrphus nemorum. The sequence continues at coordinate 29,538,758 of OX454333.1, forward strand.
TTTTTTTCCTTATGAATGCGAGAATGATTTATTTAAAACTAAGTAGCTATTGGTTCTGTGTGCCCACGGGGTTAGGGTGGAAGATAAATTGGCATTTAAGCGGTCTTATGAGCTGGAATTCATATTGCTTTGATCTAGGTGGGTGTTTATTTTTAAATAATTTATTCGAGCAGCTGTGTCGTAAGCTTAATTTAAGGAAGAGACACGAAACGTTTAGATTTCTATATAACAACGAATGAAGGAGAACGAGAGTACGTTTTAGCTCGATGGTCTTGGACTTTAACATAGAAAAGCATCATCAATCCTTCGCTATTTACTGTAGTCCTTGATTGTATAGAGTGACAGCCCTACACCTCATTCCATTCAGACTACTTCGGGTGCTAAAGGCATTGTCATGCAGACCATCAGATGGATACGCTGAACGCTTAGGAGCAGAATTTTCACAGGCAAACTTGGACAAATAGCCTTATCCATTTAAACAACCAAAGGTTCTCCAGAAATAGGTGTTCTTTGCTCCGTGGTGGAAACACTTTTGAACGACCTGAAGAACTGTGGAACTGTGAGGGTTCTCTTGGATCATCCACCCCTCCACATAACTATTATTTAGACTGTACGCTACAGCTTCAACTACTATGTAACAACTCCCTTAGCTTAGTTGGATACATGAAGATAAAAGAAAGAATTTCTTTGCTATCCAATCAAGCGCAGTTCAGACTTCATTTCTAAGAAAATACATGTCCATCATTCCTTCGAGGCCGTAATTCAAATCTGGAGCGCCTGAGATAATCAGCAAATCTTCATCAGGTAGGTACACTGACAGATCGTGGATGTCGAGGGGATCTTGAGCTAGAATCTCTGGCCCAAACTACAAGCTATCGTACAGGCAGAGGTCCTCAGTATTGTGCTCTACAGAGAGAACGCATTAAGTAGACGAAACCTCCGTAGATCACATATAAAGTCACTATCAGAAAATTCAACTTTGAGCTAGTCTGGAACTGTCTCTAATCGCTCTTGCAGTTTGCCGAATACAATAAAATCACATTTATATTCGTCCCTGGATTCAGGGGTATCCCTGCCAACAAAGCTGCCAATGAGCTTGTTAAGCAGTGTGCTATTCATTGGTCCTGAACTATTTTGTGCCTTACAAATTAACTAGACAAAAATAGAGCTCAATAGATGGGAGCGTCAAGGAATGCACTCTTACTGCAACTCTCAAACACCCATTGAAAAAATCGGTCGTCGAAGTTACGGAGATGAGAAGGAGGTACAGGCCATTTACGTACTCTAGGCTGCAGATTGTTTCATAGAATTTCAGAGGTAGCAGAGTCACGGACAATGCTGCTTTTTAAATTTCCTAAAAGCACCGATTGGTCTAAGGGTAGACCGATACTAAGATACGTGTCCACCTCTCATCCTTCCAAATAGTAACTTAATTACTGTGTTAATGTTCTGTATCTCCTTGTGGGTCCTGTGGGGTCCGCCTCGTGTGCGGTTTGTAGAATTGTGCCTCAGCTCTCCCCAACTCTTTCCCAGTTACCGTGCTTTCTTTATGACAGTTCTGCTGCATTTACTCGTATCCTGCCATCTTGAGTAAAGGGGTTCCATTGAATCGCATGGTTAGCTATGAATCTGTCACTCCTGTGGAGAATGCGACCCTTACACTGTCACTTTCGTCCTTGGCCTGTCCTTAAGACGTAGCGCACTCTCCAGGTACCACATCTATATAGCAGCACGGATTCAACGTCGGAATAGAACAGTCGTAGCTTGGTGTTTAAGCTAATTGCATTACTTAGCCAAACTGTAGATAGCATCCCAAACACAGATTTCGCTTTGCCTATTCGGCTGGCTATATCCAAGATGTGGACATATGTATGTACCCTTGACAATTGTTATTAATTTATCAGGAATGCCTCTCCTGCACCAGGCATGCCAACAAAGTTTCTTGCCTTTTCAAAGTCGATGAAAAGCAGGTGAAGTGGCGATCGATATTCAACACATTACCCGATGGTGTTCCACAAAGTGTTGATGTTGTCTACACAGGAGGATGCACAGTGGAAACCTGGAGATGAAACAGTGTACATACATAAGAACATTAATCGTCAGCGAGAATAAAATTTCCTACTGTCATCAGCGTTCATCACTAGTGCTGCCAATTTATTGAAACCAACGCTTGAGTGCCGCAAGGGTCTATAGTGTGCCCACTACTTTTCTGTATTACTCTCAGTAACGAATTCTTCGATGCACTTGCAGGCTTATATCAGCAATCAAATTCGAATGACAGAGAACCTAGTCAGCAGGCTAAATGACGAGTTGAAGGAGACCTAGGGTTTGGAGAATCGTATTTCAAACCAATAGCCACCACTTCACCCTGACTGAAGCTAGTCCTATATAGCATCATATACAATTTATCTGCTACGCTATGTCATCATAAATCCAATGCGACTTATACCGGAAACTACCATGTGACATGTATGTATGTGCGACCTCAATCGATTTCCCTCGAACTCCTTCCTTTCTTTTTATCTTTCCATCAACTTATGTCTATACAATTCTTGGAACGAGTATTTCTTGTTAATCTATCTCCAGTGCAAGCAAACGTGTCCCGCATTTTCAACCTCACAGCTCTCAAGTCTCGATAACTGCCTACAGTGCGGAATTCCAATTGAATTTCTTTTAAGTTTCTATTGAATCCTAAACACTGGAGTCCTAGACCTAGTCTCACAGAAACCGAGAATATTTGTTGTTCCACCTGACAAGGGACAAAAGAATTGACACATTGATTCCTAGAAGCAATAAACTACGTCTTCACAGAAAAAGTTAATCTGTTGCTACACGTGCCCGCCTCGTTATGAATACAAATCCTTTTGGTTAATTCCCAACCAAAATATATTCACCCAAACACTATACAATAAATTAATAATTCACAATCGATTTTGTCTCCGAAATGTTTTGCTTTTAAATCCTTTAAATCTCCTTCCACCACCGCATAGAGAGTAGGATTTATCCAAGACACACTCTACCTCTTAACAGAATTTGAATCATAAAATTATTATCTACAAGGGACACCCGAAAAATTTGGAAACCCTCCCGTTTGTGGAATTTAAATAATTAAGGTTCACCACTAAAACCATTCGAAAAGTATCCACGCGCTTATCTACGAAATCTACTAAACCATTTGGCTCCCACCCAATTAACAGAAACACCAAACACCTTTCCCTTGATACAAGGATACGACTAGGTAGTCCTTTTTTCTGTTTGTATCCTCAATGGACGAGGACGCAGAGGAAAAGAGAGAAAGAGATGCCGCCAAAAGTTCGTCGCTTCTAGCTGTTTAACATGCAAATTTCTATAAACACCTTCATCGTATATTCACACACAGACATTAGGGACACCATGTCAATATTAATCCCTATGACGATGACGAGGATGACGATGATGACTATCCCAGGGACAACTACTCCTCTACACATGCGGGGGCTGCTGTACTAATTAATTGCTTAAAAATTAATGATACTTACATGCTACCAACGGAGAGTCGCCGAAAAAGTTATGTTTAATCCAAAAAAAGGATAATAGTTTTTCTGTTCACAAGTGTCGTATATCCACTGAGGAGAGCGGGCTTAGTAATCCAAGATATCCCTGGGCACTTAAAACCTTTTTTTTCTTCTTTTAGTATTATCCTTTCTGGTTTCGCTTGTATCCTTCTTTTTTTTAGGTCAAAGGATATGTATTTAATTCACTTAAAATTCTAACACTTAATTCACTCTTCACATGATATGTCGCAAGGACGACAAAGCATACACACACACACACTGATAGCTATATCACACATGGGACGTTGGAAGAAAAAAAATATAAATAAATAGAAGAAAACACAAGCATTTCGTCCTTGATTTCGATTTATAACAAATTGGTGGCTAAACCGACAGGCAGCAGGCAAGACAATATATGATATGTATTTGTGTGCGGCAGCTATATATTGGCACGCGATAGACTCACACCCGGCATAAGGAAGGACGCACTAGTGCGGGGCGCCCGATGAAATATCTATGAACATTCGACGTTTTGACGTAAATTTTAATAAAAACGATGGCTTAATAGATAGATATTTGATGAACACCAAAATCCATTTATTATAACAGCCGACAAGGGTCGTCCTTGCAGGATATACCTACATACACGCGCGTATAAACGAACTTAATTTATTGCTTTGCACATCAATTCAGCACGTTATGTTGTTGTTGCTGTTGGTTGTTTGGTTTGTTGGTTTGTTGTAACGCGGCGGCATTAGTGCGTGGTTGTTGTAATTATTTTCCACCCGGAGGACGAACCGACACAGACTTCAATTGATATGTTATATGTATGTTTCAAAAGGAAGGACGAGGGGGGTATCTATATTTTTGTATTGGTCCCCTTTCTGTTGATATGCATTAAGTTGTTGCAGGTAGTAGTAGTAGGTAGGTATCCTGGCTATATGCCAAAGATAAAGAACTCAGCTTCCATTTCCAACTGGCCTACAGAAGATCAACACCACCGATAGAGTCGTCCTATTTGCGAGAACAACTTTTTTATAAACACCACTCTCGTTCAGCCAACAGTCTGAAGGACTCTTGTTTTACCGCACCATGTGGATACACTCTCTGACGGAATATAGGTCAGTTTTTTTCGCTTTCGAGGATATCCTCCTCTATCGAGTAGGATGACAGAGACTAAACACTCGACACGATTGCTGCACCTAGTCAATTTCCGGTCGATTAACTATTCTGAACGCGCGGCGAGAGATTCTTATATTTCTTTTATTTTTTTTGAATTTTTTTTCGCGCCCTTAGAAAGGATCATACAAACAAAACAGCGTTTCCTTTCTGAGGAATTTTTCTTTTTTTTGCTATTCCGACGAGGTACCGCGAGGCCAATAATGTATCGGAAGCTACCGTTGGTGGTAAACTAAATTTTGTTGGGAAAAATTGTCGAAGGTCCTTTTTGGGATGTTTTGTGAGTCGTCCCTTTTTGTGTGGCGTACATTCGTGTGTGTGTGTGTGGGGAAAGCTTTATGCTCTGGATGGATATGCGATGCAGTATGGCCTTCACGTGTATCTGGATGGAGTTTTGTATTTGCTGGTGTGGTAGAGTCATGTGCAGTGGAGACTGTGTGAAAGCTTTTTTTTTTTTTCTCTAAAAAGAGAGAACAGAGAGAGGGAGATGTTCTTTTCTAAAGAGAAGCAAAAAAAAAAAACTCGCTTAATAGCTGGAGCTGGAAAAGGAAAACTGAAGAATCTGTTTTAAATAAGGACATACAGAAGAAGAAGATCTGCTTAACATAAGTCATTGGGGGTAATTCTATTTATAGAGCACATTGTGCACAGTGTTGAGATAAAAATAGTATAATGAATAGAGTCAAATCAGAATTACAAAAAGCTTATTTAGGTTAAAGAGTTCAGAGAGAGTGTGGCGCACTTCTGAATAGTGGGTTCTGGAGGGATGAAGACTTTTAGCAGTTACTGTGTGTGGGAGTAGCATTTGTGGTTGGCAAGCTGCAGCCATTTAACGAAATGCGGTTTCGAGATATCGGGATGAGGCTTAATTTAGATGAATAAAGGGAAGGGTTCCTTTGACAGCCTTCCAGTTTTGTGCATGTGCATGTACCTAACTCAAAAACTACTTGACGCATTCTGTTGAAATTTTTAGTCCTAGCCAAACGCGGTATTCAGATGAACTTGTGGATATTACATGAGTAGAGGGAGAGATACGATGCTCGGAAGGATTTGTGGTCTATTTTTCTTAAGATAGATAGAGGCTTGAATCATTTCCTTTTCTTCTTGCCCATAGGGGACCGACATGGCGATTGATCGGGAAACTATGGACTGTACAAAACATGGATTGGACTAGTATCGCAACAATAAAGTTCGTAATGTAGTGCTTGCTTTACATCCTCGTGGTGGTCCCCGGGCAACTTACACATGAAGGCCAAAATTGCAAGTGCGAGATTGTCTAGGGTCTAATGCCTACATTAGGTAACCTGGGCCAGCAATCCGAGTTACCGAAACTCTAATCGTTGCGGAAACAACCTCCAACCATCTCTCACGTGGAGTGGAAACTATCAGCAGCTCCAAGACCATTGGTGTGCTGTGAAAACTGTTTTCACATCAGGTGCTGAAAGGATTGTCGGTCGATCGCAGGGAAGCCATAAGGCGTGGCTTTCCGATGATACCTGGAGAAGGATCAACGAACGAAAACACCTAAGAGCTCGAATTGCAGCAGCTCTAGCAGCAGGGAGGAGCTAAAGTCCCTATATAGCAGGAAGTGCTGCGTAGCGTGAGACGTGACAAGCGCAATTACATTAATGCTCTGGCCACACAAGCAGAAGGAGCAGCGGCGAGGTGCGACAGCAGAACCGTTTACAGAATCTCTGGTCAATGCCACCTCGTCAGCCCTCTAATCTCCCACTATTCCTTCGTAATCGTATTCCTGAAATCGAGTACTTAATATTGTGAAACGTACAACTTCCTCTTAGATGGTAAGACTGTGCCTCAACCAACAATCCCCTCCACTTAGCTCGGTCTATAGCTAATTTCCTCCAGTGACACACTCCAAGTTGAGCGAAGTCTACCTGAACTTGTACGCGCTACCAGTCCTCTACTGCGTCGTGCCTCTGCGTATGATTCGAAGACTCTCCATTCGCCCTACAAGTCCTAGTCCCCTTAAATGTTCAATACGCAGTTTTTCGACTACGTCGATGTCGTTTCATAGTTCGCATAGTGCGTTGCTGCATCTACACCCTCAAAACTCAACAATGCAAACTCTTGAAGCTCATGTTTCAGCACCGTAAGGCTAGACTGATCTACACAGAGTCTCCTTAGTTCCTTGAAATAGGGCCTTACTGTTGAATTGCCTTCTTATTCCGACGAAACAGCGGTTGGCAAGGATGTTGGTGTCATTGTCAGAGTTAATAGCAGACCCAAGGTAGACAAAGTCCTTTACTACCCCAAAATTGTAGCTGCCCACTATGACTGTGTTCTGACCAAGTCGTTGTTGTTGGTTGTCTCTTATTGTTGATTGCATGCACTTGGTTTTGTCCTCGTTTTGTCCATAAACCTACTATGACTTCCTGAAAACGCAACGGTGACAGCCCGCTAAATTCTTTCAATGAAGTCTATTTTGTCGGTATATGCAAGCAGTTGTACGGACTTTAGTTTGTTCCACAAAGTTCATTCAAGTATGTTGTTAAAGAAGTCGCATGACATCGACTTTGTCTGAAACCTTTTTTGACATCGAATGCCTTAGTAAGGTCATTATCTACCTGGATGGAGCTCTATCGTCGCCCTGCATAGACGGACGAGTTTGGTAGGGATATCAGTATTAACTAGACATGACTTTATATACATAATTCGTCTCTACAGATGATGAGCAGCGATATAGACTTCTGGGGTTTTCTGATCGCACGCATAGGAGTCAATCTGTTGGCTGTTAATAACAGGCTTTATGCCTATCGTAGAAAATATCTTGTACGCAATGTTGAAGAGACTAAGGCGCTGTTAAGGGGATCTTCTTTCTCGTGAATCGGGCAAACAATTCTGAGGTTCCATTCATCAAACGTACACTCATCTGACCAAATGTTAGAGATGAGTTGGCTTATCCTTTCTACCAATTCATCACCAGCTGCCCATCATTCTTAGATGTCATGTTGGATATTGCTATCCTCACTCCTCTTTGGTCTGGTGGATGGTGATTCTGTCTATCATCGTCGATGTTGTTTGGTTCATTCTGCCTGACAGTCTGCTGAAGTATTATTCATTCCACTACAAGGTGTTTTCATCTTTACAGACTCTCTCTTACCCACTCTCAAAGTGAATACTAGCTTCTGCTTTCCTTTAGTAAGATACCTATTCCAGCCAGATCTAGAAGTATTTACTTCTCAGTTAATTTTGTAGTAAGACAGCAGCAGAAACATATTGTGCGACAGTAGTCGTGTATGTGACAGTAACCGGGACCTTTGTGGAGCGGACAGTGTTTGTTAAATGAGCTCAGTTCGTTGGCCTAGTTGGTGTCATTGTCGAGTCACTTCTATTGAATCGTTCTTTAGATGAGATATTGGTGAATTTGTGCCCAGACATTAAGTCATCCCCCGTTTATCAGCTTCTAAGCAAACGTCACTGCCTTTACCCCGACAGGATCTCCAGCATCTTGGAAGGAGGAAAGTCTGTGGTCTTTGTGTTTACAAGAAAATTTCAATATCGCCTCCAGTCTTGGACAGCGATTCCTCGCATAGTAGATCACATTGCAGCCACTCCAGTATGTGGTGTCTATAGCTTACATAGAAGTTGTGCTCAATGGCCAGAGATGATTGCTGGCTTTGTAAAGATCGCTATGCTTCTATGGTGTGTTGACCTTTTGAAGCTTAACAGTCCTACGGCTGAGTTGATAGCCGATTGTGGGTGGGTGCTTTGTGTTCAAACGCTACAAACAGCATGATGCACTTGAAAACTACTTCCCCATCTTCTTGGCTGCACTTAAAACTTATTCTCCAAACTTAAGGCTCCAACAAATATGAATCCTAATGAAACACATGCTTCAGAATGAATCGAGGTCCTTTGAAATCTAACACCACAAACTGTGGTCGCTATTTACCTACGCGTGAATAATTAGATTTCTTTCAGTTTTATGAGCAGGAAGTTGTTAAATCACACATAAAACCGCGCACCGAGGATCCAAAAGCAAAAAATACAAACCCTCAATTGTAAGTTGTCCTCATTCGCTACTTCAAACTTTAGGTACACTCCACACTCCAAAGTCCACAGTCGAAGCACACTACAACAGCCAATTTTTGCGTTCATCAAAAAACAAAAACCAAAAAAAAAAAAAGGACACGTGCATGCTCAGCTCAGCCTGCCTGGCAGCCAGTAGTAACGAAATGTCCTCACGTTTGGCCATGCATTAAAAAATATATATTTTTGTTTGTTTTACGACTCGTTCTTCTTGTAAGTTGAAAACGTTGAACTTTCGTCCTGAGGGCACGAAGCTTATAACATCACCGCTTGTTGGTAATTTACCGAGTGAATTTTCAAATAAAACCAGAAACGAAAAGCGGACGGACGTACGAGTATGTATGTATGTATGTAGATGGGAATGGATACAGGTCATCCAACTGTGTGCACCACGTGTATGACTATTTGCGCTGTGTTATCCTGCTGGTTTGTTGTGCTGTTTGGTTGGATGGACGTACGGTATACGAGCAGGACATAGCAGCAGATTGCAACGACTAATGTTTATTTGCAGCCTTTTGCACGTTCTGCGCTGTTGAGTAAACAACAATTTTAATTGGCCAGAGGACACACACAGAGAGAGAAATATCCTTTGGTAATTATTTGGATTATAAATTCTTTGGAAATAGAATCATTTAGCATAATCCTCAGCTCAGCTCAACTGCTCTCAGTAGTTGTAAGTATGAAAAATTAAGCGGACAAAACTATGTCCTGGCGCAGGAGCTATTCTAAATCATTTCAATTACACGAAGTGTTCGCCAGTAAGAAGGATCTACAGTTGAAGCTGGTTTCGTGCCATAGTTTGCGCTTGCCAGGGGCGATACATTGCTGCACTTTTGTCGTCTTCTACTGCGGAGACAACTGCTGCACGAATAGCATTGAACCTTAAGCTGAAAATAGCATTTCTGTAGATTTGGCTGCAGGCGGATAATCCTTTAAGCGTTATGCTGTTTATTGTCGGGAATCACGGCTGACCAGATAAGAACAATAGGAAAAGAAGTTTAACTAAACTCATAACAGAGTAAGATAAGAAATAGATTTTAGCTTAATTTTGAAGCCACATTCATGCCATTATGCCTGAAATGGAATATGTTTCAAATGGCAGCCTCGCCTTTGATGGCAGTGCTTCAAGTGGCCGGTTCAATTTGGATGACTATGTACAACATGTAGGGCGGTATGCCGGCAATAGTGTCCCGAATGTAAGCGTCGAGCTCGTACAACGTGAATGGCTTGGTAACGTAGACTAAGGACTTGATGTAGCTACAGAGAAAACAATCCACTGGAGTCTAGTTGCATGAACGTGGCGGCCAATTGATGAGCGCTCGTCATGAGAAGACTCAGTCGCCATCTTCAGAACTATGTATCACTGTCTTGTTGGGAGCACAGCTCAAATGTATCGATGTCGATATCGAGATCTGGACAAATAGACGAATACTTGTGTTGTGTTTGCTTCCCAAATGGCAATGTTGCTTTGACATAGCCAAAAGAGGGCCTCATCCGAGAAGATTATTTCGGATTTCGCTGCAATATTTTCAGCGCTCAATTAGCAAACTCATGGCGCTGTCTACGATTATGTGGCTTCAATTATTGCATTAGCATAATCTCATACGAATGCAGACTTAAAGCCAACAAAAAAGTAGGGCCAACTCTCTGGCGATGCCCAATTCAGCTGATCGACGCCGAATCAATATATCTAGGCCTTCTTTGATCCTGGTCACTACGGCGGCTTTGTTTTCTTCATTTCGCACCAATCTTGGTCTGGTTGGTGGCTTAAGATCCAAAAGAGTGTACATACTCTCAAACTTTTCCACTGTGTGATGACTTTCCTGCAAACTGGAGCCATGATGGCGACCAACCTCATGACGAAGTTCACTGTGAGTATTCACAACTCAGCCTTATTTCGATGAATTTTTTTGATAATTTTCGCACTTAAGGCAAGCAAAAAACTTTAAGGTATAAAATGGCAAATTATTGAACATTTTGACAGCTAGAAATCTTTGGTAACTTCAACAACTGCTGAAACATAATAACGAGAAAAAGTATCATTCTTATCTGGTCACCCTTAGTTGCTTTCATCCGAGCCCAACTTAATTTAGCAGTTTGGCCATTAGGGGCCATAACACCTCTTCATTTGAAGACAAGCTTAAATTTTGTGTTTCTGAAATGAAAGAAAGGTGTTTCAACTTGCTATACCAACATTTTCGTTGCTCTATTATTCCCATTCAGACTAAGAAGCCATTCGATCCCAAGACTTGAAGACTTATGAGTCCCGATTGCTCTCACGTGATTCACCGTGTCCTTTATTCCATTTGGGACTTGAGGAAGCAACATAACACAAATTCGCTGATATGCGCAAGAAGTATCTTCTTCCCCGAAGTAAACCCATTTATACAGTAGTGTCACTTTCACCATGTCCCATTTCTTTTCCTGTTTTTTTCCTCTACTGCAATGCAGATCATTAATGCGAGTCACGAAGTCAACTAGCAGCAGATTCGTGGCACAAAAAATAAAAGAGAGAATGAAAAAACCCAGTTCCTTGATTCTGTTCAATCACCAGAGGAGTAGAATTATATGTCTCTCCACCTTGTATCACTTTTGGGATACAGCTGCTGCTACCACTTCTGTCATATGTACGAGTATCTATTACCAGTTTCTACTTCGAGTATATGCAACTTGCCACATATTTCTTGTAAACACGCCAAAGCAGAAAAGGATACCTTTTCATAAACTTTTTAAAGTTTCGCTCACGTGTGTTTCGCTTTTTTCGTCCTTGTACATATTTTTTGAACGTCAAAAGTTTCTCATTTGATTTGATTAGACTCACTTGCTGTTGTCTGCAGTTTCTGCTTGTTACACATCACCAAAAAAACCGAAAGTTTTTCATCCTTAGCTTCTCATCCTGTGAAGAGGATATATGTGTACCTTTTGTTCGCACACATTACATTGTCTTGCGTGGAACGATGTGTCACCATTAAATTAGGTCACGCCTCATTTCCGGCAATGAGGTGGAAAACTTTCTGTTTCTCTTTTTTTTTGCTTCCGACTTAATATCCATGTCTAAGGATCGTAAATAAGTTATTGTGTTGTGTGGCCTTTTGTTTTGCTCGTTCGCAAATGATTTTGTGTTAATCAATCATTTGAGTCAAAACAGGTGTAAGGCTGTTGGTATCCTTGGCTGGGATTGAATGAGGGATGTTTATGTGAGTTTAAATGCCGACTTTATAATCCATTTTTGAAGAGATCGCAGAGGCGTTATTCCTTCTTCCTGTCGGTACATATATGGTGACCAGATAGCAATAATATTTTTTTCAGTTGCTATGTTTCAGTAGTTGTTAAAGTTATCAAACACGTTTGACTATCAGTTTGTTCAGTAAGGTTTGCCATTTTATAGCGCATCATTTTCTGCTTGCCTCTTGTGAGGAAATCATTATACATATTCACCGAAATCAAGGCTGAGTTGTGAATACGCCATGTGAACTTCGCCGTGAGGTCGGTCGCCATCATGGCTCTAGTTTGCAGGAAAGTCATCACACAGTGGAAAAGTTTGAACGTGAGTACACTCTTTTGGACCTTAATCCATGAACCAGACCGAGATTGGTGCGAAATGAAGAAAACAAAGCCGCCGTAACGTCCAGGATCAAAGAAGGCCTAGATAAATTGATTCGGCGTCGATCAGCTGAATTGGGCATCGCCAAAGAGTTGGCCCCACTTTTTTTGCAGTTGGCTTTAAGTCTGCATTCGTATAAGATTATGTTGACGCAATAATAAAAGCCAGATAGCGCCATGAGTTTGCTGATTGAGCGCTGGATATATTGCAGCGAGGTCCGAAATCATTTTCTCGGATTAGGCCCAATTTTGGCTCAGTGGCTATGTCAACAAGCAAAATTGCCATTAGTGAAGCAAACACAACACAAGTATTGGACTATTTGTCCAGATCTCGACAACATCGATACATTTGAGCTGTGCTTCCAACAAGACAGTGATACATGGCATGCAAGCGAGGTTCTGAAGATGGCTACCAGGTCATCTCGTGACGAGCGCTCATCAGTTGGTGCAACTTGACCCCACTCGGTTATTTTCTCTTGTGCTACATGAAGTCCTGAGTCTACGCCAATAAACCAACTACTTTGGACGAGCTCGGGGCAAACGTTGGAGAAGCTATTGCTGGAATAACGTCCCACATATTGGAGCGAGTCATCAAAAATTGAGCAGACCACTTGAAGCACTGCGATCAAAGCCGAGGCTGCTATTTGAATGGTATTCTATTTTAGACATAATGGCATGAACGACGCTTCAAAATGTAATCAAAATCATTTTCATATCACACACCATTGTTGATTTATTTCAATTTGCTTTCCTATCGTTCTTATCTGGTCACTCAATACAAGTATTATCCCTTCGTCCTGTGAGAAAAAGAACTAAAGCTAAACACGATTGCCAACAGAGCACCCCACATTTCAAACATCAATTATGTGTCCATTTGATTTCTCCTTTCATTCCATTCATCGTGGAAGGATACACTAGCATAATTCCCAAGTAGTCCTGCTCTATGCATACAGTCTAAATCCTTCACCAATTCCACACGATTCAAGTGGTATCGCAACACTTTCAGAAGAAATAAAGAAATAAAGTTACGTATACGCCATAGAGTATCAATGTTTGGAAAGTTTTTCGGTTTTTCTCTTTTTTTCATATTTTTCCGTCTTTATCCTTGTAACTGCATTGCAGTGTAGATTCAGCAATTCAGTGAACACACGTTTTGTATAAGAAGAACGAAACTCAGCTCCTTTCTGGCGGATACAACTCGAACTCTTACTGACAATGGGCACATTTTCTCATGGGAATCCAAACACAGAATGTTGTTTCCAACTTTGAATGTCCATTTCGACCAGAGTAACTCTCGACTTTCTTAGCTTCCTGTGCATTCCTTTTGTGTGCTTGTGTATATATCTGATGAATACATAAACAACAAGGCAAATTGCTTACCCAAGTGCCATTTACATACTAACTGGGCTACATTGTCTGTCTGTTTTGGCTAGAAACAGTCAGGGGGAGAGAGAGAGAGAGAGAGAGAGAGCGCGAAGTAAAGTTAAATACTGTGGTTGTCCTTGATCCTTTTGGGACGTTTTCCGATGGAAATGTTTAAGTTTGTTCCCTTCGCTGAATAATTCCGAGCGCATTATACACTAGCAATATTGGGTGGATATCCTTTTTGGTTTTTTTAGTTTTGTGTGTGCAGCAGGGAGTGAGTCCTGTGGTTGATCTTAAATGCATTTCCTAGCGCTTTAACTTAAACGCCGCATGAATATTTTATTGTGCAACGAAGCTAAATGCAAAGAGTATTTCATGGATCGTCGTTAGTTATCAAAGGCGGAAGGACTTACCCGAGACCAACCAAGATGCTGGCTATAGTAGTGTCTTTGTCATCGTTTTCTTTTGCGGGTTTTCTCTCTTAGAGATAGAGTTGAATGGGGATTTTTGTTTCATCCTTTGCTTTTTTTTTTTTGGATTTTCTACTTTAAGCTCTTTTTCGAAGAAAAGGATGACGACGTTGTTGATATTTCTTTGTAAATTATGTGGCTTCTTAGAAATTTTCTGTGAATGAACATTTTCACAGGAGTCAATGAACTGTTCTCGGTACTTCTTTTGAAGTTGCACATTTCGTTCTAAAGAGGATATTGATTTTCCTCCCAAAAAAAAAGAATTGGTCATCACATTTATAGCTTATGATGGATGAAGCATGAGTCTCAATGAGACAATATACGAATAAACGATAGAGCTACAAAGGATAAGGACAAAAAGCTGGATGCAGTCTATTGGGGACTCCAGAATTGGTGTCCTGACTTGTGAGTAGTAAGATCCATAACCTCGGACATAGACTCATCCCTACGTCTACGATTGTGCTAGGTGGTGAATTACTACGAAAGGTCATGTGAACAGCGCGGCAGCCTCTGCTACACAATAATCGGTACTTGGCGTCCGGCCCGCCAAATTGACGACAATAGCCCAAATGTTCACTCTCAGACAAATCCTGGAAAAGAGCAACGAGTTTCAAGTCGAAATTCACTACCTGGTCATCGACTTTAGAGTCGCTTATGACAGCATTCATCGTCTTGAGCTCTACCAGGCGATGGCTGAATTCGGGATACAGTTAAAACTCATCCAAATTTGCCGCATAACGCTGGTAACCACTCGATGCTTTGTGCAACTTGGAAACTTCTCTTCGGAGCTCTTTCAAACGTGCAAGGAGATGCGTCATTTGACTTCTTAAATATCGTGTTGGAGCAGATGGTGCGCAGGCCAGGTGTCAATACTGAACGCACTATCTTTCACAAATCTGTCTAGCTGCTGGAATATGCAGACGATATTGGTATCATCGAAAAATCTCGCCAAGATCCCCGCAGAGGCCAGAGCAGGCACAACGATTTGGTCTTGAAAAAAATGAGACCAAGGCGATGGGCAGACGTTAGTGCTGATAGCTTTAATTTAAAGGTAGTTAAGGAGTTCATCTACCTCCGCCTTTGTAGAGATCCTACGAAGAATAACCATGTCAAACCGTTGCTACTTCGGTTCGAAAGTCCTAACTCGACGGACCAAATTAACGCTATACAGAACGCTCATCTTACCAGTTCTGCTGTTTGAAGCTGAGTGCTGGACGATAAGTAAGAAAATTGAGCAATTATTGGACACTTTCGAGCGAAAAATCCGTTGTCGGATATTAGGAGAACCGTGAACTCTATGAGCTGTACCAGGATGTGGATGTAGTACAAAAAGCCAAAATACGCCGACTACATTGGCTTTGTCATATCAGATCTTCGAATCACAGGTTGAAAACAGTCAATAAAACCAAACCTCTGGTACAAAGGCCATGTTGGATGCAAGAAAATTTGGTCTTTGCAACTGGAAGCAGCTAGCCCGGGACCGCTTAGGATGAAAGGCAGCCGTGTTTGTGGCAGAGACTCTACAAACGTCGGGAACTCTTAAAGTAAGTTAAGCATCTTAAACAGCAACCAACGATCGATTTCCGATCCTAATAATGAAGGTTCGTTGAATAGAAGAGTGATGAACTGTCTTTACCCACCAAAGCTGACATCAAGGCTACGTCAACGTGCTCAAATGTGAGAACCAAAACATGGTTCATCAAAGTTTTATCCAGTCAGGAACTGGAAGATATTTGAACAGCCATCAAGCTGCAAGATGACTATGGCTGTGAAAGACAGCTGCCCTGTACAATCTAAGTAGGACACTGTAACGTTCAGGGAACTTTAAGGCTGACGAAGTGTCATGTGTGACAGATGCTGTTAACAAAGCCAGTTAAGGATGTAATGCACTAAGCTACTTAGGTCAACACTGTCCATCGGACTTCTAAAAAGACTTCTAATGGAAAGAGACCTTCAGATACTGGTCATCCCTTACAAGGATTCCGTAGAACCTTCTGAGATGAAAAGTATAGCACCCTGTGCACTAGTTCTTTGCTAGCCAACATCTAAGCGATCTTAACGACGCCTGTCAAAATTTTATCCTTGATACAAAAATTCGTTTCAGAAGTACAAGGGTGACCCATCCACCTTACACACAAGCAGCACAATGAAACTGCGTACCTCGGTGCGTCCTCATCGTGAGCCGTTTCTAACCAACCAACGAATTGCTTTGTAGAATCATTCAAAAGCTTCGATCTAAGAAAAATGCATTAGCTAACGACCTATTTGCTAATAGACTTCTTTCCATTTTCTACGAGAAAAGTATCTGAAAAGCCTGATGACATCTCTATTTTATTCTTTGAAGTCTCAAGGACCAAAACAAATGTCATTGTATGGGACTTTACCAAATCTACCTTTCAATTCAATATCTAATCAAATTTCTACACCTACCATGGCTCAGGATCGGAATATACATCTTCCATTGAGAGAATAAACAAATAAAAACATCCTTCCAAAGGAAAACCAAAACCAAAACAATTTCCAATTCCGCTCCCCAAAAATCGATTCACTGACAGATACTAGGTTCCTTCCATCGCAGAGCAAAAATCATAGGATTATTCAAAAGAAATAGCATTCCTTACGAATGTCCTTTGAAATTAAATTAAATTTTCAGTGCTCATCTCCAGGGATGTGTACACATACCTTTTCGAGAAGCCCAAACAGACAGACAGTTGTTATTATCTTCGTCCTGATCGTTAGCAAATGGGAAAACAAGCCGTTTCTCCAACACAATCGTCCTTTGGGGAATGACCAAAACAAAATAAGTCCTCACTCGATATTTGTCTGGACTTTTCTATCGAATTTAAAAAAAAAAAGATCTGTGCGATAAGAAGACAGATAGAAGGTAAAACCCCGAGAATTGATGGTCCAGCACAGATGGCAAAAAAAAAAACAAAAACACCTCACATGGTCGAGGAAAAAAGAAAGGAGACCTCATTGTTTTCACGTTCCATTAGTAGACATTTCTTTCTCTTGCCTTTCCCCCACCTGTGCAGGTCCTGTGTCCACCACAATTCTTTTGAGAGATTATATCTGCATTTTTGCACACATATTCCACGATAGGCGGCCATTAACAGCAGAGTTTAAAAGAGCCATTTGCATGCATAGCATTTTTTTTTTTTTTGTCCTTTTCATATTTTCCATGGGATTATCCTTTGACGAAGAAGTGGACAAAAAAGTTAGGCTACTGCAGTACGCTCTATAGTAACTCGTTTTTAATGCCAACTCTCCAGTATAAGCAGTTTCCTACTTTTTATTTTTTTGTTGTAATTTTTGCTAAATAAGGATATTAACTTGGGTAAGCCAGTTGAAAATCCTTGCGCGTCTGGTGGTTAATGGCACTTGTGTGTTGTTTTTTTGAGCTCGTATTTTTCATTTATTAAGTCAAGTGTCAGAAGGAGCTTGGCAAGTATTATGGGCTGCAAAACGAAATAAGTTAATGCATTTTAATTAACCAATGCAGGTACTGCTGGGAGGGCTTGGGCATTTTAGGAATTAAGGTTAACAGTCAGAGTGGAGTGCTTTTTTCTGAAAATAGCCTAGTAAATTAGAACTTGGTCTACTTGGAGCTGAGACAATAGGAGCACATATTTCGAGGACATACGTACCTACATATGTAACACCCTGGGTTTACGTAACGGAGAGTCTTTTCTGTCTTTCTATGGACAATAGGGATCAAAGGAAGACGAATCTGAAACTGAATCTATATTTTAGACTGTAGCTTCCTGTGTGGCATTGCTTACTTGTGTACACTGTTCAATACTTACTCACTTATGTAGGCTCTTTAACCCGTCGTCGGGAGACATAGAGCCTCAATCATGCCTGACTTTTCCCTCCAACTCATTCAAATGGCTCGATTCCTTTTCAAATTTTCTGCATCACAATTGGCTAGGGCTTTCCGATTCTGCACATCCAGTTCGGTGTAACCGCAGTAAGCAAACCAAAGGAAAACTGGCTCACACAAATAGAAGAATAACACACCACGAAGCCTGCTGGTTCTTTTTGAGGTCAAACTGGCAAACCCAATACGCGGACCTGTAGATAAAGTGCCACGGTTGTGATCTTAACACTCCCTATTATAGCATCGCCTAAAGAAGAAGAAGAAGCCCAAACTTGTTCGCCTTAGGTTTTAGATTTTGGACCATTTAGTGAAGGATCATTTTGTGACGTAAAAGGAGGCGAACCATCAGTCAAGGATTATAATACAGTCCGAGGAATTCCATGTTTGCCTTCTATATTCTATTCGGAGTACATCGGTGATAACCAAAAACAATAGTGGTGACAGTATGCACACTTGATGTACTCCACTATGGACTTGCAATTCCTCCGGCAACTTGTGTAAGACGCAACACTTACCGCCGTCGTATGTAGTAGTGACAACAGTGATTTCTCTCTTCTCCTAACTAGATAGCACCTTGTTTCAAGTTGTACATGGAAGCACATATAATGGATACCTCTACCAAATGCATTGTTCCATTATGATCCATAAGGTATTCAACGGTCAATGCAGGAGGACCCATTGAAAAAGCTTGTCTCTCCGATGCCAATGGTTGGATCTAAACGAACCTTCATTTGTTCGATCCCAAGCTTAATCTGCCGATATATTTGGCTCTAACTGAAATAGTTCAGTGCGGCTGCTATCAATACTTATTCTCTTCCAGGACTTGATTGCTTTTATAGTTTTGTTCCTTCTGGAAATGCAGTGCCGATTTTGCAACTCGTTGTCTAGGTGGGTTAACACTAAAGGAAAATGTTCTCTCCCTCTGGAAGATCTTGACCAGGAGCTATTTGAAGATTAAAACATCTTTGAGTTCCTTAGTGATGCTATAAAGAATCCAACTGCTCACTGCTTCTTCAGTCTTAAAGCTCAGTGTCGATAAGCTGATCCTTGTCTCGCTTCAAACTAAGCAGGACTTCAAGTGTTTTTTTTTCGTCAGGAGTTGATAATCTTTGATAGACGAAACCCAATAACAATGTGAGGTCCCTAGCCGTTAACCCCTTCTGCTGACTTATCCTTTCTTCATGCAGCACCGCCAACTTGGCATTTCATCGAAGGCGGCTTTCTAACTTAGCTGTTACTTAGACTCGTGTTAGCCGCTTTGGACTAGTTGCTTGGTTTCTACCCAGTGACCTCCATTCTTCTGCTACCTAATGGGGGACATGGAGACAGTATTCTTCACTGTTTGCAAGTATTATCTTCCTAAAAATGATACCCGAAATTTCCATAATCCAAAGATAGCACTACCATCCATTTCAAAGTTTCTCGCTTCAGGATTAGAACTTTTCGACGAGTGGTGCCGTTTGGTACTTTAATATCAATTTTATCCTGCTTACAACCTTCCACTGTGTTCCATCACTCCTCTTCCAATTATATCAAATAGGGCCGGAACAGAGAACTCCTAGATTGACCCTTTCTTTGCCGAGAAGTCCGACCTTTCATTACTGTTGGTCCCTATGTGTACTCTCAGCCAAAGCTCGGCGATTTTCTCCAATATTGTCCACTTACCCGTCCGAACCGTTTTCCCGTCCTGGATCTCGTCCTCTAAGTAAGAGTTCCATGTCTGTTTATTTCCAGGTACTTAACCTTCTTGGTCACCTAAAGTTCCTATCCAAAAGAGTGTCAAGGGTTCAACTTCTCGATGTTTTCTCCTCCTTGTGGGTTCAACTTCCAGATGCTTGCTCTTTCTTGTGAAAATGACTAGACCTGTCTTTTCAGAATTAATGGAGTGCCCTTGTTCATGGCGCCGCCGCTCCACCACTGAGAGTGCATTCCTCCTGGTATCTGCTGTGATGCTCATGAATGTTCCTCTTTTCATTATTGCTATGGCATTGCACTCCAAGTCTATGAAAGTCTTCTCAGTAAAGAGTCCACAGACATATTCAACAGTGTAGGTGATAAAGCTCCTCCCTGCGGGCAACCTCTACAAACTCTTCCTCTAAGTCTGAATAGATCTGTTCCCGTACTGACTAAAACTACGAAAATTTACGAAATTTTACGAATAATAGCGAATTCCTGTTCCCGCAAGTCAAAGTTTCGTAGTTTTCACCAGAAGAGAGAGCTCACGAGAGAGTAAGAAATTTTCCCGCGCTTCAAATTTTAGTCCAAGACATTTCTTTGTCAAAAATATGAGTTCTGTCAAATGGTTATGTTGCAATTGGTTGGCAAAATAATTTACAAATAAAAGTGACAACTAATGAGTGAGCTTCTTGTTCAACCCGTTCCCGTATATTTTTAAGGATTTTCCTTTCTCTGAGAGAATTTTACCCCCACTCTTAGAAATTTTACAAGTTGTGAATTTTAGTGAAGAAAGTACTCGAACATACCTTTCGTTTCTCTGAGCAAACCCAAGGTAAGTAGTAGAACAACCTCTCCATCTACAAGGTGTGGTAGTTTAGTACAGTTTTTGCCCTGGATGGCTGTGTTATTGGGCAGTTTTTTTTTTAAATGATGCTGAGCAAACGAATGACTATTTGCAAGCAGAACCAAGACCAAAATTCGACAGTTGCTTTCCTTTATTACTAACCTCAGAGCTTTCACTTTAAGTTGGAATAAAATTTTTACAACTTTTCGTAAAAAACATTGCATTTTTCTATTCAATTTAAATGACACCTCTTGAACAGAGCCACATTTCGCGGGAACTACCTTTAGTACATTTGCCCCCGTCTATTTGATAGAAAGAATATTTTGAACCCACCACGCGCTGAGATCAAGGATTAACTTTGAACTTTAATCTTCATGAAGTTCTTAGATCAAACGATGTGACCTTCCCTCAGCATACATTCCCTAAGCGCGCTGAGTATCCTTCAACTTTGCAAACTTTATTCCTTTTGTTCGAAAGGTAGATAGGACTTTTTATCAGATTGTGTGCGCCGCGTCGCCAAAGATACAGTATTCATTCATTCCTCCCACGGAAGTGATATCTATGCCCCCAAACATTTAAATTAACTTTTTTTTTTGTACCACATCTCCTCTTTTTGTATCGCTATGGAAGAATTTTGAAGTTTTCTGTTCTGTTTTTTTTTTTTTTTGTTTTTGCAAAAACCATTTATCATTCGCCACAATTTCCATTACAAAAAGTTTTTTACCAAGCTGCAGCTAGGGCGGCGCCAACTACTGGTTGTTGTTTGTGCTTTTTGTGGGTGCTTTTTTCAATTAGTTTGAATCGCCTGCCCGAGAACATCCTGTCAGAGCGGATGGAACACAAATGTTGTTATTGCATGTTTATCTATGGAGGAGGGGGGATCTCCACCAGGACGAGAGTCAACAGCAAGTGCCAGCAAAAGTGTCTGCTTCAATCAGAAGAAGATTTAATTATTTTCCTTGGGTAAAAAGCAAAACTAGCAGTTGTCAAGTGCAGGACATTTCACTAGGTCATCGTACTGTGCTACTGCAATGTCATTTATTTTAAAATCCTTTTGCCTTCCCTTTGGCATCTCTCACTCAGAGCAGCGTGGAGTAGGTACTTTACCAAAGATTTGGATAATTTCATTTATCTGCCTGAGGAAACAGTTTCACAAGTCACGAACTTGCTGAATAAATAAATAGTCCCAACTGTGTACTGCTCCCAACTTACTGGGATTAAAGTTCCTCAAATGGAACACGGAACACTCTTTAAAAATGTATCTACGGATGGTATGTGTACAGGCGAATGATTGTTTTAATATTCATCTGCATCGGATTGGATTTGCTGTGGCAAATATTGACCCAACACGGTGGAGATCAGTTTTCGGGAGGAGGTTACTGCTCTTAGGCAAATATTGTACCAATAAAGTACAATATCTCTTCTTTTTTTTGTATCGATCTGCATCGCGCCAAACGTCCGAATTGAAATGAAATCGTTTCCATGCCTTTCGCAATAAATATTGATTTGTGGAGGGGTGAAATCCTTCAAAAGGATATGTTTGCATACACGAATTGGCGGTATCATTCCGAGGAAAAAAAAAACACACAACCCTTTTGGAAAACTCCTTTCCTCTTTTTTCAATCTATGAAACTGTCAGTCCGTGGGAAGGAATTTACATGTGAACCTCCTCCAGTGTAATATATCAGAAAGTCAGCAAGTAGTGGCAATAAGGAGGCGGAAGGAGGCGGAATGATGTGCTTGGTTGGCAGGAATCCAAGCGACACACAAGTGTAGACGATGATTTGTCAGTGTCAAACTTCTGTACGTTAAATTGATCTGGTGGCTAGCACCTGAGGCACCTGTATGACAAATTATCATTTGATTTTAAAATAAATGATGAACCCAAAGAATTTGTTATTCCTATTTATAGGCCTGCCTTGAGGTTGGAAAGGGAAATGGTATGCGAATGGCGAATTGTGCTAATGAAGTCGCAAAGCCTACCAATCGGCTGTACTCCTGAAAGCCTTCCAATATTTCTGAGCGACGGTTGATGAGGTGAACTGATATTGTTGAACAAATAGCTCTTTGACAACAGCGTGTAGCTGCCTATTCTCTGCTCAACACGTTCCTCTGTCGCTCTCTGAATTTTTCTTGGTGCAAGGAATTTTCTGTGCAAGTGCAAGTTGAAGCAAGAAATTGATCAAATCACTCGTAACCAAATAGCAATGACACTTTTTTCAATTGTTCTGTCAAAACAGCTGTCACAGTTACCAATGACATCCAGCTGTCAAAATACTCAGTATAGTTTCATGCAACTTGACGCCACTCGACTACATCCTTAGGCTGCGCGCACAATGATGCGTTAAAGCAATGCGATACGAGAAGCGTTTGTTTGCGATAAAGCATTCATTCTTATATAAGTGCGAACAGTAAAGCCATAAACTTCTAGCAAACGTTTTGTAAGCTCTACGATAGCTTCTCGCACAGAAACTCTTTGGAGCACATTTTCAAGAGATGCTATGAGAGCAGCTAGCGTGAGCCTTGCGAGAAGTAGATGATTGATTGACTTTGACTACAGCTTCACCGTTCGCACATACATATGAAAGAATTGGATTACTGTGCGCGCAGCCTTAGTCTAAACTAAGAAACAACCTTTCTGGACGAGCTCCAGGCAAACATTTGAGAAACTAGAGCCATAACAACGCCGTATATATTGAAGCGAGCCATCACAATTTGGACCAACAACTTGAGGCACTACTAGCAAAGCCTAGGCTGCCATTTGAATGGGAGACTATATGATAAAAAATGGCATGAATTTAGCTTTAAAATAAATTCAAAATCCATTTTATATCTTACACCGTTCTTGCTTAATTTTAATTTGCTTTCCTATCAATCTTATCTGGTCACCTTATATAATTTTTACTTGACAGCTGTCAACTTTGTGTGGAACATTCTGCGATTTTTATAATGTCATATCTGTCAAAAATCTTTGACGAATGTAGGCAGCCAATGGATCTACCTTATTGATGTCCTCTTTTAGACAAACCCCTACTCCCAATCCTTGGTTAAATATTACAAAGAGAAAACATTCATAGATACAGGAATCCATATTCATGTATATATGTAAATTGCCCAATCTCTTTGTCCATGTCGATTCAATCAATACACGCGTCGCTCCCAAGTGTGTGTTGTGCTCCACTTTCGTCAAATTATCGTTGATCTGTTCCATATGTGAAAAATCAAAGCATGAATCTCTTTCAGTGGTCTCTAAGGAATATTTATATAAATAGGATTTCCTACCTACCGAATACCGAATTCCAATTTCACCGAATGCAGAACAAACGAGCAGTCAATGAAAGAGTGGGGGGCAAAGGAAAAAAAACCATAGCACATTGCGTGTGCAGGATATTCTCATCTGGCTACACGTTGAGTGTGTATTTTATCCTGAATGGCCACAGGAGATCTTAATTCGGCTTTATTGTTCTGCTCGGCGGAATTTCATATTCAAGTGAACAATGTGCTAATATTTTCCGAGTATTTTCGTGTCGATTTTTGGGTATTTCACACTGACCTCGCACGTATCTCTAGCTGAATGATGAGAATAGAGTGCCAGGAATGGTTATATCCTTTGGAATAATGAAAATTCTCTCTCTCTCTCTCTGCTTTTAATCGTATCGTAGGTGCAATTAAGTTAATTGACTTCAACAAAATTATTATTCCCAAGTAATTGGTTAGGATGAAGCTTGGAATTTCTATTATCCTTGTGAAGTATTTGTTTAGTGGATTGGTCCTTATATTTTAGCTGCTTCTTCCTTTCAGCCGTCTAATGACAAGCAAATTACTTTAAAAAAAACTTCCACCACTCGAACATTAAATACATTTGATCCTTTGAATAGTAATGAGTGTAGGAATGTGTCAAGGTATCCTGACACCACAACAGTACCCTTTTGGGGGTAGGAGTTGCACTATAATTCTTGGCACTATGACAAACTGCTTCTGTCGTGAGGTAACTTTTTTTATGACTCGTGATTTATTAAAACTTTAAGTCCTCTGTGGTGGTGCAAGGATTACGATGGGAAGTGTATTGTTTGGTTGCTTTATGGCGTAGATATTTTATGACACAGCAAGAACGGAAGTTGACATAAGTTCTTATTGTCTGGTGGCAGAGATATCTGTCTCGTGCGTAGAAGGATTCTTTTTTTATGTTTCATTTTATTTCGTGTCATGGTTCGGGGGAGGTATCGTTCTTATAAACATTCGCTATGACTCTAAAAAGTTGAGTGAAAAAGGAAGGGTTTTCATTTTACTGCGACTTTGGCGCATATAAAAAGTGTGTACCTACTGTTGTGATACATACGAATTTGTGGTTAATAGATGACTCATGACTTATTTCATTCATTTTCAACAGTCGATCGGTATCATTTGCATAGTGACAGCAGTTAGACACCAACCAGTCTATTGCATAGGGTGACCAGATAAGAACGATAGGAAAACAAATTTAAATTTAACAACATTGGTACAAAGTATGAAATTGATTTTGACATTATTTTGAAGTTACATTCATGCCATTATGAAAAAAGTAACACATCATTCAAATAGCCACCTCTGCTTTGCTGGCTGTGCTTCAAGCGGTGGGTTCAATTTTTGATGACTCGTTCCAATATATGGGACGTTATTCCGGCAATAGCTTCTCATATGTTTGCCTCCAGCTCGTCCAAAGTGGTTGGCTTATTACGTTAGGCTAAGGATTTGACGTTGCCTTAGAGACAGTATTGGCAAAGTGGTTCCAAATTGATGAACGCTCGTCTTGAGATGACCCAGTCGCCAAAATTTCTCTTTCACAACTTCGAAGGCTGCGTCGCTGTATAGTGCCTTTTTGTTGGAACTACAGCTTGGATATATGTACATATGGATGTTGTCGAGCTTCGGCTACAGAAAACTGGCTAACTCTTAACAATTGGCTCTATACCTGAGACCATTGACTGTAACGCTGGTCGGCGCCCAATCGACATTTCTAGGACTACTTTGGAACCACGAGTAGACACTATGGCAGCTATTTTTTCTTCATTTCGCACCAATCTCTGCCTGATTGGTAGCTTAAGGTCCAAAGATTGTCCTTACGTCGAAACTTTTCCACTGTGCGAGGAATTGCCAGCACATTGAGGTCATATTGACGACCGACCTCATGACGAAATTCACGTTGCGTATCATAAAACTGAGCCGGAATTTCGATGATATTTGTAATCATTTCGCACGTTTGGCAAGTTCAAAATGATGTTTAATAAAATGGCAAATTTTATCAAATATTTTGACAGTTAGATGTCATTAGTAACTTTAACAGAAGCTGAAACATAGCAATCGGAAAATGTATCAATGCTATCTGGTCACCATAGACAATCACAAGCGAGTGGCGTTGAGTGGCTCACAAAAAGCTGCTGTATCAGTTCCTGTTTCATCTAAAACTTGTTGAAAGTCCTGTATACTAGTTGGTCTTCCAGGAGCTAAAATGGGGGACTTCTTTTCAAAGACATAGTCCGTTTCGAATGAGTGGTTAGCGCTTCTCTTTAAAACTACTCTCACAACTGCTTGTCCCTTTATCAATCTAGATACAAGCACACAAACATTTTAGCCAAAAAGGAACAACAATTTGCCAAAAATAATAATAAGTACAAGTCAATTGGCAAATGAGGACGCACTTAATCCCCTCCAATACACAGTCGAGCTGAATGATTGACTGAATTACAGCTGAACGCTTCCGAGTTCCTTGGAAGAGAAAAAAATAGGTAGGTACCCATCCCCGGTGTCACGGACATTTGTTCCTATTAAAATCCTAAAATCCAATTATAATTTCTCGGTTAAATGGATCACGTGAAAAGATTTCCAACAAAATACGAGTACGAGTACCAAGATTCGTAGTCGAATGAAAGAAAATAGAGAACCATCCTCGCTCCCTCCTTCTGTATTTTTTCCCGGCGCGGCAAGGACATTTCTCTTCTCAAGTGTTTTGTTTTTGGTTTTTTTTTTCGCGCTCATATCGAGATGAGTATTTATTATTAATGGCACAAGTTGGCATTATATGTGTAACGGTGGCGGATACCGTGGAGTAAATTGAAGCCATCAATTTGCTTGGACACTTTACAGAGGTTGCTTGTCCCTAGGAATTTATTTAATATTTTCTTATCGCTGCTGCTGTTGCGTTGTTTATCACCGGCAATCCTGTGTTATTATTTCAATTTCATAACAATGAATTATCCTGCAAATAGAATGAATAATTTACGAGATCAAGGCTGAGTGCTGCCGGCTGGGAAGTGTGGGAATGTGTTATGGTTTTTAATGGGAACGCTTTGGTAAGACAAACAATTTATTGTTATTGCATGCGGAATGTTGAAGTGTAATTTAAATTTATTTTTTTCGGTTTCTTCTTCATGCAGACGACTTGGAAATTGCTTAGAACAGGCAATTTATCATTATTATTGCAAGACAATACACATAACTTGACAGAGTTGGGAAATGAGGTTTATTTTCGTTGCCTTCTGTGATTTAGAGAGGTTAAGTGTGCGATACACTTGGAGTTAGTTAAGGAGTGATTCGTTCTTTTATTATTGTGTCTGAGATTTTGGCAGCTACTCATTTTTGCAGGAGAGAAAAGTAGATTAATCCTATTCGCGTCTTAGTGACGATCCACGGCAACTGCATGTTCAGGACCTCAGTTTTGCATGCTAAGATTGTGAATCAAAAGAAGTCGTATGTGTAGACTGGCACACCACACTCCTTCTGCTGCAAAAAGGAGCACTATGCCTCGGATAAGGAATGACAAAGTTGGAGAAGAGGTGTGGAAGGCCATGTGCAATAGTAGTACTGGAAAAAAATATTTCCTTCATATGAGAAGTCCTTGCGAATTTCTCTTTAATTTGATGCCCCACATGAAGGGTAAGATAAATATTTTTTTCCACTGCAACGGATAGACGGATGGACAGATAAACAAATGAACGAATGGACGGAGAGAAGGACAGATGTATCGACGTATAGACAGCTCAGCGACCTGTGATTACGCATGAGCGAATATTCGCATATTTTGACGTTTCATTCATCGGAATTTCATTTGTCATTTACTCGTAGGTACCAAAGAAAAATAAATTATGAGATTAACTCTGGCGAATATTTTGGTCGTGAGGATGTGGATTGCGTTTTACATCTTTGAAATGTGAATAAAATTTGACAGTTTACAAGAAGCATTCGCTTATTCACATATAAATCAGCGAATTGTTCATTTCTCCCCTGAAATTAATAACAATTCAACTTTTTTTCTTCCATAAATCGATAAATAGCATACTTCCTTGGGAATAGTAAAAGTGTCAATTGTTTGCCTTTAAAATAGTTTGTTCGCCGTTCGCCCATTCGCTGGTAGCTGAACTGTGAATGTACCTTTAAAGTCCGGTACACTAAAAACGACCGACGGACGTTTAATTATCGTACTGAAACCACATCATCTTAGTGATAGGAGCTAGGTCTCAAACACTTACTACTTTGAAGTACCATCCGCAGAAACAGAAGGCGCCAACAAAGGGCGAAAACATTCTATGGGAAAACACGGCTTAGGCATTCGTAATGACAACTACGAAAGAGTCATTAATTGTTACAATGAGAATTATTTTTTTCTAGACGACAACATGTAAGTAGAAGCACATAGTACTTTATGCACTGGGCTAGGTCCAAAATGACAGGCAAGCAACTTGCAATCAGCAGAAAAAATTATAGGGGACCAGTATACGAATTATCCATTGAAAAAACTTTGCATGAAGGCGTTGCTAACTAAGCTGTTATAAAAGCAAAGATGTTCCAATCGAAAAACACTCTTTAAATCATAGAAACATTGGAACTAATAGATTAATTTGTCTAAATAAGACATCCTAGAAGTTCTTAATTCCAAAATAACATTTGAATTCACAAGCAAACGATAGCTGAAGAAGTTGACATTATGCAGTGTGTCTACAGAACTCTGAAAAAGACACGATAAGATGGGCACATTCCGAACTCTAGGCCTACTTTTTAAGGTAAGACCTGATATATGGAAGGGCAAAACCATTTTTGACAGTTTGAACATTGCCTTAAAAGGTAGGAGGAATTTTCTTACCTTCAAATCCAGTCCACTACCTCAAAAAGAAATGCCTTACTTTATAGTCAAAAATAAATCTCTCGAGCAATCAGAAACGTTTGACTACCTAGCGCCTAGAATGCGGAACGTGGCCGATGACGACAACATTCAGACTTCTGTTCTAGGTATTTTGATAAGCTACCAATACACCATACAACATACACTACCCTTTTACCTTTCCATATTTACTCATGAAGGAAGTGGAAAACATAGTGAGATACAGGTGAGATCTAAATCCATGCTGTTCCCATAAACTACAACGTTCCATCTTAAACATAACCTAGCCTCCAACCATATTAACTTTCCATTAGTGGGTGCTTTAAAAGTACTCCAGCTCGAAGAGTGGACATGGAATTGGTACAAGTTCACTTTCTCTTAATAGCGACTATTCAATTATGTACTGTTGCCTTTCAAATCCTTCCCCATCTGATGCCAAATGGATTGTAGGTTGCAGAAAAGGTAATAGAGTGTGGTTTGCTTGGGGAAGGATCGATGAACGAGGCGAATTTAGTAATCAGGAAGATCAATCTAGAGCCTCTGTACCGCATGAATATTAGAGAAGTGAGGCTCAGCATGCCTAGTGATAATCACAATTATAACAATACGCAGTCTAAAAAGCAGAGGAAGCTCAGACTAATGAAGGACTCAGAATCTTTGCTTAAAATGGATAAGGATCAACTCGAAAGATAGAAGGAGCATTTTTATTTTGAGCCAAAATTAGTAGCCAGTAGCACGACTATGTGGGGTTCGTATGTCACATTTTCTACTACGGTGGGGTTTGTCAAGGATGCATTCTTTCACTAATATTGTTAGCGATGTACTAAAAGCTACATTTATACGACGTGATATGAAGGATTAAGCTCAGAGTCATCACCAATTGATTGGTTCGCCTGCTCTAAATAGATCCGTTTAGAGTAAGAGAGAAATGTACCGCCGCTGCCGCTGAGACTATCAGTCAGTAATAGATCGACGCTCTTACAACTGATTACCGCCTCAGTGGATGTATGTCGTCATACCAAACCTTAACCTAGCAACCCTAATCTAGTCCATTACGAATAGTTGTTCCGACTCGCCTGTGGGCATCATTGGTACTAGTGTCTTATCTTCTACTCTCAAAACCCTGCTCAATGGCCATGGGAACTGCCGGGTTCGATGGTGAAACTGAGTTGCCACCACTTAACACTATCATTATCAGTCAGTACTGGCCGAGATCTTGTCTGCATTTTTGTTTTTATGTTCTGAAAGCTAAGGCGATCTGTGGCTCTCTCTGTGTCGCTGTCTTAGTCATGCCCGCCGTGTTCGTTGTTCTGTGACATTTGGCTATCCTTTGACGTACTCTACTGCACAGCATCCATCCTCAATTTGTGTGCCATTTACATTGATCGCTATCTAACTATAATAAAGCCCTTCAAGGCTAAGGCTAAGGCTAGTATGGCTGGCGGCTCCTGCATCTCACTCCCACCACTGTTGATCTCTGGCAACTAACACAATAGCACAATGGAGAGCCCATCTACCGGGTGTGTTAGAAAAAGGGGTTTATTGGATTCGACTAAGGAGACGATGATCAATGCTTTATCTTTGACGAAATAGTCAAAGTCTAGCGAATATGGATTTGGAACCAGGCGTTATTTGATACTATAGATGATCTGTAGGATCCACAGGTGGACACGAGGTACAAGCATAAGTTGCCTCCTTTGAACCTCAAGAAGATGTTTCCAGCTTCAGTTTTAATAACTTTCCTCTTTAGAAATTTGTCATCGTAAAAGAGGATTCCTCTCCAAAGTTCTCCTAGAATGATGGTTACACTCTCCGAATAGACACCTTTCAAATTTGGGCTCCATTTGATTTCATATCGAATCATGTTGCCAACTACTCCATCCACAAATCGAGACTTGAATCTCATTAAGTCTACTCTCGTAGCTCGTACCCAACTAAAAGTCTTCACTCAAATGACCAAACAACGAACCCCAAATAAACGTTACTCAAAAGAGCCAACTAGGGTATAAAAATACACCAAAATCCTATTGCCCTCTTGCACTTTGAGTTAAAAATAAAAAATGCGCGCGGGTAAGCTCTTAAGCACAATGAAAACAAAAGTTAAGCATCAGATGAACCTAATTAACGCAATGAGTGTTTATTTTTCCTCCGGCGGGCACAATGAGTTCTTTTTCTCCTTCTCATTGCCAAAAGATGCAAATACACTCGGCTGTGGGCCCTTCTCGTCACAACGAAAGCAGCATAAAATTTCATGAATATTAATCGAGTGCAAGCTGGAGCTAGGGGGCGACTACAGTCGCACCAATGCATCAGTACCTCCGAAAGTCCATAGAAAGTATCACAAATACACACACACACTCATACAGCATTTGGCATTCGGCGGAGGAATCTACACGAATGTGTGTATGTCCTGTACAAGCTATTCATGAATTTATGCAAATATCAAGGTCGACAAGATAATCAGCAGAATTTACGTGACTCCAGTGTAATGTAGGTCAGGGTAACAGCAACCCCGTGCTTGCGTACGTAGTATGCGGGAATGTTGCGCAATGCCTTATCCTTTGACATGTGTTTCGGAAGGAATGCGGACAATTTTATTTCATTTTTTTTCTCTTCTTTTTCTACAAATAAAAGGGAATTTCGCGAAATAAAAGAAATATTACATCCATTGTGCGCGTAACGCGAGGAGTAAACCATAAAGCAAGAAAATTTGCTTTTAAAAGTTCCTAAAATGTTTGCATACGTGAGTCCTTGGAGAAGGTGTAAAGTCTAAAAAAATTATGTAAATTTAAATGGTTTTCTTTCGAACTTCAGGTCTGTCAATGGAGACTAGCTTTGAATGGAAAAGTTGACCAGGTATGTAAAGCTAATGTCAAAGATGCTGTCATAGGGCAAACAGATGTTGATAAGCAGCATTTGCAGCTTCAATTAGACGAAGATATGAGGCAGGAAGGAGCCTCTAGGATACAAAAAAACGTATTAGTACTAGACTTAGTGATATACCCGTTTGTTTGGTTAAGTAGTACAAGATCAAGTGGAGCAAACGAACCCAGCAATGTCTGTCCTCCGTACTTCGTACTCGTAATAGAAGGTGACCAGATAGCAATGACACTTCTTCCAACTGTCATTTCTCAACAGCTGGCAAAGTTACCAATGACATTTAGCTGTCAAAATATTCAATAAGGTTTGCCATTTTTCACGGATTATTTCGGGCTTGCCAAACGTATGAATATTTCTAAAAAATTTCATCGAAATGCCGGTCCAGTTGTAAATACGCAAAGTGAATTTCGTAGTGAACGCGGTCGTCTTCGTGGCTTCAATGTGCAGGCAATTTGTCGCTAGGTGATAAAGTTTGGGCCTGGGTACACTCTTTTGGAACTTAAGCGACTAACCGGGAGAGATTGGTGCGAAATGAAGAGAACTTAGCCGCCAGTATCGAAAAAGACCTCAACATATTGATTCGACGACGATCAGCTGAATTGGTCAACGCCAGAGGGTCAAGCCGGCTTATTCTGGAACTGAATTTGGGCCTACATCTGTATATGAATACGCTGACGCAAGAACTGAGGCCAGATGGCCATAAACAATACCGGGGGGTTCGGTAATTAGGTGATCGAAATGCTCGCCGGAGATCCGGAGATCAGCTTCTCGGACGAGGCAAGCCAGTGCTTGACATCGAAGCCAGTGCTTGAGATCGAAGACAGGGTTTGACATCGAAGACAGGGTTTGTTGTCAAAGCCAGAGCTTGACATCGAAGCCAGAGCTTGACATCGAAGCCAGTGCTTGACATCGAAGCTATGCAACGCTTAAAGTTGTGAAGGAGATTTTTGTCGACTGGGGCATCTCACATCCAGGCTTGATGCTACTTGATAGCATTCGATCATTTTTTCTGGGACTAAGCCAAAGTTAACAAGCCAACCACTTTAGGCGAACTGAAGTCCAATAATCGAGATGATATTGCCGGAATAACATCGTACATATTGGACCGAGTCATCAAAATTTATTTAGACCACTTGAAACACTGTTATTTGAATGATCTGCTATTCCAGACATAATGGCTTGAATGTAGCTTTAAAATAAAACCAAAATGAATTTTAGATCTCACACCATTGTTGACTTATTTAAACTTATTTTCCTATTGTTCTTATCTGGTCACTTTTAAACTTACTCCAAATCTTAACATCAAAAAAACGACTTCCAACTGAATGCACAATGCGTTAAAACAATCTCAAATTATGTGTATCTACCTCACTTCATATTCTGCAAGTTATTCATATAAAAGCTTCGTTAAGCCAAGTACCAATACAAATACTCTTGCGACGAGTGCTCCTTAAATACCATCCATTCATTTCTGTTCATGAACCGTGGTCACTGTGGTCAGCATAAATTTTGTGGTAGCTCTCTCCTCGAAGAACAAAGGGCAAGTGAATTTTCAACACGAATTTTCCAAATATCAAACAAGGATATGCCCAGGAAAAATAGATATATTTCAGAGAATAGAAATGACAGGACCAAACGAGAAGAAGAAAAAAAATCATTGAATTACTCTACCAACTTTCCGGAACTTCATTTAGGTCACAACTGGAATAAAACTTTTCAATGCTCCTGCATGATGTATTCCCTTTAGCTTGCATTTAGCTCGAGACTTCTCCGAATGAATTAAATATTCCGAATGGCTTCGTTTTATCCTTTTTTTTTTTTGGTGAGGATACTGAATCTGCTGCAATCAATGAATCCATTTGAATGACCAAATTCAAGGGATGATTATCCTTTGGGCAGAGCACGAGAGGCGGAGGGAATCCTTTCCGTTGATGTCTTACTCATGGGAGCTAAAAGAAGTTCGATTCTGTCGTACAAAACTACTTAAGAGAGTTACAGTTGCAATTTAAAGTTTTGCTTTATTGGTGATGTAACCCAGTAGTCCTTGCCAACTTCATTGTTAAAGTTCATTTCCTTTAAAAAGAAGATGGCATCAGAGGTTTCTAAATATAATGAGCAACTCTATGTATATGTGTATGAGTAGAAAGGAGTGAAGTAGAACCACCCTTTTTGAACAACCAATTCACGATTACAAACGTAATTTTCATTCACTGTCAAGTTACATACTATATACTTAGCTGACATACTTCCAGTTGTGATTGATTACAAACAGGTCATGTCTAAGCAGGATTAATTGACTGTGTCAACTATCAATATGTCGTGGCATGATAGTAGTCATTATGATGATTATCTGTCGACTTAATTGCCAAGGCGAAATGCTGACAAATAGAATTGATCGCCTGAGTGTTATTGCCTGTCTGTTTGGAAAGATTTATGGAACTCTAACCAAAAGGACGAAAACGAAAACTTGTGGCATATCCTTGAGCAACGAGACAAAGTTGATGTATTAATCAGGAAATTTTCACGGAATCAAGTATGACAAATTTTTTTTGGGGGGGCGGAGATTATACGCCCACGTATTCTGGGAAATATTTAAATGTTTTTTTTTGGGTATTTAAGGGAGAGTTTGATATTTTTGGATGTTTTAAGGAAATTTAAGGATAAATTGTGAAAGGTTGAAGGAATTTAACTGAGCTGTAGAGGGTGTCAGTCGGCTGAGAATGTCATCATACTTTTAGGTTGGACAGTATCGAACCTAGTATGGAGCCTTGGAGAAGGCCAGTGGTACTGCTTTGTTATATCGACGTGTTATAGTCCGTCAATACCTTGCCCTAATTTTGTGATATATTTTCGAGAGTCCGCGAGATTAAGTCTTAGTCTAAGCCATATCACCGACGGATCATTCTTTTACTGAAGTTAGTGCGTAAAAGATCGAATTTTGGATGGCTTACATGGAACGTAGCTTCATCTTGCTGAAACCAAAGATCAACTAATGTAATTTCCCCAATTTCTGGGCGAACAAGCATCGGTTATCCTATCTCTGTAGCGCTCTTCATTGACCGTATCTCTTTTGCCTTCTTTATATCTGAAGAAAAATGGTTCAACAAAGGGACTATCCTACAAGCCACACCAAACTATAACACTCTGATGCAACACTCTCAGGAGATCAAGTCAATGCTACATTAAGTTGTGTACATTAGTACTAGGGAGGAGTGCTACACGCCGTACTTAAATCAGATTGAGAGATTTAAAGGGAGCATAGCTCTCTGTATATTTCGGTTTGGGTTGAACGACGAATCTGAGGCTCAGTAACAGTATGGAATCTCCTTGATCCTCGCGGCACTTCGGCCTTACATACTCAGCTCATTCGTATTGCCAGCCATCTGCGCTGCTGTCCTCGTTGTTCCGGTTTCAGTGACTGCCTTCCAACATTCTTGTGTGCTCAGCATGTGAAAAATAATGTTCTCTGGGGCTAAGCCCCGACCAAGTCCAGTTGCCACAAAGTGCCTATCGTAGGCAGGCAGTGGAATATTAAGTGTTTCATGTGTTTCGACTCCTTCTGTGCAGGTGGGACAATTTGGGTTGTCTTCATGTCCAAATCTGTGGAAGTGGACTCAGTAAGCATCTGTGGATCAATCTCTGCGTCCATCTAATTTTACCAGAGGAGGCCCCTCTATCCTGCCATTCTTCTAGGCTTTTTCTATAACTTCGATTCGTTGCTGTTGGCATCGTTGTCTTGTCATTGTTGTTCGGAAGGCGCTGCCTTCTTTCAATGCAATCTGTAAACTGCATCTGTGCATCTACTCCATGATTTCGTATTCCATATTCGGGAGCCGTAGAGCAACATCGTCGTCGCAACTCCTGCCAAGAGTATTCCCTTATTCTGCTTAAGTCCTGCAATATTTGGCATGCTGCAAGTTGCAGATGTTGCTTAAGTTAGCGTTGCATCTACAGTAACTAGTAAAGTAGGTCAAACTACTCAAACTATAACTTGGCCTTGGTATTCTCTAAATGACGAAGACCTTATCTTAGGAGACCATTAAGGCTATAGTCTGTACTGCTGTACTCGAAAAGTCTTGGGCTCCTTTTTTTGTATCGATTTGATCTTCATTATATTCAAAACTCATTATCCTATTATTCATGGGGAAAAATCGGCCTTAAGGAACGATACACAATTCCAAAATGATATGTCAAAACCTTTCCCTACATCGGCAATTTTCTGACATTCATGCAGAAAATCTGATTGAATTTTCTCAGTAATCTTTCCTCTTTCCTCTTTCTTCACCTCTTCTTCCATTTGTGTACGGTTTTTCCTTCAACTCATCACTTTGAATTGTCTTATCCTTTTTTTAAGGCTTTTTTGTCAAAAGAAAATCGGACCAAGGTAAACAAAAACAAGCGCACACACAAAGACAAAAAGTAAAAAGAGAATTTCAATTGCCAATAAAAAATGTCAATGAGCAGACGAATTGTATCTATCAACCTTTTTATCTTTGGGACTCAACCGGAAATGTTTGTAAATTTTAAATTAGAGGAAGGGTCAGAAAAAATCAGAAACATTTTCCATTGAACTAACCTATGCCAAGAGCAAACGACTTGTGTTCCTTTTCAAAGCAAATTATTGGCACACTTTTGGTTACGAAATAAGAGAACAAACATCTGGATGGCTTATGGGAATACCATACATTATTTTGAATAAAAATTCTGGTCAATCTCAATCAAAAATCAATTGCCAATAGGACTAAGTTTACATGGCATTTCTTTCGAAAATTACTTGAACCATTATTAAAATTTCAGGGAAACGTGTCAATTACTATCTGCCCCTAGAGTCCTTTCTACTTTCTCTTTAGACTTGTGTCCTTCACCAACAAAAAAATTGAAAGAAAAAGTTTTCTCCCGTCCTGGCCATTGAATGAATTCCCGTGGCTTGATTTCAATAATTTTTCCTTCAAAAAAAGACAGCTACACCCCCCTCGTTCTAATTGAAACAATTTGCATAATTAAATTTCTAGGATATTTCCAATAAATATGATACCTAATTTTGTTCTAAAATTTCATCAGCACTGGCGAGGGAAAACGAATAATTTCAGACGAAAATTAAGTACAAGACTGGGTCGTAGAAACTTGCAGCTATGTCCTGAAGTCTTGGGTGAGACCTAAATATGTAAAACTTGACTGTAAATAAAATATTCTTCTTTCTAATAATGGCCAAAAATGTGTTACGACACTTTATAGAGCATTCCAATATAAAATTTTAACGAAATCGTTCGTACATATTGTTAATTTGGTTATAAAAACATCATTACTAATAATTCTGATCAAAAACGTTGTATGCTACCTTATAGGATATAACTATTTTCAATATGAAATTTTGTGAAAATCGTTGAAGCAGTTTCGTCAAAATTTGTAGTATTAGCCATAAGTACCGTTTCAACAAATTCTGGTCAAAATGTAATACATCATATTATTGCACGTCACGGTAATAGACTCAGTGTAAAATTTTAACGAAATCCTTTGAGCCGTTTTCGCACGAATCGACTTTTGCTTTTAACAATTTTGGTACCAAATTTTATGTGTGATCTCATTGGAATTTCCCAATTGAAATGAAATATGATATTTAGTCAAAACCGAGACATTTTTTGGAAAATCTAATTTTTTGTAAAATTGGCTTTAAGCAAAGTACTGTTATTATAAGGTCTAAAATAAAAATTTCAATTTCAATTCTAGGCTTTAACCAACAGACCCTAGATATGAAGTTTGATCAAAATCCGTGCTCAGGCAGCAAGACAGACAGACGGCATCGGCAGACCCACTTTTTGGACTTCTTCCGAATCTGGATCCAAAACTTATATGAATCCAATACTTGCCCTATGTTATAGGTGGAAGTAAAAACCCTATCCGCTTGTTGTTGGTTGGAAAATTTCAATATTTCCTTCATGATTTTTATTGATACTTTCGTCCTATCGCCAAAAAGTTACCCAGGAAAGAAAAGAACCACAGAATGGTGGGTGGTGTGGTGGTTTTGTGTGTCCCCTCGCATACGCTATAAAATGTTATTCCCCAATTCCCCCTGCGGGCAAAGAGCGACCAAGACCGACCGACCGACGAGGGGACTTAATTCCTTTGATTACTTCCCACTCTTGAGAATTATGATGTCACAGTTTCGTAACATGGCATTTATTGTCGGGTATCCTTGTCAAAAGTGCCTCTGTAAAATTTTGTACGCGCCAAACTCCTCTCAGGGAATTTGATATTTGACATTAATGTGGCAAAAAAAAAATCCTTATTTACATTGACTAGGATATTGGCAATAAAGTTAACCTAATTGACGGGAAAAAATAATTTACCAAAAAAAAAAAAGAACTGCCAAATGAAAATACAGCTGTAAATTTTTCAAACGCAAACCGTCCTGTATCCCTTTCCTTGTTTCTGAAATTATTTTATCCCTAACTGTGATTTATTAGCATTCAATTCGAATAATTTCATTGCTATCATGTGAAAAAGGGAATAAAGATGTATTATTCGGAGAGAAGGAACGCCTTAAGGGGGAATTCTCTTCATTTTCATATTTTACGGATGCGCCATATCGTAAGGACTACTCCACCTACATCCTGTAACACTTAGCTAACACAGAAAATTTATTCACTTAAAGTAGGTACCTTAATTTCAGAGGAAGGCAAAAAAAAGTTGGCATATTTTTCTTCTTCATCAGAGCCATTAGCTGAGAAAGTTTATGAGGATACATTTTTACCTTAGGTTTATCCTTTAAGGTGCTGGGTGCGGGTGCTGGGTGGTGGTGAAAAAGTAAATTTCTTATTTCAAAGCTACTTTATTGCCTTGATATTGGATTTCATTGATTTTTTCGGTTTTGGCTGGCATCCTAGACCATCAAGGTGAACCGTAAAAAAGGATATAGACTTGTGTGATAATTTGCGAAAAAGAAATTGGAATTGACCCTATCTGGCATGGCAGGGAAAAGGATTGCATATTCAATTTTAAGATAATAATTATTTTCATTTTGATGTTAGATAAGGAGATCAAAGTGCGGTTAAGGGTGTTTTGAACATATGAAAACTTTTAATCATAAGTTGGTTCTATATGAGGCAAGATAATGAGTGCATTCATTTGTAGGAGGAGATGGAAGAATGGCAAGACAAGAGGACAGAACAGAAAAAGGAACACGAGTCTTGCGAAGGAAACAAAATCGGGTTTGTTCATACCTATATATCAGCAATCTGGCTTCTGTACTCAAGCACCCTCTTCCAGAAAGAGAAGGGTATATAGTCATCGGAGAGCAGGGAATGCGTGTTTAAGAAACACTTGAAGTAACTCCTGAACGTTCTGAAAATAGAGAATGACGATTCACACCTCCATCTAGTAGTACTAGTTAGATTCAAGTCTCGGCGTCAAACAGGCAGGTTTTCGTGCTGGATCCTCCTGCATCGACCACATCAACACCTTACGGATCATAATCGAGCAATGCGTTGAGTACAGGTCTCCACTACATCTGCTGTTTATCGACTTCGAGAAGCCCTTCTTGCAGTCTTGCAGAATGGCAAGGTGAATCTAAAAGCTGAGGCTAACAAAGTGAGTTCTCAAAATTAACACAGCCAAAAACAAAGGCCCTGAGAACTTCTAATACAAGCGCCCAACTTAACATTGGACAGGGAGTCGAGAAAGTTGAATCGGGAAGGCCGAAGCTGAGTTCAGAATGCTTTCCACCATCTGGAAAAGCAGTGTTATCAGCTTAAGAATCAAGCTGCGACTGTTCTGCTCCAACGTAGCACCTGGAAGGTGGACACCTTTAACACACGTAGGCAGCAAGTCTTCGTAAAAAAGAGCTTAAGAACTATCTTAAGGATTTTCTGGCCGAATCGTAGGTACAACATTATAATACGAAGGAGAAAGTGGCAGTGGATTGGACACACCCTACGCGCGAAGACAATTCCAATGCAAAATACGCCATGCAGTGGAATCCGCTCACCCAAACAGGCATAACAGAGGGACGCCTTAAGCAAACTTGGCGCAGAACAGTCGAGGAGGAATCGAGCTCTCTAGGAATGAGTTGGAGAGAGTCCAAACGCGTTGCAAAAGTACGAACAAGATGGCCCATTGCCCTTAAGAAGATGCTGATCCTAAGAGTATTGATGCAAATAGACACTGACAAATGCTGCCTACACTCCTGTTCCGTCCTTCCTACACTATTTGGCTTAAGTCGCATACCGAGTGCATCCTTAAAACCCTTTGCATTTAGAACAAACTATAAATGGAAGTGCCTTAAGTTGGTTGTCTTAAGTCTATCAACTGAATGCAATTAAAAAGCTTCTAAGAATCCATCCTCCAACATAAAGCTGCTTTCCTTGAATGAAAATGGAACATTTAAAAGGATATACGTGCAACTTCAAGCGCAGCGAGTTTTCTGCGAATCCCCTCTAATGATGGATTAATATTTTGATTGAAAAGTTTACCTAAGACTTTGTAGGTGGACAAACAAAAAAGGATTTCGAAGCCTGCTGTTACAATTTCCAAGCAATTTCATCTGTCGAAAGCCATGTTTAAATGTTCACATAAGACAAACAGTCCAACCGGCTGACTTCAATTCATCTGTGTTTAATTAAATTATCTGTCTTTCAGCAACAGTACCAACTTTCAAATCTAAAACGTTACTGTGCACAGTTGCATCCCAAAAAAAAAAAATACAAGGACACAAACTGTGCAAGACCCAAAGTTACATAATAGCAAATTTCACTTAAATTGTCATCTGCAATTTGTGAGATTCAATTATTTTCCAGCAGATAGTCCTCGAAATTAAGTTTGCCGGCACCATCACATCGTTTCGGTTTCGAGACTCTCTGTTTGGGATGAAGTTTTGAATGGAGTTGATTTCATCACTGCTGCAGTGTAGTTCATTTATGCGAGTCACGAACCCAAGTTGGCAGACAGAACGGAAGGGGGCCGCAGATTGACTGGAATGAAGAATCATGTGCTAGGATTTTTTTTTCTTCATTCTTTTCCTCCAAATATTTGTGCAATGGGAAAGGGATGGTAATAGTAACAAGCTGACTGAGTCTGATAATTGTGTTAGATACTACTGCAAATAGAAAGAGTTTGACGGTAGATGGGAGTACCTGGTAGGCGGAAATTGGAATGCCATTTTTCAAAGTAGTCCTGCTGTTAGATGAGAGAATATAATCAGTTTATGATGCTCAGATTGAAATTTATCTTTTATTTGGTTCTTTTTTATAAAAGCAATCTCGAGTTCAAATGGCGCCCAACACGGGGCTATGCATTTTTATTTTTTTTTTTCAAATAATATCTTTTATCAGCAGGAAACAGTTTCAAAAGGAAATAACATTCATAAATCATGTTCCATAAACGAGTATCTCTAGTTACAATAGACTGAAACTAAAAGCCGAAAGTAAAATATCGACTTGAAGAGGAAACAATTTAAATTTTCATGTTGAAGGCAATCAGTCAGCCGTGTCCATGTGCAGTGTGCTGTCAATGGCCTTGTCAGTACGAGTTTGAAAGCAAAAATAACATTGCATTCCAATTTAACGTCTGAGTGGTGGTTTCGGATTTATACTCTTCACTGGATGCCTTTTTTGTTTGCTTTTCAGTTCCATTTAATGTTGAAATGTGAAAATTGGTCTGTCCGAGGTGTTATTTCGGAATGGAGGTATCGAGTTAAAAGGTTGTGGTTACTAGGCACGGGGACATGCACAATTTGTATATTGGAAAGCTTTGCATTGCAGATTAATGGATAATACAATATGTAGATACAATTTGTATTTTATGTAGGGTACATATGAAATGATATCATACCATTAGCAGGCTATAGGGGGCAAAAAATACGCAGGAATCTTTACTTTAATGCCGTTCGAAATCCATATTGATCTGCTGAAAGACCACCTGCTTCAGCAATTGCTGATGATGCGACAGAACTTTTCGCCCTCCAGCATCCCTTAAATAGTAACACGAGTCTCCGCTTCTTCCACTGAGCAGGAAAGACTTAAGGCAGCCGTCCCTTCTTCTGAGCTGCAATTGGCATCCGATCCGGTCCAGAGCCCAATTTATTCCCAAGAATGTTTTGTGGAGATATCCTAAGTATTGGTCTAGTTACTATAGATGACATGTCCTCAAACGGAATTGCTATTTGCCTTGAAAAAAGATTTCGGCTTACTTCTATCCATTTGTGGGACGAAGCTTGAGAAACTCCAGACCTTTTAATACAACTTGGTGCTCATCTACTCCATTCCATAGCTCGGTGAAGCTCCACTGTTTGTAGGTATTTCTTGTCGCCTTCATCTCTCTTGGAACTACTTTCTATCAATGGTGGTAGCTGGTGTCTCTCTCTGTGTCTTCTTGCAAGTAGCAGCGCAACATCTTCATTTCACCAACAAACTGTTGATGAGTAGTTTTTATACCTTCTTGTAGGTAATCAGTTGTTCAATCTTCTGGTTGGCCCAAGCCATCCTTCGTCATCACAGGAGCAACAGACTTGTCATCGAATGTATTTGTGTTCCATATTAATACTAGTCCTTCCATCTGTAATCTGTCCACCTACGCAATATAGTTAGTATAGTGGGGGCTGGACTTTCCATATTGTTCTCCGAGCAAGACACTTCCTTACGTAGATCAATAATCAAGAACCACTACGTCAAAACCCTTTGGGGGCTCCAGTAGTTTGCTTGCTCTCCTATTTGTCCTCGGATAGTCCCATACTGTGGCTCATGCGTTTAAGTCTCCAGCTATGAAAATCGGACGTCAGCCTCAAGCATCTTTTGTCAACAAGTCGGTGGAACATAACAGGTGTATGTTTCTTAGAAAAGTCTTCGCCCATCCATATTGCTGCGTCCGCTCTTCATACACCTAGTTCACATATTCTTCATATTGATTGGACTTGGACCGCCTCACAATGGTTTAGGTTTAATTTTATTTATCCAGCAGCAACTCCCTACTAATCTATACTCTCCCTCCCTTGGCAGAATAGACATTTTGGCTATTCGAAGGAACTGGTGGTGGTGTACTTTAACCTGTTTAGATCTAATGTCCTCCCGTAATAAGGCCCACGAGGAATGCTTTAAGGAAGCAGAGAGTCTTGAAATGGAACTCTGACGAACTATAGGCAACCAAGCAGTTACTTCTTCTGTGGATTATCACTTTACATGAACTCAGATGGCACGGATCTGAAGTACCC
Organism: Chalcosyrphus nemorum; assembly: GCA_949716465.1. Classification (NCBI taxonomy): domain Eukaryota; kingdom Metazoa; phylum Arthropoda; class Insecta; order Diptera; family Syrphidae; genus Chalcosyrphus; species Chalcosyrphus nemorum. Next base: position 29,581,573 of record OX454333.1, read on the forward strand.
ACCTTCCTGAGGTAAGTCTTATGCCTTCAGTGACCGGCTAACATGCCTGTCAGTATTTGAAGCTGAATTTTATTTTGCTTCCTTCTTTCCTAATACTTCTGTGGCTTTTCTGGTGGCTTCGCTTCTTTTAAAGCAATATTTACTGACTATTGTTCTGGCACTATCTGTATAGAGATGTCCTACTCTCAACCTTAGTGCTAGTATATGGCATACGCTCATGATTGTGGTTATGCAGACTACCTTTGGTACTTCGTTCAGGAATATTCTCATCATGTCTGGCCTCATTCTATTATCCCTCTATACGTCAGGATAAGTCTGAATCTAATCATCCATCTTAGTGATGTTTAGCTACATCGTGTGGCCAAGTCTAATATTTGTACTCCAACGATCCCGTATTTCAGTTTGTACCTGCCTCCCACCCACTACTGCCACGAGTAGTAATTAACAGATTTCACCTTAACCTTAAGACATCAACTCGCTATAGAATCGCTCATTTGACTATAATGATCCATCGCATACAAAGCAAATTAAAGAAAATTCAATTAGAAGTTCATTTGAAATCCAAGTCAGCCCCCGAATGGCAAACTTCATCCTGTAATCAACAGAGAACAGCGAATCATCATCGCAGCGCTAATATACACTAAGAATCTATCTATCTATCTATAGTCACAAGTAGTGTAAACACAAAAATCAAATATTTCCTTCGTTTGGTTTCGACTTCGTGACCTGAATACTAAGTTAATGCCAATGGAATTCATTCTTTTGACTCTCTCTAGGCAACGAGAGGAGTCTTTGCTTACTCTGCACCATGATTAAGGAACTTTCTTAAGTTGATTTTTACCGCCAAGACTTAGTGCTATCCGCCAGAACAAAAAAAATAAGTTGGTAATTTACTCTCTATTGTCAGCGAGTATAATTAAATCCCTTAAATTTGAAGAAGACATCCTGAGCTCAGAATTCACAATTAAATTCATCGACTGGAAGTTGGATGTGGTTTAACTGATGGGTTTCATAAAGTATCGTATTCATAATAGAGACAAAAGCTGTCTAGTGACATACCACATACTCGTACTGTGAGATATTTTTAGATCCTTTAACTCTGGTGTGCATTCTGTTCATGAAATGTGGAATTTCCACATCATAAAATCTGTGGTAAGTGGTACTGTCAGTTAGGCATTTTGACATTATGGATTTAGATTGTTAGATAGAAGTGCACTTGCAGTACCCACAGGATATCTCTCTTAAGTAAGACAATTTATTATGACAGAACTTAGAATGCATAAGGCACTTATGATGAATATAAGCTAGGGATATCTTCTGGACATCATACCCCTAAGGCAGTCATCAGAGATAAGAGATGATGGACCGAGTACATCCTGGAGAAAATTAGTTCTTTTCAGTCTTAGATTGCTGCATGAATCCGCAATTTGTATGTATGATTTGGTCAATCTATATATTCGACTATTTCAATTTGTTTCAATGACAGTCAATTTTGACTGACTGATGTAGTCTGGAGAAGTTTTCGAACCTAACTGCTGATCACAAAATCATCCACCATGAAGAGCAGAAGAAAACACAGATGATGAGTCAAAATTCACTGACATTGAAACAAATTGAAACAGTCGAATATATAGATTGACTAAATAATACATACAAATTGCGGATTCATTCAGAGGCACAAAAGGATTCAGGTAGGTCTTTGACAGGTTCTATTGGGAGGGAAAAGAAGTCCAAAAGAAGGCAAGAAATAAACACTGAAGGAAAAGAAAATATACATCAGAAAGATGGCGTCTTTAACAGTTTTCATATTGAAATAGTTCTTACACAAATTTAATTCTTAAATGTTAAAAATCAAGAAAGGACATTCTAAACAAGCGTCTGAATGAAGGCAAAGCCGATATAGGGGAAGGCATAAGTCACAGCAATCTTGATGTCATCCTAATTTGTTTGCTGAGTATCTAATCATTCAGGTTGTCTTCCGGTAACCAGCTTCAGAAGCTGAAGTTATATCAATGGCGCTAAGAATCCTTGATAAGAGGTGGCACTTAAGTTATATGACATTTTAGATAGTTGGAGAATAGAAAGTAAACGTGCGATTCTCCTGGTTTTGAAGGTCTTAAAAGCACCACATGTTGGCGGTATTCAAGTGAGTGTTTATCAGAGAGATACTGGGAAATTGTAGGGCTGTTTGGCACCTTAATTGCCAGCTTCTTAAATCCACTGGAACAAAAAAAGAACAAAAAAAGCAAACCATTGAGAGGAAAAAACCATGTGTGAGACATGGTAAGGATCTTCCCCAAGGGACACGTACAACATTCCAGTCCCCTTGATGTCCAAAATCTCTCTTTCCCCAAGTTGTTCAGATACTTGAACCTCTTTTCGTTTTGTAACTTTTTGATCGAAAACATCAATCAAACTCAAACCACAGTGCGGTCAATAAATTTCATAGCCCAACACTTTTAAATGGCATAAAGCAATTAATTTCGGCATATTGACAGCCCGAGTAGCAAATTCGGTTTGGCAAAATTTATATATTTAATCATGAAACGAATTTATGACTATTAAAAGTTAATAAATCAGTTTACGGCCCTTGGAAGTTATTTCCCATAAAAGCAAAGGCACTCTTTTCCGATGGAATGCCAGCACTCTAATGTGCCATCAAAAATGTTGCCAATACTTACACTTTCGGCCGAAAACGGGTGCGGGTTTTTAAATGCTCGGTTATGCGGTAAACATTAAACTCAACAGCTCATGAAATTCAGAATTTTTTGCTTCTTTTTTTGCTTGTGCCCATTGAAGGATGATGAAATGAAAGTGGAGGATGATGTCCTAGGAATGTTTAGGATTTGATGTCGAATGCGTGTCCTTGTTCGGAAGTCATAGTAACATTTCTGGTCCCTAAGGACAGTATTCCGAACGAATATCACGTCAGTTCGCTAGAATCCAAACAAACCATAATTAAAATAGACCACTGACCACAAAATGCCTTGTGCGTGATGCGATTAAGGTCCTCCACCCGATATGAGGTGACTGCGGGCGGTTTTATGTCTGCATGGTATCCGACATCCTTGAAATGGAAGTGGAAGTGGACTAGCAGAATCAACAGACATAGTAGTAGCAAACAAATATCCTCTTTTGTTACAAACACACACACAGAGAGAGGTAGAGAGAGAAATGCAAAAAGGCTCTTGATAATGCCAATCACGTTGCAGTAATAAAAGCCGAACATAACACTTTCCGAAGGATTTTCTGCTTACCAACGCCCAATTTATTGCCATCAAGTCCCTGAAATCATAGGTGTATCTGTTTTATGCTCGAGCAGTTGTCTAATTTCCACCGGGAGTTGTTGTCCCGAGAATAGATGAGTCGGCAGTAGCAGCAGCAAAACATAAGTTGTGAGTAGAGCCCTCAAAGCATAACCATATAGATGTATCGCATATCATGGATGGAATTTAATATCTCGCAGAGAGTCCTTCGAGGATATTCAACCAAAGCATTGAGTGTGTTTCATTAAATCCTCGAACTGTCTGTTGTGTGTTAAAGTTTGAATGCAGGTCCTAGTATTGTTTTCTGCAAAATCCTTCGACTGGACTCTGCTCCTTGAGGTCTGAATAAAAGCAAAAAAAAACAAAAATATTTCAATAAATTCGTCCTTTAATGGCGAGGACATAATAAAATTCGTTTGCACATAATAATATTCCATTTTTATTGCGTGCTTATCATCCTTGTTTGGGGTGTACGAGGATGTGTGTGTGTGTTTTTTTATGCATGGCATACATTTTAGGATCTCTGTGTCTGACATGTGGTGGGAATTGGGGAATGATGATGCCCCGTGGGAAGGAGAAAGTTTAATTTGATTTCTTCTTTGAAAATCGGATTTGTCAAATGCCTGCCATTGTATGAGCATCCCTAGGGTAGATGGCATCGGATGTGCAGACATATGGTGTTGCTTTAATGACAAATTGACATGTGAGACAGGTTGCTCCGAAGGGTTTTTTTCTCTTTTGTCAGTATCTAAGTGTAAGGAGATGTTTTTCTGATAAAGTTATGTGTCTGACATAAAAAGTAGTCGTTTTTATGTAGTTGAATGCAATTTAAGGACGACGTGCTTAGGATGCTTAAAGTAATGATGACAGTTTTGCTATTTAAAACATGGGTTCGGGGAAAAGAATTGATGGAAAAAGAAACTCTGTCTAGACTATATTCCATTACAATTCGGAGGAGAGTACCTACACATAGTGTGGAGCGTGCTAGATTATCAGGATTAACGTTTCAGTGTGGACTTTCATGCAAAAGTTCTCAGTTATGAATGTGACTTTGTCTACCTATCCGTCGATTGCGTTATAGAACAGGCATTTTCAACTAAGAATTTGGCATAACTTTTGGGGGAATTGGAAGCATTTGTTTGCATGACATCACGAGAAAGAAATCGATTTTCACGTTGTGAGCAGCTATCATCATCGCATCCACATGCTGTGTCTGTCTTCAGTCTTTTCTGCTGAGAGACAGCAAGAATGTCGCGGATTTCTCACTGACGTCTGGGGGCATCCGTTTAGTCAGTCTACATCCAGGAGAGTCATGCCACACCCAATTGTGGTCATAAGAAACCCAATCATCTATTGAAGCCCTGACCGTAGATGCAGGAAGACCTTAGGCAGGTTCAGCTCCTGAGAAACTCTCCTCTGAGCCTTGTCTAGCAATCTCATCGGATATCTCATTTCCCGTGATACCAGTGTGACGTCGCACCCAGATGAAAGTCAGTAAAATGAATCTTGAGACACAGTTCAAAGCTCTTTTCCATTCACCAAGGCCATAAGTGCAGCTTGAATGTCACTACAGACACAGATACTACGACCCTTCCACTTATTCCCAATGATGTGAGTTGTAGCCATTAGGATTGCAAAATCTGCCCCTGAACCTTGATCGGTTTTGGAACCGTCCGTGAAATTACGACTACACCACATTCCTGGCTCAGAAGCCAGTCCTGAATACCTGGAAAGTCGACCCCATATTTGCGCCGCAACTGAACTCTGGGAGTCATAGCATCGGACGGCATATCCATAAGACCAGGGTCAAAAGATAATTGTCGAGCAAGATCATCAAAGTTCATGTGCGTTTCATACCAAAAGCCACCACGTCTGAGTCTGTTGATAGCTTTTAGCGAATACCCCATCAAGAGGAGGGAGATTCAGCAGTGCATCTAGAGCAGGGCCCGGATCATAGAACTTATGCAGTTTAAGAGAACGCAGCCAGCATAGCCCCAGTTTAATAGACATAAATTCACGCTTGTAGAACGTGCGAATATTGGCCAAAGAATCATCTTCTCGGACGAGTCCTATTTTTAACTCAGGATGTCACAGAGAGCGGTCATCAATTGCCCGCTGCGATCATGCGATTTGACACAAGTCCTTATTCTACGCTAGCAAGCCAACTTTGGAAGAGCTTGAGGCAAACATTCGAGACGCTATTGGGGGTATAACGCCGTATATATTGCACATAGTCGTCAAAAATTAGACCGACCACTTGAATCACTGCCAGTGAAGTTGGGGCAACTATTTGAATGATGTTCTACTTCACACATAATGGGATGAATGCTGCTTCATAATAAAGCTACAACTAATTCTATATCCCAGACTGCTGTTGTTTTATTTAAATTCATATTTCTATTGTTCTTATGTGGTCACCCTATACAAACTTCAAGACACTCCAGGCAGCGCAAGTCCCTTTCCATATAAAATCTCAACTCGCGTCAAGTTTTCTTTTTTTTTATTTAAATTTTATTTCCGGGAGTGAAGTGGAGGAATACGTCTCAGTAGACGGCAGCATATCCTAGTCGAGTACAGCTTTCACAAGTCTAAATAGTCAACTAGGCATGACAAGTCTTAAGCACATACATAGGTATATTCCAAAGGACCCCTATAATTTAGGTGAGATGCGCTTTTCCTGCAGCAACACTTGTTCATTTCGATTTATATTTTCCTTGCTCCTTGCATCGTAAGTGGGTCATTCTACTTATTAACCGAGGGTGCTTATGAACTCTAAACACCACCAAGAGGACGCATAAGCTTAGTCCAGGGGGTGGATGGCATTTGAATAATTTACCCAGCTGACGATGATTCGGTCAATGGATCTCAAAAGTTTCATTACTCGGAAGGGATACACGAAGCACATTAGGATACCTCCTACTACCTCATGCAAGGAGATTATGAAACTTTAAAACCGTCTCAAGCGCTTTAAGAGCAAAGCCTATCAACTAAACCAATTAATGGAATGTGTGAAAGTGTTTTTGTTTAACATTATAAAAGTAGACTTAAGCATGCTCTAATTAATAACATGTAAAGCTGTTCAGTGTTGTTGGTTCAGGAGCATTAAACCCTCATCATAACAGCTTCCATTGTGGATACACATGAATAGAGGCTCTGTATTAAATGCATCATGCATTGATGTCGATATACGGGTATAAATGATACTTAATCCTCTTAACAATTCAACTGAAACTATGAAACTGTACTAGGACATTTAGTGGGCGAGGAATGTTGAATGGGATGGTTGGAGCATGAATCATTGACAGGATGAGAAACATTAAATTTGGTTTCAATTTTGCTTAACATAAGAGTATAGGCTTATGAATTTTATTTAAAAATGCGGTCTCGAATATTTTGAAACATAAGTATCCTAGTATACATTTGTACACGTACAGAAAGGATCTACAATTTAAAGGCGAATTCAAAGGGCAGATAGTGTTTTTTTTGGGGCCCCAGGCACAGTAGTCCAACACACTAACCAGTGAGCCATAAAACTAAATCTGCAATGATGACCAGTTTTTTGTGGAAGATGCGATTTATATTTTTCTGCTTCATGAGCCTTGGACCCTCAAAGAAAGAATTTGAAGCCGACCTGAAAGTGTTGCCATCTTGCACTATGTGCGATCTAGAGAAAGAATTGACGAGACATGAAGTTTAAGGTTAAGGTTTATACTGTCACAACACTGTCCCCCTGACTATGTGGCAATACGAGTTAAAGCGAGTGCAGACAGATTTGTTATGGCATCATGTACTTCATACAGCCACCTCCAAATAAATAGCTCAAGACTCTGATGAATGTCGGCAAGAATTAAAGCAATGATTTGGATTATTGGCGATGGTAACGCACACAGTGCAGTGTAAGGAAGCTCCAACGATAACTGCAGAGAAGAAGCACGAGGTTGTACTGTGTAAGAAGCTGATTATTGTCATCAGAGTAACAGACTTGACCTTCTCGGATCTTTCCATGACTCTGTTTAGCAATAGAATGCTTGACAGATAATGGATCAGGCAATGATATCGGAACACAGAACCATCTTATTTGATGGCTCAATTTGGGAAGACCTACCAATATTGTGAGATCTGAAAAACGTCAAAGAGTTCCATTTCAATTCCTCCTTATGTATCTGTTCGGTGTTATGCAGTTTTATCTTGTTACTGATCTATTTGCTGTTGCGTTTACTTTATTTCTAAGAGAAGTCAAAAAATAGTTTGTAAGCCTTGTAAGAGCCCCGAATAATGTGGTAAAGTCATGGGACTGAAAGGAAAGAGCTCCCTTAATACACAGATGCCATCCATAAAAAAGCCAGGGGCTTTCTGAATTAGTTCTCAGCTTTTTCCTTGACCTTTCGCTGAAACAGGTTTTACAAGAACCATCACTAGTCCAGCAACAGCAGCACTTGAACCAACACTGAATCTTCATTCACCTTACATCTTCTATGGTAACATCCTAAAGTACACTAAGTCTAAGTAAATCCGGACAATAATGAGCTAAGGCCTATGGTCATTCCTAATTCTAATTTGATGAAGCTTATCAATACTCCGGACGGAGACGGACTATATCAGCAAAGTTCAACCTTGTTCTGCATAGCAAGATTCTTTTGGCAAAATGGACTTATCTTTGCCGAAGTGAAACGTTGATAATCTTTGTCCTAACCTAACTCTTATCAAGAGTTTTCTGCTTTCAATTTCTTTCTGAATGAGAACACGCTTAGATTCGAGTTAAAATCTACCTATGGTACCTCCCAAGCCTCTTACAAGGACCAGTTATATAACACTCAAGCACCCCCCTATCTTCATTTATTTGCACTCAATAAGGCCAGCCCTGGGAATTGAAACTGAATGAGTGCATGCAGCGTCATTCGTAGATTTATTTCACTTCTTCGCATGAGTGCATTGCTTACATTTTGTTGGCATGTCAAATAAATTGACAGCCAGGAAAACAGATGGAAGGTCTTGGGAAGGACGAATACATGTGCAATAAAGGAAAATTCTTTTGAATTACACTTGCGAATGATAAAAACGATTATTTATCCCACGTTTTCATTTATAAATAACTTCTCGGTTTATTTTCTTCATGGGGATTCCCAAAAGACATCTGAACTTTGAGGATAATTCCCCAGAATTATAAATCAAATATCCATCAGGTTCCATGATCGACAAGAGCAAGTGCTTTTTGACAGCTATTTCGGAGTATTTCCTCGAAAATCAACTACCTTCCGTTGTTGTGTTGGCATTTCTCCGTTTGTTTTATGAGCGATGTTATTTTAATTGTCCTGGGAGTTATTTGTATTAAAACTTTATTGCTCCTGTGATAAGTAATGTAGTACTTGAATCCTCATGGAATAGAAAGGACATTAACCATTGTGGGTTTCAATTGCTATTAGTAGCCTTCTGTCGAGAAAAAATGTCCCAAAACACTCGGGAGATTTTATAAGAATTATGAGACAGATCATAGTCTAACGAGTCATGTTGAAATTTGTCAGGATGCTCGACTTCAGGGGAATGGAAAACTCATAGGTCTTTATACTAAGCGATTAAGTACGATAAATACCATCCTCTTTGCATGTAAGGTGTATAGGTCCTCTGGGGTACTACATCTCATTTGCTCTCATTAAACCGAAACTCTGGGGGAGAGATGATGCTTATGGCTCATCGAGAACATACTTGTCCACCTACATGATAGGAGTTGGTTATCTACTAGTTCTAGATGCAGCCCATGCATGTAGTAGGCTTTACAATATCTAGCCAATCAACTGCTTTATGGAGAACCACTCGCTGGATTTGGAACCATCTGTGAAAATACGACTACACTCTATTCCTGGCACAGGCGCTATCAGTATCCAGTCAGTAAACCTCCACCACAGCTAAGGCATAGCATCAGAAGGCATATCCATAAGACTAAGAATATGTCATGTAAGATCGTCAAAGCTCCAGTGCGACTCATGCCAAAAGCCACCTCGTCTATTTTAGTGCATTTAGAGCAGAGCCCGGAGTACTCGGAAAGCTTCCGATCTAGACGAGACAAACTGTTCTTTGTACTTTGATGCAAGAAGTATCCACATCCACCCTTCCATCAAACAACCGATGCATAAGCCAGAAATGGTCTTATCGTAGCCATATAGATCCAGAGGACAAACCCACGTGTTTCCAAAAGAACCCTTACACTGCCAGAAAACTGAGAGCTACTTACGGAAACCAGATTTTGCAACGCAGTTTCCTCACTGTCAGGCTTTCAGTGTTTCATTTCCAATTGGAGGATGTATTCGAAGAGCAACCTTCCACACGTGAGTCTTAACCAGCCTTTCTTTTTAGTAGAAAGGAAGCCAGAAGTCTTAGCGAGCCTGAAAACTGACCATGGTTTCAACTTAAAAGACACTGCAATAAACTCCGCCTCTGTGCCGCATCAGGATCCATCTTAGACCCGCGGCTTTGTGGAAGATCAGTTCCGATCTGTGGTAAACTCCAGACAGTAAACGCTGTCTGGAATTCATATAACAAATAGCCCCTGCAATCTGACTTAATTGATCCAATGGTGGCCTCCCATTAACCGATGTCAGGCGTATAAGTAACATTTCCTTCGGAATAAAATCCATATACTAAATTACTTAAGACAACTCCTTTCCAGATTCAACAACACGTCCATAATAAATCAAAATATCTAGCTCATTACTCTAGAATCAAATTTAAATGAAACTTTCGCTGATAAGGCATTTGATAGACACCTCCTCGCTTAAGTTTCTTCTACCCAAATGCTGGCGCTGGAAGGATATCCGTAGTAATTATTCATGTGGAGTATGCACTTAATGTGAAAGTTTTATTCCCATAAGTGCAGAGCATTGGTACTAATTTTATTACCCCAAGCGCTCATATAGAACTTATTATTACTATTATTACTTTCTGGCGTAAATTTGAGAGAAAACTTTTCTTTGTTATTGTGGTTATTAGACTAAGGAGTAATAATATCCTTGTACCTATACTTTTGTATGCTTTCTGCAGTAGCAGTTTAGCTTTGGGACTTGCAATTTAAGAGAATTTTTTGTACAAGAAAGTGCATGACAATACGTGGCATTACATACATATGAACATAAGGATCCTTTGCTTATGGAGAAAATTGGAAGAAAGGTCCATGCACTCAAAGTTACTTGCTATGGCTGTGTCTATTTCAAACACTAGTTTCTTCGCCTAAAATTTCAGAAAGAGGAAGGTTAATTATGCGTCAAAGTGTGTAAGTCAATGTGCCATAGCACAGTTGTCTTCTGGCAATGCTGCACGTTCTGCATCGGTGACAACCACCAAGAACAATACTGGTGATACTGTGCATACTTTTGGTACTCCAATTTGTACTTAAAATTCGTTTAACACGTTTTTCCGCCAGATAGCGTCTCGATTCAAACTATCGAAAGCCCTTTCGAGGTCGATTAACAAGAAAAATGTACTCAGCGCTGTGCTTTATTAGATGTTTATGTGGAGTCAGATTCGTATCGCTACAGGTTTCCTCACAGGACACTGTCGAGTAAAAAAACATTTCATAGCCATTGGGATAGCACAAGACACTATATCACTGTGACTGAAGCAGAGGATATTACTGCTAGCTCACCCAAAGACGTAGTTAGCTTCATAGTCAATACTAGGTTATTGAACGAGCTCTAGAATTAAGAAGTCACAATAAGCCCACGGAAGCCGCAGTGACAAGGTGACTAGTTCCCACCTCAACCTACAATCTAGATGTTTGTGTGGATCCAGCTTAAGAGCATGCTTCTATTCTATACTATATAACTCTATATATACCAAATTCTCTGCTTTAGTGGATGCAGCAAATCGGTAGATACATTTGGCGTCGTTTGAAATAGTTCAGTATAGAATTGAGGGACTTGATTGCTGTTCAAACTTTATTTTTACTGTTTTGCACTGAAGCAAGATGATCTCTTCATCTTGTGATATCTGAGTCTCATCCAAAGGCAGATGATTACCACGTTTCAATGACTGTAAGTAGTCCCAGTGACAGTGCTTATGATTGGCGAGACATATACCCCAGCATCGAACCATCTGATCTCGCTCAACTTTAATATGTGTTCCAGAATCTTATTGTTGTCTGTTTTTCGATACCAAAACTTCTTCAAAAAGTTTTCCGCCTGTATCAGAGGCATTACATCCGGTTTCAAAATGCTGGACCTTAGACCAACTATATCGAAGAAATCCCGGCATTCCATTTCAAGGACAAGGCCTTTCCCACCACTTATCCTGCAAATAAACTAAATACAAACGAACAAAATGGTAACTAAAAGGCTCTACTCCTTGACAACAGAAACATATATTCTCCTTCTACTTAAATTGCTTTTGAAATTATAGGTGTTTCCAAGTAGACAGTCATGATTTTTGTTTTTCATATAAAATTTTCCATTTCATTTTATTCTGATTGGCATTTTGAGGTCAATGATTTCATAATTCCATTTTATTTATAATTTCGCAAAACTACTGCCGGAAGGCTTAATTGACTTATGTGTCCGCATTAAACTCAAATACATTTTAATTAACTCAACAGAATGAGAATTTGAATTTCCCTGTTTGTTTTTTTGTTGGAAAATTTATAATATCTGCCATTGATGGATGTTTCAAATTGTTAATTGTAATTGCGTGCAATTAAAACAAAATTTATTTTAAATCCATTAATCAATTAAAAAAATATTAAATAATAGTTTTGTTAATAAATACCACACGGTTATAATGTGAAATAAAAATAAATTTCTGCGTCAGAGTGCGAATTAAAATGCATGCGAACTGCCATCGGGATTTCTAATATCCCGGCGGCTACGGGACAATGAATAGTTGAGAAGCAATGAGAGAATACCACTACAATGCACACAATTCTGAAAGCAAATACATACATTGGGGAAAGAGGGAGCTACATATGTACATACATACCAGAGACCTACAGCAAGTGGCTTGTTTTGGGAGTCAATCGAAATATTCACCGCTTTTTAATTATTCACACAAATTCGTATTCATTCACAAAAAGTATTCACTGGGCTCAAATTTTATTGCAGAGTTCTTGGGTTTTCTACCTGCTTTCTATGAAACCATTCGAAACCATTCATGTACATTCCACTGCCTCTGTGAATACTTTGATTCAATGAATACTTTGAATGTGAGCCTGCTACGCCCTAAAGCATTCATGAATACCAACTTTCACTTTCAGTTCATTTCGTAGAGTGAGCTTCGTTCTCGTTTCGCTCATGATTTATATTTATTATCTCTGCGAGTTAGACTGTCAAAGGCTCGTTTTTTAGCGAATGATTGACATATGCATTCAGTCGTGCATTTTTTTCAACGAACATCATAAGTCTATCTCCTAAGTAAAGCCCATATTTGTCTCTTAAAAAATTAATTCACAAATTCGTAGCTAAAATGAGCGAAGCATTATACCTAAACGAATCCAGTGTTCATGCACATAATCTCGATAAGTAGCGCTAATTTGGATGCAATATGGGCAAGCTAAGCACCTAACCACCATCATCATTGCCACACTCAAACTGTGTATCTGTGAAAATCCCTCGAGCAGCGCACTGTGTTTCTAAAATCAAAATCAGAATTAGAAATCACCCAGAGTGTGTGGATGATTTCGATTAAAGAACACGAAACACGTCTGCTCTATGTGCACAGGACTTTGGTTTTGCCCAGCATTCTCCTCGTCTCGCAATTGAACGTGTCCTGCAGTGTCGAAATCGGGGGGAAATATGTTTACGACTATGCACAATCACGGGCGCTGCTGTTGATGTTAGTTCAGTTGCGTGGAATTATCTAGCCATTTGCGAATGCAGTTCAAATAATTGATTCTCGCTAATGAAGGAACTGTAGATGAATTTCGTTTTGTATTAACTGAATAGAGTTGAGTTGATATAATTGGACTGTGCATTATTCTACGTGTGTGAATAATAATTAGCTGGGCTTTTCCTTCTCATGATATGGGCTGAAAATGTTGCACCAGTGAATAGTTTATACAGAATCTGAATAGAGTAAATGACTGAGTTGTACGCACGACAGAGTCCTTACAGTAATTTTGTGAGTAAAAAAATGTTCTATTTGTTCGTAGCGATTATATCGTGGAGAGGCTGCCCCGTATTTCGATCGAGACTTCTTAAGAAACATACCAGAGAACTGGATGGATGCATTCATTTGCCGCTGTGAATCTTTCGCGAGCCTCTCAAAGTCCCATGCTCACAGAAAACAATTGAGTATGAACGAATTTGTTGGTATTCATGAATCTTTGAGTGCGTGGCAGGCTCACATTTAAAGTACGCATTGAATGAAGGTATTCACAGAGGCAGTGAAATGTACAATTGATTAACAAACCTTTGATTGTTTAATAAGTAGGTAGAACACTGCAAGTACAAACAGGAAAGAAGCAAAAACAAAAATCAGTGCACGAACCACTCGAAAATTGCCCTTCTTTTTTCCAAATACAGTGCCAGGCAGCAAAGTTTAATGGTAGATAACCTTTTTTGGGAATAAATGTGAATGGGAGCTCCCTTTATATTCATTTTATGAAAGGCAGTTAAATGTGAGCCCAGAGAAGATGTACTTCTTGTGAAGGAGTATCAATGTGTATATAAATTCGTGAAAAGCACTAAATATTTCGAATAGCTCACAAAACGAGCGACTTGCTGCAACTCTCTGAAACATACTATGAACCTAAGGGCACATCCATAATGAACTGATCACACTTTATCCAAAAGGTGACGGATTCAGATCTAGTCCCGTGATGCCATTAAACTAACTTACTCAGTACGACAGGATGAATGGCGAAAAGTAAATATTTACCGCAGAGTAAAGTACGAGAAGAAAGTACGGCAACTGGAAAGGAGAGACACGTTGCCACAAACCGCACACCCTAGCGCGTAAGTGACATAAGACGTATTTTAATAATAGGACTCTGCACAAAGTTGATCCAAACTTGAGATTCTTGCCTCGAATTTATCATGACGTTTCTAAAAAGCTTCTCAAAATTATGTATGTTGCTTGTTCATATCGACTTCTGACTTCTTTCGCGATAAAATTCAGGCTCAGTTTCATCTTTGAAAGATTCTCACCCTCCAAAGCAAAAAAACAAAAAAAGAATGTTAATGAACCGGGAACCTTTACCTATCTCAGGAGGGTCCGGAAGATAAGAGCTTTGTTCCGGTAAGTTTGAGCCCAACGCTGACAGTCCTGTGTCGCCTGCAATGTTAAATATAGCCTATGACAGGTGGGTGGAGAATAGCCAATAGCCTTCACCTTACAAAGGAAAATTACCTGTGACTTTTGCATTCATTTATAATTCACAGTACTTTTGTCTCATTCGTGTTCGAGTACACTTAGTGCTGTTATTTTGAAATTTCTTTCGATTCCAATCCTTATTTTCTCATCCTTATACTACTTAAAGACGAATAATAATTTCAAAAAGAGATTCCAATAAAATATCTCCAGCTATCTCCATCTAAAGATAAAGAATCTCTCAATTAAAAAGCACTTGAATCAATTGTGTGCATGAATTAGGATTGCATGTCAGCAAAATAGTGTTTTGTCGACTTGTGGTCATTATCCAATTGGTTTCACTCGCGCATACATATGTATAACTACTTTTAGCTGGCTAATTAATGATTAGTTTCACGTGTCGTTATGTGCCACTACACATTCGTCATTCGGTCGACAGTTAGTCAACAGGCAGCAGCCATCCTACCAGCAATTAATAATTCATTAGTCGAGTGTCGCGCAAGACGAAGGGAGACCCTTATTAATGTCCTTAATGGATGGCGTAAATTGTTGTCGCAGACGTTGTAATTATTTCTGACTTTTGATTTAAATGGTTTTTTTTCTCTAATTTTTTTTTTGGTATTGGGGAGGGTACCATTCTGACGTGACAGATGGCGTTAAGATTAACATGGGGATCCGTGTGGGGGAATTATGTTGAAGGATTCCATTAGTGCCATTTAAGAAGTGTTATTAATGCGTAGATTTTTGTTCCTTTCCTGTGACTTATTGCTACAACAAGGTAATTTTAATTCTGTACAAGCCCCTTGCGTTCACGAAATTAACAAAACTGTGTGAGTGGGTAGGAGGCTCATTTGAATACACACATATCCCCGTCGTAGGGTATGTAAGCTGGCAGATAAAGTATCCTTTGGGTCAATTTAATTGTATATATTAATTCCTTAATATGCAAATGATGTCGGAGGCAAACAAAACGACACGTGGTGTTCGTTTAAAAACAAAAACAAAAATTAAACACATTCACGAGCCACCACCCTTGCAACATGCAATACTCGAATGAGTCAACTCACTGACTGAAGTGAGTGCAACTTTATTGCAATTACCAGTGAAAGTATGTCAGTCACGCATATGTGTCATAAATATCTGAAGTGCGCTGTCAACATGGTAAAATACCTTGGCAATTAAAGGCGGGAAAAAAAAAAAAAAAAAAAACAAAAACAAATGTCCTTTGATGTGAAGTTGCTAGCGATTCCTTCATTAACGCAGGACTTGAATCGATTTGATTAACATAAGATTCCAAAGTATAAAAGCGATTAGATGCGATCTGATTTATTAAAAAAATTGCGTCGTTAATGGTAAATAAAAGCGAAAGGCTTAAGTAAATTAGTATATCGTTTGGTGAGCCTAGTGACCTACTTACTTCCATCGGCATAAGGCGGTGGTGTGGCTGAATAGAAAGTAGCATTTAATATGGATGCTTGGATATGACGACATGCAGATCGGTAGATATAACCAAAGCCCACAATTTCAAAAAGTTCAGTCTTGGGGCGTTCAACAACGTAAGCTCCGATGCGATCCTGAATAGCTCTCTAGAACTATATAGATTGCACAGATGCTTTAATCAGTGATCATCACAAGGCAGAGTTCTATCTCCGCTCATATGGCTTCTTGTACTAGATGAGATCTTGATAATACTGAAAGAATACGGCTTCAATGTATAGGCCACTGACAATGTGGTCATCTTTTTTCAAATTGAGAGGCTCAACTTTGAACTACTATTAGAAGATAACTGGGGCAGCTGGCAAAGAACCCGTCCAAGACGCAAGTAGTAAGAATGAACAGCTTCCTATATTTAGATCGCTAAATATCGATAATATTGGACTAAGTATATCAAACTAAACTGGAAGAAAGCGAAAGAGGTTGCCGTTGCACTATTTGCGGTGTCCCTTTGTAGCACCGCTAGTTCCTTAGTCCCTTCCTTAGTCCCTTCCCACGGATCGTTTCTGCTCGTCGCGTCATTGGGGTTCAGGCGGAGTGACGACTATTGCAGAAGTTATAGAAACATCACCTGTTGTGGGACTATCTTGCCTTGTCTGTCAGAAGAATGAGAGCTCTTGATAGTTGCTTCTTCTCGAACCTGGAGGAGTTTGAAACCTTGATCTGATAGACCCCTTTAAGATTCATATCACTATGTGGATGGTTCTTCTCTGGTTAAGTGATTAGACACAATGGATCCGAACGGTATCTCTACGTGAGCAGTGACACTTCTATCACAAGGCACCCATCTACCTACCCTATAGTCATTGCCAATGACTTCAAAGGCTTCAAGTGAATGCAATGAATGCTAACTTCAATGAATGAAGAACAATCAAAATGGCTGCATTGACGAAAATAATTGCTATATCATGACATCAAAATTCTCAACTTCTGCTCTCCTTCGACTACTTAATGTGTGCAGAGGTCCATCGAAGTTGATTTTGGCTGAGCTAGACCGCTTACAATTGTTTTTCAAAAAACATGCGGATAAATGCGACAAGCTCTACGACCTGGTTTGTTGTAACGAGAGAATAACAAAGGCTAGTAACAGCCACCAAAAGTATGCTAAGCCTAAGTCTACTTTCAAGTCGAAGAGGACAGAGTTGGTGATCATATCTGATGTTGCTGTCCCATCTTCTTCTCCTAATATTGATTCTGGAGCGGCTACGTGTCTACCACTTCCTGTAAGTACACCTCTCGTCAGCTACCCATCGACTCCTGTTCCTGTTGGTAATATAACTGACCGTACTCCTAGACCATGACTTCTAGAAGTAGCGATGCCCGCTGTGGATTCTAAGAATGAGCCCTGGTCGCAATAAAATATAAATAAGCTTGATGGTCTACGAGTGGACATCTTATGTGTACAAGGAACAAAATGGTGAAACACACAAATTGGGCACGTTTCCTGAACGTTAAGACAAAAGCTCACAAGATGTAGAATAGGGTGCAGACGGAATTGCTATCGTCCTCGCAGTATAGCTACTTGCCGAGATCTTGATTATTTCAAAGTTCACTGAGCGTTTGATGTCTCTCAAACTGGTCGGATGAGAACAGAGAGAGAGATCTACAACATCTTTAGAAAACATCACATAGCAAGAGCTTAGTAGCGCTTTGTGGGGAAGACAAACGATTAACGAAGACTATGAACACTGGCATGGAGAACTGCTATATACAGCAGACTGTCGTAGTATAGTCACTGCTTGGAACGTCGGAAGACTTACAGCTTAAACTAAAGAAGTGATAAGTGAAAACGAAACTCTATTAGATCATGGTCATGGGCATGTATGAGGGAGAAAAGCAACCAACAATTCCCAATCAAAGTAGGGGTACGCCAGGGAATAATCTTCTGTCCTCTGCTTTTTAACCAAGGGGATAAAGCCCGTGGAACTTGTTGTCTAGATTGAGAGTTTTTGTAGTTGGAGTAGTCTCAGATAATAAAACGATCTTCATCATGCAAAATCCGTGAGTGCATTTACCTTTGTTAAATGGATACCACTCAGTCCACTCAGAGAACACTCCCACGGACTCGACATTAAAGATACAAAATTTCACACAGTCTACCTTAAAGGTCAACCTGAACTGATTGGATTGATACGATAAGAGACACAAAAAAAAAAACGAAAGAAAAAAATATGTGTGCAACAATTTTTACGAGCACGCCACGTGATGAACATTCATACTGAAAGCCGTACATACCGAAGGACGACACTGTGGATGAAGAAGATTAAATGTATCCCCTATTGTGCTTACCTGTGTGTGAATAGTCATAAAAAAACGCAGAGCACCGATAAAAAACTGTCCTTTTCGCTTTGTAAGCATCTTTTAATCGCATCACGCGCACGAAGTATCCCACTGTTTTCGTCCTTTTTTGCCTCTCTTTTTTTTTTGTTATAGCGCCAAAGAGATTTTAATCCATAGTTTTTGGACATTCAGCTGAATAGTTTTTATATACCTCGGTGGTCAGCATGGAATATAAAATGAACAGGCTTTAGGGAGGACATACAATATGTTAATGGGCTCATCAAAGGCTCACATTTGTCCGACATCCTTCCTGCTAACTTGTGCGATTTAGCAAAAACAAAAATCAAAACAAAAACCATGAATAGTAATTCCCAAATTAAAACTATAATTTCGAACAGTCAACACAGTAATGGGGTTCATTTTTTACAAGCTCCCCTGTTAATGATTGAGCTGTCAATTTTCTCAATGATTTCACATTTGCGTGCTTCAATAAACATGTTTTTCACTCAAAAAAAAAACTCATTAGTAAATAGAGAGATTTATTTTTGCCACACAAATACGAGATATAAAATCACAGGATATCAGCAATCGAACTTCTAACAGCGACTGCTGGTCCATAAAAAGCGAAAAAGCGGTGTCAGATCAAAAATAGGGCAAATATTTCAACAGGATAATAGAGTATTTGGTTTGACTGAGCCACTGCACACACAAAATATGAAACTTTACTTTGTAATAGAAAAAAAAACCGTGTGTTATTACAAAACGAAAATATTTACACATTTGGACAAAAGGAAGTGAATTTTACTTTGCAAATATTAATCTATTTTGAGCTCTGGTTATATTGAAAAAAACGTGCTTAAATTTTGAACTTTGTGAAAACTATTTGGCTTGAAACATTTTACCCGTCGAGTGTCATATACAAGCCGATTGGATGTTGATTAAAAAGGATTGAAAGGCTCGGCTAAGCACGTCGGATTGGGGCGTCGTCGGCTGCTGGGTAACATAAAAAGATGCCCTGAGTGAGTCCTAAATGATAGAAGGAAATCTAAAGCCTAAATCCTGTCATCCCAACATCGAATTGAGTAGGCCCTTCGGTTTTTCAAGACTACCCGCCTAGATGCAAAAATCTATTTCTAGAATTACCCTCAAATTCGCGAGATATCCTCTGAGGCGTTTAGATCCTCGCAATACCAATAAATATCTACGAACGTGCTTCTCAGAAGACAATTTCCAGAGAGGATCCCTATAATAGTCCTTATTTCTGTTCTTCCTAGGCTATTAATTTTAACTGATCTTTTATGGTTGATCTCAGGTCATAAGGCTCTGGATACCCTATGTCCCTCCAGATGTTAGCCAAGTTATATATACAAATGGTGATACCTCTCCTGGCAACACACAGCAGTGCACTGATGCATGATGGAAGACGTTCCCAGAAAAGTGTTCAACAGCTTTCTTAGCCAGTCTATCGGCACATTCATTATCCTCAATATCACAGTGACCAGATAACCAGCCTTGAGCATTACGCGGCAATCGCGAACTAACTCAGATTTGATGACAAAAGACTCGAGCGCTGTCAACGAAGATGGCAATATCCTTGTTGGACATAGACCCCATTTCAAGTAGTTCCACATGTTCGGGAGTTTTAGAAATATTTCTACGTTCAAGTCTTTTGATTAAATACCGGACCCAGTTCTCTCATTGGTTTGAGACTCATCTCATACTGTAGGTGAACTTGATCTTCCCTGCTGGGATACGCTTCTTCGTACGGAGTATGGAAGTCGAGAAAACCCAAGTCATAAACATAATCTGGCTTAATGAGTAGGTCAATAAGGGAACTTACCAAACAGATTGAGGAGCTGCCAGTATCATCAGTAATTCTTTATGAACAAGGCCGGACAGAACTTAACTGCCAGTGGCACGTGGCACACATTATCACGCTGTCTAACATTGAAGCTTCAGGACATTTGGCATCAACAAGACGGCACTTCTTGACGCACAACGCGTGGAGCCATGGTTTTATTACGATATTGAATTCAGAGTAGGAGGATCAGGAAGATTACAAAACATCAACTTAATTACATATTCGTCCGCTTTTGGAGTTGCAGCTTGATCTTAGGAAGTACCAGTGGACCTCCCTGTTTCGGATCACTTCGTCACTGAGGCTGACTCCTTCGGCACGTCATTTTCATTTATGTTTGCGCCTTCTACATCAGATCCCTAAGTTGTCTATCAAAGACTTTTTCAAAATCAACTAACACCTTGCTTATCCGTAGAGGAATCACGATCTTTTCTCCATTTTGATCCTTATACTTTTAATCTATTGTTTATTTACCACACAGTTGCAGTGGGCCATATAAGGACTAGTCAACAATCTTCTTGTTGTGTGACATCAGCTAAATCATCCAATTTTTAAAAAAATGAAATTTAAACCCACTTCTTTAAATTGGTTTGCCGAAATGAACGAAATTATCTACAGTCTGAGCCCAAGTACCATATGACCTCATTGGAATTCTATTTAATTATGAAAGCTCCCATGTCCTTCTGACATTTTTTTTTTTAAGAGAAGCTGGATAAAATTTAACACGGTCAAATCGCTTTCTAGCACACGAAAGGAGATAACATTCCAGTAACCATATGTACACTTCAAAATTCAACAAGCATCGCACAAAGACACTACGAGCATAGTGTGTGTTCACAAAGAAATCTCTAAGGACTTTTGGGATTATGTTTTTTTTTTCTTCTTTTTTTGGGAAGGGGGAACAAAATCGCCGGATCTAATATTAATGCAGGTCCATTGGGTGTTATACGTGCGAAGTGTAAAACCGCCAACGTGACTTGGGTGTGTAAGGTATTTAAGGGAATCCGTTTTTAAATTTCTATTCTGTGAACTTTAAGCGATGATACCTTCAGGTGTAAAATATTTGTTGAGTATTGAACTGTGTGTTGAAGAGTTTTTGGTGAAAATTCCAAGAGGATTTAGAGGGATAATAAAATTTGAGGAAACATTTTTAACATTGTGTTGGTGGGGATTTATTCGAATGGAGACAGTGGACTTTAAATTGGTGGAGTGGAGTGTTGAGGAACCTTAAAGATGCTTTAGTAAATTTTTGTTTGTTTTGAAGGGATCGCAAGGAACGTGGTCTCAGTAAGTTTCCGCAGATGATTGTTTGCATCTTCAACTGATTGCTCGGCAAATGGAGCAGAAGCTACAACGCGAACCCTATGAGCTGCACCAATAAAGCCAATGCCAAGAGCCAAGACACATCGACTGCATTGCTGGACAGCATTAAACGAAGAAAATCTTAGAACTCCATACTCTCGGTTTAAGATGACGAAAAAGATCCTAAGATCTGCTAACCAGACGCCCTAAGACTTGTTCTTTATATACAGGAGCGTGCCCTGTGCCACTGTAAGCACTGAAAACCAACAAGGCGATATGACTTGACGGCATACCTGCGGAGCTATTTCAAGCTCACGGCATCAGCCGAGCTACTGTTTCCACTTGTCGAAAGAACATGGGAAGCCGAGAGTTTTCCCGATGATTGGAAGAAGGGAATGTTCGTGAGGCTCCCTAAAAAGGCTATCTAATGCAGTGCGTAAACTGAAGAGGTATCTGCGTGCTGTGGCCAAGATAATAGCTAGAATCATCCTGGAGCGAATCGAAGAACACCTTGGAGACACACTCGACGCCGAAGAAACAGGTTTCCGATCTGGAGATCCTCCTGTATCGACCACATCAACACCTTGCGGATCATCATCGAGCAGTAGCTATATAGCTAACCAAGTGATGCAATGGAACTCGCTTGCCCAGGGTGGCAGGATACGCGGCAGTCCTAGGAGTACGTGGCGCAGAAAAGTGGAGACAGAAGCACGGCAACTGGGAAAGAGTTGGCGAGAGCTGAGGCACATTTACAGAAATCGCACACGATGGCGCGGTGGACATAAGCAATAGCAGTGCTCTTCACCATAGAAGATGGAAGGCAGCCGTGTGCCAGTCAGAGACTCTTTAAGGATCAGATTCCCTTTAAGAAAAAAAATCTCAAGAAAGAGAGATTCAGTTCAGTGAAATATGGAACACTTCATGTCCGAGAACGAGACACGAGTCCTCATAATACCTCACTCAATGAACACCCTTTTGCAGAACAACTCACGCAGATACATTGTTATTCTGGGTACTCGCTCAAATTCTGTTTCCAATTTTCCAATTTTGATTCAATTGCGAGGAGGTAACACAATCTCAAGTCTTTCAAAGGCACAGACAGCATTGCCAAATTACCCAGACACCTCACGCAACAGGTAGCTAACAGGCAACCTCCTGCCACTATCAATGAAGCATAACACCTTCCTTCCAGGACGTCGACGTCTTCATTGAACATCTGCAAATACACACTCACACACATATCCTGATAATGGCATTAAAAGCAGATAAATAACTCTTTCTCGTTTCGGAAAAGAGGAAAATTGAGTTTTCTTCTTACATTTTGCCGCGCCGTTAACTTCGTGACTTGAATTAATGATCTGCATTGCAGTAAACGGAAAGGAGTACGACGAACCATAAGGCTAGGTGTATGGTCCTGCCAACGGAAAAATATGCTTCCTTTTTTTAATGTTGTAGACTAGGTTCTCTCTTTTGTGCCACCAGTGTGTATTCAGAGTTCATTTTCTAATTCATTTTGAGAGCATTCACATTGCGAATGCAATGCATCTTATGCACACATGTTTCCTTTAGTCCAAGTGTGTGTCTGTGTATGTTTATGTGTGGTTGGAGAAGTTTACAAAATGGTAATGTTTTTCTTTGTTTCCGCCTGCATGGATATAGAGTAGTTTGTTTTGGAAGGAAACAACCCAACTGGGAAGCATTTAACCAAATTAGATTTACCTATAAAGTTTCCATTCGTGTGTTCCATTATGTTTTCAATAATTAATTCACATTAAAATTTGTATAACAGAAGGGAGAGTGCAAACAACAGACAGGATTTGTATTTATGTACGAACTGAGGAAGTCGAGAAGTCAAATTATTATTATGATTTATTCTTGTTTCTGTAGAGAAGGAAGAACAACAAGAAGATATCATGGAGAAGAAATATTTTGCTTACCTCAGAAGCGGAGGTCTTTTGACAGCTGTCAAGTAAACACTGTATGCAGTTTCAGTTAAAGAAAGTGCTGAATGCGATTAAAGTTTGTAAATTTTCAGGATTTATAAAATAGCTTCGAGCTCGTCCAAAGTGATTGAGTAAGGACTTTACGAAGCCTTAGACAAAATAATCAAGTGATGTCAAATCACATAATCATGGCGGCCTATAGATCAGCTGAATGATAAGCTACTTGCCAAATTTGAGAGCTTTGAGAGTTTCATCCAGGGATGCGGTTTTCCAATTTCGAAGGGGAGTATTGTAGAAGTTTACAGAGGAGTATTTTGGGTCTAAGGGGAGTACAGGACAATCTAAATGAGAACTTTAACACCATCACACGCTGGAGCAATTTTAATCTTTTCATTACACTGGATGAATAATGCGGAGTAAAATTCTGTATACATACATGAAATGAGTTAATTTTCTCACCTCGAAATTTACAACTTCATGTTCAAATGATCAACACTTTCAGTTTTTCCCCGGGGTAATTGCACCAGTGTATGATGACTCATTCAATGAAATAAGGTTGACAATATATTAAATTGGTTTAAAGGAGTAAAATGGTAATGAGGGGAGTACGGGAGTATAATCGATGGAAGAGAGTACGAATACACCCTTAGTAGTACCTTCAGCAACCCTGGTTTCATCGCTTGTATGGCGTGTCGGAGCGTCTTGTTGGAACCATAGCCATACGGATAGTTTCGATCTCTAACCACAGAAAGTCGTTTACCTGAGACCATTAGCTCCTTCCTGGCCTGACATCCCAACAGTCAATCTTTATGGATGCAGTAATGCTTGATCGAACACTTGAGGGCCACCACACCAATCGTAAAATAAGCTGAGTTGGCTCTTTGGTGATGCCTAATTCAGCGGATCGAAATTGCTGGCTCTTCTTCGACACTGGCCACTACTTCGGCTATGTTCTTTTCATTTCCGACCAATCTCTTTCTGGTTAGTGCCTTAAGGTCCAAAAGAGTGTACCGACGCTCAAACTTTTCCACGTTGCGACGAAATGCATGCACACTGCAACCATGATGACAACCAACCTTACAACGAAATTCACTTTGCGTATGGATCCGGAATTGCGATGAATTTTTTAAATAATTTTCGCACATTTGGCAACCATAAAACGATGCATGTTAAAATGGCAATCCTTACTTAGGTAAGGATAGGTGTCATTGGTATCATTGGCAGTTAGACGTCATTGCTATCGTTGACAATTGCTGAAATATGACACGACACGACATAGAGAGAAGCATGGCAACATCGCAAAAAGTCAGGGATGGCTGAGGCACATTTCCAGAACCAAATACAAGAGATGTAGTCAGCTGTAGTTTGCTCCATTATTGAATCTAAAAACTCCTTATAAAGACGAAAAGCACTCGTGGAAATCATTATGAGGGAAAGCAAGCAGAGTGTTTAACTTTCTCGCACATGTAAGCTAAACAAATCAAACTTATCAGCTGAGGGTAATTTCGCCCACGAAAAAAAACCGAAACTTTTCCCATCTCAGGAAATTAACTCTTTTCATTATTTCCTCCCCACGAATCTCTATTACAAGGAAGCAGCAAGTACATACACTAAGTACGCCGAAAATAAACAAAATTAATTCCACAATACCCTTAGCAACTATAATCCCAAAATGAGTAGACCTATTCATGGACAAAAAAAAAAAAACCGGAATCGAACAAAAGCCATTATGTACTTGTATCTGAGCTGAGAAGCAAGTACCCCAAGGGTTCGTAACAAAAATTAGATGTTTACTGTGATTGAAGTTGCCTTTCATTCGATATTCACTAACGTTAATTAGAAATGGTCGATGGATGTCGGAGATAGCCTTTTTGTTTGTTTTTGTTTCTGTTCTACTCCTCGAATTGTGTTGGCAGTCTGTGCCTGCCTATGGACAGAACAAACTGGTGAATTAGGGAATTAGGATATATGTACTTAGTTCTGTGTGTGCGCCTCTAATTAGAGTTACTTGTTTTCACAAGGGCTTACTTGACATTTGATCTAAATGTAGTCCAGTTGTACATACACAGGCATACATATATATAATTAACTCCATTATATAGGAGCTTCACCTTGAGGCGAAAAATAAAACAGATGACCTTTTTAAGTGATTGTATCCTTTCTCGGAACCAAAAGATGTTCCGATTCACCCTTAATAGATGATATCAAATACCAACAGGATGACGGCGTTATCCTAGTAAGCATTCCATTTTCAGAATCATTACTCTCAAGTAGTTACTTCTGTGTCCTTCGTGGTATCAGATATGTGACTCAAATTCAAGATGACACAACATTTTAACAAAGAACAGGTATGAGAGGCAAGAATAAAGTGGGAAAACTTTTTGACTGTTGACACAACGAATGACTTTAATCAAATCAAATGCAAAACTTTCGCAGCACAAAAGTGAGCGTGAAGTTGGTGAGAAAAAATTCCTTTTACTTTTTCCGTGTTTACGAGCGAGTGCTTGAGCGTTAGTTTTGCTTAGAATATATAAGTTTTGTGCGAATAAATTGTCTTGTTTCTGTGGAGGACTCTCACATACTTAAGTGACCAGTTTGCATAAGAGAAATATGGACGTCAAAATTGGTGGTGCTCTCACTGTGGTCATAATGTATTTTCGTTTAAAATTTTAGCTTGTTCTGTCTGAAATTGATACTAAGCAGGTTATGAAGAACTACCAGGAAATATGGGATATCCCTACGGAAATTGGGAGTCTTACACTAGGTTCGATTAGTTTACGAGCCATACGTCTTACGTACGTCTTTCAAAAGCTCGCAACCTTTTGTCTCTGCGTTGGGAAGTGTGCATTTTTCAAAGGTCCTCCTCTCTTCTACCAAAGATTCTCTTCTAGCCATAATCTTCGTGCCACTGTCCGAAGACATTTTATCGCAAGGTGGGACATCGACCTTACATACTTGTTCACATTGGCAGTTACCTGCGCTGCATTTCGTTGTCGATCTTGTCTTTGTTGGTCCTTCATGATGGTAGTCACGACGACTGCCCGCCAAGCTTCTTGCGTGCTAATCATCTGTCTGATAATGGTCTGGTCACCAGGAGGTTACGAAATGGAACATTCCACTCTTTTAGCTACTTCTATGGACATTGGACAATAAGTGTTGCCTTCAAGGTTTGGTTTGAAATACCCACGACCAGTAGACTGTAGAAAATCTGCTTCTATCCAGCTCCGATCCAAAGACCTATAGTGGGGGTCAACCTCTGAATCCATCTATCTTGCTCAGAAGAAGTCCATCTTCATCGTAGTTCACTATCACTTTGACTTAGGTATCGTTTTCCTGCTGATACATCGACATCATAACTATTTTATTTAGGTCCTCCAATGCTGCCTCTTCCATCATCTGGGGATCTAGGTCCGCTGCTTTCTATGTGAAGACCAAGTTGTCTGGTGAATAGACTGCTGTACTTCACCTTCCATTAACATCATCAATTTGATCCATAGAGCAAGGAATTTTGAACCCGGTTCTTATATCGGACAAGTAGAATCGGTAGACTTTTGTATAGTTCATTGTACTAGTTCAATAGTAGTAGCATCCTATTTTCGAAGAAGATCCAGACTATGATCGATGGCTAATTGATTTTTCAAAGCGAGAATCCTAGAGCTGTGGTACCCACGAAGCTTTAGGCAAAGGTAATAAACCTCCTTCACGAAGGACATTAGGGAATCACTAGGGCAAAACAGATGGCTGGCTATTTCTGCTGTTAAATACTAACAGTGCTGCAAAGGAATACACAAGCTGGCCAACCATTGATTGTGTCAGGGACCGTTTGCACATGGATTATGCGGGGTCTTTCCAAGGCTGAGCTTGGTGGACTCTAAGTCAAAATTTCCGCATGTCTTCAACTCCTTTGAAGGCTACAATCAATGCTTTACGATCCACCTTCACCCTAGAAGGATTGCCAAAAACGTTGGTGTCAGACAATGGCACCAGTTTTCTTAGAAAGTTATGTGATCTTAACACCATTCGTCACGTCAGATCACCACATTTCAACTCAGAATCTTACGGAGCCATTAGGCATTACCTTCAGAAGAATAATGCCTAATCTACCCTCTAATGAATAAGTGGTTAGAGGGTGTCATAAAGAAAACCATTGAGAGGAGACTATACTTGGTTGAAGCAAGTAAAGGTAGCTGCCGTCGGCATCCGAACCAGATACGTCCTCGAAACTATGACAACAAAAAAGCTTCGTTTAACAGCGTCGTTCCTGAAATCATACCAAAGGCAAGTAGTTTTGGTCAGCTAGATCAATGGGGATCTTCCGATGATTTCAATATCGCTTTGTGTGAAGGTATTAGCTTGTCATTGACTAGAATTGGGTTCTTTTCTTGGTCTATTGGTCTCTTTATTCCCTGTGTTTCAGATAAAAAAAAGTCCTGAGCTTGGAACTGTGTTGCTCCTGTTGTGGAGCAGTGACGTTTATGATCGTTGAATGCCTATATCTGCTAACTTATACAGGAACTTGTCACATACTAAATTTTCTTTCGTGACAACTTTTTAGATCACCTTCCTTGAGGATCAAATAATTGTGTTTTCTATCCTGTGACATACCAAATTAAAGAGAATTTTTTGACTTTGCTCTAAGAAGTTATTTTGCCTGAGAAATTTTGTTAACCACAAGATCTTCGCCATATGTAAAAGTTGTCCATTTTAATTGGTACTTAGGCAACGAAACTTCAAGACTTGTAACTTCTACTTTAGTCCACTCCAAAGCCTCCTTTAAGCAATTTAACTTATTCTAAGCAAATTTTGTAGAAACACTTGGAAACTTTTGCGTGACAAATGTAAACTCCCAACTGGATTTCGCTTCGACCAACGATGTCCTTGTGTCAGTCAACACTTGAGAATCGTTCCATGCATAATTTAATTGTCTACTATTTAACTTGCACTACATATATGCATTACGAATTTATCTATTTGTGTGCACAAGTACAACTCATTAACTAAAGGTTATCCCGTCAAAGAGGTTAGCCAACCCAAGTGTGGTAAGCAAATTAAGGTGAATACTGCAATGCATTCTCTGGTAGAATAGAATCTCATCAAAGTTTCATAACTCCCAATTCGTGGTTGTTGAAGAATTTTGGGTGTTATCCTTGCAGACTCTTGTTGTCATCACCATTCAAAGTTCCAATGACCTGGAATGTTGGTCCTTTTTTTTTTTTTCTTTTGTACCATGGGTATTCCACTCCTCTAATGTTATTGTTATGTTCTTTTGTAAACACAACCCTTGTGTATGAATATCAAATTTCACCTGAACATAGGAACATCTACCCTTAGGGTTTTTCAAAACACACACACACACAGAGAAACACCAAAACATACGAGACTATAAGGCATCCATTAATTTTTCAAACAGATGTGTCTAGGTTGACTTTAAAGGCGGTCCCTCTGTCTGTCTGGCAAAACTTCTCAATTTAATTTACTTTTAATGTTTTAACAAGTTTGTCTCTAAGGCTCTATCGAGCATCTGAATATTACTATGTACACGAAATACTCATACATGAAACAAACAACAAGTTTTCGAAAATAGTCCTCGGGGGGTAGGTGGGCGCGGCGGGTGTTTTGTGCTGATGGTTAATTAATAAGATCGAGGAATGGAATTTTTAATCTTTTACACAAGTTTTTACTTCTGAATGGAAAGGCAATTACTTTGTGTAAAAAAGTTTCCCTACAAGGATAATAGCTTGATTCCAGGAAAGTAGGCTATTTAGAGTTGAAAGTGTCTATAGTTACTAGTCTGATACCAGGAAGTGTCTGAAGCTGAAGATTTGGAGAATAACAAGACATGAGATGAACTGATGAAGAATTTGCTTGTAAGTACTTTTAAATGGTGACCAGATAGCAATGATACCTTTTTGAATTTTTATATTTCAGCAGTTGTCAAAGTTATCAATGACGTTTAACTAGAAAAATATTAAGTAAGGTTTGCCATTTCATTATGCATTAGCTAACTTTTGCTAAACGTGGAAATAATCAAAAAATGTAATCGAATTTCCGGCTCAGTTGTAAATACGCAACGCGTCATCATCATGGGCTTAGTGTGCTGGCTATTCGTCGCACCGTGGACAAGTTTAGGTTTAAGCACACTCTTTTGGGTCTTAAGTCACCAATTAGATAGAGATTGGTGGGGAATGAAGATAACATAGCCGTAGCAGGGAGCAACTCGGCTTAATTTGCCTTAGGACCTGAGCCTACATCCATATAATATTGTGCTGATAGCTAAAGCCAGAGGAGCAAAGGCCAGAGCCCGACAACAACATAGCAAAGCATTACATGCCATACAAGCGACACAACACTCGAAGTTGTGAAGGAGAAATTTGGCATCTCGGTCCGGATCTGACGGCGAGCCACTGAGATCATGCGACTTGACACCACTCTATTATTTTCTCTGTGACTAGTTCAAGCCAACAGGCCAACCACATTGGCTGAGCTCGAGCGCAACGTTTGAGACCCTATTGCCGGAATAACGCAGAAGTACTGACCGTGCAACCATGCTATTCCACACATAATGCGATGAATGTGAGGCCAAAATTAGTCTTACTTACTTACTTAGGTCCTTTAACCCCTCGGGGGCCATAGAGCGTCAACAACGCCTGCGCGTCATTTTGTTCATACTTCCGCAGCCCGATTGAGCTCTCTCCAACTCATTCCTTAAGAGTTCGATTACTCCTCCACTTTTGCCTAGGGTGAGCGGATTCCACTGCATGGCATGAGTGTTCCAATCCACTGCCACTTTCCATTATCCGATGTAAAAGTAGACAAACATCGTCAGCGTAGTCTAGGTGTTTACGGGAAGATGTCATAGTCCAGCGAAATCCATGGTTTCCTTCAAACCATGTCACCAAAAGCCCATCTCTCCAATAAAAATCCCATCCCAAAGGACGACCAATTAATTATACAAAAAAACTAAAAGTACAAACACACGTCCTCCCACTCATAGATGTCCATAAAGGATCGAATAAAATATCCATTACCAAAATGTAAATATTCAATCCTCAAAGCAAATAGTTTTTCCAAAGTCAAATGCAAATCATAACCATGTCAAGGAGGGTGAGTACCCTTAAAAAAAAACTAAAAGGCTGCTTGAAGCCTTCCCAAGGATACCAAAACAACTACAACTAGGATGATGTTTCTCCTCCGAAGCCAAACTTGCGTCATGTTAAGATATTACAATTCCCGGTATTTTGCTTGTGAATTTCCTCTGCTTGTTCCTTGTCGTCGTCTTTCCTCAACCGGAAATGGGAAATTCCTTACAAATAAAAATGTCAAAGACAAGCTGAGAAACTTTCAATAAATAAAATTCAACTTGTTTCTGTTTTTTTTTTTTTTTGCTTTGGATTGTCCTTGAAATGTGTTTCCTCTTTTGTCAATTGTATTTCCCTGTTTACATTCTGCTTCTGCTGCTACTGTTGTTAGTGTGCCAAGGGGAGGAAAAGGATATGAATTGTTTTTTTTTTTTTTTGGGAATATACACACCTTTATCGGTTGGTTTTTGTCGGTTTTTAGGTCGGATGCCAAGTATTTAAGGGAGGAGGAGAACGTTCCTTGTAAAAGAAAGGATTCATGGTGACCCTCGTCAAGGGAAATCGATAAGGAAAACTTGTGGGCTGACTATACGAGTACAGCTTTAAGGATGTTTAAATTTAGAATATTGAACTTGGATTTATCTCAAACGGACGGTGGTTTTTTTGCCAGTCCTTATCATCTTTTGCCGTCCCCACGTGTGACTAATTTTTTTTTTTCTGAAGAATTATATCCTGAAAACAATATCTGTCTATTTTTGTATCTGTATCCTTAGAATTCAATTAAAATAATTTTATTTACTTTTCCCCCTAATGAGCTAGTTTCGCTATGCATTGAGATCCTTGTTATTTGTTTGCCTTTTGAAAGGAAAGCATTGTTTATGGCTTTACATTGTTTATTTTGTTATTAAATTTAAGTGGTGGATATGATGTTTGTTTAAGTTAAGTTAAGCTGTGTTGTTGTAGTATGAAAATGCCTTTGTGTTGCGAGAAGATGAGATGATTTGCCACACCTCGAGTGAAAATTAATGAGAAAAGGTAACAAACGCTTGTGGCAAGTTTTCAGTCCAGATAGCTGTGTGTGTGTGTGTACCTACATATCTCTGAAGAATGTCAAGGGAATGTTTTAGATAGTTTTATGGAGATAGCAATGAATATAGAAAATGTTTTTAAGGATAAAGAGAGCGTTAAGTGTGTTAAAGGTAACGATGGCTTTCATGTGATTTCGAAGCCTTTAAGCCGCAGACACTCATTTTCTCTTGAAGTTGGTTACAGTTATGTTTATGTGGCTGTCCTTTGTGATACTATCAAATCAAACACACTACCGTGGGATGAACGCAAATTTAACGGAAATAGTATTCGAAACTGCAAAATCTAATAAGACAGGTCACGAAATAAATCGAATTGGCGGATTGTCGGATTGACAAATTGGTTGATTGACGGATTGGCTGATTGACGGATTGGCGGATTATCGGATTGGCGGATTGGCGGATTGGCGGATTGGCGGATTGGCGGATTGTCGGATTGTCGGATTATCAGATTGGCGGATTGGCGGATTATCGGATTGGCGAATTGTCGGATTGACTGAAGATAGAATTGGCGGATTGTCGGATTGGCGGATTATCGGATTGGCGGATTATCAGATTGGCGGATTGGCGAATTATCGGATTGGCGGATTATCGAATTGGCTGATGGTCGAATTGGTGGGTTGGGAGATGGTCTAATGGTCAAATTGGCATATATGCGGATGGGCGAATTTACGGATTTTCGATTTGGCGGATGGTCGCATAAGTGGATGGCTGTATTGGCAGATTTTCGGGTGGTCGAATGGACAAATGGGCGAATGGAATAATAGATGAATGAACGGATAGACGTTCAACATTAAACTCTCACAAAAAAAAGTTAAATTTTAAAGCAAGTGTCAGACGGTTCCTGTCAGACGGATTTCTGTTCCACTTTACGATTTACTATATCAAGTGCCTATACTATAAGTTCGGAAGTGTCTCCCGTAGTCATAATCTATCTCTGTAGGTTTTCACCAAAGTGCCGGGCTTCATAATCTGATCTGTTCCGTTTCCGCGATTGTTTCCTTCAAATCTGTTAAGGTAGGCTCTGAAACATCTGTGGCCTCTGTCCGGTTCAGGTTGAAGTTCAGCTCTCCATGCATGCAATATATGTGTTTTAATCCTTTAACTTATCTTCACAGATGTGAAGGTAGAAGCTATCATATCCATTGAGTAAAGTATCAATTAAGAAGTTAATGAACGCTATATACCTACTGCGCGTGTTAGAAGCTCCTAAACACTCAAAAAACTCGAAGACACACTCCAACTTAAAAAAACCCTAGTGACGCTTACTTGTCTGTTGTTTGAATTTTAACAAATTGCTCCAACTAATTTCCTCGTGAACAATAAAATGTTGACCCATAATTGCCGGACTGGCAAATAAAACACTCCAAACCAGTTGACACAATTCACACCCATGTCATTAGAGTCCTTCCTGATGCAATCATTAGAACCGTGCCTCTCCGTGTATAGTGTGTCATTCTAATTGCATGTCCAATGACTGAAATGCAAAAGGTTTCATGTCATTTTTACAGCAATACAAAAAAAAAAAAAAAAAACTTCCAACAAACGACGCCAACTAGTGTATACCTAGCCCCAAGGCAATATCCGTATCCAAAAAGCGTTTGCATATCGAGTGGTGCTGCAAAAAGACCGGATTTGCATAATACTTCCGAGGAGTAATGCCGCTAAACAAAAAGCAAAACAAGGATATACGAGTACAAACAACAAAAAGGAAACAAATTCAAGCGGCACCAAGAATAAATGGCACATGCAAAATAGTTTCCATAATTCCCACCGTCTACCCAATGCTAATGGCGGCAAAAAGGATATTGTTCTACGAGCCGTTTTAGATCTCGTTGCATTCAACTTGAGCTCCCTGTAATTACCTGTAGTAATGAAAAAAGTTTCCTACTTTTTGGAGCGCCGCCGCCGGCAGCAGCGGCATTCAACTGCCACGGTATTTGGCTGTATGACTACTGTAAGTCCTGAGGAATGTATCTGGCAAATAATAATTTCTATTTTTTTTTTTTGAGATTTAATCCACTCGAGAGCTGAAATTGGAACAGGCAATCCAGTGTGGCAGGATTTATGTGAAACTTCTGTGATAGCTATGCGTGCTTCAAGTCCTTGCTTTCAAGCGAGTCATACATATGTATTTGAAGTTGTTTTTTGCACTTTAATATGAAAATTTGTTATTTGTTTGCAATTGTACAAATGGTTTGTCGAAAATATCAGAGATAATGGCCACGAGGAAATTGGTCAAGAGCAAATTGCTCTGGAAAACTGTGCTAAATTTTGAATTTGCTCGATTGAAGCTCGAAACTAGGACTAGATATGATTAGATAGTAGATTCCTAATTGTCCGTATGATAGCCTTGAGAGTCATTCCATATTTTAGACTGTCGATGCGTAGCACAGTCTATACTTACTTACTTTGATGCTATATCCCCTTAGGCCTCTACAATGCCTATGCGCCATCGAGTGCGGATTCTGGAAATGTGCCTCAACTCTCCCCAACTCTCTCCCAGTTGCCGTGCTTCCTTCTGCACTGTTCTGCGCCATGTACTCCTAGGACCGCCGTGTATCCTGCCATCCTGGATAAGCGGACTCCATTGCATCGCTTGGTTAGCTATGGATCTGTCCCCTTTCGGAGAGTGTGACCAATCCACTGCCATTTCGTCGTGGTATGGTTGTGCCTATAGATTCATGACCTGTTCTCTAATAAAGCTGTTCGTTAAAGATACGGTTTGGCCAGAATATCCTTAAGATCGTGATAGTGATGGTCACTCTCCTGATACCACATCCATATAGCAGCACGGATTCAACGTTGGAACAGAACAGCCGTAGCTTGTTGTTTAAGCTAATTGCACTACTTTGCCAAAACTGTGGATAGCATCCCAAACGCAGTTTTTGCTTTGCCTATTCGGCTGGCTATATCCAGTTCAGTTCCGCTGTAGCTTGAGATTATACTCCCAAGGTTTTGGAAACTCTCTACTTTTGTTGTTGTTGTCCTTCATTATATTACAGACGCATCAGAGTCCCTGAACCCCTCTAACATTGGCGAATAGTACAATTCTTCTGATCGGATCTTCATAACCTTTTATTTTGAATATGGCAAAACCAACTTAGTATAATGCTCCTTCGAATGATTGAATCGTAAATACCAAGCCTTCTCTGACAAAGTCCTGTTTAATTTCTCTCGAAAAATCCCTTTAGTCCGTCTGGGCAATAAATCACTTAAATGACCAATGAACTCGTCTGTTTCGCCCCCAAAAAGTGCACCTACCGCAAATCCTGTGAGCACTTTATTTATTGCAGTTTTAAAATTTGACCCACTCTCACACGTGATGCTCCCGTAATGCAACAATACATTTTCGTGCAAGCCGACACTTAAAGTAGTTTCATACCGAAACCATTCAAATGCAACCAGCCTCGAATATTTCTCGAAAGTTATTTAGAAAAACACTCAATAGCTCCTGCCATCTGCTACCTACACCCAAAAAAGAAGAAATAAGCCTGAAAGTATGCATGCAGCATGCAACCCTTAAGCATCCACATCGTATAGGTAAGGTATTTCGATTATCCCTTCGATACGAGAGAGAGTGAGAGAGAACCCCATACATGCAGCTGCAATGCAGATAACATTAGGAACGTGTGTGGGTGAAACACTAAGTAAAGATGGCATCTCCTTTCTCAGTTTAATTCAATGGCGGCATGAGTGCACACTATTACGGGTAATGTTCATAAAGCAACTAAGCATTAGGAGTGACATTTAAATCAGTCAAAATGTTTGCAAAAAAAAAAAAAAAAATTGGAACATCATACATCGCACAAAAAGGACTCTCGAGACGCGCAGCAACTTTGTCACATTTCCGGCAACTCTCTGTCAATATTTACAATTTACTACTGCTCGTTCAACAAATGTTACATCTCTCAATTTAGAGCGTACTTTACAACTTTTACACACACCTGTGCTGTGCTGCTTTCCAAACAACTTTTTTCACAAAAAAAAAAAGAGGGAAGGAATCATTCAAAACTATTTTAAAAGAGTTACAGGTGCAATTTGAAGTTTTTCTATTTTACTTTCATTTCGCTCATGCACGCCATCCTTATTCACCTCCTCCACATCATCCTGCGCGCCCTTTTCTCTTTCGGGTTTTTTCTATCGTCCTCTGTCGAATGGAATTTATATAAAATAGAAAAAAAAGGATATACTTTTTCCATTGGAAAAACTTTATTTGCAGAAGTGGGTAATGTCCTTATGCCCTAGTTCCGCCGCACTATCAAGTGGCCACCCATACGGTGCAAGTGAATATAGAGAGAAGAAAAAAAAACCGTAGGTACTTACGAGTGTATGTTACACGAGGATCCTAGTGTTCTATTTCTATTGAATGACGAGACATTTTAAAAAGTTTTCCTCCAAACGACCTACCATGGGGAGGTTTCGCTTTTCACTCTGTGACGGCCATTAAAGTTGATCTTTTCTTCGGTGATGTTCTGTTTTGATGTTGCTTTTTATAGATACTTTTCCAATTGAAAAGGATACCTATATTCCTAGGAATTTTATTCACTTTGGAGTAATTACTTGAACAGATGTCCTTTATTTGAATACAAATATTTTTGCTGTGATATTTTATTAATACGTCAGTTAGAGACCTCGCCAACTGCAGACTTTCTGCCGGCCGATAGTTGGGTCGGGCTGTTATCAGTAGCAACGGGCTACGGGCGCACACTACCGATTTTTAGTCGGCCGATTCTCACAACTATACAGAACTCAACGTCGTTCAAGTGGCTGCCTTGACACCAATTTTCTAAGACCTTGTTGATGGTTTCGGGCTATAGCTCATGGATTGCTTGGGTGATATTGGCCTTAAGTGATTGAATCGTTTCCGATTCAATTCCGCACCTCCGAGGCGGCCAATTGACATCGCCAAGATGGCTTATGACACGATTTGGGAATAAGGTGCACAAAATATGGATGACACGGGCTGTGTGGCATGTAGCATGGTCATCCAAATTCATGTCATGTTCAGGAAAAAAAAATCAGAACTCTCCTCAGGCTAATGCGTGTAAAGTTGAGCTGTTGAGTCGCAGCCACATTCGAGTCTGTGTGCACCATACTACGATAGCAACTACGAGTATGAGTGTTGTCCACTAGCATGTCAGCCTCTTGAACTTTTTGAACAAATTTGCGTACAGGAGGCGCGGCGGGTGCTTCATTTCGGCCAAAACTTCTTTTCAAAAAAACGCACTATATGGGCTACACAGCACACGCTTTAGAAATAAGTTTCCAATATTTCCCAACATTGTTCAAGCGTAAAGAGACTCATTTCGCTCCGCGGAGGTATGATAATGTCTTCCTGTCAAGAAGGGACCTACAGTTTTATACAGTATCCGAAGAGCAGAGAAATTTCGAGAAGATTTCTCATGACAGTCATACTCTTGATTGTTTATCAGACAGGCCGTGAAAAAAACCTTTGATGGTATTTTTCTGCATTCGAAACCCCTTGCGCAGTAGTCCAACGCACTCACCACTGTGCCACGGCACCCACAATGTCCAAGTCCATGTCCACTTTCTAGGTAGCAATCTTTATCGAGCCATTTATTGTCACATCCGCGCACAAAGTTTTTGAACACATCCCATAGCTTGGAGGCCTGTGTTTTATTCTTCTATTGAATGAACAGAAGTGACCTTTAACATTATAAAACAAAAAACCAATCAATATTGTTCAATTATTGTGTTTACAAGTCCTTCATATTTATTCCATAAAAAAAATTCACTCGCCGTAAAAGCGCAATGACCTGTAAAGCCAATCCACCATAAATCTATCCACTTGTTTATAATTCGCATTTTTTTTTTTAATAATTAAAGTGCCCACACACTTGAGGGCATTTACGCATCAGTTAACTTTATTAAGTTTAAAAATATCAGCAAATGTTTTCCTATACGCTAGTAACGTAAATATTTGGACATACTCCTACACGTGGTGTATCCTGAATGAGGTGAAAAAAAAATCGGCTTGACTGTTAATTAATTCTGTTTACTGAAATTCATTTGAATTTGTTGTTCCATTAATTGAAGCTTATTCGCAAATTGAATGAGTAGGTTGTGAAGAACTACCAGTAGAGGACCTTTTTTTTAATTTCATCGAGTCCTTGTGTAATAAGCCTAGAGGATGTATTCAAAATCTTGTGCATTCATTTATTGAATCACGGGAAAAGTAAATATTATGGTCAAATCTGAGTAAAGGAGAGAGAGTCCTTACAACTGCATATGAGTGGTCATTATTCCAGTGGAATCGTAATGTAAACTTGAGAATAAATGCTGAATTGGGAAAGCTTACGTTAAGTAGCCACAGGTTTCCTAAAACGCCACTGTTAACTTAAAAAAACAAAAAACATCTCTGGCTCTGAGAATAGTGAGACAACATATGCAGAATTTACAACGAAGGCGAAGAATCAGAAAAACAAATACTTTGTCACTAGGTTATGTTGGTGTGGCTGTGCGCACCCAGATAAGTAAAGAATGGACACAATTTAACTGAAGTGATCCTTTGTAATACCTCAGCAGTTAGAAAAACATAGACTTCTAAGGACTAAGGGACAACACGTACTGTATTAACTTAATATTATTGAGGGGTTTAGCATATATTGTCAGCATAGACAAGGTCTTTAAGCTTAGATATACATACCTATGTTAGGCCCAATCGAATGCCTTTGTTTCCTTTCGACAACGCAGCAGATGCAGTTGATTCTCGAACTTCAAGTTCTTCCAAATTGGACTACACCGAAGGTCGCCAGGGTATTCGGAGTCCGCATACTTAAGACTAAGCCCTCCCTTAACCATGCATCCTTCAGCGTATGCTGATCCAAGCTGTTTGAGGAATTCTAAGCTTAAAGTAGGGTTCGGCGAGGCTGCATACTTTCACCAATACTGTATTTATTGGTGATTAGCGATGTGCTGAATGCGGCCTTATCAACAGGAATTCGATGGACTCTTACATCTGAACTCAAGCACCTAGACTACGCCGATGATATATGCCTTCTGTGTCACAGAATAATGGACCTTGGAGGGAAGCAGACGTCGTTGGCCTGAAAATTAACTCGCCAAAAACAAAAATGATCAGCTTAGGACCAAACTCATCGACTTTTATACATATGTATTGCTAGACAAACGGTTGAAAGAGTAGAAAGTTTCCAATACTTGGGAGTATTGTCTCAACCGATGACGGAACCGAACTGGATACAGCCAGCCGAATAGGCAAAGCAAAATCTGCGCTTGGGATGCTATCAATGCTGTGGCAGGAAGAAGTATTCAGGTCACTGTCATATTTGCCCAACTCTTGAAGTTGAAGCTATTCATCCCGGACTTCATTTTGAGTCTATTCAAACTCGTGATGGAATTTATGTTTCACTCACAGGACTCCAGTGTAAACATTTGTCAATTGGATGAAAAAACCGCCTTCAAGTGAAAGCCAACTCAATACTTTAGACTAGTTTGATTGAATATGAAAAAGCGTGTTGCAAATCACTTAATTGGAACTCTAAATGTCATTCTAACATCATGCTGCTCTAATAGAGTAATCCATTTAGGTTACGCTTAGGCTAAACTACTAGTTTAGAACCTCAACTATTAGCGTCGAAATAACAATCAATAAATGGAATTGATAAACATTCTTTATCCTCGCATCGATAGTGAACATAAATCCCTCTTAATGGCAACGTTAAAAACCACAATGTCAGCATCACTTTCCATGCATGTGCACGTGTCATCCTCAAACACAACACACAATACTTTTTAGAACTGTGGCGTCAACCTCAAATAGGTGACTTAAAAAAAAAAAAAAAATAAACAATCTGCTCATGGTTATATCCACGCCTGATATCCATGAGCATGTTATGAGAGTGGATTTGTGGTTCTTTCGACTTATAAAGCTATTTACCCGAGCCATTTCTATTTACGGCAAATCCACCAGGCAGATGGTTATAATCTTTTAACAACCGCGCACATGAACATTGAATAGCCTCGTGCCGATGTTAAGTGAGAGCGGTTTTTCATTACCACCATAATAAGGCTGTGTACCGGCGCCGACACGACAGGGACAGGCCTCCTCCTTGAGCAAGTTGAATTGAATTACCCAAGGGATGATGATTTTTCAACGTCAAAATTTATAAGTACGGTTAGACTCATTTTAATTATGTATTTCGAGAAATTTATCTATTTAATCATGTTGATGATGGCATGAGTATCAGAGCATGAGGAAAGACCAGTCATCACCCTCGAAATTGAACGATACGTTGAAACTGTCATCTTTTGAGATATGTAGTACATATCTGGGGATGACGCCATTGGGGAATGATAGTTTCAGTACGCATATCTACTCAAAGTTTGCACTACATTTCAGCAATAATGCGAGAAAAAACCTGTGAATTACAAACAAATGAAAATATCACCCACCGTTCTCCCCAGACAGTTCAGACACCAACCCAGGGAGAACAAAATGTGCCACCTAAGTTTCAAATACTACTACGCGCACTCTGTGCTAAATTAGAATCGGTTTCAAACATGCTTCGTCTGATCTCACGTGTGGGGTACTTTGCCACAAGCTGAAGTGGGTCCTGTCACTCTCTCATATGACTATTATGATGACAGATTTTCTCTATGTGGAATATATCTGGTGACCAGCTAGCAACGATACTTTTCCCAAATGTTATGATTCCGCAGCTGTCAAAACCACCAATGACGTCTAGCTGTCACAATATTCAGTAAAGTTTGCCATTTTATTGTCAATTATTTTACCCTTGCCAAACGTGCGAAAATTATCTAAAAATACTATCGGAATCTCGGCTCAGTTGTAAATATGCAACGTAAATTTCGTCGTGAGGTAGGTCATGGTTATGGCTTCAGTGTTCAGGCAATTCATCGTTCCGTGGAAAGGTTCGAGCGGGAGTATACTCTTTGGACCCTTAACCACCAGCCAGACAGAGATTGGTGGGAAATGAAGAAAACATAGCCACTATAAGGGCCAGGGCCGAAGAAGACACAGAAATGACGATTCGGCGTCGCTCAGCTGAACTGGGCATCACCAGAGGGTCAAAACGGCTTATTTTTCTTTTGGATTTAGGCCTATATCAATATAAGATTGTGCTGACGCAAAAATTGAACCCACATGACTATAGACAACACTCTCGCTAATAAGGCCTTGGAAATGTTGGCCGGAGATCCTGATTTTAGCCAAAAGTTTTCTCGGAAAAGGGGCATTTTTGGTGCGGCTTGCAGAAACTTTTGTCCATTTTAAATCAACGTTGGATATCAGTTGGTATAGAAGTGGCTTCCATGTCTCCTAATCCGGAACGTTTGGGTCTAATTGTGTCCCATATTCCTGGGCTAAAGCTATCCAGTCCTGATACCAGCTGCTTCTGTGGGATATTGTTTTAATTGCTACTTTTCCAAGCCTATCCCCCAGCACTCTTAGAACTTTAGGGCACCTGAATCTCAAAGTTTTTATAAATAGAGGACTCAAACCTATCTCAAGCATTAGTAGATTATTTTGTGTACTAGCTGAGAGACAAAGACTTCTACTCCTGTTGCAGGAAATGTTCTGCTTTACGAATATGTGGTCAGCTTCCACAGTCTTTCTTGGCAAAAATTAGCGACTTGAAGCCCCAATCTGTTGCACAATTCCAAGGTTCATCAGAGAGTACATACGAACACATATGCATGAGTATATTTCCCTCTGGTAAAACTTTATATTAACAACTAAACTCACCTAAACTCAATAATTCTAAAATTCCTGCGTCGAGTTCGTTAAATTGCAAATGAAAATCAATTTAAACTTTGTTTTCCGGTATTTTCGATGGAAATTTGTTCGGAAATAGGCTGGAAATAGATTCAATTTGTGCTCATACATACATATGTATACCATACAGTTGTATGGTGTGTGGTAGAATCGCGGGATGATTCCTTCAATTTGGTAAAATTCGCTGACGTGAAATTCATCAATTAACCTTTCGAAGTGTGAAAGTACATTGATTTGATGATTTGGCAATTGACGAACATGTGCTCTCAGGAAATAGCAAAATTTTGTCGAAATAGTAGATAATTGGATGCGAAAATCGGTTTTGCTGAACTAAATGATAATTGAGTATGAGTGGAGTGCTTGATGGCCAATTCATTGTACTCTGCGTGTCCTCTTGATAGTACTCTGCGTGTCCTCTTGATATATACTGACTTTAAAATCAGGACATTTCGGAACATGTCAATGAATCGGTTGTGAGAAGTTGGTTCAACTGACAGTTGAAGACAGTACAAACATTCTTTCCTGATCCCGATTGACATGAACATTTACTATGCACAAGTCCTTTGCCATTTTCGATTCGCAAAACTTTCAGTAAATTGCAATTCGAAGAAGAAGAAAATTCACACCATAGAGTTCTATTTGTATTTTGTATGTACCCCAGTTGATTTACAGGAAATGTTTCCATTGATTGGCAGGACAACAAGTTTGCTGGAAACAAAAGCAAGAGATATCCTTTGCCAATTTGAGTGATGGACGTAAGAAGTACCACTGAAACGTCTATAAATAAGTTAAACTCATTTATTTTTGTCAGAAAAGTGTATCGAGGAACATCATAATGGATTCATTAACTATCCTGATCAGTTGGTAATTAATTAGTAACCGAGATTTTATTTATAGAGACTTCTGATGGCATATATACAAGTTGAAAGAGAATTTAATTGAATCTGATCAGTTTGCCATTTATTTTAAGAAGCATAGAATGACCATAATCATTAGAAAAGGACAGATAGATATCGAAATTGGGATAACCTTCAAACTGTGCTTCCATTTTTGATAATTTCTTTGACAGTTGACAAATCATGTATGTCAGGATGTGGACATCCAGACATTTTGGATCTTTTTCTGGTTGACATATGTTTCTCAGTGGCTCGTCTAATGTGAGGCTATCATCGCCAAATATGTTTGTTTATTCTTAGCTCTATCAGCTGTTTCTTTGCTATCCTACATATCCTTGTACCCAATAGAGGCTGGCTCTATTATTTTCGCTCATTTTGATGTCCAAATCCAAACAAGTCTTAATTTTAATTCAAATTAGCTGAGTAACGGTTCAATATAATGGCAGTTCATTAGAATGACAGTTCGTTAGAATGACAGTTCGTTAGAATGATAGTTCATTAGAATGACAGTTCGTTAGAATGACAGTTCGTTAGAATGACAGTCTAATGGAATGGCAATGTCTGTCAGAGTAATAACGTCTGTCACGTAATATCATATTAATAGGAATATAGCATCATATGATCCTGGAAATCCTTTGCTTATCGACCCTCAATCATCTTACCCGAGGATTTGTTTTCAGATAAAACAACTTACGGTCCTGGCAGTTATTCATCAAAATAGGAAATTACTCTCTTCACCATAGTCCTTTGAGAAAATAGCCAACTTCCTTTCACATGAGCTATTATTAGCTTTGTATTTATTTGACGCGACGCGATACCAACAAATAACAACTCTCAACTCATAACGCGTGACCAAAGGCTCTTCCAATACAATATCTTAATTAGAAAACCCTTATTTAAACATTGCGTGACCAGAGCACACCCATTAACCTCCTCATCAATCTGCCATCAAACTAAACTATTTTCTCACTTACAAAGGATATGCGTGCGTCTGTTTTTTTTTTTTTTTTAATGTATACTACATACCGCAAA
The DNA here is from genome assembly GCA_949716465.1 of Chalcosyrphus nemorum. Taxonomy (NCBI): domain Eukaryota; kingdom Metazoa; phylum Arthropoda; class Insecta; order Diptera; family Syrphidae; genus Chalcosyrphus; species Chalcosyrphus nemorum. The sequence goes on from OX454333.1 coordinate 29,624,875, forward strand.
CTTTCCCACACACTCACGCCAAAAAAAAAAAAAAAAACAGCAGGATCAACTCTTAACACTGGATACATACACAAAAGTAAACAAAAACCAACTAAAGCGCATAGACCGGGGGCAATTAAAGGACCTCCTGCAATGAAAATAATTCAACGTTTCCTTTTCGGACTAAATTAATGACGATGGTGATGGAGAAAACAAAAACAAAACCAACTCACGGTATTTGTGGCAAAGTGCTCTTAACTGCGATAAATTTGCACCTTGTTGTGTTTAATCCTTATCGGTGGGTGGAAGGGGGGGGAAATAAAAATATAAAATCCTTCCATTGGCAGGTCCTTTGTTTGGCAACCAATATAAAACAACAATTCGGCGCGGTTGCCAAAAATTGTTTTCGAAAACAAAACATACATTCGGGCATTCGCTGTAACAAAAGAAAAAGTTAAAAACGCTTGTATTGAAGTTTCGAAACAATGACAATAGTGGTTCACTGCGATTGGCACTGCGAAAGAATTTAATATTTTGGCAGTGAGAGAGTTGCAAAATATAAAAGTCCCCCGAAAGGGGTTTACCTTGAAGAAAAAAGAAAGTTTTCGAAACAATGACTGGGGAATGTATTTTTTAAGTTTTGTCGTACACATCCAAACAGTTTGTCATAAACTTTTAGCTATTCTTTGAAACTAGAATCTTCATAGATGCAGAAAGTCCGGGCGCTATTAGCATGCACGATTCGCAAACCTGAACCAGGAATGTGTTGTGTACCAATAAATAAGTTCGGGGATCATATCGGTCGACAATGACGGCAAACGAATACTCAAAAGAATAGTTACTAAGAGCCATTTAATTTTTACCAAAAGATACATGACATGCATAGAGTAGCAGTCATCAGTTATCTGTCATAAATTATCTATAATCAGTTATCTGTCATCCAAACGTCAGTCAATAGTGATCAGTCATCAGGAATACGTCTACATAGTCACCCGTCAAGTGACTTACGAGATTTTCTTTACTTGACAGATTTCCTCTATACTTTGCAAAAACTTCTGCAGTAGAACACTGCAAGCTCCGCATCCTACTCCTTATTTGTTCATTCTGGTCTATAGCCGCCTTTTCCGGACAGTTCCCCATCGCTCTCAGTGTCCATGAGGATCCACCTAACATTAGTGGAATTGTCTTACCTGCTACGTCCCATCTGATACTGCCCATTCTTCTCCTTGATCCTTTTTACCTCTTGCCTATTTGAGGGTCGCCTAAGTTATACCCTTTTCATCTCGTTCGATTGGGACCATTGAGACTAATACGCTGGCTGCTTCGTCGGAGAGAGTTCGGAGCTGGCTTCTAACTCCAATTGCGCAGAGCCTCTAAGCTGATGATGGCTTACTCTTACATATATTTGTCGCCAGTGTATATCGTTGCAGCGTATTAAAGCTAAGCTAACCATTTTGCAGGATCCTATGTGCATGTCCAGGTCCATCGAGCAAAATAATAAAATGTTTGCCAGACACTCGGAAGAAGTGTGAGGCCGTGAAGAATACGTTTGATGGTTAAAATCCCTTGCGCAGTAGTCCAAAGCACTAGCCACTGAGCTATGGCACCCACCATCCGGTCCATCGAGGTTTCTGAGTATTCAGAGCCACCTCTATCGGCGATACTATTTTTTTACTTGCATACTCGACGAGGGCTTTGTAGCGTAACCTATTGTCAAACACGACCCTAACGCACTTCAGTTATACTTTGGGTCTTAATATGTCTTATTTCCTTCACGGGATTGGGCATCCTTCACCGTCTTGCTATTGGTTATTAGGACAGTCTTTTGGGCAAATAGTTGCAGATCGCCAGACTCTAGCCATTCCTTTACTATCGTCATTCCCTCATTCGTGGCGAAATCCACTTCGCAGAACGCGGTAAGCTTTTGTAACCACGATCAAATCCAATCACTTTGACGCCCTCGGGCAGCGATAGTCGCAGAACTCCGTCGTAATTAAAGATCCATTGGAGAGGTTTAAGAACCTGTCTTTGGAAATGTTGTACTGCTTAGCCCCATTGTCATCTGATACCTTAGCTTGCTGTTGCTGAAGTGCTCCGTGACTATCTTCAGCAGGTTGTATGGCATATCCATTCTGCCATATATGATATGTTCCAGGATCTTCCCTAGTGTATCAAGCAGGCATATTGCATTTAGTGTTGTAGTCTCCATGGTGTGGATGAAACGCTCCCCTCCAAGCACTTCCGCAGCGTTGTTACAAAGATGTCCAACCTTTTTAACTGCGAAACAAGGATACCAACATGCCACAAACGAAGTAATTGCCATAATCTCCTTCATGGCGATCTCTCTCGTGATGGAGAAGGTCCTTAACAAAGCTGGTCAGGTCAGTTGTTGAGGCCTGTTGCCTTTTCTTCATCATCACTCTGTACTCCAAGCCTCAGACTTCTAAGTCAGCTTCTTCACAGGGTTGTCTAAGGTTCCTTTCCCAAATAGTGTGGCAAAAATCAATCGTGCAAGGTCTGGAAGGGCCTCGAACATACCGTTTTCGAGATATTACATATGACATATGACGTTAGGTCCTTGGATCACTTCTTCCGGACTATGCCGCTTACACCAGCTTAGCTTAAAGCTCAACTTAGCATAGATTTTGAAATAATTCCCTGTCAATATGCCCAACACCACTCCACAGTGCACCCTCTTGAAACCCCTCCACGTCAACTTCAACACAACTCAAAATTATTATTCCAAAATCCATGGCATGAGTATGAGTACGAGTACGCAGAAAAAAAATTCAACCAACAACATTTTAAATGTTTTGGCTTGACAGACAGACAGACAGACAGACAGATATGCGCTGCCTGACTGTGCTCAAATCCGATGAACAGAATTATGTATGAATTACAAACGATAGCGCCGAGCACACAATTCAAAATACACTCCTTACACGTATTCACGTTCCCACTCGACGGTTTTTATTTTTCAATCAAAAGTGTTCACATATCGAGTGTTTGAGAGAGCGCTTTGTACTCCTGTATGGAGGCAATTCTCGGAAAGAAAACTACAAACGAGTGGCATTTGAAATGTATTGCTGTGTGCATTGCACACGCAAATAATTCTCATGTCGCATTTGCATCCTTTTCAAAAAGGGTAAACTCCACACTAATGATGGTTGTTGCAGAGGAAAAGGATTTCATTCTGCACTTCAGCGCACCCAATGGAAATTATGATTGAACGTGAATCCACTGTAGAAAGCGATGCATGTATCTTGTACTTGTAAAGGTGAGAAGTGTGGCGCTTAGAGATAAAATGTAAATGTGTAAATGTATCTCAGTAGAGATTGTCATTATGAGTTACTTATATGCTTCACAAAGAATTGTAACACAAGTTGAATGTATAATATTTGAATTTACTAAGAAAGATATGAGGAGTAAATCCTCCACAAATTGGTGTCTTGAGGGAATAGTGATATAAGACGTTCACTAGAACGATATGGCTGGCATTCAGCAAGGAGAGGTCTATGTCTCTGGTGAAGCTTAGAAACAACATTCATGGGTCATCTCCTCCATAACTACTACTACGCATAGCGACGGTGTGGAATACAATGACTATTGCAGAAGTTAAAGGGACGAAGGGATATTGAATCCATTTATTTCTTGCTGTGAGATTGCCCTGTCTGACCTGTTTCGGCCACGAGGACCCAAACTGTTCATCCTAATAAGCAGTGACCCTGAGTTAAAAGACCTGATTTCATCTATTCGTGTGATTGGCGATCTCCTTTGTACTCACCTTGTAGAGTCCCTGCCTGAGACATCGTTGCCTTCCATCCTCTGCAGTCTCGGGCACGATGCTTCCAGTTGTGAAGACCAACTTTTCTGGCATCCGCGATAGTTTGGTCTTTTTACCGGAGGTTCGGCCTTCTTCTCCGTCTCGAATTGATTGATTTGAAGATCCTCTTGGCTGGAGCATTGTTGTCCATTTGCTCGATGTGGCCGAGACCAACTCGTTTCGCCTGCGCATCAATAGCCCAGCGCACTATCTGCTCCAATCACATGACAGCGCATCTGCTTGCCAGAATCCGGTGCACGTTTGAAAGACCTTAGAAGAGTTGTTTCCAAGTTACACAGAGCATTGCGTGTTTTCCAGCGCTATGCGACACATCTGAATAAGTTTTGCCAGTATCCCGAATTGAGCCATCGCCTGGTAAAGCTCAAGACGATAAATGCTGTCATAGGCGGCTTTAAAGTCGATGAAAAGGTGGTGGGTTCTGGCCGGAAGCCACACTGGTACGTGCCGATAAGTGTCCTTGATAGTACCCACAAGACATAGGATCGCCTTTTTTTGAAGATGGGGTATAGACAGCGCTAGAATAGATTCGCTTTTATTGGATGCCGTGCTTTAAGTACTGATAAAATGCGTATGTATCGAGTTTAACTCAGCTTCAATCGTCGGTTATCCTACATCAGTCATCAGTAGCGCTTCATCAGTTATCAGTAGGCCGCTATCAGTCTCCAGTCATCAACGATCATTCACCAGTCACCAGTTATAAGTTATTAGTCTTCAGTTATTAGCCATCAGCCATCGTCGTGATCAGTCGCCAGTCAGCTTCGTTCAATGGTGTGTACCCTCGTTTAACAGCACTCTGTAAAGATTATAAAAGTATAAAATGACAGCTCCTTTTGCTGGTGGTCTCATGGTTCATCCCTTCCTTCCCAGCTACTCGTGAGACCAAAATGTCCTTAAAAAATTCTAAAATTTTAGAAAGTCAGAAACAGACTACACTGCACATCAACAGAATCTCTGTATAGAATCGCTTATAAGTGAGTGACCAAAAGCATTTGCCTTAAAAGATGAACAGCTTGACAGTGGCTCCTCCAACTCTCTGAACACGAGAAGGGCTTCTCAGCCACAAGACGAAACAAGCTAGAGAAAAACAAAAGCCACCATTCATCACTACTGCATCACTCAAGGACCCAATTTTCACCTCCCATCCTAACAACTCATCACGTCGAACTGTTTATTCAATTGCATCGTACATTGTGACCATAAACATGTCAGCATTATGTCATGACCGTTTGTTACATTTTTCTTACTCTTAACCTAAAAATGCACAAGGAGCACAAGGAGCACAAGAACAACTTTATTCACTATCGCCGCTGCAGGCAGTCTTCCGACGTAGTTCTACGAACTCAATAAAAATTCCAACCTTTCCAAATGCCAGAATGTATCTCGATATTGTATTTTCCGGTTTTTTTTTTAAATGCGAAAAATATCATCAGAAATCTTTACATCTTACATCGTCATGATCCTTTCAATCACTCTGCACATTTGCTCTTATTTATCATTCATCCCTTATAAACATTCTTTCATTGGGGGGATGTAGTCTACAAGGAGAAGGACCCAAGCAGAGGAGCAGCAAAATGTCTTTGACATTATCCCCACCAGCATAATGTTGGGTTTATTTTCTGTCCATTTCCCAGAGGGATGATTCGGAAAATGTGTTTTTCATTTTCTTACGATCTGTTTCCGTGTATACACCTACTTACGACCGATATATGTATGGATGTAGGAGTCAGGGCAAGGCACACGCAAAAAAAAAAAAAAAGAATATTATTTTGACATTCTGTTACTTTTGGCAAGTGGAATATCCTCAAGGATACAGACTCGCAAATTTAATTTACCCCAGAAGGATATTTACGAGAGGGAGAGAGAGAAATAGTTTTTTTTTTCTTCCTTGCCTTGCCATTGAATAGTAAGCACTGTGTGTGTGTGTGTGTAGGAATCGAACTGATTGAAGTGTCTCGTCCTGTTTTTCTTATTGAAGAAAACATGAGATTTAATGTGAAGGATAATAAGGATTGCGCTAGAGGAGGATTGGTTTTGGTTTTTCTTTTATTTTCATTCCCCCCAACAGACATAGTTACGATTAGGAATGCAATAATGGTTTACATTGGATGCCTTTCGGATTCCCTTTATCTTTGGCTTTTGGATTCTTATTACTTGGAATGATGTTGCTGGGATTTGAAGGGATACCTTGGGTTTATTTCGAATAGGAAGACGATGTGCCTTGGGAATTCATTTATTGTGTGTGTGGTGGAGAACTCCTTCTTGCGTTACATACCAGTGAGCTTCAATTCATACTACCTGTACTAGGACTACAAGGGTCCTCTCCGCCGCCTAACACTTGGTTGCTGATGTGGAAGAGCCGCAAAATAGCCCTCATAGTTGAGGACGATGCAAACACCCACTGACAATAGTCGCCCGTGAGTCTGTTGTGCAATTAAGGGGAATACCACAAGAATGTGTAGGGCCCAAAAAAGTGTACCCAATCTCGAACTTATCCACAATGTGACGAACTATATGCTCCCTCAAACCATGACGACGACTGACCGCAGGACGAAATTCATGTTGCGTATTTACAACTGAGCTGAAATTTCGATGCTATTTTTTAATAATTGCCGCACTTTTGACCAACTTAAAACAATACATGATGAAATGGCAAAGCTTATTGAATATTTTGGCAGGTAGATGTAATTGTTGACTTTAACAGCTGCTAAAACATAAGAAATGGAAAAAGTACTATTGCTATCTGGTCAAAGGTATAAAAAGTACATTGGTGATTGATGTTGGTGTGCTAAGAGGCTCTTTGACGTTTTGAGAGAGGTAATTCACTTGGTATAAGAAAGACCCAATCAGTGACATAACAAGTAGACTGTATCCTCAAGACCTGCCGCCTCACCGCAACCGTTCTTCCATGAGGCGTCTCTCGATCCGTGCTTTATAGAAGTACTCTCATAGATTTCTTTCAGGAAGACGAGTTTCCATGAAGACCACCACAATCCTGAATATTAAAGACGAGATATCTAGGGTCAGCCTACTTGATATTTGGTCAACTTTGCCTTTACGTTCTTTGCTCGAAGTTGTGAAGAAAAATTTGGTCACTGGGTCATCTCACTGCAAGCGTTCATCTCTGAAGCTACGTCAAGCGCTAAGTCTAAGCAACCACTTTGGATAAGCTCGAAGCCAACATTCGATTCGCTATTGCCGGAATAACACCGCACAGATTGGACCGTCAGCACTGTCAAAACCCAATACTCTTTTTAACTCTTTGCCCTTAAAACTAGACCCTACGTAGGTCCTATACCGGACAGCCTCAAAGACAACTAGAAGAGAGTAGCTGCTCTTCCTCCATGCAAAATACACGACAACCATCATGTTGGTCTCACGCTATCCACACCCTTCGTTCCACCCTAAAGAATCATTCAAATTGCGTCAAAAATTGCATATCCCCAGTAATTGATTGCATCTTGTTCAAATATCTTAAAAAAATTAACAGAGTTCAAGGACAAAATCTCAAAGCTTCTGTTTCTACTTGTTTTATGGAGAAATTGAATTGAATCGAGAGTACTCTTGTGAGCAAATTTTTAAGAGTAAAATTCTTTGATTCTCATGGGAAATTCGTAAACACATTCCGCGCATGACTCAACAACAAGTCAGAGAGCATCCTGCCTGCAGGATGAACTTTGTAAAGCTTTTCCAAACGTGCACAAGGATATGTAGGAAAATTTGTAAACAAAATTCAGTTAACCTCTAGCGGCGGTAACTGCTACTGTAAGCGTTTTAAACAGTGGGTGTTCAAATTTGTTGAGGGAAAAGTGCGTAATTTTGGAAAAAAAAACATTTAATTTAGTACTGTGCAGTGATATTTGGAAACTAAGTCAAGGAGAGGTTTGCACAAAGTACAGTGGGGACTAAAAGGGTGCTTGCAGTGGTAAGACGTATGTAGATTTCTTTGAGAAACAAGAGTAGAGTCCCGAATCCAATATAGTGCATGTGTGACTTTTTTGTTATCATTACTTCCATGCACTACTGTCGTTTACAACAATTCGTTGGCTTAATAATCTCAAAAAGTGGTTGGCATGTTATGGAAACACACTCAGCTGTTGAGTGGTAAATTGGTGGTTCAAAACACAGTCATTACCATTAATTTTCTTCTGGTAATCAATAAATAAATAAAGAGTATTGTTCTTCGTACAAACTTGGGAAGAATAAACTGTAAACTGCGTGTCCATGCGTTGCTGTGGTTTTTACTTGTTATGAACTGGGGAGGAATGGATGAAGGCATTAGAGGCTTTAAATTTAAAAATTTAAATGAGGACAAATTGTCAGAACTATGCTTGGTTTGGGTGGTATACACTTTATATTAAACAATTCCATGCATGCCCAAATGAGAGGCCATGGAAAACTGAAAAAAAATCGGCCTTTGAACAATATTCCAACGCGGTACGGCCCGACCAAGTTTCTTGGATTGAAGAAGAGAAGAAAAGATAGGATGGGAGGTGGTGCCCAAACTACCAAGGGGCGAAATTCTTGGCAATTTTGGCTTTCAGTTACAATTCACAATGACGACGCAGTAGAGGGCCTAATCGCCGCAGGTGGCGCGTACAAGTTGAAGGGGACCTCGACCAACTTGGAGTGCGCAATTGGAGGCAATTAGCTAAAGACCGTGCTAAGTGGAGCGGCTTGATGGTTGAGGTCCAGGTTTACCCCGAAATGTAGCGCCATACAAGAAGAATAATTTGATCAGGGGCCTTTGATTTGAAAAGTCTAGTTCCTCTGAATTGTTAAGTAGAAAAGTTGTTTCCCCAGTATTAATGTCTACTTCTACCCAAGCTTAAGCTTTGAAAACCTTGCAGTAACTCCACATATCTGTGTCCGATAGACATAACCTCTAGAACAGTGGTGTCCAACCGGTGGGGTGCGCCCCCAGGGGTGCCATTAGTACTTTAACGGGAGGGGGGCATAGACACGATTTGAATTGTGGAAGAATGTATAAATGCTGAAGGCTTCAAGTGGAAATGCACCTCGTCGCGAAATAAGATTTTTTGACCGAAATCAGGGTTAACTTCTAACTGCTCAAGAGCACAGTCAGCGAAGAAACGCCGTAGTCTATGGTCATTAACCTTAAGCTCTTGGGTCAGTTGAATCTCGTACGGGTGCAGGGCCAAGTCATGACGCAACATTCACCTATTTGTGGTCTGCGAAAGGCCGAGTTCTTGTGCATGGCGTGCAATTGAATCGGATTCTCCTGCACACTCTCACAGATAGAGGAGATATTTTGCAAAGATCTTGCGTTTACTGAACCAGTCTACTTAAATTTATTCACCACGTTGCGAATATTCCTCTCGGAAGGACGTAAAATGGGACAAGTGTGAAAAATGTTGTTCGAACAGAAGGCACACTTTCATAAAGCAATTCAATAATTTCCACATGTTGTTGAACATTATAAATCTTCATGTTAATTTGGCAAAATACATTTAATAAAACGGACTAAATTTGATAGATGTAGCTTATGCAATATGGGCGCAGTCATATGTCAAAGTTAAGAAATCCTTATTGAAAAACCCTTTATTTACTTATTTTTCTGAAAAAAGGAATATGCAGCGTCAGACAGGGGGCCATAAGACTTTTCAATTTACCAAGTGGAGGCATACAGTGGAAAAGGCTAGAAACCACTGCTCTAGAAGATGTTTCCTTAGAGGAAAGTGTGTTATTCATGTTCCAATCTATGATCGCTCTGGCTTAGTATCTTCTGGATTCCTTGCTGGTCCAGTTGCGGCCACAAGGTGCTGGATACACTATGTCCTTTCAAATTTTACCATCTTAGAGTATCTTTGTTAATGGTAAGGTTCAACAGCTTCCCGGTTTAACACCTTAGTCATCTAAATGAAGTAGATTCACGAAACCAATTGAAGGATCTACTCAACTACTGTAGGGCAATCAAGTGCTCGGACAACGTGGTTTAGGTTTCCTTCTGCAGGCAGACGCCCGTTAATAGACTTTTATAGCTTTCTTTGAACAGAGAACTCCTGTGAAAGTGGGGGCTCACCTCCTTCAATCATTTTGCAATCAAAAGACAATGATTCGCTCATTTCTTTTTACAGATTTAAATTTCCACAAGGAGCACTTTATCTCCTTCCTGTTCATCTGTTCCTCCTTTAAGCAAACAACACCTTCATTTACCTCAAATTTATTCCTCAAAATCAACCACACAATATGCGCCACCTGACTTACAGTGCCTGCTGCCAGGCCATCAACAAACAAGAACAAATATCCGCTACTACATCGGGTGTAAGTTATTACGCAATAAGATCCCTAACACAAAACACCCCCTTCGTCCTGGTTGTTGTTGTTGTTTAAACCGTTTTAAAATATGAACCTCTTACAATTGTGTATGGCTTAGGCCAGCTGAAAAGAAATCAACGATTTATTATTCCCCCCATCCACCCATCCCCTAACACGTAGTGGTTTTTCTTCCAGAGCTTAAGAACTAATCACCTATAAGTTACCCTTCCGTCCACACTTTGAGCTCCTTTAAAACCTTTATTATCCCCTTTGCGATACATACATATAGGAGCTTGTCCTCTGTTGGTCCTAAAGCGTTACCCTCCAGGCAGCAAACAACAATCCATTTCCTTCATTCATTTCCAAATGGATATATAATCCTGGCGGTGAACCTTTTTCATTCTTCTTCAACGAACCGCAATACGACGACGACTACAACGACTATAACGACGACAGGACGAAGCCGAGGGTAAGATTGAGAAATTAAATTGTATTTCAACGTAACGTTGCTTTGTTTCTTGTAACGCGCGCGCGTTAAACGAGCCACATTAAAATTTTAATTGCTTTGTTACCCGCGAACGCCAAATGACATCCTGGTTTTAGTTACCTCAGTCAAATAGGAGCACCACCACCACCACGACCACCTCCTCCCTCTGACCATATCGAACGTGTAAATTTGTTGGATTTGAATTGCAAATTAGATTCAACCGCAAAAGAGAGAATTTTAATCGCTTTATTAAATATCGTTCAAATCTTTTGGATTCAATTTCGGGCTTCAATTGCCCAGGAATCAGGACGAATAATTAAAAAAAAAAACAAAAAATCTTCTAATATTCTTTGTGTTTTATTGGTCGCCCCGTTAAAGGAGTAAATATTTAACGTTTTAATATTGAATCAGTTGAGGTGCGCGCAAAGTATATTGAACATAATCGCTTGGCTGGGAGAAGGGGTTCTCCTCCTCTTTGCAAGGACTTTTTGACAGGGAAACCAATATTAGTTTGTTTGTTGCTTTAGTAGTTTATACACCGTGGTACAATGAAAAGCGATTACTATCTTCTTTTTTTTGTAAATTAATTGGTTTAGAGTTTCACACTAACGGGTATGGCAGGATATGCTTACTTTATACAATACAAATAAAACTGACAGGTTGGGCAACAAGGAAACGTTTAAGCAGAAAGGGAATGTTGAATAATATTTTGATGGCTATTCGTTTGTTCGAGTGAAGTTAAAGGGCGGCATGGTGTTCTGTTGAAGGAACTACTTTCAGGTGAGAGCCTATCAACGTCTTCACTGTTGACTGACTAGATATGTGCATGCGTCTTTCACTGAAGATGCTTAAACTTGGACCAACGTTCTTTATACTGCCAATGTGCAAGATGGAACCATGGAGTTGATTTAAGTTCGTTAATATAGGATAGCCTTCCGAATGTTGGCAGGACTAGTGGACAGGAAGTGACTGATGGTCTCTTCTTTTTCCTCATCTCTGCAGCCTCTGCAAAAATCAGTATGTTACTCAGTTTCTATGTGGTTTCCTATTGTATGCGGACTTATTGGTCAGCAGCTATCAAAGCTTTGCTGTCGGCATCGGTACAATCCAAGCTCTTGAAAATGTGCATCAAAAGACTGAACAATAACTCAGAGGCCATAGGCCAACAAGTTGACCCTCTGTTGAGTACCTGGCCACTTGGAGATCCCCGGAAATGAGAAGGCGGATGAATCCATACTCCTTGCCGGTCCTTCCTGAGGTACATCCTGACCTGGTACATCACATACCGTTGTCATGTCGCGATTGATAGTTACGTTCTGACCATCCTCGTCTTCATAAAGTGCTGTAGGTGGTCTCTTTGGTCCCGTCTTGTCTTATAATGCAAACTAGATTTCACATTTTTCGATGGTATAGTGAATCGCACGTTCGGTAGGCCGATTATGTAGACCACAGGTTGCTCTAAGTGCGCGAAACACATTCCTCGTAGAATGCTAATTTTCATAATATAGCTTAATAATTTCTAGACATAGTACCGAAATAAGTCTTTTCATAACAAAATGTCAAAGAATATTCAATAAAAATATTATGACAAAGTGACACGACTTCACGTATTATTTTTACCAATAATATACATCCGCGCACACTTACCAATGATCCCATCATTCCAGAAAGTTTCCTTCGCAAACTATAACCATCCCTTCCCAAAATATTAATTCGAAAATTTGCTATGAATATCCTGTCTGCATGTATGCCCTTTAATTTGATTTAAAATATATTTTTGAATCCATTCAACGGTGAAAACTCTGCCCAAAGCCTCAGTGCTTACTCATTGTAGTGGAACGTATTAACCACTCGATGATTTCCAGTTAAACAATTGAAATTGCAAGCGAAAACGATTAATTGACATTTATACATACACAAATACATTTTTAATTATAACTTCTTTTGGAATGGCTACGTAAAATTGGAGGAACTGGTGTGTATATATGTATATCTAGCTTACGATGTATAGATTCGTAATCAAAAAGTGGTGAAAGGTACATGGAAAATATTTGAGACAAAATAAACCGCAGCCGAAACAAGGTTTTTTTTTCAAATAATTGTCTCGGTGTCTATACGTTTCTTTGCTCCCGCTTCTCACAAAAACTACTGAACAAAATTAAACTGGGTTTCGCAGTTGTATTGCTCTGAGTTTGACTTAAAACTTGGTATGTATTTTATAATAATTTGCTATCTAGAAGCTGAGATAAACGCGGAACTACAAGGTGCGTTAAACTTGTGTATGTCGTATATAAGTGGCATCCCTGACAATACTTTATCTACGGTATAAGAGATGGCGCCACAGATGATTGAGAGGGTCTTTATTTCCCAAGTTTGGACGCGACTATCTTAGCTATGGAACGACAGGAATCCAGTCATTCAGTCTATCTGTTCTGCAGGAGCTAGAACAAATCAAGAAGGATCCAAATTTACCATGGGACTGTAATTTTATCGTGCAAAATTAAAGGTAGAGAAATTGTCTCTAAAATATGAATTTCCTATACATTGTACATTTAGCAATATTCGTTTTAAAAAATAGCGCCATCTCGCATCTGAAAGAATTAATTTCTCTGGCACAAAAGATTCAAGAGATGGCGCTAGAGTGTTAGATCCAGAATTCCCCAATCTGCGCGGTTGATTGACGTATAAATTTAGTAATCAGAGTGCAATTATACTTTTTGCAATCATTATATTTCAGCAGCTGTCACAGCTAACAATAACATCAAGCTGTCAAAATATTAAGTAAGGTTTGCCATTTTTTAAGCATCTTTCAACACTTGCCAAACGTGCGAAAATTATTAAAAACTTTCATCCTCGAATGACCATAGACAAAGATCTGAGTTCGCTGATTGGCCGCTAAAAATTTTCTCGAACGAGGCTAATTTTTGGCTCAGCGGGTATGTCAACAAGTAAAATTGCAGATTTCGGAGCAAATGCGTGCATGCACAAAAAATGACGATTTGGAGCGGTTTATGGTATGGCAGCCATGACATGAGGAACGAAACACCTTTACCCTCAATGGTCTCAGGCAAAGAGCGATGTTAACCGACTTTCTCTCAATGAAAAGCTTTTTATAAACATTTCAGCAGCTATTTGGTGAATAAGATGAAAAGTAGAGGACTTAGCCTGCTGCTTTGTGGGACCCCATACTGCAGTTTATAAGAAATGCTGGAAAAATCTTTATTTCTCACTCGAAATGTGCTGTCTCACAAATAGTATTAGTACATCGGAAGCACATTGCCCCATCTGCAATATAGCTAGCAAGACAGAAACAATCTACCAGTGTCCGTCTAGATAGGAAAAGGCTAAAACATTGAGGAAATTTGCAGGAAAGGCGTTGGAGAAGTTATCAGTAATTTTAATGCAACAGGGTGCACCTAAAGATGGTTTGCTCTAGATCCTTTACCTCCGAAGCCAATCAACTGATCAAGACACTATAAATCGCATAACTTGATACACTAAAACCCTTCAATACAGCACCGTTCTACTTATCGCCATAATTTTACTGTGCGGGGCCATATCAAGAAACTGCGTCTAATGAAAGAATGCCTTTATATAAGCTGTAGTAGCTTAACCTAGCTTTATAGAAGCTAGAGCAACAAGGCAATTTAATAAGACACAGCCTCCTTTCTGTTTCACACCCCAGGTCTTTATCATCATCAAGAAAAAAATCGTCGAGAGACACTTCTTCTAGGACCTAGAGGATCGTTACAACATACTAACGAATAAAATCGTAAACTTCACTAGAGGAAGGGTTGTACCCTTAACTAGGTAAGTATATTATAAGAACCTCTTCCAATGAAAACCCACCAGTCTACACTTAATCAATACATCCAGTTACTCTAGCGCTTATGTAAATAAAGGAAAAAATAAAATGAACCTCCCTAAGGACAGTCCTTTTCAGGACTTAACAAATATTCGTCTAAGAGATTTAAATCAATTCAATTTGCACTATGATACCTTCATTTTCAATCATCAAAATCATAGATCCTATTTTCCCTGAAAAATAAAGAAAATAACGACCTTCCATTTACCCTTTTTTTCGTTAAACAAAAACCTTTTAACGGTACACGCCAAAGGATTACATCGCAAAAAAAAAAATAATTAAAATAAAAACAAACCACCTCAATCAATCCAGATACACTCTCTCTCTCTTTCTCTGTTGAGGAATAATAATACGTTACTTAACATCAGGTAAATGAAACCATCAGCATTTTAACTACATATAGCCTAGACTTTATAATTAAGTTTTACAATGTAACGAGCGTTACGTTACGGTGGAGCGCGGGCGGGGGTTTGGCTCAAAGAAAAGGTCATCACTTAGTGCCTATTGTTCTCTATTTAATGAAGTTCATTCCAAGGGAACGTTGATTTAATGGTGTTCCATCCTTTCATCCTTTGAATTTATATTGTAATTAAATTGAGACTTTAATACCATTATCCGTTTCAAGGCACACACACACAATCGATATTGCCCATCGGGTATAATGTATCGTTTCGGTGTTAAGCCATAGAACGAACGACTTTGCGACGACGACCGACAAGGACGATAGAGGCGAGGGTCGATGGGATGTAACTAGAACTTATAAGATAGATATCTTGGTAGATACTTTGTGTAACTAGTTTCGAAATCGATGATTTGAAACCGATTTATTAAAATTTAAGTTTATTAAGGGCTCGGGCTCTTGTCGATAATTATTATCTCGAAGTAAATGTTAAGTAAGGTAAAGTTGAGAGTTTAGTATTTTAATTGGGGGTTATCGTTCATCAGTATTTTGCACCAGACTGAGGAGAATCTTTGTTTTGTTTTACTTTTGGGTTGAGGGATTTTATCTTTAGAAGTACACATTGACTGCCAGATGGTGTAAAGGCCATTTCAATCGCAACAGCCGCAAAAACTTTAACTTTATGGCATTCAATTCAGGTCAGAAATAACACTCAGAAAGCATCAGATGAAGTTATCAAGAGAAGAAGTGTTTGCTCCACTAGAGCCTTCTAAGTGATGGACGCAGAGATAGCTCTTCAATTTAAACCGCAACCAGACGATATATGGCAAAAGTTGATATCATAGCTCTTAAAAACCTACCAAGCCTTTGAGAGTTTCTGCTTGAGACACGGCCATCTTCTCGCCTCTACATTCCAAGGTCTCTGCCACCTTCAACATCTCGGTGGTTGGTGCTCTCCACTGTCTTGATTCTGTAGGCTGAGACTTAAAAAAAGGAGAAATGTTGTCTATTTACTCAGTGAGACTTGGCTTTGTGGTAGAGTTCTGCTTTCTGACTTATCATCCACAACTCGGTGCCATAAGGTAGGCCTAGTAAGATGAGCATCAAAAGGAGCATTCAGTTCGAGTTAGGGGCTCTGAAACCAGTTGCAAATCAAAAGTAGCAGCAGTATTCTCAAGCTTAGTCCGATGGGTGCTGTGACTCAGTGGTTAGTGCGTTGGACTACTGCGCAAGGGGTTCCGAGTTCGAATCCAGGAAAATACCACCAAAGGCATAAAACTGTAGGTCCCTTCTGTATATGCAAAAATGTATACCACGCACAACATGTACAGCTGTAAGAGGCTAGGCCTTGGCTCTCTATGGGCTGCTTACGGCCTGATATTTATTTATTTTTTTAGTCTGATATTCATGAAGCTGTCATCAGCACTAAATTTCTAGAAGTGGGTTCTCTTCTTACGCTTTTACTGTCTTCCATTGCTGATCTGTAAACAAACTCTGAAAGGGTTGCTTAAACTTTTTTGCAATCCCTTTACAAGGTTCCTATTGCGACGGAGGCTCTTTTCTTTTCTCCTTCATGATAGTAGAACTTTTTGTGTGCTCAGAATCTGTCGTTTCACTAAATCCTCACCCAGTCTGGTCGCCAGGAGGTTGCGGTCTGCATGGTATCGTTGTGTACGTTGGACAATAAGGGTTGTCTTCATTCCCAAATCCGTGGACGTATGCCTTGAAACATCCACGATCAGTGAGCATCTGCCGCAGATAAAAGTTCATCACCAATCTAACCTTGTCGGAAAAGCTCCATCTATCCTGCCATTCTTCGGAGACTTATTCCTCATGATACTTCACAATCACTTCGACTGGTTAATCTCGTTGTCCTACTGTCACGATATTTCCTTAACAAGGAGGTCTATTGGCACCATTAAAGCCAAGTATGAGGTTGTTTGGAAGATGCTGCCTATTTTCATGAATTTCAATAAGCTGTCATTCTACTTTATAATTTCGTACTCATCACTCTAGCCCCAAGCGTTGTCTCTTCTTTGGTTTAAGTCCTTCAATACTTGGCATGGTCCTTGCCAGCCCAGCAGTTATTCTTACGTCTTTCTCGCCTGCATGTTGCAGATGGTGCTTGAAGGTTAACCTGCACCTATATTACCTATATTAATGACATTTTTTATTTTTTATTTTTAGCCAGTCCTGTAACATCCCGATGGCTTCATTGCTCTATACTAAAGTTTGCTCTTTACGAAGATCGCTATATCTTCGGCGAAGCCAATTACTTTCGAGGACCTCAGGATTGGAAGTTTGAAAACGTCGTCGTATATAAGATTCCACAGTAGTGGACCTAATACAGAGCTCTGAGTGACACCACCTGTAATGTTATACTGCCTTATCACGTCGTCGGGGTCGTAGTGCGGTATTCTCTTTCTAAAATGTCATTGTCTTCTGAAGGTAATGTCATGATATGATGGTTGCTTTGGATATGATTCTAAACAGCATTAAAGATGGAAATAGGGTATTTCAAACTATCTGCTTCAAGTACTTCTTTAAACGAAATGAGTCCACCCATATAAATTATAAGTTTAGGCAAACATAACCCCATCCTATATATAGTCTCACTCACGATTTCATACAAATTTCTTAAAATTCTAATCAATTTCACCTAATTAGCAGTTCACTTTCCAACTAAATGTAATTAAAACAATTGTCTTTCTAATCCATTGATTGGCTTCTTCTTCCAATTCTAATTAAAGAATAGATTTCCCTTCTTCTCTGACTCTCCGTCTATCTTTTAGTCAACAATGAGTGGTAATCAGTTAAATATACAAAGTTAAATACACAAAGAAAGCCCCTGAAGGAAAATAAGACGGACAAAAAAATCAACAAAAAAAAAGATGGAATCAATCCACCCCATTGGCAAATACAAGTAGGTACCTTCCATTCTCAATTAACTCCCTACGTGATTCTCTAGTGACCGACATGGAACAAAAAACCCCCAGCCAAAGAGGAGACTAAGCAATTGAACGTGGGTTTTTCGTCCTTTTTTTTATCCTTTTAATTGTACTTAAGAAGAAGAACATCCTTAGAAATGAAATTGAGATATAGTTCGAGTAGTTCGAATTTTAAACTTTAAATCAACTGTGAGTTAGTTTTTTTGGCTCTAGTACATACATACATCCTGTTTACAAATAGCATCCTTAGAACAAGTAAATGCATTCTAAAACTAGCTTAAAACAAACAAAGTTTTATATGTGTTTGCGCAAGGTATGCCTTTCGCACAAAAGTCATTTGCAAAATGAATTGTGGAAATATTCCACCCCTCTGCCCCCCCAAATTGGGAGTGGAAATGTTTTGAATATTCAAATACTCGTAAAAAGGAATTACAGTGCTTGAAGTATTATACATATGTATTAGAACTGGCCGGAGGATAGCTTACTTTCAAATATTTGCCTTGGAAATGTTGCACCAGGGTATTTGTGTTAATTTTGTGAAATGTTTCTCTATTTTAGTTCTGTTTAGTTAAAATAACTTTGAAACAGGTAAGATTATCGATTTATTTTCTAAAATATTCCAAAAGCAGGCGAATTGTCAAATACCATTCATATGCTTCATTGGTTGAGTTTTGTCAAATACTTAATACCACAAGAAGAAACTACTGTGATATGGTACGTGTCTACACAAGTAAAAGCCAACAAGTCATCCTCCGAATTTTCAAGTACGTTTACACGTGGCTGTTAACTTTGAAAGGGTCTTATCTCAACTGAATAGAGCAGATCCTTACAAGATGTTTTCTAGACCATATAATTGAACTGCAAAACACTCAATACTAAGTTAGAAAATCAAAGAATACCCCACACTATGCTCCACCTATTTTCCACTGACATCATTACCAAATAATTGGCTACTAGCTCAGTAAAAATGACTTTTACCGTTAGCCCATTTTAGTAATAAGATCGAAGAACAAAAATGTGTTGTTACGTAGTAAATGTACTTGACATCTGTCAAAAAGATCAACCACATAGCCCATACAGGCTGAAACTACAAAGATGTACGAAATTTTACGAAAAAAAAGCGAATTCCTGTTCCCGTACGCCAAAGTTTCGTAGTTTTTCACAGAAGAGAGAGCTCACGAGAGAGTAAGCTGCTATAGTAGTCCAAGAAATTTTGTTGGGCAAAAATATGAGTTCTGTCAAATGGGTGTGTTGTTGTTGGCTGGCAAGATAATTTGATGTAAATCTATACCTACAAAAGAAAGTGACGTATAAAATGGGCAGCTTTTTTATTAATATCTGCTGAACTAATTTCCACTTTCCAGTGCATTTGCTGGACGCGTTTTCCCTGTGGTGGTTTTCTAAATTAACCTCTATTTCTGGGGTGAATTAAGGAAACATCCGATGGCTACGATTCTATTTACGGCATTTTGGTTTTTGACTTTTACGAAAATTCGGTGAGGAGGTAACGTAAAAAGTGGTGAATTGACCAAGTCAAACATACTTGTTTGAAAATGTGATAATATGTGTGACTTGGTAAATTTTTTTCCAATATCAGCTTGTAGGCAACTGAAAAACCATTGGAAAATTTATCATCTCTTTACTCAATGATTTCTGACTGATGAAACTTTTTGTTTCAAAAACTTATTTAGATTTTTTCGTATTCAGTGAATACTGTGATTGCCGATTGATTGGATTATATGGCTTAAAGTGTCCAAATGTGCATCCCATTTGCTCTTTCGAGCCTAAACTAGCTTATTCATGTTATGGAACCTATTGAACCTAAAGGGATTTTCTCTCAAATCTCATTTCACATTTTTACTGTAAATCAAACGAAAATTTAAGGCAAGATGTTTAAGAACCAACCCTTAAGAGCAAAATCGAAGAGCGATATTCAAGAGAACCAGCTTTTTGTAAAATTGGTTTGAAGTACCGTTAGTTAAAAGGCTAGATCGGAAAACTCCGACTTTAATAATGGGAATTTACAGATCTCAGATATGGAATTTTGGTGAGACCAGAAAGCAATATTCTGGCAAACCTGTGTAATTTAATTTTAATTTCGTATTTTTAAAGTTCAAACTCTAAAATAACAAAATCTCTTGAGCGTAGCGTTTCGCCCTGATGTAGTAGTTGGGCTTTTTAGTGAATGACCTACTACACCTAGTCTAGACGCACTGCTTACCCGACGGATACCGTCAAATTCAGTTAAATGTAAAAAACAATTCCAATAGTTAATATTAACAATTCAATTTTCTTAAAGAAATTATAAAATTAAAAAGAATTTAGTAATGCAATAATTTGAAGACATTATAAATAGCCCTGATGTGGTGGTTGGGCTCATCAGTAGACGACCTACCACATCGTATACTTAATACACAATAAGGATTAAGGACAGTCGAATTAAATAGAATAAATAGAGCTTAACCAAAAATAGAGGCCCAATTACATATGTAAAATTATAATTTGTATACAACAGAAAATCGATTAAAAAAACACAACACTCTACCTAAATATTAACATGTATGTATGTATAAAGAAAAATGTATATAAAATAAATAAATAATAATAAAAAAAACTATATATAAAAATATACAGAGATATATATAAAAGAAAAAGAAAAAGAAAAAGAAAAAGAAACATATTTGCTTAAGTAAGTTTTTTCGAGTTTCATATGAAAATAGTGAAAAAAGGTGATTTTTTTGAAAAGTGGGCGTGTCAGTGGGCGGATTTTAAAAATTTTTACACTTGTATTGCTTACTTTTCCAAGGACCTCGTATACAAAATTTCATCAACCTAGCTCAAAATTTAAGGCCCAAAAACTGGTGACACACGGACGGACAGACGGACGGACGGACGGACGGACGGACGGACGGACGGACGGACGGACGGACGGACGGACGGACATGGCTCAATCGACTCGGCTACTGATGCTGATCATTTATATATATACTTTATGTTATATTTCTTCTTTAATATTTCTCTATGTTACAAACTATGTATCAAACTTAATATACCCTTAGGATAGGGTATAATTAGGATAGGGTATAAAAAGAAAAGGAAAAAGAAAAAGAAAAAAAAAAAGAAAAAGAAAAAGAAAAAGAAAAAGAAAAAGAAAAAGAAAAAGAAAAAGAAAAAGAAAAAGAAAAAGAAAAAGAAAAAGAAAAAGAAAAAGAAAAAGAAAAAGAAAAAGAAAAAGAAAACGAAAACGAAAAAGAAAAAGAAAAAAAATAAAAGGAAAAGAACAAGAACAAGAACAAAAACAAGAAAAAGAAAACAAAGACAACAAAGCAAAAGAAAAAGAAAAAAAATTAAAACTAAAAGAACAAGAACAAGAAAAAGAAAAAAAAAGAAAACAAAAAAAAAAAAAAAAAGGAAAAGGAAAAACAAAAAGAAAAAAAGAAAAAAAATCCCGCCACCAAATATTAGGTATTAACTAAACTAAAACCCTAATCTCCTACACTACCGACACCGACTACCTAATAGAATAAGAATCCTGACCATCTTAAGGACGGCCGATTAATTAAAAAAAAAAAAAAAAGCAAATACTTTCGTTCCTTATATATTGATTGATTCTTCCCTGTAAATAAATAAATAATAAAAAATAAAATATACAATATCTCCACTACAGTTCGTAGGGAGGAAGATCCCCCGACAGGAAAAAGAAGAAAAATCCCACTAAGAAAAATCCCTGTACTGCCGACACCGACCCCTGAAAATCAAAATCATTCTAAGCCTAGCAAACCGTTCCCTGTATCCATTACTGTTTGTAGGAAGGAATAGAACAAAAATTTACCGTTTTCGACTGTCCTGTCCTTAAATACAAATTACTTAAGATCGAAAAAAATCCATTTCAACATTTAAACACACACACACCAAACACACGCACACACGATCCACCAATTGCGACCCGCACACATGTAGAAAAACCAACCAACGAACTTCTCTCGATTCCCATTGCCAAGGGCTATGGTGGAATACACGATTGCAACCGGACCGATTCCCGGTGCTTCCTAATAACGAACCGGGAGGGTTCTGGTTTGTATTGTATAACTGAAGAAATTTTGGTGGAAATTATACTCTACTCTATGCAATTAATTCGAACAAAGTAAGAGCTCTCCTCTACGAATTCAGGTCAGGTACTTCGAAGAAGTCATAGGCCCAACATTGCACAAAATAGCCTAACGTTGTACACTCTTAATAAGTTTACGAAATCTACAGAATTTTAAATACCTTGTATACGATTTTCAACAAAAAAAATTACGTTCTCGTTCTGTGGCCAAAAACGTAATACGTAATTTTATAGGACTTTACCAAACTAGTTCAAATATTAAATTGAAAGAAAACCGTTAAAGCCGTTTTCGCGCAAATTGGCTTCATTCTTAAAAAAGTATCGTTGTAGGCACTTTTGGCTAAACATTTTTTAAGCCATTTAATAGCATTTGTGATATGTAATCTAATGTGCGAATTTTAATAAAATTATTTAATCCCTTTTCAAGAAAATCGTCTTTACCCAAATTGGCCATAAGCATCGTTATAACAACTGTTGGCCAAAATATCGTACGTCAGCTTATTGCACGTGTCTGTATTAGTCTCAGTGTGGAATTTGAACGAAGTAATTGCAGCCGTTTTCGTGCAAATTGACTTTTAGCAAAATATGTTTCTGCGTAAAGTCCTACTATTGTTAACAATTTAGATTTAGTGTTGAATTGGCCTTAAGAAAAGTACCATTAATATTTAAGGGCTACAACCAAAAATATTATTTTCTCCTCTAGGAACTAGCCCACAGACCTCAAATACGAAGTTTGATCAAAATCCTTTCACCCGTTTAGGCTGTAGCCCCGCGGACAGACAGACGTAATTGCCAGATTCACATTCTTCGACTTCTCTATAAAGACAATGTCAGAATTTATCAAATCCTCGACTTTGAACATTTTTACGAATGTAAAACTTTTCCTTGCACGTATCGGTGCAAGTGCACCATCGTGAATTTTAATTAAACTCTAAGTGCCTGGACGGATTGTTGTGGACAAACGGGTCTAAAGAGTTAAACTTTATTCTAAATTCCACAACGTTCTTCACCAAAGTGATTTTAAGGACGTACTTTTGTGGTCTTACGTGCCCCGTTTCAAATGTTATGCGCACTAAAAATGTTGACCATAGAACTCGTTGATTTAATTAAAAGATTTTAATCTAAAATCTAACGACCATTAACGGCATATATATGTATAATATATAAATATAAATATAATAATATATAAATGTAAATAAATATAATAAAAAAATATATATAACAACTCCACTACAGTTCGTAGGGAGGGTGATCTCCTGAAAAGAGAAAAAAAAAACCCCACCACCAAATACCCAAAATAAAGCCCTATTTTCCCCACACTCTCGACACCGAATACCGAGAAGAATTAGATTAATCCTGACCGTCTTAAGGACGGCCGATTAATAAAAAAAACACACACACAAACACTTTTGTTCTTAAGACGATCGATCGACTTAATAAATAAAAAAATAGTAGGTATAAAAGAATATATGTATGTAACAACTCCACTACAGTTCGTAGGGAGGGTGATCTCCTGAAAAGAAAAAAAAAAAAAACAGAAAAATCCCACCACCAATTCAGATACCTATTCTAAGGCCCCAACCCCTCCACACTCGCGACACCGAACCCCGAACACAAGGACTAAGATACACCTCGACCGTCTTAAGGCTTTCACACACCGCCGTAATAGCGATCTGTAGCAACACGTTACGGGTGTATTGAGTTTTGTGCATGCACACCGAATTCGATATAAAAATTATACCGGCGAATTATATTGCGATTGATTACGATTAAACCTATGTGTCGTTGGATTGAGCAGTCTCGATCATTCTATCGCGCAATAATGAATATGGAAAAGATGATTTATTGTTCAGTATTACATATGTATATGATTTGGATAATAATGAGAATCTCGCAATCGCTATCGCAGCGTTGTGTGAAAGCCTTTAAAGAAGGCCGATTAAATTAAAAGAAAAAAAAATTCTTTTGTTCTACAAAGCCTGGTATTTCTATATATGTATGTCTGTCGATACGTCCCTATGCTCCATGAATAAATAAATAATAAAAAATAAAATATATACAACAACTCCACTACAGTTCGTAGGGAGGGTGATCTCCTGAAAAGAGAAAAAAAAACCCACCACCATATACCCAAAATAAGGCCTATTTCCCCCACACTCCCGAAACCGAATACCGAGAAGAATTAGATTAACCTTGACCGTCTTAAGGACGGCCGATTAACACACACAAACACTTTTGTTCCTTAGACGATCGATCGACTTAATAAATAAAAAATAGTAGGTATAAAAGAATATAGGTAACAACTCCACTACAGTTCGTAGGGAGGGTGATCTCCTGAAAAGACAAAGAAGAAATATCCCACCACCAAATGGATATCCCCACTTCTGTTCATATGTCCGACAAATTTCCGAAAAAAAAACCGTATCATAAAAACTTACCGGCGACGTGAAGTGAGGATCCAAATATATAATAGAATATAAACAACAAAACTCACATAAATTAATTATGCTGCTTTCTTACTGCTTACACTGCTACAACTCTCGATCAACAGATGTCCTTTGTCATCCTTATTTGTTGCTCTTGAAGGAATCCTTTTGAAGACCAGCTTACATCCAATTGCAGCTCACAGCTTCACATATGCATACACCACACACACGCACAAAAAATTATTCGACCACTGCGAAGTTGCAGTCGAAAAATAAAACAAAAATCAAGAAATTCGTTCGAAATTTTTTTTTTTAAATTAATTAATTAAAAAATGTGGAAAGCAAAAACAAAGAATTATTTCTATTTAACGCACAAAATCCACTGTTTCTACGTACAGTAACACTCACGACAAAGAAAAATTTAACTCACTAAATCGACCTGGACCACCCGAAGGTCCACCCACGACCGCACTCCACGAAACCACACTCGCAACCGAGTCCGAGTAGCCGGCCACTAAACCGATCTGGACCACCCGAAGGTCCACCCACGACCGCACTCCACGAAACTACACTCGCGACTGAACTCGGGTAGCCGACCTGCACCCCACGAGGGTGCACCACCGACTGAACCTTACCAGCCGACCGCGATACCATATATGCACTAACGTGTTTGTGTGTATGTTCTTGTGTGAATTTTTTTTTTTTTTTTATTTTCAAATAGAAATTGATTATTTTTTTATTTTTTTTTTCTCACGATCGAATTAATTTTATTTTTTGTTGTTTTATTTTTCTACTGGGACGTGGGGGCGGGCAGTAATTAGGTGGGGGTGAACATAATTGGATGCATTAGGAGGACTTCTAAGACGAAAGGATGGCAAACTACAACTGTTGAAGATCATTTGTACCAGGAAGAATCACTTTACTTTGTATTTTATTATACAGTCGGCTCCCTAAAAGTCGAAATTTCACGACAGTTTCACGAGTTATATTTTTCCATCGTAAATAGAATGGGAGGTTAATCAATTGGGTCTGTATACAACTTCAACAAAGTTTGCTTCTGTTAAAGGGCCAAACTACTTTCGTCTGTCGGATGGTACTGTTCTTAAACGGATTCCCCCTCTTACATACCAATCTGCCAATGCGTCTAATAACACAACTGTCCTGCTTTAAGAAAGTATGTCCTTACCATCTACAAACGTACATTTTTTATCAGTTCTTTCGTACATTCTCTTAATTTTTTATTTTAAAAAAAAGCAAAACATCCCCTTTATTTGCCAATTGTAAATCTGTCAATATTGTAAATGGGAAACCCTGGTATACAATTTGTCAATGTCTTTTCAAAGTTGACACATCCCAGGGGCGAGTATTAAATTCGAATTAATCATCGTGTTGTTGATATATCCGACAATATGTAATGACAAACATATTAAATCCATTTTAAAGTAATTATCTGTGAAAAGCTGTAAGAAAATTGAATTTTGCAACTGTAATCCAGCTAAAAAAGGAGATTTATTCCCTTTTCTTTTTTGTCTGCTGTCGAGAATGGGATAATGATGAAAATGTCCTTTTAACGATGATGCTTACAGGATACCAGACATATGAATGGATGAGGTATCACTTCAGAAATACGTAAGTGGTGATGAATGCAGTTCTTTATTTTTATTCTTCAGAATGATATGGGTCCAAAGTGCGTTGTCATTTGTTGAGATTGAATTTCAGCCAAAAATACCCTAAAAATAGACTAAGGTTTCTTATATCGTACTCTACATATTGAAGGAAAAGATGATACCTATGGATTTTGAACAGAGCTATCACATCTTTACTTGTTGGTCTAAGGACTTGACGCAGTGCCTGAGAAAATACGACGACCGACCTTACGACGAAATGCACAATACAATATTTGCAATAATTTTTGCACGTTCAGCATTATAAAATGGTAATTCTTACCAAGTATTTTGGTAGTTAAAAGTAATCGATAACTTCAGCAACTGCTAAAAAATAACAATTGGAAAAAAGTATCAATACTCTCTGGTCATTTCTTATACCATACCATACCATACCAGGATGTCATAAGGACGTAAAACAACTGATAGCGCAAGTTCTATGCCGATTGAACATTGTTGCTATGAAGCTGAACATTCTACAATGCATAAAGTATCTTAGTTTCTATCTATGTTCAAAATAGACACAACTGGAATGTTTAAAATGGAATCTACGACGCTACTTCTGTTTGTCAGTTTTAGTCAGAATTAAGTATGGACATTGACCGTATGCAAAATTGTCGTGAGACCTTTCTGCATAAACTTCGTAGCATAGGACACAACACTAAGCGCATTTCCATTTTTATTAAAACCAAAAAACAAAAAAAAACATAAAAAACACAATCAAAGTACACAAGCCAAGTACAAGTCCTAGGTATCAAGAGGTTAAAAGTCAAAAGTCCATTAGCCATAATGAAAATTACAGAACAACTTCCTTGTGCCAAGAGACAAGAAGACAGAAACTTTTGAACATCATAATTAGAACAACATACATTGTCACCACACAATCCTTTGCTTCTTTCGTCGTCCTTTTGCCTTGCAAATTGTTGCACTCCTTATTGCTTTTTTTTTGGAATTTTGTACTTTTGAACAGAGAACTAAAGAGAGAGAGAAAGAGAAAAGCTGAAGAGACGATATGAATTTCTGCTTTGCTTTTACAAGTTTATGGAAAATAAACATGGTCAATGTAACAAGGACAAGCTACATATTTCTATGCAATTCCAACAAATCCTTAATTGGAATAGTGCTGTAGCTCATAAAATATAAATTTACCGACAGCAAGACCATACAAATGTGTTTACATTGTCCAATGTTGGGTTTAAGGTGGACGTACATACATATGTATATGAAGTGAAGGGAAAGTCCTCCATTAAACCAACATGAACTTAACTTTTTAAGCCTACAGGATATCAGACATGTGGTTGTCTACTGGCAGGAACTAACTAGACCATGATCGAATTAAGAAGTCAGAAAAGAAGTAATCTTTGAGTACATTAGGTTATACTAGGATAAACTACTTTATACGAGCACTACGAGTACTACTTCACACCAGAGATGAAAATTTGAATCATATGGGTGCAAGCCACCATCCATTTTAAGACCAATGACTAAGCAATCAAGCAAGTGGCTAAAGTTACAGAATCTTAGGCGAGCGATTCGTGGTTCGAGTCCCAGTCAACAAAAATTACTGATAAAATGCAATGGCATGGATTCATCAGCGATTAGCTACTTTCAGTATGGAATTTAGCTTACAAATGGTGAACCGAGTTGAGCAGCAAGTTCAAGGTTCGAGTCACAGTTCACAAAAATCACTAAAACTTGGTTAAATTTTCCAGTGAAATGTTATTATTTGGACTACTTTCAATCTGTCTACGTCAACTAAATAAAACTACCTGCATCACCTAACACAAGAGCCGGAAGCCAAACACCATACAATTTTTTTGTCTAAAAAACAAATCAGATAATGAATATCAAACCCAACACGTTGCTGATTGAATTTGTCTTTGATTAGCTTTCGATTAAATGTTGCTCTCCGGCTTCAATAAATAATAACAAGGCTTTTTTGTTGAAGTATAAAAAGCGCGGAAAGCATCCTTTTAAATAATAACGAAAGCAATATCCGTAAATTGTCTCCGTTAAAAAAAAAAGAAATCTCCCAGTTTCATGGTTAAATTCTTTTTTTAATATAAAAAAACTCTTCTGTTTGCTTTTAATGGAATGGTTAACGTCGTAAATTGAACGTAAGTGTGGCCAATATCATTGCTTCGGTCAGAATACATATCTCGACCGAATCGATTCCAGTGAATTACTGTGCATTTCCCTTTTTTTATATTTATTGTTTCCATTAAGCATGGAATTGAAAATGTACAAATTTTCATTTACAATTTGCTGCGATAAATTTTTACGCCTTGACCACCCTTGAACTTTAAAATGTTGTTGTGCCTCTCAAGTATACATATATTTAAATGTTTTGGGTGTTGTACGCAGTTTTTTAATTAACCTTTTCAATTATAAATCATGCGAACAAATTGAGGAAATACAGTAGCGCGACCACCTGGAAAGGGTATGTGAGTTGATGTGTATATTTTTAAACCGGTAGGTGGCATTGGTATTTCATTAAATTTAATTAAGGTTAGGTTCTGTACTTAAGGCTGGTGTTGAAAATGTAGGCGATACTAATAATTTTACTGTCTCTTTAGGTTGGGAGTATGGGCAACGTGTTTCAGTTGAGCTGCTATGCATAGGGTTTAGAAAATACTAAAAAGTAAAGGGTGACCAGGTACCAATGATACCTTTTAATTTTTTTATATTTCGGCAGCTGTCAAAGTTACAAATGACTTCAAACTGTCAAAAAAATTAGTAAGTTTTGACATTTTATCTTGCATTATTTTAAGGTTGTCAAAAGTGCGAAAATTATTGAAAAAAATTTTGAAATTCTACCACATCTCACCCCATTGTTATTTTATTTAAACTTTTCTCCCTATCGGTCTTATCTGGTCACCCTATATATTCTAAACGTCGTTTATCTTATTTCTATTACCCTGTAACATTATACTCATCGTGAACGAACAGATTGCTACTGAGTGTAATGAGAAAAACTTGCTATGAATCATGGTTCCTGCCATTAATATTCCTACCACCAGTTTAATTAAAAACCTGATGATGGACAGGTTTAAATCTTGCAAAAGGTACAAGTTCTGTCATTCACCTTAAATAATGGGTTAGTGATGGACTGGACGTGCTGATTAAATAACTTCACTTTCTCGATTACAATGTGAAATAATTAAAATCTAGAAAGCAACGAAATTAAATACGGGATCATGGCTGCAGTGACATAATTCATATTGCTTCTATTTAATAAGTTCAGCAGGTGGCTTCATGTGGTTTTAATTTTGTATTAACTGTTCCCAAAGGCAGTATATTGCTTCTTTCGATGAAATACATTTTGTTTATCGGAATTTTATAGCCTTAAAGGTCCGTAAAGTGACACTGAAGATACCAATGACAATTAGCAACACATTGAATTGCGTTTAACGCCATCTCTTGATTACTTTGAAATGCTAGTAGCGATAAGTGCATTAAATTTCTCACGAGATGCAAGATGGCGCTACCTGTTATATTGGTCGTAAATAAGCGGCATCTTCGGCATGGTATCAGAGATGGCGCCACAGATGATTGAGAGGTTCCTCATTTTTTAAGCTTGGTCGCGACTATCTAAGGTATGGAACCATTCGGTCATTCAGAATAGATCAGAGTGGAGTAGCAAAGTTCTGAACGATTGTATTTTCTCCTCCTGGACAACCTTCAGTTTATATTATTTTACGCAATTGAGAACCGATTGCAGAGTCTGATACTAGTATCAAAAAAGTTCTCAAATGACTTCACCCTAGTTTTTTGGGACCAAAATCTATAGTGCAGAAGATACAAAAGACTGCGTGCACTACCTAAACTCTCACCCCCTTTTGGACACATACCTATATGTATATGGCGCAACTTGAGCAAACACTTCACACTCTCTGAATGTACACCCTCTGTACGGGTTTCGTTAAGTTCATATTGCTGAAGGCTTGTTACCTACCTAAGTAGGCTCCTAACATGTATTCTTTGTGGTTAAAGGGTCCTTCGATCATCGTGTCCACTTTATGCAGAGCTACCTCCCACGATCGACTCTCAATGTAGGCACACAACCGTTTGTCGTTTTTTTGCATTCATTTATAATTCACAGTATATTTTTCGTCTACGTGTTAGCATAAACTACGAGTAATTATTGTCATCTGTGAAATTTGAAATGATTTGACTGGGACAAAACGAGAAAGATGCCACCCAAATGGAGCGCAGGTTTCAATTTCTGGACAAAACTGCCTCCATTTGAATGACGCTTTTAATGTGTGCGGCCAGTTCATCGTCATGTCGCTTGTGCCCTTCTAATAACTGGTAAGTGGCTCTGTGTCAGACTATAACCCCCAACTTTGAGGGTCAATGTCCTACGCATTATCCCTAGGTGTTTGGGACCGGACACAAAAGAATCACAGTAGCATGAAAACTGTCCTCTACTATCTTCATTCATCACTGACCAGTAACGCGAACATGTCGCAACGCATAGCAACTCCAACAATGTGTTCATTAAGTGTAACTCTTGGCCATGTATCATATCCTCTTGGCACCCAATTCATCGCTCACCTAAAGACTTATGAAAATCGATCATCACATTGAACCTGGGAAGTAGTTTCTTTATTAAACATTGTCAGGACAACGCATAGACACGCACCCCTAAGCCTAACTGTATGCAATAAATTGTCAATTCTCAACCCCCAAGTGGAATGTTAAATGAATTTCAAAAGAATTTATTCAATGGTCTCTTGCATCCAAACAAACTCTACGCAAAGCAACGCCGATTGGTAACTTTCCCAATGCCAGGACAGGTACTAAATATCTTCATTCATAAAATATCGTGCAAAGGATATCAAAAACACACATTTTACACATTCTTTTGTAATTTCCCCATAATCAAAGGAAACCTGCGGAAAAATGTTCCGCCCTTCATTATTAATTGAGGCTCTTCAGGTTCCATTGCACGCACGTACTCCTGTGGATGGTATTTTGTATTTTGGCTCAGCAGAGCGTTGTTGCGTTGCGTGTCTGCTTCCTTATTCCCAATTCCGGGGGTAGACACGAAAAACTCCGGGGTAAGCCAATGTATACGACGTGTCTGGCATTCATTAGTTCTACCCCACTATACTGCCTCGAAGGAAGGAAGGAAGGTACTCGTACCTACCTACCTAACGATTGTTGCTTATTAAGGGGTTCACGAAACATAAACACAAGCATGCACACACGAATCTTGTAACCTTTTCTCTTAAACATACATACACATATATGTATTTTCTTCTTCTTCTTTTTAATTGTACTATTCGAAGGAGGAGCAGGAGAGAAAACTTAAATTTGTATATCCTTGAGATGATTTTGGAGGATTGTTTGGCCGGCATCTCTAGTGTTATTTGCCTTTGTCACAGGATTTACTTTTTTTGTCGCTCTAATTACGTGAAAATGACGCGTTACACTTATGCACATCCTTCCCCAGCTAGAGAAAGAGTTGAAATTTATTCAACCTTGCAGATGTGTACAAACAAATTGCACAAAATCCTTCGGTAGTTACGAGTAGATGGAAAGTTTAAATACACGCAAAGGATCAAAAAAAAGAAAACGAAAAGATACCTTAGCACGCGTTCGGTGTTGAAGAAGGTTTTTAATTAAACAACAACAGCAGGATGAATCTTTTAATCTTCTTCTCCTCTGGTGTAACGTAAGTGTAGGAACAAATTTAATGCATCAGCCTAATTAATGCTCAAAAATTGCGTAAAATAAAGTCACGTAGAGAATAATGTACTCAACATACATGTCCTGTAAGATTTTGAGCCTTAAACGATGATGGCACGTGTTTGCCATTAGTAGTTGGGATATACGAGGAGGACCTGTTTAAATTAAAGGGAACACACGGTTGGTTGAAGTTTTTTTTTTTTCCAGGAAAATGGCTAACACAAGCCGTGTTGAGAGGGTACCATTTAGTGTTGATGGTGAGAGTATCCTTTGAAAGGTTTTTTTTTTAATCTGAATTGCTGCACTAGTTGTAAACCGCAGGGAATGCTTTTGATGTAGTGGAGCTTGATGAAGCACAGGAACTTGATGCATATACATACGTGTTGTCAAAGAATGGCAGGGATTATTGTAGGAAATATGTAGACCTTGGATCCTACTGCATCGAGCACGATCTTGTTGATGTTTGTATCCTTCAATCTAGACAGCCGACAAATAAAGGCTTGTCCACGATATCCGTGCCCACCTAAAGAGATAACAGCAAGCGAGAAAACTGGCATCATTCCCAAGCAATACCATGGCACTATTTAGAGATTCCACCAACTTTCAATAAAAAAGAAACACTAGCGACCTGTGGACACTGACCTTCTTACCTCCTTCTCCTAATATAGGCCTTTGAATTGGT
Source organism: Chalcosyrphus nemorum (assembly GCA_949716465.1). Lineage (NCBI taxonomy): Eukaryota > Metazoa > Arthropoda > Insecta > Diptera > Syrphidae > Chalcosyrphus > Chalcosyrphus nemorum. The sequence goes on from OX454333.1 coordinate 29,657,248, forward strand.
AGGAAGCATGACAAGAAGCATTTGCTTACTGGTCATGGCTGATTCAGAGCGTATCTCCACAGATTTAAGCACAAAGACAACCCCTTTTGTCCAAAATGCACAAAAGTAGTTGACAACTCGGAACGCATAATATTTTACGTCTACGTTAACATGAAGACCATGATTCAGAGGCGAACAGACTGAGTAAGGACTTAACCTTAGAATATCATCAGACAGATGTTGAGCACGCAAGAACTTTGGGAAGTATCAGTGAAACCGTGCCTATAATCATGAAGGATCATCGATGAGAGGAGCGACAACGAAATGCAGCGCAGGTGGCTGCCGACGCGAACGAGCCGAGTATATAAGGCTAAGGTGCTCCCCTTATTATGAAAGGCTTGACGACATTCTCGAGGAAGGGAAGGTAGGTTTAGGTGGCATGAGCTTAGAAATCTACCCATCATAGACAGAAGAATTAAAAAGAATGAGATCTAAAGAAGGTCTGTCAATGGGCTGTACATCTGTTCCTTCTCTCTCGTCCACATAATGCCATGGAGCTTGAAATCTCCTAAACCATGAACGTGAATACTAAATGTATTCTCAAAACCAAAGGCTCTTCATGGGTACCATTACCAGCAACAACCTGCGGGTGGTTCCCCAAAGAAAAGCACTTCTAAAAACAGATGACTTCAGCACCAGCAGCGACGTAGCCCTTAGTCAGGGAAGCGTCTGGAATCATAAGATCATGGTGACTTTTATTTTATACTTCCAATCAGTTTGCATTTAAGCGTCCGATCTGACCGAAACTTAATGGCATTTCTTCAAAGCTGGAAAGATTGATGAGGATGTTGTCAAAATTTGAAAGGCTCACCTATCCTCCTTCAAATAAATTTCAAACAAAATTAAAAAATCTTACACTGCACATATATTTTAATAAAACTTCAAGGACTGGTCTAAGCCCTTGGGAGAAAAAAAATATTGAATAGGGATACTATTTTCAATTATCAAAAAAAAAAGAAACGATGCTTCTTAACACTCAAAATAATTTGAAGGTAAGATCTGTTGATTTAGGTGCTGTCATAAGCTAAGCATCACATGTCCAAACATCAAACTCAATCTTAACATGAATGTATCTCATCTGATCCCACTTACGAGTGTGACACACGCCCATTCGAATACCCATCTGCCCCCCCTGCACACAAATATGCCATCAATTAGGAACAATCAACTTCTCCACACCACATTTCCTTCTCAACACATAAGTCACAGTTAAATTCCCATCATGCACAAACAAACAAATATGTGTGTCATCCTCAAGATTCCCCCCATGCTGAGTGAAAGGTGGAAATGGTTGTCCTACACACACACACAGTCAGCGTTGAGACTTTTCTTTCAACGTCAATCAATCCGACAAAATACATTTTATGTGGGCGAATTCCTTCTTCGTCCTTCTTTCCCAAGACAGAACACATACCAAGAAAGTCTTTAAGAGAGATAGGAACTTTTCTATCCCACTCAAGTCCTTAGGATTTTATTGTTATCCTCAAAGAGGATTCTTCTCCCCCAAAAAAAAAAAAAAAAAGAACCAAGAACCGAATTTCCAAAACAAATTGAAATGTCAAATGACAATCGGGGTAAAGGAATTCAACACCACACACAAATTCACATTCACATTGGCCTTAAGTCAAGTAGTCAAGTCGGGCACCCATTTTACCCAGAGGGTTCATTCGTTTACATTCGATTTAAGGCGGGACGGGGTGCGGAGGTCGAAAGGCTCAAGGCTATGAGGTTAAATGGATCGGCATTTACAAAGGTTTGTTGGCAAAACAAAACACAATTCAAAGTTAAATGTTCAATATGTTTCGAGTGGTATGCATGTTTAGGCGGAGTGTGACCAAGTGAATTGGAAACACACAAACGCACAACGGTATTGTGAACGAGTTGTGATTGATTGACATAGCTGTTGAGTTAAATTGATTTGAATTGCCCTTTCTGTTGTTGGAAATGGAAATGAAATTTTTTTTTTAACTGCTAAATTGAAATATTTTATTGAAAAGAAGCCACAAAGGTGGGTAAAGTTTTTTTCTAGCACAGTAGGTGGGAAATGGTCATATTTGAAAGCATTTGGCAGCATCGTCTGAAGAATTTTAATTTTCAAATTTTGATGGCCGCTTATCAACACAATTGGAGTTTTTGTCCTCGACAATTCCCTTACTTGACATGACCTAACCATAAAGCATTGACGAAATCAATGGCTTCCCCTGCCCCTCACCGAAAACAGGTAGAAAATAAATTGCTCTGTGAATAAAAGAAGTAGCATGTGACCAAGAGTTATCGCTTTCATTCCTTTTGAGCAAAATATTTTTTTCAGGTTGTTATTCCAATAACAAGAAGCATCTACAAAATGGCTGCGCGAAGAACTGTCAAGTCAGCCACCGAGATCTTCACTTGTATATGTCATAGGCAAACAAATCGGCTGGTCCAGACTGTATTCCCCCTATAGTTCTGAAGAGGTGTTCTTCTTCCAGGATGTCCTACTATTCTGGCCTCTTTCCGAATCGATGAAAAACAGCATTTGTCCAGCCCGTCCCTAAAAAAGGCCGACCAATTACCGACCCTTTGCACTTACGTACCCTCTTTCTAAATCGTCAGCTTATGAAATATCTTGATTTACAAAAACTTCTCAATTACCAGCATTATGGGTTTCGTAGCAAGAGGTTGACTGGTGACTTGATGGCCTATCTGAAGTGGAATCAATCTCTTCATCACTTCGTTGAAACAAAGATAGTTGCGCTTGATATTTCAAAGGCATTTGACAGAGTTTGGCATCAGGCTGTTTTGTCGGAAATGGTATCGATGAGTCTCTTCTTCAATGGATTAGAAATTACTTAAAACAAGTTGTATTGGATGGCTTCAAGTCTGCTTCTCACCACATATTTGCTGGTGTCCCCCAGGGCTCAGTTCTGTTTCCGAGTCTCTTTCTCATTTTTATAAAAGATCTCTTGTCTGCTACCTCTAATCCAATTCATTCCTTCGCTGATGACAGTACTCTCAGTTTTTCATATTAGTTCCCCAACTCACGTCCCTGCTCTCCGGCCCTAGAAGAGGAACGGCAACATATGTTAAACTCATTAAATTCCGATCTTTACAGAATAATCAAAATGGGGTTCAATCAACAGACCAACCATTATCCATGAATCCATTATTCTGGTGTCATCTTTGAGGGGCTAACGTATGGAACACCTTTTGCAATCAGTCCTCTTCGATAGTGGATGATATAGCGGCTGTCCAAAGCGCCAAAAGAGTCTACTCAAGCTGAAACTTTTCCACAGTGCAACAAATTGCCTGCACATTGAAGCCATAATGACAACCGACCTCACGAGGAAATTCAAGCCACCATATTTAAAACTGAGCCGAAATTTCGAACCTCAAAAAGTAATTAACTTGAAATTTAAAGCGAAACTCAAACTATTTCCCAAGATCTCTCTACTTACAAACCTTGAACGAGAATATTTAATGGATACAATTACTTACACCTGAAACTGTTACTTGGCGCCGCATTTCATCGTGACATTGTTTCAAGTGCTCACAAAGTAGCTACTCCAAATGTTCATAAAGAAACTATGTTCTTCCAATTGTTCACTATACTCTAACCTATAAATTTAATTAAATAAAGTGCCTACCTGGGGAAGAATTTAGAAAACTATTTGCCAAAGGTGAGGTGATTAATATTTTCCACCAAACCCGTGTAATAGTAGTTCCTCAACCGTGTGTGTGTGTGCCTTTTTGCACATTTTAATTAAATAAAATACTTGTTAGCACATTAATTAAATGAAACTTAAGTTCAACTGAGCAGAAAAAGGCTGCAGAAAAAATAGACGTCGGTTATTTCATTCAGGACATGCCATAAAGAACCTTAACATCTGCCTCACATATTGTACATCATTCTGGGTGAAGGATTTACGATACATGAAGCCTGATTTTTTTTCTTTTTTTTTGAAACGCTCAAGAGAGAAAGAATAAAAACGAATTTAAATGCATATAATCGGGAAAAGGATTTTTTTTTTTTAAAGGAGCGCATCATGACCCCGTGTGGTAGTGTGTTAACCAAACAAACGCGCTTGCCAAAATAACCGGATACAAAACTAAAACAAAAACATGGTGTTGGCAAATAGTTTGCTTACGCCCCCACGCCCCCTCCCTGCATAACAATTTAAATATCCTGAGCTGACGGCGAGAGCTTTCCAGTACACAAATTTTGCAATGGGTGGGACAAAAAAAAACGGTTACGTATACGCCATAGTAACTTGTAGGAGAAAGTTTTGCATTCGCCTTGTGGCAATGGCGTTTAAAGTTTAGTGCATCCTATTCGCGTGTGTAGGGGTAAGGACGACTTTGCAAATCAGTTGTATATCTACCACCAGTTGTGGTGAACTGTACAGCAAACGGAAAACCATTGAAACCAATTAAGACTTGAGTGTATTTTTGGTATTTTCACCTAACTTCGTTGGAATACCAGGCAATGGAAATGAATTTCAACACTTGCTTGAGTTTTTTTAAGGCTACACTAGCACCTTACCAGCCCGGTTAGTATTTTTCTTGAATTATCCTTCGAAGTGGATAAGAAAGACGATATTCTCATTCGATAGTTTGATAGCTTAAATAGTGCATGAATTTTTCATGTCCTTTATCCAGAAAAAAAAAACCAAGAAAAATTAAGTTTTTTTTAGCTTCACCAGATCAAAGATATTTGAAAACGGAAGGAAGGATGTCTGTATTTCTATATCTGTGTGAATGGTTGGGAATTTTTCTCAAAAGAAATGAATCGCTTTTGGAATGAATATTTCGCTGAGGAGTGAGGTACTTTCCTGTTAAAGATAAGTGCAGACTGCTAGTTTGATTTCAAGAAAAGGATTTTAAATGGCAGTCAATGAATAAAACAAATTCTATACGAATCCTTGTGGCAGCATGAAGGTAGTTTCAACAACAAATGGTTTAGAATGAGCGGATATTTCTCAAAGGGATAAATATAAATGGTTTCTGGTCGGTGTTTGTTTTTTTTTTTTTTTTTGATAGCGCACCAGTCTTGCAGTGAAGATTAAAGCGTCGATGGAAAACTATTTGAAAAGGATTGAAGAGTTTTTATAGAAGGAAATGAGAGGTATTGCACAGATGCCTCTGATGATGCGAAGCAATTCAATTTTCCTCCTTATAGAAGGATTTGATTGATGTTGATAGATTTAACAGGAAAGATGCTGCTGGTTTGGTTCTGGTTGCACAAATGGGATGTAAGGATTAGGTGAAGTATGGCAGATGCAGAGTATGGCCAATGTAAAGAGAATAGGGCGTGTTCTGTCTCACTTATCGTGGTGAATGCTCACAAGACTCCATAGTTCTATCATCTACGCTCAAGGCATATGAATATGATGTTGCAGTTCGTTTTGTTGCTTTATGTCTGAATACGCTAATGCACAGATGTGATAGATTAGTGAACATAGAATTTATTTTAGCTCAATCCTCATAAAAGAAAAGGTGTTCTTCTTAACTTTGAACAAAACATATCGAATCAAGAACATGAAAACCGCTCTGACACGGGCTTTATCCTCGGTAAAGGTCATTTGGATTCATATGATCATGGTAAGACTTCGTATGTATCGTTTGTTTAGTAAAAGAAACCTTTTCGTGAATACATGCATCACTTCAAAGAACGGTTTATTTTCAGTTTTACGGCTTCTCCTGGCAACCCGATTGATACTCCATACAGACTGCTGAGCTTAACATCTCATGGTAACCACTTACTCATGGGATGCACATTTAAAAACTTTTTGCTGACTTAGACTAGATGGTTTCCAGTATCAGTAGTACTGTATAATCTTGGTCCTATAGATATGCCATTTCATATTTGGATACCAAGACATGCTGCGTTGAAAGTACAAGGTTGACTTTCCTGCTAGTTACTCAAGGATTTTTCACAGCACACCAATGGTCTTGGATGGTGGGAGGCAGCGCCACTCCACGTGAGAGATGGTCCCTTAGTTCTTGACGCACCGTGGGCACTCTCAGTTGTGTCGTTGGATCTTCGACCGGCAGCAGTGCGTAATTGGACAGTAGTTATCATAAGATGGTGATCTCGAACCAATGGTGTCTGCTCCTCGTCTGTTTCGGACATCTAGAAGACTACTTCTAAAAGGATGCTGGTGTATGGATGGCCCTATGGTCATGCCTCAGTCCTGAACATAGACACATGCGCTACAGCCAAATCGTTATGGCCCATCGATAATAAAAAGAGTTATTTATTTTTATTACCTACTGTCCAGCTCTGGGCGTTTTGAACTGGGTATCGGCGTTTTGAACTCGGTTGGATTTAGGCCTAAATAGTAAAAGTGAAAAGTGAAGCGTCAGCTCAATTATTGAACTCTAGAAATGTTGGCCAGAGATGCGGATTTTGGCTTAATACCATAGAACGCTTGAAGTTGTGAAGGAGAATTTTGGCTGTAAGAAGAAGTCAAGATTCTTGGAACTCAGCTCTAGGTCTCTCATTGTAGGATAAGGAGGAATGACAAAACTATTGATCGGACTGGGAAACCTTAACCTGTCTGTAATGTCAAATTACTAACTTTGTGATTGACTTGTTGGTGAATGTAAGTATATATTCGAATTGCGTAGCATTTTCTTTATTGGCACAAATTCGTTTCTGAACACCTTTGTTTGAGCGTTGAAAGTCCCGATCTCGTTATCAATTAACTGTTTCCCAATCCGACCAGTTTTCTGTTCATGTTGTCGCCTTCCAACTCTGTTCTGTCGAGTATTCTTTTTCTTCCTTGTCTAAAGGTTACTCCTTGCAGGAGTTAGTGGCTGATTATAACCTACAACCTTTCACACCTGAGTACATCTAACCATGTGCGCACTCCACTATTGGAATACGGTTACCACTGCAGTTGCTTTTTAGAATCAGCCATTTAGAACTAAAGTCCTTAAGCCACCACTGTCTACTACTATTTCCAAAAGCTTTATCATTCTATGTGTTTTTTCGGTGCCCAATATTCTTCTTCTTCTTCTCCTTTAGGCGAAGTTGTGATCCAGAAAAGGAGAATCCCCCTCTGGGGTTTCTTTAGGTGCCCAATATTTAATAATAATATCAATCGATTGACAGTTTGAGTTTCTTACCATAGTCCCACTCAGTCTGCCATGAGATAAAAAAAGAAAACAAAAAATAAATCAAAAACTTTATCATACAAAACTTTTCATTAAACATTGGCAACACATTGCGGCTGCTTATTATTATGACAACAGTAAGTCACACATGCTAGCGAAGTATTATTTCCATCTATAGCAAGAGAAACTTGCTTCCTTCGACTTGGCTACCCTTTCTACAATTGTCTGCAGAAAGTTTTTCGTAACTTTCCTAAGATCTCCATTCTCATAAATAAAAAACTATTTGACATATTTCGGACACGAGTTTCAAAGACAAGAGCTTAAGGACAAGAGTACGACCCTATCTGTGTATGTCCTTGCAAAATTAATTGTGTAGGCAAATTGTTTTGAATTTCAATTCATTCAAACAAAAAAGGCAAATCATGTTTTCCCCAAAAGAGCACTTCCAGCAATTCAGATTCCTGCAGGACGACCAACATCTTAATTTGTTTCAATTCATTTATTCGAAAAATACACTCAAGTGAATTAAACATTCCGCTAATTACCTGCAATGAAAATAAATAAGCTACAACCCCACATTAGCAATTTCCCAACCAATATTTTGTGTTTTACTGCAGTCGGAATTTATGATCCTATTAATAGCTGAAGAGTGCTCTCCCACAAGAGGGATAAGATGGGTAGAAAGCGAAATGGGTCGAGCAGGGAGATGAATGTGGGCTGTGGCAACTTAAAAATAACAAATGAACTTACGGTTTTACGGCATTAAATTCAAATTAGAATCCTCGAAAGAGCATGCACGTGTTTTAAGATGAATATCAACTTTTTAGAGATAATATTTTACACACTGGTGCCGTGTGTGTGGGCAATGTAGAATTGTGCGAAATATTCTTCTTTTCATAGACCTCTAAACTTTCTGGTAATTAGAATTGAGACATTTCTCGTATCGTTTAAGTCGGGCTCACACACTCTATGGTATGGAGCTTAAAGTGAACGAATACTCGACGAAATTGAACGGGAAATTGAATTGAGTGCACTATACAAATTACATGTACATACGGCAGCGTCCAGCTATTTTGACAGTAACAAAATGTGACAGTTTCTGACAGTTAAAAACCACCAATTTATTTGTATTTTGACGTTTCAGCAAAATTAAAAGGGACCTCAAACATAAAAGTGCAGTTTTAGGTGACCCGCTTGACAGAACAAGTGTGCGGCCATTTTGTAGACTCTGTGTGTACAGCTTGTTGCTGTTAATGGAACCATAACCTGAAAAAAAAAATATTTCGGTCAAAAAGAAATAAGAATGCAGCACGATTCCTTTATAGTTAGATCCAAGGTCACATTGTATTTTCAGATAAGACAATTTAGGATACGTTCTATTTTAAGAAATTAACGGTGGGAGAAATGCAAGTTGACAGTCTATTTGGTATCACTGGTCTATGTTAATAAAGCAGAGCAATCAAATTCATGATTTTATGACATTTGAGAGCAACTGAAAATCCACTTGTATTTTAAATTAAATATTCAATGAAATTGAAGTTTGAAGATTAGTTAAGTGCTAGTAGATCTGCTAGCTTTGTAGTAAAAGTGGCAACGCTGGTTCACAGCTAAACGAACAAAGCATTTTTAGCACGTTTAAAAGCAAGCAATGACCAATTTTACTATTTCCATAGAAGAGAGCTCAAACTAAATGGCTACCCTTGGCTTTGCTAGCAGATTTTGAAGTCGTCGGTCAAATTTTCGAAGGCAATACCATCTCGAATGTTGCCCTCTACCAATTCCCAAGTGGTTGGCTGGTTAACGAAGACTTGATGTAGCCCCAAAGAAAAAATGTGCACGACTGGGTCGTACGTACTTGCACCTATGTGCTGTTAGTTAAAACTGAACAAGTTTTTTTATAAAAAAAAAATATTAGATTTAAAAAAAAATATTTTTAAAAATTTTGTATAAATTTAAATGCCACTTTTTATTAAATATTACATTTTGCCCAAATTTCGATTTTCATGGAAATCCATTCAGTTTTAGCCGAGAAATAGCCATATTTCTAAAACCAGTTAATAAGAAAAGTACCGTTATACGTATTTTTAGCCAAAAACGTGGTACGCCATCTTATAGCATTTGCCCAGACTAACTGGAATATGAAATTTAATCAAAATCGTTAGAGCCGTTTTCGAGAAAATCGTCTTTTTGTGAAATTGGCCTTAAGTAAAGTACCGTTAAAAACAGGGCTAGAACAAAAATTCCGATTTCGCCTCGAATTGCGACCCTACAGAGCTCAGATATGAAGTTTGAAGCAAATCGGTTCAGCCGTTTAGGCTGCAGTCCAGCGTACATACACACAGACAGACAGACAGACAGACAGACCGACAGACAGACAGACAGACAGACAGACAGACAGACAGACAGAATCGGCAGACCCACTTTTTCGAGCTTCTCTATCATCGTAATGTCAGAATTCATTGTTATCTCGAGTTCGAATTTTTGCACGAATCCAATACTTGCCCTATATTATAGGTGCAAGTAAAAATCGATTGGTGTGAACCCTCGCCCAACAAGCGGCACTGTCTATAGTTGACTAGTTCCAATTCTTCCGTCTGTCTTCTTGCGTCTTATTGACGCCGAATCATCTTCTTTGATTTTTCTGTCTAGTCGTAGAGTATGAGTCCCGCTCAACTATCAAAAAACATTAAAATAATAGACGACTGTCACCACCCTTGCCGTCCAAGAAATACTTAAAGTCAAAACATCGGCACTGATTAAGACAATTTACATATTTCTCAAAATGTCTCCTTTGTTATACCTTCAAAATATATTAAAGTAATATTTAATTGCATCCAATTAAAAAGACCAAGTGTTGCATAACCTCAAAAACAGATTAATAATCAAAATTCAAAGGCAGACATGTCAAGCAATATGTATGTTGTTTACTTACTTAAAGTATTCATCTATTCTTTAGACAAGGTTATGAATAAAATTAGATACCCATCCATTCCCTTGGGAAATAATATCCTTATAATAGATGTTAACCAGATTTTACCTTATTTGGTTATCTTTACAAGGACTTTCTTTTCTGTGTTACTGAATTATCCTATGAATAATAATGAGTGTGAAGATGTGTCAAAGAACATACGGAACATGGCATAATGTAAGGCAATTTTTAGACGCGACGCTATCATGCAAACCACTTAAGGACTCTAGTATATATTCGGTTTATTTTTATTTTTCGTCCTGTTTCTATTGTCATGCTGGGCGACAATAGTGTGACAGAGTCATTCTCATTTTTTTATGTTTTTATGGAAATTTTTGATGAGCATTTGACATTGTTTCATAATTTTTATGATTGCAGAAATTTATTTAACACACTTTTGGGAGGGAGGGGGACAAATGTATACGAGATGTCAATGTTGTATCATGCAATTATGTTAATCTGCGAATTGAGGTTAAATGAAAGTTGAAAGGTTTGAATGTAAGAGAGCTTCAAATGACAATTGTGCGTGTGGAATTTTAAAATTTCTGAAGCATTTCTAGTAGACGAGACTCTTCTTATATCCAATTTATACCAGCAACACGTCTGTTGGCAACGCTGCCAAAATGTCATGGGAGATGCCATGGTCACCATTTTGTGCTCACATGACGAATTGAGGTGAGTGCGTCAATATATGCAAAGGTATATGCCCAAGGCCTTTTGAAATCAAGAAGGCTGTTATGTCAGCACTTACATATGTATCAGGGTTGCACAGATTAGGATGACAGACCTGTCATCTTGAGTGCTTCGCTCTGACAGTAGAATCATTAAAAGTTGACAAGTCTAGTGTTAATGAAATCTAATTTAAAGCAAGGTAAAGAAACACCTTTAAGTGATTGAAGTGGCAAAGTTAGGTAAAGAAACACCTTTAAGTGATTGAAGTGGCAAAATCCTCTGCAAAGCTACATGTGACTTACACAAGTTGTATAAAGCTAGATTCAGGGTCTAATCAACATCCAGATCCTGTGCATTGTTAAGACACTTGACAACAAATGCATACTGGCAGAATGCTTCAACTCTACCCCACTTTTCTTGTATTTCAATTGAAATAACATCCTTATCCTTTAAGTTTTATGGCAAACAAAAGTGCAAAACACCAGTAATCGTAAAAATAATTATACAAAGTGACGCCCCTGAATTTGCTTTAAAAATAACTTTTATCGCATAGACCCGTGAAGAATAGCATTGAGTAAAATTTTATCTCGACTTCCAAGCGTTAAGCAATAAAGATTTATCATAGAAAAAAATTCCCTCAGGGGAATTCTCCTTTGCTTCCATATTTTACTCAGGATTATTTCAATATACGTCAGTCTTGCAAGTACATATAATGGAAAATTACTCTAATAACTTTGTGGGGGTTTCTTTAACGCAATGCACCCAGTTAAAAGGATACACATAAGCTGAAGGATTTTAGAATTGAAAATGTTTTATGGTTTATGTGCACTTTTTTATTGCAATGAATTTGTCGCAGCAAAGTTGAATACATGCGTGAGAGGTGAACAAGTTTTCAAATGTTGGAATGGTGTGGCTTTGTAGTTTTGTTTTAAACTTAAGTGGAAACTAGTTCTCTTGAAACGGATTCAAATTGTCTGTAGCTATTTGACTTAAAAAGTTAGTTTTACTTATTCAATTGGTCATTCGAATACTCAAACAAATAATATCCATTTAAAGGTACATTCACAGCTCAGCGACCAGCGAATAGGCGAACCGCAAACAAATCATTTTTAGTCCATTTAAAGGCAAACATTTGACAAAATTACTATTCCCAAAGACGAAAGCTTAATTTATCTATCGTTTTATAGAAAAAAAAGTTGAACAGTAATTAATTTCTGCGAAGAAATCATCAATTCGCTGATTTTTCTGCGAATAGACGAATACTTTTTGCGAACTGTCACATTTATCACATTGGTCATAATTCGGAAGCTGTCAAAGCTACCAATGACATCTCGCTGTCAAAATATTCAACAAGGTTTACCGTATTATCATGTATAGTTTTACGCTTGCCAAACGTGCGAAAATTATATTCGTCTTGATCTTCGGCGTCACTACTTACCAAGCGTCAGTGTACAGGTAATTCGTCACACCGTGGAAAGTTTAAGCGTGAGTACTCACTTTTGGACTGTTAGCTTCTAACCAAAGTGCAGAAATCATTGAGGGAAGAGATATCAAACTGTTACCTCTCTTGCCCCTCAAAACCCATTTGTTTACATTGTTTTTGTTGTAATCCACTCCTATCTGTACTACTGAATTCAGTAGGCGATTTATATCCTGCCTGTATGCATCCATAGGTCTCCTGTGGTGAAATTTTCTTTTATTTTGACATTTCTCTCAAATTTTTCAAATATTCAAAGCACATTTCAACTAATTGTTCGTTACACTGCAAAAATCAATTTCAACATTTTTGCGGTTTTTCTTTTTTTTAATCCTTTTTTTTTAACATTTTTTTCAGATTCAAACAAAATACTCTACCAATCTCTCACGCTAATTCCTTAATAGAACAGAAACGTAAACTAAAACGTGTATCCAGGGAGTACGTAATGCTTTTTATATTAGTTGGGTTTAACCCTACGTTGGTCGCGCGGTCTACATTTCTAGACCACTTAAAATTTACCTATTTTTCATCCTTTCAAAAATTGTGCATAAAAGTAAAAGGAATAAACGGTTTGAACTAGCCTAGAAAGTAAAATAAAACTATATTCTTCCATTTACAACATATGAACTAAGCATTCCAGACCCAAAACAATGATGTATGGTTGTAAATTGCGGGACATCATTTTTAGATTAATACGCGCGACCAAACAAGGGTTAAAGGCGACCGTCTTTTAGGCCTGCCAGCTATTTTTTGCACACAGTTCGACAGTTATCAACTCGATTTCATTTTATCCAGAATTGTTTATTGCAAAATCTTCGGAAGAAAACAAGACTGCACTGCGTGATTCAATAAACGTAACAAGCGTTCATATTTACAGACGTGCATACTTAAAAACATAAAAAAACAACTTAAATGTAAAAACACCCTTACGTAGTTCCTAAAATATTCACCTCCATATATCGATGGCTGTATTCAGTTAAGCTTAGCAAAGTTGAATAATTTTGACAATTAAACAAAAAATAGAACTGCTCAGCTCCATTTATATATATATATAAAATGTTTAAGAAATGGGCATTGTCTGTCATTATTATTGTCTAAAAAAGTGACGAATTCAACAAAATTAAAGAGTGATACGAATATAAAAATTAAATAAGTTATAAAAATAGAAAAAAGAAAAACGTCAAAAAGAATTGCCACAACTAGTAACTTTGTTTTCCATTTCACTCGACCTCATCTACTTTCTTGTGTCAGTCGCAACTCATGAGACTACGTGTTATAGCTAAAAAATTCAAAATTAATATGGAAACGATGTGCTGTCTACGTTTGATAGTTAGAACTTATTTGAATACTAAAAATTGGTTATATGCCTGCCGACTTGGAGTAGGAAAAATTAAGAATGATATCAATTTGTCTCTAAATTTTGACTTTTATGGAGCCGACTGTATAATAAAATACAAAGTAAAGTGATTCTTCCTGGTACAAATCATCTTCAACAGTTGTAGTTTGCCATCCTTTCGTCTTAGAAGTCCTCCTAATGCATCCCATTATGTTCACCCCCAATCACACACACCTAATTACTGCCCGCCCCCCACGTCCCAGTAGAAAAATAAAACAACAAAAAACGAAATTAATTCGATCGTGAGAAAAAAAAATAAAAAAATTATCAATTTCTATTTGAAAATCCAAAAAAAAAAAAAAATCACACAAGAACATACACACAAACACGGTAGTGCATATATGGTATGGCGGTCGGCTGGTAAGGTTCAGTCGGTGGTGCACCCTCGTGGGGTGCAGGTCGGCTACCCGAGTTCAGTCGCGAGTGTAGTTTCGTGGAGTGCGGTCGTGGGTGGACCTTCGGGTGGTCCAGGTCGGTTTAGTGGCCGGCAACTCGGGCTCAGTCGTGAGTGGTTTCGTGGAGTGCGGTCGTGGATGGACCTTCGGGTGGTCCACTCGGGCTCAGTCGTGAGTGTAGTTTCGTGGAGTGCGGTCGTGGATGGACCTTCGGGTGGTCCAGGTCGATTTAGTGGCCGGCTACTCGGGGCTCAGTCGTGAGTGTGGTTTCGTGGAGTGCGGTAGTGGATGGACCTTCAGGTGGTCCAGGTCGATTTAGTGGCCGGCTACTCGGGTTCAGTCGCGAGTGTGGTTTCGTGGAGTGTGTTTCCGGCTACTCGGACTCAGTCGTGAGTGTAGTTTCGTGGAGTGCGGTCGTGGATGGACCTTCGGGTGGTCCAGATCGGTTTAGTGAGTTGAATTTTTCTTTGTCGTGAGTGTTACTGTACATACAAACAGTAGATTTTGTGCGGTAAATAGAAATAATTCTTTGTTTTTGCTTTCCACATAGCAATAGATAGTGTTTTAAAAAAAATTTTCGAACGAATTTCTTGGTTTTTGTTTTATTTTTCGACTGCAACGTCGCAGTGGTCGAATAATTTATTGTGCGTGTATGGTGTGTGCATATGTGAAGCTGTGAGCTGCAATTGGATGTAAGCTGGACTTCAAAAGGATTCCTTCAAGAACAGCAAATAAGGATGACAAAGGACATCTGTTGATCGAGAGTTGTAGCAGTGTAAGCAGTAAGAAAGCAGCATAATTAATTTATGTGAGTTTTGTTGTTTATATTCTATTATATATTTGGATCCTCACTTCACGTCGCCGGTAAGTTTTTATGATACGGTTTTTTTTTCGGAAATTTGTCGGACATATGAACAGAAGTGGGGATATCCATTTGGTGGTGGGATATTTCTTCTTTGTCTTTTCAGGAGATCACCCTCCCTACGAACTGTAGTGGAGTTGTTACCTATATTCTTTTATACCTACTATTTTTTATTTATTAAGTCGATCGATCGTCTAAAGAACAAAAGTGTTTGTGTGTGTGTTTTTTTTATTAATCGGCCGTCCTTAAGACGGTCAGGATTAATCTAATTCTTCTCGGTATTCGGTTTCGGGAGTGTGGGGGAAATAGGCCTTATTTTGGGTATATGGTGGTGGGTTTTTTTTTCTCTTTTCAGGAGATCACCCTCCCTACGAACTGTAGTGGAGTTGTTGTATATATTTTATTTTTTATTATTTATTTATTCATGGAGCATAGGGACGTATCGACAGACATACATATATAGAAATACCAGGCTTTGTAGAACAAAAGAATCTTTTTCTTTTAATTTTATCGGCCGTCTTTAAAGGCTTTCACACGACGCTGCGATAGCGATTGCGTGATTCTCATTATTATCCAAATCATATACATATGTAATACTGAACAATAAATCATCTTTTCCATATTCATCATTGCGCGATAGAATGATCGACTGCTCTATACAACTATACATAGGTTTAATCGTAATCAATCGCAATATAATTCGCCGGTATAATTTTTATATCGAATTCGGTGTGCATGCACAAAACTCAATACACCCGTAACGTGTTGCTACAGATCGCTATTACGGCGGTGTGTGAAAGCCTTAAGACGGTCGAGGTGTATCTAAGTACTTGTGTTCGGGGTTCGGTGTCGCGAGTGTGGAAGGGTTGGGGCCTTAGAATAGGTATCTGAATTGGTGGTGGGATTTTTTCTTTTCAGGAGATCACCCTCCCTACGAACTGTAGTGGAGTTGTTGTGTATATTATTTTATATATTTTGTTCATAGGGTAATATCGCTCGACAAAGATTTATAAAAGTGCAAGCTTTCGTAGAACAGACCCAAGTGGTTTTAAATTTGATCGACCGCCCTTAAGACGGTCGATGTTTATCAGCTTGTCTTTCGGTGTCGGTAGTGTAGGGGCTTAGAATAGGTATCTGAATTGGTGGTGGGATTTTTCTGTTTTTTTTTTTCTTTTCAGGAGATCACCCTCCCTACGAACTGTAGTGGAGTTGTTACCTATATTCTTTTATACCTACTATTTTTTATTTATTAAGTCGATCGATCGTCTAAAGAACAAAAGTGTTTGTGTGTGTGTTTTTTTTATTAATCGGCCGTCCTTAAGACGGTCAGGATTAATCTAATTCTTCTCGGTATTCGGTTTCGGGAGTGTGGGGGAAATAGGCCTTATTTTGGGTATATGGTGGTGGGTTTTTTTTTCTCTTTTCAGGAGATCACCCTCCCTACGAACTGTAGTGGAGTTGTTGTATATATTTTATTTTTTATTATTTATTTATTCATGGAGCATAGGGACGTATCGACAGACATACATATATAGAAATACCAGGCTTTGTAGAACAAAAGAATCTTTTTCTTTTAATTTTATCGGCCGTCTTTAAAGGCTTTCACACGACGCTGCGATAGCGATTGCGTGATTCTCATTATTATCCAAATCATATACATATGTAATACTGAACAATAAATCATCTTTTCCATATTCATCATTGCGCGATAGAATGATCGACTGCTCTATACAACTATACATAGGTTTAATCGTAATCAATCGCAATATAATTCGCCGGTATAATTTTTATATCGAATTCGGTGTGCATGCACAAAACTCAATACACCCGTAACGTGTTGCTACAGATCGCTATTACGGCGGTGTGTGAAAGCCTTAAGACGGTCGAGGTGTATCTAAGTACTTGTGTTCGGGGTTCGGTGTCGCGAGTGTGGAAGGGTTGGGGCCTTAGAATAGGTATCTGAATTGGTGGTGGGATTTTTTCTTTTCAGGAGATCACCCTCCCTACGAACTGTAGTGGAGTTGTTGTGTATATTATTTTATATATTTTGTTCATAGGGTAATATCGCTCGACAAAGATTTATAAAAGTGCAAGCTTTCGTAGAACAGACCCAAGTGGTTTTAAATTTGATCGACCGCCCTTAAGACGGTCGATGTTTATCAGCTTGTCTTTCGGTGTCGGTAGTGTAGGGGCTTAGAATAGGTATCTGAATTGGTGGTGGGATTTTTCTGTTTTTTTTTTTCTTTTCAGGAGATCACCCTCCCTACGAACTGTAGTGGAGTTGTTACATATATTCTTTTATACCTACTATTTTTTATTTATTAAGTCGATCGATCGTCTAAAGAACAAAAGTGTTTGTGTGTGTGTTTTTTTATTAATCGGCCGTCCTTAAGACGGTCAGGATTAATCTAATTCTTCTCGGTATTCGGTGTCGAGAGTGTAGGGAAAATAGGGCTTCATTTTGGGTATTTGGTGGTGGGGTTTTTTTTTTCTCTTTTCAGGAGATCACCCTCCCTACGAACTGTAGTGGATTTGTTATATATATTTTTTTATTATATTTATTTACATTTATATATTATTATATTTATATTTATATATTATACATATATATGCCGTTAATGGTCGTTAGATTTTAGATTAAAATCTTTTAATTAAATCAACGATTTCTATAGTCAAAATTTTTAGTGCGCATAACATTTGAAACGGGGCTCGTAAGACCACAAAAGTACGTCCTTAAAATCACTTTGGTGAAGAACGTTGTGGAATTTAGAATAAAGTTTAACTCTTTAGACCCGTTTGTCCACAACAATCCGACCAGGCACTTAGAGTTTAATTAAAATTCACGATGGTACACTTGCACCGATACGTGCAAGGAAAAGTTTTACATTCGTAAAAATGTTCAAAGTCGAGGATTTGATAAATTCTGACATTGTCTTTATAGAGAAGTCGAAGAATGTGAATCTGGCAATTACGTCCGTCTGTCCGCGGGGCTACAGCCTAAACGGGTGAAAGGATTTTGATCAAACTTCGTATTTGAGGTCTGTGGGCTAGTTCCTAGAGGAGAAAATAATATTTTTGGTTGTAGCCCTTAAATATTAATGGTACTTTTCTTAAGGCCAATTCAACACTAAATCTAAATTGTTAACAATAGTAGGACTTTAATTAGAAACATATTTTGCTAAAAGTCAATTTGCACGAAAACGGCTGCAATTACTTCATTCAAATTCCACACTGAGACTAATACAGACACGTGCAATAAGCTGACGTACGATATTTTGGCCAACAGTTGTTATAACGATGCTTATGGCCAATTTGGGTAAAAGACGATTTTCTTGAAAAGGGATTAAATAATTTTATTAAAATTCACACATTAGATTACATATCACAAATGCTATTAAATGGCTTAAAAAATGTTTAGCCAAAAGTGCCTACAACGATACTTTTTTAAGAATGAAGCCAACTTGCGCGAAAACGGCTTTAACGGTTTTCTTTCAATTTAATATTTGAACTAGTTTGGTAAAGTCCTATAAAATTACGTATTACGTTTTTGGCCACAGAACGAAAACGTAATTTTTTTGTTGAAAATCGTATACAAGGTATTTAAAATTCTGTAGATTTCGTAGACTTATTAAGAGTGTACAACGTTAGGCTATTTTGTGCAATGTTGGGCCTATGACTTCTTCGAAGAACCTGACCTGAATTCGTAGAGGAGAGCTCTTACTTTGTTCGAATTAATTGCATAGAGTAGAGTATAATTTCCACCAAAATTTCTTCAGTTATACAATACAAACCAGAACCCTCCCGGTTCGTTATTAGGAAGCACCGGGAATCGGTCCGGTTGCAATCGTGTTATCCACCATAGCCCTTGGCAATGGGAATCGAGAGAAGTTCGTTGGTTGGTTTTTCTACATGTGTGCGGGTCGCAATTGGTGGATCGTGTGTGCATGTGTTTGGTGTGTGTGGTGTGTGTGTTTAAATGTTGAAATGGATTTTTTTCGATCTTAAGTAATTTATATTTAAGGACAGGACAGTCGAAAACGGTAAATTTTTGTTCTATTCCTTCCTACAAACAGTAATGGATACAGGGAACGGTTTGCTAGGCTTAGAATGATTTTGATTTTCAGGGGTCGGTGTCGACAGTACAGGGATTTTTCTTAGTGGGATTTTTCTTATTTTTCCTGTCGGGGGATCACCCTCCCTATGAACTGTAGTAGAGTTGTTGTATATTTTATTTTTTATTATTTATTTATTTACAGGGAAGAATCAATCAATATATAAGGAACGAAAGTATTTGCGTTTTTTTTTTATAAATAATCGGCCGTCCTTAAAACGGTCAGGATTCTTATTCTATTAGGTAGTCGGTGTCGGTAGTGTAGAGAGATTAGGGTTTTAGTTTAGGTATTATATTCGGTGGTGGGATTTTTTTTTCTTTTTCCTTTTTGTTTTGTTTTTTTTTTTTTTTTTCTTTTTGTTGTTCTTGTTCTTTCTTTTCCTTTTCCTTTTTCATTTTCTTTTTCTTTTTCTTTTTCTTTTTATTTTCTTTTTTCTTTTCCGTTTCTATGTATTTTTTCTATGTACATTTTTATATTTTATTTTTTTGTTATTATTTATTTATTTTACATACATTTTTCTTTATACATACATATTAATATTTAGGTAGAATGTTGTGTTTTTTTAATCGCTTCTCTGTTGTATACAAATTATAACTTTAAATATGTAATTGGTCCTCTATTTTTGGTTAAGCTCTATCAGAAACAAAATTTAATTCGACTGTCCTTAATCCTTATTGTGTATTAAGTATAAGATGTGGTCGGTCGTCTACTGATGAGCCCAACCACCACATCAGGGCTATTTATGATGTCTTTAAATTATTGCATTACTAAATTCTTTTTAATTTTATTATTTCTTTAAGAAAATTGAATTGTTAATATTAACTATTGGAATTGTTTTTTACATTTACCTGAATTTAACGGTATCCGTCGGGTAAGCAGTGCGTCTAGACTAGGTGTAGTAGATCATTCACTAAAAAGCCCAACTACTACATCAGGGCGAAACGCTACGCTCAAGAGATTTTGTTATTTTAGAGTTTGAACTTTAAAAATACGAAATTAAAGCGCCCGGCGCAGGTTCGCCGCCAGAATATTGTTTTCTGTCATATCTGAAATCTGTAAATTCCCATTATGAAAGTCGGAGTTTTCGATCTAGCATTCTAATTAACGGTACTTCAAGCCAATTCTACAAAAAGCTGGATCTCTTGAATATATTAATATCTGCTGAACTAGTTTCCACTTTCCAGTGCATTTGCTGAACGCGCTTTCTCTGTGGTGGCTTTCTAAATTAACCGCCATTTCCGGGGTGGATTGAGGAAACATCCGATGGCTTCAATTCTATTTCCTTTCAATTGACCAAGTCACACATACTTGTTTGAAAATGTGATAGTATGTGTTACTTGGTCAATTTTTTTTCCAATATCAGCTTGTAGGGAACTGGAAAACCATTGGAAAGTCTATCATTTCTCTACTCAATGATTTCTGCCAAAGTAATTGGTGCAAAATAAAGTAAATATAGCCATCACAGCGGCCAGAATCGAAGAAGACCTGAAATGTCGATTTGATGCCGATCAACTGAATAGGGCAACGCCAGAGAGTTAAGCTTATTTTGCTTATGGATTTAGGCCTATATCCATATAAGATTGTCCTGACAAAAGAAGTGAAACTAGACGCTTGATTTCGCTCTAAAAATGTTGACCGGAAATCCGGATTTTCGCCGAAAAATCATCTTCTCGGTCTCAGGTATAGAGCGATATTTACTGACTTTCTGTAGCCAGAACTAGAACTCGAGAACATTGTTGGATCTAAGCTCTCCAACAAGATGGCGCTACATTCCATATAAACGACGCAACGCTCGAAATTGTGAAGGATAAATTTGGCGACTGAGTCATTTCAAGGCGAGCTTTCATCAAATTGGCAGTTGCCATCAGGCCATTTGAAAAACTCGATTATTTTCTCCGAGTCTTTAGTCTACGCTAATAAGCCAAACTTTTGGGACTAGCTTGAGGCCAACATTCGAGATTCTATTCCCGGAATAACGCCGTACATATTGCAACGTTCCATCAAAAATTGGAGCGACAGCACTTAATGGCATGACAAAAATAAAATGTCTCTGAAAACGATGATGAAAATGTGCCATTTCGTTGAAACTTCAAATTTCGTTCCTTTACCATTTACGTGCAATAAATTAGAATTCAAATTCTGTTTTTGTTTGCATTCAATTAACTAGTTTACCTGTAAAATGTGAGAGCACTGAAAGCATTTATGTATATACGAGTATTTTAACATGCATCTCCATCCATGCATTTTCATGCTAAATATCTCCAGTTGCTCAATTTATTTCATGTAAATTGAAAACTTATTTTCAAAACCTACCCACATAACTACGAATGGGTATGAGTAGTTACTCCTACATATTTGTGTTTGAGTAGGTAGTTGAGATTCGTATAAATTTCAGTTTATTTTTAGGAAAACTTTCTTGAATAGAATATTTGAAACGTTTCTATTTGCATTATCCATATTTTCAAACTTAGCTTACATTCACCTAAAGTTCATTTTAAATCAGAATTAGAATGTACAGTGTATATATTTTTTTTCTGGATTCTTACCGTTATATATCTTAGCATTTTCCCCTTGTTTGCCATAGGTACTACTTTGCTTACAGTACAACTTATCCAGCAGAGTAGAAAACAAAAACAAAAACAAAAAATACTCGAAGTAATGCACCACTTTCATGAGGTAAAGATATACTTTCTCATTCCATGCGACTTTAATGTTCACACACGTAGTAAATTCCTTTGGAAGTGGTTCAAAGGAAGGAAGCATAAAATAATTCCCATCGTGTCATTACTGTCAGCGTTTAATGGTGGTTAGTGAAATCTTACGGAAGTGAAGTGTACTTTTCCTGACAGGACGTATTCTTAAATTGTTGTACCCCAAGCAAAAAAAAGGGTCTCTGCCTTTTTTTTGCAAAAGAAATCCCTTCTTTAACCGGGATTTTTTTAGAACAGATTTTTTTTTCCTTACTTACTTTCTAAGCGGAATGAAATTTTTTGCTCTTGCGGTCTGGTGCTACTTGAGGTTACAGTAATGTATGCATAATTTAATGAAATGTGTCTGGGCTGAAGTATAAAGGACGGTGTTAAATTGAAGAGGAAATCTTCAGTGTTAATTCAGGACGAAATGTTGGGCCTTTAAAGTCGACTCGATGTGCGAAACATAAGGATCTCACTCTAAAAAGTAGGAGTGGTACGCTACCTTATATTAGAGTTGACGAATTTTCCGTATGGTAAACAGACAGTGATGGGAATGCAAAGACCTTTCAGGGTTATAGTCAGGCAAATTCTCACAGATTCGTACAATTAGTGGGTTTGTGCGGTATTGGCTCGAAAGATTGCAATTAAGTGAAATAAGTTAGTTTGCAAGCTCTTGCTCTAGTCTTCAATAGACAACACACGCGAC
This sequence comes from Chalcosyrphus nemorum, assembly GCA_949716465.1. Taxonomy (NCBI): domain Eukaryota; kingdom Metazoa; phylum Arthropoda; class Insecta; order Diptera; family Syrphidae; genus Chalcosyrphus; species Chalcosyrphus nemorum. Next base: position 29,679,663 of record OX454333.1, read on the forward strand.
ATTGTTAATTGTCCCTGAAGAATACAAAGATAACTTCTATAGTCAAGTACAAGTACATACTATAGGGTGACCAGGTAAGAACAATAGGAAATAAAAGTTAAATAAAAGAACAACGGTGTAAGGTATTGAATTGACTTTGGCTTAATTTTTAAGCTACATTCATGCCATTATGTGTACAGTAGCACATCAGTCAAGTAGCCGACTCACTTTGCTGGCAGTGCTTAAGCGGTCGCTCCAATTTTCGATGCATCAGTTCAATATTCCAGCAATAGCAACTCGAATGTTGGCCTCGAGCTCGTCCAAAGTGGTTGACTTGTTAACGTGTACTTAGCCTCAGAGAAAATAATCGACGCATGATCGCAGGGGTCAATTTGATTAATGCTCGCCTTGAAATGAATGAAATGACCCTTACTACGTTTATATGTAGGATCGAGCGATCTAGTTGAGATTTTGATCTAGGTTTTTCTGCACACCAAAAGAAACAAGATTGAAAGGTGGAAATGGGGTTCAACTGACAGATGAGTACATGACCCAGCTCTACTAGCTGCGTTGAGTTGAGTCAACTCCATTTCAAGACAATGCGTCTATATTAATTTCAATCTAGGTTGAACCTGGCTTTATACCTGCCTATAAAACGCTGAACCAGTCACCAAATTTCTTGTTCAGAACATGTAGCGCATTCTTGTTGGGAACCACAGCTCGGATCTAACAATGCTGTCGAGCTCTGGCCACAGAGATTCAGTAAACATAGCTCTATACATGAGACTATTGACGGTAACGCTGTGTCCTACCTCATTTGGAAAGAAATATGGTCCGATAATGCCGCTATGCCATAAACCGCACCAAACAGTCAATCTTTGTCGATGCTTGCTCAAACACTTTTTGCCAATAATGGCAATTTCGCTAATTGACATAGTCGCTGTGCCAAAAATATTCTTCATCCGAGAAGATAATTTGTTGGCCAAAATCTGGATCAACACTTACAGCTCCCAGTTGGCTGTGGCTTCAATTCTTGTATCAGCAGAATCTTATGCTAATGTAAACCTAAATTCAACTACATATTAAACCGGCTTGAGTTCTGGCGATGGCCAATTCGGTTGATCAGAGGCGAATCGACATTTAAGGGCCTTTTTCGGTACTAGCGGCTACGGCAGCTATGTTCTCTTTATTACGCTCCGATCTCTGTCAAGTTGATGGCTTAAGCTCCTTCAGATTTATGTCGTATCCATTGGATAGTGGTTTTGAAAAGCTTTCTCTCTTGGATATTGGTCAAACCCTAGCAAGAATTGGTAGTACGAGAAAACTTGAATGATACATTCTCGGATTCGAACCTGGAAACCATTGCATAGTAGTCAAATGCTGAGACACGACATACAGAAGATAATAGTAACTGCCATAAATCTGAACCCCAATTTTGACCTGTGAAGTATAGAACCGTAAGCGTGAATCTGCAGCTTGGAATTGAATAGCACCCAACTTTGCGAAACAGATTCACGATTGATGTTTTTTTAAAGTGTACCCATTGCTTAGGTTAAATGTACCCACAAGACTGTATGTGTCTTTGACAGCAAAGAGCTCCAAATTCATATTCTGTTTAGCCTTTTAGGATTTACTTTGAACCCCAATTGGTGAGGATCTATATCTGCGTTGTGGTTGCCGGAGAAGACAGAATCGCAAGGCCTGATTGTATCGTCTCTCTTCTTTCTATTTTTAGTTAACACATTTACTTTTTACAAATCTCTTCATTACGGTCGTCGCTTAGAATAATAATCTGTTTAGCTGTTAGTTTTTGTTGTTTTTCTTTTAGTTGAGCGTATTCAAAAATGCACACCGCCCTTTTTTAACCATTTTCTTAAAAGTGTTAATAGTTCACATTATTTCAATAATGCGCTATATTTATTTAGTTTCCCTCATAAAATCTGCTATACAATTGAAGTGTGAACAACACCTCAGTCGCCATTTAAATACATAAATTTGGCAGCATTGCAAGTGTATACTTGTCTTGTTATTCCGCCGTAATTTCACAACAAATTCTGCGAGCTCCATTTTAATGTTTTGATTCGCTTTTTGTACAAGTTTTTTCTTACCTCGCGAAATAAAGTAAAAAATCCTCCAACAAGTCACGCAATGACACCCGAAGAAGTTCAATCAGGCTGGGACCAACCAAATCCTGACGGAAGCCTAGAAAACCAACCACCCGCTCCGTCCTCGTCCTCAGAGTGCACAGCCCGCGTCAAAGTCAAACTTGAATACCGCGATACGACTGATACAAACGAAGCCGAGGGTCACTCTGTTCAAAGCGCACCCAAAAAGCGTAAGTCTTCGACGGAAGTACCTGAAGTCTCATCCCCAGATAACAGTCTGCCAGCTAAGAGAGTTTCAAGGACCACTTCAAATATAAATGCAGAGGCCGATGCAGAAGAATCAGCAACAAATGAAGTACGTACGGAAACACAAGACACCAAGAAAACCGGCCTACTGCCCACAATCAAACAAGAAGATCCTGAATCTGAAGACGATGACAATGAAGCCGTTGGTCTTATAGTACCAGTCTCTCCAGCAGATGTCAAGCCAGCAATCAAAGTTGAGAAAGAAGAGGCCACTTCAAGCACATCTAGAGTCTCTTGTCAATTTGGCATTCGTTGCTACAGGTAAGGATGCCATTTATTTCCAAAGCCAAAAAGAAGAAAACCTACCATATCACTCTTTACAGACAAAATCCGTTGCACTTTATCGAGGAGGCACATCCCGGTGACAAGGACTATAAACGTCCGAATTTCCCAGCGCCTCCAGACGGTACACCTGATTGCCCGTATGGCGATCTGTGCTATCGACGTAATCCAGTGCATTTCCAACAATACAGCCATCCACCATCAAGTTAGTTCCATTAAAATTGATGGTGAAATCGATTTGATTGCTCTGCATATACAAACAAACGATGAGCGACGTTTTAAACGCCATTTTAGCTACTAAGCCATTAATTTTAATAAATCTACTTTTATTTTATTCTAATTTTTGTTCTTTTATTGAAGAATCACGTCGTCTTGTGGTATGGCATTCTTTCAAATCGAATTCACTATTAGTTTTGCTACTTAGAGGGCATACACTTAGGCGTTTCTTTCTGTAATAACAAAATCTATCCATTCGCTTGCTTATTCATACTAAAAAACCGAAGAGACAACAATAAACAAGCTTAACGACTAGCATGTCTTGGAATTTAATACAAATCAACAACAAGCTTAGCGACCAGCATGTCTCTGATACAAGCCATATCTGCCGTAACCGGTTTCATTTCCACCGCTAAACCCATCTTTGCTACACGGCCCTATTTCGGACTAAAAATCGGTCACCATTGTTCAGTAGCTACTCGATAAAACCTTCCAAATGAACTGATCGAAGATCCTTCCGGTTCTTAGCGTCCTGAGCTTCTCATATACCATAAACCTTAAGGACAAGCCAGGCCTTTGTCCTTAATGATTGCTCCAAATTTATGCTTTTATCTACACTTGCTGTGAAGAACTTTAATTAACTTTATTTCCTATCTTTTCAGCTGACTTTCAGCAGAACTATATAAACTATAGAATGCGTTTAAGGCAGCGCAGGCAGCAGGCAGCTGATCCAAATGCTGATTTAGCTGATCTAGACGACTCGGAAGATCCATTCATCAACGATGAATCAGAAGATGAATACATTCCCGATTCTAATGATAAAGATGAAGATGATGATTGAAGCACATTTGTGCAGCGCACAAAAAAAATACTATTATATTTCTAACCGTGATTGCCGCCTAGCAAAATTAAACATTTATGTGTGTTTACTGTTATTTTAAATAAAGTGTTCGTTGCCACATCTTACGAATAGCGAATTACTTACGTTTCGTCGGATTTGTTCCCTTCTATCATTTTCTTTTATATCTTTTTACTTCTTAGCTGATCGTGTATCTCGACCTAGTCATCTTGTGTAAAAATAAAAATACAAATGCAGCGCATTCTTAACATATATATATTTTATTCTTACTTAACTACAATAAGGCATTAAATGCATAACCTGTTTTTGTAACACTGATGAATTAATTTCTTAAAATAAAAATTATTGTAAATGTATATCAGAAGCGTGTTCTTTCTTTTGCGGTTCTCTAAAATTCGTCCTATAAGGTCCTTATTATCATTCCCAAAAGTTAAAAGTTTTAAACTACACACAGTGTTTGTCTATTTTTTCAGCTCACCTTGTTATTTTTTACATTTTTTAAGCTTCAGCTTGAGAATAGAATAAAGTCTGGTCAGTAGAAAAAAAACTTACAATTTCAGTTCTTCGTTGTCCGGTAACTTAACAAAGAATTCAGCGACACGATCATCTGTAACACCCTCAATTGTTGGCGGATTCCATTTAGGATTCTTATCCTTGTCAACGATAAGAGCACGAACACCTTCTTGAAAGTCACTATTGTCAACACAACGACATACCATACGAAATTCGCTTTTCAATGCCTCGCTTAGCGAAAGCACGAATTGTCGATGTGTTATCTTCAGCGAGAGTGGAGACATTTTCTTTAAAGTCTATAAGAAGGACATTTTTAAAATAGTTCAAAGGCAAACAAAGGTAACATCAACTAACTGTAAGAGTATTAAGCGCCCATTCACTGCCATCACGTTCGAGGTTTCGAAAGATCTCTTCAACAGTCTTTCCACCGAAACACTTGTCAATTGCATTCAGGTACGGCTTTAGGCTAAATTCTTTAGAACTCTCAGTCGTCAGACTATTCAAAATATTCGGAATATCCTTATGATCATTCGATTCTACTAATGCTGTCTCCAGCTTATTTAGCTTACTACTCTCACAATAATGTGTAGCTAATCCAGCTTTTAGAACATCTTCACCTATCAGCCGATGACCAGTCATACCGAGAAAGAAGCCAAGTTTACCACTCAAACGAGGCAGAAAATAAGAGCTACCTATATCAGGAAATAGACCAATACCCGCTTCAGGCATTGCCAACACTGTACGCTCTGTTGCAATGCGATATTTTCCATGAACAGATAAACCAACTCCACCTCCCATTGTTAGTCCATCAATGAGAGCAACATATGGAATCTTATAATTTTTAATTAAATAATTAGTCGAGTATACTTCTCGGAAACAATTCTTTGCCGTTGGTACATCAGAACCCACAATGGCGCCCACATCTCCTCCAACAGAGAAGCTTTTATCGCCTGCGCCTTTTATAATGACTAACGTTTTTGATTTTTCGAAATTCTTCAAGAGTGCATAGATTCTAGTGACCATTTCAATGCTCACAGCATTTAATACTTTCGGACGATTTAAGGTGAGTATTACCTTGGTGGGAGTCTCTTCCACCAATACATTGTCAGCTACCGATGAGGTAGACTTTAAGCGATGAATATCGAGACATTTGCTACAGGTGAGTGGTAATCGGATACGAGCTCGTAGACTGTAAAGCTGAGATGTGTAGTGGATTTGAGAAAAAAAATCCAATTTAAAATTAGAACGAATAATTGAACTTGAAATGAAAGTGAAAAATTTGCTTACCATTTCTCTCAAGTGCGTTGAGTTGCGCAAACGAAAATCAGATTATGTGTTTGTTTTGTTTATCGCGTGGAGCGATGACTTGTACTAATTCTTTTTTGACTATCAACAGTAGTGCTGATGGTATGCGTACTACTTTTGATAACCATAAAGTGGTGATGCCATCGTGGTATACATAATTTGTGAAGCATACAAATTTGATTGACAATTTGCTTCTCGCAGAAGTTCAAGAGTCCAATACATACACTTGTGTAAACAAATCGTGTTGCATAATTTGATGGCATAATTTTTTCTGAGGCAATGAAATTGGAACCGTCTCTTGACAAAACTTCTTCGAAAAAGTTTTCAAATACTGATTTTGGTCAAACTACTTCAGTCCCTAAGCAAGAGAAGACAGGCTACCTCGTTTAAACAGAAGTTTTGTACCATAATTACTTGAAGCAAGGAAACCGTTACAGTTTAAAAATAAAATATGATTTGCAAAGTGTTTAGAAGCTCGGCAAGGTTAGAATTTGAGGCATTTTTTTGGTCTTACACTTACTCATTCGAGAATGACGCAGAAACATTTTGCCTGGACAAATTACGGGTGGCGTACGTTGACGATGAATAAGCGAAGATGCTTAAGCATTGAACTATATTATTTTTAAGCTCCGTAGACGGCGATGATCAAGATATAAAGGTAGAGTTTGCACTTGCTGCCCAATGTGTGTGGGTTGCAATCTTTGATTCTTTTTCTTAAAGTTCCTCTCCGCTGCGGAGGTTGGAAATCATTGTTCTTCTCTTATTATTTCTGTGGTCGAAAGATTGAGCAATTCTCTCATGTTTGACATCCATGACAGTCTCCAGTCAACCTTGGTTTGTTTGGTGCGACTCAAAAACTCTTATTATTTCTGTGGTCGAAAGATTGAGCAATCCTCTCATGTTTGACATCCATGACAGTCTCCAGTCAACCTTGGTTTGTTTGCTGAGACTCAAAAACTCTTCACGAGAGCCGATTAACGTCGTCAGAAAATAAGTCTTCCCTTCGTAGAGACAATCACCTTAAGCATTAATTTACAACAACACCATATTGCTTTATAGATTTATAATATAATTTCCCTATGTTTTTGAATACAAAAGTAGTTTCATTGTTCCCTTAATTATCTACTAATAATTTTTTTTTAGAAACATAAAATAAATTCGAACTAAATGCTCCTCTTGTGCGAAAATTGAAAATTATCTAGAATCACCTCACGAACGTTCTCTGTAACAAGAAAATGAGATTAATTGTTGAAATTTATAAACAGAAAAAAAGAAACTCACAATTTTAACTCTTCGCTTTCTGGCAACTTGGCGAAAAATCGTGCAACAAGTTCCTCAGGTACAGCATCGACAGTTGAGGGATTCCATTTTGGATTCTTGTCCTTTTCAACGATAAGAGCACGAACTCCTTCCTGAAAATCGCTTTTATCTAAGCAACGCGACGCCAAACGAAATTCCATTTTCAAACCCTCAGCTAGAGAGAGGTTTTCACCCAATCGCAACTGCCGATGGGTTATCTTCAACGAGAGGGGAGACATCTTCTTCAAAGTCTAGTAAGAGAAATATTTTGAAGCTATTTTTTCAAAAAATAAAACTAGAGCCATCTCACTGTGAGTGTATTAAGCGCCCATTCACTGCCGTCTCGTTCGAGATTTTGAAATATCTCCTCCACGGTATTTCCAGCGAAACACTTATTGATTGTATCAATGTATGGACTTAGACTAAATTTCTTTGAGGGCTTCGACGTTAAACTATTTACAATTTCAGGAATATTTTCTGGATTTTCGCATTTCAGCAACTCTGATTCAAGCCTATCAAGCTTACTACTCTCACAGAAATGTGTAGCAATCCCTGCATGAACAGTATCTTCCGCTTGCAATCGATGCCCCGTCATACCAAGGAACAAACCGAGTTTACCATCCAAACGAGAGAGAAAATAAGAGCTGCCCACATCGGGGAATAGGCCAATTGCTGTCTCAGGCATAGCCAAGAGAGTACGTTCTGTTGCTACACGATATTTTCCATGAACAGGTAAACCAACCCCACCGCCCATTGCAAGCCCATCCAACAAACCAACAGTGGGAATTTTGTAGTTCTTTACCAAATAGTTCATAGTATACACGGTCCTGAAGAATGTCTTGGCTTTTTGAGGTCCATACTCAAGCATTGCACCAACATCGCCTCCCACGCTGAAGCTTTTATCGCCGGCCCCTTTGACAATAATCAGCCATTTGGTGTTCTCTAATCGTTTTAAGCTCTCATGAGTCTTTATTATCATGTCCATGTTCATTGCATTCAGCACTTTAGGTCGGTTGAGGGTGAGCACTGCTTTATTTGGGGTTTCCTCCACAAGAACAGTGTCATTTCCAGTCGAGGATGACACGACACGTAGAGATGCAGCTCTAGTTCCATTGCCACTGGTAGCTGCAATAGCTGCAATTAGTGGACGAGTTAGAACTTTGTAAAGCTGAAAAGTGTAGTCATAGAATGTCAATTTATACTTTGTACAGAGGACAAGTCGTGTATGAAAGCCGAACTAAAACTATAAGCTGTTAGACATGAGATGAATTTAATTAATAGATAAGATACATATTCTATTTATTGAATTAGTATAGAATAAATATTTACCATTTCATCCAGAAATGAATGTCAGTCGATTGCGCAATTCGAATATGAAACGAAAGCGAAATGTTTGTTTACGAAATAAACACGAATGACTTTTATTTACAGAAGGGGTAGAAACTTACGAACACTACTTGCACTATGATGGGCTGATTACACTGACTTTTTCCTGACACTGACGGTAAAATTCTTCTGTGAGTATACTGAGTTTTTATTGATTATTGGAAAGTGTTAAAAGTGATATCGTTGTTGTTATTAATAATACAGTGAAATATTTGAACGCTTTTGTTGAAGAAAATGCTGATATTGGCGCCGAAACTATTTATATTTTCATATCGTGTTCCATTGTTAAAAAAGGAGTTCTTAAGAAAATAAATACTAGCTGTGTTTAGTGACTGAAAAGGTATCACAGCACAGAACAGAATACCACAAGTTGTGAAAACTGTCAGAACAGGTTAGAACAGAAAATTACAACCTTCATTCATTCATTCTTATTAGCGGTCCAAAGTATTAAATTGTCAAACAATTTTCGTTTATGACAGTTCTCACGAATATGTTTTACCCCAACAGCAAGTACAGAAAAACCAATCAATCACAAAACCAATACTTCCCTCACAACTAAGGCACTTTCAGTTGCCTCGATTCTTTAGTAATGAACGAATAAAACAAAAGTATTAGCAAACTTGTCTCACTTTCGACAACACGATACATTAGTAGAATGAACTAAGAACGGAACGAAACCAAATCCAATACTAAAATCTGATTGGGGGATTGATAATCGTTGTTTTGAGCCAATACAATATATCTATCTCTATCATTGAACGATTGAATGATTGATTGAATGACGGAATCATTTTTTAAACCAATACTTGAACGATCTGGTTAATAAATTTGAACAAATGACACAGCTCTAGCACTTACCACTACCACTGTACCAAAAATGAAGTAGAAGAAATAATGGCTTCCGGAAATGACGCAATTCTTTTTAATGCTCGAGCGATATTTAGCAAATATTTTGGAATGCTAAGGATAATGCAAAATATGTTTGAACTCGAATACGACAAAATTGTAATAATATCTTTGGACATTCAACCATTTCGGAAGCACTTTAAAGTGGGCTGAACTGCAGGGCATAATTAAATAAAATAGCCTCATTAATATTTAATTATCATGTTTCTATAATCAAACTAATAAAGTCACACAAAAGCAGTAACAAGCACAATTAGGTTAAGAAATAAACCCCCAGTAATTGTAATTACAAACGGGGTAACCGACACCAATTAGCATACTGAATAAATATTAAATAAATATTAAATCTAGCACTACAATAAACCAATTTGTAAGTTCCCATTTTGTACGTATGCATTATAATTAGCAATTTCGCATGCTTAAAAGCCATGAAGTTGTTTATTAGACATGTTATTTAAGATCCCATGTGGTTATATCAAAATAAAAAGTTAAAACCTGTGAAACGTCTGATGCAAGATAAAATTTTGAAGTGTCAATGCAGTGATTTGCTTTCTCATTTGTTTTAGTTATTTCTTTTCAGGATGTGGGATCAAGAGGATTGCAGACTTAGAGGGCAAGTTTTACTTACTTATGTCATGCCATTAGATCGGTTCGCGTACTTTTTGCACTAAAATTCGTAGACTATTAACTTTCGAAGAGTGGGGGTAAGATTCTCCCAGAGGGAGCTAAAATTACGAAAAAGTAAACGAACTGGTTGAACAAGAAAAAGTTGCAAATACACTGGTTTAACAGTTTTCATAAACCAGCCCACAGAAATTTCTTAAACTAAAAGTCGTAGCATGGGGAGATTTCTTATTCTCTCGTGAGCTCTCTCTTGTGTGAAAAACTACGAAAATTCTCCGTACGTGAACAGCTTTTCGTAAAAATCCGTCAAATTTCGTAAAAATTCTCTTTTTTAGGAGGGTACGTGAACGGACCTATTATCTGCAGTTTCTGACAGAGTTTTTATACCCCTGTTCCCTTACTTTCTGGACTAAAAATCGTAAGTTGTCAAATTTGAAAGTGGGGTTAAAAATCTCTCAGCGGGAGAAAGGCTGACAGATCCATAACAGGAGGGCATGATACGCGACAGTCCTAAGAATATGTGGCGCAGAACAGTCGAGAGGAAAGCACGGCAACTAGAAAAGAGTTGGGGGCGATCTGAGGCACTACCGCGCACAAGATAAAGCGTAGCTATTGGAAAGGCCCTAGGACCTAGGGATACAGAACACAAAGCAAAAAGATATGACTCTGCTGCAAGCAGGGAGCTGCGGGTTTATTAGACTCCAGGGGTTCCGTAGTAGAATCTGTCCAGCTATCATTTGTCCTCCCTTAAAGAAAAACAGTTCTACATCACCGCACCCGCTCAGTGCTCCCTATCGGCATCTTTCAAACACATAACACATTAAAAAAAAAAAAAAACAACAACAAACAAAACAAAAATAAATTTAATATTACAACAATAAACTTTTTATTACTTTTTTTTATGAAAATATTTTCGTTTATACTCATAACAAAATGCAATTTCAATAGAAATCTTTTGCAACCTGCTTAAACGCTTTTTCTAACCTAAATATCTATATATTCACCTCTTGGAACTGTTTTATTTTATCTGAATGCAAAATTTTTCTTTATATCTTATCTCGTAACACGTTTAGATAGTATATATCTATATATATATATGTAAAAAATAAACACATTGATTTACGTGAGAATAAAAAAAAAGTAAATGTTATAACAAAATGCTTTCGCTGGTCGAGAGAAAAATTCTATTAAAAAAATTGTAGGTAGTCAAGGCCGCTTTACTCTTATCTCCTACTTTCTTTCTATTTCTTTAAGATGCTCTGTAAAATAAGAAAATAAGTTTTTTATTGAAAATCTCTTATGAAATATATATGCGTGGAAACTAAAAAAGAAAACAATAATTATGTTTTGCACTCATCAAAAGGAATGTGTTAGCAGAAGAAAAAAGAATAGTTAACTAAAAAAAAGAAAAAAGAAGATATTTTTAGGCTTAGCAACTAGTAAATGCAATGAAGCTTAATAAGGCACACACACACGCATACACTCTGTTATTGTCTCCCAAAATCCAATCTAGAATTGAATTATGTGGACTCGAATAACAGAGAGATAAGGCAACATTTACAGTTTCAGCTCTTCGGTGTCGGGCAGACGGGCAAAGAATCGTGCGACACGTTCATCGGTTACAGCTTCAATGGTTGGTGGATTCCACTTGGCCTTTTGATCTTTGTCGATGAGTAGAGCGCGGACACCCTCCTTGAAGTCGCTGTCTTCGAGATGGCGTACAACCATGCGGTATTCCATCATAAGGCATTGGGTTAGGGAGAGATTCGAACCGTGCTCGAGCTGGCGGTGGGTGACTTTCAATGCGGTTGGAGACATCTTTCGTAAAATCTGTAAGGGAAGTGATAGAATTGAAATATTTTCTTTTATTTTTGGAAAAAAAAACAAAAACATACGTTGAGGGTGTTTAGAGCCCATTCACCTCCATCGCGTGCGAGATTGCGGAAGATCTCCTCTACAGTGGCGCCATTGAAGCACTTGTTGATGGTCTCCAAATGTGGCTGAAGGACGAATTCCTTCTGTGGCTTCGTTGTAAAGTTATCCAGAACTCCTGCAATGTCATCTGGATCGTTGCAGTTGAGTAGAGCTGCCTCAAGTTCACCTAACTTATTGCTGGCACAGTAATGCGTGGCAACTCCAGCGCTAGTCACGTCCTCGCCCTTTAGACGGAATCCTGTCAAACCAAGATAGAGGCCAAGTTTGCCAGTTAATCGAGGAAGGAAATAGGAACCGCCCACATCAGGGAAGAGACCAATAGCTGTCTCGGGCATGGCAAAAAGCGTACGCTCGGTAGCCACACGATACTTTCCATGAACTGACAGACCGACACCTCCTCCCATGGTGATGCCATCGATAAAGGCAATATAGGGAATGTTATAGTTTCCAATCAAATGATTAAGAGTGTATTCCTCGCGGAAGAAAGCCTTCGACTCTTCTGAGGGACCCGATTCAACAACAGCACGAACATCGCCACCAGCACAGAAACTCTTATCACCCATTCCCTTGATAATCACCAGCAGTTTAGATTTTTCACACTTTTTCAGATGCTTATAGATCTTGCGAACCATCTCGAGATTGATGGCATTCAGAGCCTTTGGACGATTAATGATAACCATTCCCTTGGAGGAGCTCTCTGTCGCCAGGACAGTATCAATCGAAGGTGCCGACGACATCGCACGCAGAGCAGTGAGCCTACTTGCGTTGCCACAGGCCGCCGGGATTAGGGTACGGGTTAAGAGGTTGTAAAACTGAAAAGTAAAACGATAGAAATGTCAATCAAAGTTCACCTAACTCACGCCCCAGTCAAGAAGTGGGGTGGCCGCAAGGGCATTTATGTTGTGTACTCAAATAGAATCGAAATTAGAATTTTAATCGCCTTTTTATGCCGAAAAATTTGGAAAATTACCATTTTTTCGGAGAGTCTTTATTCGTAAAGTGTACTGAGTTGCGCAATCGAACAAATTTGTGAAGAATCAACGACAACGGACGACGAAGTGGAGACAGATAGTCAAGTAGAACAAGAAGAAGAGAACAAAACTCAAAGTGTTTTTGTAGTTTGTTGTGAGATTTGTACTTTGCGTTCTTCTTTGTGGTGTATTGTGTTGAGTTTTTTTCTTTCCGGTGAGGCGAGATTTCAAGGGCACAGTAGGAGTGGTAGAAATGTGAACATTGCCGGGTGACAGGTGCCAAAGTGCAACATTGTGGGACGATTACATTTCGTTTTTATTTTATTATTAACCAAAGTATATTTTGGGCTTTTTTTCCCAAATGAAATTGGGAAAAGCTCTTCGAGAAGAAGCCAATTTAATGTGATTGGGAATGTATTTTCTCTTCGGAATGTATTTTCTCTTCGAAATGTATTTCCTCTTCGGAATACAATGGAATAATTCTTGGGAAAACACTGTAAGTTCATAGAGGGCCAAGAGCTAGCTTCTCGCACGTGCGCTCGCTGTGCGTGGTATACATTTCTGCACCTACAGAAGGGAGCTACAGTTTTATACAGTATCCAAATGGCGGAGGTAATTTCCAGAGGCTTTCTTATGATAGTAATACTCTTGGGATGTTTTCCAGACGCTCGGAAGAGATGGGTTGAAGAATAGCTGAATAGAGGGACTTGGTTTTATCGATCCAGTTAGTGACGATGATCATTTATACGCACCAAACAATAGAACAGGACTTCGTCCCCAAGTTGAGTCTTATAAAAGAACATTTCTTTTTGACCACGAAATATAAAATATCTGCAATTTTTAAAGTAAAGTGGAACAAGCATTCACAGGTCAAAAAAGTTGAGGTACGTCTGCATCTTTGTAATGGGAAATTTATGGTTCAAACCGTTAAACATGAGAGAGAGAGGCAAGAATTTTTTGCAAGGTATAAAATGCGTTGTGCTTGTGATGTTTATGAATTCATAAATAGAAATATCATGTGGGATACACGTGGGATGTATAAATAAACAGCGCACTTAAAATGTGATGCTTTGTTTTTCCTCATAGGTTGTCTAATAGAAATCAAAACATAGTTCAAATACGTATAAATATGTATCTACTATGCACGTTTTCCTTTTAATACAATATTACAGCGTAATAGCCAGTACATCTATTATCTTTGTAGGTACTTTAAAGCCTTTGTTCTGCTGAGTATTTTTATAAATGAATGTTGTCTTAAATTATCACAATATTTGTCACCTAAAAATTAATTGTTTCCTTGTCGATGTTGTTTTTTGCGTGATCTAAAGCACGTACGGATGTTGAATAGTGTCGCAGAACAGGTGTAAAACAAGTTGGAATACGTTATCGCGCTTTTAATTAAAAATAAACTTCTATTTTAGTCTACTTACCAAATTTAAGCTATGAAGTGTCTGAAAAACATCCATGGATATAATTGTCATGAGCAAGCTTTCCAAAAAACCATCCTTCATATACGGCATAAAACTGTAGATCCCTTCTACAGGCTTTGGTGCTCTATGCGCTTCTTATGGCCTGATATTCATTTTCCCAAACGTTAAAGTTTTTTTTTATGGCAAACGGCATATAGTCAAAAGGCTCTGAAAGACAAACAGATCCTCTGTTGAATCCATAAGTTTTTAGTCATTAAGTCGAAAGGATAATCGCATTAAGCGTGCGATAGCTAATGTCAGAATGGGACGAAAATTCTGCTCGTGCGCTGTCAAAATCGAAGCGCTTATTAATTGGATTAGGGAAACGTGGCCGTATATCATATCAGAACAGAATGTAGCCATTTTCCATAAAGAATGGGCGAACGAAACCGCTCTCTACGTATAGAACGAAAATCGACGAAACTGAGCGAAGATTCATTATGGGTGCAGCATACAAATTGTGTTTATTCACATGACCACGTACAGGCGCATCCAGGGCCCTTATTAAATTATGGTTGGCCCTTTAGACTTCGAATGCAGTCATTTATTCGAATGCCCCTCGCGAATAGAGCCCACCGAATGTCATTACAGAGAAGAACACGAAAAAAACAACGCTCCACAAAAAGGCACGTAAAACAAACTTGAAAGAAATTAAAATATTAAAGTGAAATGGCCGGCAGACAGAATCGTTTCCGTAAACCAAAACCGCAAAATAAGGATATTCCCACGGTTGACGATACAAATCCCATAATCGTCTCCTTCAAGCAATATGCCCTCGAATTGGACGACAAACACGACCGATATGAACGTCTGGTCAAATTGAGCCGCGACACAACCATCGAGTCAAAGCGGATCATATTTTTGCTTCACACCATCGATCCAAAGTGAGTAATGGAATGTTTTACTTTCTGAACTATGTGTTAGCAGCAACTACTACTCTTTTTCCAGCAAAAACAACAAAGAAAAGATCATAGCTGAAGCCGAGGGACGCCTAAACACCCTTATCGCAACTAAATTCTTCGAAATCGCCAAGGAACTGGAGAATCGCGATCCGTATCAGTATTTGCGCGCCTATTGCCCAGGCTTACAGGAATTCATAGAAGCATACACATACTATGAATATCTAAATGGCTCGGATCTCTCCGATTGGCATACTCTACAGGAGAAAATGAAGTTCACTGTACCAATAGAATCAATTGAAGACGCCGCCGAACCTATCGAAAAGGCCGGTGATGAGAGGAAAGTCACTTGTCTAGTGGAACCAACTGAATACATTCTCGGATTGGGTGACCTAACCGGTGAATTGATGCGTCGTTGCATAAATTCACTTGGCAGCGGAGATACCGAAACCTGTGTTGACTGTTGTAAGGTCCTGCAGAATTTCTATAAAGGGTAAGGTCGTAATAAAAGAAACTTGACATAACTATTTTGTTAATGACATGTGTATTATAGCTTCCTGGGTTTGCATTCTGTAAGGAATCGCGAGTTTGGAAGAAAACTCTACACCCTACATCAGAGTGTTCTCAAGGCCGAACATGTTAGCTACAATGTGAAGGTTCGTGGCGGTGAAGCAGCACGTCGCAATGCCATGACCGAGGAAAAGCCAGAAGATCTTGATGAGGGTTTCTTCTAAAAAAAATATAAAATGTTTAACTTTGTTTTGTGTCAGATTTTACTGAATAAATTGTGAATTTTTTGTTTTGTAAAAGAATAAAAGTTGTAGCTTCTATCAGAGAACACAGAAGAACAAAACGAGGCACACTGTGGGTCTCCCTGTTTACCATTTGTATTAACAGCTTGCGGGTTCTCATTACGGTCGAATTCACCCGTTTATCACACGCAAGGCTCCGATAAAAAAAACAAACAACTTTAGATCCTCATTTGACTTAAATAAGACGCCATTTATATATGTATATGATATTGCAACAGTTAAACATTAAACAATTAAAACATTTTAAAATAAACAGGAACCACCCTCTTAGCTCTGTGTATCTCTCGCCCTAATAGTTTCCTCGACAATACTATTCAATTCAAGTAGTTTCTCAATCTGCGTTGGCATGAAATTCATTGTAGACAATTCGGTTGTCCACGCTGCCACATCAACTCGCAGCTGGAGTCGAATTTTGTCATCATCAGACATTGCACCGCCTCCAGCCACTGGCTGTTGATTTGTAGATTTCTCTTTGAGATTCCTCAAGCGACGCAATGATTCTTCGGTCTTTTGGACTGACGTCAATACCTCTGAGACTGATGTGTAATACCTGCAAAAGAAGCACAATAAAGTTGATTCCATGGTTTGTAATGAAAGCCAACTTACTCCTTTGTGATTCGAGCAAAAACTTGCTCCAGTATTCGTCGGACAATCGAATCGTCTAGCTTTCCACCGAATCCCTCTTGGAATACCTTCACTGGCTTGAGCATCTGCTCAACGTAGCCTGATCCGCGAGTGGGCACCTCACGATTGGTTTTTCGATACAATCGAGGTAAATCATTAACTTGCTGAATGCTATCGATACTCTCCACGGTGAGAATGCCAATTAGAGCCTTTTCGATGCTACTCAAGTGATGTTCAAGCGTTTGCTTTACATCATCGATGGCATCGTTAAGCGTTTCATTGTTATCGGGAATGTTTGACGAAAGAAGAGACAAAATATACGGAAGTTTGTCGATGAATCTGATTGTGTCGGCGTAGAAAAAGACCAACAGGTTAGTCTTGGACACTTTCATAGAGAAATCCTTTTTTTGCAGAGTCACAACAGCTTCATTGATCCAGTGCGAAAGTCGCAATATGATTTGAATTGTTAGCACAAAGAATTTGGGGAAAACTTCGAATAGATAGACCCCATCAGACCAGCATCGGTCGATCGCTTTAAGCGCCGCTTGGAAAGGCAACAACTGGAATTCTTCCCCACCAATAAGTTTACCCTCATCCAAGACTGGATCTAGAACAGCTTCAAATTGGCCAGCGATTTCTTGAAAACAAATCTGAAAGTATACGGGAAGATTCCAACGAGAGTGAAAGCTCTTCGTTTGCGGATAAGTGCGGAAGAGCTGAACAGACTCTGGGCTCTGAAGAATTTCTTCGATTTTCTGGATGAAATCTCGAGTGCACTTGTATTTGACAAAGAAAACTTCAGAATTTCCTGGTGCAAAGATGGAAGACATGCTTGTCTCGAGGCGATGTTCCACATCGCTCCAGAAGCTGTGGACTAAAAAGTTAAAACCTTTCATTTTGTCTGAATACTGGGTTATTCTCAGCAAATCCGTCATGTGTAGGGAGATAAAGTTTAAGACTTTGTTATAGATTCCTGCCAAGCCTTGTGGAGAATTCTGAAGATGCTGCTCTGAAATGGTTCCACTCATGTACGGCCCAACGACATCTTCTTTGAATACTTGTTCGGCCTCTGAGCAAGCGTCGAGGGTTATATATATGCGCAGACACCTTTCGAGGCCCTCACTGGCAGTGCTAGTAGATGTCTTTAGCGTTGAATTGAAGAGCAAACGAAGCTTCTTGAGAACTTCCTCATTCAAGGTGGCGATTTTCTTCAGTTGCTCTTCGTTTAAGTATTCCTCGCAGAACTTTCGATTGAACTTCAATTGGATGAGCTCCAGGGCAGCTCGTTCCAAGTCCACTGGCTTCACTGCATCCCCATTTAGCTTATTGGCCAGTAATTCGTCTAGCTTCTCCATTGTTTCGTAGACTTTTTTTAAACTTTGTAGATTACGCTTTAGAAGTCTCAAGTCGTTTTTCTGTTTAAGATAGCCACTGACCTCTCGTTCATTTTCGTTAATTAGCTCTTTGATGCTAAGAATTTCTTCACGAAAAGCCTCCAGAGGCTTTCGAATTGTTCCAATCGATTGATCGAGGCCCACAAGGTTGGCCGAGAGGCTGACAAAGTCTGCATAGTCCTCGTTGATTAGATCGATCATTGAGGAACGCAGGACTTTCAGGTAGACTCCGAGGTTGTCACGGAGTAGCTCTAAACTGGGAGCATTGCGATTCCTGTGAAGGAATTCATCCACAGAGAAGTTGGTCTAGAAAAAATCACGTTCGAGGTGAGTGGTTTGTCATTCGAGGCGACGTGGACTTACCTTCATAAATTCATTCTTATCAAAGCACAATTCAGTGTTTTCAGACGCAGTTGGTGTAAGTAATTCATTTTGGGACTGCATTTTGGAATGGTTTTCTTTAAAACATAGGAAAAATTAATTTTGCCGACGAAGAAATCACAACAAAAATACAGAACTTGCCAGAGTGTCAAATGTCAGATGCAGCTGTGCAATATTGGGGGGTGTTCAAATGGTGCGTGAACATTAATGGGGAGCTTACATTAGGTTCATTCGTTAGAATAGGGATAGGCATTTAGAATATATCGTCGGTACTCCAAATAAATTCTTGAAATTATTCAAACAATGTTTCGGAATCGAAGAACAGCATGTCGAGCATATATGAAGAAAAACTAAGGGTACTGTCATCATCGAAGAAATCAATTTGATTAGAGGTAACAAACAAGAGGTAATTTGTAAAAATGGGAAAGAAAGTCGGAGACAAAACTGAAACTTAAGGTTAACCAGCATTTACCTATGTGGTGGAAATCACATTTTAAGCCAACTTGATTTGAACGCCCCGATTGCTAGTTTCTAATCTATTGAAGAAAAGATTCGTCGATGCCATATGCACGGGTGCATTTCGACAAAAGAGCCAGATGCCAAGCTAGTTTGAAATATCAACTGCAACCATCCTTGTTTTTCGGAGGAGGAAATGATGGAAAGAAAGGAACCTAAGTGCTATTGGTCGGAGAGGTTTCGCCTTTTTTAGGCACAAATACTGTTTTCCATCTTCTCAGCAAGTGCCTAAAAGAGTAGGACAGACAGAAAAGCTTACCCAGAGGTTTTGCCAGCGAAAAAGATCACCTTTTCAGAACAAGTTCCATTTTTTAACAACTCCTGCGACTGTGCGTCTGCGAAAATGGACTTGTCTTATAGAAAATTTGACGATTTCAAGCACAGGGGCAGACTATCTTACAGTGTTTGCTTCGAATTGAGCAAGAAGCAGATTGGTCTTATTTTTAATGTCTCTGATCGGCGGGATCCATGCCACTCTCGAGGAAGTATAGTGACCAGTAAAAACTCCTAAAGAAGTTCTTAAGGCCGTCCCTGTTGGTTTAGGTTAGATTTGTGGGCTAGCAGAGGAATCGAAACACCTCCGTCGCACTCGGGTCAAAACTGACAAAGTTCCCCTTGCCCATTTAACCCATAAATATCTGTAACAACTACCCATGGTTGTACTTTCTCGTTTCCTGTATATACAAACCATCCTGTTGTTTTGATGAAGTTCAATAATATGTCGGTGTTGCCGTTGGAGAGTTCGCCTAGATCCTGAAAGAAGTGCTTGGCGAGGAGTTTGTGCCTGGACAGAGGAAGTGGGTAGTGTCCTCTACGACATCCTCATCGCCGCATCCTCTGCAGAGTTCTTCCTCCGTGTGACGCAGTTTCTTTAGGTGGTACCGCAGTGTTGTAGCCCGTGCGTACACCCACAAGCATGGTCAGTGAACGTCTATCCTTGCTTTGTCAAAAGTTGGCCATAATTGTTTTGCAGTTTTGCAAGTTTCTATGGAATTCTATCTCAGGTTCGTCTCTCTCGTAGCCAGTTTCCCTGCTTCAAACCTGAGAACGCAGAGCGGGGAGAGATCAGTCAGTTCTAGTGGGTCCAATGAAGCTTTCCTTGCTAGTTCATCTGCCTTTTCAGTTCCCAGGATGCCTTCATGCCCAGAGACCCATCAGAACAGAACCTTGTGCTATGTTCCAAGAATCTTAAGCTCCTCGTGGCAGCACTTCACAAGCTTGGGTTTTATTTCTATGGCGGTAATTCCTTTGATAGCTGCCTGGCTGTCGATAAAGAAAATGATACCTTCTGGCGGTATTGTTCTTACGGCAGACTCACGGCGGCTGTTGTCACTGCCAGGACCTCCGCTTGGAGAACACTGCTGTGGTCTGGGAGTAGTATAGATCTGGACAGTGTTCGGACTTTACTGCAATTGCAGTAGATCTACTGCGATTTTGAAAAATATTTAAAATCTGCTGCGCCACTGCGCTTGACTTGAAATCTACTGCGATTTTTGAATGTGAAAACGGTTGAAAATTTGATGTTTTCTAGATGAAAAACGTAACACAATCTAGAAAAAACGTAAATTTATTGATGGAAAATTTCTTTTAAGAACTGAATTTAACTGAAAATTAATCAGTTATTAAAAATTTTATAAAAAAATAATTTCGTGCAAAGATTTTAACCTTATTTTATAGTAAAAAATATATGTGTATAAATCTAAACCCCAGTATTGTTGTATTTTTTGCAACAAAAACAAATCTGCTGCGGAAAATACGGATCTACTGCACTTTTTGTAAGAATCTACTGCTAAATTTTATTATTGAAGTCCGAACCCTGGATCTGGATATTCTCAGTGATTCGGAGAAGATTCTCTCTCGTCAAGCCATATATTTTTTTAGAAGTTTGTTCTTTAGCTGAGGGGTTGGAGTATAAGAATTGTTGTGGTCTTGTTGCTTTTGAGTTTTCGCATCCTGACTGCTAGTTGTCGTGCTGATTCGGACATTTATTTCAGTCCATGCTTGCTTTGGTTGCATCTCTTGAGCTGCACATCGCTCTTGACTCCATTCAACCACATGGAATAATACCACTATAATTAATAAAATACACTTTTTTAGAAAAGAAACAAAAAAAAATTATTTATTTTTCTTGTTTTTCATTTAATTTTGTTGTTCTTGAGTGTTTCTGATTTTGTTTTCTTCCCTTACTTAAGTATTCTCTCAGAAATCTTTTTCTTCTTTAAATTTTCTTACTTATATAATACAAGCCCATCTAAAACCGTTTACTATTTTTTGTTTTTGCTTTTCTTTTTAATTGCTTTGTGTGAAAATATTGGTGTGTATATTGATTTGCATTTAAATTTAAATCTTACAACAAAATAATAAAATTGAATTTGCAGAGTAAATTAAAATAAAATAAAAAAAAACCCATCGATAAATCACAGCAAATGACTCTGTTTGTACCGAATATACGTAAAGTGAGAATTTTGAAGAGAAATTAGCGTTCGAAACGCGGTGCGTTTCTTTTAAGCTCGAAGGAGGCACAGAAAAATGCGTTTTGGACAATTTAATAAATAATATATTTAAAAAAAGTATTTTTTTTTTTTTTTTTTTCCTGTTTTGCTTTTTTTTTCTTTGTTTTAATTTAATTACGCGCCTAACTTGTTTTTTTTTTTCATCTTTTTTTGTTTGATTGTGGAATTGAAAATCACTTGTAAAGGTAAATTGTATATATGTATTTAATTAATGCAAATTAACGAGGTTTCTATTTTTTTGAACGTAACACCATTGTTTTCCTTCCCGAAAGTTGTTTGTAATTTGCGTCTTAATGGTTTTTCTTTTGTTTATATGGCGATTAATCGATGTACTGCGCTAACCAACGGAATCCCTCGCCATAGCCTTGTCTTTTTAACACAGAGCACATGAATAATTCTAATGGACGACCGGGTAAGTCTGATCGGGCCACTTTGCCCTGAAAAGGTAAACCAAGATTGGGGATAAGAAAAAAAGAATGAAAAGGGGATGGTGAGATATGAAGAGTTTACCTTTCCTGTTGTGAGCTGGTAGAGACCAAAGTAATTCCTCAGCTCGTCTTCACTGGCTGCACCTGGCTTATCGATTTTGTTGCCAAGAATGAGAACGGGACAGTTTGACAGAGCCTCATCGGTGAGCAGGGAGTCCAATTCATTTTTACTCTCTTGGAAACGGCCACGATCCCAAGCGTCTATCAAGAAGACAATAGCATCTACGGCAGGGAAGTAATCTTTCCACACACGACGTGCTGCAAAAAAAAAAGAGGATACACGATGTAGATTTGTTGGAGGGAATAAGTGGGAAAAAATAAGAATCTAGACTGAAAGTTCTTTTGTATAGAGTTGAAACCTGGGCGAAACATAAAACTATGATAAACAAAACTGAAAGCAATTGAAATGTGGTAACAAGGATTCTGGGAATCACGAGGTTGATGAGGAGGTCATGAGAAGAATGAGAGGACGACTTCGGAAAACGTATATCACCCATCCCATGTCATCATTCAAGGAAGGTTAGGGGGAAGAGGTGTAGTAGGAGGTCAAGGACTTACACGACTGGCAAAATTGCGTGAATGGCTTAACTTGCCAATATCTAATCTAATACGAGACGTTGAAGATAGAGAGAAGATTAAAACGATGATTTCCAACGAAATTCTAAGAAAAAAATTAAAGGCGAAAAAGTTTGGCCAGTTCTTTGCAGGAGATGCTTCCTTGCTTCTTATGGAAGCTAATATCGTCCAGTTTTAAGCTGTATAGGGTTTGCTATATTCGTAAAGAGCTGACATCAAAAGAGGAGACAACTTGTAGATGAGCAACAGCGGCTTCTGCGAATTGCATAGATCAATAAGCACCCACTATTGAAAGCAAAAATCTCGACAAAAGAGTACTCATTCAAAACAAAGGATTTATATTAACTCTTCCACTCGAATTTGAACTCCAATTTGCGTGCTTGTTGTTTTTATTTACTATAATGCACTACGTAATACGATAACAATGGCAAAACTTTATTGATGTCAACGTATGTACTTATGTTTGACTCAAGTTGCTTAGAGATTATTCTGTATAACGATGAAAATTGTTTGCATGATTAGTAGCTCAGTTGTGGATGATTATAATTTGGCTTTAATACAAGACAATAGTGTAATATCCTTAAAGAGAGTTTTAAATTAAGTATCAACTTAATTAGGGCGATAGGACACAAGCAGATGCTCTGATCGGTAATGTTATTCAACTCACATCTAATATACGTTAAATATGAATAGTTCGACTGTTTACATCACCTAGCATTTGATAGTGAATAGCGAAGTGAGCTATAGCTTTCAACGCATGTTTCAAGATCTATGAATATGTATTTATGTGGACTTAAGTCGACCATCCTTAGCTGATGTATACAGGTGTTGCTAGAGCCATACATTAGGCTGGTAAGCAGAAGGTTAAGCTTCCAGTCTCAAGATCAAATGAAACCCAAATTTATATCCATTTCAGGTTGGTTTTGGAGTGGTTAATTAGCTAGATAAGAGATAAGACCCCATTTCAAAGCTTTCAGCTTTACTGGGACCTTATGCTTCAACATTCGTCGAGTTCATTGCAGCTCTAAGGTTTGTGTTGATGAATGATACTATTAACTCCTTAAGCGGGGCATCGTTTCCAGTTCCAGTAAGTAGTCGCCATTAGTTTGAAACTATTTAAGGCTTCCTCAATATCTTAAAATACTACCAGATCTTGAGGATTGAAGATTTCGTATTAGAGCGCATTTCTACTGACTTATTTTTGTAGTACGCATGTTACGATGTTGAGAGGAGACGGCGAGTCCATGCTTTTGTGCAGATGGACATGAATTGCATTCTGCAGTCTTAACACAAAAAAAAAGGAGGGAAGACTGGGAAGAAGGAAGGCAATGTCGACTTTGATCGATTTTTTAACCAACAAAACAACCTTTCAAAATAGCTTCCAAACCAGGTTGTATGTCAGCTTAGGTTACGTATGTGCCCAAACAGGATTTCATAGTTGTTGTGCGACTTTTATTTTTAGCAGATTGTTTTTCAACAGAGCAGTTACCAGGCAAGAGTGAGTCTATTGACCATCTGTGTTATATTTATGCAAAACAATAAAACTTTATGAGAGTTGAGAAGGTCGAAATAATGCATAATTGTGGCTCATGTGAGTAAGTTTGTGAAGTAAGTTTTTTGAAATTGACTTGATAACTCAAGTTTTATACACGCACTCTCCGAAAGGCTGACAGATCCATAGCTAACCAAGCGTGGTACGTGGGGCAGAGTAATTGAGAATGAAGAACGGTAACTGGGAAAGAGTTGGGGAGAGCTGAGGCACATTTCCAGAAATCGCACACGATGGGCATTGAATATGCCTTAGGACCCACAAGGGGATACAGGACATAAGTAAGTTAGTAAGTAAAAGCGAAACTGACCTAGAACTCAACCCCAAGCATTAGAAAAACAAAGAAAGAACGGCATGATATTAAATGCATACTGCGGCAATGATTAAAAAAATCTTTTCCTTAATCTCTTCTTATACTTCAAAACTTTCTAACTAGAATCCCCTGAAGGTTCAAACAAGTCCAATAAAACAATGAATCAAGCGATTCTGTTTACAAACATTTTTTATCATTTAGCCATAACTGTTTTATAGGCTGTGACTATTGACGGTAGCTGATCTTCACCTATAAGGTACCCAAATGTAGACAAACAAAAAGTAAACGTAACTGAACTAAAATAAAGATCATGAGCCAAGTCAAAACAACATTTCTATCTACAACTTGAATCCTCTTAACATATACACAAAACGATCAAAGATAAGTCGCATAAGATCTACCACAATAACAAACCACCTGTCTGAAAACGTAAATTTTGTCACCATTTGTGCATAACACAAATTCACATACTCTTGTGAAATTAACAAAAAATAAAACATTTCAAAACAGCTGAACGAGAAATAATAATTAAAAAAAAAACACAATAAAGGCAGCTGCCTAATCAACTGTAAAGAAAATCATTGCTCTGCTTGAATACATATGTACGTATGAGCTAATTGAATACATTTCATTGTGATACGTAGGGTTGAGTTGAAATGGCTAGCGCGTTCCCTTATAAATCATTGAAAAAGCCCTCCAAACAATTATGTAAACTATGTATAGAATTTCAAATCACTGTCGCGTGAAACGTGCTAAACAAATGTTTGTATGTATATGATTAGCGTGTGTATAAGTATACACTGGTTTCTTATCAACAATTTTTCAAAACTAATTGCCGTGTCATTGTCTGCAATTCCTTGGTAAATCGCACGTTTTTCGATTTGCGCCATTCAAGCAAAAAAGAGGTTGTTATCGTTGACAGTATAAAGCTGATTGATTTTCTCAAGAAAAAGAGATCGAACCCAAATCCGATTGACTAGACGGAATGAGAAAAAAAAAATCTAAACAAAAACTAGCGCAACAGTCTCTCTCCGTGTGCTTAACCTTCCGCTTCCGATCAAAAGATCGACCCAGAAACCCGCATACAAGACCTACAAACACACACCCATACAGCCATTACTGCCGGTACAATAGTCCAGAGCGGATAAACTTAAGTAATACAACAACAACAAAATTGAGAATTCACTTACCTTGAGTGTGACCTCCCAAATCGAATGTTGTGAAACGCATATTACCAATCGACAGCTCTTCAGACGCTATTTTTTTTTTTTCAAAGAAAAGAAAAAGAAAAATTGAATGCAATGGAGAGTTTGGAGACTCCAAGTCACTTACTAGGATGCAATGTGGGTACATGCTGTGCAAGTTTATCATCTTTGAGCATATGCAAGAGTGTTGTCTTTCCAGCGTTATCCAGCCCAAGGAATAGCAGTTTTCCTGATTTCTTCCATAGACCTAGCGTGCGAGTGAAGAAAAGAAAATCATAATCATAATTCAGCAACAAACAATGAACTTGAAGTTATTTTTTTCTTCTGTTTTGCTTTGTTGGCAAACTATCAAGAGTGTCTGCACAATATTTTAAGAGTGGGGCACCAAAATACATCTGTACGTGGTCCAATAAAAGAAAAAAAAAAAAAAACTACTTACCCAAGTATCCAAGAACACCAGTGAACCAATCCCAAATGAACATGTTTGTTTTCTACAGACGAAAAAAAAAAAAAATGCGATTTTAATTTTACAATAAAACAAAAGAAAATGCTATCTCTTCGTCTGAGGTGAAGAGCGAAAAACGCGTAATAAACTGTCACAACGTCTTGTCGTCAGTGAACACGAAAAAAATTCGCTATTCGCGTAGAGAATAGGCCCCTAGACCGTGAGACATTATGCGTGTCCTTCGCATGGGTTTTGTCTCGGGCCCAACATAGACTCTATTTCTTTTGTAAACAAAGGATTTACAACAAAAACAAAGAGTTTTTCTTATTCGATTTGCACTTTGGACACGATTTTTTGTTTTGTCACACGATTTTCACTCGGGAATTGGGATTTCAATTACCTATTTGTTGTTGTTGGAGGGGATGAATGAATAGAAAAATAATTTTACACCAAGTTTTTTATTTAAAAAAAAAAAGAAGATAATTATCTCGCAGAAAGAAAAATATATACCAGATAATTAATAGATTTTTTTTTTGTTAAATAAACTGAGACTGGTGTGGAATTCTTTTTTTGCACTTGGTTCGTTGGTGTTGGAAATAAATCGGGGGGAATTTGACGAAATTTGACAGAAAACGTCATCTGTGGGTTTCGTTAAGTTGTGGCAAGGCTACGTCATTCTTCCGGTTGTTCGGTAGGTTTGGGAGTAGCGGCATCTGTGTTGTCATAGCAGAACTGGGGTGGGTATTTCCTGTTGGATGGTTGTTACTATTTGAAAGGAAAGAATGCTTCGCTGTTAGTTTATGAGTTTACAATTAATTCGATATATTTAGAAGTTTTCTCTTAATGTGCTAAATAATCAAATATTTTATTGGAAACATTTGTGAAAATTATTAATCGTTTGTCGATACAAAATAGGTTTCTTTTTGATTCTTAATTATATGACAGCTAAGTGCTTAAGGTTCATTCACAGATCCAAAAGGCGACCGGCGAATGTGCAAACTGCGAACAAAGCATCTTTAGCACATTTAGAGGCACGGAGTAAAGAGCGCAATTTATTAATCGATTAATAAAAAAGAAGTTAAATTTTGTTTTATTTCTACAAAGATATTAACAAATCGCCCATTTTTCATCGAATAAGGGTGTGTTTCTTGCGAACTGTCAAATTTTATTCACATTCCACAGATGCGGAATACAATCCACATTCGTACGACCAACAAGTTTTTTTTTCTTTGACAAATGACAAGTTAAATGTACTAATATAGATAAAAGAAGTGCTGTGAAGGAAAACTTAAAAATTACAAATATTCGTAAATGGCGCTTTTATTTACTTAACAATTTTGCTTCGTTCCGAACAAACACTGCACTTGAATGTGTGAGGTCCCATTTAATTTTGCTGAAATGTCAAAATAAAAACACGTTTTTAGGTGACTTTTATCTTGAGGGAGCAAAACTGTCAAACTACTCGGAGTTGATTGTCTAATTTAGTTCCCCTTGTCGCCTGTAATAAAGTTAAGCCAATTTAATAATCTGGCAGAATAGGGGAAAATGAAAATGGAAAAGAATCGAAGAAAAATAAATCTAGCAGAGGAGATAAACAGATATGTAATTGTTTGCATCATTGGAATTAAAATACTTACAATATCCTATTCATAACTACAAATGTTTATTGCCATTGCATTTTTTTATGCCAACTGTCAAATTTTCACACCGAGTGTCCCATTTTATTCAGAAGTTCCGTGCACCGTCTCCACGAGACATCAGCGGTTTTGAGAAAATTTTCATGAACCTGAACGTGATATCGCTGTAGACATCAACTTTGATTTTTTGACAGCTTGACAGTTGTACTTTGGAATGTGAAAAAATAAGATAGGTACATAGTATTCTAATCAATTAACTTCGAAAGAGAAAATTGTTTTGTTGTTTACATTCGAAGGCAGTGAACATACTCGTGAAAATCATTTAATGTACACTAGCGACATTTGCCCACCTTAACAAAAGGAAAAATGACGGGCGAAATGTCTAAATTTTATTTTAAAATATTTGTATCTAGTGGAGGTTAAAAGCCCACAGAATTTAACGAAACTAAACATCTTATTAAGCTGGCGTAAGCTCATATTAATTCATTCTGTTTGAACAATGTTGTGGCAATAGCGATAGAACCAACTGTTAAAAGTAGAATACACACAGGATCTGCTAAAGTTAATGAGATGGTATAATATACATATACACTGCTACTTAACACCTTAGGGGCCAGGAAAAATGACAGATGAGAACAGAAAGAGAATAGAACACATCAGCGAATTTGTGTTCCAAATTATAGAAACGAGAAATAGCTGTTCTAATAAAAGTAGATTTAAAGAAAAGTTTTAATCAGAATTGGGTTTTTTTGTTTGTAAAAAAATTTTATAAGATATTAGCTTTATTTTGATACCAATGAAAGCCAATATTGTATGCTTAATCGTTTTGAAATTGGAATTGATGATAGCTTTAACTGGCCCCTTAAAGCCCCAACTATAATTGCACTAAGAGTGCGATAACTAATGTCATAATTGAACGAGAATTCTGCCTGTGAGCTGTCAAAATCAAAGCGCTCTCATAATTGCATAATTGCATTAAAGAATCTGTTCCCGTACTTTCTTTTTTTTTTTAGAGTTTAGCTTGCCAAATTTCTAAGGGTGGGGTAAAATTCTGTCAAAGAAAGACAAATCTCCAAAAAAGTACGGGAACGGGTTGAACAAAAAAACCTGCCCACTTTTTAGACGTCATTATTTTGTATTGATTTATGATTTACTTCAAGTTATTCCGCCAGCCAACAACAACACAACCATTTGACAGAACACATATTTTTGCCCAAGAAAATCTCTTGGACTAAAATTCGCAGCATGTGTAAATTTCTTACTCTCTCGTGAGCTCTCTCTTCTGTGAAAAAACTACAAAACTTTGACGTACGGGAACAGGAATTAGTTTTTTTTTTTCGTAAAAGTTCGTAAATTTTCGTAGTTTTAGTCAGTACGGGAACAGACCTATTATATTAATAGAATGCTGGTTGTTGCGGGTTTCGATGCCACATTCGATTCGCCACAGAACTTCTGTTTTGCACTAGTTTAATAGGCTAATAGATTGACTTATGTCAACTAAGTTTACGTTTACCCATTTAAAATAGCACATGCTAGTATGGATCCGGATTCATTCCTCCGTAAATAGTTCGAATTGTATTAAATTGATAAACTGACGTGAAAAAGCTTAAAAACCCTAAAGAAAATCAAATAAATATAAGAAAATTGCACTGACAATGCAATCCATGTGCAGAAAGGATCGCAGAAAGAATGAAAATGAATTTTATTTTTTCTTGCTAACCGACGACGACACATGTACAGTGTTGGCCAAAACTAAAGCAACTAATACACCACACAATTGTTTTAAGATCTAACAAGTGCGTATGAGCCAGAATATTTTTATATTTATTTTTCCCGATATCTCTGAATATTAAAGATTAGTATATAGAATCAGTAAACACTCTTATGAGTAAATTAAAAAAACAATAAATACAAAACTGAATTAAGGTCCATTTTCAGCTGGCCAAAACTAAAGCAACTTTTCGTTTCTTTCTTCAAAAAACGATGTTCTGTTACGGAAAACAAAAAGTAACCGTTGTTTTGAGTATTTACTGCTATAGAAATGCTGCCGATGAACAAACAAGAAAAAATTGGACGATTTTCGGGTATAATTTTGCTGCAGAAGACATGAAAAGCTGCTGTAACTTATTTTGTAAAAATGGCAAGGAATAGTATTCTGAACGGACAAAAAATAAATTCTGATTTTGAATATAGATTTACACAAGGAAATCTATGCTATATTCTAGTCATAAATCAGTGAAACGTCGTTTAATTAAATATTATAAGGCCAGCAAATCCGTCAAAATGATTCATCGAGGTGGCAGGCCAGGAGTTAAGACGCACCGGGAAGATAAATATGTGATAAGAAAGATTAGGAGCAATCTATTCATGTCATCTGAGAGTTGAGATATGAATTGAACATGAATATCCGCACCAGAACGATTCTTCAAAGGGCAGTGAATGGTGGTCTTTCATTTTTCAGTGTCGTGAAGAAACCATTTATTTCGGTCAAAAACAGAACGGCTTAATTCAAATTTACAACTGGCCACATCAACTGGACAGTGTCTAAAAGGAAGACAGCTCTATTCTCTGATGAATACAAATTCAATATTAAGAGATCGGATGGATTTCGACGTCTTTGACGGCTCAGCAATGAAGCACCTACTTCTCGATATTCGATGGGTATGGTCAAACATGGAGAAGGCTATGTCATGGTCCGGAGATGCTTCCATGGATATGAAATTGGCCCAATCCATAAAATAGATGGAATTATGAACCGATTTGTGTACAAAACTATCCTGTAAGGCGTTATGCTGCCACGTGTCGAAGAGGAGTTGCCTTTGAAATGGGTACTTCCACAGTATACCGCACATAAACATATCTCAAAACTTTTAAAAAATTGGTTTCAGGATAGAAAATTTGGGATTATGGAATGTTCTCCGGAACTTTATGCTATAAAAAACCTCTTGGAGATCGCAGATCGGAGAATAGTTCGGGATACATATCGAAATAGGGGGGCCTTTTTACTCAGGTCAAGGAGGCATGGAATAATATCCCCAGTTCCATAATTTAAAATATTTTGGAGAGTATGCCTAGGAGGTGTGCAGCGGTGATCTGAAATAATGTTTTTGCATTAAAATATTGAGTTTAACACAACGAATTTGAATATAAATACAATTTTGGTATGGAGTTGCTTTAGTTTTGTCCAGCTGAAAATCGGCATATTTTAGTATTATTTGTTTTTTCTTTGTTTTTGTTATAAATAAATGGATTTTTTTTTCATAATCTAATTTTGGAATGTAACCACTACATTCCTACATAAAAATTTTAAGGAATATATTTTCATTTAATCAATTTTACTCATGTGTTTGTTGTCTGTGTTAAAGTTGCTTTAGTTTTGGCCAACACTGTATGTACATAAATCTTGAAATTTCATTCCAACATTTGTTCGAGGTTAAGCACAGCCAACAGAGATTCTACTTAAGGACTCACTGATTCCATGCGACACTAATACTGATTGTCACTCATACCTTTTTAAACCACCCCACCCACCCAAGGCAGGACCTCGTATACAATCAGTTGGAAGAAATCTCCACTTTGTCACACAATCGATGAATACCTACCACACAACCATATGTATACCATATGTCGTTCAGAGTCGGCACGGTGGATAGCTTCCTTTGGCTATCGCGCGTTTGTTATCCTGCGATTGTCTGTACTCGGGATAAAGACATTGTATTCTGGCTTTGTCCCGAGCGTTGTCAAATCGTTTTTGGCATCGATGTAATGTCGTCATAAGATGATTCGCCCAAGATAAGAATCCTTTTTTTTTATTTTCTACCTTTTTTTCTTTTCATCTATGTATGTATATCCTTGCTGCATCCTTTGCTGCCATTGAATTTGATTTTGCCAATAGAAAAAAAAAGCAGCGATAGCTACATACAGCTAATACTCCCAAAGACCAGACCAAGACCAAGACGAAGACGAAGACGAAGTTGAAGTTGAAGAAGAAGAACCCTGGGTAGATTGCAAACGATTCTATTCGATGCCTGTGTCATTTCTTTTTTGTGTGTTCGAATGCCTTAACATAGATAGATGGGGAGGGGGTCTTCTGGTTTTGGCTCAAAAGGAGATTCGAATTAAGTCTGAAGTGGTTGGAAGTAATTTTAGACATGCTGTTGACATGTGTTGTTTGGTAAAAAAGAAACGACAAAACGAAGAAAAATAAAAGGATTCTACCAGATCCTTTCAGATTTCAACACTCATTCTTTGGATGAGGCACATGTGTAGGTACCTATCCACACAGATGACTGCTGATGATGATGATTTAAATGGATTTTTGTGTATTGGCCAAATGAATTTCGATTTCTTGCTCAACCACTTGGCCACCACTCTAATTTAGCACTTGGGTTCGATTCCGGAAATCCCTTTCATATTCTGCTGCTATCATAAATTTTCAAGATGATCTGATGGGGTACAGATTTAGTTGAGTGGTAGGTAGATATGACAAATGGGAACACTTGTGCTGGACTTGAGTTTATTGAATAAAAATGAAATCAATGGTCCTATTGGACTTCTCAAAAAGAAGAAGAGTGGACACGTTTAGGTGCTTTAGAAAGTTTTTGCCTTCAACATTATCTGTTCCCTGGTTTTGAGTTTGATTGTTGAAAATGTTCGAAGCTTTGTAATAATTTGTGTACCTTAAGTTAAAAGAGTTCTACAATACTTCTTTGTGTTTGGAGGTAGGCCAGTAGGGTTGCTGAACCTTGGAGTGTTGGTATCCTGGCATACGCTGGCACGTCAAGACTTCAGTTACAAGATGTGTAGCGCATGGTTCAATTTGGATGATACGGGAGCGACTTTGCTTTGATTGTACACATTTTTTGCGCTGGAAGGTGGCAAAGACAAAACTGAGCCTGTATTCAGCAACAGTGTGGGTTTTTCACCCATTTAACTAAATTCCCTGATTTTTTGCACTAAGAATTTCATCGCGAGGAGGGGCTGTCACTCTTGTTTTCTTTGTTCTCTCATGATGGTTGTCAGGTTGCCTTTTCAAAATTCTTCCGTGCTGGTGATGTTCTCTGATGTCTCTATGAGAGTCTAATGTGCCTATCTGCCTTCTTAATAGTGGTTTCATCTCTCTTTCCATCCTCCCACTTCGACTCGTCGCTACTAACACGACTTCCTGGTACGATATTTTCCACGGGCTTCTTTGGCAAGAACATCATCGCTGTCACAACTTTAGCTAGAAGCAGTCTCTTCTTTTGCTATAGTGCTCCGATATTTGGCTCCTTCGTCTGCTGCTGATGGGCACTACTTGTGTCTTTTTTTTCCGCTAGTCACAGTCGCTGCTTACTATGCGGCTGTGGACCATCTCGATAGCATTGAAGTTGTGCTCTAATTCTTAAAGGAATTTGGTCACTACAATGATCGCTATGTCATTGGCGATGGGATTCCGAGTCCGAAGACGATGTCACCTCCTATGGTCCACATCATCGGCTCTAGTATGAAGCCTCGTGCTGTTGGACATATTTTCGTTATCCACCGACGGTTAATAGGAGCTCGTTTTTAAATAGAATCCAGAGCAGGAAAGGCAACCGTCAGTCTTCTGTGGCAACCTTAGTTCTTAACCATCCCCTGTCCTTTTTTTTTGGGTTATTT
The DNA here is from genome assembly GCA_949716465.1 of Chalcosyrphus nemorum. Taxonomy (NCBI): domain Eukaryota; kingdom Metazoa; phylum Arthropoda; class Insecta; order Diptera; family Syrphidae; genus Chalcosyrphus; species Chalcosyrphus nemorum. The sequence goes on from OX454333.1 coordinate 29,712,810, forward strand.
TCCAAGTCGAATATTCTGACATTATTTTGAAGAACATGTCACTTGTGTAAATCCAGCTTTGGGCTAGATGTGGAAGGAAAGTGGTCAATATTTTTTGCCCTCGCTGTAATCGCCATGAGAAGATGAAATCCTAAGTCCTAAGTGCCTCAAAGGCATTTTGGGATAAATCCTGCGAAGTGAGTAAAAATTTACAAACTTCCTCAGGATCCCTGGTGAACTCGCCATAATATTTCATTAAGGAAGCTTTATAGTTTGAGTAACTATCACTGGAGACTGCCAGCGGAAAACTTTCAAGATCTGTTCGATTCTCGTTGTGCTTTGCAAAATTCCTTATTGAAGTTTGGCAGAGCTTCTTTGTTTGTTTTTTTCCCGGCAAATCTTCATCTTCATTTGAGCCATTTCAAAATGGTCGTTCTGTACTTTCCACTTAATTAGGTCAGCACAACCAATAGCTCTATGAACTGGCGAAGCCTTGGTACATTTTTTTCCGCCATAAGCCAACTGAATGTTTAAGCCAAAAGCCAGAAATGAAATTATTCAAAAATGGCGGTTCAAAATTCTCGGGTAAGTTTATATGGACTTTCCGAAGTAAAGTACTTCTGAGATCAAGGATCAAGGATTAACAAACCATACCTTCTACTGACTTGGCCGAAACGCACTTAAGTACTCAACTCCTTTGAATAAATCCATTTCTATGACCGTCAAACTTCTGAGTAATAAAAATTAATTTTAAATGCAATCCTTACTTAGCTCAAAGTCTCGAGGAAGAAAAAGAAAAAGTAGAAAAACTTTTCGTCACGCATTGTGACGAATCTCCTTCAAAAGGATAAAATTCCAAACCAACATACCTACCTAATCATAGCTTTTCGGTATGAAAAACTAATTATAAGAATCACAGCTAAAAATAGTTGTTCTTAACCCAAGAGAATAACTAACCGCATATCCTTGAGAAAAAACAAAAACTTCCTCCTTGGACGAGTAGAGGAAAACAGTACAACTGATCAAATGCCATTCACACAAAAGTCCCTGGCCAGCATCGAAAATCAGAAGAAAATCACCTAACTCTGGAGTTAGTTCCTAAGTGAAATCCTGAGATGCATTTTCATTTCGACTTTATGTATATCCTTTCTTCTACTTCGGGGGGATCCTCTTTGAAACAATATAATAACTTTTGTGTGCATCTTCCTTGCCTGACAAGTTATTCAGAAACAATTTCCTGCAAAAGATGCTGTCAGTGGCGCAAAAAGGACTTTTCGTAGGCAAAAATTATTATGCATCAATTAAAAAGTTTTTGCATTCCCATTACTCCTGCGGGTTGGGTAGGTACTATCATTGCCTCCTCCCACAACTACTACTGCTAGTACATATTGCCAAGCTGCATTCCATTAATAATTAATTACTTATCCTTTGGCTTTTTTTTCTGTAGGTTTTTCGGCAAAAAAAAAATTATTCCACGTCGTGTTTATCAGCGATTCCCTGCCAGCGAAGAGAGGAAAAACTTTTTGTCGAGTAATGGAACGAACATTCTGTGTCCTCGCCACAGTTTGGGGTTTTATATTTTTGAGTATTTGAATTGAGTCGAGTGGTACTTTGGTAATTTAGTTACTGTAGATACTTTTTTTTTGGTTGTGTCCTTGTAATGGCATGTGTTGAATAAAATACTTTGTGGTTCGTTAAATGTTTTGGTTGGGAATTCGTAGAGTGCATTTTAGTTATTATACGTAGTGGGTGCCTCCCTCGATACTGTTCGGATTTGAATTCGAATATGAATTCGAATTTTTAATTGAGAAGCAAAGAGGTATCTTTGGTGAGTTATACGCAAAAGGGGTTCTTTTTTTAGAAGGAAGCACGGCAACTGGGAAAGAGTTGGGGAGAGCTGAGGCACATTTCTAGAAATTGCACCCGATGGCGCGTAGGCGTTGTTGAGGCCATTGGACTCACAAGGGGATACAGGACATAAGTAAGTACTCATCAGTGATTACGAAGCTATTTTGTGGAAAATTTCCGCTACTTTGCAAATTGCAATCATTGATTCGCTTTATCGCCTCAAGCTTAAGGTACATTCACAGCCCAGCGGCTAGCGAATGTTCGTATTCGCCGTTCGCTGGGCTATAAATGGACCTTTAGTACTTAAAGCAGAGCAGTGTGGTTGTTCTCTTATTGCTGCACTGTTACTATCTTCTTATTCTGTTCCGCTGTTTGGCAAGGTTAAGATCAGCATTATAGGGATTATAAAATTTTCACTTTTTGCTTCGATTTCATCTAAGAAAGAACTAAATGCGATCCAGGGTACGCTGCTTTTAGTTGTAAAGACAGGCATCCGCGACATCTTGGTATTTGTATCGGAGGTTCAGTCTTTTGGAAGCTGTGATTCAGATATCATCTTAGCTAGAGCATTGTTGTATTCGCTCGATGTGGCCGAGCCAATGTATTCAGCGTATCTTGGCTTTTTGGACTAACTCCATATCCTGGTACAGCTCATGGAGTTTGCGGTTGTATTTGTCCTTCATTTGCTCTCCTCGCATAAGTGTCCAATTATTACTCAGCTTTCAGCAGTCGGTGCCATAAAGCAGAACTGGTAAGACGAGCGTTCTATTGCGTCCTGCATCCTGCAACAAAGTACGACGTATTAGGTCTGTTCCCGTACTTTCTGAACTAAAATTAGCAGCTTGCCAAATTGCTAAGTGTGGGGGTAAAATTCTCTCAGAGAAAAACAAATCTCCAAAAAAGTACGGGAACGGATTGAATACATTTTAGACATCACTTAAAATTATTTCGCCAGCCAACAACAACACAACCATTTGACAGAACTCATATTTTTGTCCAAAGAAATTTCTAGGACTAAAATTCGCAGCATGGGGAAATTTCTTACTCTCTCCTGAGCTCTCTCTTCTGTGAAAAACTGACGAAACAGGAATTCACTATTTTTCGTAAAATTTCGTAGATTTTCGTAGTTTTAGTCAGTACGGGAACAGACCTATTATCATGTATATCGAGAAATTGAAGTTACGTCCAAAAGCACTGACTTGAACTCCAAATTCAATCATTGATCTAGAGCAGTGTATACGATCCAATAGTTTGGACTAGCCTTCCCCACCAGTGTAGCCTAGTATATTCTTAGTATGTATAGTATATTCCTTTGAGGTAATGAGTAAAGTATTCTTAGGTGACCCACAAGATTACAAATAAGCAACGAAGGTCCTTTTAGGTCGCGGTTTTACTGCCCCATGTCCGAAACCCCTATCTCAAACGGAAGCCTAACAACGGGTCGTATACTTGCTAAAATTCAAACGTCACGATTTCAATTTTAAAATTAAAATTAAAAAAACATGTATTTTCATATGATTATTCCTTTTTTATTTTCCAAGAATCGATTGCATAACATTTGGATTCACATGATTTCGTGGCGATTCCGAAAGGTCTGCTGCAGCTAATGGATCTGAGAATGCCTCCGTGGTATCCTCATCTGGTACAATTATTAATAAGGGTTTATCCTCCAACACTATACATTTTGCTAGCACAACAAATAGAAACACTAAAAGAGTAACAAAATATAATTTGCTTGCTGACATTTTACACTTTCACTGGTAGAGAGCAGCACCTCTGACAACTTAAAAATTTCAACTAAAAAAAATATTGCGAAATAGCTTTCTTTTATATCTTGCTAGAGGTGGAGATTTAATTAGAAATACAAATAGAAAATAGTGCAGTAACCTGTTGCTCAAATTAGAAGAGAAAACTTACGAAATAATAATTAATTTGGAGAGCATAGATCACGGATAGTAAAGCGAGAAATAAATAAAAGAGAAGTTCGTTCTTGACCTTTGTGTGAGTCTTTTAGTTAAGATGTTAAGCAAATACGACGAACAAACGACATGTTAATTCAGATAATTATAGCTTATAACTTGAGATTCCAATATAACCCAATTAGTTCTTTCTTTTGTGTGGATTATTACAACATCTTACATCGTGAACATTCGGTGTTGTGACCATTCATCGATACTGGGCAATATGGCGGCTATGTTTTCTTACTTCCGCACTAATCTCTGTCTGGTTTGTCCAAAAAAATGTACTGACGCTCAAAATGTTTTATGGTGCGATAAATTGACTGCACACTAAAGCCATGATGACAACCATAGTCAAACTAATATAGCAGACAGTTATCTTCGTCCGATTTGACATTTTGCTTTTCAAGCTGAATACTACCACCGAATGCATTCTGACGTTTTGGTCACAGGTCAGGCGGAGCCTAAATTCCCCTGTTTGTGACCAGGATCTAACTATAAATTTGTTAAGTTATCTTTTTCCTTTCTTTTGAACAAAATATTTTTTGCCATTCTCAACAACAATTTGTATGTCCAAAATGGCTGCGCACATAGATATCAAATCAGTTGCTGAAATCGTTACATGTAAGTGAGTTCCCATTTGACTTTGCTTAAACGTCAGAATACAATGACCTATTTCGGCGGTTTTTAGGTTAAGGGAGCGAATTTGTCAAGCGACCCGAAGTTAACTGTCTAATTTAGTTCGTCTATGGGCAAACCTTACTGAATATTTTGACAGCTGGATGTCATTAGTTATTTTGACAGTTGCTGAAACATAACAATTGTAAAGAGTATCGATGCTATTTGGTCATTCTATTTCAGAACTCCTCTCTCGCTCTTCTTGTCTTGCACTGTTGCCTTTTCTTATATGCTCCATGTCACCTTATATACCAAAAACATATCAGCAATATCCACGGAAAGGTGTCGTCATTGCCTACTTGTATATTGTATTCCAGGCATAATTATTATTATTCACCAAAGAGTTCTCTATGTTAGGGTAGGATGACAGTTTGAGGGAGCCTATATGACTGTTGTATATTGTCAAAATGTAATTATAATATAAACAAATAGAGGGCGCGGATCCTTAGTTGTATAAAATATTATTGAAGCTTAACACTCTCACTGGTATAAAGCTAGAATCTATCACAGATCCTTCCTTATAAAAGTAAATAAGTACAAAAAATACATCAAGTCATTGCTTAATTTTGTATATGTCAAAATAAAATATATATTTGCTTTAATAATTCTCATGTGATGTTAATAAAAATATTAAATACGTATTATATCGTCCATTTATTCTTCTTCTTCCTTTTTCTCAGGACTCTCATGAACAGGGACAGCTTGAATGATTAATTCTTCAACCTTTAAATACATTTAAGTTAAAAAACATGTCTTTTTTTTGTAAATGAAAATTTCCATATTTACCTGGACATTGGGTGGAGTATGCAAAGCATACAGTACAGCATCGGCTACATCTTTGGGTTGTAGTTTTGGTAATGCAGCACAAGACGCCGGATTGTATACTTTAAGGAAGTCAGTTTCAACCATTCCGGGACTAATGCTCTGAAAAGATACGACCATGGATGAAGAAGTTTCATTATTCAGTGAAAGTAAACAACAGGAAGCTACAACTTGGAAATGTTGTACAGAATTCCTTGTGAATTAATTGGTTTATGAAGCTTGAGCTGTTTAATAAAATGCTTTTCTTTGACATATAATTTTAGTACAAAATACAGAATTTTGGTCCTGTCAGGACACTACAAGCGGTAGCACTGTATACGTCGATAAGGGAGTTTTAGTTTGGGAATTGAATTATAGAACAACAGGGGCTCTCAACAAAGGCTTGGTTGTCTAAACTGAGGAGGAGCCTAGTTTAGGTTAGGTAAGTTGGTTATCCTGGGAAAAGTTAGGATACACTTAGACTAATATTTGGGAACCTTTACTTATCTCAGACGGGCTATGGCTGAGGACTATTCGTGCCTAAGTAAGGCACTGACTTAATGAGCCCTGATTGTCAAAGCGGGCCGGGCAGTTAGAGTGTGCAGGGGGGCTAAAGGGTGCCAATCGTAAGCCCTAAGACTTATCAAAATGTTTTATTTCGTAGTGAACTCAATCCGAAGTCAACTCCTGAAATCAATGAGGAAACAGGGTCAGGGTCAGGTATTTAGTCAAAAGACTTGAACATAGAAATGTCACTTAAACTCCCGTTGTATACAGTGTTTCCAGGCCGAAGTTCTCAAGGCTGTGGAACTCGTAATAATCTACAATTTAGTGCTCAGGAGACCACGATAAAACATAGACGAAGCTTTGACCAATTTAACTACTGGAACCCCGTTCAATTTCGAGCAGCAGTTTTAGTATGATGCGCGGACCAAGGAACTTACTTCGAGACAACAAAAATTGTTATTGGCTTCTTCTTTCGAGTTTTGAAATGTAGTTCATTTACATTTTTTAATGTCTACTTACCGTTAGTTTAATGTTAAGCTTGTTGTAACGAATTTCCTGTCGAACTGTTTGGCACAATGCCGTCAGGGCAAATTTTGTCGCAGGATAAACGTTGAACGCTGGTTTTGGTACTTCTAAAACACGATGCCCCAAAATGCTGAAATCCAAAAGAAAACTCATTAAGTATAAAACCCACATGAAAATGCATAATTACGCTTACAATTAATAAATAAAAAAAACTACTTAATTTCTGACAAGACAGACAGAAAAAAAAGCCCACCACATTCTCGTGTGTGTCAATAAATCTGCACGCATATTCCCACATCACATTGTGCATGACCAAATATTCATACGTAAATGTAATTTTTAATTAATTAAGTTTTAATTTCATTACGCCGGACTGTAATTACAGCTTCATTCATGTTTACTTAATTCCCGTGCGCGTTGTAAGTCCGTCCTTCCTTACAACCTAGGAGTGGACAGGACATACGCAAGGTTACTTTACCACTTTCGTAGGATACTCTGGTGGTTTATCATAAAAAGAAGAAAAAAATATTAAATTAAAAAAAAAAAAAGACGAAGGATACGTCGAAATGTCGACAGACGTTGTGTTGTTTAACAAATATTTGGTGAGAGAATGGAAGCCATAACGGTGTGTAAGTTCATTGCAGATGGAAATGCAGTTAAAAGCCAGTTAAATACTTATGTCCGAGGTCAGCTTTAAATCCTTTGCAGGGGACTCTTTAAGTCACAACCAGTCAGTGGTGGGATATGTACATATGTATTTGCATGCGTAGACTGCGTAATTTAATGGTTTATTAATTTTTATTTAAACAACATCAGATGTAAAGTATCTCACGAGTGTACACTCCCTCTGCTGCCGCCGTGTGTGTGTGTGCGTGTGTGCATTTGGTATGTTTGTGCACACACATTTGTTGTGTGCGGGCAATTTAATTGTAATTATTAATTGCTAGGACATAATATAAATTTATTCTTCGCAGTTACATTAAAAATTAAACACTAGCAAGTGGGGAATTCTGAATAAATAAATCTTTGTTTTTTTTTCAGACCTGAGAATGGGAGTGGAAAGGATTCTTTATGTCAGATGCATTTTGGATGACTTTAAGGAGATTTATGACTTGATTGGGTTCACAAGAATAAAGTTGTAGAATGTTGGCTTTAAAGTCTATATTTACTTATGTGTTTCACTACAGAAAATGATCCACAGGCGTTGTACCAGGCGACTTTGGAGGCCAAGTCACAGGTCCATTGTGCGAAATTATGCGGTCATGGAAAGTGGGGAGGAATGTTGCCTCGTCCTTTTGAGACCAAAGCTGTTCCACATTAATGTTATGCAATTGGGAAACCAAAAAGTAGCTATAGTTCTATAGCGCTCTTCAGTGAGTTCAGTGACTGTAACGCCTTGATAGGCATTACTTTTGAAAATATATGAAGAGATGATCCTACTCATTCCTAAGCTCGATTCCTTCTTCACCGTTCTGCGCCTCGCCTTTGGCTATTCAACCAACAATGAACAAAACATTCACTGAACTTACGGCGCACACAATCTTCAAACGTTTTCAATCCTTGCACGAGCTGGATCTTGTGATATAAACAATATCAGAGTTGTAAAAGACGGCAATCTTTTGTAATCCAATCCCTGAATTCTTTGAAAGTATTTCATGATTTTTGATTCATTCAATTGACTTTATTTGATGACTTAGACTCCAGCATTGAAATCTCTCATTCTTTACGACCATTCTTATGATTGAAGTGAATTGAATGCAAGTATTTAAAATTACACTGCATTCATTGCCACTTTGAAGTCTCTACCATTCACTTGAAGTCACCCGCATTTGATTGAAGTTTTTGGGACTTCAAAAATTCTTGATGAAGTCCTTGGGACTGAAGTCTAAATTCCAAAGTGAAATCAAGAATTCAAAAAACAGAAGCATGAGGTCAATTGATTTCTTAAATCAAAAGATTGCAGTCTTTTACAACTCTGCAATATACATATGTAGCTATTGTACAGCTTTTACAAGATTTTGCATAAAGTATGTATATAGACACGACTCCAATTGCTGTGGACAGTGCTGTATCGATGGGGATTTCTAAATTCTAGATTCCAGATCTGTAAAACACAATCATCTTGACATATATATCATTTGACCTTTCAATAATGACTTCAACTTAAAAAATAAGTCACTATTCATTGAAGCTATGATTTAGGAATAATTTTCTGCAAGCATAATTTTGAAATGCAAATGAATGCAATCATTGGGATTGCTCTGCATTCATTGTCACTTTGAAGTCACTAGAATTCATTGCATTCACTTGAATTCATTGAAGTCTTTGAAGTCTGTGAAATGTTTAAAGTCATTTGAAGTCAGTGAAATCATCTAAACTCATTGACGTTTGATGAAAGATGAAATGGCAAATCAAACAGGTCAACAATCAGCTATCAGCTGTCAAGTTGCTTGCCGCTGGAAAAAAGTGCAAGTCAAAAAAACAACTCTAAGAAAACACTTTCTTTGGTAAGTTTGGAATCTGATTGTTAAAATATATGTGTAGATGGAGTAGTTGTTTGTATTTACATATGTATGTAACGGATGATGGGATGAAATTGAGTAAAATATGTTTACCTGTTAATTATAATAATATGCGATCGCACTCCATGAATTTTCATTAGTTCCACTGATTGCATGATGCAAGTACAAGCGGCTATTACGTTCAAATCAAAGACGTCCTTAACCTCACCAGCGCAACTATCTGAAAGGAAATAAAATGGAAGAAAAAGGATAATATTTCGAAGGGATAAAATCGATCTTAAATCTATATAAGGCTACATGTGCATAAGCTCATCACTATTCTTGCCCCCCTTTTGTTTATTTCTAAAGGTGCGTCCTAACCGAGTAAAAACTTTCTGAAACACTGTTTTGTTAAACACTTTATAAACATTTCTGAAAAATTTCATAAACATTTCTGAAGTGTTTCTCTAGGTCTAGACGCACCTTAAGATTTGTCATCTTCTCGGACGAGGCCCATAGTTTATGGTATGACGCCATAATCTTTCGAAATGAGGAAGGAGACAACGCTACCCTCAATAGTCTAAAGTATAGAGTGATGTTAACCAGAGGTCAACAACATCAATATATCCGATCTGTGGTTCCAAGAACACGGCGCTTAAAGTTGTGAAGGAGAAATTTGTCGACTGGTTCATTTCAATCCGAGCGCTAATCAATTGGTTCATGCGATTTGACAGCACTCCTTGACAGTCTATGCTAAGAAGCCAGCAACTTTGGACGAGCTCGAGGGCAACATTCGAAAGGCTATTTTCGGAATAACGCCTTACATATTGGACCGAGTTATCAAGAATTGGATCGACTTCTTGAAGCACATGTAGCCATTTGAATGATGTGCTATTCCACGCATAATGGCATGAATGTAATAAATTTCGACACCAATTTGTCAAACAAAATCTCTTTTCGTTTTTCTGCAGCGCTGTCCCAAGGCAGATAACTTTTATCTTATCTACGGCACTCTTATTTTTATCAAACTGCGATTTTAAGTAGTATATACATAAGGTTTGACATATAGGACTCCAACTTACCTAATAAGAAATTAGCCACCGTCCTGCCGGCAACATTAACTAACAAATGCACCACATAGAACTTGGTTCGAATGTATTCAAATGTTTTTATTACGCTCGATGTATCCGTGAGATCACATTCTACCCCAAATATCTTTCCATCCCCAGTGACCTTTGAGTTGAGAGCCTGTAACACGCATTCAAATTAGTTTCTTCACTTTGTGTCAACAAAATTTTAAATGCTCACTTCAACTAAATGATTGCGTCTAGCCAAGCCCACTACCACCATTCCGGCATCAGCCAATGCAACACAAACTTCAGCCCCGATTCCGACACTTGCACCGGTCACAACGGCCACTCGGTTTTGCCAATATTCAGCCATGATTTACGGGTTCGCGAAATATTTCCCAAAATGCACTCGAAATGCAACTAAAGCAAAAAATGTAAAATCTATCAGCTATTTATACTTTCGCCTACTATCTCTCCGAGTGGGAGCCTATGTAACAGTTCCTTATGAAGCAGACTCTGCTGACCGCACCGCAAGACTGTTACCATCGTTCGACAATCTTATGAATTCACCGCGTTACGCTGCGCGTAGATTAAATTACTCCAGAGTCATATGAGATGCAATCTACACAACCACATATGAAGTTTTTTTGTTCTCAAAAGATTCGCATCTATAGGCATAAGAACAAGTAGGGCAACAGTAAACGTGTGCATTGGACCCCAAGTGTCACAAAGCGTTCATCGTTCTCAAATCAACCGCAAACATTATGCAAGAGAGGGAGACAAAAAAAAAAAAAAAACTCGCTCGCAAATTGCAATCTCAAAAGATTAATGTCAGTGGCTTTGCAAGTGACGGCTTTGCTTTATTTTTATTTTTTTAAAGGCACTGAGATGCAAAGTAGGCCAAGGTCTAGCTTCGAAACTTTACTATACGCAGTATACAGGGTTGTAGAGCTTACAGTAGAGGGTTAGAGAATCTTTTCCATAACAAGTCCTGGGGAGTTTGTCACACGCTCGCACTTTTTGCACTTTTTTGGGACTCGATTCTTGGATTCTTTAGCCAACACGTTCACTGAGTTATATTCCATTGGAAAGCGAAATCCTGGTCTACAAAGATGATCTCCTTTAGGATACCAACTACGTAAGAAACCTCTGTACACCCCTGCCATCTAAACACATGTGAATTGAAAGGTGTTTTAGGGAATATCTTTCAAAAAACATCTTAGATAGTTGGTTCTATCAAATAAATGTTTCCATTGTTACTGGTAGTTCGTACATCAAAGTTAAGTAAATTAATTTAATCGACACAATGCACAAGTGTGTGTAGAGACAAATGAGAAGAAAGTGCTGTTGAAAGTATCTTCATTTACACTCAGATAGCTATTCTCTTTAATTGCTTCAGATAAAAGGATGAACTTGGATCAATTCAAAGCTGATTAGTTGTTCAGAAGTAAACCAATTCCTTCGTAGAGTTTTCTTAGACAATTTCGTACTTGATTGTAGCAAAGGGTTATAATGGAGAAGTGTTTAGTAACTCAAGACAGTATGTAGCAAAAGTACATTGTTTCAAAGTAGTATTGTGTATTATTTTGGTGAGTGCCATAGACTATTGTGCATGGGGTTCCAAGTTCCAAAAAATGTTTTCCACTACTCCACCGTTTCACAAACATCCAAGAATATTACTGTGATGAGAAAGCTTCTCAAAAAATCCTTCTGCCTTTTGGATATGCATAAAACAGTAGATCCCTTTTGTACTAACAAAAATGTTCACACACACAAGACGTTCAGTTGGAAGAAGCTAGTCCTTGGTCCTCTTGGCTTGTGAGAGTGTATAGGCGTAATGTATTTGATATTATATACATGTCAATGGTAGAATCTAAAATCATACCCCGGTACCTGGCTGAAATCGTTATATTCTAGGCATTTGACGGGCCTTATGTCTGCTCCCTAAAAATTTTTTTTATGGCGAGGAATATTAGACTTCTTGAGGGAGTTCTTACTTACTTACTTAAAGGGCTCCCGACCCTTGTAGAGTCCCTGCCTGAGACATCGCTGCCTTCCATCCTCTGCGGTCCCGAGCACGCTGCTTCCAGTTGTGAAGACCAAGTTTTCTGGCATCCGCGACAGCTTGGTCTTTGTACCGGAGGTTCGGTCTTAGGGAGGGAGTTCTTACTGTCATTAAATTCTTACTTCTGCATACGGAATTAGTCTACCATTGGTGCTCATCGCTGTTCATCAATGATATTCACCAATAGCGGTGACAGTATGCATCCTTGACGTACTCCATTGTGTAAGACATTTCACTGACTGCCCTTGCAGGTAGCATCTCTATTTAAGCTGTCGAAAGCCTTCTCGAAGTGGATAATAATAATGTAGCACAGACCTGTATTCCATTATAATCCATAAGGTCCTAATTCCGTTCCATTCTTCTGGCTACAACTGGAGAAACATATATACTCCTCGCTTTCCACATTTCTTCAGATTTCCACTTTTTTGGAAGCTTTCTGCTCATCTGCCTTTTTCACACCGCCGGTTGTTGTTCACTATCACAAGCTCTCTTGTTCTGTATCTCTGTCTTTCTCATGCAGCAAAACTGCCGATGTATTTGATGCCGCCTGGAGTACGAGCCACCAATCAGTTTGTTTAAACGCTTCTGGTTCAGGATAGGCCAAAGTTCTCCGATAATGGTGAAGAAAGGACTTATCTCCTAGAGAACGTTGGCCTTATTAATAGCATCTAAAGGCATACCAAGCCCCATCTTATCAGGCTCGAATGGGAAGGTTGTGCGGTGTATCCCTGTGGCCTGACATCTAACATACTTACTTACTTACTAATGTCCTGTACCCCTTTGTAAGTCCTAGTGCCTCTACAACGCCATCATGTGCGGTTTCTGGAAATGTGTCTCAGCTCTCCTCAACACTTTCCCAGTTGCCGTGTTTCCTTCTCTTTTTCTCTCTGCTTGAGTTCAGATGTAAGAGTCCATCGAATTCCTCCACTTCCTGTTGATAAGGTCGCATTCAGCACATCCCTAATCACAAATAAAAACAGCATTGGTGAAAGTATGCACCCTTGCCGAGCCCCACGTTGGACTTCGAATTCCTAACACAGGTGAATGATATATTGGTCCGAAATCTCCATCAGAGGCGAATGGCAATCTTGTACGATCTATGATGTGGTTGTGGACAATTCCAAGGATGTGATTGCTGCCCCTGACTGTCTGTGAAAATATAGTCAGAGGGATTGCTGTTGAGATGGCCATTTGTCTGCTGAAAAAGTCTAAAATCAGTAGGTGAAGAATAGTACCTAGTGCTGTGGATGTAGTTTTAAGGACGCCACTGATGCGTAGACAGGCGGCTGTGATTGATAAAGTTGCGGAAAGCAACTTGATGACGAGATCGTTGGCGATATCGGTATCGAGAGAACGATAATAATTCTCTCACGGAATGCGTACTCCGTTTTACAGCTCTTGTTGCAGAAGAAACTCATCATCCTCTCTTATGTACGATAGCAAATAATTGGGATCAAACAAGTAGTACTAAGTCTTCACAAGTGCGTAGCAGTGAGTATCTCTCAAATACATTCTAAAGTCGACAAGTACAAATTGGATATGATAATTCCAATCCACAGAGTAAACGACTGAATGCGGTTCTTATACATTTGTGTGCACTGGGTACCTTCCTAGTTTACTTAATTAGTATTTCAATTGAATGATAAAAAGAAACTGGAAAACTTTCTATAATTCACCTCGAACGTGGGTGGGCGTAGCAGAGGGAGTTCCATATGAATAGTAGCTATGCAAATTGCAATTCAATCTCAATCAATTCCATAGATCTTTTGTATTGCTTCCTATGAGTACTGCTATTTGTGTTGTGATGTTTTTTTTTTTTTTTGTAAATAAATAATAACGCACTTGTTATCAAGGCTTTTGGGTTCGAAGCATAATTTCACATGAAAATACGAGTATCTGTGGTTCAATGAAATTGAAAAAGAAAGAAGGAAATATTCCAATTCTTATCTTATCGCTAATAAAATAAAAGAAAACAATTTTATGAATGCAATTTGTGTTTCTAGCCGGTACTGTTTGTAGCAGCCAGCATGAAACACGAGTGAGAAAACAAAATAAAAACTGTCTGGGTGCATAAACAACTTGGACTTTGTGCCCTTTGTTGACAGACTAATTTTGGAAATATTATAGTGACTGTCTGACTGCGCTAAACAGATTGCTTAAGTCATTAACTGCTTCTAGTGTAGTAGCATGAATTTAACTGTGGAACTCAGTCGTTTTAATATGCCCACGGGTTGTTGTTTCTGGCGTAGTTACTGGCCGTTGTGTCATTGGCCTTCACGCGGAGCGACTTGGTGTGTTCCATAATGACAGCAACTTCTGAGACGAAGAAAAAGTCGAATCTGTTGCATGATTGTCCTGCCCTCTCCGCCAGAAGAATGAGAACTCTTGGTAGTCATTTGTCCTCGGAGCTAGAGGACTTGGGCGACGTTGAGCTGAATGACTTCCTAAGATTCATATCTGGGTGGTTCTATTAGCTTTCTTTACAGCGTTTCCATGGTTAAATGACTGGACACAATGGACCCGAATTGTTGGTCTAAGTAAGCAGTAATATTCTTGTTACAATTACCGATAAGAAAAGGAGGATAAAGGCTTCTGTGCGATGAGGCTGAAAAGTCTGTGGGCAAACGTTACGTTGACAGGAGGTAGCTACCACAGTCTCCACTTCTAGTTTGTTCTGTCGAGTTTCTTGTTGAACAATTTTTTCAGTTCGTCCACAAAGGTATGGATGGCCACTAAGCTAGCATATCGCTTCATCTGACACTGTTCTATAGGGACGAATAAGATGTGTTTGGAGCGCTGAAAGTAAATGCAGTTCCAGCCGTAACGGATGAATTGGTGCATGGCAATTACTACTTTTACTTTTTCTTTCTATTCGTTTGGTCCACTTTTCCTAGTTGCTGCTCTTGTCTCATGTTGTAGCTCTTTCTTACAAGGATCTTCCTCCACCAGCTTCTGTTGGATGTACTCATCATCTTATCGAGGGTTCTTCGTATGTACCAAGCGTTCTTGGTGCGATGATGTGTGTATCCAACTCACTCCTTTATGGTGGAAGTTGGAAGCCAGAGGTGGTCACATTCATCCATTAGTTGTTGGCGTTTTTGGTGTATGAGTGTGCACCTGAATGTTCTCCGCTATAAATCTTTGCAGGCTCTATTTCCTTAGTTAAGTAACTAGAAATTCGGGCTCTGAGTTTAGATGCAACAAGAAAATGGTCAGAGTCGATGTTGGGCCATAGTAAAGCAAGAAAACCTGTAGGTTATAGCCCATCGATATTCTGGATTGTTTTGCCAATTGAAGGAGATCGTTCCAATACGTTCCAATACCTTTAGCCTATTTTCGCGGTAAGGCAGTTAGCTCGATGGCACAACTCCCCAACCTAGAGCACAGTCACATTCACGCTTAACAGCACCCAAGATTTGCCATTGCCTCCTCGAAAAATTTCCCCCACTTAATGGTCACCTTAACTCCCGTCTCGAGGCTTGCAACAATTTATTTATAAATTCATCGCCACCAAATCCTTTTTCCACAGAAACCGGGAGAAGGAGCTTTTTCAAAGTATTATTCCGCTTCCGTAGACACTATCATCATCGCAGGACACTTCAAAGGCAAAAACCTGGGAGAATTCACAAGACTGCCTCCCACTTTAGCTCCGTCGAAGGTGACAGATCCTACCCTCTGGTGGCTACTTGCTCTTATCTATCGTGAGACAAAGAGCACTATTGTTGTTGTTGTTGTTGTTTCATGTCCTGTGCATTGCACTGCACTGTTATTTCGTGCACAAAACGAATTGCATTATCATTGCAGTAATTAATATTAGTTTTCTTCCTTCGTGAGCTACCTCCCTTAGCTGCTTGTGCTCTTCCTTTCACGGGGGCGTTTCGGGCAAAATACTTTGCGAGATTCTTTCCTTTTGTGGAATTCATAAATAATAATGAGCTATAAAATTTAAAAGCAAGGCACCGAGCTGAAATAAGAAAGAAAAAAAAAAACAACAGCAAAACACCAAAAACTCCAGCAAGAAAGTTTATATTAAGAAGTTTTTCCTCGTAAGGCTCCAGGACAGGTGGTGCAACACTGTACAGAGGTACACGGCACACGGCACACCCCTCCTGGAAAACACTTTCGTTGCATCTTATTTGTCGATCCCTGTTTGTGTGTGCATTTCCCCCCGGGGGCATGGATTCATAGAAGAGCAAGAAAGAGATGGGTGCCAAGGATGGCAAAGAGTTATATTGCTAGCGCAAGTGGGCTTAGTTGGGGGTTTGCTGCTTCTTTTTGCGCAAAAACAAAAAAAAAAAAACAAACGAGAATTACTGCATGGGAAAGGAGCAACTGTTGCACGATAAAAATGCATTCAGACGGTCGTGGTTTGTATTAAATTTTGCTGCTCCTGCACCGCTGTGTGATGTGTAATTTAGAAACCACCAACCACTAACCTAGGTATGCCTTTGGTGGGTTATAGCAGTTATTTTAGGGCGGAGGGCGGATTGCCGGGTTTTCATTAGAATTAATGGGTGAGTGTGATCATCTATGGGCGAGTGGGTGGACACACGAAGAGAGGGGCGAAAAATTGCAATTAAGGTGGTTGCAAGGACATTGCTGGGGCGGACAACTTAATGTGGACTCCAGTGCACTCGGTCAGTAATGTCGGGTAACCGTAAGGAATTTAAGTTATTCTATAGAATCATTTGGAATCGATAACTATGTGAAAGGTTGATTGGATTGTGTCTGGTTGGAGTTCAGACGAAAGAGGTTGTTTGGTTAATTTGAGGGTTTCAGCTGGAAGGAACGGATCATCGAAAGAGTAGAGGTCTACTAATTTCAGTTGATAGTTGACAATCAAAACGAAATTCCCAGTACCCACCCTAATGAGCAATGATACCTTTTCCATTTGTTTTGTTTCAGCAGCTGTCAAAGTTACTATTGACATCTAGCTGTCAGAAAATTCACTAAGAGTTGCCATTTCATCATGCATCATTTCCGAACGGAAATCACTCAGAAACATTATCGAAATTATGACTCAGTTGTAAATACGTAACGTGAATTTTGTTGCGAAGTCGTAAGTCATCATCATGGCTTCATTTTGAAGGCAATTCATAGTACCATGAAAAAGTTTGACCATAGGTACACTCTTTAGAGCCTCAGACCACCACCCAGACAGAGATTGGTGCGAAATTAAGAAAATATAGCCACCATAGCGATCAGTATCGAAGAAGGCCCAAAAATGTTGATTCGGTGCCGGTCAGCTAAATTGAGCATCGCAAGAGAGTCAACCTGGTTGGGTTTGGGCGCAAAAGTTAGTGGTGACACTAGAATTGAATTCGGACGATCATGGACAATGCCGTGAATTCGCTAACTAGGAGCGAATTTTGGCCAGAAATCATCTTCTCGGACGAGGCCCATTTTTGGCATGATTACGAAAGATTGACTTTTGCTACGGCTTATGGCAAGGCGGCATCATCGGACCTTGCCGTCACAGGTATAGGGTGACTTTCTGTGATCAGAGCTCGATAACATCGATATATTCGAGCTGTGACTCCCATAAGATGGCGCCACATGCCATACAAGCGACGCAATGCTCAAAGTTGTGAAAAAGAAATTTAGCGATTGGATCATCTCACTGATAGAGCGATCAGGCAACTTGACACCACTCTCTGAAGCTACATCAAGTCTTTTGTCCACTCTACCAAGTCAACCAGAGCTCGAGGCCAACATTTGAGACCCTATTGCCGGAATAACGCCGTTCATATTGGACCGAGTCATCAAGAATTAGGCCGATCGCTTGAAGAACTGTCAGCGAAGTCGAGACGTTCATTTGAATGATTTGAATATTCCGCACATAATGGCATGAGGATCACTATGCGTTCTTTCAGTAACAGTCTCATGTTCAGGAATAATTTCTGTTGCAGAGATCTTGGGACGGATACCATCCAATCTGATATACTCTTCCAACAATTTGTAACCTTGAACTCAAACTTAAAATGCTAAACAAATAAAAAATGATCGCAGCCTTGGCTAATACCCTTATCTAAAGGATTATCGTTGGACTTGAGGCATTCAAATAAGTCAAAACTCAGTCATAATTCCCCATCATGCATGTGATATATGACGCAAAACCCTTCAAGGACATGGAAATCTGTCCCTTCGACCCGACCAACTAAATCAAAACAACCAACGTATGTAAATTTGATTTTTATTTTTGACCGTATAATCCGAAACGGTCATCGTTTGGGGAAAGATTGCGCCCAAAAGATAGTTTCAACATTTTCATTCGCAAATGACTTTATTGTCTGCAATTAATTCTCTCTTTTCTGCATGAATTTAATCGTCCTAGCCCATCTCAACTCGGTCATTGTTGGCAACACAACACAGAATCCCGAAGCAGTAAATCCTCATTTGAGTACGGTCCGTCGTCATGTGCCATACCCTTATTTCCCATCGCCAAAAATCATCCCTTCTTAGCCAAGGATACACTGGCTGTGTGTGTAGCAAAATAAGAATCAAAAATCAGCTTATACGCTCTCTTACGCACACACATGTGTGTACATTTGGTGAAACAGAGAAAAGTCAAAGATACAGTGACAAAGAGGACGAAGAGAGAAACATTTAACGGATATCCTTTTGCAATATTTGCCTTCATCAGGAGGTATATTTACTTTTAATTTTCCTTCTAAAGATTTGTTATGATTACAAGGGGAAGGATATATAACGCATACGCACACGCACCTCTTTGATCCTGAAATGGGATCATGTGTTAAATACTTTTGTGAAATCTTTAAGCGAAGGGGCTAACATTTGAAATTTGAGGTCTTACACCAACCGGATGGCGTTGGTGTTTTTCGTCCTGATTGAGGTGCAATTAAGGAATAGTTTTGGGGGATACTGTAATCTAAACTATCGTTAGAATAACATTGGACACGTGTCTTTGTGGCTATTGATCAGAGTATTTGCCTTCAAGGACTTTGAAACGAAATTTCAATTATAGATTTGATTGATATCCTTTGGCCTTCAATCTATATCCTAAGGCAATAGCTATGTTTGTAAACACAACGAACTGTTTGCTGATTGTGTTGATTTAGAGGTTTAAGTTCCATTAAGTTGCGTTAATAGTTTTGGATGAACTAGAACTGGATATTCCCCAACTCAATTCGTCAATTACGTCCTTGACATGGTTCTGCGGCCAGTCAGAGAGTCAATCATCATGAGCTGAAGACATAAATGTGAGGAAGCATTTTCAAGCACTAAATTTTGAGTGCCCCAGAAGCGATAACATCTTTATTCATCGCTTCTTCCCAGTCATCTCCCTCCAAGTTGGTTGAGGTCACCCTTCACTTGTTTGCCCCCAGCTACTTCTTCGTCTGTGGCGCAGTCCGTTCGGGGGTCGATTCAACGAATTACCCTTTTAGAGGCCGTAGAGCTCGGCATTGTATATTCTTCTTGACACACCGTCTATGCGACAGAACCAAACATCATTCGAAAAACTTTTCTCTGAAAACTATCAGGAGTATCATCATCCGATTTTGCCATGCCTCTGGATCATAACAACAGGACTGGCACGCAAGAGTTACCATAGCAGTTCGAGATAGGGCTTTGCAACTCAATTGATTGGCAAGAGTAACTCTCGGTTTGGCATCCCCGCAGCTCTAGTCTTTGTATTCAGATCAGATGTGCTTGACGGGATTCCTCATCAAATCAGGGGTTATATTCTGGTGGCCGAGAGAAAACTATTAGAGGCGGATGTGACATCTTAAATGGCTTGTTGGCTGCCAAGAAAGAGTTAGAAAGTATTGATCGCCAAAGGCTCTGCTCTTATCCTGCGATTCCTCAGTTCTGAATATCCGCATCCATGCCTTAGCTACAACGTAGACTGATCACCAAGACCACCCAGAATACTGCCTGTGCCTTACATCGATCGCAATGTGACCATGGTTGACAGTTTTTCGATCAAAGGGAAGCACTGTCGCCTTGTGGATATGGAGAAGTGGGAATCACTTATTAGCATCCACAACATTTCGATAATCCACAATCCGTTGTTAGCCGTGGTTTCGTGTAGGCTGTCCGACCACGTCGTCCTTTCCTGGATTTTGCGTTTGAATCCCCTATTACTCGTACCTCTAGTCCATGAGCTGGTAGAAGTCATCCTTTTTCGACTCGTCCATCTTTTCGTGAGGAGCGTGACATCATACTAAGCCATTGTTGGGTATTAAATCTTAATACGAATGCTCACGAGAAGGGGCTCCGTCACATATCGAAAACTCAAGACTTCTTGCCCAAGTTTGCCTCCAATGATAAGTCCGCCAATGAATAGGTGCTCTCCTTGTTGTCTCTAGTATCGCCATAGTCTATGTCGCAGTTATTTATCTTCATTTTTCCCGTCCCATTCTATCGCACTTCTAGGATGGCAGTCATTTCTGCGAATTATAATATCGACTACAAAAAAGCCGCATGAAACCTTGTGCTCTTAGTCCAGACACCACCCACGTACTCAAACCTCATGCTGAGTTTCAAACCACTTAAATGCATTTAAAGAGTACAAATCATAGTGCGCTATGTTACAGACCCAGTTTTCAGTAACAGGGGCAACCGAATAAAGGATAACAGATCTCGACATGGTCAACTTCTATTTCCGTGCTTCCCACCATCCATCATTCTGTCTCTCCAACATATAGTTAGACAAAAACACGCCTTAGCATGGAATTGGCATCGACAAACCATTCCAGACAATAGGCTATTAAATGAAAATAAATAAAATAGAGTCATTTCCAGAAAGAACAGGCTAACATCCACCCAACAAAAATAAATCACATCCTGCCATACACACAGAGTAATTTAGTGTCAAGAAGAATTCGAATCCACTGTTTGCTCGTGTTCGTGTCGCGTACTCCTATCACATTCCCTTTTATCAGTTATCGTCCTCTTGCGAACCGAAAAGACACCCAAGCATAAAGGACCTCTAGGACATCACGTATTTGGTTGGTACAACTTTCTCTCTCGCCGGCAAGCCAAAACGAAACAAGAGGGATTATTATGTCTTGAATTGTTGCCAATTTCTTGCAGCAAAAGATATCGTAGACTTATCATGTCGCCGATTTGAGGCAAACCGAGGAAACTCTCAGCCAAGACAAGGCATCGCACTAACAACTCAAAGGACACACACAAAAAAAAAAAAAAGGAACGCGAGTTGGTGTTGGTTCTCATTTGTGGACCGCCCTTCAGTAAAGTTGCTGCGATTTAGCAACGGAAGCATGTGGCATCGTCATTATTGGAGTCTCATTGTTGGCTGCGACTTGGCTCTCGCTTGGCTGTTGCGCTTCAGCCTGGAGGACATCGCAATGAATCCTTAGACTTGTGTTGTTGTTGTTGAACGTTTTTCCGTCTTGTTGGACAAAGCAATTGAATTAAATGTTTCTCGTTGTATTCGTTTGGGGATGCGATGGCGGGCGATGCAACAATCCAGTCGAGTGATATCGGATCGGATTTGTTGGAAGATGATATGTGGATGGACTTGGTTTGGGAATTATAATGTCGGTTTTGGCAGTGGTTTTTCGCATGATGAATTTGATCTTGTGTTTATTGCTTTAGGAGTCTATTTGGAATTTACATAGCACCCCTCATCTCTGTCCTTGTCCCTTTGTCCCAGGCGCTGCAATGGAATGATTGCTTCTTAAAAAAAAAAGGGATAACTTTCAGGGTGGTATTGGCTGGGTCTTGAGCTTAGGACACCAAGTTATTTCATTTACCAGTCACCAGCAAGAGCTGGCGCATCAATAGAGGTATGAAGGCCAGGTTGTGAGAGTCCAGGTAGGTTTTGGTTCCGAGGGAATTCTTGGACATTACGACCAAAAACATTAGGCCATGAGCGAAAAGTGAAAAGGATAGATATACAGTCTGATCTCTGTTTATAGCCAAGTGGAGCGCTCTACTTATTGCCTCCAGAAAAGCATTATGGGAACGTCCCGCAAGATGAGAAAAAAGAATGCCCTCGGCCAAAAACTCCACGGCTAAGTGACAATGGTCATATGACGAGTCGGTTGAGGACCCGAAAAGATGCACTTGTGTATCGTGTTCCCTCCAATGATGGCAATTTTGCTTGGTTTCATCCGAAAATGGGCCTCCTTCGAGAGGATGATTGTTTTGGCCAAAATCAGGGTCAAGGCCAGCTGCCAGATAGCGAACTCAAGGCTGATGATTGTCTGACTTCGATTCTAGCATCAACACAATCTAATGCGGATGTAGGCTCAAATCTAATGGGCACAAAGCCGGATTGACTCTCTGGCGATGACCGATTCCGCTGATCGGCGCAAAATCGACATTTCTGGATTCCCTTTGATTCTGATCATTACGGCGGCTATATTTTCTTCATTTCGCACCAATCTGAGTCTGGTTAGTGGCTCGAGATTCAATAGGGTTTACTCACGTTCAAATTTTTCCACTACGCGACGAATTGCCTGCACCCTGAAGCCATGATGACGACCTATCTCACGACGAAAGTCCAAGAAATATTTACAACTGAGCCGGAATTTCGATAGGAATTTTGAATTATTTTCACAAGTTGAGGAACTATAAAATGATGCATCATGAAATGGAAAATTTTGTTGAATATTATGACAGCTAAATATTGTCGGTGGTTTTGACAACTGCTGAAACTAAATAATTAGAAAAAGTATCATTGTTTTCTGGTCACTCATTGTCAAACCTGCCCAGCGCCCTACTTACTCATTTTAATTCGATTAGCGCCTGCATGTATGCAACGAATGACTCAAATTCAGCTGTCACACGATGGGAACCATGATTGTCAACTTGATAGTCAATAGATCGATTGAAATGATGGCAATGACAGCTTCCCTCACTAATAAATATCAATCCTTTCAAGGATACTGATTATTAAGTTGAAGAAGGCCAACACAACAGTTAGATTCAACTGCTTTATAGCTCATCTGTAGACCACTATTCGCCGACAGCAATCCTTCTTTATTACTTTTGATTTCTTTTAGATTGACACTCCAAGCAAGGAGCATAATAAGTGCAATATTATTCCTCCTTAAAGTTTAAACAAATCTCCTTGCAACAAGTATAAAAAGAAAATCACAACGTAATAAGGCGAATTCCAACTCGGAAACAATACAACTTCTCAAATGTCACCAAGAGGAAGGAATTCACAATTCACGTCTTCGCAACCGGCCGCCGCGCATCCTAAATCCTTCTTCTCAAAGATCAAAATATGTACAACATTTCTACAATACGCAACAAATCCTTTCCATTTTAGTGACGACGACAACGACGCGATTGCTATGAAGAAACTTTTTAATTAAATATAAAAGTTGACAGCCCAGAAAGTGGACACACAGATACGATTGTATCTACGACCAATACGACTTGCAGAAACTTCCTCCGGACATGATGTAAACTTTTCCGGAACGAGTTTTTCATCCTGCATTGCTGTTGCTGTTGCTGTTGCGTGTTGCGACGAGTATGTAACAGATAGTTATAGAGACAACAGTCTCGAACAGAAATACATCAATTGCTTGCCGTAGAACAATTCCTCCACCAACAGCGATGGAGTTGTCAACAGAAAATAAACTTTTCAAAGTTGATCCTTCCACTTCCACTCGACAACACACAAATGTTATGCCTTCTACGTACATTTGGATCAGGGATCAAAAGTCAAAATGTGCATTCCTGTCGCTTCAATTAAAAATTTATTTAAAAAAAAAAAGAAAACAATAAATATCTGTAAGCAAACGACAAGGAGTAGGAAGTAGGGCATTCCCCAGTGGCATCCTGAACATGTGCAAATCATTTTAAGTATCCTTTTTCTTTATCTAATAGGAGTTTTCCGGAAGTGAGAAGTTCACCATCATTTGCCAGCTGATTTTCTTCTCTTGCTCTCTGCTGCACTGCACTAGAAGATGAAAGAAAAAAAGAGAAAAAAAAAAACTTTAACTATAAAGTAGTGTGGGGGGTTTGCAAAAATAAGTTTTTGAGTTATTAGCATAGTCCTTTGGCACTGCCGACCGAGGAGTACCATGTGTGGCACATTGGACGGGTTTAGTTCTTGAATAGATAGTTAGGTTAGGAACATCTAAATTTTGACGAGAGAAAAAAAGGAATTTCAAAATAAAAAAATTAAACTTTTTTAAACTTTTTCGAGTTTGCTTTCTCTGCTGGAAATTATGTATGTCAACCCTAATTTTGCATTAGCCTGGTGGACTAGTAGGTACCCACTGCATGTAAGGACGAGGTAGGTTAATATTATACTGCAAGGTGGCAGGTTTAAAGTTTTCTTTTTAAAGTATTTCCGATAGTTTTGCTCGGTGTTTTTTTTTATCTGTGAAGTCCTTTCTTCTCGGCGTAAGGACTTTGTGTTTTAAGCTTGGCGTGTTCCACTTTCAATAGGGAAAAGGACAGGTGAACTGTTTGAAAAGTATTTTTTTTTTTACTTATTTCATTGGATTATCTTTTGAATTAGGAATCATTTGCTGGCGAAGCTGGGATGCTGTGGATGTTAAGGAACTAAGGCAACTAATGTAGCCCTGGTTTTTTGTCATAACGTAGATCCAATGCATTGAACAGTCCATGGATTAAGGCTCATCAATTTATGTACAGTGTAAATTATTGCAACCTCATAAGCAATGTAACCTCATAAGGGATGCATTAGGCGGAGCATCTTTCGAGTGCGTCCAGTGAGTGGTGTCTGTTAAAAGTTTCGTGGGATTGATTAAGTCATTAGCAGTCCTTCATGAGAGGATAGAGGTACCCAATACCAGCGATTTTGGAAGTACACATAGTAAGAGAATCAGGCTATATATGTGCAGATGAACCCAATCTAGTCGAATTTGAACTCTATTACACTTAGGCGTGCTAGGCTTATTGGATAAGACAGGCTCAAGCTATCATATTAGGTTTGCCAGAATGGACAACCAATCCTGAGATTAATATAAAAAATAATGAAAATTCTAACCAAAAACCATGCATCGATTGCAACATGTGTCTGACTTATAAGTGCACCAAGTTCAATTAGAATAACAATTGCAATAATTGCAATAAATGCATCAAGCTTATTAAGGTTTGTAGCTGTAAGAGTCACTAGTGCATCAAGTGTAACAAGTGTAACGAAGGTATCAAGTGCATCAAATATATCAAATACATCACTAGCAACAGAACTAGTGCAACAGATACATCAAGTGCAATAAGTGCAATAGTGCAGCAAGTTCGAATTGAACAACAAAGACGCAATTGCAACGTTGTTATAACTGCGACAAGACATTGAATGTTCAAGTGGATAATTGCAACTAGAGGAACAAGTACAAAGAGTGCAACAAATGCAATTATTTAGGCAAAAGCAACAAATACTTCTTTGTATGAAGCTGAGATCACTTCAATGCATGTATGTGACATGCTCAAAAAGAATCCTTTACGCCATCACATTTATGCATAGTGGGTGCTTGTTTCTTCTTCTTATTCGTCTTCTTTAGGCGAGGTTGTTATCCGGAGTAGAAGGCTCAAGGACTTCCCGCTTTACTGCATCTCCTGTTTGACCTCAAAAATTACAGGCAGGCTTCCGTGGTACGGATCACTTTGGCACTGATGCCAATCAAATGATGGTCTTCTACCTTTCCATCGTTTTTGTGTCTAGCCTTTTTGACGAAGGCTGATGGACCTCTCCTTTGAACATGAGAATACCAACTGAGCCGGTCTCTAACTTGGTTGTTAGTCTTTAAAAACTGAAACCAAAAGAAATAGGTATACATCAGTATACAGCACAACTATCCCAACAGGACAGTAGTACAACTTCCTTACAGTACTCGTAAATGTAATAAACTATTCGTTCTTTAGACAAACCCATCACAATTGTACATTCAACAACCTTAATGGATCCATCATCAGTACCTACCAATGATAGACCAATCTGCATCGCAGCTGCACGTTGTGAAATAATTGATTTAATTATCCTTTCTCACTTTCCCGAATAAAAACCACTGTGCGCGCCGTGCTTCGACTCCTTATGCTTCCATAAATATAAACTTTAATTAAAAACAAGCCCGCAACCATCTCACCGCTTGACACAACCGCACAATATTCTGAAGTTCCTGCTTCTCGCGCAAAAAGTGCGGGGTAATTAAAATACGCCACAGTACACACACACGTCACACAGGAGCAACGAATGATCCATGAAGTGAATTTTTTTTTTCGGCGCGCACAAAAATAATAACAAAATGTTAATTACTTTTCAACGCCCAAAATTTTGTTGTCATCAAGCGCGGACTGGGTGAGGAACGCCGAACGCGAGCCGCAAATACCTTTATACATTCATTAAGAGATTCTGGAGCTCGATTTAAACAGTGGGGGCTGCAATAATATCTTTTTCGCATCCGTGGGCTCGTGGGCTGTGCGTAATGAGTAAGTGCTCATTAATAGCACAGATGAACTTTTGTGTGGCCGGGTGAAGAGTTCTTCACCGTCGCCGCGACGCTGACAATGATTAATGGTGAAACTTTAATTGATCAACGGTTTTCACTTTTTTTTTTCTTTAAATATTCAGAAGGAAACTAGGCAAAGTTTTGTACCAATTTGCAAAGATATTTTTAGTTTTGCGGGACATTTTAGCTCTAGAATAGCTTTCGGGGGTAGGTTTAGGACCCGATTTTGGAAGACTTCATTTGGCATTCAAGGAATAATTAACTCACACAAGAAATTCCACTTAATTTGTGAACACAGTTTACTATAGAATGCGAAATTTGGAGGAAACTAAAGGAAAGAAGCGCTGTAAGGTGTGACTTCCTTATTACTGAAGGTATGGCCCTTGTGCTGGGTCGCAGTCTTAACGAAAAAGTGAAGCGAATCAGAGAACTCTTTAAAGAGACAGTTGACGAAGAGAGTTTGTCCTTCTTTGGATCGAGAGCCACCCTGTAGCTCGAAGAGTAAGTTAAATAGGTGATGGCCATTTCCCTTGATATTTACTGATAGCGTTAATCGAAACTTTTTTGGCACGCTCCATGGGTCAACAAATTTCATTTAGTACGGAGGAAGGCTACCTGAGGAGTATGACATTCAAAGTGGAGCTAGGCAAGGCTGCATACTTACACCATATTCTGACAATTAGTCGAGGAGTGTATTGCCAGAAATACACGCGGTGGGTTATCGTCTCAGCGTCTTAGGCATTGTAGAGACCCGTGAACCCACAAGTGGGGCGGAAGATAGGTAAGTAAGAACCCCAAACTTTAAAAGTACTCAAATTGTCCTGATGGCTCTTGGCTAACCATTCTTCAAGCAACAACAAAACAACGTGCTCCTCAAATGGGAGCAAATATTTTCAAACCCATTAGAGAAGAAAAATGCTCAGGAGATTCGTACCCCAAAGTCCATTAATAATGTTCAAGGCCAATTCCTTGTGGAAGAGGACAAAATTTTTCTCAAATGGCACTTCAAACCGTAATAAAGTAACCGACATTACTGTGGAAGAAATTAGAAATGCGATCCAAAAAAGGAAGAGACGAGATACCGTCTGAGTTCTGAAAAAGTGGGAAGAAAGCGAGTCCAGAGTGCTTCATGATTCTCATTCTTAAGCTTATGAGCGGTGATCCAATGCGAACGGGCTGTCAATCTGACGTCCCACACCATTAAGATGGTTAAGCGGCCGACTGTGGAAGGTAGTATGGCCAGTGATGACCAGTGTGGGTTAGTGTCGTAGAAATCACCAGCAGATGCCATCCAAAGTATAAGGATCATAATAGAAAACACTGTGATTTCTTAAAGGATTTACAAATGTTACATATGTTTGTTGGTTAATTTTGACAAAAGGCATTTGATAAGCAACCAAGAGATCTGAGAAGAGTGGCACAAGGAGGTGCCCCACACGCGGATGACCACAGACATTTAGAAGTCCCTGAAGAGTTCCTCAAAGTTGGCGTCCTCATTCGATTGCTATTCTTTGCAGTCCTTTGATATCCGCTTGACGGAAGAGTGGACTTTGTTAACGATGCAGCGGGATAACTACGCTATCTTCTGTGGCCGAACTTTTCTGCATAGAGCACACTCTTTCGACACCTTGCACCGATCACAAAGGGAACCAAGCTCGTTCTGGGCTTGGTAGACAAATATATCAAATACATCATTCTGAACCCCGTAAAGGCTGTGAGCTGAAGAGCGGTTCTTAGCGTACTGAAGTAGCCAGTTGTATGGATTGCTAGAAAGGACCTTCACTGACCGAGGAACCGTTTTGTACGGGCAGTTCTGCGTCGCGTCAATGCCGTAATTAGGACGGTCCGAACGCATGGTCAGGTGCTATAGAACGATATAGGTCAAATCATCTGCGAGCGACCCAACGGGGTTTGAACACCACCTTGAGCCGAGTAATATTTCTAGTCACAAGCTTTTGCTGGGCCTGTGAGAACTGACGCGGGTGACAGCCAATGGTATGGGGAGGCAACAAAGTGACGCGAGGCTTTCTATGCACGAGGGCGAGATCAATAATGCACAAGTTGTATATGAGCTTGCAGCGAAGACTGTATTGGCGTCCCGAATATCAATCGTCAAAGGTGTCAGACAATATAATAGTAGAGAGCAATAAAAGTTTGGAACACGAGAAGATTACTGCGAATTACAATCGAATGCAAAAATTGCATGCAAATCTCCCGAATTATTTTGACATCTACATAGCGAGTATATAAGCAGCCAGAGAAAGCACTATAATTTGAGAAAAACATGGCAAAAGCACAGCCACCTGAGAACAGGGTGCCTCTCTTCTATTACGCATCATTCACTCTGTGCACCTAAAGCACTTGCTTTGCGACTATTTCACAGAATCCAATGCGAATTACTCCTTGTTGCTCCCATGTTCTAAAAGCAATGATTTTCAAGAGTCCACGCCTCGAATAATAATTAAGTCAGCACGCGATGAATAAAATTCTATTTGCTTTTCACCTCTTCAGAATATTTCAAACAAAAAAATATGCAAAAACCCAACCAACATCCAGCTTCCTAAGGTCCTTTCAACTGCATGCTCTGGCATTTTTTGTTTTTGCAATTGTTTTGTCGCAATAAATGCACGGCACGCTGATGGAGCATTCCGATACAGAGTTGCGATTTAAGGGTTTTTTGGTGGTGCCTTTTGCATTCGCGCTCTGCTTTGGTGGAGAGAATACATTTTATAACACACACACACGGGGGTGAAGAACCCTTTTAGTTGGTTTGTATTCTCGTACTCCTAATGGGACCACGGCGACACAACAACGTGAGTCGGATGTAAAAAGCTTCGAATCTCCTTTTAGCTGTACTTAACTTCAAAACCGCATCCTGTTGTGTTTTTTTTTTTATTTTTCCTCGTCCTTTTGTCTGTGGTGTGTGTGTGTGTGTCTGCCTAACGCTTTATATGCAACTAAATGTTAAAATAAATGTCCCTACTTCTCACAGGACATACACAACTCCTCCACATGAACTATATGAAAACACAAATTCAATTCCATGGCCAAATAGTTCGCCAAGAGTAATTTATATAAAATATACGACTCATGTGGGTGTTGGTTGGTTGGTTGGTTGAGTGTAGTCGTAGTGAATAAATGCCCGACAATTTATGGTGGAGACGTTGTTGCTCCTGCAGCTATTTATGCATGCGAAAACCATGAATTGCTCAAAATTGATGGTCTAATTATTTCAGCGAGAAATTGTTGTGTTTTATTTTACGACTGAGTGGAGGATCCTTACGCGATGCGGAGGATAATATAATAACTAGCAACTGCGTAGTTAGTGAGTCTCCTGGCAGATGTGTGCTGAGGATGATGATGATGCTGTGCTGATGTGGATATTGCTGCCTAAAAGAGGAAGACGAATTGTGAATCATTTTTTTACAGTTCAATGGAAGAAAATTTAATTAAATTATTTAATTGGGAGTTTAGACGACGAGGATGAGTTTTTTTTTTCTCTCTGTTTTCTGTCGGCTTCATTATGAAGCGAAAGTTTCTAATTAAAATTTGAATTTGGTTGCAGGACTTTTTCTATATTTATATGAGCAGGAAAATCCTTAAAAAAAATTGCATACCTCAATTCCGTGGAACTTCAACTGAAAAGCTCATTGAAACATAATCGAATATTCAATGTTGTACTGAATTCAGTCAAACTGAAAGGAAATCAATCCGCAGTCAGTAGAGAATCGCAATCCTTGCCAATGTGGCTTATGAGGGTTAATAGTGCGATATGGGAACTATGTATATATTATTAAACTTACAGATCTGAGCCAAGAGGGGGATGAGTTTCCGTAGAAAAGCCAATTATCGGAATGTTACCAGGGAATCCACTAAAGGATAACCGTCGGTTGTTGTCCATCTCAGGTGATGATCCAAGAATTGGCAATGAAAATATTTTTAAAGACGGATTCTGCTTTACATTATAATTTGAATACATTTGATTACACGTACTCATTCGTTATTTTTCCATCAGAGCTTGAGTAAAAGTATCGAGTACTCGGATAAAAGTATCGAGTACTCGGGTGAAAGTATCGAGTACTCGGGTGAAAGTATCGACTAATCGGATGAAAGTAACGAGTACTCAAATAAAAGAAACGACTATTTAGTACCCTGGATGGACTACCACCTTCTGGCAACGATGCAAATGTATATACCACATAGGTCCTAGCTCGCCACGTGGATTATAGACCATGCATCCGTAGATTTAGACATGGTAGCTCTCCAGTTTGTTCATTCTGTGATAATGAGGAAGATGTTGGCGTCTAGTCAACGAGAAAGAAACTTTACCGACCCAAGACAGCTTTTTGAAGATATGAAACATCGGGGAGGTCATGGTAAATGTATTTGTGAATCCATAAGCCTCTAGGAACAGTATCAGTTATGACATGTACCATCCACATCTACCTTCTTGGCTTTCTTAGTAAAGGGTTTCCAATAAGGACCATTTGATATTTCAAAAACTTTATTATCGGCTTGAAGTACAATCAAAATATTTATGAATGGAACTCGACTTCGTTCATATGGACACCGCGGGCACGTTTGCAGCGGTCGATTCGTTGGACCCAATTTTCAACGACTCTCCCACACATTTCGGCCAAAACTGCCGCTATTTCGCGTTCAATATTGGCTCTGAGCTCTTCCAACGTCGTCGACTTGTTGGCATAAGCCAATGACTTAACAGAAAATAGTCAAGCGGCGTTAAATCGCACGAACCAATCGACTGGCCCATTTCTTGAGATAGCACGCTTACCATACTTACACTTCAATAAATCGATTGTAACGTGTGCTGTGTGGCTTGTGGCATCATCCGGTTGAAACCACATGTCGTCCAAGTCCATATCTTCCAATTCGGGCCAAAAATAATCGGTAATCATGGCGCGATAACGCTGACAGTAACGTGACGATCGTTATCGTCGACGAAAAAATATGGTCAAAAACGCCGCCATGCATGCCAAACAGTTATTTTAAGTGGAGTGGTGATTCATGACGCACATGTGGATTTTCATCCGAAAAATAACGTATATTTTGCTTGTTGACGAACCCATTGAGCCAAAAATGAGCTTTGTCACTGAATCTTGACGCATCTTCTCCAGAACCCAATCGGAGAACGTACGTCGCTTCAAATGGTCCATCGGCCTCAATTCTTGAGTCAGCTCGATCTTGGATGCGTGTAAACCAAGAACCTTACGCAAAATACGCCATCATGTGGTCTGAACAATGCCCAATTCTTGAGAACATCGTGGAATTGACTGATTTGGATCGTTGACTACGAGCGATATTTTCGATACTTCGACCACGGCAACATCACACAACGAATATGTGGACTCAAATTTTTCCACTAAACTTGTTATTGCCTTTTTACTAGGTCGAGAACGACGACCGAAAATTGGAGTTGCGATCACCGACTCCGACTAAAACTTTAAAATTTGTTCGTTCGGTTAAGTACCATGATAAAAATGTTGAGTTAACTGAATAAATTGACAGTGACAGTTTGATGATAGGTGAAAGAGTGCGTTCACAAATTAAATTCAAAGTTGTCGTATGTTGAAGATGAGAATATCCTCTTCTTGCTACCTTCGTCGTAATTTTTCCAGGTCAGACTAGTGGGGCCTCTTAGGTCTTTGGAGCTGGTGGTTTGGCCCATAGTCTTTTTGCTTGTTTTTAGGACAGCTTCAGTCTTATTTGATCAGATAGTTTAAGCCCATCTGGGTCTAGCCCATCCAGTAGACGTTAACTACGGCGATACAATGAGCAGGCACCTTAACACCTTGTGATCTCATAAGAAGGGGTCAAACAACCGACTCTTGAGAAACTCCTGCAATAATCTACAATATATTCGGCGCTATCGTCAGTTTCTCATCTTCAGTATTTTGAGCAGGTAATGTAGTTTGCTTATGGATGTTTAGCTTGTCCAGTGCCTCTTCTCCATCTCCTCGTCCAGATCTATTCAGCTGTATCTTATCTTCTATTATCTTTTTGGCGATTCCCTGAAGCAGGTAGTCTGACAAAGCTCTTCTCTCTCCTGTAGCTAGTAGCAGCCTGCTGCATATAGTAGTATCAATATGATGAAGGTTCTTTGTATGGCAGATGCTGGAATTTCCATCGTTCAGGGAATATCCGCTTCTGAAGGGACCTTAACATCGTTGCTAAAAGAAAGTCTGATCGATTGTTCAGAAGTTCAAGTGCTTTGATGTCGCCTATTTTTCTCAAGTAGCTCGTCCGAGTTTTGAGGATTGTTGTTGACCTATATAGGGATCGATGCTCTACAATTGCCTAATACTACTGCTCGTCGGCTCCTTTTCCACTATCCTATATGCCATCTAGATCGTCTTTTGATCGTTGGGTTCTCACTCGATAACAAGTAGCAAGGTGTACCAAGGTGCTAGCTGATCTTCTAAGCAAGTTTTGGCTGCCATCTACGCTGGGTTTCCTGTCTTGTTTGTCCCATCAAAATGGTATACACAGTTTCTTTAACTGCTTTCCAATCTTCTTGAGTGATCAGCATGATGTTGTCTAGAGTTAAGTCCTCACCCAGGTTGTTCATCAGCAGGTTACAGTATTTATGTATCGCGTTTTCCGCTGTTCCTGTCCACGTTGAGTAATAAATGTTGTCATCATGTCCAGGGTAGTTCTGGAACTCATAATCAGATGAAAAGAACTCGCTAATAAGCGCCTGCCTGACTGACACTTAGCGTACTGTCGAAGTTGTGTGAGCGGCTAAAATCTACAGAGAGGAGGGTCAAATCTTGTTAATGAACGAAGCGAGCCAGCAAATTTGGATTGGAAGAACACTAGGCTCGCTTACAGTTGCCTTGAGTTGAGTCACGTGAGCGACTAGGCTCTGCTAACAGAGGGGATAGACTTATTTATCGAGCTTAACGAGCCACGAGAGTGTCATGATCGGGTTATAAGATTACCTGTGTGCTTATGCCTCAATTCTTTTGTGGAACTATTGCTCCAAATGCTGTAAGACCCTGCTGCTGACCTTCCACTCTGACTGTGCTTGTACCAATATTTTGAAATAAACAAGGTTCTCATGAATATTCATTGATAATTCCGTTTGAGAATATTATCATTCGACAGACAAACACCAGAATCCTTTACAGTAAAACCTCCTCATACTTCATATCTTAATAACACCTCATTTCTCTCATAAAAAATAAAAAAAGAAAATATGTCACCTCAGAAAATATTGACACATAAAATCCCGTAGGTGAAGAGAACCCTAAAAACTATATACTCTCTCTCTCTACCGACATCGTTGTCGTCACAAAATTGCACTTTAGTTCATCCATCAACAACAACATTTCCCTGGAGTTTGTTGCTCCATAAAAGTGAGTTCTCCACCCGAAAATACGACTATTACTCGCTCTCGTTCTCGTCGTTTGCCTGTCGTACAAACACAAACGTAAACCGTGTCCGTGTTCATGTCCCCAGAACGATTTCAAAAATGAACCATCATCAAGTTTATAACCGAAGCACACCAGCAACAAACACCCACCCGGCCAATGCGCGCATCGGGTACAAGTCCCCTTGAGATATTTTTAACACCTCCAACGGATTGTGTGTTATAATGGCAAACGATAAATTCCTCCACCTTCTCGTGTGAGCTATGACGACTATTTCTCATTGCGCGCTCCCTACCCTTTTCCCCTCCCCTGTTCCCAGGATTTTAGGCGATGATTCCAAACTAAATTAAAAAAAAAAAAAAAAAGAGAAAATGCTAACGAACCTTAAATAGTCGTCCTTTCAGATGGGAGGCGATGCATTCTAAGCACGCAAGTCCAAAGCACCAACTCCATATTCTAAAATTGACTTCTGGCGAAGGACTGTCATCGTGCGGACCCCGTTTTCGAGTGAAAAATATTCAAATAATATTTGCATAACAAATTCTCCGTCAAATAATTCCGTGGCTGCCGTCAGCCATAATCTGCATGTTGCATGGAAGATGAAAAGGGGTTCTGTATCTGTATCGTTAGCATCCGGATGGAATGGTGGTCTACACAGATGTGACATGTTTATTTTTGGGAGTATTTTGCCGATGGTTGTGGCTGCTTTGTGGATGGTTTGCATCGTCGCTCTATTGAATATGCATCGTTCATCTCTGGAATTCGAATTCGGCGAAGTTTGTGAAACAAATCTAATGGTGGTCGCGTCCAATACCGTTGGCGGAGAATTTAGAGATTTTTATGGCGTCGTGTGTCGCGTCGCGTCGATTGGAGTGGTTAAGTTGATTCTTGTTGATAGTTGTTCAGCTGAATGGAGTTTTCAATAGTTTTTGGATTGAATTTTTGGGACAAAAGTCTCTTAAATGGAGTAAGTGCAAGGTCGAGGGATATAATATCTTTTATGTGGGAAATGCTTGTGTTGAGCAACTTCTCTAAGGTCGCATTTAGAAGTGAACAAAGCCCAAAACAGAACGCTGACACCACAGTCATCAATGCTACCAGTGGCAAAGTCGGTTTGTCCAATGACTCAAGAGAGTCATCAATTCGATCAAGAACCAGAAGTAAGAGGAACTCCTGATGCCTGCAACGCCCGCCATCCCTTTTTATGGCTTCAAGATCTGGGACGACGCATTTAAAAAGGAGAAATCTAGGAAACAAATGCCCACAGAACAGAGAAGAAGAGAAGACTTTAAAGTCATAAGCGCTTATCGTAAAATCTCAGGAACAGCAGCGCTTGTAGTCTCCAGAGTGATTCCCATCGACTTTCGAGTGACGGAAAGAAAAAAGGTCCACCAAGGATATCAAAAGGAGTTAAGGTTAAAGGCTGACGATTGTAAGCACATCCATTAGTTGGAAATGTAGCAGTCGCTAGGATGAAAGGTCTTGAACTAGCTGACCACAATGTTGATGATGGCCTTGTAACCGGCAGAAAGTCCATAGAGTACAGAGGCAATGGGCTGGACAACATGCTGATACTGCCAAACTTACTTACTTATCCTTGTGGGACCTAGGGCGTCTATTACGCCTACGCGCCATGGTCTACGGTTTCTGGCAATGTGCCTCAGTTCTCCCCAATTTTTTTCCAACTGTCGCCGTGCCTTTATCTCGACCGTTCTAAGCCATGTTCTCCTCGGACCGCCGGATATTCTGTCATCCTGCATTAACGGATTCCATTGCATAGCATGGTTAGCTATGGAACTGTAACCTTTTCGGAGCATGTGACCCATCCATTGCCGTTTTCGTCGTTGGATGATCGTGCCTATAGGTTCCTGACCTGTTCTCTGGTAGAGATAGCTCGGCGGGATTACCGTCAGCTCCTACCGCCTTTTTGTTTTTTAGTGACTTAATTGTGCCAGTGATCTCATCCTTACTCGGGCAGCTCTGTCTGATTTGGGAGCATATCGCCAGCGAATACACTGTTCAAAACCGTAGAAAAAGTTCCTTCCATCTCTTGAGCTGTTCCTCATCCGAACTAAGCAAAGAGCCGTCCAGGCTTTTCACTGGGTGTGACCACCTGTCAGCTCTTTTGTGGTTCTATAAACGGTCCTGCAGTCGCACCTGCGTGCAGCCTCTTCTGCTTCTGTAGCGTTTTGCTCGTCGTACGCTATGATGTACTTTTCTCATTTTCATGCCATGCCTCCTATGAGCTGCTGATTGTTTGGATGGTCACTTAATTGTTGGCGCACTGAGGGATCCTTTAGTCTGTCAATGTTAAACTTGGGAATTTTGGCGTCATCGCAAGATCTTTGAACTGCAGCAGTGCGTAGTCGAAGAGGAGCTAGTAGATCCACATCTGCTCCTAGTCTATTTCGGGCGTCTGCTGATAGCAAGATGATCAATTTGATTGGTTGTTGCTTGACCGTCGTTGGAAATCCAACTGCTAAAAATCAGCGTGCCTGTCATATTCAGGAATTCCTAGAAGAATTCTGATATCCAGAGTGGTAAAGCCTATCCTTCTGTATGCTGTCTTCTTCTTGTGTGGCGCTACAGTCGCTACAGCCTCAACTAACAAGCGTCTCCACTTAACTCGGTCTTTGGCTAATGGCCTCCAATTGCGCACTCCAAGTTGGTCGAGGTCTCCTTCAACTTGTTCGCGCCACCTGCGGCGAGGAGGCCCTCTACTGCGTCGCCCCTCTGGGTTTGATTCAAGAAAAGAGTATGCTGTCTTGGCTTGGATTTTTAATCAAAGGAGTTTCTCTGGCAGCAAATGTTCTAATTGACATGACACAGTAAAGTACTAGTCCTTGACACAAGACACAAGTTATCTGCTTCCATCAGCTGATAAATTTTTATCCGATTCATCCTAATTGACATTTAATTGCCAACAAAATATCAACTGGAAAAGTTTTCTTTAAACATCTTTCATACCCTTACACTTAATATGAAAGCAGAAAAAAAAAAACTCATCGACTTACATCCTTTTGGAATCTATCATAAAAGACAAAGTGTAACAGGAAGCACTTAGTGAACTTTTTACTGGTGGGATCCTTTGGTCAAGTAACTTTCTTACAATCTTACTTTTTCTCCCCCCACTTACATACAGACAACACGCACAAGGCATACGGTGTGCCACCTTCCTTCCTATGGACATACTCAATCATAAACTTTTTCGACAAAGTTCAACTGGCACTTTTGGCGAACTCCCATATATATTTTCTTTTGACAAAATGACCTCATTTGTAGCTCGTTGCGCTCTCATATCTATATGATATCCTTGTATCTATACTTTTTTTTTATATTTTTTAAGTCATCTTAAGTCATTGTCATACTTTCAAGGATGCTGATGTCTTATCTCTTTCTCTGTCCTCCTACAACAATGTGGATTTTATAATAAAATCAAAATTCTTCATGTGGAAATTTCAATTAAGAAATTCCAATCCCCTCAAGGGGATCATACAGCCAGAGAGAGAGGAGACGTTGTGCGGTCATCAACCAGCGAGGGTAGAACGAGGCCAGTCTCCTCCTAGGAGACTGTCATATCCTCTCTCTGAGGATACACATAAGATTCATGTGTTGAACTCGATGCTTGAACGTTTAAGATTAAGTGTGGGTGAAGGAGGCTTATAGAGTTCGATGAATCGCATAAAAAAAAAGAAAAATCAATCTCATCCTTCTCTGTCTAATTGGGGAGGAATGCAATTTGGAAAATTTGTTTCCACCGTGTCCCCAGATTGGTTCTAGTTTTCGTCCTCATTCGAGGAAGCAATTAGAGCCCAGTAAATGCAAATTAAATCCGGAAATGCATCTTGCCAAAATCCGCTGCCCCACTAAGAGAGAAGAATTGAAATTTTCTCTCAGTTTTTAGTTCATTAAGAGGAGGCCAAGTAAATCTACTGTGGGGCCTCGTGGGAGTTAAGTGGCATTCGGTTGGTTACCCCAAACTTGTCTTAAAATAAACTCTCTTCATAAATCGACCTCGCTCTGAATGGAACTTGTATAAATACTGTAGCTTTATGCTGATTAAGAGTTCTGTGCGTCATCGCTAAGATAGATAGATGGATGGATGGATAGTCGACTGCTTGTGCGTTTAGTATGTATAACATACAATCAGTTCGATGACCAGCGTCAGCCGCTTAAAATTATAATAAAATAGATCCATGACCGGATTATAAGAAATAAAAAAAAAAAATAATAAACTGGCGAATCCGTCAATCAGATAAGAACCACTATAACAATAAAGCATGTAGCAAAGTTATGGTATTCGAATCTACACACAGGGATCTTTGCCAGTGACTATTTCAGAAAAAACTAGTTTAACGTTTAGAAAAGAGTAAACAAAACGATTTATGTAATGTTTTTGCTTGAACTTGAGATGGCATCTGCTTCATTTGGAAAGGTTTCATGAGTTCTTAACTTCTTTATGTAACAATTACGACCTCAAGTTTACATGCAAATTTGTGTACTTAAACTCAGTTTGTAGGATATTAAAACAGAGTTCGAAATTTTGTTGGAGTCATTGATTTTTCTGAGTTTGGGGTGCGCAAAATCATGCAGGGTAACCTACACAGCAGAGAACTGCATGAATCCATTCACTCGCCGTTGTGAGTCATTCGCTAAAAAGCGAGCCCTTCACACATACAGAAAACAAGCGAGGAAAGGATAACGAAGCTCACTTTGCGAAACGAAAACGAATCATCATAGTGTTGGTCTTCATGAATCTGTGAGTGCGTAGTACCTTCCCATTCAATTCATTCATTGATTCAAAGTATTCACAAGGGCAGTGAAATGTACAACTGATTCACGAGTTCATAATGATATCTTGGAATGAATGTGAACAGGAGCTCGTTAAGATTCGTTTTTGAGTGGCAATAAAATGTGAACTTCTTGTAGTACGGAAGGAATACGAATCAATGTGAATGTATGAAAAGCAGTGAATATTCCGAGTGGCTCACAAAACGAGCTTCTTGCTGCAGGTCTCTGCTACATAGTGTTCCTCCTGGGTAACTACCTGAACTAGAGTTGTGTGTAGTAGCACTTTTCTAATCACAGTTCTCATTGCGATTGTTAAAAGTCTTTGAATCACTGTGAGAGTACACTGTGATTGCGACGAAGCTAAAGAAGGAAACAAATCCACATGTCATTCAAGCCTCAAATAGGGTGACCAGATTAGAACGATAGAGGACAAAAGAAAAATAAAAGAACAAAAGTGCAAGATATGAAACTGATTCTAGCTTTATTTTGAAGCTACATTTATGCCATTATGTTTGAAGAAAAATATCATTCAAATGGATGCTCAAGCTGTTGGTCTAATTCTTGATGACTCGGTCCAATGTGCACGAAGCTATTCCGGCAATAGTGTCTCGAATATTGGCTTCGATTTCGTCCAAAGTGGTTGCCTTAATAGTGTAGACTACGAACTTGACGTAGCCTTAGAGACAATAATCGAATGACGTCAATTCGCATGATTGCGTCGGCCAATTGATGAATGTTCGTCGTGAGATGACCCAACCATCTCCATCACAATTTCGAGCGTTGGATAGCTTTTGCGGCATATAGTGTTGTTTTTTTGGAACCACAACTCAGATGTATCGATGTTGTCGAGCTATGGGCACAGAAAGTCGGTTAACATTGTTCTATACTTGACGTCATTGACTGTAACGATGCTACTTGACGTATGTAACTGCTGAGATGAAATTAAGCCTCGTCGCAAAGGATGATCCGGATTTTAAGCCAGTTCATGACAGTGTATTTGGTCGCATGGCTTCCATTTTAGTTTCAGCACAAACTTATACAAATGAAGGCCCAAATCGAACCTCAAAATATCTCGGGATGACTCAGTTCAGCTGCTCGACGTTTTTGGGTTCACTTCGCTACTGGCCTCTATGACGACAGATATGTTTCCTTCATTTCGCACCAATCTCTGTCTGGTTGGCGGCTTAAGGTTCAAAAGATAGTACTCATACTCAAACTTGTCCATGGTGTGATGAATTGCCTGCACACTGAAGCCATGATGATACCGACCTCATGACGAAAATCACCTTGAGTACTTACAACTAAGTTGAAATTTCGAAAGTATTTTTAATAATTTAGGCACATTTGGGAAGCGTGAAAAGATGCATTGTAAATTAGCAAGCTTTACTTAATATTTTGACAGCTAGATATTATTGGTAACTTTGTCGGCTGCTAATATATAACAATTCAAAAAAGTATCCATATTGTCTGGTCACCTTAAGTATTTGTTTTGAGTAATTTTTCATAGCTATTCTCTACGTCCACCCTTTGCAGCAGGTATATTCCGACCTATTCCGGTTTTAAACTTGACTTCTTGTTCCACCAGAGAGATTAAGATCTCCTGGAAGCCCTTATGATGGGTTGTATTCATTGAGCTCCAGCTGGCTCATTGCTAACATTTTGCGGTGCATTCTCTAAGAAATTGCTTAATTACGCTCATGTGTCTATGCCAACCAGTTC
Organism: Chalcosyrphus nemorum; assembly: GCA_949716465.1. NCBI lineage: Eukaryota > Metazoa > Arthropoda > Insecta > Diptera > Syrphidae > Chalcosyrphus > Chalcosyrphus nemorum. The sequence goes on from OX454333.1 coordinate 29,753,063, forward strand.
GCCTAGGATTGAAGGCTTGATAGCGTGTGATTTGAGAGATATAACACTCCTATAACTGTCCACTTACCCACCGACATATTGAGACACATTGCAGGAGATACTTTCTGCCTGTTTCTGGTCGAGAAGGTCGGTTGGTTTCCCTGATAACAATTCGTGAACCTAGTCCGTGATCGTGACCATGATTTCACTTAATAGGTCGTATAATCCCTGCGCAGAGGCATGGATCTTCTTAAATTTAGATGAGGATGTCCTTGAAGGAAGTAAGGTTGAGGTTTCTGCATGGACGAAAAGTGCAGGACAGAGATATCGTTACAACCTAACAAATTCAAAGATCCAAACCACAATTTAACTTGAATCAATTGCATTACTTGTTGGCTTTAGTCTACACAAATTGGTTTGCTAAACTGTCCCCTTAAATATTTCATATCCTTATCCACATTCCACTTACAACTATTCATATCTAATTAAAGCCATCAATCAGTACATGTGTGTGTACGGTGTATAAACAAAATTAAATTTAGCTCATAACAAAACAAAGCAAGTCCTTCAAAAGATAATAATGAACCCAAACCGAAATTATTTGACGGTGGGGCAAATATTTGCAAATCCCCGAAGATCCCGTCACACAAATCCTTTGGCCCTGCACACCAAAACTAATTACGCCCCACCATCAATTATTCACATCACAGACCGAATGCATTATTATATTGGACTCGTTTGTTGTATATAAAGAGACTGACTGACCTCCTGCATTATGAGAGAGAGAGAGCGAGTCCTGTGCAGCAGGGAATGTGTATTTCTCCATTCATAAGCATTGATTCGTTCCGATAATATTCGTATCGTGAAAATTTGACGACTGGCACAGGACCAAAGTTTGATTGATTAAACAATTATTATTCCGTGTGAATAGCGGTTTTAATGGGCAGGAGCTTCAATAAAAACACGCCTTCTTATTGCTCATAAGGACATTACTATTTTGGACCATTAAAATCAAAGACTAATCAGCGGGATTTCTATTTTTTCTCTGTTCTGCTATTTGCCTTGGTCCTTGTTTAATTGCTCCACAGAGTGGGAGCACAACTTTATGCATTAAGTGCAATGTTAATTAACGGTCTTGTACGCCGTCCGCCTCTTTAGTTGGGCAATAAAACTCGCTGAAATTGTATAGGGGGGAGTAGCATTAAAAAATAACTACTCGAGGGGAGAGCGAGCGCCCTGCGCCGCAAGAACGAATCATAAACTGTAAAAGTGTGAGGATAAGTTTGAGTTGAGTTTATCCCACGCGCCGCGGTCAGTCTGGTGATGGCATTTCGGTTTTACGATGGTCAAGCGGATGGTCGTCTGGATGATGTGTAGCTTTATGGCGCCACATAAAATAGAAATGAGAAACTTCTTTTAGCAACTTTGTGCCGGGGTTTTTGATGGCGACCCTTGGGGGCAGTGGTGCAAGTGAAACGCTTAACACAAATCTATCGTCAGTTGGTGGAAGTATTCTTTTTTGTTTTTAATTAGGTTACAAGGTCTGCAAGTAGTCGATAAACAGTGGGGTTATTGGAGACATTTATTGTGTTACAGTGGCTGGAGCAGCTTACTCAGCACACACTATCCACTTCCCGATGGAAATTCACATTGTAACCTCTTTGCTGCCGATGGGCCCACAAAAATCCACAATACCCGGTCCGAGAAACCATGAACTAATCGGTTCAGGATACTGTACAAAATATAACCATCCAGGACTGAACTAGGAGCCACTAGGGATCAAGCAAATAAATCAGGCTGGTCTACGGTCATCCTTAGATGGTGTAGCCATCAAATTGTGAATGATCAGGAAACCACAGCATAGAATAGGCCAGTTGTACAACTTTTGCCTCGTTGTGGTTCCCAGGAAACAACATCTTAAGTAGATTCTGCAAACGTTCAGGTGTTACTAGCTTAGATAACGTTGGTAAGCACTAAGCGATTAGAAGATTGCAATGACAATTGTCTTGTTATAGTTGGCCCAATGAGCTCAAATCACTATGCTACCAGTCGCCACTTAAGAAGCATTCTCCTGGAATCCTGAATAGACGAGAAGCAGATTTAGGGAGAGTACATGATCGCTACCGTTCGGCTGCGCAGACTGCTGCAGTTTCAAATAAAAGGATGCCGAGGCAGAATTTCGAAAACTGAAGGATCTCAAAAGTATCATCTATATAGCAATCAGCAGCTCATTGTCTCCAAGACCGTTGTTGGGGCGCTAATGGAAAAATGTTTTTACATCCGAGGAAGCATCTCTCTCATAGGGCTCTCGAGCTATTAAACAAAACGCTCAAAGATATAGCCGGAATAACAGCTTCTGTGACCGGACACTCGCCCATTGTAGTACATGCGGTCAGACTGAGCAACCGAGCAGAAGCGAACTAGAGTCTCTATACTTTACTTGATTGTGTACTGCATCCTCTTGGTGGTTTTTTTGTTTCTCGTAATATCGCTCAGATCTGTCATATTCATGTTTCCAGTTAACAAGGCTGGGCATTTTCATTGACATAGAGGGAGCAACTATTGATTGCATGTTTGATTCGGCCGGACGCCATGGTGTGGATGAAACATTGGTATTGTGGATAAAGGCAATGCTAAGGAATAGGACATTGCTAGTGAACACGGAATTTGGCCAATATGTATCGTCTGGGGTAAATAAGGGCTGCCCACAAGGTAGCGTCTTGTCTCCCCTATTATGGTGCATTGTGGTGAACTTTTTGCTGACTGCAGATGACGTCACCACGCTCTTTGCTAGTACATGCCTTAGAACTGTCTGTGGTAAAGTGTAGACGGTCTTGGACTTGATCGATGAGTGGTCTTAACATATAGAATCAAAAACATCCAACTCCCTTTCAATTTACTGGCAGTGTAAGGGTTCTTTCGGAAAGACGTGGGGCTTGCCACCTAAAAGGGTCCTCTTGATCTATACGGCTATGTTAAGACCGGCTTATGCGTCGGTTGTTTGATGGAAGGGTCTTTCTCGTAGATACCTGGCTTTTTGCCATAGACTACAAAGAACAGTTTGTCTATGGTGCACGCGAGGCTGTTCAAGTACTCTCCCTCCTCTTGATACTGACATCATGGGGTGTTCCTTAAAAGCTGTTCACAGACTCAAGCGAGGTGGCTTTTGGTATGAGCTGCACTGGATCTTTGATGATCTTGCACAACACCTATCCTTTGATTCTGGTCTTATGGATATGCCGTCTGATGCTATGACTCCAATGCTTCAGGTCGACTTTCCAGGTATTCACGACTGGTTGAGCCATGAATGGAGTGTAGTTATATTTTTACAGATGGTTCCAAAAGCGATCAATGATCTGAGGCTTGTGTCGTTCTGGATGAGAACAACGCAAGATTGCATTACTTATTGGATAAGCATGCCTCTGCCTTCCAAGAGGAGATCTTTGCAATCCCAATAGCAGAGAGTCACATCGTTAGGAATAGCTAAAATGGTTGTAGTATTTGTATCTGTAGTGACAGTCGAGCTTTGCTAAAGGTGTTGGATTCAATTTATTGACTCTCATTTGGGTGCTAAGTCATACTGATATCACAGGAAATGAGATATCTGATAAGATTTCTAAAAAAGCGGCTCAGAGGAGAATTTCTCAGGACCCAAACCTTCGTTAGGTCCTACTACTGTGTGGTTTTCTTATGAACGCAATTGTGCGTGGCATATCTTTCCTGGATGTAGGCTGACTAATAGGATGTTCCCAGACATGAGTGTCTCTCAGTAGAAAAGACGGCAGACAACATGTTGGCGTTCTTACAGTGCACTTCACTCGTGCTAAGCATCCTAACATGTTTGGCATAAGCGAAGCATCTGTCTGTGACGTTTGTGGAGAGGGTAACGACACTGCGGAACACTTCTAGGATTCTAGGTGCAGACGTAGTGATTGCTGTCATTCGGCAGAAAAAAGGGGCTACACAAAGTGGCTCAGAATCAATCAACGAAAAATTGGCAATCAAACTGCGAGTGGTCTCTCAGGTAAGACACAAGAAACCCAGACCACAAAATTCAGTAAAATAATAAACAGCACTTCAGACTTGAAAGTACGCAAATACATCTAACGGAAAGCCGCACGCACAAGCCCCATCGAAAAATTTTGCTAAAAACTCGAATAAATCTAGATAAGCACGTCCTCCAGCATTATTTGCGTCACAAGAAATCCCCAATAATCCCAATTTATCACGACTACAAAACTGCAAAGCTCGTCTTGCTGATTTATTAACATTTTTTCCCCAAATATCACCCACTTACCCGCCAGCTCATTGGTAAATATTAGCCATAATCGTTCAACTCTTGTCCCGTCTATCATTGACTTAGCTACCAACTTTTCTGTCCAAAAAAAAACCCAAATTCTAACACACTGCTTTTTTGCTCTCTTTGCCTAAGTAATTTCGCTGGAAATTCTAAATTTTTGTTTTTATTTTTTCCCCACGTTTACCATACTCCCACTTCCCCCAAATAAGTTGAAGATTTATAAAAAAAAAGAGTTCCGCTTTCTTTGGACCGACTAGTGTTGTTCTATCAGCTCACTGGCATTGACATATATTTGAGGCCATAAATTTTATATATAAAAGGTATAAGCACTCGAGATAAAATCACGTATTTCCGTATTAGTCTGTAGTGAGACGTCACCTAGATCGGTTAGGTGCTTTGTGACCCAAAAAAAAAGAGACGAAAAATGAAATATTACGTTCTTCTTGTGTTCATTTGGTGTGGCCTTTGTCCTTGTCGGGCGCAGGACACTTTTACATTTTATCCAAGTTCAAGTGAATTCGGACAGACTCATACTCAAGTTACACGTCAAATACAACATGAAACCTATCAACCGATTCGTAGGAAGGATCAGTTTGCAAATGAAGCGGGAAGTGTTACCCTCCTTAACAGTGATCCTGTTATGCAAATAATAAGACAAATCATTGGACCAGAGGCTATAATTCAGAGCCTTTCCTATGGGAATAACCAACAAAATAGCTTTCCCGTTTCACAAGGATATTCGTTCACTTTTGGCAAAGGAAATTCAGCAAGTGACATCCAACAAGCACAACGATCGTAAGCAAATTAATAGTACTCTTGCATGGAACTGCTCCCTAAATAGTGTTTCCTTTTAAAGATCTCAATTTCAAAATGTTTTGGAAGGACAAACAACCAATCAGAACCAAGTTCTATCCAATAGCTATCATGATAGAGAGCGCTATACAGTCTTCCAAAAGGATGAGCAGAATTCTAGTCCACAAAACGAGAATTCAAGTCCAATACCTCAGATACCAGAACCGACAAATCCAACAAAAAAGTACTAGAAGCTTTCTTTTTTTTTTAATGTTTGTTTTTTACGAAATTTTTAATTTAAAACTTTTCTTTCAAGACCTCTGTATCTCAATCGGTTTGCGGCTGACTTATACATCACAAAGAAGCCCTGTGAGATGTGCTGTAAGGATGGTGACGTAAAGCCCTGTACTAGATGTTGTGACGTTATCCCCCTCCTTAACGAAAAGACGTTGAAAATAATCACTGGTTAAGGACAAATTTTATTTTAGGTTTGTTAAACATTTTTTTACTTAAAACTAGTCTATGAATGGATTTTTATATAATTTTTAAGGACACAATAAAAAGTTATTTAATTTTAAATATATATATTTAGCTCTGGTACATTTATTTATAAAGGGCGATAGTTTTTAGATCCAAGCAAGATAATTTAGGCAATAAATGAGAATTCTAAAAATCAAACTATAATTGCATTAAGCATGCAAAAGCTATTGCCATATTTACGCTGTCAAAATCTAAGCTGTCATCCATAATTCAGTTAACGAATACCATTTTCATTTAGATCTCAGACGACGTAGTCACCCTCAACTCTCGGTTCAGTATGTGCGAATGAAAGCGCTCTCTACCTATAGAGCCAAAAGTGAACGAAAATTCGACGAAACCCATCCTGTGTGCTAGATTATAGGGTGACCAGACAAGAATGACAGGAAAAAAAAATGAATATAAAACAACAATTGTGTAAGGTATGAAATTAATTCTAACTTCATTTTTAAGCCATTTTTGTGCCATTTTGTATGCAATAGCACATCATTCAAATGACTGTGTTGGCAGGGTTTCAAGCTGTCGGTCTAACTTCTGATGTCTCTGTCCAATATGTATGGCGTTATTCCGGCAATAGCGTCTCGTCTGTTAGCCTCGAGCTCGTCAAACGAGGTTGGCTTGTTAGCTTGAATTGGTCCTAGCGAAAATAATCGAGAGGTGTCAAGTCACATGATCGCGGCGGCCAATTAATGAACGCTCGTGTCGTGTCGCCGAATCGATATTTCTGGGTCTTCTTCGACACTGAGCCCTAGGGTGGGTATATTTCTTCAATTTGTAACAATTTCTGTCTGGTTGGTAGCTTATCCAAGGAAACTCAAACTTATCCATGGTGCTAGACTGCCAGCACACTTACGCCATAATGACGACCATGATGACGACTATGATGATGAACACGAAATTCTCTAAGCCGAAATTTTGATAACGTTTTTAATAATTTCCAAACGTTTGGCAAACGTGAAACGAATCACGATGAAATGGCAAATCTTATTGAATATTTTGACAGCTGAATATCATTGGTGTCTTTGACAACTCCTGAAACATAGTAATCGGAAAAATTATCATTGCCATCTGGTCACCTTAGAACCATACTCATCAGCATGAAGGCTTCAACTTTTATATAGATCAGGCTTTAGGTACGAGAGAAATAGTAAACTGTCTTAAAAGTTCTTGCTTTAGACCTTCAAGCTCTACTCCAATCTCTTAGTAGTTGGGTCTTGTATACTTTACAAGAAATCCTCCAAGGGTTATTCTTATCCTAACTCCAATCAAAACTAAGCAAAAAATTATAACTGCTGACTCGAAAGAACCCAATTGCTTTCGTATTTGAATTCTGCACCCAATACCTGACTAATTAAAAGAATCTCTTTCCAAAACTCATCAACATTCTACTAAATACCTGTCCTCTGTCGATACATGTCCTCATCCTAGTCATAGTATCAATTTTCAAATTGTCTATGCAATCATTGTTGGCATCTCAAATGAAATGCAAACAAAATCACCGCCAACTACAAACTGCTACAAAACTCTTTCAATATCCTTGTCCTTGTTTAGAGGCGGGGTCGGGGGGGATAAACAAACAAAAACTTTGTCTATCTAAAGAAAAACATTTGCTCTTATTACACTCCCTACGCTAAACAACGGAACGGACCTCCGACCCTCGTCCTTTCAACCAACCCGACCCGACCCCTAACTTCTTTGCTTTTGTTAGAAATGAACTGTACACTAAATATTCTCCATCATCACTAGCATAGATTGGAAAACTCTATCCAGCTAACGGTATACAGTTAGAGGGAGAGAATGAGAGTTTTGTTGCCAAACTAGGAATTAAACACAAATACTTTGTGTCTTTGTTCTCTCAAACTGAAGGGGACACTTTGTTAGCATTAGTGTCGTTATATCCCCGAAAGTCCGAAACAAATTCATTAGATACTCGTACAGTAGGACAGACGAAATGGCGGCAGATTCCTCTGTATCCTTCTTATCCTCCTCCTGCTCCTGTTCGCTGTCGTCATCCAGCATGCATTGAACATAATTAGTGTTTTGCTGTAAGTCATCTTGTATTCATTGCGACACGAGCGAGGAGGGGTCGATTGGTGAAGATACAACTCATTTGTAGAGGTACTACACTACCGTTCGAATTTGACAATGATACGACAGGAGATTTACGAAAGTCGTCCAGTCGCGGAAGTCAATCATGTCGTGCCTGTGTGTTGAGAGTGGAAGGACCTTTTGGCGTTTCTCTTTTGTTAATTTCTTTCGTTAGATTTCTCAATAATTGACGCTGATTAGGATGGACGGGATTGTAAATTAGAGGGATCTACAGCCAAACCACAAAGTGATACTTAGCATTTGTGAGCATGGAACAGAGCTACTTCAATTGAACCATTTGGTGGCTTCTGTGAACCTTCAGCGATGTGCATGACGCATCTAAGGACTGTCGATAAGAAGAATTGAAAGAGCAGCGCAAGGTTGTAATCTTGGTCCGTGATGGCCCGCGATCAAGTACATGTATAAAAGGGTTGACCAGATAGCAATGATACGTTTTCCAATTATTATGTTTCAGCAGTTGACAGCAGACAAAAATGATATTCAGCTGTCAAAATATACAGTAAGATTTTCCATTTTATCGTGCGTTACTTACATTTGCCATACGTGTGGAAATTTTTGAAAAATATTTTGGTTCAGTTGTGAGTACTTCACGAGAATTTCGGCGTGAGATCGGTCATCATCAAGGCGTAAATGTACTGGCGCCGTGGACAAGTTTGAGTATAGGTACACTCCTTTGGACCATAAGCTACCAACCAGACAGAGTGTTGCGAATTGAAAAAATATAGCCACCGTAGCGCCCAGTGTCAAAAAAGACCCATAAATGTCGATCAGCTGAATTGGGCAACGCCAAAGAGTCAAAGTGGCTTATTTTGGCGGTAGAGCATTATCAGCAACACTAGTCTTTTGTCGGCATGAGCCTTGCTAAAGCTTCCCTTGGTCTTACTAGTTTTCAACTGCCTGCAGAAGATGTTGCTGAGAAATAAGCCTTTCATTTATAGTACTGCCAAAGTACTTCAACTCTGGTTTGGAAACTAAACTGCGCTCGTTACTTTATAGTCTCCATGACTCGTCTAGTACTGATGACTGTATTTAGTCATGCTTAGAAGCCAAGAACATCTCGTTAGCTTCATTGTGGTCACGCTCTAGTGTTTGGCCACAAAAACGTTTGCTATGTCGTCAACGAAGTCAATTATTGGCAATTGAAGTCCTTACGTATTACGTTCCACAATAGCGGACCTTGTCCGGTGCCTTGGGGAACACCGACTGTGACGTTTTGTAGAGTGGTGGTTGGTCTATACGTACATATTGCGGCTTAAGTGAAGGTAGACTTGTAAACATAGGGCAAGATGGCATTCACCGGCTTATCGAAATGACATCTAGTTATTGGACACCATTTAAACTTGATGGTATTTTAATTCCGATAATCGTGTGACAATAGACACCTCTCATTCAGAATTAAAATAAAAATATAATTTGCCTTAATGAAATCAATCACAGTGGACCTTTTCCAAAACCTACCTACTCGGCATAATTCGGCACAAAAAATTCAGAAAACTCATTCAACTGAATGCCATATAAAGCAACCCAAAGCAAACAACTCTCGACCAAAACAAGTCAAAGTTGAAGCCGTATCTATGTTTCTTTAATAAAATCTGACAAATACAAATGACAGATACAAAAACTCGTATGAAAAATAGGTTTTCTTTTTGGTCAAAAGGTCATTTACCGTATCACTGACGCCGCCGCCGCCTCTATTTGTTTTTCTCGAGTCCGAAACAAGTTTATCGGACTTTTTATGAGTTTTATGCAAATTCTCCTCTAATCCAATGAGTCATGGTGTTTGGTGTTGGTAACATGTTTATTGGCATTAAGATCGTAAAATTCAAATTATCATAGAAAAAAAAAAAAAACACACGAACAAGTCCACTCATATGCATACAATGTTACATAAGAAGAAATATTTTGATTTTATTCATAACTTTTTTTTTTCTATTTCTGCAAAAAATTTGATATTCAACGCTTAAATGGTCGCTTAAGTAAAAATGAGACAAACAAATGCTAAAGGTGGTGGCTGAGATCAAGCACTTGGTCTTGGTTTCTATTTCCTGATGGAAAATTAATCATACATATGTTGGATTGAAGATTGAATTTATCGCTCTGTAGTGCATTTGAGCGACGATGAAGATGCAAGCAAATTTATTCAAAAGTTAATAGCTTGAGGTGCTTTAATGAGTGCCTACAACAAATAGAGAAGAGATGCTACAAAACAAGACGCTCTACAGAAAATCTGTGGAAAAAAATGTTTGCTCTGTGGTAGGTACATAACTAGTATACGTGCTTGAGAAATAAATTGGCGTCTTGAGTTCAAAACGAGAGGTGAGCAGATAAATGTGGACTTTTAAAATGAAATCAGATCTTTCGTAGTAGTCTGTAAGCAAGATGGCAACACTGGGCTTCATAGAGTTTGTGTAGTTTGCCACACAGATGGCAGTGAATATAAATTAAAGAATTACTAGGTGACTGGAGAAATTTTGGTCAACTTATAGTCTAAACCTTCCACGCGATGACGTGACTTAAAAATATTATAAGCCGAGGAAATGAACGCCAAGAATTTGGACTTTCGAAAGAGCCATGGGTTTATCCTTAAGACCTGCTGCTACCCTATTCGATAAAGCAAGACTCGTAGTACGTCAAAAGACCTGCCCTAAACATTGTCCGGCCCTTATCACCCACAGTTCTATGGCCCACGGTTATCGTTGTTCCGATAGTCCACCAAAGGAGTAGATGTATACTTTTGAACCGGTTTCTCTGGGTTTAATTGTTCAAGGGGATATTTTAAAGTGAAAACGATCAGTTAAGCTGCAACTTCTCTGCATTGTTGACCAAAATCAAGGCAATATGAAGCCCTGATAGTATGCATCGGAATTCTCAAGTCACACATATTGGACACCTATCTGCAACCACCCTGTACTCGGATTTAAAGAGGATCCATTGTACTTAGTTGGAGTGGAAATGAAGGAAGTCTGCGAAAGAATAGAAAAACAGGATTGATTTGAGCATCGCATTGCTGTATTGTATTCTCTGAAACCATTCAAATGCCCTAGTAGTTTAGGAAGGGCCGTCATTCCTTAAAAGGTTGGCGCTTTTGCAAAGGAATCGTCCTCTACGCCTCACAACATCACAACAGTCAAATGGTTGTAACAGGTTAGGATTCCGGTGAGAAGCGTTATATATTGTCTGCTTATCGCAATGATAACTTTGCTTCTTGATTTATCGTGTCTCGTCTAGATTTTTGCCCATGACTGGTCTTCTTCTGATCTCTTTTGTGTCAGTTCGGCCACAATAGCACAATCTTATGGTTTAGTTCAGAGAAAGAGCCAACTCAGACGATAAGTAAGAAAGCTGAGAAATCAGAGATTGGGTCATTTATGTGAGGAGGGCGAATGAAGAGAGCGAAAGGTACAACCGCGAACTCTATGAGCTGTACCACAAAGTGGCTTTAAAAAGCCAAAAGGCGCCCATTACATTGACTGGGCAATATCGAACGAATGGAGAACAATGCTCCAGTCAAGAGGAGCATCATTAGTTTGGTATACTGACGGATGAAAGATGTCAAGTGGGTCTGGAGCTGGAATCATTGGTCCAAACTACAAATAATCTATTCCTCTGGGACCAACAACCACTATCTTTCGGGCAGAGGTCAGAGGGAATGCATTAGAAGAAACCTCCGAAGATCTCATATCAACATATTCTCAGATAGCCAAGCAGCTCTCAAGGCTCTCAGCTCCTATAACTTTATCCAATCATCTTGCAGCTTGCTGCACATAATAATGCCACACTAACTTGGGTCCCTGACAAGGTGCTCTGGCTCCATTCATTGGTCCTGGACCTTACAAACTAATCAAATCAGGATAGAGCTCAGCAATGGGAACGACAAGAATAGCTCTCCCACTGGAACTCTCAAAATGGCTTAATAGAGAAAAATACACCAACTTCTTAAAAAAGAGAACAAGAGATATCCTCTCTATGAGCAAATACAAAGTCAAGAAAATCACTGACTTCCTAAGTGGACACTGCTCTCTCAATTATCATCCCAAGAAAATGGGCACGTGTCGCCTATGTCTTTAAGACACTGAAATAGTCCACCACGTATTGTGCGAATGTCCTGCCATAGCTCGGCTGAGATTTAAGTACTTTGGCAAAAGCTTCACATCTCCCTCTGATGTCTCCTCAGCTTCAGTTAGTCTTTTGATTCATAAATGAACTAGACTTCGGCTAGACCTCAGAACAACTAGTTACATACATATATTCAATCCTGTTAGGGAATAGCACAAAAGAACCTCCTGGGTCTCTTATTCCTCGCTATCCTTAAAAAAATGAGGGTCTTTGAATCACACCCCCAAGTTCGAGACGAAGATGAAGAGCGAATCTCCGCTATAAAGACCAAGTTGTCGCAGATGCCAAAAAAATTGTCTTCACAACGAGAAGCAGCATGCCTGGGTCTGCGGAAGATGGAAGGCAGCCGGGTCTCAGACAGAGACTCTAAAAGGGAGTCCTTTAAGAAAAGTAAGTAATGACAGCTCGTCAATCTTTTCTCGTTACTCTTTAGCCCAAATACGGTAATTAGTTTTCGCGAAAATCACCTTTTCGTAAAATTGACTTCAAGTAAGCAATTTAAGAGCTAAGACAGAAATTTCAATTCAACTTCTAGGGATCACTTCACAGACCTTAGGTACGAAGTTTGATCAAAATCCATCTACCCGTTCAGGCTGTAGCCGCGTCAATAAACAAGCAGACAGACAGAATCGCCAGACCTACTTTTGCTATAATCGTAATGCCGAAATTGATTAATATCTCGATGTTGAGTTTTTTTACGAATCCAATACTTACTCCTTGCTATAGATTCAAGTCAAAAAAGGTTTGTCTTCAACAAACACCACTGTGAAATCCTCACCACTCTCTGAACACTGCTCGTATAAATACGAATAAACTGTTCAATTTTGTACAAAGAACTACTTTCTTAAGTCTTTAAAGACTCACTCACTGACTACATATGTCATTCTATAAAGTTCACATGTTCTTGTAAATTTATTCAAAACTTTAAAAAGTAGCTACAGTCTTTTGAATAATTGCCAGAAACATTAGATAATTTCGATTGCGGGTGGCTATTTTCGGACTTTGGATGTGTGACATAAATTATTATTGCGTTTATTATTTTGACGGCTTTATCCAAAATCTTAGAATGATTTCATTGCTAAGTAGATTGTGGTTTTGAATACATAAATAACGTGTTTGTGCTTTCTAACTTGCACGTGTTTAAACTCTGAATTTTTAATAAAAATAAATAAACTGGACGAATAACAATAATTTGTGTGACTAGAATGATATTTTTGTACATTCAGTCATTTCGATAATTTGTTTTGAATGGTAGAAGTAAATAGATTAGTTTTTCATTTCTAGAAGTTACATGTGTACATCGAGAGAGATATCTGGTCACCGGACATCGGAATCGATGTATCCGAGCTATGGTTCCAACATAATAGCATTACACGCCATACAAGCGTCACCACGCGCGAACTTGTGAAGAAGAAATTTGGCGACTGGGTCATCTTACGGGGAGCGTTCATCATTTGATTATTTTCTCTGTAGCTAAGTCAATTCTTTGGTCTATGCTAATAAGCCAGCACCTTTGGACGAGCTCAAGGCCAATATTCGAGACATTATTGCCGGAATAACGTAGTAAATATTGGATCAGGTCACCAAAATTTAGGCTGACAGCTTGAAGCACTGCCAGGCATTCATTTGAATGATTTGCTATTTCGCACATAATGGCATGAACGTAGCTTCAAAATAAAGCCAAAATTAGTTTTATACCCCACACAGTTGTTGTTTTATTTAAAATTTGTTTCCTGTTGTTCTTATCTGGTCACCCTTTGTAAAAAGTAAAAATTCCCAATTACACGATGATTCTAACGGTCTATCAAATGCATCATACCACAATGGACCTACTCTTCCTCTAAGTCTGTTCTGACTCTTGCCAGAAAAGTCTTTCCTAGCCTAACTTCAGTTCCACAAGCAATTGGTCCAAATTGCAATTTTGCTTTCCTTTGTTTTAAGACTTTGTGAGCTTAGCTCTCCTACTGGCAATGTGTTTCATTCACAGAAGTGACCGTTGCATCCACCATTGACTCACTTCTAATTTTGAACGAGTATACTCCGGTTTTTCAACTCAATGCCAGACTGTTGCATGTCTCGTCCTTTACCCGAATGTTCACCTTGAACTTGAATAAATCAGAGAATCTATATACCAAGGCCGATAAATCCATCGAACAAAAACAAAGACATAAGCAATTTTTCTAAAATTATTTTCAAAATATTCATACATTCCAGAAACATTCCCAAGCACAAAATTTCGCTCAGAACTAGTTTACTTCTTTTTGGCGCAAGGAACGCGAGATGGTTTTTATTTTGCTTTGTATCTCCAGGCAGAGTTTTTGGTTTTGTATTTTTTTTTGTAAAAAACTTGTATTTTTTCGATAAATGTTAAACATATCGACTAATAGAAAAATATCTGCTAGCTTATGGTCATAAAATAAAAGAATAAGACCTAAACAATTGTAGGATCCGTCGCGGCGAAAAAAAAAAATTAAATCAGCTCGACGAAAATTTGAATATCAAATCATCGAGTATTGTTTTCATTTCTATTTTTATCGGAAATTTATACCGAAAATTGGCGATTTGAAATTCAAATTTTCATCATTCTGACAAAAGACATTGGACATGGCAGAGAGAGAGAGAGAATATTTCGCCAGCTGAATGTTCCTTGACGTAGACTGGCCTTTTTTTTTTTATTGGGCTTGATCTTGTAAAGGCGACAATTAGGTAAATTTCCAGAAATTTGTATTAAAAAATTCAAAAATGAAGGATAGCTGAAAAATTTAACATAATTATGGACATATCTATAGGTATGTGTGCGTCAATGAAGTGAGTGTATGGTGTTATGTAATCGCGAGTGAAAGTGCGGTTGGGAAGAGGTATAAATGTGGCGCATAAATTCTGTCGATGACACTTTCATGGATCGTGTTTAAGGCTTATGGGATGGAGGATAGAGGAAGCCGCAAAGTCATTAAGCCTCAGTTAGGGGACACAAACATAAATAGACGTTTTGTGTCAGAATTTATTCTTTTGTGTCTATGTAGTGACGAAGGTTGGAAGCTGTAAAGAAGAAGGAACTTTTTAGTTCTTCTCTACCGACATTGGGGCGTTGTCGCCTGGAAACTAATCAACTAACCAAACCATCGCAATTGTGCTAAATGACAAGCTCTAATCACAAACAAAAGATATCGAATCACTGAAACTTTATGGAACACAAGACCAAAACACAGACAAGAACAAAGAGCTTGAGCATGCTCGAGACCCTCGGACAATGTGTGGTTTTGGGAAGGATCCCTCTTCCAGCAGTGACACGTTCAGTTCGCATTTGATCTTAATTGTAGTTATTATCAGCAGTTGCACTATCTGGGCAGATAAAGACAAGCCACGTAGCCTTATGATGTGAGTCTGAAAATTTGGCTTCACACGCTCTTTGCTCAGCTCGATAGAGACTTCGATGACTGCCTCTTGAATAAGAGGCTCTGTTGAAAAAGGCAGATTTTCCAAGTCCTCCGAGACAACACTGAACCTGACGCCACTGGCAACTGGTCTGAAAGTGGGAGCTTCTGGTCTAGGTTCTGCTTTAGCTTTTTTGGCAACTGGTGCTTGGAGTTTGTGGTCCCTTTTAGAATCCTTTGATGTTCGAAGGGCTTTGGCGCAGGCCTCTGCGAAGAACGTATTTAAACCGCCTCCTTTCCGCCAGTTTCAATTCGCAGCTCTTCCAATTTCTGGAATAACACGTATCCACCAGAGTGGAAGTGTCGAAGTCAGAGGTACGAGTAGCATTATCAGCTTCCTGGTAACTGACACAAGAATGCAGTAGGCAAGGAGTGGGCCTGCTAAGCCAACTGACTGAAGTTGTGGCCAAAGATGTGGTCGCTGTTGGAAGCTCTGTAGCATTGCGTCTAAATACAACTGTTTGCACAACAGCATACAATGGAACAGCATATTTGGAGTCTGCTATGCATTTCTCAGCGTATGCTGTTCCACCTTGGATCATGGATTATTTTCCAGAGATTTACTCCTCACGTTGTTCACTTTGGCCAAATACTTACAGTCGTGAGTGCAAGTCGAACGTTGCAGGAAGGCATAGATGAACAAACATTCAGTTGAGTAAGAATGCAGTGTAAAGCCGACTATCTCGCTGTAGCAGTGCGTCTTCTTGTAACAGTTAGGCAGTAGAGATCGTCCGGTAACTTTACCCCAAGAGGCCGAACCTGGCCAACATGTAAGGGTCACATGAGGATGAGGCGAACTTTCTCTCGAATTCGTTGAGGACTACCGGGCACAGGAAAGAAGCATTTGCCCAGTCATACAGCCATTAAAGCCTTTAAACTTAGTCAGGAGATAATATCAGATTCTTAATATTGACAGATCTAAATAGTAACACGCTTTGCAGCAACGATAGTCAATGAACTAACTATGAGAGCGTCGGACTCGAACCAGTTATTGGGCGACCATTTTGTGGTAGCGGCTGTCAGTCTCTTTATATCCAAAATTCGTATATAGAGTCTTCATATCGCATTTTACGACGATCGGCCTATTACAGCAAAAGGAAGGGAGGAATACAATCCATGAACCTCATAGGAATCCACAATATATTCGCCTCGCTTTCGTTGTCGCTCCTGTCTTAGTTGTTGCTTTATGATAGTAGTACCCATTTCACTGACTACTTCCCAAGCTTCGTGCGTGCTCAGCATCTGTCTCTGAGTTAAGTCTTCACCTAGTCTGTTCGACAGTCTCTTCATTAAGGGTTTCCATGCTCTAGCCTGTGGGGGTACACTCTTAAATATTCATGACCAGCAAGCATCTGCATCAGGTAGAAGTTCAGATCTCTATTCTTTCCATTGATCAAAAGTCTATATTCGAGATCAATCTCTGTGTCCATCAGCCTTCGTGAGAAAAGAGGAGTAGGAAACTATTCTCCATCTTCTGTGTAGCTGCCAAGCGCTCTCAATCCAAGGGAGGTTGCATTTTGGTGAACACTTCTTCGACAATCTAGGCGAACTCGCTGAATTAGACATCAATCGTATCCATCGCTTTATAATAAGCTCGTGCTGGTTTTACATAAATGAATAGACTGAGGATACTCGATCCCATCGGTATCACAACGGGCCGTTCTGGCCTTAGTGTGGCTGCACCCACTGTAGACAGCTCTTTTAACCTAACCTAACCTAACCTACCTAACGTCGCCAAGAGTAGTCTCTTCGTTTGTTTAGGTCACCCATTAGATATTTGGCATGATCCTTGCCAGGACAGCCGTTGTTCTTCTGCCTTCTGCGCTGCATGTTCCACAAGTTGCTTAAGAGCTAACCTTGCATGCCAAGGTACTTTAAATCTGGTTAAGAAACTGTAAAGTGATCGTCCACCGTCTATAACTCGTCTGGCTTCTGATGTGTAGGTATTTCCTCCGTTTTTTTCTGTGCGAGTTGTGGGTCCAGTCTTACTTTTCACTCATGTACCATCTTGATGGCTTTATTGTAGGCAGGATTTTAGCTCACATTACCTAGTTAAGCATTAAGACCCTAGACAGTTTCGTAGTTTCCCGCAAACAAAGCAAACTAAGCATCATTGTCGCGCTAAAATTCAGCAAAACGATGCCAGTAGCATTCAATTACTATCGAGTTACAAAATCCTTATTGCATTGCCACTTAACATACAGAACATATGTAGGATTCACTTAATAGCCACTTTTTAGCACACACGAATGTGTTTTAAGCCACTCCATTGCGTGCAGCGACTATTCGGCGAATCATTTGAATTTCCAATTCCGATCAACACCTGGCCTGGCCATCTGTTAGTCATAACAATTTTCCCTTCCAGGTGTGTGCAGCGATTTACAACTAATTACACTGGTAATCTGCGCGCGATACCCAAACGAAATGTTGCAATTTTCACCCTCAGAAATGCATAGTCTCCGCTCACCTCTTCCAGTCCCGGGTTGCCAC
Organism: Chalcosyrphus nemorum; assembly: GCA_949716465.1. Lineage (NCBI taxonomy): Eukaryota > Metazoa > Arthropoda > Insecta > Diptera > Syrphidae > Chalcosyrphus > Chalcosyrphus nemorum. The sequence goes on from OX454333.1 coordinate 29,770,820, forward strand.
ACCATCATTGCGTTCAATTGGCCAAAAGAGGATTTGCTATGTCAAAAAAAAAAAACACTTATTTTCCAATAAATTAATAATTTACAACTCGATAAGCCAGAGTTTTTTTGGTGAAGCATCCTCCACCCCAAACTGTCACTGCATCATCCGAATCGGAGGACCGATGGCATTCCATATGGATTCAGGCGGTTGCAGCATATCAAATGTATCTCCTCCGTATCTATGCGTCTGTGCGTCATCGTCATCATGGTAGTATCATTAAAACCCGCTTAATTGCATCGGCCTCATTCAGTCCAAAAATTAATTAATTAGTCCAGCTCTCTGGTCTGTTGGAGTGGTATGGCATCATTGGACGGCAGGCAGATCCCCGAGTTTATGAATTCCATTGGAGGGTGGGTGCAACAGAAAAAAAAAACCCATGCAGTGGTTGTCCATGGAATCTCTACAAATGCAGATAAACAGAGATAACAACGCAGGACACTCGATGGATGGATTGACGACCAGCCAACAGACAGACAGACCGACCGACCGATTATGCGTATGCAAATTAATAATTTATTCATTTGCGCCAAAGCCTGTAATTAGTTTTAAATTCCAATGTTAAATATTAATAAAATCATAACATGGCGCAGATGAGTGTTTTGGTGATTTTTCGCTTGAATGCCCTTTCGGTGGGGTCGGTGGACGGGATCAGGTCGTCCTGTATCCCTTTCTGTTGTGTTTTGCGGTTATTCAATTGGGTTATTGGTTTGGTGGTTGTTTGTATATTGCTTCAATTGCTGCTGATGCAGTTCGTAAAAGGATATGTTTGTCCTTGTGTATGAGAGAGAGCCTGTGGTTGGAGTTGTTTTTCTCCGATTATCGGTTTCATATAATTTTGTGGTTTTTGGTAGGTGATATTATTACTGAGAGTTAAGAGGATTAAGATCGGAAATCATATCAGAGGTGGGGTTCCTTTATTCCCTTTGGGGTTGCAAATTATCGGAACTTCTGCTGTTTATAAGATATTCGATATTGAATGGTGTTTGTGTGGACCTTTAAAGGATTTCTCAACAGAGTCAGAGCATATTGCAACCCACTTAGTGAATGGTGTACATTTCTAGACCAGTAAATAAGGACAAAAGGCAATCTCCTGTTCACTGAAATCTTGTTCACAAAAACAACTACAGACTACTCTAACCAATGACATAAGGGCCCAGCACATAACATCTGTCGATCCGTTGAGTCGTTCCGTTGACAGTTGACATTTAAGTTGACGTATTGCCGAATAGAACAGCCCCATGATAGAATCCCATCAATCAGCTGATTGTCAAGAGCTATGACAGTTTCTCTACATTCGCTCTCTGCTTTCACCAATAAAAATGCGTACTCTCAATTTTCGTATACGTGAACTTCAATATGTGAGTGTGTGAACTTAAATGCATGAATGTGTATATTGTCAATGGATCGATCGATGGTAAAACTTCCTACTATATCCGTCGATGTTGATGATGGTATGAGCCGCCTCCTATAAGAATGAGTGTATTCTATCGAGCTGTCAGTTAAAAACGAAGGCACAGCTGATCAACGGATTCTATGGATTGGACACTTTACTTTGTTTCTCTAGAACTCCCAAGTTACACCATCTTCGGGAAAGTTCTTTTCTTTCTCAGAAGTAGCATGATGACGATGCCTATGATACTGGAAAAAGTTTAAAGCTTATGTCCTGCATCACCTTCTGGGTCCTAGGGCCTCTATTTTGCCATCGTTTTGTGTGCGGTTTCTGGAAATGTGCACCGGCTTTCTCTAACTCATTTGCCGTGCTTCTTTGTCAAATGTTCTGCGCCAAGTTTCCATAGAGGTCTTCCCGGGACTAATTACATAGCATTGCCAAGTCGACGTGTCTAAATTCTTTTATCGAACTATGCTTGTCCGACTTATCAGTGTTTACCCGAATTTCATTTATTCTACTTCTCGCATACTCGTGCTTGCTTGCTTCTTTTATGCTGAGTGTGTGAGACAGTGTTCTCGCAAAGGGTTTAGCTCTCTCTGCCCTTTCATCGCCTGAAGAATCATTATGTCCAGTGACCTAGCAGAGCGATACCATATGCTCTGTTCCGGGAACCATAAGGTCTTCTCGACGGAGGATTTAACTGCTACCAAGCAGCCAAGAGTGTCTGCTGAAATTCGTCCTTAATTTTTGATCTCAACAGCGAAATTTGTACCTTCCTTCTCTCCAGAATGCTGTCTTCCTCCAAAGCTAACATAGTTTTTAGGGACTTTTAAGCCAAAAGCTTACGACCCATTGCCAGCTGACTTGGACTTGGACCAAGATAGGCATCCTGGTGGCATTTTTGCGCTGAGATCAGCGAAGATTGAGGGAGCAATATCTAAACTTAAGTTCAACAAGGCTACAATAGTGGACGGCCTTGTTGCCCAACAGAAGCCAAGAGGGGGTGAGCTGGTAATTGAGCTGTGGAAGGACTCCACATTTTCAACTTAAATCAGTCTTCAATGGATATCGACTCGCAACAACAGCACCAGCAGGAACAAAAACTCTCTGCCCCGGCTCCTGATCAATTTGACAACAATCCTGCAAACTTCGAGGAGTACTTCCCCTTGAGTGACCTATCATTCCATGACGTGGACGACAGTGGCATGGAATAGCAAGCTGATGAGTATGATAAGCGCAACATGAACTATGACGGGTCGAGGGCGAGGAGAGCGCGGTGTCTTTGTGAATGTATTTCGTGATAAACGACTGAAATCGGAGCTATCGCAAACTGTTGACAATTCGCCGGCCGATGCTATCGCGGAAGGAGAGAATCTCTTTCAAAAGGCCGAACGTCAGGGCGAATGCTTTCACTGTCGGCACTGTAATTGGGAGATATGCTGCCAGAAGTGGTAGCAATGACGCTGGACTTGGACCCAGTAATGCAGGGAAACCAAACGTTGCTATGACACAAGAGGTTCTGCATCGTTTTTCCGATCGGTATAAGAGGTATAAGTCGTCTAAATATTTCATTGAAGACCCTCTTTGCCTTCTTTTGTGAACGCCTAAGACGGATCGTCAAGAAGGACATCGACTTAGCCAGTAGAGTTCCCATACAGTGATCGTATGGAGCCCAACGTTTCAGCTAAGAACATTATCGAATCCACAACTTCGAGCTGACTGGGGAGGTTTATTGGTTGGTGCCCAAGTCCATCTTCGAGTGTTGCGACGTTAGTAAGATTGCTGATGTATCCTAAGTCTTTCTCAAGTGAATTGCAAAAGGATTTTGCTCTTCGTTCGACACGCGCCTATCAAAAGCCTCGCGACAGTATGTGTTATTGTTGCGACCTAAGGTGAATCACAAATGTGAAGAAAATCAACTCAAAATCTCAAGATTTATCTTCATAATTAAACCCAAAAACAGGTCGATTCACAAAAGTAAAAACAAGCATCGAAAATTTCGGCCAAGGCCTAGATGATGTTTGTTCTGCTTCCTGGTTTCTAAAGTCCAGTTGCCTCACAACTAATTTCAAACCGAAATTAAAAACAAATCAAATATTTATTTTTAAAGATAAATTGCTAACACAACACGCGTCTGCAAAATCATTCAACGCATTCACCTAACAGGCCCATTAGTTTCTGTTAAGCATTGCCAAGTCAACGCCTAATTGCATTTGCATAGATTAAACTTCAAAGACCCCACAAAGTCTGTGTGACCAACCTGTCTGTTTTTAAATAACTGCAAATTTTCGAGAAATAAATTTTTGCAAAAAAAAACTGACCTTGAATCTTATTAATCGTACAGAAGTTCAGCTACTACAATTTAAATTTCAAATAATTAATGTTTATTAATCCGCGCCGATCAATCAGGTTCGTAATAATTCAAAAATAACTCAAAAATGATGGATCAAAATTGAATTGTCGAATAATTACGCGCTAATCTTTTGTAAAAAAATTCATATCATAAATATTTACATTCGTGTGGGAGTACCTAAGTCAAATGAAAAATAAAACTGACAGCTGAGTAACTGGCCAATTAAATTGAAACTTTTTGACATGCCAGCCAGTTAAAATTTTAATTTTTATTATTTATTATTAAAAACTATAGTGTATCTGTGTATCTATGGGGAAACAACAAGATTCACGTGCGTTGATCTTGACCTTGACATTTGTGTCAGAAGTTACCATGTCATTGGTTGAGAGTTGAGTTAAACCAGTCATTGGATTTCTCTGTCTGTGATTTGTTATTTTCCGTTAGAGCCTAATTGACAAACAAGTTTTAGCACTCAAGCCGGAGTAATTTCTAGGATTCCTGGGCGATTTCTTGTTTTTCTTTCTTCCACAAGTTCATTCATTAAATTTTTTGTGTGTTAAAATGTAAATCCATAGTGCAGCAGGCTATGTGTGAAGTGACATCTCAAGGAGTGGTTGGTGTTTTAAAGATTTGAATGAAATACATTTAACGTAACCCAGATGAAGATTAACGTTAACGACCTTGTTGACAGAGATCTTTAAAAAGTTTGTTAAGAGGCCGGCGCCGGCCGGTTTGGATTATAAATTAATCTAGATAAGGTACCGAAATCATAACGACCTTTTGCTGAGCAAATATTACATATCTATATCGCTTTTTTGGATGGTTTTTTGGAACACGAAGGCGTGAAGGGGGGCAGTAGTTAATGGGTAGACATTTCCTATAAAATGAGGCTGATTAAGGCCCTCATAGGATTAGGTAGTAGTACTGAATGAGAAGTGATCAAGTCCCAATTGAAAGTAGTTAGTTGCAGAGAGTTGAGTTTTTGACGCCATTTCATCCACTATAGGTACGCCATGATTGACATCATCATTACAAGTTTCTGGGCTTCATAGCTTTCCATTCAAGTATACAGGGCTGAAATAAGCCGGTTTGAATCAGAAATCGAGTTGCACTGATAGTCTGTCTACTGCAAAACATGAATCCATACATCAAAGTCTCGTCAACTAGGAATAACTGATGCACTTTGGAGTCCGTCACTTTTCCTTCAACCAGATCATCAACGACGGCAATAAATAGCAAGGGACTGAGTGTGATTCCCTAGTGTACACTGACATTGATTGAGAAATTTGAGAACAGCCTTAACAATATGGTCGCCATCAACTGTCAAAGTTTGAAAATCCTTAATGGAAAGCACATAATGTTCTTTAGTGTGGCCCGCTTTCATACTTCCAACAAAAAAGGGGCACTAAAGAAGTTTGAGTTTGACACCCCTGTCCTAGAGCAACTCTGAATATGTTTACTCTGTCGATCCTCAGTTTTCTTAGTTGGCTGACCAGTGAACGGTGGCTTGTAAGAGTTTGTATAAGGAACGGCAGGAGGTCTTTAGTCATTTGTTTGTCATACTATACCCATGAGTATGGAGCACATGTCGTTGGCCATATTGTATGATTTCAAAGCATATTAGGGGCGCTAGAACTGTGGGACCTGATTGGGCTACATTTGATTCTGTGGATTTTCTGTCTAGCTCATCGGCCATCTGTGAAAGCTTTGCTGTCCTGGTATCCAACAGAGAGTTATGCTGACTAATTGCCAGCTGGTTTTAGTGATGTAAAGGCTTTGATGACTGCTTGGTTGCGGCTGTTTATTTAGGTATACCACAAGAAAAGGTCTCGCTAGGCTTAGGCGATAGCACTGGGTTAGGTAAGAATAATCATCTATACTCAGGATAGCGATTAGTTCTGAGCACCACCCTCATAGAGCTTTAGCTTCCACTTCGCAAGTGGAAACCAAGGGGAGTGAACAATATCGTTGATGAGATCATGGTGATGATGGTTGCCAAAACCCTAGAGGAAGTAGGTGACGTAAGACTGTAATAGCAAGAGCTGCAAGTCAAAGCCTTAAATAACTTAGCCTTAGACAGTACCAAGCCTGTCCCTCCTAGGGCCAACTTTTGGGAGACCGAGTCGGACATAACCTCCGTCACGAGCTGCCAAAGAGTACCCCCCTCTAGGGCTTACAAATGCCTCAAGGTAGACTTTTGGGCATATTGGTGCCGCGTAAAGTCCCACAAATATGGAACTGGTTTTTTGATTCTCGAGCATTATAAGCGTGGAAGAAACGAGAAGAAAACTCAATCTAAACAGACAGGATGTGAGGACAGGAATAAGGGCCTACGCGTCAAAATCAGCCTTTTCTATTCCATGCATTGACTCAATCGTAAACCTGAAAGAACTCTCTTTAAATCAAATCAAAACGACGCCTTAAAAATGACAACTTCTACGTTACTGTGATCTAATTCCTTAACAAATCCCTAAACCGCATCCACAAGTACGTCCCCTGTCACCAGTTAATCAATGCAATGACCAACATCTGCTTTCGAGATTGGAAAAAAACACGTTGAAACCATATTCAACAAGACATTCTCGATTATTATCCAAAAAATAATTATTTTCAATCTTTTACAGGACCAATACCCGACCAACATACACCAGTCATCGTGGCGTCGTCGTCATCGGCAGGAGTTAGTCGTGTGATGGTGTCGATGCCATACGGTGCATTATCCTATCCGTCGTCATCGTGCTTGCGTTAAACCACATTAAATCTAATGGTACCGTCGGGTGGCATATTCCATTTCTGGTTTGCTCTTACAGACCAAACACCAGCTTTCACAATGGCACAAGTGTGTAAGCCCGAAGGAAGGATGTTATGTGCCAGCCAGCCATATACTCGTATGTGGGACCATGTTTTTTTTGTCCTTACTCAGGCTTTGGCTACAAACTACTGTCCCTCATCTGTGTGTTACATTAAACCCCGAATTCGGTGTGATGATAGAATTTTATAGGTATGCATTTTGCATAATGAATATCTGTGCAGCAGTGGCAGCAGGAGCTTCCTTCGTGAGTCCTACTATATGCTCCATCCAATATTGTAGTAATGAAACTGCCAAAGCACTAGAATGGGAATAATTATGCCGGGATAATCTCTTTCACAATGTGCCAAATGTGCCACAGCAATATTAGAATGCATATCTTTGTATACATATGTGTGGTGGGTGGTGAGTGGTGGGTGATGAGTGGTGGGTGAAAGGAGTAGGAGGACTTGAAGCAGTGTTGATTGGTTGCACATTGTCTATCGATCGAGTGGGTAATGAAATTTAATTAAATTGCCATACTCTCAGTTCGGAGGAAGAGAGAACATTATTTTGCCAAAGAAAATTACATTACAATAGAGAGAGAGATAAGCTTATCTCTTACAGAACTGGAAACCATGACCTTAATCAGGACTCGAGGGTTAGGCGCAACCAACCAACAATGCATTTGGGTAAATTAATTTTTAAACTTTATTACATGACAATAGTCGATGGATTCCATTGAGCATAATCTTATCAATGTCCAACTAGATGGACAGATTTGCTTCTCAATTTAAAGAAAATTTAATCATTCGTTCTCGGGCTGAAGTTGGTTTACAGCAAATCCATAATTTCTACCAACCAACATGGGATTCTGGAGGGCAGAAGAACTACCATCAGCATAGCCGAGTTTGTGTCTAGAACAGTAGACAGCTGGCTATTCTATGGAACTTAATAGAACGCCAGTACTTAGATCAGTTATTTTTGACCCAATTATTGATTCGTTTGGAGTCCCTAAAGGTAATCACCTCGGACCATTGCTCTTTATCTTGACAATAAGGGATGACTGCTTCATTGATATTTCTCATTTCTCCTTTAAACATTGAAATCCCTTGTGCATCATTGGCATAGACCTCATCCTTAACATGGATGAACTTAGTCCTTACAATCAAGGCGAAAAAATTGGGCAAGGGACCGCGGACTTAACGTCAATTCGGAACGAAACGGAACTGGTACTTTTCACAAGAAGACACAAGATACCACCCTTCAGGTTCCCTAAGCTTGATGGTGTGGAACTACTCCTTGCCGATACGGTATTGTGTTAGACCGGAAGCTAAACACGGAGGAAAGGAAGGCGTACAAAGCCCTTTTCATCTGTATGAAAACAGCAGGGAATAAGTGAAGCCTAAGACTAGTCATGAAGCACGTCATACGTCACGATAGTCAGACCCATACTCACAGGTGGTGGAAGGCAAGAAAAAGATAAGTTGACTATCACGGGCGCTTTGCGTACCACGCCCACCGCAGCACTTTAAATGTTCTCAGACGTTCTGACATTCGACTATCAAATACAACTTCAGGCGGGAAGAAGTGCGCTCCGGCTCAAAAACATAGGATTCTTTAAGGGTAGTAGCATAGGGCCCGTATCCCGAGATTCAGGAGAAATCAGATGATATTTTGGGTTAGTAGTGTATTTTGGAAGTAGTGTATTCCAGCAGGGAAGACGGGCACAATGATGAAGTTCACCTACAGAATCAAATTGCCATTTATACAGACAGGTCTACAACCAATGAGGCAATTGGGTCAGGTATTTACTCGAAAGACTTGAAGCTAGAAATATTTCTAAAACTGCTGGACCAATGCAGTGTTTTCCAGGCCGAGGTTCTAGCCGTGCTCAAAGCTGCGGAACTACTTGAGTTGGGATTTATATCCAACAAGGATACTGCCATCTTCATTGACAGTCAGGCTAGAGTCGTTTGTCATCAGATCTGAGCGTGTCAGGGATTGCCGCGCTTGTAGAATCGCGTAAGAAGTTTGCTTCAACTTACAAACGAATCCTTTCAGATGGAATTGGACCACGTGACGCGTCAGTGAAGCCTAATTACTGGCTGTGCCATGTGATTGTGATTCCCATATTTACATTTGACAACCTAGTTTGGAGGTAGAGTCTTTCAATCTACGACACCCACTTGCTAACCTAGCAGTTGGACTGTTGTGATACCTTACAGCCATGTCCTGGAATATTCTGATTGAGATTTGACGGAAGAAAGTTCTCCGAAAGTCTTAACAGAAACAAATGGGGAAACTAACAAAACAGGAACAGTCTTCCTACACCGACAGTTCTAAAGTGGGCGTGGACTTGGAGGCTCCCAATCTTAAATCACTTTCTCGTCCATTGAAGTTCTGTTGAGGTCAGCTAAGAATGGTATTTAAAATGAGGAAGAGACCTGGTTCACAAGCAGCAAGGCTCTTAAGCTGGCTATGCATTAAGTGAGTTGAAAAGTCCTTGACATTTTTTTTTCAGTTATTGTCTCTGTCTGCTCTGAATATCGGACTCTCTTACCTTGTCATTGTATCTCCTGTTCCACCCTTATGTAAACGGGTACCTAAATAGCACCTTGAAGAACCTTTTTCAAAGTCTCTTTCGTATACAGTATACAACTACAGCATAATACCCAAGTGACAGCTGTCAACGAGCTATAGTTCTCTTGACAGCTGTCAAGGAAAGCTAACTTTTTACTTGACAACTTTCAATGAACGACTGTTTTGCTCTGACAGCTGTCATAGAAAATACCGAGAGCTTGCAAATGAAAGACACTATGCCCAGTTTTAGGTGAGACACTTTATCTAAACGAGGTCAATCCTTTTGCACCTTAAAATTGAATAATTTACTGCCCGATGTTTATTTCAACGATACTATCAGCATACCCTTCTTTGTAGACCTTTTTTTTTGACACGCGCTTGCTCTAAATGTCCATAAATGCAAACAGCTATTTAGAGGTGATCACCGTATCAATATGGTTAGGATTGCGAACTAGATGCATATTAATAGTAGCAGTTTAGCAGTTGCCATATACAGATACCAGAGGCGCCAAATGGAAAACATGGTCGACTTCAACAAATTATGAATACAAATATGGCAATGGAATATTAATTGACAAGCACCACATCCGTAGATACAATTGCTTTGTTTATAGCCACTCACAGATACAAAAGGGGAAAACCACCCCTCAAATTGATTTTATTTCATCTCTAATTGCTGGAAGAATGCAATAAAAACAAAAAGCCATTGTTTTGAGACGTATCCACGGTGAAATGCAAATTTGAGTCTCCGCCGTCAGTCAGTTAAGCTAGTTAAATCGTTAAGCAAACATCTCTTCGTTGACCTTCACATTGGAGATGCTAGCTAACCGCGTTTGCATTACAAAGTCATGACGTTTGGCGCTGTCGCCGCTCTGTATACCTGGAATCCAAATCTAACAAGGTGACTGCCCTATCGCAACAAATCACAACCGCAAAGCGTTCTATCGCGACGACACGTTCGCGTCGTTCCGTGGTAGTAGTGCTCATGATGATGATCCAAAAAAAATGCTCAAGCCATAGATACACACCACCATCACCATGAATAGGTCCAAAAGCAAGTTAATTAACAAAAAAAAATGACAAAAAAAAAAGAAATTATAAATTCACTGTCCCAAAGCCAGCAGAGGTTTAGTCACAAACGCTTCAAGGTGGCAGAGTTAACTTGTTATTTTATGCGAATAGGGGTTGGGTTCTTCCGAACCGGATCCTGACTTTGGAAAAAATATTTAAGAAAATGCCATGGCTAGTGGAGCGTTAGAAGTTCGGTGGTTTTCTTGCAGAGAAGATGCTGATTAGGACACGCGCGGATAAAGTTATTTTGGTAGACAAACTGTTGATTTTTCTTCCTAAACTCCAAGGATCGAGATTTGATTTAAAAAAAATAATAAAAATTGTGTTTTCTTTTGCAGAGCTTTCTGCTTATAGCAGGAATCGGTAGTTGTATCGCCGAGGAAGAAGGATACGCATACGAGAGGCCATCGATAGCATTCAATACTGGATTTAAGAATGTTGGCAGTGTGTCTCAAGGAGCCGGGCAGTTGAGCTATCAACAGCCACAGTATGTGGGCGCATCATCGACAGTGCGTCCTGCGGCTGCTGTTAGTGGATTTAGTCAACAAGGATCGCTGTCAAGTGGATTCGGCCAGACTGCACGTCCACAACCTGTGGTTTCGGTTACATCGAGGCCACAAGTTCCGTCAAGTGGATTCCAAGGATTTGCTTCAGCCCCTAGGCCACAACAGTCTGTGTCGGTCGTTTCAAGTGGATCTCAACAAGGATTCGGTTCAACTGCTCGTCCACAAGCTGTGACAGGCGGATTCGGTCAGCAGAGTGGATTTGGTTCAACGTCTCGTCCACAAACTGTGACAAGCGGATTCGGCCAGCAGAGTGGATTTGTTTCAACGTCTCGTCCACAGACAGCATTCTCAGTCACTCCCAAGCCACAAGTCCAAGGATTCGGACAAGTTTCTGGTTCAGTATCTCGTCCACAAACTGTGACAAGCGGATTCGGACAACTGTCTGGACAAGTTTCTGGATTTGGTTCAGCCCCTAGGCCACAACAATCTGTGTCGGTCATTTCAAGTGGATCTCAACAAGGATTCGGTTCAACTGGTCGTCCACAAACTGTGACAAGCGGATTCGGACAACTGTCTGGACAAGTTTCTGGATTCGGTTCAACTGCTCGTCCACAGCCTGTATCAAGTGGATTACAAGGATTCAGTTCAACTCCCCGTCCACAAGCTGTGACAAGCGGTTTCGGCCAGCAGACTGGTTTTGTTTCAACGTCTCGTCCACAGACAGCATTCTCAGTCACACCTAAGCCACAAGTCCAAGGATTCGGACAAGTTTCTGGTTCAGTATCTCGTCCACAAACTGTGACAAGCGGATTCGGACAACTCTCTGGACAAGTTTCTGGATTTGGTTCAGCCACTAGGCCACAACAGTCTGTGTCAGTCATTTCAAGTGGATCTCAACAAGGATTCGGTTCAACTGCCCGTCCACAAACTGTATCAGCAGGATTCGGCCAGCAGAGTGGATTTGGTTCAACGTCTCGCCCACAAACTGTGGCAAGCGGATTCGGCCAGCAGAGTGGATTTGTTTCAACGTCTCGTCCACAGACAGCATTCTCAGTCACTCCTAAGCCACAAGTCCAAGGATTCGGACAAGTTTCTGGTTCAGTATCTCGTCCACAAACTGTGACAAACGGATTCGGACAACTGTCTGGACAAGTTTCTGGATTTGGTTCAGCCCCTAGGCCACAACAATCTTTGTCGGTCGTTTCAAGTGGATCTCAACAAGGATTCGGTTCAACTGCTCGTCCACAAACTGTGACAGGCGGATTCGGCCAGCAGACTGCATTTGGTTCAACTCCCCGTCCACAGACAGCATTCTCAGTCACTCCTAAGCCACAAGTCCAAGGTTTCGGACAAGTTTCTGGTTCACTCTCTCGCCCACAGAGTGTATCAAGTGTTTCAAGTCAACTGTCTGGATTTGGTTCAACTCCGCGCCCACAGACTGGATTTGGAGCAACTTTCCGCCCACCAGCTGGGCCAATTGCATTCGGCACAACCCCTCGTCCACAAGTGGTTTCAGTAACTGGTAAGCCCCAAGGTGGATTCCAAGCTTACAGTCAAACAAGCGCACGCCCACAACAATCAGTGTCCATCGTATCAAGTGCATCTCAAGGATTCGGACAAAAGCCAGGACAACTTTCTGGATTTGTATCAACTGCTCGTCCACAAACTGTGTCAAGTGGTCAATACCAACCTCAAACAGTGTCATCCACTTCCAGGCCACAAACTTCTTTCAGTCAATCGGTTTTACAACCTTCAAGCTCACGTCCATCGACCACATTTGGACAGACATTTGGACAATCAACTGTCAAGCCCTCAGTCTCATTCTCGCAGTACCAGAGCCCAGCTGTGTCCACAGTTAGGCCACAAGCCTCTTTAGCTGTTAGTCAATCGAATGTGCAACTTTCCAGCTCACGACCCTCATCGCCATCATTTGGAGCATCCCAAACTGGTCAATACAAGCCTTCGGTTTCCTCAACGCCTAGACCACAGCAATCAATTTTGCAGCCTACTGCCAATAGGCCCTCGACAGCAACTTTCAGTCAAACTGTGTCAGCTGTCAAGCCACAAACCAGTTTTACTGGCTTCCAATCGACTGTCCAAAGACCCGCAGTTGCAACCACAAGCTTCAGTCAATTCGGCCAACAGGCTGTTAAGCCCTCAACAGGAGTCTACCAAGCCCCAGCTGTATCAACCACTTATAGGCCATCGACAGCTAGGCCACAAACCTCTGTCGGCAGCTCCAGGCCATCGACAGGATCGGTTACCTTTGGTCAATTTGGAATTTCTCAAGGTGGACAGTACCCAGCTGCTTCAACAGGATTCTCAACAGGAGTCTCCTCATCATCACAATCTGGTCAATATCAGCCTTTAGTGTCAAGCACTACCAGGCCACAGTCTAACCTCGGAGTTTCCCAGACTGCCTTTACAGCTTCTTCGACTACCCCCAGGCCAGCAGTAGCTATTGTTAAGCCACAAGCCAGCTTCACCGGCTTCCAATCGACTGTCCAAAAGCCCGCCGTTGCTACTACAACTTTCAGCCAAATCGGACAACAGGTAGTCAAGCCATCTTCAGGACTTTATCAAGCCCCAGCTGTGTCGACCACACCTAGACCACAAGTCTCTGTTGTGTCATCGACAGCTAGGCCTCAAAGTCCATCCTTCGGTGGATACTCAGGAGTTGGCCAACTCACTGGAGGAACTTTCCAAACTGGTATCTTACAGGGAGCTAGACCTTCAACCTCCAGCTTTGGAGTTTCGTCTAACGCCAGACCTCAAACTGTCCAAGTAACAGCCTCAAGGCCCTCGGTATCAAGCTTCTCAACTGGCCAATATCAAAAGCCAGCTGTTTCTACTGTCTCAAGACCTCAGTCTACGATCGGCCAGGCTTCAACAAGCCCAACTTTTGGTCAGGGTCAAACAGTTCAAAGGCCCCAAGTTGGACAATACCAGGCTAATCTTCAACTGACCGCCTCAAGGCCCTCAACTGCAAGTGTCACAACGACTAACGTGTACAAGCAACCAGTCGTTTCTACCATCTCAAGGCCCCAATCTACTGTCGGAAGCTCACAAACTTTTGGTCAGGCTTCAACAAGCTTCGTTCAATCCGCTCAGAGGCCCCAAGTTGGACAATACCAGCCTAATCTTCAGCTGACCGCTTCAAGGCCCTCAACCACAAGCTTCACATTAACTGGTGTCTCAAGGCCCCAATCTACCGTCGGAAGCTCACAAACTTTTGGTCAGGCTTCAACAAGCTTCGTTCAATCCGCTCAGAGGCCCCAAGTTGGACAATACCAGCCTAATCTTCAGCTGACCGCTTCAAGGCCCTCAACCACAAGCTTCACCTCAACTGGCGTCTCAAGGCCCCAATCTACTGTCGGAAGCTCTCAAACTTTTGGTCAGGCTTCAACAAGCTTCGTTCAATCTGCTCAGAGGCCCCAAGTTGGACAATACCAGCCTAATCTTCAGCTGACCGCTTCAAGGCCCTCAACTTCGAGCTTCACATCAACTGGCGTCTTCAAACAACCAGTCATTTCTACAGTCTCAAGACCCCAGTCTACCATCGGAGGATCGCTTAACCAAGTTTCTACAGGTTTCGTCCAGAATGTTCCAAGGCCACAAATCAGCCAGGCAGCTAAGCCTTTCAGCCTTGCCCAGCCTCAACAGCAGTACCTTGCACCTCAGGCTACCGCTAAGCCACAAGCTGTTTTTCAAGGATTCTCAGGCTCCTCCACCACCGCCAGGCCAGTAGCTGTTTCCACAGCCAGGCCCCAAACCAGTTTCCAACAGTCGTCAGCTCCACAAAGGCCCGCTGTTCAGACAACAACCTTCAGCCAGATCGGACAACAGTCTGTTAAGCCCGCCGTTTCCGTTGGACAATACCAACGTCCGGTTGTATCAACCACTGTAAGGCCACAAGTATCTGTCGCATCAACCATCGCTCCTCAGTACCAACAGCAGCCCACAAGCCGCCCAACACCAGCCATCAAAAGCCCCGCCTTCGCTCAGTCCCTGGCGACATCCCAAAACGTCAACTTGGAGTACCTTCCGCCTCCAGGAGCCAAATTACCCAGCAACGTGGCCACCGCCTCTGGCGCTAGGCAGTCGTTTTTTGAGTTACCATCGGCTACTGCCAACCAAGTAGCCGATGTAGCTCAAGAGCGGACGGTTGGAGCATCGTACGAGCTACCCACCGGAGATCAAGAGCAGCAGGTTGACAACACTAATTTTAGGTCAAACTTTGACGCAGCAACGAACCAAGGACAAGCACAAGATACAGACACCCAATCAGCAACAGTAGAAGCCAGTTATCAGGCCCTACCCAGCCAGCAAGTTGTCCAAGCTCAACTGAGAGTAATCGATGATCCGGTCGATCAATTCGAAGCCGCCAGTCAAACTATCGATTACATTCAGTACCGAACCGTTGGCGACAACCCAGTCGCACAATCCCAAATCTACCAACAACAGTACTACACGCCGGCACCATCGGAAGTGGTCACTTCGCAAATCGACAGCGATTCGGAAGTACAAGATCCACAGCCGCTGAATCCCGAGGAACAACAAGTCCGCCAGCTGGAAGAGAAGGCCGACAGCGAAAAGGAGGAATACGCTGTACAGAGCCTGCAGCCCGGTAGCTACGTAGGACCACACGTCAACAGGAACTCTGACAAGGAATACAATGTATTCGACTACGATCAGTACAGTGCGGATCCAGCAGGCACCGATACCTACTAAACACAACAAATTGAGGCACCATGTCAAGTCATAGATGTATCTATAGGAATTTAAGATTTAACGCTTAGACAAGATCGAAATAAAACAAACGACAAACAACAAAAAAATTAAAATAATAATTGAAGTTGTATCTTTTTGTTTGTTTTGAGGTTCGTTTTTGGTTCCGCAGTTTATTGTTTGCTGAATGTATTATTGATGAGCGGGGGATCGCGATTAATCATTCGTCTGATTTGTATCTTAGAACTTGTTTGTGGCTTCTTTTTCAGAGGAACACCTTGAAATTGTTTTCAGCTTTTTTTTTTTTTGAATAATTTTTTGGAATTTTTTTTTGACACAGACACACCTACGGGGGCAGAATTAAATAGATGTTTCTAGTAACCTTGACCGTGGACGATATTTTGTGATTGAAATAGATCTAGATACGAATAGTAGCTTCGTGATTTGGGTTTTGACTGCTTTTGCATTCGATTTTGCGTGAGAGGAATATCTAATGAGCGAGTATATGCGACAAGAAGTTTCATAATCAAAGTTTTGGTACCAAATATAGGTTAACACTTTCCATTTTCACCTCAAACTGGGTGACGGAGGCGAATAGATAGATGCAGCCAACAAGGTATGGTAATTTGTAGCGCTTTTTAGCTAAAAGATACTATGGGCTTAGAGTAAACATGTGGGCGCAGACAATTTGATAGCCACTTTCGTAAGATGCGTCATGCTTGGATGAAAGCGATGCGAATTGTAATTTATTACTGCTTGACTGACACAGTTTTGAATTTATGGCCTTAGCGAATGGGCCCACCATGTACTCAAGCCGGACAAGCTTCATACGGATATTTCTGGCCGACGCGACAGTTTAGTCTTTCTAGGCCGCCTCCTACCTTGTCTCTGATGGATCTAGTAAGTAGAAACGATATGACTTGTCGATCCGGTTTAAGGCCAACTCCATAGTGTCGAGTAGGGCGCAGAAAAGATGTAAAGGTACTTGTAACCCGGGCAGGGAATCCATAGGGCGTGGCTTTCCGAGGATACATGGAGAAGGATCAACGAACAAAAACAGCTTAGAGCTCGAATTATAGCAGCAGGGAGGATCGAGTTAGAGTCCCTATATGGGATGAAGATGAGAGAAGTGCAGCGTAGCGAGAGACGTGACAAGCGCAAGCAGAAGAAGCAGCAGTGAGGTATGACAGTAGAATTATTTACAGAATCACCAAAGAGCTTATAGGTGGCCGAAGCACTACTCAACACCTAGTGAAAGGCTTGGACGATTCGTTGCTAATATGGGATGAGGATCAACTGAAGAGATGGAGGGAGCATTTTGCTTCGGTTCTAAACCGAGTATTTGCCAGAAAAATGCACCCAAGTCAGACTGAATTGTCCGTAGAAAGAAATTCCCGAATTCGTACCACAATCACCAGTAAGGATGGGATTATTACCGCGATCAAAGCACTGAAAATGAACAAGGCGGTAGGACTTGACGGCATATCTGCGGAGCTGTTTTAAACTGCGCCAACGGCATCGGCAGAGCTACTGTTCCCACTTGTCGGGAAGCCGAGAGTCTTCCGGATAAGTGGAAGAAGGGAATGATCGTCGTGGACGTAAGGACTTTAGCATTCGGGACATTATTTAAGATGGTATATGTAACTCATGGAGGTACTTTGTCCTCAACGCAGTAAAGTTAGGGTGGTCCTTGTCCATGTATCTAAGTTCTGGACACACAGCTATAAAACGCATCAGTACATCCTCACTCTGGTGTAAGTTGCGAATGACGTACTTTGGAACTTCTACCGTGTGGTTTATGTTACTGTTTAGAAGAAATAATTCCTCATGGGACTTGAAAAAGACTCGACAGCTGAGACTGATAACAAACTAGTTACTAACGAGAGGTTTGGGGGTTATGTATGGCGGTTGATTGGGAAGCAGATGATTCCCCAAACAAGGATTATGTCAGAAGTTTGTTTGACATTCAAACTAGTCAGCCTGAAACTATAGTCTCAGTAGCTCCTGTGTCCAAACCCTTAAGTCTTAGGTAAGAATCTGCATCAAATAGAAATTTGGAACTCCATGCTTTTTGTCGGTCCACAATGCGATGTTTCATTCCTGTTGTAATCTGGTTATTAAGCAGCTTTGTCGCGTCTCCGTTTGTTGGGTGGTGAGATATTTCTCTTGCATTGGTCTATTAGGACCATATCAGCTAAACGTTGTTCGGAAAGCGGCACTCACTCCAAAAGTACTGATTCACAGTACCACAGTAAAGTCCAATTTTTGGGGCCAGTAAGCATTTATTATGGCACTTCCAGGTGCTTGATCGGTTTTGTAGTGAAGATTCGACTATAATCAGCTACTGGCTGAGAATTTGGGCAAAGACAGTTCTGACTACCAGGAAAGTCCGCTGCTGCTAGAGCGGCAGCAAAATGGCATATCCATAGCACAGCCGACATGAGATAAGTGACATGCAAGGTCATCAGAATTCTAGTGGAGTTCATACTAAGCCACCTTGTGATACAAATGCCAAAGGGTGTTGAGTTCAGTGATTGTGATTCATCTAGAGCAGCGCCCGGTTCACTAGGACAACTCCCGAGACAGATTATTCTTCGAACATACATTTTATGTAGCCTCTCACCAAACAATCGACGGATAACCCAAAAAGGGAGATGTACCACCTATCATCATTGGCTTAGTCATGCCAAGCATTTTCTAGTGAATCATTGAAGGCCAGATTCGGTATGGCACTGACAGCCTTCATGTATGAACCGACAAAAAACGTGACGACATTGTCTACATACATATGTTTAAGCGTCGAAACTATAAACCTCTGCTGATAGAGAGTAAGCTAGCAAGTGCCATTGCAAATCTGACGGGATAGACTTCACTAGCAGGCCTATTTGCCTCCGAGAGTTCACGTTAGAAATAACTTACATATGTTACAAATGTTTACTGCGTTCCCATTGCAAGTTCCTTCCTGTCAAACGCGCTTTCAGTTCCAACCACCAGAATGCAGCCTCTCAGAGCAAAAAAAAATGTCTGAAATCTGAAATTCTTTGCCAGTTGTGTACTAGGAAGAATGCGGTTGGAAGTTGGCCATGGGCGTTCCATTGTCTGCAGCTGTATGTTTTGCTGTGTATATTCTAGTTGTTGTATCAATCATATCTGACATAACTTACCAGCTTGGCCGGGCTTTGCGACTAGACTTAACATATATGCTCGGAAGAGGATGGAATACAAACTTTTTATTATCTTTTTTTCTGGGAATGTAAGTCCGCAGCAGAATCCTGAACGTATCCACTTTCGTCTCAGTTACTTACTTATACTAAATAGGGACTCGATTTAGTAAGAGTCCTTGCCACAGATGCTAAATTTTGTCTTATTTGCTTCCAGACTAAGTTTTTGGCATCTGAGATAGTTTGATATGCTGGTGGTTTTATGTTGTCTCAAACTTGGGAGCTCGATGAAATTTAGTCTTGCGTATCTTTTTGGAAAAACACATTCACTCTCATTGAATGAAAGGTTCGGTACTCAAGTGCCATTCATATTCACTCGACGTTTTATAGGAGAAAAATAAAATAACTCATTTAAAGCACTTAGTACATTTCAACACGAACGCGAAAAAAAAACAGTGAATTACAAATGAATACAAAAATCACATACAACTCTTCCTAGTAAAATTGGACAAAGTGGAGAATAAACATTGAAACCAGCTGAGTTTCAACTACCAGAGCACCGACTGGTGTACGAAGAAGAATTCATATCCCTTTTGGTACACCCCGAGTTTGAGTTTCCTTTTCTATTGTATTTCTGAAGTATTGTTTCCTATTTTTTTCTGTTTCCCGACTTTCGCATTTTTTCACTTTACATCAAGCTGTCACAAGATAGGAGGCCAAACTTGAGGTAACTTTCAGCACCAGTGCTCCAAATGATCTTAGGAATAAGTCTAGTTCGGCTTACTAGTCGCTAGTTCTTAGTTTCAAGTTCCCTTTCAATTTCAAGTACAAACACTGTGTGTCCCTTCCATATGTCAGGCACAAAATGGCACACACTACACGTGTAAATGCGAAAACCCTGGCCTTGACCTTTGCAGTTTCGAACAATTTCTCTTTTGTCTAGTGCACTCGGCCATCTAGTTGATGAGATGAATACTCGTGCCGTGTGGCAATTACTATCAAATAACCATAACCATAACGGTTAAACGCCGCACATTGAATAAGTATTAAACAATGATTTACTTCATTCACCTCTTCCATCATGGCAAAATGTATCTTTTGAGTTGTGCAGAAGAAGCTGACTGCAGGGAGTAGATAAACAAATTTGTGACGCTCTAATGAGACATAAACATAAAAGACATGATTCACCGTCAATGCAGTCTGTTGAGAGTGACGAGCAAAATCAGTTACAGTGCCTATAATGAATCAAGAAGATAGATAGAAAGTAACTAACTTATGTCTTTGGCGGTTGAGACCAGGTATGCAAAAATGCAAAATCCATAAACGCACTAATCGCGTCGGTCGTCCAAAAGAAATGAGAGAAAGAACATAAAGGGCACAACTGAGTCGCATGTTGACGCATATGATTGTTGTTCATGGGTTTGTGTCCGAATTGACTGTGGAGAATTGTATGTGTTCCTTGCGTTCGCTCTTAATTCGCGGTATTTTGTGCTTTCTTTAATAAAGTCAATCATTCAATTCTTAGACTCCCCTTAGGTTCTCCTGTCACTCGCCAAAAAGAGAATAGCTAATGCTTACTCGCCTCCACTGATGTTATGAACTATTAAAAAGTTATTATCACAACATCCGGGGCTATATTATACATGAACAAGATTAGCCAAGATGATGTCATCTCTCGACTTGGACTATAAATATTTTTTAATTACTGACTTCATCAAAAGTTCAGTGATACCAATGAACCACACAAGTTTAATGGCGAATAGTTTATGCTGATTTATGGTCCATGCATTGTTTTTTTTCATTCAGAAACTTAACTCCTTTTAAGTGTTTAAGTGGAGGTTATAAAATCTGGAGAATGCAATCGGTATTGTGGACAAATATTTGTCAAAATCTAGTATTTTTCGATTGAAATGCAAATGCAAGGCAATTAAATTTTACTGCCAGACAGAGGCATTTATTTTGGTGCAGTGGTGAAAAATTGTGATAGATAGATTCCTCGAACTCGAAATATGTATACATTGAGTAAAAAGTGGACCTTTGCCTTTGTCAACCTCGACTGTGAGTTAGAGGGATCGGGACAAACAGTTGCATCTCATTTTACATGTGGAACAATTCCTAAGCTCCAGCCATAACTGCATTAAGCGTGCGACAGCTAATGTCATAATGGAACGAAAATTCTGCTCGCGTGCTGTCAAAATCGCATTAAGTGATGGTGTGTCGTTACTACGAACGAAGGCATCCAGAGCCTTAATTCAATTATGGTTGACCCTCTTTTTTTTACGATATATCCGAGGAGCATACCCTCAGCTGATTAGCTTTTGGGGCTTGCTGTCTGTACTTTATCTGGCAGATACATAGTCTCTCCGTCAATTGGGAACTTTTTTCAATATAGCTTATACATTCAATTAGTCTTACGAACAGTCTCTCGAAAATCGAGCAACTTCACAGCGACCTGTCAAAAATAAAAAGCTTTGCCTTCAGCAAAAAAAAACATAAAATTCTTAGCAAGCAGCTCTCACTCTTGAGAGGATATAATGCCTTTAATGGCTTCTGCTGGCTTGCAAGGTTTAAAAAAAACACAGTTAAAATTAAAAGACATTTGGTCCCTTTTATCATTTGGGGAAATTTCTCTCTGCACATGTTGGGTAATTTCAAGTCAAGTTGAGGTAGCGCTTTATAAAACTGTTACTTTGAAATCTATTTTAACATTACGTATGCAACTAATTATCTTAATAAATTGTTAACAACTTGACATTCGCTGTTTCGTGTACAAGTATTCCAATTAGCGATTCGCTATTATTTAATAGGGGAAACTATTCGGATGTAAGCTGGCGTGGATTTGTTTAGCTAATGTTATTGTTAATTTAATTAACGTCTTAGGTATTTGAAAAAATAGAATATACATAAATACAGGGTGAATCAGGATGTATTAGAAAGATTTCTGAGAGTTATGCTACAAAGCGTAACAAGAGGAAGGAGGGTGAAGTCAGTTGCTTTTAAAAGCAATTAAGGTGATATGTATATACGAGTAAGTCCTGAAAGAACATCTTGTGAATAAGGATTCACAAAATTGATGCCCATGCCCTCCGTTTGGAGAGCTGCTCAATATTAAGTGCCTCACGTAGTTTCGTGTTACGTAATCGATCGCTAGCAGTTATACCTCACTTCGGCTGCTTGTACCCGGGTCCTTATTCCTTTTGACAGTTGGGACATATGCCGGACTTGTCCTTGACTTTCTTGGATGAAAATTTTGGTAATGATGGGAACATGACTGCCCAGAATTGCAATTCCTGGATACATAGGACGAAAGGAACTATAAAGAAGGAAATGTCTTCCACAGTAGCTTGTGAGAAAGTTACCCACTTTCCATATCAAAGGTAAGAGTTTCTTTGGTAATTGGATTACCAACCCCTTGGACTTTAAATAACCTTTCAAAGCAGTATTCTCTGATCAGAATCAGTAGACCATGTTTCGTCTAGACATTGAGCCATGAACTTGGAGGTATCCCACAAAATGTTCAACAAATCAGAATCCCTATTCACATAATCTTCGCACAAACAGCCAGGCTGCCATAAGAGCCAAAATCGCATTGAAATAAAATCGAGAAACGTGAATGAGTCCCAGGTGCATATTGAGAAAGGTGACAAGCTTAAGGTGGCTTTGTGTCGAACACAGAACCAATAGATCCATCCCGGTTGTACTCCATAGAAAGATGTGCAATTGCAAGTTCATTGTCCTGAACCACAGAAGAGGAACGCAATACTTTTGCATTTTTGTCGATCGCTTACAAGACATGTATTTTCTGGGCTTTTTAGCTAGACAAAGTAGTCCAAAGCACTTCTATTCTTGGTTAAGCAATAGATCTCAGCAAGTGAGATTCAGAATTTACCTTCATCGGTTGGGTATTGACCAGCAAGATCATTGATCTGATCCCAATGTTTTTGTGAGGCTATGATGGATTACATCAGACTGGTGGTTGAGCTGGGATCTGGTCATTTAGCCACAAAGTGCTAGTTCCTCTATTATTCAAGAAACTGGCCTATGCTAAATGCCTTTAAGCTTTGGAGGACTATATGTCCAACGTCCGTGATAATATGCCTCCAATGCCAGCTGAAAGTGTGCCAAAGAATCATGGAAAATTACCTCTCAAAAATCAAAATTTGTAAAAAAATTCCAGGTTCTCGCTTAAGCTAAATGTCATGCAATTTAGCGACTCCAAGAAGCCCTTCGACTTGAATAAAGATGCTATCTAGTTGACCTTGTGCAGGAGGATCATCTCAGCAAAACTCATAACTATTATCAAGGCTACGTACTAGGGCAGTAGGTGTCACGTCTTACACAATGGTACGGTGTCAGAGAAATGGAGTACGTCAAGGATGCATACTGTCACGTATTGGCGGTAAAGAACTAAGGTATTCGTTGGACCATGATATCTTAGTAGGAAAGTGTCCAACCCGTTGAATCCGTCGGTCCGTTGTTGCTATGCTAAATGTCATGTCTATGAAGACATTAAAGAAGTCTTTAAACTTTGCAAAAACTCCGCTGACAACCAGATATTCGTTGGTATTTCTCCATTTTGTGCAACAATCCTTAGGCTAAATTCATGTCAAACCACATTTCTGGTCAAGTTTTATTTTTATCATTTTACGAGTGTGAAGACGATCCAGCCAAACAGCAGGACACATTTTCACATATTCTTCTCTGACAAGTTTTTAACTTTAAAGACCCCGCCAAGATACATTGTCTAACTCGACCTCGCGTGTTGCAAAACTATTATCTTCTTGTTTTTTTTTTTTATGCAATATAAATCTCCTTCCATATAAAATCAAAACTTTTGTTTTTTATTAGATGCTAACCCCTTTTTTTTTGGCGAATGTGTCATAGATGTGTGACACTCCCCAAATGCGAAGCATACAATCGTAACTCTTCTTTAATTAAAGAATTTCATTTGAGTGCAAACGGAGATCATAAAAAGATACAATACAGTCTCGTATAATGAGCAAAGCATGTCGGTGTTTCAGACATAATAAAACTAGTAAATACGTATGTTTTCTAAATTGAGTTTCGTAGTGATAAATTGACATAGTAGCTGTGTGACACAGAAATAGGAGTGTCTTTAATTAATGACATGTTAGTTGTATAACTTACTATGAGCACTTGTTGCACGGTGTGTGTATTTTTATATGAGATACTTTTTATTTATTAACGTTACTTCTGAGGTGAAGATTGGAAAGATACTGTACTGTAACCTGTTGCAAAACTGAATGCCAAAGGTATGGGTAGGAAGGTATAAATTGCTGCATTATGAGGTTAAGTAAGGTTAGAAGGTCATCAGTCCATGGTACTTGGGGCACAATCCTTTATTTGTGAGAAACTTTCGTAGGCAGTGAAATAAACTGCTATGAATGCTTGTTTGAGATACTGCTTCCCTTGCTGGGACTTGAACTTGCACACATTGGGTTGGATACAACAAATGCCTTCCCTCAGACTCAAGTCGTACATTTTACCGCACTAGAATGCAAAGCCAAAAAATGACAGATCACAGTGACTGAGTTATGTGTCAAAATAATGAGGTAAAGCTCAAAGAAAGTCATAAAAGCGAAGCCACCCTCTGCAGTCAAAGAACACTTATGAGGCCCCTGAACTACAGGCAGCGACTGCGATTTTTAAATCACAGTGAACATAAACTGCGATTGTGATTTTAATGAACGATGAATTAAGCAAAAACGTAAAGCAAAACAAGGATAAGGTGAGTAGTACAATGCAACTACTTATTATCAACCACATTCGTTCAATACAGAAGGTGACCAGACAAGAATGATAGGAAAATAAATTAAAATAAAATAACGTTGGTATGAGATACAACATTGATTATAGCTTTATTTTGAAGCTACATTTATGCCATTTTGTATGAGATAGCACATCATTCGAATGGCTTTGTTAGCGGTGCTTTAAGCAGTCGGCCCAATTTTTGATGACTCGGTCCAATATGTTCGTCGTTATTCCGGGAATAGTGTCTCGAATATTTTCTTCGAACTCATTGGCTTGTAAGATTAAGAACTTGATATAGCTCTGGAGAAAATAATCGAGTTGTCTCGAGTCGCATGCGTCCAATTGCTGAACGTTCCTCGTGAGTAGCCAAAATTATTCTCACAACTTTGAGCGTTGCGTCGTTTGTATGGCATGTACCGCCATCTTGTTGTAATCTCAGGCAGATACATCGATGCTGACGAGTCCTGACCACAGAAAGTCAGTTAACGTCGCTCTCTGCCTAAGAGAGCTGACAGTAATGGTATCTCCTCCCTCATTTCAAAAGAAATAAGGTCCAACGTTGCCGTCATGCCATAAACCAAACACTTTTGGATTATGTTCGCTCCAATACAGGAATTCTCCCTTCTAGACGTAGCCGCTGAGTCAAAAATGTCTGAGAAGATAAATTTTTGGCCAAAATCCGAATCTGCGGCCCCAATTTTTGCATCATCGCAATTTTATACGGATGATGGCCCAAATCTATCCTCAAAATAAGTCAAGATGACTCTCTGGAGATGCCCAATTATGCTCACATTTATATTTCTGGTTCTTCTTCTATTCTGGCCTAGACGCCGGCTTTGTTTTCTTCATTTCGCACCAATCTCTGTTGGATTGGTGGCTTAGGATCCAAAAGAGTCTACTCGCGCTCAAACCTTTTCTATTGTGTGACGAATCGACTACTGGCTGAAGACATGATGACGACGACGAAATTCACGTTGAGTTTTTTCAACTGAGCCGAAACTTTGAAAGTATCTCTTATAAAATCCGCACATTCAGCAATCAGGAAATTATGCACAATAAAATGGCAAATTCCACTCAATATTTTTACAGCTAAATGTCATTGGTATCTTTGACAGCTGCTGAGGCAAAATATTGGAAAATGGTATCATTGCTATCTGGTCACCTTTTATTTCGTTGGAAAAGGTATTTTAAGTGACACTGTGGACCGCGACGGAGTTGATTTTCAACCGAGAATTAGCTTATTTCGCCTGTTCTTAAAGGTTCTTTTAATGATCGACAAACTCCAAGCTATTACATCACTTTCGCTCGTAACATGCGTGTCTACACCTAATCTAACACCTCTGTTTCCGCATCTAATCGCAATCATAGATCAAGTTCACTTTTTAGATACAATGTAAGCGCCCCACACGAGCATACTATCTACTAAACAGAAGTGCTAAGTGCAACTATAATTTTATCATCAATTCTCACTTTTTTTTTGTCCAGAACTTGACCTAACATCTGAAACAAGTTTCCTCCTCCATGTAGGCATTTACTGACCCTCCTATGTCTCCACAAACTTGAGCTATTCACATAATTGAGAAAAAAAACCGCTAATAGCTACGAATAGATTCTAAAATTTACATCCAATACCATTATACAAGAAGATGACTGAATTAGCATCAATAATTTATCTACTGAAATCCAATAGATACCCTTTCCTATGGCGGTTCGTCTTTTCACTTTGAAACAAGTTTCCTCGGTGGGCTTCGGCGGCGATATAAGTTTACCTGTGACGTGAGGCTCTGTGGCAGCGCTCAGTCTGAATCGAGATCTATCTTGAAGTTTATGCATTGTGGTGATCGTTTTGGTTTTTTTTTTTCTGGTTTTTTGTACGCTTGTGAACTGCGACTATGAAGAATCTTGTATTTCGGGTAAGATGAGTTCTTCTTCTTTTTTTTTTGTTTGAAAAATTTGCATCAGCCTTTTGTGTTTGTAGGCGCTTTTGGCGGTCACTGTGTGCTGGCAGGTGGCTAGCGCAGAACGATCTGCCAATGGATACTTCTATGATAAGCCAGAGGGGACGCTGTTTGACGAATCGCCCGCGGTGAGTCAAGTGGCAAGTTCTGCGACAGTATTCCCCCCGATAGAGGTGACGAATAATGCGATTTTCTCGAACCAAGTGCAAGCGATAAATAATGCTCTGCTCTCGAACCAAGTGCAGTCGTCGAACAATGCCCTGCTATCGAACCAAGTGCAGTCGTCGAACAATGCTCTGCTATCGAACCAAGTGCTATCGACTGCGGGATACTACCCACAACTTTTGAACCCTCAACCGCAAGTACAGAAGGAGTACACCACTTATGAAATAGTTCCGGCCAAATTGATCTACGAGGATACACAGCCTGTGCAGCCGCGTTTCAACTTGAACTTGCAACAGCAGGAGGGCTTGTCAAATGTTCAAAACCTTGCACAGATTGCATTCAGCGTAGCGGACTCCATTCCGGCGGTAAATAACGGCCAAAGGCCATGCGGCCCGGCGCCAATTATAGCCCAGTTTAATCCAGCATCGGTGGACTTGTCCAATGGTGGACCATTGACAAGGCTCATCACAACTTGTGGCCCGAACAACGACTGTTCCACGGTCACGCTGCAGTCCGACTTGAACCGACAGCTGAGTGTTTTTCCATCGCAAGAACAACAGATAAACTACTTCCGGGCGAACCAAGCTCCTGTGACAACCTCCGCTGTATTTGTGGACAAGTCACCCCTGATTAGACCAAAGGACAGACGCCTGATAGAGTACAACGAAATTCAGCAGGATGATCCTTACAATTAGTATCTAGTTCAAGTATCGTACTCCTCCCACTCCCTTGATAGTATTCCCCCATGTGATGTGTTAAAATTAAGAGAATTTGTATCTTTTTGTGAATAAGATATTCGTGTTTTGTTTTCGTACTAATATTTATGGATTGGAAAGTTAATGATTTTGCTTAGCATATTGGGCAAAGACCGGTTCCACAGTTACGCTGTCGATGATATAATAAGCCAGCTTCCGGGTTAAAACTAATTTGTGTATCTTTCTCTTCGAATGTGATAGAATTATTACTTCATTGATGAAAGTCTCGGCGATGGGTAAAAGTTGTTATGACTGACTGAGCAGTGAGCATCGCTGCGTGATGGTGAATAAATGTGATTGAGTAAACTTCTGGAAGTGAGAAGGTATAATTAGGTTTTTTTATTTTCAAATGATTGATTGCCGCCGACTTAAGCTAGAAAGTTTTACTTAAGAACCCAGAATTTATAGTAAAGGGTGCATCGACCTATGATACCATCACAATGTGTATCGTCTTTGACAGCAAAGGGGCGGCTAACTTTGTGATCACTGAGGCAATAGCAGCCTTTAGGATGACGTCCTACTGCCATGTACCTATACAAAGAGGGTGATTCATTTCGAGGTATTTTTTTGTCTATGAATTTTTTGACAGATCGCGTATGAATCGTCACCGTTTCAGTCGTAGGGGTCTCGAAAAGCTTGAAGAGAATCCACTGTTTTCGACGAAAGGTATGAAGCATTTTCTGCCATATTTGAGCTGAAGAGCTACCCGAAGAGTTTGAAGTGCTGTCATTACATCCACAGGTTTCCCGGCACGACAGCATACGCTGGCTATCGTTTAGTCCGTTTTGCAGCAGGGCTTAGTACGATGAAAGTAGCAAAAGGTTTCTAAGGCTATGAATACTGTCTTCCCTAGCAGATCGACTTTGACCATATTCTGGTTCCAGTGTTTAATTCAGAGTTCGACTGTTTAACCATAAAAAGCTGTGAGGCTCTCAGATAAAGAGAATGAACGTCTTAATGCATTAACACGACAGAAAGAGCCAGAGCCTACAAACACTGTGTTGTGTCAGGTATGAGTGTGTTCCATCTGCCAAAATGATCGACATGAGCACGATAGATCGGCAATAGATAATTCGGTCTTGGAAAGAACCACCGAATATCAACTCATCACCTTATCATTGACTTTAAAGACGCTAATGACAGCATTTAACATCCTGAGCTGGGTCGTCTATCGCTAGAAAACAAGTGCTGCTCTGTGTAGCTTGTCCTCTAACGTCTTTCAAATGTTGACTTTCAGCAAAGAGCTGCGCTGTAATTTGATCTCTTCAATATTATGCTGAAGCAAATGGTTAGTTGGTTTGTTGAGACCGGCTCTCGATGAGGATGCACTTAGATCAGAAGTAGGTCCATTGTACTGCCATTATGTTAGGTGTCTGGGTCACCCTCTTACTATAGGAACCATTGCAGACAGAATGATGTTACTGAGATCATTTACTTAGACCAGGGATAATTTTGGTGAGTGCCGGGCATATGGTCTTCTCTGCTTCCTCATCTCTACAGCTTCTATAGAAGTTTCACCCATCGCGTTGACATTGGTGAGGTATTTTGTTATAAGGCGTTGGCGTCTCGATGTCGGTTACAAACATGTGTACTATTTAGAACAGAGGAACTTTATCGAGCTAGCTCATCAGCTTTCAGGTATTTCCTGGTATTTGACAGTGATCGTTAAGAGATGCGCGGCAGCCTTCACTGCCTTTGATCTCGTTGTGATGTATACAAGGGATCTAATGGCTGCTTGACTGTCGATATATATGACAATATCCGAGACTGATATTGCATTAATGAACTCAGTTTTTCGGCAAGATACAGGACATCTCGTTTTGTCCATTCAGTCCTGTCCAAATATTGAGTACTGGCCGCCAGTTGTGCCGACAACTGTTCAGTTTTCAATAAAGTTTTCGGCCGAGTCTTAAGTTTCAGTTTTGGCCAGATTTACTTCAAGGCTACAGCTCGCAGTCTATGAGTGTAGTTTATCCATAGAGAGTTACCTTATTCCTCTTTCTATCTAGAATCCAGCTCAGTGACTAGTATGTTGGTCAAGGTTTGAAACCAACAAGTTTCTTGACAACACCGCCACTTGGGAGCCGCTAACAAACATCCAAGAGTACTACTGTCCCCAAAACTCGTCTTAGTCCTTTGCACGGTGAGTATCCAATCCATACGGCTTTTCATATGTGACAAAGGACCTTTCTGATCATTCAAACCCAAAGCAATGCAAGAAAGTGAAATGATGAAAGCAAAACCATCGAAACTGGAATGGGTTTTGAGTGCTTGCTTCATAACGAATCCCTCGAGGGCCTTGTGCCCCACCACCAAAAAAAAAGAAGCAAAATCCCTTCCTTTCCCTTCCATCAATTCATTAAAATTTTACAAAATGCAACGCCAAAAATAAAACTAAACAAAATTGCTTAACGCAGACCGACGACCCAACACCTCCACCATAACGACTGTCAACGCTGAATGTTTCGTGTGAAAAGTGTTTCACCAATGAATAGAGGTGCCTAGACTGCACCCAACCCAAAAAAAAGGAAAAAAAAAAAACAGCCGCCTCCATCATCTCCAGCACTTTTGTCACACAGGTGCCAGCATACTCACGTCAAACGAGACTTGCCTCCTTTTTGAATGGAGACTTGTGCTTGTAGGTACCCAAATCTGACTCTTCTAGTCGGTGTCACACAGTTCCATGCACCTTTTCACTTAAATTGAATCCGTGTGTGTGTGTGTGTTTGCATACATATCCTTCTATAACGTTTTACCGCCCCAGGAAGTCCATGTCTCAATGGTTGTGGACTGTTTGAACAAGATGCCTTTGCACTAGCACTTCGTCCTTTGGCGCAAGTAATTGCTATACACGACCGACAGCAGAGACAACTTCGTACAATGACATTTTGTTTTCTATGTTGTGTTGGCTTAAAAACCACCATCCGCAACGCTGATGATGATGGCTGGCGTTGATGACAAGGATGCGCTAGAAAGTCTATTGTGTGCCTGCGTGTGTGTGGCATCGAAACCAAATGCACTCTAAATGCTTTTCATTAGCATCCTTCTAAATTTGCCAACAAGAAGAAAAGGACGAATTATGACGAGTCCTCCTCTGTGCAGGTGAATAAACAAACAAAATTTTAAGTGACTCTCCCTCCCTTGGAGACTGGCACATCGAGGACGACATTGCGTTTACGCACTTTTTGCCCGCACAAGTCTAAGTGCAAAAAAAAGAAAGAAATCCTTTCTTGATTGCAGGCACTTCGAGGTTAGTCGTGCCATTGAATGTGACTTTCCTTAACGTGTGCTATCTCTCTCTCTCTCTCTCTCTGTTGTCTGACTTGTGCGAGGGGTTTCTCATCAATTAAGCTTCAACCTGAATGAAGAGCTCTCTCTGTATTTTGTTGCGTAGACATTGCACCAAGTGCCAGACTCGTAAATTCTTTGTGAATAAGTGATCTAATAAAGTTTCCATGCTGGCGGCAAAGCGTTTAGTTTGCAGTTTGCTGGGAGACACAAGAATAAAGATAAGAAATTGCAGAGATATTAAATATGAATAAATTCCTTTTGCATTAGAAGAGAAGAAAAATTCCTTTAAATAGTCATTATTGCAAAGATTATCGCTGTCATCACCATTTGACAGGGTGCTGCATGGTATCGTTTGAGGTTATGTGCAGCAAAATTTAAGTTAATGTCAGAGGATGTAGGGCGTTTTAATGCGTGTATTAGGCAGAGGTAAAAAAAGTTTGCATTAGACAGATGATTGGGCCAGAAGATGCCTAATGGAGCCTAGCCTTGCAGCTTGCCCGTTTAAGTATAAAGTGACCAGTTAAGAACGATAGAAAAAAGAATTTGAATAGAACAATAACAGTAAAAGATTTGAAAGTTATTGTAGTTTTAATCTGAAGCCACATTTATGCCATTATGTGTGAAATAAAAAAATCATTCAAAAGACCGCCCGTTTTGATAACTAGATTCAATATATACGGCTTTACTCTTGGCGTACCATAAGGCTCATTACTTGGGCCAACTATGCTTCATTATCAAGAGAACTATGTACAGTTTTAGAGTTTTTGGGATTTGTGTTTGATACCAGACTGATTTGGTGAGAGCTCTTAACTCCTGCTTGACTTTGAAGCTCATAATTTGTCATTGAAGTCCTGATAAGGAGCGATGAAGTTCTAAGTCTTTTTCTTGTTTTATTCTGGTTGCGTTATGAGTGTTATAAGCCTACATGATTCGGAAACCTGAGTAATCTATGCATAGAAATACGCCCAATACACTTCAAACCACTCTTCCCGCGGGACTGCCGTAAGGTATTACTTCGCGGGGCTGGTTAGTATCCTCAATTTGCTTCATCGCCCCCTCTTAATGCTTCAATTTTAAGGGGTAGAGGGTGGTGGCAACACAACTGGAGTATAACGTTTGCTATTATTGTTTTTTTTTTTTTTGCGTCTGATGTGACGGAACAGATCTCTAACTAGTCATCCCGTGGCCCCATCATGAGGTCTATTAGACGCTTCTGACTTCGTAGATTCGCTATGCCAGTTGTAAAGCGTCTTCACTGGAACATAACGTGCTCCGCATCTTCCTCTGCTTCTGGGGATTCTTGACAAAAGGACGAGCTATTGTGCCCAATCTATAGAGGCATTTTCGATAGCCACCATACACAGACATGAAGTGCGTTGGGATTCAGCTTTTGGGTCCATCTACCTGCTGCAAATGTTTCTCTCTCTTCCTCCTTTACCCTCCTCGTAAGCCTGGCATCATGTCTGTCGATAGGTACCATTACAGCTATGACCCAGGCTGCTTCGTCCGAAATTGTTCGGAAAAAACCAAATTATTCGGATTGCGCAGAGCCTGTAAGCAGATGAAAGTTTCGTCCTATATTGTTGCGAATGCAGCTGCCCAAACTATAACAGCATACAAAAGGATGGAGCTCAACACTTTCGGTAGCAGAATTATCCTTCCGTATCCAGGCCATCCGATGTTTGACAGCATCCGAGAAAGCACTGATTGCATCTTTGACGCCTTTTTGCTAGAATACTCGACATGTACTTAAAATGTTGGCCTGTTGTCGAGCATGACTCCTATGTATCTTAAAGCCTCTTTAGACCGGATTCCGTAGTCGTTCTGCTGGTTAATAGGACATCTTCTGTTTCGTGCTCACCTTGTTCAAGGCCGGCCGAGTCAAGCCATTATTTAATCCTGTCGACTGCCTCATTCGTGTCGGACTCTATCTTGTGGATATGCTTGGCCACATTCACCAGGAGGTACTTTTTGTCTTTGAATTTTTTGACGTATCGCGCATGAATCGTGTTAATCTGTCATAATAATTTTCTTCAGAATTGTTTGACATTTGATCATGGAAAGACTAAGCCTGCCACAGTGTCTACAAATTATTCAGCTTGGCCACAGTCACCACGCCGAGTTACCGACACCAATCACCTTTACTCCTTACGGTAGGAGCAAAACACTATCGTACATGACATTCCACAGAAGTGATCCTAGGACAGACACCTGCGGTACTCCTTCTATCACTCAAATATGTAGACAACTGTCATCGTCCTTGACAATCATCGACAACACATCAACCTGAACGTTGTTCCTTGTATTTATCGATAAGTGAAGAGGCTCACTTTTGGCTCAAGCGATCAGTAGCTTGTTTGCTATTGACTCATTCTGCAGCTAGAATACATTAGAAGCCAACCTTCGCCTAGCTTCCAGCTTCGTGAATTTCGTGAAATTTTGTGCAATGGGACGGAGCTACTGCATCTACTCTGTTGGTTTATTGCAAGCCCATATTGCTCTATTAATTCTGAGAATGTAACAACTCTGTCTGTCTGACTCCCTACGAACTACAAGAGGAGGATAACATTTCAAACAGAACCAATGGAAGAACTCACTATCTACAGCCTAATAGGACGAAAGAAACCCATTTTTAGTGAAGTCTTACAGGTGTCGCTGGAAAACTCCTCCTTAGAGCAGGCACACCATGAGGTTAGGTCTCCTTTCTAACGACTTCGCCAGGAGCAGTTTGGAGAAGAAGGTGAACTTTAAAGGCTCTCTCCTCTCAAAGAAAACCATGACGCATACATAAGAAAAGGTTGCCTTCACTACTTTATCATAAGCTCAAGCTTTGCGACTATATAGTCCCGATCCTGTGCCATCACAATGGATCTACACCTTACTGTATACAGTCAGCCACTTGAATCTAACGCAATCTATGAAATCTGAAGCTCTAACAACACTGGCCCATATCCCTTTTGTCAAACACTCAAAGGCTGCCTTGAATAGTTCTCCACTATTCATTCTTCGCTTCAAAAAATACTTCTTAAGAGTCAACTTAAAGTCTTCTAATACACTTGACTTATGTTAACTTACAAACTCACCAGCGTGAAACCAAAGCGACAATGGTACTTCGTATCCTTCTTCAGACTTTTTTGAGTGTTTATGTTACTTTTTCCCTGCAATATCCTTGTGCGCTAACAATCTCAATTAAAGTCACCTTACTCCTAGATAGTTGTTCCCTTTACTTTCACACCTTTACATACATATATTCTAATCTAGTTTTCCTCACGTTCTACTGCATATTCCGTACTATTACTGTACAAACAATAACAATAAGGACACACTTACTCTGTGCTGCTATGTGTGGCATAGTAAAGAGATCTCAGACACGAATTTTTAGTGGAAGCACATTAGTGCACGTGTGAAAATGTTCTTTTTAACCCACGTACAGTACAGTACAGTACCTGCAGCGCCACTTCTAAAGTAATAAAAAAATATCCTTCTTAGAATTTTTAATTTTTTTTTCCTCCTTTTCATGTACGCTCACGTTTGTCTTCATTTTTAGCCACCCCCAGGATGAAAAGAAAAAAAAAAAAAAAACACAGACCGCTTGAGAATCCTTCCAAAAGTTGAGTTCTTCAGAGAGAGAGAAGGAGAGAGACATCACAGGATGTCCTGCACACTTCACGTTAGCTTGATTAAAATTACTTAAAGAAACGACATTCGTTATAAGGATACTACAATCTGGCGCAACTGAAAGCAGGATTAAGCTGAGCAAAGAGATTTATGCAAAAACATACATATGTACCTACTAATGAGGATAGAGTTCACAATAGAGACTTGCTTCTATGTAACAAAGATGATTTACATAAAGTTTCCTTTTGTCATATACAGAGGCAATAAAGAGAACCAAAGACAAAGACTCGAACAATAATTGTCCTCCCATTAACAAGTCAAGTTGCCAAAACAGTGATGTCCTCCACAAAAAAAGAAAAAAGAAAGAGAATCCCTGAGTGTAATTACGCCTGCCAGTGTCACTCGTGTGGTAATTTTACGACGTCACAACCAATGCAAGGCAAAAAGTACGGCTCATATGTGCAGACATGCACCCACTGCTGCCACCCGGTTACATTGACAAGAGTTGAATGACATTTATTTCACCACACACCCACACAGAAGAGGCTACACACAGTCGAAAGAGTGTCCCAAAAAAAAACGCCAAGAAAGAAATTCCATGCTGAAAAGTGAAAAGCTCTTGTGAGGAAGCCATTTAAAGGATCCTCCTTTCAACTGAAAAAAAAAACAGAAAAAAATTTATGACGCTAGTTGGCTTTGTTACTTTTGGACGAAATTGAGCTCAGTGGTAGCGGACGGGCGCCTCTCAATAGCGGTTGTTGTAATAGGCTTTTCGAATGAAAGTGATACTCGGGCATAATGTGCGCCTCAAGATGTTCGGTTGGATACCGAACGGGGGGAGCCTTGCATATGTACAAAACACTCCCTAGACAGCACAGAAGAAGTGACAATCAGTGAAATGGTAGCTTGTGTAATGCTCTACTCGGCTAATGGACGAGAAACAATGACTTGTGTTGGGGATAAGGCCAAGCGAGCAAGCGAAATGGATGAAAAAAAAGGATGGCTATCAAGTTGACAGGGTTTATTTTTGGAAAATCCTATTAGCAAATGTTAAGAGTCTAATATTGGATTTCATTGCTATCGATATGGGGAATAGGGATGGAGTTGCTTCTGTCAGGAGGGAGCACTTGGTTGTAACCAGAATTAGTTTTAACAAAAAAAAAAAACGCCTTTAACTCTGCCAACTGAACCTGCACTGGCAGATCACTAGAATGTCGTGGACTACTTTACCGACAGAAAGCCAAGATACCAGACGAACTATGACCTTGATTTAAGTAGAATATTCCTGCAAGAAATCATCCCTATCTCTGCCTTCGAGCACTTGAAAAACTCGAATTGCTTGAACGCGTCATCAAGAATTGGAGCCTCAGAGTGACCCTCGTTAACTGCAGTCACAGCCAACATTTGAGAAAAAAAATCATAAAAAAATAAATGTCAAGAAAATTCCTTTTCTTTAATAACAAAGATAGCTCGATAGAATTGAAATATTTTTAATCCTTTTTACTTTTGAAAAAAGTACCTCTAAATGAATCGCCAAACAAACTAGTTTCTTGTGCTACTAGTTTAGCAATCAGTAGTCATCGCGTCATGCAGATCCCCAATATCAATTAGGCATATCTATTAAATAGATCACTCTCCCACGCAAAAGCCAGACATAATAAAAATAAATCCTTATAATCTTTTGAATATTTAAATTGGAATAAATTAAAAAAAAAATCAAAATAGGTTCTGGAAACTTTTTCGAACCGGTCAAATCGGATATTAATTCATGACTCGCTCCAAACTATAAGTTCACACGTTCTTCCAATATTAACCACTAATTTACTGCCCGAATTCGCATAGAAAAAGAAATTCTAGATCCTAATCGTTAAATTATTCAAAATGATATACGATTATGCGAATTTAATGAGCCAATTTTTTTTGGCAGATCTCTGACTTGAAGTTGAGTAAACAATTTTTTTTTTTACTACTTACCGGAAGGACTGCCTTAAATGCATTTATGATGTGTATCTCGAAGGATTATTAACTGTAAAGAGCTGGTTTTTTAGATCAAACAAGCTGGTCCAATAAATTTAACGACAAATAAAATCGCTAATAAAAATTTACACGTGAATTGGAAGTCTATTTTTAAGGTGCTGGCATCATTTCGATTCTGATTTAATCAATTTTAATTATCATGTTTATTTGGGAACTAGATAGTTTACAGGGTTTTTAGATTATATGTATCTGCTTTGTTCATGGTTCATTGTTTAAAGCAAAAAATTTATTAAACCTGTTCCAGAGAGCTGATCATTCAGATACATTAATTTGTTTTGAAATATTCAGAAAAATAGATACAGGAGCTGATTTCGGATGAAATTCTTTCTAGGAAACAAAAAAAAAAAGGTGCTAAATTTTGAAAATTTTGACCTAAGAAGAGGTTGAAATAAAATTAGCTGGAAGCCAAGATGGAGTTTCATAATCACTTGAACAGCGACTAGAAGACAAATCGGGCCAAAGCCTACTTACTTAGTTAAAGGGCTTCTGACCCTTGTAGGGTTACTGTCTGAGGTACAGATGCCTTCTATCTTTGAGTTGGTTTTTGCATACGTGATAATTTGGTCTGTGTACCGAAGGTTTGGTCTTCTTCATCGTTTCGAAGCTGAGAGAAGACCCTCTTAACTGGACCATTGTAGTCCATTTGCTTGAGGTGACTTTTTGGACTGGATCCACATCCTGGTAAAGGCTATAGAGTTCGCGGTTGTATATTATCATCCATTCACCCAGCACACATAAGGGACCTACATAATGTCCGAACCAGCATTTTTCGAAAGTGCCCAGTAACTGTCCAGCTTTCTTACATATTGACAGCTGGTGCCATAAAACAGAACTGGTAAGATGAGCTTCCTATAGAATTTTAGATCATTAATTTGGCTAAGACCACATCGTTTCCCCTGCTCTTTCATTGCTGTAAACGCCTCTACTTCGGCTTGTCTTCAACTTCAGATGGTGTCAATATCATCTGCGAATCCCTGCAGTTGGACAGATGCGCACTATCTGCTCCAAGGCGATATTGAAGTAGTCAGTAGTCAAAGCATCATCTTGACTGAATCCAGTGCTAGTTTGAAAGAACTCAAAAGTGCTCTTTCTGCACAAAGAATCGAATATCTTCGAGACATAAGCGATATATCTGTATAAATCTTGATGGCATACCAATTCGTTGGTTCTATTCATGATTTGTCATATGAGACTGTTAGGTCCAATTTAAGATGATTGGACATGTAGGGCTTATACTCCAGTCGTCAAGCGTTCCTCCATTCATGCTTGATTGATGACTAAGTGCATATACCCTACCAAGGCATTATCTCCGTATTTCAAGAGTTCAGCTGGAAAGCCAGAGTCCTTTACTTCTTTAATACTGGGTGGGCATGTTGTTTCTCCATTTGTCCTATCACTCTCTCTATTTGCTGACAGTTAAGCAGGTGCTGGAAGCCTCTGCACCTCAGTGACTATATAAGCTGTCAACATTCTGGATATGGAGCCAGCTGCCAGCTGCTTAGTATTTCGATAAAAAAAACTCGTACGTTGTTGCAGTCGGGAGACTTCTCGATATCCTTGGAAAAGGAGACACTATTCCTCATTCACTTTCACCAACAGATACTCATCAGATACATGGATCGATGTATATGAATATGTTTGCGTCAACTTGATTAGAATGTAACACACGTCCTGTCTAGGCCTGTGCTACAGTAGTCAACGTATATTCTGTCTCTCTGAACTCTTGGCACTTCCTAATGGCTTCACCACTGAAAATAATCTGTTGCATCGAATTGATCGATTTGAAGCAGACTCAGCAGTGCCTATGTGAGATAGCTCGCTTTGAGCAGCGTTTTTGGTATAGTTGAGCTTGCTTTCTCAGTAAGTCCAATGTGAGCTGGGCTTCAATCATATCTGGTTCTCACTTAGTCCATGTCCATGTTAAATTCGGCAGCAGACAAGTTCCTAAACTGAAGACTTTGGATACCTTTAAACTGATTTTCAAAGCGACAAGCTACTCTTTCTTTCACGGACTTAAAGGGACTTGTTGACTTAAGAATAAGGATAAATAAGAATCTAAAATTGATTAAAATGAAACATTATCATTTTTACATAGTCATATCACACATTTCGAACAAATGCATATGTTAATTAGTATCTAATTGTTCCTAATTGAAGTACATACTTAACTAAGCTCAGAAAGAATCAGTGACGAAATATATATCTGCGAGTCAAACACCTTGCATGACATTTCTGAGTATTAATTTATAATTTTACGACATAACACCTTATTCAATTAGACCCTTAAATATCACATATGTATTAATTTATTAATTTAACTACGAAGCGATGAAAAAAAGAGAAGATTTAAAAAATAAACAAAAATATTTTGACTCATTTCATTCGAATTTGTTAGTAAAAACTTTTCTTCTTTTTTTTACAAGAAGGCTTTCAAACCCTGTCATATTTGACATTTGGATTCAGTCGGTATCATTCAAACTCAGTCTTCAAAACGTATTGAAAGATTACATGAGTAATTTTGTGCTCGCAATCTTATGTAAGTAATCTAATGTAATGCACAAAGCGAACAACGTGTCCACGTAAGGTGCTTATGAAGAAACTGTAGCCACTGTAAAAAAAAAATTATAGTCCTTATCAGTAGATTCACTTATTGAAGTTTACACATAAAAAAATTGAAATGAAAATTAATTAGCAATTATTAAGACTACATAATATGATGGGTCCACATGTCACTTGTGACACTGAGGAAGGCTGTCCGAGGAATTCGAAGTCCAAAGTGGGGTTCGACAAGGCTGCATTCTTTCACCAATACTGTTCTTCTGTCTCACAGAATAATGGACCTTCATCAAATGGCAGCCAATGTAAAGAGGGATGCTGACGTCGTTGGGCTGAAAATTAATTCGGTGATCAGCCTAGGACCGAACTCATCAACTCATATATGCATTGCTGGACAAACGGTTGAGAGAATAGAGAGTTTCCAATATCCCTAGCCTTGCTCGAACTTTTCCACGCTACGAGGAATTGCCTGTCCACTGACAGTACGTAATGACAGAAGTGGACTGGTAACAACAAAAGCTCACAGCTCTGGACAGACAGAACTAAGCACTGCAATTGGATACGAATCAAGGACTAAGCCGTTTTCACAGAAACCACACACGATCGTGAGTAAGGATATTTTAAACGAGGCTGGTTGATAGTTACCAGAAGAGCTAATGCTGCAGGAATAGATGTGGATTGAAATTACATGAAGCATCATGAGATATGTATGCACTGACAACACTGAAAACAAATCCAAGTGAGCGATCTTAGTTTCTTGTCCTCAAATATGTCCCTTAGCATAAGATTTCATGCCTTTCCATGACACTTCCCCTTTCAGATCCTTTCTAGGTCTTAGCTGGTTTGGAACGACTATGACGACGTGCTCTTTTCGGCTTATATAGGTAGTATAGCTCTCATCTTTCACCCAAAAAATGCCACCTTGCGCGTCTATAAAGTATATCTTTTTACGAGTATATCTCATACTTTTATGTTTATCATTAGCACGAATCTCAAATCTCATGCACCAGTTACAAGTGCGAATATCTTTTAGTTGGCAGTTTTTTTTTTTTCGTTTTTATGTCATGCGCCCGACAGTCTGTCTGCACGTGAAGCACTCTCATTCATAATGGGATACGTTTTTTTTTTTTTTCGTCCTTGTAAGTAAGTTTGTTTCATCTTTGAGTGCCTAAAAAATATATAAAAACCCACAAATCCAGCAGAATGCAAATGTGTTAAATGTAATACAATACCAATCATGCTGGTGTGTGTGCGTGTGTGTGAGTTCGTGCATGCTACACATAATGACTAAGGTGTTTTTCAAACGGGATTCCCAAAAGTTCATGTGTAGGAATAATCCTTTTGTGCCTACTCTCTCTCTCTTTTTCGCTAGGACCCCGGAGAAGGCATTACAAAAGAAATATGAAACAATAATTCCAAACAATAGAACGGTGTATAAGGACTTTGTGTGCATGTGGTGGAATACCACCGACAAATTAAGCAAAAAATAATTCATAATTCACTTGAGAGAGTGTGAAATTTGCAAATAACAAATTTTGATGAAAATATCAAAAAAAAAAACTTGAATAACGTCCTTGTTAAGGAACTGGAAATTTTTTCCACTTCAGCGGTAATGGATTCCTGAGTGAAAGGAGAGGGATTCGATATTCTTATGGCCTCATTCGGGGTTAATGACATTCAGGCTTTCAAATTTTTGTACCCAAACTGATGAAAGGGGAAGGGCTTGCAGGACTTTCTTATAATTTAAAGGGAGAGAGAGAAGGCTGTTTATTTAAGATTGAATTCGAAGCAAGAATGTGTGCCAGGGAGGACTTAACCTGTAGAATGGGTACAAGTCGCTTAAAGGACTATGGTTGGTGGTGCAAAAGTCTTGGCCATACGTCCATATGCCATTCCATGTTTCGACTCATAGATGTTAACTTACGGGCTTAAGATCCATGGCAGTCCTAGGAGTATGTGGCGCAGAACAGTGGAGAAGGAAGCACGGTAACTGCGAAAGAGTTGGTGAGTGATGAGATGAATTTCTACCTAACACGCAACAGCCTTCCGTCTAGAACATTTCTTTCAGTTACACCGGCCAATGTCTCCTCTATCCTGGAGCAGGTGGCAAAAGCTGGCTCAAGTTGGAAGAGTTCTCTTTCAAAACGTGAATACACTGAGTCAGCTGGTGGAAGAAGAACGGCTGATGCAAGAAGCCTTCTCGCTTAGTGTGAATGACAAATGGTTTGCGACTATCGTAAGCTGCGCTCAATCATCGGGGACTTGAAGGAGATCAAACTACTGAGTTCGGCATAGCAGTTGCAGAAGGACTTTTTATTCCTACTGGTGGAAGGAGCTGAGAAGTTTTTAGTTTGGTCCATTTGGTGGATGAGAAGATCTTAAGCCTGTTAGTTTCCAAAAATGGAAGGATGTCTTCCGGAATATATCAGAAGAGAAAAGTTGAAGGGCCAGGAAGAGAGTTCTATTCATTCGGAACACGCATTCAAGCGAAACGCTAGCAAAACTTCGTGCATATAATGTGAACATTATAGTGGTACTCAACGAACTGGTTGATATTTGTGGGTGTTTTGGGTGTCTCGAGACGAATGTCAACTGATCGTGGAAGCACCTTCACTATAAGGGCGTTACAGCAGAATTGCGCTAAACAGACACCAGAGACGATCGCAAAAGGTTTTCTGGTAGAAGGTGCAACTTGACGATCATAGCCATCCTGAACTGAACATAAAGAGTGACTGGTCAGATTGAATGGTGCAGATGCAGTCAGCCCTTAGAAGAAGCAAATAAAGCAAAAAGGAGGCAACTATGAAGGCTTAGCTTATGTACCATACGTTAAAAGAAATTTTGAGAAATAAGGTGCTTCTGGCGGATCAGAAGAACCTGTACGACTTGACACGTTACAATCCGCGCTCGGATTATCCCGATAGGTAGAGCTAGGTACTTGTATTACAGAGGCCTTATCTTATAATCCTGTACAGTCGCTACGTTGTACAGGACATTGCACGTATGGAAAGAAATAAGCGAAACTTCAACACTGTCGAGGACTGTTGAAACTTATAGTGATGGCAATGATCCTCAGATAGGTGAGATCATGATAAAGTTGGATCAGATGAGATGGCACTACCAATGAATGGTGTCTATCTATGTATATCCTCGCGAACGATATACCTGACGGAGCAGCCTGTAAAATGTCAACATCCATCCGAATAATATGCTACACAACGCATGTGCATAGTTGACATGATGATAGCTGGTATGAACCTGGTATTACCTAAATAAAACATGAATCCTGGACTTTGTAGCAAATTGTCTATATGCTACTGGAAGTAGCCTGCGACAACCGGTTACAAGAAGCATTCTGTGTGAAGCTATGTCGATGTACTAGACGAAATCAACAACACGGATCAATGTTGCCACCAGGCAGATTGGATTAGGTAGCTTGCTGGGCAGAGTGTTCCAGGAAGCAGCCTTTGTCATAAGCGGTGATGATCAAGATGAAGTTTGCTGCAAGAAACTGTATACAGTCCAGGTGCTAGACGAAGCGAAGTAGCCTGTGGTGTCAGCTACCACCATTATACTTGAGCTCATACTGTAGACCGCAAATCATTTCAAAGGAATACAGGACGGAATCGTAGTTCCAATTTGCGACGGTTGTATGGAAAGTGTACTATTCAGCCGATATCACATGAGTGAGGGCCGAAAGCCTGTCGCCGCACACGACTGATGGTTTGAACATTGTATTATAGACTTAAGTCTTAATACATGACTCCTGCACTTCTCGTACTAAAATTTCCCGTCATTGGCAACACTTTCAACTTACTCAACAGGAATCCCATACCAGTTCACCTACATGCAAATGCACATGCAATGAACGAAAAATAATACGCTAAAGGTATGCAAAAAAGACGAAAAAAAAAAGACGGAAAAAAGGGGTTGAAATTCTTATCCTGATTCCCCTCCTAACTCTCTAAAGTCTGTCACACACATTCGTACAACCGAGAGATATTTGACGAGTCGTCGTCGTCGTCGTTGTTGCTACCTATTACCTTTTTCTTTTGTGTTTCTTCTCTTATTTTTCGTGTCGGTCTTACGGTATATAAGTATGTATGTATTCCTCCTTCGAGATTCATAACTCTGGTGCAAAATTGCAACCACAAGGAGTTTCACTTTTTACCTATGCCTATGGATGATAAAGATAGTTAACCTCAAACTAGAGTGGATGAGGAAGATATTCCTATGTGTTCTGTTGAATGGAACTGATAACCGTTATATGTACAGCCCTTAGAAGAAAAGGACGCAATAGATTTTAGGCTACGATAGTAACAGCCTGAAGGTACTGCTTGGATAGAAGAACACTCCTCTGAGCGGTTTGAAGAGCTAATAAAAAGTTGGTGTCATCATTTGCTGCTTCAATGGAATCAAACAAACAAAAGAGTAGGCAATCTTAAAAATTTTATAGCTAAAAACAGCTTATAGTGAAATTTTTGTAGAATATGCACTTTCAGCAGATCCTGAGTGAGTGGTGTTCGCCAAGCTTCGACGCTTCTTTATATTTTGGGACAAATAATGAACAAGCGGTTCTACTAATTTTCTTGGACCTTTCCACAAAACTTTGGCTAAATTGTCGAATATTGTTCTTAAATGTGTTGAGAGTTTGTGAACCAAGATAAGGGTTGCATGATGAAAAGTTTATCAGCAGCCACCTCATTCGGACATATACAACGAGTCAAAAAAGGATGGTACCTAGTCTCAAAGGTATTGATCTACAGTGTCATCTCCTTCTCTATAGGTGTCTCTTAATGCTAGACCTGCTCTGTTAAGACAGAGAAAGGAAAGCCAATAGTTTCTTGCTGACGTCAGGGAGCATCCATTTAGGGAGACTCAATTCACGTTCTGGTTCTGAAACTGTCTTCTTCTGAACCCTTTTAAGCAGAATCATCAATGTTCCAAGGGCTCTTCAGTCTATAACTTTCATTTGACATCTGTCTTCAGAGACGATCTTTCTTGCGACCAAAAATTGTATTGGAAGTCCTTAAATGATTCACTAATGCGCCGGTAGCAGTTCCATGGATGGTTTTTGAACTGTCCATTCATTATAACCCTTTTCCTTTCATTTGATAATGCTCCAGAAATGGTCATAAGTGAAGAAGATCTCTGGTACTCCTTGGTATAACATACAATTCAGAGTTGCAGCAGGAAACTTTAAAACGGCGCTTGGTTCTTTTAAGTTCAAAGCTTCTGGTAGGGGTACTGGTCAGGTGTTGAACGACGTACTTTACCTTCTGCTTCGTTATGAGTTTACACAAGGCTGTCAAGAATCAGTTTCAGCCTTGAAAAGGTAGTATAGAAGCATTCATTGGCTCAGAGGACGGAAACTAAATACCCTTGA
The DNA here is from genome assembly GCA_949716465.1 of Chalcosyrphus nemorum. Classification (NCBI taxonomy): domain Eukaryota; kingdom Metazoa; phylum Arthropoda; class Insecta; order Diptera; family Syrphidae; genus Chalcosyrphus; species Chalcosyrphus nemorum. The sequence goes on from OX454333.1 coordinate 29,814,980, forward strand.
AGGAGTCAAACCCAACAGCAGCATGCTTCTAATCCATGAATGAGTGCGTCTAAATGACCAATGGTCTTTAGTTGGACTGAAGAGTGGTTAAAAGGTGTTAAAACTGTTCTCTCGTCTCAATAAAGCAGTACAGGCAAGCCGAAGGGATCTTTTCAAGACGGAAGACAGTAGAGTAGAGGTTGCTACAATTGCAGGGGTATAATCCCTTACATCGTCTACCTCAGTGGGTGCAGTGAATCCATGGTTAGAGCGTTAGACTAGTGTGCATGGGGTTCCCAGTTCAAATCCAAGAAAATCCAACACCGTACACCAGTACCACCTCCTGCCAGTGTCTGAAAAATATCAAACAGTATTGCTATCATGAGTAAGTTTCTCGAAACCCACTGTCCCTTGAATACAGCATGGAACTGTGGGTCCCTTCTGTATGTACGTTGTGAGAAGTTAGACCTTTTCCCTCAACGGGCTGGTTATGACCTTGAAAAGCCTGTCAGTGGCATAATCAAATTTCGCTTCCACGATGACTAGGTTAAGGTAGCCAAGGAGAAGAAATAAGGATTTGCTCTCGAAATGGTGCTTCAGTATGAGTCTAGAAGGCATAGGATTTGGTCTCTCTATCAAAAGGAGTATGGGAGAGATGGTTCCTTGTTAAGGGTAATTCAATACCTTTCATTCTTCTGACTTTAAATGTGGATTGGATGTTACATCCCTGCCCATCTGGAGAGTATTTTTGAAGAGTGGGACTTAAGTCATCTGCCTTCTGCTAGTGATTGTGTTATCCTCGGTTACTCCCATTCGAAAGGCTTGTGCAGATAGTCTTGTGTGTCAGCGTCAAATAGTTCGGAGTGATGCTTGTCTCTGATCAGTGGCACCCTATGTGCCAGTGGATTCGCATTGAAACAGCTGGAGAAATTTAAGTATCCAATTAGCTGAGTGTCTTGTCTCACTTATGGCCCTGAAACTTGGGCTAAAGACTGCTGTGGGTATAAGAGAGTCGAATGTGTATTCCGATTTAGTAGCGAGCTGTTACTTCTTCAAATGCTTCCTCTAACAGAACTACAAAATGCTCCATAAATTTCCTGTCATTTAGTAGGCATCCCTTGGTAGACCTAGAAACTGTTGCTTGGATCAAAGACTACATGAATTCCGGTCTCGTTGGTTGGCAGAAGATCCTGTTTGCAGTCAGAATCCTCTGACTACTTAGGCCTTCTCTGCCCGTCATCTTGGTCGAAGTTCTTCAGTTCCCTTCAACTACTAAGTCCCTAAGAGCTTTATTCAATTGCCTATGGATGGATGTCGGTCTATTCGGCTTAAGGAATCCAATCCAACTACAATGGCAACTCTGTCCTTATCCTCTCCTCGAACGCATGTGTTTTGGGACATATATTTGTGTTTTTTTCTTCCTCATGCACGAGCCTATATCTTAATGTACGAATACAGGCGCAAAATATTCATCCATCCCCCACATCCTGTTAATGAGGAATTGCTTCTTCGGCTAAAAAGGACGACCACGATGATGATGATGTTGATGGTGATGTTGATGATACTGCTGCTATCGATGTTTGTTGGTTTGAAGTTGCTGCCTTGTAATGTGGCCGGATGCAGCAGCAATACCAGCTGTGCCTCTTCTAAATGCACACTGGCTGGAAGACCTGCCAGTGCCACGCGAAATCACAGCTCAGAGTCCTCCTCGACTCACGACAGACAGTTGCCGGTTTATTCCTACGAGACAGACTCTGTCATGGATATGGAGGGAGACCTAAGCGCCTGCATAAGGGAATAAGGCAAAAAAAAAAAAAAAAAAATACGCAGGATAATCTGGTGGTGGTGTATGCAATCTTGTGGGTGTATACACACGTATGCATGGGACAATGATGAGAGGGTGGCTGCTACTGCTGCTGCTGCTTGCTTGTGTGTTGTCCGTATCGGTGTTGCATGTCGTCGTCGGTTGATTTCTTAATTTTTTTTTCAAATAATTTTTGTTGCCTGGTGTTTTTTTTGTTTTTTCCTGAGTTTGTTTGTGTGTAAATGCATGTTGTGTCGTCGTCGTATACTTGTGAGTGGGAGAGGGGTGGTTTTCTCCTCCTGGTTTTTTTGTATGGTTGTGCAGAATAAATACACTGGCGTGCATTTTTAAGCATTTCGGTGGAGGCTTTTTAACTGTACACAACCTGTGCAATCAAGTTGTCTCCAAGTTTTGATTTATGTCAGTCCTACCGCAAGGATTTGCTGGAATAGGGTGTACGCGCGGACTTTTTTTTTCTCAAACAATTTTTTTAATTTTTTGTATCTCGTGCGTTCGATCTGTGAACTTTTGTGTAACGGTTTATCTATTCAGTGTATTGGCGGGAGAACAAAAAAAAAAAAGTATCCGCGGTCAACGACAGTTAATTAGCACGTACTCGCAGCTAGTGTAATCCTCCCGCACGCGGACATATCCTTCCGGTCATGATATTACCATAAATCAAAGGGAATAATTGTTTGTTGTTTGGTAAATGCGGTCTAGCGACTAAATCGATGTAAATCATGGAATTAAGTGGAATATATGTGCGCGTTGTTGTTGGATTAGGAAATTTGTTTTGATGTTTATGTGATTAATTGTGGGGAGCAGCGATTTAGATTTATACCCCGATTTTTACCTCATATGTAGATTATGGGCGGTATTTTATAGAATAACCTGTTGGAACAGATTTATAAGCCAATAGTTTGGATATTTTTTTTTGAAATTTTAGTAAATTAATTGCAAGTGCACATTGCGGATTGTTTGGAGATTATGTTTTAGGTCCTTCTGACCCATAAATTATAGCAAAATGCGCATTGGGTACAATATTAAAGGGTGACCAGATAAGAACGATAGGAAAGAAAATTTAAATAAAGTAAGAACGGTGTGAGGCATAAAATTAAGTTTTACTTTGTCTTAAAGGTACTTTTATGTCATTTTGATTCAAATAAAATATAGTTCAAATGGCTACCCTGGTTTCGCTGGCAGTGCTTCAAGCGATTGGTCCATTGGCGGTGAGGGTGTCTTCTTTCTCATTTCGAAAGAAATAATGATGATGCCGCCCTGCCGTAAACTGCACCAAATTGTTAATCTTGTGCATTTTATTCGCTCCAATAACTAATCTTTGCTTGTTGACATAGCGGTTGAGCCAAAAATTTACCTCGTTCCAGAAGATGATCGAGATCTCCGAGAAACATTTCCAGTACCCAATTAGAGAACTCAAGGCGTTGTCTATGGCTATCCGCCTTCAATTTTTTTGTCAGCAAAATCTTTGGGCCAAATTAAACCCCAAAATAAGTCGAGTTGACTATGGCGATGTCCATTTCAGCTGACGGCGCTGAATCGACGTTTTCTTCTTCGATTCTGGCCGCTGCGTCGCCTATGTTCTCTTCATATCGCACCAATTTCTGTCTGTTTGGCAGCTTAAGATCCAAAAGAATGTACTCCCTCTTAAACTTTTCTACGTTGCGATGAATTGCCTGCTCACTGAAGCCATGATGATCCCCGATGTCATAATAAAATTCACGTTGCGTATTTACAACTCAGGCGGAATTTCGATGATATTTTTGTATGGTTTTCGCACTCTTGACAAGCATAAAATGATGCATTATTAAATGGTATATCTTATTTAATATTCCGACAGCTAGTCTTGATTGTTATCTCTAACAGTTGCTGAAATACAGTAATTAGAAAAAGTATCATTGTTATCTGGTCACTCTATAGCCAACCACTTATTGTTTTTTTGATGCGCCTAGAAGTATGCAAAGTTTCCTTGTCTTTTCTCTCAAAGTTTGACTGTTCACTGAACTCGATTGGTATCGGGGGGCAGGTGTGGTTTTTGCCCCAATTTGGGATGGGGGTTGTTGGAAAAAAAGATTAAAAATCTTAATCGACTGAGTTGATAAACCTTATCAGCATTATGAAGCTCGTGAGGTTATGGGTTGTCACATCTGTCAAACCTGCATTCAACTCATAAGAATGCACTCAATGACTTGTAGTATATCACACACTCCTCCACATAATTCCATGCACTTACTTCCACAAGATAAAAGTTTAATATCCTCGCCCAATTGCGTAACTTTACCAATTTCCTTCGACCAAATAAGCACCACACATTCACCCTTCTCTTAATCCAAAAAAAAAAAATAAAAATAAAATAAAAGCAGAAAAGCAATTACACATCCTTCCCCTTTCTCTCAAGCGAAACATAAAATCCTGCTAAAGAAAATCGTGCACATCCCGTTCGTTGTTGCATTCTAGATTAGCTCCAGCTCTCCACTGTGTTGGTGTACTTTATATGGTTAAATTTTTAATTTCCGGTCAGTCAAAGGGGGGACGGACGGATGAGGTGGCAATTCATTCATTTGTTCCTGCTATTTCCAATAATCAAGTGAACCGTGGAACGTACTCGCATGCACTTGCCTTATTTATGTTCTGTGCAATGTTTTGTAAACATCTCCTGGCTAATCCTTTCATAAGCCAAAACGCCCTCCACTCCCACCGAGTGTACATTGTATTAATCCCGCACACAGTCTAAGGTTACATGGTTTGTGTCTCGTGCACAATTCCCCCTCTTGCACAAGAAAGTGCACTGTCTGCTGAGTATCGAATATCTCGCCGGCACTTTGCCGTCGGTCGTCCTTTCATTGAAAGGATCATGGCTATGTGTATGTATGTTCTCTTGAATACTTCACGAATTGACCATTGCACGCCGGGCGTTGGGTTGATTGCAATTGCATACATGGGGGAAGGAAGTACACAATTGCCATTGTCTCGTCAAGTCCTTACAACGTTTTTTTTTTTTTCGTCCCCCTGTCATCCCGAGATGGAGAAAAAATGGATTTATTTGCTGGGGCTTCTTTCATGCTTGTTGTTGTTGGCAACCTTGGCCTATGATGAGCGCCTATACAGTCTGTCTCGTTGAGGGGTTCGTCGTTCGTCGTCTGTCTTTTGTGCGTCGTCGCCGTTTGCACAGATTTGAAGTGCATCCTGCACAAGCACACAGTACGCACCTTAGCTCGCGATTTACACTTGGCTGCGTGCGTGACATGAGGGGGGCTGCACCAAGTCTAGACGGTGTTGTGACAAGACGCAGCAAAAAGAGTAGATTTCTCTTCGAATGCGCTTGAGTGAACATTAATTGATTTCAACTGATGCACAGGCAGGATAATGGCAATGTAACTCAGCCCCTGACGTTGCATGATTAGGAGATGATACAAATGGCTTACTTTTGTGCTTGTTTCCTGGATTTTTTTTTCCTTTCTAATCAGAGGCAGGTACCTACACCACAAGGATACCAGATTCATTACTTTGCTGTGGTAACTGGTGCTTGTTCTTTCAGGATGTAAAAAGAATATCCTACAGAGTTCTTTGAACCTAACCCTTGGCACTGTGAGAGCTTTAAGTCCTCAATAAATAGCGTAAATCCTTTGCTTGAATTGGTATCGCACCTGAACTGCTTAATCGCCGCCATAAATCAACGTTTAAAGTCTCACTGAGTTGCAGTCACCATCCAATCCAAACGAGTCCTGCACAAAGAAACCCCTAACCAATCTCTTTCTGACTGAAAGAGATGCGCCCCGTCTCTTTGGCTATTCGATGATATTTATCTTCCACACAATACGTAACCCACCCACCAGGAGTACATCCTTGATATATGACCGAGTATTAGCTAGATATTATTACAAGTCGTGCGGTCGTCTTATGGGTTATTCATGAGAGAAAGAAAAGGATATCAATTTGATTTAGTGACAGTCGTTCGCATAAACCACTTTGCCGCGATGACTGATATGGCGCGCAGCCATAATTTCGGTTTTTGGTGGTAGTAGACCATCCATATCCTTTTGAGGTTAAGTTTTATTGCAAAATGACTCAAAGTGGTTAGCAAAGCGCAACATGTACATACATCGTCGAGAGTAGCCGCATAATTATCCTGTGGCATATGTTAATGACAAAATTATTTATAGAAAATCCTATAGAATGTTATGAGGACAAGGATTAAATGTGTTAAGGACAACACCAATATGGCATATCGTAGTAATATTGTTTGTGAGTGGCTTCGCGCCCTCGGAATGGGCCAATATGGTGAGAGTTTCATGGAGAATGGCTATGACGAGCTGGAGATCTGCAAGCAAATTGGTGAAATCGATTTGGACGCCATTGGCGTTGAGAATGGTCAGCACAGGAGTAAGTTGCTGAAAAGTGTACGAAATTTGAGAGAGAAAGGAGCCGCTATTGTTTATGTGATGATCAATGATCCGAAGGCTTTGAGTAATAGCAACGAAATTCTAGCATCAGAATGTGATACACCGACTACACCAAAGGAACTTGAATCTGTGATGAAAAGGCATCTGGAAGCCGATGGGATACGATTGACAGCGCATCCTTATTCAACACCGGTAAGTGGTTTTACTTGAAATACATTTTGTAGTATGATTGTGTCCATGGGAAGGCTTCCTTACAGAGTAGAGAGGTTTTAAGTTGAATAAAGTAGGAGCGAGCACTTAAACGTATTGGTAGAGTAGAAATAGAAGCTAGTTAGTAGATTTCCACACACTCAACTGACCTCAAATGGGAGGGTCGTCTTAGCATCCTAACCTATGAAGTAGAGACACAAAATTAAGGGTTTTTGTATAGATCAGAGATCAAGGTCAAAAGTGCCACAACAGCAGCTAATATTTGCGATCTGACACAAGCACACAGTTTACAGTAAGAAAGCCCACCATCTGCAGCCTCCTGGTCTGAGGAACAGGAAGATTGCTTCGAATCGATGCAACTTTTCAGTCTGAAACTCTCTGTCAAATAGTTTAGCTCTCTAAACTGCAAGGATTCACCTAGAACTGGACAAGGAAAATGAAAATTTATTCACATGGAGCTGAAGTACGAACCGCACACGATGGCTTATAGGCGTTGCAGAGGTCCTAGAACCCACAAGTGGATTCAGGACATACATAAGTGAAGGAAGAGGAACAATAATCGAACCACAAAAGTAGGTTACAGTCTAGCTCTGAGACCACAGAAAGTTTAATAGCCAAAGCCAGTCGAGTCAGAAGTATTTCAAGCAAAACATGGGGAAGCAGCCCAGCATTACTGAGGTAAATGTACACGATGATAGTCAGAACCATCCTGACTTATGGGATAGTGAAGTTGGCTGGTAGAATTAAGCTTACCATGAATGAAGCCAGCCATGATATCCCTGAGCCTGTATATACATACCAAAGCCTTGAAAACTTGTCCCACAGCAACACCAAAGCTAGTAGTAGGACACTCCCCTACACAAATAGTACTAGTCTAAGAAGTATCACGAGTATAGTCCTTTTTAGAGTCCTGAGCTCACGAGAGATGCTCTACGCAGCTCGGACACTGTCAGAGGCGCTTAAAGGTAAGCAAAATTGGCTGCGGAAGAATAGTTTCTAGAGGCTTACCGCACTAAGAGTTTTATCGGCCTATAGTACTATCTCTGATGACGCGGCGGGCATGATCCTCATAGACGTCCTGCCTGATGAAGCCCGAGCTGTACTGAATTTAGAAGCCAATAAGAGCATGATAACAAACGTAGGATGCACCGGGAAGGTTAAGAGACATAGTTACAGACCGATTGCAAGGGTAGATAAAACCATGGATAAATAGAAGCCACGGGAAGGTCCAACCAATCGATCAGGGTATTGCCGATACCTTGTTCGCTTTAGACTCGAGGACTTCCCGAGGACTGAGAGTGGAAAGTGAACTAAGAATCAGACTTGATGATACAAATACCCGTGCGTAATTGGGAGGCAGTTTTCACACTGATAACCTAAAATACTAGTCAAACTCTCTGAGACAGAAAACCAGAGAAGAGAGCTGCGAACACAAACACTGAACAAATCGGAAGTATCCGCTCCATGAAGTAATACCAGACGGTGGTCTCGCAGGGCGAGGTCTGAGCTCTGACAGTGCATGGTTTCCCCTCCGCATAGAGGCAATCATCAGCATCAGTGATCAGGGATAAAACCTTTAAAATCGGGTCCAGAAATACTGCTTCGAAAGAAGCTTCAATGCGAAGCTGAACTGCAGTCAGTCAAGTCGCAATCAAGGCACTGAGTCACACTCTATCGCGTACCAGATGGAGGAAAGCAAGTAGCTCATACACTAACAAGAAATGGCGCGCAAACCCCATTCCTAAGAACAGCTCCAAGAACCTTTTTGTGAGGTATTACTGTAAGATATACGGCAAAGCTAAGAAGAGAAGAATTAAACAAATAGGTCATCAAGACTATCCATATGCGACAAGCAAAAGAACTACTGGGGTATATCAGGCAGAAAAGAAGCTAAATTTACTTGAGCTGGAACAACCAACTTCGTCTCCTGACAGCCATGCGAAGAGGACGTATGGAGGACATGAGAAGGCTAAGCTTAAACTACGGAATGTGAGAGAAGAATATATCGAGCAAGATCCTCTTTGGATGGCTACATTTTTGATGTCGCTGGAACTACCCGAAGGAATCGAGAATCCCATCGACTAGGGCCTGGCCATAATCGATCAAAAAAGGTGCCAGTACATCGCCTAATCTAAGATTTTGACACCGAAAAGTTCTGCTCTAAACCTTGATTTACAGTCCCATCTAAAATCTGTTTTTATTGATTCCAGTTTGCGACAGAATTCAGTGAGTTCTCTGTCTGAGTTTTCAGACGGGCTCAAGTGGAATTTGAGTATTGCTTCAAACAGAGACACTGCCCAAACCCTGTCCAACAGTGCCTAAGGTCTGGGTTTGAAGCCGTATATTATGAAGTTTATTCTCCGAGGTTTGTGTCCAGATTGACGGGGGAGAGTTAGTTGCGATTTTTGTATTCGTTTGTAGTTCACAGTATTTTTTTAATAACCTAATTGCTTCCCTACTTTCCCTGTCTTAAGCTAGAATGTCATCTCCTGAGAAATCTAAAACAGGTGCGAAGAAGCGAGTTTCCGGACAGGCTGACGTCGTGACATAGGGAATACCAGTCGAATACGTATGTTGTCTACAAGCTTTCAGCTGAAAGTTCAAAGCACGCTATGTATAAGAGATATCCCTCCTCGGCTCCTTTTAATTAGCACCCAGTACAGTTCAGCTCTTCGAATTTGTAGAATTTCTAAAACAATTCTCCAAGTTCAAGCTTTTTGATGAACAACCACGACATACTTTCTACTTTTTTTTCCCCAAACTATTTTAATTCAAAACTTCTTCCTCTTACCACTGAAGGGACCTTTCAAGGATCTACATACTTTATTTCAAGTTCAAACGTCCATCAATCAAAACCAAAAAAAGCAAAGAAAACTCCGTCTCAAAACAATGTAATGCATCAGAGAAAATGAAAGCACCTTTTTCCTGTCGTCGTCCTTTCTCTAGTCCCAGCAAAGCAAAGCCATTTTAATGAGAAACTTTCGAAAACCACTTAAACTTAATTAACTTTAAAAAACCGTCCAAAGACCATTCGTTGCGATATCCTTAAACATTTCAGCTTGCTGCCCAATAAAACATTTCTTCCTTCTTCCACTTGGAACTTGGAATGTTGGACACGTTTTATCTTATCCTTGCACAATTCCACCTGACATCCTACCCTACCATTGCACATACACTACACACCTCAAGGACTATATCCATCTCGCACATCACATGAGAATCAGCACTTTTAAAAAAAAAAACAACAAAACAAAAAAAAAAAGGACGAAAACTTTCACTTAAGCCATTAGCTTCCCACCTCAACACTCACACACACACACAAAGAGAGAAGAGTAAGAGTAAATGAATTAAGGAAGCAGAGGTTTCGGTAAGCTATTTCGGGTTAAACTTTTACTTAAGCCATTAAAATACACCCTCCTTCGCTAGAAGATGCCTTAACCAAGGATAAGGATTCATCTTCGTTCCGCTCCGTTCGAGAAGTAGTAGCTCTCGCGCCGGTGAGGAATGCTTGGTATTTCAATTAAAAATTTCCTCCCAACAAAGTTGCTGTTGCTCCTTCTCCTCCGCCTCCTTGGATGGAGAGACTGTACTCTCTGTTGATTCCCAAACTCACAACATACATTCGTGTAGAGTAGCTCGTGCATCAAACGAAAACCCGGATCGGGACCCAGGATGACTGTTGTCGACGACGAAAAAGTTAAACATTGATACTTAAAGTTTTGGTCGCTTAATAAAGGATGTCGGGCGGTGGAATATACGCAAAAGGGTTTCGTGTACGATGCGGGGTAATAAATAAATCGCTTTGACAGGAGGTGCCCGTAGAGGAAGCTTCATAAAATTTCCCAAATACTTATGGAATTCCTTTAAGCACAAGCATACCCCTTATGCCATCCTGAGAAAGAATCATGCTCCTGTGTGCGGGCGGTTTATATATGCACACACACTATAAAAAGTAATTCAATAAAGCAACAGTTTATTTGAATTCTCCTCCAGTTGTAGTCGTCTCTTTGAAATTCTCGCAAACAACACAAATAATAGAGAAAGGTTTGATGTGGAGCCCAAGTGCCACTATAAATTATCCTAGATGGACGGATTTAGTGTCTTAGGGGCGATATATTTCAACGTATTAGGTTAAAATGTTTGCTGTTACTCTTTTTTTAGACAACAGAAAAAGGAATTCTTGAGATCTTATTGCTTGTAAATGAAAGCCATAAAGAATCTATAGCGAGGGAAATATCTCATGTAATTGTGGTACAGGAGTTGAGGTTTTTTATTTCCTTCTACCTTATGTCAACTTTTAATTAAATTTACGTCTCTTAAAAGTCGACTTTAACACTAAAGTTATAGGCTATAAGGAAGTGACAAATGACAATTGACAGGCTGTCAATTTACTGTCACAATCGTACTAAAAATTTAGAGGTTAAGGGTGCTTCCTCACGAAGATAATTTTTCAAAGATTAAGCGGAAGGTCTTCTAGTTAGATTTGTGGCCAGTCTTAAGTGGACTTGGACTTGTGAAGCTGCTACAAAATTAAGGACATACGGCGGATGAACTCTCCAATGAACGGTAACGTCTACAGACAAGTAGATAAAGGCCTTTCCAATAGGGACTTGACAACTTTGAAATTAATTTGTGAACGCACTCTTTCACTAATCATCAAACTGTCACTGTCAGTTTATTCAGTAAACTCAACATTTTCATCACGAACGAGCAACATTTACAAATTATAAAATTTTTCTGACGAGATTCGGAGTCGGTAATCGCAACTTTAAGAGCGTTAACTCGGTCGTGATTCTCGACCTAGTAGACAGGCAATAACAAGCTTAGTGCAAACATTTGAGACTACATATTTGTTGGTTGATGTTGCCGTGTCAGTGAGACAACGGATTGGATGAAGTGTCGAAAATATCGCTGCCGTTTAGGCGTCGGTCGGTAGAAAACGATCCAAATCAGTCAATTCCACGGCGTTCTCAACAAATGGACACCGGTCAGACCACATTAGGACGTATTTTGTGTAAGGATCTTGGTTTACAATTTTGTTTTACCCATACAAGATTAAGCTGACTCAAAAATTGAAGCCGATGGACCATTTGAAGCGACGTACGTTCTCCGATTGGGTTCTGGAGAAGATGCGCCAAGATGATGAATTTCATCGCAAAATCATTGTCAGTGACGAAACTCATTTTGGCTCGATTGGTTCGTCAATAAGCAAGGCAGAGCTGGCATCACCGAAAACAGTGATCTGCGATCAACAGCCTAGGATACGCTTGACTCAGGCAAACTTAAAAAGGACAATGAACTTCGTGTCTGCAGGTAGAATGGTCCCTTTACGTGTGATGGAACAGGCTGGGCAGACGATTTCTACAGAAAACAAGGACGACGTCTATTCTCGGGTGCGGATTTGTCATTGAACGCAAAGTGAGGGAAGAAATCTTGAGTTTTCAGAATGTTAACCATGACCGTCTAAGGATAAATTCGCTAACACTAGTTTAATATCCACTTACGCTCTTCACGAGAAGATGGACGACGAAACGAAGGATGATGACATGCCAGCTGTCATGCTATAAAAGCTGAGTTAAGTTTTCTAAAATTATATAAAAAGCTTCACATAAGACTCCTAGAAATATGCTTCAGCTATTGAATATATTGAAGTGTTTTAGGCGCAAATATATAGTGCTCTTTAGCAGCATATACGACAGATTTTGCTGCTGCAAAAATCCTAAAAAATGCCAACACATGCTTGATCTCAGACTGCTGTGTATTGTGATGAAGAGAACCACTTCGGTTTTTATTTGGTTGGTGTTTCGGTCGCAGCTATCATGTTAGGAAAGGGTCATAATACGCAGGGAGACTAGCAGAATATCTATCCTATTACTAAAGATCGCGGTCAATGATAGATGCAATCCGAGTGATCGGTGAATAGCGCCATAGAACATAGTATCTCATTCTTATTATATTACCCCCATTAGGATACTGGGACAACTGAATCTTGAATACAAGAAAAGATGTCAGGCACAAATTTAAATTATTCACAAAACTTCAACTAAAACGAAACGTTTTCACTTATCTTAAGGACATCCTTCCAACAGCAATGCACAATCATGACATTTAACGTGAACTCCTTTGATAAACCCCTGATCTCAAGACGGAACACATTCTCAAAGAAGTCGAACAACAAATTAAGAATTCATTACAAAATCTAGTTTCTATTTGCGTTGCTTTAAAATGTGTCCCACTTTTTTTTCTCTATTCCAAGGAACACTCTTCAAACACGTCGTCCCAAACGAAACACAGTCGTCCAAAGTGAAAGAGTTGACCTAAAAAAACAATTTGTCCCCTCACCAGAAAAAAAGTATCACCTTTTGACTTGGCAGCAAATAGTTTTCCAATTGACATAGTACAAGCGAAAGAGGAGAAGTCGACGGCTAACGATACCAACAAAAGGACACTCTCTCGTGGGTTGTGCATCACGCGACAATACTACGACGTGCAGTAGGACATTTATATATTTTTTTGTTGCCCCGAACGCGTTTCTAAATTGCCAAAGGAATTTTCTTTCCATCTTGTGGACAACGTGAAATCTCCTATGGTCACATAGATCACGTGGAGTACGAGGAGTCCTTTCTCCTACAGCATCCAGCATGCAGTCACTTGGGACGATGGCACTCCTGACAAGACCTAGGACATTTCGATGCCCGCACAGAAAACAAGGAAAGAAACAAATTCATTTAAATGAGAGTGTCCAGCCGTTAATACACACACACACACAAACACACACACAGCAAGGCTAACAAAGGGAAATTGGAAAATGTCCTGAATGCCAGCGGGCAACACTTTGGTGTCCCAGTTAAGTGAAATGCCCATAAATCTAGTTTCAGAGTTGTTTTCGGAGATCCTTTTTACTGGGCTCTTTCTGTTGGCAGTAAGTTTTTGCCATTTTTTTCACCAAAAAACAAAAAAAAAAATCAATGAACGCCAGTACCTAGACAATTTGAAAATGTCCTACTGCATCCGGCAGGACTTATTTATTTAAAGCCTCTTGATAATTGTCGGAACAGCACAACAAGAGAATAAATTTCGTGATAAAGCTGAAAATAATTGGGTGATTGGGCTGAATTTTTGCATTTGCAAGGATGTTTCTCTCTCTCGCTGCGGTGGTAATATCCCTGGAGAGCTGTTATTTGAATTATCATTATTTTGTTTTTAAATACAACGTAATTACAGGCGGCGGCGGCGCTATCGAAAAGCAGTGAGTCCAGCCCGCCAGGGAGTTGTTAAGTTGGCACCACCAACAAACAATTCGCAATTTAAATTGTTTTCACTTAAAATGAGGGCAAAGTTAATTATTGCCTTTGAATGGGTTTGATCTGATCCTTGTTGTGGGTTTATTTGGGGCTTAGACGGGACTTGTCTCTAAGGGAACAGTTACAATACTAATTGCCTGATTTAGAGAGGAAGGTGCATTCGAATGAGGTCTTATCAAGTCGCACATTGGAGCAGTTTCTAGGTCATGATTAGATGAGTCCTTTGGCAGATTTTGCACTTCTGTCAAAATTTTAATTCCAAGTTTCAAATTCAAATTTCGTTTTCAAGTTTTAATTTAAATTTCAATTTCAATTTCAAGTTTCAATTTTAATGTCAATTTCACTTTCAATATCATTTTCAATTCCGATCTTCAACTGCAATTTCAAGTTTCAATTCCAAATTCGAGTTCAATTTCAATTTCGCCATTTTCTACTCATGCGTTTCTTCTACTTGTATGGCGCTACAGTTCGGGGTGAACCTGGGCGTTAACCAATAAGCCTCTCCACTTAGCTCGGTCTTTAGCTAATTGCCTCCAGTTGCGCACTCCAAGGTGGTCGAGGTCCCCTTCAACTTGTACGCGCCCTCTACTGCGTCGTTCGTCCGGCTTTGATTCGAGGACTCTCGCTCTACATGTCCTAGCCCTCTGAGATGTCCAATGAGCAGTTTCTTGACTAGGTCGATGTCGCTGTACAGCTCGTATAGCTCCTCCGAAACCCGTCGACGTAAACGGGACCGAAAATCTTACGAAGAATTTTTCTCTCGAAGCGATCAAGTATATCTTCATCCACTTTCAACAAAGTCCATGTTTAAGCTCCGCCAAGCAGGATCAAGGTCTTATACAGAGTCTTCTTAGTTCTTCAAGTTAGGGCTTTACTGTTGAACTGCCTTATTAGCCAAAAAAACAGCGGTTGGCAAGTGTTATTCTTCGTTTAATATCTGTGCTGGTATCCTTTACTACCTCCAAGTTGTAGTTGCTCACTGTGACGTTTTGTCCAGTTGATCGGTATTGATTGTCCCTTCTTGTTGGAAGCATATACTTGGTTTTGCTCTCTGATTCAATGCTGGCAAACGCTCAAGTGACAGCTCGCTGAGTGCTTCCAATTATGTCAATATCGTCGGCAACAGTTGTCCAGACTTTTGAGAGATTGTGCCACTGGTTTTGGTTTTTTAATTTCCGCACATTCCGCTTAAGGATATTATTAAAGAAGTCACATGACAGCGCATCAGAGATGTTGAGCTTTTGGGTTTTCTCCAGGATCTGTCGAAGTGAGAAGATTTGGCCGATGGTGCACTTACCTGGACTGAAACCGCACTGATAGGGGCCAATCACACAGTATTCCAGAAACGATCTTGTACGCAATGTTGAAGAGACTTATGCCTCTATAGTTGGCGCAGTTGAGGGTCTCCTTTCTTATGGATCAGGCATACATTCATCTGACCAGATCTTAGAGATGAGTTGGTGTATGCTCTCTACCAGTTGGTCCCCAGCTGCCTTGAATAGTTCTGCCGGTAAGCCGTCAGATCCAGCAGCTTTGTTAGATTTCAGCTTAGATATTGCTATCCTCACTTTATTAAGGTCAGGTGGACGAAGATTTTGCCTATCATTGTCAATGTTGAATGGTGCTCATCGGGTTTGATTCTTCTAAGTGCCTCGTGCCAGAGGCTCAACAAATCTTAGTCTATGTCCACTTGTTGTGCTATAGGGTGACCAGACAGGCGGCAAATGTCAGCCTTGGAGTTGTTTAACACCGTTTACCCGAACTGAACTTCAAAACTTTGCATCGAGGATCAAGGATCGAAGGCCATGATCTTCTATGACTTCAGCGTGTCAAAAGGCCTGTCTCTAAGATGTCATAGCTTGAGGCGAGCTGCCTTAATTTTGGATAACAAATTGTCCTTTAAGAAAAATAGGGCCCAAAAGTTCTTCCATATTTCCCTCGGCTCAAGTATAAGCCTTTTATAGAACACAGTCGCGACATAATAGCCTCTTAGCGGGAGTTTTCTTTTACTTCTTTCACAAAATTAGTCTCATTTACCGTCTGACACCAAACACAATCATCGACACAGACAGAAGGGGAAAAAGGATAAAGGAAAACTTCCCTGTTCTCAATTTTCACTTTTGTTCTCAAAAAACAAAACACCTTACACCCTTAATCCTTTATGCACGCACATTCCGCGTACCATCAAGGCAAGTACTTAAGAAGGGGGGAATAAAAAAAACAGGACTTATCCTGGAAGTTCATTAAAAATCAGTATGCCGTGCCATATTCCTGGTTCTTGTATGCAGTTATTCGCAGAGAAAGTGGATGCTTATTTGCATACACCCCATTCGAATGCGTTTCATCTTTATAAGGACGAAACGCGACGACGAGGGAATCCTTTTGAATAAAGCGTAAACGTGACCTTTGCGTTGGGGCTGCTGGTTGTGTTGTCAATCGTTCGACATGTGATTGTCTTGATAAAATCCTTTGAACTTGAACAGACATTTGGATGCGTGGTGGTTTATTTATTAGTTCACAGGACAAAAAAAGGATACGCGAAGCAAATTCAACCCATCTTCTATGAATAGCAGAAGTGTACATATTTTATGCCCAAACCGGGCACATTCCATGCATAAGGAAACGTACTGTGTACAGAAAGGACACCCAATGGCTCTAGCGCGAGTAAATAACAACTTACTCACATGAAAGGACTCCTCGCGCGGAAGGTATGCCGTTACGTTACTACAGCTTGCCCTAAATGAACTTATTTATGTATATACGCCTATCGTGGGAAATATTTACGTTAATACCTCATTCCTTAGTTCACATGGATGCGGAGATAGTCATCGTGGTATGCTGATGCAGCTGCAGCAATGATGGTGCCTCATAAAGCAAGACTCTTGTGTCCTGATGCAAAAGTCAGCAGACATTAGAGTCAACTATGCCATCACTATAGGTTAGGAAAGTGGTTTGGACCGGGAAAATACTCTTAAAAAAAAGAAAACCCACCAACAGTCACAGTGGAATGAACCTCCTCGTCCTGGTGCGCCCTCGTGTACATTGCTTAGCCGTAGCTTGCAAGTAGGTTTTTGTTCCATTTTCGGAGGCGCATACCTACTGTGTATGTGTGTAAATACAGGGAGAGAAATGTTTGTGCAACGTATAGCTGGACGGAAGTCGGGCGTACAGCTTTGGGTGCTACCACACGGTAGTTAGAATAAAACATGGCTTAAGGGTTGCTCCGAAATGTGTTTTTTTGTGTGCATTATATTTCGCCTTTGTTAATTGAAATTAAACTGTGTCAGTGGTGCATTTTAGTGAATGAATCAGCCGGCAGTTAGAATGATACAAATGTTGTTGCTGGAGGTTTAAAGGAGAGATTATTCAGGGAACATCCCTCTTATGGGGGAATGGTGTTGGTCTATAATAGAAGAAGAACTGGGCTACGGCGACGGAAGTGCTTTAAGTGCTTCTTTAAAGCTTTCACTCGGACATTCAAATACAATTTAGTGCATGGATTTTCGCCGTTGATTGTCGTGCAAAAGGATTCCAGAGTAATTAAATTTATTCTAAGGATGTACAGCTGACAGTGTTGGATTTAAAGAGGAGAAAGAGGCTTCCATTTTGATGGAAATAAAATTAAGGTGCGAGAAGGACAAGAGTTGAGTTGATCCCTTACATCCTGGAGATTTGGGCCGCCTCCGTACATACAACAATCAAAGTGGTAGAAGATTGGTAGAAGACTGCAGAAAAGTCAAGAAGAAGGAAGCACGGGAACTGGTGGGTACTTTGAACTGAAATCGCACATGAAGGCCCAAGAACCCACAAGATGATACAGGGAGGTAAGGGAGTTAGTATGCAGAAGAACGTAATGCAGTTTCCAGTCGTAAAAGGTCCTGCACTGATCCTAGTCCAACAATCTCATTGATGATAAATTTGCGAGATTTTAATGTGATCTGAGCCCCAGCAGAAACAGTCTAACCGGCAAGAGCTAAAGATGAAGACTTGCAGCAAATTTATCCGATCTAGACCTTCCATCTCTTCCTTACAAGTTATTCATTGCCATTCCTTGAGTCTTGGATTCATTTTCCTGGCAAACATTGGTCCTTTCCCATGAAGACGCCTCCAATGAAGCCTTGATTAACTCAAGAGTCACAAGTCTCCTGTCTCAGACCAGAACCAGAACCTCCAAAACCTGTTACAAGTAAAGGAAAAGCCGGTTTTAAATTAAATGTCCAACCACTGTTGCAAGGGCAATCAAGGTGGAAGCTCATCGAAAGTCTAAGCCGGTTCAAGCCGATAGTTTACATCATAAGGAAGCCAACTGGATTTGGTTCCTGTCAAGCCCCCAATGCAGCCATGGTGAGCCATTGTTTGTTGTAACGCGCTTAGTAGACAGTACTCAGCCTTGAGGACAGCCGCTGTTTTCATCACGCCGCCCACCACGACACAAACTGGATACTCGCACCTTTGTGTCAGAGAGCATTGGCTATTGCTTCCTGAAGATCACTTTCAGGGTTGAAAGGGTCATTCCTTTGATTCCATAAGCCATTAATTCCAGGATTTGTTTTGAGCCGGTTTAGATTTCTTGACTCATTTGACTTTCATTTGAGAAACCTTCGCCATCTATTAGTGGCTTTAAGTAAAAGATGTGCGAAGACGCGGTCTCAGGGAGACATTTAGTTCCCCTCTCTGAATTGCTGTGGTCCTGCCACCTAAAGGAGATTGAAGGCCAAGTGAGTCAAGGTTCTCCCTACACTGTTACATAAGACTGAAGGATACTAGGCGGATACAATATTCTTGATAGCCAGCAGACTATCAATGTGGTTGGCTTTGGTGTTAAGTGTTATGCTTAAGTGAAAAGCAAGTACTTCTGATAGGGAAGTTACTTTCTGAGTTCTGTAGCTCGTAAGCCTTTGGAATATTCACTGAATCCAAGTAAAACCCCTCTCTTAAACCCATATCTGCTCTGCGATTCCGTCTTATATCATCGCCTGGAGCTACTGCCAGATCCCTTGGTAATAGATGCCTGGATGCTTGCATAAATTTTGGTACACCACCACCCTGTTTTGCTTCATCTAACCTATCATCCAACCACTTATAGTCCTTATACACCATCAAATGTCTCAACTAAAACAACATTTAAACCATCAATTCAATTTTGCCAGTTATAATTATATAAAAATTACTTCACATACACAATGACTCATTCGTCAGTTACTGTTAATCGTGAAAATTTCTTTTCAAAATATTTCATTTCACAAAAAGTTCCTACAACATGTTTAATGTACAAAACTTTGACTAGACATCCCATTAGACAGACGCATGTGTGATGCAAATTACATACAGTGGTCAACGTTGTTTATTTTTTCAAGCAAAAAATGTTAATTTGTTGAATGCGTTTTTTTATTAAAAGTACAGTAGAGGTCTAAGGATGTATATGCCATGTAACGAGCCTGAAATTGTATTATTCTAGTATCAGTAGCTGTGCACAATAACATCGCACTATTCAACAGTTCTGTCATTCTTAGTGTGATTTGGCAGTTGTATTACAGGACAGTACAATTTGACACTCGGATTGTTTTAGTATGGAACATTTTGTGGGCTGTGTTGCCCTAGGATGGTGCAATTGGACCATTTGATTCGTACTATTGATTGAATAAACTCGTTCTGTCCACTTTTGAATGGCATTTGCCCCCACTGTTTTTGCGCCCTCAAGTTGTCAATTCATTTGCCGAGGGAATTGTCCCCAATGCCATGCACAAGTGTTAATATCTTCCGGTAATTAGACAAAGTTGATACTCCTGCATGTCTCAAATGCATGCTGTATACGTACACATGTGTTCAGCATGTAGATAGCTTTTGAAAGGATAAGCACACGCATACACATGAGTAAATTGTCGACGCGACACCGGGTTGTAGAGGGAATTTTTGTTTTTTTATACCGACTTTAGATGGCTGAAGGATCTTGAAAAGTTTTTTTTAGGCATACACCAACCAACCACCCAGACAGAGTGCATAGCTTCGCGTGTGTGGATTTTAGTAAAATGAACTTACGACAGCATTGAAGGAGTAGACGGCGCGGGTTTGATATAAATATTTCCTTATTTAATGTCTCTAGTTCACCCCGAAGGGAATTTCTTATGAGATGCATACATATGTGTGTGAGCGGTTTAAATCAAATAAAAACACATTTCTCAGAGCATTCAGGGTTCGCAAGATAAATACTTGAAATTAAATTAAAAAGTGTAGCACAAGTAGGGGAAGTTGTGGACGATTTCTTGAACCATAGGCAGATATGTGCCTTGGGGAAAAATTGATACCATATCCAGGAACACCAAGGTTTGGTTGTGTTTGAAGGGCCTTAAGCTCCAATATATTATTAAGCATTGCTCCTAAGCGTTTAACAGCTTCTTTTGATCTTAAGGCGATTGCCGAATAGAATATGCCCTTCCGAGGACGTTCTCAGTTTTGTTGTATGCTGATTCTAAGCCGGCGGATACTAGACAGGGTATGCCTTCTCCGTTTGCTTCCTTTGTGGCTGACTCTATGTATATATGTGGCAGTGATAGGCGCAGACGTACATAACATTCCATAGAAGAGTTCCTTTAACAGAGTCCAGTATGATCCCATGAGTGGAGTCATAGTACTTTATCCCCTCATCACTTTGGTACTTTATCCCCTCATCACTTTGGTACCTCTGCTTCCTGTTGGTGAGACTATCATCAATTATTAGTATCTATTTTGGCCAGCAATCTGGAGAGCAGCTGTTAGTGAACATACATTTGTATCTGCTGTCATTGCTGTCTAGGGTGTTTTCTCTCTTGGAGAGTTAGTGCTTCTGCTGTGGATCATCTGAGACTCGTCTAACCACAATGATGTCTAAGCCATTTTTCACCTTTTCCATGACAGCTTGGTAGGCTCCAAGAACTTCCATCAGCTTCAACGCACAATTGAGCGATACTTTTTCGTTTGCTCTTGAACGCAGCCCTCGAACAATCAACCATTTCACACAATGGCA
Organism: Chalcosyrphus nemorum; assembly: GCA_949716465.1. Lineage (NCBI taxonomy): Eukaryota > Metazoa > Arthropoda > Insecta > Diptera > Syrphidae > Chalcosyrphus > Chalcosyrphus nemorum. Next base: position 29,835,701 of record OX454333.1, read on the forward strand.
GTTGGCATGTAGCTAACTTCCATGGATTCCTTCGCATTTTTAGGTCGAACCATGTTCACATCGAAGCTGTAGTCCTTGCCACAGTGGTTAACGTCCAGTCAAGCAGACCACCTTGACGCTGGCCTAAGCAAATGTAAAGGAATCAAGTCTATCTTCTCAAACACACTACATTACTCTGAGAATTTAGATAAGCTAGCACTTGAAACTCTATTCTCTTAATAGATTGGAATACATTCTTGTATTTTTGTCGAGTTAAATGAATTGTCCTTCTGTCTCCACATTTTCCAATGAGAGAGTAGACATACCTACATATATGTATCATTAACGAAGTCGTCCTGATTAAGTAAGAATGCAAGTGTCCATATAGTGCCTCAATTTCCTTTCGAAGAAGGAGAAGTATTCATACAACTAATCAAAAATAAAACTAATATTGGTGAAAGCATTCAGCCTTGTGGAACTGCACTTAGAATATCGAAGGCACAGCAAGCAGTTTGCTTGACTTACTCTGAAGTCGTGGAATAGTCAGTGAAACAATGATCGGTATTCAATGCACTGTTTCATGTTGATGTAGTCTTTTTAAGAGGATTAGAAAAGGAATCTTAGATTCACTCTATGAGGAACTATCAACGTATATCGGCTAGATTACAAAGTTATACGGCTTACACTTACTTCCTTATGTCCTGTATCCCCTTATAGGGCCTAGGGCCTTTACAATGCCTACGCGCCATCGTCTGCGGTTTCTGGAAATGAGGCACCTCAGCTCTCTCCAACTCTTTCCCAGTTGCCGTGATTCAATCTCCACTGTCCTGCGCGTACTCCTAGGATAGCTGCGAATCCTGCCATCCTGGGTATGCGGGTTCCATTGTATCGCTTGGTTAGCTATGGATCACCCTTTCGGGGAGTGTGACCAAGTGTATGGTTGTGCCTATAAGTTCATGGCCCGTTCTCTGATAAAGCTGTTGGTTAGAGATATGTTTTGGACAGAATATCCCTAAGATGAAGCGCAGGCACCTATTGACAAACGCTTGCAGCTTCCTCGTGATAGTGACGGTCCTGGTAAAACATATAGCAGCTGGGATTCAACGTTGGAACGGATGCTGGCTAGACCATTTCGGTTCCGCCATCGGTTGAGACAATACTCCCAAGCTATTGGAAACTCTCTACCCTGTCAACCGTTTGTCCAGCAATGCATATCGGTCTTAGGCTGATCATTTTGGTTTCTGCCGAGTTCATTTTCAGCCCAACGACGTCTGCTTCCCTCTTCACATTTGCTGTCATTTGGTGAAGGTCCATTATTCTGTGAGACAAAAGGCATATCCGCCTAAGCCTTTTACTGGGTGTTGATAAGAGCTCGGTTGACAGATACCATGACGCATCCTGTTAGGTTCAAGGTATTGAGAATCTTTGGAAGCTCTGCGTGCCATCTTATCCCACAAAACGAACCCACCATTTCATCCAATTTTATTTATCACTCAAAAGTAAAACTGAAAACAAAAACATAATAAGAGCTCCAAGAAAGTCCCAAAAACTACTTATAACTCTTGCCAAACAAATTCCCAAAAAAAGAGAAGAAGAAACAAATCCCATTTGGTCAAAAGCAAACGAAAGCGGAAACGGAAACGACGAAAATCAAATCATAAATGAAATTCTGTAATCCTTGGCAACTGCACTTTGGTGCGTAATGAAAAGCACGAACTCAAGCGAAGAACAAGAAGAATATCCTTCATTACTTGGAATACATTTTCATCTGGAACGGACTCCCCAGTTCCTTTATCACACATCACAAGGACGCGTTTCATTTGTGTTGTGTTGTAAAAGGATACACGCACGTGTTTATCAGTCAGTTTCATTCAAACATGCTTAAGAATTCATCACGCACAGTCCACACACAGGAGCCATTCATTCATGTGTCCTGGTGGAAGACATCGAAAAAAACGAAAACCCTAAGATGATACACACACGCATTCACTCACAGGAAAAACGGAAGGACAATGATGGTGATGAAGTTTCCCTGAATGAACGACATGCCTCCATCAAATCCTTCATCGGCTACACATACATATGCTAGAGGGATGCATGAAAAGGATCGCTTTTCACACTTCCCACTGAATGAATGACGCGAATAATGGTTTCATTAAGGATACACTGCTGGCTAAACCAGTTTTTGTTTGTGTTTTTTTTTTCTCTCTGACCCTATCCACGCACCTTTCCGGATATTGTAGAGCTTTGCATTATTCCTTCTAGTTTCTTCATTTTTATCCCTTATCCTGGTTATCCTGGTGGAATTTTACTCCGTTCTGGCATGGGGAAATGAAGCTCATCACTCATTCGCATTATAATTGGGATTTTTGTTCGTTGGTTCGCTCGCTCGCTCGCTCGTTCGTCCTGTGTAAATTGAGATGAAGGAGTAAACAACGAGGATGGTAGAGTCCTTCTTGGGTTCCCATGTGGGTTAGTCATGATTTCGAAGGAATCTCTTCTTTATTTTTTCTTTTTCTTTCTCATTATTCTTTTGGTAGAGGTGGAGGAGGTACACAGAGGAAACATGTATATGCGTAGTTGAAGGATTAATTATGTTGTTGCGAGGATACTTACGAGTTACACATCGTCTAGCTGTGTGTCGGTTTGAAAAGAAGTTATTAGGAAGGAACAAGGACAATGTAGGACAAGTGCGAGTGTGTACCTAGCGCGACATAATTACTCAGACTTGCTTAAGTGGTTTTATTTTTTTTTTTTTGGTGAATGGTGAACTTTAAAACCGTTAAGAGTATTCACTGAGCATGAAAAGTTTTAAGATTTCAAAAAACCACTTGGAGTAAGTAGTTAAACCTCACTGGATCGTTGATCCCATCACTGATGTCAACTGAAGGACTGCTGTCGTCGTCGTATGGATCTATGGAAGAGTATATTTCGCTCAATGACGGGCTCAAAGGGGATGGAGAGAGGAAATGAGTTAATGGAGTCCTTGAGCGTTCGTTTTTTTGAAAATAAAGTAAAATTACAGGTTTTATACGTACGTTTTGATACAAATTGTTTCTAAAAGTAGGCGTGGTCCATAACAAGATTCGACAGAGGGAAACAGCTTAAAGCTCAACTTGCAGTGACTTTTTGAAGATGAGTAACGTAATAGACACAAATACAACAACGGAAACAGCAGACAGTGGGTCTGGCAACAGACGAGTTTCTAGATCAGTGGTTCCCAACCGGTGGGGTGCGTAACTCAGGGGGCATTGAGACTCTAATAGGGGGGCATGGAATAGTCCTCTCGGCAGGACAATTATGGCGACCGTAGAATGGGTGAAGTGCGAGAAATGTTGTTCCAACAGAGGACCTAATTTCATGAAGCAATTCAATCATTTACACATGTTTTCGAACACAACGACTCTTTATATTAATTTGGCAAAATACATTTAATAAATCAGACTAAATTTGATAGATGAAGTTTGTACAATGGGGCCGCAGTCATATGTCAAAGTTGGGAAATCTCTATTGGAAAACAATTTATTTACTTATTTTTCGGTAAAAATTAATAAGTATTTTTTTTGCATGAGACTTTTCAAGTGAGGGCATACGGTGGCAAAGGTTGGGAACCACTGTCCTAGATGATAAGGTTGAGATGGTTCGGTTCTTCTTTCAAATGAGAATGAAGGCAGCATTTTTCTACGGTTAGTTGGAAGTGGCTGCCAGCTTCAACCAGAAATAGGACCCTTGTGCCACAGAGTATGGATCCTAATTCTCCACTACTCGTTAGAATCATTTTGAGCTTCTTATGAAGCGTAAGCGACTTTTTATGTCCCATATTATTCAGATCTTCTAAGTCGTTATAGTGTGAAGGGAGAGAGCTGGCCAGACACAAAGAATGTGAGGTGAGGAATGGTATCCTCCTCTGCAGCTGCTGCAAAAGTCGTTTGCGAAAAGGCCTTGTTGCGTATTAGACAGTGTCCAGCTATGACAATTATTGTGGTGCTAATATGCAACTTGTTGAGAGAAATCAGAGTCTTAGAGCGTTTCAAATTTGTTTAGTCGCCAGACATGTTCTACCACTTGTCCACCTAAGATTTGTGCTCCCGATTGCATCCAACTTGAGTTTTTGCCTACATGTAGCGATTGGTATACCTATGGACCCCTATTCTGGTAGCATGAGTAATTTTGTTCCTATTCTGGCGAGCTTATCGGCTTTACAGTTCCCTGGAATATCCCTTTGCCCCGGCACCCTGGTCTGCCATCTCCGTAAGAGACGATCGGCAGTCGAGCGCTACTAGAGAAGATATAGAAATAGGGTCCAGGGATTTGATGGCAGCTTGGGTAACTAAATAGATTTGAATATAGGACTTCTTTGATCGCCATAATTTCCGCCTGGAACACGCTACAATGGTTTGGTAGACGAAATGAGAGCTTAAGAGGAGACATTCCACCCTTAGTCTTCGAACCGTCAGTATAGAAGTATAGCGCCTAATCTTCTATGAAGCCATTCTCACTCCAGTCTGATCTGGAGGGAATGGTGATGAAATACTTGTTGTCAAAGTTTAGGAGGGAGGGAGGTTCTGTAATTCTTCAGAATAGATGCGTGGCCATAGTTCTTCCTTGACCCCTGTGTGGTTGCTTCAAGGCGAATGGCAGCACTCGCTGCGGCTATCGCATCCGAGCCCTTCCACGATTATCAATAGTTTATTAACCACCAAGCTCCTTGCGGAGTGCCTCTACTAACAGATCTTCTAATGGGCATCTTATCCAGCTTGGAGTTAATAGTCCGACCATTGAACAGTAGATTTATGAAATTGCCAAGTGAGTTGATAGTGCATCTGCTATCGCCAATGGCTAGATCAAGGAAGGCAATCATCGTGTACTCCTTATGGACCTTGGAGTATTCGATATTACGTCTTACTAGTGAGGGTAGTGCCGTCTCAACTGATTTATGTTTGCTGTGGCGTAGACAGTTGCTTCTTGTCAATACCGCTGCAATCCAATACAAAGGATATCAATCAGTCGTTCTAGTGTTTTTAAGAGGAAGGAAGATAGACTGATAGGTCTGAAATCTTTTAAATTAATATGAGAGTATTTGCCTGCTGTGGGTATGAAGACTACTTCAACATAGACCACATCCAGACAGCTTTTCAAGATTCGTTGATGAACTGGCAGAATGATGCCTGACGACTTCTGCACTTCGGCAGGTATAATGCCATCTGGTCCCGCTGATTTGTATGGTTTGAAGCTGTGAACAGCCCAGTCGAACTTGCTCTGATGAGATGGTTGTAGGTTCCGATTATCTGTTCTGATCTCCTTTCAATGATCTCCCTTCAATCGTTTAGGAGTTACCTGGAAAGTGAGTGTTAAGTAGTAGGTTGAGCGAGTCTTCGCTAGAGTTCGTCCAGGACCCATCGCTTTCTTTTGAGAAAGCTGGGTGTTGTTGGACTAGAGGAAAGACTTTCCTAAGTCTTGAGGCCTCAGATACTTCTTCTATGTTTTCGTAGATGAGTTTCCAAAATTTGCGCTTAGATTTTCATACTTTTCTACGGCTAGTGTCATCCGCAATCAAAGTACTAACCGGCGGCGTCAGTTGTCGAGGCCACAGCTTTAGCAAACAGGATAAAGCCAGTACCTTGCATCTGTTTGAGAGTTATCGGACTTAAAGACTGTGCGAATGGATGACTTAAAAACCAATGAACATTATGAGAAATTTGTCCCGCGGATCAGTCAATCAAATGGATGCCATCTATCGACCCAAAGATTCCTTCTCATTCTTAGAACAAAAAAAGTACGTACATCTTGCCACCTTGTGGATGTTATGGCTCAGGGGTTTCAAGTCCGAATTCAGGAAAGTACCATGGAAGCGTCTGACAAATATTCAGTATTACTGTCCTGAGGAACCTTCTCTCAAAAATCGCTCTCCCCTTCGAATATGGCACAAGACTGTATGTCCCTTCTGACGTCTACCACGAACCACACGAAGCTAATGCTTTGCCCTCTATTTCAGCTCATACCTCTCCTATCTTCTAGTCCTTGGCAGGCAAGTTCAATATTTCCCTTCACCCACCCTTGGAATCGTCAAAGCCCCACACTCATCGCCTGAATCACTTAACTATAACCGCTGCTTCTTTGTGTATAGGTCACGTAGTTCTGTTGTAACACACAAAAAAAAACTTGCCACCAAAAGCCAATTAATACGAATCACCTGTTTTCTTTTTTTTTTTTGTTGCGCAATGATTTACTCTGTTTTTGTTCCACAGGAAGGTAAACGCGGCTACCTAGAAGGACTAGCGTCACACTACACCAAACACATATCAATGCCGTACGAGGATATTTTGGATGCCATCGAGAAAGTTCGCCTATCGAAATGGAAAGAACGACACGTACGGATCGCTGCCGGCTTCACAACGACCACCCGACCACACCGGGGCATTGCAAATCAATCAAACCTGCCTACCAGTCACAGTCAACCGCTCTATGTGCCCGGAAAATATTTGGTAAGATTGATTGGCCAATGTGCGCAAAAGGTCCTTCAAAATTGGACGCCAACACAAACAAAACACAAATACTCTACTCTACTCGCAGCCTTCTAGTTGTCTTTCGAATCGGGAAGAGAACGAGATATATAGCTTTGCCCAGAGCGATCTAGCCGCCCGAATGGCCCGTAGTGCAATTGACTCCAAATCCGCTGTCAACCTGAATGGCATGCAGCATAGTTACCCCCAGAACAGGTCGAATTTCTTCTACGATTTCTCTGCAACAGGTGAGTACCTACAAGAGAGGGTAAAAAAAAAAAACCCCAAACCATAGAATTGCCATGCCAAACAGAGGTTCACTTTAATGTTTGTCTTCCTGTCTGTGACTGTGCCTGGTACATCGAACGATAACACCATTTGCTAGAGGGACGCAACAAGGCCAAAAGACGGACAGTTTTTGCTCGCTTCCTCAATGGGCTACGACAGAGCGGCGATGAGCTCAATCAGACGGAAGGAATGCAATTAAAAGTAAGTAACATTGAGAGTGCTATCGTCCTACTCGTAATAATAAAGACGACAGGATCTGTTGTCCTTGGGGGCGAAGGACATTGTATTTTTCTTTTTCTCTTTTTAATCGCCTCTCTCTCTCTCTCTCTCTCTCTCTCTCTGGGTGTGTGGATGTGTACCTTCTTTCAATAAAAAATTGCAAACGGAATCATTATAATGATGTCCTTTTTGTTGTTGTTCCTACTTCGTCGTTTTTCTGCAAGTCATCAGGATATTTGCCTTCTTAGCTGAGAGTGAGTCCGAGTCCGAGTTCGAGTCCGGTTTGTTCACAGCTGTCGTCGTTCGAATGGCTTCCAAATGGAAATTACATCCTTGAAGTTGTGTCTTTAATTCGACGATGTGGTTGAATTGTGAAACGTTTTTCTCTTTAGTTTTTGTGTGTGGGCTGAAGGATATTCTCACTAATATAAAGGTCCTTCTATTCAGGTGAATTTTCACGTACTTTTTCTTCAGCCAAACTTTTTTTTTGCTTTTGATTTGAGTCCTCATTGACGACGATGATGGTGGTGGCGTGCAATTGACGGGGTGAGCTTTTGTAATGTCCTTTTTCGTCCTTTATATTGGGGTTTTTTTTGTTTTGAAGTGCTAACTGCTTATTACATTGGTGTGGCGCGCCAGAGTTGAGTTCATTTCGTATGAAATGAGTTTGCTTTTTGTTTGTGTTTTTTGTCGTCAAAATTCCAAGGACTTGGTCGGTTTTTTTTTTGTTAAATGTCCTCCGGGTGAAAATTGCAATTTCTACATAATGTAGTCCGATGCGGAAATGTTCTCCCTTTAGTTAGCTTGGGATCACAATTTTCGTTGTCAAGTTGTTGTAGGATATTTTCGTTTGTTGCTTGGAAAGATACGAATATCCTTTTTTTTTCCTGGAAGATTGTGGTTTGGTTTTCTTCTTCTTGTTTTTGCTTTTGATTTGATTTTCTAATTGCAATTAGCATTTTGGCCGCGATGTTGATGGCCAAGGGAGTGCATTTCGTGTAATGAAAGTTGGGTTCCTTTCGTAGAGCTTGCTGAGCTTGTTGAGGAGATGAGAGTTGTTGGGATGACCCTTGGGTTAGAGGTGTGAAGCTGCAGTTTTAATTGAATGTCTTTTGCTGTTTTCATTTGGTTTTTTAATTAATATGTAGTTTAAGTGGCTCAGCAGACGCCAAGCTTGGTATTTCTAAGATCAATGACCTGAAAGTGTTTTTGAGTAGGATAAGGCCTGAGATTGCATACTTTTGAGGGTGGAAATGCTTTATAAATAACTTGAAAGCTTTGTTCAAAAAGTTTCCTTAAAAAGCTATTTATTTTGTAAGGGGTGAGCCAACAGATGGTGCGGATGTTGGCTGTCATTTACTTAATTAAATGTGGTTGATCTTTTTGACAGATGTTAAGTACAATCTTTGGAAAGTTTATTCACAGAATCGTACAGAAGCGCATTTTTGTTATTTAATCTTATCACGAAAATAGGCGATATTTTAAAGTAAAATTTTGTAAAATTCGTGAATTGCTCGGTCAACAAAATCGCCTTAGTGAGCCCGGGCATAGTGCAATGGTGAAGCGTTTTGAAGAAACGGGTCTAACTTCATATGAGCATGTTCGATCAGGACCTACAAGCTAATAGATCACCGTTGTGAGCTAAAGCATTCAAAAGCAGCCGGGCACCTAAATTTGTAGCCAAAGTCAACAATTGGGCCTCACGTATGGTGTGGTATGGTATGGCTATCCTCATACCGATTGTCGATGGTATTTTACGGCTAATCACTTATTTATGAATTGGGTCTGGAAGATCTCTGGTTTCAACAGGATGGTGCTACCGCCCACACAATTAAAGGACTATTCTTAGTGCCATAGAACTACAAAACCAGAAGTAAGAGACCTTTGGTTTACCTCGATGAAGGTCAGGCTCAGGCTCAGTAAACTCATTGAAAGGATCCACTCTAACACTGTACCTAATTAGTTTTTAGGCTCGACAACAGGCCAGAACTCTAGATCCAATTTTCCTCCAATCCTCCAAAGTATTACATCGCTTTGTCGAAGATACTTCAAGTGCTAAATTAGAGCGTTTAATATGGTATCCTTTCTACCTAATAGCCTCATTTCTTAACAGGGATTATTGGGTACAAAATTCTAGTCCTAGTCCAGCGCAAAACTACGAGGTTACTTTGGCCAACAGTGAACAAAGCTGGATTCATCGAAAACTTCAAACACAAAACTTAAGCGCTCTCCAAAGAATCACACGTTTTCGACGCACACTGTGCTTAGGGCATACATCAAGAGAGAGTACCTATATATACCCTACAATAATAATTGTTCTAGAGACTGTATTGACGAGGAACAAAAGGAGACCTTTTTTCAGGCAAGCTATTGCTTAAGACACTATAATCCAACTCATTGGGCTCCAGGATAAGTGAATGCTTCTGGGATGCATTATGACCCTTAAGGAGAGTAAAATTTGCCTGTGAAAAGGAATCGTGGGCAAGGAAGCTACTAGTTAGGGCTAGCTCACATTCTTTACTTCCAGAACTTGATTAACTTGATTTGGAGTACAAACTTCGTCAACCAAGCCTTATTCTTAAAGGAAGTCTTTAACTTAGGCAAGTAACAGGAAGCTGGTGAGGCTGGTGAGGTTTAGCCAGGGAACCTGGACTTACACACTAATGGACATAACAGCCAATATAGTCGCTAAGTATACTTACTAACTGAAAGGAATCTCCGCCCTTGTGGAGTTCCTGCGTGAGACCTTGTTGCCTTCCATCCTCTGTTGTCTGCTTCCTGTTGTGAAGACCGAGTTTTCTGGCATCCGCGACAGCCTGGTCTTTGTACCGTAGGTTCGGTTTTCTTCTCTGGGATTTGAAGATCCTCTTGGCTGCAGCATTGTTGTCCATTTGCTCGATGTGGCCGTGGCAATGTAGTATTTTTGGCTTCTTGGACTACATCCACAACCTGGTAGAGCTAGCGGTTGTCTTGATCTTCTCCTCCATTCGTCCTCGTCGCATCAGGGACTTAATATCGCTCGAAGGTGCCTAATATTTACTCAGCTTTCTTACTTATCGTCCAGCACTCGGCTCCATACAGCAGGACTGGTAAGGTAAGAGCTCTATAGCGCATGTCGTAAACGCTTCTACGACAGCTTGCCAGGATCTTTCGATTATGGCAATATCGTCGTGCGTATCTCAGCAGTTGGACGTTGGATTTGTGAGAGATAGTGTCTTCCGTGTTGACATCTGCCCTGCGCACTATCTTCTCCAACACGACATTAAAGAAATCACCTGACAGCGCATCTCCTTGCCTAAATCTGGTGCACGTTTGGAAGAGCTCCGAGGAGTTGTTTCCAACTTACACAGAGCATTGCTTGGATAAGTGGACCTGGTAGAGCTAAAGACAATAAATGCTGTCAGAGGCGGCTTTAAAGACGATGAGAAGGTGCTGGGTTTCGACTTGAAATTCGTTGGTCTTTTCCAGGATTCGTTGGTACAATGCTTCATCAATAGATGTGAGAAGAAGCACATCCAGCCTAGAATGTATGTTGGATCGTATGCTATGCATAACAGTAAGACTTGGTCTGACATAGGTACTTCATTGTTAGGAAACTCCACCATAAGGACAGGATGATTAACCTAGGGAATTCTGAATTAGAGCCTATCTTCCTGTGGTTAGTTAGGAGGGCAGGTTTTGTATTCCTTTTTACGATTGTGACTTCTTTTATTTGTCTTCTGTCATGTTCGCCACCAAAGAATCACAATGGCATATCCCACTTGTAGTCGGCACCGGCTATTGTCCTTTCTCTCTCCCTAACCAACTTGAAGTGGGGCCCGGTTTGGGTTTAGGCTACTACCTATACAATCTAAATTATTTCTTTAAATTTATAAATTTAAATAAAATAAATTTGATGTAATCCCTCTCTCACTTTACAGACAACGGAGAAAATGAAATGTGGAACAATCAAGCGGGAGCCTCATCAAAATTTCGAGGAAACAATACACCGTGTAATTATATGCCACCATTTTACAGTTCATATTAAAACTAACAAATTTACAATTTATCTTCTGTTTTATCTATTCTCTTACCATTAGCTCAAAACGCAGAAAGCTGCACGTAAAAAAGGCGGCGACAAAGTCGGCGGTGGAGGCGGCGGCGGCGGCTGCGGAGTCGGCAGCAGCGGTGGGGGTATAACCCACGAGCAGCGGCCCAAAGAAGTTACAATTGTCACTGAAATGCCTCTCAATAATTACACAAAACATCCCTAAAGATACTTAAGTAAACCATTTCAAGTCATCGCCTAACCACTAACTCGTCATCTCAAACTCCAAAGCAGCTGAATACTGAATTGTAAGTACCCTCAAACGAATATAGTACATATCCCGTAGAAGGGTTTTGAATATTTTACAAACCATTTTCTATTTGAAAAGCGATGCTTTTAATTTGTTTGTGGGTTCTTGTCTTTTCCAGACGACACACACTGTGCATTGCAACCGAAAATGTGATTAAAACGATAACAACACCAAGATTAGCAAAGCATTTCCATTTAGATGGCTATCCCCATACCGATTGTCAACCCCATCCGAATCCAACCACCGAAAAGGACACCATCATCAGCAGCATCATCATCATCCTCATAGTGTGGTATCCACCACACTGGAGGATATCCCCCCTGAATGGGGAATAGAAGACCGTTAGTTTCATGGGAAAATCAACTCTAAAGCTCAGACAATGAACTTAAATGGATGTATCCGCGCGCTGTTGTCCCGTTCAACTCTAAAAACCGATTTGCATTTTAGAAGGATTTTAGTCCCGCTAACAAAAGGATACAATTGTTATTTTGTAATCATAGGAAATTTTGTTTCAACTTTTTTTTTCGTTTTCCGTAGGCAGGATGTTGTTTAGAGATTCTATTGTTTTGGTCGATTGTTTTCTTCTTTTTTTTTTTTTTTGAAGCAACAGAGGGATGTTAATCCTTAAAAAAACACTGACGTTTTTACTGCAGAGGTTGGGAATTTAAACATTTTGCTTAAAGCCCGTGAACTGACTTCTTTCAGACAAGAGTTTGTTGCTGTGAAGGGCCTCGGTAGGCTTCCGTGTAAGACTGTCGGTAGTTCTGAAAATAATGACGTTTTTCTACCTATAACAATCAGAACCTTGAATAAGTAGCTTAATCCGCTGGGACTGTCATATATTATTCACAATAAAGAGACCACAAGCGAAGTCCTCTGAAAGTAATGTATTTGCTTCTTATGATTCATTTAGAGGTACTTTTTTCAGAGGTAAGAAGTCCAAAATATTAAATATTATTGAGCTACCTTTCTCATCAAACGAAAGAACCATTTTTGACATTTATTTCTTGAAGATTATTTCTTTCAAATCTTGAGCGTAACTCCAGTAAACAAGGTCCACTCTGAAGAGTCAATTTTCCAGGGGCATTTCGAGTAATATTCGACGAATAACGCAAGTCATGTTATCTCCATGTGCCTTATGGTACTCAGTTTATCCTTGTAGACTTAAGACGTTACATAATCTGAAAGAAAAAAGGCTAGATAAGTCTCATACCACACGGTTAAGGTGGCCACTCCAAAGCGCGAAACTAAGTGTACACCGAATTGTTCTCCCAATAAAGTCCCTGGTTTTGTGGAAAGTAGCGCTCTATTGTTGGTACGAAATGCCCTGAAGATGACGGGCATCAATTTAAGGCAGCTTATAGTCTGTTATACCCGTGGCGCGGATTAAGTTCTGACTATCCTCCTTCTTAAAGAAATATGAGAAATATGAAAACTGATAGATGATTCTCCCAGCCAACCAAACCGTTTTTTTGTCCGGCTATGATATAACAATGTGGTTCATTGACGCAAGCATCAAGCCAGAAATGTGCCTTATATGTGGACCATAAGCATGGAACACATTCCTTATAGAATGAAGATTTTGTAATAATTTGCATTCGCTGTGCTGAGTGAAGCCTTTTCATGATGAGATGTCAAACAATACTGAATAGAAGAATTATGACAGATTGTTACAGCTCAAGCGCCATCTGTCAAAAAATCCATGAGCAAAAAAAATATCTCTAAATGAATCATCAGTAACAAATGTAAATGTGTAATGAAAGTACATATTAAAACCAATATTCATTGCATACCTGTAGGCTGTTGGATGAACTGATTAATGCATTGCATACCTTCCTACAATATCTGTGTTTCTTTGGTTCTTAAACTGAATAAAGTGGTTTTCACGAACTGGTCTTAAGGCCAGCCTAATTCCATTGAGAAAGGTCTGTAGAGATAGGTAGTCAGAGCTGCCTTGTGTGAATAATACGGTGGGTGGGGTTTAAACCTCCCAACCACACTTTCCCAAATTGTGACGGGGTCATCAAAGAAGTGTGTGATTGGGATTTTTTTTTCTGATGGAAGACAACACCTTTACTATTGCTCAATAGTTACCATTTTTCTTGCAATTACTTGGCTTAGTGTCTCAAGTCACTGAGAATGACCCATTTGACTAATTCGAAGTCCCTCATGGTGGACTATAATCTTTCAGTCTAACCACACAAACATCATCCTCTTCTGCGCAATTAATGCTTTGAAAACACCCATGACGGTTCTATTGCCAAAGAATGTCCTGCGAAACCAGTCGGGCTAAGTCGCCTTCCCTTGATTCAACACCACTGCTTGGTCTTTACGATATCTTGTCTTTAAAATTGTCTCAACATTGACCATTCGATTTTTTGTAGCATAGTTATATACGAGCAAGGCCTTGTCTTTAATGCCGAGAAGCTAACTGCCTTAAAGTGGAGCAGGTGATGGTCTTTTTATATTCCCATGGTTCGAGATGCACCCGAAGTCAGGCTAATACTTCTGTAAAATTTTTACAAAGAAGACGACTGCAATTAGAATCACCTTAGAAGCCAGGTGATATTGAAGGACACCTAAAACGAATTGAAAACATTTCCCACATGGGACTCCTGTATATCAGTGCATATCCCGTACCTAGGTTCCTCAAATAGCATAAGCGTCCCTGATATGCCAACGTAGTATATGACTTATCTTATCCATATAGACACGATGGGTGAGGCTAGTTATCGATGGCACCAACTAGGACAGTACATCATGCATCGCTAGGGTACCAATACCGAGGCCATTCCAGTTGAATTTTGAAATAGAAGGAAGAAACGCTCTCCAAGGCAATAAAAGTACTCACTAAACAATGCGATGTATGATACCAAGAGAATTGACGTTCCCTACAATAAATTCTGAAAAACTGCAAGGACGAAGAAGCCAGTTAATACAAACGGAATATAATGAAAAATACTTTTTCAATTTCAATTTCAATTACAATTTCTTACCTACTTAGCCAACAATGCTTACTTACTTAAAGGACTGCCGACCCTTTTAGAGTCTTTGCCTGACAGAATTCCATCTTCTGCAGCCTGAAACCAAAAACAGTCATCGAATAATTAAAGACAACCAGCGATAGGCTGCCTCAATAGAATGATAAACTTTTTATGACCTCAATTTGGGACTGCAAACACAGACTTTGTCCATCTCTTAAGGCAAATTTTAATCCTAAAAAGAAAGTAAAGTATCAGTTATTTGGTGAGCCTTCAGTCCCCCAGTAGCGCCGGTGTAAATTGAATCTGTCCGCGCAGGATGAGTCTTCTTCTCTGTGAATCCCTGCAACTTGGATTAAGGAGACCTGTCTTCTTTCAAGGAACATGTTCCTGATTGGAGTTGAAAAAGTCTGCTAATATACCAAAAATTGCTATGTCTATTAGCTGATGAATCTCTTCTGCCAAAATATCCTTAAGATAGCTACATATGCCAGCCTTAAGGGCCAGGTTTCTAAGAACAAATTGTGAGCAAATTTTACTCTAGAAATTTATTCCTGCCCACGGGCCATATGACAGCTGTTCTACAAGACACTTTCTCTTTCTAAGACACGGATCTACAACTATGCAAATGTCGTTCCAAGATAAAGACTCCTTTTCAGCCCTCACCGTACTTTGCATTTCAAATTTCAAAGTCCATCAAATCTCCAGCCAGCAAGCTCCACATGTTCTCAGAATGAATATACACTCCCAACTGAATTGTGGGCTATTTCCCAGCTCAGTTTTAGATTTACAAAAACAATTAAATAAGAAACGCATTTAATAACCTCAATTGAGTAAAACCATTTAACCAAAACTACAGGCTTAAATTCTTTTGTAAGGCAAAATTCCTGCAAAAAAAAAACCCACAAAATATCTGTTCTATCTTCCATTAAGCACTCTATGCTATTGACTGTCTGTTGTATAGGAGGTAATAAACACTCGACGATAGTAATTCACCAGGATTTAACTAGGACAGCACCATTTAACAAAAGACTCCTTCCATTCAGGACATTCTTGCTCTCTCTCTCTCTCTCTCTCGCCCAAATAGTAAATCTAAATGCATAGACCATTTGGAATTTGATTTCAAAAGCTACGAAACAAGTTTTTGAATTATCTATGAACGACCGGAAAATTCATGACCTTAAAGTGGTTCCCATATCCATTAGCTGAACCCACAATTACTATACGAGTATACATTTCGCTTCCACATCCCTATAAGGTCCCCCTCTGTGGGGTTTTGTGTAATTAACATTGTGTTAGAGCTGGCACCCCCCGAAATGATATTTATTATTTGTTTGGCTTTATACTTTTGCCAAATACACACAACACCCAGAGTATTTGATGTATCCTTGTAAAACAAAAGGATTTGGGATCTCAAATCTCGGATTACGTGCATATAGTTTGATTTCCTAGAATCGGACATAGTAGACATTGCTTCAAAGGAATTATCCCTCTCACCCTCTCTGTCTCTCTCTGGGACGATTTTGACCAAAATTTTGTTTTCTGTTTAATTTACGAAACCTCCGCATGAATATTCCATCGAATCGATGAATAGCAACCATAAAAAGGACACATAGACAAATATTTGTGAGGAATAAAATAAACACAGTATTTGAGGATAAATTTACATCGGGTTTTTGTGGCGGGGGATTTTATTCTTTTTGTGGATTTTTTTTTTCTGTTTGCAAATCGGATTTTAATTTTTCAAAGTAAAGTTGAATAATTTGTTTAAAAAGGATGGTCTTCTTAACAAAAAAAAAAAAAACGGACATCAGCGCCAATACACTCCAAATATTAAGCAATAAATCCGAATTTATTTATTTATAAATCGCAATTTATATATACACATATACATACAATAAATTTTAAGAGTTTGTAACCGATAGAAATATTTATATATGTATACACAAAAGAATTTGCATTTATATATATTCATAGTTATACAAATAAATTCTTATATACATTTATATATTGTAGTATATATCAAATTAAGATTAGTTTAGATCCACTGCCAATTTGTTACCTGTAGTTTATAAATTATTATTAATTTTTCTTTTTTTTTTTTAATAAATTATTGTAATCAAAATTCTTATTGGAAATATTTACACTTTGTAACTGTTGAAAGGAATATTAATTATAAATTTAAATTTATAGCAGAAATATTATAAGAATCAAATGTTTGAGCAATAATCTTTTAAATAAAACACATGACTTGATTGACAATGCAGAGTTGTATAAATTACAAGTTAAAATAAATTTTAAAAAAGATTTAACATTTTTGGCAAATACTAGAATTCAATTAAATTTGAATTTAATGTCGAATTTATTTCTGACTGATTATAGTATATTAAGCTCACATCCAGTTTTTATATCAAAAATTTTGAGTTAGGTGTAAAGTACCAATTAAATTGTAATTCAATTTTGTAACTCAGTGAGTAACAGGTTGCAATATTTATTCTCCATGGGTGGCGTCCAAATTGTGGTGGAGAATTGAATATGATTTTTGTATTCATTCATAATTCACAGTATTTTTTTCCACATTCGTGGTGTAATACATTCAAAGCTTTTTGAATGCCAGAAACTTGAGCTGGGAACTTTTCATTCAATGACCGTGTCTTGAATCAATTATTTCTGTGTATTCACTATGTTTATCTCTCCTTATTTCCATAAAGCAGTCCCGACCATTGGAAAGGTTCAATCTGAGACATGGCTTCCTTACATCCCCTGCAATTCCAGGGACATTTTCAACAACTTGACATTTGTAGCGAATGATGGCCCTTTTTTATTGTTACGAACCTGGGGACTGCGCTTTTCAAGACCCTATTGGATGGAGGGTTCTTGTCCATCCGCTGGCCAAGTTATATTAGTCAACCTGAGTTTTTCATCTTGGTACAGCTCCCCACGTCAGTTATTCTCAAAATATCCAAAGAAATAAGTATAGAACCGTCAGCAGGCCAAATTTCCAATTATGACACAGTAAGCAGCCAGGAAATGCTTGCTGCAAAACGTCTCTTCTTTCCTACTATTTGTGCGGTTGCACTGTCTTATCTCTGTCTTGCACTGTCTTAAGTATGTACATGTAGCAGAAAGTCTTTGATCTTGGTTCCACGGTGCATACGGGTCAGAGTTGTAAAGGAATTGAACTCATTTGATTTATCTCTTATTGACTTCAACTTCAACTACTAATTTTGAAGTCATTTCAATTCAAAAATTCATTTTAGTGAAGTCAAAGAATGCCTTCAATTGAATTCTTTCATTGATGCAATCTTCTGTGACTTTAGTGAAGTCATTGAAGTCTTTTTGAAGTCTTCTTCTTTCTTCTCAATATAAGACTTCAAACTGAATTCAACGATTTCATGACTTTTCAAAGTGACTGCAATGACTACGATGATTTCAAAATGACTTCAATGACTTCATTGCAGTCTCAGAAGATTACGTTCTATTGATTGAATCTTTGACTTCAATTAAATGTATTTCCAGTCAGTTAGTTCAAAATTAATGATGATTCAATATTTTTAAGTGAATGTACGAGTATGAATTCAATTGAGTAAAGAAAATACGCAGAAGTTTTCTATGTGACTTCAATGAATGCAATCCCAAATGATCCCAAATGATTGCATTCTTCTACAACTCTTGCGCCAAACAGTTCTTTTAATGAAATGAATTCACTGTTCATGCGATTGTTTGATTTATTTTTTATCTGCATAGGTTTAAATGCACCTCGATGTTGTTCATCATTTTCGGAGGGAAAAAACATTCTCGTTGCGGTATGTGACTAGATGATGGACATTGTTCGGTTACACTCTCAAACCTTTTGTCAAAATTCGATGTAAAATTTGTCAATTTGCGTTTGTCATTTCCTGCCAAATCAAATGGTTGTCGTATGGTTCAGATTTAAAAGACTAGTTCAGTAGCAAAGTACGAAACCAAATGACTGCTCCTGGGCTAGAAGGATAGGGCTGAATTCAATAAGTCATAAGCAAATCGACGACAAAACCATGTTTGGTGTTTGGAATCTTTGGAAGCCGCTCCACTTATTAGAAACCACTGTTTAAAATTTTTCGGATTATAATAAGAGTTTGAAAATTCCTGTGGCTTAATTTAGATATACAACTCTGCATTAAGAGAATAGTCTTAAAGTATTTCGAAAAATTGTTAAAATAAAATAACTCTTTGAATTTTGTACATTTAAGAAAATTATTTCCAAATTTGTAGATGAATTTGTAGTTATTAAAGAAAATGAAATTATCTATAAATAAAAATCATTTAATTTAAGTATGTTTTGATTATTTAAACATAAAATTAAAACAAATTAAAGGTTTTCTTTTATTTTCGAAAAAGCTGCCATGATAAGCAGAGACCAGAGCAGACCAGGTGGGTGAATAGCCTTCTCTTCCCTTTCATTCATGATGGCTCTGCAGAAGCCTAAAAGTATGCCCTACAATGATGAAATGGCCCATAATGACACCTACTTTTGTGCTGATGTACTACCTCTTTAGTCTTATAAGACTTTTCGAGTGACCCAGATTGTATCAGATCTCTTTTGTGTCGCGCATACCATCTACCTGTGATTAGCGTTCCTCGCCATCTGTTTGATTAGAAGTTTTCAAGTAGCGATTTAGACAGACAAAACCATGCCTGAGTTCGTCGAACATGCAATTACTCAGAATGTTCCTTAGCATTGAAGCCAAATAAGGTGAATTTTTACGAATTCTTCCTCCATTTTGGATGTGGATAAGTGGGAATTGAGTGCAACTTACGAATTCATTTACGGCTTAACTATCAGTAAATATAGTGATATCCTTAACTCCATTGTTACTTTGCCATGACATGGCTGCTTTTATCAGAATGAATTGAGCAAAGGACATATACAATTTTGGGTCTCGGAAGAAAACAACTCTATACACTTCTTTTTCCGCTTTGGTCCAGTCTGTATAAAAACAAAGATTTCCTCTGCATCGTCCTCTCAGCCAGACTCGGAGTAAATACATATAGTCTTCGCAGTTTTTATTAAATAGAAGCTGATGAGAATATTTTCAGTGTCTCTTGGAATGTTATTGTGTTAATGACTAGTGCCACCGTGTTTCTCTTTTAAAATGCAGATATCGTCCAACAGTCAGACGTATTTTAACCAAATTCCTAGAAACAGTCTTCAAACAATACCGAAGATTCAAAATATGAGTTCTATCAAATGGATGTGTTGTTGTTGACTGGCAAGATAATTCGATGTAAGTCTATACAAAAAGAAGTGACGTCTAAAAAGTGGGCAGCTTCTTTGTTCAACCCGTTCCCGTACTTCTTTGGTCATTTACTTTCTCTGAGAGAATTTTACCCCCACTCATAGAAATTTTGCAGACTGCTAATTTTAGTGCAGAAAGTACGGGAACAAACCTAATTTTTGTATGTTTGGAAGGAAGAGATGCTTCATTTCGTCGCACATCAAGTGCCTAGTTTCCGTAAGCAAGCGGAGTGATCAAAAATTGGACCGACCGTTTGGTGTACTGGACGAGAAGCAGATGCCGTCATTTGAATGATATTCTATTCCGCACATCAGAGCTATAAGAGAATGCACCAGCATCATCAATCATTTTCACATTTAATTCGTTTAACTTCACGTGGATTTGTTTTGTTTCACTTTAATGACTTCAACTTCAGCATTCACTATTCACTATTCACTTCGCAATCATTTTTTTGAAGTCAAAATTAATGCAATCATTTGATTGCTATGCACTAGCATTTATTGCATTCACTTGAAGTGCTTGAAGTTAGTGAAGTCATTGAATTCATTTGAAATTGTTGATGTCTTTGAAGTCTTAATGAATATAAAAACATCAATGACTTCAATGACTTCGAAGACTTCAAGTGGATGCAATGAATGCTGGGGAATTCTAAGGATGACTTCAATGAATGTATTCTGAAATTATTCCATTATTCATTCTACCCTGAGCTTATAGAGTGCGCTGTAATCGTGCTTTAAGTGAGAAAAAAAAAAACACTACATTGAAGCTCTGGTGTGTCAGATCAAAATAAGAAACATGAAATACATTTTGACAACTCACGCTTAACAAGAACGCCTATAGATGTCGCGCAAGACCCCCAAAGCTCCAGAATGGCTACTACTAAAAGCTTTCTCCTCTTAGTTAGGACATCGACTATGTCTGTGCCACAGGATTCTTACCTTTTTCACACAAAATGATATGCATTTGCAAAACAAAAAGAAAATTCAACATTTTCATTACTACTGTTCAATTCGAAGAAACCCACAGAAACATGTAGGTATAACTCAAGTTCAATATTTGCACAAGTATCTCCCCACAATAAAGCTATTATAGTCCGCTTCGTTATTTAATCATCACGCTTTATTTACTCAAGAAATTCAATCAAAGGACTTATTCAGATTAAAATCGTAGACTGATTGCAATTGCCTTCCCCACCATCTACAAAAAAGGATTATAACTTACCATATGCCCTATAAAAAAAAAAAAAATCTTCCAGGATCTATCTACAAATATTTGCGCCATGTCGATATATAACAACCGAAAAATCCCCACACGAACAAGGGATGCAAGAGTCTCCAGTTCATTAAACATAAATTAAGCCAGCTGTTAAGCAAATGAACAAAACGAACGCCAGCCAGTTGACTCCTTTTGTTTTCCTTCTCACTTTTTTGCATATTATCCCGAAATATACACAAGTATAGGTAGATGCACCTTATGACACTCCTCTCGCTTATCGCCATTAGTAAATTGTTTGTTCTAACTTCCGATTTATTGCTCAAGACTGAAATTCACTCTCGTCCTGTGCTTTCCGAATGAAAAATTCATTTCGAACCCCTATGCATGTGTACGACGAGTGTGTTGAGGTTCCCACCATAATCCGTTGCGCCGTCAATACATATCCGTAGGGACACGGGAAGGGGGGGTGAATGGTATCCTGCAGGACAAATAGAGCGGCTCCAATCTCGTTTATCCCTTACACCTAGAGTAGTATGCTGCAACACACATTGTAATAATAATGACGGAAGGCAAAAGAAAATGCACTAAACGAAGCGAACCGGACCAAAAGCAAACGGGGCCACATCCCTATGAGATAGGGCTCCAAACGACGAACGAAAGGAAAGTTCCTGGCCAACAAATATCGACATATCCCATATTTGTTGAGTGTAATTCCCTGACCTGACCAGCTTGCCAATGAACCACCAGTAGTACACACCATCCAAGCGAGTGAGAGTTGGTGTAGGTTCCGATGACGGGTTCCGGATTTTCCCTAGGAAAAAAGGGAATAAAATAGTACACAAGAACCCCCAAAGACTCGGAGGGAAAAATAAGGCAAACTGCATAACTAAAAGCAAGCTTCCAGGATCAGCAGGACCGCACAGAGCCAGAAAACACAAAAAACAAAAAAAAAAAAACAAAAAAAGGGTTTCCTGACAGTAGAGCTCCCTCACACTCTTCGGCATTATGACGAGGATACACATATGTACACACACACACACACAATCCTTATGAATAACCCATAGGGGTTCAATATTGATAGCTTCTCTTGGGGATATGATAGTCCCATAATAAATTCACCAGCCAGCGTATGGACTGACTAATAGGATTTGAAGAGCGTAAAATTGGTTCGATGTGAAACATGAAATATTTAGTTAATCCTTTCGCAAAACCATATCCGGTTAAAGTGACTGATTCTCGGCGGTCTACATAGAGGGAGCATTCGCCCTTAAGGTTACGATAAACGTTTTCAATGTTTTTACAAGTGAAACCAAACAAAGGATTTTGCAGACACGGTAAACAGCATAATCGAGTCACGTCGGTACTTTGGCAACTCTGAATTGGTATCCATTCAAAAGGCTACAAAAAATAAAAGAGAAAGAATTTCGAACAAAGCTAATGTGAAGTAGATCGATTTGACGCCAAATTTCATCAAGGACTTTCTATCAGCAAATTTGAGAGCTGAAATCAAAAGCATCAGTAGCCAGGCTTCATTAAGTTAGAATTGTAGATGGAGTGTATCCTGGTGGTGAAAATCCTGGTCGAAACGGTAGAAAGAGAGAAGCAGAAAGTGGTTTGGGTTCTATCTCAAGTGGCCTTTCTGTGGCTGTTGCTTTTTAGAGACCTCGCCCATTGTGCTTGTACCCTTCTTTCTAGTGAGATCATCTGTACTTACCTGCATCCATGGACAGGCCCCGATTAGGTAGCGCCAAAGAGGATATGGGTAATATTTTACTGATACACAGGACATGTTATGAGAAAAGATGTTATAAGAAAGGAGATCCTAAAACTCATGTGGTATAAGGTCTCAATAAATATTCTCCATAGTTGATGCCCAAATAACAGGGGAGAATTCCTTGTGATTTTTGCATTCGCTTGTAATTCACAGTATTTCTCCGTGTTCGCATTGAATTACTCCAGTGAACTCCGAAGGAATTATTGAGTGTTGTCCCCATAAAGAGCAAGGAAGCAAGGACGAATTGGACGAGCTATGGATCCAACTAGATTGACACTACAAGCCACTTACAGTCAAAAGGCTAGTGCTGTCAGCCTGGTTGTTAGCTCTGTTGTCTTGGAGAACCAGGACCTCTCTCAAGAGACGGGTGGCCGAAGTTATGCCGTTCACTGTACAAGAAAGATGGCTCGTTTAACTCTGACGGTCAGAGAAGTATTTGTCACATTAGAGTCCACAAGGAAACCACACCAATTGGAGAAGCTAGTAACCACAATTTCACTTGAGGGATGTAGTTGCTAGAACCCACAAGAGCGTACGACACATAAGCCTTGCTTTTATAAGTGTCCCGTGCGAAACCTATCCTCCTTTCCAGCATTTCTAAGAACGTAAAGGCTTTTTGTATTCATCCTCCATGCACTCACATCCTATTTGTATAACAAAACCTGAATATCTCGTCCAAAAGAATTCCCCGCACGTTAGGTAAGTATTTTCAGAGAAAAAAAACCCAACACTTGGCCCAAATTTAAAAACATCCACCAGACATCCTTAGGAGCCTTAAAATTCATTCAAAAACACAGCCAAACAACCCATCCGAAAAGAACCTCCAATTAAACCCAATCAACTCCTCATTTCAGGATCTTCTCTCCTCCCTATTACCGCACAGAAGAATGCTCATGAGCCTCCTTAAGAAAACTTTCTGTCTGTGATAGCAATTAATGCAATTGCTACATACCAAAAGGGCTCGAATGCAAGCAATTCCATTTTGAAACGAACGCAGTTCACATTCTCCTACTAAAAAGTCCTTGAGAGAACCAACCTTTGAGCTTCTAAGCAGCATACTTTCAGAACATAAGGCTCTCTTCCGCCTCTTCGCTTGGAATGTGAACCATTGGCGTGGCATAATTTAAGGAATACTAATACCATCATCCGTGTATGCTATCTCTAAAATGCTTCCGCATTTATTTCTCCTCCTTCTTCTTCCTCTATGGTGCTTTCTTTTCATGCAATTGAGCAACTATATGTGCAATTTGTGCATCCTTGCAAGCTAAACACAGAGTGGCTACCGTTTCTGACTACTCGTACCTTCTGCTGTGGGAGAAATTAAAAATGAAAACTTGGGAAAATTATTTGCCATTAATTCTAATTAGCAGCAACATACAGCAGCTGGCAGCCAGCAGCTTCACAGTTTGGGGTTTTATAAGTTCTGGTTAATGTTCTCTTGGTGGGTCATCATTTCCCAGAGCTTTGGAGATCCTATAAACAAAGTAGTAGTCGGAAGGATGCTTAGGGGAGAAATATTTTTTTCAAAAACAAAAAAAAGAGCTTTAGTACTCCTTACTTTTGAGACAGTAATCGGATAAATCCTGGAAAGCACATAAAGGCATTAGCGTAACTAACCATATAACATATTATAGCAGACAACTACTAATCAAATTCCAAAATCCTGGCAAGGATTCAACTTGGTTCCAATCGCTCTTGAATGTATGTTGTGACCAGATAAGAACGATAGGAAAAAAGACTTAAAAAAGTCAACAACGACGTGAGATGCAAAACCAATTCTGACGTCATTTTAAAGCTACATTCATGCCATTTTGGAAAAGCTAGCACATCATTCCAACAGCCGTCTTGGCTTATGGCTTCGAGATCGTCCATAGTGATGCATGGGAAAATAATCAAAAAATAAATTTGAGCCTGAAGGTATGCATGATAAAATTGCAAACCTCATTCACAATAGACTGACAGCTGGATGTCATTGGTACTTTTGACAGCTACTGAGACATAACCATTGGAAGAAAGTATCATTGTTATCTGATGATCCTTTATCAGTTGCTCAAGGACCGAAATGGCTAAAGGGCCCAATTTAGTTTCCCGTTCAATCACTGTGCCCATAATAGCCACGTGCCAACTCACCCTCAAGAGCAAACTTTGCCATCAACCACTTTCTTACGCCAACTGCGTTTGCAATTTAACCTCATCAACAGCAAGAGGAAGCAAGCAACAATCTGCGAAGACCCCTAGTGACACCCGTTCACGGGAGTTAAGATTTCCGCTTTCCGTCTAGACACCGTTAATGAATTCTTTGCGAAAACTTATTTCCTGTTTCTTATTCAAATTAAATTACCGCGACATTGAAGCCATGGTTCTTCTTTTCGTCATTACTGCTGAACGCACCCCCGAATGCGCCTTGGGAATACCACCATCGCAGCGCAGCCCTTTGATCTAGCGAGCGCGCGCACAAAGACAGTAACGTAATTGAAAAACACTCGAAGCGTTTCCATTGCTGTAATGAGGAATACTTCCTGCTTTATTTCCCTACTACAAAGGAGTCAACCCAAAAAAACAAAACAAACTGGAACCTCTCTGTCAAGGATAATTTACTTTGTACGAAGGAGCTGAGCGAAGCAGCACCCGAGACAAAGTAAATAGTGTCCTGCATTTGTTATCTCCGTTCCGCTTTCCGTTCGCATTCGGTGAAAATCAGTGAATTCTTGATTGATGAATAATCGAAAGGATAATTAGAGGAGGACATCTTCGACTTCGAAGATAATAGCTGAGTTTTCTCCATCCCTTTAGGGGTTACAAAGTCACTTTTATATGACAATAAGGATTCGTTTCGTGTAATTACTTTAATTTTCTTAATGAAAAGGATACTGTCGTGTCGTCGTCCCTACAAAAAGTAGTAGGAGTGTACTCCTATTAACTGTTGCCGCTCGCCTTAACGATCGACATACTAGTGAATGTAGTAGTTTTACGACCACTGTTGCTGGTGGTTTTAATCAAGATGAAAGTGTTCAATATGGATGAGTCCTTAAAAATCTTTCGTCGGGAGTTTTTATGGCTATGTCCTCTTAAGATGGTGCTTTTAATTTAATAAAAATCTCTTCTTCTATCATTTATACACACAAAAACGAAAAGGAAAAAAAAGGAAACCTCACCTCTCCTCTCCTCTCTAAAGCACGTTATCCTTTTGTGAAAAGTTGGCCAAAGTACCCAACAAAATGATCGATTATGATGTGGAATCATCAATTGAATCCTTCGAAACAGGAGTTTGGCGTTATCAACGCTTTAGCGCGCCAACGGGAAACTTTTGCAAACAATTTGTGATGATATGTGGGTGGGGTGTTGAGTTGACTAGCTGAAAGGATAATAAAAAATCACTACGAATCCTGGAATGGCGTGTAAAAGTTCCTAAATATGTGATTTATTTTATGCAGTTTGTTAAAGGGGGGAAGGGGCGGGGGGCCTGGCTCTCGCATCATTCTTCATATTTGCAGGTCGGCGGCGATTTGAACCAAAGCACATCCTGTATATCTACGCTGTCTAGAGAACTGATATATTACACACATCACACTAACAGAGATGGAGTGAGTGAACTGAGCGCGCAAAGTGAACTCTGTGTGAATATCCTTCCTGCATCGAATAAATCATAATAAATAACTGAAAAATTAAATTGATAACTTTACAGGTTGGGTTGTGTTGTGTTGCTGCTGACTGTAATCGACTGACGCGTGAAGTTGTTACGGACTAGGGTTAGGGATGTGTGTCCTGGCGATATCAAACGAAATTGATTTACTTGTGAACATAAATCACAGCGTAAACAGATTATGCTATCTCGGATCGTTTTGAAAAGTTAATCTGCTAAAGAGACTTTTATGGGGATTCTTTTCTTTTCATTCAAAGGATTTACTAAAGGATGTATGGAGGGGATGTTTTCTGAAAAATGCTTTACTGTATATCAGGGAATAAAGAGTTAGGGATACGGTCACCTGGATTAGAGGAAGAAAAATTACCCTAAGATGCGTATAGATAGAGGTTACAAATTCTATGAGGTAGAAGGAGTGGCTTTGATATTCCCTAACAGCCACGCCAACACGAGTTGCACTAGAGGAAAAGAGCAAATCCTTTCAGATAGCAAAGTCTTCCAAAGACATTTCAGCGGTTTCTTTTTCTCTTGTACAACCCATGCCTGCGCGGCAATGACACTGCGACCGTAAGGAACTATTGTATCGAAGGATTGGAGTTATCCTAGAAGACGTACTACTTCCCTTTCATTAGTAGTGGAACCCTTTAGATCCACTGATGTACCTCCTTTTGGAGAATACGTTTTCGTAACCAATTTAGTGCTCGACATTCACATAAGATGTGATCGGATGTTTCATCTTCCTCTAGACAGAACAGGTTCATCCTGTTAAGACTGGTATCTCAGGCTACAGTAAACTCTTTAGCTTAGGAATAGGACTTGATTAACTTTTTGGATTGTCTAAGACCCGGAGCTTTAGCCCAGTGGTCTAGACGAAGTTTGTTTTCCCATTTGTTAATGTCCAATTGATGGCGCAGTAAGGTCCAGGACAGAGCCGGCCCTTACAAGTTCATCCACAAATTTGTTGCCCTTAATCCCTTGGTGTCCAGGGACCCAGCCAAGTTTTATCTTAACAGATTTAGAGTCCATTAGATTGGACGATAATGCTCTAAGTGCCGCTTGACTATCTGAGAATATATGTATTCTAGCGCCTATCAGTCCCTTATTATGCCTGGCGCAGATCTTGATGGCAAGGAGTTCAGCCTAAAACACAGTCGACGTTGTAACCATCAAAGACCCCAGCTCTAACTCCAGAATCCATTTTCGATCCGTCAATGAACCAAACCAGACTTCTAGGGTCTAGGGTCGGAACACTATTGATCGATCGATCCAACATTTCAACCTCAAATAACCTTCCGAAGCAATGCTGTCTGAACATTTGATGGCGTATCTGGTAGACGTCTTCCTTTTGATGATTGGCAGCTGTCATCGGACAGCAGTTACTACACTCAAGTATACTTCACTCTCCATCTGGTTCCTAGGGACTGTGCCCTAGGAGTGTAATGATCGTACTGACTAAGCGAGGGTCAGCCTTTGAGCTTTTGACGAATCTGTAGCAGAAAGAGCCAATATTCCGACGTGTATCTTCAGTTCCTTCACTTCCGCAGCTGGAATCGTCTTTAGAAATACTATCAGTATCAAGATTGGCATGGCTTAGTGGCCAACAAAACTAGACAAGATATTACTAGGGTTGTAGCTATTAATTCAGACTAATAGACCAAGCGACCAGGCTGCGGAGAGAGTGCAGTCTGGCACTGACGAAAAGTTTGATTGATCCTTCTTGGATAATATCAGAGAGATAGCTGAGAAAAAGATTGGAGATCTAATCCAAGAGGTGGGTTTTACCAGGCATCATCCTTCAATTGGTTCACATGGCTTTGTGTAGGATTGTATCCTTTGAATCACCACTTTGCGTAACTACATTCTAGGTTCTTCTCGAAGAGGTTCTTCCGTTGTTTGGTTAGAGCTATTAATACTTTTAGAAAGCCTATCACCTCTTTTCTTGAATCTCATTTGAATAAGAAGACCAGTCCAGCAGGTACGACCACTTCTTAGTTCTTTAGTGCCTCCATGATTCTGCTGCATCTACCTGCAACAATGTGTCCTGCTGCTGGGACTAGTCCTATATTGTTTTATCCTATGATTCTACTGTCTTGTGCATATTCTACTGAGGGCTTCATTGCATAGCGAGCTGTGAACATTTGGTGTCATTTGGTCGAGGTCCTATAATCTCTTTAAGTCTTCTGAGGAGAGTGGCTGTATAGGGAATCAAATTCTTTTCTGTCGTCTACCTTTGCTAACTCTTTCTCAAAGTTCCCGTCTAAGTATTTTTTATTTACTCCCTATGTTGCGCCACAATTGTCCATCCATCTTATTAGCATTGGGTTAACCTCGAGTATTTTTAAGGCAACTCTCGGACACCCTTGGTTGTGGATGTAGTTCAAAAAACCAAGATACGCAGACAACATTGGCTCGACCACATCGAGTATCGAATGTTCTTTACTTTAACCAAGAGGATCTTCATCTAATAGAATCGAGACGGCGAAGAAAACCGAACGTCATACATTTTCCGCAACATGTACAACCTGGTGGAGCGATGCTTTCCTAAGCCTACCAGCTCTGCCGGCATGTTGTCTACTATTCAAAGGATGGACTTTCAGCGCCGTTCCTTCCATATGGTTCACCACATTTGTTCTCATGATGACAGGCTACCCGGTCTTAAGGACTTCGTTTCGGTGTAATGCCTTTCTCCCGGTTTTGGAAGAAACACTAATTTTGTTTGTTTACAAGTTACCTGTATGCAGTCTATTGCTACTCCCCATGCATTGAATTGAAACGAGAAAAATACCATTCACTCCTGTGGTCTTGAAAGGGAAAAGGGTTGCTTTAGCCCCACTGACCACATCTGGCATTAGAGTCCGTTCTGCTTCTCCTCATAGTCAAGGACTGTTCTCAATAAAGAGAAATGGCTGCATATCTCAATAAAGATTTCATTAGTAATATTCAGCATCTTCCTCCTTCTGTGATAGTCCTCTACCTTACGAAAGGGCTTATACAATTAGTTGTAAAAGGAGCATGACACTTTTTTTCCAATCGGTCGCAACGCATATCCCCAAGGAAGCTTACGTTAGTATTACCCACAATGTATGTACCAATTGAGGGCTAACTCATAGACTTGGTACGGTTACATCGAGTGCTTTAATGTGCTCTTGACTTATGACCAGGCTTAGATCAGCATTCTATCCTCATCAGTCACAGACACGCTGTTTTCAGTAACGCAGACCAAGATTTCTGACATCCGCGTTAGTTTAGTCCTTATAAAAGAAATTTGTTTGAATTTTTTCTTTCTTAGTCTTGGACTTGAACACTTCCTTACCAAGTTAAAGATCTGTAGAGTACTTAAGTTTTGCAGGACTTGGGTCCTCTCTCTTGGTACCGAAGTATGCCAGAACAAGTATTTTTCAAGAATTTATGTGCAAGTACTTGATAAGTACTTCTATTAATTTGAGCTGTACTTTCAATTACTTGAGCAGTACTTCAAAGTACTTGAGCATTACCTTCAAGCACTTTCTAGCCCATGTTTCAACGTCAATTTATAAGAGAATCCAAGAACTGATCAAGTACTTCAAAGTACTATTCAAGTACTTTGCTAATTACGTACGCGATACTTGGTACTTGCGATGAAGTACTTGAAAAATACAGTTTTTTGCCTTTCTAAGTACCAGTATCAGAGTACTAGAGTACAAGTACAACTCCAGAAACTGGTAGTAGTACTAGTACTTGAAATTTTACTGCTCTGCTTGGAACATTGCTGTCCATATTGCAACTCTAATTAACGTCCACAATTTTTGCCAGGAGCGACACTATTAGCGCTTGATAGAGCGTGTATTTCCTTCGTGGAGCTAGCGGTCTTCAAACCAGTTGTGTTGCCAATGTAGGTACTATGTAACACTCACAAGTACTACTCAAGTCAGTACTGATTGTGGGAGAAAGATTAAGCCAAATCGTGTTTTAGTTTCCCCTAAAAAGTCCTGAAAAAAGTTCATACATGACTACGTACCGTACGAGGATAATTCCTATCCAAATGGCTGCAAGAATTTTAAACGAAAAACCACTTCAATCTATTGTTTAATGCAGAGGTCCGGTCGGTCGGTCGCACACTCTCAGAGATACCTACCTAGCAAGTCACCTTGAGGGTTAGCATCATAAACTATCAGGTTAAATAATAGATACGTTATTCCAGGTCAATGTGTGTACTACAACTACTCACCTTACAGCATGTGTTGCCACTTCAGCAGAGTGTTACCAAACTAACTTTCCATCTTGAAAGTCCATAACCATATATCACGGTAGTCCAATGAAATAATTGCTTTCGAAGAACCACACACCAAAGTTATTCGGCAGGGACCATTTGTTGGGTCTTTTCCCACCACTTTTGCTGATTTCTATACTCTTTGGCCATAAATTCCAGTGTCACCCTCTCTCTCTCTCTCTCTCCATTGAACAAAATAAATAAAAGTATCTATAAAATATTTTCCGAATTACATTCCATACGTTTCGATTAACTTTCATAATAATGCCGCGCCACCAGCTGCGAAGATTGAGCTGGACTAGGACAGGACCTAGGTCCTGAAGCGAGAACAAACTTGCGATTGGAGAATGCCGCAATGAAGCAAAAGTAAACTTTTTCGCCATCCAAAGTTAGTTACTATTACTATACGTGTGTGTGTGTGTGTGTGTGTGTGTAAAGACTATATTTGGCTTAAGGATATGGCTACAAGTAAATTCTTCGACATTGGCACACGTTTCTTGGAGGCGAATATTGTTCGGAATCCTTTTCCAATTTCTTTTCCGGACGAACGAAAAAGTTTCTCTTTTACTTGAATGCGATCTCATAAATTTTTATGTGTGTGACGCAGGAGAATGAGGAAGGCGAACACGAACGCGAAGGACATCCTTAAAGGTGGGAATGCAATTGAGCCACAGGAACTTAAGTTGGCAAAACTATGGCGTTGGCGTAGATTGAACTGGGATGTGTGTACAGCAACGACGACGATGCAATTTTCGGTGAAGAAAGTAAAATGTCGATGTAATGGCTCGTCGTATGTTCCTATTTTGTAGCGCGATGATGATGGTGTTGGTGGCTGGTAGCTGGTTGTAGTCATATAATGTCCTTGGAATTGTTTCGGGACGAGTGTGTGCTTGGAATTCAATTCAGAGTGGTCAGTAAAAATTTTGAAAATATTGTGTATTCATGGGAGAATCGTTTAGGGATAGTGCCTGTGAAGATTCAGGTGGACGTAATGATGTGGAAAGTAATAAAAATTTTTTGGGTGGCTAGAGGTGGTACGTACTGTTGCAATTGTGCAGAATTTAGATTGCTTTTTCAATTTGTTCAGAGGTCAGTTCATTGAGAAGTGGATGCAGTTGAAGTTGTTGGCATGAAGATGTCTGTCGAGGTTGGAAGATTTGGCGTTAATCACACTTCATGTTGAATTGGTATTTTTTTGTATTTTTTTGGAAGACAATTTGAGGGTAAGACAGCGCGGTGTAGGAGTCAGTTCCATAAAAATGTAGAGATGTACCTAGACCGTTCCACGTTATCCTGACGCTTATAAGAATTGAAATCTCCCTCGAAGAGACAGACACATGCTCACCCGGTCTTGTCCCGTCGCGTTCTACAATGATTCTAGGAGTGATGCCACTGATTGTTAAAGCAACGTTGTCTGTTTCTCCCTCCCTCAATCAATCAATCTCTCTCTCTCTCTGTCTAACTCTCTCTCTAACTCTACGGAACATTCGAGACTAATGCAAACAGTATTGGTGAAAGAACGCAGCCTTGTCGTGCCCCACTTTGAGCTTAGAATTTCCTAGATAGCCTTCCCTTGTGCAAAATATGACAATGACAAGACTGGGATACCTCTCCTTAATTTGCTCATTGACACCAAACGACTTTTCAAAACCGATGAACAGCAGGTAAAGTGGAGATCAAGGTCTAAGAGTCAGAAATGATGGATCACATTCTTTGTGACTGTCTAGGGGTGGCAAAGAAACGACTGCTTGACCTGACTGACGTATTTAGCTCAATGGAAACTTAAATATAGAAACCTAGGTCTTGGTTCAGCTTGGGTCAATGGACCTCATCGGGTTCGATGCAACATTTCGTAACACACTGCCAAGTGACGATCCGCAGCGTGTTAATGTAGTCGACACATAAGGACCGAAAGTGGAAATGTCCTTGTTCGATACCACATATGCTTTCCTTGATTCACTCGAGGATAATTATACCTTTCTCCTGTTTGAAACTTAACTTTAAACCTAATCGGAAGCTTGAGATAGGTCCAGAAAAGCTTTAGGACACATGTATATGTTTCGCATCTAAACGGCGCCGATTCGATTCATCGTGGTCTCAGCTACTGCTCCAATGTTTTCTTACTACTTGCTGGATGTAAAGTGTTTGTCTAAATGAGATTTGAGCTTTGAGTTTTGATTTTATCGATGGATCGTGTAGACCATAAGTTGTTTTAAGTGCACCCATTTTCCTCCTAGAAACAGCTGAGAAATATGCTGTGGCAAGCTAAGTCTCTTTGTGATAAAATGCCATACAATATTGAATAAAAATGTCATAAAAAGTCAACACGACTTATGCCCGTCATCTCTCAAAAACTCAATACGAAAAAAGTTCCTCTTAATAGATCACCCTTAACATTGTAGAAAACGCTACCGTTGTTAGGTTATGGGGCTGTGCGATGGAAAGAGAACACATCACATGCATTCGGAAAGACTCTGATACCTCGGAAGTGCTGGAGGGTCCTGTGGCCTGTGGTTCGAGGGCGTTGTTCTTGTAACACAAAGCAGTGGTGCAGTACGTGCGGATTGAGTCTGCCTCTTCTTCGTTCGTCTAAGAGTATGCAATGAATTCATCATTTTCATCTGTTTGTGGACTCCTAAGAGTAGGCATTAATATCGGCTAAATCTTCATGGTTAGGAGCGCCCATATTGTAGCCATGGAAACTGTCCCTATATGTGCGGAATTTTGTCGTCTTCCACAAGAAGCTAGCATTGGTGATTGTTCATGAAACTCCTGGATTCTTTGGGGTGTTGCAGGTTGCCTTGCTACGTTCCAAGAAATGATTTGGTTCTTTCCAAGCAAGATCGTTGTAGGGAATCCCACATTTCAAGCTTCAAAATGGCATGGGAACTTAGGCCGCTCTTGGTCTCAGCCTCAGACTCAGATTCTTATTGCCTCTTGGTACTCAGACTGTTCCACTAATCCTGTCACAACAAAAAACATTAATTTTGACTATTAATTCAATTATTCCAAAGTTGTTTGTCAATGCAAACAAGACCACGGTACCCATATTTCATTCAACCAAACCGTCAACTTATCAATCTTTCGCTCTGTCTACTCGAAAATTGGAAAATCTAACATTTCTAGTTCCAAAGCACTTACCATCAACACTCACTTGAAAACTAATCTCGTCGCTCTTTGTCCATCCACTGTGCAAATTCCCAGCAATAGTCGGTCTATTAAATATGCCACACTTCAACTTCATAGTGAAACTCTCATTCACATGGCAGGCGCTTGGCTATGGTAGGCATTCCTTCCAACCCACCCACACACACAGAGAGACATAGACGGCCAAGGATAAGCCAACAAAATGAACCAACAGCCAACACGAACGCACATAAACACCTTGGCAAAGTGAAAAGAGAGAGAAGGACCTAAAGTAAAAATGCAATCGCCTGCGATCGACCATCACTTCGCGGGCGAGCAAGCCTCAACCCAAATCCATTAATAAACTCAAACGCGAACAGTGTCTAATGCCTCGAGAAGGACGTGTCCTGTCGCAGATAGACGAGTTGCTGTTGTGTGTACGAAGTGGTTGCCTTTAGCGGCGCGCATCAGCGGCTGGCGTGTCCGTAAAGTACGATAGTTTCACCAAAGTTTGGTGGGAGCTCTTGCAGCTTTCGACGGGTAATACGTTGTGTTCCGCCAAGGGGTTAAGTCGGATACGTGTACCATTTAATCCAAATGGATACATGGCATTGTGGTTCTTTTTATGGCACACAATCTTTTGCTATTTTTCCGAAACATTAATTTGGGTTTTTTGGTTGTTTTTTTTTTTTTTTTTGTGCGTCTACTCGGCCAGAGGAGGCTTTTTGAGATGCAAATGGATGGTTATGCGGGAGAGGCTTATCTGTGAGTGATGTGGAGGATTTGGAGGCGTCGTTTTGTTGTGAAATTTATTGAAAGGTTCCTTTGAAAGGAAGGTAAGCATATATTGCAAAATTATCCTTGTAACTCATGAGTGACAGTGGGGGACTCTACTATGGGACTCCTACTATGAGCAATCTTGTTGACAGCATACTGCACTACGTTTCATTGTCGCCCTAGTTTCCGTCGGTCGCTTACTGCTTCTCAAGCATCTTCCCAGATATTGTCCCGGGTTAAGTCATCCAGTTTGTTAACCAGATCTTCGTAGAACATGATGTGTTTGAGTATCGTTTACTGCTTCCTTTCACATTGGGCAATAGGAGCTGGCACTGTGCCGAAAAGTGTCGAGGTAGACTCTGGAGCATCCATGACCCATAAGCATTTGGGGCTGGTAGAAGTTCAGGTGAAATGTGATGAATTGTTTCAGTGTCTTCAAGCCCTAAGCGACACATGACCGATTTTCTTGAGAGAGCACTCTCCAGTTGCTTGACAATGGAAAGGATGTCTTTCGTTCTCTTATTTGAGAGCTTGGCATGTTTTAAGTCAGCTTTAGAGTTCCAATAAGAGAGCATTTTTTGGCATTCCCATCTGTTGAGCTCAATCTTTGTCAAGTTAGTTTGTAAGCCACAAAATGGTTCAGGACCAATGATTAGGAACTGAGCAATCTGACTGGGAAGCTCATCGGTTGCCAGGGAAAGATATGTGTTCAGGGACTCACATTGACGTGATTTTATTGAGAAACTGGATAAAATTCCTGACTTGCTTTGACTCAAAGTTGAAGGACCTGAGAGCATTGAGAGCTGCCTGGCTATTTGATAGTAGATCTACGGAGGTTTCTTTTAAAACATTCTCTGGCACAGAGTTCGATAGCGAGGACCTCTGCCTCAAAGATATTGATTGCTTATCGGAATTACGACCTCGACGGGGTGTTGGAGATGGACTCTCATAGGCATGAAGTCTGAAAAGCAGACTGCTGGATTGGATAGCTGAGGTATTCTTTCTAGGATCTTCATGCAGTCTTCAAAATAGTTATGTGGAGGGGTAACCATTCGGTTGGCCTTTTCTCACCATACTAGCAACGCATAGGTAATTGTCGGAGTTGCAATAGAAAGGTACATAGGTTGAGTGAATTATTTTTGGTTTAGATCCTCATGTTTTGATGAAAAGTCTAGAGCAGGCACAGAAGGCCTTCATCGCCTTCTCAGTGGTTCGGGGTTAGGTTTGAAGGTTTGTTTGTTGCCAGCTCTAGGAATAAAGACTACCATGAAGCTTACTTCATAGCTAGGTCTGTTTCCTGCTCAAGAAGGGATTCCAAGATCAAGATTCCATCTCCACCAGAAGATTTGTATGGCTTTTGTGTGGGGATGACCCACCTGATGGAATCAGCAGAGAAGATTCTTTGGTGTTAGCTAGGGCATTCGCTTAGGAACTGGCACAACTCTTCTATGTCTTACTTTCTACAGGCCTTATAGAGATGCTCTCTACTTGGTCGGATTCTTCTTATATGTATCATCAGCCAGTAAGTTACAACATTCCTTAGGTTGTAGGAGCAGACTCAATGTTTCCTTTTAGTCCAGAGTAAGTAAAACTGCCATCAGCATTTCTGTAGAAGACCAATTCCATTGCTGTGCGAGGACCTTTTAAGTCCTAACAGCTGATGGGAGATGGCTAGTGCTTTCGCAGAAGGTCCTCCTTGTATCAAGAGCTTCAAGAGCGTTGGAAGAATGGATGTTTGAACAGATGGGGTTAAATTTGCTCCTAAGGGTCTCAGCATAGAGATTCCAGTTGGTGCGTTTGGGTTTGGTTATTAGGAGTGATTGGGTTGTGAGAAATCTCGAGGTCGCATCTCAGTGGCAGTGAGCAAAAATTAGCTATAACTTGTGACGTCTTCGGACCCTTAAGACTCTAATACGGCAGTCTACAGCAAATGGAAACAGTCTCCAGAGTAATGGTATTGTTAAAATGTTAAATTCTCTATTCAAATTCTTCTTCAAAAACTTTAACCTAAACCAAAATGAATCCACGCGGCTCGCGCCCAAAGCCCAGCCCAGGTTCCCTCGCGCTTTTTCTCCACGTCAGTTCCCGTGACAGCTGTCAAGTTGTAGACCTATTAGTATTGGGTTGCGAAAGTGCAGTCGTAGATCTGTTCGTTTTCGGTTGCAATGATGTAGTCTCATCTCGTTATAATATGAGTTGTAGGTTAGGTGGCTACAACTGGTACGTAGATCTCAAGAGAGTTCATTTGTTTTCCGAGGGATCGTACAGTCTTCCAATTTTAAGAGAAAACTGACAGATGACTACCAAGAGGACTGTTTCAAACACATTTACTTGCGATAATTGATCCAATAAAAGCTACCATGTGAAAGATCGTCTAATTAGCATGCAATCAACTCTCTGAATGACTACACAACTTGACACAGGGGATGATCACGTGATTCATGTCAAAGCGAGTGAAAGTATAATCCTCCTTATATTTGCACAACCTTGAAGGTTTTACAACCTTGAAGGCAACTCAACTTACTACGACCTCCAGTGGAATTATTCCAAATTGTTGTGCAGGAGGTGTGACCTGGCCAGTCAACAAACACTATTATCGAATTTTTTTTTTGCCCATGAGCCTGTACTATCATAAATCTTCATTTCCACAACAAAAACCGAGTGCCAAAATCTCGCTGAAAATAGAAAAATTACTCTCGTACGAGTACTTCTTTGGATAAGTCGTCGTTGTAGCCCATCACAGCTCCACGTGTTAAGTACACACTATCGAATTAACGATCATGTTTTTGTTGTCTGTCCGTCCGACTTTAGAAACCACAAAAACCACCGAGTACAGTGAAAATTTATTGTTCCGCCGGCCGCCGGCCGTGTCTCGCACTGATAGCTACCACAGAATGGTTTCTTCCCATTTCGTCATCTCGCAAGTCAAGTATCAAATTTTCTAATTGAATTTCTTCCACTTTGCTCTAGAGAGACCTTGGGGATAGAGAGATGATATTGTTGCTACTAATAAACAATTGCCAACGCGACAGTGACACGATCATGAGTTTTGTGTTTTGGGGAGCTGCTCTAGGGGTTGACGACAACGACGACGACGCATGCGAATTGGCTATCCTCCCCCAGTGCAGTGCAGTGCTGGAGAGCAACAAACCGAATGCTGTTCAAGTGGTCCCACTAATAGGGTTGTGCTTAGCGTTTTGATTAGACTTCCTTTTGTTTAGGGGTTCTATCGTGTGAATGGACACGATCTGTGTGCGAAAGTGTCAGTTGGGAGCGATTCGTGTGCGGGGATCGTTTGTCGTTTCTTTTTTTGTTTTCGGTTTTTATTTTTCGCGTTGCGAGAGTGATGTGAAATTTGAATCCTTTTCAAGAATGGCTGCACGGGACTCAAGGATTAAATAAAAAAATAATTTTAATCCGGTAAAGTGTAAGGGGAAATCAGTTTGGCGAGAGCTGTCTGCGGATAGAAACCGGGAACACGTGGGGATATTAACTGAAGCGTTCAGGTGAAGCTATAAACTTGTGTTTTTCTTTCTTTTTCTCCTTTTCAGCGGACAATTATCGTGGTAATTAAGTTGTACTGTTAATTAGAGTGGTCATCCGCACACAGAGGGGGTAAAACTTGTCGTTCAAACGAGAGATGTTCATCGCATCATTGTCGGCTCGTTTGTGGCTTGAGTTTGTTGAGATTTATTTTTCGATTCTATCTGTTCTGTTCCTTGGCTTGTAATTGAAAGTAGAGCGCACAAGTTTGTGTCTTAAACTTTGTATTTGGAAAGACTTTGATTGAAGATGAATGCGATAGTGGATGTGACAATCTTCTTTTGTAC
Organism: Chalcosyrphus nemorum; assembly: GCA_949716465.1. Lineage (NCBI taxonomy): Eukaryota > Metazoa > Arthropoda > Insecta > Diptera > Syrphidae > Chalcosyrphus > Chalcosyrphus nemorum. Next base: position 29,873,901 of record OX454333.1, read on the forward strand.
TACCAGCAACACGTGTCACCAGCATGTACGATTGCTACTCTCGAAAAATCGATGCCTGAAATGCGCCTACGTTCTAATCCAGTCCGCCTATACGTCTACCACTCTCTTTAGTGGCTGATTAGCGTCGTATTCTATGTCATTAGCATCTGCTGGTTCGGCTCTTACTTGTTCTTCCACTATTCTCAGCTCATACTGCACGTCTGTCATATAAGAACAGAACTCCATTTAGTCATCTTCTGAGCTCGTCATGTAGCTTATTTAAAGCTGCGGTTCTAGGAGGTGCACTTTGTGCTCAGCGTCTTCCTCCTTATTCTGAATTTTGTGGGCAGAAGTGCGAGCTAAAGTTCCGAGCAGGAACTGTATATCAGGGATGATGGTGGTGATGTCTCCGTTGTGCGTTCTCTTTCATCACCGGGAACAGCTTATTCCACCTGTTTCGTCATACATATGCTACCTTTTCTCTTTCTTCATCTCTCTTGGGGCTTTTGCTGGTTGGCCTTTCCTCCATGAACTCTTTGATAGCACAAGGCGTCAACCACCTGTTCAGGGCTCTGCAAAGCATTTAAGCTGCCACCAACTCATCCTCAAAGAATGCTCGTGAAGTATTCATAGTCTGTTTTCCGTTCGTTCGAGATATGGTTTGACCAGGAATTTTCTATGATACTGCTTGTGGACATAATACCAAACGCAGATTTTGCCTTGCCTATTCGGTTATATCCAGTTCGTTTGATATGCTCCCAGAGTATTGAAGACTCTCTAAGTGTTCTTTTAGCCGTTCATCCAGCAATGCATACATAAGTTGATGAATTCAGTCCTAGGCAAGACTTCCTCCTTCCTTATGGTTCTACCAAAGTTAAGTCAGTCGATCAACTAAAGAACTTGAGACATTTTTAATCCCCGTCATCCCTAAACGTTCCCGAGTATAACTATGTATCAGAAGGGCTTTCCATTGGTCTTTACCCAGAGCTTCGAATTGATGCTAGCAATTTTAGTGTCGCGCTAGAATTACTTGGTCAGTTGAGCGATTATACTTACTCTTACTTTAAGCCCTTGGGGGCATAGTGCGTCAACAACGCCTGCGCGCTATCTTGTTCGTACTTCTAGCAACACGGTTGAGCTCTTTACAACTCATTCCTAAAGAGCTCGATTCCGCCTCGACTGCTATGCGCCACGTTTGCCTAGTGCGTCCCGCTGTTCTGCCTGCTTGGGTAAGCGGATTCCACTGCATGGCGTATTTCGCAATGGAATTGTCTTTGCGCTGTAGGGTGTGTCTAATCCACTGCCACTTTCTCCTTCGTATTGTAATGTTGATAGGTTCCTGGAACGTTCTCATATGAAGCTGTTCCTTGGAGATACGGTTCGACCAGAAAACTCTTAAGATCGTTCTTAAACACTTATTTATTCAGGACATTTGTTTTGACTGTGTTAATTTTGAGCCCGACTATGTTTGCTTCAGCCTCTAGATTCTGGACCATAAGATGGAGGTCCATTATCCGATGTAAAAGTAGACAAACATCGTCAGCGTAGTCTAGGTGAGATGTCATAATTCAGCGAATTCCATGGTTTCCTTCCGTCAATGCTGCATGGAGAACATCACTGATAACCATTAAAAATAACAGCGGTGACAGAATGCATCCTTGACGTGCTCCGCTTTGGACTTTAAATTCTTCTGTCGTGACACTTATAGCTATAAGTTTTTTTGGGATTATGATCCGTTAGGTGTTACAGTGGTCGATGCAGGAGGATCCAGCACGACGTCGAGAGTTAAATCTAAATGCTCCCTGATCCTTTCTAGAATTATTCTTGCAGTTATCGTGGCTACGGCTGGCAGAACACATATACCTCTCCAGTTTCCATAATCCATCAGGTTTCCCTTTTTCGGAAGCTTGATGATCATCCCTCTTTTCAAGTCCTGCGGAAACTCTTCGCTAACCCAAGCACTCCGTATGAGCGGATGCAGTAAATCTTGAAATAGTTCGGCAGGGTTGCCATCAATACCCACCGCTTTGTTCTTCTTGAGGGACCTGATCGCTGATTTCGTGCTTACTGGGAGACGCGGTGCGGAAGAGGATCATGACGAGCTCACTAGGCCGTATGGTTCCAGAGATATTGGAAGTGTCGCTTCACATGCAAGTTGCAAGAATCTATAAATTGGCCCTCTATGGGGATTGCTTAATGCTAATATGCACTCTTACTCTCAGTACGGTACGATCCGGCTCGAAGGACCAATGTAGTCGGCAGTAGATCACAGTAGAAACTCTTAAACGTAATCCCATCCATCCTAGTGCACATTATTATTTAAAATATTTACTAAACTTACTCTCCCGCTCTCGCACTTGATCAATTATCAAATTAAAACCAGGAAATTACCAACAACACTTTGAGTGTTGCATCTAGATACACATTTTTGTGTGGTAATTTATTTATTTGTGCATGTCAATTTTGAAGCCTTGTTCAATTATGCACCCCTGGGGATGTTGTTGTTAGCATTTATGAAATTGACAGAGTAGTCAGAGAGAGAGAGAGAGGAATTCCTTTGAACGAAGGTTTATTAAATTTTTCATTTAAAAAAGTTGAAACCTAATGAAATTAACCATCCGACGAACCAAAAACACACACAAAATGAGCACGTGAATGCATTCACTCAAATAATTGGGTCACTGCAGTGCTCTCATTCGTGTGAATTAACTTTAAAGAGTGCCAATTTTAATTCCGAGAGAATATTATAAATTAATTTAATATGAAAGGGATGCTGCTCTGCCGGAAGAGTTGTACCTACCACTGATTTATTTTTTTAAAGTTAATCAAACAAAATCGTATTTTTGGTTTTAATTTACAAACAGTGAGGACAGAAAGTAGAATGTTAAATTTAATTAAATCTTTTACTGGTTGCTGTAGTGGGAAACATATAATTAAATTGGTGTTGTTCAGAAATTCGAGATGGAATTTGAAATATTTTCATAGCTACAGTTCGGACAAGAGGAATACTAAAATATGGTGACAGACGAAAGGAAGTAATTAGAGACTCACTTTAAAACAAAATTACAGAGACTACCACCTGCAGATCACTACAGTGTGTTTTGGATCAACTAAATGTTTCCATCAAAACAGGGGTTGAAGCCGTTAAGTTGCTGTCATGACCTACTCCGTACCAAAGGCGAACTAATTTAGACAGTCAACTTCAGGTCGTTTGACAAATAAAATCCACCCAAAAACGCATCTGTGGCTTGACTTTTCAGTGAAATTACATGACACTTCACACATACAAGTGCAATTTTGGGCATATCGGTTGACAGTACAAGGGTGCGGCCATTTTGTAGATGTTGTGTGTTCACAAATTGAGTTGTTGGAAAGGAAAGAAAGAAGCAGCACGGCAAATTCATAGTTATGTCTTGGTCACACGCAAGTTTACATGTATTCACAGATGAGACAATTTAGGCTTCACCTTGTTACGGTTATCATGCAGAGGAAGTTCGAGTTGACGGTCAAATTTAGTTCATCAATGTGCCGTATTTAAGTGGCGCAATAGTTCATTGTGAATCTGGGTAAATGTTCCACTTACAATGAGGAACACCAAAACCGCTGCATCTATCTTAAATTCCCTTCATGGAACACTGTTAGATTGTTTTCGCCAAAAATTGGGCTATACCGAGAAGATGAGTTTTTGGTCAAAATTCAATTCTCCGGCCGACATTTACTGCGCCGCCTGATTAGCAATCTTACGGCATTGTCTATGGTCGTTCGGCTTCAATTCTTTGCGTCAGCACACTCTTGTATGGATGTAGGCCTAAAGTCGATCCGGATTGACTACTTGGGGATGCCCAATTCGGCTGATCGGCACCTAATCCACATTTCTGAATCGTCTCGAAATTGGCCACTACGTCGGCTATGTTTTCTTTAGTACGCACTGATTTCTGTCTGGTTGGTGGCTTAAGGTCCAATAGTGTGCACTCAGGCTCAAACTTTTCCACGATATGATGAAAAGCCTTATTTAATATTTTGATAGCTGAATGTCATTGTTAACTTTGACAGCTACTAAACCATCACAATTGGAAAAAGTACCATTGCTATCTGGTCATATCTAAAGGTAAAGGTCCACAACTATTCCATGAACTAAGAACGTTGTCCCTAAAATTCTACAGAAGAAGAAACTTTTTTTATTGCATATAAGTCTCATTTGTCTCTTCGAAATTGGCCTCATTCCAGTAGTGTCAATTTCCCTTAATGACAAACAATTTTAGCCAAAATCAAGCCTCGTTACTAAACCCAAAGTTTTATAAAAATAAGGCTCATATACTCAAGCAAGCTACTCAAGAGCCCAATCCACGTTAACACCGGACGGTAGTCTTGATCTCGTGGCTTTAGTTTGTTTTTCGCAAAATATGCCACGTCCACATCCACACTTTCGAAATTATGTAGTGTTTTTCTGGCACTAAATTTATCCAAAAAGTCATAGTGGATCGATTATGAGGACGCAGAAAAAAAAATCACGTAATCTCCAGCACTCTTTTTGAATTTCAAGATCGAATTTCGAAATAATTTGGAATGACATAGATGCACTCTTCTGGTGCAAGTCTATTCACAATGATTTGGCAAACACTTCTGAATAGAAAAATGTCAAAAAACTGTCAAAACTGACAGCATGGTTTGAAAGTTCTTCCTATTTATCCCAATTATTTCCAATATTTCTCAAAATAAAAATACTAAGTACATATGAAGTCATTTACATTCTAATCAATTACTTACTCGCGTTCAAGTATTTTATTGTTATTCTGCAAGTAACGCCCCTTATGTCACTATCAGAGGAATTAGTGCAGGTTATAAATATTAAAACTTTCCTTGTGACTGTTATTATTCTTAATTAGTTTACATAAAGATTGCGAAATCAAGCAAGCTCACATACATATATGCAATGCACTTTGTCTATTAAAAGCACATATGTGTATATTTACTCTTTGCAATGATATTGAAATGCAACTACAGTCGAGCTCGGGTATTCAGGAATAGAAAAATACTATGTAGAGTGTTGTTAGTGGTATGAGAACTCACTTGTGATTAGATCTTCTACTCCAAGCGGACTAAGGCCTCAACCAACGAACAGTTGCTTCACCTTCTATGAGGCATAAGTCTTCGCAACCATCCTAGATGTTTCATGTGGAGACTTACGACTGGGTTGTGATTGCTTACTACAGGTCTTGTAGCTCATGATTGTACTTGATTCCGCATTCGACATCTATGAACAACTGCCATATTTACAGAGAAAACTTACCTCTCTTAGTGTCCCAATATATGGTCTTAGGATGCTTAAGGTCCTTCTATTTTAGAGAGGGATTTGCAGAAACAAGGATTAGCTGATGTTTCTCGCCAAATTCACCTTTACCAATAGGTAGGCATCGGTCCAAGGAGCAGCATTCTTTCTCGTAGAAAAAGACTGCTTCTGATAATCCCTGATAAAAGAGTCAATAAGTTCTTTCAACTTTGTCAAATGAGTCAGTCACGGACTTTAAGTGTTAGTCCTCCATTGTCATCCTGCACAGATGGAAAGAGGTTCCCTAAATAGATGCAGATGTAGCCCTCTATGACTTAGAAGTTCGTACGAATGGATATTTGTAATTAAAGAAGGAATTGGTAGAAGTAAAAGTATTCCACACAAATAGCCAGAAGACCTCGAAACAACTTCAAAAGAGTTTTTTAGAAAGTTAGAAATTAGCACTTCTGTATATTTCCTGATTAAAGGAAGTAGACACTCGAAACCCAGGGCCTTCCAAGTCGAAGAATGAAAAAGTGCCCAACTCAACCTTGACAAGCAGCAAACTGAAGCAGACAAATACCATCAGTTTCTGCAGGTCAAAAGGATATATAGGAGTCGACGATAAGGAAACAGCTAAGAGATTAGCAGGGAGCAGCACTGAGGTCATTTTCTTCTTCTGTAGGACAGAATTGCATAGGATACGAGAAACATTGAAATCAGGAAACATTCAATCAGACAGGAAGGAAGCCTTAAGTCAAAATGAAAAAAGGCTTTGAATCTGGTTGGGTAATGCATCTAATTGAAGGAAACATGCAGTGTTTTACATAAGAGGACCTGCTCTGAGTGCCTATTTAATCTGATCGCAGAATGATTTACAACAATAGCTGGACGAAGCATTGAGGTAGTTGGACCAGAGAATGCGCTTCCACCTCAAGTACCACATTGACATGACCCCCAAATTGGAGGCACGATAGAGCTGTTCAGAGATTAAACTGGAGAAGATGGTCTCTATTATTGCATCAGCTAGAGCCCACACACAAATGATCTAGGTCTCACCCTGCATCATCATTTCTCTTCCCCAGTTGTATGCAAGTCTTCTAGTGGGGATATAAACTTCCATATGTACATACATTGATCTACAGGGCACGGGCAATGGATAAATTGGAAAATTAAGGAAGAGATAGTAAGAATTTTTACAAAGGAGGTATTACTTGGTCTCTATATTTATTCTTCGTGGTTGCTGACCCAACTACTGGGCGAAATTGTATGTGATTTCTATATTCGTTTGTAATTCACAGTATTTCTTTCGGAATTCGTTTTGTAATGCTCTATATGAATGACTATGTTGGGACTAGGACACTCGGCCAATGCCACCCACTCTAAGAGAACCTCCTAGAAACAAATTGTCTACGAATAAAGAGGTTCTACTGTAGCTCCTATAATCTGTGTAATACATGGAAGGGTACAAGAAAAACTTCCAATCACATGACTTCCCAGGATGACGATGCTGTTCACAACCTCTGCTCTCCCACCAAACAATTCCCACTTTTTACAGCTTAAGTGCACTTTTCACCTCCAAAATCTGAAAACAACAACTCATCCAAGTGCAAACTAAGATACAGATTACACAAAAACTGTTTACATTTCGACGCGAGATAGATAGCACTGTCACCGCGAATCTAATTTCGATGCCAAAATCTTATCACAATCCAACGGATACTATTTGAATGTAACTTAATCGTCAGCAATATAAAATTATAATCATTTGGGGGAGACTAGGAGAGTAATTAAAAAAAAAAAAACGTTATCAAAGTCAGTTAAAACTGTATAAATGGATTTTCATTTATGTGTGTTTATTTTTTTATCTACAAATTGCAAGAAGCGTTTCTCGGTTGCACAGCAAGCAGTTCGCGTTGCCCAGTTCGGTTGGTTGGTCTGGTCGGCAAGGTATTGTGTTGGACGTCCGTCGGGTGTAATGAAGATCAGAGTCAGAGTGCAAAATCATCGCGAAAAACATTCGAGTCGTCTGAGACAAGGACAAGGGACTCTAATCAGGTCTTGAGTTATATTGTTGCTCAAAGTAAAGTCTAATAGTGAAGACGGGGCAGGGTTATTGAACCCGTGGTGTGTTGGAATAGTGCTTGTGGGTGGTGTTGTGCTCCGTGATTGATGTGAAGCCTGCTAACGGTTTGAGGTTGATAAACGCCATCTCGTTTAGCCTAAATTTGGATTCTATTCTTAGGCTGCTTATCACTAAGGTAGGTGTTTGTATGGATTTGTGTAAGTAGTTAGATAAGCAGCTGCACAGGTGACAAGTGGGTGACATATTTGCTTTTCTTTCTTTAAGAAAGAGTAGACATTCTATCAGGACTAAGGAAAAACTCATCCTTAAGCAAAGAGTAGAAAAAGTTACTCAACTTTAAGGCCAATGCGATACGAGCTCCTTTTTCTGCGCTGACAATTGGGCGCGCGTCCATTTAGGAGCTCGTGTGGCATTGGCCTAAGTATCATTTTCTGACGCCACTTTTCTGGTTAAGGAGCCTGCATTTTATCACCCTATCACCTGCCCCAGCTGGTTGGGTTTGTCTAGGCATTCCCAAACGAGCTCAATCGTAACAAGGTAGAAGTCTTGTGCTTTGAGGACAGATTTGCTATCTGGCATTATTGCTCGCAATTGATGCAATTTTTGTTGAGATTAACTTGGATGGATGTACATATGTATATACTTTAGCCTTGAAGTTATCCCCAGACTCATGGTCCAGTTGCGTAATCAGTTCTTGAACCATCTTTGCCCTTTGTGTGTGTCTTTCGGTTTCAGCGGTGCAAGTACCATAGTGGTTTGGGGTTTTGGTTACGTTTGAGTGACAGGAGACAACATTGTGTGTTGGTTGAACCCCATTTGATTATACTGTCAAGATCGGAATTCAATGAGCTTAACATACGTTTGAAGATCGTCCAAAGTGATTGCCTTGTTTCTTTTAGGAGAAAATAATCGAGTGGTGTCAAGCGAGTTGCCAAATTTCTCCTTTACACTACGAACGTAGCAGGGACGTGAGTTGGGGAAGGAATATGAAAAACTGAGGGTTCTGTCATCAGCAAAGGAATGAATTGGATTAGAGGTAGCAGACAAGAGGTCATTTATAAAAATACGAAAGAGAATCGGAGACAGAACTGAGCCCTGGGGGACATCAGCATTTGTGTGGTGAATAGCAGATTTGAAGCCAACCAATACAACTTGTGTTGAATGTCCCGAAAGGTAATTTCTACTCCATTGAAGAAGAGACTCGTTGATACCAAATGAACGCATTTTCGACAAAAGAGCCTGATGCCAAACTCAGTCAAATGCCTTAGAAATATCAAGCGCAGTTGTGAGAAGAGATTTGTTCCACTTCTCGGTGAGATATGCCATCAAGTCACCAGTCGACCTGTTGCTTGCTACTTTTTGCACTTTTATAAACCTCTATTTCAACCTCATCACTGTGTCACTGTGCGTCACCTTAAGACCGCTCGTCTGCAGTACTCTGAACTCTCTGAGCTTCTCGTATAGAAAAACCGATTTTCAAATTATATCACATTTAAATGACTGCGTTAATTTGAGCGTTATCATGACGAGCTGCCAGGTCAATAAAACAATAATTAACTTGTTCGTCTCACCGATAGCGCGTAATATTTTGCCTGGGAAAAAGTGTTCCCACTCTTAATGGCTGCTATCAAGCGGAGATATAGAAATTCGGAAGTTCTTCTAGTTCGTAAAACTATATTTTTTATGGGACAGGCTACAAATTGAAATTAGCGTCAAGTATTTGGGGCCAGCTATAATTACAGAAGAACCATTCAGCTGTTATCACGAAAATAAAATTCATTGATTGTCTCTTGTCTTGTGTGATTAATTTGAAATTGTTTGCTAAAAATAAACAAATTGTTTTGACATGTGATTCGCAATTGCGTTATCTGATTTAATTTTGTTATTAAGAATATACACATAAGTCGGCAATACTTTGTCTATCAGATGTCAGATGGTAGAATGAATTGCGTCAGAATTTAGAGAGATATGGGCGGCACTGTCAGTTCGAATGCAAATTTAACTTGATTTGCGCTGACATTTTGTGATGTAAAGGGTGACCAGATAGCATTTAGCGTTTCAGCAGTTTTCAGATTAATAAATGTCATTTGGCTGTCAAAATATTTAGCGCAAATTATTGAAAACAAATTATTAAAATTCTGGAATTTCGTCGTGAGGTAGGTCGTCATTATGGCTTCATGCTGCATGCAACTCGTCGAACAGTGGAAAAGTTTGAGTGTGAAGGCAATTTTCTGGTTTTAAGCCACGAAGTAGACAGAGATCGGAACGAAATTAAAGACACATAAATACCAGTATAGAAGAAGAACCTGAGAAGAAGAATTGGGCAGCACCAATGAGCCACTTCGGCTTCATTTGAGGTTGGTTTGGGCACGCACTCGTATGAGTTTAGGCTGGTACATCGACTACAAGCAAAACGGCTGTTATTGGAGCGAACGGAAACTTCAAGTGTAAGACCAAGGATCAATGCCTCCAGAAAGACTGCAACAAAATGGCCATGTAAGCGACACAACATTCGAAGTTGTGAAGGAGAAGTTTGGCGACTAGCTTTTGCCCGTTTCGATTATGCGACTTGACACCACTCGATCTTTAGAGAAACGAAGCAACCACTTTGAATATATTGGACCGAGTCCACTTGCAGCTTGCCTAGCAAAGCTCCGGCGGCCATTGGAACGATTTGCTATTCCACACAAAATGGCATGAATGTAGCTTCAAAATAAAGGCAGAATCAATTTTCTATCTCAGTCTGCTGTTATTTTATTTAATCTTTATTTCTTATCATTCCTATCTGGTCACCCTGATGTACTTAGCAACCTACGTACTTGCTTAACATCATTCATCAGATAGTTCCACGGGAACAAAGTCGCGGGCAACAGCTAGTAGCATTTACATAACTTCAGAGCATTTGTACATATAAACATATGCAAACAAAATAGAAAACTACTGGGGGTTATAATGACGGAAAGACCTTAGCTAAACGCCTTACATCTTGAATGCTGATACGCATAAGCTATGCTAATAAGATAGACGGAAGTTTAAAATCAACCTCTCAACGTAAGGAGACGCATAGAGACGTATTCAACTGAAAACAAACCTGTGGTGGATTCTTTCTTCATTCCTCTGCTCTATTGCATTTTAATTGAAGCATTAAGATGAAGAAAGGGTTCAGGTCCTTTGAGCCTTTCCTATCTTTAACTTCAAATGAAACAAACTGTGAGTCCCCCGTGAGTTGTGGTTGCTCTGAGGGGGTTTGTGGTTTATTGGCATAGACTTGTGACTTAAGAATACTCCGCTCTTACGGGGTTGAATAAGTCATTGTCAAAAGTTGCCCGACCAATAGCGCTTGTCACTGACGGTGATGGTCTGGTCAAGTTCTTTCTCAAAGAAGTGTGGACCGATTATGTCGCCAGTCACATAATACAGTTAATTTCTCTGGATGTCGTCCCAAATTGAAAAATATTGCTTGTTGACGAACCCATGACGAACCCATTCATCCAGAACTACTCGTTGAATATGATTTTTCGACGAAGCGACAGAAGCTTCACTTTTAATTATTTGCACATATTATTGAAGGCTATAACTCTTCATATTGATTTGGCAAAATAGATTAAATAAAGAACAGTAATTTTGACAGATGTAGCCTCAACAATATGTTCGCAATCAGCTGTCAAAGTTCGGAAATCCTCAATAGAAAACCCTTTGTGTATTTTAGTGTGGCCCGCTGTCATACATCAAACAAAAAAGAAGAGTTTGAGTTTGACACCACGGATGTAGGTAGTTCAAATTGCTAATGAATAGTCTTTGCAACCAGAAGAAAGAGATAGTAAAAGACTCATATATCTACGTTCATCCATATTAGTTCTCCATGGGTGATGGCAAAATAGTATGTAGAAAATTGTATGTACATTTTTCTTTCGTTTGTGATTCACAGTATTCGTGTTGAAATACACTAAGTACATTCTGAATGAATTATGTAATTTTTTTTTTAAATAGAGTGGATATGGCTGGAACTTGAGCAGCAAATCTAGCATTTTAATGACAGAATACGCTATAGGGTGCCAGCCAATCCAACTGATGTTTTCTTAAGAAGTTCCATGGGTTAAATAAGTGTGATAGGCTGTTGCTTCCAGTCAGCAGCAGTGATGCCAGATTTTTCTATGCCAAATTCCCCAATTCGTAAAAGTTTTTCTCCAAAATTTTACTCCATTTTAACTTCATGTAATAGATAGTATGGAATTTGCTTTAAGAATATAGAAATCAAATCAATTAGATTGGTTTGCACAACTGACATGCCAGCGTCAGTAAATGTCAGTATCGGCTAAATAGTCTTTTACATATTTTTTACCAATAATCAACCAATTATGATCCACATTACTGTCACTATTCATGTCAGTAAGTGTCAGTATCCGTTATTTACCCTGATGATGCATTTACAGATGTAATGCTGGGCTTACACGACTGATATATCTGTCAATATCTATCATCGGCAGCGATAATACAAAACAGCGATCTACCTAATCTTGTCAGCATTAAATTTACATTTAAATGGATGAAAACTAATCTAAAAGCCTGATTGAAGTTGTCGATACTTCCATTCAATTGCTTATTTATGCAAAAATATATCGCTGTTAAATTATCTTAATAGAATAAACTCTTTCAATTAAAAAACTTAACAATTCTTGTCGGGGTGTTATTTTAATTATACGTTCGACAAATTGCCTTCGATTTATGTTTATTTAATCTCATGCATATAATTTTATTCAACCATCGTACAAAGTTATAACTTATAGTAGGTAGTCTACATCATCGGAATTACAATCAACCATTTAGCGATTAATATGCGTCAATACGTTGTTTTTCTTCATCTAACATGAAAGGTGAGAATATCTTATTATTCTCTATTACAAGTAGTACTTGTGTTTTATTTATGTTAATTTGAAAAGTTGCCTGTAAACTACGCAATATGTTTGCTAAAGAAGCTACTGTTCCTGGTTTTGTTTACAAGACTACTAAGTGAGTGTCGAAGATCAGTGGTCAGGGGTTAGGGCTCGTTCACTGGCTCCAGCAACAAGGTCCCTTCCTCACAATTGTTCAAGATTGGCTGGTTAGTATAGGCCTTGAACAGTGGCACCCAAATCACTCAGTTGTTGCATACCCATGGATCTTCAATCGACTGTAACAAATGGCTCGAGTATCACAGTGCCCCATTATTTGATCATTTATAACCCTGCGCTGCTGATCCACAAAAGGATTTGCTGTGCATTTCACGATAAGGACCCGTCGATACATAACGCTCTACTTGAATACGGACTTACACAGTCGACAGGCGGTAGGGTCTATGTGGTTCGTAAAGTGAAACCTAATTTTCTGCTCATGCGGCGTTATTGTCAGAACCAAGCACGATGGATGCATGCGCCTTGTGTTTTGTGATGACAGTCATTGGTATTCTTGTAGAATTTTTCCGCCGACAATGCCGCCAGTAGAAGGACGCTTAAGTGCCCGTACCTCTGGAATTAGATCCACCCCTTTTACAAGAACGATGAAAACCAGATACTGGCACTCTTTCTGATTACTGGAAGCCACATTTCCTGTATTATTTGTGCTCTAGGCGCCGATAATGCCATTGGTAGAAGGCTTCAAGGCAAGAAAGCCTATATCAGATGCTTTCTTGCGATGGAAGCGGTCTTTGAAGCAGATGAACGCTTCTTCTATAGGTTCGCGATTGTCCTACCAGCCCATGAAATTGACTACGTCTTCCACCTTCTGTCCACTAGCGCTCTGACCCCGGATCAAAACCAGTTTCACTTAGAAAATATCCGCATTGCAGCACCTCCCTTTTATACGTGCAAAATATTTGCCGCCCACAGCACGAAAGAGGCTAGACCTTGTTCTTCTAATTTCTATGTGCAATGATGCCTTCAGTTGAACTCGCTTCCTCTTTGGACCTTGAGATAAGAACTCTAAGATCAATTCTGACTTCAAACCTAATTGTCAGTACAACATCCTGCAGGTAGGACGATGTAGGAGTAACTTTTCAGTCACTTTTCAGGCATTTTTTGGCGACCCGCCACTGTACGTTCTCGAGTTCTAGGTATGTAAACTGATCATTGCCTTAAAGAGCCTTGCATCGACTATGAGTGAAATGACCGACGGCACGTACATGAACGTCTAACGTGAAAAAATACTGTGAACCATGAACGAATGCAAAAAACACATACAAACTCACCGCAGTCAATTTGGACACCACCCATGGAGGATATCACCTGAGTTTCAAGTACCACACAACCGTCATTTTCCTTCATCTTTGTTCGAATAACGGTAAAGCATTGACCGGAATGAGCTGAACTATTTAGGAATCCTCTTCTGCAATAATGGGAGGGGTTAGGCTCCTTGCACTTTACTTAAGTTGTGTAGAGTTTTTGGCCATTTGCTGGCCTTAACGTTTCCGCCAATACCACCACGCCTACGATTCATATTTCTTAGGCAAGACACTTAGAATTTCTACTTCTTTCTTCAAACTTCAAACACCTGATCAGAATGTTCTTGAATGAAAACCGAAACGACCTTCAAAAGCTAAATTCACTACCTATGTTCGCCTATCAGATACGTACTCATAGATACGTGTGCTATGAAGCAAATATATAAAATTTGCACAAATCTAGCAATCAGCATCTAGATAAAGAGCTTCTACTCTCTAAATAAGTTTCCACAAGTGTTATGCTTCCGTTATTCTATTTGTTCGCTGTTGTAGATAACACATTGCAAGACCTCTAAACTGAACAATTGTTTACAAATCAGTCTGGGATGCAATGCCTACTCAATGTTTATCAGTTAATTCGCCTTATCTCCGTTTGCAATTAATTGATATCCATACGATTCCTCTTCAGATACAATCAGATCAGATAGAGCACTAATAAACCGCTGTCGCGCACCTTCCACTTGTTTTTACAATCGCCAACCCTGATAAGAGGCAAATGTAAATATTTACAATTCTTGTAGTGCATTTTACAATGTTGTTTTTGACTTCTAGTTTTCTTTGTTTTGTAAAAAACTGTTTCTTTTTTTTTCGTTGGAAAACAGAGATAAGATGGATTTTTTTTTTTTGTTTTTTTTTTTTATAGGCACACGCGGCTTGAGTTGACATTTTGTTTTTGGGTATTTTTTTTTTGAAGAGAATCCTTCGAGATGACTGGCGAGAGTATAGGTGGTAAGGATGCTGACGCAACAGATCCGTTTGATGAAATTATGGAACAAGTCGGTTTCACTGGCAACTTTCAGCGTATGTACAATGGGATTTTCATATTGGGACTATCCTGTTTCGGTGCAATGATTTATATGAACATCATCCTGGCACTGAATGTTCCAGATCATTGGTGCAATGTGCCCGGACGGGAGAGTACAAACTTCACGCTGGACTCGTGGAGAGATCTCACACTACCAAGGTAAGGTTGATTCGAATCTGGGAAGATCTGAGGAAAACAATTTTTTTTGTACTTACAGACAGAGGGATAACAGAGGAGTAGAGACACACAGCAAGTGTCAAATTTATAATGCAAATTTCACAGATACTTCTGTGGCGATAGATGTAACCGACGCTGAAGTAATAGGTGAGTGCCTGAGTGAGGTAAGATCTTGTCATAACTATTGTGTGTATTTTTACTATTTACCCAGTCCAAATTTCACGACCAGTGTCTGACAAAGAGCCTTTTTAAACTTCCCTTGAACCTATGGGTTGGGTTAAGTAGGGCTTAGAGGTTACGTAATAAGGACCAGGCATCATAATGGGCCGATTACCATCACTTGGGTAAACTTTATCATAGACTACGTCACTCATACACTTTATGGCCCCGCAGTTGTCAGTAGGTCCCTGATATATTGATCCTAAAACAGCCTTCCCCACACAGTATATGTGCAATATCGTTCGATACATCTTAGTCTTGCAGAACCTACAAAAAGGCGTGCTTCCTCAGAAGACAATGTCTAGAGAGTACCTCCATCATGGCTGTAGTCTGTGATCCTACCTAGCATTGGCTTGACTCCAGCCACAAGACACTTGACGCTTTAGTCTCTTCAGTTTAGCCCAACTGTCAATCATGTTGTCAATCTGCCAATCACGATGCTCTGCATCTTTCTATTGGATCTTTCTGTATGTCGCAATCTTCAGGTCTGCGAGCATAATGCATTGAGTATTGTGAGTCAATCCCTGACTAGCTCAGTTTGAAAACAAACTAATCCAGCCCCTGAATGTCAATGGAGATGATAATGCCCTTATTGGAATACTGATCCCATCTCAAGTAGTTCCGCGGCTTCGAGCACGGCTAATACCTTGTCCTGGAAAGAACTGCATAAGACCGAAAGTCTCCGTTACATTTCTAGGCTCAAGTCCCTTAAATGCACATGACCCTGTTCCCCCATCATCTGCAAAAATTCCAATCTCATTCTTAAGGTAAGCAGTATTAAATTTGAATCTTAGATGGCGCTGACTCTTATCGTATTGCAAACAAATTAATGGTTTCTGTCTAAAATCGTAGTCAACGCCATCTATGATTCAACTTTATACACACTTTATGTTCACTTTTGGTTACTGACTAAATTATCTTTACTTTTCGGTCTGTTGTTTGCTTTGTGTGCAAACGTTTTCTGAACTGGCTATAGACTTTCCAATAAAACACGTTTTATATGCATGTCACAGTATACCGGATAGCTTCATCTATAAAGATACTTTGCTCTGATATACGATACTATTAAGTGGACAATTGGTTGATAGTTTCTATATCATTGCCATCATCACAGTTCCTACAACAGTCACATGAATTGGTGGCCAGTTGTTGGCTATATGGGTAACTTTTTAGATTCCTTTCATTTGGACTTTTAACTCTTTTCATGTTCATTGTTGGTTATTAGCTGTAAAACACATATAACATAGTTGCTTTGAGGTGTTTCAGTTCTCTGGATCAGGCCACACTCTCCTACAACTCACTAGGAGTCCGATTCGTATTGCAGAAGCCAGCTCAATCAGGGACATTGGTGACTTCATAACCAATAGAGTCACTGACATGGCGACCAGACCCACAACAATATGGAATCTACAATCTGTAGTCTGTTCAAGTATGAGATTGTACGTACAAGTCATTCACGTGAACCGATTCACAGAGAACTACAGAGCTGCTTTCTGTGTCTCTTGTAGACTCTTAAGTAAAGATTTGGAAGGCATGCATACTAGGTGAAAGACTTCTGTGAAAAGTGAAGCGATAATCCAAAGAAGCTTCCAGAGTATAAATGCACATTCACAGACTATATCACGGCTTAATTCACAGGTCACACTAACTCACAGCTTAAAGCCGCATTCATTCACGACTTAGCTCAACCGCCAGTCTGGAATGTAAGGAGTATCCTTCTTAAATCCTTCGAAAATCCAAAGAAGCTTCCAGAGTATAAATGCGCATTCACAGACTAAATCACGTCTTAATTCACAGATCACACCAACTCACAGCTAAAAGCCGCATTCATTCACAACTTAGCTGAACCGCCAGTCTGGAATGTAAGGAGTATTCTTCCTAAATCCTTCGAAAATCCAAAGAAGCTTCCAGAGTATAAATGCACATTCACAGACTAAATCACGACTTAAATCACAGATCACACAAAGCCACATTTATCACAACTTAACTCAACCCCCAGTCTGTAACAAGTATCCCTTTTTAGATCAAATCAAAGGGAAAGCTTTATGACCGATTCCTTATCGGTCCCTTGCTAAAAGGATACCTTTCATCACTAACTAAAACCTTTTAACCAAATCAATACTAAATACAGTCTACGACTAGACCACCATACTTTTATTTCTCTTTGCTTCCAATATAGTAAAGTTTATTGTCATCCGTGAAATAAGTTGCCATTGAAGCGTGTAAAATCCTAGGTAAACCGTTTCTCTTTACTTCCTCAATCGTGTGTTTTATTTATGCGTTCACTGCTTCGCATCCCCTAATTATTACAACCGAATGCCGTAAAATCTTACGACGTTAATAATTTAATCGAGTCGACTCCATTACTCTGGCAACAGTTCAACCAGATCAGAGTGTATACCTTGTGTCAAACGAGGAAAGAAGAAATCCTTGAAAGGTAACCCCCTCCCTCGTATATTACTAGTAGAGTACCTACAGATCCTGAAGGAAAGTTATTGTCAGGCTTATCATTAAAAATCCGAATAAAATAGGAGAAATCAAAAAAAAAAAAGGCACAAAATCCCTGAAGTTGATCGTCATTGTAGGTGAATTGGGGGTGGGGGTTGGTTGGCTTATAGCCTCTCCCTTAAGAGAATGGGACCTGCTATATCCTGTGCTTGAGTGTGACTGCTTGATTTGCTATTTTGAAAGAAGAAGAAGAAGCCAAACTCTTGGAGGTTTCCTTCTTCGTTTTATTTTATGTTTATTTCTTGTTTTGTGATTTCCTTTCTTTATATGTATTTGTTTTGTGTATTGTTGCAGAATGTCCTTATGGCTACAGTTACGATAAGGAATGGTATGAGAGGACAATTCCCACCCAAGAGAATTGGGTCTGTGACAAGGATCTGTACGTTACCAATACGTTTGTGGTTAGCCGAGTGACCGAAGTGATTGGTTCATTTGTCCTTGGCCAAATGGGTGACACGTAAGTGTGTTGTGGTTTTAGATATTTTCTTACTCTTCCTAGATACTACATCCGTTTTCATTTTCATTTTCATTTTGATTTTTATTTTTATTTTTATTTCTTATTCACATGCAATCAAATAAATTCAATTGCGACTCACTTCCTTGGAGATTTAGTGTTTGTATCTCTCTCTCTATTTCTTCCTCTCATCCTTTGGGTATGAAGTCCTGTAGAATCCAGTAGTTTATGTTTGACTGTGTGCACCAATTGAGTCTATTTAATGTTTGGTAGGCCTTTTGTTAAAGTCAAGTGGAAAGTTTAAAGTTTTTCTGCTTGAAAGGATGCCTGCCATCTGAATGGGGGTGTGTGCGTTTGGGAATTATGTTTCCTTAGAGGTTGTCTCCTTTATTTAGGGGGTGTTAAGGACTTTAAATTGGATTGCTTTCTGACTCGGCTATTGTGTTTGAAAAGTCCAGCATGAATTTTATGGGAGGATATGGTTTAATGCACCAATAAGTGATTTTGCATGAGACTTGAGTTTCTAATGTAAGATTTGCGTGTTTATGTTTTGAGGTGAAGCCCCAGGGATTGTTGCACAAAATTATATAATCTTGTAGTGCCTACATATTGGATAGTTAACAATTGATGAGAGACTCTAGAAAATTGTGAAGTGAATTTCCTTTGGTCTCTATATTGATTTATCTGACAATCTACTAATTTACAACAGATGCCCGCGGTGCAAGGACACTGTGACTGTCACCAGAAAGACCTATCGTTTCGAAGGGGTGGAGTTAATCTAGGAGTCTTATTGTCCCCTTTGTGGTTATTCCATTTTAGTTCCACTGAAGCAAGCAAATTACATAAAAAGGAAGAAAGTGTCACCTCTGACACTCTGTACCTTTTACTTGAATACAGAGACATTGCTATGATTCCATACTCCGAAATATGATGCGTTTAAGACTAACCAAAGGACGCAAATGGCTCCATTGGTCAGTCAGAGAAAGCCTTGAACTAGGCTTTTATTAAAATGTTGATAGTCCTTCTTCCAATTGCTGCTTTGAATGTAAGGTACAAGAGAAGCCCAAACTCGAAAGTGATGTACGTCAGGGATGCATACTGTCACCGTATTTGTTCTGGGTGGCGAGCAGTGACTTACCTCAAGCAACTTTTGACAGAAAGTAACCATGGAATTCAGTGGACAATGGCATTGCTTTGGCAACTTATCGGATGGCCCACAATCTAGAAGCAGAGGAAAATACAGTGTGACTTAAAATATCAATTTCTTATACAGTTTAGTGCCGGACATTTCCAAAGAATGTGTTCGAATGTTTCGTCCTTTTCTAGAAACAGTCCCTTTCTTGGCATAAATTCAACATTTTGATTGCCCAGGATTTCGTTACAAGAATATGGCTTGATTAATCGTTCCTAGGAGGAGAGCTTCCAATGGGCAGATGCAGCTCCATAGGCAGCGGTACCGAGCCAGGGAACATCCCAACGTACCAAGCTGTTTGAAGCTCACTATAAGGATAAACCAAAGCGACTCGATGTCCTGGTTTCAATGTAATCTATTCGGGACCTTATCTATGAACATTCGTATCTAAAGCCTAGGCGTTCTTTTATGCCACCGACAGTAGCTTGCCATAGGTGAATGTTGGACGTTATTCCAGTGGTCTGGACGAAGTTTATTTTCTCGCAGGACCTATGAACACTGATTCTAAGGCAAAACTAGCAAGCTTATCCGCAGATTCATTGCCGTTAGAGTGCAGGGATCGAGACGAGTTTTATCCTGCTATATTCGGCTAAGGTTTAGAGTGGATCCTAGCATTTGACAGTTTTGGAGTCCACTATGTGGGACGATAATGTCCTAAGTGCTCCCTAGCTATCTGAGAAGATATGTAGTTTGCTTCCCTTGAATGCCTTAAGGAGATAGTGTCTGGCGCAATTCCTAATGGCCTGGATCTTAGCTTGAAACACAGTTGACCACATGTACCTAAATCTTGGGGTTGGGTCCAAAGACATCAGCTTCAAGACCAGAATTTTGGGCTCCAGTTTAAGAACACCACTGGACCAATTTATAAGGTCCAATATCTCAAATAATATGATATAGTTCACTAAAGAAGGATTCAGCACCAAGGTCTCTCTAGGACAAGTAAAAAGTGTGAAAACTGTGATTTATTCACTGTAATTGGAGAATTCACAACCACTACCTGTGAGCGGCATGTTTGCTGTGGTAAAAAAAATTATGTTGCTCTTGACATACAGCTCTCAAGTTTCTGGTTTCAACAAGAAGCAGTGTATCCTTAGGCATTTCCGATATCCAGAAGGACATCATTGACTTGATTACGCCACACGATGTAATTGAAATACTTTAGTCTATAATAAGACCATTTACAGACTGCAATAAAAGGAAAGAGGAGATAGGTCCAGGTATATATGGACATGAACCGGTTGATTGCTCTGACACTCCTGTACACGTATATGCAATGTCTTTTAGGCTTAGTCCTAGCTTTAGAAAGTGGGATTCCTTCAGAAATGGAATTGAACGTCTCCCCCTTTTCATAGCAATGCCATCAAGCATTTAATCGTAAGTTCAACCTTATGTACATGACTCGTTTGTGTTTACAGTCGTCTGAACTGCATCAAATTGTTGCTTCCGCCTTCGTATTTCTTTGAAGATGAACCTACCCAGCTCTTTCAGTGCCCAGCATTTGTCTGGTGACGGTATCTGCCTACCTGCCTATCTAACTTTGGCGAGGCACTAACACTTGTCCTATTGAGACGATGTTTTCGTTGTTCTTTCTTAACACGAAGCTCTCTTTATGTTGTAGGGTGTTGTGCGATAGGTCCTGCATACCCTCAAGCCATCTGTTTGACACTGTCTTCATTGTATCAGAACTTAACTAGGAGCATAAAAGCATCGTTGATATTGCAATGGAGTGTTTCGTCAGTTTGGGGTCTGCTTCTTCTTCTTCTTCTTATCTCCTATATTCCTTTATGGGACCTAGAGCCTTTATTACGCCTACGCGCCATCGTGTACAATTTCTGGCAATGTGCTTCAGTTCTCCCAACTTTTCCTAACTTCCCTGCCTCAAAAGGTATAAAATTGGTGAAAGAATGCAACCTTGTCTTACCCCACTTTCGATCTCGAATTCCTCTGACAACCTTCCTCTGTGCAGGAGGAGGAGGAAGAGGAGCATATTTAGCTTTGATAATAGCAATTCATTTATCTGGGATACCTTTTCTGAGTAAGGCACGCCAAATAAACTGACTGTTTACACTATCGAATGCATTCTCACAATCAACGAACAGCAGGTGAAGTGGCGAACGATATTAAACACATTGCTCTATGATGATCCACAAGGTGTTGATGTGGTCGACACAGGAGGATTCAGAGCAGAAGCCTGCTTGTTCCGCATCCATTGTGTCTTCTAGGCTTTGTTCGATTCGCTCAAGGAATTTTGTACCTCGGGCAGCTCTGTCTGATTTTGGAGCATATCGTTGGCGAATTCATGGTACAAATATGCTCCTTTCATCTCTTGAGCTGTTCCTCATCCGAACTAAGCAAAGAGCCGTCTAGGCTTTTCACCGGGTGTTGGCTGAATCTATAGACAGTCCTGCGGTGCAGCCTCCTCTGCTTCTGTAGCCAGCGCGTTGGTGAAGTTGCACTTGTCATGTCTTACGCTACGCTGTACTTCTCTCATTTCCGTGCGATATAGAGACTGCTTGACTACAAGGCGTCAGTTCCTCTATCTACCCTTGTGTCTTATGTCCTCGACTTATTCATGCTGAAAGTCAGCTGCTTTGAGTCTTGTTGTTGCCTTCGTTCCTTCATGATAGTTGCCAACACTGTGGACACGGGCAAGGAGTTTCTGACTCACGTTGGCTTTTGCATTACGACTTGATAAGTCTCTTTCAAAAGCTTCGATCTACATGTTCCTTTGACAGATATTTGAGGTCATCACCATGAGTCTCATAGATCCGTGATGCTCTGTTGTAGCTGTCTTGAAAGCAAATTTTATTGCAAAGTCGGAACCTTGTATAAACTTCTGTTTTGAAGATCTCGAGGCAAGTGTTGCAATCAAGGGAATTTTCCTACTCAACATCAGTGAAATGGCAGACCTTTCTAGCCTCTTCATTCTCCGCGGACACAGAAATATTGAAAAGCAGAGTAATAGCCAGACTAGGGGTTGCATTCAAAGCACCTTGTCGCAGCTGCAATATTGCTAGCAAATCTACAAGTATCCGGCTCTTGGTAGGGCTGAACTGTAGGAATCTTCTTCGACAACCTAAGGGTGCTTCTATGGTGTAGAGCGTCGAAGTTTTCAGGTCTTTTCATGCGACAGGGTGGTTTTAAAGAGGCTTCACGCTATTTGCATCAGTATCACGTTGGAGTGCAAATGAGTACTTAATCCTTTTAATGTTTTTTTTTTTCTCCAAACAGTTCCTGCAAATATGATTTTCTCCTTTCTTTCAGATTCGGTCGTCGCCTTGTGTACTACATCAGTGTGATATTGGCCACAATTGGGCGTTCCATGTCCATAGTGTCTACCTCATCGTTTACCATGTTCTTGATTACGTCCAGCCTAACGGCGCTCACTGTCAACAGTCTGTTCCAATCGCCTCTGATTGTCGGAATGGAAATCTCAAGCGAGTAAGTATAGTATATTCTTGTGGTCATAAGCAAAAGGAAGGAAGGAAGGAAGTCCTCCCTAAAACGGAAACCATTCTATTCATGACCGAAAATGCAGCAACAAACGAGCTTAATCCTTTCAAAATTTTTATTCTTGTTCTTCCCTTTTTTGTTGCTGTTAAACCAAACCATACAAAAACAACAATCGAATAGGGATGATAGAACCAACATTGCGATGTATCAGAGCTTCGGCTGGTCCATTGGGACGACTGTGATGCCGTTGCTCTTCTGGTGGCTGCGAGACTGGGTTCCTTTCATGTGGCTAACAACCTTACCGACTGCACTTGTGCTCATTTTTTACAAGTACGTATCCGTGTTGTTCTGCTATCTTTAAGGACATACTTCATATTGTTTGATTTTGATTGTTTTTTTTTTTTTACATATGTGTCCTAGGTATGTGATCGAATCGCCCAGATGGTTGATTAGCAAGCGACGTTTCGCCGAAGCACTGGTGGAATTCAAAACAATCGCGCGCTTCAATGGCAGGACATTCACAATGACCGAGAAGGAGCTATGCGAAATGTACAGCGATTTGAATGAGGAGAAAGTCTATGGTGTGGCGTCCTTGTTTCGGGGCTGGCGGATAGCAAAGAATACCACCATCATGGGCTTCAGTTGGTATGTAGGAGTTACAAACACACACCGAGACACATCCATTGGATGTTAAATGGAAAATTGTTCAACGAAATGGAAGGCCTTAACTAAAGTTTCTTTTTTTTTTTTTGCATGAGAGGGAAACTTGCTTGTGTACACAAAAAAAATGAAAAAAACTTATTTGTTGCCTTTTTGGGACAGGCATAGGGTGTTTCTCTGGCCCCGCATTTCGCTCGCATTTCGTTTGTCCTCTGTGCATACGCTTTGTCCTTGGAACAATTTTCCATGTCAGAGAGTTTAACTTCTCCGAATGCAATGAAATTCAACACTTATTCGGTGGTTTTGTTTTTTGTTTCATTGTTTTTTTCTTTATTTATATTTCAACGAAAGGTCCTTTTTGGTCCTTTTTGGTTCATTTAATGTTTTTTTTATTTTATTTTATTTTATTTTCTTTATATGTACTTGGTGCGGAAGGTGTGTGGTGGCTGTATCGTACTTTACGTTGGTCCTTTTCAGCTCACGTATGGGTGGAAATCCTTTTTTGAATTTTTTACTACAGAGCGTTGTTGAAATTCCTGCTTACATTGTTGGAAAATATTTAGGTAAGTGGATGCGCTGTGCTGTGCTGTGCTGCGCTGCGTTGCGTTACCCTTAAGCGATTTTTGTTGAGAGTAATTTTCTAAAATGAAACAAAGAACGGTTACACTGTTATAAATTCGTCTTTTAGTCCTTTAGTCCTTTCATTGACATTTTATTTATGCTTACATGGCACAACCAACAAAAAAACAAAATTGTGTAGGGAGGTATAATTCTTCTTTTGTGAATATCTTTTTGTGCTGGCAAGGATCCGCGTAAAAAGGCAATATTTTTGTTTGGTAAGGCGAAGGATTAAATGGAAATAAAAACATGACGAGCTTAAGGCGGACGCAAAGGTCGTTGGGCTTAGGCTTTTATTTGACTGAATGCAAAGAGCTTGTGTATGAAGGCTTTCAAAATTTTCGGCGGTTACTATGGACAGGATTGGTGGCATTTGGACTAAGCTATAGATGGAGAAGGGCCCAGGCAAGGTTCTCCGGAGTGACGCAACCTGTATCACATGGAAGGGAACCCTGTCTGCAACACGATCGCCCGTGAGATACCATCGAGAGATCGGGAGACGTTCCACTATCGAAGACATCGACAAAGTTGTGAATGCAATGAAGAAAGCCATGAGAAGATGGTGAAACGGTGGGAGAAAACAGTACCAACTGTGCAGTCATCTAACTGGATGTTAGGAACACCTTCAACATCGTAAAGTGGGACAACATTTTGCAAGAGAGCACCCGACTACTTGCAACAAAGATGGCATGAGACAGTATAAAGTTACAGGCGGTGTCCCCCAGGCCTCCGTACTAGGCCCACTACTGTGGAACGCTATGTACGATGACGTCCTCAAACTTCGAATCCTCGAAAATAAATGGCTTCGCTGACGATATAGCGATCTTTGTAGTGACCAAACTCCTTGAAGTGCTGGAACATGACTACGAAACGGTACAGGACTGGCTAGTAAGCATGGAGCTACGACTAGCAGAGGACAAGTCGGAAGTAGTACTAATCAGCAGCAGCTCTAAGAGTGACAGTGGACGATCACGTTGCAGTGTCTAAACCAGAACTGAAGTTCCTTTGTGTCATCTACATCTACAATATAAAGCGGAGGAGGCAGCGAGAACAATGGCCTGGAGACCCTAAACAAACAAAAAGACTACTATTGGCAAGAGTATCGACGTCGTTGATGCTCTATGGCCAATGCGATGAGCACCAAATCATACAGAATAAGGATGGAAGCAGTTTACAGAATCAACGCATTGAGAGTATGTAGTGCTTTCCGAACAACCCCGTGTGTAGTGGCTGGAATGGTGCCTATAGACCTCCTCATGGATATATCGTGCCTATAGATCAACGCTACCAACAGCGATGAGGCGAAGTGATGA
The DNA here is from genome assembly GCA_949716465.1 of Chalcosyrphus nemorum. Lineage (NCBI taxonomy): Eukaryota > Metazoa > Arthropoda > Insecta > Diptera > Syrphidae > Chalcosyrphus > Chalcosyrphus nemorum. Next base: position 29,899,109 of record OX454333.1, read on the forward strand.
TGAATTACCACGTAGAACAACCCTGGAAGAATGGCAAGCTAGATGGAACTCTTCCGACAAAGGTAGATGGACTCAAAGACTGATCCCCAATATCGGCCTTTGGATCAATAGGAAACTTGGAGAGCTGAACTTCTACCTGACGCAGATGCTTACTGGTCAGGGATGTTTCAGAGCATACCTCCATAGATTTGGGCCAATGTGCACAGAAGTAGTGGAAAACGCGGAGCACATAATGTTCGCCTGTCCGCAATATCGCAAAGCCTGTAACCTGTTGGCAAACAGACTGAGTGTGAACTCAACCCCAGAGCACACCAAATGCTTGTGAAGTAAAAAGTGAAACCGTGGCCACTATACATATTATAAAGGAGCAACGGAGACAGGAAAGGCAGCGGAACGCAGCGCAGATAGCTGCCAATACGAACGAGCCAAATATATAATGCTGAAGACCACCTTCGCGATGAAATGCTTGATGGCAGTGCCGCGAGGATCAGGGGTAGAATTGGTGGTGGGCTTAGTGGGTTCACTGTTACTGAGTACGGGTTCGTCTTAGAAAAAAAACGAAAAGAAAAAGGGGACAGATCCTCCCCTCGCAAACTAACACAGCTACCTACTCACATTGTTGCTGCATACGTCAGGAGGATTTAATGGAGGTTATGATGAATCGTTTTGTTTGTTGGTAAGCTGAAATCTTACAAGAAGCAACTTCCAGCTCAGGATTGGGTTCGGTCGCAATCAGAGTCGGAAATCAGAGGCCATCTATGGTGCTGGACAACAGTCTGGTTCGACTTCTCTACTCTTTACGCAAACATGCATCTATTCTCCAAGCGGAGACATGCTTTCCTAATCGTCATATGGGTTAGGTTGTAAGGAATACAACCTTGTCCTTAATTGTGGACATCTCCAGCCACAGTGGCGATATCCTCCTCAGAAAGAGTGCTTCTTCTATCTTCTGTTACGTGTTGTTTCAGCCTCTCTAAGGAGACTTAGTGTCTGCCCAGTTGGCGTAGGACTGCCGGCAAATCAAAGACGAAATTGACGTTGAGCGCTTTTGAGGAGTTGACTTGTTCTCTGTATCTATTTACTTCAGGAACAAAATTGACACCCATTTTGTGTATATTTTGGGCCAGCTTGTATGAAGATCTCTAGGTCCAGTCCTTCTGCCGATTGTCTCTTCTTTGTTCATTAATAAATCGACTACTTTTTGTATTGCAGGTGATAAGTACGGTCGCAGGTTGACCAATAGCTGTTCCTTCCTCATCTGCTTCGTTTCATGTATCCCCGTCGTGATGGTAGCTCAAGGTAAGTCTTAAATCCATAACCAAATGCATTTACTTCTAAATGTCTTCACCTCTATAGACCCACAGTACGAGTACGTGACGACAATAATCGCGGCTTTCATCAAATTCCTAAACGCCGTGACTTTCTTCCTGGTGAGCCTCCAGGCGATGGAAATCTATCCGACTTGCGTGCGTCAAACAGGCATCTCCTTGGGCACGATTCTCTGCAATGCCATTGGCATATTCGCCCCTTACCTGGTGCACTTGGGCACCAAATATGACATCCGATATCCGTACTTTATCCTCGGCGTAGTGTTCCTCCTTGGCGGCATCAGTGGCTTATTCCTTCCTGAAACGCTGCACAACAAGCTGCCAGACACCCTCGAGGATGCTAAAATCTTTGGAAAAAATCAGGTACCCACATTTTGTAGTCCTCTCTAGCGCTTTGTATCTAAAAATATCCTTTTCTTGTAGAAATTCTTTAGCCTGCCGAAGCCACATCATCCCAGTTCCGATGAGGTGTCCGCCAAAGAGAAACTCAATCAATCGAAATTTGCACCTTAACACTCTCCCCAAAAACACAGGATCAAATAGGACAAATTAATGTTAAATTTTATTTCCTAAATTTAATTGTTATTTTTGTTTATAATTTTAAATATTTTTCTTTAAGAACCATTGAGTGTGTGTGATTTGTTAATAAACCGAGTGCTGTGCGCTTATATAGGTTAAGTTGTATAGTTAAAAGGAGAAAAAAAAATCAAAAATCCTTTGTAATTCGTTCAGAAGCCTGAGTCCTAATGGCGGAAATAAAGAGCTTTTATAAAGCATATTTTATTTTTTTTTATAAATGAGGCAATAAACGCAGGAGAAAACAAAAAGATTGAAGGCTTTTTTTGGTTGAAGGGGGGTTGAAGGACGTGCATGTTAGAGGGTCCTTCGTGACAGAAGAAGATTTATGTGATTGTGAATATGGTTTGGATTTGTAGCTCATGCAATTGTGGCTTTTATATGAATTTTTTAACGCTTATCGCAGGACGATTTCTCTCGTTTTTTTTATGGGAAATTGCATTAAAAATTGTAGGTGGACGCATAAATGGCGTTTATTGCCGCGAAATTATTGCAAAACATATGCATATGTTGAGTTTATCAGTATTCTCGTGAGGTTGTGTTGAAACAGTTACAGTGAGTCATGCACTGAGGTGGGCAGCCATAAGGACATCTGTCACAGGCGACAAACAGAAGTTAATTAGGACGGTGTAATGAAAATGACTTGGGGAAAGATATTGGACATCTGGTGAAGTGTTTTTTTTATAGTCAAACACTGTGGGAGGAGGTATTGTCCCTTTTGTCGCCTTATGACGTGTCATAGATGTAAACTGAAACTTCTTGATATAAGTCAGTTCTTTAGACTGTGAAATTCTGCGAGAATATCACTCAGGACGGCGTCATCTAAAGAGACAGTTTTCTATCACAAATCTCGGAGCAGTATCGAACATAGCTTTGATGGGTTCTCAAACATTCTGTCATTTCGAAAACTGTAAGGCGGTTGGCTGAGAACGCTACTTTAGGAGGATGCACTGAGACTTAGGTTTGGTCCACTGTATAGGGTGAGTGGGTGATCCTCTTCCAAGTTTAGTTAAGCCATATAGCCATTTCGGTGATCGTTAAGATCGTTGTAAAGCTATTCGGTAAGAGTAGCCTTCCTAAAAGAGTAGCGAGTGCATGATAACTGTCTTCCTCATGACGTTTTTGCAGACGTTTTTATGCCAAATCCTAGTCTGCGAGCGTTTCTTCCTATGGAAAGAAGACAGTTCTTTGTCCGCTTATAGACTCCAATGGACTTGGTTCCGTCAGTTCTACACTACCATGTTTGTTTGAGTAGGTAAGGTACCAAATGTTGGATGTTGGCGACGCTAACATATTTGAACAGGGTGAGTCTTTACTGGCAACTTTATCCCAGCAGTGGATAAAGTATTTCACTGTGCTTTATGCTAGTCGATATGGAGTCTCTGTTAGTCTCCAGCCTGTCACTAGCTAGTCGAAATGAAATCGGCTTTTTTGGCTCTGCAGTAGGTTGGCAGTAAAGGGACGAAAATATCTCATACAGACTCTGTCCCTGCTCTTGGACCTATCCATAAAGATGATTACCAGCCATTCGTTGCAAAGGACGTCGAAACGACTGCCTAGACTTAAGGAGAGAATTCGGTACAATGCTACTGAGTTGTCTCGGGAAGATGAGCGTGACGATGTGTCCATGTCTAAGAGCTTGGAAAGGAGGAAAAAAAGAAGTACGGCGATGAAGCGATAGCGTAAAATTGGCAGCCTACCTCCGCCGAAAATGCCTAAAAAGTGTGGCCATTGGCAGATACTCCAAGTCTAGTTTATAAGCTCTCATAATTGCTACAGGAGTCTTGTGCCTTACCACAATACAGCATCTACTTGTGAGCTATTTGCAGACTAGATTCAAAGGGTATTCTCCTATTGGTCCAGAGGTCTACTTTGGTATTCATAATGACTATTATGCTTCCATGTGAAAAAGTGGAAGGGCAGGAAAAGTAATGATGTTGACACGAAGAAGAAGAAGGCTTGCATTTTTGAACACAAGAGCTCAATGATTTGGTTCAAAAAAAGGTCAAGCAGTGTCCACCGTTCGCCTTGCTCACTCTTAACTCACAGTCCAATCACTCTCCGATGAGTGCACAGATTGGCGGCTTAACACCCTCGTTACAATCGGTCAAAGTAGTCCAAATTGGAGAGTACAATCAACACTCCCAGCCCACAGCCATCATTTCAACTCTGTCCGCTGTTAAGTCACAAATCACGTTTACTCGCTTCTAATCTGCTAACTGCGACTACAATGTACAGGTGGGTGTATGAGAGGTTGTCAAGCCCTCTGTGTCAACCACTTAGACTCCGTTGGCACATGTTGCTAGTTAGAGTTAGGCATAAAGTCAGTCGCTCATACCACAATGCTTCATTAGTGTCAAAAGCACCAAAGCCAAAGTCTGATTTTGGAGTCAAGCAAGCAGTAGCTACTGCCACGAATACGATCTACCACAACCTTCAGTCTAACCACTTAAAGGACTGTATAAAGTCCCAGTGTCAACGACAGTTGGGTCACAAGTCTCGGTTGTGTTTAAGAAACCTTTGATGGATACTTACTGTTGCACTGGTGAACTTGCCAAACTAGTTTCCTACAGGGACCCAGATCTCTAATTTCTTTCTTTGGAGTTTCATCTTTCGCTAAAAATTAAGCTGAGCAAAGGAAGGTCTCAAGCTAATTAAATAGTTACTATCAACAGTTGACTCTAAAATCTTTAGATCCCAGTCTCCCATTGATGGTCAGCAACCCTTTGCGCAGGCTTCAACAAGTTACGATAGAAAACAAGCAACCAGTCGTTTCTACCGCCTCAAGACTCCAGTCTACCATCGCAGTCAGTCCTTCAGACAAGTTTGACTATATTTATGCGAGCTGGACAATCGCAATCTCATCTTGAACTGATAGCTTACAAGTTCTACAAGGAACCAGTCATTTCAACTATGTCAAGAACACAATCTGCCGCTGGAGGCTCCCTATCTTTTGGACCAAGCTTCTTAAAGCTCCAATACTCAATGTCATTCCATATAGTAGCAAATAGTGCATCCTTGGATGTTGTCCCAATTCCTGAGAAGAACTGCGTGTAATTTTTACCTTCGTTTATAATTCACATAACTTTTTTCCACAGTCACTTTTTAAACACACAACCTCCATCAAAACTGCTTACTCATTGAGTTTGTTAAAATAAAACACTTTTCTTTTTTTAATTTATCGATATGTTCATTTTTTATTTCAATTAATTTCCCTCTCATTGTTTCCATATTGAATTGTTTGTTTTATTGTTTAAATTTAAAAATGCTTTTATTATTATAATATTGATTCATATTCGACTAAAATACTTACAGGCGTTTGTTTGTTTAGTTTTTTTTTTTTTTTTTGATTTTTGTAAGATAATTTTTATTTTTATTGTTCCAAAAATTTACACATAACATTTTTGTTTTTGCTTTAAAATTTCATATTCTACCATATTTTTACTTAGTCTATTTAAAAAGAATACAAAATAATATATATTTAAATATTTATATACAAAAAAACACAGCAAATAGGAAAAAAGAGTAGAAAACTTCTTATTTTTTAAAAAACAAACAAACTCTTGGAAAAAAAAAATAGAATCTCACTAAATTGTGATTATTATCATTTTCTTTATTTTTCTTAAAAATTATTACAAAAAAATATATAACAACATATTTTAAATTTTAAATTAAGAGAAAAAAAACTTAAATAAATAATCATTTGATATTCTAAATGGATTATGGTTATACATCTTCATTTTTAGGGGGTTTTATGAATCGATTTAATTTGTTTTTTTGTTTTTAAGAAATATATTTAATGATTTATAAGTTAGATGTATTTTCTGCTAGAAGCTTAAATTTAGATCTCTTTCATTTTGTTCTGAAAAGCGTTAAAGATTTTTTGTTTTTTTGTTTTATAAGTGAAAATTTAATTTGAATTTCTTTTTACACTATGAATCGCTAATGTATGCTAATTTTATGACTTTCCCTAGATTTTTTTGTTTTATTTTAAAATTATGTACTTATACATTGATTGAATTTTGCATGCTTGTGTTAAGTAATAAATTAGATTGATTTTTTTTATTATTATTTTCTATATATATATTTAGAACGGAATTAATATTGTTTGTTTTATTATTATTTTTAGCTAGCTACAACATTGTTTGATTAATTTATATATATGTATATGAAAACATGTTCATAGATTTCTGATAAATCTCATGATTAAATATATAAAGTATTTCATTTCGTAATGTTTATTTACAAATTGCTTTTTGTGGTACTATAATTAAGCAAGAAGAATAGTTTGTTTATTCAAATATTTACAATATATTGTTTAGCGGTAATTATTAATTTTTTAAGAAAATAATAGTAAATTTATTTTTTTTTCTTTTTTCTAAAATTCATTTGAATCCTTATTGCTTTTAGAGTTTATTTTATTTTTACAAATTGATTTTCAATGACGGATTTATATTCTCTTTTTTCTAATAAACTTATCATTTCGGCAAGATGGGGTGAAATAAGTTTTTATTTTTTTTTATAATAAAAATTGAAGGAAAAAGTGAAAAAAAAAAATTAACTTCATATATTGGCAGTGCAAATTGTGTGTGTGTATAAAAAATAGGAATCAGTTTGTGGAGTAACACCCTCATGCAAGTAGATGTAGGAAAACGTAAGGAGGATTGAAATGAAATATTTTCTGTGAAGTTTATTGAAATTAAAAATGGGTTTTGTTAAAAAAATTGGTCCCAAAACTGAGAAAAAAAATGACCCATAGTAGAACGGAGCCAGTGACACAATCTATAAAAAGTCCGTGCAACTCCTGGCATACGTCGGCGATATTGAGATAATTGGAACAAGTCAGCGGGCAGGTTGGGGGAAGAATATTTAACGACGATTTATACAAACTATACAAATGCATCCACCTGATCAAAAACCATGCAATCGACGGCAAGGATATGTAGAGCAAACGGACACCAACGCTGTGGGCCGCAATATTCGAATCTAACAAGGAGGGTCGAAGCAGTAGAGCGTACAAGGTCCAGGAAACTTTGGCCAACTTGGAGTGCACAACTGGAGACGATTAGCTTAAGACCGAGCTAAATGGAGAGGCTTGTTGATTGAGGCTCAGGTTCACCGCAAGTAGGTAAGTAAGTAACTATAGAAACGGATAATCAGTAGCTCGATAAGTGGGGCTTAAAACGGCATGCTCTCTGGAAGTACAATACACAATAAGGGATGCAGACCTTCGTATTAGCTCAGCACTCCGCTGGCGGTAGGAGTCCTTTAGTCAAACAATGGGCCTTCTGGAGCAGGCAATACAGTACCTATATCACCAATGCATAGTAGAGAGATCAGAGGCAGATTTGCTGGCAAGACCCAAAGAAGACAAATTATAAGGCTATCGGCAGTCGGATCGAAAAGGGAGAAAAACTCGTGAAGGTAGAAACAAGCTTTACTTCCAGCAGGAAGTTAAAAATGAGGCATTGCCTACGGACTTACAAAAAAGACTTTTCCTTTATCAGGCAGAAGAAGCTAGGAGTAGACACGTCAGTGGAATCATTATTTGGATCACAAAAGATATCAATGCCAGGTAAAAAGTTGACACTTCATTGGTTTCGAGTAAGGATCAGGTTTCGAAAAAATGGGAAAAGAGGGAGTGGCTTCACTGCTGTGGATGGAGAGTTCTCCATTCCGAATTCAGAACGTTCAAGTCGACTTCTTCAAATACATATACTGGGGAACTTGGCAGAACGCTTTAGGGGTCAGTTACAGCAATCATTGAAAAAGTTCTATCAATGGAAGGCTCTGTCAGTGAAATGGCAACAACAAAGTATAGCTTTTGAGGTTAGAGTTGGAGAAGAGAAAGAGAAAAGAACACATCTGTAAAACGACTGTGTTCCAAATTATAGAAACTAGAATCAGCTTTTCATTGAAATCGATTTCTTTTTCTGATAAGGGGGAAATGGAAAAGAAGGGACCTCCAAAAAACTTAAACCTTTTCACCCTTAAACAGAGTAAAATACATCATAGGTAAATAGTAGCGTTCGATTGTAGATTTTTGCAGAGGCTGCCACGATGACGGAGATTATGAGGGATCAAGCCACTTTATGCGTCTCTACTATGACAGTGCCGTGGCTCTGTGGTTAGTGTGTTCAACTACTGTTCAAGGGGTTTCAAGTTCGAATCCTACCTCTCGCGAGCGTCTGACATATATCCAAGAGTACTGAATATATTATATTTGCTGTCACAAAAAAGCCTTTACCCTTCGGATACGGCGTAAAACTTTAAGTCACTTGTGTCCTGGCAGAAATACCATGTACAGTTGTCAGAAGATAGCCTTTGGACTTATGACATCAATGAGATCCACATGGTTGTTTGTGTCTAGAATATTAGGGCGTTGTAGTGGTATGTAAAGAGTAGTATGGGATTGCTACTTAACGTTTGAGATTTGGCAACACCAGGGTGACATTATCATTGTGCTCGGCGTGCTTTACCAAATTTTCGACAGGGGAACGTAAATACGACCGACTATATTCGTTTGGCTGTAGGGTCTTTTATGACGAGCCAAATCCAACAAAAATAATTAAGGAATTGGTCACCTGTTTTTTCGGAATAATTGGACGTGTCATCAACGTCAATTCACCAATTGTTTGCAAGAATTGTTGGGAAAAATAAGGCAGTAGATGCGTTCAAATCACATATTTTGATAGTAGCTATGTACATCTATAGTCGAAAAAATAATATTTCCTGAACTATTTTGAAACTCAAGTGGCAACCCCTAAAGTAATGACATTGGCTGACACAAACGACTGAAAAGTAATGACAAGCTGACATTTTAACAGGCACCTTACAAAGTATACTGGTAACTAGGATTGCCAGACATTTCCTCAACAAATCGGGAGGTTTAAGAAAAATTCCGGGAGAATAAGAAAAACGTCAATACTTAATAGTACAGGAAAAATTTTGTACAAAAGACCAACATTCAGGTATTGAAAAAAAAACGCTTCCAAAAAGTAGGCGTGGTAATACAGAATGTATGGAGATTTTGTGGGGTAAAAGGAGCCTTAAACGACGAACATGCTCGCCGAACTTGCTCTAAAACTCTACATATTTGCTTCCGTGAGTTTTTCCGAATTTTTTTGGAAAATTAGTAAGAGAGGATTTGTTTTCTAATAGTGGGCGTGTCAGTTAGCGGATTTAGAAAAATTGTACGCATGTTCTGTTCCATCTTTCAAAGACTTCGTGTACAAATATTCAGAAAATCGGGAGATTTCATAGAACTTCCTAGAGACCGGAACATTAGTTATAATCCTGTTAAACTTCTCGAATATCAAGAGAACTGGCAACCCTACTGTTAGCATTGTAGTACCACAATGCGTTGGACGAGTAGCGCCATCTTCATCGACCACTCAAACTGCGAACCAATTACTTACCTTTCGCTCATTACGTACGGACTAAATAATGCATTCAATGGCAACACTTAAGTAAGAATATTCTTCTTTATAAGAACTTAATTTTGGACTTTAGAATTATTTCTTTTGTTTAAAAAAAAAAAAATAAATAAAAAAATTTATTAAACTTTTGGAGAAAAAATAAATAGAGTAGAACATCAATGCATGAAGGGTGTTTTAAGTTTACAGCCTGTTTATATAGTGTGGTTGCAGTTTTACATAAATAGAAAAAAATTCTTAAAAAAAAAAAAAACTTATTCGTCATTCAAAAAATTAAAAAAAAAAACTTTAGTCACTTCACTTTCTGTATCTAACTACGCGCCTCTCTCGTGTCCATCCTTGCTTGTGCTTAGACATTTCCAATATTTTTCTTTCATTTTTTTTTTTAAATTTCTATTGCTTTATTAATATTCCGTTTCGAATGTATTTTTATTTACACCATCGCTACTATTTAAACTTTATTTTTTTCCCATCACCTGAGAAGGACTCAATCTTTACACTGTACATTTGAACTTAATCTTTCAACGAATCACAGCATCATTTTTTTTTTTATTTAATTTTTCTTTTAAATATCTATTTTTATTTTAAAGATTTTTTTTATATAAGAAAAAAAAGAAAAAAAAACATTTTCTGTATTTTTTTATGATAATTATTTGAGTTAAATTGTTTTTTTTTTTACAAGTAACACACCTTCACTTGAGAGCAGTATAAAACGGGCGACAAAACAGCGAATTGAAGAAAATCTCCGAGCGTAGAAGAAAGCCAAGTCTGTTCGAACTTATGCTGTCTGTTGGGGGCTATTGATCCGGCTGTAGGTGGACGTGATCACCCTCTTCGTCGTCATCTGCGTCTAGACCGTTGAATTGATTCGATGAGATCGTGTTCTTGCGCAAATGATTCCTGAGTATGACCAAGTTACGATTTAGATTTAAATTATTTGTTACGCTGCCACCGCAAGAGGGTATGACCATCGCCATTGAGGACACTGACATTTGGGGCAGTGTATTACAGGTGGCCGCTGCTGCTGCCAACTCTTGCGCAAGGACTTGCGGCAAATGTTAAGAATTGTTCTTCAATGGATTCGACGATAGGGAACTGCTACTCACACCAGAGTCGGAGGATTTTTCACTCAAGCCACCGCCGCGTGTTAGAGTTTCATCACCCATGAGACTGCCACCGAGGAGACCTTTTTTACCGACACGCGAGAGACCTTTCAAGGGACCGCCACCCGAATTGGCTTCCTTTTGACGGCGAGCACTTTCGACGCGTTTGAGAATTTCCGTTGAACATTTGGTGACAACGTCATCGAGGCTGTTCGAGTCATCGGTGGATGTGATCGTTTGGGTTGGTGTCTGCGATGAAGGCACTGGGGAGCCTTCATAGCAACCGGAATCACGTGGGAAGTGTCGTCGACCGAATGGTGAGGAGCCGTGTTTTTTGTTGATGTTATTAAGTCGGGCTTCGTCGTTTTCTGAACTGGAGCCGGCGATATCACCATCGGAGCCTGCAAAGAGAAATAAGAACGTAGAGGAATGGTGCTGATAGAGATTAGTTTAAAGAAGATTTTGTAACACCCTGTAGAAGTTTGTAAGCAGTGCTCTGGTTGATGAGGCGAAACCCAAGAGGTTTTAGTCACGAAAACTAATTATTTTCACGCATTTTTAGTTCAAGACGCAATACAGGGTGTTCCAGGAATTTTAGGCCCAAAAGTTCAGCTGTGAAAACTGTGAGCCGTGCAAAATATTTCCCAAAAATGTGCACAATATTTGTTAGAAATCGCACTATTATGCCTCCATTTTTTTTAATTTCATACACTTTACTTGACAGCTGTCAGTCTTTGACAGTAGCTGACGTTAGTAACGATCAAAATAATTATGAAATCACAGAGTTTTCGATAAATTCTCAATTCGATTAATACTCATCCCTTGTCGTCGCGAATCTTCGCTTTTTGTGTCCATTACTGTCGTCGATATAGTGACAGCTGTCACAGAATGACAGTTTTATACTTGGAGGTGGAAGTTATAAACTAAAAGATAAGTTTCTACTATTTTCCTCGAAAGTTTTCACGATTTTTTAGCCATTTTCCCAAGTATTAACATACATCTAGACAGCTGTCAAAAAATGCCTCTTAGAAGTTGTTTTCGTAGTAAATTTTAGCAATGTGTGGGATGAGTTCACGCGTATATTGTGACAGCTGTCAATGGTTTGTGTCTGAAAGTAGTTCTGTGCAACCAAAGTATTTACTTTACAATACGATTTTCTGGCGACCTTCACGCACATGTTGTGACAGCTGTCAAACAGTAATTCTTAAACAAAAATGTTTCCTAATTTCGCCGTCAATTTGTGGGCCATCAAGCGTGCATCATAAAGGCTGTCAAAGAATGACAGCTTTATATTTGAAGGTGAAACTGTCATGCCTACTTGACAGCTGTCAGGGATTGTTAGCTCTTAGTTTTAAACCTGCAAAATCGCTTACTTACATTCAATGTCATGCAACAATTGCACAGCAGTCAACAACTTTGCCCTGTGATCCTGTATAACGATTCCCAGATAATCCAAATCGGCTGGTTCGAGCTCCTTAAACAGCTCCAAGTCTTCATACCTATACAAAGAAGAACAAAACAAAAAAACAAACACAATGCCATTGAAGAGAATTTGCCAGCCCCAACAACATCCTGTAAAACACATACCCATTAAGAACAAACACCGAAGTGTACTCCTTCAGGCCAATACGAAACAATAAATCTTCCACAGAGTTTGGTCCATTGCTGTTCGTCAGGCGACTCAAACTTTTATTATTCAAGTTCTTTATCCTTTGCTCGGGCATCACTTCAACGTTAATGAACTTAAAATGCCCAACCCGGCCGTGACAGCGTCCCTTCCATATCCCCGATGCATTCATTGAGAGCACATCAATAACGTCACCTTTCTGCAACAAGGACCAAAAGCTGAAAAAAATCCCAACACAAAAAAAAAACCCAAACTCACCTTAAATTTAAGTGCTTCCTTATCGTAAGGATTTGGCATACTATCGACAAGAGCTTTGGCTTTGCAAATTGGCGCTAATGATGTTCGATCCTCGGTGGATATCGAACTATGTGGGCTGCCAGGACGAACGAGTGCCTGAGTGCCTATATTAAAGTAAAATGATTAAAAGGACTTGCAGAGGAGAGAACGACGAACACAAAAGAAAAATTACTCCCCAAAGTAGCTTAAAAGATAATGAGAAGCCATCAGGACACATAAATTTCTCTCTTCTCTTCTTTGCTATCCTTGGAACAGTTTTTTGCGTAGATTACAAAAGAAACTTACTTGAACCGGATGCACTGGGTAAACTCTCAACTGAACTAGCCGAACAGGCAAATGCCTGATCACTCATACTTCCTCGGTCTGTATTATCCTGGGAATTGCTAAAATCCCTTGAGGTATCCTTTGTGGCAACAAAGTTCCTTCCGTTCTCATTAAATCCGCCAATTTCCTTTGGTGAGCTTCGCATTTCGTTGGACTATTCAATGACATAGAGTGCGCGCCGCGCGAATGTAAGAAGAGAGAGAGAAAAAAAAAGTTTATTAAATCATTAAAAGTTTGGTAACATCCATGAAAAAGGGTTGTACTCCTAGATAACTGTGCTCCCAAAGTCATAACAGCACAAATTAAAGTTTTTTCTTTTCTTTTTCTACTCCTTCGTCCTTTCCCTTAGTAAAGTAAAACAAATTTTCTGTTTCACAAAGTCATCGTGAAGGACGAAAGAAAATAGAAAAAAAAAAGAAAAAACAGAATGGGGAACCACCACCAAGCTGACAAGGATAATGAACTTACATGATGTACGGTCGCCTTCTGGCTAATGGTCGTTCCTTTGTGGTTGCCGTTCTTTTTGCTCTTCGCTGCTAAACTTAGTGGCAGCCCACGGGTGGCGGCAATATCCTCATAATCGGACGAAGGACTCGGCGACAGAGATGGCGACTCACCAATGCCACCACTTAATGTCCGATACCGTGCAGTGCAGTTGTTTGTTCCAATCTGTAAAAATGTAAAAAAATGAGAAAATTGAAAGAAAAAAAACCGCACAAAATCTCTGTGACAAAGGATAACAGGAGGCAGGGACGAGAAACGTAACGAAACGACACACAAAACTTGGTCTAAGTACTTAATCAATTTAGGTGGTTTGGAGGAGCCATCCTGCGGTTGCTTTGACCGGTTGTTCGCGCGAATCTGAATTGGAAATTCAGCGCGCTGGGGTTTGATCCTGGGAAAAAATCCATTGATTGGGAATCATTTTTTTTTCCTTGTGTGCCCCACCCCTCTAAAGGAATCTGAAGAAATGAAAACACTGCGTTTGGGGGGATTTGATGTGATTAGGTTGGGTCTTCGACGGTTGGAGTGCGAAATTGATTTTGGTCTGTTGCCGGCGTCTGTCGTAAGGACTTGTGTCGGTCTGGATAACAATAATAAAAGTGCCACGTACAGTGTTTGCTTTCAATTGGAATTTACAATTTTTATCCTCCTTCAATCCAATCGTAAAGGATGACAGGACAAAAAATGTTATTCTATTATTTTTGACGAACAGTGTCCAAATTTATGAAACTGGATGCACCTGTGGGAGTTTATGGAATATTTGTGCACTTTTGAGCGGGAATAAAGCAGACTAAGTATTCTTACTCACTCAATGGTCAATGGAGGATATTATGAATCCAAAAAATCGTTCAGAGTTCCGTTGCCCTTCAGTTAGAATCCACGACTATCCCTATAAAAAGGGGGTGACCAGATAGAAATGATACTTTTTCCAATTGTCATATTCTAGCAACTGTCAATGTTAGCAATGACATCCAGCTGTCAAAATATTCAGTAAGACTTACCATTTTATCATGCATCGTTTCAAGCTTGCTGAACGTGCGGAAATCATCGAAATTATGGCTCAGTTTTAAATACGCAGAGTGAATTCCGTCCTGAGGTCGGTCGTTGTCATGGCTTTAGTGTGCGGAAGGTTCCTCGTACCGTGGAAAAGTTTGACAGTGAGTACACTCTTTTGGACCTTAAGCCACCAACTAGGCAGAGATTTGAGCGAAATGAAGAAGACTAAGGCGACTTATCTGTCGATATCACTGAAGAACTGATTTGGTGCCGATCAGCTAAGTTGGGCATTGCCAGAGGGGCAACTCGGCTTCTTTTGGGGTAGAATTGGGGCCTATGTCCGCATAAGACTGTGCCAACGACTATAGACAACTCCGTGAGTTCTCTAATTGGGCGCCAGCGATACGGATCAGCGGCTAGGTCAAGAAGTAATGCATCCACAAAGATTGACTGTTTGATGTGGTTTATGACATGGCGGCGTCGTTGGACTTTAGTTCTTTCGAAATGATGAAGGAGATGCCGTCGATGCTGTCAATGGTGTCAGGTAGAGATCGATGTCAACCGACTTTATGTGGTCGGAACTCGACAGCATCGATGTATCCGGGTGTTGTTCCAATGAGATACAAGGGACGCAACGCTCAAAATTGTGTGAAGAAATCCGGCGACTCACGGCGAACGTTCATCAATTGGACCCCGCAAGGATGCGACTCGACACCACTCGATTATTTTCTCTAGAGCTACGTCAAGTTCTTAGTCTACGATAACAAGCCAACCATTTTGGATGAGCTTGAGGCCAACATTTGAGATTTTATTGTTGAATTAACGCCACACATTTTGGACCGAGTCATCAAAAATTGGCCCGACCGCTTGAAGCACTTCCAGCGAGGCCGAGGCGGTCATTTGAATGATGGGCTACTCCACACAAAATGGCATGAATGTAGCTTTAAAACGAAGGAAGAATCAATTTTATATCTCAGAACGTTGGTGTTTTATTTGAATTTGCTTTCCTATCGTTCTTATCTGGTCATCATGTGTCTGCAAGCAAGCGTTGGACAGTATATCTATTGCCTAAGTCGCAGTAGGTAACTTAGCAGTCGATTTGGAGCTATGAAACTAGCTGACTGAGGGGCAGGCATTTTTGACGTCGACTGTGACAAGAGTAAAATAGTGCTTCCGACGAAGGTACCTGGTTCGAGTGGAGCTTCGTTTTTGTCCGAAGTAATACTTTCATCTAGAGTCAAACTCACCTTCTTTCAGTGGTTGCTGGAGTGTCTACAGCTCGGGAGGATTTGGGTGAGACTCATTGCCAATGTAAATGTCCCTATTTTAATGGGTTTGAAATTTCGTCACCAAGACCTAACTCGGCCCTCAATCTCAACCATCAAAAGGAATCTGTGTTGTTGTCCCTAACACCCAGCCCGATAAACAAATGCACACTCCACTCATTTACAGTTTTCAATTAATCCCATTCTCAATTAAACCCAATCCAGTCTGCGCTACAAGAAAATAAATTGACAAGAACACCAATCAAACAGAATATCCTTTTTCCCATCGAACAGACAGAGATACGAGAGAATCTATCATCAAGGATATTTTCACCTAGTTTTTTGTTCCTTTCTCTAGCCGCCAACCACATCACCTTGTGTTGATTGGATCTCGTGTATCTTTTCGCACAGCTCTCATCAAAAAAAAAACTGAAGAGAACACCAGTCCAGAACGGGACAAGAAAAAGGATACATCATCCCGAGAGTAGTACAAGTACAATATTTTGTTACAGGATCCACAACAGCGTGGAATTGCTTCGCTCGGTTTACTTCAGATGGATGCATGTATCTCTGCATCTATACATTGTTGTCGGAGAAAATAAAAAGAAGAAAAAAAATTTCGAACGAAAATATAAAATTTCGCGTTACGTGAGGAAAATTTCATTTATTTGTCTCACTTCTTTGGATGGTCCTTTTTTTTTTCTCATATTTTTGTGCCAGAAACTATGATCGATTCCTTGAGGTTGAGCGCGTTAACCCTGTGCATTTCCGTTTCCTTTTTTTTGTTTGCCCTTTCGGTCGAAAATATTTCTATTGTTAGACGTGACGACGACTGAAATCGACTTTGTTGCTCATTTATTCACGTTCTTTTCGTGAACTTTTGTTTTATGTATTTTTTCCTTTTTTTTTTGGCAACTTTTTGACTGTAGTAACTTATGAGGTTAAGAAAGGATGCATATGCTTGTTTGTGTGCGATGTAACTGGTTGCCATTGTGTGGGGGGTATGTTCGTCAATATGGACCACGATTGTACGAGAGGAAAATTACATTTTTTACATTTATGATGATGGATGTTTGGTGATTTATTGTGCGAGATTTTTACAAAGTTTTGTACTTTAAAATTTTGTTATCCTTTTTGTTTGGTTTTGTTTTGTGTGTTTGTTGGATGAGGGGGATGAAGACGACTGGCGACTTTGTCTATTTTTATAAAAAGTGCAACAAACAGGGATTAAGGAATTATCAGGATCAGAGACGAATGGCCTGAGGCCACAAGGAATTATCCAGTAAATGGGTGAAAGTTTTTTACTTCTGAATAATCGGTGCTATGGGCTTTGACTGTAGAGGGAAGGAATCTTTTACGCCATGAACTAATAAATAGATTGTCTCTCAGGGCGTACAGTCTGTTGATCAAGGAAATATGATTGCGAGTACTTAAACTATTCCAACACAATCACGAAATAAATACTGTGAATTACAAACGACTGCGAAAATCACATACAAATCTCGCCAGTGACTTGGGCACCACCCACGGAGAACAAATAAAAAAAAGGAATACTGAGCTATAGAGGGAGAAGACCTAGCAAAAGTCTCTTGGATCATAATTTGTCAATCGTGGGCCATAGCTTCCTTGTGACGACGCAGGATTCTTTGGAGTTGCACCTTCTTTCTACCTTTCTCCTGGCTTTTTTCCCTGCTTCTAGCTCAAGAATGCAAGGTGGAGTATTCACGGGTGATTATGGTGGTTCTGCCCTCCATGCTTTGCCAACTCATGAACCCTCTCATTTCTCGGTGCGTCTTTATGTCCACACGGAGTAAAGACAAACTGTCTCAGTCATGCGTTCTGCTTGATAACTCCGAGAGCCTATCTGTGCCACAGACAAGATCGATGAGTGGGGCACCATGAATGACTCAACATTCTTAGGACTCGGATGGTTCTTTTCACAGAAACGATGATCGTGACCGGTGTGACTCAGTCAGTGGTCAGTCATGCAACTCTGTGACTCTACGTAGAGAAGCTTCTGGATGCTTTGTGCCATCATCACAGCCAAATGTCTCTACAGTCTATCCAACTCTGGTAAGAACACTTCTAGATTGCGCGTAGAAAGAGTCTTCAAGTATTTAGTTGTGTTACAGGTCTTGGGCTGGACCTTCAAAATATTCCTTCTCTCAACACAATTTAGGTGTCAAATATGATGAGTATTTTGTTCTAGAAGTTCGGGTTTTTTTAAAGACGAACCTGAGCTCTTACTCTTCAGAGTAAAAGTAGTTGAGTACCACCATCATGAGTCAGGACTTCAGCCTTTTAGGTACTTGTCCCACACACGTTAGCTGGCTTCTATTCAGTGTCGCATAATACTTCCAAAGCACCTTGCTTCTCACCTTCTTCGTGGTTCTGGTTCAGGATGGTGAAGCTGTTTAAGTTTAGGTCCTTTGGCTGTTTGTTCACCAGTATGTTTGGCCAATGAAACATGATTTGTTCCACATCCTCGACTGCTTCGTCGATTTCGTGAAGAAGGAAATGATTTTAATTGACCCAAGCGCATAAATGTCAGTGTTCAACTGCCTTTATCAGGATGATAGTATCTCTCCTGCCATGCTCGATAGTACCTCACCTCAAGGTACCACTTTAACTCATCGACTGTTGATGCCGTTGTTAAACTAGCCTGATATTTTAGTTGGGCTTCCTACTAGTACAACACAAGCTACTATACGTTCCGCGCTGCATCCCGATTGCAGTTCTTGCTGCAACTCCTCAGGGTGTTTAAGCCTCTAATTCCTACTAAGTCTAAGGACGCCTTCATGCAGTGTTGAAGGCTTACTTAATAGCCTTCGTCTTAAGGATTAAGGATTTCAGCATGGGGCTGATCGTAGAACCTTCCATGCGGACATCATATAGGCGATGTTTCACTGTTTTCCGTTTATAAAGTCAGCACAGGAACTTGTGACTTCTTCAGCTGGTCGCCAGCTGATTTTCAAAAGGGCCATATCTCCCATCATCAGCTTGAGTATTTCAACGTCCAGAGTGTGTCGTTCCTCTTGTGGTACGTGAACCCCATTCGCCAGCCCAAATGTTGAAATCGCCTTCAACGACGACATGGTTGCATTGTTAAACTGTACAAGGATATGTCATTTAGACGGTTCAATCTCTGATGCTACTCTGTTTAAACAGGGTCCCTGGTACCAAGTCCTTCTGCCTTCTGCCTTTTGGCTTACTTCATACTGAAGGCACATCACACTCTTATTGATGCGTTTTTCTACAGCAAGATTGATTGCGACGCTAATGGCAATAAGTATCAACTTCCTAACTAGGAGCTGCTGGATGAGCCAACAATTGGCAGGGATCTCAATAGTGCCACTACTATCTTGGAGGCTCTTTCTGGCCTGCGTACATCAGCTGTTCTTTGAAGATATCTCTGGCATCCAGCTGTGTTTCTTGGTTCTTGTTATGTGGGCCTTAGGCAATGGTTTAAAGCCTGACTTAAGTCTTACTATTTATTAGCACAGTTTCAGCCGCAGATGTCTGTCCAGCGGAAGCAGTAAACTCTTTACGGCGGAGATGTCTAGCTCCAAGATAGTGGCAGTTTGATGGCAGAACTTCCACATATGCACTGATAATACATTTGGGACAACACTCGCAAGGAAACTCCTCCTCATCACGCAAACAGGGATTCCAATCGGTTCATACTGACTTGACCAAGCCAGGAGTCTGTAGCGACTCCGTCTGAGAGGATTATTCTTACAGACGCCAGGGAGCCTCGCTTCTCCGTTCTCCTGGTTTATTACAAAGGAAAATTCTCAGACGCATGCCAACCAGCTCCCATCAAGGCTTTGATTTGTTATACCTCTAGACTGTGCAGCGACAGGGAGGTCTAGAGATTGTACTTAGACGATTGGGATGTGTTCATCAGATGACTGGTTTACGTAGTGCGAGGGATCTATTAGATAAACTCATTGTTCATCTAGTTCTATGGCCCCGTAGCCAGTCTATATTCCTAAATCAAAAGCCTACCACTAATCCATTCAGCGTGCTCCACTTGAGCCATAAGCAAATCAACAAACACTTAAAAACCAACAATTAAAACGAATGGGTATCCTGTTTCCAAATAACCCGGCAGTTTACAACTTTCCACCGTCGGTCGACATGGAACACAAAAACCCTGCCACCATCATGTTGAACAACAATTATCCGCGCCTAGTACCAAACTCGGTCCTAATGTCTTCCTATTTGCATGTCAAACTGTTTCCCATATTCAAATGGTATATGGTAAATATTTTCCTTTTTATATTTTTGTGCCACTTTTTGTCCCAGTTGTTGTCATACACAAAAAAAAACAAAAAAAAAACCCAAACTTCATTGCAGGTTGCACGTAATCCCATCGTAAACAGGACGAAAAAAAAAAACAAACTGTTTGGCGCAAAGCTCCAACAAATTGTTTTCCACATAAAAACAATAAGGACTCAACTACACACACTCCAGTCATGTCCTCGTTTGGTGCTACGCTACATTTCCGACATTTTGAATGTTTTCGGATATAAAAATCCTCCTAAATCCTCCAGTTCCTGCTCCTGCTCCTCTCTGTTTTAGTTGTTCTAAACCATAAAAGCGTCAAATGTCGTCCTCGATAAAATGTTTGCTTTATTGAATGGGAATTTGATTTGAACTAGTTAGGGACGACGACACACACCAAAAGCTGAGCCCGCAATTAGGGGAGGAACTAAACACAGACACATAACATGCCACCGCATACAACACTATACACACGAATTGAATTGTCCTTTATCAGTGTAATAAAGCGTAAACATTGAAAATCCTTTTCTCCTTTTCTCCGTTTTTTTCTGTATTTAACTTTTTATTTGTTATCGTAAAAAAGAAAATAAGGACATCAATGGTGGCAGTGCTAAGCAAAGGGGTACGGAGGCTGATTTGTATATCAGGTGACACAAATCAAAGAAACAGAAAAATAAAATCCTTGGCAACCGCATAAATTCTTGTATTTCATGGCGAAAAGGATAAACAAAAAGGAGTCTGGTTTGTCTACTTACCGAAACCGTACTTAGCCTGGAAGTAACACTTTGCAAATCCGAAATTGATCCGGCGTAGTCACCACTCTCTCGGTCGTGCGATCTGAAATTGAGATAAGAAATGGGATTTTATTAGGAACTGTATACAAGGACACGCGGATAGAGAGTCCTTTTTTTGTTTTGCGTATTACGTATCCAAAAAATAATGCAAAAAGTTTTTCCATCAACAAGAATGAGCAGGAACCCAATACCTACCGCCAGGTGGTGCGATAAACTTTGTAATGTTACATGTTACATGGCAAAATGGAGGGGAATTACAGTTTGTCATGAAGGGACGGACACTGAACGGTTGTTGCTATTAGTATTTGGCGAGGTAATTCATATCAATCGGATAGAAAGTTAAGGGACAGTAGCCCGTCATCGAAATGAGCTCTCGTTATCGAGCATTCGCTATCGAAATTTGTAATGACAGCTGTCAATTCCTTCGAACACTCTTGCGCTGTCGAGTCGTCGAGCCAAAGAAAGTAAGATACGAGTACAAGAGTGCCAATCACTCACTCGTTGTGGGTGGAAAAAATTTGGCAAAAGTAGGACCACGAGTCGTAGTGCAGTTTTGCTTAATTGTTAAGTGTTCAAAGGACGATAATAGATTTTGAGCAGCGTCTTAGGGCAGCACTAGGTGACCATCAGTTGGGTACTTTTCTGCCGATCGCGATGAGCAATCTGGTTGCAGAGGCAGAGAAGGCCAGTGATCCAAATGCACACCACAAAATGCACTCTAGTTGCTTTCTAGTTTGGCTACTCAATGTGGACTAGGAGTGAACCCTCAAAAAGAGAAATATATCCCCAATCTGGACCAGATAAAACCAAATACTTTGGTCCAACTTTGGAGAAGAAGCTCAACTGGAAAGCCAATATTCTAGAGCGCGTCAAGAAGGCCAGTAGAGCCTTGAGTGATAGGTTGAAGATGGGGCTTAAAACCTCATGTCACTCTCTGGCTGTGTACTGTATGGCATGTCAGTATGGCGGCCATAGACTTGCCTAATGCCCCATCCCAGCTCGAGACCATTGACCTAAGTACATCCGGTGCCCTTACGATACACTGCCTGATTAGCCTACACGCTAAGCTTTTGGAAAAATTACAGAAACGAGGAAAAAGAGTAAACTATTCCTCAACGCAACCTAACCTGTGATATTAGTCAGGCATTGAGTGAAAGCTTCGGAGTTCAAGGTCCAAACAATTTTTAAGGTATTCAAACTAACAGTTCACTTGGATAAGACTTAGTATCTTCCAACATAAATATATAAAAAAATACTGTGAATTACAATTGAATGCAAAAATCAGACGCAATTTTCTCAAATAATTTTGACATCTACCATGGAGAGCAAATGCTTCATCCTTCTTCTCTCTTCCAATCTTCCTAGCCCATGTAGTGAGTATAAGTATTTCGTATCCTCGTTCCCGGACATAAAGGAATACTGGGAAATTTGTGGCCTGATGAGTTGGTAAAGCATCAACCACAGAACCAACAGAATGATCCGTGAATAAACCGCCTGTAATCTTAAGCTAGAAGTAGGGAACAAAGCCAGGAGAGAAGCAGAAAGTAGGTGAATTTCCAAAGAACTCTGCGTCGTCACAAGGAAGCTATGGCCCACGCTTTAGAAATCATGAATAGAGAGACTAATGCTAGGCCTTCTCCCTCTACGAACTCCTGCTCTATGGCTTAATATTCCTTTTTCTTTTATTTACTCTCCGTGGGTGGTGCCCAAATTACTGGCGGGATTCGTATGTGATTTTTGCATTCGTTTGTAATTCACAGTATTTATTTCGGAATAGTTTAAGTACTCGCCATCATATTGCCTTGCTCAACAGACTGTACGCCCGAGAGACAATTTATTTATTAGTTCATGGCGTAAAAGATTCCTTCCCTCTACAGTCAAAGACCATAGCACCGATTTATTCAGAAGTACAAAACTTTTATCCATTTACTGGATAATTTGGTGTTGCCTTAGGCCATTCCATGGGAGAACAGAAGGAGCCTGCGATGGGCGGAAGTAGTTGAAAAAAAAGAAAAGCCGATAGAGTGGTATAGATTTCACTTATTATAGCTCACCGCATCCTTTTTAGACTTTCATCCTCTTCACTTCCGTCAGCCATTTAACCATTCTGCCAATAGTTTCCTGTATAGCCACAACAATGGCGAAAAAAAAGGAAAAAAAAAAAACACTTAACTATCCGGCAAGGGTGAAAAGAGATTCTCCCTCTCGCTTGTATTGTGTATCCTAAATCCATTAATAAGGGTCAAAAGGCTCAATCAAAGGATACCAAAGGAATACATCTTATTATTGGTTTCATCTCAGTTTATGAGGCGCTCACCTCGTCCCCCCAGTCCAGCGTTCATAACACAATCCTTTAGACAAATTTACGATAGATTATTTATTACAAACGTTATTGCAGGACTGCTCTACATCCAGTTGAAAACTTATAAAGCAATACTGCCTGAAGGATGTAGACAAAAGAGTTCAACCGAAAGAGAGAGCAAAAGAACTTACTCCTTTCAGTGAAAGATTAGGCAAAAGGAAAAATAAAAAGGACTCTGTTATATAGAGGGAAAAACTCATCTTACCTGGCATGCGTTAGGGGTATTATTGTTGGCGGATTAGGTGGCTGTTGTGGCACGATAAGACCCCGTCTGGGTGGACCTCTTTGTGGTAAGGATATATCGCCGGCTGATCTTAATGAAATTACTCCTGTGCTTTCACGATTCGATGTGAAACGGACACGTCCACCCTGTAAATCGGAAAAAAAAGAAAAATTTCATTTAGAATCTAGAATAAGGTGGAAGGAATGCGAAAAGGATAACAAATTATAAGAGCGGTATTAAATTCCCTTGGGTTGGATTGTTTATCTAATTTGAATTACGATTTAAAAAATGCAGAACAAAAAAACAACGGATAATAAGGATAAACAGGATAAGGATTAAACAGTGAGAAGAAATTGCAATGAGCATTCGTGGACCAGCTGAGGATGGTTGCTTTTTTTGGAATTTAAATCCTGTTGATTGCTGAAATGAAAACCTGAGTGCTTTCAGCTGACGGACAGAGACTGGGGAGCGGTTCAAATTCACTTGATTTGGGGGCTGGGTCAGAGAAATTAAGATTACGGTAGCAGGCATGGCACAACTCATTTTCATTGCATAGCACGTTTAGATAAGGAACTGTCACCTTTTCTGAGCTGAAATTTGGAACAATTTTGTCTTATACGTAGCTTCAGAAGAGGATGGTTGAGACGTTGGAGTGGAAAAGCCTTAGATTGGTGTTGAAGCTGCGCTTTACCTCGAAACACATTCTGAACGTCCAGACAATACTCAAAATGTACAGACCAGATCCCTAATTCTATGAGAGAATAGGCATAGATCGTCAGCGTGGTCAATATGCTTCAGTTGGGATGATAGAATCCATCCAACTTCTCCGCTTTACGTCGATTCCCATTGCCAAAGAGAAAAAGAAATAGTATTGGTGAAAGAATGCAACCTTGTCGTAGCCTTTACAGTTACAACTAATTTATCGGGAATACCACTTCGGTTTAGGACACGCCAACGAATGTCTTCTCATTACTAAAGTGAACCTCGGCCAGCTCCAATTGATTAGTGGACAAATCGCTAGACCCTTCCATCTCTTAAGGTGATCCTCATTTGAAATGAGCAAAGAACCATCTGAACTGGTGCTGCAACCTTGGTCATTTCGTCATCTCAGATCCTCAGGGAACTGTGAAGAACCTATTGTTGTCCATTCAATGTGGCCGTTCCAATATAGTCGACGTGCAACTCATAGACTTCCTCGCATGATACAATATTAGGACGAAGCAATTATTTGGTCCTTCGAGGAAAAAGTTTCGAATCTAGATGTTAGGCCAAGCCTAGCTAGAAGGGGTTTGCTAGGCAGATCCTTTACTGTCTTTGTCTTTGCTGGCCGCATATCTTGATCTCATTCACTTCAAGGCCGATTCCTGTCGCCTGATTTTTAATTGTGTTTCCCTATAGCCTCCCTGAGCGTCTTGTGAATGCCGTATTAGGTCCAAGGACCTGTACAATTGTGACGAATGCCTGCTGTTGCTAATACTGAGCTAGACAGCTCGGGGACTAGTACTATAGAACCGACTCGTGCATTAGTCAAAAGGCAGCGGATATAGCTTGCGTGTTGGTTGAACCTGGGGCAGCGCTGGAAGCATTCGACGGTGTTGGCGAGGGCTATCATAGCATTTTGTCCACACATCGCACTTTCTGATGTCAATGTCCTGCGGAAAGATAGGCAAGAGAGCGGCACTCAGCACACAAGCTCGATAAGTGCCTGCTTACGACCGCCTCAACTTCAATCTTCACAACAACTAGTAATTTTTATACTCTCAAGACCAATCGGCGGTTCTACAGCTTCGTCCAGAATGTACCAAGGCCACAAATAAGCCAGGCAGCTAAGCCTTTCAGCCTTGCCCAGCCTAAGCCACAAGCTGTTTTTCCAATGATTTTTAGGCCAGTTGTTTCTACACCTAAGGACCAAACAAGTGTCAGCAGATTCCTACAGTCAGTTCCATAAAATCCCGGTGTTCAAAGAGAACAGTCTGTTAAGCCTCCGTCGGACTATATCAACGTCCGGTTGTATCCTTATAACCTCTGTAAGGCCACAAGTATCTGTCGCATCAGTACCGTACAGCCCACAACCAGCTATCAAAATCCCTCCCTTCCCTCAATCCCTGGCGACATCCCAAAACGTCAACTTGGACTATCTTCCGCCTCCAGGTGGCACCTCTGGAGCTCTGCAGTCATTGTCGTTCGCTTCTGTCAACCAAGTAGCCTTTATAGCTCAAGAACAGACCCTTCCACCAAGAAAAGGACTGAGGTCCGTCTCCTGGTTAAGTTGGTTCCTTCCCAAACGATTTATTATGTGACGACATCTATGCCTACCATTAAGTCAAGGAAAAAACATCCTCTTCACGTAGCCTTCCAACATTTACTTTCAAACTCACTCACTCAATAAATGTCCTTACCTCCAAAAAAAAAGCAGTTCAACACGACATGTTCGAACGAACATTGAGAGGTCAAACTAAACTAGGAGTTAGTTAAGTGGGCGTTCGTCGTTGGGTCATCATCTCAGATGTCATCCATTCTAATGGGGACATATGTCCTTCGATTTTACCAATAAAACCAAAAAAAAAACGAAGAAGAAAAACTTTTCAACTCGTCGATGATAACCCTCGTCCTCCTTTTCCTCCTGCAGACTATCCTGTTACCTGTCCACTCATTCACCTATGCATCGATCCGAAATCTTTTCCATAGAAAAGCAATGAAAGGACGAAGGAAGAAAAAAATAACACAGAGCCCCACACAGAGTTTATTCAGTCGAAGAAGTTGTATAAGTTGCCCTCTCCACTCGAAAGTTTTGTAGGACGTAAGTAAGTATATACCTCTTTGCTCGTAGTCCTTTCAAGATTTACTCCTGCGCTGGGTTATAGACTCCACTTCACCCCTCGGTTCCACTATTAGAAGAGGAAATCAAATTGAAGGTGAAGTACCCGGAAAAAAGTTTTGCAAATCAACTTCGCTCCAAGAGTGTGTTTTGTAGAAAAAAAAACGGTCTAAGGCTGTAGTGTGTATTCCTCCTCGTAGTAGTTGTGAACTTCCTGCCAGAAAAGTAGGATTTATGAGGCAAACAAATCGGATAGAAAAAAAAAATGGCAAATAAAATCCAAAAAAATCATTTCGACGTCTTTTCGACTTTCAATGTGAGTGTGCGGTTTATTTGTTGATTCCTAAGAGCATTATGGTTTTTTCTGGTCCTTCCCATCTCGTTCTCACTGCAATCCTTGTTCGCTTTATCCATAAATTCGAATATGAAGTTTATTCCCCCCCATCTGCTGAGGAATATATAAGAAATATCCTTGTAAGGACTGTCGGAATTGATTATAATGTCGGTGGGTGAAAGATACACAGTTCTTTCTGGCTGTCTGAAAGGATTTCACTCTGTCGTCTCGAAAAAAAAAAATCGAAAATATTATACCGCAAGGGGGTGGGGGGGACATTTTCGCATTTTATCACTTTATTTCCGGGGGCTCGAGTCGAGAGATGTCATTCTTTGGCGAACTCTCTAAAGCGTTGGCACTTTGATGTTCCATTTCGGGTAAGTGGTCAGGAGGCGGGGCCGAGGTCCTTATAGTTTGTGAAATGTTATTTATTCATGTTTAATGCGGCAACGGTGATTTATTGCGACTATAAAATAAGTTTTGACTCGAGATTTCTACATGATTTTACATGTAAACGGATGGAATGGCTGGCTGGGTGGGGGTGCTGGAGTCATTAAGGACGCCAAAGGAAATGGGGGAGAAGGGAATCATTCATTTAAGTGAATTGTGGGGATTTCTATTGAATGGTTTTAATGGCTGATGTGGTGTCATAGTAAATATGTCGCTGGTGGGAAGAACCGGCACCCAAAAGCTGTACCGGGTGTGGGGGATTCAAGATTTTTACTATCATGTCCAAGGCGCCTCCTTTTACTGCAGAAATTTGTTATCAATGATGAGGAGCACCTAGAATCTGCAGCCTGATAGGAGCATAGGCAGGACAATCACATAGAAAGTGTTCTGCAGTGTCGTCACCCTCTGCACAAGCTTCGCAGACAGATGTTGTTTAGCTTAAGCATGGCCTATAAGGACGCTGACAAGTTGTCTGCAGTCTTTTCTGCTGAGACGCAGCAAAAATTTCTCACTGACGTCTGGGAGCATCTGTTTAGTCAGCTTACGTCCAGGAGCCACACATAAGAAACATAAGAAACCCCACCATACATGGAAGACGTGACCGTTGATGCAAGGAGACCGAACGTCCTTAAAAATTCTCCTCTGAGCCTTGTCTAGCAATCCAATTTCCCATGATGGCAGTGTGACCTGGCACCCAGATGAGAGTCAATAAATTCAGTTCAAGGGTCTCTTGCATTCACCAACTAATTTGGATGTGGTTATAGGGTTTAGGAAGACCGTAAGCTACTACGACCATTCCACCTATTGCTAACG
This sequence comes from Chalcosyrphus nemorum, assembly GCA_949716465.1. Lineage (NCBI taxonomy): Eukaryota > Metazoa > Arthropoda > Insecta > Diptera > Syrphidae > Chalcosyrphus > Chalcosyrphus nemorum. The sequence goes on from OX454333.1 coordinate 29,926,646, forward strand.
ATGTGACCCGCACAGATCTCCACCTGGAAGACGGTATTGCTATACACACGATTTGATATGGCTTTGATCCAAGAGCATGGAGCTGGAATATGTCGAAGCATCAGCTCGATGCTGCAGAGCTGGGACGATTGAGTACTCGACTAGAAGAAGGGAAGAGAAGAGAATTCTGCGTCTCTTCTTCCCACCTCTCAAAAGCGCAATAGCCGACATTTTTATCGGAAACCAAAGTAGCTGGTAACTTGGGATACGAATCGCAGGATCTTCAAAACAACGATGGCAAGCTAGTCGAAGTCGCAGCCATCATACGCCATCAAACGTGATCACTGTTTCTTTCTACAGACAGCTAGACTGCCATTAAAGCTTTGGATTCTGCTGTAATATGGTCGAGCCTAAGTCATTATTAAAGGAGACATCCAGAGCTAATGGGGTGATGCTCAGCTGGGTACCAGGGCATGTGGATATTAAAGGAAACGAAAAGGCTGACAAGGTCGCCAGGAAAGGGTTGATACTGATACCCTTCCTTTTGCAATACCCCCAATCAGTTCATTACGGACGACAATAGGAGATGAAGTGACCGGTCGAGCAAACAGGCTCTGGGTTCATCTGGAGACTTGCGTTACGGCCTTAAGCATGAGTTCCTCACTCGTAAAACTTAGCTGTTATAACGCTCAGGTCGTCTCTGGCGTAATGACCGGCCACTGTGGCGACTATTGAAAAGTTCCGAGGGACAAGGATGCTATTGAATCTGTTCGTGACATGTTGTGTGATTGTCCTTCTGGAGGACTTTGGCAATGTTCCGCTGATAGACATTCTTAGATTCTTGTTACAGAGAGTCAAAAGGCACCCATCTACCTAAGGTAGCCAAAGTCCTAACCTGGGTGTCAAAAACCTCCCCTTTCCTCTAACAAGGTTGCCACTTGTCCCGGTGGCACACAATCATGATGATAGTTGCATTCATTCTATTTCGTGAAATTCTTTTCCGGATTTTTTTTTTTTCCATCCCAACCCACGGAGTTGAAGTTGAATATTGACTTTGACATGACACCCATGTAAGCTTCCACAATTTTTCGACAAAAATTCCGGGTAAAAAGTGATAAAAATTAAACCAAATATTGTAGCGAAAATTTCCAATAGAATTTCATGCGCGAAATATTCGAGTGAAATTGGTGGAATTTAACAGTGGAATCGACTTAAATGGATGGTAGGTGGAATCGTACATTTCGTAAAAAGTGGGTGGCAAATAAATTTAATCTCATAAAGAGGTATTATCTCCTCTTCAAACACGAATAAGATTTCAATGAGTTACTAAGGGAGCAAGGACTTAGCTATGACAATCAAAAAGATCCATAAGTGCATAAGTTCTGCCAATTGTCCGATTGACAATCAAAAATTTCGATTTCTTATTTAAAAAGAGTGACTAGATAGCAATGATACCTTTTCCAATTGTCATAATTCAGCAGCTGTCACAATTTTCAATGACATCGAGCTGTCAAAATATTCCGTATGGCTTGCGATTTCATCATGTATCATTTCAAAATAGAATTACAAAATACAAAAATTGCACGGTTGTCGAATGTGTGCAAATTGTAAAAAAATGTTGTCGAAATTCCGGCTCAGTTGTAAATATGCAACGTAAATTTCGGTCGTCATCATGGCTTGAGTGTGTGGGCAATTCGTTGCACTGTGGAAAAGTTTGGGGGTGAGTACACTCTTTTGGGACCTAGGTCACCAACCAGACAGTAATTGGTGCGAAATTGAGGCCCGTAGCGGTCAGTATCGAAGAAGACCCAGATTTGTCGAGCTGAATTGGGAATTGTCAGATTCTCAACCCGGCCTATAAACCGGGTGGAATTAGGCCTTCATCAGTATCAGATTGTCTTGACGGAGGGCTATAGTATAGACAAAGTCGAGAGCTCAATAAATAGGCGCTGGAGCACAATCTAAGACTGCTCGACCAAGCATCAATGCATTCACAAATAATGACTCTTTGATGTGGTCAATGCTGTGAATTTTTATCTTTTTAAATGATGAAGGAGATACCATTGCCGTGAATGGTCTCAGGTAGAAATCAATGCGTACCGACTTTTTGTGGCCAGGAATCGACAACATCGATGTATCCTAGCCGTGGTTACAATGAGATGGCGCTACATGCCATACAAGCAATGCAACGCTCGAGCTTGTGAAAGAGAAATTTAGCGATTGAATCATCTTAAGGCGACCGTTCATCAAGTGACTTGACACCACTTGATTACTTTCTCTGTGTCGTCCTTAGACTATGCTAACAAGAGAGCTCGAGGTCAACACCGCCGGAATAACGCCGACTACATCGGACTGACTCTTTCAATTAGACTGACCGCTTGAAGCACTGCCAGCGAAGTCCCGGCTGCCATTTGAATGATGTGCCATTTTACACATAATGGCATGAATGTAGCTACAAATTAAAGCCAGAATCAATTTAATACCTTACCGCGTTATTGTTTTATTCATAACTTGTTTTCTATCGTTATTATTTGGTCACTCTGTAGTACTTGCCGGAATAACTCCGTACATATTGGGCCTACCGCTTGAAACACTGTCAGCGAAGCCAAGGCGGCCATTTGACTGACACAAATTGGCATGAATGTAGCTTCAAAATAAAATAAGAAACAATTTTATATCTCACACCGTTTCTGTTTTATTTAAGTTTATTTTCCCATTGTTCTTATCTGGTCATCCTATTGAATGCCCCCGCTGGGGTTAACATTCAAAAATGACTGCGCAATCCCTCGACTTGTAAGTTTATTACAAAGGAAAAAAGGTACACCGGCCCTTGCTAATAATCTTTCAAAGTTTCTGCCCTAATCAGCCGCGTCTCAATCAAATTTGAGTCCTCATTTTCCTTTCATAACTATCACACTGCCCATTGACTTGCGAGTCTGTTCTTTTTTCCCCTGCTCTCTTCAGTGGGGGAAATTGGCTTGACATTTCGCGGAAAATTCCCCAAAACAAAAATATTAAACCGCAAAAATTTAAAATAAAAAAAAAAGGACCAAGGATATAAAAAGTAAAATAAAAATAAAATAGAAACACCCTCCTGTTGATTACCTGAATTGTAGCCGCAGGACCACAGTTGATTCCAGACATGAGAAAATCATCCGGATCGCTTTCGTATGGTGGTTCATCGTACCAGTGTCCCTGATGGTGGATGCCACCCATGCCGTAGGCCGCCCCACGGACCGCATCATCGTACATGTACGTGTCATCTGGAAAGTACAAACAAAACGAAATATTTGTATTTTTATTTCTCTTTTCCCAAAAGTCTGTGTGTCTGTGTGTTTTTTTAGTCCCCGCAGTCATGTTTCTGTCATGTTGACTTTTGCACTGTGCTGTGTGGTGAGCTTCTTTAACCTCATCCTTACGCGACTTGACTTTCATCCTGTTCGTCGTCGTCAGTTTTTTTTTTGTGTGTTTTTTTCATTCACAGAACGAAATCAATGAATTTCCATTGTGATTTGTCCCACCCAAAAAAAAGGACGAATTTCTCTGTAGTGTGTGTGTGCGTTGTAAGTCAGCGCCGGAAACTTTCAACTTTGCCACGTAATTACATTCATCCGAATATGATATTGACATTCAAATTTTTCCTCCTCCACCGCTGATGGCTCCAGGACGAACAGGATAAAAGCGGTAAGGAACGGAACTGGCATTTTGTCAACTTTGTCAACAAAGAAGAGAAACTTTTTCTTCTCCTTTCTGCATACACGCGAGCAAATTGCTTGTGAGCTTGTGCATCACACACACAAACACTCACATGTGCAAAGGACTATAAGAAGGATGTCGTTTTAAAGGAAGAAAATGTTTTCCGTATGCACCATGTGTTCAGTTACAAAATTTCAAATGCAAAACTTGTTAAGGATCAACTGTGAGCAGGTTAGTTGGGTGCGTCGTGGGTGTAATGTAAAAAGAGAAAGCAGCCACCTTACCTATTCTTCCTTCGCGACTCATTTGCAAAAGTCCTTGCCGTATGTCTCGCAGTATCTGAAAGGGAAATAAAATGACATTATGAGAAGTTGCAAAAAAAAAGGCATTTTCAAGAAAAGAAGAAAATTGTTATGAAAATTTCATAATGAGATGAGATGAGTGACTTTTATTTGAAGATAATTGTTTTAACGTTCTTCGAGTACTGGCGCGATGTAGGTTAAGGGCTATACAGTCTGACAGTCTGGCTCTGGCTATGGGTACCTCTACACATTCCAATTCGAATGGAAGGATGTGTACTCATCTGAATAATAATTATGTATATGCTGCAGTTGGAATTATGCTTGAGGTGGTTTTTTGTTGAAAAACTTTTATTCTCCAGTGGGTTTAGTCTGTCGTAGAACAACGCAGTCGAATAGGTTTATGGACTAAGGATACGTTGGGGGAAATAACAGAAAATAACAGTCTTGGGGTCTGTTTTAAATTGAAGGATTCATATCAGGCTCAAGTCAAGACTTTGGTGGAAACAATAAGGCAACTTGTGCCTTATTAACTTGTTACAGTAGTGCTGGTCCTAAAGCGACACTAAACCCTAATACCTTAAGTGGACAGGGAATATGCAATAGAACTATGGCATAGGAACCATGACTAAGGACATCACTCCATGGCATTTGATTGGGATTGCTAAGAACATGGATTGAGCAAGTAGGCCAAAAATCTCCTACGTCAAGGTTGACAAAGAGACTACTCCCCTTCGCCTCTTTTAAGCTGTACCCTTGCGGGCGCTCGCTCTTGGCATCCTGCTCCTTATTTAATATGCACAATTACTTCTTTTCCCCCACCTACTTTTGGTCAAAAAGTGTCAGCATAATTATCTCAGATATGGTTGCTTGACAGTAGTGGACCTTTAAGGATTTCCCACCAAGGCAGGTGATCCGCAGACACCGCTATGTGATGAACCCTTAAAGCCTCTTCTTCTGTGGAGAGTCGTCGCCAGCTACCGATCTGGCGATTGAAGTGGTGATGGTAGGCAGGTCAAACATTCTCCTTTGTGTGATGTATGTACTTGGCACGATCAACTCCTCTAAGCGATCCTCTTCCTGTCGTTAATAATTTCTTTGAGTTCCTGGGAGATAGGAGGACACCTATTTAGTAACAAATCATGGATATTTACGGTGAAACGATCCCTTTACTGGAACCAAATTCTTCTAGATCAATCAAAGAACACCTCGTAAAACACTCACAATGCCAAAGAAGCTGGATTCTCCAGTATTGGCCAAATGAGTACACTGGGGATCATCATCGAGCAGTAAGTTGAATAAAGATCGCTCATTCACTAGACGCTCGATCGTTTCAATTGGAGATTCATTAGTATGCTTTGCGCTAAGAGTTTTAGACAAATCAATCGGAAACACCAAGGCTGTGACGAACAATTCACATGTCAAGTATTCTTACACACATGAAAGCCCTCTGAGGATTTCAAAGTTTACAAAGGTGTTCCGCAGGGTTCCATTCTTTCACCAATATTGCTTTTATTGGTAGTTAGTGATATAGTGAATGGTGCAGTCACTTCGGTTGGAAGGACACTCTAATTGTCGTACAAAGAAAGGAACACCTTACTCATAGAGCTAAAGCTTTTGTGCCAGAGGTTTCGGTGTTGAGGCCTCATTTATGAGTCCTCTGCCTCAGTATTTGTAGTTCAGTCATACAAAGCCACCAACATAGTTTAAGTGTCAGCTATTGTAGTGCTATGAAGCTAACTTGTCTCTACGGCTTTAAGACAGGGCTTAACTATTAAGAGCTCAGCTTAGATCTCAGCTTTGAATGGGTCATGAGGTTCGCCAGGAAGGAGTACAAGAAAGTGGCTCTTCTCAAGTAAAAATTGCGACAGAGTCTCAAGCCATCTGGTCCTTGTTTTACAGTGGCTTTGGCGGGATCACAATCCATCTAAGAAAGACAGGCTACCGATATATAAGACACACGATGGCCCTACGTCGTACAAGAAGCGGAGACCCATAGGGTTCAGCAATTGGCCCACTTCTTTTGAGACGATATTTTTGCTAGTTGCGGGATTTTTCTCAAAAGCATCCCTGCTAAGCTCTTAGAGAACTTTGTACGAATTAATAATGCGGCAGTATACTAAGAAATTGGTCTCTGGTCATAGGCATGGTATCAACTGGACAAACGTTGCGGCTTTTAGTGGCAGTCAAGACCGGGCCCAGAGCAGGGGGCTTTTTCTTCTGTTTCGAAGACCTTTCCATACTTCTTTCTTTAGGGTCACAGGTCTAATCGAACAAACTATAGAAGGCAAATGAAAAATGAGCAAAGGATTCTTCACAAAGGAGTTAAGGCAAATGGACATCAACACTCTTAGTTTATCAGAAGTGACTGCACAACAAAACTAAGCTTTCTAATTGGCAAGGCTGTTCGTAGAAGTCTTTTTGATTGAAGATCTTGTCTGAAATTGTGCCCTAGACAGACCACTAGAACTGATCCAAAGAAAACGCACTTACTGATGAATAGTTTGTTCTTTTTGGATGTGGAATCCAATCCCTCACCATGTGAACACCTCCAAACGTCAATTGATTCGATGGCTGTAGGTACCTTCAATGGGTATACAATTCCTTAGCTAACAAGAGCTCCCCTGGCTTATGATTTACAACCAAAGTTCTACAGACTTCATCTCTCATGAATGCGAGCATATGGTAACTAAAAGCCACTCACACCAACTCTGAGTGACACTTGAGTCAAACTCGTAATTTTCTTTCCCAAACTACCTATCATTGTGAGAATAGAGCTAATTTCCCACCAAAACGACTTCCTAACTTTAACTAGAGCAATACGCAAAACCATTTCCGTATAATGGACAAATATTAGTAAAAAAAGAAGAAGAAAAAACTCATTCTTCTTCCACACGAATACTCGTAAATAAAAGAATAGAAATGTTACGTGATACAAGGAAATGAAAAAGTTATGACTCTTCAAATTTTATACTCGCAAATCCCCATGGGCTACGAATACAGATTGACGAAAAGTTTTTCCCCGCAGAATCAGCAGACCTATTCCCGGGGCAAACTACTATCTACTACGTCCTCTTTAATTTGGTCCTTTGTTATTCTCCTTGCGCGTTTTATTGCTTCTTTCTATTTTGAAAACAAGGTAAACACTAGCAGTGACACGAAATGAACAACTTGAAAGTTTTCCTCGCGTTTAACGGTCACGTAGGAAGTTTCTTTTTTGAAGAAGAAGAAGAAGAAAATTTGATGCGATATCCTAGAAGCAAATTAGAGACCAATAAATGAAATTGCTTACGTTTTACTACTTTTGTGTTTGAAGAAGGATCACCCAGCCATCATATATCCTTACAGCTGCAGTAGTAGTAGTTGTCATAGGGGTTAATGACTTTTTGTCGATTAACCCGACCAGATTTTCTTCATCTCAAGTGTCCTTGTAGAGAGTAGGTACTAAAGGATAATAGAGGAGTAACAATGTCCTGAATATTTAATGACATACACGCCCTTGGACAATGGAAAGTTAACTCTTTTCCTTCGGACAGATTGAAACGCTTTTTGTATAAGAAAAGAGTCCCTGAATAATGTATCCTTGGCGCAAGGATGAGTTACAAAAACTACATTCCTCTGGCACCTGAGTTTCATTCCCATTCACATTGTCTCAACTCGGGCATTCACCTGATGTTTTATTGTTTTGAAGTAGTCCTGCCTGCCCGCCTGCCACCCAAACAAATGGGTAAAAGTACTCGGCGCTCTTTATTGTGCATCCTAAAATGCATCATAAAATTTAGGACACAAAAATGCAGTTGGTTAAACTGCAGTGCCTAGGATATACTATACATCAAGTGTCTGCTTTAAAAAAAAGAAGAAGAGGAATCCTATTTGGGCATCTCTCTATTTAATGAATAGCAGTTCTCTCTCTCTCGGTGGGATAAAAATATAACAAGGAAGTGAGAGGATGAGACGATGAGAGTTGTTCGCTCCAGTTGGGAATTTAGGCAGAACAAATAGCGCGCCGAGGAGTTGGAGTGTTCTATTTCATTTTATATTCGCTTTCTGGTGTAGGTGACACTATTCAAAGCGGGTTCCTTGCTTTTCTCTATTTAAAGTTGGAGTGGGATATATGCATTTTGTGTGCCAGTGTAGGGGCTTACCTCTTCGTGTTCCCTTTGAAATTTCTCCTTTTTCCGCATGGCTTCTTGTACTTTTAACTGAAATGGTAAAAGATTTGTTAGTTGAGATGTGTGTGTAGATGAGAAATATTTGAATATACAAAATAATAAGAAGAAGATAACAACTGGACATGCTTGGAATGAGTATAATTTGGAGTTGGTCCTCGAGTGTTTGTTTGAAGATTCATCAGAGAAAGTAGGGTTTTTCTAATGAACGACACTGTCGTCCTACCTGAAGAACTTCCTGCTGCTAGTGGAGTACCATATTTGAATGGAAAATCATTTTAGGGAAACACCTTACGTCACTCATTGAGGAGAGCAATTAGTCCGAAATCAACAAAAAGTCTGGTGTTTCAACAGAATTAGCCAAGACTTCAACCTTTCAGGAGACTGTTGAGCTTTTCTTGGAACGTATTCAAAACTTGGAGCTTTTGCGTAGAAGTTGTATGCGTTCATGTCATACTGCGGCCGAACTCAATTAGCTCCGACTTCAACCATTCAGTTGAACTGATTTGATCTACACAGCCTTTCTTATGCCATAAACGGCTTCAAGCTGATCCAAGAGCGGAAACTTGATGCCACTCTACCTCCTGGGATCCTGAAACCTAAAACTTTTTGATCTCATTCGCCTGCTGAAAGGGGTCATGATATTTTATACCCAAAAGGCAAGGGACTTTGGATCTGATTTTTGGAGCTGTTTTCCTTTTAAAAGGATTTATACGCGGAAGCATTGATCCCTGTCTGTTGGCAGTTTAGAGAGTGTGTCACTGAAAGACTGCTGAGACCTGACCGAAAGTTTCAGGGTATTGAACTAGAAGATATGTTATTGAAATCACTGCCCACTAGAGGATTCATAAGCACAAACTGAGGAAGGTAATGCATAGAGTCTCTAAGTCGCTGTGGCATACCACAGGGTAGGGTTCTATCGACCTTTTTGTTACATGTACGACGGATCGATGAGGTTTCTTTAACAACTGAAAGATTGAGCTAAGCAAGTTCATGGCATTTACACATACATATATGTGTAAACTGCTGGGTCAGTTTAGTGATCGAAAATGGGCCCATAGGCTGCTAAATACTTAAGTATAATAGACTCTATGCAGTCTGACTGAGCCCTTGAGTGCTAAAAAGCGACTCGACTAAAACAGAGCTCAACTGCTTCCTTCACTTTATTGCAAGCTCGGTTTGGTTTGCAATAATACCTCCTTAGTAGCTCGGAACTAGTACCAGATACAGTGGCATCACAACTGACTTAGTATGGTCTATGTATCCATGCGTCTACCTGTATTTAGAAGTAGGCAGCAACTCTAACCTAGTCCGACCTAGGTCAATACAACTACTACTAGGGGAAGCATGTTAAAACAGAGAAAGAATGGTTCTCTGAATCATTCCGCAGCTCTTTTCTATAGAGGACTCTACCAAGTCTTTGTGGGAAGGCAGTCCATATACTTTTAGGTGAAAAAGTTTCTCACTTTTGGTGAGTGATAGCTTCACATCCATTTTTGCCCATGGAAATGATGTCCTTTCGTAATAAAAACCAAATTATGTGCCAGAATACTTATGTCAGATCTTGTAGGGAGCAAGTCTATAAATTTGTGAAGTGAAAATGTTTCTCACTTTTAGTGAGTAAGGGCTTCACATGTCATTTTGACCAAGTTCTTGCTTTCAGAGGTGATGATTGTTGATGAAGTTATTCTCCAGAAGACTTAATTAAGGCCTTCCAATGAGCAAGTCCATACATTTTAAAGTGAAATTTTTTCTCACTTCTGGTGAGTCAGTACATGTCATCATTTTGGTTGAGCTCTCGCTCATTAAGGTGATATTTGTTTCCACTAAAAGCAAGCTATTTGCCAGTATACTTAGTTTAGGCCTTGTAAGGACCAAGTTTTGAGTGAAATTGTTTCTCACTTTTGGTGAGTAAGGGTTTTACATGTCATTTGATCGAGTTTTTGACTTTTGAGGTGATGATTGTTCTTATAAAACGAATATTCTCTCAACCAAATGAGTCTTGAAATTTGGGTCCCCAACCAAATCATAGTTAAGGACATAACTTGAATAGAATCTCGACTTAGGAGGTTCATTTATCGCAACAGAACTTCCACACTCAAGTAAGGGGGGATGTAAATCCCCTTTTACCCTAAAACCTATTCGTTATCCGAAAAGTAGGAACTCATTTTGAACAAGTCAAGATGTATGTACGCCCACTTCCTGTCTCTGTTTTTTTTTTGCTTATTACATCCATCATGAAGGAGAACAAATATTTATCCAACAAAATTAGCTTCATTGTAAGTAAATTAAATTCAATTGGAAGAATTTCACGTCGAAAAAACCAGAAAAGCACTCTCGTTCGTGCAATAATCCAAATACCAATCGCGGAACGAGGAACGAGGAGAATCATCAGCATCCGCAGGGAACGCAAACGCATTTTTATAAATGTATATGTGTGCACGCTGCCATTAACATTCCGCGCAACCGATTTGGAGGGTGGCGATGGCGACAATAAATTGGAAATTGAAATTCCATTCGAAACCAAGCTCAAGAGCAGATGTCAATCAGGATGGTAGCTGTACAGTGTCGACACGAACAAAACTTCATTAAAAAATCTGTCATCAAATATTATACGACAAAACGTCAACGACTGCGATCCACGAAAGGCGGAAAGGCGGAAAGGCGAAAGGACATAAACGGGAATCCGCAACTTGAATTTTTATCCATCGTCATCGCTTTCGTTGTTATGTGCATCCATTATCCTTGTCATTCGGCATTTAAGGATATGGAGACGTGTGTTTCTGTTTCTACTTACAGTGCTACATTGTGTTGCCACTTTTTTACCGCGCCGAAACCATCCACCCGTTTACAACTTTGTCAAAACTTTTTTCGTTTTTGTCCTTCCTTTACTTTTAAGCACGAGAATCGATCCAAATTTGCATCCTTGTACGAGTAGTACTGCGCTCAGGTGGAGGTGCTTCTGTGTGTGCCCATAATGGCATCCTCTTTTGAGACAAACGTTTAAAAGTTCATTGCCGCTTTTGTTTTGAATTTTGTACACACGTGTGTGGGTGTGCCGGCGGTAAAGTTCTTATGCAGCGCACAATATGTCGTGTACCTTGCATACAACACAACCCAACACAACACACAGGAGGGTATTTTCGTTTAAATTGTGTAAACACAACCAGCAATGTGGGAGTAAACATCCTTGCATCGTTATTTCGTGTGTAGGCAGGTGATTTTAAATGAATTCTGAATACACACCGCGCCCTTGCTCTTGAATTTTCAAGACGTTGTCGTATCCTTGTCGTTGACAATCTACTTGTACATGTGGTTTGGGTTGGACGTTTTTAATATCCTCTCTCACACTTAAACGTCATCAAATATTTACCGGCTTTCAACACTTTCCAACAGACACACAGCACAGCAGCCAACAGCACACATTGAAACGATCAGGAGGCAAAAAGGAGGGTGAAATTAGAAAAGTTATTCTCTTTTTTCTTCTTCTTTCGAATAACAAAGGCAGACCACTCAACATAAAAATAAACAGAGAAACGCATCATGCTCATGCACAAAACAACTCACACTCACCCTATGGATTGTCTCTTCGAAACTCTGATGGGGTCCTCCGTTCATCGTCTGGAAGTGTCTCAGTCGTTCATTAGCCGCCTGGAAAATAATATAAGATTTTGAGTGATTCCAATCGGATCTTTGATTTTACTTTCAAACAAAAATGCACAACGATATTTATCGCAAAAATTAAAATGAAAAATTTTGAAAAAAACTAAAAATAATGAAATTTGTTCAAAATAATGCATTTTTGACTTCGATTTCGTAGGAAAGGAGATTTATCTGGACGAAGACCTGAGTTTTTGTGAAATTCAACCGAATTCTTAAGCTTTTATTGAACAGATTCCTAAATCTGCTGATTTCATAAGATGTCAACCAGGTTTTGTAAATTAGCTTTTATAATTCAATCATTTCATGAAATTTGTTCGAAATTTTTCATTCATTTGTCGATGGCTGTTACATCTTTTCACGAAATTCAACCAAATTTTGTAGGTTAGATTCTAAATTTTGATGATTTCAGAAAATTAAATCGAAATTTTCAACTAAATCGCAAAATTTAACCGGATTCTGTAAAGTTCATTTTTAAATCCGATAATTTAATAAAATTGGGTGAAAATTTTTCATTCATTTTTCGATGACTGTTCTACATTTTCACGAAATTTCACCAGATTTTATAAGCTAGATTCTCAAAATTGATAATTTCATGAAATTTAACCAGATTCTGTAAATTAAATTCTAAAATTCGATCATTTCATGAAATTTGGTCGAAATTTTTCATTAATTTGCCGATGGCTGTTCCATATTTTGATGAAATTTAACCAGAACTTTTAAATTAGTTTTTAAAATTCACTTCATGAAACTCAATCGAAATTTCCACATTTTCACGACATTTAACCAGATTTTGTAAATTAAATTCTAAAATTCGATAAAAATCCGCTCTTCAATGTTTTAGCATTCCCTTATTTTTCTTCAAATTGAAAAAAAATCTAGCATAAGTTGTAGATGTCGAAATCAACATTCATATTTTGAATAATTTCGTCTAATATGGCATAGATTTGTCTTTCAGACTAAAACTTTGAAAAGTCTACTGAGTAAGGTTAAATTTCGACGAAATCTTCGATCGCAGTTGAAACATTATTCTTAAGTTCCCAACCTGTGATTAAGTCACTGCGAGTAAGATCTCGCAATCGCAGTCAGCGAGTGACTGCTCATTACTGAGATCGCAGTGAATGAATTTAGAACCTGACGAGTTTTGTTTGGTGCGAAGTTGAGAATGCGATTTGCATGTAGCTGCGACTGCTATTGAGGGATGTGTGCGTTGTCCGTGGAATTGCATGTTGAGTGTAGGACATTGTCAGTAGAAGTTCGATCAAATCCACATGGACCGGGAAAATCCGGACTTGCCAATAATTGGAACTATGCCGGTACGTTACCAATGTCAGATTGATTTGGTGAATAAGGTCATAGAGAAGGAATATGCAGCACTGAAAAAGGGCCTGTGAGGCGAATAAGCTAGAAAGAGGTATGTTCTTAAGGTTTCTGCTGCCAACGGTCAACTAATTTTGGTCTAATTCTAGGGGAAGTTTGATGTTGAAAGAATTCTGAAACAACCACTCAAGAGCAGAAGTGGCAGTGCAAAAAACCAATACAAACAGTGGAGTCAAGAGATATCGAATGACCGGCGCCAACAGGTTCCATCTTAGGTCCTCTGCTATGGTACATAATGGACCACCGTATGTTACGTCAAGCATAGATATATTTTCTTTCTCCTTTGACTGTTGGATTAATTCACAGAACTCAATTGATATCCTGGTCATTTATGTATTTCCTTAAGGACTCTATAAAATATATTTCAATGTTCATGTCTCCTAAACATCGTTCCTCTTACCTCCCTATACCATAATGTGACTTGGAAAAGTATCCATATTATCCTGCGCTCACAGTAAAAGGGAATATCCTTCCCCCACTGGAATACAAATATTATGGCACATGGATCATTTTTACGACAACTTGCGGCATCTTGAATTCCTGAAAGCTGTGCAAATGTCCGCCAGCTAAACATCTCAGCATACTATATCAGCTGCAGTTAAACTTTTGTATCGCTCCTGGGAGGGGAATACATAAAGACGCATAAACACCGCCATTCTTACCCACCAGTCTCGGCAACCACACTCATCCGTAAACCAAGCCAACGAAGCGAAGATCAACCGTTCCTGTCGCACATAACAGCGGCGGCGGACAAAACGTATCTCCGGGCTCTTATGCTCTATTTTTTTTTTGTTTTAAAGTTTGAATCGTACCACCCACTGCGCCTCCCATACTCTCTCTCTCTCTCTCTTGTCCTGACAACAATAATTTTCCAACACACAAGTTCGCAGAAATTTATGCACATGCCTGAGTTTGTGTGTGTACATTCAGACAGGAGAGCAACAAAGTGCCGGTGGAGCATTTGCTTTTTTTTTTTTTGCTGCTTCAAAACTTTCCTTAATACATTCGTAAAGTATCCAGGATGTACTCGTATGCAGGATGGAAGAACCTCCAACATAAGCAGCAGAACAATATCCCCATTTGTATTGCATGCAGATGACTTTCTCGCAAAAAGTTTCCTGCGAATCCTTCTTCTCCTTATCCCCTTTTGGGGATATAACTACACAACGACGACGACGACTAGTAACAACACAAACGTCTCAGACCAAGAAAGGACTTAATGCCATCCACCGTCTTTTGGTGAAGGAAATTATTTTCCGTATGTTGAAGCGCATGCAGACAAAAAGGACATGACGTGCCCAGAAGAAGGAGCCAAATTGTTATACTCCAAGGGCCAGGGGCTGAAGAGCTGGGGGTGGAAACTTTCCATTTTCTTAGATAAGAAATTGATGACATCAAATTTTCATATGTTGATCCTGTGAAGTTGTGCATGCACAGCTCTAAACAAAGCAAAAAGGATGTTGTGTTCATCGTAAGTTAGAACGGGTTGTGCATGGTGAGCTAGATATATATGTATATTGCAAAATGTGGACACTTAAGTGTTTATGGAATGCAAAGTTAATTAAATGTTTACCAAAGGCATACAACAGGATATTTTCGGTGGTGGGTGGTGGCTTGAACCAGACGATAAGTGATCCTTTCATTAAAACTACTGAAGCCAAAGCAAGTTTCGTTTCGTTGTGTAAGGGGAAGTTTCTTAGTCTCTATTATCCAAGAGAGGCAACCATAAGTGGATAATCTGGAGAAAGTGGGCGCTCTCTGGTAACAAGATACTGGAGTGGCATTAAGTGTTCTATTCTATCTTAAGGATTTCCATTACTTTGGGGCTTAAAAGAGTATTTAACAGAGAAGATGGATGTGCATCAGTCAGAGATTTATCCAGCAGAAGATGGAAAGAGATGTAAAGGACTGCCACAGGGCGGAGTGCGAAGTAAATTTACGTACAGAGTCTGTGAATCACATCAGGATAGACAACGCTGTACATAGAAGGGACCTCAATCAATTTGAAGTGCTTGAAGGCTGACTCAAAAGTCTTCCTTAGCCTCCATGTGTCATGGACTTTGACTGGAGTCCGATCGTTCTGTGTTTAACCGGGGAGCCCTTTAGACATGAGAGAGTGCATGCACAGTACTAAGACTTAAGCTAAACTGACAAGGTAAGCCTCTCTATTGCCAAAATTATCAAATCATACGCTGGTGCCATGGTTAAAGGTTTGAGTCCTCGATCGTACTATGCCAACAAGCATCACAAACATCCAAGAGTCTTACTGTCCTTCGAATACAATATAGAACTAGAACGATTCCACGAATGGTAACCATACCAGAGTGGTAAGCTCAATCCATCTATCAGCTGTTCCGGTCTAATTGCACTTACAAGAAAGAAACTCAAGAAGTAACGAGTAACCAAAAGGAATTTCCCGTCGACATATAGGCTTCGTCCAATCAAAACAACAACTTGTTTTAGAAGAATTTCTGGCTAAGTAGTCAACGTTGTCACTAGAGGCAAAGGCTTTACCATATGCAAAGAATGAACTCGAAAGAAGTCAGCAAGGATAATAAAAAGCGAAGAACAGGAATCATTTGCAGTGAAAGGGCAAGTCAGGTGGTACAACAGACCAAAAGGTCGATGGAACTAGAAGCTCATCTCCTCCACTGAAGTCTGGACAAAGGGAGTAGCCGGGGACTGGAACTGCCATAGCAACCTATAAATATCAAGCCAGCAGCGTTTACGAAGTCATATGACAGGGAGAGGATGCTATTATTTGGAGACATGTCCCTTCATAACGAACTGAGAAGAGTGTGAAGACAAAGAGCAATTATGGCATAAAAGGTTCCATAAGCTGGCACTTCGTTTCTGGACCTCCTGCTTCTATTTGGGAGTGACGAGAGACCGTCTCTTCGAACGGTGGGATATAAGATATCAAGAGCAAGGATGCCTTTTGGAGAATGAGATATATGTAAGCTCATCAAGATGTCGATGTGATCTGAAAGGAGTACGTCTAGGTCTGCCGATTAAATCAAGTGAATTCAAATCCTTTCGTAACGGACACGAATAGAAACACTAGTCTTCCAGTATTAAACCAGCTAAGGATCCAAGATCGCTGTGTCTTAGGCATCGAGTTGCACCATGAGAGGGCAAGTAGCTGGGAAATTCTTAAAACAATGTTAAATACTCTTGATATACTTCAATGACTGTAAGACAAGGCTTTGAAAACGTCTATACAGGAATAAGAATGTTGATTCAATTAAGCTGGATCTAGTGTCTGAGATCAGAATAGCGAATGTGGAAAAGTTTAGAGCCTTAGCTTCAGAGCTTACTTACATTAGAATCTTCAAATCCGTTCATAGTTGCCAGAACAGTTTGCCAAACTGCTGTATTTGAACTGGCTCTTAAGGTGAGTCAAATTCGTAATCCCAAGAGTTCTGTGAAGTTGTGTAACAGCTTTGGTGGCTCTTTTATTAATTCACGGGGTCCGTCACAGACTTATACTTGCCAGAACTGTTAAAGAATGCAATCATTTTGACGTTTAATTCATTTCTAAAATCATTGTTTTGAAGTCAAAATGAACGCAATCTTTGAAGCATTCATTGAATCCAATTTGAACTCTTTAAAGTCAGTGAATGCATCTGAAGTCTGTGAAGTCATCTGAAGTCATTGAAGTCTTTAAAATCAGTAAAGTCATCTGAAGTCTTTCAAGTCATCTGGAATCTTTGAAGTCTTTGAAGTCAGTGAAGTCTTTGAAGTATTTGAAGTCAGTGAAGTCAGTGAAGTCATTGAAATCTCTGAAGTTTTTGAAGTCATTGAAGTCTTGAGATGACTTTAAAGACACATTCTCATTCAAGTGAATGCTAGTGACTTCCAGATGACTTTAATGAATGAAGATCAATCAAAATGATTGCATTCTTTTGACTTATAATTGACGTGAGTTCTTTTGAGCGAATAAACTTGCTTAGAACAAATGCGTCACTGAAAAATTCTTCAACCAAAACACAAGTGGATTTGTCGAAAATCCTTACGTGAAGAGATCTTCATTTTCCCCTATCGACTCCATTCCTAGAATCCTTTGCAATAGCCATCAACTAAAACAGGACAAACCAAAGTGTCACCTTCTTAATAAAAATCAAAACGCAGAATATGCTTGGCTACATGTCCCTATTCCAGCAAACTTTAAGCACACATGTCGAGTTTAATTTCAGGACAAAAAATACCACTTAATTCGAAAAAAAAACAGAACTTTTCAGCTCAGGTAAGGAGCAAGTTTTCGAGGCATGAAACATGAAGAACAACAAAAATACAAAAAAAATTTGCAAACACAAAATCAAGGAAACGAAAAACTAAGTGCTTTCGAGCGGAGAATATTCGTGTTTTATCGCGAAAATGCCTAACCATTTTCAGAGTTTTCGTGCTCGAAATTGCCCGCAAGGACATACATACAATTTTTTCTTCTTCCCATTTATGCCTCTTAATATCGTCTTAATAAAGGATATATACAAATGCTGTCCTTAAGAGATGGATTCAATTAGATATGTATGTGATCTGAACATGGTTTTTGAAAAGACAAAATTTCACAAACACAAAAAAACAAGGACTTTAACCCGTAGATTGTACTTGGATGTGAATTCAAAGAATGAAATGAAAACATAAAGCATTTTACCCCCCCACCTCCCTCTAAGTCTTGAAAGGCTTCTTTCAGTTAAACACTTTTCTAAGGACAAAAGTTCCACACGTTGATGTGGTTTATTTACACGTACAAAGGACACAAAAACGAAAAAAAAAGTTGCCTCAGGTGGAATAATGAGGAGTTTGTGTTCCTTTGTACATAAGTCTGTGTAGGTATATATTTCCTTTTATTGCGAACGTGTTGTGGGTTTTTTATTATAAGCTCTACCCGCCGCCTACGCTTATCAAAGTAATTTAAGGATTCAACAAGGATAACATGACTGCGGTACAAAAGTATCATAACACTTGACCATGGGACTCTGTTGACCCTCTTCAATGGTTTATTGTATGCGAGATGTCAAAGAAAGGACGAATGATAAATCAATAAAAAATAAAAATGCAAAAAAAAAAAAAAGGACAAAAGGAGTTTTTTGTTTTGTTGCTTACCCTTACTTGAGCTGCTGTTTGGTGGTTATTTCGATCTCTTCTGTTTACAGTCTTAAGTCCTTTTAAAAGTCGGGCAAGGGTTGTTCGCTTTTTTGTCTCTCGTCCTTCTGTAATGGTGGAATTAAAAATTACCTAATCGTGATGATGGAAAGCAGTTTTATTTAATAAGTACCTAGAAGTATGCAATGGAAAAATATTATTTGCTAAGTGCATTGCATAGCCTATGGGTGAAGAGTTGTAGGGTTGCCATAGTGGTGTTAAGTTTTCGAATTTTTTGGGGAAGAAAAGTGGATCTCTTATGAAAATTTATTAACGTAAAAGTTTACTTTCGCCCGATAAGTTTATACATCGATTCTTCTCGAAAATGGACATCATTTCAGTAAAATTTGGAAGACATTTTCGCACGACTGCTTCTGGATTTCACAAGGAACGACTCAGATATTGTCTCTGAGGGTTTGAATCGTTTACTATTGACAGCTCTTATGCATAAAGTGTCAACAAAAAGACAATTTCACGGCGTGCCACTCAAAGTCTTAAATACACAAATCAAACACCTAGAAAGGTTTTGTCAAGGATGTCGTTGCAATAGACTTATTCTGATTGAAATAAGTAAGATCCACGGCCGTCTTCAAAGAAGTAAGGTCAGAGATCTCCAAATCACGCAAAATTGTACATAGGTCCTTGTGGATTGAAAAGACGTTTTTAATGAACCGAAGAGCTTCGGCTGGGAAACTGTTTTGATGGAGAAACCTAGGTTTAGAGAGACGAGAGGTTTCGGCTAAACTTTAAGTCACAACTGGAAGGACCTTAGACAGAAGCCGATTGTCAGCCATTTTCCAACGAAGAAGCCTAAATTTTGAGCCACACTTTGGTCACAGTATGGAGTTTCTCGGACTGATGTGGTTATTTCCTGATTTTAAATGTACAAACTTAGCTATTTATTGATTAATGACAGTTCTACAGTATACTTGACAGCTGGCAAAGAATTTTCATAAAGAATTCACTTATGTTTCAATTTTCAGCCACGATATCGTTCCACCTTCTGTGAAGGTATAGTTTCTACTTGACAGCTGTCAAAGAATGACAGTTCTTTTTAAAATGAGAGATAGAAGGCCTAAATTCTGTCAAATGGCAACCCCACAACTAGGATCCTATGAATGGAAACTAAGAAAAAAAATTATTAGATACAACTCACCTGTTGTTGGTGGAAATTCGTAAAAATACGCTGACCTGGGACTCAGGCAACTGAAATTAAACCCAAAAAAAGCGGATGTTTACAACCAAATTTCACTCCACAAAATGGGGGTATAAAATGTATATTCCTAGAAAGGATATGCTCACCTTTGTTGGACTAAATTTAAATTCGCTGAGTTAGGCAGTGGCTGCTGTCCTTGCTGTAATTGTTGCTGTCCCGACGCCTGTAGCTGTTGCTGCTGCTGTTGCGATGGTGGCACTAATGGTAAAAGTTGTTGCTGTTGTTGTTGTTGCTGCTGCTGCTGCATCATTTGCTGTTGTAGCTGCAGTGCACCTCTGGCCACACGAGGTGCAAACACCCCATAACCAAAACCGTAAATTTCATCCTCTTCCTTGTCCGAGAGACAACTTGAAGGCTGCACAATGCCGGACGTCAAAAGTGTGAAAAAACAAAGAAAAATTAATTTTCACAAAATTTAATTAACACCCACCCCTCGTGTTTAGCCCCCCAAAAGGACATGCAAAAAACTCAAATAAAACATGCAAGGAAGGAAGACAAGAAAAACATGCAAACAGCAGAGTATAAGAAATTGAACCCCAAAAAGGAAGAAATCACAAATATACATACACAAACTACAAAACACAAAAAGGACTTTGGTTTGTTGTATTTTTTTTTGTGCTGTCTGGAATGCCAGGGGTTAAAGGATAATTCCAGAGCCACTTGAGAGTAAACAGTATTAAGGATTTCTCTTTTAACGAATTGAGGGGGGAGGCTTCGCTAAATGGCAATTGTTTTGAGGTGTTTCCTCCTTTTTCAGCGAGCTGCTTTTGTTCTTTGTTTTCTGACAGCAGAAAAGGATTAACACCTTGGGAGTACTTGTGCACAGGAACTTTAATTTTCTTTCATTTCTATTTTTTACTACTCTTTTTTGTTTTTGTTGGGGAGAGGTACTGTGGGTGGGAGAGGGTCAAAAGAAGAAAAAAAAAGGGACTAACAACAAACTTCAAGGACATGCAAAGCAATTGTTTTCTTGTCCCCTCTCCCACAACATGTTTTTGGGGAATTTTTTTTTTTCTTGAGAAAAGGACTTAGCTTAAATACATACCGAATATTTTCCTGGCACATAAATTGGCTGACTATGACTATTTGGCAGGCCACCCTGACTAGAATGACCGCGATGACCTCGCGTTGTACCAATACCCGCAGGATTCTGTGGACTTCGTTCCGCCCATGCTGCTTGCCTGGCATTTTCTAAAGCACTCAATATATCACCGAAGGGAGCCATTAGAAGTTCACAGTACACCGATGCTAGACCTTCTAAATGTCCTCGCTGCCCATCCTGCAAAAAAGACAAACAAAAATTACGTTCCACTGTGTTTTTTTTTTTGCATTTGCGACGAAAATAGGATTTTCTCTTTATCCTTTTGTGGGTGCGTGTGTGTGTGTTTGTGAGTATGGCTTGTTAGTGCGAGCCTCCAAGAAAGGAAACAACAAAAAGGAAGAAGAAAAAAAAATTAAGTAATTGTATTAACAAGGATATCGTTCGATGTTGTGATTGCATTTAAGTTTACGGTAATAAAAGCAAATCTCTTGGGGGGCTCCATATGAAAGGACTAAATCCCTAAGTTTTTGCCCGGCTTCCCGGCTTTGGAAAGGCGTCAAATGTGTCATAAAAATAAGAAAAGTTTTTTCTTTTTCTGTTATAGCATAAGCAACCGGCAGCAGGACATAAAGTACCCCAAATACAATCTATCCTTTGGTTAGGATCAACATTTCGTCTCGTCTCGTTTGCAGGAGCATAAATTGCAGCTACACAATAAAAATGGAAGTTTCTTTAGTGGCGGCACAGGATTCGGATTTAATTCGGGTGGTGGTGGTGCTGGTGATTTTGGTTTCCTGCGTGTAAACTTTTGTGTGTGGCAGCAGCAGCGGCGGTGTGTATAATGCCCCGAAGGGTGATTTAGCAGCCACAAAACTTTTCATTTTCTTCATCCGGCTGTCTCGCTTGAGTCCTATAAACGCACATGTTATCGCCCAACAAAATACGAATAAATGAGTAAATGAATGTGTGTGCGTGTTGATTTTGTATTTGTATAACTTGCCATCAATCAAGGATCCTTCTTCGGTGGTTGGGCAGTTATATTGTATTTTTTTTTTGTCTGTTTCTGTTTCACCACCCAAAGGTTCGAAAATTGTTTCATGTCCTTTCGAAGAATTGAACAACGTAGACAGTCGAGATTTTTTTTAATCATTACAGATGTCTGTTTGTTGGAAAAGTTTACATTGAGAGTTACTTCATAAAACATGCTTACAACACAAATACTTTCAAAACTAATGGCAAATTTATTACAAAAAAAAAACACAAGAAAATATCATCAAAATACACTTAGAGATTCTCTTGAAGTACACTGATGTGGATAAGTAGAGACACACTTACGAAAAAAAAAAAATAAAGGATAAAACAAAAATGCAAGCACACACAGAGATAGACTAAAATGTTTAGCTCAAGACAGTAGGATCAACTCCTTAAAAGTTTATACATAAGTCCAACACAAGAAAGTAGATTATGTTCGTGAACGCGGCTTCAAAAAATGCTAGCTCCATTCGGCTTTTGAGTGGAAGATGGCATACTCAGTTCCTAATCGGTAAGTCGTTTTTTTTCTAATTCACTTTCAGGTGTATTCAACTAGAATAAGAACAAAATTTTGTGAATTACAAATGAACGCAAGAAAATCCCAGGAAATCCCCCTCAATAGCTTAGACAACAACCGTGGATGGTATAGATTGAAAGACTTACAAATTCTATTCACAATCCACGGTGTGGAATGCAATCCACATTTGTTTTTGCTGTTGTATATATAACAAGGGAAATTCTCAGATTGCTACTAGCTAAGAAAAAAGGAGCTGTGAGTGAAGGAGATGATTCCAAGACCAATAAGTGTGCTCCCATTTCTATTACAAAGTCATGGGTAATTTACCGAGAATAACAACAACATGTCTATCGAGAAAGTAGACCTACAGAGGCAGTGCTGGTTATCAAAGCAATAGCAACATGCACTTCGATAGCATCTTTCATGATTTGATCAAAAGAGCCTTCGAAAGGAAAGAAGGAGAGCACACATCTTCCAATTAACTGTGTCAGATTCTGAGAACTAAAACAGCACAGAAGTGAGGCTCTTGTTCACAAAGGCATTTCTCTCATCAGGATAACCTTTTAAGGATATGAGGACATTGTAAGGGACAGGCTTTAAAAATGACTGGAATGGAAAAACTCCTTCTTCAGACTGTATAACGGTGAGGAAGACCAACACCCCGCTGTCAGGCAGAATGCACCATTCAACATTGACGATGATAGGCAAAATCTTGGTCCACTCTCGTGAGGATAGCAATATCCAAGCTGAAATCTAACTAAGCTGCTGGACCTGACGGCTTACCGGCCGAGCTTTTGGGGATGAACTGGTAGAGGGCATACACCAACTCATTTTTAAGATCTGGTCAGATGAATGTATGCCTGATGAATGGAATCTAAGCATCGTTTGCCCGATTCACAAGAAAGGAGAAAGGAGAAAGAAAGCCTGATACCTTTTATAAACAGCCTGATTGGCCCCTATCAGTGGAATTTCAGGCCAGGTCAACAGGCCACGGTACGGTCGGTAATGACCGTACTGAGAGCCAAATGTATATGTATTTGCTGTCGCCAAGAAGGGAGAATCAACACGGACGAATTGGACAAAACGTCACAGTGGGCAGCTACAACTTCGAGGTAGTAAAGGGCTTTGTCTACCTTGGCTCTGCTATTTACTCTAACACTAATACCAGCGCAGAAATCAGGCGAAGAATAACACTTGCCGATCGCTGTTTTTTTGGGCTAATAAGGCAGTTCAACAGTAAGGCCCTATCTCGAAGAACTAAGAAGACTCTGTTAAGACCTTGATCCTGCTTGGCGGAGCTGAAACATGGACTTTGTTGAAAACGGATGAAGACATACATGGTCGACAAATTCTAAGTAAGATTTTCGGTCCCGTTTGCGTCTACGGGTTTTGGAGGAGAAGATTCAACGACCAACTATACGAGCTGTACACCGACATCGACCTTGTCATGTACATCAACGCTCCGGCCCGCAGAGTCTTCGAATCAAATCGGGAGGGACGACGCAGTAGAGGGCCTCCGCGCCGCAGGTGGCGCGTACAATTTTAAGGGAACCTCGACCAACTTGGAGTGTGCAACTGAAGGCAATTAGCTAAAGACCGAGCTAAGCGGAGAGGCTTGTTGGTTGAGGCCCGGGTTCACCCCGAACTGTAGCGCAGTACAAGAAGAAGGAGGTACTGAACTCAGTCAATCTGTAGTAAAAGGAGTCAATTATCGAGGCACAACACTAGGTAGGAGATTACTTTGGACGAAAAGCTTAGAAGAAGTTCTAATAGCCAAAGGAATCTAATGCAGTAGTCTGCCATCACTGAGTTGGATGTACATCACGATAGTCAAATTCGTATCCTGTCGCAGAAGGCAGTTTCGTTGGGCCTAATAGAGCGAGACTAAGTGCTTGGAACTTGGAACCTCATGGACTGTAGTTCAACGTACTAATCAATGAGCCAGGGCTCCCACAAGTATGACTTATTCTATGGACACAAGGGAATTGTGGCATTTAAAAAGCTGATTATTTTCTCGATGCTCTCATCCGCTGTATTGATTAGGTAGCCTAGTTTAAAGTTGGACGCTTTTAGAAGATCACGCCAAAAGTGCGGAAGTCCTTCAGAGGCTTCAATGGTACATTTACGGGGAGTTTAAAGGAGTAAGCCCCTGCATTCTTAGTTCATAAGCTCGCCTCTATTTTGCTTTATCCTGGCATTAAGATGGAAACATAACTCAACCAATTGACCGATGACCAGTGAGTGTTAGGTGGCAAAAGTAGTTAGTCAGTTCAACAGAACAATGGCAAGATCTATACGTTTTCTCTGGGAGAATCCGAAACATAAACACCTCAGGTCGGAGACATATTCAATATCGACCCTAATCCTTTTTAGAAAAGAGTAATGGCTAACACAAGCCTTTTCAAAGCCTGCTCGTCTGCTATGAACTATTCCAAACAAAAGAATGAGGCTAACATGTCTTGGGCGATGTAATGCGGCGGACACTCACGAGTGAATTATATTGCTTGCATGTAGACTGGCTAAATAATGCACTTAAGTCGGTCACTCTGACCTGCGTTTCTGGGCAGACCTGTATACAACAAATGACAGATCCTTGCTAGCAAACATTCAGTTGATCTACGCGCTCATGCCGTCATTCTTGGGTTCTATTGAAGTGAACTGAAAGGAAAGCAGGTGAGCTATATGTTTGGATAAAAAAGACGTGAAATGAGACACTAAGCGGTCGTCCTCACTCACTTAATGGATACCTTAGGACCTTTAGAACCAATCTTCTATGGAGTAAGCTGAAGACTTAGGAATCACTGAGCCATGGCAACTCACGTCTTAGAAAACTCTTTGGTGTTCAACTCAAAGCATGATTCCCTTGTGAATCGTTCTTGATAGTTTTGCTTGCATTCTACAACTAAAAACGGACTTCCAAGCTGGATATAGACACATATGACAAAGGTTTCCTTAAACGATGAATGCAACTCCAAGAGAGACACATCTCTACCCTCATAAGGATATAAGTACCTACTATATCTCCCTTGGAACGACAGACACAATATTGTTACCATAATCGCTCTATCAAATATCAGTCCTTTTTTGTTCCATTTGAACGTAAAGTCCTTTGTAGGTACTCTTTCGCTAATTGCCACAAATTGAGAGGGCGTACAACAACCCCATTAACAATATGTGAAACAAACATTATCCAAACAATTCCATTTGTTAACAAAACGTTTCGCCATACGAGTACTACAGATCACATCAATCCTTAAAAAGAGACACTACCCTACCCACACACACACAAACAAAAACCCAGGACCAATTGAATTTTGTACTCTACACTTTGCGGGGCATAAAACTTGTCTACATTCAGTCTGATTATCATTATCTATCAGAGCAGACAAAATAAAGCCTTCGGGGTTAACCAAAGCTCCAGTACCTACTACTGCAGCATATGTGTGTGTGTGTTTAGTTGGAGAGGAAATTCCTTTAAGTACCCTACCGACGACGACGACGACTACGACAACAACGGTGCGTATGTTGCGCTGCTGCAGAGATGATACCGGAAATTGCATCACAGCCATTTAAATTCTCTGAATGCGGGAAGAATGGAAAGTTTCACTCTGACGTTTGGAAACGAAATTATGAACTTCCTCCTCCGACGACGACGACGAGCTCTGTACTCATATGTGATATCATTTGTTGGCCCAAAAGGCAGCAGACAAATGATAATTATCCTCAACGAGTGAGTGGGTGGTGTATCCTTTCGATAGTCGTCGTCAAAAAATGGTATACACTCTTCTTTTTTTTGGAATGCACTCATCACGTATTTGTGGATTTAAATAAATATCCTTTGGTCGTCAGAGACAATGGGACATTAATATTGTATGATGGAGGAGTCCTTTGTGTTTTAAGCTGCGTGTGTGTTGTGTTACAAAATTGTTTATTAAAAATTACGATTATGTGCGGTTGTCAATTGTCTGTCATAATGGCACAGTCAGAATGTATAGAGAAGGATATGAGGAGAGGGAAAAACTAAATTAATCGCGTAGAATAAATGAACAATAAAGCTGGCAATTAAGCTGATGGAATGCCATTATCGTTGTGTAGTTAGGTAGTCCTTCCTTATTTGCAGTGTTGTTCTTGGCATAAGTGGAAACGTTAACACATACTTAGGTGCAGTTGGAGTTGATGATTCGTATAACGTTTGCCCGATAGACGACAAGGATTTTGTTGGTACTGTTTGCTGAAACTAGAGAGTTTGGATTGAAAATTTTGAGAGAAATCTGGCGAAAGAAACAGGCCTAGGGACGTCAATCTAATCGGTAATAAGGTTGCCTTACAGGTGACATTGGATTACACATAAGTACATATTTTAAAGATATGTCGAGATATTCTTGCTCGAGTACTGGTACAGAGTACCATGTGATGTTCTAAGAACTACTCCCTCTGCAGCACTAGGCATAATACTTCATCTCATGCGCCTGGACATTGTCCGTAAAGCAAGCTGTGATTTATACTGCCATTCGTCATTACAGACTCTATCTAAGTCAAAGGTGGAGATCGTTAAGTTCCAGGCCCGAAACCCATTCCAGGACACTGTATGGCTAAATTAGGAACTACCTTTGAAAATCTTTGGGATTAAGTCAATCTACTGGCAAGCTTCTGCTGAGGCTAGACGCTAATGACGAATGCAGTCTCTTCTGGGGGAATATCTGTTGCATGTCTAGGAAACTTTGGCTAAAGTTGAACTAGAAATGTTACTGTTCACTAGTATGATGGACGGCATTAACCTTACAAAAGTGCAAAGCTTGAATCGGTATCATAGGACCTCAGTCTCATTCGGCTGGATTTGTATTGTACCAGTCCGGCGAGGTCCAAATTACTGTAAGACTAAGGGATTATGGTAACACATCGATACTCTTTTAGTGGGAGGCTACAAAAGGACGACACCAACTGATCACATAGACCTGATGCTAGTATTTGAAAGGAGATTTGGTACACAGTTGCCGGACAAAGCACATTAGAAGCACCATAGAACTGAGAACAAAAAGGAACTAACTAGCGACGGTTCCAAGATGGGCTTTGCTGTTAATGTTCTGTGCACTGCAAGCACATGGAAGTCACTCATCAACTGGATGTCCAGAGCAAATGCGGTGAGCCTCTGCTGAGTACTAGGGCATATTGATATTGAAGGGAACGAATGGGTTGAAGCACTAGGAAGAAGCGTAGGCTGTTCCCTCTGTTACAATCCCAATTAGCTCTTAAGACAATATTAGAGGCTAAGCCATCTGTTAAGCCAATTGGCGCTGATTTAACCTAGACGTTCAGTTCGTCATGGCCTGCCAGGAGCAAGAAAAGATCCATTCCATTGGTTAAGCTTAGACGTCACAATGCACTCTACTATGCCCTTGGCATTCATGCAGAACACCTCCTTGTACTGCACAGCGACTATTGCAGAAGCTCTAGCAGCGAGTCTCTAACCATTGAAACCAAGAGATAAACGACAGGAGTGCAAGATTTCTTCCGAACCGTCGTGATCTAATATTAGCTGGAAGATGCATGTAAAAGACGAGAAAATCAGACTGACAGGACTTGAAACCAATGTGACAGAAACCAGACATTATGACCTGCACTTCATGATTCAGTTTAATATAGGCTACAGGATACATATCTATTCACAAGATCTTCTATCTCTCGTAGCTGTATGGAGTCTTCCACTGTACTCAACCTAAGTTTGACATATTATCGAGGATCTTTGCTTTTCGTGCATCAGTGGATTCATACATAAGTGGACAGTGAATCCCTTAAAATTTCTCTGAATCTATAGCTTATAAGGTGCTGAGGTACTGCTACTGCCGGTTGCCTGGGCAGCAAGTTATGAAAAGCTGGTCGCTAAAGTTGACTCTGACAGGATAGTCACCACTCATGGAAAGGCGAATTGTTTGCTTACAGTCAAGTTGACAGAGTCTGTTGTGAATTCTCAGCAATTACTAGCCAAAGTACTCCCAATGTTATATAGCGGGCAACTGAACAGTCAAAATCGTACGGAAATGATGACCTAGGACAATAACGTTAGTAACAATGGTTCGCTTTCTCTTATGAGCAGTCGGGATTACACGCTTCATTCTATACCAAGTTGTTAAAATTGAAATGGCGCCAAGTACAAAACAATGGGTGCAGCTAGATCGCGAACCTTGAAAAACTAGAAAAAAGAGACCTCAGACAATCATGGAGCAAGTCTTCGGGTGGGATCCATCGAGTGTCGGCCAAAGAAGTCACTTAACAGCTAGCACCACGCAAATGCCATGACACTTTTTGAAACAGGATGAGTGCACTTCCAATGAAAATGATGAGATACTAGTAGTATCCAAGGTAGACTATCAGACATGGTTTCAAGCTATCTGTTGACTAAACCACAGTGACCTCTGCCATGCCTCGTCCAAAGGATATAAGCTAATCGGATGTCAATTCGAAAAGGATTTCCTCAGCAACTTCGCCACTAAAGGCTAGAATCTGATTCCTCAATATACATATTGAGACCCCTGGCTCAGTGGAACACTAAGCTAAAAAGTAGAGAAGGAGAGAAAAGTACCAGAAATGTACTTAACACGTAATCATGCCACAATATCGAGTTAAACACGAATCTAACTAAACTCCGACATCCAATCTAGCAACGTTAGTGTTACGTTAAGTAGTATACACCTATTCTTATACACCAACCGCGAGTACGTTGTTTTATTCTTGAATCGAAAAGTTTCTACTTGACAGCTGTCAAAAGCTTTATGCTTGGAATGAAAGACATCTAGATAAGGTAGATAAGGAAGTTGATAAAAGCTATGAAATTGTTCTTCCTTGCTTCTGTTTAGAGTAGAAAGAATCCTTCTTTAACTATACTCGGTCAAAGAGATGTAAATATTTTCCACAAAGAAACACCGTTTATCATCGGTAAGTTTGGCCTTTTGGTACAGCAGATAAGGAGATAGGTCGAAATGTCCTTCGAATGCATTCCGACGATTTATTAAAGTAAGGTCTCTTTTAAAGTTCGTCAGAAAGTCGTCTAGTTTTAAGGCAATCCTCACTAATTCCTGATATGACTATTCATCTTCCATTTTTTTTATCCTTCAAACCCAAACGATGTACCTTTACTTTTACTGCTTCATTATTCAACCTTTGACCACAAGCTCCAGACCACTATCATGTCACAAACTAGATATAATATCTTGATATCCTTCTCTCCTAATTGGGAATAAAAATATAGAAAAAAAAGTCTCCTTTTTACAGAAGCTTGTTCGGAAAAAAAAAACTATGTCTAAGCCCCATAGTACCCTATGCTCTTCTCTCAGACTAATGTGTAACAAAACGAAGATAAACATAACATAAAGGCGGCACAGACAAACCAAACCTCAAAGTGAGCGACACACACAGACCCACGCCCTAATAGCCAACCAGACCGGAACTGAACAGCTTATGTAGAGATGGCACAGAAAAAACAAAATGAGCAAAACACTCGTTTGACATATGCACTCCCTCTCAGCCCACCCCCCGTACAGTGTGGTGGTGGATTAGCACATTCAAGTTCATTCGGGCCAAACAAACAACCCTCCCCCGGGACCGGCAAAAGAATGACCAATGCGGCACCATAATGGCGGGTGACTAGAGTCATGCTTCTGTTTTTTTGCCTCATCTGCCTGTTTAAGTCTGCCATTAAATGTCCTGGAAATATCCCAACAGGAGTGGGTATTTTTTTTCTGTTACATAGGTAAATGTGGCGCCGGATATTTTTTGCCCCCAAAAAAAAGTGCCTTTTGATGTTGCCAACTTAACTGCCAACCAAAACAAGGAAAAAAGGCGAGGAAATTTGTTATTTTGCTAAAAACCCGGCGAGGCAAAACTCAAATAAAAACTGCATCCCGGTTTTAATCAAAATTAAAATTCCTCTGACTCCATCCGGTCACGCATCAACCGCCGACGAGTAGATAGAAGCACCATGTCAGTTCTCACCCCAAAACTGTCTAGAGGGGGGGGGGCTTTTTTTTCTGCGGCTAGTCTGTTGTATAACAACATATGAGAGAGGGATGAAATAATAATAAATGACAGGAAGAAATATAGTAAATCTATATTTGGTGGTCCATCCCTCGATGGATCCTTAATAGATTTAGTAGTTCTTCGCGGGCGGGCAGAGAGTTATGAGAGGCACAACAGCACAGTACAGCACACACAGAAACGGAAACAACAATAATCCGTGTCATCCCTCTAATAAAGTCAATTTTCCTCTTCTTGTGCTGTTGCTATAAATTTCCACCAAGGCTCCCCGACACATGTCACTGTGTGCCGCCCCATTGTGAGGAAAGTTCCATCGTTAAACAGGACACTATGGTGTTGGCCATGTGTTAGGTTAGCAGTGTTAAGGTTATAAAAATAATAGTCACCAGCTATTATCGAGACTGCTGGGGGGGTTGTTGGTTGAAGACGAATTCAATCAATTATCTTATCCTTTGTGTACACTTCCTTTCTATGCCTTTTTTTTTGTCTGTCTCCATCCACAATTCATCTATTCATCTGACAATATTTGTTATTAGCTTTTTATGGTTCGACGAATTCTTGAAAGATGAACAAATCTGATGATGAAATTTTATTATTCCTCTTTCGAGTCTACGGGGGAGGAGGAGGACGAGCAAAAAAAACAATATTTTCTCTTTGTTTTCACGATGATCATGATGATGGGGATGACAAGAGCCAAGTGGGTTGTGTGTCGTCTTTAGTCTCGTCGTTTTAGTGGTTGTTGAGTTCAAATTTTATTTTATCGACTCTACTCTTTATGTAGAGGAGGGGAAGCCTCGATAGTTGACGGAAGAGGATATGACATAAAAGATATTTTTTAAGACAGTTTTGTCGCCACTTAAAAAGTTCCAAATTTTCTTGTTTGTGACATATTTCTGTTCGCCGATAAATGGGGACGTTTTCACAGATAAAAGAATCTTTAATGACAAATAAAGTGAATTGCTTGGAGGAGTATCCCCATTGTGTGTTGGTGGAAGGTCGTGATAGTAAAGAGGAATTATTTGTCCTTGATGTGGGTTATGGTCTATTTGGTATTATGGCTTCGATTTATTACCAAAAGTAATGGATTTGTAAAAGATTTGGTGAATAAAAGTGGAAGTAAGCACGTGGCTGACAATAAAGGCTGCATAACCAGGTTTAAGGCTTCAAAATAGAACAGAAAAGTGCACGCGCCATCGTGTGCTGTGTCTGGAAATGTGCCTCAGCTCTCCCCAACTCTTTCCCAGTTGCGGTGCTCTTCCTTCTCCATTGTTCTGCGCCACGTACTGTTTGTTAGAGATAAGATTTGTCCAGAATATCCTTAAGATGTAGCACCGATTAACAAACGTTTACATATTCCTTGTGATAGTGACGGTCACTCTCCAGGTACTACATCCATATAGCAGCACGGATTCAACGTTGGAACGGAACAGGCGTAGTTTGGTTAAACTGTGGATAGATATATTCGGCTGGCTATATCCAGTTCGGTTCCGCCATCGGTTGGGACAATACTCCCAAGGTATTGGAAACTCTCTACTGTCTCAACCGTTTGTCCAGGAATGCATATCGGTCCTAGGCTGATAATTTTTGTTTTTGCCGAGTTTCAGCCCAACCAAGTCTGCTTCCCTCTCCACATTTGTTGTCATTTGGTGAAGGTCCATTATTCTGTGCGACAGAAGGCATACATCGTCGGCGTAGTCGAGGTGCTTGAGTTCAGATGTCAGAGTCCATTGAATTCCTCCATTTCCTGTTGAAAAGGCCGCATTCAGCGCATCACTAATGACCAATAAGAACAGTATTGGTGAAAGTATACAGCCTTGCCGAGCCCCACTTTGGAGTTTGAATTCCTCAGACAGCCTTTCTTTGTGCAAGACGCGACATGTGTAGCTTTGATAATATGAAATACAACTCGGATATGACGATGCTGTCCAGCTCTGGCCACAGAAAGACGGTTGACATCGCTCTATATCTGAGACCATCTGAGACGGTATCTCCTTCCTCGATACGAAGGAAATATGGTCCATGCCACCTACCGCAACGAAGAGTTAATATTGGCCGCAACAACGAACCAATCTCAGTCTGGTTGGTGGCATGAAGTCCAAAAGAGTGTACTCGTGCTCAAACTTTTCCACGGTGCGACGAATTGCCTGCACATTGAAGCTGAGTCGGAATTTGATAACATTTTTTAGTAATTTCCGCACGTTTGGCAACCGTTAAAGGATTCATGATGAAATGGTAAACCTCGCTGAATATTTTGACAGCTGGATGTCATTAGTAACTTTGACAGCTGCTAAAACATTAGAATTCAAAAAAGTATCACTGCTATCTTGTCAGCTTTCAAAATTGGTCCATGAATTCCAAGAAACTAGTTTCAAGTGCTATTTCGTTTCAATTTCAATTTCAATTTATACACAGACTCACTATTCGCAGGAAGAAAGCTCAATCTTTTGGTAAAAATGAGCTTTTCTTGAACTGGCAAGTTCCTTGCACTTATTTCTGCCTTTTCGTGTGACCTTTTCCTACCCATGAATTATCCCTCGTGTTTTTTTTAATAATTCACGTCACAAGGATCCCAATTAAAGAACAATCCATTAACACTGACGTTGCTCAAGCCATAGTTTGTTCATATCGATAAATGTCACAGTGATTAAATAAATCAAAAGGACATCGATTACACAACTCACTCGGGGTAATTCAATTTCCTTAATTGCCCCAAGGAAGAGGTGATTAAATCACCCACACACACTCACTTCACATTCTGGCTTCTGACAGCTTCAAAAAAGGGGTTGACAAAACCTCAACAAGGACATGAAACAAAAAAAAAAACAAAAAGAGAAGAGAAGATCAAAGCATATGCCGCCGCTAGCTAGCATATGCCAAATCGAGTGGACCTAATACAAAGTGGCAGAAAGTTGAAGACTAGCCTTCCGTGTCCGTGTACTCGAGCGCATTGAAGCACAGGTACAACAAAAGGCTGCAGCAGCCAATAATGAAACCCGAGCAGGGTCCTCCTGTGAAAGAAACAAAGTCAAAGCTTTGATTTTTATTTGCCAGACTTTCCCATGAATTGGTGGTCTTTGCACACTCAGTGTGTGTGTGTGTGTGATTGTGTTCAAGGACGAGAAACGGTAATCATTTAATTTTTAATTCATTAATCTGTTCAGTGAACATTTTGAAAACTAATTATGACCGACAGACGTTAATCAGCTTAATGAAGCTGTGTTAGTGAATTTTGCATCACAAGGATGCGTGTACAGGACAGTCGGAGATTGGTTTGGGCTTTTTGCACGCGTGAGAAACTTCCAAACTAACTCGGAGTTCACGCATCATACACAGACAAACCAACAGACAGACAGAGAGACAGATAGTCAAAGTCGAAGTCATATGATGAGAGTCCTTCATGTGAAATGGCAACCTGTGTGTGCACTCATTCGCGCTCTCATTTAACTTTCCGTCAGAAAGAAAAAAAAAACAGATTTTTGGTCACGGTCATACATATGAAACACTTGGCTGACATCATATGTCAGCGTGTTGAATTACGTCCTCGCTTCGCTCCTGCTGTGCCATGTGCGTTTTACTATGTGATGGAGCTTAGTTTTGGGCCTGTTCCTGGAAAATTAAAATTGAATCATTTATGAGGATGAATACCGAGCAGACAGAGTGTGGGATTTAGGGTTGGATACACTCGAAATAAACACACGCGCTCGTACTCTCTCTATCATGGACTTTGTAATCTTGCAGCTGTTGGGATACCACCTCTCGATGTATGCATGATGGGATTTTACTCCGGAAATTGTTTTAATCCGGTTGGCTGTTGTAGTAATTCTAATAGGGCTGCCTGCCCTGCAATTTCGAGTACCACCGCACTTGTACCCAAAGTTTAGTAAGAGGGCGGAGGAGTGGCAACATGTGTGTGATGCTTCGTATATCCTGCAAAATAGGCAGCGAAGATACTTGAAAATTTTGTTAAGAATTTTTGAGGCCAGCTTGGTTTGGAAGGAATTTGCATTTCGAGTTGTGTTGATGGGAGAATCCTTCGTTAGTTGATTGCTTTTAAAGGTTTCCAATTCGCCTTGGAATAGCTAAGCGATTAGGAATTATCTGCAGTCCTTCGGATTTGGGTTACTACGAAGAGGTTGCTGGGTTAAACGATGGTTTGACAGAAGCCAGGAAGGGCCATGTAAAGCTTGGCTTAGCAGAGCACTAGGACACTCCATAGTTATGTTTCAATTCTCAGCTGAAGAGACATAGTTTTCAAGGTTCTCATAGGATTCCTTGAAGGAGCTTGCTGGGTTGAACGATGGTTTGCCAGAAGCCAAGAAGGGCCCATGTAAAGCTGGACTTACCAGAGCACTAGGACACTCCGTAGTTATGTTTCAATTCTCAGCTGAAGAGACAGAGTTTTCAAGGTTCTCATAGCATTCTTTAGAGGAGCTTGCTGGGTTGGACGAAGGTTTGACAGAAGCCAAAAGGGCCCATGTAAAGCTTGACTAAGCAGAGCACTCCGTAGTTATGTTTCAATTCTCAGCTGAAGAGACAGAGTTTTCAAGGTTCTCATAGCATTCTTTGGAGAAGCTTGCTGGGTTGAACGATGGTTTGCCAGAAGCCAAGAAGGGCCCATGTAAAGCTGGACTTACCAGAGCACTAGGACACTCCGTAGTTATGTTTCAATTCTCAGCTGAAGAGACAGAGTTTTCAAGGTTCTCATAGCATTCTTTAGAGGAGCTTGCTGGGTTGGACGAAGGTTTGACAGAAGCCAAGAAGGGCCCATGTAAAGCTTGACAAAGGACTCTACCATATCATCAAAAGGATGGAAGTAAAAAAGGCGCATTTAAACCTCGAGTATTTGTTTGATGTTAGCCATCGCATTTTTGCAGTAACTCTTCCGCCTAAAGACCTCAAAGGACCTTAAAGCTGCCCAAACCAGACCGACGATGTTCACCTTTTCTCCGGCACATCCCGAAGGCATATTTCAAACGTTTCATCCACAACAACAACTAATTGGTTTGCCTCAAGGTCCGTATACAAAAGAATATCCATAAAAACCACCATTCAAAGGATACGCAACTGATTAGCATTGTTTCTGCCCGAGGATATACATATGTATCGCACATTTAATGCTCCTCCAGATTGCAGTTAGACAGTGAATGCCTATAAATTTGTTCTCCTCTTATGGGCACACAAATCGCGTATATCGCATGCCCATAAGTAGTATATCCTTTGAGCGCAGGCTGGGATGATTGTAATGTTGAATGTAAAGCTCCACTGTACCGCAGGGAAATTGGAAACTTTCCACTTCTTTTGCAATAATCTTTCGTTTCGCTGTGAAAGGCATCAACCGGGGGGTTTTTTTTTTTGGTTTTATGTTCAAGGATCAGAGACTGAACTGGAATATAGAGCAAATACCACCATCGACAACGTAAGCTATCTTCATTAAGTACAAATGGATGTGAATCCTGTGGTCAGGTCTCTTGGATATCTCTCCAAGGAGCATGGATACACACTCTCGTATGTGTTTGAAAGGATACAAAACTCACACCATAATCGTTTCTGGTTGATTTCATTCTTTAACACATCAGCAAGTGGGTGGGTACGGGTGGACGTTTGTGTTTCATTCGAAAGGAAAGGAAAGTTTTCCTGAATTTATTGGACATCCAGCACATCAGCAAGAGAGAGAGAGAGTGAGTGGCTAGGGAGTACTTGTAAGGGTTTGAGATTGTTCCTCGGTCAGCTGGGGAATACAAAATTTATACTTGCAGACACATTCTATATGGAGTCCCTTATTTTTTTCTATTTTTATATCGCCATCGAGTCCATCCTTTCGAAGAGGTTGATTGATGTAAAGTTTTTCATCAAACGAAGGAAATAAGGATATTAACCTTCGGCGCGGGTGGATGGTTTCTCCTTTTTCATTGCCAGCACACACACACACATACACACGCAGACAGCACCATCTGCAGAGCCTGATAAAGGCTGGTCAACGAAGCAAGGAACCCCTCTTTGCTTGGTCTCTAATATAAAATCAATGACCGATAGAAGAATCTTTTATTGGCGTAGCGTGCACCCTAGTCTTTTGATTTTTTGCTCCTCGTACCGTCCGTCAATCAAAAAAACAAAGTGAGGACAGACAATCCTTTTGCGTTGATGAAGGATTGCTGGTAGCCAGTTTTTCCACTGCTGCAGAAGGTTGAACAAATACAAAGACGACCTTCAACGAGGTCACTGGCAAAGTGGAATCGTTGCACTGTACTGTTTCGAACGAGAGGAATTTTATGCAACAACCAGCGAGAGTGAGCCAGGGAAAGGCAAATTGTGGTCGGTTATGGGCTAATGACTGTGCAACGAGTGAACGTAGCAACAAGGGTGCAATGAATTCCATCTTTTTGATGTTTTTGTGCTTTGTAATTCGAGGCATTAAGGGAGGTGCTGGAATTGTATTTCTGGGGCCTGAATTATTAATTCATGTATAAGGAGCCAAAAAGGGGCGGTGTAATTTAAAAGTTTCTTGTGAATCTGTGCAGCTAATTAGAATTTGAAGTAGGTTCCTTGTTTCGGAATAATGCTAACCTAATGCCTTTGGGAATTAAACCACAAAAAAAAGAAACCTCATTTATGTGCAAAGTGTAGGACTGAAGCAAGACGTGTATGAATAGAGGAATTTTAGGGAACGTAAATGGTGCATCTATGGTATCTTTAGAACTGTATTTTTTGGGTTGAACTGTGGCCGCTTTTTTTTGTAGTTTTGCAGCAATTTCAGGAGATTAAGATACTGTCGTCAAAGTTAAAGTAGAGTTTGTAGAGAAGATGTGCGTCCATATTAAAGCAGGACATTTGCTTGATGTGTTATTTCGCACAAAATGGCATGAATGTAGCTACAAAATAAAGGGAGAATCAAAATCATATCATATACCGTTGCGCTTTTATTTACATTTTTCTTTCTATCATTCTTATCTGGTCACCATATGTTTGAATATATACAATATGTGTAGCATACCCTTAGGATGTGGGAAGTAAAGAAAAAATGTTGCATAAGTTTGCATAGTTACAACTGTCAGATGGAGTGCCGGAGTTACCGATGAATATGCAATGAAAGTCGGCGTGCATCAAGGAAGCGTTGTAGGTCCTCTGCTCTTTGTTGTTCTTCTTGGCTATTTGTTCGGAAGTAAGGTAGATAGACTCGTACTTGTTGGCGAAGGACAAGTCTCTTTAGGGAATATAGTCCCGAGAATTCAATCGAGACATTTGTATTGGATTAGAGGGCGGCAGAATCCATCTATGAAGAGTTGCGTCAGGCTTGACACTTGCTGACGTTGGCCTCTAGAAAATTGTCTGTCACCTGCCAACCTTTCAAGAACAGCTTGTGGTTGGAAGACCGAAGAGGAAGGCACTTTCTTCAATTCCCTTGCAAGAAGCTGTAGAAGGGAAGAGAGAACTCCAGTTAAGGAGTTCCAAAGCAGTTCTTACGGAGCCTCATACTAACTGCAGCAGATGGGGTAGTTCTTTGATCGCCACTGATGCATATGCAAGCGACTTTCTCTACTTTTATCCGAGAAAATTCAGGTTTACTTCGATGTTGAGTGTTGGTCATTTCACAGCCTGGAAGAATAGATTTGATTACGGACCCATGTAGTCAAAATGTAATAAGCTAGTCTGGTTTTCTAGCTACTGCTAGTGGATTCGATGAATTTCCATATAGAAACGCTGGGGAGCTCGTCCCGCTCGTTGAAGAAGTGTCTCTCCAGCAACTGTGGCATAGGAAGTGGGTTGTGTTCCCAATTGCTTCTACATCACCAACCTCTGCAGAGCTCCGCCTATCAGACG
This sequence comes from Chalcosyrphus nemorum, assembly GCA_949716465.1. Classification (NCBI taxonomy): domain Eukaryota; kingdom Metazoa; phylum Arthropoda; class Insecta; order Diptera; family Syrphidae; genus Chalcosyrphus; species Chalcosyrphus nemorum. The sequence goes on from OX454333.1 coordinate 29,964,630, forward strand.
CACATAGGTTTTTTCTGTGAAACTGCAAAGAGCTGTGCCCTGTGAGATGGAAATAGATCTCGGGTCTTTCTAAGTCTTTAGCTTTTTATGGTTCATAGTTTCCTTGGAACGACGGAGTGGCCAGGTTGTGTATTGAATGGTATTGAACCATTTGAGCCCATTTCGTTTATGTCCGGGAACATAGCAGAGTTCAGCCTTGAGCTGCTGACGAAGAGCAGCCTTCGAATTTTATTTTTAATGCAGGATTTGCCTTCATGCGTTCATAGCGCTTCCTGGTGATGGATGCTTCAGAGGCTATCTCCACAGTTTAGCTGCTTGACTAAAGGCATGCTGAAGGATTTAGCTTCGTTCAGGAGGACGAGGTTGGGTGAGAGGGTGGAGATGAGAATCGTCCTATTATTTGGTGAAGAGGACTAGATCGGGTTTTTGTCACCGTCTACATACATCCCGCAATGAACATTGTTTAAAAAAGTCGTTTAAGGAGTTCCAGGTACCATACTGTCGCCCGTATACACACTCGCTCTTTTGAGATCCAGCAGGAATTGGTTGATTGCTTTGTGCCAGAGAAAGAACCATAGTACTGCGCCTTGAGAGTGCTACACCTCACAAGTCTGTCGGCGTTATCCTGGTAAAGTCTATGGATCCTATTCGTCAGCAGTTGGTCGACAAGCAGTTGATCGACTCCTGTGAGCACTCTGTCAATTGCTATTGACTTGAAGATGTTCTAACCTCAATAGAAGATGACCTACAGATGATTCTGGCAATCTATCAAGCAGGATGTACTCCATGGAATAACTTGTGTGCCCTCCCAATCAATATTCTCTGGCCGAACTCCCCGGTGTAAGCGAGGACACCACAATTTCGTTCATTTAATTTAAGTCCAATGGACGGCTCTTTAATCTAATAAAGTAAACCGCACATTCAAACGAAGGGTTAGAGATATTTATCCTTTTAATGCGAGGATATCATAAAACCAATCGAATGGGAAATTGCCAATTAAAAAAACAGGAAAAAAAACGTCTACCAACCAATAGCTAAATACCATTTCCGCTTGACTGTACGGCGGGCGAACCCTTAATTTGAAAACTAAAATTGAAATTAAATTTTCCCTTTCTGCCGCCCGCTGCCCGCCATCCTGACACTTGTAACCACACTAACAGTCAAGCCAACCCATCTTGCAACCAAATTCAGCATATTAAACTTTTTAAGCAATTTAAATTAACAAAACTAGGATACGCTGCTACACATATGTACTTATGTTCATGTAAAATTAATTCCCCAAGCACAGGACTATACACAAAGTGTGGTCACGTCGCTTGATAATAGCGCCCGAAACTATGAGAAAATTATAATACACAAATCCTCTCTGTGTACTCGTGTGTCCATCAGGAGGCTATGCTATAAGTATGTGTGCGTGCATGTGAAAGGACTCAGGCATTTTGTATGAAAATTGGAATTTATTATCGTAGACAAACGAAAATCAAATTGATTAACAATAAAGTCCCGCAAAAACACAACACATCCAACTTACGGTCGGACAAACTCTGCCAAAAGGATGTACATATCTCTGACTGCAACTGAAAGGATGTTATTGCTAATAGCTCGACAAATACCATATCGTCAATTGAATAGATATCAACTCAAAATTGAATCAAAATGCACATATGTCTATCTATAGATAGATGTACGCACACAGTCCAGTAGATAGGACAGCAAGGAGGATGTGTGCTGCCTGCTGTTCGCCCTTTGGGCTTGCGTTTGACCAAAGTCGCTTGTAACACTCTCCGAGACTCGAATTTGCAGTGAATTATAATTTTGTCACATAAACAATGCATTCAATATGTTTGCATACGAATGCTTGATGGAATTTGTATCCTACTTGCACAGACACAGACGCAGGGTGTCCGGGGGATATCGTGTTTTGAATGTTTCATTGGGGAAATTTACGTATTTTTGAGTTACTGTACGGGGTAGAGTGGTCAAATAATTAAGATGAAACATCTGACAGATATTTGCATATGACAAGTCGTACATAATGCAGCACACAACAGTGGGGTGTGTCCAAAAAGTGTGTGTGTTTCCTCTGAAATGCAGTACTTTAAGGATAATTTGCTAAGCTGTCATTGTCAATTTGTAAATGGAATAGTTGCTGTTGGTAAGGATAAGAAATGAAACCTACATTGTAAGGTTAATAATTGATTCAGGAGTGTCACAACTTTGTTAAGGAATTTTGGGCTTAAGATCCTGCAGCAATCCACAAAAGAAAACTCTACCTAAGGTGTGACCAGATATCAGTGATACTTCTTTAAATTTTTATGTTTTAGCAGCTGTCAAAGTTACCAATGACATCCAGCTGTCAGATTATTCAGCAAGGGTTGCCATTTCATCCTGAATCCCTTAATGGTTGCCAAACATGCGGCAATAATTAAAAAAAAAGATCGATATGCCGACTCAGTTGTGAATATGCAGCGCGAATTTCGGCCTGAGGTTGGTCGTCATCAGGGCTTCAGTGTGCAGGCTGTTCCTCGCAAAGTGGAAAAGTTAGAGCGTGAGTACACTCTTTTGGAGTTCATGTCACCAACTGGACATTGGTGCGAAGTGAAGAAGGCATAGTCGCCGTAGTAGCCAGTACTGAAGAAGACCCAGAAATGTCGATTCCACGGCCTACATCTGTATAAGATAATGCTGACGCGAGAATTGATGGACGACCATAGGCAATGCCGTGTGTTGGCTAATCGGGAGTACCAGTGTTCGAACAAACATCAATACATTCACAAGGGTTGATTGTTGGGTGTGGTTAAAGGCATGTTGGCCATCATTTCTTTCGAAATGAGGAAAAAGACAACGTTACCGTCAATGGTGTCAGGTATAGAGCGATGTTAACCGACCTTATGTGGCCAGAGCCGGACTATGTTCCATATAAGACGGCGCTACATCCCATACAAGAGACGCAGCGCTAGAAGAGACCACGAGACCAACATTCGAGACGCTATAGCCGAAATAACGCCGTACATATTGGACTAAGTCATCAAAAATCGGACCGACCGCTTGGAGCAGTGACAGCGAAGCAGGGCATCTATTTGAACGTTGTGCAATTTCACACATAATGGCATGAATGTAGCTTCAAAATAAAGTCACAATAAATTTTATAACTCTCACCGTTCTTGTTTTATTCAAATTTTCTTTTCTATCGTTCTTATCTGGTCAGCCTATATAAGAAAAGTATTTACTCTTAGAAAGCCAAATGTAGGGAGGAGACGAGGACTTGTCTATTTGCTTAGCCTCTTTTCGGTGAAGCCACAGTTTTTGAGAGAGCAGGGAGGGGTTACAATCTTCGCAGATACTGGCACAAACAACTGAAATGAGACTCCCTACACCAGAGTACCCAAGGCACTCCGTAAAGAGGAGCTTCTTCTCCGATCGTAATGATCTGATTTCAATTCCTTTTAATGACTTTTCGCATTCATTTAGCGAAATTAAGCCGTTGCCATTCATTTGTAGTCCTTTGCATTGAAAATGAGTTGCATGATGGCCTGACTGCTCGGCTTTTTCTAAAGGTTCCACGAAATTAGAGTTCAGTGAGTGTTTCGTTCTTCACGCACTTGTTAGTGCTGGAAACGCACCATTTGTTTGAATTTAGGACTAGAAGCAAGGCTATATCTTAAAGAAGTAAAAGCTAAATAATGTTCTAATAAATTTATACAATTTTGCGTCAAAAACTTTCCCCAAAATCACGTCAAAGTGGAACTTCAGGTAAAAATTTGGTTTTGAAAAACTGACCGACCATCCTTCTCTCACAACCTTGATAGATTTCGTTTTTCGTTTGACGTAGAGTGACATTCCTCACAAGATGGAGATAGCAAAATTTTGACGACACCCTGTGTAAGCGACAACAAAAAATAATTTTTTGATTAGTTTCATGTGACATATCAAATCAAAGAGAATCTTAGCACGGTTCCATACGTGTAAGAGAAATAATTCTTCATGCGAAATTTTGTTGAAGAAAAATGTTAAAAGGCATTTTAAGAAGAAGCCCCATCTAGTGATCAAAAGCTCTTCTCGCATTTGCCCGTTTTTTTTTTTTTAAGTTCTTCCATCAAAGTGGTAAATAGGGACTACTAGAGGATGTCTCATCAGAACCTCAATCAGCGTCTGAGAAGGAATAGTCCCTTAGGCTATCAAAACTTTCAACAAGACACCCTGTACGAACAGCATTCTGGGTGCGACTTTTCCTCTCCACAAAGTTTTCTGCAAGCCCCTTATGCATTGGTAGTTCCCAGACTAACAGTCTAAAAGCATTTTAACCGACAACACCTTAAGGCAATGTTATCCTGCAAAACTCCACAGCAAATTTATCACATAAAATTGCCCACAAGTCTCAATATTTGTTCATTTACCCGCCAAATATGCCCAAGTCTTTATCAATTAATTATTCAATCCAAAGTTTTCTACCAATCCTTCCGTGTGTGTGTGTGTAACCGTAGAAGGACCTCATGTAAATACCGTATACCGTATGTGACTACACACATATTTTACCTATCGAAAAGTGTTGTATCCGTATCCACGTATGTATGACCGAACAGACGAACGGAACATTTCGTTGATTGTAATCCGGTTGTAAGTTACGGACTCCTTAATTGAGTTCATGTACATGACCTGAATGCTAGATGAATCGGTTTTTCGCCAAAAAAGGACTCTCTTCCCTTTTTCTTTTTTGCGAATGTGTGTGTGTGTATTGTTTATGCATAACTAAGGCTTTACAAAACCTCATGCATGCACACATGTGTGTGCGTATGTGCAAACATTTCGACAGGAAAGTCCAATAATTTTCCGAAGGATATCTCAATATTAGTTTTGCGTTCAGTGGTGTTTATTTAAATGTATCCGAGTTTGTCTCTCTCTCTTGCTCTGTGTGTAAGGATGTGCGTACATTTAATATTTCTCCCAGCTGTCATTAAATAATTGAAGAAGGGTCTCCGGCCGGCATATCCTTAGCTAAGGTGAAGTTTAGTTTAAGGATTGAATTTTTGATGCGAATGAGTTGGAATATTTCCAAAATCAATACGCGTGGGATTTAAAGGATCAAAATGTATATAAGGATACAGTCAGAGAGAGAGAGAGGCAATTTCAAAATCAGATTTATATATATCTAAAAACCATTGTGCCGTTGTGTGATTTTACATAAAGGAATCGCCGGAGGATGAAGTCGCTTATAAAAGGTAACAACAGATACAGCATATGGTGCATAAGCTATTGAGTTGGAGAAGAGAAAGAAAGGTGATAGATAGATCCTTTGTTTAAAGATAATTTTGCTAAGGATACTCTCCACTGAGGCGTCGGCACATTTCAGAAAATACTCTTCAAGAACGTGAGATACTAGTCCTTCACTGCAGGAGACTGGAGCTCTAAAAGAAGTTGCTGCTTCAAAAGTCTCTAAATTAATTCTTAAGAAGCAAAAGGCAAGCTCTAGGAGGAGCCCTCTAATCCAGTTCATAAGTTCTCCGAATTAAGGATAAGGAAAAGAGGGTGTAACCTTCTGTCTGCCAAGAACCGCAAGACAAGATCACTGCAGCCGAAAACGAAGAAGCTATGCTTGTAAGCCATACTTTCAGCTTGATCTTGAAACAAGTACAGAAGAGGACAAGTTACGAGTCTCTTAAGTTACAAAACAGGTCGTGGACTCTCATCGGGAACACCCTCAAAACGCTAGATTCCTTCTTGAACTTAAGTGCAAGTTTAAGCCTACCTCCTGAGGTCGATGCCATGCTCTAGGTAAATAGGTTAAGTGGAGCTTGGTCCTTGACAGGGCCGGACACCTGCAGAGGAAGTGGTATGGAGATTCTCTCTCATTAGTATCCTTGCAGCTTCTACAAAAGGAGTTCTGCGGGATACCCAGCCTAGCCATGCTCTACTCTGATGGAACTGCTGGGAACGCCCAAGAGTCATGGGGTGATACGGAGTAGGGCTGATGCTTAACTCGAACAGAAGGAGGAAACATGCTCTTATCCTTAAAAACTTCAACCTAGTTTGAGGCTCTATCAGTGTAATGCTCCGATTGCTCTGATTGCATTATGATGGTGACGGGGGATTTCATTGCCACAACAACTTGCTTAAGTACGTGATGACAGTGCACGGCTTAAGAGCAACGTCTGACTGTTTGTGGACATGCAAGTCATCGGAGGTATACTGTGGAAACATACCACCTCCCAGAGGACCAGCTGGGTCTCTCAACTGACAGGCGGGGAACATAGAACTATCACATGCCGCCGAGTTGGAAATTGTCCGACACCATCAAGAATAGGAGGAGATTCCCTTGACTGAACTTGAAAAACACTTTCTAGGATAAGGGAACCCTAAGTACACCAACAGTTCAAAGAAGGCAGGAGCAGCTAGTAGCACAAAAATTCGGCACGTCCCTTTGTTGAAAGACAGAAAAGTCACTACCAAGAGACAGATAATTATCACCCGACACCCGACGATCAGCAGATACCTAGACAAGTCAGCAAATAAAGCTCAAATTGAAGCGGTCTCAATAGCAACATCGGCTCACAGTGGCTTTACCTCCTTGAACGAGTATGTTGAGCTATCGGGCGAATAGACGTCCAGAAGATACTATGGCACCATTCATCAGCTCATGAAGGCACTGGCACATAGGAGCTTTTTTTCCGCGCATCCCTCGAATCCCTTCCTGAACGAGAGTATGGAAAGATCCAAGGCAGACTTCGGGCTTGGGAGATTTTCACCTGAGCCTTGCATAGCAATTTCGTCTGAAATTTTATTTCCCGCGATGTCAAGATATTTTTTATTCTGTTGGAGAAGCCAATGTTCCTCCTTCCTCATTTGCTCATATGAAGGCCTTTCGAGCGGCTCTTGTCCTAAGTTGTAGTGCCACCTTTTACGCCTCTTGTTTTCCTGCATGCGCTCGCTGGCATTCTTCGTCAAACCACTGGAGTTTCGTGGTGGTGCTGGTCGGGCGAATGCAGTACATTAGTGGCGGCGTTTCTGATGGCATGTGACAGCGTTGCCACTTGTCTTCGACATTGCTTGGAATACTACTTTAAGGTTGTCATCGTTTGTGGTATCAGCACCAACAGTCTGTTCCTGACTTTACCTGGGGATGAGTTAGAGGCGGCAACAGGCGCCATGTACTCCGTGCTCTTTGAGGCTAAATAAAAGTCTAACAGATGTCAGCTCTTTTGCCAGCTAGACTGTACCTTGCCCACATATGCCATGTCAGGGCGGCTTTATACCATCAGAATAATCTGCATACCTACGGCTTGTTTTTTCCACGTGTCTTCATTTCGGCTCAACAAGGATATAGCACTTTTGACAGATGATATGTGAGTGTACCGCTTAATCCTCTCTTTTCCTCGTATAATAAACCTTCAACCTTCAAACGAGATTTCCATCCAAAAATGGATTAAGAAAAAGGCTTTTAACACGAAAATTCCATGTAATAATTCTCCCGCATCGCTTTTACTTAATGACACACACAACACACACAAGAGAGCGAGAGTCCTTTTTGTCATTAAGTATGCATGGAACCCACTCGCTATGCCAACGACCGCGCCAAGTGTTAAAATTTAAATTAAGTTTGAAACGGGAATAAATCACACTTTATGACGTGTGACATGTTATTTTGCATAATTTTGTAATGCCCACATACTCGTATCTGTATAGTGTGCCATTTTCATCATCAGGAGTAGCAGACGACAGCTAATCCTTTTTTGTTGTTGATTTGCATACAGGCTTTAATCCTTGAAACGCAAGAGAGCAGCAAAAACTAAACTGCAATCAGATTTGAAAAAGAAAATCTTGTAAATTAGCTTATCGCACACGGTGACGTGTCGGTATCCTTTCTCGGTTGAGTGTCTGTGATAGAAGCAATCAAGCGCACTACTCAAGAGTAAACAACACCGCACCGCAACGCAACAACCCTACGGGGAATTAATATTTCCCTTTGTGATTGCGGGCAAATGTTTCTATCCGACGACACGTTTGTTTACTAAAAGGAAGATGCGTGTGTTGTGTGGTGTGTGTGTCCTTAAAGAGTGGAAATCTTTTCAGGCCAGTCTTATCTCCCCTTAACTATCGCTCTCTGTCTGTTGTCTGTTCGAGGCGTTTGGCTATTGAATTACATTTTTTTCCCCTTCTTCCTTATAACAATGCAATGAGGACTTTTCGTCCTTATTTGCATAGTAAGAGGATAAATGCTTCTGAGAGATGTTTTTTTTTTTTACAGAAAAAATAAGCCTAAGTTTGATTTGTGTCAAGGAGAGTTGTATCCTTTTGATGACTGCCTAGCGTCCTTTTGAATAGAGGATTCGACATGTGAATTGGTTTTAGTTCGCACAAGAAACTTAAAACTGGGTAAATGGAACTGCGTTTGGATGTTGAATGAATGCGAGCGAAAGCTTATTGTGTACCTAGCGGCAGATAGATGTGAGGACTTCTATTGAAATGATTTGGTTCGCTTTCGCTCTCGGTACAAATTAGATATTCAATTTGAGAATTCATGTATAAAATAAAAATAAATGCATTAAGTATCCTTGCATTTGGGTCAGCGATTATTTGTTCGCAAACATGAGTGAGATAGTGATGAGTCCTTCAATGAGACGCAGCATTGAGGGAACATCCTTTTCTTGACTGTGGCATCATTACCTTCATATGGAGGGATCCCACACCAGGCTAGCGTCTTTGTGGGTGCCGTGGTTCAGTGGTTAGTGCGCTGGTTCACGGTTTGAATCCCAGAAAACTATATCGAAGTTTTTCACCTCCGCACCTCTTGTGAGCGTCTGACAAATATCCAAGAGTATTTACTGACAGGCTTGTCAAAACCCCTCTACCCTTCGGATATGGGAAAAACCTGTAGGTTGTATCTGTACGTGCAGAAACGTATACCACACACAACACGTACAGTTGTTAGAAGCTAGGCCTTGGCCCTCTATGTGCTACTGTGAGACTGGATGAGAAGACATCTCTTGATCTGAAAACAATAAGTGATCGCCTGGCTATAATACATCTCCCAGTCTTGAAAAAATTATACATTCTCCCGCTCGCCTCGTGGACTTCAACGTGAAAGTATTTGCGGAGAGTTAGTCGGTAATACACAGTTATGAAATGGATAATAGTCGTGGCAAAGCCAATACTACAAGAGTCTTCGATTAGAAGTGGCTATTGATCAAAACAACCAAGCGAAAAAAGTACTGTGAATTAGGAACGAATGCAAAAATCACATACAACTCTTCTCAGTTGATTAAGACACCAACCATAGAAAGCTAGTATTGAAACCTAATACCACCTTTGGGGGAATAATACCATGCAAATGGGCCTCGCTGCGGATTTGGTTATATATAACAGAATTCGGTTGGACATCAGATCAGGATTTAGCAGAATCATAGACATTTAAGAGTTGTACAGCAATGGCTTGACTTTACCCCAAGAACATGGAGAGAGACTAGCTTCTACTCAATGCTCTTGATGAACCCCAATAGTGCACCATGTTTCTCTGTGCTAAATGAGATCCACGTCAGGTGGAGAAGTCCTTTGTTAGCAACCCCTGGCCTGGTCACAAAGAATGTGTTCTTCTGTCTGTTGTTTGCTGTTCAGGGATTTTGAAAAGGCGCTTGATGTCAAATAGCTAATCTATTTAGCGTCACCTCCATATGTCACGTTTCGCACAAAGGAAGAAAGAATTTAAAGTTCAACTAGTGTTCCGCAAGGTTGCATTCTCTCAGCAATATTGTTTGCATTCTTTGATTATACTCTAGAGAGAGCGATAGGGATAGAGTGAAAGAGATTCACAGACACTATATCGCTGGTGAATGCAAGAGTTCTTTGAATTACATCACAAGACTCACTTTATCTGCTCTTTTGTGGGCTCCACGTCATGCTGCATATCGTAAGAGCTTACTAAACATCTAAGATCCTGCTTAAAGCTTCCTTTGAATGGATTTTCTGTAAATACTACTGCGTGTTGCATGACTCCAGCCTCAAGAGAAACTTTTCCCTGCTAGATGTTTATGGAGAGGCCTTTGGGATTGTCCTGCCTTCGCTCGAATTTGGGATCATTCTGATTTCAGTTTTTAGGGTGCGAATTCTGGCCATGGAACAGTTGCTTCTTCTTGCTGGGACCAAACAGTGTCACCAGCAGCATCAGGGCACCGCTATGCGTTGCCAAGAGAAACATCACCAAGTCCATACACAACTTGGCCAACCGCAGATGGACTAATATAGATGGGTATAGGGTATCCAAGGCTCTGTGCCCAGAGATCAGACACAAAAGATCAGTGGAAATCATTAAGCTAGGGATATCACAAGTTGGGGTTATGATTGGGATCCTCTCTGGTCATTGTCTTTTAAGGAGGCATACCAGCAGGTTAGGACTATCTGAATCTGGATATTCCAGACTGAATGATGGATGTATCATGTCCGAATCAACATCATGATACAACCAGTACCCGCCCTCATTTACATAATTTTAAACAAGTTACCAGAGCAGATCCTTATTTCCTTACGCTTGATTCGATAGTACGACTCAACGTAGCATAAATGGCGATACAAGAATGTCAATAAGTTTGCATCGACTGCCAGTTAGTGGACTCGCTGTGCGAAATCAAATTTAACGCACTGTCGAAGCTCACTTTCGTTTCATTAACCTCCACCCCATCGCGTCGTCTACTTTGTGTCCTTCCTTCCTTCTTTTTATTTTGCCGTTTTGCCGCAATACGCAATTCCGCATCGCTTCACCTCGCCCCCAATAAAAATAATTCTCTTGGCGAAAAATTTAATGCGGCTCAACACACCGATGCAAAAAAAAACCAAGAAAATAAGGACACACACAGCAACGCATATGAGGGTTGGAATATATAGTCGATTCAGCCATTTACTGTCGGTCTTTTGCTTGCTCTGTGATAAATGCGTTTCATCCTTGAGTTCGGAAACAAATCCTCTTTCTTTTTTGCCATTGCTGGCCTCCCCCCCATTGGTCAATGCGTTCGCTCGAGAAATCACCATCAAGGGATTCAACTTCCAATTTCAATACAATATTCCAAAGGGCATGCAGCAGGACAGCAGGACTACTACTCGCTTACCCCCTGTGTAGTCGAGTGATGATGGTAATGATGATGAGTATCCTGACGATGAAGAAGTTTCCCAATCTCACCATCGTCGTAGTGTCGAAATGACCTTTGGGTATTTGTCATTCGTACATATGACAGGAGTTACACAGATGGGTTTTTCTTTTTTTGGTATTGAATATCCTGAGAGCATTATCCTTAGATGGGTATAGGGTATGATGTGAAGGAACAAATCATGAATTAACTCAATCAGAAAAAATCGTCACCGCCCTCTGTCTTATCTAGCATTTGTCACTCCTTTATAAGGACATTTCCTTTTGTTGCTATTGAACTCTCTCTCTGTTTATTAGGATTCCATTTCCTTGGCGAGTGTGTGTGTCCAGTCCATTGAAGGGTGACGTTTGCTTCTTTTGCTGTTTTGGCCTCTTTAATTGATTTATTGTTATTTTTCACTCATGCTGTGTGTATGAATCACGTTCCACTGAGTCAGGTCATCATTATGATGAAGTCCTGATATGCCAAAGAGAGAGACAGAGAAATTGTGCAAAGCTTAGCAAATGTTTGTTAATTATTTATGCGTTTAACGAGCATGTCGTCGATACATCTTAGTATCGGTCTCCAACTATACTATACTCATTAGCATTTAGGGTTTACTTTACCGTGTATCCAAAGGATACTCTGGATATAGGCGCTAATTGACAGGCGGTGGCGGGGACACGGAAGTTTTGACCGATTGTGGCCTGCGACGTCGTTCTTGAAGGATGAATGCGTTCGATTTACTTTACTCTGCACATTCCGTGCCTCTTTGTTGTTGATTTGAGGAATTTGCTTAGGTTAGCTGGTTCATTTGATGGAGGATTGAGGGGCGGCCACCGTGTGCAGCAGTACAAGTTAATGGGGGTGTTAATGGAACCAACCAGGGTTATGCAGTAATTATACTCATTAGTAGTTGTCGGTGTGCTACTGATGGCTAAGTGAAGATGATTGATTTGTACTCGGTTTGAGTTCGTGGGGTTCAATGGACATTCCGGATATACGAATGTCCAGTGCCAATTAACGGATAATTATGTGTATTCTACATTTTATGAGCGGAATTTCACAGAGATTTGGATATAGTCTACGAAGGAGGTTAGCAAGCAGAATGACCACTAGAAATGTTGCATATGCCTAGGAGCAAGAAGAAACATAAGCTACACTGAAGAGCAAGATCTGCGGCCTTTAAGCGAGATTAGAAAGAGGACATGTAGCTAGGATGGACTTCTAGCATTCATCTAGAGAGAATGACTCAGAAAGTTTGCTTATACCATTTCACATTTAAGATTGAAGAACTTGCCTCCTAAATGTATGCAATGAAGAGTTTGGGCGAAAGATGTGACTGCATACTTTAGCGGGCTAATGACTATTCTACTACGACTCGCCAATGCAGATGAACTTTAGACCTGAGCAGGTCGTTTAGGTCAGTCTTTCTGGCAAAACTGGAGCTAGGACATTTCTAATGAAAGTGATCTGTATTCTCTTCTGTTTGTGTGTTACCAGAGCTTCTGCAAAGAGAGTCTGTGATGGTATTGAGTTGTGATCGGTACCAAAGGAAGAGCTCTATATTTTGTTAGAGCAAGGAAGAATTTGGCTTTTACTGTATTTGTTTTGTTCAGAGTTTACTGCTAACATGGTAGTCATGCTTCAAACCTGTTTGTGGCCACCAAGACCAACATTCAAGAGGCGTTTATTGACTTCAACAATTTAGACAGGGGGCTAGGCAAAGACCTGTGGAGGCTCATCTAGTTTCGTAGGGAAATTTACTAATTGCAAGGGCTTTTCACGTCGCAGTGGCTTCAGTCGTTCGTCCCAAACACGCAGAGTCCATGGGCATAAGGCGGCATTTGACTAGTCTTGTTGGAATGCACGAGACCAAAAGACCGGTGAACGGCTCACATATCACCAAAAAGAGGATAGAAAGGAACCTCGGACACGGGTATGTACTTTGTCAGCAGCCCTTGAGTCTGTGGTAGGGGTAATACCTTCAGTAGGCGTCACATCCCATCATTACAGCCTACTGGCACAAGGAATACATGCCAACCAAAAGCTGGTTCAAGATCGCCCACAGAATAAGTCGTCCGTCGTTTAGAACCAGCCTTTGGTTGGAGCCTTACACACTTAGGCTTGAAGAAAGGAAAAACAGTAACAAAAGATGCAGACAGCAGGTGGAATGGAACAAGGATATCATGCCCCACGTTGGATAAAACTAGAAGCGAGAGACTTGCTTTGCACTTTCGTAAGGTGGACAGGACATGTAAACCTGGAGTGCCAAATAAAGAGAAACTGTGTGTCACAGAACACGAACTGATCAGAAGCTGTGGCATAATCCATTGGTATCCAGCTCCAAGTAACGATTCTGAGAATACCCTTCTTCAAACTTGAATGAGCTTGCCCAGAATGAAAACAGGAAGGACAATAAAGCTTTCGTAAGGCTTGCGAGAAGTAGGTTAATGCTTCCCAGATCGACATTGACTATCATGCTTCGCTGCTCGCATAAGAACGTAGATGCTTCTGGTATAGGATCGTATCACATCAGACTGCCCCAAGCCTTGAGTGTACTGAGACTAAATCAAGGTTATAGGACACCAGAAGCGTTTTCTTTCGATAAATGATGGACTCTTCTTCTTCTTGTACATGGAAGCAGTCAGGCTACATCAATTCTGGTTCTGTTTCTCAAAAAGGTCTCAAGGTTCTAAAGGCTTCCCCCGTAGAGTCGCTTACAAAAATAAACCGAGGGATTGTGCTCGAAAAGCTTGCGAGAGGATTGCAAGAAGTTTGTATTTGGAGCACAGGATCGCGCCTGGACTCGACCATAAATTCGCTGACATTTCTCGCATCATTGTGAGTGCAGCCTAAAGTTCGCAAGTTAGAAAAGTGACAAATACTAAGTATTGTTACGACATTGTAGATGGCACTGTGGAATTGTTGACAGGTGAAGGAAAGAGATCTGTTTCTTATTTTTCGGTCTGTCAAAGAAGAAGAAAAAAGTGACACAGCAACAGCAACTTTGACAACCAGAGGAAATCTTAAGGGAAACTAAACAGGACCAAACCACCACCCAACTTATCTCCTTCAAGTATTAAATCCAATAATTAAGACCGAAACTAAATGGCAAGCCTTTTCATGCTACAATTAGAACATTTGCCAAAAAGAAAAATATCCTTCTGTTCCAGAGAGAAAATCCCCAGTTAATCCACCACAAAATGACACAACTACTGAATCACCATTACCATCGCCCGATTGCAATAATGACAAGCGATTCCTTTCCTTTACACTCTGCTCCTTGCTCGTTCTCTCTTTTAAGATAAACTCTTTTTTTGGGGAAATTAAAAGCTTAAAAATCCCACCACAACTGAGACCATGATTAACAGTTTCATTGCACGCGAATATCCTTAGAAAGGAGTCATTTTCTTCCTTTTAATTTAATTCAACTCTAGCAGTTGTGATCTTCCAGGAAAAAAGGATAAGACTCCCTCTTGTTCTTACTTTTATTTTCTGGCAGAATTCCCATGACAAAACACAGCTTAAAAACGCATAACAGTAATCATAAAATAAATGCGGGCTGATAAACATCCCAAGGACCTAGTCTACGTATATATACCGAGCCAACAGAACAAAGAGAGAGACTTTTAAATTTTCATATCTACTACTCAACTGCACTAGGGGGTGGCTCTGGCTCTGGCTCTGGCTCTTCCCTTTTGGCACAACGACAAGAATTCGGTCAAAAGGAGAGAAAACAGGATAACATCTCCTCGAAAAAGTGGCGCTGCTGCATGCTGGCGCTCGCTCGGCGGCCGATCAAAACAATACAACCCAAAGCAAGTAATCATAAATTTTCAACCACCAGGAGCACCAGCGCCACTTTATCGCGGTGTTGTCATCTCCATTTAAATCATATTAGCAAAAGTTGCTCGCTGCTCCCTCTTCGATTCGAAGAGCTGTCACCAGGATCCGTGCCTGCCCACACCTCCTTTGACATGAAAATCCAGCAAATTCAGCGGGAATTTTTCGAAATTTCGCTCTTCAAAAGCAGTCTTACCGGCTGTCTGTGGGGGGAGGGATGGAAGGAGAATGGGAACTTGCTTCTTTTTAGTTTGTTCAAGCAGAGCGATGGAGAGAGAACATTCACCCCTTTACACTACTGGCACAACTCCAAGAAAACTCCTCCTCGCCCACATAACAAGGAGGCGGCAGGAACAAACACAGCAAGCACAACGAACTCCGGGTGGAGGAGTACTAGGTATATGTAGCTCCAGCAGACAGTCAGTCGTCAGACAGATAAACAGACATGACCTAGAAATATGGAAATTTTATCCTCTGTAGGGGTGGCAGGGTGGCTTACGATTATAAGGGTACCTCTTTCATCTTATTCTCCTTGTTTGAACACATTATTCTTTTTTTTCCTCTCTCCTTGTTTCTCTCTTGGTTTTAAATTAAAGGCAAAACTCTGTTGTATCGAGATACATACACTTTGGGGTCCGTGTTTGGAATTGAATTCATTCCTTCCATTGGACCAGCTTAAGTAATGCGTTTGTAAAGTTTTCTTTCTTTTTTTCTTGTTCCTTTATCATGGACTAGCACGAGTGCCATTTGTTATTCTTCTTCGTCCTTTTTTTTTATCGTTATCGGTTGGCCAGGATTTCCAACTGTCGGGGTAGATCATTCAGTGAATAACTCAGTCTGATGTGCAGCATCTAAGACGTATTTGATGGTCAGAATGCTGTGAAATTAGGCAAAATTATTTTTTGGGTGCGCGCGCGTGCTGTTTACGGTAGGATGGATGTGACCAAGGGAGATTACAATAGCTGGAGAGGACATTTCTCATTTCAGATAAGAAACTCGTACTTTGTTTGTGTTCTTCTTCTTATACTTATATTTGAATCAGACGAAGATGTTTCAAGTCATTTGGAACAAAGAGACCATTTGGAAAGTCATCTGGGGTGGATAGTCCTTAATGCTTGAGCCATTAGAAGGGATCGACTTTTTAACAGATCTTTGGAGTGTCTGCGATATAATCGATTCTACAGGAGGGGTATGTGGATTCAGCGTTTGAAGTGTCCGACAGTATCACGAGGATTAAGGATTTTCTGGTCAAACCGTATCTCTAAGGAGCAGCTCTATCAGAGAACGGACTATGAACCTATAGGCATAACCATGAGACTACGAAAATAGCAGTTGATTAGTCACACTCTCCGAAAGGGTGACAGGTGAATAGCTAACCACGCAATGGAACTCAGGAAAGAAGGATTCGCGGCGGTCCTAGGAGTAAAATTCACAGAACAGTGGAGAAGGAGGCACGGCAACTGGGAAAGAGTTGAGGAGAGTTGAGGCACATTTCAGGAAACCGGACACGATGGCGTGTAGGCGTTGTAGAGGCCTTTGGACCCACACGGCGGTGGTGGATATAAATAAATAAGAAGCCACTGGTTTGACTTGAAGGACATACCTATACCAAAGAAAAGCCAAACAAAAATTCCATGGGATGGACGACGCAGTAGAGGACTACCTTTAGGTATGTGGCGCAAACAAGGACGGGGATCTCAATGAACTTAGCGTGTGCACTTGGAGAGAGTTGGCTTGTAACCGAGCTGGGTGGAGATTTTCTTTGGTTTAGGCCGACGTCCACTCCGGACTGTGGGGCACCTAAGTAAGCGTTAATCCTTTTCTATCAGACAGCCAAATTGCCTGCTATATTGGTGAACTCTTTAAAAAGGTGGCCTATCATCCGTTCTCTGAAGCCTAGGGCGTCTAAAGGAGGGTAAAGGAACCTTAAAGTGGAGGATTTTCAACGTCACTCCGGAGTCTAGGTCGTAAGGGTGAGATCATTTCTTATGTCGAAGTACGCAGACCCATTCGTAGATATGATATGTCTAATTGCCTGCTTAAGAGAAGGCAACATCAAGCATATGTAAAGGCGTTCCCAGTTCAAGGCAAAAGAACTGTAAGCTCGTCGAACAAGGACGAATTACAATAATCGATAACGAGGAACTAACTCAGGCAATCTTAGGCTTTACTCGAGCAGAGCAAATGCCTTGCTTCTGAACAAAATGTTTTTAAGTGTTTTAGTGAAGCGTGCTCTTCCAAGAAAGGAGCTACACGGGGTAAATTGAGCTTGCATTAGGAACTCAAAAGGTCCCATTACTACTTATGCTCCGGGAAATACTAATGCTACTTTTTTAATACATTCATTTGTCAGAAAGACGTCAGTATTTGTCAGAAAGACGTCAGTATTTGTCAGAAAGGCGTCAGTATTTGTCAGAATGATGTCAGTATTTGTCAGAATGATGTCAGTAATTGTTAGAAAGATATAAATATTTGTCAGAAAGATGTCAATATTTGTCATTATTTGTTAGTTCTTCATAACAACCATCATTTTCGTCTATCAAATCGAACAGAACCAGACTAGGCATCCATTATCCATTCAAAGAAAGGCATCACATCCTCATTTCTTCGTCGCATAAGACCACATAGGAATCTGCAACTGTTTGTGACAAAACTTCCTATCAAAAAAAAAAAGTCCTTCATATTCGATAACACAATTAAATTGTTACAAAACAGGGAACGTAAGCACGTAAAAGGTGTTTTGGTCCTTTTCAAAAGTATGCACTCGTAAGTAAGATAAAGGAGGAGAAAACAATTCTAATACCACAAAGTTCCGTAAGGCTTTATCTACCCTTCAAATCGAACACACATAGTACTTTTAAGGGCTCTTCCAAGGATCTACACATTCACACACACACATCACTTTGTAAAGGAATCCGTTTTCTTTTATCACAGCAAAGAGACAAAGTTGTAAACAAACAATATGTGTGTGTGCAGGGTGCTTGAATACTTTCTCTGTTCGTTCTACTCTTCGACTAAAAGGATTCGCGTAAATTGTACCGTTATAGTTGGATGAATCGTTTTATTTTTTTCCTCTTCAATGCGACGACATTTTATTACGCAAAATGCGCGGCGAAAACAACTCAAATTGTTGCGACATGTGTGTGTGTTTGAGTGTGTGTGGGGGTTTTTCTTGTTAAATCCTTTTATGTTGAAGAATGGAACGCGCACTGGTATGTCTCCTTTGTTCTTTGGAGACTCTGCCGCGGCACGTTGTTAGATTGCTATCGCTGTGTTATCTGTCAGTTATCTTTGTTTTTTTTTTGTTTTATAAAATAAATTGGATGAACAGAAGGGGAAAAGGATGAGAAAGGGGTAGTAATCTTGTGTCCTTTTTTTTGTAAGTACAACAGCAATAGCATTCTTCAATTATTATCCTCTTTTTCGGTTTTGTCAGTGTGATGATTCTCCTCCTTTCTCAGGACTGACTTTCCAATAAAACTAATTTTCCAGCATCCCATCCATGGAGCAAGGAGGAAAGTATACTTCTGCTGAATGGCGGAGACCGTACACAGTCCCTTGACTCCTTGTGACCCTCATTTTGTGAGACAGTCGGTGGAGCATGGTCGCCTTTTGCCTTCAGGACGCTATTACAAGAAAATAGGTGGTGAAAGCTTTGTATACGTTAGGTTTCCGTTCTGTTGTGCCTTTAAGCGATAGCGAAGTTCAGAGATATCGTTTAAGGATTTTTTTCTCTTTTTTTTATATTTAATGTGTCCTTTGGGAGAATTCCACAGTGCAGCGGGGGTGATAAGTTTTAAATAAGAGAGAAAACAACTTTTGGCTTCGAGTTTATCGGGGGGATAAATGATGAGGTGTATTGGTAGCGAGGTTCTTGTTTGACACTGAAGGCAAAAGAGGCGATATAGTCCACCCATTTCGACAAGAATGTTAGGAAAATCAGTTCTGGAATAGCCATAGATTGGCAAGAAAAAAAGAACTGTACTTTAGTCAGGATTCAAGGGTTTAAGCATGCATTTGGCAGCAAAAACAAAAGATGAACTGAAGCAAGGACATTGTACTACATGTTCCAAAACAACGAAGAGCCCGCGAAGGATTAAAAAGTTCATCGTTCGGTGGAAATAACAACCTTGCGCAAGCTCCTTTTGATAGATGACACTATATCCTTAGAAGCAGATCAAAAGCCTTCGTGTCAAACGATCAGACGGCGTAGAACCAAAGTCACAGGATAGGTGGTGGCCAAGTCCTTTAATGCTTCGACCTGAGTAGTGTACTTATGATAGTTCTACACAATAAGGAGCAGAAAGCACATGTGCTTTGGCGAAAAATTGGTTGGAATATCCTGTGACACAGTCTGGTGACTCTACACTGACACTAAGGCTGCTACACAAGTATTAGGATGATTGTCAGGACTGGCCTCAGCTAGAATCTTATCCAGTAACAGTCGAACGGATTCGGGATCAAGGACAGGTGTCTTTGTGGAAGACAATTGGGCAGGCATGTGTCTGTCTTCCAAGTGGAAATTTTGAAAACCACATGAGCGCTAGGATCTCATGGAGAACAGACCACTGTATATGAATTCACATCATCTCCTATGCTGACTGCTGACTCAGAGGAGGACACCGACCTAACCTCACTCAGAAAGATCATCCAAAAAGCGAAGAGACTTCAATCACTTAGTCTATATTCAATTGTGCTATTCGCGGTTTTGTTCTTGAACGATTAGTTCACTTGATACGAAGCATTGCTACTGATTCGATGAACAAAAATCATTGCAACTGCTAGTGAACGATTCGTTCGAATCACTAACTTGCAATAAGCGATAATGATACCAGATCTCTCTCATTGGCTTTGTGTCTTTCAAAGAGCAAGACTCCTTCAGTTAGATCAAAAGAGGTGAACGATTCGTTCACTGACAGATTAGGAGTAGCAGTTTCGTTAGGTACATCATTTCTCTCCTTGTATTTGGATGGTTCAAAAAGGGGATAATCCTTTGAGTTTCCTTGAATGTGAAGTAAGGCGAACGATTCGTTCACCGATCTTATAAGAATTTAGAGTCAAAATTCGATGAAATATCTTCAAAGTATAAGAAGGAGCGACTGCTACCTTGGTTTTGAAGGTCCATGAAAGATGTGTCGGCCTCCTTTTGAGTTTATATTGCACAGACAGATGGCCACAGTGAGTTTGTTTGTACAGATCCAGCAAGGAAAGGCTTCTATCAAAAATATTGCCTACCTCGTAAACCTTTGGCAAAAGCAGTTCAAGCTATTATCACTTGGTTCAAAGGTAGTCTTCTTCTGAGTTCTTGATCAGTTTAAGGCTTTCTATTGGGTGTGTTGTGCTTTTTGGCATCAGTCCCTACCTTTTGAATGACAATGGACTTGGGTTCTGAGAGTATGGAATAATGGGGATTCTGTTTGCATTCAAAGAAAGGCTTATTGCCGCTCTTGTGATTTCACTTTCAGTTTTCTTTACCCACTTTTATCTCAAAGGAACAGCTTCATCAGAGAACAGATCCAGAGCTTGTAGACATAGTGACATATAGTGACAATTGTCACTCTGAACTTTCATTCAAAAATGCGCTATATGGACAAATCCGCAGAATGTGGTGTCCATCCAAACGAGGTACTAAACAGGAAATGAGTTTGAGCTCAAGCGCGTGTTAGAATCCCGAATAAGATGGCAGGTAAGCGCCATTCAGCACTTCTCTATGGTCCACATAGTCCCTAACTGTGTGAAGACCTCATTTTTTCCCAAAGTCGCCAAGGAAATGGCGAAAATAAAAGCCACAATCTGCTTCAAATCTTCAGATCCTGTGATGTAAAGTACTCTCCCAGCTTAAGAGGTCAGAGTTGCTAATGAAATTTGACTCTACTTGGCTGCAGTACAGGTTCACATTGACGTTCCACTAGTGGTGGAAATATTCATTCCAATTAAAAATCGAATCGCCATCCAGTCGATCTTCATTAAATTCCATCCTGCGTAAGGATTAATCCGACATTCCATCACTTTAAAACCAAAAAAAAAAATTAAATGAGAACAACGCGCGCGCACACAGAAAGCCAAAGGACTCCTTGTAATAATATAAAGTTTCATAAATGCCAATAAGGGTAGATGAAGTTCGTCCTTTACCACTGTAGTAGCAGGATATATCAGGGTTAACCACCAAACGACACTCATACAACAATAAAAATGATAATTTTCCCCCCCCAACCCAAGCAACTACCATCCACCAGTCGAGAAGGACACAGTAACCACTAGTTACCAACTAGCAATACCCACAGTTGTAATAATCAATGGTTATCTCAATTACAGGATCTGTACATTACACTTTATTGCTCTGATAAAATAACGCTGTGAGAAATTTTACGCAAATTTTATGCACCAGGATACTTTTATGTAACCACCACCAGTAATGTGAACTCTTTGGTCGCTGCTAATAGCTGAAAATAAACTGATTATTTCAGGATGATAGGGATACAGTAGGTATCCCCTTTTATATGAAGACACTAAGGACAATTCATAAAAATTCATGATAAATCAATTCTTTGTTTTTCCAAGTGGCAGCAAGGATTCCCCTTTTGGAAGGATTAATATGTATGCAGCCATCCCCCCAAAAAAAAGGATGTCACAGTAATAACATAGTATCATTGTCGACATATTGCAATTGGAATTTCATGATAAAAATCCTTTTGCTCATCGAATTGCGAATTACTGCAATTTTCAGGACGAGTACTCGTATAATATATATCAGAAGAAGGACGAAGGAGTTTCTTTTCGACGGTTTGTTGTTTTATTTAAGCAAAATGAAACATTGAGTATAAAATATCAGATCGAGTCCTTTTTTTTTTTTTTGAGGAATTTTAAGTATCCTTCTTGTGATTTTAAAGTTTCGAAAATATTTTCTTTAAAAACCGGAATACCTGATGCATCTGTCACACACACACACAGACAACAGCATCGAATTGAGTTTTCATTTCATCAAGAGAAAAGGATAACATTGTTGGGCGTTATATAAACAGAAGATATGAAATTAATTTTCCTTCCATCGGTAGGTATATACACAGATTTGAATTGAGGTTATGCAAAAGCAATTGTATTTATTGTATATAGAAATTTTGCTATTCAATTTTCGTCCTGGAAATGAACTGCAATGGTAGTAGGTATTTTCAATTAGTTGTACACAGGAAATCGAAAGAAAATATTTTCAGATATCCTTCTGCGCCAGAGTCAACAGGATTTCCAATTAATATGTTGGGGGCTTATGGTGATGAATTTATAGTTTGATATTTTTTTTTTAGAGAAATTCAAAGGAAAAAGGATTTCGAATGAAGAATTTGCCAATACTTTGACTGTGGAGTCATCAATTGATATCGTAAGGGATCTGGTCTTTAGTTTAAGAAGATTCAGTTGGGATAGCCCTTACTTACTTACTCATCAATAGGACGTATCAAATGGAATATGAGCTAAGGACTACTCAAAGACTTGAACAAAGAGGCAGACTATCAATTGCAGAGTGATGCACCTCTAACGATGGGATAAGCAAGTCTTTATCAAGAAGCAATCCTTTTGACTATGGAAGGAGCTTGGACTGTATATGGACTTCTAGTCTGAGCAGATTAGGAAGCATCCTATTAGCGACAAAGAGATCGAAAGAAAGAGTTCGTTCTGACATGACCTCATACACAGGGGCCAACAAGCACTGACTATGACATGGAAAGGAATATAGCCAACTCTATATGTGCTCATAGTTCATCAATTCATGGAGGAGAGTTTCAGCACAGAAGCCCTGACCAAGATATTGCTGATACAGCACTTTACTTGAGGTTTCATGAATGATTCCTGGGTGACAACAAGATCAGAACAAAAGCACTGCTGACGGCGTTCTTTAGAAGGTATTTGTGGAAGGTGTTAAGAGTAGCTGACTCCTAGATCCTAGCGACGCTCAAAAGCCATATAACCGCGGCACTATAATGTTCAGATGGAAGCAATATCCTGGCTCCGGAAGAAAGAAATATGAAGCTATACTTTGTAGGGCTACAACACTGTACTCCGATCCAAGTACCTATGGAGAACGTGTGCCTTGTTGTTATGGTTCAGTTGGATTGGAAGAATATAAAAGAAACTTCTGATAATCATTCGATTGTCTTCTACGAACCTCATAGACGGCTCATGGGTCGTTCTCTGAAACGGTTTAGGCCAGAATATCCTTAAGATTTAGCGCAGGCACCTATTGACAAAAGTTTGCAGCTTCCTCGTGATAGTGACGGTCAACGTTGGAACGGAACAGTCGTAGCTTGGCCAAACAGTTTACAGCCTTGCCGAACCCCACTTTGGACTTTGAATTCTTCAGACAGCCTTCTTCTGTGCAAGATGTGACATGTGGTTGTGGACAGGAATGCCTCCTCTACCAAACGCCTTTTCAAAATCGATGAACAGCAGGTGAAGTGGTGATCGATACTCAACACACTGCTCGATGATAATCCGCAGGGTGTTCATGTGTTCGACACTGGAGGATCCAGAGCGAAAACCTGCTTGTTCGGCGTCGAGTGTGTCTTGAACGTGTTCTTTGATTCACTCCAGGATGATTCTAGCTAAAGGAAGAGATCTGTCACAGACAGGGCCGGCCAAAAGCTTCCAGGCATAATCATAAAACGACAAAAGTGGCACTTTGAGCTGACAGATCCATGCAATGCAATGGAACCAGGCTGGCAGGATGCGCGGTGGTTCTAGAAGTATGACACTGAACAGTCTACTGCGAAACAGTTGGGAAGAGCTGATGCACATTGCCACAAACCGCACACTATGGTGCGTAGACTTAGGACCCAAAGGGGTATAAAGGACATAAGAAGGTAGACTAGGCATGCATGTATGTTCTCTGTACACTTTGTCAGCTATAGACCTATTCTTTCTTACGTACTCTCTCTCCTGTTTAGTTTGTGAATAAAGGTGCTTTCTCTGAGATCTAGAGTGCCATCGAGTCCCAAGGATCCGAACGGTGGTATTTCGTTTCTGTTGGTGAAAAGGACACCGTCTGCATATGCAATCAATCTTACCCCGATGGATGCTGTAGATTAGACCATTTCCTAACAAGTTGACTTTTAAAGTCGTGTGAAGCCAATTCTAAGCCTAGACTTGAGTATGAACTCTACTCAGTTTGAGCCAACAAGGATTTGGCCTATTGCTGGTTGATGGTTCAGAATGCTGAATGCTATTCTAAGAAGGCAACTAACTTCCCATCCTTGTTACCACTGATAGGGGAACAACAGACAGCGCCATCTACGTCTAACAATGCAAACTATTCCTGCAATAGCACCATAAGCCAATCGAATTTTGATATCAATACCCACCTAAGCACTGCTCTAAGGATTATTCCTTTGCTCTTCTCGAATCTACCTCTCTTTGTTACAGATTCTCACCTTCAACATGAAGTGCCAGACAAAATTTGATCATTTGATTTGACTGTGTTCCTATGGCTATAAGAAAAAGTATCCCAAACAAACACAATTTCCATTTGAAATTCAATTGAAAAACTTTTGTTATTAGTTTATCCCTGCACATTTTAATCAGAAGTTTAAAAGAGCTATTTAAGGTCCAACCATCAAAGACACAGACACAACAACAAAACCTGTTAACGTTTCAAATTATTGCCTCAAAAATTCCTCTCGCCCAAAATAATTCTTCCTTTCAATGAATTAAAAACAATAAAAAGTCCAAAATCCACCTTTCCAAACCGAAAAAATTCGAGCTACAGAACACAAATGGAATCTCTCTCGTCTCTCTCCTTGAACAACCTAAAGTATGCTAAATTAAACTTCCACCTCAACTCACTGGACATACCATGATGGTCCTTTCCCTCATTTGGAACATCAAAAAAAAATACACACATATACACATATAAGTATAAAAAGGTATGAAGACATTTTTCACATTTTGACCTTTAAAATGTGGAATTTCCTCTGCAAAGCCTAAAAGCGATTTTTCCATGCCATCCTTGCCTGGCCTGTGCTGTGCTCCTCCTAATTTTCACCCTCATGACGTAGCAGAACCACTCAAAGCACACCGGAGCGGAGGAGTGTCAGCAGCTGGGGGATTCACCCAAACACACAAACAAAAAAAAAGAAGAGAACAACAAAGAAAAAAAAAAAGGACGAAATAAAAATATTTGGAACTTATTCCCTCCTGGCAGGATGGAAATACATTGGATGGCAGGAATTTTTGCACAAAAGCCCATGTGAATGTGGGTTGTGTTGTTTTTTTTTGTGTCCTTCTGTTATAAAAGGATGCCAACTTTGGGGTCCTTTGTGATCTTGCCAACAAAAAAAAAAAAAAAATACACACACAAACAAATGGCTTTTGCTAAAGGATAACCCGTTTATCATTCACCTAAATCTCTATCCTTAAGTACGGTGTCTATCCCTTTTTGGTGTGCCCATCTACTGTGACTAATTAGTTAATGACATCTTTCGCTAGCCAATTAACACAAAACGTCAGCTGCACAGCAGCAATATCCACAACTCTAATGCAATGAGACACTAACAAGGATAACGCAACTAAATTGAAAGCAAACAACTTTGGATAGCAACTGATTGCAGGACACGCAACACAGATGAAAATTGATATAAATCAGAAAAACTTTTGCCAAACCCAAACCACCACCACCTTATGACAAAAAGATCCTATTCCGCAGGAATGTCCTTGCCCCTTCCTCTCGGCAACCAAGATGACTATGCTAAATTGCAAGGACAATTCATCATCATGTGCAGCAGCGTGCGCTTGCTAGTGGAAAACTTTCGCTTGCATCAATTACTTGAGAAAACTTTACAAACTTTCACAGGACTACCTACTAACTTGACACGGAGGTGGAGGCGAAGGCGGAGACAAGCGGAATAAAGCGGAGAAAAGAATCTTCATGAAAATTAGTCTCACTCTCTGGCTCCTCATCAGGATTTTGAAGGATAAATTTCATATTTCGCCGTGTGACGGGAAAAAGCAATTAAATTCTTCTTCCTCTTCCTCCTTTTGTGTCGGGCGGCTAGAGTAGTCGATTTTTCGGGGAACAAATTTTTTGGACTTCCAAGTTACCTGGCGCTCAAGCAAGGAAAAAAATATTAAAATGTTTCATGCGTCAATTTTTAATGAAGATTCCTTCAGACTAAGAGTGCAGAGTGAAGTATCGAGACAGCTCTTGTTCTAACTTTTGTCGTCATCTTTGATACTGTGGAGAAGAAGTCCTCTCCGTTCCGGTCCGGCTACACCAAGTGTTTGTTGCTTTCTCTGTTCGTTTTTTTGGAAAAATTTTATGCTTACACAGTGAATAATATTGAGGTAACCGTCTGGAATCAATTTGAAATTTTAATTAAAAAGTTTCGTGATATTCTTTCGTCCATTTGGAGAGAGGAGAGGTTTTTCTTTTTTTTTTTTTTTTTTTTGGAGAAAGGACAACGAAATAACAATCAGTTGGTTTTCTTTCCTTGTGAACGAGAGGAAAATTAATATTTTTGCTTCTTACCGATAGTCTTTTAGTTTTTTTTTTTTTTTGTTTTCCTTGTGTTGGAGTTTTTTTTTGTGCTCTTTGTGTGGTACATTTTAAGGAGTTGTCCCTTTTGTTGTGAGTTTCATTTTTTGGAGAGAGAACACACGCAAGAGGATACTTTGTATTGCAGTTTGATGATAAACATCATCAAGAGGACTTACCTGAAATTAGAAAAAAGAAAAAGGATATTTGAGTGGAGGAGATAATTAGTGATGGAGTATGAAAAGTATTAGATTGTAGCGGTTTGACACTATTCTAAAGGACTCTATTTTGACTTAAAAGAAATGTGAAGATTCTGCAATTTTATTGAAGACGTGAATTTCCTTAAGAATCTGAATCTAGGTGTCACGTCTTGCACAGAGGAAGGCTGTAAGAAGAATTTCAAGTCCAAAGCAGAGCAGTCGAGGAGGAACAGAACTCTTTAGGAATGAGTTTGAGAGAGCTCAAACGTGTTCCAGAAGTACAAACAAGATGGCGCGCAGGCGTTGTTGACGCCTTATCCTCCCCGAGGAGTTAAAAGACCTAAGAAAGAAAGTAGTAAGTAAAAGATTTGATCTGAGTCCACTGACTTACGAGACTATAATTGGGCGACGTCCTAGACAATTGAGACCCGGAACAGACCGAAAGAAACTGAGCTCTTAATTCATGGTTTGAAAGTAGATAAAACGCGTACTAGAACTCAGATCAAGATGGCAAGCAAGCGTTCTTAAAACCCCATGCCCTCCGAGAGTTGAATCGTCATTCATATTGAATGAGTAAAGAAAGAAAGATTCATTGGTCCTAGGATCGACTAGACCATAAGACTTAGAGCTTTTCGTTACCATGAAAACCCATGAGTCTCGGTGTCCAATAAAGTGTATGTTATGAGGATTTGACGGCTATATTGATTGTCAATTTCAGGCCTTTATTCCCGCCTTAAAACACTTGTAAGGTTGAGCAACTTAATAGACCGGTCATCCTCCTTGTAGACATCGAAGCCCATTTCCTCGAAAGAGGATCTAAACATGGACAACCGAAGACTTCATTTATCCCAGTCCTATTGCATACCACAAAGGCATGGACTTTTGTCAATATCGGATGAAGATTCCCTTGGCTACCTTCAGAGAAAAGTTCTTGGAGTGATCTTTGCATAAAGAGCAAGTCAAGGACGAGGTATAGTGTCGAGCTATACAGTTCATACCATGACAAAAACTTAGCTAGAAGGGTTTATATGCAGCAAAGAAGATCGCTGGGTCATGAATGTGGATATTACTCAACATGACCGTCCAAAAATTCTGGAGAGCGAGCCTCTAAGGTAAGGCTTAGGTCCACAGCGGAATGTTGTATGTACAAACTATGAAGTCCCAGTTCAGAGAGAAGTTCTTGGCCCTAATAGGCTTCTGTCGTGTAGGTACAGACAGTCCAGCTGCGCTCAAAGGCGTCTAACATACATTATCAAACTCAAAATACTCCCAGTAAATCCGAGTAATTTGTCGAAGAGCTAGGAAGCTCAAGACTATCAGACTGACAGGATCTACAGATCCAAAGACCTTGGGCCATATGACTCAATCCTACGGCTAGTGTGTAATGCATTTACTATCAAGGACTCGCGACACATAATGCAAAAAAAAAATAAAACAGACCCCGCTTCCTCTTAGGTTCACTATCCTTTTAAATAAGACACCACCCTCTCTTGGGATGATTACTCAATTTCGCAAGTTCCGTCCTCAACTTGGGTGAAATTGCTCTGAAAAAAAAATGCATATAAATGAACTCATTAAATCAAACGCACAGGAGACACTAAGAAACGACAAAGAAGGACACTGATATCGTACGAAAGGAAGAAAAAAAAAAAAAGCAAATTTAACGAAGGAGCTACAAAATAAGGGATGTAAATCAAAAATCGCGACTTCTTCCATCTTCACAGGAAAAAGGCAACAGAAAAAAGGAATTCGAAACATCCTTTTGTATAATTTGAATGAGGCGCACAGGCACGAAAAAAAAGGACGAAAGACGGCAACAAATTCTTAAATAAAGTCCAAAGAAATTCCATTTCCAATTTTCTCTTTTCTAAGGTTAGGAGGTATCACTTTGGCCACTTTGTCATCGTATATATCGACGTTTTGGTTCATAAAGAAGTCAAGCAGTTGGCTTTTTTGCCTCAATGAAGGTTAAGTGAATTTGTCAGGATACACACAGGAAAACAATATTTCATCCGAGGAGTCACAGGAAGTTTCCAACTGTGACAGCTGAAAGTTCAAGTGGGTTGGGATAAATTAATTTGCTGTTAAGATGCTTATCCTTTGCTTGTCATTTAGTGGCCGCCTGGCCTCCTATTCTCCCACACACTTATACTTTCGCATGACTGCTTTTAATATGTGGTGAATAAATTTTCACCAAAAATTGTATCCTTAATAAGAGAATGCATACAAAGTGAAAAATGTACAGCAATTTAAATTGCCAGCTCCAAGGATACGTCCCAAGTAAGCAGAAGCAACTATATATTCGTGTAATAGCCCGAAAATTTTGCAACACCATAGGAGAAGAAGCCATATGTTTCCCAGAGAGACAGAGAGAGGGAGAATATTTTACTTGTGCAACTATTGCAAGGACACACACAACATTCCTTGTCTGGTCTGGGATTAGGGTATCCTTGTCTTGGGTTTTTTTTTCTCGTTTTTTGTGTGGTGTGGTGATATTTATGTGCGGTTCCCGCTTTGTGCTTTTTATTTTGGGTGAATTGTTTCGTGGGGTAGAAATAAATAGGATCAGACACAGTGATTTAATGCACGTTGCTGTTTCGAAACTAGAAAATGGAGCGATTTGGAGCGTGTGCGACGAGATTGGATGTAAACTCTTTTGTGTGTTGCATACTACATTCTGTATGCACAGAGCTGTTGGCAGTTAAATTTGAAATACATACTAACTCTCTGGATGTGTGGAATTTGTTGGTTGGAAAGAAAATAAAATATGTGACAAATTTTGCGAATGGAGTGGTGCTTGCACCTGGTTGGAACTATCAATAGGTTTTCGACGAATATTTTTGAAATGTTTGCATTTTTTGCAAGCACTTTTTTTAGAAATTTATTTACATATGTGTGGATTGCTCGTAAGATCCTCTTTACTTTGATACCCCACATGATGGGAAAGGGAAGTAGCTTTCTCCTTGTATTTTGTACAAGGTAGCTCTAAATATGTCCTTGATATACACCTTTTTGCAGCAATTTTGAACGAGCTGTCACAAAATACGCGTGAAGCGAGAGTTTCACAGCTCTACGACAACGTGGTCACGAGTTATAAGACTTTGTGTTCCGTCTCTACCAGAGGTCATGCGGTTATTGGGGAAAAAGTCAACAACGGCTTGTAAGATCCTTATGCTAAACCAGATGAGTTTTTGCTTAGGAAGGCAGTTCAGTGAAGTTGGAGCTTCTTTCTGGCTCCTGGGCTTTTAAAAAGAAGGCATTTTGACGTCTACTTAACTTATGCAAGAACTATTGTGACATTCCAAATGTCCGATCCAACAAATTTTGCCTTAAGCTCTTTTTCAACACACTGATCAGCGTCATTTTGTTTGTTGACATAGCCAAAAATCCCTGAAGTTGATTCCAGTTCTTCGGCCAAAATTTCCAGCGGTCAATTTCGAACTCACAGTGTTTATTTTGCTCGTCCGGCTTCAATACTTGGGTCTGTGTCTTCTTCAAATCTGACGGCTATGGAGGCCTTGTCTTCTTCATTTCGCAGTATTCTTTGCCTAGTTAGTGACTTAAGTTCAAAAAGGGTGTACTCATGCTGAAAATTTTTCAATTCCCTGCCCACTGAAGCCATGACAACAACCCACCTCACGACGAAATTCACGTTCCGTATTCACAACTGGGCCGGAATTTCGATAATAATGTTGAATAAATCCCACACGTTTTTCAAGCCTGAAACGTTGCATGATAAAATGGCAAACCTTGCTGAATATTTTGATAGCTAGATAACATTGGTTACTTTGACAGTTGCTGAAACACAAGAATTGGAAAAAGTTTCATTGCTATCTGGTCAGGTGTGGTTGTATTAGGTTTGAGTCTTTGCTTTTCCTTGGGTGGTGTCTGCATGAACTGGGGAGATTTGCATATGATTTTTGAATTGATTCTTAATTCACAGTATTTTTGTTCGCCTTCATATAGAAATACACTAAGTACTTTGGGATATATTTGTGAGATTTGAATGGATATGGTTGGGACTTGAACACCAAGAGCAGAGGCACATTCAAAGAAACTTTCTCATGACAAAAGGTGAGAAAAACTTTTTAGTACTTCCTGGGACTCGAACTTTCTATAGAAATCCAACAATCCAAGCACTGAGCGATCCGATGGATTTATTTCTCGTCCAAGTGTGTCGGTGCTTCTAAGCTGGTAGCAGCCACTTCCAACGAAGCACTGAGCGCCTCACTGTCATATCCCAAAATAACGTGCCCTTCTCGGTTGTGAATATTTCATTCCTTAATTTGTGTACAGGATCCCCTTAAAAAGTAATGAATCTCAAGGCGCCAAGCACAAGAGTGTTTATTGATTTATTTATTTTTTATTGAAATGTTTCTTATCCTGTCGCTGGGTTCGCTCTCACATTCATGTGTCTGTTTTATTATTTAGATGCTCCTTCCGGAAGGGACTACTTTACTTCATTTTCATTCACTACTCTTCAATTCGTTCACATTAAACAAATACCCATAAAGCCCTTACTATTCAGTGTTATTGGGTCGAGAAAAAAGCAGGAAGGATATCCTCTCTCGCAGTACCATAATCGTAAAGGGTTACTTTTCAGGCGAAATTTTTCTCCATAGATTTCTACATCATCGGATCGAGCGGAAGGATGTCTTGTTTTTTTTTGGTTTGAAATAGACCTTCACCACAATTTTGGGGATTTTGTTAACACACCCCCGCTCCACGCCCCTTAATACGGCGCGCAGCACATGTACCCCCTGTGTCGCTTCAATTCAAGGAATATGCCTCGAACGTGAATCCTTTTGGTGTTGTTCCTCTCTCTAATCAATTATGTAAAACAGGCTGAAGGATGGAAATTTCTTTTTTGTTAAGTAATAACAAGGATATTTGGTTTATTTTTTTCTGTTTGTTTGCAAATTTGTTGTCATTGCAAAATAACAAAAGGAGGAGAGCAAAAAAAAAAAATTCCTTGAGAATTTTTAATAAGGTCGCTAGAAGAAGAAGAGCAGCAAGGAAGGTGCAGAGAAAGGATATTTTCTTTTATCACTCGTTGTTATGGGTGCTTGTGTGTTTTTTTCTGTTTTTTGTTCGCACTTTCACCTTTGTTAGTGGTGCGTACACAACAGTCATAAAACTCAGATGAAAGAATACATTTTCGTGTCCTTTATCTTTATTTTTTTTTTGTATGCGTAAGGTTGGCGTAGTCCTTGCTCTCTTCAATCCATTTCGATACATTATTAAATTTAGCCTTTGCTCTCATTTTAGTCCTTTCATTTTGGGTCGAGGGCGGGGAGAGTGCGTAGGATGCAAGGACTTTCTCAGTCGGGATTGGATAATTTAAAAGTTGTTTTTCCTTTCTTTTTTTCTTCTATTTGGTATGTTGGCTGTGCTTTATTTCTCTATGAAATATTAATGGCTCGTTGGCCGTGTTAAGAGGAGGTATCCTGTAGCCTGTATCCACCTTGTAACACTCAAGTATGTATGTATGTATGTGCAATGTTATTACCCTTATGATGTGTAACTGTACCTCTGTGCAAGGGATGTACTCCCCTTCGATTGAAGAGCTTGGATTCATCCGGACGACTTTTATCCACCACCATCACCCCCACACACAGGATACATACAGAATATATGTAAGGATGAATGAAAAAAAAGGAAAGTGCCTCGCGTTTATCGATTTTTCTTTCAGTTATACGCCATTCTACGTGGCAGCGTTAGATGGGTCCTTTTTTTTAGAGCACTTGCCCTTTGCTGGTAGACGTTGTACACCTAGTGTATCCTTGACAGGAGAGATGCATTCTGTCTGGAGGAAAAGAGCGAAAAAAGAAAAAGAAACTTTGGGATGTTACTTTAAGATGCGTCCGATTAGGATGCCATTTTGTTTTCTTCCTTCCAAGTGCCTTGCCTTGTGTATCTAAGTCGTCGCTGGATAACTCCGGCAGTGGGAGAGTGAATAAAAGATGAAGAAAGTCGCTTTTGATGTTCTCAGCTATCAAAGGACGATTGGATATAGTTTAGTTGTTTTTTTTGTTTGGCCAAACTACAGACAGATTGAAGATTCGATTAGGAGCGTTGAAGGAACGTGGGAGATTGCCTTAAGGAGTGGCAATGTACTAGCAAACTTTAAGGTCTTGAAAAGTTCATCTTTCTCTGGCAATCAGCCCATGTCCACCTGTTTAAGGACTCTCCCTGTGAACCTCTTAACACAGTGCAACGAACTAGAAAGTCTGCTGACAAATCCTTATTCCAATATAAGACACAAGTGTCCTTCTATCAGTCGCTTATTGTCGGATGATTTTAACCGAGTAATGCCCTCCATTCCGATCCTCCCAAGCACTTACCTTTTAAAAACCTCGTTCCACTTCGAATAAATAAAAAAGTAAAATCCTTCTCTTTCTGGGTTTATGACCGAAAGGCAAGGATTCGTTCTTCTTCCTTTTTTTTTGTAACTGAAACGATTTTATTTATTGCTTGTGCATGTCAATTGACAATAAAGCGATGTTCTCCATCTCCACACAAACACACACACGAATGCGACACATATGAATCCGACTGCGAACGCTTGTAATGTCCTTATGACTGAGTGAATGTATTATTTTCGTGGTGTTATGTCACTTAAACGGAAGATGACTGATATCATGATGAATCGTCGTATGTGTGGTACCAAAAGGACGATGGTGCGGAATAAATTTAGTTATGATAGTTAAACTGTTAGTGGTTATTTGAGCGTGAAGGATATCATTTTAATTAATGCAGCGAGGAAGGATAATTAAATGAGTTAGTCAATATTGTATGGTTTAGGATGTCTACTACCTGGTACTGGGTCCTGTTTACGAATAACTAACCCGTTCGTGCTGTTAATGGTGAACTCCTTCTGGTGCAAACATTGCCCTAAAGTATGCAGTTAATGATTGTGTGCCATGAATAAGAGGGTGACCAGATAGCAATGACACTTTTTCAAATTGTTATGTTTCAGCAGTTGTTCAAGTTACCAATGTCATCTAGCTGTCAAAATATTCAGCAAGGTTTGCCATTTCATTGGGCATCGGTTAAAGTTTGGAGAACGTGCGAAAATGTTTGAAAAATTTCTCGAAATTCCGGCTCAGTTGCAATTACGTAAGGTGAATATCGTCGTGTGATTCGTCGTCATCAAGGCTTCCATGAGCAGGCAATTCGACGTACTATGAACAATTTTGAGCATGAGTACACTCTTTTGAATCTTAGGTCACTAACTAGACAGAGAAAGTTGCGAAACTAAGAAGACAAAGCCTCCACAGCAGCCAGGTTTGAAGAAGACCCAGCAATGTCAGTTCAGCGTCGATCATCTGAATTGAGCAACGCCAAAGAGTCAAGTCGGCTTATTTTAAGCTTGCATTTGAATCTACATCCGTATAAGATTGTGATGACCCAAGAATTGAAACCTGACGATCATAGACAACGTCGTGAGTTTCGGGGATCTAGATTTTGGACACCTTCTCGGACGTGGCCCATTTTTTGTTGTACAGCTATGGCAATAAGCAAAATGATCATTATTGGAGCGAACATTATCCTACGCTAAAAAGCTGGCTACTTAGGAAGAACTCAAGGCCAATATTCGAGACGCTGGAATAAATGACGAACATATTGGATCAAGTCATCAAAAGTTAGAACGACTGCTTGAAGCACTGCCAGTGAAGCCATTTGAGTGATGTGCTACTCCACATAAAATGGCATGAATGCAGCTTCACAGTAAAGCCAGAATCAATTTTCTATCTCACACCGTTGTTGTTATATTCAAAACTTGTTTCCTATCGTTATTATTTGGTCACTCTATAGCACTTGCCGGAATAACGCTGTACATATTGGGCCTACCGCTTGAAGCACTGTCAGCGAAGCCAAGGCGGCCATTTGAGAGATGTGCTACTCCACACATAATGGCATGAATGTAGCTTCACAATAAAGCCAGAATCAATTTCATATCTCACAGGGTTGTTCTTTTATTTGTACATTTTTTCCCTGTCCCTCTTATCTGGTCACGCGATTTACTCTTTCTGGTAATGCAGAGGCTAGAGCATTTGCCTTAGAAGGAATCTCTCAAATGATCCTGTACTCTATACTTAGCTGCATTCTTTTTCAATTGGCTAGCAGTAGATTGTGGTTTCGTCTATCAATTTGGTTGCCTTCAACAGACACAGCATCAAGAGAGCGATTGCAATTCAATCAGCTGTCTATTGCTTACCGCAGCGGTCAATCCCGTCCCCCTTTCAAGAAGTTACTTAAGATTTAGGGGAGCCATTTCAGTTGATTCCTTGCATGCATGTCTAGTGGCACATAGAGGGTGATTCAGTTGGTCTTCTTGTTCTTTGTCCGTTCTATTATTCGCTGCTTAACTGCTGCTAGCCCGCAGACTAGCCATCCACTTGTTAGGATGTATCTAACTATAGCCTTAAAAACCTAGCTTCTCTCTAGGCATGTAAACCCCAAGTGCCTAAGTCCGTATTCATCCTGTTCGTACGACAAAACATCCAATTCCAACGATGTCGTCGTTTATAACTTTAAATTGCAAACATTAAGTGCATTGAACTTTTTTCCAAAAAAAAAAAACGAAGCTGATTGCACCAAAATGTTCCCATTATCCTCTCAACCCTAGTCCTGCTGCTGCTGCTGCTGGTGCTTCCGTACACCAACCACTTTCATGTGTTCATTATTCTTTTGTGTATGCACTCGTTAAAATTGCTCTCAAAAATCAACTACAAAAAGCCCTAACAACGTCTATGTGTACTGTCTCATCCTCTTCTTCGTTTGGGAGTTATCAAACATTTTCGAAATGTTGTAGTACCACCTAGGAGGAGGCCTTCCACCTCCTTCCACCTTCCTCCACCACCGCCTATTTCAACTCAAACATACAGTCGAGTTAATATCCCTCCTTATCCTCCCGGGGCCCAAAATGTGTTACTACTAGTTCACACTGTGCCTCTTCTCCTCTCCTTCTTCTCAAGTATCGCTCGCTAGCCCATCATGAATAAATGAGAAGGCTAAAAAACACAAGTTCCATCGACGCCTCACAAGAATAGCAAACGTTATACTCCACTTCAACATGTTGCCAGTTGCTCTACACCCCTTAAAAGGACTACTACCTTCATTTCATCATGTGCCTCCACTCCACTTAACCTGGAGAGTGTAAGGAAACGTAGTAACACGCCCGCTCCTCACATACAGATAGACAGATAGACAGACAATGAATGCTCCTGGTGGTGGTATGGAAACAGGGGTAGTTAGGGGTGCGATGTAATTTATAACTTTTTCCCAAAGTATTACTATACTTTGGCATTATTTCGAACAGCAGTATGCAGATACCCGGACAGATAGATACTTAGATACACAGGTAACAAGCATACAACACTTGGGCTACCTTCATGGTGCAAAAGTTTTTTGTGTCGTTGACGATGTCAAAACATGAAGATATGAAATGCTAAATAATGTAACAGGCGGCAGGACGGCGCTACGCATCAGGAAGGGGGATCAAACTGCTAATAAATTTTGCTCTAAAATTTGAAAAGTTTCTCCCCCCCAAAAAGAGAGAACTTTGTTGGTTGTTTTTGGGGCATTGGACAGAGGAACAGACTTAAGTAAACATCAGCAGAAGCAGACGTCGTCGTTGGATTTGGAAATTTGTTTTCCCTTTAGTTTGGGTCCGGGAGTGCTGCTGCTGCTGCTGCTACTGTTGTTGTTGGTTTCATGTTAAATGAACACAATGACACATAATAAGAAGGTGTATGCGGTTGTGTTCCAATGTGGTTGCATAAATTAAGGTCAACACACACATACTGATGCTGTCCAGAATGTAATTTCATATAAAACGCAAATTCTACACCAACTTGTGGTCGAAATTTGTGTGTAATTTGTTTTTTTCGGGTGTCTATTTGCATGGACAAGCTGGGATAGGGATTCTCTACTATTTCGCCAGATGAAACTAACTTATTACACTTGAGTTTGAGTGCGAGAGGCGAAAGGATTTAGAGTGATTTATTCCAGAACAAGTAGTCAACAAAGAAGATTGATTTTGTTGTTGTATGTTGTATTCGCTTAACCTCTTGACATGCTTGATAGACACTCGTTCTTTATTGCTTTGATTTTTGTTCTTCTTTGTTTTTTTCGTTGCTCTATCCTAGGATATGTATAACCTATCAAAGGGTTTTTTAGTACCTTTTTTTGAAGAGAGAAATATTGAAAATCAAATGATGTTCAGTGGATAGGAAAAACCAAACTGGGATGAGTATCATACTCCAGAGTGACCCTCGTCAAATGTCCAATGAGCTGTTAAGAGTTGATTTTGATGGTTTAGAAAATTTCCCAATGGCAAAAAAAAAGATGTAGGACTTTCAAATTGAAAATGAAACGTTTTTTGCGAAATGTGTTCATGATTAAATGAGTTTTGCTAGGCGATGGGATGGGACTAGACAGATGTTAGACTTGGCCGCCTTTTGAGAGTATCTGCTTGGCCTTAAAGTTTTCAGATTTTGTGTATCAGCTCATCTAGAGGAGTTCTATGACACAATGTGTGCATGAAGTAGTTACATTTCTCTCCAAGACAGGTTTCAGTACGCACTACAGGGATGGTGTCTAGACTAATTCGAGTTACTTCTCCCACGTTTGCCTCCTAGCTAAATCCAGAGAAGTACTTTATTTCAAGCGGTTTTTGGTTTTAGAAACCAAGTTAAGTTAGGCTTTTCCCAGAGAACTATAGGGTAACCAGGTAAGAATGACAGGGAAAAAATGAACAACCGTGTGAGATATGAAATTGATTCTGGCTTTATTTTGAAGCTGCATTCATGCCATTTTATGTGGAGTAGCACATCACTCAAATGGCCGCCTTGGCTTCGATGGTGGTGCTTCAAGCGGTAGGCCCAATATGTACAGCGTTCCGGCAAGACCTATAGAGTGACCAAATAATAACGATAGGAAATAAGTTTTGAATCAAACAACAACGGGGTAAGATATGAAACTGATGTTGGTTTTATTATGAAGCTACATTCATGCCATTATGTGCGGAATGGCTTACCATACAAATGGCTTCACTGGCAGTGCTTCCAGCAGTCGGTCTAATTGTTGGTGACTCGGTCGATAATGTATGGCATTTATTCCGGCAATAGGATCTCGAATGTTGGCCTTGAGTTCGTCCTAAGTAGCTAGCTTTTTAGCGTCGGATAATGTTCGCTCCAATAATGATCGTTTTGCTTATTGCCATAGCTGTACAGCACGTTCGAGAAGGTGTTCAAAATTTAAATCTCCGAAACTCACGACGTTGTCTATGGTCGTCAGTTTTCAATTCTTGGGTCGTAAAA
Organism: Chalcosyrphus nemorum; assembly: GCA_949716465.1. Classification (NCBI taxonomy): domain Eukaryota; kingdom Metazoa; phylum Arthropoda; class Insecta; order Diptera; family Syrphidae; genus Chalcosyrphus; species Chalcosyrphus nemorum. Next base: position 30,002,632 of record OX454333.1, read on the forward strand.
TAAGCCGACTTGACTCTTTGGCGTTGCCCAATTCAGATGATCGACGCTGCACTGACATTTCTGGGTCTTTTTCAAATCTGGCTGCTCTGGAGGCTTGTTTTCTTCATTTCGCAGCAATCTCTGTCTAGTTAGTGACTTAATATCCACAAAGAGTGTACTTCCGCTCAAAATTTTTCAATTGCCTGCTCACTGAAGCCATGATGACAACACCTCACAAGGAACTTCACGTTGCGCCTTTACAACTGATCCGGAATTTCTATCATTTTTTCAATAATTTCGACACGTTCTTCAAACCTTAAATGCATGATAAAATGCCAAACCTTGCTGAATATTTTGACAGCTTGATGACATTTCTAACTCTGACAGTTGCTGAAACATAAAGTATTGAAGATAGTACCATTGCTCTCTGGACACCCTTTACTTCAACTTGTACGCATGTAACCTCAGGGGCTGTTATGTTGTGCTAACGACCCCGTCATTTGACATTTAGCAGCTAAGACGAAACACTCTTCATGCTGTGACCCACTTGGCTGTGGTTTTCACCTTTCGTGCTCATTTGACTTCTTAAAAAGGCAAACTAACTTTCGTCCTACGCTCTCTTGCATTCCAAATGATTTTTAATGCGTTCTTTTCCCTCCCACTTTCGTCTTAAACATTAAAAAGTCATTAAATAAAAAAGAGAAATGCAAAACGAAACACAAAACGCGATGATAATTTATTTTAACTCCAATTTCCATAAAAAAAAGGACGAAATCATACCTTCAACAGAAGTAATACGACACGCAGACGAATAGAGGCGAAGAAGGAGCAGAGGGAGCAGGAGATGAAGGAGAGAAAAATTTACATAAATATGCACTCTGTCATTAAAGTTATCGCCGAGTTTAAGAAACAAAACACCATACCCTACCTATGCAAGGAGCTTTATCTTTTCCAGCTTCCAAGGAGGAATCCTTGGCGCAGACAAACGGAATAGTCGCAAATGCTTAGCAATGCCATTAGTTGACTTAAGGACCTTTTTATTTGTTACTCCCTCTCGCTCTCTCTGTGAGGCATTTTTAATCACATTAATCAAAGTGACATTGAGATATTTATTATTTCATCTTCCCCCAAGGACATACTGAAAACTGAAAACTGGAAAACTCCATCCATCCATCCATCTATCCGTCCCACTAAAAGCCAACCCAAACCAATGAATACATTCAGAGCAAGAGGTGCAATTAAATTTCTTCCTCGCACAAGGATAAGGTAGACTATTCCTATTCCTCCCTTCACCAAAGGACGAAGTGAAAAATCATCCGTAAATAATTTCCCACAAGGTGTTCTCTAATTATAAAACGAAACGATGCTGCTTCCTTTGGCGTTTTGGTAAATTACCTTTTAAGATTCCAGATGATTGAATTTCCTCACTTAAAGTGTTTCGTTGGTCCTTTTTTTTTCATCCTGCTGGTGGTTAACACCATCAGTTTCTAGTTTCATACCCAAAGGAATAGACACAGAGTCCTGTGCCCCCTTTTGGGAATTAAAAAGTGCGGAAAATGTCTTAAAGTGTATCATTACTCGAGGAATTCATCATCATCGTCCTGTGAGAGATTTTACTTTCGCACTATTTGTCCTGGAAGGGAATTTTTTTTCTTTCCTTAACTTCCTGAAAGATTTCCCTTGGTTTTTCCTTTTGATTTTACCACCTGAGTGCGTGAGTGGTTGCAGGAAAAAGTAGGTACTATTTCCATCCTGGAAGCACACTTCACACGCCAGGACTCCTCTCTCTTTTGCTTAGGTGTAAGTGTAATCTTATCAAACGACGACGTTGCGCATAAGATAGGGTTTTTCTTCCTGAGGAATTTGATTCAGGACTCGCATCAGGTGCTCTGACATGAAAATTGGATTTTTTTCTTTCTGCTTTACGAGGATATTTTGCACATTGTTAGATGGATGAGAGAATTTTTATGTGTCTCTTTGTGTTTTATACCACCAATTAGTGTGTTTCTGTGTGAGAAATTCATTTTTAAAGGCGAATATCCTTTTATGGTGTGTGTATGGAGGTTTTTATGAGATTTCTTTAAAGGGAATTGAGTCGAGTTAATATACAAAAGTGTTTATGGTTTAATTTTTTTTTTTGTTCTGTTTAATAACTTTTAAATTGCGCAACAAATGGAATGGGTAATCAGAGTTTAAACATGCAACAATGGCGAAGGAGAGTACTCACAAAATTTTAATGAAAAATTATGGAGATGAATAAATTTATAGGTCAGAGTATCGCAGCTTTATGAGCTAGAGCTAGAGGCATGCAAGGGATCCATAAGACTATCACTGTTACCTGAAGCATCATGCTGAATGTTAAGAACACCAGGAGCAAAATTCTCTGAGCACTTGCCGCCAAGTGAGTACCAAACTTTGATATCTGAGGTCCTCCCAAATAATTAGAGCAGCAGACGATATAGCGATCGAAGAAGTGCCAACACTTTTGGAAGAGTAGGTGCATGAATGCAATGAAGCCCGATGACAGAACAGGACTAATAAGCAAGCATGTGCCTACGTCTATCAGAGGAAAAGTCAGAGGTTGTACTTATCAACAGGAGACGGGCTAAGTTGACTGTTGAAGTACCATGGCGTGCCTATACATATGTACAGAGATGCAAGATTTTAAGCAACAACTGCAACATGCAGGGAAGAAGGCACAGATCATGCTTAGTATTGGAGGAGAAGAAACGACTCTTGGAAAGAGTTGGGACGTTGATGATGCTCTACGGCTCTCAAATATGGGCTGGGACAATCAGCACCAAATCATGCAGTTTACACAGTCAATGCGCCTGGCATATTCGTGTGGAATAGGGTCAATAGAGATTCTCATTGAAGAAGCCAAATTAAAATATCATGGTAGCAGGACAACAACACTAGTCGAAGTGATAGTGAAGTACCACGAAGAACAAACCTGGAGAGAGATGGAACTCTTCTGTCAAAAGTAGAAGGATGCAGAGATTGATCCCCACTATAGACCTTTGGATCAATAGAAAGTATGGAGAGCTTCTGCAACATATGCTTACTGGTGTTGGATCTCTATGGAACACTCCACAGATTATGACGTGAGGGCAACGCGCAGAAGCAGTGGCAAATGGGAAACACATAATATTCTGTCCACGACATCAAATGGACCGCAACCTGCTACCGAACAGACCGAGTGAACCCCTAGAACTTCATCAGACAGATGCTGAGCAAGCAAGAAGCTTGGAATGCACTCAGGAAAACCGTGGCTACCACCATGAAAAAGCAACGAAGACAGGAGCGACACTGAAATGGTAGCTGGCAACACGAAAGTGCTAGTAGGTAACGCTGAAGTTCCCGCTCACGATGAAAGGCTTGACGGCAGTGCCAAGTGAGAGAAGTCGGGGTGGGTGCAGTTGGTGGAAATCCCACACTGTAATTGAATACGGGCTGTAAATTAGGGTTGAAAAACTCGATTTTTTTTGGAATCAATCATCAGTGAATTCTCTGGAGAGGCCTTTTGATTTCTACTTCTGGTCTGTCATATAGGTATGCTTCTTTATCTCATTCACGATTCACTCGTCTATCAAGTCATCTTCAAATTCAATTCTCCTTTCTCTAGCTCCTCGGAGGAAGAACATTTCTAAGTTAAATACTCAAGCTCGTGGGCCAGATGCAGTCTTTCTATTGGTTGCGAGGTTGTGTGATTAAAAAGAACTCATTACATGTATTTGGAGTCAATAGAGTCGTTTTTAGAGCTATTTTCCTGGCTTATTCCCTAGCCACAAGATTCATGGGAGTTACCTTGAATATGTAGTGCCTCCATGGCTGTAGTTGTCCAAGTTATCATGGCCAGCATTCGAAAGATTTACCCACTGAATAAACCTCGTAAGGCTTTCTTGGTGAGAACTTTCGTCTGTTTTTGTAGAGCAAGAAGAACAACAAAAATGAGATAGTCAGACTGCGCTCCAAGGAACACAGCAGCTACAGCATACAGAGAAACCTAGAAACTGCATTTAAGGACCGTCAAAAGAGAAGTCAAACTGAACAACGAGACCAATTAAAATCCATGGGGGAAAGGTCTATAAAGTGGACAAGCTGTAGAGTGGCAAAAAACCATCGCCCAAGTCCGGAGTGTGATTTTTCCACAAGGCAGAGAGGAACAAATGGAGACGAATGCGCCACGAGCATGGACAGTGAACGTCTGTCTTTGCGAATAATTCTCTCGGTCCTTGCTTTGTCAAATGTTGGCCATAATTCCTTTGCAGTTTTGAAAGTTTCTAGGGAATTCCATCTTAGGTTCGCCTCTCTCGTAGCCAGTTTCCCTGCTTCAAGCCTTAGAACGCAGGGCGTGCTGCTGCTTATGGAGAAGTCAGTCAGCTCTAGTGGATTCGATTAAGCTTTTTTCTGCCTTTTCATTTCCCGGGACGCCCTCATGCCCAGCGACCCGGCAGAGCAGAACCTTGAGCTCTATGCTCTATTTCTGTGGAGTGGAGATAATTGCTTTAATAGCTGCCTGGCTGTCGATAAAGTACGTGATACCTTCTGGCGGTATTGTTCTTACGCCAGACTCACGGGCTGCTGTGGTCTGGAAGTCGTATAGATCTGGATATTCCCAGTGATTCGGAGAACATTCCGGATCCTAAACCGGTGTCCTTTTTTGATTCATCTCTTTAAATAGCTATGAATTCGGCTCTGCTAGGGTAAGTTGAGGCAAATGGTATTTAGTACCAATTAGTACCCAAAGACAGAGTTCCTGACAGAGTCTGTCTGTCCCTCCTCTAGGAACTTAAGTCCGTTGTGTTCTTAGCCAAAGCGAAATGTCCTACCAAGACGCCAGTAAGTTGTTACATCGATTTCCACAAGCGTAAGGAAGCATTTGTATCAAGCTAAGCAGGATACCCACAGAGGTGTAAGCTTGTATACTGATGCTGTTCGTCATCCTTCTCGTTGCCAAGAATAGCTTCATGCCCAGGGAACACACCGAGCATTATCTTGTACTGTTTTCCAAGAACAGTGAGTCTTTCTCGATAGTACATATTTTTAATGGGATAATGTTCCAAACTCTGGTAATTGCCTTTTGTCCTTGAGTAGTAGCTTTTAGATCGCTATTCTTGGCCTACTTGTCGAGACTATTTAGGGCTCTGTTCGTTGAACGGGCAAGCAGCAAGACGCACGTCATCCGCATCGAAGCTCGCAGAAATACTTTATTGAGAACAAAAACCCAAAGCAGTGAGGATATTACCCCATCCTAAGGAGCACCTAAAGAAACATATGATTTCAGCCTCATTTTGATGAAGTCCACTAAATCTCAGCATTTTAGACTGCTCTCATGATGTCTTCTTAGGAACGTCATTAGTTGAAATAAAAGCCACCCTTCTCCATCGGACAAGACAGTCTTGGGAGGATAACTGTGGCCATTGGGGAATTGAAGTCTTTGTTAGATGAGTAGAAACAAACATAAGCAAATGACTACTGGACATAACATTAAAAGCCTCAACTTGGATGAAATCCTGTCACTTGTACGAGCATACTGACGAGACTAAGAGACTCAATCTTCTTTTACGAGGTGCCAGATGCTCTCAATAAAATCATAAACTTTCTCTCGTTTGATTCAAAGATTCTTTCTGGCAAAAGACAAGATAAATGTCAATTAGAAGAACCCATTCGTGTTCTTCAAAATGTTTTGCTTTCGTTTAAGTGTCGCAAATTCATAAACCACTCACAGCCTTATTTGCTGCCATACAAGATATGTTTACTCACGCAATTGCTCCTACCAGCCGCGCACCTCTCATCATAATCTGAGAATTCTATTTGAAAACATTTTCAACCCTCGTCAAAATTAAGAGATAAAAAATCGACATATGCAGATGTATGACAAAATACCTGTGTAAGTGACATTCAACCCTTAATACACAGCAGCAGCTAGCAGTCAGCAGCCAGCAGCCACCCCCGCATCAATTTCAAGTGCAAACCGCAAATGGATAGACACGTAGATAGATTGCGTACCGAGCGAGCGCGCTTTAAATAAACAAAACAATAATCAATTTCATAAAGCTGCAAATTGAAATCGTTGTTGATGGCGGTAGAGGGTGGAGGGTGAATGGGTGAGTGTTATATAGCACCACACCCCCCTCTCGAATGTAAATACGAATCGGAACAAAAAAAAAAGGTGTTTGCACCCAATAGAGAGTCAATTACGAGTCCCGCGGAATGGCACCTGTCTCTGGGTCTACCCGGGGGTTGACTACGACTTCCACCCTCTCTAATTTCATGTGCGGAGTTTTTTCCTCTCGCGAGAAACTAATATAGCCGACAAGAGGAGCACTTCTAACCAGCACCAGGACTAGTGGTGGCGGAAACATGGTTAATTACTTTTTCATTTCATTCGTTTTCATTTGCAGTCGCGGATTCGAACGAGCGCCACAGGAGCGCCGCGCCGCACACACAATGAGGATTTACGATGATAGTAAATTACACGACGTCTAACCGCTACCGTACGTGTGTACTGTTTTCTTTTTTTCTCTCTCAGTGTGCGCCCCCCACTCTCTGTGCGCTCCCACAGGAATCCCATATTACATGCAAAATTCTACATACGCAATGGATAACCGTTGTAATCGCAAGCACTTGCCCTTAATTCAGATTACTTTCATCGCCCTGCGGGGGTGTGCTTGCTAGCTGCTGCTACTTGCTGGAGATAATGAAAGGGAAAATATCTCATAGATATTTTGCAATTTAGGTTGAGAGACATAAATGAGCGAATATGTAAATGTTAATAAAATTACTACCAACCCGACCAACCACCCCTCCTCCATTCCGTTTCATTATCAAATGACATCCTTGAACGGGGTAATTGCATGTAGACGAGTTCCTTCTTTTTAACCCCCACCACCACCACCTACTACTGCTCTCCTTATTTAGCCACAATATGGCGGAGACGCACCATCCACCACCAGGCACCATATTGTATACATCCTTGTTGAAGGATGAAAATTCTCCAAACAGATGTGCCAAGTGCTGAACAGCATTCGCATTAAGGACCAAAAACATAGAAAGGATGCTTAAAAAGCTTTCACTTTTATTTAATTTGCCTGTAATTAGAATGTCTGTGTGCAAATGGTGCAAAAATTAAATAGACGCTTGCAAGAAGGTGGAGAATTTGATTATTTAATTGAAACAGGAAGTCGTCCTGTCGAATTTACATTCACACTTATGGCTGGTTCTTGTGGAGGGGGCAAATGGGAACGGCTCATGACCTTATGGTGAGTACTGTGTACCTTTGGATCCTTAAAAAATAATTTGAAATGTTGTGTTTCATGATTTTCTACTAATTAGGAGTAAGGAACCATAAGGACTTAATTATTTTGTTCCTGTTAAAATAGAGGATTCATTTTTTATGCGATTTTATGGAACTCATTCAATTGGGAAGGTAAGATGGTAACATTTTTTGGAACAAGAAGGGTTTGTTTTGAGGCTCGAAATTAAATGAAGGAGTGTTCCTAGACGGGAGAAGGACACCAGGTCCCTAGGAGCGGAAATTTGTATTCTAAATTGAACAACTAGCGGGGAATATCAGCGTCAGAAGCTTTACAAGTCCTACTTAGATCCCAGGAATGTTTAACTCCAGTAATGCTCGCAGGACATAACGTTGAAAGGGTAGAGTAGATGAAGACGCGGAGGGAATAGGATGCTGTAGGCCCGATGGAGCCTTTAGTTTCATTGATAGATTGACAAGGTATCATTACCGATTCCTATGAAACTGGGCTGTTCTAAGACCCATACGGACTTGTGACAGTCTCGTATGGTGCCCAGAGATACACATGAGTTCAAAATCTAGTTTCCCACCGAACGAATCGTTCTTTCTTTGTGGAATCACTCTGAGGCACTCTGGTCTATCACTGGGTGTTAGCCACCTACCCTTCCGTAGCACACATGAGCTCAATATATAGTTTTCCATCGAACGAATCGTTCCTTTTTCACTGAATCCACTGAGTTGCTCTGGTCTATCACGGGGCGTTAGCCACCTACCCTACCATAGCATGAGTTCAATATCTAGTTTTCCAACGAACGAATCGTTCTTTTCTTGTGGAATCCACTGAGTCACTCTGGTCTATCACGGGGTGTTAACCACCTACCCTTCCGTAGCATGAACTCAATATCTAGTTTCTCATCGAACGAATCGTTCCATTTTCTCCGAATCAATTGAGTTACTTCCCCTTTTTCCATTCCAACTGTAAACTATGCCTTCATTGCCATTGTGCGCCCTTCAAATCATGGCCCTTCATTCTCAAAGTCACCTTTTAGTACACTGACTCGATGTCCTTGGCAATTTGGCATCTTAATTACACGCTTACAAGCCAAAACACCGAGTGCTATATTCGTTCCCATTAATACCAATCACAGAGCTAGCAACAACCCATCCTTGAATAAATAATTTACAACACAAATATCGTTGTCGCAAAAGTAAAATCCCCATCTAAGCCATCTAAACAGAAAAAAAAGGACTCACCCTCTAACTAGAAACAAAACAAAAATATTAACTTGTCATTTGGCTTCATTTGGCTTTTATAGCTCATGAATATTTGATTTTTACTTCCCTACTTTGCCCGAGTATAACCTAAGACATCTCTTTCGTCCTTTTTTGTTTTGTTTTGCATTTAAACAAACCCTAAAACAGGAAGCAGTGAGTTTGCTTGAAAGGATTCGTGTACAAAACCACACACAAAAAGAGCGCATGGTAATAATTTTTTGAGTTATATCCTTCGCTCTACCTAGGCCACAAAATCATAATACCTTCAAATAAAATTAATTTATATCCTGATATAAAGCCGAAAATAACCCATATCCCTTGGGTAGAGGATCCTACGAAACAACACAAACATACGTGCTTACATCGGCGCGCAGCAGGACCTCCAAAGCGAGCGGAGCAGAGCACAAGAAAAAAAAAGACCAATAACTTCCAATTTTCCGCTTTTTATGAGCTGAATTGGAGCAACAAGGACGAAATGAAATTTTCACTCGAATAGGTGGCATTGCTTGCTTCTCGTGTTTGTCACGCGAATATGGCTTTTAGGACTCTCTACTTACGGGTGGGGGTTGGGTACTTAAAAAATAGAATTCGTTCGAAAAGGATTCATTATACCGAGTCGAGTAGAAATAAAACCCCAGCTCAAAAGGATACGGTACAATATTTAGTTCATCATAACAAATAAAAAAAAAAAGTGTTCTTTTTTTTCGAATTTCAGTGGGAGTCATTTATTTTGGAGAGAACACAGGAAACCAGGGGCAGGATCATACCTCAGGCATGCAACTACCTCCGAAAACGTTTCTCTTTCAATTTGTGATATCATATTTGCTATAAGGATACAATTCCAACAAAAATAGAAGAAGAAAAAGAGTTGTTTCCTGCAAGGATATGTCATTATTTGCACTATTGTACTGGAAAACTTCGAAGGGGGATGACGTAGATATATGGATAGGAGTATGTGGCTGGGAACTTGATTGTGCCCGAAATACATATGTACCTACGGACAGTAGATCCTTTCTGTGAATAACATGTGCTCCACATGCAATTATGCTGTTAAATATTTGACAGAATTTATAATTGCCGGTCGAAAGGAGGAATTAGAATTCTCTTTGGCGGCGGTGGTGGTACTTTATTGAACGCGAAAGCAAACAGGATTCTAGATACTTGTGCAGATGAGTGAATAGTTTTAGTTTAGTCATGAATCGAAAACTGGGGAGAGAATAATTTTGAAGCTAAGGACGCCTGCCTATACTGGGATTCAAGGGATCTACTTCAAAATTATAGGCTTTGCAGAGAACATCATTAGACAGATGCCGAGCAAGTAAAGAAGGATTCAGTGAAGCCCTGACTACCAATATGAAGGAGCAACGAAGATGTGGGCGAAAACGATGAGGAGGCCTGTCCTACCTAGATGAGTACTAGAAGGCTAGAATATACTAAGTACGGGCTCCGTTTTATCTAATGCAAAATACCCTCGTAAGTGTGAAGAATGACTCTAGTAAGGATGATAAGTATGAAATTAGAGCACCTCGAGCGGAAAATAGAACAGCCTTGTCGTAAGCATATCCAAAGCCGCCAGAATTTTCGGGCTAGTAGAAGACCATTTCAGCTCTGAATCCTTTTGTGTCCTTCTGTATCCTATATCTGCGTCTTTCATCAAGAGACGCTTCAACTACCTTTCATCGACTTCGAAAAGGCGTTTGATGGTCTTACAACGGAAGGCTGTCCAAGGAATAAGAAGTACTAAATAAGGTTCCAAAAGGCTGCATTCTTTCACCAATATTATTTTTATTTGTGAGTAGCGATGTACTTGACTTTGTCGACTTGAAACCGAAGGAACTCGACGGACTCTTCGGGACTTCGATTGCAATGACGAAGTGTGCCTAATATCTCACCGAATCAAGTGCCAGTGACAGAACAACAGCTGAGAAGTCCCTAGCTAAGAAAGGGGAACCCATTAGAAGTACATGGCGCAGAACAATTGCGAAGGAAGCACAGCAGCTAGGCTTGAGGCACAGAGCCACAAGCCAATCATGCTGTAAAGGAATTGGAACCTGCAGTTAAAAGTTCTTACGCGGATGTTGAGTCCTATATGCGAGAAGGACGAATAGCTGAACAAATGGAGGAACGTTGACTCTACTAGGACATGGATGTAGTCTAAAAAGAGGAGGATTTGCAGCCTCCACCCTGTGAGGAGCTTAAGGAACGAAAAGAAACCGGATCACAGCGTCTGGAGCTCTTTGAGCAAGTGTCAATGCTTCTTTAGTGAGGTAGCTTTCTCACTTGGATTCCTCAAAAAATGAGCAGGAAATAGCAATTATTTCTGACGAAACGATTGAAGGAAAGCTCGAGGAAGTAGGTCCGCTGAATCTGTCTGTCTATCTGTCTGTGAGGACTGGAACCTATTTGCTTTGAACTATGTATGTATATCCATTGAAATCAATTGAACGATTCGGTCATCAACGATATATGTAACCTCAGTTGGTCTTCAATTTATCCTGACCTAAAAGAACCAAAGCGTAGTTGCGTCAAATCTAGAATAACAAATCGATCGATGAAACTCCAAATGAAGATGAATAGCTTAATGTATGACTTTAAAGGGATTCCTTCCATCCCTTCCTTCTAAAGGAAGGAAGCTAAAAAACCTGTTAACTCAGACAACCCCAACACATATATCATTGTGTCGCCACATAGAGCTTCTACCCCCCGGTGAAAGGTCCTTTAAAACCGCAGCCATTGCTTCTTCCCCCAGTCCATTTGAATTGCTTCCCATCCATCGTCATCGATTGTAAGCACCTCGTGAAGCAACAGCCATTACTATGTATATGTATAGCCTTTACAACAACAACAAAATAAAAAATTTATTACCCAACATCTCATCTCAAAAATGTTTATTGTTCAATAAAAACCGAAGAACCATTCTTATGATCGCATCTTCGACAGAAGACACGGGGGCGGTTTGTGAGTTGCAAAAACCAAACCAAAACCATTTTCATCGCGCGCGTATCCTGCTTTTAGCCTAAAAATCATAAAACTCTCTCCTTAAGGCTAAAAACAAAAATTTGGCACACAACATCCTTCGGTGAAAATGATTTACAATTGCCACTTCTGTTCACAATTGGGCCATAATATGTGGGCTCTGCCTCTCCAGGAGTAATGATTTTCTTCCAAACCATTCACATACACACTTCATCATTATCCTGTGACGCCTTCTCCTTCTCCTGTTTCTTTTTTCGACAAGCCTTACTACCCTTATGCACAATAATTTTGGTCCCTTTCACTGTTCTGGCAAGAAGAAGAAAAGCTAATTTTTGATGAAATATGGCGCAGGTGAGAAAGTTTGTCGTTTGTCGCCGGGGAAAACGTCGTACAACACACAACACAGAAAATTTATATGTATAATGTCCTTAGGAGAAAATTTCGTTGGAAATTTCTAAACATAAATCTTGTGACGCACGCAGAGGTGTGATGTGGATTTGATTTGTGTAACACACAACACACTATGTGTGTGTGTGTGTGTTGCGAGGAAGGATATCACAGTGATTTACTCACTGGGCTCTTTAGGACAAATGAGTTGAGGTATTCTCTGCTGTGCTGTGCTGGTGCTCCCTAGAGGAAGTTTCATACTGCGTGCTTTTGTGTCATTTAAAAGTAAAACTTCCGGGCGTGACAGTGGGTGGTGGTTGGGTGACTCTAATTAAGTTGTTAAAACAGTTGGATGAGGTTTTTTCAAGTATGACTAAATAAATCAGTTTATTTTTTTCTTCTTCCTTATCAAAAAGTGACTGACGATAAACAGAATGTGAAAAGTTGAAGGTGGCGTTGCCTGATAAAAGGATATCAACACTTTGAGAGGCGCGCATTCTTTAACCATGACCACATGTGCTATGGCTGTTGAAAGCAAGGTCTTTTATGTATGAACGACAAGAAAAATGTTGTCCTTGCATAGCCTTTGCGACATGAGTTCATTGGCCTTGCACCAAGGGCATGAGTATAAAGAGACCGTCGGCACATTAGAAGAGAGAAAGATTTAAAGAAGAAGCCATCAGCAGTGTCCATCAAGAGGCTTGGAATCTTTCTAACCATATGCTGAACCCACAGGGCTAAGATACAACCTTGACTCTAAGATCTAGATTGTTGATAGTCGGCGAATTAGAAGACATCCGAGAGGGTCACCTCCTGCAACTTCTATGACAGGTCAAAGAACTGCTTCTCCTAATGAATCGCATTAATATGGAACAGGATGGAAAAGATATGATCTCGACTTTGAAACCAGAGCGTGAACAAGAACTAGTGCCCTGTTAGCATGGGCAAGAGACGCCGCAGCCACGGAACGACCTTGGGAAACCGGAAGACTGAGTTAGCCAAGGGACATATTTATCCCAAAAGGCATTCTTTTCTGGGAGAACATTTTGATGCGAAATAGGATCCACCAACAAAGGCACCAAGACTAAGGCTAATGCTGTAAAAAGAATGCTCGATACCAGGTTTTGCGAGGGTTTAAAGCTCCTATTTACGATGAAGGAACTTAATCAGGAATCATTTACCACTGCCTTGACCATGTGGTTGAACAATAGGCTGGGCATTTGACTCCTTCTCTACACCATTCCGCGGTTAGCTAAGATTCTACGCGGATGTAACTGTTCGTACATACCTAAGCCTGAAAAGAAAAGCCGTCACACACAAATCAGAAAAACCTTAGGTCAATTAGTCACTCAGCTTCTGCCATTAAAAGCCTTGAAGGGGCAATAGATATGTACATCCGCTTGAAACTGGTAGCGACAAGGAAAAGCTGTGGCTTTACAGACGTAGGAGCCTTCAAAAATGTGGGATCATAATGATCCAATGCCTTGGGACTGGAAAAGGTGTATGGTGACATTCAGACACATCCACTCTGAACTAGGGAACAGCAAATGTACAATCTAAGCTTCTAAAGTACTGTCGAAAGGAACTCAAGCTTCTTGGTTCTCGGAACAAAACAAAGCTCCTTCGTGTAACGAAATGGCTGATGAATTAGTTACATATCAAAAAGAGCCTCGACATGGATATCATAACAAACGGGGCCATCTTTGAGCTACTCACTTCGTACAATTATGTAAGTCTGAGGACGGAAAAGGCTCTAAAAGGAAGTAAACTAAACAAATCATGACTGAGAGAGGAAACCTTAGGGAAGACAGCACGACGTGTGACTCAAGGCGACCTCTAGAGAGGACATAATCCATTTTCAGTGCCGCTGTCTTGATCTACTTCATACCAGGACCAAATTCATCGGGACTCATCATCTAAAGGAGTTCTCCACTGCATCAATATTAAATTCTATTTAAGTTAACTTCGCCGAAAGGGAAATAATGAACGATTCGTTCTTCTTTCTTTTTATGATCCAGAGTAGGAAGATCGTACTGCTATGCTACTGGTCCGACTGTAGGGTTCACTGGTTCGACCTCATGAAGTACCGGCAGCCTTCCCATTATTGGATCACCTCGGCAAACAAATACAATTGCATTTGTGAACGATTCGTTCGTTGAGTGACATATTTGTGATTGAATTGGAGAAAGAGCAATTGAATTGGAGAAGACTCCATTGAACGATTCGTTCGTGAAGAACAAACCCTTTACTGCGATCTTGAAAAGATAATGGCATTTGGTAACAGTTTAAAAGCTAAGACGGTTAGTCTCTTAAAGCCTTTCAGTAGCCTTTTAATTCACTCTTTTCTGTCCTCCCGCTGAGTGAATGAAAGATAGGGATTGTCAGGTTGTCTTTTGGGTATCAATTGCGATGGCTTAAGAGCTAATACTACTCCTACTTTGATACTTAAGGACCTGTGCCTTAAACCATGGACTATCCGCAAATTTGTAAGTTAGCATTTCTACAGCAGAGTGAAGATTACAGAGGCCTGTTGTCCGTTACCTAAATCGACAGTTGCGAGTCTATTGTTACAGCCCAGGGCATAGGATATGGTTTGGTTTACCAACAGCTGGTGTTCAGGTTGTCGTCAGTGGCGGCTAGATTAAGCCATCATAAAGGTCGGATTCTGACATACATATCTTCTCAGATAATCCAGTCCGATGGGCTTTGTCTAGCCCATTCTAAGACTGTCCCCCAGCTTAGAAAATCCAAGAGCCAGAAGCGGCCCTTTCGAACCATTGAAGGATGCTTCAGCAGGGACTGTGTAAGACAGAATAGTTATAGGCAAACGTTGCCTGTAGAATAGTGGAGAAGGAATGCAGCAGAATCCTAGGGACGAGCAGGCAGTTGAACTCCAAAGAAGACGGCGCTTAGTCGCTGTTGTTTCCCCATTTCCTCTCAGGAGTTAAAGGATTCAAACGAAGAAGGGAAACTTATAGTTCTCCTCAAATTGGATCTCTACGTGCCCAAACCCCCACTCTTCACCCCAAAATACCAACAATTTCTTGCAAAGGAGGATACATTCCCATAAACCTCTGGAGCTGCAACATTTTTGAGCCAAATGGCCATCAAACACCTACGTACACGAGTCTCTTCAATGAACACACTTGTAAAAAAATTAGCAGCTCGACAGGTATACTATGTTTATAGCCCCTGTTCAGTCCTAAAAGTCCTGTCAAACTTCAAATCATTACTTATGCGATGCGTGCCTGGTACAATATTTATTCAGGCGTGTTAGATACCATCCTTAGTTGCCATTACATCAGCAGTTACTTAATCCGCTTAGGCCCAGGTCGCCTGTGGGCAGCCTCGATAAGAATAATAACTTTATCGTCATACACACACATGTGCCGAAAAAAAAAAAAAATTAAAAATAAACCACGTCGGTCGTCCACGTCCCCAACACGCTTGCCACCTGTTAAAATCAAAATTCCATCACCTACACACTTGATGGGCCAATCTGCTTAGGTACTCTACACCAAAAGCATCTTACCGACGAATTATTCACAAAGGACCAACACGTAACAGAAGAATTCCTGCGCCCTGCGCCCCCTCCTCGACCGTCTCCATGACTCCCATGAACGTAATAAAGAATAAAATAATGTATACGCAAAAATTCTGCCATAAAACGAGCGTTTTTACGATTGCATACACATAAAAATGCTATTTGCACTAAAAATGTAAAAATTAGCTCTTGTGGTAGTATGTAGACGACGTCCTTTCTTTGGCTGTGTGTGTGGAGTACGTGGCCATCGCAACAGCAGCAGCCTCGGAGCCGACTTAAATGAACTTTTATGGGCACTAACATTTTTAATAAGGCAATGAAAATTGCCAAGAGGCAACATTGCAACTATCGCGCAAACATCTTTCCCTCAAAACACAGAGATTTGTTTGCAAGGACTCCGGTCTGTGTGTATGTGGGTAAGCAGCCTAAGGGGCGTAAAATCGTAAAACGATGCCTCCTGCTTGGGTACGGAAACTGGAGAAACCACCAAGTTGTAAACAAGAGAGATGGATTCTGCAATCCTAAGTTCTAGTACATTATGAGCCTACCCCAGTATAGAGAGGAAGAATCCTGTCCTACCTGCTTTGTTGTAAGTTCTTTCAGCTTAAGGCTGAAACCCCCCCCTGTGGTGTATTTTATGTGAAGCACATATTCGCATGCACACATTCGTATAATTTTTTTCCCATTTTGGCAAATCCGAGATAAGGAGGATTTAGAAAATAAAAATCTCTTTCCTCTTTCCTCCTTCCGTGTGTTTGGTTGGAGTAAGATCCTCGTTCGTTTGGTCATGGAGATGTGTAGTAACATGGAAATGTATTTAAGCAGGGACAGGGAACGAGAAAGATTGTATAGGAATCTGTGGATTAAATTTGACCTAGTTTTAGGTTATGATGATTTAAAAGAAGGACTAGACACATACGCCAGGACTAAAGCGAGTTGTACATTTGGGTTAAGAGTGCGCTTTGGTATTTGTTTTTTTCGGACATTTGTAATTGTTTTGTGGATTTGTTACCAGGGAGCGTGTGTTCTTTGGAAAGGATTTCGATAAGCTTTTGGAGGCTGTTAGGTCTTGATTGCATTTTGGCAGAGGATATGTACCAAATTTGATAGTTTAATTGGTCCTACTGTTTTGCTGGCAATGGATTGCATAAAATAGGAATGCTCTTCTGCTGAAACAGGCGGTGGCTTAATAGGATATAGACTTGGTAAATGGTGCAGCAATCAGAAGATGTAGAGAGGCCTAAGGACAAGTGCAACAATGGCTGGAACATACTTGATCACTGAAGCATCAGTTCTACATATGAGACTCATTAGCAACCAAAGAGGATCCTATGACTACTGGAAGAAGAAGATCCCTTCCCTTCTTTATAAAGACAAAGAGAGTTCTATTAGACCCTGAAAGAAATGCTTTTCAAGGAGTTTGTACCTGGAGTGTTGTCCTCTTGAGAGTGTCTCTTCCTCCGTACGTTGCAGTTTCTATAAGTGGTACCGCAGAGTGTTGTGTCCCGTGAGGATCTTTGCGAATAACTCCCGGTCTTTGCTTTGTCAAAATCAAGTTTCTAGTGAATTCCATGTCACGTTAGCCTCTCTCGTAGCCAGTTTCCCTGCTTCAAGCCTGAGAACGGGGTGCTTATGGAGAGGTCAGTCAATTCTAGTGGATCTCATGAAGCTTTCCTTGCTAATTCATCTGCCTTTTCATTTCCCGGGACGCCCTCATGTCCAGGGACCCAGCAGGGCAGAACCTTGTGTTGTGTTCTAAGAACCTTGAGCCTTGAGCCTGGCTGTCGATAAATAAAGTATTATTCTTATGCCAGACTCTCAAGCGGCTGTTGTCACTGCCAGGACCTTCGCTTGGAAAACACTTCTGTGGTCTGGGAGTCGTATAGATCTGGATATTCCCAGTGATTCGGAGAAGATTCCGGATTCTACACCGGTGCCCAAATAGGCTAGTAAGTATGGGCCTACAACTTGCAAGGACAAAAACAGTAGCAGGGGAATCATGGAGGCCGACCTTAAGAGTAACCGAGAAGGAACATATGACAGTCTCCAAATCAGTATTGAAGTAGCTTGTCATTCCTGTAAGGCGACGATCATCACAACTATCAGAGGACCAAATCAAAAGAAAAGTCTTGGTTTTAGCGAGCATCAACAGAGACGAGTTAAGTCTGTCATTAAGGCATGGTATGGCAGATAGTTGCAAAGATTGATCCTCATGAGGGTGCTTGGACCAATATGAAGAACAGGGAGCTATATACTTGCTTGTGACCCACATTCTCCGATGTGCTGGGAAGCAGTCGTGGAAGCGGAATATGAATGACCGTAACCTGCTGGTAAACAAATGCAGTGAGGAGCCCAAGTAACATGCTGGGCACACAGATGTTGAGCACCGAAGAAGTCTAGGAAGTAGTTATCAACACTGTGATACTCATCATGAACGACGTCAGCTGCCAATATGAGCGAACCTAGTAGGTAAAGATGAAGTCACCCACAGAGACAAAATACTTGACAGTAGTTCCACCAAGACAAGGGTCGGAGTTGCCGGGCTTAGTGCTGAGCGAAAACAGTTTAGAGTTCGAATTCGAGGGACTTAAGCACCAGGGCGATCGAGTTAGACTCCCTATATTGATGAGGGAAGTGCAAGGTGCAAGTGTGCAATGAGATGCGCTGACTATAGAAGCAAATAGTTGCGTTAGCAGAACCAAGGAGCTGATAGACGCACGTAGCTTCAACCAATACCTCGTCATGGGCTTAGATACTTAGTTCAAGGAATACAACAAAGTCAGTACTTGAAACCTTCCGTTCCCTTTGAAGAAGTGATGTCAAGTAACGACTGTTGCTTGGACCTAGTGACCACTGGAGCAATTTTAGAGCTCAACTTTTTGTGGACACAAGCTATTTCCTTGTGTAGAATAAAGCTGGTGCCCATTCTGATTGAGCAAAGTCTCCATTAAACTTGAAAATGCCATCCTTTCAGAGGAAAGAAGCCCTTTTTCCCTTAAAAGCATCGTTGCTTATTCACACAAGCAGCACCATGGACTCCATGCTTTCAAGGATGTCCATTAAATTTGTCAATACCTTTCAATTTTCAATTACCTTTACCTCCGTCACAATACTCGTAGTTAAGTCCTTTCCGAAAGTGTTAACAAATTTTTTTTTAAACATCAACTCACCTGTAAAGATACAAACAAAGGATATTACATCAGAACTAAGTCCTAGCAAGTCGATTAAATTGAAAATAAAGCAAAAAAACCTGCAGACAGTCATGTCCTTTGAGACAGAAATTTGCAATATCTCCCACCGAAACTCATGTTGTCTAGAACCAACAACAACATGAACATGATTCAATACATATTCCATAAACAGAAAAGGAAAACTTGACAAGGACAAGGGCAGGGTTTTCCTCTGTCTCTCTCTCTCTCTCTGTATTGTGGCAAAGTCACACGTTGTTAATCTTTAAAAAAAAAAAAAAACGAACATAAGACACAACTACAACATATCCTGAAAATTTTCCGCACGAGCATCATTGTGAAAGATCCTTCCTGGTAAACGTGTAGGAGGGTTGCTATAGGTTCAGAATATTGGATTAGAGAGCAAGTCTCAGTCGACGGAGTCATAAATTCTTCAGGTTGATGAACGTAACACACGTCTGAAGGTATATACATGATTTTCTAAATATGCAACCACCTTCTCTGTGTGTGTGTGTGTTTGTGTTTGGTTTGGTAAGGATACTCACAGGTAATCCCTTTTTAGACGGGAAACAACCATTTCAACTGCTTGCGTGTTATGTAAATTTAACATCACGTCCGTAGACAAAACTCAAGGTCTCCTTCTCGAAGGATGAGAACCGATGCGATGCGATGGTTGGTTAACCATATACACAAACATGCCAGGACCAAAATACCATCACCACCACCCAACTTGTGTGGATAAACAGAAAAGTCAAGAAGACTTTAAGGAACATTGAACAAAGGAACATTATACCGTTGAATAGTGCGTATACGCCCTACGACACAAGGAAGAATTCAAACTTCCTCCGTATAAATATGTATGCGAACCGGATGTCCTTTAATATGGCGAGACATTTCGAGTAAAAACGCGCCAAGGCAATTGTTTTAAGTGTTCCGGTAAATCGACGAAAGAGAAATAGAAAAAAACGCACACAAGAAGAAGTCCTTGGTGGCAATTGTCTGGAAAAGGATAATTATACCGAGCGAGGAATATATATAAATTGCTTTATAGTAACAGCAACAAGGACTTGTACGTGTTGATGGCGTTCCGATGCTTGGCGTTTTATCGTGGCCGTCGTCATCTTAAATGGAAATGAGTGCGTTTTGCTCGAGCAATGTAATTTGATTAAAAGTGCAAATTCTTTGCATACTTAGACGGGTAATGAACGGTACGGATATAGCCAAAGAGAGTGAGAGAGAGAGAGAGAGAAGCTTACATTTGATAACTGTGCTAATGGAGTAATTTGATTTCAATTTGAGACAAGGACTCTGTGTGTGGCAAGAAATGCGATTAAGAGGATTTCATTTGAGTAATGAAACTTTTCTAATCATGTGAATGTTTTCCTTTTCAATTGGAAAGGACCAAGTTATTTTGATTCTTCAAACTTGGTCGCGGTAATAGAAATGCCGATCGTACACAATGAATCCAAGCAAAAGGAGTTTAACTATTTTTTCAACTCAGACTGTGCACAAAACATATGTTGCACACAATTTTATTAAGAACTAAACATTGTGGTGTGAACCTCGTACAACTATACCCCGTTTAGATTGAGGGGATGGATGAATCGAGTTCAAAATGAGTTGAAATCAAATTGTGTTTAGGAGAGCTTTAGGGTGACCAGATAGCAATGACACTTTTTTCGATTATCATGTTTCAGCAGTTGTCAAAGTTATCAATGACATTTAGGTGTCAAAATATTCAGCAAGGTTTGCCATTTCATCATGCATCGTTTTAGACTTTATTTGGATCGATGAATCGAGTTCAAAATGAATAGAAATCGAATCATGTTGGACGCCTTAGGGTGACCAGATAGCAATGACACTTTTTCCGATTGTCATATTTCAGTGGCTGTCAAAGTTATGAATGATTTCTAGCTGTCAAAATATTCAGCAAGGTTCGCCATTTCATCATGCATTGTGTAAGGATTAAAGAACGTGAGAAAGTATTAAAAAAATTATCGAAATCAGTTGGAAATACGTAACATGAAGATGGTCATCATCATGGCTTCAGTGTGCAGGCAATGCGACGCACTGTGGAAAATTTTGAGTGTGAGTACACTCTTTTGGACCCTCAGCCACTAACTATACAAAGAATGCTGCGAAATGAAGAAGATAAAGCATCCTTAGCAGCCAGTATCGAAGAAGACACAGAAATGCCGATTTGGCGCTGTTGGACTGAATTGGGCATCGACAGAGAGTTGACTATCGCCGGCTTATTTTGCTCTTGAATTTGGCCCTACATCCGTAAAAGATGGTACTGACGCAGGAAATGAGGGCGGACGACCATAGACAATGCCGTGAGTTCACTAATCGGACACTGAACATGTTGGATATTGAACAAAAAATCATCTTCTTGGACGAGGCGGATATTTGACTCAGTGGCTATGTCAAGAAGCGAGATTGGCAATGTCAATGGTTCTCTCATTATGACCGTCAAAGGTCTCAGGAATAGAGCGAGTGTCAAAGGTCAGAGCTCGACAACATCGATATATTTGAATGATGAGTCCCTTCGCACAAAATGGCATGAATGTAGCTTTAAAATAAAGCCAGAATCAACCTTATATCTCACACTGTTGTCGATGGATTTGTTTTTCTATCTTTCTTATCTGGTCACCCTTTAGTAGGGTTTTGCTGTAAGAAAGTAGAAGCGCTTCCTTTAAGAAATTGGCGTCACACTCCTCCCGCAAAGGTAGTCGTCCTGCCGTCCTGACTTGAAGCAAAAGCTCTTTGTCATGTTTGGGCCGACTGTTGTTCTCTAGCTTTCTCTCCACGGAGCAGTAGACCCTTATTAATTCTCCAAAGAGAAACAATAGAAAGCCTAGAAAAAAACGACCAAATTAACATGTCTCACACTCGAGACCTGCCCTCTCAAGCTCCACCAAAAGGAAGAAAACAACTAAATTAGCTTCGCAAGACAGCGTTCCCAAAAAAAAGCAAGCTCCACTACCATTCCACTTCCATCTCTGACACAAAGAGAATGAAAAATCCTCCGGCAAAAAAGCAGGTCCTTTCGTCTAAACTACGAGTACAACCCCGCTTTATGGTAATTCATAATAGCATAACGACACAGCGCCAAACGCAGGTGTGACTAAACGAAGTCTGAAAGGATATTTTCTTAATTTTTCATTCCTCCAGACTGGTATTCACATTTCTTAGCGCAATCCTTATGCAAATCGTTGATGTACACATGCGGCTTCTTCATAAAGACCGACGACGCCCTCTTCGCGTAAGGATTATCGTCATCGTCGTCGTTCGCATCGTCATACCTTCAAGGTTAAGTCATTCCTTTGAGTATCGTCATGACTTTATCTTGTAGTCGCAGACAAAGAGTATGGGGATCCCAAAAAAAATAAGGCATTTCAACAAAAGTTTTTTTGCTTTCTTCCCTCCAACTACTCTCGACGAGAGTTTAATTAAGTTCATATCTTGGGGACACAATTACAATGGAAATGATAATGTAAAGTTTCATTCACTCTCCTCTCCTTGCACCTTCTGTCATTCAGGCACAAAAAAAAGGACACCCATCATCCACTGTGTTTGCTCAGGAGACGCGCATGTAGCGAACGAAAAAAAAAAAAACAAACAAGGACTAATATGTCCTTTTTTTCGAGTAAAAGAACTTTAAATTGTGTTGCTCAACGCCTTCTATTTGTTTTGAGAAGGAAGTTTATTTGATGGAACAAAATTATCCTTATGAACGGTCTTAATCTGAAGAAATGACAAAAAGGGTTGACTCCTTTTTTTTTTTTGCTGCAAAATGAAAGAAAGAAAGAAAGCAGGAATTCTCCTGTAATTAGGGTGAATAGAGAGTTTAAAAAGGGTTAAAACTCATAAAATTTCATCGTACTGGTGGTGTGCCAGTCGTGGGATGACGATAACTGTAAATTATTATTTAATTTGTGGTCCCATTATCCTTGGGACTTCATAATGAAATGAATGAGACAGAGTGCGGGCAAGGTACTTCTTCAACACCACCATCAGCTTGCGGGAAGAACAAAGTTGAATGGAACGAATTCACTGATTTGCATAATGTCTCTCCAGATAGGATTTAAACAATGAAATTAACGGTTTTAAGAAATCATTTGTTTTGCCTCAAGTGGACGGCATCAGGATCTGTCCATTGGGAGGGAGGTTCGTTCTTTTTATCTGTCAAAGTGATTGCAGTTTGCGACAGTGAAGAGGGGCGACATTCACTGTTGGCCATAATGGTCAGATGAGCAGCAGAGAATCCTCATTATAGCGCGATATGTGCAGATAATTCCTTAATTTGAACGCAAGATTCGCACACTATTTTGGTCGCTTTCTCAATTGGACTGTGAGTTAGCCACGAGTTAACTAAAAGGTTCGGCGCTCAGGTCCTAATCACGCACTTCAACCCAAACAAATAAAAAATTCTGTGAATTACAAGCGAATATAAAAATTACATACACTCTCTTGCAGCTAATTGAAGTCTAATACATTTTGAGGGTCGGTATCAAATCATTCCTATTTCTACTCCTCGCTTCCGATTTAATAAAACGTCCGTGGGTCTTTTATGGGAAAAAGGTAATCCGCCTTTCCGTTGGGAGGTTTTGGAATGGATTCCCATCTCCAGAGGGGATCCATCACAACTAGTGTAACCTGCCTTTATTGGTCTGTTGTTGGTTGTAAGAAAGGTTAAAGGTACACCTTCCCGTCCCCCTGGCATAATCGAAAAAGGCTTTACCTCGTCCTCGTGTTCTCCTTGCACGTTCGACAAGGAATATTTCACATAAGACTTAGTCTTTGAAGCCCGCAATAATAGCTATAACCCTAAAAAGAGTTAGAGGACGGGCTAGGAACCTATAAACATTAGGGACCTCAGTGAGGAGACGGGGGTGACTAATTCTGACTCTCAACAGGTGAGGGCTGTGCGTGCTAGCCTTTGGATCTTAGTCAGTTCAGTTCAGAGATTGGTGATACTTCATGATGCTGGCCACCCAAATAGACAGGAACAAGTCATGATATAGGTCCGACAATAGGCTTAGTTTTCCTCTCTTTGATAATTGCTTACGCAAACGCAATTCTCCTTACGGAAGAACAAGGAAAGAACCTATAGACAGGAGTAGGGACTGTACATTGGCCGCACTTTCATAGTAAGCCACAAGGGTATCTACTACATTTGGATGTGGAAATGGGGTGTTTTTACCCACGACCTGTTGGTCTGTTGTGCCCCATAGAATATACCAACTCGGGATGACATGCATGGTGCAGGAAGAACATGCAATCAGGGAAGAGTTCGACTAGTCTGAGGCTTATTCCCTGAACAACATTGGCCCGTAGGAAAAGTAGAGGCCACAAGTAGGTATGGATGCTTATTTTCTGAGACATATAACTCCTACGAGTATGTTGAGTATGCAGCATCTACAATTTGGCCTAGAGCTCAAGTTGCGAGAGCGAATTCTGCTAAAAATATGTCATCAACTGTAAGACGACGTTGACAAACATTTGGGTCCCTTTAACTGGGCAAAATGACCAAGAAGTTAAAGTCAACTGACCGACTCCCACTGCTAGCAGAAGCCAGCCCAATCAAGTTCTCAAAATCGCAGTTAATGGATTGATTGGATCGTAGAAGTAGACCGATCTAAGTGACATGAAATTGAATAGCTAGGCTTGTTTGTGCTCCACAAGCTATGGAACAACAGCATTGCAGTACCAAGTCCTGCGATTGTTTTTCCTTAGGAACCCAGAACATGCTTAGATACCACACACAAAGTCACACACAGAAGCCCCCATCATCTGCCTAATGACAATCATCTTCGACTTGCTTGCAGACTTTGAAACTTTCACTCAGACTTGCTCTTCTTTTCTTTGTTTTCCGTTATCATTTCTTTTATATCCGTTAGCCCTTTTAAAGACAAAAAAGAAGAAGAAATATTTACATTTCACAGTTCCCGCCATAAAGCATCATCCGTTCCACCATAAAGGTAGCTCTTGTAAATTTAATGACCACTATCAATATGGCTCAATAAAACCATTTAATCTGCTTAACGTTCTCTGCTCCTAAGACTCGAGACAAAGCCATTCCCACGAGGCACAATCTTTAAACAAAAAACCCATAGGTGGTCTTCTTTGACTGCTTCGCCATGGGCTACCATTAAATGACCCAAGTGTTTCCACGATGAGAACACAGTCAAACACTTAAGTTGGTAATTAATTAATCAAGCTTAAAGTTATTTCATTCAAGGGGGAGCGGGGAAAGCAGCTGACTCATTGGAGCCCAACAAATCTGTCATTCAATCAATCAAAGACAAAGAAACACTCTTCGTGTCATCATCATCGTCATCATCATACTCACGCGTCGCGCAGTACCTCTTTAAATTTATCACCAGCAGTTCATGCGTTCTTCTACGAATCCCATGACTCAAGTTGAAGAATTTTGTTCTTCTTCCAATTAGCATGTCCATCTCTTGTGCTTCTCCTCACTGTTAACATTCCAACATCTCAACATTTGCTTCACATTCATCTTAAGAAGAAGAGTGCTTCTTCTCTCCTTGTGGGGATAACCCAATTCCTAATGAAGATTCGAGAACTAATTCCTCACGGTCCAAGCGGATTAGTAGGCAAGAAAATCTATGCAAAATCATAGTCTGTCCAAATGGAAGGAAGGTCCTTCGATGGACCACTGCGGCCGGCGCAGAGGCATTTTCAATAATAACAATAACATAATGAAAAAGGAAAAGGAAAAGCTTCTCTCTCACTAATGTACCCATTTTGTGTTTACTCGGGAGGAGGAGGGGGATTCCCTTGGGTGTACACATACTTCCATTTGAATCGATGGCCCAGATGTGATTTAAGGCTTTTGTGTGTGTGTGTGAAACTTTTCCCATTGATTTTGTCTTTTAATCTTTTGTCTTAAAATGGAAATTGAAAAAAAAAAAAAAACTCTATCCCACTGGAAGGGGGGGATGGATTCGGGGGCCTGCCTGTGGAATGTTTGAAGATTGCAATAAATTTTGAAATGGAAATCGGACGGGATTGTGTATTTAAGACTTTTGGATTCAAATTTTAATCTCAGACGATGGATGGGGATTATCCCGTGGCCATAAAGTGGAGCTTCCTTACATTTTGTAGAGAAACATTTGTTACGCGGCGTAACGATATCTGTATCTCGCATTTGTAGCGCCATTTCATCGCTACAGGCACTCAATGTGGACCTTAAGGTGCTGAAATTCTTCTGAAATGTTTCCTTCGATCTGAACGCACCTTTATAGCCTCCACCTCAATTTATAGATCTGAGCTCTTAAGTGTTTTATTAGACAAGACATGGTTTTCCAATAGGGATTTCTCAACTTTGACAGGTGATTGCGGCCATCTTGTTGAAGCTACATCTGTCAAATTTTGTGTCATTTATTGAGCCTGTCTTGCCAAATGAACATGGAGGGCTACAGCATTCTACAGCATGTGAAAATGATTAAATTGTTGTAAAGGAAGTAGGTCCTCTGTTCAAGCACTTCGCCTATTTTACGGTCGCCCTAAGTCGTTCTTTCGACAGGACTATTCGCAAGATGGTGGATGAATTCGAGGGGACAGATTCAGTGAGCAATCCGCCAACACACGCAAGTCACTGTTTAGTATGGGTTTTGGACTGAGAGCATTATTAGCATTATCGGCCCATACTTCTATGATAAGGACACTGGCCAGGTCATCACCGTCAATGGTTAGCGCTATCGGTCGATGATAACCAATTCTGGACCCAATTGGTTGAAATGGACACCGACGACATGTGATTTCAACTGTTTTCGAGTGGAAAATGTCTCATCGCTGTCCTGCCTGTGTGAATTGAGTTTGCGAGAACTATACGCCACTTTCATGTCGATTGGGCCTTCTGCTTTGCTTTCTCTGGGCGAGGATATCACACGAAGTAGAAGGAAGCACTTTGCTACATCCCTTAGTACCGGCAGGCTGAGACCACTGAGGCCAATCAAAAGCTGATATTTACTCCTGAAGTCATGCAAAGGTTTCGCATTTGGGAAGTCCTTTTCTAATCAAGTTTTTCAAGGTGCATAGACGTCCATAGAACTCATCAAATTGCTAATACATACTTTTGCTTAGAACACTCTCAAGTAGTGAGGAAGTTTAAGAGACCGACTAGAAGCAAGTTCCACGGAGTAGAACCGTGACTCTGTTCCCTCGTTTTCCAGTGAAAATGGATATGAATGTGAGGTAGATGACCTCCTTTCATCTAACTCTTTCCTGAGGGCAATGGGTTAGACAACCGGCAAGTGGATTACATATAGGGCCCTTTACCTGTAGAAACGATGACTTGTCGGCTAGACAGGAGCATGACTTTAAGAGCAGCAGTTGGTGTGCTTCTAATAGTGCTTCTACATGCACCAGAGGATGGATACTCGGCGGTCTGGAACTTCTCTGTCTTATTGCGGAGCAGGCAGCCAGTTGTTTGCTGGCGATGTCAGTTGGAAGTAGGTGGAGCAGTCTGAGTGTCTTCTATGACATCGTGAGACAACTTCAAAATCCGCCATCGATCTTCATGTGGCGCTTCCGGATGCTGTCTACCAGCCAAAATAACCAGACTAAGTACCCTCTCTGTTCTACGACCTCGAAGCCATAGCTCTCTGGAACTGTCTTGTCTTTTATCCTATTTTTAGTTAATTTTATGCTTAATCTACTTCCTATGAAATCCAAGTCCTTTTTTTTACCATTTCTCCAAGACTACGTAAGGTACTTACCCTGTTCACTTAAAAAGGATTCACAAACTGTCTATCCGACCTTAAAAGGTGAAATTCTATACTCCAAATGCAGATCCTTTTTTAAGGACTGGATATTCGTTTAAGACTTATTCAAATGGACTGCCATATTGCCGGTTGAAATCTTTAGTTCCTTCTCAAAGGACTCTTACCTTTCAAGCAGTTTGTTGTCTCTGAAGACTTTTTTTTTTTTTTTTTTGTTAATCCTCTTGAGTTGTTTGGTATTTCTTTTTCTTTTTTAACTGCCTTTGTGGTGCAACCATTTAAGGAGTCAAACCGAGAAGGGAAAGGAAAAACAGACCACTGATATCCGCAATGCAGAAGAAGAAATCCCAAAACGAATTGTCGAAGCTGCTAAATTGGTTGAGGAATTTTTCTTAAACCATTCGCGTTGGTCCGCCGCCGCCGCCAGGAGAGTCATTATTCAAGGAAGACGTGTGGCCAGCGACTGCTGCTGCTGCTGGTGGTGTGGTGCAAATTTAAAAAGCATAAATTTTAGCACTCTCCCTCCAAGGAGAGTGGTGTGGCGTTAGCCGATGGGTGTTATGCAAAGAACGTGATTATTGTTTTCTTTCCAAAAGGATTTCGTTATCCTTCTACGGGGTTTTTCTTCTCTTAATCGGAACTAAACCACAACCACAAGAAATCTGAAGGAGAAGGAACGTGCCAAGAAGAGAATTTATACGCGAATACGTGGAAATTTTTATTCATTAGACCGAAGGACTTTAAGGAAGGGTGGTGTTGGGTGGTGCTAGAGGAAAAAATATAAAACTTTGTGATTTTCTTTTAAGCTAATTGCATTTATGCGGCCATAGAATGAGACCCGGACTTTAGCAAATGGAATTTTGTTTAATTTCCCAAGGACTGGCGGCGATGATGACGACGATGGCCGAGGATAATGATGGCTAGAGATTTAGTAACAAAGTTTGCCTCTAAAACAATTCTATTAGCAATTAATTAATTAATTTGAAATTCACCGCAGTGGAAAATAATTCCTACTAAACGCTGGCCGGACCGGTCTAGGACGAGTACGAGTACGAGTCCTTAAATTTGTATTTTTCGTTAAATGAAAGTGAAGGCGATAAAATAAATAAACAAAAACTTGTGTCTCGAAAGTTTTCTTTTAAAAGAAACGAACTCCAAGTCCCCCCGACTCCAAGGAATCATCCTCGTCCTCGTCGTCTACCACACACACAGAGAGAGAGAGAGTAGAAGTGTGTGAAGGACAAAAAACTAGTAATCACTTTATGAGGGTTTGGAGGGGGTTGCCAGTCCAAAGAAAAAGGAAAAAAAGAAATAAGGGGGAAATAATGCGAGTCGTACTTGAAATGAATTTAAATGAAATTACGTGTACGTAATTCGCAAGTTTTATTCTTTTGCAGTGCCGCCGCCGCCGCCATAGACGATGGTGATGGCGATGGCGATGACGAGGGGCACCTAGAAAACGCTCAACGAGTTTAGCTCAACGACGACGACACGGCGGGCGGGGGGCGGCCACAGAAATTAGATTTTAAAATCAACTTGAAAGGAATTGTAATGCTTTGAATTTGTTTTTGCTGTTAACGTCACTGCTGCTGCTGCTTTGACGGGAGGGTTAAGCTGCTCTTTGTGTGGTTTGAAGGGCGGGCGGTTGGTACACCAAAAACGGTGGAGATTAGCTTCTTTCTGAGGAAAAGTTAAGACTGTTGTTGTGGTTGGTGTTCCTTTTGCTTGTTCGTGACTTGGTGATGGATACAGTTGGACGGACGTATTAAAGCAATGGCTTATTTGTGCGTCGAATTTTTATAACCACTCTTTGTTGGTTGGCAGTTAGAAAAGACCATGCTGTGGGGATCCGTAGAGCCATTAGAACAATGTCAACTTGCTGTAGAAAGGGCACTAACACTCTAACAAGGATCTAACGGATAGCTTATGTAGGACAAGACATCGCTGCTATAAGAATTCTAACGCGTTGGCTTGCTGCGACAATGATCCATCGTCTTTACTTACTTATGTCCTGTATCCCCTTATGGCTCTTAGGGCCTCTTTAACACCTACGCGCCATCGTGTACGATTTCTGGAAATGTGCCCCAGCTCTTTCCAACTCTTTCCCAGTTGCCCTGCTTCCTTCTCCTGTTCTGTTCTGCACCACGTACTCCTAGCACCGCCGCGTATCCCGAGTCTCAATGACTTGGTTTCCTTCGAGGCCTGTAGCATGACCTTGTTGATGTAATTCTTTTGTCAGCCGGGATAGTCCTTATAGAAAATTACCCTTCTAATCTGCTTGTGATTGAAGGTATCTTCATAGATCTATAGAAGGTCCCTAGCGTCCCCAGCGGTTTTGCATCCAAGGCCTTTGGAGGAAGCCTAATTTGGCGCCAGTTCATTGACTGATTCTACGCGAAAGACGAGTTATCTGCGAAGTAAAGAGATCATATCTTGACCACATACAAAGTTCCTAAAGGGTTTTGACGAGGTACACGTTGTAGAAGATCTGTGGTCCCAGAAGAGATATGCATTGAATACAAGACATTTGCCAGTTCCAAGTAACGAGTCTGTTTTAAAGCCCCTCTCAGCAAACATCCCCTCAAAAACCTTAAAACCCCTTCGGAGCATCCTTTTGAATTCTAAATCCCCTCATCATATAAAGGTTGTTCCTTTAAGCTGCGTTCAAACAAAATCACCATATCTAATCTCCATTGGATTGTGAATTTTAATTACATACGGAGGGAAGGAGCTCTTTGAAATCGAAAACTTTGGACATTTCCTAAATTTTAATTAATTTCCATATTCCATATTCGTACAGACGAAGGACGAAGGTTAAAAACCAAATGTTACTTCACTTCCGGACATAATTCAACACCAAAGTCCACCAACAGGATTCGGATGGAATTACCTTCAAGAAAGACATATCTCTGCTCATCCGGTCGGGCATTAACTAATAATCCCTTAGGTACAATTTCCAATTTGAATATTATTTCAACTTCCTTTTGGCACACGAGAATCAAATTAAACTTGGATAAAACCTTCTGTTACAGCCACTTACTCACTGACACAGGTTCCACCCGCCCTCCCCCTCCATGCACGCATCCGTTCCATGCATATAGTATACACTCAAAATATTTTAAGATCCATTTTGTGGGTTAATTTTGAAAATCCGCAAAAGATTTATACCTTCGACCCTGCGGCTGGTTTTCCTCGAACCATTCGTATACGCTCCTGCTCCTGATGATGGTGGTACTACTCGGTTCCGTGGGTCGAAAAGGGGATGACATTGATGTAACCTCCTGCCCCGTGAAACGTATGTGTTCCAAGGGGGAGGAGACGAAGTACACATTCAGTCAGTACCACGTACCGATGTGTGTGCGTGATTTTACTGCGGAAAGTTGTCTGAATTAAATGTGGGTTTTTGCGGTTATAGTAGGTTCGTGTAATACCCGTTCCGACATAAAAATATTTCACACAATAAAATCTCATTTTTATTTCCGACCTTCTGTCATCCTCTTGTGAACACTTGAACCCCCTTCCCTCCCTTCCCCGCCCCACCAATTGCCTTTTGTAGTACGAGTACTCCCCCACCATTCAGGCCCTTTTTTACGCCGCGCACATATGAATTAAGGATATAGATTTAAAAAAAAAAAAAAAGGAGAGAGAGAGAGAGAGAGAGCGATTCATCTGTGTGCGTGTGTATTACATATAAAATTTCGCCAAAGTTGTTCGCGAAATGCGCCGATGGCATGTTGATTCGGTGGCGACGGTTACAGACTAGGAGGTTGGCGTCCTAGGGTTGGGGTTTTGGGGAACCAAACCAAAATTGGATAAATACCAGAGAAAATGAAAAATGAGAATTAACGTTCAGCAGAGAAGTCGAATTCCCTGGAGATGACTTTTCGAGTCATAAATTATGCTGCGGGGACATTTTCTCTTCTAAAGCTTTTCACTTTTGTGTGGGCGGCGGCGGCGGAGTTGGGGCTCCCTTCATGGGCTTATCACGTTTTCGAATGGATAATGTGGTTCTTAAGAAAAGTTGAGTAACAATTGCTAAATTGCCGACTTGTAATTTTCGCCCCGAAACATGCTCAGACATTTGAAAGAATTCGCTCTTTAAAAACTGAAATGGTGACATTTACAATCGATCCAGGGAATATCCTTGTTTCAGTGACACTTTAAGATCCTTTTTCCAATTTTTTTAGCAATAGTTCGCCCTATCAACCACCAACGGATATAGATATACATCGTAAGGAGTGATTAGTACGACAGGTGAACTAATAGTTCATCTAAATGAATGAGACTCAGTTCTTCATCTGAAGCTGTTCAAGATTATGTGGCAATGCCTTAAGATCTTGCTTTAAAATGTGAAGTGTGAAGAGCGGATAGGTCGAAAGGTGAACTAATAGTTCATCCAAGTAAATGAACGACTCAGTTATGCAACTGACAACTTTCAATCGAAAGAATTTCTCACATTTGGTACTTCTTTTATGTGACACAAGTTCAACTGAACCACTTCATCTGGACTTAAAAACGGTTCTTTGAAGCAAATATAGGGAAAAGGAAGTATTTTATTTTTTCTTTCATTTTATACCGAAAGCGAGCTCTAGAACGGTGCTTCAGTTGTGTGAAAGACAAAATGCATAGCTCTGTTGAAAGTGGTGAATCAATAAAGTGGCTCATAAAGTCCTTGGACATAATAAAGCACTGTTCATACATTTTTAGCTTAAAGTATAATGCAGCTAATCTTGAGAGTTTTTGTGATTGTTTGTTGTGAGCTGATTGAGTCATGGAGGAAGCTTCAATGTAGGCTGAGCACACACATGTTTAATGGATAAGAGAGAAGGGAAAGCTGCTTTGCTCTGGCTTAGGCAACACGAATTCAATAGAACAAGAAAGATGAGGTTGACGAAAGACCGCACAAGGAACTGTGCTGCCTTTTGTGCTGGATCCTCCTGCATCGATCACATAAACATAATCGAGAAATGCATTGGGTACAGGCCTCCGCTGCATCTGCTCTTTGGCAACATCAAAAAGCTTTCGACAACGTGTATAGAGATGCTGTCTTAGCCTTACACAGGAGAGGCATCCGAGTAAAACTCATAGCTACATACCGAAGCAGTGAGTTTCAAGTCTTGCACAAGCGTAAGGTGTCGGAGAACCTCAAAGATGCATACTGTCACCATTGTTGTTCTGTTGATGGTTTAGAAAGCTGTACTCGGTACAGCGTTGACGGAAAGATCCATGGAATTCGTTGGACAAATCTTTAAAAAAAACTCTCTCTTCCCATCATAAGACTCTGCACAAGGGTAACATATGCAATCTCCTTCTCTTAGAGCCTGCCTATAAAAACCATAAACGAAATAAAGAAGATCCTCTATCAAACCCACGGCTATAGACCGCCGTCACTGTCATCTCCTAGTCAGCCTTGACTGGTTCCTGACACATCACTAAGAAGCCTTCTACATCTTCACAGCCGTTGGAGATAGGCACACTAGCATAGTCCTCACCTCGCTGCATAACATCAGTCTTAAGCGGCCGGTAGACACTCGAACATGCTGCGAGTAAACTTGCTAAGCAAACAATGTTCGAGTTGATTTTGCATGTCTGTGTGCTTGTTCGAGTATCAACCTTTTGGTTCGAGTGCCCAAAGTTCTTCTGCTTCATCAACTTTGGTGAGTTATGATGGCGATTGCATAACATGAAGACACAAGGAAGAATGAAGTTCGATCAAATTGATCTCACTGTCTGCGGGGTTTACTCGCACCACGTTTACTAGCACCACGTTCGAGTGTTAGATTAGGCTAGCTGGCTATCAGTCATGATCGAAAGAATTCATTTAGAATCACTTACTCTTAGAGACAGTTGATTTTTTTGTTAATCTGGGGTTTATCGCACAAGCTTCATTAGTCTTGAGCAAAAGAGCAATCTTCTGCCAGGAGAAGCACGCTTTGCATAGCTCCTTACAAATTTAGCAGCAGGAGGCACTGTGCTGATACCCTCAGATTGTAGAGAACCCCAGCGGTAGTGCATTGTCCGTGCAAGAGTGTCTGATGCCAGCTGAGCACTCCATCATGCATTCAAATGCCAATTTCTTACTTTACCCCGAAGTATCTACATGCATGATCCGGACACGGACTAAGGTATTGATCCTTTCAATCACATTTGTCTATACAAAGTACTCAAATATAGGACTCAGGATGGAGTCCTAATTTAACTTAATTTTAGAGTCTGATAAATATAACGTAGCCTACCTCAGGAAGTGAATGACAGACAGATGGATATACAGAAAGAAAAATGGATAGAGCCAGAAAAGGAGAGGGTTTACATCCCTCGAAGGACTAGAACTGAAGAAGCTACTACTACTACTATTTTTATACCCTATCCTAAAAGGTATTTTGAGTTCGATACGTCTGTCTGTCACCAGTTTTTGAGCCTTAAATTTTGAGCTAGGACAATGAAACTTTGCACACAAAGTGTTTGACATCGGGAAAGAACAAATGCAAAATTTTCAAAATCCACTTACTTTTCGAAAAATGCTCTTTTTTTAATAATTTTACATGAAACTCGATAAAACTTACTTAAGTAAAAATGTAAATAATCTTTTAGCCGACATATCTTCTATACATAGTGTACGGCCACGCCCACGTTTTAGGGGCGTTTTTTGTTTATCAAAAAACAGTTTCACCAAAATAACAACAATTTTTAGGAACAAGATGCAATATATGCTGAAAACTTGTTTTAACCCGCCCACTACCACGCCCATTTATTGAGAAAATTCGTCGTTTGGAGTAATTTTATGGGGTAATTGAAAAAAGTAGGTACATATATTGGTGGAAGAAGGAAGGGATAGGGTATCACACGATCTGCTCCAGACGGATTGTAGCAATTTTATATGTTGTTATGTAGTGTTGACAAAAAAGAGTCTTATTTGAGGAACAATCCATAAAGAGAATGACTTCTAATAAAAGGCTATATATGTAACGAGGTGGGTGAATAAAGTCTTGACCATTTCAGCATCAGACTTGAGAGAATTTCGCCCACTAAAAGCTGTGTCTCGCCAAGGACAGTTGTAACTTTGCACTCCAATTTGATTGACTTTCAACAAAATTGAATGAATTTGTCTCTGAAAAACAGTCATTCGTCTCCAGCACCCAAATTAAAGGACTTTAAGCTGACCTTCAAGACAACACCTCTCGAGTGAAATATAAAAATATCCGCTCGACCTTTAGGAGGACAACACCTTTGGCTATAATTTCATTCAAATGCGCTATCCGAATGCTGGCATCTCAAACTTTTCCCATTTGTTATTGAATTATTTTCGTCAAGCAAAAATATCTCTGTCTATTTAGATGGATTCGAATGGTGGTGCTGGTATTGATTTTTCAATCTTTCACCCGAATATGGAGCTCACATTCAGACCACTCAATCACTTTCAGAATTTAATCCTACTTGTCTTCCTTGTCTCGTCTCGTTCTCTGTCTACTTCTTCTTCTTCTTTCTATCTTCTTCGTTGAAGAAAAAGTAATCCGCTTAAATTTTATTATGACAAATTCTGAAGAGCATTCGGATTGGATGAAAACTGTCGTGGTCTTTTGGGTTTCTTAGGGTTAGGAGGAGCCCCATCATCTATCTTTTTAGCTACCTACCAACTATACTAAGAAAGAAAAAAGTATCTACTCCCCCGTGTGCGTGTAGATATTTTGTGATCCGGAAAATAATAATATTTTCTTATTACATGAATTTAAGAAATCAAACCAAGAGGATGTAGATAGAAAGAAGAATGATAATAAAAACGAGTGATTTACCAAATCGAATCGGATTTTCAATTTGTATCTTTGTCTGTTCGTGGTTGAGGTTTAAGCCCGGCGTCGTCGTCGACGTTGAGATTCTTATGGGCTTAACATGATTTTTTAGGCTCATTATTTGGCAATAGTCTGGATGTATGTATGACTGTGCTGGAATGATGGTGAGAATTTTATCGGGTGTTTTACGGTCGACGGTGATGAAGGTACTAGGTGTTCGATCAAAGTCTCTTAAGTATGATTAATTTTTCTTAGCTGTTTTTGGGGAATCTTTTCATGGCTAATGATTTGGATTTTTATGGCTTAAGGTGGTTCTTTTTTTTTCTTTGTTTTTTTGGGTGAGGTTTTTCCTTCTAATGCGAATATCTCTTGCTAGCCGGTGAGTGTGGTGTGCTTCATTAGGAAAGGGGATTTATTTTGTATGAGAACTGGTATCAATGTTACGAGTGGTACATGTGTAGCGAGTAGATAAACACAATTAGGGGCCAGGTGTTGGAGCACAAGTGTGTCTGGTACTTAAAGCGATTATATAGCCATGACACCTAGGTCATGTCTAGGCATGTCTACCCTTCTAAGCAGGTTGGATTTGGGCTTACTTCTGTAAAAGAAGTATTTGAATCAGGACGACCAAAGAGAACGCTGTGAGCTCGCTAATTGGGCGCTGGAAATGTTAGCCGGAGACCCCAGATCCTCTACTTGAGCGACGCCCATTATTGGCTCAGTGGCCATGTCAACAAACGAGATTGCCAGCATCAAGCATCAACGCATTCGCAAGGACTGATGACTGTTTGGAGCGGTTTATGGTATGACAGCATCAGCGGACCTTATTTCTCTCGGTCTCTGGTGTACAGCGATGTTGACCAACTTTCTGTTGTCAAAGCTCAGTAAATCCGAGCTGTGGTTCCAACAAGACGGAGCCATTTGCCACAAAAACAACGCAATGGTCAAAGTTGTGAAGGAGAAATTTGGCGACTGGGTCATCTTAAGGCGAGCGTTTATCAATTCGCCGCCACAATCATGCGAGTTGGTTATTTTTTCTAGGGCTACCTTCAAGACAACCATTTAAGACGATATTGAGGCCAACATTAGAGACTCCACTGCCGGAACAGCGTAGTACATTATTGAATCGAGTTATCAAAAATTCGACCGACCGCGTGAAGCACTACCAGTGGCCATTTGAATCATAAGCCCCTTCCCACAAAATGGCATGAGTATAGCTTCGAAATAAAACCAGAATCAATTTTATATCTCATGCCGTTGTTTTTTTATTTAAACTTTGTTTTCTATCATTTTTATCTGGTCACCCTTTTGTGTGAACAGATCCTGGTGTATTTCCTATTTTCGACGTACGGATGCTGTGGGACTCTTTTAAGGCTCATCGCTTATTTACTAGGTCCACAATAAAACGCGCAAAACTATTTCTAAACACCGTACTCCTTCAATTTTATATCTGGCAACAAACTGCAAAGACAACAACCAACGCCTTCACATTTGTTCAGCGCACACTGTGTCCTCGTTTTGCTTAACTTCCTTCAACAAGGTGATGTCTCCTCCTTAAAAGACATAAAGACCTGAATGTATCTTTAAAAAAAGAGGAAAAGTCAAAGAGTTCCGTGTGCGACAAATACGTGCATTTCCCGCTGTCTGACTTCAAGGAGCGCTCCTCCAAATGGAAACAAAAAAAAAAAACCCTTACATGCAACTGTATCAATAATGGAAACACACTGCGCGCAAAGTGCAACAGAAAAGAGCCCTCCTTCGTCGTCGTCACGCGAAAGTGAAATAACATTTTACATTCGACGACCTTATTACGACCCCGTAATTGTTTCCAGGATCCCCCCCCCCTCCCCCACTGTCCTCTAATTGTAAACCCATCCAACCATCGATGCGATGCCTACACACATACACAACATGCGGCGCGCGCTGTGATTGTAAAGGTAAATGAATATATACACAAGCCCAATCCACCTGCAGCAATAGAAACGGAAGCGAATTGAAATAAAAATTGAAAGTTGTAAAATTTTATTACCTCTGCCGTCGTCGTCGTCGTCGTCTTAATAGGATTTTATCACTACCAAACCGAACGGAGTGGAGTAAAGCGGAGTAAATCGGAGTAAATCGGAGTGGAGCGGAGTGGAGCGGAGTGGAGTGGAAAACTTTCGAAAGTTTTCGCTTTTGCTTGCCTGCTTCGAAGGATAACACGTAAACATACGTGTATCTTCGTTTGCCAGCAGCAGCAGATAGTCCTTCTCCTCCTCCTCCTCCCTCTGTAATGTAAGTAAAAAACAAATTTACATTGAAAGTGCCATCCAACAACAACAGCCAACTTTGGTATCTTGTGTTTTTTTCTTGTCTTGTTCCCCTTTGGATAGCGGTAATAGATAGAATTTTCAATTTTCCTAGGATAAATAAAATCATTTCACGAATGGGAGTAAAGTGTAATTGATTTTTACCATTTCAATTTTGAGTAAGGAGCAACGAACACAACCGGAACACCATTTTTATTTTATACTCCTCCCAATCCAAGCCCAACTCACAAGGTAAACACAGCGCTCTTGGCTTGTGTGTGTGCATGCAAGGAAAATGAGAGAAGAAAAAAGGATATTTCTTAGTTCA
Source organism: Chalcosyrphus nemorum (assembly GCA_949716465.1). Classification (NCBI taxonomy): domain Eukaryota; kingdom Metazoa; phylum Arthropoda; class Insecta; order Diptera; family Syrphidae; genus Chalcosyrphus; species Chalcosyrphus nemorum. The sequence continues at coordinate 30,040,392 of OX454333.1, forward strand.
TTTTCGGAAAATTGTGCACGCTGCTGGCTTGTTTCCGATATTTAGCGATTCCTGGTTAAATGAATTGGCAAATGTATATTCCATACTCGCACGGAGAGAGGTCCTTAATGATACCATGCGAAGGGTATATTCTTTTCTTTTTATAGTCAAATATTATTTCACATGATTGCATTCGATGAATGCTCCTTGGCTGGGAAGGAAGTAATAGATTTGAATGTAGTAAAAGCGACGCCAGTTGGATTTTATTTATCTTTTCTTTTTTTTTTGCTTCGTCCTTGTTTGTTTGGTTTTGCGGGAGATGTGTAGTGTGTAGTGACGTCATGTTTAGTGCTAAGAAAATATACTACTAGTTTTTTATTTTCTCTGCTAAATGACAGCAAACACAATAAATAAACAATTTAATGGTTTTTACTTGAGATTGTCAACTCAAACAGTCGCCGGAGGATGCAATTTGTTGGATTTTATTTCAAGGAGATGAAGGAGGCTCTTAGCAAAGTATACCATTCCATAGCGACTTCCTTACTAATTTTGTAAAGTCGAAAGGAACACTGTTTGTTAGAAGCCCCTTCACGACTAAATGGTTGGAAAGATTTGGATGTGGATTTGGTGCGTCGACAGCTTTGGGGAAATAGGACTTCAGAGATCAGTAAGAATAAACCGAACTAAAACTACCTTACGTAGGCAACATCACTCATCTAAGCAAAAGTCCTACTTCCACATAATAGACGTGCAAGTACATATACCGAGTAGGAAGAGGCTAAACATCGATATCAGAGCAAGCCGGTCCTCCCTCGTACAACCTAATTTGAAGCAGGAAAAAAAAGACCCGACTGACATCCATAGAGACACAAGGAAGCTATGGTTCACTTCTGACAACGCCAGTACCTACTGGGAGACTTATAGGAAGGATAGCCATGTTATGTTCCGGAATACGAAAGGAAGGCCATGAGTAGACTCATAGCCTGGAAAAGAAATTCAAAACAAACTGACTACTCAAAAACATCCCGCTCAAGCCTGAAGCTGAGACAAAGCCATAAGAGAAGCGAACACTAAGTTCATTGATCCCCATAGAGGTGGGTATCATCATAAGGAAACTAAAGACCACGTTTGACAAAGCCAGAACCAAGAAATGTTGACGGGGTTCGCCATAGTCACAGGAACTCGACTGTAACGTGCTCCATTTGTGTAAGCAATCAACACAGCGACCGTGTTTGGTTCTTATCCTATTGAGTTGAGTCCATATAGTAGGTCTTCGAAGTGGAAGCCAGGTACGCGAATAGTAGGGTCGACAATAGTGTTCGTTGTCGGGTACTTAGAATGCTCCCCAATCTCCTGTCCAATTGTCTTCGACGTTAAGTCGTAAATGTCCTAGATATATTTTTGCGGTGAACGAATGCTCCACAGCACTAAGAACCACTTGACAGACGTTCCAGTTCGGGTAATTGACCGCATTGCTATGTGAAGTTGCCAATCAATCAACTTGACATGAGCACTGTTCAACCAGATGGGAACCGTGCGTAGAATAGACCTCCTCGCGCTGCACCCTGGGTAACTCTAAGGCCAATGCCACACGAGCTCCCAAATGGACGCGCGCCCAATTGTCCGCTTAGCTTGGTGTTGTCGTCACACGAACAGCATTTTGGAGGTTGCTGAAGAAATTGATTCGCGCGACCATGCCGACAGCTTTTTGGTCGCGCTCCTTCGTGGGATCAGCTCTATTGGTTTGCTGTATACCCAAATGGGAGCGCAGAAAGAGGAGCTCATGTGGTGGCCTTAAAGTCTATTCAATGAGATCCCGAACTAACCTTAAAAACTAGAGAAAGACGTCTGCTAGATGTGCATTGGACGACGCTTTTTGAAGCACTTCAAAAATTTGGTTCAGTTTCTAAAAACCCTCGAAGGAGAAAATATTGGACCGTGAAAACTGGTCTATGCTTCATAGACTGCTTCACCAATAAATCAAAGATAGAACTTGAACTTGGAGATGGTGTCTTTGAAGCCAGCACCAACAACTCGATGGCGCACCTGACAGATCCCCAAAGTCATCATCTTTGGAGGCAGGACAGGACAGTTGCAAGGAAGTTAAGAAATTGTTTCCTCGTCCCAGTAACTTTTGAAGGGAGGCCCAGACGTTAGCAGTAACCCATAAGGACACTGATAATGATCCAGACCACGCAGTCAAAAGTTGAACATATCTGAGCTTCTGCCATAGGACAGATCGGCAACTTCATAGACAAACCTTCTCAATTCTATCGCTCAGTCAAGCCTACAAGAACTGTCTTCGAGATTTGAGAAATGCATCAACAAGGCCAAGTCTCTGGCTTGGTGGCTTGGAAGACATTTGGTGGACCAACTCCTCCAGAAAGACTTTGGAGATTTCAATGAAAATATACTTTCCAGAATACTTTTAGGGAGAGCTAACTTACTACCCTTTTCAGCGTTCGGTTAGCTGCAGCCTCCGTTTGGATCACACTAGGATCCACTGTGTGCTCGTCGTGTGAGATAAGATAAGGGTTCGATGCTACTAGAGCTTCCTTAAAACAGTCCTGAATAAGTCATGAGTTTCAAGATTTTTATTGGTGGCTTATTGAACACCTCGTCCTAGTTATTGAAGTCAAACTCTTTAGCTTGTTGTTCGGGGGAGGTAAATCCGAGCTTATTCATCCCTCATTTCGTTCACTTGGATTCCACTGTATCATGGGATTTACCAGAGCACTTCTACGAATGAGATAGCTTTGCTAGCAGCCTGCTGTCTTCGGAGGGCTGTCTTTGGAAGGCTTGCTGATGGTGCAACTTATTTTTCCGACGAGCAAAGGTCTATGTCTGGATTGAACCCTTCTTAGGGAGTTCTAATGAGTCCTATCATCATGCGCTATCTCTGAATGTTCTTACATTTAAGCTGAAGTTGTGGTATCGCGGGCTGTAGCCTATTATGGAGCTGACCACATATTGGGATGACTCACCTTTAGAGGTTCGAAGACATTGTCTTTCAAAGCAAGCTGATATCTTCGATGGAATCAGTGGGAGGGGTAGTAGAAGCTGTGGATGCTTACATATGGATCTCAGTCAGTTCTCCCAGACGACTGCTTGAGATTTTTCGAAGAACTGAATGATGTGGCTCTTCCACATCCAGCTCACAACACCTTGGCTATCCTCCCTTGAGCTTCAGCATATAATTGTGCTAAAATTGAATTGCGTTCGACTCACTAAAGTGCACACCAATTTTCGTCCTTCAAACACGTGCCACAAGGAGAAAAAAAAAGCGATAAAACGAACACAGCCATGTGGCGTTATCCTTTTCAGAGAAAAACCGATAAAACACTCTCATTTCTATTGAAAATCATTTAAGATCAAATGCGGCAGACCAACCGCCCAACCAACCGACCGACCCATGGTGACAATTTTCATCGGTGGCTTGCCTTCCTTCTTCCTTTTTGTTGCCCCATTTCGTCTCGTCTCGTCTCGTCTCTAAAGTCAAAAATTCATTTTCCAAACAATTTCACTGAATTGCGTGGGATAAATGGGCGGGCGGATTGACAGAGCGAGGAGTGTAGGGTGAGCAATCTCTAACTCCAGCCAAAAAAGTCATTTGGGATTGTGCATGAAAAAGAAGGGAGTTTTATTCGATAGTGGATAGTGAGTTAGGAGAGCACACACACCAAAGGGAAAAAGAAAAAAGGATCCATCAAAGCATTTTCCATTTTTATATCCTTGAGGTTTAACTTTTTCTGCTGTCATCATAAACAGTTTTGTCAGAGCAAAGGAATCCACAACAAATATACTGATCCTTTTCGTCTCTATTCGGACTGCCACCAATCATACAGATATTCCTTCCTGATGATATGCGCGCCCTAGTTTGATGCTGCGCCTCGTCCTCGAGAGTCCATAAAACGTACATGAAAATAAATTGAAAAATTCCATCAAAGGAATAGCAAAAAACCGTATATTATCCCCTTTTTTTTGTGCTCGGGGTGGATGAATGGATGGATGGGTGGATGGGTGATCTCTTCCTGTCTTTCGAGGAGGAGAGCGAGCGCGAGAAGATTTCTGTGCGTTTGTTCCTTGAGGATATTTTACAACTTACGTAAGGCACTTTAGTTGTATCTTGGCAATAAACCGAACGAAACGAATTTTCCTTTCAGTTTGGGTGCGTGTTGTGTTATGTGTTGCATAACATTTTATTGCTAATTCGGTTCGAATCCTTGTGGGGATGTTGTTGGTGTTTGGCAGCAGATACCGAGTACTCCTATTATGAAGGAGGAGTTTGTGTGTGTGAATAAGGAGAGGATAAGAGGCAAATGTAAAGCGTAAACGATTGAGGAGGATTTTGAAATCGGAAAAGATTTGTTTGTTTTAAATGTGCCGGAAGGAGTCGGCGGCAAGGGTTGGTTGGTTTTTTTTTTTTTTTTTTTTGTTTGACTGAGGATATTTTTTGGGCAAATTTTCGCGAAAAGTGAGAGTGGAAAGGATAATGAATGCAGAATTTATGAGATGATTTACGAAAGGAATATATCGCTTGTGAATTGTTGGGTTACAGTGAGGAATGGATACAAATCCGTGGAGAATTATTCTCTTTTTGCTTTTGGCGGACGTCAAAAGGATATTGGGTTAAGCGAGTGTGGAGAATGTGGCATACAGTTTGGGATTACCTAAGCCAAGTGGATGTTTTATTATTCAATTTGAATTTTGGAAGTAAAATTGGATAGTCGGTTTCTTTGGTTTCTATTTTTTGGTGCAAAGGAGCTAAGACTTTCGAGGAATTGTTTCACCTTTGAGTGCGGACTTTGTGCCTATCTATAGGTGGGAGTCAGAGGAGGAGGAGCAACTTTTAGATAGAACAGAAGAGACTGTTTGATGGGCACAAAGATCAGCACTTATCCCGCTTGATACAAAGTACTTACTTGAGGATGAGCAGGAACTTAGTCTGTCTGACGACAACTCAATTGTAAAGCGAGTAGGAAGGGGCTTTTGGACCATACCATACGGTGCAGGTCTCAAGTTGTGTGCTGTATTAAGTCAAACAGATAAGTTTTAACCCTAACCCCATAAGTACTTAGTTATCAGGACAAGTAGGAACTAGACCTGACTGACTATCTTGGCGAGAACCATACAGAATACCAAAGGACCAAAGCAGAAGACAAGACTACGACTTCGATGCCGCTCTACGGCTGTGTAGTCTGTCATGAAGACAAAGTCCTATAGAAGGGCGAACAAACGCACTTTAGAGAATCACTGTCTTTATACAAACCCGCAAATGGCTGTATGATCTTTCTCAGACCATACACACAAAGGAAACCGAGACCCCTCTAGAGTTACTATCTACGTGGATAGTCAAGCCGCACTCAAGGCACTAAAGCAGTCTCCATCTGCCGACTAGCGATACATTGAATATGCAACATCCATGAAGTGCTGGTCAAAAAATGTAGAAAGGAAAGGGGAAGCATTAAATGAAGGAGTTACTCATTCACTAGAAGCCATTCCTTTTGGTGTACTAAAGTTGAAAAAAGAGCCTCAAAGCTGCGGATAATATCACCACATCCTGTCAATATGGGCGACTGTATCATATCTCTCAGCGTAGGACCAAATTGTACTATAAGGAGACTAAAAACCTGTTTTTCGCTGAGCAAGAAGGAACTGGGTACTGTCATCGGAATAGACATCAGCTCACCAGACCTGTACAGGAGCTGTTATGATGCAGAAGAAATTTAAACTCTCAAAGACCTACAATATGAGTTCCTCTAGACTTGTCGCGTCCGTTACTGGAAAATCTGGTGTAAGACTCACTCGAGAACATGATATGTCTCATCAAGCTGTCATCAAACAGGAAAAAAACAATGGACCCGTAGAAACCCGTGCAAGCAACCCATACCATGCTATACTATCACTGCCTTAAGTGTATATACCACCTTCCAAACAATCCCCTTCGACGGGATATGTGTGGTGTCCGGAATGGTACCAATAGACCTTCTTGCTAAAGTAAGCCAAGTCACGTCAGAGGAACAAGGATGTCCACAGCAACGATGAGGCGAAGTGATAATAGCAAGACAGATGGTATCACAAAAGGTAGATGAACGCAGAGGTTAAGCTTGAATCAATATGAAGAGCCCTCCTTCATACATTAGAACGACAAGTAGGTACCTTAGCCTGACTGATGATTTCTAAGTAATGAATGTGATTGCTTAGTTTGCTGGATGAGTACTTATCCAAGAAGATGAGTACTTAGTCTGCTTGATGAATAGTATTTAGTCATAAGATTGACCGCTTAGTCCAGTGAATGATTACTTATTCATGAGACCGATTACAAAGTCAATTGAATGATTACTTATTCGTGAGAATGAATACTTAGTCATGAGGACGAATATTTAGTCTGTCTGATGAGTAGTTAGTCATGGATATGAGTACTTAGTCTGTTTGATTAGTTCCTAGTCATTAGCCTGTCTGATGAGTAGTTAGTCACGAGGACGATTAGTCTACCTGATGAATTGTCACTCATGCGAGTGAGTACGTCATTTGCCTTATGTATACTTAGTCATAAGGTTGAGTACTTTACTTAGTCTTTCTGATGAGTACCTAGTCTGTCAGAGAAGGAATTGATTGATGAATACTTAGTGATAAATTTAATTTTCCAATACCTTGTTGATGGTTTAGGCCTGTAGCTCACGGATTGACCTTAAGTGCTTGAATGGTTTCCGGATTGTTGGCATAACATCGGTCCTTCACGGTTCCCCCAAACAGGGGTCGAATGGCAACGCCAAGATGAAAATGCGACTCGTCAGAAGGGATTATTTTTTTGCCCAAAATCGTTGTCCAATTCAATCTGCTCTAAGGCTCAAACTGCTTTTCAGACATAATATGTATCTTTGAGTCTGTAAGTGACCCGCGATGTTAAATATGTAGATCCGCAGTAACAGACAGCAGTCAAGTGTGATCTAGGATCACACATTGCTCGGAACGGGTAGACTCCACCTGAAACGTAGCACTTTAGCATTCGGCAAGCCAGTGTCGGAGCTTAGTGTTACAGGTTTTGAATGGCAGTGCCAGACCAAAGGGAACTCTTTCATCTTTAGGTCGATGAAAATCTGTTACTAGCTTCCAATGAAAGTACTTTAAGGCAGACCCTATAATAACGAGTCTAATCCACACTCAACTGGTGGAAACCACACCCAAATCAGTTCAGCGGTTTCGGAGCTCATCCATGGCTCATTTCTCATTTCTTTCACAAGCTAATGTACATATGTACGTATGTTTACAACCTATCAATAGAAAAACAAATATTTTCACAATTTTTTTTCAAATTAGTCTTCAAGTCCTTATAAATATCCATCCAGCACATTGCTAGGGGCAACAGCTACACACGCAATCGTTGCTTCTTTCATCGATTATTCAGATTCTCTTATTTTAATATCATCAAACCAAATAAGCAAACGATAATGTCGCCTCAAGACTCGTCTTCGTCGTGGGTCCTTATTTTCATTTCATTCTCATGTCTTGGCAATTACGGCCTTTCAATTTGAAAAATCGGTGACAGTAAATCACTTCACATTCGAGCGGTGGGGAGAGGGAAGAGAGACAAACCAGCATCACCCTGTCACCCTATCTCAACATCGATTTATAATACAAAATGCCAAGCAGACATACAGATAGACTGTGCCACATTGCACAAGAGACAACGAACGACATTATAGATGGGTCCTCGTCGTTTCTCTCACACTCATGAGTAACTAAAGCTCCTTAACCCAATTTCGAATGTCGTCCTTCGCGCGTCCTGAATCGACTCATACACAGTGGAATGAGAAAAGTGAAATATAATGGAGAGTAATATAAACCGCGTGCCATGAATATAATCGAAGAATGAAAGCCCTAAGGCGGGGAGCACAAACACAGAGACATAGAGACGAGAGACAGCCACACAGGAAAGTGATTATAGCATCAGGATCACATTTTAAGAAGAAGATTGCAAATAGCTGTCATATTCATCATTGAACGGTCCTTGATGATGTGAAAACTGTCTAAGACTGGGTTCCATCATAAACTCAAAGACCTGTGTGTTGGGTCAGTTGAAACACATGCATGTCCTTGCGGGTAGGAGAGAGCTCACAACTATAACATAGTCATGCGGGTGAGTGTTGGCAAAACATTTGCCTCCCTCTTGCCTCGCTGATGATGATTTATTTTATAGAGTTTTTGTGTTTTAAATATCCTTGGGCCCTTTTTGTCATACATACGAGTATGTGTCTACCCAGAGAGAGAGAGAGAGAGCAATGAATTAAAACAATATGCTCGGCTTGCGGAATGTTTAATGACGAAATGCCATTAGCCTGGGAAACATTTAAAAACATTTTTTTTTTTTGCCTTTAATCCTTAATAAGGATAAGGGTGGCGGGTGGCGGGTGATGAACATTGAACAACACACGGCATATGTTAAATTAATTTAAATGGACATTTTGAAATAATGATTCTTTTTTTCCGCTTCGATGTTTGTAGTTGTTTGTGACTGCTGGCGTCAGCAGGATATTGCAGGACGCAAAAACACAATGGCAATAAACTATATTTTTTCGTGACCAATGTCAATTAGGTTTTTTTCTGTGTGTGAAAACTGAACTGAATGTCGAGAGTTAAATATAGAAATGGAGTTGAGCATGTTAGCAGGGATAACAAGGATAATTAGTGCGTCGGAAATACGAGTGGAGTGTTAGTTAGTTAGGTGGGCTTTAATTATAATTTTTAATCATTTTTATTGACTGTACTTACAATGATGTTCACAAGTAAATATTTCAATGGGGGGCTTACCTGAAACGACAAGAAAGGGAAGAGGGTTATTAAATTAATATTTATACACAATCAGGCTTAAATAGATGTATAATGACAGCAATAATAGAGTTAGTTAATTGGTGGGGAAAAATGCTGAAAAAAAACAATGATTTTCGAAGGGGAAACCCTCCCGAACCCCCAACGGATGACTGGTCATCGAGGCCTGAGTACGACTTTATTTAAAATTTAAAATTAAATTTACTGACTTACTTAAAGGACTCCTGACCCTTGTAGAGTCCCTGTCTGAGACATAGTTGCCTTCCATCCTCTGTGCTGCTTACAGTTGGGACCAAGAACAAGTTATCTGGCATCCGCGACAGCTTGGTCCTTGTACCGAAGGTTCGGTCTTCTTCTCCGTCTCGAACCTGGGATTCGAAGATCCTCTTGACTGGAGCATTGTTTTTCATTCACTTGATGTGGCCGAGCAAATGTAGTCTGGGTATCTTGGCTTTTTGGAATACATCCACATCCTGGTTGCCTTGATCTTCTCATTCATTCTGCCTTTTCGCTCGAAGGTGCCCAATATTTGCTCAGCTTTCTTACTTATCGTCCAGCACTCGGCTCCATACAGCAGGATTGGTAAGATGAGCGTTCTATAGAGGAAGGTGAACTCCAAAACTACCTCGAAATTATAAGTAGTTATCAACAGTGACATTCTGCCCAGTTCACTACAAGACCAACTCGTTTCGCCTGCTCATCAATAGGCGTAAACGCTTCTATAACGACATCTTGCCGGGATCTTGCCATGATGTCAATATCGTCTGCGTACCCCAGATTTGTGAGAGATAGTACCTTCTGTGTTGACACCTGCACTGCGCACTATCTGAGCCAACAGGATATTGAAGAAATCACATGACAGCGCATCTCCTTGCCTGAATGTGGAGCACGTTTGGAAGAGCTCCGAAGAGTTATTTCCAAGTTGCACAGAGCATCGCGTGGATAAGTTTTGTCGGTATCCCGAATTGAGCCACCGCCTGGTACAGCTCAAGACGATGAATGCTGTCATAGGCGGCTTTAAAGTCGATGGAAAGGTGCAGGATTTCGATTTAAAATTCGTTGGTCTTTTCCAGGATTTGTCTAAGTGTGAGAATTTCGTCTATTCTCGATCTGTCGGGCCGGAAACCACACTGGTATGTAAGTGTTGGATAGGATCTTATATGCGACATTTAACACGGATATGCCACGGTAGTCCTTACAAAATATAGGATTGACTGTTTTGGAAGATGTGGCATATAGAGCCTCCAGTCGTCGGGTATGCATTCCTCCACCCATACTTGTTTGATGACTTGATGGATGCACCCTACCAAGGCATCACCTCCGTATTTAAAGAGTTCAGCTGGAAGCCCATCAGAGGCTACATTAACTTTTTCAATACTGGGTGGTGGCGTTGGTTCTCCATTGACTGGAGGTGGGTTCTCTCCTTGCTATATCACTCTCTCTATTTGCTGCCCGCTAAGTAACTGCTGGAAGTCCTGCTTAAACACATCAACAATTCCCTGTGTGTCGGTGATTAGGTTCGAAGAGCCTGTGTTCCGGGTTTGTAGCCAGCTGCCAGCTGCATAGCTTTCCGACAAAATTGCCGGGATGTTTTTGCGTTCGCGAGACTCCTCGATATACACCTTTGAATCTCTTTAAGTATTCTCGACTTATCCCCAAAGGAACATCGTCAGCAAATAACTGACTCTCTGCTCAGCTATAAGAGAGGACACTATCAATGTATCGCCATCTGTCAAAGGTAATCGACTGGCAAAGGAATGGACACAACGGAATGACCTCTATCACGAATCGCTGTCAATCTTTACAGAGGATTCAAAACTGAGGATGGAATGTTTAACCTTCCCAATTTTGTCAATTTCTTCAGGTCTTTTCCAAGCCGATGTCACTGACATTCGTCAAGCAGCTGATGGTACTTTAGAGGACAGTAGGGAAGAAATTAGAGCTCTCCCATTTTATGATGTGCGTTTGCATTTCTAGAGGTGGAGCCGGCTTTTATTATGGTTAGTTCTACGGTGAATGCAATCTGGTCTCTGCTAATGAACTAGTCTGCAAATGCAACACGTTAACACAGAAGCTGCCTTTGCATCATGGTGTTCGTTAGAAAGCCGAAAGTTGAAGATGAAACCTGGGGGAACCCTAGGGACGCTGACTGTTTTACCCTTGGTTCCTTTCTCCTTGTGATGAGTAAGTCTTTGTGAGGTTGTAGGGTTCTTCAGGGCTTTTAAATCTAGCTCTTGGATAAACCTACATATTTGGTTGGTGGAACAACGTCAACCTCAATCTCCGTCAAAGATCATCGAAGATCAATGTGAGGATCTAGACCACATTTAAGTTTGTTGCTTTTGGGAGCAATGGTTGATGTGATTGTGGAACGAGCAGGATTGAAGTAGTAGACACTGCTTGCTACGAGTGCCTTCTTTAGGAGTAGGCTAGGTAGAAGGAACTTAGATTTTGGTCGTCGAAGACCTCCTTCTTCAAAGGGAAAATATTCTTCTTCCGCAGAGTATCACTTTAATTTGTGGTCTAAAGAGACAGACAACACACGACTCAGTTACTCTTCTCTTCGGTTTTGAATGCTGCAAAATATGATCACCAAGTCTGCTATAGAGTGCACTGAGTGCTTTTACTGAGACAAACTCCCTCTAAATACATGTATCATTGGAGTCCATGATGCATTTGAAGCTATCAGATAGAAAGTTGCTTCTTGAAAGTGATGTTGCTTCAAATGCTTGTCGATCCCAAGGAGACAGAAAAGACTTTCATTGCTTAAGAGAAGAAGAAAGATCGAAAGGGCTTCTTCAAGGGGATATAACGAAGATAGAGACCCACATTCCAGCAGCAGGGACTTATATCGAAAGCAGATCTTATCTGGAGATCACAGCCAGACAACCATTCCATCCTAGTAACATTTGAGCAAGTATGGGTTTCCCTTCTCAAATCTGAGATATTGAGCTCAAACAAGCACACCTCGGGAAGCATGTGCCTCTTCACCATGTCTGTACAGTACAAGGAGTGAAGAGCTAAACACCTAGATCACTCTCATTAGAATTGCAAAAACCTGCACTGGAAAGACAGGGACATGCTTCCTTGATGAGTGTTACAGCCATTTACCACACAGACTCCAGGACTTGATCCTTGATCGGTTTGGGAAACTTCCACGATGATTTTTAGTCGTCTTGATCTATTTTCTTACTCCAAGATGTGGGTGTTATGTCAGGGCGGCAGCATAGGGCAAGAGTCAGAGCATAGCATTTGCATAAGGTTGCACCTCATACCTAGAAGCACAATAGGATACCCTCTTGTCACAGCAAAGTCATTCCTTTCCCACAGAATGTTTTGACATCTCCTATAACAATACCAGCAAATTATTGCAAACAACGCCTCTGCTTCTTATGTACTTTAGTCTCACGATGCAGGCATCGTGATAGCCCTAATCCCTGTGTACACTGTATTTACCCCTATCATTATCCATCATCGCTTCTCAGTCATAACAACCAAGCAAGCAAATAAAGTGTCACTCACTTACTCGCTCCCCCCTGTGTTGTGTGACGTCCACAAAAGACACGACTGATCACGATCATCATCACGCAATAGTACGAGGTACGAGTACATCCTGCGTGCGTTGTGTAAACTCCCTGTGTCCCTAGTGCATGACGACGATTCAATTTTCACATGCCATTCAAACGAGACAAAAAAAAAAAGTATCTTCAACCCTTTTTCTACAAGAAGAACTTGACCATGAATCACTCATTTCATCAATAAAACTCACGACACAGAGAGACAGAGGTACTAATTGCCACAGCAATCAAAATGCCTCGTGTAAACAGATAGTTTGAGTTGTGTGTCTCAGAAGTGAAGTTGGCAAGTGTTGCTCATTTGTTTTTTGACAGAACAAACCTGACCTCAGCGAATGACAAATGATAAATGACAGACGAAGAGCAGCAAGCAAGCCACTTGCTCAAAAAGTATCTAAATGAAAAATCATCCTTCTCCGGTCGGAAAAGATACGTTTTTTTTTTCTGTGTTTTTTTGGTTTGTTTGCTGTTTGATTTTCCTGTGGCTTTCCTTTTGGGTTTTTTCTTTGGGAATTCTTTTGGGATGTTCCCTCCACCAGCAGCAGTAGAAGCAGACAAATTACTGAAGCGTATAACTTGAGGAGGATGTAGAGCAGCTCCAGCGTGGAACGCACACGCTACACGCTTTTAATTTATCGCCTTCATTAAGGCATTTTACAATATTTCTTATTTAGCCGGCGACTCTCGGCACATTTAATAATAATTCCGGCCTCCCCTGGGTGTGGAACGCCAAATGGGGATGAAATTTCTCTTCTCCTTTAAACTGTGTGTGGAAGGGAGGAGCCGAGCCGAATAGAGCCACCAAATTAGGTGTTCGTGTCGTTTCAAAAAGGATAAAAATTAATTCACTTGTTTCAGAACTTATCTGTCTGCCTGTTGTTCCTGTATCTATGGATCTGCTTTCGACTATTTGTCTGTCTGTCGTCTGGTTTATTTCTCCCCTTTTTTTCCAACGTGTGCTGTGCTGTGAGTCAGCTCGTTTTTATTTCGAATGATGACTCTATTTTCGGTGAGTTAGTAGTGCGTGAGGTTTCATTCCCACAGATTCAGATTCAGACTCTGACAGTGAGTGCTGTTATTTAATGAATTTACGATGACAGTAGAATTATTATTTTCTTCTTTCGTGTATTCAAAATGGCTCGAGTCGGTTCGCGCGTGCAAAAGATGTGGGGTTAATTTTGTTAATGGCATTCTTCGGATGCAATGCTTTGGAAGTGGAAGTTGGTAGTTAGATGGCAATGGCCTTAGAGCGAGTAATTAGTAGCTAGCTATAAGGTGATGAGCTTCCAAGCCTCCAAGATATATATATGACAGCAAGGGGGCAACAAGATTTATGAATTAATTTCATTTGATAAATTGTTTTTTAGTTTTATTGCGCTAGGAGGTTATTCTTAAGAGCAAATATGTATACATAATGAAACTACATATGTAATTAGAGGCGATGATCGTTAGTCGAAATTGCTACAACCTTGGGAAGCTTGGGCTTGATGATACATTCACTTGAGTCATTAGAAACGAATTATAAGATGAGTAGCTTAGGGTGACCAGATAGCAATGATACTTCTTTCTAATTGTAGTGTTTCAACACCTGTCAAAGTTACCAATGACATTTAGCTGTAAAAATATTCAATAAGGCTTGCCATTTCATAACTCATCGTTTCAGACTTGCTGAATGTTTGGAAATTATTATTTGGGGTTCAGTTTGCAGTGGGCTTCAGTGTTCGAGCGTGTGTACACTTTTTTTGGACCTAAAGCCACCAACCATAGAGAAATGAAGAAGAACCTCGCCGGCATTGACCAAAAATGTGGATTCGGCTCCAATCAGCTGAATTGGACATCGCCAGACAGTCAACCCGGTTGAATTTGGGACCTTAATCCGTATAAGATTGTGTTCACTCACGAATTGAAGCCCAACGACCATAGACAAGAAAGACAGTTCCCTAGTTGAGCGCTGGAAGTCCTGGCCGATGATCCGAGATCCTCTCCTTGGGTTAGGCCAAATTCTAGCTCATCGGCTATGTCAAAAAGTGAGATTACCAGCACAATCCACAAGTATTCGACCAAGCATCAGGGTAGTCATAAAAATTGACTGTTTGAAATGGTTTATAACATGGCGGCTTTTCTTTAGGAAGGAGACACCGTTACCATTAACTTTCTGTGGCCAGAGCTGGACAGCATCGACATATCCAAGCTGGTGGTTCCAATAAGATGGCGCTGCATGCCAGGCAAACGACGCAAAGCTAGGAATTATGAAGGAAAAATTTGGCGACTGGGTCATCTCACGGCGAGCCTTCATCAATTTGGACTTGACACCATACCATGGATGACGCACCCACACTCTTTAAGTCTACACTAACAAGCCAAGCCCTTTGGACGAGCTCAAAGCCAACATTCGAGACAGTATTGCAAGAATAACGCCGTACATAATGAGAAATCAAAAATGGGAGGGACCGCTTGAAGCACTACCAGCGGCCATTTGAATGAAAAGCCACTTCAGACAAAATGGCATAAATGTAGCTTCAAAATATGACCTGCATTAATTTTCTATCTCACCCCGTTGCTGTTTTATTCAAAATTAGTTTCCTATCGTTCTTATCTGGTCACCCTATAGCACTTGCCGGAATAACGCCGTACACATTGGACCTACCGCTTGAAGCACTGCCAGCGAAGCCAAGGCGGTCATTTGAGTGAGGTGCTACTCCATACATGATGGCATGAATGTAGCTTCAAAATAAAGCCTGAAACAATTTTCTATCTCACCCCATTGTTGTTTTATTCAAAATTTGTTCCCTTTCGTTCTTATTTGGTCAACATGCGGAAAGGTTGACCGCGCACAGTACGTGCAACAGGAAGGTTCTTCATCGATTTCAGGCACTGATCAGCCATTCCTTGATCCTTATACCAGAAGCTGAAGAATAAAGATGCAAGCGCATTGCTGTCTAAGCAACTGATGATGAACCGAGCAAAGGAAGTCGATACATCCTTGCCTTTTCTCCTGCTTTCGACCTTTCCTTCGCAATCAACGTCTCCCCGCTCAGTTCAAGTCAACTTGTCAGTTCTCACCTCGTAATGGACCGGAAAATTGAAGTTTTAAAAACACGACTCCAGCAATTTCTGACCCATCCTTTCCCAATCGAACGAAATGAAATGCGAATTGGAATTGCATTCGTTCAACTATATTCCAAAGGATCTCCATAGAATTTCTTCACAAAAAAATATTAATAATCCATTACTGGTACAAGTGCAAACTGTATGCATCCTTGAAGCCCCTAGCGGGTGGTAGCATTCATATTCAACACTCGCAGCCGATGTTGCCTTTCAAGTATTGCTGCTGGCGCACACTAAAACCAAGACAAGCCCCAAGGAAACCAGTAAAAATGCATATATCCTGCGCATTTTTGTTTTTCAGCTGTGGCATTTTAAAATTACTCTTGGGAAATTTTCGGGCGCTTGTACTGTAAATGTGCACCACACGCGCACACACCACCATTCAAATGGAATTTCTAGTTCAAATATTTCAGTGCATTTTAAAAGTTTTTTCTTCACTGTGCACTCTGCAATGTGCAGCCTGGATCTCGTGTCTTCTCCCCTGATCTGTGTATCTCTGTGTGTGAATGCGTTCTTTGTTTTTCAGCTGAGAGAGAGGACAGATGCATAGATAGTACAAGAGTGTAGATGCTTTTTGGTGCGGTTTTACGAACTCTCGAATGAGCGCTAAGGGTTGAAGCAATCAGCAGGAAGGGCGATGGGATGCGCCTGCCTGCACCCACCACAGCTATTGCAACAACTGTGGTAATTTAAAAACATTGAAGAAGTAATTATAAAGTTTGGGGAATTGCAAATATACAGTTGAAAAACATCAGCTTTTTTTTAGATGTATGTGTGAAGGGGGGCGAGGGTTCTGAAGGGTTGTATGTGGAAAAGTTTTCATTTAGTTTTGTATGTTCTGTGAGTTTTTGCTTAGTTCGCACTTTGGCTTGCGGGGAGAGAGGGGGAGGCTTTCTACTTTTTTGAGTAATTTTCTGGAAATGTGTCATTTGAGGTAGTAGATGTGGGTTATGAAACGACCGCCCGACCCCCAGTAGAAGTCATGAAATAAAATGTAAATATTTGAGTTTGAAATTGGTACCTACTACCAGTTGATGATGCCTTAGAATAGATGACCTACCAGGCGCATGAGTTGAATTGGAATCCACTTTCAGGCTGACGTAAGGATGTAGAACTTTGTTCTATGAGAAGAAAGTGCTTAATTGTATTTAATTTGCAACCATCTAGAAGCTAATCAGTGGAAGAGACTTAGTTTTATTTGAAAAGGGACATACTGCACTTGGAGGGATTGTTTCCTACCATGAGCCCCTTATTTGCTGAGAACAAAGACTTCCCGTGGTGGTTTCTGCGGCGAGATTGGCTAGGGGAGATTTTTCTTATTACGCAAAGTGCACGCATGTTTTTTTGTTTGCCCATTGAATGTCATTCAATAAAAGAAGGATCCCTCTGTCAGGTATTTGTTCGCCACACAAGCAAAAATCTTAGTCTTAGTCTCTAGTTTCATCTCTGGGAAGACACGGCGGTGCAAGAATTGATGTCATTCGAACTAAACAGCTAGATAGGAGCACATGATTCAGAGGCCATATTACCCCATTCGACAACGAGTCGAACGACTCGTGTCTTCATATCTTTGTTGGTTTGCTCAAGGACTTGAGTTGAAATGACGCACTATAATGTGTGCTGTAATGTTAATAACGTGATAATAAAACAAAACCTTGAAGTTCTAGTGGAAACCTAAAAATCTGGCTTGCTATATAAAAAAGATTGTGATTCATTTAGAGGTACGATTTTGACTATAAACTTTTTGACCGATGACGCAAGAGTTGTTTTAATCTTTTATATTATTTTTGTTCAATACTCTTTGACATTTTATAATAAAAAAAACTTAGCCCGGCACAATGTTAATAAATTACGAAAATCAGCATTCTACCAGGAATGTTATTCATACACTTCAGGCAACTAATGGTCTACATAATCGCCCTCTGGAAAAACGATTTGAAACTAAAATTTCATTCTTAGACAATAAGCAACCAATTAGACTACATTCAGAACACAGTGAAGACAATATTTCAGCGATAACTGAGAGTGTGTGCAAGTTGAAGCCACTATTACTCGAGCTCTTCGCCAAATACCACTCGAAATGCGAAACGCGTCATCGAAATTTATAGTTTCAGAATTGACCACGCTGATACCAGATACGGCCAACATTTGGAAAAAATAAGAAATGACAAGAATTGTTCTTTTGTTTGATAATAAAAATAACTCGATCAAATTAAATTTTCTTATATTTTTTCACTTGCGAAAAAAATACCTCTAAATGAATCACATATGTTGAATAGCTTCGCAAAAGTGAAGTCTGCCGTTCAGAGGCCAATAAGCTAGAATGCCGCCAATTCTGCATCTGTTTAGTTGCATATCATTGCAATATCTAGCCCAGGATACAGAATGCCTCAAAGCAGGTTCAATTTTGAGCCTTATCCAGCAAACTCCTCGGCGATCTTAGTTTTCAAGATGCCAGTGAAACCCAGGATATAGCCAAGAAGGAGAGAGTTGTTCAAATTTTAAGTAATACCTCAAGACCAGCTTGGCAAGCACTGCAGATATAGATGCTACAAACCTTTCATCCTTCATTTCTCATAACATAATCGATAGTCATTAGGACAGACTTCTGTCTAATGTGGTCGCACTCGACGAAGACGCCTGAACCAGACCTCAGGCAATTCTATAGTCGGCGACTGCATTTCATTCCTAGCTCATAGCTTGAAGTTTGCTCTCTCATATCAGGATATCCCTCCATGACAGCTAGACCTCTATCAAGGAATGCTCGATGAAGAGAGCACATTTCAATGACGAGTTACTCCTTCTCGATTGCTGTGATTCGGAAGAGATGGATGGGTATTAGCAGCACTATGCACCTTTTTCAGACTGAGGTGTATGAGGAAAGAAATGCCCGAATTCGTATTGCAATCTAGATAAGTCCTGTTTAAAACTAGAATTATACCAAAACATGTCAAAGAGCAATTAGAAGACCCCCTTGACCCTGACTAAATTAAAAGCCTTTGATCGTCATGGAGCTGGACACTAACAAAGGCATTGGATCTCAAATGAAGCGAAGAAGTAATCCTGGATGAGAAACTTCTTTGATGATGTGGAACTGGAGACATCAAAGGCGCACTCAGCCTTCTGTGAGTGTAAGAGTGCCTTCGCGAAGACATGAGGCTTATGGTTCTCTGGACCTACTCTGCTATGATAAGAGCACTCCTGGCTTATGCAACGGTTGTCTGGTGGAAAGGACTGGTCTTTGCACTTGATTAATGGCATGTTTCGGCTGATTTTTCGAGTACGCCTGGCTCTACATCATGGGGTATACTACCAAAGTAGTCCATCGCCTTAAACGAAATCGCTTCATAAGAACTGGGATCCTGATGAACTTGCACGACATCTGTATTATAGATATGACGTAGGCTGCAAAGATACTAGAACTTTCAGTACTTATCCGTGGTGAGGAGTGGCTTCGGTCAGGATCAGAACCGTGAATGGAATGCAGTCGTTCATTTGCGGACGGCTCTAGAACTGGCCAAGGTTCTGGCTCTGTGAAGCTCTGGGGTATTCCAGAAATTCGATAACATTAGACTTTACTACTCTTTAGGCAGCTGTTTTCCAAGCGGAGGTATCTTATAGGAAGGGTCGTAGCATCTATATCTTCAATGACAGCTAAACTTTTTCTTTAAACCACTTGACTGCAAAAGATCATTGAACTCATTTGAACTCTCTTCCGCTGGACTGAGCCACAGGTCACACTGGCATCTCGGGAAATAAAATCGCCAGACAAGCTTCAGAGGAAGATTTCTCAGAACCTGAACCTGTATTCTCTATTGACGACTGAGTCTCTCACGAGGACAATTATGTGTAAAAACACATTGGATTGCTGTGTTTTATGGCCTGGTGGATTCTTCAAAAACGCGCCCTTGATCTACAGGATATTTGTCCTAAGTCCATATGGCCAGGTACAATTGGAGAAAAGGAAGCCCACGTCACTCTCGCTGTTCGTTGAATACCACTCAAAGTCCTTGGGTGCGTTATTAAAAATTGGACCATGTTAACGAACATTTGAAAGAAATAATCCTCCACAAATAAATGTCAAGTATTGATCTTTTGTTGGGTAACAAAGATAACCCGTTGAAATTTTATTTTATTATTTTTTTTTATCTCTGAAAAAAGTACCTCTAAACGAATGAAGTTGGTGGTCACTAAAATTACTAAATTTTCATTTTCATTTTTTTTTTTTTCAAAATGTCGACTCAATTTCTAGGCATCGTTTGCAGACGAACAAAGCTTTATTCAAACCTATTTCAATTTTTTTCTCTGAATTTCATCCTTCTGTATGCAAAATTCCTCTAAATTCCCTTTCATAACTAACGGTATATTTTTTGCAATTAAAAGCACGATTCGATTACTTCAATTTCAATTTATTTTAATCCCTAATCCCTGCAAACCAGCACACATTCTTCAATTTTAACTAGAAATCTATAAAACCCTCTTTTTTGTGAAACAAATTGCTGTAACCACGCGATACAGCCGAACCGCATAGTATAGTACATGACCACAAAACATCGCCACACATATGTAGTATGTATGACCATTATTCATTTTCAGCTCTCGTCCTCATCAATTTCAGATACACTCGCGCTGTGTTGGCTGATATTTAATTTTCAATTATCCCTTTCGAGGGAATTTTCGAATTTTTTTTTTTCGATTTATTTTCTAGATTATCTTTCAATATCGCATCTCATTTGTATTATTGTAGGCCATTCCACAAAAATGTCGACACTACATGTTTGTAAATTACAACCAAAAAAAAAAAAATGTTAAATTTTAAAGAAATACGACAGATGAACATTATTGGAAACACACAGATTGCATTATGGTTTTTAATTTAAAAATAAAAACTCATGAATGCATGCTGAACACACCCAAACACACACACAGAAATTCTTTGACGGATGTTGTCAACTGTCATGTTTTGGCTGTGCACATGGATCGCCGAGCGAATACATTTAATTTACATAACAAATGGACGTTCTTTTAATTTTTTTTTATTTAACAATCCGCATGTGCGTTGGTGTTGAATTATTCGAATTATTTTCGGTTTTTTTTTTTGGTGAGAATTGTACAAATGTCAGTGTGTTGTCAAGAGAATGACAAGAGCAACAAAAATGCAATGCATCCGCTGTCAGAGGAATTTGTGAACATACTCTCTCGTGTTAATGATGGGAAATGCTTTTGGTTTCAAATTAAATTCTGCGTAATGTCGACATTTCAATGTGGTTTTCAAATTATTAGAAAGGTGGGCGCGCGGAAATTAGGACAATTTGTCAAAAAAAATTATCCACCAATTTGAAATGAGAATTTAAATGAGGACAGATTAGAGAGGACTAGGTACCTACTTTGTGTCAGAATAAAGTGGGTTTAAATTAAATAATTTATAGATTTAATGGTGAACTAGAAATTAGTGAATCTTTTGAAATTACTTTTGGTATAAATATATAATTATGGTCATTGGGATGTTCTATTTGAAATGCTACCATATTTTTACCATTACAAATGGAAAGCTGTCACTTGTGACAGCTGTCAAGTCAAAACTATTCGATTTAAGTCAACGGAATGGTTCACGAAGACAAGGAGATATAGTTTTCTGAAAAACTTTAGTAGAATGTGTGTTTAGTTTGAGTCCTTTTACTTCTGGAGGACGTAGACAACAGGCTGGAGCAAAGCGTTCACATTGAGACAAAAATGTTTACCTTAATTTCAAAATAGTAGACCATTAGGTGTTTAAATAAAGATGTCAAAGTCCATCGCATTTCTTGGTTACTTTCTGTCAAAGCGCTACTTAGAACAGCAGCGATGACAGTATGTACCCTTGACGTGCATCAGTTGAAAGCGCTGAATTGAAAGAAGAGTGTCCTCTGCTACGTTTACAGTTGAATCTATTACTTCTCGCCAAGCCTAAATGAAATAAGATACGTGGTTAGGTTCTGAAAGCTAAATTTATGTATAGAACTCTTTCCGACTCCAATCCTGAGCGCAAAGATATTCCATGTCGAACCAGCGACATGGGTTGGAGGCCAAACTATCTGGTATAAGGAGTTCAAATGTCAATTAATGCTTGACAATAAAATGAGCTACAAATACACGCTTAGTATTATAGAAAAGAAGATGCAAGCGGCGCCTTAAGGCCAAGGCTTGGAGACGCCAGGAGTATCCTCATATCCACGGGGGTTAGCTTACAGCGAAGGTAATGATAACAAGGCACTGATTTATACATGGAATCCACAGGAAGACCGTCAATTTCCCAGTAATTTCAACCAAAAAAACCCGTGTTATACCCAACTGTAACAAATCAAGGGGCCTAACTGTGCAAAAAAAAAGGCAGGTAGACGCACAAAGGCAGAGTGGCTTCAATACTGTCCCGTGAAAACGTAAAAAAGATCGAATCAATCGCGCTTAGCACAACTCTAAAAAGTGTAAACCATTTCAAAAGAGAAGAACTTTGCGAACATAACCGAATGTCACTGTGAAAGTATACTGGCTATACACTGTTCAATAAAACTCGCTTGGTAGTACCGAAGGCACCTTTCTAGAAAAGAATTTCCGCTCCACAATTAAGCAAAAAGATAGATAGAATAGATCAAGGACAAACATATGATTCTTAATTTGAGGGATGAGAGAAGGCGATAAGCCTATGAAGCACTATGACCGAGGAGGATCTTTCCCTAGCAGGATTGAATATAATTAGTTATTCAGATGTCTAACTGAAGTCTTGTTCATTTATGAATCTAAAGACATTTATAACTGAAGCTGAAGAGACATCAGAGGGAGATGTGAAGCCTTTGCTAAAGTACTTAAGGCTCAGACAAGCTATGGCAGGACATTCGCACAATATGGTGTTTGACAGGTCTAGTGAGAGAGCGCTTTTTGTTGTTCCCATCTATTGAGCTCTATCTTGATTTGATTTGTTTGTAGGCCACAAAAAGGTACAGGACGTGCATCGGCGACTTTGTTGACAGGGACGCCCCTGTGCCCAAGGACCCAAGTAAGTGTGACATTATTATGTCCAGCAAGCGTCAAGATGGATTAGAGACAGTTCCAAACTAACTCAAAGTTATAGAAGCTGAGAGCCTTGAGAGCTGGGCTATCTGAGAGTATGTTGATATGAGATCTTCGGAGGTTTCCTCTGATGCATTCTCAGGTTTAGAGCTCTATGCCATGAACCTCTGCCTGAAAGATAGTGGTTGCTTGTTCTAGAGGATCAGATAATTTGTAGTTTGGATCAGAGATTCCAGCTCCAGACCCACTTGACATCTTAGATCTGTCAGTATACCAATTCTTAACCTTTCTTTTGAACAAAATTTCCAAAGAGTTGAGGTTGGTTCATGGTTTCGTCTTCTTTACTAGTCTCTCGTCTATCATCTCCATCAGAACTCAAAATGAAGCTCAAAACATATATTTCGAACGCCACCCCTGCCAAAACTTCTTCGACAAACACAGTCACGTTCATGAAATTTCGAAAATTGATTCAATTTCAATTCCTTTGCCAAATGAGTTGCCAGTACCGAAAATTTCTTTCAATTCTTCTCTCAAATGACAGTGATTTTCCCGACAAAAAAAAATCAAAAAATCAAATATCACTCACATGTCAATTTCAATTTGAAAATCATTTCCCTAAGTCGAACACACACACACACACAGAGAAACAAACTACATCCTTCCGTGTTATTGTTCAACTTCAAACGAAAGATTCCTCAAGAAGAAGAAGACGAAAAGAAATATTCATCACACACAATTGAAGGGAACGTGCTCCCGGCAACATCCTTATGATGATGCCATCAACTAAAAATAACCCATGCGACGTCATATTTTTTTTTTTAACTAAAGGCAAGTACACAATGTCCTTTATCATATTCACGTATCCATTTTGGGATATCTACCACAAAATCCTTTCAAGACCATATTCAAGGGATTCCATCATCGTATTTGAAATATGAATGCGAAAAAGGACTGCTCGTCCTTACAAAAAAAAAAAAAAAACTAACTGTTACAATAATTGACTTTGTATGTCAATCACGTGCGACACCGCCACTGTGTGCCCTTTATTTGACATTCCCGTCCCTTTCTGTCATCATTAAAAGCCAGTTAAAAGGAGTTGAAACAAAAACAGGACTCTCTCTTACATATGACAGTTATACAAAAAAAAGAGTTTAAAAAAATTCACACCATCACGTAATAACCGCACTTCACTATCACTCACAATTAAATGACTTTGTTCCTCTCTCTCCCCTGAGGTTACCCAACCTAGTCGCACGGTTTAAATGGGAAAGAGAGAAAAAAAAAAAGAAATTAAATTTTAGAATCCTTTTAAGGACCCTTAGCCCTCTTTGCACTATAAGGTATCCGTTTTTGTGAACCACATCAAATCCTTAATGAGCATAACCGAATCAGTGCGCGAAGGGAATAATTGGATTTTATGTAGCGCATTCCAAAAAGGATTTCTACTTATTGAATGACTGCTTTCCTCTCTTTTTTTTTGTGGTTAAGTTAAGCGAACACGTGCAGCACGTAGTAGTAGCTTCATCCCTCGTATTGGTCATGCACAGGGCACAGCACGCCAACAAGAGGGGTGTAGTAGTACCAAACGCTATCTGGCTAAACCAAGGACATGTTCAATTTTGATATGATTCGGCGGCCAGATGATGGTTGCGATGAGAAATATCCTTGCAAAATGACATCAGCCACCATCGATTCCCAAAGGAGAGTCGTGCTCTATGCTTTCCATCGGATAAATCTAATGAACAAGGGATGAAATGCATCCGCAATTGGGTTTCTCCTGCAGCCGCCATTTTCTTCCGGGAAATTTAACCATCAGCCGGATGGGTTCTCGGTGAGATGTGACAAATTATATTAAGTTAATTTTACGTTTATGACAAATAATGCCCAAGAAAAAAAACGAAGGGGACAATTGTTGGTCAATTATTTCCTTTGCAAAGGACATCTGTCAGGCGGCGGAGAGTAGGTGGTTTGAAAAGTGTTAAGCCGACAAACAAAAGGGACAACTATATTACTGCGTGACGGATATTTGTTTAAGGGGAGTGCACACTGTCAGAAATGGCATGCCCTGTCCCTCAGGGCATTGTCCAGTGATGGTTCCTTTGAGTCCTTTGTTATTATAAAGCAAGTGGGGAATTTGAAATCTGATAAAACGTACATTCAAACTAATAAGCATACGAAATTAAGTCATGGCTTTGAACCGCTACTTATCGGAGATCGAAGACATCTGTCAGTGAAGGGCTGCGACTATAAAGCGCCTCTAGCTCCTGAGTTCAAGTGATAAAGGTTTCTGTCAAAGGAGAGGATATGGTGCCACTGATTTCAGGGCGGAAAAAAAACTAACATTAAAATACTTTTGATTAATAATACTTTCAGAAGGGCAACTATTCATGGATATGAAGCTGCTCTGGTCTAACTATATGGACTCAAAAACATTCCAGTCGCTCTCAGTTTTCTGGCAGTGTGAGGGTTCTTTTGGAAAGATGTGGGGCTTGCCGCCGAAAAGGGTCCCCTGGATCTATACGGCTATGATAAGACCATTTGTGGCTTATGCGTCGGTTGTTTGGTGGAAGGGTCTTTCCCGTAGATAAGTGATTGCCTCTTGTGTCAGACTACAAAGAACAGGGGTGCACGGGAATCTTTTCAGTACTCCGGGCTCTGCACTGCTGAATCTCCCTCCTCTTGAGGTTCGTTAAAAGCTTTTCCCAGACTGAGACCTTGGCTTTGATGGTCTTGGACGACACCTATCCTATGACTCTGGTCCTATGGATATGCCGTCTGATGCTATGACTCCATGGCCTCAGCTGCAGCACAAGTATGAGGTCCAGTTTCCAGGTATTCAGGACTGGCTCAGTCGTATTGACTGACTGATCAAGGTTCAGTGCCGGTGTATTTGTGGAAGATGATAACACAAGACTGCAATACTCATTGGGTAAGAATGCCTCGAAGATTTACGCAATGCTAATGGCTACAATTCACATCGTTAGGAATAGGTGGAAGGGCCATAGTATCTGGGTCTGTAGTGACAGTGAAGCTGCGGTGAAGGCCTTGCTTAACTCTTTAACCTCATTCAAAGTAGTTAGTGAATGTAAGAGAGCTTTGAACTGTGTGTGTGTGGGTGCCAGGTCACACTGGTATGAGATTACTAGACAAGGCTCAGAGGAGAGTTTAACAGGCCCCGAACCTACGTTAGATCTTCCTGCATCTATGGTCAAGGCTTCCAAAGATGGTTGCGTTTCTTATGAACACAATTGTGTTTGGCATGACTCTCCTGGATCTAGGCTAAACGGATGCTCCCAGACGTCAGTGAGAAATCCGCTGCATTCTTGCTGCCTCTCAGCAGAAAAGACTGTACAGGGACACTTCGCTTTTGCTAAGCATCTCAGTATGATTGGATTAAGTGAAACATCTGTCTGCGACACTTTTGGAGAGGATGACGACACTGTGGAACACTTCCTATGTGATTGTCCTGCCTTTGCTCGTATCAGGCGGCAAAATCTAGGTGCGGATGTGGTCAGTGCTGTAAAAGCTCTTCGTCACTGAAGCGCCTACCCGAACTCATTAAGACGAGAAAATGTATACAGTAAAAGTGGGCGTAATTTGATGCTTTCTGGTAGAATAATGGACAAGTTGATGTCTGAGTGCTCCAGTGAAGTTTTTCCTATCTGAATAAAAAGAAAAAAAAAAGCAAGAAAGGCTTTTTGCGGCTTCCATCAGCCAGCTTTTGGTCAGAATTTGCCTTTAAATTTTGTTTGGTCCATGGATTTTTCCACCAACTGCTTTGGAGCATTACAGGTCCGAACCAGCGAAGGCAATTGCTTGAATGTATACTCCAAAAACCTAGATAAGAGGCAGAGAGATCAATGACGTAAGGTGTCTGAAGCAGGACGAACATGGGATATAGATAGTCCTTCTATAGAGAGCCCTACATCAAGCACTCAAACTTGTTAACCAAATTCTCAGCCCCTTTCTGCTTCTGCTGCAAAAGTCCCTCTTGCCATGGGAACTTGCTCCGAGTTCCCTCAATAATTAGTCGCTTTCTCTTTGATCATTTATTCTGGTGTTCGAAATTTTTGTGAAAAATCATTAAATTAACTTCCTTTCCCTAATTGAATTCCTTTGCTACTTTCCATCACCCAAACTACACAACTTCACCAGCAAAATGCAATTTCCTTGTCAAAAAGTTAAAAGTGAATATGCCGTCCCAAGCGACTTCTGTCGTAAATGCTCAACCAATCGCAACTAACTATTACACTAGCGCACTTGCACTAGTCCTTTACACGCATCTATAGATGCAGACTTGCAGCAGATTTTCTGCAGGAACTTTTCCCCCCAAACCGAATCTCATTATCACGCCTCACGCGTTCTGTAACATCATAAGAGCGCAACACAGATACAAAGATACAAATGTGTAAAAGGGGGGAAAGAAAAATCTAATAAAACCTCACTTAGTTGGAAAAACTGGGGAAAAACTCTTTCAATTTTCATCCTTCTCCTTCGGTTCTTGCAATTCTTCAGAAAATTTATAAAAAAAAAATAGAAAAAAAAGTGTGCGCACACATTTTCACAAGAAGTCATTTCAACTTTCCCATCTGGAAAAAAAGTATCTAAGGCGCACAGAGCCACCCACCTAGATGTTGATGACGACGCCGGCGACGATGTCGAGCGTCATAAGTGCACTCTCGCTCTCTCCCTGACAGGGCAAACTTAACCCGTCGTCGTCTGCTTGCGATGATTGTCATGCAGATGACTCTAGGAACGAAGGGAAAGCAAGAAGAAGTGCATGGTGCAGGAATGTGGATGAGAGTGCTAATGCCTCCTTAAATGCTGCTCTAATTGCAAGCGATACACGCCATCGTAATGAATTTTAATAGAACTTTGCAATGGATACTTTAATTGCTGATATGGAAACAATAGGGGTAGGCCCTCAGAAGTGAAGGGAGAGGCAGTAAATGTACATGTAGCTGAATGGAGTTCCCGGAAACCCGCGTATCAGAAGGTCCCATCTCTTACAATTGTACCATATTTTTTGGGCGAAGCACTGCCTTCATCCGTCAATAGCAATCGCACAAACTTGCTAAACAACACCAGGTTTAAGGTGCGCCTACAGTTCAGGGACCACCTTGCCCTACAAGCAGAAGTAATCAGCAGATCATTGCAGGAGAGCATGGATGCCCACCGGAATGCTTTTGCAACGGGGGCAAGCACCTACGTCGGCAAAAGGCAGAAACACCACCGCACATGGCTTTCAGCATGTCCTGGTGACGGATCGAAGAGCGTACAGCAATAAAGGCTCGGATTGCAGCCGCCTCCGCAGTGGAGAACACCGATCTAGAAACTCAATATCGTGCCAAGGGGTTGCAATCAATCAGCCAAGGGCTGAAGTAGCAGCGAGCAGATGCGACAGCAGGACTGTTCACCATGGGGATCATTGGTGGTCAGAACTCCACACGACATCCGGTGAAAAGTCTGAAGAAGAATAATTTCAAGTCCAAAGCGGAGCACGTCAAGGCTGCATACTGTCATCGCGTTTATTTTTAGTGGTTATCAGTGAGGTTCTCCGTACAGCATTGACGGAAGGAAACCATTGAATTCGCTGGACTATGACATCTTACCTTAAACACCTTGACTACGCTGACGATGTTTGTCTACTTTCAGATCGGATGATAGACGTCCATCTTATGGTCCAGAATCTAGAAGCTGAGGCATACAGAGTGGCATACGGGCCAGGAACCTATCAACATTACAATGCGAAGTAGAAAGTGGCAGTGGATTGGATACACCCTACGGCGCGAAGACAATTCCATTGGGAAATACGTCATGCGGTGGAATCCACTCACCCACGCAGGCAGAACAGCGGGACGCCCTAGCCAAACGTGGCGCAGAACAGTCGAGGAGGAATCGATCTCTTTAGGTATGAGTTGGAGAGAACTCGCAGGCTTTGTTGACGCCCTATGCCCCCTGAGGGGTTAAAGGACCTAGGTAAGGAAGCAAGAGGCACTGCCAATGGAATTTGAGATTCGCAAAATTGTGTATTGAGGTCAATAGTACCCCCTTAGCTCGTAAGCTAAATAGACGCAGAGTTTGATCCCCAATATAGACCCTTGGATATGAGATGAATTTCTACCTCACACAAATGCTTACTGGATCATGGATGTTTCAAAGGACACCTCGTTAGATTTGGGCTTTTGGGCAACCCTTATTGTGCACCACGCACAGAAACAGTCGCAGACGTAGAACACATAATCCTTAGCTGTCCAGGATATCGTGAAGACTGTAACCTGTTGGCGAACGGGCTGAGGACTTAACCCAGACAGATGCTGAGCACGCAGGAACCCTGGCAAGCAGTCAGTTAAACCGTGGCTACCAACTAAGACGAGCGACAGCGAAATGCAACCTTTTATTGAAGCCATTGTGTCAAAAACGACCCCAAATAGCACCTATTTCAGAACAAACATGGAGAAGAAAAAACACTCCAAGCCGATACAATAAAGTCAATAGAAATCCCCCATAAACCATCACCCAACCACCTGCTCCAGTCCAAGAGCCATAAACAACCAACAAGACAATCTAAAATGCAAGCATCCATTTTATGCCAAATAAACCGAAATTTAATGCCCCTCTTTCCGCATAGAAATCCAAACAACACCAAACACAAAAATTTTTACCATCAAAAATTAACTTTTAAATAACACGCCGCATAAAGTCCACATCCTGTCGCTTTGCGCCCGAGTCCCGAGCGCAAATCTCACGGTAATACAATTTTCTCACAAAAATATTGCATAAAAATGGATTTTATTTGCCATGAATCCATCTGCTGAATTTTAAAGAGAGAGACTGACTTTTTTCGAAAATATTGCCCAAACTGAATAAATTAATAATTGACAGGAATCAAAAGTACATCGCGCTGTGGGGTTCGTTTCGTTTATTTGGTCGTTGTTTCGTCCTAGGGTGGGTTTTTTTTTTATAATTTTTTTTTTGAGCTTTTTTGCATGGAGAATTTATTTTTATTATCAACGGAAACAATGGTCAGCACAGTTTCACCATTAAAAAAAGAAAAATATTTTTTTTTTATTTTTTTTTATAAATAAGAAAAAAAAAATATTTATACACATTTAATATGAATTAAGAAAATATTGTTCATTCAATAAAAATTTTGTATGGTTATCATTGAGTTTTGAGTTGCTGGTGCAACACTGATTATGGTAGTGTAATTGGTTGGAGGAGTGTTTGCCGGAAGTGTTTGCTGGAAGCAGTGGCTTTAAATATTTGGGTGAAATGTTTTACGGAGTTGAATAGAGGGAGTTTAAGTGACTGGACACCCATCATAACTCATAACTTTTATATAAAGACGAAACATTAAAAGACGTTGTCCCTAGGTAATTTCAAAAACTACTCAACTGATTGACATGAAACAAATTTTCAAATATTCTTTGTTTTCCCGAGAGTGACATAGGCGGCTCCTTTACAAAAAAATATATATATATATATATGTAATTTTTTATTTGATCCTGATCCTCAACCAATAACCTTATCTACTTAGCTAGGTCTTGAGCTAATTGCCTCCAGTTGCATACTACAAGTTGGTCGAGGTCCCCTTTAACATGTACGCGCCCACCTGCGGCCCTCTACTGCGTCGTCTCTCCGGGTTTGATTCGAAGACTCTGCGGGCCGGAGCGTTGCGTTGGTGTCCATTCGCTCTACATGTGCCATTTCAGACGGCCAATGTGCAGTCTTTTGAGATCAAGGTCTTATACAGAGTCTCCTTAGTACTTAGAGATAGGGCTTTACTGTTGAACTACCTTATTAGCCCAAAAAAACAGTGACTGGCAGTGATTTAGATCAAACTAGACATAGCTTTACACAGTTCGTCCCTATAGATGCTGTCATAGGCAGGCTTGAAATCAATAAGGAGATGATGAGTATCGATGTTGACTTCTTGACTTTTCTCCAGGATCTGTCGCGGTTGGAAGATGTGATCGATGGTGGACTTACCTGGCCTGAAAACCGCGCTTATAGGGGCCAATCACACAGCGAGCGAAGAGCAGGAACGTTAGTTGGGAAAAGAGTTTAACAAATTGAGAAAACTGTAGCGGACAAGAGGTAATTTATAAAAACGAGAGAGAGAGTAGGAAACAGAACTGAGCCCTGAGGGACACCAACATTTATGTGGCATTCGCTTTTGCTTCCACTTCTCGGTGAGATATGCCATCAAGTCAGCAGTGCACTTGTTGCGAAAATCATACTCCTGGTCATTGAGGAGTTTTCGACGATTAATCAACGTTTCCATGACCTTAGAAGGAACGGACGCAAGTGAGTCGCTAATTAGTCGGCAGGGAAGATTCGCCTTCTTTAGGGACAGGCTGGGACAAATGCATTTCCATTTACTAGGAAACAGACCAGAAGAGTAGAACAGACAGAAAAGCAGGTTTTGTCAGCGTAAAAGTCACTATAGGGGAAGCACAGTGACAGACTATCTTGCAACGTGAAGTTAGCTGCAAAATAAGTCATTTGGTATGCCAAATGAGGCGGAGATTTGGCTTTTTCAAACGAATGTAGGCACAAATCCAACAGCAATTCTGCTGAGCGACATTTCTGGGTACTCTTCATGACTGGCAACTATGACGGTTATGTTTTCTTCATATCGCACCAATTACTGTCTGGCTGCTGGCTCAAGGTCCAAAAGAATCTAATCACGTTCAATTTTTTCCACGATGCGACGGATTGCCAGCACACTTAAGCCATGATGTCGACCGGAATCACGACAAAATTCACGTTCCGTATTCACAACTGAGCCGGAGTATCTATAATTGTTTTAAATACATCTACGCACATTCGGCAAGTGTCAAATTAAATGGCGAACTTTACTGTATAATTTGACATCTAAATGTCATTGATAGCTTTAACAGCTGCTGAAACATATCAATTGAAAAAAGTATCATTACTATCTGGTCACTGTATACATCTCTTAAAGCCAGTCAGTCATCCCCTATCCCAACCCACCCTCCATTACCGTTGCAACTTAAATTAGATCATTCATTGTCCCGTAGAAATATAAATTACCATAAATATCGCATCTGTGAATAGATGTCCTCCTCCTCCTGCCGTGCATTTTTTCCAATAAAAACAACTCAATTAGAAAATTCATAGCTTCATAGGCACACCATCATAACTACCACCACCCTCTTGTGGTCAGCATTCTCACGTCCTTGCATAATTAAACGCAAAAAAAAAAAGGATATACACATTACATGAACAGCCGTTACCCATTGCCACAAATACACCGTCAAGTATCGCGTTAGACATCTGTTACAATGAAATTAATTCAAATGCACATTTCCAGCGTCCAATCGATGCCGTATAATGTTTCAATTAGCCGATTTTTATGGCGCAAGGATAATGAAATATGTGCGAGCCATATGTGTGTGTGTGCTGAAACTCGGACAGGGATTTAATATTTGAAATATGAGAAACGAACATCATCCCTGTAGCAAGAGAAGAATATGCGAGAGGCGAGCGCACTCGTAATTCAGTGGCGCAATTTAATTTGAAAAATGGTTTCTCCAGGAGGCAGCAGGATTTATAGTCAACGAGAAGGAGAACACATTAAATGGACTTTAATAGTGCAGCATTATATCTTAAGATTTCGACTGATGATTAAAGTATCCCACGGGCCAGAGAGAGAAAAATTGTACTTAGCCGAAGGACCTGCCGAGTTCAAAGTGCTTTAAGCGGTATTGTATCGAGTTGCTAAAGCACTTCTATTGATTTACTGACCGTATTATCCTGGACTGTAAATTTTTTACTCAACTGTCGCCATAATAATTGTGGTGGCGGTTTTCGATTGAATTCAGAAATAAGTGCAAATTTATACAGTGGCCTGGTGGAGAAAGGAATTCCATTGAATCTTTCAAACAGGCAGTCATTTGGATTGCAAAATGGAAGGAAGGGTTTCAGTAGAAATCAGGTTCCCCTGGTACTCAAGGCTGTGTCATTCACAAGGTAGACTTCGGACTTAGGTACTCGGCCCGGTCAGTGTTGCCTGTTCGAGTGGCTAACTGCTTCTCAGGGTTCTTATGTAATCAGCATCTGTCTAGTGACGTTGCCTGTTGAGTCCTCATCCAGATTGTGCACCCAGAAGGTGCCATTCATCGGCATCCTCGACTGCCAATAACGCTTGTCATTATATCCAAATCTATGGAGACAGACTCCGAAGCAACCATAGCCATTAAGCATCTGGGTCAGGGAGAATTCCATCCCAAGGTGATGGTCTCTATGGAGGTCGATCGCAGCATCCAATTGCTGTTGTCAGAGTGATACCCTTTCCATTCTTCGAATTTGTCCCTTTCAAGATTTCCGTCAGCCTTACAGGTACCTAGAATGTCCCGACAACATCCTATACACCTATATGAGAAGGACCCCAATCTAGAAAAGAGTTCAAAGACTCATTAGCCACATGGCTATCGGTGGGGATACGAATATGCTGGGGGATACCATGTCACATCTCAAGCCAGGACCAGACCTCCTAATTGCTACTAGGACAAGCCACAAGGAAGAGACGGACAGTAGTCAAACGGCAGTAAAAGCCGCGGTCTGCTTGCTGACGATATCAAGTGGCAAAAGGTGGAGCAAGGTACCCAAAGCAACAAAGGGAGTGGTGCGCATAGCGTCAGGAATGCGAACCTTCACAAAAGTAAATACTAACTGCTGTGTTAAGTACAGGCCACCAACCAGTAAGGCCATAGAGACCTGACTCTGGCTCATATAACCATTGTGAAGAGTCACATTGACTTTCCTGAGGCGCTCAAGAAAATTGACCTTCCAATTGAGTTCCCTGTCCAACTGGTCCTCGGAGAAAGTGGGAAAGGTATATTTCCTAGAAAATATATTCAAGCTCTCTGAGGATGAGAGCGGAAGGGTGTCCGGCAATGTACTCAATACAGATATAGCAACGTCGACAGCATAGGCACCGACTCCCGCCAGATCTAGTAGCACTTGATGAAGAGCAAAATTCACAGAGAAAGAGCGACAGAACGTCTCCACAGCTGACAAGTCTGCGAGTCGATGCAATGCCCAGGTAAATGTGAAGCCAAACATCAACCCCAATTGCTCCTGGTTTGACACTGTTCTCACTCAATATTTATAAAGATTGGCTTTTGTATAAATACCGTACTAGGCGTGAATTTTGGCCTCAATTTAAAAGACATTCTCGGCGAATTCGGGGCCAAGATTCGAGACGCTATTGGCGAAATAAAGCCGTACATAATGGACCGAATCATCAAAAATGGGACCTACTGCTTGAAGCACTGCCAGCGAAGCCGAGGCGGCCATTTGGAGTACACTGGTACTGGTCACTCTATAGCACCAGTCTTAAGCTCATTTGAACTCAATCTATAGCTACCGATCCCAAAACCAAACCATCGATCAAAGGTCAAGGATATACCAGGATATCTGCACAATCCTGGCATTCCCTTCCCTTTCCCTACTTTCGCTTTTTGGTTTGGCGAAAGTATTTTTCGAAAAATTAATCACAACTTTCGGTTCCACGTGCCGCCGTACCAACAAAACCCATGAACCTAACCAAAACAATGCTTTATCTTCCTCAAACTTTCCATCAAAGATAAAAGCATCATCCCTTCCATTTCCCTTTAACCGAATTCCAGTACCAGGCATCCTTCTACGTTTTTTTTTCCCAATTTTTGTTGTTAATCATCAGTCCCTTTAACTTTGCTCCTTACCGCCAAAGCAAATAAAACACAAAGAACAAACTCTAATTATGTAGTGCTTCTCCGCCCATCAGAAGGTGGCAGCGCGGGGGGAAAAAACCTTCAACCCTTTTGTTTCCGGGTCACGACACAACAATTCCCAAGTGAGGCACAGAGGCTACATAGCATGCACTCTCTAGACATTCCATTCCCCAACAACTCCCAAGGCCTCCGAGAATTCAAATTCAAATTCAAGCTTCGAACTTGGAATTGGAATTGGAATTGGACGCATGTGAATAGTTTCATTAGAGTTAAACGTCCTTTTGGAAAAAGAAAAAAAATAAAAACCCTCTCCAGCAAGGACCGAAGCCAAAGAGAAAGAGGAAGAGGTGTTTCAGTGTTGTTTGCTGTGCTTGCCCACACGCTATGAGTGTGTATCCTTCCTTTCCACCGAAAAACGATGACGGTCCTCTCCTCCTCGTTTGATTTAGCAGCACGAACGTTTCGTTTTTCCTTTTGAATACCTCCTTCTCTTAAGTAGACGGTTTCTTTCTCCCCCTTTAACACAGCTCTAGTGTTAAGATAATTAGGTGGGGTGTGTCCAGTTCCAGAAAAAAAAAACAGAAAAATACCAACTCAATATACATAGCACACATGCGACTAAGAGAACACACGTTCGACCTAAAGGACGACGATTAAGTGGCGGACGTCAAAAAGTCGAGAACAGGTGTAATTGAAAATTGAAATGAATTGGAAAATTATATGTTGACGTGCTAAGGAGGAGGAAGGCTAGTAATTGAGCAGGAATTAGGGGTGGCGAACCGTTTTTCTTGCAACCCCCTTCTCTGTTTCTTTTTTTTTTTTTTTTGTTTTGGGTATCACTCCTTTGATAGAAGAATCATATTCAAACTGGCATTGATCCTTTTTTTTTTTTGTGCTCTTTTGCAACGCATACGGCGGCGTATCAAATTGCACATCGAAAAATCATAAATCATTTGGAAAATCTAACAAGGAGGCAGAGGTTTTTCACGGTTCCTTATTTGCGAACGGTGGAGTGCGGCGATTTTTACAAATTAAATGGCTTCCTGCGGGAAGGGAAATTCCACTTCCGGGGTTTGTGCTCTCTGTTTGGTTTGCGTGTTAGCACAAAAGTCCTTTTTTTTTCTCCTGTTTTTGGTAGGTAAAGAGAGGGCACAATCCTCATCAATAACACTAATTAAAGGAATTCGTAAATAACAATCAATTAATTAGTCACACTTTGGATGTCCTTTTTTTTCGTTCTTTACTTGGGTTCCAGTTGCCTGCGGCGCGTCGATGTAAGAGTCATTAATTTAAATCGGAAATGGGATGCTTGTGGCTTTGGGGTTGCAAGTTAAGTGATTTCGAAATGGTATCCTGGACAGGGAAATAGTTGGTGTATTGAGTCTTGTATGGGGGTTTTATTTTTGCTTACTTAATGGGGATCAGTGGAACCTAGACCATCAAAAGTGAATTCGTATGAAGAGACAGAAGAATTTTGACTGGGAAATCCTTACTGCAGTACACATCCTTTCGAAGAAAGCCACTAACAAGGACAGTGCATGGGGTTGTAAGTTGGTGATAGTAGGTTGGGCTCACGGCAAAGCATCAATTGGCCTTTGTTGGCCCGCAATAGGTAGCTGCTCGTTCATTCACAAACATGTACTGTCTAAGCTGCCACGTTTCCAGGACTACATGTATTGGTAAAGGTCTATGCAAATGCAATGAGGGCAAGAGTCTCTAAGATGAACCACAGAATCAATCAAACATTTAGCTCGCAGTCAGACCTGTAAAGTACTTAAGTATATTGAAGTACTTGGAAGTATTGCTTCATTGGAAGTATTGTACTCAAGTACTGGGGCAGTACTACTCAAGTACTGAGGAAGTACTACTCAACATGTGGATTAGGCCTCTAATGGCCTGTTAATATGACTGTCAGGATACAAAATCCATTTTTGTTCTCGCTGAGGCATATTATGACCCAGTGGTTCTTTGGCTTGTCTAATGCGTCAGGAGCTTCATTATCAATCACTCCAACGTGTCCTGGTACCAGGTATAGGGTGAGTCTATTGTGTGGTCATTTTTATAAGACATAACCTTCCTAGTACCTCTCCGATAGAGTTGCGATATCTTTTCCACGATAGTGTCTGTCAAAAGCACATCTTTGGTTTGGAAGATGCTAGGGAATGTAGCCCGTGATTCTGAGAAATAGACCCTGGGACCGTGCACGCCTGTCCCTGCAATTTGTTCTACCAGTACTCGTATGCTGTCACTATTACTGCTCCTTTCTAGTTTTCCTGCTCCGCTTTGTCTCTTAGTTTCTTTCGAAGCGGGCCTTTAGGCCAGCCTAGAAGTGGTATCCTTCTGGAGAGAGTTTCTTGCTGTTTACTAAAATGCTTCTCCCTTGATTTTCAGCAGTCCTTTCTAGCACAAGGAGTGAGTCCTACTTTCAGTTCTAGTGCCACTGTGGGAAATTTCCTCATGGCTCCTATGAGCTATTCCCGACTTCTATAACTTCAGATGACACCTAATTGAAAAAAGGACCTTTTCTTGAAGTACAACAAAGTAAGCAAACCTTGCCATGGCATTATGCTCCCAACAAAACAGCATAATCACTTAAGGACTCCTTTAACTTTTATTAGCATGTTTGCTACTCACGTTTGGCATAAATGTCCCGAAGCCCCGAAGTGCATTCAACAGCAATTAATTACATTTTCCCAATAAACTTTGGATTTTTATTTTCCCCAATTCACCTTGTATCCTTCCGAATAACAATTGAAAATCAAAGTAGTAAAAGGAGAGCAGGACCAAAAAAAAATAGGAACACAATCCCCATAACGATAAATCTTACAAACTTGCAATCTGCTATTCTCATTCCGTTTTCCCACGTACAACTATTTCGCGCGCGCGAAAAAGAGAGACTTCCTTGACAAATTTATCCTGCAGGACACTTTTTCTATTTTTTCGTTGGTAGTAGGGAGCAATAAATAAATTCCCACGTTCTAGCAATAATCCAACCCAGAACCAGGACACACAGAGGCAAAGATAAAAAATTGGAAGAAAAAAAACAAAAAATCCAAAACCCGAACAGGAACAGATGAAATACTGAAAGAATGTATCTGAGAAGTAAAACCAAATGAATTTGAAAGTTTATGCCCTGAACCGAATGCTGCATCGCGAGCGAATATAGCCAGCAGCAGCAATTTGTAGGAGGACGTAAAATTTCATTTCATTTTCGTCCTTTTTTTTTTTTATGGATTAACACTTACGTGACAAGTTTTTTTTTCTGTTTGTGTGTCTTACTCCTACACGCGTCCTCCTTTTGTAAATGCAACATAATGTCAAGTGACTGACCAGCTGGGAGAATTTATGACCAGAAAATTTGCCATATTACATTTCTCCAGAGGACGTGTGCGTCTCTGTGTGTGTGTGTGTGTTTCTTCATTAAATATAGTCCGTTGGACGAATTACCTTTACCTCATCGGACAGAGTGGTGTAGTTAAAGGAGACCAACGCCAGGTGACATGTTTATTACACTTGAGTCCTTTAACACACAAAAAGTATGAGTACACACAGAAACTTTCAAAATGAATCGTAAATCGTAAGGACACTGTATGTGTGTGTTTGGCGCCTCTGTTAATCCCAAGGCGATCCTAATTTCAATAAATCCCTCTGGTGAGTTTTTTTTTTCTTTTGGTTTTGATGATTGTCATCGTCTCGGGTTTCGTTCTTGAAACTCAAGGACCCCACAGTCGTTCTCGATTTATTGATCGTACAAAATCTGGACAATGTGTGACGGACGACAGTTGTCACATAAATTTTCCGTTGGACACAAATGCCCCGATAGATGGGGAACAATACGAGATTGTGATATGGAAATCAATTCTGAGTCAGAGCAAGCAGATGATCAGTCGGATGTGTCATGGATCGAGGTACAAAATTTGGATCGCATTTTTGGCATTTTTATTCGAATGCCTACATATGTGGGGGCACAATAAAATGCATTTGTTATTGTTATGAGGCAGATGATGCTTTGTATCTGGATACGGGCGCCGGGGACATCATGCTGGCTGGCGGGTTATAATTGATTATCACACGAGCGTGTTAAATTTCTCACTTTGTGCTGTGCTGTGCACCACATGCAGATGAGTTACATATGAGAAAGTTGATTAGATACATATGAGGGTTAGAGGACAGGTGGACGTGATGAATGTCCAGAGTTTGTTTGGATGCAGACAACCGGAAGATACTCCACACGTGGACTCACTATATTTGGAGTTTTATTGCTTTTATTTGGTCTCAACTAACTAAGTGTAAGGAAGAGGGCATAGTGTTGGCCTTGATAGAGGGACTGAACTAATCACTGGTCTCAATTGAGTAGGTCATCAGGAACAAAGAGTTCCTAAACTAGAAACCAAATGCACAAGACCCTCTCATCGATGGCTTACAATTTGAAGAACAGATTCGGTGTTCAAGTCGCAACCATATCCAGTAAGCCTTAGAGTAACTCAACACGAGGGCAAAAAAACTACTGTGAATTACAAACGAAGGCAAAAATCACATACAACTCTTTGCACTTGATTTGGACACCACCTATGGAGATTTTCAAATACCTTTCCCATCGCTTATTTGCTCTCCCTCTCTCGGCAAATTGAAAGTGGTGCTACTGGCAGCTTACACCGCCATGAATAGCACCTCTTGAGAGCGGAAGTAGACTGAAGTGAGCAAGGTCAACAATACAATGTCCTTGAAGAGCACGCGAGTTTTTTTGCTTCTTTCGATTTTAAAGGATACTGATGGATGCAATCCGCAATTGTAATAATTTAGAGAGTTTTGTGCAGCAGAAACCATGCGAGCAGCAGAAACCACGAAGCGAGTCCTTCTAAATCTCCATCTGAGCATATTTAACCAATCGTATCGGAGTATCCTGAAACTCGGTAGGAGTTTGAGTAGTTCCCCAACACAAGGTTCTACAAGAATCTCGTTGCAATAAGGCCACTTGCCTTAAGGACATAAGTCTCCGCTTGAATAATAGACCTATAGGACTGTTCTACGCTACGTACTCGTAGGACTGCTGCGTATCCTGCCATCCTGAGTAAGATTCTTTCATTGCATTGCGTGGTTAGCTAGGAAGCTGTGACCAACTTTCAGAGAGTGTGACTAATTCACTGCCACTTTCGTACTAGGTACTGGTACTTGAGCAGTACTTTTAGGTACTTAAGCTGTACCTCTAAGTACTTAAGCTGTACTTCTAAATACTGACCAGTACCTTCAAGTAGGTACTTTCTGTCCCACTGAATCCGTTTTGTTTCAACGTCAATTTATAAAGAAATCGAAGAACTGATCAAGTGCTTGGAAGTGCTTTTGTACTCAAATACTACATGATTCTTGTTACTTGCAATGAAGTACTTGAAATACCAGTATCAGAGTGCTGAAGGTGAATTCTTACAGCTCTGGGGAATGGTCATTAACTTTAAGCTCCTGGATCAGTTGCAGGCCCAAGTCTCAGCTCAAAATTCACCAAGATGGAGTCTGTGAAAGGCCGAGTCTGATTTCTGTCTTGGTCTCGGTTCTGGCGGGTTTCTTGGCCACCAAAGGTTGGAGAACAGATTCTGAAGTTGCATCGCTTGGCTTTGACTACAAAGCATCTGAATCGGTCTTTAAGAGTTAGTATGGGAAGACTATAAAGTACCCATACTACAGTCTCTTCTCTTCCCTCTTTTCTTCCCTTTGCTTTCGAAGGAACCCTTATAAAACCGTTAATTAATTAAGAGTACTTCTCCTTATATGAATTAAATTTCAATCGGAAATTCCATCATTCAGGTGGAAACCATTAACATGTCGTCCTCCCCTCCCCAAGGATAATCATAATAATCAATTCGACATTTGTGCTGTGCTGTGCATGAATTTTACACATTCTCCCTAATTAAGATTCCCACAACACAACACACAGCGATATCCAATTTCGATCCACTCACTCGATTGGGGGATTTATCCCCACATCACAATCAACCACGATTATGACATTCACAAAGGCAATTAGCGCCAATGAAACATACCCGCCCCCCCCATCCTTCAACATCCTTCCAATGTGAGCAGCCAAAAACAAGAAGACGAAAAAAACAAAGAACAGGAGCATTGAAATTTTCCACGTGGTCAGAGTCGAATTTTGTAATTAGACAGACAGACACCTCTCAGCGTTTTGTATTGGAATACAGGATATATCCTGTCTGTGCTGGCAGTTGGCTGCCGAATGCCAAATGGCAAATGCCGATTGGAGTCAGATTGGAGATTGGATGTCGGCGTGCAGTAGCAGTAAATCACCATTGCTACTAAATCAAGGACCTCCGCCAGTGAGAGTACATTTTCGATGATTTTTTGCGCTGGTTCTTTTTTTATTGCTGACAGAGAGAACACATAGTCATTAATTTGTCTGTTGCTGATGTGGCAGCATCCTGGTGTTGTAACGTAACGAACGTGTCCTCTTATCCCTGTGGGAGGGTTTACAGACATACATACACATATCCCTAGCAAGAATGATGGAGATTCGAACAAAGTTAGTAGGTAGTAACCCGAGTGTGTATCCTGTGAAGCCATTCATTATATTAGATATGGGGATTTCGTTTTGGGAATTCTCTCTCGCGCGCTATCCAGATAGTAAAAGTCCTCTCTTTTCGTCTTGCCCTGTGTTTTATACCGCCGGCCGGCACGGATGAAAATCGAATTTCCGTCCTTTGGACTGATTCGATTCCACAATGCAATTTCACGGTCCTTTTCCGAGTCTTTAGGCCAATGGCAGGACAACAATGCCGCAGAGAAAGTGAATAGTCTGGAGTTGGAATTAGATAACAAAAAAAACAAGAAAACACAAAACGAAACACATAAAGGATGAGCAAATTGCTATAGTCGGCATCATCATGGTCGTCGTTGTCCTGCCGTCGATATGGCGCTGTGGAGAGCAGAATCGAATTAAGAGCGTTGAAATGAAAATCGATTGGTTTTTCGGCCATGTAATACTGATGAAGTGCGTTTGACAGAGGCTCATCTGTATTTCGAAGATACGCGATAGTTGCACAAGAACCGAGTGCTCTTCCATGGTCTACACTCTACACAGGACGAATGTGATTATCCGTCTGGAAAATATTTCCCTAAGTAGTTTATCTAATCTGTCTTCTCACAATCGTGGCGGCCGAATATTTGTTTTCAAATAAAATCGATCAAAGAGGAGACTTAAGAGGCGACAGTGAGCGTGTCCTGAAGAGCAGAGACAACACTTGGACGTGGGTTTGACTCTATTTGAAGGGCATAACCATTAGGGACCTTCAATGACTTTAACGACGCCATTTGTCGAATTGAAGACCTCAGTAAGGCTTGGCCGCCAGTAAGCCTGACATCGAAAGGTGTCTCTTGACCTAAAGGGCTATGATTAAATCTCTTGAAGAGCCTTCTCAAAGGTCAACGAAAGGAGCTCTCCAAGAAGCTAGAAGAACCACTCTTCTATAAGGCAATATAAGGCGTTCCCTATGCTTCAAGGACTTGTGTCGAAGATCCGACGGATAAGGTCAAACTCGTGTACCGATGGAACGATTGTATCGCTATGCTGAGAGCAGAATGCCTCAAATTACGTAGGCGCCAGCAGCGAGCACGACAAAGACAAAGAGAAGACTCAGGAGAGATACCACCCCTCACAACTGTAGAAGTCGTTGGCATCCCCAACTTCGTCCTAAAAAAATAGGCTATTAAGGACAAACTAGAGGCTTTTGCTAACCTCTATACAGCTTGTCAGATAGAAGGAAAGATTGTCCTACAATGGACAACGACAGGGATTGGTATTAATCCCAAAAGGGGACAAGCCTCCAGAGCAACCGTCTTGAGTAGGAAAAGTGCTAGAGAAAATAATCAGCGACAGACTGGACCGAATAAGAAAATGGACTGTCCACCCTACAATACGGTTTCAGAAAGAAACGAAGCACCAGCCATGCGATACAAGAAGTCTGCACGCGAAGCAGTACTGCGCCGTCTTCACCCTCGACGTAAAGAATGCCTTACACTTAGCCAAATGGGGCTGCATTATAAGAGCGCTGAGGGATATGCGCGTCCCAAGCTATTTGCGCCGAATGGACTATTTTGAAGATAGGACCCTCCACTATGATACAGAAGAAGGGCCAAAAAGGGATCAGGGATCAGGGATCAGTGTTTTGCCCAGCCTTGTATGGTGGGGTACTATGTTTCCGTAAACAAGTTCGCTAAGAGGAAGTGACGCACCACTGCAATAACACAATTAAAGACATGAAAACCTGCTTCTACGAAGGAATGCTTGGATCGGCGGTACCGTAGGTGGAAACAGGACAGGTTTGTGAGGCGGTGTTTAAGCACGTAAATATGCTAGAGCATGGAGTCGGGCATAACTTCGTAGCACGAGCTGAGGGGCGTAAAGAGTCCATCGCCTTTAGCGCATGCAAATTTCTTAGAGTCGAAAAGGACTAAAGGAATATCTTCCCATTTAGCTTCAGTAGATGGTCTTGGACAACTAGAATTGGCATACTACTAGAGGGCTGGAAGGTGCCAAGTACAGAGCTTAGGGTCTCACAGTATCTTGCAGTGGCCGGCTGCATGTGATGCTGGAACAGACATATACTAATGTTCGCCAGGATTATTGAAGAAGAAGGTTCTCACCGAAATGTAGTTTTCTGTCAGCAGAAATTTGGATAGAAGCTGAAGCATTTTGTCCATGTGGATTCTGCAAAAGTCGTTAGAGAGAAGGGCCCTACAGCGTCCTGTAATAAGGCCTACAATTCTACTGATGAGCGATTTCCTTTTCCTGATTAGAGCCTCAACATATGATCCAGCTTAGACTAAGTTTGGTGTTAAGCCATATGATACAGTGAGACCATCTGTCATTTCTGGGACCTATCAAGCAACAGGTTGAGTTACTGTGTCGTGCATTTAGTCTGAATCGGTAGCCTCTAAAATATGACCAATTGCTAGCATGGAGTGGAAGGGCTATGGATGCCTGCATGGCGTATTTGTCCCTTAAGGAGGTTCTCTTAAAGCTTTCATTACCAGCACTTAAGCCCTGGCATACCCCATAACAACTCAAAATATAGCAGCATAAGTTGATGAATGCATTTCTAGTTCCCATTCGTTTAAACCTATCTAAATCCTTAAATATCCAACAACTGCCTCTACACTTTAAATGAGCATTGTCTTTGGACAATTTTATTTCAAATGAAACAAACAATACTCGTATGTTAGAGTGATTGACTTTGAATAGACATATCAGTTCATTTCGGACAAGAGCCCATCTCCATTTGTTCAATGAGCTTGTGGCTCCTTCTCTCAGTTCCTTGCAAAACGAAAGCCAATGACAATATACCCTTGTCATTCTGATAATTATACTATCATCTACGTAAATGAGTAGGTAACGTATCCACATCAAATCTTGATAGATACACACCACAACACAGACAAAATTGCTCTGCCTCTGTGCCATGCCGAGAGATACGAGAAATATTCATGACTGCATGTCAAAGACAGAAATTGCAGTGGCTTATCCTTCAGCACACACCCAACTGAAAGGTAACAAATATTCAGCAACAACTGCAACAAATATCGGCAATAGGTACATGAACTAGACAACACAATACGAACAAAAAAAAAAACAAAAAAAAAAAGGATTCGCAGGAAAGAAAATACGAAATGCACTCTACCATTCAAAGAAACAAATCTACCGCATCCACAACTACATTGCATTGAAAGGACGAGCAGGAAAAAGTAGAAAAAAATAGAAAAAAAAATAGAAAGAAAAAAAGAAGAAATATCCTATTATCCTTCGAAGCTTTATCGTCACCGCCACTGTTGGAACTGCGGTCGGTGTACAGCACAGATACTACTTTACAGTTCTTCTAGATCCAATTTTTGTTTTTTTTTCTGATTTTACTCGCACGCTCTATTCAGAGCAACAGAGAGACAACGCAACAAGGATAATTGATTTCCCATCATATAGCCTCCAGGATGTTGCTGCGCTACGATTCCATGCTACGGGCTTGTCCCTACAACTGCTGTTCGAACGGTGATGAGAATTTTCTTCTTCAATTCACTTTTTTTTTCGTCCTGAGCTTTGTTTTTCCCCATCTAGGAGGAGGAAAGGACTCTATTCAGTTGTGCCGATGCCGACGATCCAGAAAAATTGCAATGAAAACACCAAAGAGGTGTGGGAAAGCAACAAGGAAGAGAGAACACAAAGAAACACACAAAAAATAAATAGAAAAAAACATTTCACAGGATTAATGTAGCATGGAATGGTTTCCGATCATTGTGGAGTACCTTAGACTCACAGGACACCCCGCTTCCATCTGCTTGCTGATAGATAGATAAGCTTAGATACGGTTGCTGTTATTTTTTCGTCCTTTAGAGCGCAAGCAAAGTATCTATAACCATTTGGATTGTCTTCAATGTCAAGTGTGTTTTGAATTTTTGGCATCCTCTTGAACCAAAGAAAGAAAAAAAAAACAGATAAGGTCCTACATAAGTACCTACAATAAAATGGATTATTGCTCTTAAGAAAGGTTGAGAAGATACCAAAGAATCATTGTGTGTGTGTTCGTTTAATTTCT
Source organism: Chalcosyrphus nemorum (assembly GCA_949716465.1). Taxonomy (NCBI): domain Eukaryota; kingdom Metazoa; phylum Arthropoda; class Insecta; order Diptera; family Syrphidae; genus Chalcosyrphus; species Chalcosyrphus nemorum. Next base: position 30,085,266 of record OX454333.1, read on the forward strand.
TTCTAATCGAAAGGAAATACGCAATTTTTATGCACAAGGTGTTTTTATGTAGATTTCTTCTTCCCCAAATGATATTTTAAAATTCGATTCGATTTGACCTTTTTTTCTTTTAGAGAGCGGCGACGCGGATGCCTCCTGCGAGCAGGACGAGTAGGAGGAGGAAGAGAAAATGAACATTTGATTTGCGTAGTTTTTAACTTCACGTAAAGTTTTATTGCCGAGTTTTTATAGGTTTTTCTTCTTCTTCTTCGGAAATTGTGACTATTTTACTGTAATTGTTTTCTGTTTTCCCTCTCAAAGGAATGTATACAGGATTCTTTGGAATTTATGAGAGGAAGGCAGTTTAGATTTAACTCACGCGGTGTGTTACATTAAAGGAGCATCTGGAACACTTACCTGAAATGAAAAAGAGAAGAATTTGGTTAGGAATTTTATAGGAAAAAGTTTATTTTGTATTTTAAAGAAAATTTGTATTTTGAACCCGAAATTGCTAAATGAAACAGTTCCATTAGGAGCTTTCATTTTAAAAGAAAGAGCTATAATTTTTTTGACAGCTGTCAAGTCAAAGGTATATGATTTAAGGAAATAGAATGCATATTCCCCTATTAGTTTGTCACATCTCATATAAGGTCATGTGCCCAAAAGAAGCAAAATATCCTTTTGACAGACGTCAAGTCAAAACTCTGTGATTATAGAAAGAAGAACAATTGAAACAAAAACTAAATCCATTATCTGTCAGATTGACAGGCCATTTGGCAGCTTCAACAACTGTTAATCAGACAAAAGGGATACCAATTATTCTTTTCAAACACATAAATTGTCCAAAATAATTAGATTTCTTCAAAAACAACTCGATGAGTAATGCCCACACATTTGACAAATAAAATAGAAGGCATTACCATTTAAATTAAAATTCATTATATTCTACTTGAGAGCACACGCAAAGTGTGCTTACCTCTTTTGTCAACCATTATCTTCTTATCTTGATTGTGAATCTACTTGATGAGCCTGTTTTCTTTCTACCTGTCCCCCCCTTTTGGCACATTACGTTACGTTAGAACGAAGACTACGAATTAATCAAGTTAATTATGTCATTCGAATGACATCTCTAAGCTTTCCTATTGAATAGTAGTGCTCTTGTGTTTGTGTGAATAAATTGAATCCTTTTGAAAAGTGTGATTGGAAATGGAAATATTTTTGGAAGAAAGTTGCTTTAATCATGGCTTGGGTTTTTTATTTTAGCTGTCAGTTGGGCACATTTTAAAAGCAGAAGACAGGGATGGCAAACGGCAATAATGGGCACGTTCCACACTCTAAGCCAACTTTTTGAAATAAGGCCTAACATATGGAACGACAAACGAATTTTTGGCAGTTTCCACATTGACTTTAAGGGTAGGGAGATTTTTCTTATCTTCAAATCCAGCTCACTACCTCAAAGAGAAATGCCTTACTTTGTAGACAAAACTGAATCTCTCGGCCAATCAAAAACGTTTGACTACCTTGTGCCTAGAATGCGGAACGTGCCCAATGACACATGACAATTTGACAGAAAAAAGGTTCATTTGAAAGTCAAAGCAACTGTCAATTCTAATGATATTAGTTTTGAGCCATATAAACGTAAGACTAAGATTTGTTAATGTCATGGTTTCTCAAAACAGCGAATTTTTACGAAAATTTACGAAAAACTGTTCGCGTACGTAAAATTTGCGTAGTTTTTCACAGAAGAGAACGCTCACGACAGAGTAAATTTCCCCATGCTACGAATTTTAGTGCAAGAAATTTCTGTGGGCTGGTTTATGAAAACTGTCAGAGCTGTCCAGTGTATTTTCAATTTTTTTTCTTGTTCAATCCGTTCGTTTACTTTTTCGTAGTTTTAGCTCTCTCTGAGAGAATTTTACCCCCACTCTTTAAAATTTGATAATCTACGAATTTTAGTGCAAAAAGCACGGGAACGGACATATTTTCTTGTCATAACTTAAGCCAGTTTGAGATCCTTTTGGAAGTGAGGATATTCTGTAACTATTACTACATATACTAGTATATTGGTTTACAAGACAATTTCAAGATTGTACAACCAAATTACGTTTCATATTTCTGTCAGTTAAACCTTTCAAAAAGCAGAAGAGAGGCACGTCAAACTCGGTCATTTAAAACGTTAAACAGAATGTCAAACTGACAGAAATTGACGTATAAATATATGAACGTGAAGTTGGGCACAATCAATCCACATACGTCACTTCTGCCAGCTGACAGTTCACCTGAATGTCAAGGCAATAGACAATTTGTATATTTTCTGTAAAAATTTTGCGAAAAGCGAACAGAGCATTTTTTGTGTATCTCTTCAATCTCAACAGCCACCACACCTTCCACTCATTATCACTAACAATGGCAATTCTCATCGTTTTTTCAAAAAAAAAAATTAATTACAATTTAATGAAATAATTTCGAAACATTTATTTGTTAAATTTTTCTACAAAAACCAGTTAAACTTTAATCCTCATTCAATTAACAGGGATGCACGCGGTGCATGAGGATGAGCACAGAAAATTGATTTAATTTCGCTGTCAAATAAAAACTATTTCATAATTCAACATTATTGTTCGCTCTGTTCATTGTATCTCTAGCGAATTATCAAATTACTCTCCGGCCTTTTATTTTTTTTTATCGAATTTATCGATTAAATTTGCATATCAAAAGGCGAAAATAAAAAAAAATAAAAAAACGAGAAAACATTGACAGCAAAATATGTGCCAATAATTTAATTAACATTTTTATCAGCCTCAGGGGATCTATGGCGGATAAAAATTCAAACACACTCACCGCATTCATTCGAAAACATTAAAACCGAAGTTAGGTACGAAAAAAAGGTTTTTTTTTTTTTTTTTGGATTTTAATTAGCATTACCATTTGTTACCATTTATGGTAATGAGGAGAAATTTCGTTATCAGTGCTGCTGGTAGTCCGATGGGAAAATTGTTCGACTAATTATTGCTAATGGTGTTCGTAGGATTAGGCCAGTGGTATGGAACTTTTTTTTTATTGATAAATAGATGTTAGAAATGGTATGGGTATCAGAGTTGCTTTGTTGGACAAATTCACGAATTAGTATTAGGTGTTGAAAGGGAAAATTAATTGGAACTATAAATTGTGCGCTATTTACACTTAAGTGGTGACAGATTGAGTGTGAACTGAGGTAGCCTTTAGTTAGTGTGTACAAAGATCAACAATAGACGTCAGAGGTGATGTGCTCCTTATGCAACCTTCTCCATGCCGGATCCTACAGGCTTAAGACTTACCTAGACAGTAACTACTCTTAATCGGGCGGTAGACACTCGAACATGATGCGAGTAAACTTGGTAAACAAACGATGTTCGAGTTGATTTTCCATGTCTGCGATCTTGTTCGAGTAAACCAAAAGTTTGGTCTCACCATCCGCTTCACCAAATCTGGTGAGCTATGATGACGAGCACATATTATAAGGACGTAAGAAAAAATAAAGTCCGAGCAAATTAATCTCACTGTCTGAAGGGTTTACTCGAACCACGTTTACTAGCACCGCGTTCGAGGGTTTAGAGCCAAGGTAAGTGTGGCCAATTGAGGTTTGATCACCGAAGGATATATAACAAATTAGTTCTGAGCTGGGATGTTGACTAAAAGATGCTGTACCGTTCTGAGAACATCTCATGGCTGTAGTGGTTAACGAAATCACCTGTTTTGAGTCCCGAAGATTTATTTAAGTAATCCTAGTCTACTTCATATCATGTACCTGGTTCCCGGAGTAAATCCAACTAATAAATGGAGTGATCAAAAGAGGACAAGGGCATAGACTTTGAGGTTTTTTGAGTAGAACCAGCAACTATCCCATTTCAAGTGTTTCCTCAGCTTTTGATGGTTGTTATACCTATACATAGACATTTGCCTTGACAGTCTGCTGCATGACTCAAAACCTCTACATCGAAAGCTGACGTTGCATAGAGCGCACTCAAATGTCACACTTTGTCGTAGAGCCAAGGCATAGAGGTGTTTACCAATGAATCAGCAAGAAAGCGATCACAAGTAGACTCACCAATAGCAGACTGAGTACTAACGCCATTGGAACCCATGATCATCTTGTAGTCTACGAGAATAATGGCTTAAAATCCAAAGACCTACGTCTCGACTTAATTGCATAAGAGTATACGAGGATCAAGTAGTTTGAAGTTAAGAGCTGGATTACACTATTGAATGTTCCTGGTACCCTTGAGCAAACTGTCAAACTATTGAACACAGAACATTTTAAAAGGTTCGAATAAATTCCAATCTAGTAGTTTTCTCTCTCTTTGTACTGGTATCCCGCACTAGGAAACCGAATAAGCTACAGATTCAATGTACAACCAGTTCCCCAAACAAATGGCGGCAAAATCTATCACTGGTTTGACAGATGAGTCACATTCAACCCGTTTTCAACTCAGCTTCTCTCACAAGTTCAGTTGAATGGAAGTGTAGTCGAATTGTACGATATTTACACTGAAAGCAAACGCTATCTGAAAGATTGCACTGTCTTTTGATAGGTATCTGGCATCAGATCTAGATTAAGCTACAAAGTACAAACCACTATGTACAGCCCCATCTCTTTAGTTGCAACTGCCAACTACGATTAAGTTTCAATCCAAATTCAGTCGAAACAGGCTGTCTATTAATCTCCTTTCCCCAAACAAATGACTGCAAAATCTGTCACTGACCTGACAGTTGAGTGACATTCAACCAGTTTTCAACTCAACTTCTCTCGCAAGTTCAGTAGAATCAAAGTGTAGTCTCGACTTGGATTTTTTTTATATAAATTCGAGTTAAAACCAAGGTTGGATCATATTTACACCGAAAGTAAGCGTTATCGAACAGTTTGCTCTGGCTTTTCACAGGTATCCGTCACCAGATCTGGCAAAATCTATCACTGATTTGACATTTGAGTTACATTCAACCCGTTTTCAACTCATGTTTCCCTCAACTTCTCTCACAAGGTATAGTGTTGACCCAAAGTTGAATTTGAACCAGGATTAGACCGCACTTACACCAAATCCAGTAAAAGACCTGAGCAAACTCATACCATCCCACCTTGCAGCACTTAAAAACTACCATTCCTTCGCTCACATTAAAAACTGTAATTACTTGTTAATTTCCCATAAAAAAACTTCACATTTCAAAAGAGTTTAAAACTTTGACCTTAAAAACTAAACCATCAACTCCTTGTTTGCTGCTATCCCATCGCGCCCACACCCTCTATTTGGCGTCAACACTTTACGATTTAATTGACATCCCTAAGCTCTGCATTTATCCCCATAAAAGTCAACGAACACTTTTATTTAATATTTTATCATTGCCAACCCCTTTTTCTTCGGAAGGATGGGGGAAAAAGCCCGCGCATATTATTAGAGCGCCACGCAAAATAAATCAGCTTATCACAAATTCCTATCCACGAGAAGGGCGAGGACACGGCGAGGACGAAAACCCTTTAAACTTAGAAACGCAGAATAAAAGACCCATAAAAACGGATATGACATCAAAAATATGCCCACACCAATCGCAAACGCGATTCGTCGTTCATAGTTTGTGTCCCCTTAGCGCCGACACGACAACAGCAGCACAGGCTCAGGTTCAGGTTCTAGAGCTCCCCACCATCGACCGACCGACCAACCGACGACGACGACACAATTCGCTGTATCAAGTACTCCATCATTCTACTCCTGTGTATAAAATGGCCGGCAGATATTTTTTATTTTTTAGAAAAATGTTTACTTTTTATTAAATTTGAATAGCGAAATATATTTGCTCGACGATGCAGGCGGCACAAGGAGCACCAGGACGTGGAATGATAAAACACACAGCCAGAGCTGGGCAATAAACAAATTTCCCTGTGGAAATATGTAATATAATTTTTTTATTCCGTTTCAAGGGGTGGATAAAGGAAGAGGGAATAGAAACGACACAATTGAAGGATAATAGTGAGAATGGTTTTATTTAGGAGGGCTGATGGTGCGTGTGGGGTTACAAAAAAACCATACCCAGAACGATTTGTTGTTAGTTTATGAAAATAAACAAAAATATTCGTTACAACTGCAGGGGAGGAACAAAAAGAAACAAAGGACAGAGCCTTGAAATGCACATGAGATTGCGAAAGGATAAAGGTTAATGACTTGGTTGCAGGGAATGCAGGAAGCACTTGTGTAAGGATGTTCTCCGATTGATTGGAGAAAAAGATAGGTACAATGCCAAACTATATGGACATCGACTTAGCCCGAAGTGTTCACATACAGCGACTAAGATAGTTGGGTCATGTAGAGTGGATGCAGAACAACGTTGCAGCTAGGACCGTCTAGGTTGGTCGAGACCGAGGTCCACCACGGATAGTAGCTCCCTGAAGAGCAAGAACATCACTGCAAGGAAGGATGGACTTACGACTATCAGAGGATATGACGGAAGAAGTACTAATCAGCAGCAGACGGGTAATGGAGACTCTGCGATCACGTTACAGTGTCTAAACCAGCGAGAACAACGGCTGCCCTGGCAAGGATCATGCCAATTATTGGAGGATATAAACAAAGAAAAAGACTGTTCTTGGCAAGAGAAAAGAAGTCGATGAGGCTCTATGGCTCCCAAATAAGGGCTGATGCGATGAGCACCAAATCATGCAGAATAGGATAGAAGCAGTTCACAGAATCAACGCATTGAAAGTATGTAGTGGCTTCCGAACAGTGGCGGCGTGTGCAGTGGCTGGAATGGTGCCTATAGACCTCCTCATTAAGGAAGCCGCATGGAAATAACGAGCTAACAGATCAACGATACAAACAGCAACGAAGCGAAGTGATGATGAATTACCAAGGAGAAAGTAGAAAGCAAGCAGCTGAGAAGGTAGCACGGGTAACAGCTACCCTGGCGAGGCATAACCAAGATGTTTCTCTAAGCAATAGCTGCGTAATTGATGATGCTCTGCGGCTTACCAACGAATAGCCTGTGGTGCCATGAAGTTCTGCGAAAGGAAGACTGAAGGACCTCAAAAATATAGACCTTTTACCTTGCGATGTTGCAGGAGTGGTTCTAAGAGTCCTTTTTGTCGTGGACAATGGAATGAAGAGCAACGAGTTTATGTGATACTAGAGTACCATCAAGGACAAGCCTTGCAGAATGGCAAGGGAGATGGTAAGAGGGTGTAAAGGATTTCTAAGTCTTCTTTTCATCGTTTTGTGCCGCAGAGTCATCGTTTGTTTTGTATATATCACCAACAGCCATACTTTGTCCTCACTTTCAGACTGATTACTTGCTGACACCTTCTCGTTGCAAAGACAAAGTTTTCTGACATTCTCAACAACTTGTTCCTCTTCTTCGAATCCAAGACTCAGTCTTGATTATCTTCTCCAACTTGGAGGGTAATGTTGAAAGATTCTCTTGACTTAAGCATTATTATCTATTCGTCAATGTGTCCTAACTTTTTTCACTAAATCCACATCCTTGTACAGCTCATAGAATTCGCAGTTATGTCTTCTTTTCCATTCACCCTAGTTAGTAGCCTTTTTGTCGTACAACTGCTCTTTAGAGCATTGAGTTAGCCCGTCGAGTTATGAGTTTTGATGTCACAATTAAATATCCCAAAGGACATTATAGCTTGCCAGGTTCTGCAGATGATCCCACTATGGTCTGTGTATCCTCCGCATTATCTGCAGCAACACACGATACTAAAGAAGTCAGATGACAGCCCATGTCCTTGTTCAATCTCGGTGTACGTTTGGAGGAGCTTAAAGGAACTGCTTCCAAATTGTACAGACCATTGCGGTTGATAGGTTTTGACGGATTGCCTGAACTAGACCAAGACGATGGCTTGGCGCCCAGGCATGGTAGAGGCCCATAAGGGGATACAGGATATAAGTAGATAAGTTGGTACATGTTGTTACAGACATTATATGGGTTAAATGATCAAGGGGAACTTTTCTAAACCCCCCCTATGGGTGAAACAATGGGTCAGTTCAGACCTGAGAGCGGCAGAGGTATTTCGATTCCTCTGCCACCCCACAAACTTAAGATGGTGCATGCAACCTACCCTGCTGCTTCTTGTAATGTTCTCGTTTCATCCCTTCTTGTCGTCGTTTTCCGTGCTTTTGTCTTGCTTCTGTCATTTACTCTCCTGAAATGGTTCATCTCTGGATTGATGGCTTCTAGCTTCGTCATGGTGTTGCGGTGCAGTGCTTCGATCAAGTTGAGCTGACATTTACCACGCTTCTTTTTCTAATCACTCAGACTCTGAATTCGTACCAATTGCTCGTTTGTTTGTTTGCTTCAAAGAAGAAAAGTCCTTAAAACCATCATCCCTTTGTTCATTTGAATATTGAAGGAAAAAACCATTTGGAAAATTTCATTCTTTTTTTCCTAAATAAATACCCAAAGCTAGCCGCCCTCCTCCTCCGGGTTTTCTACTAATCACCACCAAAAAAAAAAAAAAGAAAAACAATAGAAGCAAATTAAAGAAGAGAAGAATCTTCTGTCCTAATCTACGACAGTCCAAATATTTACTCGCCGCATAAATAAACAAAATAGATTTAATTTTTATTATACTTAACTAAACAGTCCATTTTCCATTTTGATTTATTGACTTATTAGAGTGGAAGTGGAAGTTTATTCACCAGTTGGTGGGTACCTATACACAACAGCCCAAAACATTTTTACAACCAGAACTAGATCTCCAAAATTCTGGTGGCTCCAACTGACTGCGACTGCTGGTGGCAGTTCATTAGTTTCTAATTTTAAATTTCTATCGGATACAGAGGTTTTATTGGCCATAAAAAATCGTTGCTATCCGTATGTCGCCAGTAGTTTTCGACCCTCGAGAATGAGTATTTGAATTAATTCAATCAATCGCTAGATACGAGGAGGGATTTTATGTCCTTCATTTAGACACTAATGATGATCATTATACACACACACACAAGTGTCTTCTTTTATTGACTTTTACTGTAGGAAAGAAGAAGACGAAGAAGAAGGTCCATGGCAATAGATTAAGTGTTTAATGTTAAGGAAGCCCATTTAGTGGTCTAAATAATCTGGGATTTAATCCCAAGGAAGGTATTTCCCTTCAACTTGCTTCAGGACAAACACACACACACACACACGTTTATGGTTTATGATAGTTATTGCTTTCTTCCGTTTGTGGGTTTTGTTGTTATTCGTTTGTGTTTGGTAATAAATTTAAACAGGTTTTGTTGTCAAAATACCTTAAGGACATGTTGTTTTACATGGTGCTTCTGTGGAGATCATAAAATATCGTCTGCGAGACATTAAAGGCGACTTTAAATGTTAAGCTCAACTTTATTACAAGAACACACACAATCAATTGCATTTGAGAGAAATTTTCCTTTGAATTTAGTTAATTTTGAAATGAAATCTCCCCCAAAAGGCTTATTCAATCTACATTCATGCATTTAAATTCGAACAACCCCCGGATCTAAGCATCCTTTTCTGCCAAACGAATATTAACTACCATCAGTCAGATTGATATGCAAATCGAATACATATGCAAATTGAGAAAATAAAATACAGATTTACTTTATACATACATTTGAGAGTTCTTTTTAGTGATGGACTGGACCCATATCGAATATTTTTCAAAAAAAACTAGAAGCGAAATGTAGTTTTCTATCGAAAATTGGAAAAAAGAAAAAAAAACTTCGAAACATGAAAGGACAACCATTTGTCGTCGTTACTAAATCTGCTTCGTTGAAGCGTATCCTGAAATTTCGCGTTTGACAAGTTTTTTTTTTTTGCATTTCTAGTCTGTTTGGAAATTTAATATTCATTAAACTGTAGGAGTGCAAGGACATGGAAATATAGTACGAATGAGAGTGTTGCCAATCTTCTTTTTCGCTGATGTTAGTTTCAGGGATTAGAGGGAGAAAATGCTTGCACTATACATATGAAGAGCTTGAGACCTCATAAAGGGGAGCGAACAAAAGATAACAAGTTTGTATCAGAAAGAGAGAGCTAGAACAATGGAAAAAGTACAAGTATTGCTTACTTATGTCCTCTATTCCCTTGTGGGTCTTAGGGCCTCTACAATGCCTTCACGCCATTGTGTGGGCTTTCTGAAAATGTCCTCAGTTCTCCCCAACCCAGTTGTTGTGCTTCTTTCGCGACTGTTCTGCACTACGTACTCTTGGCTTCATGAGTAAGCGTGTTCGATTAAATCGCGTGACTAGCTATGGACCTTATGACAGAAATTCCTTAAGCTTCCGTGTGATAGTGATGGGGATCTTCATAGCGATTGATCGGGAAACTACTGACTGAACATGGATTGGACCAGTAGCGCCACAATCAAATTCGAAATGTAGTGCCTCCTTTTGCTTTACCTCCTCCTTATACATGTATCCAGCATTCCGCCTTACCGAAACCAACCCGCTACAAACCGAAACCGACACAATGCCTCGGATAAGGACTGATAACACGTTGGCGACCTTTGGCTATCCTACCCGGACAAAGATTGGTTTCTAGAATGTGAAGCGCCCCTTGGCTCTCAGAGTGAAGGACCTTAGAATGCCAGATTTCTGCAACTAGAGCATGAGTTCATGCAATATAAGCTGTACATAACATTTAAGGACAATTTATCATCATTCTTACATTCTAGCCCTTTTGTCTTTGAACGAGCGCTTCTCAAACTACTTCTTCCTTCTTCGGATAAATCGCTCCTCTTATGCTTATAGAGCTCATGAGGGCCTTCTATGCAACAGAGCTTCATAGTTGCATGAGCTCATCTGTCTAGAGAATCACAACTCATCTAAAGTATGACAGCCACATCCTTGTAGGAGGTTCTTGCTTCGCAGACTTTTGCAAATTCTAGCTCGAGACTACACTTTCTTATAGTACTGCGCTCTCACATCCAATGAGTCTACTGCTTGCCACTCGCTACGACTGGCCGCCGCCAAGTTAACTACTCTAAGTCTATGTCTCGTCCTGTGGGGTTTTATTCAACAGTGTTTCTTTTAAAGCTGGCCTTAAAGTCGCCTATAACACTCACAGCATTGGCTCATAGATATGGTGAAAAACTCGTTGAAGTCATCTTTAGATTCGTCGTCGCTCTTTTCTGTGTTGGCGAATGGGATCTACAGTTTTATGTCGGAAGTAAAGAGCAAAGGATTAGGGATTTATTGGCAATCTGCCGGGATTTGATATGTAGGTATCCTTCTTTTGCGTTCATATCTGCTTTGTAGCACGGGTCTATTACATGTATGGACCTTACAGTGTCACGGTCATTCAAGTAATGTGTCTGTTAGATGTCACAATTTTTTTCGTAAGCTTTTGAGGACCTCTCGCCATAGTCCTGAGGTGCCAACCAAGCTGTGAAGAGAAGATTCAGTCGTTTTAACATATGCCAAGTTATGCCAGATGTTTCCGCGCAGGTCCAAGCATGCAGGTAAACTTCATCAGCCTCACCATACGGTCATTAAATTTTTCGAATTTTAGAAACAGCAACTTGAAAGTAGTGTCATCAGTTGTTCAAATAGTAGATGTCGTCTGCACATTCCAGGAAGGACCTCTAAAACACAGCTCATTTAACATCAGAATTACCTCGCCTCTCAATGGGATTCTTTTCTTCAAAGGACTCAAAAGCCTTTCGCACCATTAATTGTGAGTGTACACACTTTCCTCAAGGATACTCCAATCACTATTCAATATATCTCTTAAATACACACTCTTAACATAAAGTACATCCATATACTTAGCATTCAAGGACTATCGAACGGCCACCACTATTGTGGCCTTTAAGCGATTTTAAAATTTGATCATTTCCCCCGCAAACAACCGGGTGATCGCTGCCATTTTAATTACCAACACGTGAAAGCTATCTCATCATTTCCTTTTCATTATAGTCCTCCCCAGGACCCACCCACCCTCCTCCTGTCATGCAATTCAATTGACCAAACCCAGTACTTACAATCTGTAATTGCATCGAATATTGATTAAATTGAATGAAAAAAAAAACACAAAAAAGCAAAGAGAAAGGAACGATGCATATTAATACAATCAAATTATCGCATCTCGTTAAGGTATACATATATCCTGCCTTCAGCAGGACGAGTACTGGAACCCACATTCGAATGGCGAATAATTAATGCCACCACCCTGATAGCGCGGCCCCAAAACCAAAACCTGTGCGTTCGAGTGGATGTGTTTGAACCATTATCCTCCTACCAAAAAGGATATGTGCAACGCTCGCTCAAATATTACAAACGAAACGGACATATTGTAGGTGCGTGAGTGCAATTACAATAATTATTCCCATTATATCCCTGCGATAGCGAATTTCACACCTGTCCCGGGTTAAGAGCGAAATAACATGTTTTTACGTGGAAGAGGTCCTTTGTATTCTTGTTTTTTTTTTTTTTTTTTCTGCCTATTTATGGTGAACTGTCCCTCATAAAACCTTAGTCCACTAACAAACACTCAAGTGTGAAATTAACGCGTTCATTGTTCGCAAAATGATTTCAATTTCATCGAGGACGCGATGTCTGCCACCAATTCACCGTTTGACGTGCGGCAAATGCCCATCCATTGATGTGTAGTCCTGTATTCCTGTATTCCACCACCGTCACCCATGTGGGTCGGGTCGGGATGAATATGGCAAATGTCGGCAGCAAAGAGATGCTGCTGCTGTCCGCGATAAATATTTCAACGACCTTTTTAATTATCGATGTCCTCGCGGAGGATATTTGTATTCCCCCCTTTTTTTCTTTTTTTTGCTCTCGTTGTTTTTCCTTTTTAGTGCTCAGCATTTCAGTTGATTATTGCGGTAGCATGGGCCAGAGAATGCGTTTAAATTGAATCTGTCAAAGGCCATTGTGAGTGTATAGCGAATTTAAGTGGGACTTGAGTGCGTAAGTGGTTTTATGGCAGCGGCATGTTGAAGGACCTTACACAGAGGTACAAGTGCGTGAGTTTTACGCTACTGGTCGTGGCGCAGCAAGGATTTATGGGGTTAGTTCAGGTAGTTGTGATAAATGGCATTTGCCATTGAATTGGGGGTAATTTCTTTAAGGATCTGACGTGAAATATGGTTTTGCTTCACCTATTGAATGGAGGCAAGGAATTAGTTGATGTCCTCTGTATGTCCACGACATATGTTACCACAAGAAACCTCGTCACCGAAACGACAAAAACCCGATGATACAACTGCATCAAGCTAAGGGTATAGTCCAGACAAACAAACACTTTACATCCGTCCAGGATAACAACACAAAATCCTCTCTCTGTTGTGTACACCCTTAAGTAAGAAAAAAAATCTCCCAAAGATATCCTTTGATGGTTGTGCTCTTTTTTTTTTGCATTAGTATGCATCCTTTTGCTCCATCAAACAACTTGATCTTAGTACTTTTCCTTTACTGTACATATTCATATGTCTATTGCAGGCGATTAGTGAATCCTTTAAGCTCTTGGCTAGGGAGTATCCTTTTCCTGTGATGCTTTCCCTTTTTCATGTTGAAAATTTTATACAAAAAAAGAATTTACATTCCACAAATGGACGGAATGTTGTCTGCGTCCCTTAAGGATAAGAGTGGAGTTTTTTATACTTCTTTTTTTTTTCTGTTGGTTATGTTTAATGTTCTTATCGTGAATTTTTAGGACACGAAACAACTCCTAGATACGTTCGTTATAGACATGTATTTATGCCATGAATATTCAATTTGAACATTATATCGTGACCCATGAGTGTCTGAATGGTTGAATGGTGCATGTCTGGTTGTTTTGTTGTTCTCTTGGGCGCTGTTTTGCTAGGATCATTAAATTTTTTGTTTTTTTCGTATATTTTTCAGGACTGAAAGAAAGTCTTGAAACTTGGTAACTTTAAGACATTCCAAATAAACTGAGTGCACTTTCTTATGGTCTAAGGGCACCATCTTCTTCATCTTTTCTTTCTAATAAACCACTCAAGAAGAAAAAATACGATTTTATCAAAATTTTGACCAATTTTGTACCAAATTGTCAGAACTTGTGTGCTTGGCTGATTGAATCAAATAGACGAGACGAAAATTGGCTTCAGAGCGACTAAGAAAAGTGGAACTTTCATGAATATGTACATATTTTCGGTCAAAATTTTGACCAATTTTCTGTCGAAATTTCGCAATGATATATGAATGTTCTCACCGAAATTTTAACCAATTTTGTGCCGAATTTAGGCAGTTGGTATGTTGACAAACGAAAAAGGTACAAATTTTATAAATTTTTTTGCTCGAAATTTTGACAAATTTTTTACTGATTTTTTACTATTTATATGCTGACTGGTTGACTTCAATAACCAAAGGAGAAATTTGCTACACAGTGAACAAAAATCTAAAATTTTTATTAATTTTCGTCTAAAATTGTTGACCTATTTTGGACCAAATTATCGCCTCTTACTTGTTAGGCGCTTAGGCGACTTTTAGGAATATTTTCGCTTGAAATTTTGAACAATTTTGTGAAAAATTCGCGCAAATCGGAACATAAGCGACTGAGCTGAGTGAAACAAATAGCCAGACAAGACATTTTTAAAATATTTTCATCCGAAATTTTGACAAATTTTTGCACATTTTTCGCAATTTTTACCTGGATGGTAAACTTAAGTAGGCAGGCGAAAAGATACTTCACGAAAACCAAAAAAATAAAGAATTTAGAAAAGAATTTCACGAATTTCCGATCGAAATTTTGACAAATTTTAGGCCGAATTCGGGCAAATCGATATATATGCTGAGTGAGTGAAACAAATATCCAAACAAGAGAGTGCGTGACAGCGACTGAAGCAAGAAGACATTTTTAAAATGTTTTCAACCGAAATTTTGACAAATTTTTGCACATTTTTCACCATTTTTATCCTGGGTGGTTAACTCAAACAGTCAGGCGAACAGATACGAATAGATAATAAAATAATTATTCCGATCAAAATTTCGACAACTTTTGTACCGAATTTTCGGAAATTATACGCTTGGCAATAATTAGCGCTACATATCGACTGAAAATAACAATAACCTTTTTGGATTTCCCCATTTGCATTGAGGATATATTTTACTTGACACCTGTCAGTCTTTTGTTTGACAGATGAATTTCATATGAAATGGAACATGTTTGTCTGCTTCTCCATTGAGTTCGCAGGAAAGCTATGTTCTGACACTTTCTGGGAACATTACGAGAGAAAAAAAAAAGACTTCCTACACAACACTACATGTGCAAGAGATGCCCTTCCATCAACTGTATTTGCTTTCAAAATCAAAATTATTTTTGAAGTATTGCACGAGTACCGTGAGTTTATAAACAATTCTGACTCAAATGAATGGCAGAATAAACTCCATCCAGGTGTAAGGCAGGCGCCCATTACTTGAAATCCCTCCTTTGGATCCTCTTCTCCGCATCCAACGCACAGTTTGTCTCATTTTCCAGCTCTAAGACTAAGAACAACATCACTTAATTACCATAAATATTTATTTGTTTTACATTTGTTTTCACTTCCATCGCGCATTGTTATTGTTAAAATACAAACTCGCCTCAACTCGCATCCATCCATCCATCCATCTCCCATCGAGCAGATACAGATTATCTGTATCTTTACGCTACGCTTGTTTTTTCTTTTCGTTTGTTTTTTAGATATAAATCATTGCCCACTGGCGGCCTGCTATTGCTACTGCCGATGATGAGTGTGGAATGGGAATCCGCTGATAGAGCGGGAATTTCTATGAAAGTTCTTCTTCGTCTTGATTAACAAAAAACAAAAAAGATACATTGCTTCGTTTGGATTTGATTGCAGTCAGCGTTGCGCGTTGTTTGAATAGAACCGAGGGAAGTAACAAAAAAAAGATACTTTTGTTAGGATTTTCAGTTTGAGTTCGACAAGAAGTTGTTCAGAAATTAGACTCGAGGAGAAGATTTGTGTCGAGAAAGCACGTCCGTCCAGCACCAAGCATTAACCAACCTCTTTCTTCTCCTCTGTCCAGTCCCATGCTATGCACCTATTGTGTGCTTTGTTCTATTGTTGAGGTTTTTTTCTTCTATTTTGATTTGTTTTTATCGGAAATCATCATCATTAAGACGTCGCGCAATTGCTGCATTAATGACATTCACTACTGCGTGTTTGGGAGTCGATTATGAGTATGAACATCGATGACGAAACGTGACCAAAGGAGGGACCGGACCGGACCGGACCAGCTTCTGAATGCAGCGCTTTGTTATTGTTACACGAGAGAACGTGATGAGATTATGGATTAGTTGGTTTTGTTGGGAAATTCTATGCTGGACACATTTTACGATTTCATTACCTGACAAAAGACATGACACTTTTATGCTGAAAGGGAAAATTTATTTTTAATCAGAATTCTGTTGGGTGGGCGGTGAAATTTTGTTCTTCCTTAACTGCATTCGAATGGAGTGTTAAACTCATTCGTCGCCTGTGTATTGATTTATGTTACTAATATCAACCTACGGGGGGATTTTTATTTTTTTATTAGATTCCGAAGCTAATGGTGCCAAGAGTGCACGTGTTTTTAATGAAAATGGTGACACGTCCCAATGAGATGGGATGAAGGATTGGTGTTAATTTTTTAAGTGTAAGAGGAAATGTTAGGCCATGGACTTTAAATGGCAATCTGTTGTGTAGAAAGGCAATCAAATTTTCTACTGGGACTGCACAAAAGGTCGGCAGCACAGCGAGTTTGTTCTTTCGGCGTTGCAGTTCGCGTGAGTCCTAATACTGTGGAACCGAACTGGATATAGCTGCCTGAATAGGTGAGACAAAGTCTGCCTTTGAAATGATATCCACAATTTGGCAAGGTAATGCAACTGCCTTAAGCACAAAACTGCGACTGTTTCGTTCTAACATTAAGTTTGTACTGGATGTGGTGCCTACAAGGTGACCAGATAAGAACGATAGGAAACAAAGTTTAAATAAAACAACAACAGTGTTAGATATGAAATTTATTCTGGCCTTATTTTGAAGCTACATTCATGCCATTTTGTGTGAAATAGAACATCATTCAAATGGCTGCTTCAGCTTGGCCAGCGGTGCTTCAAGCGGTAGCTCCAATAAGTACGACGTTATTTCGGCAAGTACTGTAGGGTGACCAGATAAAAATGATAGGAAAAGAAAGTTAGATAAAATAGCAACGGTGTGGGATATGAAATTGATTCTAACTTTATTTTGAAGCTACATTCATGCCATTTTGGGTGAAATATAACGTTATTCAAGTGGCCACCTCGGCTTGACTGACAGGGCTTCAAGCTGTGGGTCCAATGTTTGATTACGTATGGCGTTATGTCGACAATAACGTCTGGAAAATTGCCCTCAAAGTCGTCTAAAGTCTTGGGATTGATTATAAGCATTGACTAGGGACTTAACATGGCAACAGAGAGCAAAATTGAGTGATGCCAAGTCGAATGATAGCGGCAATTAACCAAAAACGGGTTTCGTTAGAGAAGATGCATACTTGGCCAAAATTCGGCTTTGGATCATTGTAGTCCGGCTTCAATTCTTACGTCAGCATAATCTTATACAGAAGTAGACCCAAATTCAAGTCCAAAATAACGACAAATTCCCTGCACATTAAAGCCATGATGACGACCGACCTTACAACGAAATTCATGGTATTTTGGTAATTTTTTTTAATAATTTCCGCACGTCCGGCATATGTGACACAATGCATGATAAAATGTCAAACTTTATTGAATATTTTGACAGCTAAATGTCATCGGTAACTTTGACAGGAGCTGAAATATTACAGTTTTAAAAGGTATCATTGGTATCTGGTCAGCCTTAAGGCACTTACTCTGTCACCACACCATTTAAAGGACAGGAAAGGAAAGACAATTTGTAGGGCTTCTATTCTCCTTCTGTTGAACCGTCCAGAACCTGAAAGTGAAGTTAATTCTAAGCTCAAAGTCCGGGGTTAATTCGAAAAAGTTTGGCTGCTTAGACACTGCTGCTTTTAGGGCCATTTCTAGTAAATATTTCCAAATAAGAGGCTTACATTGATCTCAAGGTTAAAGAGGTCTTTTCACGCACTTTTATCCAAGCCCAGGTCAAGTTTTCGCCCTTAAAGATACTTCTAAGAGTCAAGACCTTTTGCTTAAGTAATTGAACTTAAAGACACTAGCCCTGAGGAGGATATACATATGAAGGTACATAAGCATCCCACTTATTGATCATAAACCCTCTTCTGAGTATGCAAAGCACAGATAAACGGAACACGTGTTCCGAGTACATATTACCAAAGGGCATTTGCGAAATTATAATGTCAACTTCACTTATCATCCTTGGTGGAAAAGGACACTCAAAATACCCCCAGGTGGCTAACATAATGTTGATAGTTTGATATTTGTGTGTGTACCTCCGCAAAAAAAAAAAAAAAAAAAGAAGAATTCATTTTAATTAGAACGGACAGTAGGGTGTGAAAGTAAACACACAATCTGGTGGCGAATTATTTCTCCCACTGCAAAAGTTTTGTTTTGAAACAAAAGAGGCAAACACCCGCTCACGAGATAAATGCCAATTCAATGGACATCCATCAGCAGAAGGGGTATCGATTTATCGGTTGCATTCAGTTTAAAACTTCCGCTCGAAAGGATATTTTATACTTTTATTTTCTGTTTGGATTTTATGCGTTTTTATGGCAGATTAATAGCTGGGAATTATACCCCCTGGTAGAGATTACAATCGCGTCCATTGAGCCAACATGAAAGTGGCGCACAATTATTTATTTATCAATTTTTTTTTTTCTGTTTTAAATGGCGACTCATGAAACCACCAGACAAATTCATTTCTCCCTTGCTCACTCTGTGTCTGGTGCAACAATTCCAATAAGCCGTCAATAATCGGTCGAATAAAACCACGAAAAATACTACCGTCGGACGATTCACTTCTGGAGAAGCTGTTTGTTGTAGCACACAGTCTGAGCCATCCGAAAACAAGATACGAACAGGTCATTAAAGTATCTTTTTAATGGTCTTGCCAGCATTCAAACAAATGTGAGTGTTTTGTTGCCGCACAAACGCAGTGTAAACAAAGCTAAGAGTGTGTTCTTTGTGAACAGAAAGTATCTTAAGTTGGTGCCGTGCGTAGGTAGAAGAATGCATCCTACCGCTAAATGTTGCAATTTAATCTTTTCGCAGCAGATCCTTTTTCGTCGAAATACATGAGGACACAAATTACCGCAATTAAGGAGATAACAAAATCATAACAATTTGGTGGTTGAATAAATTTTCACATTTCTTCAGAGCAGAGGCAGGAAGAGGAGGAGGAGGAGAAGGTATAGGAGTAGGAGTGTCTTGTCCCGCTTTGGGGGTTTTAGGAAACTACAGACGGACGAATTTGAACATCGTCTTCTTCTTCTTCTTTTGCTTCGTTTAAGTGGTTTAGCGTTAATTAGAGCTCTTGTTTGGCGCTCAAAGTAGTTTGTTTCCATTAAACTCACTCAGGGGAGAAGGTAGGGTCTCGTACTTTTTTTTTCACCTCTTTTTGGCGGACGTTAATTGTTTGAACACGAGAGAATTACACACTCGGTGGTAAGTTTTTGAATTTTTATTTTTAATAAATCGTTGGACATACATTTGGCTTTTTTTTTAATTGTTTGCTGTTGGGGACGGGTGAATTAATTAATGAAAAAAAAAAACATGTAAACCTTTGTTGGGTGTGGGAAGAAGAATAATGTGGACGGCAGTGATTTGCACGAGTCATTTGTTTTGGTGACCCGTTTTAAGGTGGGTCATTAGTGGAGTTGGTTTGGGGAATGTTTTGGGGAGTTGCTACACAGTTTTGGAATTCGTTTTATTGCATAAGAAAGAAAGAATATTAAATGCATTTAGATAGAGTTCTAAGGCGGGGAAGAGTACTTAATGCACACAGCTTCTGCTCATCGATCTACAACTCAAAGAATCTAAGCTAAACCTTATGGGCACAGCAAGATCTTAGATTCTCTACCAAGAGAATTCGCTACGCCCTCTACATCCGCAAAATAGACTTCCTAAAGAGTTTTAAAGTACAATTCTGCACAAGGACGGAATGGCAAAGCGGACAGGTGATTAAGTAAGTGACCTCACTGTATACACCGACGGTTCAAACATGGACTGTGGAGTCGGTGCTGACGTGTTTTCGAAATCCTTAAACAACTCGAAATCATATAGAATCAGGCGAAACTACCGAGACAAAATATCGGCATTTTCATTCACACCCAAGCTGCTATCAAAGCCATTGACACGGTTACCAAATTAGTTCTAGAATGCCGAGAAGAACTACCCTCGCTTGGACACCATTCCACGATAACTCTCATATGGGTTTCAGGTCATAGGAACGTTCATGGGAACGAAAAAGCCGGGGAACTGGCCAGGCGAGGCTCAGGCAAACATCGCCTCAATACTCTTAAAAAATGCTAATCTTAGATGGACTAGGTTATTAAACTGTTCCACATCTGGAAATATGTGGCCAGATGCAGCCTGTCCAAGACTAAACCGCGCAAAGATATTGCCAGAATAACAGCATCCATCCTCAAGACTCGGGACTATTCTTTGCCTCGGTAGTCATGCCTCGACTTTAGCCACTTTTCTATCAAATCGACTGATTGCAATCAAGCTCATATTTGGTCAAAGCTTTGGAACATCAATTATAGCTCGGGATCTTTGGTTACACGGATTGATCGAAGATCTTTGAGGGAGTGGGTGGTGGCATTTACTCTTCTGAGCTTAATCTAAATGTATCCTTTCGCCTCTTGATTGTGGTATAACATTTCAGACGGAAACACTGGCAATCAAAGAAGGGATATTAGCACTAACATGGACAGTCAAGTAACCACATTAGATCTTTGAACCACATCAAAGGTCGCACTACATTGTCGATCATCTCTGATGGGGATCTTGAAGCAATACAACATTCTCATCTGCCGAATACCAGGCGGCAGGGGTATTCCAGGGAATGCATAACCCACTCAATTGAGACTTATAAAGTGAGGTTTGGTTTCCCATAGCTAAATGCAAACTAATGGTCAAACTGGATGCTTTTAAGAATATTATTATCTTTAATCCTTTCAGTGTTTTTGTTGTTTGTGACTGTAGTGATGGTCTCAGCAACAATGGACACAGACAGGCCCACCAACCTAACCTAACTAGGTTTCATACTACAGAAGCTGCACGGACTACCGCTAACGACTCTCATCGATGGCCAATGACTAACAAAGGCCTCGTAGGAGCTGCACTAAGTCAATGCAGTCAACAACTTAGCAGCTCGCACCTTCTCGTGGTGCCTCACATCCTTTAGAAACCTCACAATGACCAGATATTGACGGCTAGATCCGAGAGTAGAGCAAGAAAAGTCACCATCATCAACTGAAGACGCAGTTCAGGACGAAAGTGACAATTTTTATAGCCATTTAAGAGTGAGTTGGAGAGAGCCCAAATGCGTTGCAGAACTCCAAAGAAAATGCCGCGCTAGAGTTCGTTGTTGCCTCCGAGGGGTTGGCATGGTACACCTCATCATGCTCGCACCACACCATAGGGATCAATCAGGTGGCACTTCTCTCTTGTTTAGGCCTTTAGTTCGCAAATCTTTCGTGCTGAGTTCGCCAAGTTTGCTTGCTTCATTTCTGTTGAAGTTGAAGGGCTTGTTTAGGTACTTTTTAGTTGTCCTGGTACTCCAAGGGCTGTGTGTTATTTTGGACTGCAGACTACTACATAGATGGTGCTCGTAGAATAGGTTCTGGGACAAGTGTGCGAGACAAATATGTAGATACATTCCCACATCAGCTTTGATCCTACTTGCTTGACTGTTCTAGTAGATGGAGCTCTTAGTTCCTTGTAAGTATCCCCCTGCAGACATTCTCTAGCGCCAGGTTTATTGATTGAACCGCCGCTTGGATTGGGTGTGTGTTTTTTGAAGGACTGTTGCACAATGAAAGCGGGTTCCTGCTTCCTTGCTGTCTCTCTTCCAATTTGAAGCCGGAATGTCCTGTGACAGTGAGTTGACTCATCAGCTCCATTGTTTTTCTTCAGAGAGAAATGATCCTAAATCTATTACCCAGCGAAAAGCCCCACGTCCCACCATGGCATGGCATGGAGTTAAAGTTCCACTCCAAGCTATCCATTCGAAATGCAAACGTCCTTATCGCGTCCCCGCGTGAAAACAACGAAAAAAAATTTCCATAAAAAACCCTCGAGCCTTATCAACTGAGAAATAACCAATCACTTCCTGGCCAAAGCGAACTCCTTATAGCCCCATAAATTTATTCGGCAATTCAATTTGCCATTTAACGATTTATCTCTAGTCAAACGGAAAACGTGACCATTTCCTAAGCCGCTTCACCCTCCACAGAGGGAGAGGTCTGTCTTTTCCTTCCCTAGTTTGCTAAAAAAAAGTAGAAAAAAAAGAAGAAGAATTCCACCCCTCATCAAATAATTAATCGAAATTAATAAAAGCGCAACTTTTATCACCTTTTTTCCCCCCACCAAACGTTCAAAGAGGAAGGACGCCGCCTCATTTATAGGCTGTCCACCTGCGCGTGGATATTTTTTTGATTAATCAAAATTGATTAATGGCACAGTCGCCTGGCTCTCTGGTTCTAAATATGACCAATAACAGTAAAAATCTAATTTTGACGTGACACATAAAATCTGTTTTCATCGTTTTGGAGCGCAGCACCGTCGTCGATGGTCAATAGTCCATAAAAACAGCGAAACAGTATCTGAAGGAATCTCCTGCGACCCCCGCTGAGTGGATGCCATGCCGTAGGATTTTTTAATTGAGGTATTTTCGCCCTTAATTGTCGTTATGGCGTGCTATAAATACTAGTATCTATAGATGCTCCTCCTTACGTTTGTTTGTTTCTCCTTCGATTCCTTGAGGATTTTTACGATGTAAGGATACTTGTTTTTTTTTTTTTGATAGACTTTTTCACTATCTTCTGGTTGAGTGCATCCCATGCAGGATGCGTCTCATAATTTCCTCCAGAGATACCGACGGAATCTTTGATTTATATTCAATCTTTTACTTTTTATGTACAAAATGCAGATGGCGCCCAGTTTATAGGGGCAATTGAACATTTAAACGGCTAAAGGCAGCACAAAGAACCAAAAATAAAAAGAGAGCAAACAAATCGTGTGCCAGCTGTGTGTTAAGATTTAATGTGGTCCTGTCACCTCAGGTCTGGCATTGCCTTCTTTGGCTCGTTTTTTCGCGCTCGCTGCCTTTTGGTTTATTTGCCTTTGCCTTTGCTGGTGCTTTTCATTTCGCAACTTTCAAAATAAATTAACCGGCGGGTGATTAATAAATCGAGAATCATCCAGCAAGGCCAGGAAGGAGGAGGGCTGCAGGACGAAGTTGTAAAGAGGCAGCGCATTAAAGGTGTTCGTCGAGAGACAGAGATCGAGGTCGGTTGGTGGTCTGTCGTTTATTTTTTTTGTCTGATGGCCATGCAGGTGGTTGGCAGGTCTTGGGGAATTCTTATGGGGACGACTGCAGGTGAAGTATAGCTGGACATTAATTTCAATTGCATTTGTCATCTTTAATCGAATGGCCTTTTGGACATATGCCGTGGTTACGGAGATTATAAGTGTATCTGTCGGACGATTGAGATACATTTTTGGCAGGTTGCGTGCAATTTTTCATTTCTTTGTCGTGAGCATGAAAAAAGTTTTAAGCGCTGAGTAATGGAGCATAATGAGGAGGGGAATTAACTACCCTAAGGCTTTGTTTGGTTGCTTGATGAGCCGACTGTTGGCTTACTTGTTCGGTACTTCATGATGTTTGAGACCCGAATTTTGGCCAGAAATCATATTCTCGGACGAAGCAGCATAGTGGCTATGACAAAAAGGGAAATTGCCATTGTTATTGAGTCCAAAAGTGGGCGACTCAGACTCAGTGAATCCACAAAGATTGATTGGTTTCCGTTCTAACGAAATGGGAGACATGGGACGTTTCAAGTATAGAGCGATGTTCTTTGGCCAGAGCCATCGATATATCCAAGCTGTGGTTCCAACAAGACGGCGCTACATGCCATACAAGCGACCCAGTGCTCGTAGATGTGAAGGGAAAATTTTTCAACTGGGTTATCTCACGGTGCGCTGCGACCATGCGAATTGACACCACTCGAATATTTTCTCTGTGGCTGCATCAAGTGCTTAGTCTATGCTAACAATCGCAGCTTGAGGGCAACATTTTGAAA
Organism: Chalcosyrphus nemorum; assembly: GCA_949716465.1. NCBI lineage: Eukaryota > Metazoa > Arthropoda > Insecta > Diptera > Syrphidae > Chalcosyrphus > Chalcosyrphus nemorum. The sequence continues at coordinate 30,109,442 of OX454333.1, forward strand.
CACTATTACTGAAATAACGCCGTGCATATTGGAGTGAGTCATTAAAAATTTAAACAACCCCTTCAAGCACTGCCAGCGAAGCCGAGGCGGCCCTTTAAATGATATACTATTCGACACGCAATGGCATGAATGTAGCTACAAAATAAAGTCAGAATCAATTTCATATCTCGCCCCGTTGATGATTTATCCACATCTTTTTTCCTATCATTCTTATCTGGTCACCCTATACCAGGCCACTCTCATACACCTAACCTCTTCTTGCACAAGGCTTACATCAATTTGTTCTGTCATTGAGGTCATATGTCAAAGAGTTGTCATTCACTGACAGCTGTCAAGTAAAAACTAGAACGAAATCAAAGTTTGAGGTTCTTTTTGGATTACTTCGTTGTAGGTGCTTATTTCTTTGAAAATATGTTAAATTGACTTTTTGAACCGTTGAGCTTGAATTGAATTAGGATTATTATCAGCAAGAAGGCTAGTCTCAAACAAAAGTACTACAGGAAAGTTCTCTGGACGTTTGATTTGATGGATCGCAGATGAGACGCTTTGTCAATGAAATCCAGAGGATTTAAGCCATATGCACGTGCCAAGTGAGAATCACAAAAGATTTTAAGCCTTTAGGACCACAACTTGATCGTTGTTTGTTCTTAAAAGTTCCGCAGAAGAACTCGAAACAGTCAACACGTTTGAAGCATGCTCTGCGACATAATTCAATAAACTACTCTAAGCAGAGTCCTTATCTCCTTAAGCAGCCTGTATAATGTGTATCCTGTATTCAATTTTACAACGCCCAAAGTACTGGCACTAGGACAACTCTTTCACCTTTGATATCTTTACCCGATTACGGCTTTTATCATTCACGGTCCAAGTATCCGCACATCCTGCCTGACCTACATTCCCACACACTCACTCACTTAAGAGGAAAGAATAAATATCTTGACAGCATTCCTAGTGGTCGCCTCCTCCTCCTCCTTTTTGCCAAATCATGTCACGTAATTAAAAATGGGACATGATGTGCCCCAGCTAGCTGCATCTCCCGGGCAAAAATACTGCACAGGACGATTTTGTTTTTGTTGTTTGTTGCTTAGGCGCGTGATCTCCCCCACTCTACCTCTATCTCTGTTTGCCTTAACAACTGTCAACTTGTTATTCAAATTGTGTTGAGGTGTCCGTCTGTGGGGGTAATATTGTATGCTTGTCCCATATACCAGATATATGGTCTCTCCTAAAAAGGGACAAGCGAATAAATGGCCACAAAGTAGGTGGTGGTGGTGGTGGTGCTGCTAGGACGTGATTCATTTTGTAATTTCAATCCCACATTTCTATGCTGTGTGTGTGGGCTGGTTATGGTTTAACTAAGCAAAAAGCGAATAGAAGAGTTTAATTGCAAACCAAGTATCTGTAGCTGAAAAAAAGTGGAAAAAACCAAAGAATACACCTAAAAGGATGTGTGCTATTTATCTTTGTCCACATTTGAGGCAAAGTTACATAAATTCTTTTTGTTTTTTTTTGTTTATAGATACAACGCAATCTAAATCTCACTCTTTTGCACAGCGGGTGGACGATGGGATACACACACACATGCTCTCTCAGATACTCTGTCATTTTAGGGATCGTGTTGAATTCTTAATAAACTCACATAAATTGCTCAACACTGATTGAGTGGACAGCGAAAAGTGGTTGCGTGTAGGTGGCTTAAATAATGATGCACGTCTAATGCATCTAGATACACGTCCGTGTGTGCAATGCAGCGTGTGAAAGTGTTCTATGGTGACTTAGTGATTTTGATAGTTACAACTTTTCAGTGTCACTCGCCAGTAGTAATTAGTGACAGAACAGACTTGTAGCGACATAATTCCATTCTCTTTTCCCATTGACACTCGAAACGAATGGATTTAAGTGCAACCGCAGCCATTGCCATATCCGAGACTGACCGCAGCTGTCAGATGAGGTTACGTTTCATCGTTGACAGTTGAACTGTCAAACAGAAGACAGAATACGAAAACTAAAGTTAATGAGAAGAAAATCCAGAGGACAAGTGCCTGATATGTGGACAGTCACGATGTAACAGGAGAATGGCGAGAATACACTGGGGCTTGAAAGGAAAGGATACGAGCACAAGTTCAACCCTCGCTTCTTTCTTACTTACACCTTTCATACTTACACATTTGTATGAAAGTTCGGCAAAATTTGCGCGAAGAAGAAGTACTGTGGTGAAAAAGCTTGAGAGGTTGAGTACTTCACTTCATGGCTTAGGTTTGCTGTCCATTTGCGTTGGATGCCAAATACTAGGCTAGACAGTGACTATCACTAAAGGAAGGCTCAAAATTCCCTGCTGTTTGGATATGACTTAAAGCAATTTTAAGTGGAGTGCCACACGGATCTACTCTCGCACCTACTCTCTTTTTACAACACTCGAACTGTAGCGCCGCCTTTGAAGAGGCTGAAACGAGATGGGATCTGAGGAAACATGTGAATGGTAACAGGGATACAACAGTGTAGACGTGGTCCTTCGAATTTATTGTCAATCGAAACTCGGAGGACAATATCACAGGCCCAAGGTTGCTATTCAAAAGACAGGCTTTCTTCACATGATTCGGCCATTGCTGATGGCCTACTATGGGACGACAAGTTTCCGTTTAAGAATGAGAAAGTAAACCCAACACCCTACTGGTTGTGGTGCCATATGGGAATTGCCAGCGGAATGGGGAACCCTCTACGTCACAAAACAAAATCCAGCGATGACCAATTGTTAGACAGACATTGATGCGAAGTAGGAGAGTTTCCGGACATGTACAGCGATCAGTTCCCCACTCGACTTATTCTAGAAAGAATGTCACAATGCCAGATACTTTCAACTAGAATGTCAGATGATGCCAGATGAGATAGACGTCTTGGAGTTGAGCAAAAAAAAAACAGGCTCAACGGTGCTGTACTATGACAAAGGCCTTAAGAGCGCGTGGAGATCCAGAGAGGGTTCGAAGCATTCAACAATCTCATATCTATTGACTTCCTACACCTACTGCGCAGACGAATTGCGCAGAAGAATTAACTAGCCTTATTCTACGATCTGATTTGTTTATGATCTCTTCATTGCGACAGTAGACTCTATTCACACAGTAGAGCCAGAGGTTGCACGCAAACGAGCCACAGAACAGTTGAAGAGCCATGCAGCTCATTTGTAATGAGAGCTCAAATGCACAGTACACGTTCGACAACATGACTCATAAAAGGATGATTGTTGGCCTCGAGAGGTGAAAGGATTCAACCAAGTGGATTCGAGTACTTGTATGCCTATAGCGTTGCCCTCGAAGGGTGAAAGATAGTTGATTGGAGTTAGAGTACTAGTCTATCCTTAACCCAGGCGACAAGTGTTTTGTTCTTCGTGTCGTGCAGAGTAGTTTATGAAGAGTCACCTGGAGGTAGGAGCTTTCTGTCCAGGGAAGTCTTAAACGACATGTACCTTGTTTGATCATACTTTGTTAGGGCATTTTTCCCTTAAGAAACAGGTGCTTAGACGCTATGAAGGAAGAGCCAGAGGTGCTAAGTAATGGCGAGCTGTCTGCAAAATAAATTCTCTAGGATCCCCTCTTGTCATACACACTCCATACAAAAAAGTATTCCAACTTTACACACCGTGGTCACGAAAATGTTATTTTTAGTCACTCTTTTGTAACCAGCAAAAGACAGTCCAATGTCCAAACAGGCCATCTCTTTGTCAATAATTCTTTCAGTATCACATAACCATGTATCCACTGTTCAATAAAGGATAAAACAAAATAAAAAAAAAAAACTGTTTGCGTATTATGGCGGATGGAATTTTGTACCAATGGCCACAACTATCAACTCGACTGCTTCTGCTTCTGCTCTGCTCTGGTCATCAATTCACATTTAATCAACCAACCGAAAGGATACACAAAGATCAACCGACGATGACTTTGAGAGTGTGTACAACAGCGCAACGCAACGCGTCCTCTTTTCTCTATTCAACAATCTCATATCTTTGTTGTTGTTGTAGTTATTGCTACAATGGTCATCGACGATGACGACGACGAAAACGCGGGACTACAGCCGTAAATTGAAGATAAACTTATCGTGGCGGACAGTGGTCATGGCCACCATTTAAGGAGGCTATCATTTCATTACTTGTGCATTGCTATGGCTCCACCAATATTCTTCTTCATCTTTGCTGCTGTGCGAATGTGCGTTGACATGACTTTTAATGGGTGTTTTTCGGCGGCTGGAAAAGCCCAATGCCAATGCCGAAGCGAGTGCATCAAAAGGATATCTCTTCGGATTTTTTTTGTTCTGTCATCTAAAGGGTACCGCCGCCACTACCTGCCGCCAATGAATCAGGGTCCTTGACCGTAGTTCCTTTCCAGGGAATTGAGCAATTTGAAGGATCTAATAATCGTAAAGTTGTGATTATAGCACTCTTAGCCGCATGTCAAGTTATTAATGACAGCCGACTGCAAGGATTTGATTTCGTGGTCACGACAAGCGAATGCTTGGTGTCTGTCTGGTTATGGTTTCTACTACTGTCAGGAAGTTCTTTTTTTTTTGCGGTTTCTGCGGTTCCAACGAACGCAAAATATGACATTTTTTTGTGCCCCGTTCAGTGGTCACCCAGAGTTGTATCTTTCAGATGAAATCTACAACCGGATTCGGCGGCTTTTTTCTCTGTTTTGTGTCCATTAGTTCGTGTATTGCAGGAATTTGGACGCGCGCATGCAATGCAAGAGATAAACCCTGAATGACTGAGATACTTTTTGCAGCTGTTAGGTGAGTTCGCTCTGGTTTGAAAAACTTTCTAAATAACACATTCGATTGGAATTAATTTACGGCATGTTAATGGACTCTCTGAGGGCAGGTTTTTTTCCTTTTAATTGGAAGCAAAAAACTTATTAATTTATGTGACAGGCTTCGGGGCACGCGAGTGTGGAAAATTGGTTCTTTTGATGGTTGTTTTGATTGGGTTATGGCTGCTAGTTTATACGAGTACACACGCAAATGTCATAAGTTTGGCTCGCATCTTAATGGAGGCAGTGGTAGGTTGCGTAAGACGACATAATTCGCCTTATCTATTTGGGGCTGTAATTTTTTGAAAGTTGTTGTAATATGCTTGGAGGTTTGAGGTTAGATTTATGCTGTACGTAGGCGGAATTGGAGTACTAATTTAGAGACCATTCAAGAACAGGTAGCACAAAGCCAATAATCACACGCTAGAAGGAGGTAAACCGAGTGGATACAGAGCCATGTTAAGGATACTCAAAAGTTGTTACAAGTTAGATGGGTGTTCTGTGAGGACACTATCATATGAGCAATAATCCTCTCAGCAAACACTCTTCTGCGAAGGTGCGATTTCGAGGAACAGGATGACATCCCTTCCACTTAACTGCATCCCTGGTCGGCATGTATAGTTTGCTGCCATCCTAACAGAGAGTCAAACAGCTCTTAATGATCTCAAAGCATGAGCTCAGTGGACACAATAAGCTGATAAGCTAGACAGCTATACTCGAAAGACTCGAAACTTGCAATCCAATCTCAAAAGATCTGAACCTTGAGCTGAGGCTTTCTACAAAGGAAGCTCCGCAAAATAAACTAAACTGTGAGAGCCTTCTTCTTTCCAGTCCACTTCTTACCAATTTTGCTGTATGGCGACGACTGCTGGACGATAAGCTAGAGAACTGAACAATTATTGGGCACTTTCGACCGAGAAATACTTCCTCTTATATTAGGTTCACAAATGGAGAATGCGGAAGAGAACATATGACCACGAACTCGCTGACCTGTACAAGGATGTGGGCAAGATACGCCGACTAAATAAGCACGGTGACATCGAGAAAACTGGTAACAATCTTTGAATCACAGCGAGGAAGTTCCTACGAAGGATGCCAGAGAGCTTGGTCTTTACAACTTTAAGCAACTTGCCAAAGAATGGAAGGCAGCCGCGTCTCAGGCAGAGACTAAAAGAGTCGCTCAGCTCGGAGACAGCGAGGAAGACAGTACGAAGAATGCTAAAGAGCTTGGTCTTCACAACTGGAAGCAACTTGCCAAAGAATGGAAGGCACCCGCGTCTCAGGCAGAGACTAAAAGAGTCGCTCAGCTTGGAGACAGCGAGGAAGACAGTACGAAGGATGCCAGAAAGCTTGGTCTTTACAACTGGAAGCAACTTGCCAAAGAATGGAAGGCAGCCGCGTCTCAGGCAGAGACTAAAAGAGTCGCTCAGCTTGGAGACAGCGAGGAAGACAGTACGAAGGATGCCAGAAAGCTTGGTCTTCACAACTGGAAGCAACTTGTCTTAGACAGAGACTCTACAAGAGTCGCGAGCCCTTTAAGTAAATATAAGTAGTGGGTTTTTGAGAAGATAAGACAAGTTTCAATATCAAGAAGCTGATCCCAGAGAACCTCTGAGGGAAGCTTGCCAGATATCGTCCCAACTACTTTGTGTTTGATCAAATAGTTGAGATGGAGGATGTAGCCAAGTCTTCTTCTCAGGATTCCTTTCCAACTAAACTTTGATAGCTTCACTGAGTTAACCCATGAGACCACGAGTAACCCTTTGCTGTCTTCGCCACTTCTACTTTACCTTTATTTTAGAAGAAAATCATTCGCATAGAGGAAAGTGGAGAAAAAAACTGAAAAATCACATAAAACTGATTACAAACTAGTTACCAACAAGTTACCAACGAGTTTGTAACCAAAGGCTTCCTGCCTAGCAACACATTCAAATAGGAAGTAAGTAATTCAATACGGATTGGTTGTTGAGAGAGTCTTAGATATCGAGAGCTCTCCAAAAGAATGCTGAACATGAATAGTTGTCGGATCTCCTAAAAAAGGAAATCGAGGGCACTGCGGAGAACTGGAGAAGTATCTGCGAGTTGCCTGCTGTGACTGAGTGAATTAGGGAACTAATCAAACACAGCATCGTTGCCAAACAAGCAGATTTCTCCTCCAGCTTCTCCGCATGAAGATCCGTCACTTGGCCTTCTTGTTATCGACTTTGAAAAGGAATTTATTTGGCATACTGAGTGCTGGAAAGGCATCGCAGATACAGCCATCATATGTAGAATGAATCCACAATTCACGTTGTACATTGAGAAAGCCTGGTTAAGGAACTCAAACTTCGAAGCAGGACTCAGCAAGACTGGATGCTTTCAGCGTTTCTTCGATGGGAAACTGAGGAAGTCGATCTGAACTCAAACAAATCTCTCACATGAAACTCAACTGACAGCGACTGCGAAGAGGGAGGGCACACCTCCTCATCACACCATCACAAGACCTCCAAAATCTAATGAAATCATGCAGAATCCTCAGCCAGCAACTTGCATAGCTATAGGTCACTCATAATTAAATGAGTTCCATTCAAAAGGTTGCATTCCATCAATGTAGGATGTCGCTGATCTCCGATGAACCCCAGCTCTGTGTATCCACCTACTTTCAATTCAAACTCATTATTAACTACTTCCTTAACGCGGCTTAGTCAGTTTGCCTTAATTAACCAAATGCAACTCCAAATAGCCATGCGATTCAGAGAGAAAAACAGAATCGCGCACCCACGTATGGTATGTTACTTCCTTTGAAACAGTGTCAACCTTTTCATGTGACATTCCGTCAGTTCCTAGTCTTCTCATTCTCCTTTGTCTGCATCCAATTTGAATGGTCCAATTCGACTCACAAACGCCCACCATAGACAGGAGTCACCCCAAAAAAAAAAAAAAAAAACACAAGCCTGTGAAAAAGATCCCTGAACGAACGAGGCGTGGGCCGCAGTATCCATTCCTACTCCACATGCAGCCAGCACTCATGTGTAAGCGATTATTCACGTCTTTAATTAGAAAATAATTACCCCTGTGATGGCGGGATTGAATGGTGCTGAAGCTCCATTGCTCTGTGAGAGAAGGAACAGCTTGCATGCTTGCACTCGACGCTATCTGACTGACTGACACCACTGTATAGAGCCAGCTGCCAGCTTGTTTGACAGTCGTCGTCATTAGCAGACGTGATTTGGTTTAAATCCTCTCTCTCTTTCTGTCTCTCTCTGTCAAACACACACACCCACGTGCGTCGCGTGGTTTAATTTTATGCTGTCGTCTCGCTGTCGTCGTTGTGGCGCTCCAACAGCACAAAGGATGCACCCATATCCTGGTGCACTTTGTTTGTATCTTTCTTCTTCTCGAGTGTTGCATTAATTTATTACCACAGATAATGTGTGAGGCTGCAAAACTTCTTCTTCTGTGAATGGGAATGTATCTACGAATTATACGAATTCATTTCGTCTCTTTTAGTTTGTCAAGGATCTAATTTCGAATCCTTGCAATTAGTGAGAGGCAGTGAACCCAAACGCTCTGTCAGCTCATTAGTTCCAGGTGATTTGAGGTTCTTGCACCAGGAAGTACACTCGAGAGTGCATACCTCCTGACTTTTGACATTTTTTTTTTTTTTTTTTCGAACAAATAGATACAACCACTATAAATAGATGAATTATTCAGAGCGGTGAAATGGACAATTAGATTTAAATCGATTGGAATCGAGCCTAGTTTGTGATTTAATTGCTTCGGAATCGCCGGATATCGCCGGCCGGCAGAGGCAATTTAATTGTGTGACAATTGCCACTAAAAAGGACAGAGAACAACTGGCAGGAAACAAACGCACAATCATGATGGATGCACAAAAAAACGAAGCGATTTAGGCACACACTAATTGGTTTTAACGTGTAAATTGTGGTCAGGGAACTTGGCAGTGGATTAAGGATAACTGCACACAAAAATCAAACAGAAGCTGGTTACATTCTTTGAGCTTTAGCTCCTGTTACATGGATGTATCTCTTGGGCGACTTGGTGGCGTGAAGTGTTCCTAGTGTTAAACTCAGTTCGTTGAGGACTTTGAGGACTGTAGTCTAGATGGTAGATGGTTTCATGCCTGAACTGTTGTACAACTGTTTTAAAGGCTGTCACATTTTGATGGAGGACAGGGAGTAAACCAAACAGGAACCTAGACTAAAGCGCACAGTGCCTTACTCGGAATCACAGAATATATTCCTCAGAGGCAGAGGCCCATGCCATTGAAAGATGTGCCTACCTAAACCTTCATAGACACTATCACGAGAAAGGTAACGCCATCCTATTGGACAGTCAAACTGCTTTTAAGGCACAGAACTCGTACTGGGTCACAGGACCCGTAGGAGTTGAGATCAATGAAGCTCGGAAACACCGTTTATAGGACCAGAACCCTTTTGGTAGTATAGGACCGCAAAAGTAGCTGGAAGAGCAAAGAACACAAGAATTAGACAAGAAAATTAGAAAAAAAATCGCCCTCGTATCCTGGCAGGTATAACAGAAGCCCAGTGGTTAGTGCGTTGGACTACTGCGCAAGGGGTTCCAAGTTCGAATCCATCAAAAGCCGTAGAAAAAAAGCCCCACCTCTTCCGAGTGTCAAGACAAGCGTTCATGAGACTAACTTACGCATGAGAAAACTTCTCAAAACTCCTCTGCCCTTCGGATACAGTAGGTCCCTTCTGTACGTGCAGAAATGTATACCACGCAGAAGCTAGACCTTGGCCCTCTATGGACTGAGGATATAGGGTATAGGAAAGAATAGATACCTCAGGATCTGAAGAGTCAATGAAGAGCCAACCAACTGACATTCTCACTGAATAATTCACAAAAGAATAAATGGCCTTTGCTGGATCCAATAGAGATTCTCCAGTTCCTTATGCCACTAGTGCTGGAGGAATTGCTCTAACCAAGAACAACATCGACTAGGGCCTGAGTACGAAGGTACAGTAGATCTAATCTTGTGGACAACGAACCATATTTCGTAAAAAACCGAAACAAGATCACGATAAGGTAGAACCATTACCAGATGTGTGCTAGGAGATCCCTCCTCACCTCTCTTACGCTGTTTGATACATGTGAGCAGCACTTCGCATATATCGCATCTGATTCAGCCTTGCTTGGCTTCATTCAGTTGAAAATGCCGCTGAAAGGAACCTGATTTAAGTTTAAGTTGTACCTGCTTTGGGTACAATTCCATTGACCTGGATACACGTGAAGGATTCTCCTGTCCAGTATTATTTCCCCTCTTCTGTCGCACTCTACCTGCAGGCATTAAGGACGAAGAAGACCAAAAACTGTCGTCAAAATACTTTCAAGGCTGCTTATAGGTAAAAAGCTTCTCACACTTTCGCTGACGACGATACAAATTAGAAGAGACGACAAATAATGCCACAAAAAGAACATACATCCTAAGATCAACAAGACGGGATATGCTAGATAGGCCTATCTAGGTGAGGCACCGCCTTACAAAGAGATATCTAGGAAACCAGGGACCTACAACACCACGCGACAAGTCTGTCAAAGAGACTGGAGCAACATGTGACAGAACAAGCGCCAGAAGGCCTCATAGTGGCAAGAATATCGCCGTTATGGGTAAAGACGTCACGACAAATAAGCATACCACGATGTTGTCCATTACACGTTTCGTTCCTCGTCAGCTACTGCCTTCAGAGGCATACTTTCCTGAATCTTTTATCGAAGCAGTGGACCATCGTGTGGGATTTCTACTTCAGCTCTCCCCAACTCTCTATCAGTTACCGTTCTTTTGTCTTTGCCGAGATAACTTTCAGCCCAACAACGTCTGCTTCCCTTTCCACATTTGCTGTTATTTGGTGAGACAGAAGGCATACATCATCGGCTTGGTCGAGGTGCTTGAGTTCATATGCAAGAGTCCATCAAATTCCTCCATTTCCTGTTGATAAGGCCGCATTCAGCACATCGATAACATCGAACCCCACTTTCGACTTTGAATTCCTCAGACAGCCTTCCTTTCCAGTGCTTTATCCGCGGTAATAATCTCTTCCTTACCGGGGTTGTGATGCGAATTCGGAAATTTCTTTCTACGGACACTTCAGCCTGGCTTGGGTGCACACTGCTGGCGAATACTCGGTGTAAAACCGAAGCAAAATGCTCCTTCCATCTCGTCAGTTGATCCTTATCCGATATTAGAAACGAACCGTCTAAGCCTTTCAGTGGGTGTTGAGTAGAGCTTCGGCCACCTATGAGCTCTTTTGGTGATTCTGTAAACGGTTCAGCTGTCGCACTTCACTGCTGCTTCTACTGCTTTCGTAGCCAGCGCATTGATGTATTTGCGCTTGTCCCGTCTCACGCTACGCTGCACTTCTCTAATTTTCATGCGATATATGGACTCTTGCTCGATCCTCTCTTCTGATGGAGCTGCTGCAGTTCGAGCTCTTAGCTGTTTTCGTTCGTAGATCCTTCTCCAAGTATCCTCGGAAAACAGTCTTCACAGCACGGGTCTACATATAAGAACAAGCCACAGATCCTGGAAGCTCAGTGAACAGCGATCGCACTCAAAAGAGTGGTTCCACGAAGCAATTTCTATGCTGACAATCGATAACTCAAATTAGCATTCGCAACTCATGTAATGAATCAAAATGATGCCCGAAAAAAAGGAAAACACGGCTTTCAAATCATCATTAGATGAATATACATACCAAATGCGATTAGAGTACGTAAGAACTTTTATGTGCTCCTTCATTGCCTCATAAGAACACTCATCTACGCGAATAGAACGAACATTAGGCTTCTGCTAAATTAGGTTTCCAAGAAAAGAGAAGAAAAACTTAAGCAATCGCCCTAAATCTTCCGCACGATTTCTATACCATCCTACATGCATAAAACTGAAAGTCTAAATTAAACAAAGGACATTGCTGCGCGCACGCTATCAAAACAGCTCGCAAAAAAAAAACGAACCCAGAACGCGGAAATTGAATTCAAATAAAGTTCATTAAATATGCAAATGCGGTTGGCGGTGTTGGTGTTGGTTGAGATGGTGTACTCTTGCACAAAAAAAAAAAAACACAAGCGAAGCTCTTCCTTTATCACGCTTCTCACATCCAAGTCATTAAGATGAGGCACGTAGTCATTACAAACGAAACATCACACACAGCGAGAGAGAGAGCTACTATGTGTATATGTGATGTCCTTTTAAGAATATAATCCACCCACCAACCGCATGCAAATCTCTAGAGTGGGCTCCTTCCTGCCAACATATAGTACACCAAATGCCTTTTGAATATTAGATTTTCTAAAGAAAACAAAGTTGGATTTTTTTTTTTATTTAAATTCCTCTTTTTAAGGTTCAACACTTAACGAGCATTAGATATGCAAATATTGTATTCTCCGTGTTCCAAGGATACCACAAAAAAAAAAAAAAAATCCTTTGCACTTAAAAAGCAATATGGCAAAGGAGCAAAGGAAAAATATGTTTTATGCGAGGACTTACCGGTGTAGAATATGGATGCGCTGTCAATCGTATCGCGTCCGTTTCCAATTGTTCCCTGAGGATCAGCTCCAGTTCATTGGGTGGCGTCTCGCATAGTATCTCCGTACTCCCAGACAGTGAATTTGGATCGTTTAACATGAAATACACACTGGCTGCACCCTTTTCGCGCAGCTGCCGAATGCTCTTTAGCAATTTATGACGATGTGCGGGATTCTCTACACCGATCGCATCTAAATCAGGATCACCGACCTGTTTGCAGATTTCCAAATCATCATAACCGTTATCGAGAAAACTTTCCGCGTATTGTGCCAGCCCGAGGGCACGTAACCACTCGCAAACGATATTACTTACAGCCATTTCGTTCGACCACGAAGACAACGAGAACGACGACGACGATCGGTTCGATCACGGATACGAATACGACTACGACTACGACTACGACTACGACTAATGACGTACGTCAAAGGATACGCGTCTGTAGATGTTGTTGGCGATTTTTTAAACTAAACATGCGACTTTTTTTTGTTGCTTTCAAAGAAAATTAAATAGAAAACCGAGAGAACACTCAGATACGAGAGAGCGAGAGCGAACAAGACGATCTTCTTCTTAAAACTTAACGCAGTTCGTGTATATCTTCGGGAATGATCTTGAAGATAAATTGATTGATCTTCGATTGCTGAACTATTTAACAATCATTGTCTTTCTGTCTGTCTGTGTGTGTGTTTTTTTTTTTTTGTTTTGCTTTGTTTTGGTGGGATCGTCGTTGGATGGATCTGTAACGAATAAGAAGTAAAAGATACATTAAAAAAAAAAAAGATTGTTTGTGCAGATACTTTGAACGTCTACGTCTAGTTTGATTTATTACAATTTCTCATCGTCTCCTCTCTTTATATTTATAGAGGAAGTAGTAAATCATTTTAGAGAAAAAAAAGTATCTCATGCGACGTTATCGTCACGAGTACTGATTTTGAAATGAGTTTGGTATTTTTTTTTTCCTCTCGAAACCAGTTACATTTCCTAACTTTAACTGATTCGAATTTTGGAGCAATTATTTCCAATCAGAGGGACAATTTAAAAAGTAATAAAAACAATTTCGGGTTTCTTTTTTTTTTATTGGCGCCATCAATTAATTTCTGACAGTATGGATGTCAAACTTTACTTATAACAAAAAAAAAAAAAGGTTTACAAAATATTTCTTTTTTTATAAATATTTATCGTAATTTTTTATGACAAACAAAAAAAACTGTTTTGTTAAATTGAAAATTAATTGAGTTTCTGCTTTCAAATGCAAATATTATTTTTTTTATGGTTATGCTTAAACATAATAAAATAGAGACTAAATTGGAGGAGAATATAAATCATTAGCCTACTGTTTTAATTATTAGTTTTATTTTTTGGGAAATAAAAACAAAAAACCTAGCGGGGCGTCTGGTCGATACATAATTAATCGATGGCGGACCTTATTTGGCTGTGGGTTATTAAATAATGAATTTAATTTTATTTTAAATTAATCTTTTTTTCAAGTAGCGGTTATGATTTATGGAAGCGTTCAGGCATTAACTTTCAATTATGTCGTTGAATATGGAATAGAGGAAATTTGAATTTTTAAAAAAATCGTATTTTGGAAGCAAAATGAGACATAAAACTTGACAGGGCTTTTGAAAAAAACTTAGAAAATAAAGTAAAATTTTGGGAATTTTTTCGGAGGTTTCCTTAAAATTTTTAATGAAAAAAATGCAAAACTTTGTTTTAATTATGAAAACGTTTGGCTTTGATGAGTTCTAATTTGAATAACATTCTGTGTGTGGGCACATTTTAGAAACAAATGGTTGGATGATTTTTGTTTCTTTTTTATGGGGGTTCTAGGCGGTCTTATCTTGAACACTCAAGCAGAACACGGCAACAGACAAAGGTTTAAGTACCCTACTTAGGTAGTTAAGGAGTTCACCTACTTCAGAACAAACATTAATCCTACAAATGACACCTTTGTAGAGATCCGACGAAGAATAACCTTAGCAAACCGCTGCTACTTTGGTTTGGCAAAGCAACTGGGTTCAAAACTCCTAACTAGGCGGACCAAATTAATGCTCTAAACAACGCTCATCATACAGTCCTGCTGTATGGAGCCGAGTGCCGGACTAGAAGTAAGAAAGCAAATATTGGGCACCTTTGAGCGAAAAATACGAGGAGTGGGATTGGAGGAGAAGATACAACCGCAAACTCTATGAGCTGTACCAGGATGTGGATGTAGTCCAAAAATCTGAAAAGTTTACGTGGGCTCGGCCAATCGAGCGAATGAACAACAATGTTCCAGCCAAGAGGATCTTCGAGTCTCAGCGCCCAGGTTCCAGACGGAGAAGAAGACCGAACTTCCGATACGAGGACCAGAAAAACGCGGATGCCAGAAAACTAGGTCTTCACAACTTGAAGCAGCGTGCCTGGGACCTCAGAGAATGGAAGGCAACGATGTCTCAGGCAAGAAATCTAAAAGGGTCGGTAGCCCTTTAAGTAAGTAAGGTTTCCTGAGCTAAGAGTCCACACTGCAACCAGGTCCTTTTTTGACGGTCGAAAGCTCAACCAAATCGATGCAAAGCACGCGTCAAATATCTTGAATATGCGTACCTTTTTTAGGATCACCGGCGTACAGGGAATTGTTGATGTGTTTAGCGACACTTCCAGCAGTTGCTTAGTGGGCAGTAAATAGAGAGAGCGATAGGGCGAGGAGAGAACCCACCCCCAGTCAATGAAGAACCAACGCCACCACCCAGTATTGAAGAAGTTAATGTAGGCTCTGATGGGCATCCAGATGAACTCTTTAAATACGGAGGCGATGCCTTCGTAGGAAATCATCAATCAAGTATAGGGGATGGAACGCATGTCCGATTCTAGCTCTATATGCCCTATCTTGGAAGAAGGCGATTCTATGTCTTGAAAGAGCTATTGAGGCATATCTCTGTAAAATGTCGCACGTAAGATCCTTCCTATCAAACGCATTGTGTGATTCTGAAACACACTAATCAGAACGTACCAGTGTGTCTGTCTAGACCAAGCTTTCAAGCCCAGACAAATCCTGGAAAAGACCAACGAATTTCAGGTCCAAACCCACCACCTTTTCATCGACTTTAAAGCCGCCTATGACAGCATTCATCGTCTTGAGCTCTACCAGGCGATGGCCCAATTCGGGATACCGACACAACTTATCCACGTAATGCTCTGTGCAAGTTGGAAACACCTTTTCTGAGCTCTTTGAAGCGTGCACCGTATATCATCAAGGAGATGCGTTGTCATGTCACTTCTTCAATATTGCGTTGGCGCAAATAGTGAACATGGCAGGTGTAAACACGAAAGGCATTATCTGTCACTAATCGCTCCAACTACTAGTATACGCAAACGAGTTTGACAACATAGGTAGATTCCTGTGCAAGCCGTCGTAGAGGCGTTTACAGCACTTGAAGAGCAGATACCTTTCCGTATCGGCAGATGTGAATAGTGTCAGATCTGACGTCCCCAATCACGTTCCATAAAACCTTTTAAAATTTGGCTTTATAAAATGTATGACATCGCGATTGACAGTTCATATCTCAGTCGGTGTATCACAAACACAATTTAAATGAATGCAAATCGGTTCATTAAAACTGACATATAATGACATGATTTGCCGATAATTCAAAAATTACACATTTCAGTTATAAAGAGAAACTTTTTATAATACTTTAAGCTTAAATCAAGTTTTATGACTCCGCCAAGGAATTCTCTAAACGATTTATGGATCATAATTTCCCCTTTTCGACGTGAAATCTTTATAATCTGCCAGCCATTTATGTCGAAGAGTATCTCGACCTTTCTGCGATATTTCCATTATTTCCTGGCATTAAAAATAAATTTAAATAAACAGACACATTTAAGCCTTTTTTAAATTAATTAAATATTGTGCCAAACGAAACTTTTTGGCGATGTCATAAAAATGCCAAAGCGTGTAAATGATTCATCAGATTGGTAAAATTTATGTCAACAATATAAATTTCTCATCATTTCGTGGAAAAAAATCAAAAAACCGGAAAGTTCAAATGAAATTTGATACATCCGTGATGAGATACAAATAAAAAAACTAAAAAAGAAAATACATCTTTTATGTATCCACTTCCATGATCAATTAATCGTAAGTCCATCATCTGTCATCCTAATTGGTCAACCTCATAGTGAAGCAAATGCCAAATGGAAAATGTATCTACACTTATTATCCCCAATTTTTACCTACAATGATCCTGATAATGATCTCTTAATCGAAAAATGCCCAACAAAACCCCTAAAGCGCCAGCGTCTACTGAATAAAATGGTCTACGGATATTTCCCAGCTGCCTTTTTTCTCTCTCTTTATTTTTTTTTTGCTTATTCACGACTTTTCCATCCTAATGGACGTATTTATCGTCAAATAGAATCTACAGGAAAAATGAAAGAAAAAACAAATCTAAACGATGTCGTCATTGGAAGTCTCCGACTCCGTCTCTGTCTCCGGTGTGATTAGCTCAGGAGAGTAGGTCAACACACTACAAACAATTTAAAACAAAAAAAAACAAACGAACTGACTTTTGAAAGGTATCTAGAGCCTCAACTCAAAGATACTTGCTATGATTTAATGTGGGAACGTGTTGCTTTTCTCTTTCATTGGAACGAAGAACCATGTTATGTGGGTTTGATCCGGTGTTCTTTTTTTTTCTGCCTCTATCCATGAGATACATCGTTCGATGTTGTTATTATTATTATTTTTTTTTTGGGGGAAAAAAAATTCAATCAATCTAAGAATTTTGTAATTGGTCACGATTCGCTTGGGCTTGTGCAATTATTATCTTTTTGGCGGGACAAATGAAGCTTTGATTGACTTGTAGTTAATTACACAGACTACTTGGTTCTTTTCTGTGCTGTCAATTATATTTTATTGGCTTTTCAACATTTTATGAGCCAAACAGTGAAAGTACACCGTTCAGATGCTTCATTTAGTTCATGTTGCTTGAACTAGTTCAGTTCATTGAGTTCAATACAGTCTGACAGCTCTAGAGGAAGAGGAAGAGGAAGAACGAGAAAAAGAGCGACAATACAAAGAAGGACAAATGTGAGTTTGAACATCGTACAAACATCTGTCCCTGGGCTAGAGAGGAAGCGCTTGGAAATAAATAAGCAAGAGGTCTATATGTTTTTAAGAATCTAACTACATTTGCAGAAAACTGATTTCAGAACTGAAAGTATTCAGAGATTAGCAAACATAGACTTCACTAGCGTCAGATAAGCTAAACCAAATCCAGGCCTTGGAACAATACTTGGACTGATACTACTAGACATCTACGCACGTAAAAGAATCAGACGCGACCAGTGGCAGAAGTCTTCTAGAAAGAGAACCCTATTATCGAATGGTGACTCATCTAGACTACATCCTGCTACACCCTGATGTGAGCCTAGATATTAGAAAAGAGTCAGACAGAGTCAGACTAAGACAGAGTCAGACTAAGGCAGAGTCAGACTAAGACAGAGTCAGACTAATCCAGAGTCAGACTAAGAACAGCGTCAGACTAAGGACAGTCAGACTAAGGACAGAGTCAGCCTAATACAGAGTCAGGCTAAGACAAAGTCAGACTAAGACAGAGTCAGACTAAGACAGCGTCAGACTAAGACAGAGTCAGATTAAGACAGAGTCAGACTAAGCCTGGCTTGATTCAGTCCTTAACTCTCTGCTATTTGAAGCGACTGCCCAAGTAAATTCCACCCCGAAACGTAACTTGATTAGTGAAAGTTAGCATAAGTGGCCGGCGAGAAGTTTCGAACACCTCGAATCCCTCCGAACTGACGGGATTTTTTCGGTATGACTAGAAATGGCCCCAAAATGCACATCTCCGAATGTTAAGCAGTACCTAGGGCATTATCGCCCAAATTATTAGACTCAAGGACTACTAAGTACTGCTCCGATGCAGCAGTCAACGATCTCTTGCTATCAGGCCAATAAAATTAGGAAGTCTCCCGCTAGGTCAGACTCAAACCTTAAGGTTTCCCATTTTCACGCGGTCAGGGTGGCGTAACCCCTTAACTATCGAAGAAAGCAGAGTACTGGCAGCGTCACAAGTAACTATAAGACGTGTGACAACGCACAGCTGCAGCAAAATTGTGAGATCAACTTTCAGGCCAAGCTTCAGCCAGAGTCTGAGCCGGGAATGGAGTAGGGTCGTATTTTTATAGAAGCTGGTCTATTTGTGGAAACCGACAACATTAGGCAGCAATACCCAAGCCCACTGGGTCACAGTCAAGCTGCGCTTAAGGCCTTGCTCCACCCTTTAACCATAGGGTAAAGCTTGACTGAACACCAAAGCAACGCCGGCAGCGAATTCGCAGATGAGTGAATCTTCCAAGTCATTACCCTTGCAATGGCCTCAATTGGAAAAGTTGGACCTTAGTAGCCACAAATTTACTGCTGCAGAGGCACCTACTCACGGTGCGACTAGCTTTGAAAGGCGTACTCTTCTTTCGAGATTAGAAGCACTGATTTTGCACATTACCCAGCTGCCACGTCTTGGATTTAAGGGGGTGTATGCAACAACAAGCTTAGTCGAAGCCATAAGATTGAAGATATTTACACACAAATCTCTGCCTCCAAATACTCCACACAGACTGCTCAACTTGACCTCGAATCGAGTCCATGAGCACTTCAATCAAGCGACTACGTCCCCCTATTAAAATTCACTGCACTCGAGGGACTATTTTCATTGAAAAACATCTCAAAATACACCCAACATTGCCAGCATAACTCTGCAAGACGCAGAGCCTGTTCCTTTTTTTCTTTATTACCCCGTTCCAAGCACATCTATTTAGCTCATTAATACCCGCAGCAAATCTCTGCTCTAAATCAAAACCAATTTAAATTCACCTCCCCAGGGATTGAGCAAGCCAATTCAAGACCAAACAAAAATTGATTCAAATTAACATTTGTTCTTCAGCCAAAAGAAAGAAAAACCTACTGCACCCTGACGCTAATTGCGTTTCTTAATTCCAAATGGAATGTGTGCCCAAGTCAACCAATCACAGCGCACACACACGCACTATCTAACGCGTGCTTAATCGCTTGAAAAGCCTTCGTCGCCACGACCTCAAACTGAAATCGTGCTCCCGCAGGGATTTCACGAATTCAAATGCGTGCCATGCAACAATCCTCATGCGGGAGCTTAATGAATCGATGGCATAGTTCTTGATGCTAATCAATTAGTTAGCCTCTTCCAATGAGCCAAAGCGAATAACACGATCTACATCGAACTGATGAAAATGGATTTCAAAATCAATTACACAAGGCACACTCCCCCCTTTCGAAGAGAAGATCATAAATCAAACGAGCTGTCATCTGTTGATGTCCATCATAACGGGGTAATAACTTTCGTTAAAACATCTTAATAACATACGCACTTCGTCACAATGTCAGCTTTTGCGACGACCTATACTAATTCAATCAATCATTTCGCCATTCGCTTGGACTAAAGTTAACTACTTATTCTTCGTCAAAGTATCTACAATATTTTAATCGACTCTCTGAAAGTATCTCAATCCAATGACACTAATAGATCATCAATCAAATGATTTTCAAACACACTAGATACTCCTTATAGTTGGATCTTGAATATAAATTGAGAAAACTCACTCGACACCCAGCAGAGCAGCGCACAATGTGATAATGACACAATGTCACTGCGTGTCAGAAAAAAAAAAAACATTGTCTCTTTGGTGACACCATGTTCAATATGGGTGTATCCACTGCGGACAGCGAAAACAACGAAAACAAAAGGGGATAAGATACTTTTTTTCTTTTCTCCATTCCGAGGCCGTAGATTCCATAATGAGGGTAATCAAGTTGGCAAAAAGGGACATGCAAATGGCATACGACCGACCGATGTAACAGAGATTAAGGAGCGCAAGCAACATGCATAAATCTTAATCGCATTTATGACACACACACACACACACACTCAGACGGCAAAGTGTCAAAATAAGTGCTGCGTAAAAGCGAGAACGAGGTGAATAAATTGTGACAGCTGAAGAAGGAGTGCATGATGTACTACTGGACGTTTATCATAATATTTTGTGCGCACTTTAAATGCATTCAGAGGAAGCAGAATTGCTTTTTGTAATGTGCTGCGAGTTTTTTTTTTCTGCGAGTTTATATCCGGTTAATGGCTTTCGAGTCAATTAAATGAGAATTAATGGTGGTGTTCGCTTGGTAAGATGACATATTTTAGACCACGCTGTTGGTAGCGTGTCATAGGACAAAATGTAGACAGAGCGTTTTGGGAAGTGCTTCCATTTTGAATTTCGTGTCACTTGTAGTCTTTCAGGTTCAGATTCTTTGACAGCTGTCAAGTAGGATCTATGACAAATGTCAAGTAGGATCTTTGACAGATGTCAAGTAGGAGCAATATTTAAAGAAATATGCTTTTAGGCAAATGATGCTAGGAAGCAACTTTCCGCCCAAAATATGACTCTATTTTGTTTTTTGTAAAAAGCGGTCTTATATGACTGACATGGCATTGCAGCACAAAGCAGAACAACATAACTTTTAGTCAGGAAACTAAGGTATCATACTGAAGAGGGCACTAAACACTACAACGTTTCCTCAGGAGTCCCGCAAGGATCGGTTCTTGGACCCCTTCTATAGAGCATTATGTATGAAGGAGTTCTGCGACTTACGACGATGCCCAAGACGGTCAAAGTGATTGGCTTAGCTGACAATATCGTTATGGTTAGAGTAGACAAGCCAGTTCAAGAGGACAACTCCAATACGATATGACCCTGGCTTTATGGATATGCCATCTGACACCGAGACTCCAGCTGCGGCGAAAGTATGAGATCAACTTTTCTGGAGTCTGAGCCGGGAAAAGAGTAGGTACAATCGTATTTTCACAGATGTTTCCAAAGCCGATTAAGCACCGGAGACTGGTGAATTTGTGGAAGACGCTAAAATTATACTGCAAAACCCAAGCATGCCTTTTGTCTTCTAGGATCTCTGTAATCCTAATTGCTGTGAACCACATCATTGAGAATAGGTGAAAGGGTAGTAAGCTGCACTTTAGGCCTAACTCGACCATTTTACCATAGGGTAAAGCTTGACTGCATCCCTGAACACCAAAGCAACGTCGGCAGCGAATTCGCAGATGAGTGAGTCTTCCAAGTCATTACCCTTGTAATGGCCTCAATTGGAAAAGTTGGGGCTTAGTGGCCACAAATTTAGGTACTGCTGCAGAGGCACCTATTCACGGTTGGTCTTGCTTTGAAGATTTAAAGCACTGATTTTGCTAAGTTTCCAGCTGTCACGACGGAAAAGTGGGTGTATCCAACAATAATTAGCTTAGTTCTTCCTTAAAATCAAGGCCATTAGACTAAAGTTATTTACAGAAAGGCTCTTGTCTTGGCTGGAGATTTGAAACTAGTTTCTCTCAGAACTGAGGCTGCGCTTATCACTATTAGCAAGAAGGCGTAGTATGCAAAAACGAATCCCCGAAGTATCTTAGGGTCATGCTCGAAAGTTTACGCTTCAAAATACCACGTCGAGTATGCAAATAAGAAAGCATCGCTGATATGAGAAAGCTATAACCACTAAGTCATTATCGGCTTCTGTGCTCCGAGAAAGCAGCCTGCTTATTAGCGAGAATGGTGACAATGGACCCACAATCCGGCAAGAGGCGTAAATAATCAAAGAAGAGAAAAGGTAACACTGTGGCAAACCAGGTGGGACAACTCCACAAATAGCAAATGGACCCACAAGCTCATTCTCATCATAGAATCACGGACAAAGAGATCGAGAGGAGCTGTAACTACCACCTGCCACAGTTTCCGTCCGGGTACGGCGCGCCTCATCTCACAATAAAATGGAAGCCCACGGTAGTATAACTGGAGATGGGCCAACTCGAGAACACTTTACATTTGAATGAGCGCACGTCGATAAGTCGTTTCCTAAAAGCAAGAAGAAGAGGAAAAGGATTAAAGAGACTACTGTGCAATGGCTTGATACGCAATGAGGTCAAGTGCTATTGTTGGACCTTTCTGGGCTAAAGTATGGAATTGGTAAAAGGGATAATACTGTAATTGACCTAATACCTTCAATTAAAGGAATTCTAAGCCTCTTATACCGACTCGAATAGGCTGTAATGTTTACCCTTTTTTTTTGGTACAAACAAGTTGGAAGTACCCTCACGCCTTAGCTCTTTCCTTCTTGTGGATTTGGATAACGTTCTTCAGACAAGCTAGAATATGTGTGCATCTGGGTCTATATACGAAGGATTTATAACCGATGAGACTGATCTACTATCCGCTCCTAGTGATCTTAAGCCAGTCAGACAGTTGTAGAAGCTGCAGAGACGAAGAAGAAATTGAATCTATTTGTCACCTGCTGTGTGACTGTCCACCTGCCCTATCTGTTAGAAGAAAGAGACATTTTGGCAGTCATTTCTTCTCGGAGCTGGAGGACTTAGGCAGTGTTGAGCTGGTGGACCTCCTGAGATTTATATTACTATCTGGGTGGTTCTCACAGCGGACCTTATTACAGCGTAACGTTCTGGCCACAGGGCAACCATCTACCTAACCAGACAATTGGCCGAGTGCATAAAAGAACCCACGTAACTGCCATCCAGGAGACGTTGGTACAAAAAAAGCGCTTCTCTAGTTTTGAAGGTATTTTTGGAGTCAGGATGCCAGAATACAGAATAGTTCAGGATGAATCTACATGAAGCAAACGTTTGGGGAGAAGAGCACGACAGTTGGGATAGAGTTGATGGCAGCTGAACCACATTGTAAGAAATTGCACAGGATGACTCGTAGACGTGTTGTAGACTCCCTAGGCTCACAATGTAGTTCAAAACTGCCTAAATTGAATTAAAAACAGTTTAAGTACCTAATGTGATTCAAATGAATCGTTCTAATCGATTGTTGCCCTGTCAACTCTCAACAAATGTACACGTTTGCTGAATAAATAATGCAAACACTCTAATTAGACATCAAGAGCTTTCCGATTGTGTACCCTTTTCCTTCCATTCAATCCATTCATTCACTCAAAAGGACACCACTTCACAGTCAAATAAATCGCTTTTTTCGTCCTAGATCCTAAAACCAATAAAAACATCTTTCTCCGCTCGAACACTTCATCATTCATTCAAAATGATACTAACTTTCGATTGACATATCTCAGGATTCCTCCAATCCTCTTCCAAATCAATTTATCTAATCGCCGCCGCCGCCACTTCCTTCCTTCCTTCCTACTCCCTCCAGCATCCCGCTGCTGAGTCACGAGAATTACATCGAAGAATAAAATAAAACAATTAAATGATTTGCAAATCTCATAAATCAATCACCTTTCCTCCTTTTTTTCATTCACTTACATCTGTCCACATTAAAACGAGGTTTTTTTTGTTCTTTCAAGTCAAACTGAGAAAGTAGTAGGAAGCCCATCCAGAAGACAGAGAAGGAGAAGAGATGCTAAAAAGTTGATCACCTCCGCCTTAAATCGTCTCCTAAGGAGACATCTTGATGCATTCGGCAAAGGAACAATAAAAAGAGGCACAATCCGGGGCAATTAATCAACTGCGACAGCTGTCTTTCTGTCGGGAATAAAGAGGAGAAGATGCCGCCGGTGCTCCTCGAAATAGTAATCTCGGGAATCTGACACTTTATCCCCTTGCTTGGTGTGCGTGTGTGTGTCCTAAAATTTGGAACGTAATTTATTACATTTTTACTCTTAGGTTTGCATCTTTCGATAGGAGTGCTAATTTGGCATTTATCCACATTCTATAGCCAGCTCCCCCATTAGATACTTTTTTTCTCCTTCTATCGGTCACGTGTGAGTGTCCAAGTTGTGTGTGCGGTGCGCCCAGCAAAAAGGGAAAGTTACTAATGACTCCTTGTCGTCAACGCCGCCCTCTTCACAGCTGTCAAACTATACACACAAGAGAAACAACTTTTAATAACCTCCAATGTATCTATGGTAAAGTTTAGTACTTTATATAGTCCATTCGATGTCTATCTCAATCAATTTCTAGTCCAAGAGGTGTGAGGAGTGAAAAACAAACAACAACACTCACCGCAATGAAATCAATCGAAATTAATTTGAATTGAAAGAGCAGAAATGGACATTTATTGCTACGAACACGCTGGACACTAGAATGTGCGTTAAGAGTTATTCTTTTCTTTCCTCTTGACGGCGGCGGCGAGGAGGAATCCCAATATTAATGATTGTGACATGGGAATTTGATTTCACTCAACATGTCACCATTTCACCACTTGTGAGTTGGACTATACAGCGATAGATACAATCCACACTTCAGCCATACATCATCATCGTCATCATCATCATCATCAGCATCATGGTCGTTGTCGGCATGGACCTCATCGGTAGATAAATTGGAATAAAATGTTGTTAAGTGGAAAATTGGTCCCCATTTTGTGGATGTCGTATTAGTTAATTGTTATTTGAATGGGTTATTATTGTTTACCTAAGAGGAGAGTGGATGCCGACCAAAAATTTTGTGGGGAGTGTGCACAGACAAATAGAAAGGAATTAGATGGAAGGCATCTTTTGTGTCTGTGGCTTGGAGGTATTCAATTGGGACAGACCTCCGATGTAGTTCGAAGAAGAAGAAAAAAGTTTCTCAGTTCGCTTTCAATTTAGTTTTCAAGAAAATTGACATTAAGTGGAGATATTGATAGAGACGGCCAACGTTCATTGCGTTAGAGCGTTGAAAAGTTCGAAAGGGGATTACAATAACAGAGAGAAGGTTTCTCCGCACCTTCCAATCCGTGGTGACACATTTCAATGAGCTTCCCAAAGAATTGCGGTTCTCTTTTTTAACCTACACGTTTCTAAAGGGTGATTCATTAAAATGTACTTTTTTAAGGTATAAACAGATTTCAAAAAACCAGTTTTGTTGGATTATCTTTACAATCGGACAAAAGAACCATACTTGGCAATTAGTTTTTGAAACATTATTTCTTTCAAGTGTTCGTTAACATAGTCTTTTCTGGCCGCCATTGATTGCTACGTTCTGGCCGGCCTCGTTCTTTAAAAAAATGTCATAAGCCACCCAACTTTGTTGTTGTTTCTGGATGTAATAATGTAATACGGCAATCTCTTGGAGTTGTTCTCTAGCCTAGATACGGCAATTTTCCTTATTGACGTACCCAGCAAGGCCGAAGTGTGCTTGAACAGTGAACTCCTTTCGAGGAGTTTCAAGAGCCCAAAGTCTGAAACGGTGACGATTCTCTATGTTCTTCCAAGAGTTAAATTTATTTATTTTAAGCCAAATCCTTATGTCAGAAACGCCAAATTGTTGAATACAATAAGCCAAGCTGTTGAGAATGGCGTCATCCCTGGCATTGCGTACACTAATAGCTACTACTCCTATATTTGCTTCACTAAATGCTAAATGTGGCCTATTTGGCCGCAGTATATCGAATAATGAAAATTGGCTTTCAAACTTTGTGATAGTCTAGCTAAACGGGCATTCGAAAGGCTGATTATGTAGACCCTAAGTTGTTGTAAGTGCACGAAAAACATTCTCCGTAGAATGCTGATTTTCGTGATTCGATTGAATAATTTGCACACTCTCTGCCGAGCTAAGTCTTTTCATGATAAAATGTCAAACAATACTGAACAAAAATACCATGACAGGTTAGCACGACTCACGCTTTATCTGTGAAAAAATCCATAGCCAAAAAAGTACCTCTGTATGAATCACGCTTTACTTCTCTGTCAATGGGCTTTGATTTGATTTATTAAGAAGCCATAGAGGGTCAGAATCTGTAAGTGTGATATGTGGCAGTATATGTCAGTACAAAGGCAAACACCTTCTCTACTTAAGGGGCTTCCGACCCTCTAGAGGCATAGAGTCTCTACCTCAGACGCGATTGCCTTCCATCCTCTGCCATCCCGGACACGTTTCTTGCAGTTGTGAAGATCAAGATTTTCTGTATCCACGACAATTTGGTACAAGGTTCTTCGCTGTACCTTGGACTCTAGCTCATACAAGAACCTTATCAGGTCACATCCATAAACCTGCTGGACTCCCTGCTGGATACCGAGTCACATGGAAATCCCTGGAGGA
Source organism: Chalcosyrphus nemorum (assembly GCA_949716465.1). NCBI lineage: Eukaryota > Metazoa > Arthropoda > Insecta > Diptera > Syrphidae > Chalcosyrphus > Chalcosyrphus nemorum. The sequence goes on from OX454333.1 coordinate 30,135,865, forward strand.
ATGGTCACCTGTAAGCTCTTCGCGGGCCTTTCCTGAGCCCAATACACCGCTTAACACTTTTCATAGGGAAACAGGCTCATAATGGTCGAAGTCAGCTGTGGCACTTAGAGCACTCATTTACCTAACCAAACTCAAAGCCTGCATCCATACCAATAAAACTATAAACGGCATCTGTCTCATCCTAGATTAGCCCATAGAAAAGAATCATTGCTATCTGGTCTAGGAAGCTCAACATGAAGCGACTTGTGGTCCAGAAGACGGGGCATTTAGGTAGGAAGTAATCTTTATCTGCATCTGTGTCTTTATTGCGAAAACTTTGCAAAAACGTAGCAACACATTTCTCAGAATAAATAACGCTGACTACATTCTGACAATCTGTCAGAAAATAATGAATGCGTTGATTTTTTTTTATCATAATAATGTTAGAACTATTTTTGACGAATATAAGATGGATACTGACATTTAATGACATTTGCTGACATAAATTCTGACAAATATATCACTAACACTATCAGAAACCGCATTCAATGGCGCAGAAGATGACTGGGAGCCGAAGGAGATACAGGAAATATACTCGGAAAGTCATCAACTAACTACTATTCACTAAGACATTCTTGATTGTCATCCGAGCAAGAACAAGAACCGAAATGGGTCCATCTGTAGTCAGTTGAAATGACAGCTATCAGTTAGCCGATTGATTCTTGGATTGGCTGGTAGATGAAGGTGGAGACACAAGGCTTAGTCGATATCACTAACACAATAAGGCCAAGAGTATCTTCTGAACAACGGAGTGATAGCTTACTGTACCTACATTTGAGGACATAAATGATGTCTCTTTGGAGCGGAGGTACACAGCTTCAAAGGCTCCAATTACCCTGCTAAATCGTGCGATTTACCGCGTTCAGACATACGTTAAGTATGCCTGCTAGAAACTACTAGAAATACTAATGACCCTCTCCTTCAACACTTTGTCGGCATTGAGCTCTGTGAAGAGAGAAATCTCCTTTCCAACTTTTCCCAACAACCACCCCTTTTAATCCGGCCAATTTATTTTCATTCCTCTGAACTCTTACCCTAATTAAATACCAACTTTCAGCATGTCTAAACGTCACAGAACTAATGAAAGATATAAATCATCCGAAATCTCAATTTTCCAAGAAAGATACCAACTTCACACACACAGAGATACAAGGAGAAAAAACCTAAGGATGCCTTCAAAAGTTTATACTAAAATTCTCGGTCAATTACTCAACCTCCTTTCATCTGTTCATCGAGGTCAAATTAGCCAACAAATACACACACACAAAGCCCGTGTTACGTTCTAAAAGTTTCCCCACATCCCAATGCTAACCACACGGCGATACTACAAAACTCAGTGGGTAACCAAATAGAAACGCAAATAGCACCGCAAGAAAACAAAGAGGCAAAAAAAAACGAGTATCTACGAGTACGAAATTGAAAAAATTACTTCTTTTACTTGATTAACTCGCTACGGTGTCTAACTTTAACCACTAGCACCAGCAGAACAGAAACCGAAGATGTGATGATGTTAACGCAAAGCAAGCAAAAAGGTGGGCAGGTATATGACTACAAGCCGGGACCAAAGTAATTCGCCTTCAACCCTGCGGTATGAACCGCAAATCAACCGCACCGCTTGAGGTCACTCATTTAGTTAAACCCCTCACGTAGCTCCTTGCCAAGCCTTGATTTCCGCGAGAAACATTAAACAAAATTAAATTCACTTCAAAACGCAAAATATCCACCATCCGTCATGTTGCTTAAAATGTATCTGCAACAAACAAAAAGGTGCCTAAAGTTCTCTCTCTCTCTCTCTCTCGCTGTCTTAAATTTTGTTTGTACCTCAGTTTGGAGGCGCATTGTGAGCGCCAAATTGCAGGCAATTTATTGCCATTGACCACCTGCTGTATGGAAAGATTGCTGAAACGGTTGAGGTATCTCTAACTACACATGAGTTTAGGTACGGAATCAATTTTTTGTTACTACTGCACAGGCACAGTGTAGATGAACGCGCTTTAGGGGCACAAACGAGCTTGAATAGGTTCGCTGTAACAAATCGCCGAGACATAAGAGTATCTATAGATACTCAGTCCAAGTGTTGAGTTGGATTTTTTGCCGCAACATTTATTATTAGTTTTACAATCGCGAAAGATGACGAAGAAGAAGAAGAAGCCAACCGACGCGACGACACTAATCAAGTTGGGAGAAGAGAGGGGCTAGGAGATGAACTATGTACGTGGGCAGGAAAAATGCTGATGAGTGTTCGAAATGCCACAGGGGGCAGTTCACCGGTTGATGTATGGAACGCGCAATGACTGGCGTTAATGTGGCAGTTGTAGTGCAACTGGAGAAAAATGCTGGACCCATAAACAATCGCTGAGGTTGTGTTGTGTAATTGCACAGCGGTTTAGAAGTGCCAGTTGTGGTGTGCACTAAAGTTGCACTTGATCGCGATCAATTTAGGCAATCAGTCGACTGGTCGGTTACTTGCAGTCAAACTCATCAAACGATTCTGACTAACGAATTACAGGGAAATTAGTCAGACGATTCATTCAATTTCTAGGCAGAGTTGCACTTGATCGCGATCAATTTAAGCAATCAGTCTCAAATAGCGCATTCGACTGGTCGGTTACTTGCAGTCAAACTCATCAAACGATTCTGACCAACGAATTACAGAGAAATTTTTTTCAGACGATTCATTCTATCTCGAAGCAGAGTTGTACTTGATCGCTATCAATTTAGGCAATCGGTCTCAAATAGCGCATTCGACTGGTCGGTTACTTGCAGTCAAACTCATCAAACGATTCTGACCAACGAATTACAGAGAAATTTTTTTCAGACGATTCATTCTATCTCGAAGCAGAGTTGTACTTGATCGCGATCAATTTAGGCAACCAGTCTCAAATAGAGCACTCGACTGGTCGGTTACTTGCAGTCAAACTCATCAAACGATTCTGACTAACGAATTACAGGGAAATTAGTCAGACGATTCATTCAATTTCTAGGCAGAGTTGCACTTGATCGCGATAAATTTAGGCAATCGGTCTTAAATAGCTCATTCGACTGGTCGGTTACTTGCAGTCAAACTCATCAAACGATTCTGACTAACGAATTACAGGGAAATTAGTCAGACGATTCATTCAATTTCTAGGCAGAGTTGCACTTGATCGCGATCAATTTAAGCAATCAGTCTCAAATAGCGCATTCGACTTGTCGGTTACTTGCAGTCAAACTCATCAAACGATTCTGACTAACGAATTACAGGGAAATTAGTCAGACGATTCATTCAATTTCTAGGCAGAGTTGCACTTGATCGCGATCAATTTAGGCAATCGGTCTTAAATAGCTCATTCGACTGGTCGGTTACTTGCAGTCAAACTCATCAAACGATTCTGACCAACGAATTACAGAGAAATTTTTTTCAGACGATTCATTCTATCTCGAAGCAGAGTTGTACTTGATCGCGATCAATTTAGGCAATCGGTCTCAAATAGCGCATTCGACTGGTCGGTTACTCGCAGTCAAACTCATCAAACGATTCTGACCAACGAATTACAGAGAAATTTTTTTCAGACGATTCATTCTATCTCGAAGCAGAGTTGTACTTGATCGCGATCAATTTAGGCAATCAGTCTCAAATAGAGCACTCGACTGGTCGGTTACTTGCAGTCAAACTCATCAAACGATTCTGACTAACGAATTACAGGGAAATTAGTCAGACGATTCATTCAATTTCTAGGCAGAGTTGCACTTGATCGCGATCAATTTAAGCAATCAGTCTCAAATAGCGCATTCGACTGGTCGGTTACTTGCAGTCAAACTCATCAAACGATTCTGACCAACGAATTACAGAGAAATTTTTTTCATAAGATTCATTCTATCTCGAAGCAGAGTTGTACTTGATCGCGATCAATTTAGGCAATCGGTCTCAAATAGCGCATTCGACTGGTCGGTTACTTGCAGTCAAACTCATCAAACGATTCTGACCAACGAATTACAGAGAAATTTTTTTCAGACGATTCATTCTATCTCGAAGCAGAGTTGTACTTGATCGCGATCAATTTAGGCAACCAGTCTCAAATAGAGCACTCGACTGGTCGGTTACTTGCAGTCAAACTCATCAAACGATTCTGACTAACGAATTACAGGGAAATTAGTCAGACGATTCATTCAATTTCTAGGCAGAGTTGCACTTGATCGCGATCAATTTAGGCAATCGGTCTTAAATAGCTCATTCGACTGGTCGGTTACTTGCAGTCAAACTCATCAAACGATTCTGACCAACGAATAATAGTGAAATTTGTCAGACGATTCATTCTATTTCTAGGCAGAGTTGCACTTGATCGCGATCAATTTAAGCAATCAGTCTCAAATAGCGCATTCGACTGGTCGGTTACTTGCAGTCAAACTCATCAAACGATTCTGACCAACGAATTACAGAGAAATTTTTTTCAGACGATTCATTCTATCTCGAAGCAGAGTTGTACTTGATCGCGATCAATTTAGGCAATCAGTCTCAATTCGACTGGTCGGTTACTTGCAGTCAAACTCATCAAACGATTCTGACCAACGAATAATAGTGAAATTTGTCAGACGATTCATTCTATTTCTAGTCAGAGTTGCACTTGATCGCGATCAATTTAAGCAATCAGTCTCAAATAGCGCATTCGACTGGTCGGTTACTTGCAGTCAAACTCATCAAACGATTCTGACCAACGAATTACAGAGAAATTTTTTTCAGACGATTCATTCTATCTCGAAGCAGAGTTGTACTTGATCGCGATCAATTTAGGCAATCAGTCTCAATTCGACTGGTCGGTTACTTGCAGTCAAACTCATCAAACGATTCTGACCAACGAATAATAGTGAAATTTGTCAGACGATTCATTCTATTTCTAGGCAGAGTTGCACTTGATCGCGATCAATTTAGGCAATCAGCCTGAAATAGCGCATTCGACTGGTCGGGTACTTGCAGCCAAACTCATCGAACGATTCTGGCCAACGAATTACAGAGATATTTGTCACACGATTCATTCTATCTCGAAGCAGAGTTGTACTTGATCGCGATCAATTTAGGCAATCGGTCTCAAATAGCGCATTCGACTGGTCGGTTACTTGCAGTCAAACTCATCAAACGATTCTGACCAACGAATTACAGAGAAATTTTTTTCAGACGATTCATTCTATTTCGAAGCAGAGTTGTACTTGATCGCGATCAATTTAGGCAAGCAGTCTCAAATAGAGCACTCGACTGGTCGGTTACTTGCAGTCAAACTCATCAAAGGATTCTGACTAACGATTTACAGTGAAATTAGTCAGACGATTCATTCAATTTCTAGGCAGAGTTGCACTTGATCGCGATCAATTTAAGCAATCAGTCTCAAATAGCGCATTCGACTGGTCGGTTACTTGCAGTCAAACTCATCAAACGATTCTGACCAACGAATTACAGAGAAATTTTTTTCAGACGATTCATTCTATCTCGAAGCAGAGTTGCACTTGATCGCGATCAATTTAGGCAATCAGTCTCAATTCGACTGGTCGGTTACTCGCAGTCAAACTCATCAAACGATTCTGGCCAACGAATTGCAGGGAAATTTGTCAGACGATTCATTCTATTTCTAAGCAGAGTTGCACTTGATCGCGATCAATTTAGGCAATCAGTCTCAAAAGCCAGTTACAGAGCTATTCTTTGCAGAATGCTTCAATGGTGGGAGAAATAGAGGCCCAGGACAGAGTTTGAGGTCCTATTCCAGAGAGTGTCATAGTCCTTATCTAGTTTTTGCAATGTCTATCTTGAGTACTTATGTAGGTCGTTACAAGCCTCCAAGACCAAGGAATTTGTCATTTGATTTCAGTAAAAAAGCATGTCCTAGCATGAACCTCAGTCAGTAGTCCTTGACAGTCGATTGGCCATTCCTTTGATCACCAATAACTCGATTAAAGCCTACTAATAGCTTTCTTATACGCGTAGGAATACATCCTGAAGGACATTTCTCCACTCTATCCATGAATTAAGCTCGTTAATCAGACCTACTTGCTTGCACTGAGTGCACAATTAAATCAAATCAATGATTAATCCCATCAGATGAGGTATAGATGCACCTCACAAACCGATACTGAACACAATTATGCCCAAAACCACAAACACACTCTCCAAACATTAATACTACATTTCGATGTCTTATTCGAAAGGAATCTCACTCGCAACCTCAACACGCTAAAACTCATCAAACTTGCAGTCGAAATTCCATTCCGTCTGATTGTAGCAACAAGCAAGCAATTAATCAAACCAAAGATGTGCACCCCACGATGGATATGGCATCAATTTGAAATGTGATCCTGCTCCGTTCGGCCACTTTAAATATGTACGAGTACTAAAATCAGGTCAATACAGGATTTCAGTACATTCAATTGAATTCTCTCGATTTATTACTTCTAATGAGGGCTGTGCCGTGCTCTTTGTCGAGTGGTATTTGGGTTTCTCCCTCGTCTGACTGGCAGTACCACACACACAGAAGTGATGCTGGTAATTAGCATTTTAATTATATCTCACCACAGTTAGATGCATTCACCAAAAAAAAACTAACAAATTAACACTTGAACTCCTACGGTCCGAATGTATGCTCTGCTGAGAGATACTTTGAGACTTTTGGGCGGGCCTTGTAAATTAATAAAAATGCAAATGCCTCCGATGATTTTCAAACAAAATATCTGCCCTCGGTATAAGTATCTATATCTGATTTCGAGACAACGGCAGAGCAGATACAAACAACACTAATCGGCGCCGACTTTTTCATTTGCATAAAATTCCGATTTAATTCGCTTGTTAACAGGTATTCTTATTATGTAGATACATTTGAGTTCGTTCTTTTGTTGGCTTTTTGTGGGGCTTTACTGTTGGGATTTGTTTGGCTAGCACGCACGCCTAGATAAATCTTGGACTAAATGTCATGTGACATGTGTCATGTTTCGAATTTGATGATTTAAATTGTCCCAAAACGATGTCTCCTCTCTCGTGAGAAGAGTGTTGAGATGTTCGATTAGCGTGAGGATAGTTCATCTACGGGCGACGTAAGCATTTGATTTAGTGTTATGGCCATAAATCTGCATTGGGAAACGATTATATTTCTCTGAGATTGTCATGGTACTAAATTTTGAGTAAATTAAACTAGTTTTAGTCAGTCTTAAACTTTGGGCTTTGTCCGATTAGTACAAGGAGTTACGAAATAGATTAATCTTTGGTACGGCAAAGCTGATGGTTTCGAAACTGGAAAAGATTTATTCTACACCTTGGATGAAAAGCTATTTAGTTCCAGCTATGTGAAGCTTGTTTCGATTGGCAAGACCTTTAGTTCTGAGCTAGACCGTCATTTCAAGGGTGACCAGATACCGATGATACTTTTTCCAATTGTTATGCTTCAGCAGCTGTCAAAGTTACCAATGACATTTAGGTGTCAAAATATTCAGTGAAATCTGCCATTTTATTATGCATTGTTTCATGCTTGTGGAAAATTCTGAAATCATAAAAATATTGTCTAAACTCCGGATCAGTTGTAAACACACAATGTGAATTTCGTCGTGAGGTGGGTCGTCATCATGGCTTCAGTGTGCAGGCAATTGGTCGCAATGTGGAAAAGTTTGAGCAGGAATGCACTCTCTGAATCGCAGCGGCTATGTTACCAAGCAAAATTGCCGTCATTAGAGCAAATACAACCCACAAGTGTCCATACAACCACAAAGTTTGACTGTTTGATGCGGCTTATGGCATGGCGGCATCATAGTACCGATTGGAAGGGGACAGCATTACCGTCAATGGTCTCATTTTCTGTATATATATCTCACCTGTGGTTCCAGCAAGGATACACTCCATGCCATAGAAGCGAGGACGCAACGCTCAAAGATGGCTACAAGACATTTGGCAACTGGATCATCTCACGCCGAGCCGTTATCAATCGATCCTGCGATTGGAAACCACTCGATTATTTTCTCTGGGGCTATGTCAGGTCCAAGTCACACACTTTAGCGGGGTCTCGGACAAAATTACAGACGCTATAACCAGAATACCCACGTTCATATTGGACGGAGTCATCAAAAATAGAATCGACCGCTTGAAGCACTGCCAGCGAAGGCAAGGCGGCCATTTGAATGATCTGCTCTTCCACACATAATGGCATGAATGTAGCTTCAAAATAAAGCCAGCATCAATTTCATATCTCACCCCGTTGTTGTTTTATTCAAAATTTGTTTCCTATCGTTCTTATTTGGACACTCTATAGTACTTGCCAGAATAACGCCGTACCTATTGGACCCACCGCTTTAAGCCCTGTCAGCGAAGGCAAGGCGGCCATTTGAATGATCTGCTCTTCCACACATAATGACATGAATGTAGCTTCAAAATAAAGCCAAAATCAATTTTATATCTCACACTAATGTTGTTATATGTCAATTTGTTTTACTATTGCTCTTATCTGGTCACCCTATAGTACAAGCCGGAATAACGCCGTACATACGCCCGCCGCTTGAAGCCCTGTCAGCCAAGCCGAGGCAGCTATTTGAATGATGTGCTCTTCCAGACATAATGGCATGAATGTAGCTTCAAAATAAAGCCAAAATCAATTTTATATCTCACACCCTTGTTGTTTTATTCAAAACTTGTTTCCTATCGTTCTAATCTGGTCACCCTATAGTACTAACCGGAATAACGCCATACCTATTGGACCCACCGCTTGAAGCCCTGTCAGCCAAGCCGAGGCAGCCATTTGAATGATGCGCTCTTTTAGACATAATGGCATGAATGTAGCTTCAAAATAAAGCCAACATCAATTTTATATCTTACAGCAATTTTGTTCTATTTCAATGTGTTTTACTATCGTTCTTATCTGGTCAGTATATAGTTTACACGGTTCCAAGAACTATGTATGCTCTATCCTAAGGACAGATGGTTATGGTTATGGATGGATGGCTGGATAAATTTCCACATGCTTTGTAGGATGATACCAAGAAGTGAGACCCACATGCATACTCGGAACTTTTTGTAGAATGCATTGAATGCTGATTCGGGGTATGCCTTTTCCCTCAGAAGATCTTCTGATGGAATGACGTCTTGTCATCTAAAATCTTTTAATGGAAGTCTATGCTCGTCTTAGAATAAACATCGATTTACCACTTAAACCTAACATTACCATTGCAAAAGCCAGTGTCCTCGCAAAGTCACTTACCTGAAAAGAAAAAGAGAAAAAAACAATTAAATTCCATACAATAACAAGGACGATATAAATTTGCATTATCTCATTTCTTATGGGGCATCCTTCGCTTCGTGATGTCATGTAGCAAAACAACAAATGTCGAGCCTAATTAACCACTTAACAGCATCTTAACAAAAAAAAGAAAAGCATTAACCTTCAGCTGCCATGCCCTCAATCCTCTTTAAAGTCCTTACTCTCCTTCTACGAGTGTTTTTTTGCTTCTTTAACTAATGAAAAGTCGCACTCGGACTTTTGTTACGCTTTCCACTGAATTACCATCCGTTCTTCTATTTATTTATTCACATTTATTTCTTTCGCACTAAATCTGAAAGGAATTGCCCCACAAAAGGACGAAGCACAAAGCGAAAACTTAAATATGTATGTTCCATCAACAGACTTGAAGCTTCTTAGTCCTTTTTCTTTCTGTTTGCTTTCTTAGTTTTCCTCTTGACCAATATTTTTTATTTTATTTTTTTTTTGTTTTTATTTTGAAAGCAAAAAGGATTCATTATCCTGCCTGGTTCATTCAGAACACTTATAGGGCGTTAATTTATGGTTCTAAGGAGAAAAGATTTTCCCCGTCACCACAGAGCACAGAGAAGAAAAAGGACAACAACTGGTGGCATATGTCCCAGGAGAAATAGGATTAGAACACTTTTCATAAAGTGGCGACTGTTTTTTTCTTTTTCTTTCGTTCAAAAGGACAACCAACAAATAGAGGAGAACTAATAAAAGGCAAAAAAAAAACTGTAAACGAATTGGAATAGGTATCTACTCATTCGAAAAGGAACACATGCTTCAGCTGCTGTTGTGTATAACTGATATCCCTAATCCTTGTCACTGCAAAAAAGAGGAAAAAAAAAACGAGGAGAAAAATATGATCGCTTTCAAAGAACAAAAAAAAAAAAAAAACATGAGACGTCCTCTAGCACTCCTTTGTTATGGTTTTGTCCTTCTTTGTGAAGGACGAGACTTTGGCTTAGTTGAGAGGAAGAAGAAGTTTTTTTTGCCAGGGTTTCCAGTTGGCAGTAATACGAGCTAATTATTAGCTTGATGATATAATAATGCCCGCCGCGCCGTTGGATACCGTGAACTACACGCGGTGTTTTTTTTTTTTTTTCCTCTCCGCGGTAATTCAATGCAAAAGTATGGTTTTGTCCTTGAAATTACCGCAGAATGGCAAGGATTTTTGTTCGCGTAATTTGAATAGGATGTTAATTTTACGATGACGACAGTTTATGATACCCCTGATAGCTGTTGCGGAGTGATAGGGCTTCTTGATGTCCTTTGGAATTTTTTAAAAAAAAAAAGTTTAAATCCGCTAGGAGAAAACATATTTTTGTTATATTTTTACGGTTGAGTTAGTTTTGTAAATTTTATGACATAATTTGGCGGGAAATTCGGCATCAAACTACTCAGAAAGTAAGCTAAAGCCGATTTTTGACAGATGATTGCGGCCATATTGGGCAAGTTATATCTGTCAAATTGGCTGTCGTTTATTTAGTCTGTCTTGCCAAATCAACATGGAGAGTTATAGCGTTCAACGATAGGTGCAAATGATTAAATTGTTTGATAAAAGTGGGTGTTCTTTTCGAGGCCATTTCTGGATGAATAGGTTTGTCGGATTTGGGACAGTAACAGTCCACTAAATTTTGAACTGGCGGCATCATCGGTCCATAATTCTATGAGAATGACGTTGGTCAGCCCATCACTGTCAAATGGCCAGCGCTATCGGTCGATAATAACTAATTTCTTTTGGCATATGTCCTGATGAGTGCCTTCAAAGCTCAACAGATGTTATAACATGAACGACTTCAATTGAGAGAAGATCAACGTGGTCTTCAGCCCGACTTAAGGCAATGACTCCCAAATAGTAGGAACTTCAGGTTCAGACTATTGCTGGAGAAGCCAACGAACCTGGCTACAGCTCCTTCGTAGATTCGCAGATAGTCGAGCCAAACTCCAAGGGCACTTTAATCCAAGCAAGTTCACATTAAAACCTTTGGCTTAGAGCGTTGGGCTTCTCCATGGACTTCGAGTCAACCTTATACAGACAGTTTGGGCCCCGACGCCCAGAGAGAGTCGAGGAACAGAAGAAGGATTAGGATCGCATCGATGTACTTTAGTACAAGCACCGTGGATGGTGAATTGGGATCGAAAAGACCCATTTATAGTTTCCGCATTCCACTGAGATATAATTCACAGAATTTTTTTCCCACGTTCTTCTTGGAATGTACTAGATTCGTGGCCTTTGTATCTTTGTAACTGAGGGAGTTTGGCGCCGAACCTTCAGTTTACGAAACACCATGGATCTCCAATTTAGTGTCAAAGCTAAGTATAGGTCCTTAAGTCATTATTTTTTTCCTGCTCTTGCCAATGCTCATGAAACTTGGGTAATAATCGAAAGAATAATATGGCGAGTAGAAATATACAAAATGAGATTCATTTCTCTACTGATCGGGTGACAGAAACAAAAGAGCACGTGAGGACCTAAATATAAAGCAGGAAGGAACCTATGACCGATGGGACGAATACTCCATTAGGTTGGCTACGATGTCTACATGTACTCCAACTGGATTCCAGAAAGTACAATGTATCTGATGCCATCTGGTAAAGTTCCATTTCATTGACCAAATATTGGAAGGTTGGTCCAAGCCCTGTTTCTATTCTCAGCTCGTTGGGGAACTGCTGAAGGTAGATCGAGGTGAATGGCCCATTCTACCACTGCTACTTTCATGGAAGACAAGCGACTCACTGAAAATGAATGAATCTGTATGTGTTCCTCCAACAGCCTTGGCACCTCTTCTCTGACCTTTCAGATTAAACATTTGTTTTAAAGTCTGTGACCTCTTCTTTCCTCCCAGCAACCGACACTGGTTGGGATATTTTTCTACAAAACCATCCCCCACTTCGCCATAAATCCCAATTCAAATACAAAATGATTAGATAAACTCAGAAAGTACATGAAAATCCTTTTAGCATTGCCATCTCTCTCTCTCTCTCAACCTCTACCTCTGTCTTTCTACACTGCGAAGCTCTCCCTTATAAAAACAAATGTCACAAATTAATCATCTTCACTAGCAGCACATATTTTTATGACACAACACAACCCCGTCCCTATTAATCCGTCAAATTAAAACGGCGGAGCGCATTTCTCCCCCTCGTACACATTCAACATTTTTTTAAACAACCGTCCAGTGAACAGTATCTGATCGATTTTATGACTTCCCAAACTCATCTGATCAAAGTAACACACCAATAAGTGTCACTTGTGTACACGTAGTCCTATGTAAACACATGCAACTCCTCCTCCCTCCCTCCCCTCTATCGACTAGAGTGAGGTGAAAATCTGTTGAAAAAAAAAAATCTAATATCTAATGTCAACACGCAACGGGATAGCTGATGACATAACATATCTACTCAACGACAAAAAAATCCTAGATATAATATAAAGTGTTCTACAAACAACAACAACACGGGCTATTCGTTGTTTACGATTCGATTCCACCAGCTCATACGTCGAGCGTAAAAATCGGGTCATGTTTGTCTATGGCGGACGAAAGACTGAAAAAAAACTTTAGAATAAATCCACCGAATAATGCTCCAACTAAAGGTTATCGCATCCATTTAACCCGAGAGTCAAATGGATGCGCTCCAAACTACAAATCTACTCTCTACTCTTCAGATGGAACAATGATTCCCATTATGCTGCAATTAAAAGTGAGCACAGTGACACAATAATGACAGATAGTATACGGGGGTTTCCCCCCTGGCTGGCTTTCATATTAATTGTTATGCGCGGTGGCTGTGTTCAGTTGCTGCGCGATTACATTGCATTACGTGTGAAGTTTACCGCCTTTGCGTTGCACATTTGAATATATCAGCGTTCAGAGATGCATGACTAAGCGGAAAGGGTGTCTGAACTGAATTTGACTTGTTGAACAGAACCACCATCAATGACGCGCCTTAAATGTTCAGGAAGCGTCGTCGTCATCTAATTTAGTTAACATCTGGCAGTAGATTTCAATTAGAGGGTGACTGATAATTGCCCCGGCTAATATGCATCTGTTTCTGTTGACAAATGGGTTATTTGTGTAAAATGGTGGTGACTTGACAGCAGCTAATGTGACAAGTAGCGTGGTGAATTTATTTGACAGAAGGGCATTTCGCTGAATTTTTCTATTTTTTCTTTTCTTTCAATTTTTACCGACAAAGTGCTTTAATTTGAATGTTAACCTACTCATGGTTAAAATTAGGTAAATCTATAGATTGATGAGGATTAAGTTGGCCGTTAAACTGTGAAAATGGTCAGACATTCGTTGTAAACCATGAAACAGATGCCGAGAAAGTGACAGTGATTAACCATGAAAGTATGTCGGAAGTATTTCGAGATTAAGCGGGTAGATTTATGACGAAAATCATTAGCGGTCGGTGTATTTGATAAACGTTTTGGGCTATAGGAAGCAGGTCATTCGAATTTTTGAATTAATTTTCGAATGGAAAGAAGGAACTCTCTAATCGATTCGGCATTTTGAAGGCATTAGCCTAATGGTATTTGTATCTGACGGAGATACTATATGAAGTGCCGTTCAGAGGAAGTCAATCTAGGGAAAGGAGATCAATTTTTTTAAAGTTCCATTCTTAAGCAAGTAGAATGCTTAGTCCTACACCCGAATGAGACCTATTTGAAAGATTTGGGACACACTCCACATGAATCCATATAAAGGAGAGCATGTCCAAGCATTGAACGTGACATATCTGATATATCGTTCAGAAGAAACTCGCAATTTCCGTCAAAACTTTGGCAAAGAATCCCACGCAATAGAGGACATCATCACATTGGAGAATATTTCCTTCAGTCAGTGTCACAGTTACCAATCGTCCTGCTGAATATCTCAAGCCAGTTGAAGAAGTTCCCTTGGTTGTGGTTCCAACAAGATGCGCGACGCTCCGCTGGGATTATATCAACAATTATATGGGCCGCGGCTATGGAGCACTTCCTGAACGACGTCCAATGAAGGAGCGTCTGTTGTGGCGAACTAGCATAAGGAGAAGTTTCTAGCCAGCAGACGTCATAATATCTGGATGACTTAGTCTGGTGGCCACAAGTGGAGAAAGACATCAGCCACAAGCTAGAGAGTCTCGTCAGTCTAGTCCCTACAGGTGATATACTTATAATTTTTGACAAGGAATCAACAGCTATGAACTCCATACGTTTAAAAAGATCCCATATTTGGAGAGAGGACCAAAGAGGGCACCGCAAAGTGGTTTCAATTAGAGGCCATACACAGATGAGTCTAAACGAACGAGGGACCAGACTCAGGCATCTTCTAGTCTAAGCCTCAAATGGCCACATCACTAAGGCTTCTGAAGCACGAAGGTGTGCATTCCAGACGGGAACATCGACAGTCAAGCTGCTGTAAAAGCGATTTCGTGAAAAGTAATCAATTTGTATCCAGAGACAAAAAGGCATCACAGGAAATGAAAAGCAGACGAACTGGCAAAAGAAGGATCGAAGGAAGACCTGTCTCCCAGCTCTTAGCTTGACTAACAAAAGGCACATGGAAATCGCTCACATCTTGCAGGGTCTGCAGCAAAATCTTGACAAGATACGACAAAACCTAATGCCTTTCGTCTGAATCATAGCCGGCCACAAACATTCAGCGGAACATGGTAGAAGAATGCGGTTTCTGCAATGACTGTAGCGACAGAGACTTCGAGGAAGAATTGCCCCAAAGTTTGCCCTAAGAACCGTGGAAGGCCTGTCAAAAAAGCTATCGAACCTAATAAGATTATTTGGATCGTTTCAGGGACAACGATACGAATCCCTGTTTTCATGTTTTCTACCCTTTCGCTGACTTTATTCATTCCCACTTCAGGAGAGTACAATGGATCCTCTTGAAACCTCTTGGCGGTCGCAGCAATCTCCTTCTACCTCCAGCACAGTCGTGAGTCGGGAAGTCAACATGGCTGAACGGGCTCCAGATGCGGTCCACCATGCGCAGACTCTCTTCAAGAGCCAACGCAAGAGGAGAAGGAAACGTGTTGCTGTTGATCGATGCAAAGACGGGGCATGTGCGCCCGAAAGTGTCAGTGCTGACGACGGCTCGCTTCCGGCAGCAAAGGGCAAAAGGATTAGGTTGGAAGAAGGTTCCCCAATCCAAGCCGATCAATCCCCGAAATACAATGCTGCCCCTTTTCCTGAGAGCCTACACAGGGCCAAAAGACAGAAGGATGAGTGTGAGGTTTCGGCAAGACCCTCTGGCGGGGGGTCTCTTGGCGGTGCTGTATCCCTCAAAGAACCCAGTACTAGTGGACAGGGGCTGTCTGTAGCAGAGAATGGTACTGCTGGGAGATCTCTTGATGAGGATGCTCGTCATCAGAAGAGTGATGGAAGCCCGCTGCAGTCTTACAAGCCTTTGGAGAGGAAGAAAGGAGTAGATAGCCTGGCAAAACTTACTTTAAATTCCCAGGTCTCCCATTCATTTAAGAGACTTCTAGAAGGCCAGCTTTCCATCAGCAAGAGGCCAACTCAACTATTACTTTCATCCAGAACCAACAGTTCATCCGACTTTACAAACTGACTTTGAACACTGAATTTTCCACCATTCAAACCACCAAAAGGTCAGCAACACCATCTGCTATTGAACCCCATCAGTGACACCTTAACTCCTCATAACCTTCAATTATGAACACAATACACAACAAAAAGAGTTGTTACGCTTCCAATCCATCAGCCACATGTGCCCTGTCAAACAGGTGCCTAATTTGACATTAGACCCTTCACAAAAAGGGGAATGTTCACGCCCTAATTCACCATCTACAACCCTTACTACCTGCGATCCCATCGCGCTACCTTAATTTGAAAATTTCTCACCTCATACACAATGTCTAATGGTGTAGTCTATTCCCCCATCGCGATCACTCACACCAACGAGTACTCGTACCTAATCCATGAGACGCAATCAAGAAATGCACACGACAGCTTGATGTTCCTCGTACCCCTCTCCTGAAGGAACAGACGGGGGCAAGGCAAATATGATGGAAAAGTAGCTATCCCAGGTTAATTGATGCGTGTCTCTTCTCTCAGTCGTCGTCGTGCCCTATGAAAAGCAAAAGAACAAGATTTTCAAACTGCACGTCAGTGTCACTGTCAGATAGTTTGATGGAGAGCTTTCACGATTTATTTGTCTATACTGTGGGTTCATGCCGTGGCTATTAATTCAACAGGGGGGTGCCAATTCAATTCAATTCATTGCTTTGGCCGCCACTACTGGTGGATTTTTCTCCTGTCTCGATTGCTAGATTGATCTTTGGGTAAAGTGACGTTTGATGTTCCGTGCGTCGCTTGGATAAGATCGTGATGTCTAAGTGATTATTCATCGATTCGCGTTGTGCAGTGACGGAAACGAGTAGGCTTCTTAGCGTCACGACATCCAAGTCTATCGAACTAACAGGTGAGGCGCTATATCACAAACAGACGCTCGGTTGCTCAAAAAGGGGGCGCGCGCATCTTGTGTGTGGAGTTATGAACGGGCAATCACATGTTAAGCAGTTGTTGTTCGTTTATTCTACGATGATTGAGTGGGCACACAGCTTGTGGGTCTTGTCAGATGATAGTGTCGCATTAAGTGGCCATTTTCGCTGCATCTACGCCACCACCGCCCACTTGGACAATTGATAGAAAGTGCAGGAAAGTGGGTGTGCGCGTCCATCGGATACAGGCAATCATTTGCAAATTATTTTCAGTCGTTTAACGTGAAAAAAGAGACATTGATTGAGGGAACTTCCTGGGGAAAGCTACCGATGGATTGAGTACCCACCAAGATGATTCAATGTCACAGCAGTGTAGCGCTTAGGTCATAGGAACTGTATACAACTTAAGCCTATAGCCCCCAATCATTCATAAAGAACAACAAAATGCTACATAAAGTGACTTCAACTAGAGGCAAACGCTGGCATTAGACGCTTCTGACAACTGACTCATTTTCCCCGGCAAAAGGCATCGGACTACTCTGTGACGAAGCAGGTCTAGATCCCAAAAACTGGTATATAAGACAATCATAAAGGTCCCCACAAATCTAAGGCTCTACAAAGCTACAGCATCTACTCCACATAAACTGCTTAGGGTACCACCAATCAACACGAAACACTGATGTCACTCCTGAGGAACTCCACGAAGCATACACGAAGATATTCAAACAAAAAACCCCTTACTCCGTTGACATATAAGGACAGATACTCTTGAGCGGAGGCACATTTAGACCTCGAAGGTACATTGTGATATCACCGGATGACATGCCAGCACAAGCCTTCCTTTCAGCCCAGATCCAGCGTCTAACAACCGACAGTGTGGTACATGGAGGGACATGGAGTCGACCTCTTTAGAGTAGTGACGCAGGGACCTAATCATGGAAGTTTCAGCATCTGGGGTTGCTTACCCATGGAAACAGCTTACCCGTAGGATGGACGACGTCTACGATAAGCCAGTGACAGGATCAAAAATAAGAAGGCTTAGAACTAGTGGATTACGCATCACCCAGTACTAACAAAGCGTAACCTACAAGTGTAGGAGTATTGGCGGACAATATGCTAAACTTCAGAGTACAGATTGAATATTCTAGCTAGAAGGCACCTATTTGTGGTATAAGATAAGACTCGCTCTCACGGATGATGCTAAACATCGATCGACTTAAATATGTCTAGAGCGGCAAGTAATCCTTGTTTAGACTTAAAACAAAGGCAACTTGAAGGAAACTTTTGTGTGGGCTCAGCGGAATTTGCGGAATATAAGCAGATTCGGGTGTTTTCACAATGTGATTTCTGCCCAATGTCATAATCATTGAATAATCGTCTGAATATTCTTCCTAAACTGGCGATTTGATGCAAATATACACTACTAGCTCGCCTTGAATCGCAAAGAAACAAAACTAAAAAATAAAATAAAACTGAACATATTTTAAGAAAAAAAAGTAGCCTATGTCACTCTCATGAAAATAATGAATTTCATAAAATTTATTACACGCAAATCGGTTCAGTAGTTTTTGAAATTACCTAAGGACAACTGTTTTTATGTTACGTCTTTATATAATAGTAGTGATTTAGGATATCACAAATGATGCCAGCGCTGATGAGGCATACCACAGCTCAATCCAATGTCCTTCGACATTTATTTTAATTACAATTGAAATTTTAGAACTCTAAATCGATGGGGTACTCGAAAATATTGAATCCACTCAATAGCCTATGAAATATGCTCTTCATATTTGCACAAAGAGGGTGTCTCCGTTTAACGCATATTCTTTTTCAAACAAAAATAAAAATAAACAAATCCATTTTATTTCATTGAATTTCCATTTGATTAACACCAATTCAACAATTCAAATACAAACTCAAAAAAAAAATTATTTATAAAATATTTAAATTATTTTCCACAAGTATCTCGCAGCGCCATATGTCTCTGACAGAGGCGCGGGTCATATATCCATCCAAGTGGCAGATAGAGTGTATCTGGGTGTACACTTGAAAATCTCATCAAGTGGAATAAAGGATTTTAAAAAATTTACAAAATCGCAAATATTTCAAAGTGTTTACTTTTTAACTGCACTCAGTACTACCAACGACGCCGCGTCGACGACATAAAAGGACACACCGACCGTAGAGCGAAAGAGCGCACCCGCTTGGATAAACGAGCTTGACTACTAACCGTATGTAGACACAAAGTGCAATAGTATGGCGCCTTCTCCCCCCAAACCCCCAACTACGCTTTTACTAAAAAAAACCCTTATACGACGATCTATGATGTATGGTAGGTGTAACTTGTGCCAGCAGGATACAGACACTGGTATCGAATTTACTGTCAAGTGGCCACTTTAGGTGATGTAATTCTGTTCTACCTAGCCAGGTGTTCAACAATGCACATGGTCGACACACGACGACAATAGTCGTTGACAATGCAGACACACCTTCTACCCACTCAGGTCGTAAGGGGGTGGTGGTTGATTCACGGTTAAAAAATAAAAAATAAAAAAATAAAAGGACTACCGAGGACGACAACACATGCAGCACAATGCATTACAACAAAGGGGATGTTTTTGTTTGGGATTTGGTATTTCAGGTATGTGAGCGCTCTGTAAACTGATTTAAAAATCAAGTGGATGGACTTAAATCCATTTTTTTGGTCGGGTCGCAAAAAAACAACGGGGCTTTTGGGGTTGAGTACGTAAGAGTGTGTGCTGGAGTATTATTTGTTTAATGCTCTTGTCCTCGTTTCACATCACACATTCGTTTGAATGGGTTGAGCTACTGACTTCTGACTTCGGACCGTTGGCATTGGTCTGGGAGAGCTCTTTTCGGTTTGGACTGATCGCTTTTTTTCTGCTCAAACAAACCAGAACCACATGAAAGGAGAATAAATGTCATTTGGAATTAAATTGGACGAATGGAACAACCCTCTGGTTCTAGCTAAAGCGCACTCACTAAGCAGTTGAGTGGCTATAAGTTACATGGAAGCGCAACAAACGCACAACTAGAGAAAAAGAGAGGAAATTGTGTCACATGCTACATCTAAACGCAGCTTAAGATGAACCAGAAACCTTCTGAGGAACGTATCCTTTTAAGCCAGACTCAGCAACCTAACTTGTGTCATCACGGGACAGTCCTATCGCTATCAATCTGATATTCCAAATAGGGAAGGAGCTCCTTCTCAAGAGATAAGAGAAAGAGTCTTAACCATCCTTGAATTTGAATTTAGTAAGAATCTTGAGCTTGCAGTTAAGGATCCAAGAAGGCTAGAGCACAGATTGGACCTTTAAGAGAGTTTTAGGCGAACATCATCCAAAGGCTTAAAGAAGGCTTCAAGAACAAATGTGCACTTAGTAAGAGCCCACAGCGGTCTCTAAAGGAAGGAGAAGGTACAATCAAAGGCTTAGAGGAGGCTTAGAGAACAGATTTGAACTTGGTACGAGCCAACAGTGTTCTCTAAAGGATAGAGAAGGGCCAAGCAAAGGCTTAGAGGAGGCTTAGAGAAAAGATTTGAACTTAGTACGAACCTACAGTGTTCTCTAAAGAACGGGGAAGGTGCATTCAAGTGCTTAGAGGAGGCTTAGAGAACACATTTGAAGTTAGTATGAGCCTACAGCGTTGTCTACAGAATGGAGAAGGTGCATTGAAGTGCTTAGAGGAGGCTAAGAGAGCAGATTCGAACTTAGTAAGACCTTACAGCGTTCTCCAAAGAATAGAGAAGGTACATTCAAGGGCTTAGAGACCAGATTTGAACTTAGTAAGAGCCTACAGCTTTCTCTTAAGAATGGAGTCAAAGGATTGGAGGACTGATTTGAACCACCACTCTCTATATGTGATTCAAATGCGAACGTTAAAAGATGCTTTGAAAATTGAAGGTAACTATGAATCAATATGAACGACCTTACTGTCATCGCCAACCACAACCTACACCATCGCATCGCCTACCAGCAAAATACATAATTACTCTTTCCAATTCCAAGTCCGCCAAGTGTAGGTTTAATCGAATTTCACAAAATTTAATCAGAATAGGTACCACCATAATGCCATACCTTAATCCTTGTTTCGTCTCCGCACTAAGTCCTTCTATTTTTAACCTAAAATCCAATTTAAATGACCCACTGACAAAATTCCCAATCTGTTACCTTCTCTACCCACTTCCAGGAGGCATAAATCATTCCATTTGAACCAGCATCGTCTCGACGCGTCGCATAATTGCCACACGACGACGCCCAGGATACCAAGAGCAAAAATTTACAAAAAAATCCCCACTTTAATCCTTAATCGTGAAAAGAAAAGCCGCGTACAAAACAAAGCAAAAAAAAAAAGCCGTCGAAAACTTTGCTTTGGATTTTCCATTTCATCGCCGCCAACTCATAAATCCCTGCAATAAATCATCGTGAATTGAAGGCGAAATCCTTTTTTTTTTTTTGTCGCTCTCTCTCTTCAAAGGCACTCCATCCATCATAAGGTGGATACACTTTTACGGTGGGCAGCACGTTCTTACACACATGTCGCTGCTCCTTTGGTTGTCTGTCAATTAAAACACTACACCGAGCTGGCTTAAGTCAATAGAAAAGAAAAAAACGCATCGTCCTTTCCCAATATTGAATACAATTCTCCGTCTCTATTGACGCAGAAAAAAATCAGGAAAAAAAAGCCCAAGAAATATCCTTTGACATCCTAGTTTCTTTTTTGTGCGACAAAATCGATAGATAGAGAGAGCAAAAAACGACTCTAATTTTGTTGACAAAAAGATTGTTTGCCTCTCAATACAAGGGACACATGCCGAAAACATTTATTTTCCAAAATGCCAACAATTGGAGATCACCACAACTAGGACTACGAACCAAAGTACTCAGCCCGGCGCGCATTTGTCCTGTCAATATTTGTAGTGCAAAGAACACACACTGCATTCTGTCAGCAGTCGTCCTTTTTTTTTTTTTTTGGTTCTATCTCATACCACCCCTCTTGTGTGTCAGTTTCACAAGCCACCCTCCATGTCCTGCTGTGCATCGCGCGCGCTTTTATTGAGTTGTTTAGTTTTTATGGGGTGTTAATGTATTTGTTTGCATTTGAGAAATTTTTATTTGTATTTCGGCAAAAGTTAAACAATGTGTTTAGGATTTAGACACAAACAAAAAAAATGCATTGTGCCTCTGTCAGGACATAAAGAGAGAGAAAGAGAAAAAGAGTTCCAATAAACTCATGTCCGGCGGGCATATAAAAATACATTTTTGAATCTTTTTGATTATTTCCCCGGCAGATTCGCTGTTTTTGGCGTTTTGGTAAATAGGAAAACTTTTGTTTCGTTGTACTAAAACTTATTTGGGAGGAGGAGGGTTTTTTTTTTTTTTTTACCCCTGGTCGTTGTACTATTGAACTGGTTGAATGGAGTAAAATATTTTTTATATTTTTTTAGAGTTTGTGTTGAATTCAGTTCAATTACTGTGGATGATGTATCTGCAGGTAGAGAGTGAAGTAGAAACTCAAAACTAACTCAGTTATCGATGCAATCGATGTAGCAATGGTGTAAGTGGGCAAAAGTTAGAGAGACTCACAGTTACTAATTGGAGTTTTGTGTGGTTTTTTAGTCCACTTAGCTGGTATTAAAAAAAAAAAAGATGACTTCAAAGTTTATATAGGTTACGAGGGTCCAATTATTTGATTGCAATTCGGCACAGAGTTTTGGAACTAGTTCAGGGACATCATGTTCAAAACTTATGGACTTTCGAGCTGGAATTGTGTTATATGACAGCTTAGCGGAACACATTTGAATAATCAGACAAAAATTTCTGTGAATTATAATGGAATGCAAAAATTGCATACAAAACAGTGTGGACGTCGTGTATAACGACGGAGGAAGGACCGACAAAAGGCGGTTAAAAAACGTGGTGACTGTATCAGACTGGATTGAATGGTCCTCACACTCAGGGGGGTGATGGAGAGGAGTAGATGGAAGGGGAAAACCAGAATCCTAGCCGAAATGACTACACTACAGAATATGCTGTATATATAAACACAACCTACTTCACCGAGAGGAAACTAAGATACCAGAATGACGTCAAGTACTACAACATTAGTCAGGGCTTACCTTAGGAGTCAATCCTAAAACCTATTCTAGGGAATATGGAAAAGCATTGGCCATCAAAGTCATGCTGAAATTGATAGCACATGTCGAGTCACCGATATACATACACAGCGACGGGCCGGGATACTTAAGGAGAGATCTGTAATCCAGAAGTCCATTCTTTTGTATCCTGCCCAGTTTGGGCTACATCGTCCTCAACATCCAAAACAAAGGAGTAAAACTCTCGCCTAACGCAATTATAACGATTTTTGACGAAGCAGTCTGTATTATATTTGGGATGCAGGGGCGGATCAAGAGCGGGGCACAGGGGCACGCTCCCATCCCCCCAGACATGATTCAGATCTGTGACAACACCTTACGCAGGTTAAAGACATATCTTAGCAGCAATATGAGAGAAGAAGAGAAGTGCCTATCCATCAAGATATTGCTTCAAAGATGAACCCTGAAAATACTATCTGGCATTTGTGCCCCTCCCAGAAATAAATTCTGGATCCGCTCTTGTTGGGATGGTTTCTATCAATATTCTCGCCAAAGAGTTTACATAAGGCTTATCGCGAACCAAAAGAGAACGACTCCAGCTGGGTTAAGGAGGAAGAAAGTTGTTCAGCAAATAGCACTCTAGCCAGACAGATGGAAGAGTGCTAAGCTGCCACAAGCATTAATTTCCAACATTGAGACTTGAGCAAAAAGGATCCACGGGGAGTGTTACTATCAATGTGCGGGCATGGTGGACCTATGGAAAATACAAGATTAGGACATGATAGTTCTCCCTTTTGCCTGCAGTACCCAGAAGAGTAGGAATAGGCAAAGCACGTTAGGTGCGAGTATAGACGCTTCGCAAATAGCAAACCTACCATGCAAAGACCTGATAACAAGGTCAAAAGACGACTGGTTGGAGATCTGTTCCATCAGAATGACCCTGCGGATAGAGCTAAGAAAAATGTATACATCCTTGGCCAAGGTAAGCGAAGAAGTACGCTCCTAGATGTCATTTTATTTTAGTAGATAGAGCTTGACATTAAGATATGTAGAAGGTCAAGTATAGGCTGTTCCTTTCCTGATCGTCCATGCAGCTCCTGCAAAAGTCGTTAGCCAGGAGGCTTCTGGTTTGGTGACCTATCTCTTCTGTCGGATTAGACAGTTCAAACGATTGTGGTCCAGCTTAGGGCAAATCTATTGAATCTTTTGGTATAAAATTAAGTGGAATAAACCAAGTACCACTGAGAATGATAAGCTTGGTGAATTAGCAAGAAAAGCTTCGGCGGCTACATCAGAGCAACTGCTTTGCACATTTAGACTTAAAGAAGAACAAAGAGCCATCAAATGGACCTCCATGAGATCTTGCCTTAAGTCGTTCTCTGATGAAATTCAGACCGAGAGACCTACAGGGAAAGCACAGCCCAAGATTTGCCATCCTCATTGGAGTTTTCATGGGGCACAATTCTCTGCAGTACCACAGGCAGATGGAAGAAAAACTCTTCTGCTAAGAATACAACCGACACTGTCCAGGGGCGACAAGTTTTTCTAGGAGTCGACAAGTTTGTGAATACTTTAACTATGCCCCGGTAAAAGATGATGAGTCAGACAAACACCCAGATATTTATCGGGACCAACTTCCGTTGGCTGAAATCTCCTCCACGACTTGAAACAAAACTCCCCAGTTGAGCAATGGATATGATTATGACTTTCATTAAATCCACAGGATGATTTGCATGCAACAACAGAGTAAGCACCTTGGTACATGGGTACAGAGGTTGTGAAGGACTGTCTGAGAAAACTATGAGTCTTTTGTGTCAATTAGGTTCAGTATTAACCCGAGTATAGCTTGAACCTTCACCCTTCTTCTTCTAAGGGTAGAAGCCTCCTCCTTGAGGTGCATCCATTTCCTTCCTCGAGATATCCCACGATCAACAACGCGAGTGTAGATGTCCCTCATTGGGTCTTTGGCTTGTTAAATATCTTTGATATTTGATACCACAAACTGACCTAAATTCTAGAGGAAAAAACTGCAGACTTTAATCAAGAAACCAATTAAATTTCTCGAAGAGTTCATACTCATCTTTAAATGACTATTGGGCGTCCCTAAACAAAGGCGATACATATGTATCTCCTGACAGTTTCGAATGCAATCGACATCAAGAGTCACTCGGTATAGTAAATAACTGTCTCTCTCTCTCTCCTTAACCTATAAATTTTCAAAATATAGACCGTAAAGTAGAACGCACTGCAATGCATTTGTATCTGTGTCATCTATATGACGTTTGAGAACTTTAATGGATCCTTATAATTTGTCAGTGTTTGTGTGAATGCACACTAAAATAGCAAAGCAAAGAACGATACAAATTGCACAGCAGAAAAAACAAAAAAAAAAAAAAATAATGTCATGGGCGTGGTAGGAGTGTCAATCTTATATTTTCATCTTCTGCACCAACAACAACACAAATGTATTATTAACCTTTCACGTGACTTTTAAAGGAGATACATCTTTCGTTCGTTGCACACAATTGTAGCCAACAACGAGTGATGAATGAGCAAAAAGAGAAAAAAAAAAAAGAAAAACATCTGGATTTTCAAATGTCAAATAGTCTCTATCGAGTTCATCATAACTTTTTTATTCCCCATCGATTCCTGGATACGCGACTCCGAACCGATACTGGGGCATAGTTTACGACGAGTTAACACACAAATACACAAAAATAAGGGTGTGGGCTGGCTGGCTGCGGCTTCTGAGTCTCGTCGTAGATTAACATCATCAGCAGAATTCAGAATGAAAGTTTTCAAGTACTACTAACCGAGGAGAATGCTCCCGGCATCAATCAATCACCTTTGACATAGTTTTCGACTAGGGGGAGGTATTCATTTGTTCTGTATGGAAGTATCCACGATTTTGTGGATTAAAGACTGATAGGCATGAGATGAATAATTGAGAATAAATAGAGAGAGAAAATCAGGAGATTTTAAGCCCAGAGTAGGCTCTTCTTCAAGTGATCGTCGTTGTTCGATTGAATGGATTTTTGTATAAGTTCATGGATTTGATTGTGACCTGAATAATTGAATGGCATGACTTGTTCTTGAGGAGTCTTGACACCTAATTATATATTGAAGGAGTAGTCAGGGATTTGAAAGAGTTTCGTTGTTATTTCGAGAGGAATAGTGCATCATCTTACCATCATGAGTTGAGGAGTCTTCTTATACCCTTCCTAAGGACAAGTTAGTCGGACTATAATCAGCAACTGCCCATCTGTTTATTATATCAGCAATTGTTTGCCACTAAATCGTGAAACTATCCAGGGAGGACGACGCACACGCAGGCAAGCACTCCTTTTGAGAACAAAATAAGAGTCCTTTTATAATTGACTCTGCTGCTAAGAGTCCAACCAGGACCAGTGCTGGGTAGTACGAGCAGAGAACACTCAATAACTCTTAGGAAAGAAGAAGATGTTAGGAGGTACTCATGAAGACTGTGTTGGACAGTGCTTTCAGTTCTTCTTACCCAGCTTTATTCCATGATTCCAAGGAAGCACACTTGATCACAACCAACTCAGCATTGCTATTCAAAGACATACAACCACTGTAGTCGGGTTAAGTTCCTTTCTTCTAAAGGATTTCTATAGCAGTCAACATAATGTCTCATGAAGTTCCACAAGGTTCTATACTAGACCTGCTACTCTTCCAATGGATGTTTGCAATTGAATCTGAATAGAGCTTTAAGGCGTTGTTCATCGTGGACTTGTTGGAATGATCCAGAAGTAGCGCCTGGTCAATAGTTGTAAAGTTTCTCGTTCGAATTGCCTCTGTAAGTTAGTTAAATGTGACTTGAGTGTCATGACAATTCTTATCGGAACACCAGACACCAGCTCCCTTACTTAGTCATCCATAAAGTATCAGTCGGTGTAAGTCAATCTTCTTTAGATGAGTCCCCATGTACTTGAACAACTCAAATGAAGCGTGACGGACTTAGAAAATAGTTGGAATAGTTCAGTACACCTATGTGAACGAGTCGTTCATATCCACTATTCACAGGCTTTGAACTGTGGTAAGGAACTATTGTATTTTAAAACCAGCTGACCCGTGCTCGCCTTGCTTTGCAAAGATCTAAGGAAACAAAATTTAAAAATAAAAAATAAAAAAAACTTAACATATTTTAAGAAAAAAAAGTACGCTATGTCACTCTCATGAAAATGATGAATACTATAAAATTTGTTTCCCTTCAATCGGTTTAGTAGTTTTTTAAATTACCTAGGGACAAAGTTTTTAATGTTTCGTCTTTCTTTATACAAACAGACGACCAGCACTTAATCTGACCAAATACCCCCCACCCATGGGCCATTATCCAAACTCGAAATGCCTGTCCACTTACCCACTTCCTTATAAAAGCCAATTCATCCTTTCGGCAAACAAAATACTCTCTCCCCCCAAGAAGATACATTATAACTGATTGCCAAACTAAAAGTGGACTTCAGATTCAAAGGAAAAAAAATTTTACCTTTCCTTCAGTTGACTTTAATCGCCTCGCCCTCCCGCCGAATAAGTGGATTTTAATTTCGATTAAAATTGGCAATGGGAATGCGCTAATTGAAGTATACTCCACGATCTACCAAATAAAAAAAGAGAACCGAGAACTGGAATCGGCCAAAAAATACACACTCAAACCATCGAATCGAACCACACCGAAAGGCAACAGTTCCAGAGAAGAGTGTTTCAACTTTAATTGTAGTGGCAACCATAACAAAGTGAATACGTATTGGGTAAGTTCGTTTTTGTTTTTTTGCTTTTTTGTTGGCCAGGTTTGTTGGTTTTTCGAAATTGTATTCGAAATGGATTTTGGTTCTTTTTTCAGCTTTGCTTCTGTTTTATGGTGTACAACAGGTGTCGAGTGATTGTATAGTTTCAGTTGAGTTTATTCTAGTTGGCACTTAATTGAACTTTGATTGTCTTAGAGGAGTTCGTTTTTGGTTACGAAATTGACTTCAATTTGATTGCTTATATGCTTCTTATCAACTAAGTGTCTTTAAAAGAACTGAAACAATCAGTGAAAGAAGCAGGAAGAACTGTGTTCAGCTTTGAGCTTATTGAACTAATAGTTCATTTAGTTGGGTGAATATAGTTCACGTATCAACGAATCTCACTGACATCTCAACGACCAATGCGAATCCAAAGCAAATGCTGAAGCAAATTCGTAAGATATGAACCACTAGACCAGAGGAACGATACATGGTCCATTCGCTGTGATTGAAGCTGGCAAAGAGTGAAAACTGAATATAATTCCGACTCATTGCTCTAGTGACTAAGAACCGTAAAACAACGCATAAACACAAAACTGACGGTGCTCAATCGATCTAAGTGATTTATGAACTAAATTAGCCAAATCAGTTATAGAGGAACTATAGAAACTAAACAGTCCTTATACTCTAGTTCAACCACAGAGTGAGGATAAAAAAAAAGGTGAACATGGTTGGAGGGCTACAGGTTTGATTGAATGAACTAGTGAACTAGAACAAACAAAACTAACTATTGAACGAAATTCACCACAAAGTAACTGAACTAAAGTAACTATACGAGTAAGTGGTCTAATTGGCCGCTGCTGTGACTTGAAACAAAGAAAAGACTCATAAGAACTAAACCAACGAACGAAGTGAATCATTCGAGTTTATTAAAATAAGCCACTAAACAGTTCTTTTAGTTTACTGTTCTTATGATCCACCGAAGGCAAGGCCGAACGAACTGCTGCGCTCTTGGACTAAATGAACTAGTGAACTACACAGAGCCAAACTAGTAATCTAATATGAATTAGACGAGCTGAGTCATTCGTGAAGGCTACAACGCTGAGATCAATAATTTTCGGGTTAAACGGACTGGGACTGTGCTTAAACGAGATTGTCAGTCGGTAAGACTTAAGGCCTTCCCTAAGACCAAAAATGTTGTTAGTCGTGTTCGACTGAATTGTATGAAGCGTTACCCTTTTGGGATCGAAATTACGGGGCAAAACATAACCGTGGAGTCTAAGAGATGCACCACGATGTGAATTTAGTTCAAAAGGCCAACATATGTACGTCAGATGGACAAAAGGCTCTCTGAATTCTACCTCCAAAGTTGAAATTGACAGGAAAGACCAAGCTTTTAGTATGGAAACCAAACTGCCGGAAAACTTGGGCTGAAAGCAGCATGTCCAGGACCACACACTGTACAAGGCAGCTATGTTAGAAGCATGGACTGATCGGAGTAAGTTTCTTCAAGGAATCTGAGGCTCTAGACCCCTCCAAAGAAAGAGAACTTCTTGGCAAGTTTGTGATGTATTTCGCATTTGATCTTTTGGCCAAAGATTCATCAGATTTGCAATGAATAATTTGACGTTCTAGGAGTACGTGACGCAGAACAGCTGAGAAGGAAGCACGGCAACTGGAAAAAAGTTGGGAAGAACTGAGCTGAGATGACGCGTAAGCATTGTAGAGGCTCTAGGAGTTGGTGTAGTTTGAGTTACTGTTTCCTAGTTCTCATAGCAAAGCTGAGACTTCTCCCTTTTCTGCTCCCTCCTCCTGTGTCAGAAAGAACAAACTTAAACTCAACTTAGAGAGTCGATTACAATTGTCAAAACATGTCTCCTCATTGTCTACAAGTCTCAAATGTCTTAATTTCAGATATCCAGTGAGACATCTAAAACTTTCGCAGACAGATCCATCATCCTTTCTCTCTCTTGTGCAACTTTGTATCTGTTTTGTGATGTCAGGATGCGAATATCTTCATCAAGTTGCTCATTATTTCCTGACAAAACACATCATCAACACAAGACACCCATTTGCTGTAAGTTAATTCGTCTCTCATCTCTCCAGAGTTTTGGGTTTGAAAATTTGTTTACTTTTGTCGTAATTAAAATTTACCAACTCAAATGAGCAATAATTTGCGAGCATTTTTAGTATCTTTTACCGCCTTCAGTTGCAGCGCATAACAAAACTATCTGCGGAACGTGTGAATCCAGATTCATATCTGACGCAAAAGTGTGTGTGTGCAAAAATTCCACTCAAAAGTAAGTAATGTGGTAATTAAAAGGATAACGAATCCCTGTGTGCCATTGCTCTTTCGGGTTCATGACTTCTATCTGATTTGACGATGGTTTTGTTTCCATGCCTCAGTCAGTGAGTCAGTCAGTCAGTCATTGCCTTCTCTTTTGTGCATAATTGCACAGGTTATACATAACTACAGATAGAGAGAGAGAAAGAGAGTGAAGCACTCATTGAGTCTTGTGTAATTAGAAATGCAAATTCCTGACGGATGATGAGGTGAGTCGGTTGAGAGAAAGATACTCTTCCACTGACTGTGCTACACCACACCACACAAACTGTAAGCGGATATCTGTATCTGCAACAAGTGCTTTGGTCTGAGTTCTTCTTCTTCTTTTTTTTTTCTCTATTTGTTTCCTGTTTCAGAATTTTTAATTCATGTTTCCATTGCGGAACGTCTGTATGGTTTAAGTAGCATCATCTCATCAGCTTTAGTTAAGCTTCATGATTATTTGCAAGAAAAAAAATCCAATGCAGCAGTTAAGTGGTGTCCGTGTGGAAGCAGAGCAGATTCGAGTTAAGAATTTTGCATTCTAATGTGGATTTTTTGCTCTGTAGACAAATGCAATCACATGAGAAATTGAAAGTTTTTCTGATGAATCGGACGATACAATGCGATTCATGGCATTCAAAAGAAATCTATTCAATCCGCTTGCTATTGCCTCCAGATTAAGAGCCCTCAAGTGCGTGTAATTCGTACGAGGACCTTCTCCGTTATGAAAGGGATAACATGAATGGAACTTGGAATGGTACGAAGGTTAAACTGATTTGAAAGAATTCCAACTCTAGGCAACTAGTTGGAATCCTAAGTGTCCTAAAACATGTACATATCTATAGTAAAGGCCGCGATTCACAGTGGTATTTAGTCGGTGCTTACTGAGACTTTACCATACTCCATGTACCATGTATGCAGTGCCTTTCATTTCAGAACCCAAAATCTATAAAATAAGAACATTCTAAGATTGATTTTATACTTTTACATACAGTCGGAACTGAAACTGTAAACTGAGTAGTTTCTGGACCAACTACATCGCTGAAAAATACTAAACTGAACTACATAGTTCACAAGTTCAATTCACTTGTTATCTAAACCTCTTCAACTATCAGTTTTAGTTCTGTTTGAGGAGAGTTTGTTCGTATTATATTAAAAAAAAGAGAGAATCACTGTGAACTATGTAGTTCAATAGGACGTATAGTTCACTGTAAAGCAATGAACAAGTGGTTCTTCTTCGTTTAAATGCTATGAGAGCACATCGTAATGAGGAAAGAATTTCTTTGACTAGCAAAGTAAAGTCCAGGCAAAGCCGCCTTTTCCCTGTGTGAACTTAGTTCATAGTTCATTTAGTTCAGTGCCTCGTTTAGGTCGACGATTCGTGCAGTTTCTTTGAAAACGTTTTAAGGATTTAATACTGAACAAAACAATAACTAAGAATGAAGTAGATATTGAGCCTGATGACACACTTAACTCAGAGCCAGTTGGTTTGACGGGACCTCTGGTGAAAGCCGGCAATTGAGGGCCTATTTTACTGAATCATCCTCCGCTTCTTAAGGAACCAGCTAGAAAGCCGCAGCTTGCTGAAGCCTCAGAGACAAGCGTGTCGTTGAAGCCATACGTTTTGGTCTTTGTTTGTTAAAGACAGTTCCAGGAAAGGACATGACTTTTATAGGAAACCCAATCATCATTAGAAGTCTCCACCCTGAGTCTTGTCTTGCATCTCAGAGAGTTCTTGAATTCATGACTGAGTTTGCAAGTGGTTAGAGGATAGAGGTAAGCTCTTAAGCGCAGCTTTACTGTCACTACAGAGGGAAACACTAGAAAGCCCTTCTATTTGATGGCAAAAACCCCAGCTTATGCTGTCGCCGTCCACAAAGTCTAGGCCGGGCTCTGGGTCTATCCGCCTGCACTCCATTCATGGCTCAGATTCTCGTCAGAACACCAGTGAAGTCGAACTCATACTTGCAGCTTTATTTTCATGGCTCTTAGACGCAATATAAGACATTAGTACTCAAGGAGCCATCACAGTCATTTGGTACCACCTAAAAGGTTATGTTAAGAGCGATCGCTTCCCTGACATGCATATTTGGCCTCTGACTGTGAAGGGTATGAAAGCATCTGACAGTTTATGTACAAGATGGCGTTAGACTCATCACCTAAACGACAGGTGGTCTCATTTTTGCAAATGGCGTCGTATGTCATTGCAATTTTGACGCTTGTAACAGTGACAAACACCATTCCCCTAGAGAAGACTCTCTGAAGACGTAGATGACGCTGTCCAAGAGGAAAAGAGTTTGATTGGGATGGCCATTGGTTGTCGACTTGAAAAACGCACTGCCTTGCTCCTCAGGGAAGACTTTGTGAATGTCGAACTCACAAAGCGTAAATATTGATAGATAAAGGCATCTGTCTACCATCGAGCGGCAGTATGAGTAAATTCGTTGGGGAAGCGATCGATGATTCTCCTATGCAAGCCATTGAGACTCATTCCTTCAGGAAAGAGAGATCAATGAAGGATATAGAGACTCATCTGTTAACGAAATCGACTGCCAGTAGCACGGATTATATCAAATCCTCCTCACAGTAAAGCCAATTGCAATATAAGGATTTCTTCTCTCCATGAAACGCCTATAAACACTCCTAATTCCTATTCAAAGAAAATTACTCTCACAAGAAACAAATGCAAATCTGGCAAATCTGATAAACAACAATAAACTCCAACAAATCCATCTATTCACACGTTCCCCAAGTAACTAAGAAGCTTTCAAATAAAATACACAACACAAATGTGTAATTCTATACCTCGTCTTAAAGATTCATCTTCAGTTCAGAAAAGGATCCTTGAAGCCATTGCACATTTGTGTTCAGTTAACCGAAATAAATTCTATTAAAGAATAACAAAGAAATTTCTAAACACACATACTTTGAGGAAGAGGACGCATCAATTTCCACCCCAAAAAGGCATCAGACACATCATCATTGTGCGCCCCACAATAAATGACACACCATCTGTTGCAACAATGTTTCGAACATCCCACATTCTCATACTGCTGGGGGTGGTGGAATCATTTAAGTGGTCAACCATTGAGCGTAGATTGCATGTGTCGTCCTTACACTGTGGCGGCGGAGGGGGGGGACGGCATGACAAACAAGCCTCAAAAAAGCCACAAAACATGCTTCAATTTTGGCATGTCTCTCTCTATACTTCACACAAAAACACTGTGTGCGTGTGTGTTACAATGGACATCTTCATGTCCAATTAAGTTCCACAAGCAAGCAAGCATACACGATGATGGACACGGGTGCTATTTATTTCTTGTGTCCCGTGTAAAGTCCTTACATCCAAGAGGAGGCAAGAGATTTTAATAATCTTGGCCATAATCCAAATGCGGACATTGTACACATGGATGGCTTCCTTAACGAAGAGAGGCGCAACAAGATTACGGGTGGACAGAGGGAAAAGTATAATTTCAATTAAGGACAATTCCTTTTGTCTTCTCAGTGTACCTCTTCCTCTGTGGATGACAGTGGTAAGTTTACCACCTCTTCTGCAAAAGGTAAATGTTGCCAACGACGACCAGTATAAAAAGAAGAAGAAGTATCTACCTAATGCTTATTCCTTTCATTCGGTCTTAATCTTTTCTTTACAACCTTCCACCATAACAATCATCATCATCATCATCATCATCATCATCATCATCATCATAAGAATCATTATAATCATCTTTAGACTGCGGGACTTGAGCCAAACTCTGCTTAGATACAATCTTTCTGTTACTAGGCACCGATGACTACTGCAACTCCAGCACACAAGGTGCCAACTAAAAAATACAACAATTTTTCTCTTCTCCATTGTTCGGACTGAATAGCAATGGCAACCAGGAGCCAACGCCATTCCTATCGAGAGAGAGAGATCAACGACATCAGCGCTAAAGGAACGTGTGTAATTGCAGGAACCCTAGCAAAAAGTGAAGCAAACTACACAGAGGCAAAGAAGAAGAAGAAAAACAAAGTGTAGTTGTAGAATGTCTTTAAATGCATCGACTGATGGCAAAAGACCAGGAAAGAACCTGGTCAGCAATTACCAGTCAAAATGGGCATCTTCCTACTCATTAGATAGAGTTTTTCTCAAGTTTGACAATGTCCGGTTTAAGAAACAAACAAAAAAATAATCCAAAGATACACCAAACAATTGTGTGGAACTGCACAAAAGATACGAGTACATTGTGTACCGTGTCTGGGAAGCGAATACACAAAAATTAAATTGCTTGACACCGAGATCAGGCTTGAGCACACAATATATACAGAATTGATGAGTGTATCGTCTGCTGGATTAGTAAGAGTTTCATGTTCTTCGTTTAAATTGGTTCTGGGTAATCTATCATGCGAACCACAGAGAGACGACGGCTTGAAGAAATAAACAAACACGCAAACAGTGACACACACCGGTCTCAATGGGTTTGAATTTCAATAAACGCAGTTGAACGTGGGAAAAGTTGGTTAAATAAACAAAAGTCTAGGCTAGAATAACGACTGCTACGAGGAGATAAATAAATCCTTGTTTAGCTGAAGAATAAGATACTTAAGGCGAGTGGTTGCTAGGCGTGGAGTTCTCGAGCTGTAAGGCTGACTCATCAAATTATAAAAGATACAGTTCCATAGTATCGGATATCTGACACTTCATCCAGCAGGTTGTAGGTGAGGAGAGCACGTACACAGTAAAGCACCCAACCCATCACCTGGTCAGAAGCTACCAAAGGAACTTATACGTTGACCAGCTAAGAGCGATGGGAAAGAGATTTTCTATAATCAACAAGTATGTAAGATATGAAACTGATTCTGGCTTTATTTCAAAGCTACATTCATGCCATTATGTGTGGTGTACCACATAACTCAAATAGCCGCCTTGGTTTCGTTGACAGTCCTTCAATGAGTAGGCCCAATATGAACGACTTTATTCCAGCTAGTACTATAGGGCGACCAGATAAGAACGATACGAAACAAATTCTGAATAAAACAACAACGACGTATGATATTAAACTGATTTTGGCTTTATTTTGAAGCTACATTCATGCCATTATGTGTGGAGTAGCACGTCATTCAAATGGCTGCTTCGTCTTCGCTGACAGTCCGTCAAGGAGAAGGTCCAGTACGTACGGCGTTATTTCGGCAAGTACTATAGGGCAACCAAATAAGAACGATAGGAAACAAATTCTGAATAAAACAACAACGAGGTGAGAAAGAAAATTAATGTAGGCCTTATTTTGAAGGTACATTCATGCCATTATGTGTGGAGCAGTAGATTATTCAAATGGCTGCCTCGTCTTCGCTGGCAGTCCTTCAAGCGGTAGGTCCAATATGTACAGCGTTATTCCGGCAATAATGTCTTGAATGTTGGCCTTGATGCCGTCCAAAGTGGTTCGCTAAAGACTTGACGTAGCCTCTGAGAAAATGGTTGAATGGTGTCATATCGAATTGTCGCGGTGAGATGACCCAGTCGCCAAATTTCTCCTTCACAACTTCGAGCTCTGTCCGAGATGATTTCTTGCCTAAAATCCAGATGTTCGGCCAATATTTTTAGGCAGATGACAGGTCTTGAAATCAGGCTTCAATAGACATCGTCTTTCCCGCGAATTTAGGTGAGAGACTTCAAAAGAAGAGCCATTACTCCCTCTCGAAGATGAGAATATGTAGTTGCTTGTGGCGCTTACGAAGGATGGGTCATGACTTCCAAGTTCGATCGGTTTCACACTTCTTTCTTCGAGGAATTTCTGAAGTCCTTGATACGAAGAAGCGACCGCAAGGAGGGCATCCGGCGAAATGGACAGTAGTCTTAAAGGCAGCCGACTAACCCTTTAAATTGTATTCCATCAGCCTTCAACTCTTTCCATGTGTCTGAATAAGTGGCCACAAAATCCCAAAATGAGTTACTTACATATTTGCATTGTTATCGAATTGAACTGAAAGAAATCCTCTCTGCGGTGGTGCCTAAAACCGAAATCTATGCTGCTTCACAACTTGACGCCAAAGATCATAATGAGTCCCATGCCAACTAGGTAGCCCGCAATCAGACGCATACCACGAACCAACCATAAAGTGTTAATTATTCCACAAAAAATTGTTTGCCAAGTCAATTTTCAACTTGAAGACTGTAGGCTGGGCACCTGCCTACCAAACTAAGGCGAGGCAATAAATTAAATTAATTAAAGTTACAATTTGAAAGTCCTCCCGCCATAAATCTTACTTTCAACTAGAGCCGCGCTTCAAGCTATTAACGCCCAACTAGTTACCCATTCTATGTACATAAGTTGCAGTTGCACAATTGAATTTTATACTTTCTCTCTGGATAGCAAAGGTTAGATAGTCTACCTACTGATGATCATGATGATTCGAAACAAGATACACAAACAAACAACAACAAAACGTTGACCTCACGATTTCGTAATTAATTTTTGCTTGCAACTCGAACAAGACTATCTTCACAGGGTACCTAGCTCGAAACAGTACCACAGACTAGGATGGCATTTTAGTTTCAATAAATTTTATAAATTGCATTTGAAGCATTTCGTAAGAGACTCTCAAGATACAGATATACGCATACAGACAACGAAGATACACAGAAGGCGCAAAGAAACAAGAAAACCAAAACAACCAACTTGAGTGAGATTTTGAAAATCACTTCTTCACTTCATCTCTCTCGCGCGCCGCTCAAGAGTACAACAAAATACACAAAGATACACTAGCGGTTGGAGGATGCTCTTCTTCGTCGTATCTGAATGGGATTAAGGTTCTGAGAATTTTAATCCAAACATGGTAAACGCAAGTGCTACTTAATGTGAAACACTTCATAAAGAAACAAAAAAAAAAACTAAAGACTAAAAACCAAAGAAGGCGGGATAAACACATGATAAATAGATGAAAGATCATTCCGATAGGCAATGGTACATTATATTGAGTCTGAGATACTCGCAATGTATCTTTGGTGTGTGTGTGCGTTTGCGTTGAGACACGATAATGTGTTTGTGCGATGGTGTAGATAATGACGGTCATTATACGTAATACAGCGATTAAATTGGTTTCAAATGTTGCACGGATGTAGATAAGGGTGAACTTGCGAGTAGCACTGCAAGACAATTTTCAAAAGAGCCTCGCTCTCTATGAAGACGTTTAGTCAATAAAAAAGCAAATATATATTTAGTAAGCAAAGTGTGTGTGTTCTGTTAATGGCAGAGCTATTAAAGTACTTATGTTGGAGGTTACAGTACAGTAAGTCAACATTCGACGCAATGTATCTATTGAATTACTAATCGAACTACACAGTTGACAGCTGTCATATCAAACATCAGCCTATTCGAAATGTCAAACATAAAACTGTCATTTCTTTGACAGCTGTCAAGTAAAGACTATAGATTAGTTGCTTATGCGCCATCTTGTCTCTTTTTTTGAGCTGCCTCTACTCATTTCTAAAGAACTCGATTCCTCCTCGGAGCGGGACGCCTGCCTGCTTGGGTGAGCGAATTCCACTGCTTGGCGTATTACGTAATGAGGTTGTCGCGGCGTAGGGCGTGGTCTTCAATACATTCAACTTGAAGTTGGGCGCACTTCTTCGAATTCCTCCAACCCCCAATAGACCTCTTCCAAACATTCAGCTTGAAATTGGACGCACTTCTTCCACTGTCACTTTCTTCTTCGTATAGTAATGTTTGTAGGTTCCTGACCCGTTCTCATATCGGCCAAAAAATCCTCAAGATGATTCTTAAAAAATATATACTTGCAACCTACGTGTGTTAATGTCCCCCTTCCAGGTGTTGTACCCATAAAGCAACGGCGATTCAGTAGACAGTAGATCAATGATAACCACTGAGAACAATAGTGGTGACAGTATGCATCCTTGCCGTCCTCCACTTTGGAGTTAGAATTCTTCTAACACCTTACTTCTTCTTCCTTAGCTTATCTATCCTGAGCCTAGCCTAACCTAACCTTATAGTCTGAGCTGTCGAAAAACCTCTTAAAATAGCCCCACGGAGTGTAGTCCTACGTACTCACCACTGCATCCTTTACCGCATTCTGACATGGGCGTTTAAAACTTTCACTGGACTTATGAACTTTAGCCCGAGTCCGTGTGGAATGAGACGATGCCTTCAGTTAAAGTTTTAGTTGTCAAATCCTCCTCTTTGAAATCCTCGAAGGAAGGTTTACAAATTATGCCACGGTCCTTGCTAGGACTCAACATTTGCAAAGAAAATGGAAGGGAAATACGTTCCTTGCTTGGGCAACAGATGTTGTTAGGAATGTCATGTCTGGCCGCATAGTCTCCTTTATACTGTGAGTTACTAAGGCACACAAGCTTGATGTCAATAAATTATCATTGAACAATGTACTTTTTCAACAGATTCGAAAAATTAAATAATTTCCTATCCATTTAAATAGCTGAAGATTTTTCTTTTCATATGACTAAATATGCCTTCAATTAAAGTCATTGATGTCACTGAAATCTCTCTGATAACACTGAACTCACTGATGTTCTTACAATCATTGCCGTGCTAGCAATCGTTAGTGTATCTCAAAGCATTAAGTCCACTGAATTTAGTAGCTTATCGAAATCATTGACGTCCTTTAAGTCGTTGAAGCTCATTAAGACTTCATTGACGTCAAAGAATTTGTCATTGAAATCAATTTAAATTTTTTTTTTACTCATTGTTTTACAAGAATTGTCTCAAGAGGAGACTGTCGTTTGACACCGACGGACTTTGTAGCCATTTAAGTCATTGATATCATTGAAGTTGTAAATCTATATGATGACGAAATATTTGATCTCGATTTGCTATAAACACGTTCATTGCCCTCCTAATTGCTGCTTGATTCCTTCGACCCAAATGAGTTTTTTGACTGAGTATATGAGCGCCTTTCAAGCACAGCATTTAAGCGAGTCTACATCCGAGTTCACGTCCACAGGAACATCGTGTCAAGTCATCAATTTGAAGTCCAAGAAAAGTTGTTGTTTTCCAAAACCTCAATCCCTAGTTAAATTCAAACGTGTTTGTTGTCCTCCTTAAATTAAAAAATTATTCCAACTAGCGCCATGTCTTGTGTGGATCCCTTTCTCTATTCGAATCTGTTTACCTTTAAAAAGAAAATCTCCTTGGTCACCAAGACAACACACACAACAGACAACAAATTTCCAATGATTGGGCATATGTGAGATGCCTATCTATCGGATTTACCCACCCAATAAATCTAAAATCGAAATCTGAATAAATCACATTCTCCACATGAGCATGCAGGCCTATCATTTGATTTATTGGATGTTTTCAGATTTGTTTTTCTTTCTATATATCAGGCAATATATCTCATTTTCCTTCCCATAAAAGCTAAAAGCTGGGGGTAACCTTTTATATTCAGTTGACATCTGATATGTTCAATTCAAATCCAAACGACGACAACGACGACGAACCACCGGACGAGACGACACCCCTTTTTGTTGTTCCTTTTTTCTTTCTTTAGAGAGCCTTCCGTATCATTAATCCAGTGGAGATGTACATATAAATATTTAATAAATGAAATCAGATGCGGGAAATATCCACTTAAGGTATCCATAGCTGGGGAGAGAGAGCAAAGATATATTTCATAACACAGTCCACTGGTGGTGGTTGGGCTGGACAGTAAAGTAAGATGTTGCGCTTCTTCCTCCCAAGCAACAGGGGGGAAGGATAATAAAATTGATTTGTATCTCTCTAACATACATATGCCCCACTGTGCCAAACAGCAATGTATCTATTAAATATTTAAATTAGCAGCTCCAGTGGATTTGTGTCGAGTCAAGTTTAAGGTATCAATTAGGGGAATCTTATTAAATTTTAATTACAAAGCGATAGCAAGGATACACAAAAGCAATTTGCAATCGCATAAAATTAATTAAAGACTTATGGTAGGGGTTTTTTTTTCTCACTATATCACTATTCGTCTCAAGAATATATCTATTCGCCTGCCATTAATATCACATCGCATGATAATTGAATTCCTTCCGAAACGGTGCGCGCATACAATCAATGAAGAGAAGCATTCAAGGATGCGTGGCAGGAGTTGGGTATAGCGTGTGCAACCCTTTCTTGTTCGACAAAATAATTGAATTAATTTTCAACGACGACGGTTATAGCGACGTCTTTCCGGTGAATAAAGTCAGCAGACAGAAAGGACGATGGAAGCTTATCTGTTCTTAAAGCGTAGACGGTTCCTTTCAAAATCCTACTCCTATGTGAGCTGGGTTTCAATTTGTCCATTAATAAAAGTGCATGCGTCGAATTAAGGGGTATTGCTGGATGAATCCACCTGCTTTTTGGAATTAAGCGGTTCGGATAGGTGGTGAACACGCGATAGAGTTTTTTTTTTTGTGTGTCAAACGCAAATGGGGTTGCAGTTAATTTATGCAGCGACGATAAGATCCTTTGTCGGCAAAAAACTGTTAGTTAGGGGAAGCCAGTGAAACTGGGAAGAACAAATGATTGGGGGATTAACACCGTTTCGCAGGGAATGCAAGTGACAATGGCATCAGTAAATTTTATTGCTTCTCTAAAAATGATATCATTTGGATTCTTCAACTGGAACCTGTCTGAGTCCAGTGGGAAATGGAACTATAGTCGTCCCATCTGTTAGCAATGGGAGACAGATTTTCGAAAATGACTCTGGAGGGTTCTGGTCCGTTGAATCGGGGTTTCGTTTGGTATCATAGAGAGGAAACTTTGATCAGTACGAACAACTGAGGTGATTCAATCATCAGGCTGGATGTAACCAATTGCTGGGCCTGCTATGTTGAGGTAGAACTTTGAAGTCGGATACCGACAGAAGCAGTGTTGGAATGGACAATCGTAGATAGATAGCTGAACAACTCACATCAGTTGGACGTCAGGAAAGGACTTAGACAAGGTGAGGCGCTATCATGCGACCTCTTTACTAAAGAACTTGAGAGAGGTACAATCTTTTTCAAGTCTGTACAACTACTCGCTTACGACGATGTCATTGACATAATCAGTGAGGCATTTGCGAGCATTGAGATCGAAGCAGCAAGGAACGGATGGAGCCCAACGTTCCAGTGAAAAATGTCTGCAAAAGAAGAGAACAAGTGGAGAAGGACCTCAATCAACTCGGCCTGAGCAACTGGAGGTAGCTTGCTCTTAACCGGGTTGGCTGAAGAAGTTTGTTGGTTAAGGCCCAGGTCCACCGCAGACTGTAGCGCCACCTAAGTAAGGAAGTTAATAAGCTGAGCAACTGATGATAGTACACAACCTATATTCAAATCTGGTATGTTCCCATCTGCTAAGTAGAACCCTAGTCGATATGTATCCTTATTAGAGCACTTCCTCTATTCCAGTTGCTGTAATGAACCAGAGTATATCTTTATATATATATAGCGACGTCAGATCGTGTTCTCGAAAAGGGAGGTAGCATCCGTTTCAAATCACTATGCAACTTCTCGCCCAGGTTTTTTCTTTCCCAGTGTCACGAGCAAAGTTCAGCCGTTTCGTAAGTATCATTTTCCAGTGAGCAAATGAAAGCAAACATTTCCATGCTCTCTCTGCACAATTTTCCAATTGCATACTGAATTGAAACGGA
Source organism: Chalcosyrphus nemorum (assembly GCA_949716465.1). Taxonomy (NCBI): domain Eukaryota; kingdom Metazoa; phylum Arthropoda; class Insecta; order Diptera; family Syrphidae; genus Chalcosyrphus; species Chalcosyrphus nemorum. The sequence continues at coordinate 30,177,406 of OX454333.1, forward strand.
CTCTAAACGGAATTGATATTTCTTCAAGATCACTGCAGTCCTTTTTGCCCAACATATTGCATTATTTTGACAAATTTTCCATAGCATTTCCATAGCAATTCATTTCAACAAAAACTCACAAAAAATACTGTGAATTACAAACGAATGTAAAAACCACGCACACAGCTCTTGTCAGTTAATCTGGACACCAGACCAACTGGCCCCGTACAAAGCCCAATGCCGCCAGCAGCAATTGGCAGTGTCAACACTCCCAAAAAGTTATAGCAGATGCCGTCCCTAATTGCCGAACTTCATTCCATAAAGTTAGTGGAATGCATTCAGTGTCCAAAATGAGAAGGAGCTAACGACAGACCGACACAATTGTGTACTTTTGATCGCGTTGCCAATCACTTCTGTTCTAGCCCATGAATAGAATTCAATTGAGTGGCAAAGCTCTCTCTCGGACGACAGTGCTAACTCTCTACAAGACTTTGATCATGATCATGTCCTGTGATCTACGAGTCACAGAAGCATGATAAGGATGCCTTTTGCTTCTTCGAGAGAAAGTTCTCCGATTGATAGGTAGTTGGAGAGAGCACTTTAGCAGGAATTGCACTAGAAGTTACAGAGTCCTTAAGGGGTTACAGAACATATAAGTAAGGAGGTAAGTGGCCTGTGGCATCAAACTTGAAGGGAGCGCTTGCAACCCGGCAAATCTTCTACACGTCTTTGTGCGAAATGGACTGGGACCTTAACGGTTTGGGTGTGCGTGTTTGGACCCAGTTGCCTCAAAACCCAGCTGACTAAAGCGGTCTCTTGATTGAGATCTATATCGCCAACTAAGTTCACAAGTAAGCTTTGTCTTTAGTCAATCCCAGCAGATCCCCTCTGTGAAAATGATACTCATCGCAGGTGCTCCTATCTAAAGAAACACAATCTGATAAATTAGTTAGACGTTTTTTAAGTCACGTATTCAATTTATTAATCCACTATACACCCTCGCGCCGCCGTATTCTGTTTGAAGGAAGCACGTGTTTATTTTCCATGCAAAAACCAAACCTTTCATCCAAAGCAGGTGCAATGCAAAGTAAAACAAACAACACAACACAACACAACTTCATCCTGAGCATTGACATTAATTTCAAATGTCATGCAATTACATTGTGTAAGTAAAGGTTTTGTATACAGAGAGAGAGAGTAGAAGAGCCTGAAGGAACTATTGCTCTCTTGAAAAGGACCTTAGTTTCTTGCTGCCTGCTTTATCGTTACCTAGTCCATCATTCGTTTCCCTTTGAAATTTATTTCGCAAATGTCTCAGTTTTGTAGTGTGTGTGTGCAATTATCCTATTGTTATTCTGAAAGGAGATAACGTTCAACGAAAAATTTCCTACAACTGTCTGCGCGCCTCAGGGGGCTCTTGCTTACTATCTCTGAGAAGATACCTGAAGATAAGCATTTTCTATGAGACAGATACATCTATAGAACGTAGTATCTCAATTGCATAACTGACACGAAAACTCACGGTGCAGTGCGTGCCATCGTCATCATCATCGTCTGCTTGGAGTCTCCATAGAGTTTCTTATGCACTCAAACTCTGATGCCGGCATCAAAACTTCCATCATTATGCATTGGCATGGCAAATCACAAACACAACGGAGGTGCTTGCTCCTTGTGTGCGTTGTGTATCCTGTGTGGCGTGTTTTGTTTTGAATTTCGCTTCCAAATGAGCGCTCATGACAAAAAATGGTTTGAAAGAGTTTTTGTTGCACAAAATTTCGCGTAATGAGTTGGAATTTGCCACGCGATGCAAGTATCCTTTTGCATCCCCCAAAAAAAAATCCAAGCCAATACCCCACCCACCCACGCAGCACACCTTTGTCGCAGTTCGCCTTTTTTTTTTGTTTTGTGTTTTTCTGGTGAAACACCGAAAAAAATCTCTCAACCGCGAAACACAAAACATATGTCCATGGAATCGTCGTCGTCGTCGTCGTTGCAGCAAAAGACTCCTTGTGAGGCGAAACGACTCCAATGCCGACGATGCCGCAACCGCGAAGCGACGACATTGATGTGGTTAAGGTGCATTGTGCCTGATTCCAGTGCTGATGACGCGCACTTCCCATTTACTGCTGTTTCTGCTTTTGCTGCTGCTCACTTTGAGCAGAGATTCGCTTGGTTTAGCATCGTCAACCGCAGCAAAAGCACCAGCAATAGCAGCAACAGCGACGGCGGCGGTGGTCCTTTCGTCCGGTTAACATCCCACCCGAGAGCGCTCCTTCGTCCACCACCAACGAGACGACGACGAGTATCTACACTTCACGAAAGTCACTTGCAGCAAAGAGTAATCCTTACCCTTTCTGGTTTCTGGTTATTCGCTTGGTTTCGCATGTCCTACCCCGTTGCATTAGCCAGCCACACACACACGCACACACATAGAAACATTTGTAAAGTAATAGCAGGTTTTGGGTTGTTGATCTTCGCCGAAATGCAGTCTCCCTCTTCCATGCCCATGTCGCGTCCACATGGAATCGTGTACACTGATTGCATCAAAGCAACAGAAGCGAATAGCACCAGCAGCAGTTACTTGGACGAGACCGAAAGAAAAGGAGAGATCCATTAGAAGAATGAGTGGAACAAAAGGAACCAGCTACACACACGGATTGAGGAGCAACTGTTTTTTAAGTAGTTTTACACTACTCCTTATCAGATTTGTCGCACTGTATAAATCTCTGCGCCTGTGTGTGTTTAGTTGCTTCTGCACGATTTTCCTCTCCTCAATGTGATCCTTTACATTGACTCTTTTTCTTGTTTTTTTGGGAAGAAGAAGATTTCAAGTGGAATGCATGAGTGTGTGGCTAAAGGAGAGAACAAATCTGATGCACGGGACTAGGACTTATAATAGAACATCCCATCGAAGCGTTATGCACATTGAAACTAATTAATGACGATCGGCGAGCGGTGCAACACTGAAACTGCAGAGGGGGTATCATTTTCAAAAGTTGGCCTCGAGCAAGTTCTACTGAACCAGGTGCAGGCAGCCGATGACTACTAGGTTGAGCCATAATCTAGCAAAGGCAAATTATAAAGTTTAGAAGAAAAATGCATAATTATCGATAATCTACATGCAAGCTCTCAGTGTTTAAACGCGATCGGCCGCCATGACGTGACTATCGGTGCGAGTGTTGCCATCTTGTGCACTCGAATAGGGTTCTCATAAAAGATGTCAAAAGGTTATGCAGTGTACTAAAAACAGTATTGGAGTGCTCCAACACATAGTATCTCACCAGCTATGAATAAGATTTAGGTTTAATCAAAACTATTATAAAAAGACGAAAACGTTGTCCCTAGGTAATTTCAAAAACTACTGAACCGATTGGCGTGAAACAAATTTTATAATATTTGTTATTTTCATGAAAGTGACATAGGCTACTTTTTTTTATTCTAGCTTTCTAGTAATAAAATAAACATCGGACTTTATAAATTCGCAAGAAAAATAAGCCTTACGGCGTTATAATCACAATTTTGCTTTACTTGGAATGCCATCCTTCATCCCTACTAACATTTTTTGTATTAAGCCAAAAGAAGAAAAACTATGGCTTTATCCAACATGTACCATCAAGAAGAGCGAAGAAGCTTTTGTGTTATGCTGTCAAACACCCTCTGTGGAAAACCGTAGTTTCTACAAACGTGCTGAAAATGACTGTAATTCAGTTTTAGACCGTGCTAAGTTTATGCGAGTGGCTCGGCCACATCGAGCGAATGGACAACAATGCTCCAGCCAAGAGGATCTTCGAATCCCAGCCCCCAGGTTCGAGACGGAAAAGAAGATCGAACCTCCGGTACAAAGACCAAAGATGCCAGAAAACTTAGTCTTCACAACTGGAAGCAGCGTGCCCGGGACCGCAGAGGATGTCTCAGGCAGGGACTCTACAAGAGTCGGGAGTCCCTTAAGAAAATAAGTAAGTTTCTTTGAGACCAAAAAGTGAGGCAAAAATACTCCCAAAGGTAGTAAATCTTTTTAGTTTTTTGTCAAAAGACTTATGGGCTCAGGCTGGCTCCGATGGGATTCCTTATCTTGTTTTGAAGAAGTGGAGTTCTAACCTGGCTAAACATCTATGTAAACACTTGTCCACTTGTCGTACTCCAAAGGTATCTTTCCAGCCAGGCCCTCGTTCACGTTCAGCTCAACCCTCCAAAAGGGCGACAAAATCTCCCATTCAAACTAGCGATCCTAAGCCAAGTTCATGGAAAGCATTGTAAATTTTCATCTTATGAGATGTCTAGAGCTTTCGACAGAGTGTGGCACAGTGCCCTCTTGGGGAAACTCAAAGCTTACCGTGTCGGTAGAATATTCTCGTCATATCATTTGAATATACTTCTTGCTCATCGTCCACTAATACTGGCGTACCACAGGGCTCATTTTTTTCTCCGAACTCTCTCTCTTACTCGCAAACCTATCCATTCCTCCGCGTATAAGTACTCACTTTGACTTTGCTTATTCTTTGGCTCCACAGCGGAGACCCCAAGCAAATTTCTACCGAGCTCAACTCTGATATTAATGTAATCATCTTCGCTTGAACATCGTCGAAATTTTGGAAGCTTCTCGCTCCTTTACCGTTATTTCTCCGAAATTTCTACCATAGTTACTCGGACGAAATCTATAGCTATGTCCCGCCTGTCCATCAGTTAAATTGTACTACTCGAACGGCCTCTTACGCACACCCTAACTCGATTTCCTTTTCCTACCAACTTCTAGCTTCCATTGAATTCCATGACTCCATCTTAGGCAGGCTTACAAATGTGTTTTCTTCACAGTTCCATCCGTTGTGTCCCGACGACATACTACCCTACCTTTTTTAAAGCGCCAGAAAAGCTATAGGTCTGTTTAAGCCGTGCTGAATTGTATACCGTGTTCAACACATAACTACGATAATCTAAGCTTTAACGTCTACGGGGTACTTATGACCAGCAAAACAGTGCAAAAGTTACCTATTAAACGGGTGTACAAATTTAGCTTCTGTGTGCGATTGCATTCGGTTACGGACAGAAGCCTTCGGTAACTAAATCCCAAATTCAAATTAATCTACCAAAAAATATTTCTGCGAATTATATCCAAATACAAAGAAAATAGCAAGCGATTTTCCGCAACAATTTAGACACCGCCCGAAGGTTTAAATCCCTCGACTCTTTTTCTATTCCTTCTTCTCTCTTTGAAACTCTCCGTAACGGCTAGTGCGCTGAATATGAGTTTAAAGAAAAAATTGCATAAAAATATTCATCGATATTGCAAGGTTGTTATCTAGAATATTTACTTACTTTTCGTACATTGGTCGCTCTTGTTTTGGAATGGAAAATGTTTTATTTTGGTAACAATCAGGTGAGAGATTTTGAAAGTTCCGAAAATGACAGTCTTCCTCCAATCCAATGTTACTTCTGAGGAACTTAACTAACTGAAACGATTGTCTTAAGTCAGAATCGGGAATGCGATTGATCCGAATTTAGAAAAAAAAATCATCAATCAATTTCGTGTGAACGAGAGTTTGCTCAAAATTGCACCGATTTTTTTTTGATTCCTTTAGCAAAGTGATCTGCGTTTTAGGAGACCAAAAGTTAAGAGGCTTTGTTCTAAAATTATTCAAAATTATTAAACTTGCGCTGTCAATTTTATGTACAAACGAGTTGATTCCTAAAATCGCACAAGCAAACGTTATAAACGTCGGAAACTTTATGAAGGATGAATGGGGTAAAAATGCTTCCTTTAAAGCAGTGGTTCCCAACAAGTGGGGCATGGACAGGATTTGAATTGTGAATTTTCGATGCAAGGAATGTATAAATGCTGTAGGCTTCAACCCATTAATATAGAAATGGACCTCGTCGGTGAATATGATTTTTTGACCGAAATTGGTCCTAACTGCTCGAGAGCCCAGTCAGCGAAGAAACAGCGTAGTCTATGGTCAGTAACTTTGACCTCCTATGTCAGTTGAATTTTGTAAAGGTGCAGGGCCAAAATCATGACGCAAAATCCCCCAATTTGTGGTCTGCGAAAGGCGGAGTTCTTGTTCGTTGCGTGCAATTGAATGCCTTGGATTCTTCTGTACACTCTCACGGATAGCGGCGATATTTTCGGAACATCTTTCTATTCGTCAATTGTTGACTGAACTGGTCTACCTGAATATATCCACCACGTTGCGAATAGTCCTCTCGGAAGGACGATTATGGCAACCGTAAAATGGGCAAAGTGCGAGAAATTTGATTCAAACAGAAGACCCATTTTCTTAAAGCAATTCAATCATTTGCACATGTTGTTGAACTCTTTGTTTTAGTGTGGCAAAACAGATTTGATAAAACAGACTAAATTTGATACATATAGCTGGAACAATGTGTCCGCAGTCATAGGTCAAAGTTGGGAAATCCCTATTGGAAAAGGGAGTTGAAAATGGTTTTCTTTGCCATTTTTGAGCGAAAACTAAAAGAGACGGTTCTTGTGCAACAGTATTCCGAACCTCAAGGTTCCAAATTACTTTTTTTTTTCTAAACAAAATCTATGTCCTGGCAAAGAGTTCAAATATTTAGGCAAGAAGCAAGAAAACATCTACTTTTGTTCCTCACTATTTATTTTGAGTTCTTACCATCATAAGTCAACAACTGCGTTAAAGTTGTCACTTGGCACTTGGTCTTACAAACATTTTTGACCCTTTAAACCCAATGCACCAGGCTTGTCCTAAAATTTAATGCCCACAAGTCACAGTGGCTCCATAGAATGTGGAATGCAACTTGTTCATATTTCTGTCTCTTATAGAAGCACACAGTACGTCTTAAAGGCCCGAAATTTTGATAAATAATTCTTTGAAGAAAGTACTGTAAATCTCAAAACTTCATGGTCAAACCCTTTAAAAGCATATCCTCCATAGAAGTCGTGAAAACTTTGGAGATGACTCATTTTATTGAGATTGCCTACGACCCTAGTGTTTCTGAGAAATTAGAAATGAGAGGGCCTGTCGTCCTGATAGCGCTGGATACCCCAAATAGTATGCAATAAATTTTAAACAGTCGCTACACTATAAGAGTTCTTCTCAACGGTTTTTGAAGGATGGCAATGCCTAGATCTGGTCTTATTCACTGCTATATCGAATTTGGGAAAGCATTATTCTTTCTGACTAGTGAGGTACCTACATAATTTTAATGATAAAGCAATCTACTTCCCAAACTACAGCACAAACCAGCGCGAACTTTTTGCCAGCACTAAATTTTTGATGTGACCTAATGTTTGAATGGAGAATTACCAGCTGAAGGCATTAATTATCCGATAAATCGTCAGTTATGTGCTGCTTCTAACATTGCCATGGGCTCCAGCACATAAAATATTAACTCTTAGATTAGCTCAGGATTTTGTATGAATAATTTAATAAAAAAAACTGCTTCAACAGAGACCTGGCTAGGACCGCTTAAAGAAAATGAGCGCGCGTACAGTTGAATTTAAAAGTTGCGATTCTCACATTGCCATCCATCTAAAGGAGGAGAATAAACTTCTGTTCGTCCAGTGGAGAGACAAAGTTGTATTCAATGACCTTATGCAACTTTGCGCATCTAGTCTAACCGGTCCAGAGGTCTGTTTCTTCTTTTTTTTGCTGCTGCTGCAAAACTTCCCCACATTGTGTCTTAAGAACGATGGCAACACTCCACTGGAATGATCTCCATCTTCATCTCGAGCTCTTGTAGGGTCTGTCTTTTTGCAGCATTTTGTCGACTTTGATTTATCTTTCTTCCTTCCTCCGCTCCGACGATCGGAAAAGGAAGAAGACCCAAACAGAAAGAGAAACAGACGCGCAAAAAAACAAAAAACAAAAAAGAAACAATAAAAGTACTCATACTCACATTTTTCACTCGGATGCAATGTATTCCATAGACAAAAAGGTCCTGTAGGGGTTTTTCAAGCGTGAATCCTTTTCGTTTTGGTGTTTTTTTTTTTCTATTTGTTTATATGCGGGAGGGGTGGTTAATCCTTCGAAATTGTATATATATGTACGTACGCAGGATAAACACAACAAATCCCATTCACAAGCTCTAAAACGGCGAAAAAACAAGTAAAAAACCAACAAAAACAACAAAATTCTCCATCTAAGAGATTTTCCTTTTCTTTTTTCTTCCTTCTTCTTCTTTGCTTTTTGTATTCTATTTTTATTTACTCATTTACACCCCGGTTTTTCTTTTTTTTTGTGATATTTTAGCACGACACAAGGATATACTTCGGAGAAACACCAAGGATTTTCCTTATTCCTTCCCTTGCTTCACTTTCACTCCACACCGACACACACACACACACGAAAGAACACAGCGAAGAATAAAATAAAAATAAATAAGAGGTAATAAAAGGAAAAACCGAAAAAAAGGATTATTTCATTCACTTTCTTCTCCGCTCTTCTCCGTTTGATACTTTTTTTCTTCTTTTTTATTTTTTTGTAACTTTCTTTGAACGCCCCCGAAGGAGGAAATTTTTTGGGACAATTTTTTTATTTTTTTTTGCAAATTCCGTTTCACAGGTGTAATTCCTGGAATGTATGGTTGCTGGAGGATCCCTCACAGGATTTAACAATAACTCTAACTCCCGGTAGCATTTTCTTTAGCACAAAAATAAAACAAAACACACACAGAAGGAAAAAAAAAATCCCGATATGTCTTCAAATTTTTTTGTGGGGAATTATACCGATAGGAAAGCAGAAAATAGCAAAATTAAATTCCTTGTCACCTATCGTCAGCGTCACACACCGGGACAAGAGGTACTCTTTCTCAGAAGCAGAAATCGCGTCCTCACTCGTGAACAGACATCAACCGAACTGTTTTTTGTCCAAGGCGGCTGCGACTTGATTCGCTCGCAAACGCCACAAACGAAACACCTTTTCCAATGGCAATATTTCCAATACACAAATGGAATGGTAACGGGAAAATGCATATCAAAAATTCCAGTCTAATTGGACTGGAACTAGTGGAAGCCAGTCGCACTCTCTTCATTTGATTTGGTTTTGGAATTTTTAATCAAAATTCAGAGAGAGAAACCTGTTTGCCTTTCAGTTGGTCCGTCGTTTGTGTGGAAGTGGAATGGAATGTATTTTTTTTTTGCTTTCCAATTTGAATCTTGCACGAATGCCGGTTCCAGTAGTAATTAAGAGAAGCTATTGGTTGCTCTTTAATGCGTAACCTTGGAAGAATTGCGTAAAGAGAACAGCGCTTATCAACATTTGTGCGTTCGTTTGCAGCAATCCAGTCCGAGACTCGATGTGCAGAGTGTTTTTTACTTTGTTTTTCTTTACTCCAGCCGAGAGCATACACAGTGCAGCTTGAGTTGATAAAATTAAAAGAGGCGAAAATTCAAAGGCAGAACTTTGAAATGAGAAATTGCTTAACATTAAATTTTGGTGATTGCTGGAGGTTCTTGTTAACGTATACATACTCCTTAGATTTGAGCAAACTGATGTTGTCGTCTATAGCCTTTTGCGGTTCAAATTATTAGCAGTAAATTAGGACCTAAGCTCGCCATTGTTGAAGACCTATGTCATTCGAGGCCTGAGCTGATTTAAAGAGATAAGCCACCAGCCATCTGGTTTTCACCCCACTCCCAGGCAGCTGAGAAATTGCAAGCCGTTACAAGAGCTCCCAATACTCACTTCACTCACAAATGATACTGGCAACGGCAGAGAAACCCCAAAGGAAGTGCTTTCTTTGCGAACGTCTTGGACCAAGGTCTGGTTCAAGCAAAATGAATAGAATTGCTCTCTCTAGACAAAATGCTCCTTAAGGAAGCCACTAAGCTCATTCCAAACTAACTTTTGTCCATGGTAAACTCATTGAGCAATGAAATCCAAAAACTGCTTGCCTATTATAGGTACCGTTAGATAACTCTCGGCACTTCTTCTCTCAAAATCGGTAGAAACTTTCAGAACCTTGAGAGAAGAAGAGAAGTTCTTTTGCAGGGGGACTTATGAGACTTATGAACACTTAAAGTCGTACAAGTCTCAAAATTTAACATCAGAGGTACAATCCTTTACGTATCGGGATACATGGTAGAAAAAGCCTTCGATGAGACCTAAAAGTGCGCCCATTGTTCTGCCAATGTGTAAGGTAGCAAGGTCTCTATCTCGTACATAGCTCCCTGTATGAAGAGGCTTCCCGATGTTTAGTAGCCCAAATCTGAATGTAGTGACCCATCGCCTCTTCTATCCTTCATTCCCCTTAACTTCTGTAAAAGTGATGCCCATTCTTAGGTGATGCCCAGGCTCTAGAAGTATGAATCCGATAGACCAGCCTGAAACAGAACTCAACGTACGTATGAGCTAAGGCGTATTTCCAGAAATCGCACGACATTGTAAAGGCCCTAGGACCCATAGAGAGATACAGGTCATAAGTAAGTAAGTACCCGTGCTAAAGGTAAATTCATTGAATAACACTAGTGATGAAGTCAAGCGAAGAATCACTGCATGTAGTCCATAGGCAGAAGCAAATAGAGTTGCAAAGTCTCTTGCGAGCGACTGACTAACATCAAGGAGTATGACTGTCATTAGAAGGCCTCGAATCCGTCTGCCGTCATAAGACTGTCGGTTCTTCCTGTACGTGCAGAAATAGATACCACGCACAACACGTAAAGTTGTGAAAAGCTAGGCCTTGGCTCTCTATGTCAACTGAAAAGACTTCCAACTTCCAAGTAAAATCAAAAAGTTACAATGTGCCCTGGAATTTGGAATGACCACACCAACTTTTGCCTCAAAATATTTGTTGAGCTCTCTGGCTGAAGATGTATCTCTGATTTGCAGTAAGTGCAAAAGCAAATCCTTAAACGCAAACCATTTCGCTTGAGATCTATTAGAAGAAAATGAGTCCAATATCCTTCGTTCCGTTGAATTGATTTTACGCAAAATCCTTCATACTTCTCCCTAATTCTTCCAACCCAAAGTGAACAGCAGTTCTGTGTGTTATCCCCAAAGATTCTAACTCAAACCACGCAATCGCATTAAAAATAGTATTCCGCACACGAAACCAAAGAGAATGGTTCTCTTACCATTTCCAGGAAAAAGAATGAAGGATTTTCAATGCCAAGGATTAAATAGCCGACATATAAATCTGTTACATGGAACTATAAATACATCTTCGTGTTGCCATGACAGCTACGGACGGAGTGGTCCTTGCTTTTAGTTGGTAGTTTCTTCAACTTGCCCTAAGGGTTGGATCGCTTCATATGGGGTGGATTATTAACTCCTCGACAAAAGGGCTGAAGCTGGTGAAATGAATTTTTTTTTCCTCTCTCTGAACTGGAATTACCTACCACCAAACGAGATGGAGTTCCAGAAAGCATTCAAATTCAGAAAGGATATGTGTGCGGTTGTAGGATGACGTATTGGGTTGGTTTCGCTCTTATCATACGTGGTTTCTGTGCTCTTTCTTACGCAGGATTCCCTTGGGAATGTGCCGCTGCCACGGGGCACATCATGAATCATAGTAGAATCGGAACGAAATAAATTGCGGCGGTTGGTTCCTTATTTGTGATTTCAATCCAGCAAGCAGCTGGCAGTTGTGGTGAGTGTTGATTTGCCCATGTAGCATCTCTTCTGCGCAAGGATTGGAACAAATACTCTTTCAAAGTGGTGGAGTTGCCTTGTTATACTCTTTTTAGTCAAGGACGTAGGAATGATGAGGGATCAACAAAGCACAGCATTTGAGTTTTAAAAAAACGATTTCTGTTGGTCCAATTATGTATTAGAAAAAAGAGTGCCTCAGGAGTGAGATTTAGTACCTGTTATTGTTTTATTTAATTGTTTGGGATTATACTATTCCCAGCCGTGCCGGATAGTGGCAGGCGCAGAGGTAAGTTGCGAGTCCCATTCTTTGAATTTGAAAGGAATACAAAGTCTGCTTCCACTTGCCATTCATTGCGGCAGCTGGGGAGCTAGGACTCGACTGAGCTGATCTAGGAATGGTCAAGACTGAATTCTGAAGCGATGTAATATATCGATACTCCTGAGGAAAACAGACTGGTGGTGAACTGAGATTCTCTATGAGACTTTACATCAGGGAGGAATTCGCTATAGCTCACCATCTACGCAGACTGATTCAAGATCGATGTATTTAGGTGCTGGTGCTGGTGTCTACTGCGAATCTCGACAAATCGCTCCTTCAGGCTTAAGGTTGGTTGTAGCGTCTTTTAGGCGGAATTTGCTGGAATATGATTATTGAGAAAAATATTCCAGCCATTAAAACGTTGCAGTCACATTAGGGACAATCCAAGCTCGGGAAAATGTGCATCAAAAGGCTGGACGATATTTTAGTGGCCAATAAGGTGATCCTCTGTTGGGTGCCAAGCCACACATGGAAAGCCACTCGCCAATGAGGACACACATTCCTGTGTTAAGACAGCTTCACACCCGAACATTATCTCGGTAGTAACCAGAAAGATAACTGGTGGAGGTCTACAGCAGCATAATAGAATCAGGTACCAATTGCATTCAAGCGGTTCGAAATTTTAAGGGAAACACATCATGTAAGCGTCCTTCCAAAAAACCTTAAAGCAGTGCTGGTGCTGAGTTCTGGGTGGCGGTGGAAGATCGAGAACGTTTGGGAGTTTCCCTGAGCACTCTTCCCTTGTGACTGTCATGAAGGATAAGAAGTAAATCTGAAAAAAAAAACCTTGACAACCAGAAGCTCCATCGACATACCACAGATAATTATGGACAAGTACCATCCACCACCGTCCTTCTTGGCTTTGAGTCTATAGAGTGTAGGTGTCCTGAATTGTTGCTTGGTATCTTTCGCTCAAATATGCATCTACAATCGGTAGAGAGAGTGGGGCATTTCCTCTATCTTGTGGGTTAACAACTGCACCACTAACGAGCTAGATATAGGCAGGGGAGAACTTAAGAACATTGCCAGAAGCCGTACACGATGACGCGCAGGCGTAATAGATTCTCTAGTTCCTACAATGGAATGCAAATGGATTTCAATTTCACATATGGCTTGATGAGTCCTTTTAAGCAGCATGTTGCCTTGGTGGTCCATAACGTGATGGCATCAAGTGATTGTGCTTAATCTTCAACTTCTCCTTCTGCCGTGGTTGTCATTCTTCATGGTCATTTTCCTTGGGTATCAATGTAGCAATGTGCCTCAGTTCTCTCCAACTTTTTCCCAACTGCCGAGCCTCCATCTCGACCATTCTGCACCATGTTCTCCTAGGACCGCCAGGTATTCTACCATCGGGTGCTAACGGGCTCCAAAGCATAGCGCTTGACCAATCCATTGCCACTTTCGTCGTTGGATGATCGTGACTGCCTTCTCTCAGCGTATTCAATATGCTGCAGTTGCGATGTAAGAGTCCATCGAATTCTTCCACTTTCCTTCGACAAAGCTATGTACATGAAGCACATCGCCAATCACCAAAAGGAATAGAATTGGTGAAGGAATACAACCTTGCCTTTTCCCACTTTGGATCTCGAATTCCTCTGACAACCTTCCTCTGTGTAGGACGTAACATTTTAAACCAAATAAACTCCCTGTTGACACTATCGAATGCCTTCTCAAAATCAATGAACAGCAGGTGAATAGGTGATCGATACTCAACACACTGCTCGATGATGATCCGCAAGGTGTTGATGTGGTCGACACAGGAGGATACAGAGCGGAAACCTGCTTGTTCAGCGTCGAGTGTGTCTTCAACGTGTTCTTTGAGCACGCTGATACCTTTCCAGTTTTCGCACTCCGTTAAGTTTGCTTTCTTAGGAAGCTTGACGACCATGGCCTTCATCCACTCGTCAGGAAAGTTCTCAATTGCCCAAGCTTTTCCAATTAGAGGGAACAGTAGCTCAGCCGATGTTGTTAGCGCTGATCGTAAGTCCTATAGCCTTGTAGTTTTTTAGTGCCTTGATCACGGCAGTGATCTCATCCTTACTGGGGGTCGTGATGTGTATTCGGGCAGCTCTGTCTGATTTGAGAGCATTACGGTTCAAAACCATAGCAAAAGTGCTCCTTCCATCCCTTGAGCTTTTCCTCATCTGAACTAAGCAAAGAGCCGTATAGGCTTTTCGGGGCGAGACAAGGGCCACTTGATCCATACTAAGCTCCTTCTCTAAGTCCAGCTGAAATCCCAAGAAGTCACATTCAAAGCTCCTCCGGCCTCCGCTGCATTTTTATTCTAAAACACAAATCTAACTCACGTGGAGGTGTTGAAGTCTCGCCAACAAAACACAATTGATCATTCCAAACTGACTGGTAGATGACCCAAAGTAGAATTAAATACCCCAACGGGACATACTTAATTGGACCGCTTTGTTTCTTTTTGGAAATCACATAAAACTTTCCAATTTCCTGATTCGATAAGAATCTCTGATGCTTGTCCGATAGATTCTTTACCATGTAATGACTTACTCCACCTCGAACGGAAATAAACAAAAATTCTTGGCTCGCCCTCATTATGGTGTCTAACTAAAATACAATGTCTCCCCAAAGTTAAACATAATAATTTGTTAACTATCATATTACACTCCATTGAATAGAACCTAATAACATGTAAATGACAAGCACTTTGAGAAAATTCTCCGTCACTTGATCCACCCCACAAAAAAGGGGGATCGCCATTCATCGTACACAGTCGTACAAGATCTTATCAAGACACAGCATGCAGCCCAGACAATGGGCTTTACTCCTCAAAGTGTCATCCACTGTTTAGTTGCTTGGATCCCAAAAAAAAAAGCCCCAAAGAACCACAACCAACAGTCAACCACCGCCTCCACTCAATCGAAACTATTAAATTTCATTAAAAAGAAAAAAAAAAGTATCTTGTATCTGTATAGACCACAATGGAGCTAGGCGACTACCCAGCGACAATTATCGTTATTGTTATGCCTTATGTAATCCGTTTTGAATGAGCGCGATGTCGACCAGGAGGAGCTTCGTGCAGTATGTGTCTGCGATGACTCTGGGAGGCTTTGCCTTGGAATTATAAATCATTTCGGGGGAGCAGTAGCTACTTAACACGTTGTCAATGAATTTGACAATATCCAGAGGAGTAGAGTGTTTTTTTCTTTTTTGTATTTTTGGCCAGAGGATTATTAGTCTGTGGCCTATTGGGTGGTTCCTTGCTTCGCATTTAACTGTGTCAACGGCGGCGGCTGGTGGTGGTCATAATTTATTTCATGATGACAAGTGCAATGGGTTTTCTAATTTTGGATTGGATTGAAAGGGGAAGAGTCTTCATGCGAGGCACACACACTTGTCATTTGGATCATCGGAGAGTGCTTTGGCGTGTTCGATGATCAGTTTTTGGGGATTAAAGTGCTATTAAGATGGTGTTCCAAGTAAAGAGGAATGTCTGAGATTAATGCACACTGAGAGCGTTTTATACATCTGCGGCCGATTATCAAAACATTTTCTATAAATTATTTTAGTTCATTCATTTTAGTCACTTAAATCAGTAAAAAAAGTAAAAATTGTTTTACACTTTGAGTGATCTCCACTAATGTACGTTCATTGTGAATGAATTTCTTGTAAAATAGTGAACATCAAGCCAATAGTCGTGTTTTATTGGAAAGTGTTTAGCCAGCTCAGTAATTTTTTGCACACAAAGCAGTAACCAAACGAAAAGTGAAGATAATTTAGTGAGTAACCAAAAGTGAAAAGTGTGGAGAGAGTCGAATCATAGATGGCGTAGACTCCAATTGTAGACCACAAACATTAATTGTTTTAAGCTCGTAGTACGATCAGCGACATCTAACATTCGAATGTCATTTTGAAGATACAAATGAGAAGTGAGTATCGACATACACACAAATGTTTTTTGAATGGCTGTCAGAGACATTTGCGCAAGCATTTTCAAATAACAACTGATGTCCCACAAGAATGCAGTTGGAGTCCCATTATGTTTGCATTATTTGTCGACGCTGTTGGGTTCGATTGAGTCTGTCATACTAGTATGCACATTTCAGCTTCAATTGAGTCAGTATGTCAGCCCTACATACTGCACTAATCTTCAGTCATAACCCTTCCTGAGATAAGTACGAGTAAAGGGTGGTGTGTAACCGGTGAATCCTTTGGTTCATTCATGGACCTACCCTTGATGTAAGTGTATCCTGATTCCTTCCATGATAGGCACTCTACCTAGCCTAACCTCAGCTTTTGGCGAAACGGAAAACAATTGCAAATGCAAAGCTACAAGCTGGTTCACTAGCGACGTGCTTACTCACTGGCCCGTGAGCTAGTGGCTTGAAAGCGAGAAGCTCTTGGCTGGTTAATGACCACTGTGGACGTACTCTGCCTATCCTACTGTCTTACGTAGTGGTTGCTTCAGCTGTCAAAATAAGAGAGTCGATGCCATACCTTTTGTCACATTTCACACTTTATGCGGACCTGTCAAAGCGAATGAGTTTGGGAAAAGGGAGAAGGCAACAGAGTTGGTACCGATGCACATTGGCTTTTATAATTTGAAGGTTGTAATGAGCCCGAGAGATCCTTCAAAAAAAGGTCTCGTACTTGAATGTTAGTTAGTTTCGTCTTGCTCTTTCGATTCTAAGCTTCTCTCAGCTTTAAGGTTTGCTATAGGTTTAAGATCGGGACTTTGTCCTGGCCAGAACAATCCGCAGAAAAAGACTTTACTTTCAGACGTAAAGTGTGATTATGATCTCATTGTCCTGCTGTAATATGTATGGAACTGGAGGATCTTCTTAAAGACATTTTGATCCCTGCACAATGAGAAGACAATAAAAATTACACAAAACAAAACAAAGCCGACCGAAACATGTCGTAACTGTCAACAATCTCGAAGTTGCCAGAACTTGCCAGCATTTTTGACAAACAAATTTCCAAATGGCGCGGCGAAATGGAAAGAATTCACCTGGAAACCAGCAGCGTTTGACAGTTCGGTTGAGAAACTTTGACAGCTAATCAGGCTGGAGATGGTACTAAGAAGAAAATTGTACTAGATTTCTCGTAAAAAAAAAAACTAAAAACTGACATTTAAGAAAATTATTTAAAGCCATTTAAAGTAAGCCTGAACGCTAATGACTAGGTTCTGCCAAATATCATAGTAAAAAGGAATGTCGTTGCACTAATTGAACTGACAGCCCAACTGACAGTTCGCAATCGGACTGTTATAAGGCGACCTGTCAAAGATAGAGGGTTGCCATTTGACCAGAGTTTGGAAGGACGCAGCTGTTGGTTTGCTCTTAAGTTGACACTGGCAGCCAAAAAGCTTGCAGAAATATTGATCGCAGGTTGGTTTTAGGTTGAAAAATAGTAGAACTTGTTTCCGAGCGAGTGCAGAGGGAGTTTTAAGCAGATTTTCTGTACACAGATCTGTTCGAATCTTGTCAGATTTTTGAGACCCCGGATCAATTCAAACTGACTCAAGATTGAAAGCAAAAAGACTGAAACCGTCCTTAGAACTGTAACTGACAGTCCAGAGAAGATTCAGAGTACCCTAAAAACCACGCCTCAATCTTGAGATATTCTCCTAATCCTTTGAATATCAATTCATCTTCTATTGTTTGCGGGTAAAATACAAATTAAAATAAAACAAAAAAGGACTACAATTCTAGGTGTTAGCATCAAATAAATTCATTTATTCAACTAAAACACTTGCGTCAGAATCTTTTACTTCAATTTATATGCGACCATAGGATCCTACCTTCTCCTTAGGGAAGCTATGGTATAGCATCATCATGATCCTTGTCTAGTGTCCTTGCAAATTGCACAACGGTCCGTTAAAACGATAAGCTGAATTTATCTACATTTCTCGTGCTTACAGCACCTGTGTGTTTCACAGACGTTGCAGCTTAAGATGGAAATAAATTTTCCAAAAAAAAAACAAGGACGACACCCAAAGCAGTGGTTAGCCTCCCACCGGCGACGCGCCTGTTGGGCTATTCGTCCTCGAAAAAAAAAAAAACAAAACATGACCATGAGCAAGAAGTACACCAACCAACAAGGACACACTTACCGCCCTAATTGTGAGACTTTCAACCGAAGGCTACTTGCACTTTTGTGAGTGTGAATTCTCACTGCCACCGCCTGGCCTGGCCTACAACAAGTACACTTGCTTTGTGTACACCTGTTCCGCTTATTTCTTTATTCATTTACGCTACTTGGCCACCCGTCGTCGTCGTACTACCACCCACCCACACCCATCCAGCGGCACTATAGTACTCCTTACATTGGGAGAGAAACAATGTCATGGCGAAAAATTATCCTGTTTTACGGTTATGATGATGATGTTTCCTTGTTAATTGTGCCAGAGGTCGCTGCGTGTGTCACATTGTACAGAATTTATATTCTAGCGAGTGTTGTAAAATTTAATTCAACCACACAGGAGTTAGGTGAATGTCCTTTTGCATAGTAAGGATGGGTATCCTCCCCCCTCCCCCATCCCCACTCTAAATGAAGAGACACACTATGATAACATTTTCGGTGTAATTTCGCTCCATTCAGTTGGCGTGTTAAAAGCATGTTGTACATAACAATCACACCGACACCGACACCACCGTAGCGTACCGCATCGCATCGCTTCATAACAACCGCCACGCAGTTTTGGAAGAGGTCCTGTATCCTCTATCCTCCTCTGTTTCTCTCTCTCGATGTAAGGAATAGAGTAGTAATAAACATCATGCCTGGTATTCTATGTTGTTTGGGAATTAAGGACATGATTTTCGAGGATTACCATAACAAGTGCTAGGAGATAGTGTACACCTAAACAATATTAGTGTTTAAAGTAATTAGGTTTTGTTTCCGTCGTCGTTGTCATTTCGTGTTTGCATGTATTGATATCGGATTGCTTTCGAAATGCACATAGTGAAAGGCAGCAGCCTCAGTCTCTGCCTCTGCTGACATGAATGGCTTTTTGAACACCACTGACGTTAAAGTACGATGATTATGATGGTACCCCTGGCGCTGGCTGGTGCTGTCACTTCTGCTCAGCTTTGGTGGGTACCTGAAAGTTGAATTTATTGAAAGAGACAAGGCGGTTTGACTCTCAATTAGTTGTGAGTGCACAGACGCTTCAGGTTTTGAGTGGTAGTAGCAAGTGAAGCTTTAAAATGGTAGGACTTATATGCTGAAAGAACTGGTTCTCATCTTCCAATGGGGAGAGCTATTTATAAGGAGACATTCATCGCCGAGACCTAATAAGCGCTGTAGCACCAATTCAATGTCACAACTGACTGATCTGACAGCATGAGCCTGAGTTTTTAGTCTCTCTTTGGCGTCCTCAGCCATTATTACCTTTAGTGGCGAACTTGCTGGGGAAATCCTTTTAGAATTGACATAAGCTTATATCCTTTGAACGAAACATGACAGAAGTCACTGTGGTTTAGTCAACAGGCAGCTCGAAACCATATATGGTAGCCTACCTTTGATACTACGAGTATCTCATCATTTTCATTGGAAGTGAACTCATCCTGTTTCAAAAAGTGTCTTGTCCTTTGCGTGGTGCCAGCTGTTGAGTGACGTCTTTTGCCAACACTTGATTGATCCCACCCAAAGACTTCCTCCATGATTGTCTGTGGTCTCTTTTTTTCTAGTTCTTCAAGGTGCTCAATGTAGCTATACACATTGCTTTGTAGTGGATCCATTTCTTTGCGCCTTTTTCTTCCACAGTACCAGCCATTTCAAGTTTAACAACTTGGGACAGAATGAAGCGTTTAGCCTTGACCTCTCTGTTCATAAGAGTATGCGAACCATTGTCACTAACGCTTTTGTACTTGGTCAGCATTTCCGTATAGTTTTGACTGTTAGGTCGCCCGCTAGTACTTGCTGAGAGTGCTCAACAGACTCTGCCATCTCGACTGTAAGCAAGCGATTCGCCTTCCCATGACGGAGCGACTAACTTGATAGAGTCAACTTTAGCGACCAGCTTTTCATAAGAACTTGCTGCCCAGGCAGCCATCAGTAGCAGTACTTCAAGACCTTTTCTTCAGAGGAAGTTTTAGGGATTCACTGCCCACTTTTGTACGTCTTAATGATTTACTGCATACGTTTGTAGAGGCTTATAGTAGCTACTGAAGGGTAATTGGGCACTCTGGCACCAACTAGCAAGGCAAGACACCAGCAAATCATGAAACAATGTCGTGTGTGTACAACGAGACTTGCCTCTTCATCAGCTACTGGAAGGACCTGCATTTGTACATGAAAATACAATTGGAAGCATAGACAGCACCTGCGAGATCATCCACGATGTGATGGGAATATTTGCATTCACAATACGTGAACAATACACCCAGGTTAAGGTCAGTTTCTTAATGTCACACAAAGCTATCTAAATCCGAGAGAAGTTACTATGTTTTGAGACCTTTCTGTTTCTTTGATCTGCTATACAAAAAAGCCACGCTTCGTCTGCACTTCACTGAACCAAGATTGGAAAAGGTCCACTACGATCAAAATTGCGCTCAAAACTCACAGATAGTACAAGAAGCCTCCAAGGACACACAAGTTTTAAACGAATAATGCTTCTCCAAAACAGTCAAGCAGAATTTGGCGTCGTTGTGAATGTGGACATGCCCGAGTAAGAAGAGGGTTTTCTCCTACGACAAAGCAGACTCATTGAAACCAGAGTAATGAAATGCTTTTGTTAGTTGTCGCAACTCTCCTGTACTTAAGACGTTGGCATCAAGGCTGGCTCTGGCTCTGGCTCACTTAGTCTAAGATGAAAAGAGCCATTGAGCTCTAGGAAGACAGAGAACAAAGCTAAGGAAATCTACCGATAGATAGTGTGAAACCATGTAAGAATTTTAAGGCGTTGATATAACTAAGAGACCGCAAGAGCACTGCCAGCTCGCTATATTCCATCTCTGATGACCCCTTAAACACGTACGCGCTTCCCTCGTATAGAGGTCTGCATTAGATACAAATGCCACTCAAATTCTTACAGAATTCCTTCCCCTCTAACAATTGCTGCTCTGAAATTTGGGCTCAAGAAATGGTGTTTGGATGGGAATACAATGGGATAACACAGTCACAGAGGGCTGCGAAATCTACAGTATTCTTCTTCTTGTATGGCGCTATAGTTCGGGGTGAACATGTGCCTCAACCAATAAGCCTTCCCAATTAGCTCGTTATTTAGCTAATTGTCTCCAGTTGCACACTCCAAGTTGGTCGAAGTCCCCTTCAACGTTAACGTGCCACTTGCGGCGAGGAGGCCCTCTACTGCATCGTCCCTCCGGGTTTGATTCGAAGACTCTGCGGGCCGGAGCGTTGATTTCTATTCGATCTACATATCCTAGCCATCTCAGATGTCCAACGCACAGTTTTTTTTTGACTAGGTCCATGACACTGTACAGCTCGTATAGTTCGCCATTTAATCTTCTCCTCCGTTGACGCAAACGGGACTGAAAATCTTACGAAGAATTTTTCTCTCGAAGCGACCAAGGATATCTTCATCCGCTTTCAACAAAGTTCATGTTTCAGCGCCGTAAAGCAGGATTGGAATGATCAGGGTCTTATACAGATTCTCCTTAGTTCTTGAAAATAGGACTTTACTGTTGAAATTCTTCGCTTGATTTCTGAGCTGGTATCGCTGTCAGAGTTAACAGCAGAGCCAAGGAAGACAAAGTCCTTTACTATCTCGAAGTTGTAGCTGCACACTGTGACGTTTTGTCCAATTCGTCGGTGTTGATTGTCCCTTCTTGTTGACACCATATTCTTGCTTTCGTTTATCGCTAAACTCATTTTGGTGGCTTCTGATTCAAGGAATCTACAGTACACTCTTAGTTACCAGAGGCACCCTTACACTTCCAGAGAACTGAAAGCAGCGTTGATGTCTTCGTACCCTGTACTATTGGTGGCCTCATGAGCTCCCTGTTTTTGAGACGATTGCCGAAAGTCATTCTCTTCATCGATCATGTCCTTGTTCTCCAGTGAGATCATTCTTTATCACAACTTTGGTACCACCAGATACTACAGCAAGCTGGTCTGGGGGTCTTAAGAACTTCTCTCCTGACAGCAATGCCTCTAGACATTTTCTTCATACGTTCCCATGAGATTGACTTGCGACCAACTGTTTGGCATTCAGGTCCAACCCTACTATCTGTCTTCCGGACTCAAACTCAACAATCTATTTCAATATAGAACCATCCCTTTAAAGACATGAATGTAATCTCATTTACATCTAGAACCCAATTCCAATCTAAAATTGTCCCACAATACATTACAAACAACAAGTCTCTCCCCTCACATTCAACTGAATTGCATTTAACCAACCAACTCATCGATTATAATTATTGCCGTCCATTTCAAAGTAAATCACCCGCATTCCATTTGTCCGTCCTGCCAAAGGGTCAAACACAGACTATTCAATTGACAATTGCATTCCTGAAATTGAGTTCAAATTCGCAAATCACTTTCCCAGCTGGCTGAACAGGAAATCTCCCACAGGCCGGCGGCGCGCTGCAGCTCATCAGTATCCCAATCGAGACATGAACATGACCGCGAGAATCCCATTCTCTAAAATGACAGGACATTTATCCCGAATGGTAGCAGTCTCGTTGTGATTAATGATTTTATGCGAGAACTATCGCTTCAAACTAAATTGTACGCGCATTCGACTGATATTAAACCATGAACTGTCAAAGTGAAGTGTCAGAGTTGCGCGTGTAAACTATCCAAGATGTGTGTCAGTCTAATGATAGTGTCATCATTGACCTGCTATAACAGTGTTGTTCGTGTTGTGCGCGCGGTGTCGCTTTAGGGGATGCGATTGCCTCGTGTGACATTAAGTGGATGAACTTGTGCGCTAGCCGACAGCGGTTTACCCAAAAATATAGAGTGTCCAGGACTTTATGCTAATTGCTTTATAGACAATGATTGTGTGTTAGCAGCGCGCTAATTGTTATTGTTATTGTATGCATATCCTGTTGCTGGCTAGAGGACATGAGGACAATAAATCGCAACCCCTTAGGTGAGCGAGAGAGAGACACATCTAACAGTTGTACAATAAATGGTTATGAGCAGTGTTCGGACTTTACTGCAATTGCAGTAGATCTACTGCGATTTTGAAAAATATTTAAAATCTGCTGCGTCACTGCGCTTGACTTGAAATCTACTGCGATTTTTGAATGTGAAAACGGTTGAAAATTTGATGTTTTCTAGATGAAAAACGTAACACAATCTAGAAAAAACGTAAATTTATTGATGGAAAATTTCTTTTAAGAACTGAATTTAACTGAAAATTAATCAGTTATTAAAAATTTTATAAAAAATAATTTCGTGCAAAGATTTGTGATTAAAATTACTTTAAACTGTGCAATTTAAGTTGATTTTAACCTTCTTTTATCGTAAAAAATATATGTGTATAAATCTAAGCCCCAGTATTGTTGTATTTTTTGCAACAAAAACAAATCTGCTGCGGAAAATACGGATCTACTGCATTTTTTGTTAGAATCTACTGCTAAATTTTATTATTGAAGTCCGAACCCTGGTTATGAGGACACTTGAGGGTTTGTATGAAAGTAAAATAGAATGGGGTTTTTGTTGTTGGTAGGGAAACAGGCGGGAAGGTTGACATAGATCCTTGGAGGTTGATGGAGGGACTGGTGGGTTTTAAAAGTGTAATTCATGTTCTTTTCGCATTTGTTTAATGAAACAGGGTCATCTATGGCAGCTCATATTTGCCTTAGAAGACGTAAGGACTTAAAAAGATAGGCGACGTGGCTGGTCAGTTAAAGTAGAGTTTTTCACGTGAAAATTATACCGATTAAAGACCTGCGAGTCGACAGACATCCCTTACTAGATAAGTGGAATCTTAGGTCAGATTGTAGTACCATGGCTTATCATCAAACAGACGTTCCAACTGTCTTATCAGGCAAAACCCGCTCATTAGTCGTAGGTGCCATTAGTAGAAGACACTGCCTTATAGAAAGGAATGCCATCAGTATACGAGGAGGAATAGATCAGCTGGAGACTACTCTTAGGGAACACTTATTCATCTTCATTGGGGAAAAATATCTTTAGTCCTGTCTGCATAGAATGCGAGTGGAGAAGAAGGTACAATGTGGAACAAGGACATCGACTTAGCGACAAAGATGGCTGGGTCATGTAGAGCGGATGGAGCTCAATATTTCAGCTAAGAACGTCTTTAAATCCATTCCGGTTGGACGACGCACTAGAGGACAACCTTGAGATAGGTGGGGCAAACAAGTGGAGGAGAACTTTAACTGGAGGGAGCTGGCTCGTAAGCGCACTATCTGGAGAGGTTTGTTGCTTGAGTCCGATACCATGAAGACACAAGGAAAAATGAAGTTCGAGCAAATTAATGCGGGGTTTACTCGAACCAAGTTTACTAGCACCACGTTCGAGTGTCTACGGCCCGCTTTAAACGGACAATTTATTAGAGAACGGGCCAGGAACCTATATTCGTCAGACTTTCAGAAGATTCTATAGATAGCCACGTGATGCAATGAAACCCTCAAACTGATGACTGAGGAGAATCAGGGGACCAAGAAGCACATGGCGCGTTAGAGTTGAGAAGACAGCACAGCAGTTATGGGGAGCTGCTGAGTGCGTTGTATTATACCCAGGATCCACATTGTCTTACAGCTCGTAAGAAAGAAAGTGAGTAAAAGACTTTCCTTAGAATGGATGAGAATGGCTGGCTGTAGCTCCACTTGGCCCAAAAAGAGAAGCCCGCTGGGATGCCCTCAGTTCAGTTATTGAAGCAACAGAAGGTTACTATGAAGCGATAGAGACGGTTGATGTCTATGCCAGCGAAGGGAGTTCGCCTAAATTATCGAACATTCCTTCGAGTTAAGAGAGCTTCTTTCTCTGCTTTATCTTCATTCTTGAAACTTCTAAGTTCAACTCTTACTGCTCACAAAATCCGACCTCAACCATGTGGAATAATTTTCCGTAAATTTTGTAAAAAGACTAAGCATTTAAATGAAAATTTTAAAATCCACTAAATTCTGCACCTTAAAGCCCGCATTCATTATGAATTTTGCTCCAAAAATTTCTTATTTATTTAGATGGTTTCCTTACAGCCTTAGAATCCTGAAAAAAAGCATCCTTCCTTAACCCGAAAGAGAAAATTAATAAAGGAAAAGAAAAGAAAAAGAGAAAAAAAACCCAGTGAAAGAAGCAGAGATTGCGACGCATAAGATCAACGTTAAAGTGAAAATCCTTAAAGGATTCAAGTCACAACAATACATACAGTAGGTACACACCTAAGTCATACAAGTTCGTGTGCTTCATTATAAGAATGAATGTCTCGTAAGGACGATGATGATGACGACAACGACGCCCGCCCGGATAATCCGATTACATCCGCACAC
The DNA here is from genome assembly GCA_949716465.1 of Chalcosyrphus nemorum. NCBI lineage: Eukaryota > Metazoa > Arthropoda > Insecta > Diptera > Syrphidae > Chalcosyrphus > Chalcosyrphus nemorum. The sequence goes on from OX454333.1 coordinate 30,202,665, forward strand.
AAAAAAGGATTTTCGACATTTGCAAATGTTTGTCTATTAATTTTCTTTTACAAAAAAGAAATAAAGAAACCAAGGCGACGAAAACACCAATAAACTACATGATGAAAAGGAAAACGTAAAGATGTACAAGTTACAAGGAAAAAAGTGAAAGAATATAACAAATCTCCACGTAAAATGGTTGAACATTTGCAATTATTCTTGACAGACACACACAAACACACTTGGAATAGTGTGAACAAAATACTAATCCTTTCATTGAGAGTTAAAAGAGAGATGGTGCTGCTGGAGGATGCTATTATCTGATGGCCAACAACAAGTTCCTCCGACACACTCTTTAGGGGAAGCAATTAAAAACGAATTTATTTTTGTATCGCATTACGAAGAGCTTGAAAATAGTCTCGTCGGGTGGGTTGTTTAATTATTAACTTGGAAGTGTGTAGTGGACAATTAAATTTGTAGAATATATCTTTAAGGTGGTCGATAGGATAACGTTTTCATCCCAAGTAGGGAGGGATTGCGAACTGATTTTGAGTGTATTTTAGGGTACACGAGGCTCGACTTTATTTATTGGCGACTAGAGACTTCTTCTGTCAAACTTTAGCAGAGCCTTCCACCTAGGACTATTCGCACAAGTAAGACACTAACTTCTTCTTGAAGTGGAACCTCCTTAATCGACAAGAAGATGGCTAAATGGCAGCGAACAGGTTCCTCCCCCTATCAGGAACCAAATTTATGGCTCACGACGGGTTTTGGAGACTGTTCTACAATATGCAGAGGAGAAGGCAGCGAGAACAACAGCTGCTCTGGCAAGGATCATGCGAAATATTGGAGGACCTAAGCAAAGGAAAGACTTAGCAAGAGTAGCGACGTCGATGATGCTCTATGGGTTGTAAATATGAGCCGGGCAATGAGCACCAATACGGATAGAAGCGGTTCACAGAATCAACGCATTGAGAGTATGTAGTGCCTTCCGAACATCCTCATACGACGAGACATGTATAGTGGCTGGAATGGTGCCTATGGACCTCCTCACTAAGGAAGCCGCATGGTAATATTAAATTACCACTAAGAACAAGCCTGGAACGTAGAAGGAACTCTTCTGACAGGTAGATGGACTCATAGACTGATACCCAATATCGGCCTATGGATCAATTGGAAACATTGAAAGCTGACCTTCTACCTGACGCAGATGCTTACTGGTCATGGATGTTTCAGAGCATATCTTCACAGATTTGGGCATGAAGACAACCCTATTGTCTATCGTGAACGCCGTAACCATTTGGCGAACAGACTGTGTGCGAACTTAACTCCAGAGAACATCATTGTCAAGCTGATGCTGTTCCATTGGAGGCATACTAAGGTTTAGGACCTATGAACACAGATGTTGGTCGAACCATTTGCAGATTCTTCTCCCTCAATCCCCTTGTACAATAGAATCCAGAGAAATGCCGAGTGTTTCTTGGAGGTGTCCTTTGTTTAGCTTTAGGAGATAATACTAGCTATTACCTTAGCTAAGGCGCAAGTACTGTCCGCTAGACATTTACACGAGATCAACGACAGCTATTAGTGCCTTAAGAATAAGTCAGACTGCGTGTTGAAAGTCAAATAGCACCCTCACTCCACTTGGCAGATTTTTTGGCCACGCACCCAAGACAGACGCCTTACCTTGACTTCAAAATACCATTTACATCAGCCTACCCTAGGAGAGAAGAGTGGAAAGACAGCTGCATACCAAATGCCGAATCCATAGCCAGATGGATCAAAAATGGACACCAGTGTAGAATCCGGAATCTTCTCCGAATCACTGGAAATATCTAGATCTATATGACTCCCAGACCACAGCAGTGTTTTCCAAGCGGAGGTCCTGGCAGTGACAACAGCCGCCCATGAGTCTGCCGTAAGAACAATACCGCCAGAGGGTATCACTTTCCTTATCGACAGCCAGGCAACTGGCAATTATCACCATAGCTTGAGCTTATGATTCTTGGAACACAGCACAAGGTCCCTGGGCATGAGGGCATCCCGAGAAATGAAAAGGCAGATGAATTACCAAGAAAAGCTTCATCGGACCCACTAGAACTGACTGACCCCTCCATAAGCATCTCGCCCTGCGTTCTCAGGCTTGAAGCAGGTAAACTGGCTACGAGAGAGTCGAACCTGAGATGGTATTCCCTACAAACTTTGCAAAACTGCAAAACAATTATGGCCAACTTTTGACAAAGAAAGAACCGAGAGAATTATTCCCAAAGACAGACGTTCACTGTCCATGCTTGTGGGGATCCTCACAGGCCATAACACGCTGCGATATCACCTAAAGAAACTGCGTCGCACGGAAGAAGAACTCTGCAGAGGATGCGGCGATAAGTATGATGTAGAGGATGTAGGGGACAACATTCCAGGTACAAACTCCACAGCAAGCTCTTCTTTCAGGATCTAGGAGAACTCTCCAACACCAACATCGATATGTTATTAAACTTCATCAGAACGTCAGGATAGTTTGTATATACGGGAAACGAGTAAGTACAACCATGGGTAGTTGCAACAGATATTTATGGGTTAAATGGGCAAGGGGAACTTTTCTAAATCCCCCAATCGGTGGCACAATGGGTCAGTTCTAACCTGAGTGCAGTGGAGGTATTTGGATTCCTCTGCCAACCGACAAACCTAGCCTAACCTCTAAGCACTGAAGTACGTTTTCTTTCCACGAACGGGGGATCTTAGAACTGCAGCAGTGCTTGATCAGACAGTAGTTAACATAATCTCGCACAACACTCACATCTGCTCCTCGCCTGTTTGGACTACTTCTAAACCGGTTGCTCATGCCGATTTAGATGTCAGTAAAAGGTTCAGATTACTAGCTCATGTGACAGTACATTGGAACGAGAATACCCATCTAGCTGATCCTTATGTATTTTAAATCCTCGACTGCCATCAAACTTTGGTGATCCCATTCGAAGCTAGACCTTCAGATAAAACAGTAGAAAAACCCATTCCAAGACCGTGTTTCTTTTTTTAATTAATTCCACGAGTATGGAGGACTTAATTTTAAAAATGGATATGTTCTTCAAAAGTTCGTCCTCCCATTGGGTGTCGCATCTAAAATTTCATTCACCACCTAATTATGACTTTAGTTTACTACTGGCAAGCTGCTCCCTCCATATACTGGGAAAGGACCTCAAATTTCCCTCCAAACACCTGAATATCCTTGTTTTTTTTTTTTGGTTTTTGCCAACATCACTACCACAACTATGAACATAATGAAAATTTATGTTAATTTGTTTAAAAACTAATTAAAGGTTTGAGTTGTGAATTTTTCTTAGCGCTCACTACAAAATATCTTTTTTTTTTTTTGTAGTTGGCCTTGGCTTGGCTTGGTTAAGGCGGTTTCGTTGTCCCCGAAGAGAGGGAGCAGACCTCTAAATGGTAAACTTTTCAGCATCGTTAAGTTTCTCCTCGTATGTTATAGCAGTGATGCTGATGTATGACTTTGGATTATCCTTCGCGAGCTTTTAATGCAAAAGTTAGGTAACAATAGGTATGTGTGAGTGGGGGTTTTTTTTTGGAAGAAAAACACACGAAGAAGGAAGGGAAAACATTAATGTCCTTGTGCCACAATTGCCACCATGTGTCTTGCAAAATAAACAAATAAATGGGGGGGGGGGGTGCCTACCATGACTAGGTACCTCCTCCTGGCAGTCATCCTCGCTCGCGTTCTCGTTCGTTTATTGTGCTGGGGTTGGAGTGTATGGGTGCAATTCAAAAGTGAAGCTAATCTTCTCTAAGTGGGCTTTTGTTGTAGGGAAATCCTCTGAGATAATACTATGTTATGTGGTAGTTTTTCAGTTGGATTAAAAGCGTATACATAAGTATTTTTGGCTATGAAAACAGTTTTCAGTTGAGTGTAAGTATAATGCGCGGCATGTCTCGGGAAGATGCGATTTAAATGGTTAACCCTGAGTGTTTGCTTTTAAGGATATTAATAATGATTTTCTGTTTGAGTGACAAATGAGGGATAGTGTTTTTTGGGTGGAAAAATGGAGGTTTTCTGATACCAAAACTAGCCATCAGTCCCTCAAATGTCCGAAAAGGACTGAGAGTGGACATGGCGGTTGTACGAGATTTTTATTGGGAACTGCTACTGTGTGAAGATCTGACGACAGAAGAACTCCCAGACTCACCCTTGACCCATTGACACAGTAGTCCAACAGTTCGCCAAGGACTAAGAGCCCGTGAGGGATCAATCTGTAGCTTACTGCACGCCACTAACGAAGACCCATTGACCTTATCCACTTGTGGTAAACATCGTCGGTTGATCGCAGGGAAGACGTAAGTCGCCTTCCAAGGATGCGATGAATGAAAACTGTTTAAAGCTGCAACATTGTTCAGGGCCATAATGAAAATCGTTCGACAAAGACGCGTTCGAAGAAATGATGGAAATCGACCTTACAGATAGTTATGGATCGGCAGAGGCACTATCTCATCAACTGATTGAAGCAATCACCGACGCCTGTGATGCTGCTATGTCCAGAAGGACAGAGAGCCGAAGGAGCACTTAGAGCAAACTGCCTTCGGGCCCGGCGAAGGTAGCAACGTTCAACGGGTAGGCCAGAGTCAAAGGAACATCTTTCTACGTTAAGACTGGCAAGACGAGACCTCGATAAGGCCATCAAGGAGAGCAAGGCAAGAGGCTTCAAACAAACAAACGAAATAGATCTTGATCACTGGTATGCTAACGATATCGCCGAGGTGACTGTGGCGAAGCATATCTACGAGGTAGAGTCCGCCATGAATTAAGCAGTCTCCAGGATTAACTACAGGAACTACACAATCATGCTCGATCCTCGGATACTACAAATATCGGAGGACTGTACACGAGGAGAATCCTACTATTCAAAGTGGTGAACTCCATCCTTTTGTCTGCTGCTCCAGTTTGGGCGATTGCGAATCTACGAAGCCCGGAGCGTATAATAGACTGAAGTGTCTATAGAAAAAATGTCCTCCAATTTACATCACTATCCCTAGTAAGAGATTAAGATTGGGGAATAGTAACATGATGTCGCCCGGCAACTGGGAAAGAGTTGGGGAGCGATGAGGCACATCTAGATCTCCTAGGACCCACAAGCGGATACAGGACCTAAGTAAGTAAATAAGGAAGGATTTCCACTAAAGAACTAAGAATTTCATTCTCAACTTATCAACTAAGCACCGAACCGCCGACTAACCAATGCTTAACTTATGCACTTTCACCCCTCCAAAATACTGACCCAACAATCATACTGTGTAAACACCAATATGGCGCCCTCTTTCGTGACATCCGACTTGGATGCCATAAATCTATTAAACGTTTCCCTCCTTCGTATGAATACACCATCATTATGTGTGCTATGACTAATGCATAAATTGCCCACCATTTCCACTGAACTCAAAAGGACATAATAGAATTTGATTATAACAATCTGTCTAACAAACGGCATTTGCTCAATTATCCTTTCCCCCCCACTGTGCTGCTGATAGCACATGTTTCCATTCAATTTAAGGATAATTCAAGTAAATGTTGAATTTTTGCCTCTATCCTGTGGGGTGGGGAGGTTGGAACAATGTGATTTATATTTGATCATCCCCATTGACAAAACAAAACTCCTCCAATGGAAACATAACAAATTATCTGAACATTGTTCGCGGCGGCGGCGGCGTTCGCTTGCTCCTGCCAGGATACAGTTCTCATTTAGCTGACAAAGGAGAAAAGTTTTGCCTGGTTTTTTTTTTGTATGTGTGTACTCGAAATAATATGTCAATGAGTAACGATAAAATGATGCATTCCTCTTCTTGATGGCGTCAAAGGAAATAAATGATTAAAATAATTCCTTCTTCCTTATCAAATCTGTGTCGCAACCAGTAGTGCGACGATAAGAATTCCATAAATATTTGATTTGACGAATCGGGGATACGTAGATACTCGGAAGGATTTGATTTCTAGCCTTTGGCGCGTCACTAACGACATGTGTCCCATGTTCAGAGAATGTAGGACGTATCAAAGTGTGGATTTATTTTTTTCAGCGAAATCTTTCGAATGCACGCTAGAAGCTGGACCTGCTCCAGTGGATCCTTTGCTCTGGTTCTCTTTTGTGTGAACCATATCCACTGTCTTATCTTGCTTCTTTCCTTTTGGGTGAAAAGTGTCGGTAGGTACTTATGAGAAGAAGGCGAGGATGAAGAACATCGAATGTTTTTTCCTTGCAAGGAGTATCTGTAAAATAAAAAAAAAGAAAGGATATTAGTTTGCTGCGCTTTTTTTTGTGATTTTTTTTGGTTCTATTAGTAAGTTTGAAATAGTTGGCACTTGGAGCGCCTGGCGAACCAATCGAGGAAAAAGAACTCTAGTCGGATAGTCCGATGGATAAAGGAAGTAAGTTGACGTCTTATCGAGAGAGACTCTCTGTGTGTCTGTGTGGATGTGCTTTGGTTGCATCTTCGTTGCAATCTCTGTGGTACGTGACTTGTATTTGGAAAGTTAAGCAGTGACTTCCTTTTTTTATCATTTGAGATGTGTTTTTCTATTTTATTTTTTTTTTTTCTTTGAGGAAAAAAATTAAGAAATCCTTCAAAAAGTGTTTTAGAGAAGAGAAATTGAAATGAAGTGTTTGAATAAGGGTTTGAGTTTGTGTAATGAATTGAATGAAGAGTCTTTGGCTCTCTGGCTGCAGTTTGGACATTATTTGGTGCAAAATTCACTTGAACACGTTTGAAATCGGAAAAAGATTCGAAAAACATTGCGTTTGCGATGGATTGCTTCAAGTGGCATTGATTAATGAACGAGTAAGTTGAACGTGCTAGTTTTTTAAAGAGCGACTTCCTTTTCAAAGTGCGATCTTAGTCTCAAACACAAGACAGGAAAGAAGGCCAACTTCTACAACAAAGTGCGAACTTTGCCATTGGTCGCCGTTTTCGAAGTAAACGTCTCGTGGTTGGCACGAGATCACCGTCTTTTAATGGCCACATACCGCTGCTGTTGGGCAGGCCTAAGACAAGAGTAAGTCCAGACTAAGCAACAAACCACTTAAGGATCCCACTGTACTGCAAGAGCTGGAAACAGCGTTTCACTGTCACCATACTGTGCTTGTCCTTCACATAATAGGAACGTGGAGAAAGACTCAGACAGGTGAAGCAAAACAGCTTGAATTGCAGCGACTTCATACTTACTTTCTTATGTCCTGCATCCCCTTGTGCGTCCTAGGGCCTCTAAAAAGCCCACACGCCATCGTGTGCGATTTCTGGAAATGTAACTTAGCTCTCCCCAACTCTTTCTCAGTTGCCGTGCTTCCTTCTCCACTGTTCTGCGCTACGTACTCCTGAGTAAGCGGGTTCCATTGCATCGTTTGGTTAGCTATAGATCTGTCACCCTTTCGGAGAGTGTGACGAATCCACTACCACTTTCGTCGTCGTATGGTTGTGCCTATAGGTGATAAGACTGTACGGCTTGGCCAGAATATCCTTGAGATGTAGCACAGGCACCTATTGACAAATGTTTGCAGCTTCCTCGTGATAGTGACGGTCACTCTCCAGGTATCACATCCATAGAGCAGGACGTCTTCAACTTTAGAAGGAAACAGTCGTAGCTTGGTGTTTAAGCTAATTGCATTACTTCGCTAAACTGTGGGTAGCATTCGGCTGGCCATTGGTTGAGACAATACTCCCAAGGTATTGGAAACTCTCTACTATCTCAACCGTAGTCCAGCAATACACATAGGAGCTGATGAGTTCGTTCCGAGGCTGACGACGTCTGCTTCTCTCATTTGCTGTCTTTTGGTGAAGGTCCATTAATTTGTGAGACAGAAGGCATACATCGTGCTTGAGTTCAGATGTAAGAGTCCATCGAACTCCTCCATTTCCAGTTGATAAAGCCGCTTTCAGCACGTCGCTGATCAGCAATAAAAATTGTATTGGTGAAATTATGCAGCCTTGCGGAACGCCACTTTAGACTTTGAACTATTTAGACAGCCTTCCTCTACGGAAGACGTGACATGTGGACCCATGCCCTTGCAGGAGATTGATACTTTGTGGTTTCGCCTCCTTAAAAGGCTTGAATCCTTTAAAATTTCAAAACATCTTTCAGTTCTCAAGAAACCCCATTCTTAATCAACTGCTGTTAAAGTGTTAAAGTCAATTATCTCTCATTGTGTCTACGATCTATGGATATACTGTCCTGCTAGCAGTAATCCTTTTTCGGGGAAAAAAAACCCCATCTCATTTTCAACTTCAAAGGCAATGGTGACGTCCGGATTCACACTGCCATAAATAAAAACACAATAATGGCTTGGTCCCCAATGTCCTTTTGCTTGAATAGCTAAGTGAATACTTAAAGAAGGAAAAAGAAAAACGCTCCTCTATACACATGTATGTATAATGACTCTAGTCCCGCCAACAAACACAAGATGTACAAAAAGCAAAAGAAGAAGGTGAAAAGGATACCAAAGGCAAAAAAAAAAATCAAACACATTTTTATAACAAGTCCCAAATAGATGAACACCCATTGTGGCAGCAGGTCCTACCACCACCACCACCATTAAGCAGAGCAACACCATCTCTGTGTTGTCCTCTCGAAGGAGTAAAAGTGAAGGACGAATTTTTGTACTGGCTTTCTCGGGTGGCATGGCGCTCTCTTCAAAGAATTTAAAGTTATCGCATTGTTTAGAGGACGCAGCAGGCAAAAAGGGACTGACTCTCTTTGTGCTTTGTGCTTATCCTTGCAAGGCTCACCCCCCCCCCCCCCCCACCCACATACATACAGACACACAGGCAAACTAAGTGGTAAGGGTCAGCAAATAAAGAAGATTCTAGCTTCAGCCTCTTAACAAGGATAAGAAAAATGGCTTATTTCAAAAATTTGTGTGTTTTTTTTTTCTCTTCTTCCTCCTTTTTGGTCCTTTTCCATTGTCTGGTCTGCTCTGGTCTGGTGTGCTATGCTGCTGCTAGGAGTTTTTCTTTGGTTTAAGGATGAACTATGGGTAAACATTGTCGATTTGCACAGTTAAACGATGATGATGAAGAGAATCGCCTTTGCTGTATGGCTGGGTGATGTTCCCAAAAAGGAAGAAATTAGGGAGAACGACCCCCTGAATACAGTTAATTATGCTCCAAAATAATGTTTGCACTTTTCGATGGTCGACTAAGTCTCATTCATTGCCTGAGACTATGTATATACTGTATACTGTATACAGGATATGTATCCTTTTGACTGTGTGTGCTGACAAGAGGTATAGGGCTACTTGTGATGTATTGTGTGTTGCATTGTTAGAATTTTAAATGGGGTTATCCGCCGTTTGTTGCTCTTAAACTGGACGCGCGGTAGCAGGGAATGAGGGCGGTTTTTATCTGTGTTTGATTAGGCCACATTGTTCGGAATGATGAACGCGAATGAATTTGCATTTTTATTCCTTTGAAAGAAGTTCAGTGCCAACAAAAAATTGTCCTTGTAGACAGTAGATAAAATCAAACAATGTATAGGCTTGTACCTTATGTACTTAGGCCAGATAATCTGAATCTGAATCTGAAGGTCCTGCGATGATGGAAAGAAGAAAGTTCAAGGCAAACGGTTTTGAATATAAGAAAGTTCAAATAGATACTTTTTTTTGCTCTGTGTTTTAACGAAGTGTATCTTAGAATCTTAGGCTTTAGGTTTATTTAAGATGATAAAGGCTTTGCTGTTCAAATTTGTTTTTCTTTCCTTTGCGAGGATAAGAGAGCTCAAGGTTGGCGGACTCTATGCTTCGAATAATTGCCAAATGCCTAAAGGAGGTGAAGGTCTTCTTAGCGAAAAGGAGAAGTAGATTGGATTTTCAGTTGCTTCTTTCATACTGTACTGTATCCGTGATGTCATTCGTGAGAGTATAGCCCATCGAGTGTGGCAACACTGTTAGTACCTAACTCTTCCAGCGCCATCTTTTGCATCCTTTGTAAAAGCTAATTGCACTTTAAAATTCAATGAAGATCTCAACTTCTAAACCACAGATCAAGAAGAAACGTAGACCATATCTTAAGTCATTCTCTGAGGAATGAAACTACAAAAACTTTTTTTTAATATCCTGTAGTAGCTTTGGAGCGATGTATGAACAAAGAAACCTACAGACAACACATCTTAAAGAAATGTCTAACACTTTCTTCAAGGCAGGAGTTATTTTCCTAACAATGTGAGCAAATTGTTTCTCCTACCACACCACAATCCACCACAGGAACCCTCATTGTATAAGCCTCTGTCTCTGGCAACCTAGTGTGCATCATAAGTGGAGATCGAAGAGCGCAATTGATTAAGTATATGTAGGACATCGATGAAAGAATATGTCACGCTGAATCCTACCACACCTTAAACTGTAGAGACATTCTGCGAGCACTTATTACCAAAAAGAGTACCAGACTATTTATAGGAGACATTGACTACGTGTCCATTGGCTACATTGCATAACGTGTCCTTGAAGGGTCCACCTAGGTCTACAACTGAAACTAATGTATGACGACCTTCTCAGATGCAAAGTCTCTAGGTCGTCGAGAATAATGGATAATATAGCAATGTTGTGAGCACACTCCTTGAAGAGAGTGAGCATGACTGCAATGAAGCCATCGGGATTGTTTAAGACACAGAAAAGCATGGATCTAACTCTTAACTCTAACTGCTAAACAGGACCAGACAAATAATGGTAACAATAAGAAGAAAAGTAGGCAATGATGTTGTGGTCCATGAGCCAGAGTTGAAGGACCCCCCAGCTTGAGTTCCTCGTCTATGTTCGCACCGAGCAGCTTCTTGACGTTCGTGCTGCATTTCGTCTGCGTTTCCTGTCAGTGCCTGCTTAGGTTTTTTTTTTTAAGGACTTATGAAGAACTTTATGAAGCACTTCGACCCAGGAGGATCTTTTGTTATATTCCCTAACAGGATTGAATGAAGTCTAGTTCTTTTATGAATCTAAAGACATTTTAAACTGAAGCTGAGGAGACATAAGAGCCGAGCTATGGCAGGACATTCGCACAATATTTCGTAGGCTGTTTCAGTGTCTTCAAGACATGTTCAGCTCGATAGCATGAACCTCTGCCTAAAAGATAATGGTTGTTTGTCCTAGAGGAAAAGATAATTTGTAGTTTGGACCAGAGATTTCAGCCTCAGACCCACTTGACATCTTTGATCCGCCAGTATACCAATATAGTGAAAAAATCTGCGGGGAAAAAGCTGATTGAACCAGGAACCCCAGATTGGAGACAACGACCTCAAAAGGGTGATGGAGATGGATTCTCTTGGGCATAAAGTCCGAGAGGCACACTGCTGGATTGGATAGCAGAGGAACTCTTTCAAGGATTTTCATGTGTCCATCCAAGTTAGCATAGTGATTGAAGCTTTAATGCACTAGCAGCTGCATTCTTCATAATAGTTATGTGAAGAGGTGGGAGGTCTAAGAGAACCTCCAACGCAGCTGTCGGACAAGAGCGCATGGCACCAGTAAGTCCTAACCAAGTTGTATTCTTAGGAGGGCAGACCGCGTGACCGTTTGGTTGACCATACTAGCGATGCGTACTTAATTTTTGTGAGGTAAGTCCAGTGGATTATTTAAGGTTTCAATCCCTATGTTTTGCCGAAAAGCCAGAGCAAGCTCAGAAGGGTTTAGTCGCCTTCTCAGTGGTACTGACTATGTGCGGCTTCCAATTCAGCTGCTCCAAGATATTTGGTTTCTTCTGAAAAATTGATTTGAACACTGTTTAGTGTTAAGGTTGGGAGGTTTATATCTCTTCTTCTGGTGAAGATGACCGTAAGCCCTTCTGATTGGCACTAGTTTCTAACTTTGTTCAGGGCACGTTGCATTTGATCTTTAATGCGGATTTCTTCATTGCCCTTTATAATTATGACTGCGTAGTCAGCGTAGTCTTGAGTTGGAAATCCACAAGTGTTGAGGTCGTTTAGAAGGGATGAAATAACACCCCCTTGCGGACAACCTTTGGTTTTTTTTAATATATAGCGATGTTTGTCCAAGTTTGGCAGTGACAATTCTTCTACTAGGCATGGAACGTATCCATCTGATAGTCTGCGAGTCAATAGCTTTAGCATCCGCAGCAGCTTGAATGGAAATGAGTTTGAGGGAGAAGACTCAATGCATCCGTATACTCCAGGGTAAACCTGCCGTCGCATTTTTGTGGGAAACAAATGCCGTTGCTGTGACTTACAGCGAGAGTCTTTTGAGTCCTGACAGCTTAGGTTAGGTAGATGGGTGAATTGTAACGAGGAAGACCAACAATTCGGGCTCGCGGTAAGTCCAGCGTCGACCCTTTCCTAGCAAGCTCATCAACCTTTTCGTTACCTTTGGTATCCATATGCCCTGGTACCCAACTAAGGGTCACCGTATTGGCTCTGTACATCTCGTTTAAAAGTGATTTGTAGGTTCTCACAAGCCTCGAACGTCATTATAGCAGAGGCCAGAGCATTAATCGCCGCCCGGGTGTCTATATCGACAGTGATCATCTTTCCTTTTCATATTGCTCAGCTCTGACTCTGGTTCTAAAAACGCCGCAGTCGTCGTTTATTCTAAAGAGGCAGTTTATTCGTACGCCTTCACAAAAAAACTCCTGCTTTCGTACCAATTTCCATCTTAGAACCGTCGGTGTAGAAATGGTTTTCCAATTCTTCCACTAAATTCTCTCAGGAATTCTTGTACTAAATCTCCTTTCGGGCTCACGTGATCGGTTTCCATCAATCCACTGGTAGCTTCCCATTGAGATAGAATGAAGGAGTGGCCATAGGAGCTCGATGACTACAATCTTATAGCCAGCTTGAGCTATCTAGCCATCCTTCTTATTCACACAACGAGCCTTTGTAGACTGCTATTATGCGAATGAAAATTTCTAGTATTGTGAAAGCCATCTTTAAGATATGCATATGTATCTCTGAGTAAGGCAATTTTTCTTAAACACCCTTTTTGGATGCTATGTGCCACTTAAAAACCACATCAGACGAGCATCAGCAGCTCAAGGACCCCCCCTTTAAGGCTCATTATACCCGCTATCATCTTCCAAGTTAGGGATTTGTTTTTATTTTTCGGTTTACACAACATTAACAAGAGTGTCAATGCCTCATTTAAAACTATCGTCAAAAACTACGAGAATTTCCTTCATGTTTCTGCCGCGAAGAACCAAAAGGTATGCAGTTAAACTTCAGAACATCTCACAGCACAAAGTATGGTGGCACAAAAAGTGCTCTCAAGTGACGCCATCGAAGGAAAAATAAAAACAAAAAAAAGTCTCCAAGCAGGAAAGAAAAAAAGGAAGAAGAACTCACTCACATAACCGCCTTCGAAAAGTTGAAAAATCCCCCAAACAAAACTCATTAAGCTCTTCAGGTATGTGGAACATTTGAATAAAGTTTTCGCATTCAATGTTGCAATGCCATACTGGATGTGACTGCGATCCTTTTGAATTTGCATCCTTTTTGTCGTTGCTTAAACTTGTTCGTAATGGTGGCACACCCGCCACCCAGCAGTCCTCCTCTGAAACGTTGGGATGCACTTACCGTGTAAAGTTTTTATTTTTTCCCACGGCGCGGCACCCAAATGAGCAGATTTTTTAAAAGGACGAAGGTTTGGGTTACTATTGGTGGCAGCTCCCAGTGGAAAGGAGTTCGTTGCCTCGCTACTGCTGATGATGATGAGGATGATGTGACTTCGGCTTTAAGCATAAACTGCATGCAGGATGTCACGCCGGACTAAATCGTTTCGGGAAGATACGAGTATCCTTTTTGTTTTTTTTATTGAAAAATGAACACGCAAATTGGTTTTAAGGACTGACAGCCTCCTGACGGATACGCATTGCGATGGGATCCGCTTTCAGTTCAAAGTGAAAATCTCGGTCACTCACTCACAATGAGTCCCACTCGCACCTGAAGTTAATTGCGTGTCAAGTCCACCAGAGGGAGAGGGGGTGGAGGGAACCTCCAATTCGAAGGATCCCAAAGCAATTGGCCTTTTGGGTCGCCTGCCGCCGCACATACTATGTGTGTCACATCAAGTATTCCCTTTCTGGTTGCAATATTTGTATCTTTCCCCCCCGCACACACACACATGTCCTTTGAGCTCATATGGTGAAGTGCAGCAACGCATCGTTTAATTTGTCTTTTTTTTAGTACCCACCAGATTATAGCACTTTCCGTAAATCAGGATGAGGCCGAATGAGAAAGGAGGGTGGATCAGGATGGATCAGGAGAGAAGAACTGAATTTATATATCAAAGGAAATTATTGCCATTATATGTGCTGGCTGCTGGGAAATGCAATGTCCCCGGGTCTCCGGAGATTCAGTGTCATGGTGGAGGAAATGGATACTTTGACGGCTTATTGCATGCATCTACACATACATACATATGTCAAGCTGAGCTCCACCATCGAGAGTAGCAAGAGTGGAATTAAGCTAAGGGAGCAATGAATTTTTAGTGTGCATTGTCCGGGGAGTACCTATACTTTACTGCATTTCTGGATAATAGGATTTTTATGCGCTGCAATGTCATAAATATGGGTTTTTCTATTGACATGAGTCATAATGTCTGCAGGATGTGCACTTTTTTTTTGCCTCTAAGTAGAATTAAGTGATATTATTCCAAAAATTTTGATAGTCTAGGAAAGCTGACTGAATGCCAGGATGTGGTGCTATTGCTTTGGCCATAAGTTTCACAAAAGGAAACCATATGTCTAGTCAATAAAGGGTGCCCTTTAGTCTGCGAATAAGATACCATAAAAGGGTTGTCTTCGGTGCCCAAAGGCAAGAGCAAGTACGAGAGCTTTCATATAGGATGATACCAGAGCAGAATCTCCTGATAAGTATTGGTTCCATAAATAACAAGATGAGCTATACTCCCACATCCTCTCCTCGAAGGATATTCAGGCCAAACCGTATCCCTAACGAACAGCTTTATCCGAGAATGGGCCATGAACCTATAGGCACAACCAACCAACGACCAAAGTGGCTATGGATTGGTCACACTCTGCGAAAGGGTTACAGATCTATAGCTAACCAAGCGATCCAATGGAACCCGCTTACCCAGAATGGTTGGGGAGAGCTGGGGCACATTTCCAGAAATCGCACACGATTGAGTGTAGGCATTGTAGAGGCCCTAGCCGATACAAAACATAAAGAGAAGAAGACATCAGACATTCCGCACGGGTGAAAGGAGCTACCGGCACCATAAAGTGGGAAAAAGTGTCGTCGAGTTTGCTGCTCAGCGAGTCATTATGGGTGACCAGATAGCAATGATAGTTTTCCAATTGTGAATTTTTAGCACTTGTCAAAGCTATCAATGACATCTAGTTGCCAAAATATTTAATTGGGTTTGCCATTTCATCATGCATCTTCTGACGTCTGCTGAAAGTGCAGAAATTATTAAAAAAATCATCGAAATTTCAACAATTCGTCGTGGGGTTGATAGCCAACATGGCTTTAGTTTTCAGGCAGTCCGTTGCACTGTGAGTTGACCTAATGCCACCAACAAGGTAAAGATTGCTGCGAGATAAGGAGGCCACGTTGGCTATGTGGCGATGAGTATCCAAGAAGACCTTGAAAAAGTCAACCCAGCTTCTTTTGTGATTGGATTTGGGCCCTCAAGAATTGAAGCCGGACGACCATAGAGTTCGCTACTTGGGCGCTTGATATATTGGCTGAAGATCCTGATTTTGGACCAAAAATCACCTTCTCAGACGAGGCCAATTTTTGGCTCAAAAACTGTGTATGTCAACAAACGAAATTGCAATTCTTGGAGTGAAGACAATCCACTCACCAATGCATCCACAAAGATTGACTGTTTGCTACGGTTTAAGGCACCATTGGACCTGATGGAAGGAGACACTGAGGCCGTCCATGGTCTCAGGAATAACCGACTTTCTGTGGCCAGAGTTGTGGTTCAAACAAGACAACGCGGCACCACATTCCACACGAGCACCGAAACACTCGAAGTGATGAAGGACAAACTTGGCTACTGAGTCATCTCACGGAAAGCGTCCAACAATTGACCGCCGCTTGAATGGAACTTGACCATTTCACTACTCTTTGTGGAGCTATGTTAAGTCCTTAGTTTTCGCTAGCAAGGACGAGCTCTAGACCAACATTCGAGACACTATTGCCGAAATAACTCCGTACATCATTATTAGACCGAGTCATCAAAAATTGGACAGACCATTTGAAGCACTGCCAGGGAAGCAAGGTAGCCCTTTGAATAATGATCTATGCCACACATAATGGCATGAATGTAGCTTCAAAATAATGTCAAAATTAGTTTTATACCTCACATGCTGGTTGTTTTATTCTTAGTATTCTTTCCTATTGTTCTTATCTGGTCATCCGCCACAAAAGGATGAAAAATTAGACATCCCTTCAGCCTCCTAAACCTCTGATACGCTTTTAAAGGACTCATGGTGGAACATAATGTGTGTTCAGCAGCATCGCTCTCAAAAATTGCATCCTGCTGTAAGGAAAGGACTCAGCACACTTATTGATCAGGACACGAGCGCCTTAAATGTCTCTCATACATTACAGCAACTATCTTTTTCAAGTTGACCTACTTATCAGTACATTCATCACCAACTTCCCGTCTACAAGGACTCTCTCAAGTCATATATTTCTTCGTCCCAATAAGTCAGCCATCAGCCTAAGGAAGAACTTTTCGCACATTCCGTCAAACAAATTTATTCCTTCACACAGACCCACACGATCTCGTAATTTATTCCCTTAGTCAACTTCAAATCCTTGTCCTAATCTCTATTTGGAATCGCGAAAAGCGAAAAGAAACGAAGAAGAAGAAGAAAAAAATTCGCATCTTACAATAAAGCTTCGTGGCAACTATTCCAATTCATAGAACCGAGAAGACAGAGAGCGCGCGGCCAATTTCTTACCTTTTTGTGCTTGCGGGACCCCACCTCATAAATATTATATTCAGGTCAGGACACAAACATGAGAGAGAAATCCTCACAAATAATGTCTTAGTACAACCACAAGGACTTTTCTAAGACTTCCTTGTCCATTGCTTATCCGGCGAAGCAATAAAATTGGAATCGCAGAGATAAGATCGCGTCATTTTGCACGCCCCATATATTATAATTGACATCACTACCACCATTGCACAAGGAACAAGGATATTGATATTCGAATGCATGCCTACGGGGCTACGGTCTCTTACTACCTTGGAAGAGGTGTCACTCAGTTCTATTATCTAGTGGAAGTCATCAAAAAGCTTCTCTCACTTTCTGTACGTGTGTGTGTTTGGGTTTGCGTTTTTTTTTTTAAGGATTCACTTGAATGAATGGAATTTATATTCGTCCACGGCACTCAATCATTCGTGCACACACATATGGCTGATGGTGCATAACGATTATAAATATGTGTGTCTATAGGTGCAAACCGGGTAGGTTTTGTTTTTGTTCTTCATCCTGCTGACTGACATCCTTAGATCGAAGTGATAGTGAAAATTTCACATTTGAAGGCATTTTGAATGGTTTCTTGATGAAGTATGCTTGGCTGCAGGACGATCGAAGGACAAAAGCACATGATGCATAAGTTTTTGAAAAGAAAAGTGAAGTTCATTATGGGGAAGTGTTTATTTTTTAAATAATTTAAAGGATCATTTGGTGCTGTGCTATCCGAGGGGAATATCCTGAATTTCGGTTACCAAAAACTAAAAAGAGTGTTTAATTAGAATCTGCGAGGATCATGATATGAATCTTGCTTTGTGGGAGAGCTGAGGCTCAAAGGACGTGTGAGTGGCAACGTTTTGAAATGTTGCAGTGAGTTTTTAATTGAGATTTTTTTGTCAGGATTTGGTGTTAAATGCGCTTAGGTTAAGGACTATTATATAGTGTCTTATAGAAACTATTTCAGCCAGTAGGTTGAAGGGTGCAGCATACCCTTGGATCGTAAGAAGAAGAGCTCGCCTGACGTAGGAATTCCTAGCTAGAGAGAAATAAATCGGGCACATAGAGGATAGGGTTTTAAGGATCCATTCTCCGGAACCATGCTGAAGAATTTAACGATCTTTATTGGTGACTGTCAAGAGGGTCTCTAAAGCGGGTCGTAGACACGCGAACGTTGTGCTAGTAAACTTGCTTCGAGTAAACTCCGCAGACAGTTAGATCCATTTGCTCGAACTTTATTTTTCCTTGTGTCTTCATGTTAAGCACTCGTCATCATAACTCACCCGAGCTGATAAAGCGGATGAACTTTGGGCACAAGGTAAAAAGAAAAGAATTTTGACAAAGGAATCAAAGTGCTTTTGATATTGATGAGACTAAATTTTTGGTGTACTCGAACCATGAAGTTGGTACCCGAAAATGCCCGCAGACATGGTAAATCAACTCGAACATGGTTTGCTTACCAAGTTTACTCGCACCATGTTCGAGTGTCTACCGCCCGCTTAAGGGCCATCGTCCTGGTAATCCGAAGGTCAGAGCATTGGTCTGTATTGCCTTGTGCATCTGTGTTATCACAGACTCTGCAAGGATTATAGCATTTTTCATTGATGTGGGGCAAATGGGGTGTGATCGGAGATAATGACCAAAGCCATAAAGAGAGCTAGGTTTTTTTCTTCTAAGATTAAGGACAAATCGTATTTTTTCTAGAGGCTTGTGCTTTTTGTAGGTTTCGCAACAAGTGCTAGAAGAGCCTTGGATCGCTTGTTCAAACGTCTTTTTACTTACTGCTCTGCCATTTTGCTTATCAGTGGGATGCATTAGAGCGTTTCACGGTATTTCTCGCTTTTAGTACCCCTGAAAACTTTAATTGCAGAACCAAGCTTGATGGATAATTCTCTACCTGCCTCTGCTCTCGCTAGAAACACACTACAGTTTGGAGGACTAAGTGATCATGCGCTTTTGGGTTCTGAGAACAAATACCTGACCAACGCCTTCGTCTATTTTTGAGCCTGCTGTGAACCTTTACTATGTATCCTTTGCACAAAAGTCTTGTGTTGGTAGTTCAGCTATCCTGTACTCTTCATCTTTGTCAATTGACTAGGACTAGGTTTGATAGATCAGACAATAGCTGCATAGTGCTATTTGCATCCAGTGTTTAATGCAGGCTTGGGTCCTTATTTGTTCCCACAGAAGCTACAAACCCGGAACGCAGGCTCTTCGAAATAGCGAAGGTAACCTAGTCCCCGACATACAGGGATTTGTTAATGTTGTTGAGCAACACTTCCAGCAGTTGTTTAATGGGCAGTGATAGGGCAAGAAGAGAACCCAGCTCCTGAAGAACCAATGCCCCCACACAGTATTGAAGAAGTTAATGGAGCCTCTGATGGGCTTCCAGCTGAACTCTTTAAATAAAAAGGTGATATCTTGGTCGGGTGCATGCATCAAGTCATCCACCAAGTATGGGTGGAGGAACGCATGCCCGACGACTGGAGTGTCAGCTCCATATGCCGCATCTTCAAAAAAGGCGATCCTATGGCTTGTAAGAACTACCGAGGCATATCCCTCTTAAATGTCGCATATAAGATCCTATCCAACGTAATCTGTGTGAACGTCTTAAGCCCTTCTGCGACACACTAATCGGCACGTACCAGTATGGTTCCCGGCCTGTTAGATCGACAATAGACCAAATTTTCAAACTCAAACAAATTCTGGAAAAGACCAACTAATTTCAAGTCGAAACTCACCACCTTTCCATCGACTTTAAAGCCGCCTCTGACAGCAGTCAACGCCTTGAGTTCTACCAGGCGATGGCCCAATTCGGGATACCGACAAAACTTATCCAGAGTGTCGCGTTGGAAACAACTCTTCGGAGCTCTTCCAAACGTGCACCGGTTCAGGCAAGGAGATGCGCTGTCATGTGATTTCTTCAATATCGTGTTGGAGTAGATAGTGCGTAGGGCAGGTGTCAACACGGAAGGATTTCACAAATCCGTCCAACTGCTGGGATACGCAGACGATATTGACATCATCGGAAGATCCCGGCAAGCCGTCGTAGAAGCGTTTACGTCTATTGATGAGCAGGCGAAATGAGTTCGTCTTGAAGTAAACGACGACAAGACGAAGTATGTGTTATCACCAGGATGTGGATGTAGTTGAAAAAGCCAAGATATGCAGACTACATTGGCTCGGCCACATTGAGAGAATGGACAACAATGCTCTAGCCAAGAGGATCTTCAAATCCCAACCCCCAGGTTCTAGACGGAGAAATAGATCGAACCTTCGGTACAAAGACCAAGCTGTCGCGAATGCCAGAAAACTTGGTCTTCACAACTGTAAGCAGCTTGACCGGGACCACAGAGGATGGAAGGCAACGATGTCTCAGGCAGGGACTCTACAAGGGTCGGGAGCCCTTTAAGTAAGTAAGTACTTTATGATGCTTTTTATGAACCTTACTTTCTTCTGCTCTCATTTTGCTTTCTGTCAGAATTGATCCTGCTTTTATTGGTATCCCATTTGTGGGTTGCAAGTCCCTGTTGCAGATAGTTGTTTATCGGACAAGAAATAATTAGATTCCAGCCTGACAAAAGCTTCAAAGTCAGTTGGAACAAGTTGTCTCGTCAGCTGGATAAATAGTTTGCCAAATAAGCTGACAGCTCGACAAGTTTTGGTATATTTATCGACCGGGAAGGAGCTCTTTGACTTTAAGTACAAACCACTCGGGGGAAGTACTTCATCTAAACTTCGTCATTATGAGTATGTAGGTACTCACTTGCTTCTTGTAATCACAATCTTATTTGTAGTTCGAAAGGATTAAACTGACCAGAGTTCATCATAATTTTTGACTCCTGTGACTGTATCTTCTTTTGCTTTTGCTCACTTGCAAGTGTATCTACACACAACGATGTAGAAAACTATCCGGGCAATGTTCTATCATCCAATCAATGGCCACTGCTACAGGATTTCCAATCATCAATAACCATTTACCACGCAGCGATATTCCCCCATGATGGTCCAGCAACTCATCATCTTCAGTCATTGCTAGACGTTCGTACCCAAAAAAACCGAGAATAGAACTAGGAAATTGAATTCTCCATATCAGCTACACAGTTCGACTTAAATTTCGTGCTCTATACTCTCATGATTAACTCCCTAGAGCAGAGCAGAGCATCCACATTCAAAACTACAACAGCCATCCCCTTTCCAAATCCTCAGAGGTAATTTATCTTTCATTCAGTCGACATTCAGTGTGAATTGAACTGAAGAAGAAATTCGCCAGGACGAACCAAAAAAAAACCAAAAAGAACATACGTAACTTCTTCCTCGGACCCTCGCGGACAGATTCGTCGTCCGTCCTTCGGATGAATACAATTTTTAAGTCGACTTTTCATATGTCCTCTCACACAATCATAAATGCCCCATTGTGGAATAGAATGGCCAAGCGACGACTAGCACCAGAAGAAGAACTTTCCGCCTGTTGGTCATGCATTTTGTTGCCAGTAAATTTATTCGTCCTTTTTTTGTTTTTGCTTTGGTGACATTTTATTTTTCGGGGAAGCAAATTTCCAGTTTTGTCGCAAGATAAATGTGCCAAAGGATTCAGTTTCGTGTGGGGATTTCCCACACGTTTTATATTATTCATTGTTTCCATCGCCGCGCGCTAGGATATATGGTGTAATGGGGGGGTTTTCCGCTTTGTTTTTTTCCCAGGATAATGTCGTAGCCGAAGAGTGGAAACCAATTTAAAGGACACGTCATCAAGTGTTTTATGTCGACTTTAAGTATATTTTAGAAAAAATAAAGAGAATCCTTTTTTCTTTTTCATTTAATTCGCAATTCGCGTTTCCAGCAAACTGTCCACAGGACGACTACTCAACTCAAATTTCGAATGAAGAAAATCTGTGGCAATGGCAGACAGACAGACTGACAGAAGTTTTTGTTTCCAGTTTCAATTTCACGCTTTTGATTTTATTCGGTTGGCAGCCGTGTCATGTATCTGGTGTCAGCTTTTCTTCATGTGTCCACTTCTTGTGGGATTATACCATTGAAAAGTGTATCTAGGTTCGGGACAAAAGATTTCCAAGTTCCAACTAGTTACTTGAACAGAACTGGGGGTCACAGAAAATTGACCAACAGAGCATGGATGTAGAATAGGACATTTAACCCACCGTCAGCAATCTGGCGAGAGAAATCCTTTTTTTTTTTGTCCTCCGCCTCCGGTGAAAATAGAAAATTGTTATCCTAGATAATTTATTTATCCAGTATTTTCATATTTTTCCCTTTTTTCCTTTTCCCCCCTAACACCCGAGAGCTGTGGAAAAATTTATTACCGGCGGCGGGTGTATTAACAGTCGACTTCGTTAGGGCAGGATGCATTCGCCAGGCAAACTGGGGAACAGAGGTGAGTGAAAAAATTTAGCACTTTGTGGTGCACCAGAAGGTGTGTACCTATCTAAGTTTAGCAGACATACTTAGTGAGGAAAAAGTGTAAGCACTAGGGACGCTAAAAGAAACTACTTTGACGTCGGCTTCTTGTCATACCCTGAATGCAATTTTCACAGGGAGTCAAAGTACCACTTCAGCTGGTTCTGCAGGTAACAGCTCGGACATTGTCCTTCAACCGTTTGGCATATCTTATGTTCTGTTGGCAGGGCAGGGGCAGCTGCTTCTAAGATATCCAGCCAGCCAGCCAGCAGTATACATCATCAGGGCTACCTCTTCTCCTATAGATAAACAGAAGAAAACCGTTAACTCAAACACCATCCATGCGCATGCAATATCCAAACCATAGACAAACTAATACAGACCGTTGGCTCCCACAAGAGCAAAACTACCAACGATATTGAATGTGTTTGGACGTTCCCAGCTAAATCAAATCGGAGCTCACGCACACATTCGCAATCGGCGGTAGTTTTTATGGGCGCAGGCTGTTCTTCCATTGTGAAGAGAGGCGTCCATGAAACTGGCGGTTTCGTCAAGTTCAATTCTGCCAAAAGGCGCTATAGCCTATGCCGAAGCTCCTCCTTAAGCAAAGGATGCAAAAAGGGTTAGGTCAGAGGACCACACGCCACCAGCACTAGATCCTAAGCTCCTAAGAAAGCTAAGGCAAGACCTGCACCTGACGCTATCATTTTCAGTCAAGTGGCGGACTTGGAGAACCTGCCTCTAACCACAGAGCAGATGGCTCTTATCCAAGAGGCAGTCATCGATGTCTCTATCGAGCTGAGTAACAGGGGCGTGTGGCCAAATTTCTCAGGGTAACAGCATAAGACTGGATGGCTTGTCTTTATCTGTTCAGACAGTGCAATTGCTAATGGATGTGTGAGAATTTCGAAGCAATCAAGACAAAAAGTGGGCTGAACGTGTCACTAGTGGGAGAGAAAACCGTTCCAAAGCTACACACAGTCCGTGGGTTCTTGCCACAAAGCCTCGAACTCCCGACTACAAAAATTCTGGCTACCATAGAAGCACAGAACGAGGGCTTAAAAGCCAGTACACGGATGAAAGGAAGGTGTCCACATTCACTTAGTTCTTGCAATGGATGACGCCTCCATGAGAAAACTTGTCTAACTTGTCCTACGCTAGCCAACTTCTAGAAGCCTTCCTCGTTCTAAGAAGCCGTCGAAGACTGTTTCCTTAATTTCAATAAAAATCCTCAATTGCGTTGCACAACTACCGCTCGCTACTGTTCCTACCGTGCCTGACCATTTCACAGTGACCTACTTACAAGGACACACAGACCATCCGTACATTTCACCTACAAGAGTCCATCCCATGTAATCTTTTCATTCGCAGCACTAGGTCATTTCGGATGAGAACATTCGCGTATTTCGTGTCACCATGGTCACACCCACTAACTATCCACGAGTTATTACATCGTGTCGTAATCCTGTGCATGTGTACGCGTACGTGGTCTCCGGAAATGGTCACTGCCCGGATGTTGAATGTCCGTTTCTGGTGTGACACCCAGCGGCGGTATTTATTGTTTATGATTTGTGGCCTCTATTTGTGTGAGCCAGTAGCAGGCTGCTGCTGCCCATGTCCTAGGCATTGATGATTAGTGGTCAAAAGGGCAGCCGCGGCAGCTAGCGTAAAAATGTTTGCAAATGAAATAATTTCCTTTTTTCTGGCAGGTGGCACTGCCATCTAAAAAAAGATACGTCCAACAGCCGCTCGCATGTGTGACCGAGATTTATTTATTCTCTGATGTCGAATGATTGTACAATTTATCTGCTTTGGGTGTTGATTTAAGGTTGCAAATGTCCCAGAGAGTACACACACATATTTTTGTTGGACCCAGTCCAATGGTAATGGTAACTATGATTCTAGGAACATTCCATTGCGGCCAGTGATCACATTACATTTGGATGGTCATCTGTGGTTGGTTGTATTGAATAGACTTTCGAATTGGCGTGTTTTCGTGTGGCTTGTATGAATTTCAATTTTCAATGAATTACCACACATGGAATGTGTTTTTGACTCTGACATTTGTTGATATTTTATTCGAATTAATCCACCAAAAGATGACATCCTGGTGGTGGAATTTATCACTCTGGGCATTATGTGTTTAGCAAGCAATTATTGCATCAGTTTGATTGCGAATTGGATTTGCAAATAAGGATTGTTGAAAGTCTTCTAAGAGAAATAACAGTGGGAGTTCCACAGGGTAGCATTCTAGGTCCGGCACTCTACCTTTGGTTCACCTATCCCACACAGTAGAAAAAAACAGCAGAGAAGCAGCAGAAAACGGATACCGTTTCTGGAGAGATACAGAAGCTTAATTGTGAGTTCTTCTCTATCAAGTTCCGAATTTTTCTCCCGGGGCGACCAAGGATATCCTTCCTATGCGCTGGTATTACTGTCAGACTTAATAGCAGAGCCAAGGTACACAAAGTCCATTACTACCTCGAAGTTGTAGCTACTCATTAAGACGTGTTCTGCCCAATTTGCCGGTGTTGATTGCCCCTTTTTGTTGCCAGCAAGTACTTGTTGCTGTATTTTGGCCACTTCTGATTCAATGCTTGTGTACAAGCGCACCGGTGACAGCCTGTTAAGTTCGTCCATAGCCTTCCTTAAACCTTTTTTTTTGACATCGAACGCTCAACAGCTCAACAACCTTAGAATTGCCGAACCGCGAACTTACCATGTTTATTGCAAACTGTCAAATTTTACTCACATTCCACAAATGTGGAACGCACTCCACAGTCGCTAGAGTTTAACCTCACAATTTTTTGGTAAATGCAAATGAAATTCGGCGAAAATTTGTAAATATGTATTCGCTAAATTGTCTTCGTAAGTCGCTGAGCCGTAAATGGACTTTAGGTAGCCGAAAGATCTCCATCATCATCCTACATAGGCAGGGATGGCAGGGATGTCAAAACTAGGCAGGGCTTTATGAACATAGTTCGTTTCTATAGATGCTGTCACAGGCGGCCTTGATGTGAACTTCATGGTTTTCTCCAGGACTTGTCATGGCATTAAGCCGCACGGATAGAGCAAACGATGCTGAGGCATGAACTCATCTGACGTCTGATGAGTTGGTGTATGCTCTCTGCAAATTCATCACCAATTGCCTTGAAAAGTTCGGCTAGTAAGTCCTCGATACTGCTGTCCTCACTTCGCTTTGGTTAGGTGGCCAGCCATCGTATGAAGGGAGTTGGTCTTCCTCACAGTCTGGAGGACCACTACCTCCACCCACACAAACCCATCATCATCACTTCAGAAGATTCGAAATTTTGTATCAAAATTCAGGTCCGTCAAAAAACCTCATCTCGCGTGTCACATTTCGATCCCGAAATCATTTACTTCCGCACTTTACGTGACCATTTAATTGCGACCGTGATTTTTGATCTCAACTTCCGATTTCCAATTCCACATTCGGTCATCATCGTAAAATGATGATAAGGCAAAGGATAATAAAACTTCCCTCTCAAATGTTTGTATTCACAAAATATATATTTTCCTTTCCTTTGTTCAGCTGCTGGCTGGAATGATTGCACAATCAATACCAACACCAACGCCAACACCCACAGCAGCAGGACGAGCA
This sequence comes from Chalcosyrphus nemorum, assembly GCA_949716465.1. Classification (NCBI taxonomy): domain Eukaryota; kingdom Metazoa; phylum Arthropoda; class Insecta; order Diptera; family Syrphidae; genus Chalcosyrphus; species Chalcosyrphus nemorum. The sequence goes on from OX454333.1 coordinate 30,228,622, forward strand.
GCAGCAAGTAACACTATAAGAATCCTTCAACGTGGATTGCTCACACAATAAATTAACTCACATAAATCATTCAGTCCTCTCGTTGTTGGTTGCGCTGAAGAAGGACAGCAGAGTGGGAGTGTAACGAAAACTCCTAATCAGCAGTTAATTTTTATCTTTAATTAAGAGCACGTCCATCCGCGTCGTTTTCGTCGTCCTTGGTCCATTGCTGTAGTCTCTTGTGTGTGAATGCTGCAATACAGATATACCTTCTATACAATACTCCTCCTTTGGAGGAGTTGTTGCGCGGCGCTGCATTTCAAGGAGTGGAAACATGTCATTCTCTCTTTTGGGGGGGGGCGAGCAGCATTGAAATGCAAACGTCTTGGTCGACTCGACGTAGTTAATAGCCATTTGCTGGGTGTGTGCGCGCTCCTTGCAAAGGATCTCTCTAACAATAGCTTGTACGGCTATAAATATCTCTTTAGCAGAAGGAGAGATGAAGAACGATGTCCTTCATGAATCTTAAATGTGTGATTTTGTTTTGTTTTTTTCTTCTCCCTCTTCTTTGTTGTATTTATTTAATTTTTCTTTTCCTTTTCTTCCTGGATCCTGTGAGTTTATGTAACAAGTTTGTAAAGTTTAGGTTCTTACTTAATGCAGGACAATGCGGGGTGAGAATGAAGAGCAAAAAAGAAGGAGGACAAAGAATCAAAGAGGTCCTCCGAAGAATGTCTGCGTTTTGCTGAGTTTCTATTTTAATGTTTATTTGTAGGTTGCCGCAGCAAAAAGTCCTTCGAATGAAGTAAAATGCATTTCAGATAAGTGTGGAGGTTGTCCTTTGGTGTACATATGTATATTGCAGATGCATCGTAAGCCTTAGTGAACAAGAAATAAATTGAGCTAATCGACTTTTTGAAGTTCGATGGAAGTATTCAATCTTTCAGCACTGTAAAAGTGCAACCATGCGACGATTGGTCACACTCTCCGAAAGGATGACAGGTCCATAGCTAACCAAGCGATGCACTGGAACCCGCTTACCCAGGATGGCAAGCTACGTGGCGGTCCAAGGAGTACGTGGCGCAAAATAGTGAAGAAGGAAGCGCGGCAAGTGTTGGGAACACATGAGGCACATTTCCAGAAACCGCACACGATGGCGCGTAGGCATTGTAGAGGCCTTAGGACCCACAAAACATAAGTAAGTAAGTACTGTACTGCATCTCAATTTGTCTGCCTGTGAGGTTCGCCTCAAGAGTTCCTCCCTTCCCATTCCATTTGTCTCCTCTAGGTGTTTTCAACTCTGTGTCTCCTTTTCCTTGAAACGTCGATTGGGTTCTCAGGATCTGTCTTTTCTTGAACTGGCATCAAGCTTTTTATGTACCCGACTCATTGTGTTCACCGCCCAACTGCGCTGTGTTTTGCTGTCGGTCCCGTGCTACAGTGTCAATCGTTGGAGCGATGTTGTCTGTGTTTACGTCTTCACCTATCACAACCATCAATGGCTAGTAAACATCACCCATTGGAGATAGGAGATCAAGGAGATGTATATCAATCTATACGTTCATTTGCTTATGTCAGAGAAATGTCATGTCTCCTGTCGTTTTGCGAGGACAGTTGTTCTTGGTCATACTTCAGTTTCACAAGTTCCGTTGGAAACCTTGTCAGGCAGTCACAAAGTTCCCTTTGGTTTCCTTTAGTATGAAGATCTGTTGGTAACATTTCAACCATTACACATGACACATTGTTGTTTAGAAGTCTCTGCAATCTACCTCCATCTTCTTTCTGTGCAGTCAAGTCATCATAGCACCAGTCTCTATACAACAGAGCATCATAGATGTCCCAAGACTTGCTAAGAGTAGTATTCACTTGTAACACAGAAGATGCTCGATATAGTGAACTAATAAAAACCAGGCCTGTTCCCTAATCAGCCTAAGGAGATCGTTCATCGGGCACTGAGTCCGGAACACCGCTGGGCTTCCCGGCAAAATAGTTTCACAAAAGTTGTATATATGAGAAGGAGGGCGAGGCTGTCCTGTGCCTTTAATCCACCTGCCAGTCTTTCTCCTTTAGAATACGCAGCGCTTCATACGATGCTCCTGTTGAATCAATGGCAAACACCCAGATTTTGTGGTATCATAATGGACCTGTGCTAGTGTAACTATGGCTGCATTAGATTCTGATGAAGCCGGAGTGAAGACCGAAGGATGTTTCTGTGAGTTTGAAATAAAAGATCCCCCACCAAACCACAACAAGTTGTTACTAATTTTGTCGGCAATGAATCCAGCATTCATCACAAAACTGATATCGTCCTGTCGCCTAAGCATCATCAGGTCAATGATCCTGAAAAAATAATTGCTAAAAAATATACATAACTATGCATATAGCTTGAGGAAGAAAAACAGGACTCACAAACCAAAAAAAGAAACCAGAAACCAGTAAAACCCATTTCAATCATTAATCACTTGCACAAAACTGCTGCCAGCCAGCAGCCAGTTTGTGCTCCCGAAATCATTCTTAGTGCCATTCCTTTTGGCAGTTTTACTGAAAGTGATTATCATTAACCGTTTGCACATTTTGTACGCGCTCTCCCCTCTCTTGGGGCATAAAAAGCTAATCCTAGTAACTCACATTCTACTCCCTTCTCTTCCTGCTGACTTTACACCAAAAATACCCAAAAAAAAAAACGAGAAAAAAAAACATTAACCAACCAAAAGGACCAAAAGAAGAGCATATCCTCTAACGAGAATGTGAATGCACCCTAAAGATGCACTTGAATTTTTATTTGTTTACTCCTCTCGTTTAAATTGAAGGAAAAAAAAAAAGAGAACATCAACTTTTACTTGTTTTGTTGTCAATTGAGGGTGTACACTGACGACGCTGGTGGTGTGCGCCTAGAAAGGATGAAGGATTCAACGCTCATATTTGTAGATATTCATTAAAAAGGACCTAAAACTTGTAGGCTGCCTTCTCCCCAATTGCATCATAAAAATAAAAAAAAATAAAAAGAAGAAGAAGAACAGCATTAAAAGCGAACAAACCTGATGACGATGCTGCTGCTGGTGCTGATTTTGATCCTTTTGGGTATTCCACAAGGACTATGATGGTATTCGGTGGTGGAAACACCTGCTTCAAGAATGCATACATTTTTGCATTCATCATCGCGGGGGAGGGAACCGAACCGAACCAAACACACGTACAGCATCCCCCCATTCGTGTACCTACATATGCAGGAGCAGCAGGATTTTGAGTTGCTCCTTGTCTAATTAGAGCGCGCGCGAACTAAAGTTTCGCTGGGAGTTGGCATTGTAGAGGTTCCTTCCTTGTGATCCTTTAATTAAAAGTCATCACGAGAAGAGAAGCAGAGCGTTTTCAACCTTTTTTCTTGTCCTTTTTTCCAGATTCGTCACCCTGTCATTAATCTTTGAAACTTTAGCTGTGCTCTTGTTGTTCAAAGGTGATTTTTTTCTTCTCCATTTTTTTTTTTTTAATTTATAATTTTTTTTTTCTACCGTAGGTATTCATTTTCGGTGCATAAATTTATTTGAGTGGAGAAGGAAAATAATGAAGAAGGTCCTTGAACCATTAGAATTCCCAAAAAAAAACAAAAATTATAATTTAAACGCTTCAAACTAGTACTGAGGTTGACAAAAGGCAAAAATTGTCCTGAAAGGACTCGGATTGAATGGGATATGTACTCCGTAGAGCGCAAGGATCATACACATCATATGCGGATGGTACAAAGTGTTTTCTTTTTCTTTTCTTTTTGTTTTTTTTGGGAGGCAAACACAAGAAACCAAAAGCTCAAGTGGAAAAATTTATCTTGTACGTGGGACAATCACCTCAGGGACAAGGAGGATGTCGTGCACAAAAACTGTTCTCAGTAAGTAATGAATTCCCGTCCCGTTTTTTTGGTTTATTTTAGATACATTTCTCATATGGAAGGCAAAGAATATGCGCCCTTATCTTTTCTTATGTGGTAATGACAGTATCCTATACTAGCAGGACTTTTGTTCTTGCAACAATTGTGTGTTGGCTTACATGCATGAGTTGTTATTATGAGCAGAACAACAACTGAACTTTTAAGACTTACTTTAGAGAAAGAAGAACCATAAGACACGGTATTGTTCTTGCGAAATGCATTTATTGCATTTGATGGAACAGCGAGTAGCATAAGTTAGTACCTGCAGTAATTTTTTTTTTTGGGTTCACTGCGGTCATTCTAACAAGGATACATATGTATAGATGGCGTTGTACAGAAGAAGCCAAGGAAAGGGTTTCTTTGCTCATTCGTCATGCAAAAACTACTGCAGGAAATTAATCGTGGTGTACGTAGTTACATTGCTTAGAGCTTAACTTAAAATTTGGTATATGATTGGTGTTCATCAGCTATTCACAAGCTGAGATCTATGCTGAGTTGTAATTTACAATTTAGTATTGAGAGATAGTGACATATTGCAGGCAATTTTATATACTAATTTCCATAGTCAAAAGATGCAAGAGATGGCGCTAGAAGCAATTAAATGTGTTAGCTTTGACAGATAATTTGATTATAAAGGGTGACCAGACAAGAACGATAGGAAAACAATTTTGATTAAATCAACAACTGTGTAAGATATCAAATTGATTCTGAATTTATTTTGAAGCTACATTTATGCCATTATGCATAAAATAAAACATCTTTCAAATAACTACCTCGGCTTTGATGACAGTACTTCAAGCGGTCCGTCCAATTTTTGATGAATCTGCCGAACATGTAAGATGTTATTCCGGCGATAGCGTCTCGTTGGCCTTAAGTTCACGCAATGTGAAGCCAACCGCTTTAGAATGAACTCAGGACGTAGACCCAGAGAACATAATAGAGCGAATGATCATGGCGGCTTATTGGTGAACTCATCCGCAAAGTTTCTCCTACAAAACTACGAGCATTGCGTCGCTAGTATGGGTGACCAGACAAGAACGATAGAAAAACTAATTTAAATAAATTAATAACGGTATAAAATAAATAATTGTTTTTATCTTTATTTAGAAGCTACATTCACACCATTATATATAAAATAGCATATTATTTAAATATTTGCCTCAACTTCGCTGGCTATGCTTCAAGTGGCCGGTTCAATATCTATGCTCTTATTTCATTAATAGCTTCTCGAATGTTAGACTCAAGCTCGACCAATGTGAAGACAACCACTTTAGCATTTACTTTGGACTTGACTCAAGCCCAGAGAAAATATTCGTCATGTCCAATGATCATGGCCGCTAAGTTTCTACGAGTGTTGCGTCGCTAGTATGGAACCGCATCTTTTTGGAACCACAACTCGGATGTTGTCAAGCTGTGGCCCACAAAAAGTCGCTTGACATTGGACTGTGTTCGCTCTAATAAGTCAAAAATGTGCCTCATTCAAGAAGATGATTTTTTGCCCAAAATCTGGATCACCGACTAAGAATTCCAGCGCCCAATTAGCGAATTCTATAGTCGTGCGGCTTCAATTCTTGCGTCAACACAGTCTTGTATTGATTTAAGGCTGAATCCGATAGAAAAAAAGGCCTATTCCAGCTGATCGGCTGCGAATTGATCGATTTCTAGCCCTTCTTCGATACTGACTGCTCCGGCAGATATGGTTTCTTCATTTCGCAGCAATCTCTATCTGGTAGCTGGCTTAGGGTCCAAAAGAATGTCACGTGTTGCGCACTCATAAAGCGGTGTTGAAATGGTAAACCTTACTGAAGATTTTGACATTTGGTTCTTAGTGTTAGCTTTGACAGCTGCTGAAACATAGCAATTGGAAAAAGGATCATTGCTATCTGGTCAGACTATAGATTTGTGAATAATGTAACGATTTTCAACGTTAGATGAAATAAAACAAGTTTAATACCCTTTTTTTCGTATAGAATCTTACGTAATCACAAAAATCTCGCGCCCTTTTTATTTCACCCTGCTTTTTCCTCTCTTTTCTTTGACAAAACAGAGAAATAATATCGCCCTATTCCCTCACAACTGTTTTGCTTTCCCTCATCTCTCAACATTCCCACAGTGCCTTCTACAATCTCGTAACAATACTAGTACCAACTAAGCTCAGTTTTTTCAGTATCAACTACCAGTCCAGTGTTCCTGATTCATGGGTTTGATCGTTATTAACTGGCCAAGGGTTGGGAAGAACTTGCTTATTAATAGTAGTTTGTGTCCCATCTGCTGAAGTATGTATTTCCTTGAGTGCACAGACGCAAAGAAGTAAGGACCAAATACCCCGCCTTAAGGGCCGCCTCTGGAGGCTTATACTTCTAAAAGTCAAAGGGATAGTTAGTCACATTGAATACATTATTCCCCTTTGAATTATTCCGACTAGATACCATTCCGCTTGGACTCAAGTTTTTGGTTACTCAATTGAAAAGGTTATCCTGCCAATTGTCCCATGTTACCGCGCCTAATTGATCAAATTACCAATTGTCTTAGGAACGTAGCACTTTTTTTGTATTTTTTGTGGAATCTATCCATTTGAGTTAATTAACTGTTCGAATTCACAATTTGTGGGTTGGCAATCGCAAACTACACCCAAACATCCGTGCAGGACACAAAAAAGAAAACTTCTTCCATTACGTGACCATCGAATTCAATTCGTACATAATCAAAGTGCCCATCCCTTTTGCCTGGCATTGGCACACACAACTCAATGAACCATTTACCCAGGTTTTACTTTTAATTGTGATTACAATAAAAGCGAGTCACAGGAGACAAAGGATATTCCATATCCAAGCTCACACACACACACTTGTATCCATTTGAGTTCGAGAAACGCCAGAGAGAGAAGTTTTAATTCTTTTTTTTCTTTTTCTGTGTTGCCTTTCGCAAGCAAACCGGAGTTTATCTTGATATAAATTCGAACGTGACTCGAATGTAAGAGACGATTCTATCTGTCTAATCAGACCCCACATGTCAGGCTAAGTCACCCTTTTCACCTCGCTGCTGTCGCTCGTCCTTGTTTGTTTTTGTGTGCGAGCTCTAATGCACTCGTGCTCTCGGTCATTGTTATAAGTTCAAGAGGGTGGCACTGGGGTGTTGGCATAAAAGTTTCGTCCTTGAAACAAACCGAGAAGCAAAAGATCTCAACACGCACATATGTGTGTAGCACACACAACAAATAAAATGGTTTTTAAATTTCGATAAAAAGGTTACTGAATGTGTCCTTATGCTCTTTTTTTCTTCTGGTCGACGTAAAGTTGATTTTTTTTTTTTTCAAGGTTATAACCTCAATGCGTGGGCGAGGCGGCCATATCCTTTTAAATAAATAGTATGAGTGTGTGAGAGCGAATCTCTTACTCATGCGATGACAACTAGTGGTTAGCTTGGGGTGACACCTTATATGTTGAAAAAGGACCGACTACTGGGAACAAAAAAAAAAAAAACCAAGAACTCAAATTCAGTAAAGCGGACTGAAATAAGTGCTGTTGGATGTGCCGCCGCCTTTTTGCCATGCCACGACTGCTAAGCACGCATCTGAGAGCAAAGAAAAAAAGGGATGAAGGATGAAATTGTTGCTAAAATAAATATTTTATTTTTGCTTTGGTTTGGAATATGTAAATTTTCTTTTTATTTCTTTCGACTAACGAGTTCGACTCGGGAAGGGTCTTGTGTTCTTTTTTGGTTCGTCCTTAATCGGGTTTGGATGATTTCGGTGTTGAGTTTTCCAGTATATATGGGATTTTTCTAGATTTGATTTGGCATTTTTTTTTAGTTCAATAGACAGTGTGACTTCAAAAGAAAGGATGAAAGATTTCGTAGCTCAAATTTAATTATTTTAAAAATTGCATTATTTTGCATTTATTGCTTTTATTTTGCTAGGGAATAATTCAATTATCTTGCTTACATAATTTACATACTTGAAGGTTAAGAAGGAGACAAGCATATGCCTGCTTATCTACTAGAAAGCTGCATGAATCTATTCATTTGTCGTTGTGAGTCATTCCCTAAATAACGAGTCTCTCACAGTCCCACACACAACTGGTAATCATGTAGGAAACAGTAATTAAGTTTACTTTACGAAACGAAATGAAAGCAAATCGTCATAGGAGTAGTAGGCTCCCATTCAAGGTATTCACCCAATTAGAGTATTCACAAAACCAGTGAAATCTAAAAATGATTCACGAGCATTCGAATGGTTTCATAAATACCAGGTAGAAAACCCAGAACGATGCAAGTGCAAACAACAAAAGCGATATTTTTTTATGACAGGAAAGAAACCAAAACAAAGAACACTGCAAATGCGTTCATATGTATATACTTAGCTAGAAGATCACACGAGACACTCGAAACACTCATTGCCTTTTTCCCAATTTAGTGTCAAGCAACGAAGTGTAAGGGTAAATATTCATTTCTTGGAATGAATGTGAATGGGAGCTCGTTTTAGATTCTTTTTATGAGAGGCAGTAAAATGTGAGCCCAACGAATACTTTTTCTGAATGAGTACTAATGTGTGTGAATACTTAAAAAGCAGTGAATATTTCGAATGACTCACAATGCGAGCCACTTGCTGCAGGTCTTTGTTGCTCGAAGTCAGAGTGCCGTCAACGATGAGGCTGATGCAACAGACGAATTCCTTATCAAACTAAACTAAACCAGGAAGTTTAAGAATGCGGTCAACTTTTAGAAAACTGAATTGGTAATACTATATTCAACGTTAATTTCGTCGTGATATCGATCCTCATCATGGTTTCAGTTTGGAGGCAATTCGTTGCCGCACCGTGGAAAAATTTGAGCGTGAGTACACTCTTTCGGATCTTGAGCCACCAACAAGACAGAGACTGGTGCGAAAAAGTATCGAAGAATCAGCTGTTTACAGAGAGTAAACTCAGCTTATTTTGAGGTTGGACTTGGGGCTACATCATTCCTTGCCCATAGAATAATCAAAGCTGGGATAAAAGCTCCAGGAGAATCCAACACCAAGTCGAACTAAATAGAGTGGAAGAGTGGAAACCAGTCCCACGTTTTATAAGCCCAGAAACGGCAGACTTGTACGAAAATAGACGACATCCGTTTCTTCTTGTTAAAATATTCTGCAGAAACACTTGAGAAACTGGGTCTGTGGTTAGTTATAACCCACACAGCCCATTTTCCATGCTATTGGCCTGGAAGACACTTCTTGAAAAGTCTTTTTGGACTCTAAACTGTGATCATATCAGTGGCTTATGTGGTACACACTGCTATGTGATGAACTGTTTGAGAGGTCCATTATACTCTCTCTGCGACCAAGTTGAGACAAAAAAACACTGTCTAGATTGGCAACACTGATTAACTCTTGGCTATCATATCCGGACAATGTTTTAAATATACAAGAGCTTCTTAACTAAGAAAGAAGGACCTTAGAACTTGAGATTCCTTTAACTTATGCTCTGGAACTGAGCCATAGTTCGGCATGCTTCCCTGTAGTTCAGTGATGCCTCGTTTTCCAGCAACTGTTATAGAACTCTGAGTGTACTACGAGACGAAGGAAATGGAGTTTTCCTATACAGTGCTCATAAGGCAAGCTCGTTTCTGTCTACCAAGTAAAGTATTTTGTAAGCCTACTAAGCTAGTAGGTATCTCTCTCATATCCTTAACCACTTCCAATCTCAGAACCGCTCTCAGACCCTTGTCTGAGTCAAATGGGATCACAGGAAAATGACACTTCTGATGGAATATGAGGAAAGACTCAGAGTAGAATAACTTATGCCCAGAACTTATGCTGGGACAATGATTCCATTAACAATTAGGTTTCTTATGAATACAAATCTCAGTGTCCTGAGACTAAACTCGGACATACTTATATGAGTCGTGACTATCTTAGTGCCTACTAATGTGGAAGCCCTTCAATCCTAAAGAGCATTCAGGGACAATAAAATTGCAATACAAAGGTCTTCGGTGTTAATACGCAGTTTTTCCCGCAGAAACTCCAACCTCCTCATCACATAAGTATGTATTTCCTTTCATTTTAAGGAAAAATATTTACTGCACATGACCAACATATCCTCTCCAAGCTGTCCATTGTATTCCACATCCCATGACCATTTCATGTGAGCAAAAACCACTCATTGAATACAATCACATAAGCGTATAAATTTCATTCACAAGTCCATTAAAGAAATCACTTTAACCATAGCCATTTATAAGGACCATAAAAATTTCACAAATGCACATACCTACACTCGGAAAAAAAAAAAAAAAAACTAAAGACAAATACTCCATCCATACAAATGAAAATGGTTACTCTGAACTGAATTGGCGCCAAATGTCTACACCCGCACCCGGTTGCGCAGCCCCCCCAAAAACAAAACTAAGACTTCAACGCAACCGACTCGGATAATAGTCGCTCGTACTCGATGAAATGGAAAAAAAAAAACTGCAAATTGTCGATCGTTAAGGGGGTGGTAATGGCGGCGGAAAAAAAATAAGGCGTCACAGCCAAATAACAGCGAAAAAAAAGTAGAAAATCTGCAGAAACTACAGATTTTGGCAAACGAAAATGCAATGGTAATAAAAGTCATGCGACAAATCAAATCGAGAACAAAAACTTTTAATAAATTCACGACCACACCACGGTGAGTCCTCCTTGTGTGCGATGGTGGCTGCTGGCTGCTTTCTGTTTCTTAAGAAGAAGGTGACTGCATTTCTTGAAGGAGCTCGGAGCTCTCTGGTGTTTGCTGAGGACATTCGCGTACACAGAGTGTTTTTTATATGGAAGCGCTTATTTCCATATACTGTTTAATGGGAAGAAGCAGACTTTTTTTTTTAACATAAGATCAGACGTCTTAATGGTCGTCTAATGGTAAATTGTGTCTAATTTGATTTAAGGAAGTTTGATACTCAAAATCAGTTTGCCATAGTACGTTTCAAAGGTCAAAGACGCACCCTCTGATTGGAGTTATTCAGTGAGCATTAAGTGTCTTACAGCGAAAAATAAATTATACTGTAAATTTCAAACGAAAGCAAAAATCTCAAGCGATTTTGCTCAGTAATTTGGACACCACTCATGAAGAATAAATATGCTAAGCCTTCGAGTAGCACTTCACCAACTCTTTGCTCTGTAAATCGGGTTGAGGATATTAATGTCCTCTCTATTATACTTGTCCACTCTCAAAAGATCCCCTTAATTATACAGGACTTGCAAGAATACTGGCCAGAAAACTACTAATTGTGGAAAACATGTAGATTGGGATAGTAACCTCGTGGAATTAAACCTTGAAACGATTTTATGGCCAAATTCCAGAATATATCCCAAGGCGTTCCAAAGAAAACAGCCCGATGGGTCAGACGTAAGGTCCATTCATAGCACAGCGAATTGCGAATACGAAGAAGCGAATGTTCGCAAATTTTGACATTTCATTCACAACAATCTGCCAGAAGAAAAGAATTGTGAGGTTAAACTCTCACGAATGAGGCTTGCGTTCCACATTTGTGGAATGTGAATTAGATTTGACAGTTCGCAAGAACCATTCTTTTATTCAAGAAAAACTCAGCGAATTGTTGATTTTTTCGCTGAAATTAATTGTACAGTTTAACTTTTTTTATATATTTTTATTACGTCAGCCCAGAACACTTTTTTGGAGTACCACCTATACAAAATGGGGCAACAACGGATAGCTCTATGAATGTAAGACCAACCAAAAGGGCATACATACATAAGCGAAAAAGTGCTTGTAGGGCTTTAACATCATAATTGTAGGCAACTCTCTAGTGAAGAAGGTACTCTTCCCCTTTCCCCTATCTAAGACAACATACAAGCGGTCACCCGATGCAGAAAAAGAACAGGAGTTGGCAAGCATAGACTAAGAGAGAAAACCCTCTCCTGGACTATTGAAAATCTGAAACTTCCTTCTCGAATTCAATAAATCTTCAAATCGGATCGACATTCATTTTCCAACTCTAATCTTGTAAATAACCATCCCGTTGATCCGCGCATAAATACTCACACTTTCGAGTCTCTCTCTCGTTCTCTCTCTCTGTCTGTCTCTTTTGAAACTCAAAAATCGTTTAAAATTCGTTTGAATTTCTTCATCTACATACACACACACACACACACACAGTACATCTCATCTTCATCCTTCAAAAGGAAGTTATTGAAAAACTTACCCATCAGCCGCCCCGCCCCTCCTCCCGTCCCGAACAGCAAATACCCGAAAAACCACTCAATTTCAAATTTCCTTCAATTTCCATTCGAAGAAAATGGGAAAATTTCTTCAGCAAACCATTCAACTGTGTACCGTGTGCACACATATACCTATTCCTTCAGCCATAAACTATTCATCGCAGTCTATCATCTCCATTCACGATTATGGCCTACCCTGAGACACGAACTTCCCACAATCATATTCCAGGATATTCAGTACTCTCTTCATATAGTAGGTATGCCGCCTTATCCTTAAAACATCAACCTCACACGCAAGCAACGCGAGGCATATACGAGTACCTCCTCTAGTATAGGGTACGTCATCTCATTGCCTAAGCAATAAAACGTTCACATCGCACCAATATACAGGGGTTTTTTTTGTACCTAGGCACAGGATGACATGCTGCGAGTGTAAGAAGTAGTATGTGACCCCCTTTGCTCCTTTGACGTTGAATAAAAATTCAATATCGAATTCGTAACATACGATAGCAGTCAGAAATTGAACTTGTGCATGTTGAAGGCACCATTGCCTTGTCACAGGATATCTCTATATACATATGTATAGAAGAATTCGTAACCAGAAAAACCAAGGATTTGTGCCTAGGCTCAAACTCCTCATCATCATCGTCATCGTCGTCGTCGTCTCGTGACAAAAACTAGACACAATTTTAAGGATAAACAATTTTCGTTTATCTTAGTTTGTGCGTTGCGATTTCTCTTCTCTCTGTTACCCGCAGGATGATAAAGAAAATAAAAACAGCAAAAGCGCTTTGCATTTCCTCTCACGTACGACAATTGGGGGACGAATCCTTTTGTAATAGTCACACACGGAATAGCACACGCCCGCTCCTTTAGACGTTGTGTATTGTGTACTATTGTATTGTACGCGCGTAAGTTTGTTCTTCTTCTGTGTGGCATCTGTGGCATCAGGAGAAAGAAGCTCACGAAAATTCATTCTTCCACCCGAAAACGAATTATCCTCATCATCATGTCGCAGCAGAATCCGCACAGAATCCTTATTTCTAGAAAACACAAATAAAGGCAAACGCACACAGGACAAAGTGTTACCCGAATTATTTTCGATTTGCAAAATTCAGGTGAAAGTCCTGAAGCATGTTGTTACCCCAAGTGATGGTGTTAACTACGATTCAGGATATTATGTAAGAAGGTGGAGACAAAAATAATTAAATAATACATTGCGCTTCCTAGTGTGGCCCGGATGTGGAGGGAGGTGTAAGGATCTCGCCTCGAGATTGAATAAACTCCATGCGGAAGGCGGAAGTATTCCCAACAATAAGGGTTGCTGAAACGGGGTTGGATTGTTAGAGGAACACACAACTGCCTTAGGGTTAATGGTAATTAAATTAAATATTTCCAGGACTTGTACCTACAAAAAAATTTGTTGTGCCCGATTTTAGTATCCGTCCGTCTGTTTGGAATGAGATTTCAGTCGACATACGATGGTGTTCTTCTGGCGTAGACTGAAGAAAACAAAACTGATTTACAAACAGACAGCTAAGTCACCCTTCATAGAGTTAGAAGGAGAAGTTTTTCTACAATCAATAAATCCAGCATAATTCAAGTTCCTCTGGTAGATCTGGTAGATCCACTCACAAATGAGAGAGTGTTATCGGGAAGACAGGAGACCTAGTAGATAGCCAAAGTGGTTTTCGTAAGGCAAACTCTATGATCAACTGTTATAGTAACCAAACGTGTTGAAATATTGGAGCATGATCGGGCAACCAGGACAGATGTAGTGGCTAGCATGGTATCAAAAGACCTTTTTGACACATGATGTACGATATTATGAAAAACTTTTCCTTCTAGTGAAGAAACACTATGTGACACTACATAACCAGACAGATCCCGTCCATTTAAAGCAGCTAGAGACAGTCTGGCAACTGATATGAAGGAAAAAAGGAGACATAACTCAGCCAGGCCCACACTGTTACTGAATATGAACTTATAACCCTCTGCACTGACCTCGCGAGAGGGATTGTGCGTACAAATAAGTCAGTTTAGGCAGATGGGCGGATAGGACCAACAGTCCAAAATGGCATCGACCCACCCAAAGAGTAATGGGAACCTCGGCAGCTCCAACACTACTGATGAAGTCTTCCAGGTTCGCGAACAATAATACGAATTTTCATCCTGCAGTTTAGGAGGGCAATTTCTTCCTCATCCTTACCGCTCATACAATTATCACTGTGTCATAAACTTAGGTGTTTAAGATCCCTAACCCAACTAAAATTCGCCAGAGAATAAGATCATTTCTTCTTAGCATCCTGGCCTGTTGCAGGAGGTTGAAATTGGTTAACGTGATCATGCCGACACGCTCCTTCGTGTGTACAGTTCTATTGGTTTGCTGCATACTCATGGAGCAATCCTAAATGTTTGCGCAGAAAAAGAAGCTCGTGTGGCATTGGCCTTAAAGTTTGAAAGCTGAAAAAAGTAAACTAGCTCTCTGTGAGTTGCTCTTAGGTCCGTGTTCACTTACGTCATCGGTCTCGAGATTGGCTTGAGAGCTTCTTGCCCAATTTTTACTTTCAAGTGGACAAGCACCTTTAGAGTTTATTGGCTCATCTTTTCATCTTGTATTTTTTTGTTTAAGAAGATTTCTTTGTGAGCACTAAGAAGCTCTGTTCTGGCTATACCTGTTAAAGGCATAAATATTTTCAATCGGCTATAAAATCCCTGTAATGGTCCATCAATACCTACATATTCCAGGGATCTGCGAGACTCCTGATGAGGCTAGATGCCACTGGAAAATTCAGGAATCTCTTTGGAGAATCTTCAAAAAGCTGATGCATCTTAGCATCACTGTCTGCCTCCCCTAAACAAAATGACCAAAATCCTAGTCAGACATATTCTCCGTGTTGTAAAAAGATGCGCTTAGCTCTCCTATTCTCCTTGTCTAATGTATGTATGTTGAATAGACTACGTCCATGGTCTACCTAGACCTAGACTACGTTTGAATATTCTGCCTTAATGGTTCCTTGACAGTCAGGGTTGGTTGAGTCAGTCGCCTTACTTGGCCACTCTCAGGCACTTTTAATTTTCACAGTGACTCCTCCAGTTCATCAAGATGTGTATCCTAGCTTTTGTCAGAATAGTCACCTCACCTAACCTAGTGCTGTAGTACATCTACTACATGTCCCATTGTCTGACCTCTGATATGGTTAAGTTTTCGAATCTAACTTGTCCTCGCCGCAGGTGCCGCGTATAAGTTCCAGTGGACCTGGACCAACTTGGAGACAATTAGCTAAAGACCGAGCTAAGTGGAGAGACCTGTTTGTTGAGAGTAAGGTTTACCGCCAACTACTAGTTATACCCAACTCTAAACTTAACATACTGTCACTGTTGTCAAATAATAGACACTTCAATCAAACACACCTAAAAGTGACAGTTTTCTTTAGTTTAGATGTCACATTTGACATGACGTTCAGGTGACTCTAACCTTAACACAAAGTTTGCTTTATGTCAACTTGAATTGTCAAAACAATCTGTCACTTGCTAATATAGTTTTAAAGTGCACTTTATCCGCCAAAATGAAGTCGATGGACAAACAAAATTTCTAAATTACAAAACAAAATTATTCTAAAATCAAAACCACATTTGCGTCTAATAAAATTCCGATTTCGAAAGAACAACATAAAATCACCAACCAAACTCGAAATTTAACCTCACTTTTGGAATATTATCTCAAAAGTACGATTACTTAGTTGATCATCATCCAAAAGACTGTCAATAAATTGAACCGGATTACCTTAAATCCTCGGGCATAAACAGGCTCTCTCCCATTCGACGTGCCATGCCAATTGAACGTCATGTGACAATAATAAAAGTCCTCTAAACCTCAACCTACGGGATTTATTTTACATGCGCACATGTCACACGTGTCAACTTAGCGCGAGTTTCCGAACAAATACATACACACATATGTAATTCGATTTATTTGTGTCTGAAGTGTGTCCTTTTGCTCATTTCACTTGAACTGAATTATAAGTGAGTGTCTTACTTTTTTTTCTCCTTTTTCCCGCAAACAAATTAAAAGACATTAAACTTTTCGTAATCCTTGTGCTTATTACGGAACTTTCTAACCACGAAAAACTGTACTTAAAAGATTTGTGTATTAGTATCACATCACGGCCATTAAATCCTCTTTAAAGGACACTGCCTGCAGTTGATTAAAACAAAACACACACAGAAGAACCAAATGACTTTTCCGAAGAAGGAAAACAGAACCTGGATCCTGATTCCTAAAATTTTATTAAAGTCAACATATAAATCGAGAACCAATTCACACATACAGCGGCAAATGAATTCAATTTATTCTCATGTAGTAAGGGTCCAACGTATCCGAGGAATAGTAATTATTGCTACCAGGATTCGAACCGGAGGGAGACGAAGATGGAGCCGACGACGAAGCCGACGACGATGACGATGGGGAGTAGGATGACGATGAGGATGAGGATGGTGAGGAAAAGGTTCCCGGTAGACGTTGATAATGGCGGTACGGGTGATGGTAACGGTCCTGATAATTATTATTATCGACCAGTGTCATCGTTCGATTTGCATAGGACGAGTAATACTCTGGCTCTGGTTCGGGGTCAGGTCTCTGGTTTCCATTGGTATATTGAATTTTCGTGATTCCACCATTAAAGGGACCATGCTGATGGTCTCCGAGGATGATGGTGGAATCGGCAACCAGTTCGCCTCCTCTATTCATCGTTAACATTGGCTGGGGCAGAGATGGTGAGTTACTACTGTGCTGTTGCTCCCTGGAATTCATTTCCGCTAATTTACTGACCCTTGTGCGAGCCACACCGGCAGTCATCACCATGACCGTGGGGTTCATCGTGTCCATGTGCTCCTTAAGGCAATTCTGGAGGATATTTAGGAAGAATAGGAACGAGAGTAGGGTCAGGGCGGTAATGGTCGATGATCCAGTGGTGCTTTTCGATTTTCCCGTCGAATGGTGGATGGGTACGGCTGTGTCGGCAATTGGAGCATGAGGTCCTGTCGGGGAATGGTAATCAAAGCCGGCTGGGGCCGGGTGACCACCACCAGAGACGCCCATGTGACCGCTTAGAGTTGGAAGTTGGAGATAAATTAATAACTGGAATTTATTTGAAATTTTAAAGTAATTACCCATAGCCGGTGGGCTGGTATCCTGGAGGAGAATGAACGCCGTATGAGCCGCTTGCACTTGTGCCGGTGCCTCCAAGTCGCAACCCGTGAGTGACAGAGGCTAGTCCGGACAGGGGTCCTCGATAGCTAGAAGTAGAAATGCAGTATGGCGGATAAATGCACATCATAAATTCGAAAAGGGAAAGGGGAATTTTTGCATTCGTTTATAATTCACAGGATTTTTCTCTTCTTGTCTTCACTGTTGTGCAAGAGGACCCTCAAGGATCAATGAGACAATAGGATGGCACAAAAAAGAAACCACAGAACCACACAAAATGCACTGAAAGAAATCCCTCACTCACTGTGGATGCAATAGCAGATGTCCATACGGCGACTGATGGCTAACTCCTCCAGGTATCATGTTCGCATATGTCACAGGTAGTTGTCCCGCTGATGGATCCTTATGATACGGAATTCCTGTATTGGCCGACTTGATCTACGTACGAATCATTCAAATTAACAAAACTCTTTCACAGTATTCACATGTCCTTCTCACCAAACGAACCGCCTGCAGGACATCGGATAGTTTCATTACTCCCGTAGATGCACACACACACACACAAACACAAACAAACACCGTTAATTAGTTTTTGTATCCCAAGTATGTTGTTAAGCGCTGTTCACACCATGCATTGCGTTCGCTGACACTGACTGAGACTGACTAATGTGTCGCTTAGTCGCTCGTCGAGATGACAACTTGCGGTTGTCTGTTGGCGATTCTGGCTTTTACCAGTGTGTAACACAAAATTGCACACCTGGACGGGCAGAGGAGTCAGTGTACCAAGCAACACACCAGGCCTAGAAAATTCATTTAACAACGATGTTCGGGATTATTGTGTCACTAGAGCGAGTAATTGCATTAATTAACACCCTGTCAGCGGCGCGGCGCGGCAGAAGCTAGAAGTAGGATAGTTAGATTCTGTGCGATGATGGTACATCCATAAGTGTGGGATCTCTTCCACAATGGGGAAATGGAGTCCCGCAAATGGATTGTTGTGGTATATGTCTCGTATACAGGGTGTGACGGCGCGACCGTTGTGCATGTTCAGTGCAATAGAATACATTTTGACAGCAAAAATTATGTCAAGTGGAGGTATCTCGAATGTTTACTCTTTTTTTGTTTTTTTTTTTTCTTGCTCGTTGGAGATGATTGATGATGTTGTTGTGCAGTTTCTTTTTTTTTTACGTCATGCAGATGTGACTTTATGTGAAGTACTTGAGTTGTTGGGTTTTGGGGCCAAATTTAGTAGTAGATGGAAATTTGATTTTAGCAAGAGTTGATTGCGTTTGATTTCGAATATATTTCCATATTTTTGGAGTGACAATTCGATTGCCGATAATGTCGTTCGAATCAATAACAACAATGTTCAGTAAGCACTGTGATGTGAGATAAGAAATTTGCAGAAAAATAGTACCTTTGTTGACGTTAAGTCAATAGCAAGAGATGAGACAAATATTGCACAGGAAAACTTGACCGCACAGAACAGTTTTATGAGGAAAATTGCCTTTTATCGTAGACTGGTCTTCGGCAAGACTAAAAGTTTGGCTAATTATCCCAATCTCGCTAACCAAGCTTGGACCAAACTATGCCCAGATCTACGTCTATGATATACAAACCGATGGGAGCTTTTAAGATCTCTCATCTGTTGTGATGCTAGTGGCCAGTACACCATCTGAATCAGCAGTAAGAGCAACAATAAAAGAAAACAAGATCCTAGACTACTAGACTAGTCCACTCAATACCATCAACTCCTAGACTAGATACCAGACACCAAAGCGAGTTCCTTTAAATGCATTATAAAGTGATTTGTTTGGTGAACAACAACCTTTGAAGATTGAGAGTTCCTTGATGGAATCTATACTGGCTTCTATCCTTTATCTCGCTCCTGTAAGTAGCATTACTCGTTACAATCGCTCCTTTAGACTGGTTGAGATGCGCTTGCAGGTTGCTCTGAAGTTGCTTTAAGGTTCTATAAGACTGTGTTTGGAAATTTAGCCTTTGATAAAGTTACGAATTGACTGAGGAGAATTCTATGTAATTTTTGTATTCGTTTATAGTTCACAGTAATTTTCTTCCGCGTTTCTGTTGAAATACTCCCAGTTGGTGGTTAATAGTCTCGTTCAGTCTCTTTTTCTTAATAAATGTGATCTTTGGAGAGTAGCCGCCACGACTTCTTGAGAGTTTCCTGATCACAGAGTTTTTGAAAAGCTTTCCCATGACAGTAATTCTTTTGGGTTTTTGTCAGACACGCAAGAGGTATGACTGTGAAAAACTGTTTGGTAGTTTCTGTTTTTTGAACAACAAAAGTCCATCTACTGAGTTACAGCGCCCACGATGCAATGGAATCCGGAAAAATAAACAGAATACGTTGTGATTCATGAACGACATGCAGCAGAACGATAATCGATACTCGAGGATAATGTGGACAGACCTAAGGAGCATTGGCAGAAGGTAGAGGGTCCAAAACTCACAAGGGAGTATAAAGCATAAGTTGTAAGTTGCCTTTAAAAGTTGGTCATTTCACAAAACCACAAACTTGGGCACGCATTCCGTAAATCTGAGAACGTCCGCGCGATAGTAGTCAACGATATCGTCATCAATTTGCTTTCCCTCAACTTAATCCTCTCATCGTAAGTATTTTTCAGAGACTATTTTGAAACTCATCAAACGCCATCAAAAAAGGCATAAATGAATAGTGTTTGTGTTGGTGCCGGGAAATATTCGGGGCCCACTTTGGACAGGAAGCTCAACTGAAAAGCCAATATTCTAGAACACGTCAAGAAGGCCAGCACTGCCTTGTATTCCTGTTTTAGGTCGGGACTGAAACACTCTCTAGATGTATACGTCTGTTGTTAGACTTATACTTCCTTATGGCTTGTCTGTTTGATGGACATAGCTCTATCAAAGACCGGACTGACTTCTCTCGGAAGGGTTCAAAGAACTGCCTATCTATGTATCAGTGGCGCATTTAGAACTGCCCCATCAGCTGCCTTAGGTATTAGACCTCACCTACAGCTTTAGATGTCGTCAGCAGACCAATGGCGGCATCAACAGTGATGCGTCTGACTGCCCCTTCCGTTGATATGCTTCGACGAATCCTCTATTCATGACTGTAATCTCTGCTGATTACAATACGATACCTCATTGCGTATCGCTCAAACTTTATCGTCTGGGGGATAACGTCAAGCCGATATCGTCCGACGATAATTGACATACGCAATGAGTGCCCTGGTGACAAATTGTGGTACTAGGTTGAGCCACGACATTGGTTCATGAATTCAGAAGATCGCACTTCAATTAGTCGCAAATGACGAAGAAGACAAAAAATAGACTGACAAAAATTTCAATTATAATTAGGAACCCCGATAACATTGCAGATTTCAACGGAAAATATGTAAGTCTACTCTAAAGCCCCCCAGATGCGGGTAATTAAAATTTATTCGCCTTATCCTATACATGAAGCATTACAACACACATAGTGGGTATACTCTTGTCAGGATAAAAACAAATGATTTTCATGGAAAAAAAACCCTCACTTCTTCAAAGGAGCAACACAAATTCGCTGTCATCTTTAAAGCACTGGCATTCGCAACAATTGTAGTGATATCATTAGCATCACTTTGAGTTGAGTTTCGCCCGACGACCATCCAACCCCACAAGGACCTAATTGCTTATCTAATGCCTTCAACTCAAACATACACCGCCACTAATTAATGTTCGTAATGGAAATACGAGTGCAAAACGTCCTTCCTCTGGGTGAACCCTTTCAGATTCAGCATTTTCCCCCGAAACATTTTTCGCTTCCAGATTTCACATAACTTGGACGATTTTAAGAAGAAAACTCGGTCCTTCGACAATCTAACCTTACACACACTCCTTCTTTATATTTTTTGGGGAATCTGTCGTCGGTAGCAGTGCCAAAAGCGTACAAGGAGACTCTCATGAAAATCCATGAAATATTAATTTACGACTGACAGTTTTTCGCATACTGGTCGGGACGAGCAAGAGAGTGCACTCCCTCAAAAAAAAAAAAAAAAAAACCAAAATAGTTGGTACAAGTGCGTGTGTATGTGAAAAGTTCTCTACCCTTTCGCACGACGACGCCAACGACGAGGACGACGACGAATTTGTGCAAATCTTGCGATTACTTAATGGAATTTTTGATTTTGCATATGTAGCAGGGTTTTGGCCCCATTCAAGTGGCATACGCGCGGCAATATGATGACATCCTGCACCGCGCGCCGAAAATTGGGAACAAGGACGACGAGACTCACATGAAATTGGAAATTGATAAGTAAGAGTGCGACCCTTTAACTGCTGGCTGGCGCAAGTTCTTCTCTTCTTAAGATTTTAGACAATTATATACGACGACTGCGGGGGTTCCTCCAGATCTCAAGGACGACGACGAGAGGTGACTTCTTGGTGTGGTGCTGCTGCTAATTTCAATTCTCGAATAAATTGCAACGAAATAAGGACGAATAAGTGCGTGTAAATGTGTGTGTGTGTGTGTGTGTATGTGAACACTTGCACATTTGACAGGATTTTGAGGATTCTGTAATTTCTAGAGCTAAATGGAAATTGATAGCGTTGCACGATTTCAACGTGTGGGTGGGTGGTTGGCTGAGGGAAAAGTCAAATTAAATTCGAATTTTATTGCGGATTAAATGGAAATTAATGTATGACGTTTCAATTTACGTGGGTAATTGGTGCTCTATTCGAAAGGGATTTTCTAATTTTCCAATTAGAACTGAAAGTGGTTATTAATTGTGTGCTTAGGCAAGTAGATTTGTTATTTGCCAATGAAAAACTCGTCTTCTTTTGCATTGTACGAGTACTAAGCTTATTAAAGTTCGTTGAGTAGAGAAAGAGTGCACGAAGTCGTTTCACTTTGACTGGTGATTGCGGCCATATTGTTGAATCATCTGTAAAAGTGTCGTCATTTGTTTTAAACTGTCTTGCTTAAATCATGGAGAGTTAGGTATGGCATTTAATAACACGCTCGAGCAATAGGTGCGTTCGCGTATCCTCCTAAAATAGGGAAGTTTTACGAAAATTTACGAAAAGTTTTTCGCGTAGGGAGAATTTTCGTAGTTTTTCGCAGAAGAAAGCGCTCACGAGAGAGTAAGAAATTTCCCCATGCTACGAATTTCAGTGCAACAAATTTTTGTGGGCTGGTTTATGAGAACTGTCAAAGCTGACAAACCAGTGTATTTTCAACTTTTTCTTCTTCAACCCATTCGTTTACTTTTTCTTAGCTTTAGCTTTTTTTCGTAGAGAAATTTTAGTGCAAAAAGTACGCGAACGGACCTAGTATTTCGCCCATCTTTCGGTCGCCATAATCGGTATTCCGAGAGGTGTCTTCGTAACGTGGTGAATAAAATCCAGTCAAACGTCAACGTAAAGCATGATCTGCGAAAAATATCGCCGCCGTGCACAAGAACTCGGCCTTTCGCAGACGCGAATTTTATGTCATGACTGGTCCTACACCCCTAAAAGATTCAATTGACCCAGGAGATCAAAGTTAATTACCATGACAGTTGAAAGCTGACCCTAATTTCGCAATGCAATGCATTCAGAGAAAGTCACTGTTGATATGGATTTTGTACTGGCGGCATCATTAGTCCTGGCGTT
Source organism: Chalcosyrphus nemorum (assembly GCA_949716465.1). Lineage (NCBI taxonomy): Eukaryota > Metazoa > Arthropoda > Insecta > Diptera > Syrphidae > Chalcosyrphus > Chalcosyrphus nemorum. The sequence continues at coordinate 30,251,560 of OX454333.1, forward strand.
GGCCGTCAGCGGCGAGCGCTATCGGTTGACGATAACCAATTTTGAAGACTAAAGACATGCGGTTTCAACAGGACACAGCCTATGTCACAATCATAGACAAACTAATGTAGACGGTTGTCTTTACTCCCCTGCCGATAATTCTGTAATGCCAACTTTAAATTTCACAAACAAGGCATAACTATAAAAACAATCGTGGCGTTTCTTTCTTTCCTTTTACCACATTTTCAGCAGACTGTCATTCAATTGACAAAAACAAAATATACAGAACGACTTAACAAAATTGCTGCGCCCATAAAAACTACCGCCGATTGAGACTGTGTGCGTGAGTTTCGATTTGATTTTGCCGGAAACGTCAGAATACATTCAAAATCGGTGGTAGTTTTGCTCTTATGGGAGATAACGGTCAAATAGGTTTGTCTATGGTCACAATGGACATTTACACGAGGGTTTTCCGAACATGATTATCTGACACCTCCTTCTTCTTGTGAGGTTCCTTAAAGACAACATAATCAATGCCATTGGTCATTGATAGGCATCATTGGAAAAAATCAGTGGAACAGTGGTTTAATTTTGTTGACAGCTCAGTTATAGCAATCATTGAAAAAATCTGTAAGGCCCTGTCAGTGGAATGGCAACAACAACGTATACGTTTTAAGGTTGAAAAGAAAAATGACAGATGAGAACAAAAAGAGAATAGAACAAATCAGTGGAACGATTGTGTTCCGAATCATAGAAACGAGGATCAGCTGTTCATTGAAATCGAATTTGATCAGTTTCAATCAGAATTAGGTACATATGTAAAAAAAATTCTCCAAGTGATTAGCTTTATTTTGTTACCAACTAAAGCCAATATTGTTTGCTTAATCGTCTTAAAATTGGAAATCAAAATTTTCAATGATTCATTTTAATGATAGCTATAACTGGTCCTTAGATTATGGAAAATTGGATGTCACTTTTTCCGTATATAATGGCATGCATGGGCCATCTTACTCACATTTTTCTTTATTTAAATTTAAAGATAAGAACAGCTTAATGGAAGCCCCATTACTTAAGACGTGGGCATAGAAAGCCATCGTGTTTGGACTTCATTACCTACTTCCAGAAGAAAGCCTTTCAACTCTAAAGTCTCATTTTTCTATTGCCGAAATTTGTTCTTAGTTTTTGTTTGTGTTAGCTGTCAAATTTTCGTAGTGAATGTCTTATTTCATTGACACTTCGCTCAAGTCCACAGAAGTTAACGAAACTCGACGAAACTAGGCATATATCCATTATGGCTCATATAAATCCCTTATGGATGAGCTTTAAGAGACAAAATTTATAGCGAACGCAATATAAGCGGTTGCAATATGATTCCTATCCTCTAGTTAGCAGTGGAACGTGTGCTATTCTTTTTTTGTAAATTCCCAAAGGCAAATTGCCTTCTACAACTATTCGTGATGACAAATGAGAAACTTTCTTCTAAACGTCAGTTGCTCCCATAAACTTTTAAGAAGAAAAGAATTCTAGAAACACTGACATCAAACATCCTTAAATATTTGCCAAGAAATACAACGCAAAACTTTCATCAGCAAAAAAAACTTTCCAAAACAAGACAATGACAAGAATAATATTGCTTTGTACCTCCTTATTACGGAAATGATAAACTTTCTGCAAGTTTTTTTTAAATAACAACTCAAAAAAAAGTAGGATTCAATCGAATAGAACTCCTTGCTAAAGGATATATGATAGACTTTCCATCAAAAAATTATACTCAAAAAAGCAATTTCGTTGACCCAAAGCAATCAGTTAGCAGACTTGGAGCAGACAGCACACAAGCAAATAATTAACATCGACTTGTATTCCATGCCACAGAATTGTACTCAATCAATCAGTTTAGCCATTCAGAGAGTCCCAGCCATTGGGACAGTGAAAAAGTAACCAAAAGCCTCAAAATGCCTAAAACGAGCTGCCAGTTGGTATCCTTCGACCGCAAACATTTACGCACATTCACTCTGAAGAAGCCTATAATCCATCAACAAAAACTACAATCCACTCTACTCCCCTACCCATTCGTTCCACCTCATGCAAGGACTAATTTCAGAAACCCTTGAGTCTCTACACATTGACTTTCTTTACTGGCCATCACCCCATAGCATTGTGCGTTAGCACCGTGATAGAGGAGAATCCTTTTTTCGGTATCCTATTTGAGTATTCCAAATGTGCGGTCGGTCCTAGCAGCCTAGCAGTTGAATTCATTTCCTGTTCTCAATTTTTGTAACCCCCTTTATGCTTAACCGTAACCAAAATCATTCACAATTAAGCAAACAATGTCCTTCGTCCTTCGCCCATATACCCACCCACCTGGGTTTAAAGTCAGACAACAACACAGTAACTTATTGTTCAAGTGATATCTTCTCCATTCTTCTCCCTGGGATTGGCTTTTTGGAAGGAACCTTTTCACCTAATCTACCACATCACAGCGATAAGGCAGAGGAGTCACCATTACCACCACTGTGGTGCGTCGTCGTCGTCGTCGGTAATCGCCAGAAGAATGTTTTGTTGAACAGTTTTGCGTTGACATACATATATGTTGGTACACACATAGATCCTTGTGAGCCGTGGTTTTGTTCAGGATGCTCTTGCTGTTTGGAGTTGTTCACTATTTTCGACAGGTGAACCATAGGACTTGGGTGTCCTTGTAAGTTTTTGCACTGAAGTTGCCTCCTTCAAACAGAATTCTGATGGTATTGTGTGCACGGTGGTGTTTGTCCCAAAAACAACAGAAAAAAACATATCTGTGTCGAGAGGAATCTATCTGATCGGAGAGATATGTTGTCGGGTCGTCGACAGGAGGCATTTTAAGTGTAGGTTTAGAGAGAGAGAGAGAGGAAGATTTTATATGAGATGCGTGCGTGTCTGTTCGAGTGATGATGTGGAGTCCAACGACGAGGACACAATGAGGTTCAGTTTTTTTTTCGTTGTTTTGTGGTGCCATCCAGATACGGGTCATATCGGACACTGGCAGAGAGAATAATAGAAAATTCCTTTTGAGTAAATCGAAAACAATTCACCCCTAGTGAGAGAGCTGGTCCGGAATTTACGATAGCCGTAGACGATGACAGTCTAATGGGTTTTCCTTTGCTGCTCTTAGGGAGGATGTTTTGGTTTTTTTTTTTTGTTTAAATGTAGGTACTGTGTATACGGTAACTTTTCAATTAAATTTCATAGGTTGCCTGCGTTAGAATGGAATATCCTTCGGTCGTAATTTGGGTGGTCAAGTGTAAAGCTAAATAACAATGTTAAGGCTTTAGTGTTGGCAAGAGATCTGGATATTTCTAGGAAGTGAATGTATTGATGGAAAATCTAGAGAGCCAGACGGGCCAAGATGGCAGTATAGAACTGCAGTCAGCGTGACTCTGTCTACTGCACGTTTCATAAGCTTAAGTATAAGTCTTCTCAAATTCGCATATAATATCCTGTCTGCCATATTATGTGAACAGCCACTCTTTCCAATCGGTGTTTGTATGAGGATTTGTATGTGCTATCTCGAAGTAATAAGGTTATCATGCCACATATTCGGGTGAGGATACCCTTGACTATTTTGGGACAAAATTTGGTCCCGCCTGGGTCTGTATAAACAGCGAGTGTCCTTTACAAGAACATCGACTGAGCCAGAAAATTTCGCATCCAGCTCAGAACGTCTTTGAAGCCACCACGGATGGACGGTGCAGTAGAGAACGACCTTGGTGCAAGCAAGTAGAAACAGACCTCAACCAACTTGGTATACGCAACTGGAGGTAGCTGGCTCAATCGATTTGTTGTTAGATGTATGTAACTGCCGACCTTCTATCGCTGCTTCTGTTTTCCTACTTGATGGGGGATAGTTATCGACCGTGGGGTCATAATCAAATCTAAATTGTTACCATAATAAGGGCAAATTTCCTATAATAAATCTATGGTTCATGTACTCACTCAAATAGCACAGCCATATGCGAAGAAAACGTTCGTGCAGTTGTTCTATTTCCGGAGAATATCTGGTATTCAGTACTGAGTTGGTAGATGGCGGTGTTCTATTTCATCGACTTGAGAAACGGAAAATGCCTTCGAAAATAATGACATATTTTGACAATTTTATATACAAACATAAGGGCGGAAAGAAAATAATGTTATTGAAATTAAATGAACAAAATTCTTCTTTCAAAAAGGCCAATAAAGGGTACACATCTATGGCGAGGACAGTTCTCAGGAATTATGTTTTTTTTATAAGGACTTCACGGCCAAAGTTAACTATAAGCCGGTATCCCTGTAATAATGTAAGGGCATAGATGGCAGGCCATTTGTAAGAAAGAAGTTGTGGTTTGGCCCTTTTTACTAGATGATCTGCAATTTCATGCCACATTCCTTCCATACTCGATGGTACCCATGGGAATACTAGCTTTTCTTTGTCGTTGGAGAAATCGTAGCTTATGTCCCATGTCTGCCGGAAACAAATTGGATGCTATGGATAGTATGAAGGCTTGAAGTCAATCAATAATTACGCTTTTTGTATGGCGTGTATTTTGTTATTAAATTTGGAAGAAAAACCTAGAAGTAAACGTAGACTTTTTCACTCAATCATTTAATATATCGCTTGTATATGGACGAAGCAACGCGAGATCCTTTCTCTCCTTCCGTCCACATTCATTTGAATCCTCTGCTTCAAATACTACTTACCACAAAAACTAAAGTATATGTACTACAAAATACAATATATAGGGTTTCCACCATCCCAGCAAAAAGCATAAGCCTTATTTAAGGTTTACTACAGTGCATTTTATTCCTTAGCATGTAAGAGTTGTTATTAGTAAGGGATGTTAAATCGCATGCAACATACCTTATTTTATACCTTACTCTAACACAGGCCATGTCCTACGAGATCAGGTATACGGTGACATACCTTTAACATACCTTATTTATTGCTTAGCATAAGCATTAATTAAAACCTTACTTAAGGCTTATTATAAGTTCTTTTTTCGCTTAAAATAAGTATTAAAAAATACCTTATTTAAGACTTATTATCAGTTAAATAAAAGACGTGCTATCTTATTTAATTGAAAAAACTTTTATTTAATTTTTTTTGTTACTCAAACTAAAACTTATGCTTGCGTTGATCCAATCTATTTTTTCCTTTTTTAATCGCCTCCTTAACATATCATCGATGGACGAATAAAATTGATTTGCGGAGCCTAAATAAAGATAAATATTTTAGAATCTTGTAATTAAATCAAATATCGATATAAACTTACCGTACAGCGTTGACCGGGAAAATTTGAAGGCGTTAATTGGCCTCATGTTTTTCCGGCCGTTAAAGTAATTTTCCGCCAGTTTCTCTTATTTTAAAATTCACTTTATTGTCACTTTATCACTATAAAAACTTGTACGCTTCCTTCAACTATCCATGCACAAATGACGAATCAGCACTAATATATCTGATGTATGCCTTACTATAAGGCGTCTATAAGAATTATGAAGTCATATAGTGCCGTTCATTTGCAAAAATGTTCTTTCCTGTCCTGTCTGGGCTGTTTTTCTTATATACACCTTACAATAAGTCATATTTCAGTCTTATTAGGGGTATTAAATAAGATTTATTTTTTTTGTCTATACCTTATTTATACCTTAGCCTGACATACCTTATAAAATTTTTTGCTGGGATGGTTTCGATCTGTAAGTCTACCAGACACTAACACAGAGTCTTTTCATACACAGAATTGAACGAAGGAAAGCATGGAAAAAAGAAGCAAGACCGATCTATATTAGACTTTCTTTTAATACAAACTGGAGTGCTTTTGATAAGTTTAAGTACAGCTTCACTTTCTCCCTTGGGTTATATAAGAATCCATAGTAACTATGTACAACATGATTTACCATCAACAATAACCAGTCACACGGTTGCTAACCTAGAAGTACAACTTTGCGCAAGGACCGCAAGGAATCCCACGCATGAAAGCAACTTATCCAATATCGCAACATCTTTATCTCTCACTTGCCTGTTGTTCCAATTAATAACTCAAAGTCCGACCAACAACCGAGAATCGATTATCCACCAAAAGTAATTGAAACAAAAGGCATTTTAACGATTTAAATTTATTTCTACTCTATTTGGGTTCCCTACTGCCAGAGGAGGCTCAGGAGTGAAAGTGGCGGCATTCCTGGTTCAGCTCCCTTCCGGAAACCTTAAGAAAATCATAAAAGAAATCAGTGATAAGAACTCGAAACTCACTCCAGGAAAGCGAGCGGCCCTTACCTAGATAAAGTACCATAGGGATGAATCCCCAATGGAAAACAGTCTTTGTGATGTCGAAGACGGTTTCCAAACGTTCCTTAGCGCCAGGTGAGAGACTCATTTTTCTCGATTTTTGTTTTTATTTAATAATTTCGTAAAATTTTCCGAAATTTCCTCAAAAACACGAGTAATATGAATTTGACAGTTAAACGAAAGAAGAAGAGGAAAAAAAAGTATATATGTGCGAAGTTAGATGAGGGTTGAGAAGCGGAAACAATTTGAAAACAAAACAGCGAATGGATGTGCTCAGTCAGTGATTGAGTCTGAAATTTTTCCTAGTGGCCATGTAGGTCTGTTCGCTTACTTTTTGCACTAAAATTCGTAGATTATCCAATTTCAAATAGTGGGGGTGAAATTCAGAGAGAACTAAAATTACGCAAAAGTAAACGAACGGATTGTACAAAAAAAAAAGTTGAAAATACACTGATTTGCTTGATTTGACTAAAGCTCATAGCATTAAGAAATTTGTTACCTTCTTGTGAGCGCTCTCTTCTGCGAAAAAATTCCAACAATTTCCGTACGCGAACAAATTCGCTGTTTTGGGAGGATACGCGAACGAACCTAATGTGATTAGTCCAAATTTTTCGAGTATATTATTGGCAACACTGTCACTGTGACGAATTGTAAGAAAATAAATATACAAAACGATAACCGATTCCAATTTATTTGGAAATTTTCGGTTTTATAAAAGAAACAAATAAGCACAACAAACATACACATGGTAAACAATGGCAAACGATTTTGTTATGAGAATTTATTGTCATTCTTCCAACGAGTTGCTTTTTATGGTCTATAATACACGTATCCAAGTGTAACGCAAATTGGTTCACAATAAATTTGATTCTATTGTTAAATCAACAAAGTTTTATTTGTGTGGTGAATTTTCAGCAGAAATGGTAAATTTGGCAGTACTGACTCAGACTACTACTATAGGGTGTTGCTGAACTCTTCCACCGTTGACAACTTGTTGACATTTTCGAATTCGTATGTCACTTTTATAAAAACAATTGTCGGCGAAGGATACGAAAAAATCTTAATCCTGGAATTATAAATGAAAATTCTAAACAACTAAACAACCAATATTATATTTAGCGTGCTTATTATTTCCACTACAATTTGACTACATCATTTGCAACAATCATGTTCAGGTAACCATCAAAACCCTAAATTTATTTCTCTACTTTGACTTTAACCTTTTTTTTCGCAGCGATATGACGGCCTTTGAAGAAGGAAGTCCTTGCCTGGATTGCCTAAGTTGTGGAATACAAAACTACCTCAAACCGTTCTATATAGACCTCGACGAGCAAATCATCAAGTGCGAAAGTCCCCGCTGCATGTTCCCATACATCCTACGACCCAAGAGCGGTCCAATCGAAAACACCGAACCTGCTGAAAGTGCGAGTATGCTCTGTCTCGATGATTTTATCACAGAGAGCCTTAAGCAAATCGATGAAACACCAGCCAAATGTGAGCCGCAACCTTGCTCTAACACAAACAAGGACGAAATGCCGATTTTATTTGACTATTCAACGATTTTTATGGATACTCCAGTGAAAGCGAAACAAACTCTGAACACCCCAACTGTTTGTCCCGTACTGCCGGCAGTGACGCCATCAAGTGAATCCGACAAAACTGAACCTGCACCAGCTATACAATTTCCAAAAGCAAGAATCACGAGATGCCTTTCGAATCTGAAAAGTAGTAGCTTCTCCAAGAAGTTAAATTCCAAGAAAACCAAGTCGAAGCGAGTAAAGAAGGAACCAGTTCTAATCACTGACCCAACAACAGGGAAGCAAATGCGGCCACTGGATTTCATACAATTATGCCGCAAAGGCAATTAGATTTAAACACATATGATCAGCCTCCACAAGACTAATTACGATGTATATATGTAGTTACATTAAGACAATAATATAGATTTTAGTTTTCCACCATGAATACATTGCGGTTTTTTTCTTATTTCGAGAACAGATTCTTGTAGAATTGTGATTTCTTTGATAGCGGCGTACGGAAACAAAAATTTGCTATTGGCCGGAGATTTATTGTAGAGTTTTACGAACTTGTTACTTTGCAGTGGCGCTTTGATAGTTAGCACTGATATTCACTTATCTGTAGAGATCCTACGAGCACAAATGGATTTGCTGTCTTAAGCGCACAGCTACTTCTTCTGCTTCGCTGCACTTCTCCTATTGTCCGAGTGCCTACAAGTCGACTAACTTCCAACAATTTCAGCCTCGGTCGGATGGCAAACTTCAGATGTCTTAGGCGTTGGGGATGAAGCTTATAATCTTCGTTTCTTCTTCCGAGCTGCTGAAATTTTCTTTGTGCTTTATCTAGTCCATTATGTCAATTCATCATCTCTTATCGAGAAATCTTTGTGGAGCGCTAAGCTTGCCTTGCCTTTGCACGCCGTTGTGGCTTCAGTTTTTCTTTAAACTGTGAACCAGCTCCAAAAGTCTGTTTTTATGATTTCTCATCAACTGAGAATGTTCTACGGTCCCGGAGTTTTTTTATTCTTGAGAACCTGAGGACTCGTTAACCATAGCAATAGCGGAAAGTAGAAATAAACAACATCGTTAGCTGAGGCTAACAGAATTTGACTCTGTATCATTTGGTCGCTGGAAAGAGGACATCATCCATAGTTTATGTTTCAATCTTCCTTCAAAACTAAAGTAAAATCAAAATGAATTCAGAATTGACTCTATTCTGCTCGAACTATAGGCCTTCTAGAGCACTAGATCATTCTGGGAACCAAAAGCTGTCAGGCAAATCGAAGCCAAGTCACCAATGGCATCGACCCTAAGACATTTTACCAGCAATCATCGTCCAAGCAGAAAAGGATAACAGAAGGTGTGCACAAGAAAGTGGTGCAGCCTATGGCAGGAGCAGCGACAGAGGAGTAGAAAAAAGAGTTTAAAAGTAGAAAAGAATATCGCGACAACAACTGCCATTTTTATCGGAAGCAGTTGGCTTCAAATGTGGCATACTGGCTCTTCTAAATACCAGCTAAACAACACCAAGAATATACGACTGGAAAAAAGTAATATTTTCTGATAAATCCAAATTTAATTTGATTGGATCTGACGGAAGGCAAACGTGCAAAGGAGAGCTCGTGAACTACATATGCAGATGTTAAGCATTCACCATAGGCTTTGGTTTAGGAATGCATGACAAAGTGGGCCCTTGGACGTGTTTTGCGTAAATGCAGCGAAGTACAAGCAAATCATTGATGATGGTGTTGTTCAAAAACCGAAGAGTATGCAGGATGATTGCGCTCCTTGTTAACGCGCTCGTTCCTAAAATTTTGACTCGAAACTAATCAAATTGATCAGTTCTTCGATTCCCGGGTAAATTGATGTTGAACCATAGAAAGTTTTTGAAGGTATTGGGGAAGTATTTGAAGGTAATGAAGGTCCTGCTTAACTTAAGTCTTTATAGCTCTGCCTTAAACCCTACACCAAATAATTGGCTCCTGTCAGTGTAGATTTCGAGTCAATAGATGCACACTAGATCAAATCTTCACAGTGAGCCAAATTGCATCCTATCCACCAACTTATCGATTTCAAAGCCTTCATTAGATTTGTTCCCGTACTGACTATAACTACGAAAATCTACGAAATTTTCCGAAAAATAGCGAATTCCTGTTCCCGTAGGTCAAAGTTTCGTAGTTTTTCACAGAAGGGAGACCTCACGAGAAAGTAAGAAATTTCGCCATGCTGCGAGTTCTGTCAAATGTTTGTCTTGCTGTTGGGTAGCAAGATAATTTGAAGTAAATCAATACAAAAAAAGTGAAGTTTAAAAATAGGGCAGCTTTTTTTTTTAACGCTTTCTCGTACTTTTCTGGAGATTTGTCTTTCTCTGAGAAAATTTTGCGCCCAATCTTAGAAATTTGGCAAGCTGCGAATTTAAGTTCAGAAAGTACGGGAACAGACGTATTATTTCGAGCTCTACCAGGCTCCGGATGCTGTCAAAACTCATCTAGATGTCACTGGAGCAGTAGTTACAACCGCCATCAAAAAATCAAGACTACAAGCTTAGCTTGTCAAACTACACTGTGGCGAACGAATGGACAACGACACTCCAGTCGAGAGGACCCAAAAATCAATCAATCTCCGATATAAAGTTCAAGTGGATGCCAGAAACTGGAGAGTGTGCCTGCCAGCTGTGTCTCAGCTTAAGATTTTCCAAGAACCTCAAGCCCTTCAAAGTAAATACATAACTCTAAACAACATTCTATTGAAATTCGCCAAAATTCATACCTTCCTCGGAGCTCAATTAATTTATCTGAAATATCATCCTCTTTAAAAACAAAGCACGAGCATTAATATAATTTCTATAGAAACACCAAACTAAAGCTCATTTAATTCCGCAGTATTAGTTAAGTCCTTACAATAATGGCACATTACCAAATTGTGTAATCCTGCACGCTCCGCAGCGCACAAGGAAGTGACACAAGACACAACAAGAAAGGAAGCATTAATGCTACATTTATCAGCTCTCTGAATTACTTTGAAAAGTTAATGGATTTTATCACACAACCACGATAAATAAATGACTTCCTAGGAATAATCATAACCACCATCATTAGCCATTTCGTAAGGACAACGTTATTCTATAATCAATGGAAGATTTCACAAATTACAAATCACAACGAGCAGGTAGGTACCTCTCACAGATCCTTAAATTGGCTAAGGGCTCTCTTGAATTTCGAACAAAAGAAAAACATTCATAACATGTTATTCATTCCGCGTCTCATAAAGTCCTGGCGTAGCTGATGACTGTACTTTATTACAAAATTTATGTTGTGCGTTGGTGTATTGTAATAGGATAGGATCCTCTATCCTTTTTCAATTTTTGAGGTGGAATACGAGTATACCTAATTCAATAACAGTTTGTTGATGTCTCCTAAGCATCTTCTTCGTCTCTTACGTGAACCCTTCCGGGCAGAAAGTCGATTTCATTTTTGGTAGGTACGTATCCTTCAATTTTGCCTTTTAAAGTTTCAAGTCAACAACGACAGGAGGCATTTTCGTGGCGGCAGGAGCAGATTATTATATGATGACATGTTAAAGTTTCTCTTGTCGTCGTGATGAAGAAGGTTGATGAAAGAATGTGCAAATTTGAATCGTAGATACTTGAAAGGATATTCAATTTGTTTTCTTTTAAAAAAGGTGCATAAACAGTATGCAGTCCTGTGTAGGCCTTAAGTTGCCATTGATTGTACCCTTGTGAGTAGAAAAACAATTCGATTGGCCAATCGAGAATGAAACAACAACTTGAAACACAAGAGAGTGCAACGTTTCAAATTGTTCTCCCCAGTTTCAGTAGAGTGAGTCTCAATGGTACTTTATCCACTCAGAGAATGAAAGATAATCTCCTTGAGATGTATACAATTTGTGCGGCTGCATTCGTTCGTTTGAATATCAAACATATTGGTGTCAATTCTAAGCCGATGTTTACTCTGCCAAATTTAACATTTTCAATTCTGAAGATTTTAAATCAAATCATGAGGCTGAGAAAGAAATACTCGTATCCTTGAAAGTATAGCCTCTAGATGGATTAGTAGAGTTGGGTGGGCTGGATTATTGTTGCTCCTTGAGACACAAAATGTGTAAAATAATCCTGTTCAAAGGTTTTTTTTTTTCAGGTACATTATGCAGCAATTTATGAAGACACAATATTCAGGGATAAATTGAGAGAGAAAGAACGAATGAATAATAAATTCTCAAGGGACTTTTGTTCTGGACGATATAATGAAATTCCTTCTCAATTTTTGATGAGGATTTCTCGTTTCGCAAACAGTCATTCTAAGTTGCCAGTTTGAAACGCCATTCTACCCATTCCTCAACGCCAAATTTCATACCCCTAGCAAATGCATGGCTCATACACTCAAGGAGATGTTTGAGGAGTTTCGTCGTCATTCTGAGAACTGGTAGATGAAAGGATTTCACACCAATCAGTCTGACCTGCCTTGTATTCAGGAGTCTCGAGAGTGTTCTTAGTAAATATTTGCTGGTGGCCACGGTCCAGTGATCATGTTTTCAGTCATTATATGAAAGGTTTGTTGCTTAGATCCCAACCGTATCCATTCCATTATTACAGTAACACAATTATTTATATACTTCGCCTTCAACCTGGCCGTTAAGCAAGTCTTAAGTTGACCCTTCCTACCAAGTCCGGTAGACTTTTCGTTACCTTCGATATCCATAGATGAGGATCACCACATTGGCTCTGGATACCTGGTAACAGGCTGAGTCGCAAGTTCTTACAAGTCTCGATCTATTTTCAGCAGAGCCCAGAGCCTTAATGGCTGTCTGATTGACTCCAGGACGATGGCTGTTACCTTGGCTTGAAAGACTCCGCAACCGTCGTTTATTCCAATCAAAATCTTCCTTCTCTTTGTCATATACCCGTTAAATTGAAGGGCCTTTAAAAGTTCACGCCATGTCCCTTGCTGCTGACCCAGTTATCCACTTGCTGTAGAGTGAAGTTGAGTTCACATTGAAGACTTTTTCCTTCAGTATTACCAGAATCACATCCACCAAAGGGGAAGGAACTCTGTCTTGGGGTGTTCCTCTTCCATAAAAATATTATCTCTGATTGAAGCATCTATGCAATCCAATTAGAAAGGCATTCTGCTCAGGATCGCTGCAGTCGAATGGGAGAGATTTTTCGCCTGAAGCCCAATACCATGTAAATCAAATTTGGTCCTTGAAATTAACTTTGTTTTTCAACGAATAAAATTAATCTTCTTAAACACATTCATCCTGTATGAACTTCTATTGAGCAAATGTATGTTTGTGGCTCAAAAAAAAGTTAAACTTTTACTGCTGTGACTACATCTGGTTTCAATAACTTTTCTGCCATAACAATCTCTTATCGAATTTGTCAAAACATACCGCAGGTGGGTTACTTTTATTTTGGAAAACACTTTTTTCTCCAAACTTTTTAGCCTTGATGTGCCTCACACTCATACGCCAGGGATTGAATCGCAGTCTCTTGAAGCCAGCAGCCCTTTAGTACTTACCACGATGTACGCGTAAGTAACTTTATGGTGGCGGTTTCAGCCCTTACTTACAGGGATGAGGCATAATTGAAGCTGTGTACCATAAAACCCACCCACCCACCACTCCATGGAATCCTTGTTGGATTATTTAAGTGCACATAACTTTCTTAATGTCATCACAATGTCGCGGCGATAAAAGTTTAACTTTTTTCAGTGCGCAGCTATGGCACACAGCAAATTTCACTTTCATTTTACGGCAACAAATTTAGGAAAATTATTATCCAATCCAGGTGCGGTAATTAGAAGTCGATTATGACTAGGACGTGGATTATTTAATCTTTAACCAGCAAAATGCGGCGTCAGAAGATAGATATTTGGTTTTAATTTTTCTGATTCGTAACGAGAAATATTTTTATTGCCATGTCACCCGCAAGTCGTAAATTTTTTTGGGAAAAACACGATTCCTATTGACTTTTGCTTCTATACAGGATGGAAAAGGATACGCGTGTTAGATTCTCTGCATGAGCTTCCACGAATCAATGTTATGCACACACGTGTATACTGTTATAGCAGAGCAAGCAAAAGAGGGAAACTATATTTTATGGTGTCCTTAATCAGAATCCATTTGAAGACCACTCTCTCATAAGTGCTTGGTCAACACATCCGAATTGGAATTGCCACTTCCAGCAGAACGGGAGCTGCCAATGCCAATGAGACTGAAAGCCAAAAAGGAGTTAAATGCCTGTCTACATCTGATTCGAATATATTTTTGAATGGCTAACATTTAATTACACTCATTTTCCTTGTGCATGAACATTTTAAAGTCATAAAGCAACGCAAGCAAATTTGGAGATTCATTTAAAATTTAAGAAACGACCAATTGACTTTTTATATTTATTCCCCTCTCGTTAATAAGTACATTTAATAGCGAATGCTATTGTTCCATAAAGGACATCGAGTTCATTTCACAGTTAGCTGGATGACATTTGCTTTTAATGGCGCAATCATTTTGAAAGAAATTTATTAATGAACATGAACTTTGGACAGAGCTGACCGAGTTGACTGAGTTTTTTTGTGTTGTTGGCGATTATGGTGACTCAAATATTATGTGAGCACTTGACACGAACAGCAGAGTATAATGGCAATTATTCTCTACAGTTGGGGAGACATTTAAGTACGTAATTTTAAATGATAATTGTTAATTTTTTTAATGCATTAATAAGAGAAATTCAGCACCCACTTAGAGATTTTAATGGAATGGGTAGTAACTTTTGTATGAACAAAGTTATTAAAACCTTTTATGTACCGGTTGACAGCTGTCAAGTAAAAAAATTGAACGATATATTTAAAAGAAACAAAATCTTTTATTTTTTTTATTTTTAGGGCATCTGCGTCCACATGGGAGTAAATCCCCAGACAAATGAACTATGCAGTACCTGGTCTTCTCCCGAAAATACCTATGTATGATGTTCATCTTATTGACTCTGTTACTATAAAAAAACATTAAGGGCTAACCATAATTGAATTGAGGCTCTGGACGTTACCGTGCTCTGCTGTAAACGGATCGAGACTTGTGGAAACTTGCAACTCAGTCTTTAACGAGGTATCCAGAGCTAATGTGGTGATCCTCAACTAGGAGGCAACGAAAAGTCTACCAAACTTGGTAGGAAACTCCAAAGCTGCACCCCGAAGACTTGCGTAACGGCCAGGGCGCTTTGACTGGCCTTTAGATATATAAGATTATCCTCTCTGTCAACACTTATTCGTTCTAACGCCCGGGTCGTCTCTGGCATAATTACTGGTCGCTGTGCCATTGGCGGTTGTGCGAAGCACTGTTGTAGAAGTTGCGGGGACAAAAGAAAAATTGAATCGTCATCTGTTTTGTTATTGTTCTACCCTATCCACCCGAAGTATCAGAACTTTTGGTAGCTACTTCTTCCAGCGCTGGACAAACAACTGCAGTCTAGAGCCTTCCATTCTAATCATCTTGGGGAGGATTTTTAGCTTATGGAAGATACCAGAATTTATGCAATTGTCGCACTTAATCATCATTAAAAGTCTGGAATGGATCGAAGGAGATCTTATAATAGCCCAAACAGGTACTCTGTCCTTCTTCCTTGTAAGGTTCTTGCACGTAAAGTACGGGGATTCCCCAACCGTCGTCGAACATATGTTGAATAGCTCCTTAAAGGAGTGTCAACAATCAGTCGATTTACTTACTTTTTGCCAAATTATTTCTCCTTTCCTTTCAGCCTCAGAATACCCACCCAAAGTTCAAAATCTCAAAGCTAAAGTTGATCATCCCAAGACGTGATTTTTACTACAAGATTTTTTACTTCAAGTTGAACTGAAATTGTGTGCCCTTTAAGAGGACACGTACGTTGTTATCCCTAATATGATGGAATGAACATCTGAACCACCAATAAACATTTACTCTCGCACAAGCAGCATAATGTAATCATGATACAACATGAAATAGGACTCAACAGCGCCCTCATTCCGTATCTGTTTCGCCCGAATTCAGATGACTCATGGTATAAACACCGATGGACATGATATTTCAGCAGAGAGCAGCACCTGTCAGTAATTCCATTATAAGTGGAAACGATGTTTCATTGTACTTCTACTTCTACCGGGACTAACGAAAGGATAAAGTTTTATATTACAAAAAGGATATATAATTGAATACTGATTGGCAGGCAAACAACTAAATTTCATCCATTCAATTCGTTGAATAGAAATTAAACCAATTTTATGGTGTTGAATGCTCAAGGGTACGAAATTAGTATGCACAGTGTTTGAGATGTTTCCGTAGAAGTATCTACTCGTACATACAAAGGAGCTTGTGACAAGTTTGATCTACCTAATAATCAATCAATCAGTCGGTCGATTTTTCACACGTGGATAGTACTTAATCCTTTTGCACCAGAAGGATAGAATTCAGGTAGGAATATAGCTTATAAACGTCCTTAATAGCAGAGTTTTACAACTCGAATGGCGAACAGGATTCCTTTTGGAAGACATGTCTCCTTAACTAATGCAACTATGCGCAGATATCGTTGGTATAGGCCTCATGCAGAAACATTATGGGGCTCGTTCACATCAAGGTATCAATGATTCAGAACTCCGGTACAGTCTTGGACCGCCGTTAGAACAGTTTTCATAGTATAAAGCTTCTGCGGTAGCTCATTTACGCCTTCGCACTGGATCCGTCAATAGCAATCGCTTAAACTTGCTAAACAATACCAGGTTAAATACTGACAGGCTCAAGGTTCCCCAAGTGCGCCAACAGTTCAGGGACCATCTTTCCTTACAAGCAGAAGTAATCAGCAGGATGTGAAAAATGCTTTTGCAAGCACCTACGTCGGTAAGAGGCAGGAACACCACCGCACATGGCTTTCAGCAGATATCTGGAGACGGATCGATGAACATACAGCAATAAAGGCTCGACAGCAGGACTGTTTATAATATCACCAAGGAGCTCCCTGGTGGTAGGAACTCCAAACAACACCCGGTGAAAAGTCCAGACGGCAGCCTTCTGATTTCGGATGAGGATCAGCTGGTTAGATGAAGAGAACATTTTGCCACAGTGTCAAACCACTTGCTCTCAAATTCGAACGAGAACTCCGAAGCACCAAATCCCCGAATCCGCATCGCAATTCCCAGTAAGAACGAAATCATAACAGCGATCAGGTCTCTCAAGAAAAACAAAGCGGTGGGTATTGATGGCATCCATGTCGAAATATTTCAAGCGGCGCCAAACATATCGCTAATACGGAGAGCTTGGGATAGCAAAGAATTTCCGCAGGAGTGGAAAGGAGGGATGATCTTCAAGCCTCCGAAAAAGGGAAACCTGATGGTTTGTGGCCTCTAGGCTATGAATGATTTAAAAGGACCTGATGCTCTAACGTATCTGAACTAAAAACAGAATAAGTATATATTCTACCAGAAATATCGCGGTCATTTGCTTTAAGGGATACGAATGCAGTGCATGAGGTAATAATAACAAGGACACATCAACACACGTATTGACAGATCTTCTAATGGAAGGAGACGAAAAGTGGTAAGGGATCAAGAATTTGGTCCCCACTGTATATTTTCAAAAGTGTTGATAAAAATCACGTACTTTTTGTACCCTACCACAACCCCACTCGGTGTAACATTAAAAGCATTGTTCTGCTGCTATCGCCAGAGTTTACGTGCCATCCGTTTTTAGCTAAAAACTCATGTGGCCTGGGCAACACGTTCTATTTTGCGGACAATTGTTCATAATAAGTGAATTGTATTCTGTTCAATGATATGCCCCCCACCCGTTGACTTTAGCTTACAGTCTTCCTTTTAGAGTTTTCATAGGAAATTTTTGTGAAAAGCAATGTGCGTTAAATCGCAGCCGGTCAGTTTATGTCTTCAAAATGCGAGTATCATCTCAAAACCAAGAATACACTATGCCACAAGCAGCTCATAGAAACCAAGTGCTATCAAATTTCCTGACGCTATTTGACCAAGGGCTAAAGTAAACCATCACATCATTCACAGACGTTACAGAGCTGCGACAAACCTGCAATTTAATGATTATTTTATCGCAACCTGCTGCATTCATGGTCATTCCAAACAGGCACACTATCATTTCAAGGATGCTCCCGAAGCAGCCTTAAAGTTTTAGCATTCCTGAGGGAAATTTTAAAAACGTATGCACTCAGATGAAGTTCTGCAGTTTGTTAGCTAAAATGCAACCATTTACCAAATTGAATTGGTGACGATTCCTTGTGGTATTGCACTCTAACTTAAAGTTTAATCAAACAGAATTGTATAAGCATAACTGTGCGATGAAAGTTATAACATTTTTTCAAAAGGCGACAGGTGCATAGTCAATCAGGCGGTGCAATGCAGGATATTCTAGGAAGGTGGGAATCTTTCAAAGACAAAACTAAGCCCCTACTCAGTAACGGTGTGGGATTTCCACCCACTTAACCCACCTTCCCTTCAACCCCTGATTATCGCGGCACTATATATATTTGGCTCGTTAGTATTGGCAGCTATCTGCGCTGCGTTCCATTGTCTTTCCTGTCTCCGTTGCTCATTCATAATAGTAGCCACGGTTTCACTTATTACTTCTCAAGCTTCTAGTGTGCTGACCATTACTCCGATGAAATTCTCCTGGTTGAGGTTCACACACAGTCTGTTCGCCAACAGGTTACGGCCTTCGTGATATCGTGGACACTGGAACATTATGTGCCCCGCGTTTTCCACTGCTTCTGTGCACGTTGGACAATAAGTGTTCTCTTCATGCTCAAATCTGTGGATGGAGGTATGTTTGGAAAGATCCATAATCAGTAAGCATCTGCGTCAGGTAGAAGTTCAGCTCTCCTTGTTTCCTATTGATCCAAAAGCCGATAGTGGGGATCAGTCTTTGAGTCGGAAGAGTTCCATCTAGCTTGTCATTCTTCCTGGCGTGTTCTTCGTGGTGATTCATCTTCACTTCCCCTCTCTGCTTTTGGCATCGTTGATCTGTTGGCCCGATATATCTTTGCGGCTTCCTTAATGAGTAGGTCTATAGGCACCATTCCAGCCACTAAACACACTCCGTCGTATGAGGTTGTTCGGAAGGCAAAACATACTCTCAATTCGTTGATTCTGTGAACTGCTTCTATCCTTATTCTGTAGGATTTGATGCTCATCGCATTCGCCCATATTTGGGAGCCATAGCCAGTCCTGTACCGTTCCGATGGCTTCGTTGCAGTCATGTTCTAGCTCTTCAAAGAGTTTGGCCACTACAACGATCGCTATATCGTCAGCGAAGCCAATTATTTTTGAGGAGTTCTGGTTCCACTTTCACCACGAAATTTCATTTTCACATTAGTGTGCGCATTCTACAGGACATATGTGTATGGGATTAGTTCAATTGGCATATCCATGTCATCATGCCAATGTACGTTGATGGATGAGTCCATTTACATCTTAGAGTGAGGGAGTTCTACAAAAAAGTCATTTGCATACTAATCGAGTTTTCAATCCGAGAGTTATAATTGGATCATTCCACTTAACAACAACAAGCATTTGTGGCAAAATT
The DNA here is from genome assembly GCA_949716465.1 of Chalcosyrphus nemorum. NCBI lineage: Eukaryota > Metazoa > Arthropoda > Insecta > Diptera > Syrphidae > Chalcosyrphus > Chalcosyrphus nemorum. Next base: position 30,270,940 of record OX454333.1, read on the forward strand.
ACTCGTATGACTGTAAACTACAATAAAGGCTATCATGTGGTACAATGAGAGATTGGAATTACAATAGAAGACATGTGTCAGTTGGGAAAGTATTCAAACGGATTTTTGTACAACAAATTGGAAACAGTGAATGAAACTGCAAGCAGACTACAAGAAACCAATGTAGTTTTGGCAAGGGTGCGTTCAACAATAGGTGCTTTTTATCTAGGTTTTAAAAAGGGGTAAAAAGTGACAGGAGGTAGAAAGAGGCTACTAAGAAACCCTTGGATGTGCAGGTGCTCTCTCGGAGGATTTTGTAACCAATTTAACATCACTAAGTGTGGTAAAAATTTGGCTTACATTTTTGATGAAATTTTTCATTGCAGTCTAGCGATTTCCTTCCTCTCCTTGTACTTTCATTCTTAAATTTCCTGCCACTTACACAACTTCGAGGAACTAGTTTGCCTCATCTAAAGCACAGCAAAGGAAGTATGAAGCATCCATGCATTTATGTACATCGAATGGCTGCAAGTACGTACCCCATCCCCCTTGAATGGCTGGTTCTATACTTCACATCAGGGAAAATGCATTAAAGTCCCCTCGTTCAAAGTTTTGATAAATTTGTTGTGTTGTCGTTGTGTGGGGTTGCTGGAGAATAAGTGGTTCTTTAAGTTGTAATGATTGACATTAATAAATTCCATAGAATGACATGAACTTGGAGTTGCCAGGTGCTGTGGTTATGTTATGTTTAAGAAATACACACCTCATGATACACTCATATACAATAATGGAACAACAAAAGGATTCTTTAGGCGGGAAAGCGCATACCAACTCAATGTCATCTGCAAAATTGTACACAAGATCTCCATATATATCTTTGAATTGAATTTGACTTGTGCATGAATAATTCAGAGAATATTCTGATTCTTATTACAATACACACCATCCGATTGTATTAACATCTGTTTCCTTGGGGAATTTCGAAAAAAATATGGTTTGGTTTTTTTTTTTTGAATTCATTAAAGCTGGCAATAATTTCCAGATGTCGCTGAGATGAATTCAACTTTGATTTGTTCACAGAAGGACGTCTGTCTACTTGTAAGGCGGATTATTTTTTACCGAATCATGTCAGATTAATGCCAATTTAATAGCAAAGTAATGATTAATGATTTTCTTTTTGTCAAGGTACTAATGCCTCACAAATTAGAAATTCTTCTTTTAGATACATTTTGATGGCTCTTCCCGACTGCTATTTGATTAATGATGCCATTTTGGTTAAGATGCTAATTGTATACATAAATAGGGATGAAAATTTTATGAACGATGTCAGGAATTAAGTTGTTCAAACAATAAAGCTTTTAAAGTATTGTTAACATTGCAATCAATTAATTTTGTGTGGCGATTTAAATGGCATTTACAGAAAAAAGCTTAAAATTCCGGAACCATTTTCGACTCGTAAATAATAAATGTCCAATGATTGATAAATGAGGAAAGCAGAAGTGAAATGAGTAGTTGCAATATCTACTTGGACGAATGATACGAGAAAAAGAAAATGCGACTGCACTAGTGGGACGTAATCGGAAGCTAATGTCAAAATTCTACGTCATTTCCATAAGTTTCCCAAAATAGGGGTATGTGTTTGAGAGCAACTGTCAAGTATTTAGTTTCGTTCATTTATGTTTTTTTTCGAAGTCCAATTGTTTCGAGAGAATTACAGCCTGTTTCCGTACTTTCTGCACTAAGATTCGCAGCTCGCCAAATTTCTAGGAGTAAGGGTAAAATTCTCTCAGAGAAAGACAAATCTCCAAAAAGTATAGGAACTTTTTTTGTATGGATTTACCTTAAATTATCTTACCACCCAACAATAACACAGCCCAAATTTGCCCAAAGAATATTCTTGGACTAAAATTTGTAGAATGGTGAAATTTCTTACTCTCTCGTGAGTTCTCTCTTCTGTTAAAAACTACGAAACTTTGACGTACGGGAACACTCGCTACTTTTCGTAAAATTTTTCGAAGTTTTAGTCAGTACGGAAACAGAACTATTATTCTAGAATTTTTTTCCAGCTGACTGTCAAATTTTCATGCGAAAGAGCGAATGGATTCGTACTTACGGAATTGAGCAAAAGTGACCGAAAACTTAGGAATTGTAGCTAAATTCAAATCTTTTGTATTCACACCGCTTATGACACTTTGTATAGGTAGGTATAAGTAAGTACACATATTTATAGAGAGGCTTAGTAAAAGTCTAGGTGTTACAGCAAAGCTTTGAATGCTTAATTAGATTCTTTATTATTTGTCTTATTTATGTGCATACATGCGTCCATAAATACCTCACAGCATTTTTTCATTTACCTAGCATTAAACAGCGGTGAGCAATATAAGTATTATTAGCCCTGAAAACAGCCAAGAAGTATGCAGTGAAAAAAGCATAGATAAATATTTGTTATCTACTTTTGTGTGCTGTGAAGGGATGTATTTTAATTCTGGATATTGATCCCATCTCAAGTAACAGGTTCTACAGGTTTGAGCACGAATCTCGGCCTGAAAAGCACTGCAGAGAGTTTTAATGACATTTCAAGGTTCAAGAATAAATACTTGACCCAGTTCCCTCATTGATTTAAGACTGTATGGCAATCTCATTCTGAAGGTAAACTTTATCGTTTAGCCAATCTTCCCTGCTGCGATACTACCTAGGTATAATTAGTACGGTGTGTTGAAGTCGAGGAAACCCAATATATCATCTGATTTCCCTTGAGTCTCAGGGAAAGTCTCCCGAACAATGGTGCTGTGCCCCATTCCCATGACATTGAGATAGAGAGGAGAACTCAGCTGTCAGTAAGAGGTTTGAATGTATTGAGGCAGATGCTGAACATAAATTTAAATATATGCTACTTACAAAACAGGACATTCAATATCGGCGTCTAATGCTACCCGCCGCAATGGCCAGTCATAATTTTGAGGTAATAAAGAACTTTCACCTCGTAGCAGGTGGTGCCAACAACTTGGCCTGGCCACCTGGAGGCAACTAATTAAATGGTTGATCGGAGCATCCTTTTGATTGAAATTTCTGGGCACAAAATTCGCAAATACATACCGCACTCATACCATTGTTTGCACAGCTTACTCCGAGATATTGAAACTCAAAGGAGAGGCACAAATAATCGTGGAAGTTTCGAATACGATTCCTTCTCTGAACGCATCGGTTCTGATATATTATCTTATAAAACGAGGCTGGCTGTGTTTTTGTTTATTCCTACCAGGTCACGCTTGATGCTACGACTAAAAATAAACACAAACTTCCTTGGAACCACTTTTAATCAGTTAGAGTGAAGCCTAAACTTTCAAATGGATAAATAGTAATTCCATTGACATCCTTTCAATACAAATTCAATGCTTTGCTTTTAATTTTATTTCACGATTTTAACTGGTGTCCACACAAAGCGTTAAATCTTTTTTTAGTTGCGTTGAGAATTTCCCATTTCATCATCAGCTTTTTGTATGAAATTCCCAGAAGTGAGCACATCAGAGTGACGGCTGTGAAAATTAATAACACTGCACATGATGTCAAACAAAATGTCGCCTCAATTTATGTCACAAACAAAAATAAATATACCCTTGGGAAATTTAGAAATCAACATTCATTTTTATGAACCTGGATGCAACAATCCCAATAGGATGTAACCAAATAGTAAATCCTCATTATGTGACAAGGTCACAAAGGGTTAAGGCCTGTTGCACACGTTATGGCTATAAAGTGGATTAATAATTGTGGTTCATTAGGAAAAATAAGACATGCATATCCCTTGGCGCTAGTTAGTGTACACTGTGCAATGATATCTGTTTGCTCATTTGTAGAGTTTCCTTAGTGTAAGATGGAGGAAGGGAATGGCGGTGGAGTTTTGTAAAAAGAAAATGACAATCAAATAGGCTTGCTGTCGGTAAGGTAGTATTTTCCTTGGCAATTTATTCAAACTAATCGCTCGCACTAAGTGTGACAACTGCACGAACATACCCTCGAAATGAAAATCAAGATTCATACATTAAGTGACGTTTATTCTTATTTTTGACAGACTTGACATACAAAGATTGATCAAAATGCAAAACTAAAATGGCGCAACTTCGCTCGATCTGACAGCTTACAGGTTGCTTAGGTTTGTTTAATTTATATTCCATGAATCACACACTGCCGTCAGGATTGTTACAATTCGAAATTTTAGATTTGATTAGATTATATTGTAAGTAGAGGTTGGAACTAGTCACCTTGTCACTGCGGCCTCTGTGTTCTCATTCTAAGGTTCGTTCAGTATCCCAGTGTTGACTATGTTCGTCGACATCTTTGGGTGAGTTAGCGGTGATATCCTCTGCTTCAAGGTAGAATTTACCCAAATAACGATGACGTATTCTGCTTAAGCAGTCACTGTGACATAGTACATGTTCTGCTGATTCTTCGTCTTCGTCGAACATTCTGCAAACATTAACTTGTGCTCTCCCCATGGCCATGAGATGTTTTTTCATTCGACAGTGGACTTTGCATATGACTTTACTTTAATGAAAAACTGCTTTTGATCTCTGCCAGTCGTCTTCTCTACTCTTCTGAAACTGCTCTGGGAAGAGTATTCTGATGAGATTGGAGTTACCTTGGGAAAACTTCGAAACAATATAATTTCCAATATTGACTGTACAATAAATCGCCCATCTTTTATCGATCTCACTTTTTATTTGAGGCATCTTAATGCACCCATTAAGCACCCCATAATACGCTTTACTTTACCAGCTAAAGTGCTTTTAAAAAACCTCAAACTCCATATGAGTACGAGTATATGTCAATATTTTGCTTGAAACGTTTCAAAGTTAATGAAATCTGATATAACCGTCGTCCAATCAAATTTGTGTTTCCCCCCAAAAACGTTTAAGACAATTTCGTTTGATTTTATCACTTTCATCAGAACGTTTTATTTATTTTTAAACTTTTCAAACTGATGGATGCGCGGCCAAAATATCTTATCCATTTTATCATTAATATTTTCATCCTCCGCCGAGGTAATACAGAATTGAAATTCTTTGAAGCTGAGTATTCTTATATAATGGATGGATTTGTAAACACTCTGGTCCTTGCCGACAGAATCAATTTATTTTACACTCAATATACCTTGATTGTTGCCCGACGTCGACGCTGACGGACGTGAGCCACACAGACTGTCTGACGCTGACTTGACGTGAATGTACGTTGAGGTGTGTTTTAATTGAAAATCGAGTTACGGTGGCGTATACGTATTTTTCTGGTGAATTTTATTCTCTGAATTGGATTATAGGTAGTTTTTTGTTGTGCATGGGAGTTGCCTACCCCTTAAGCTCCTTAAAAAGGATTTTTAATCAAAATTTGTTTCATATATTCTGCTGAATATGGTGGGAATTCGATTTCAAGGTGTGACATAAATAGTTTTGCTATTTCAAGCTGGGGTTTTGCAATCGATTCTGGTGTGAGGGCTTAAATTAGATTAGAGAATAAAAAGAAAACTTTTTAGTGTTGGCGTAAGCTGTTCAAAGGGAGTCATGATAGTCACTGTGAGTCGATGTAGTGTAGGTAGGAATGGGGATTCTGTTAAAATAATCCAACTAGCATCAGTTGCCATTTTGGTAACATCATTACTACTGAGGTGCGTTAGTTAGAAGTTTGTTTAAGCCTAGTGGGTTGAGGTGTTGAGTGCAAGCTCTCCCTCTATTAAGAAAAGCATTTGTTCTGGCTTGGAGCCTATTTCGGTTTTTTACATATTTATGTTCCATATAGCTTAAGCAAACCCTAACAGACATTGTGACCAATCAGCCAATCAATCAGTCCCTACCAACACCTACATTCGTTACTTCCTTAAGGAATCTGTTTTGCTTTTTCTTCAAAAAGTAGGCGTGTCAGTGCGTGAGTTGCCTTTGTATATAAATTACCTCTGATCAAAATAACAGGCCAAAAAACTACTGAAATACAGCCAGACGGAGGCAAATGAATCAATTGAATCTTCTATAGGTATTGATGGATGGGGTATAAAAGCGTCAATAACAAGGAACAGATGTTCCTTAAAAGATAATTTCTTTTGGTGAATACCAATTGGCATGTCTAGATTGCTTGTTTAACGCAATCATTCATCAAAGGAAAACAAAAACGTTGACAGTCCAATCTGGAACGCAAACACAATTATATTTTCTGATTGCAATTTGAAAGCAACTCATCCAAGCAACCATTCAATAATCGGGTAGGTAAGATGATACATGTACATAAGATTCGAGAAACTCTAGGATATTTATCAATCAGAAAAAGTATACAACTTCTTATATCCTTTATGTACATTCACAGTAACAGAATCAAAAAAAAACTCTGATACGAAAGGTTGTAACCAGATAGCAATGATACTTTCTTCAATTTTTATATTTTAGCAGCTGTCAAAGTTCCTTTTGTCAGGAAGATGAATAATTTCTCAGAAATAAAGAGAGTATATATTTTAATGAAAAACTGCTCTTGCAACTGCACTAGCGTCATCACACCGCTGTCATCTACTATCGGCCTTAGAATTCCATTTCGCTCTACTTCGCTATTAGCTTAGTAAATTTTTCCTCGATGGGCTCCAGCAAAATGTGTATTTAGAGAATTTTTTTAAGGGTTCAGGTCTGTAGCTTGTACTAGATGACTTTTGTACATACTTATTACTTTTACTTATGTCCTGTATCCCATTGTGGGTCATAAGGCCTCTAGAACGCCTACGCGCCATTGTGTGTTGTTTCTGGAAATGTGCCTCAGCTCTCCCCAACTCTTTACCATTTGCCGTGCCTCCTTCTCCACTGTTCTGCGCCACGTACTCCTAGGATCGCCGCGTATCCTGTCATCCTGAGTAAGGGGGTTCCATTGCATCGCTTGGTTAGCTTTGCACCTGTTACCCTTTCGGAGAGTGTGCCCAATACACTGCCACTTTCGTCGTCTTATGGTTGTGCATATAATTTCATTGCCCGTTCTCTGATAAAGCTAATCGTTAGAGATATGGTTTGTATACATACATATGTACATATGTTTGTGCGAATGTGGGTATCCGAAAGCTTGCTTTTGTTGCTGCTTCAACACACAAAAGTCTTACACATGCCTATGTGACCACCCAACTCTGTTCGCTAGCAGATGCTTTAAACATCGTCTCACTCATGAAAAGGGTTCAACCCAAATGTAACTATACCCTAAATTGTAACATCGCTGAAAAATTGTTGACTTTCCATTGCCAGCTTATTTTCGTCTGTGCGTATATACAGGGTGTCCTTCACTTTTTCACTTTGTTGTGACCAACTGTTTACTCTTTGGTATCAAGAGTTAATCTTATTAAAAAGTTCACTGAAATTTATTCCCTTTCAAGAGCCCTTTTTAATTTAATAAAATTTTTATGTATGTTTGTTTTTTGTATCAAAAAGTCATACAGAATAGCCGAAGGAAGAAGAGGGCCAATTAAGGGTTTTCTCATTCACATTAGTGGGCAAGTACTTAATGTAAATGGGTAGAGAGTTCTGGCTTCAATTATATTTTGTGGGATTAAGTACCTTTCTCAACGAAAACACCTCACAAAAAGTCAACAAAATTAAATTCCATTCCTTTCGATTTCGCACCAACAAAATCTAGCTTTGTAGCGCAATCTATTTACTGTGACCGTGATAAAGGATTAATTTTCAAAGAAATACAGATCAACATGGAATACATTCTGGCAATCACTTTCAATGAAATGGATCCGACTGCATCCCAAATATGGCAGTTGGAGGAGACTTACAGTGCTGCTAACCGAAAGAAACTTCAGACAATATTTAGTGTACTAAAACTTAAACATTAAACATTTATTTTCATTCACTCATCACATTCTTCAAGAACACTCTCTTCCCAGAGCGGCACCATTTTCGTTTAGCACTTTAATTATCCACCCGATGTATGAGGAAACTTTTGTATAAATCGCTGGAGGAAAGCCTGAACATCCTTGGCCTGTAGAGGTTATACCAACGGTATATGGTCTGTATTTATGCCAAACAATGAGCGGTCCACCAGAATCACCCTATAAAGTGGAAATATTTGAAAAGACCTTTTATACAGAGCTAGAAACATACCTGACAAGTATCCTTTTGTCCTTGTTGATCGCCCGCACATATGTGCGCATGCGATAGGCCATTTTTGAACTTTCTTTGTCTTTTGAAAAACGGTTGACAGAATTTTTCCGGGAAAATTGTCAAGTTGACTTTCATCAAATCTTGAGCTTTTGCTCCAGCTACAAGGACGAAATGTTTAAGTGACACGATGGCATTCCTCTAAACTTACCAAATTCGGTTAGTCCATATCCAATAGCTGTCACATTGTTTACGTACAGATTTGGTTTAGTCCATAGGCAAACTGGAGGTGTCCTGTGAGATTGAAATGCTTTGGCTTTGAAATGGTCAATGTAAAGTAACTTACGTTGTTGGTACTCCTAATTTAAGCAGAGCTATGTCGTAGTAAGCCTGAGTTGAGTTATATTGCGGATATATTGTTACATTCACTACAGGATACTTTGTATTGAATGGAACTGAGAGCGAATGACCGCCTATAGCCACAACATCGGGGATTTTGCTAAAAATAAATTGATATGGTTAATCTTAAGCAATTCCAGATATCTTCGAAAATTCGAACTTTAGACTGGGCCATGTTAACTACTATTAGGGCTAACAATTTGAAATTACATACCTATAAGGAATAAATGCCAAGAATTTGTCTTTTATATAATGATAAAAAAAATTCAAAAAATTATATAATTTTCATATATTTTTTTACTTTTATAAAAAATACTTTTAATTGAATCACGCATTTGGTTTTTTATACGGAAGGCCATGTGAGTTTGTGAGCGGCTACTCAGCATAGTTTGCTCATATAACTGTTCTCATTTACCTTCCTACACCGTTTAAAATATTTACTCTCAATTGCTTGTGCCCAAATTGCTGAGAAGAATTGTATGTGACTTTTGTATTCGTTTTTAATTCACAGTTTTTTTTTCTCTTTCGTATTGGAATACACAAAGTGCTAAGTGAGCATAGTTTTAAAATTTGTTGCTGTGGAAATGGTATGAGTACGACCTTAGAACCAAGCATTTGATTAAAGGACTGTTTTTTCTAAGACCAAGAGGAACTCACAATACTTAAAGAACATTGATGTGTTTTGTCAAGAAGTGCAGGTAGAAGAGACCTACAGTCTTATGCCATATCCGATGAGCAGAGGCTCTTTGAAAAGCATGACAGTAGTAGTCTTGGAAGTCTGTCAAGCGGCGTCAAAAAGTCTTTCAATTCACTAACCACTGAACTACGGCACCCGCGCAATTTACAGAAACTTATCCTAGTATTTACCCGTCTAAATACACACAATGCGCTGCTGTTAAAACCATGTAACTTGTTATTAGTACTCCACCGCAAAGATAATCGAGCTTTCCATCTTCGTTCCTCCATCCCAGGGCAGCCTGGTGAAAATATCAATAGTTATGTACAATTCTTGAGTTGAAGCCCTTCAAATTTACCATATATGGGAATTCCCCAGTCAGCGCCAAGAGGCCTCCAACGATCTGGTAAGGCGGTCTTGTAGGTATATCTGTAAGTGGTGGCAGAGGTGGTAGTACTGACAGATCTCCATCTGTGAATCAAAGAAAAAATTTTAAAAATCTTAATCTTTGTAAATTAGCTTATTGCTTACTAGAATCATTCGTTTGCTTAGATATACCCGAATACGAAAGGCAACTATCTACTACTGCTACTGCTAAGAATAAAGTTCTGAGTGCTGAAGTCGACGACCACATAGTGAGATTCAAACTATACTGAAGCTAGAATAGATAAAGTTATACTGAATCTTTTGTGAGAAAGAAAACCTGTTTAGATGATCAGAAAGAATTTGTAGCCTTGTCTCATAATGAAATGCAGGTTTTGAGATGTTTTTTTCTCACTAATCAGCAATAATAAACAATATATGTATGTATGCATAAACAATCTGTCACGAATTTAACGATACGTCATACAGGGTGTTTTGTAACTGTGCTTTGTAATTTGAATGAATGTGGCTTCATGAAGAGAGCGATAGTAAAATTGGTTAGTGAAACAATCCGCTAATATTCCAAACCACTGCAATAACTAATGTCATAATTAAACGAATATTTTGCCCACACTCTATCGAAATCTGAGCGCACCCGTGATTGCATTAAGGGAACGTTTACGTATGCCATATCGTTTTTGTCTGGCTCACAATGTAGTCAGCCTCAGCGATCCCTACGCATAAAGTGGCTCCTTTTGTGAGTGATTCGAAATATTTACTGTTTTTGATCTGATGCGAGCTCCCATTCACATTCATTCCAAGAAATGATCACATGTTCTTACACTCCGACTGGCACTGAATTTGGAAAAAGGCAATGAATGCTTCGAGTAGCTCTTCCATCTATGTACATAAGTATTTGCAGTACTCTATGTTTCTGCTTCTTTTCTGTTGCCTTTGTTGTTTGTACTTTCAGTGCTTTGCGTTCTCTACTGGCTCTTTATGAAACCATTCGAAGGCTCGCGAATAATTTGCATATTATTCACTGCTTTTGTTAATACATACTCAGATTGAATGAATACTTTGAATTTGAGCCTACTTCGACGCACTCAAGCATTCATCAATACCAACACCATGATTTTTCGTTTTCATTTCATTTGGCAAAGTGAACATCGTTATATTTTCGTACATGATTCATCATCAATAACCGATTAGATCGACCTATGTTCGTCGGATAAGATATTTGAAAAAAAAAAAAAAAAACACTTAGAAAAAGGATAGGGTATCATACGATCCACTCCAGACTTACTAAAGTGAATATGTGGGCGTGGGAAGAGGCTTCTTGGAAAGGGAATTAAAAGCCCCTTTAATCGTGAAATGTACATATCTTCATTGGCTTCCTTGCTCGATTTAATATCGCATAACAGCTTTTATAAATTCTAGTACCAAATAAACAGCGTAATCCTTGCGTTCACTCTTAAGGAAGTAATGAATAATGCACTCATGAACAGAAAGGTTATATTTTTCTCCCCATCCAATAACTTTCTCCCTCTCTTACATTTCACATGACCAATTTTAGTTCTTTAGATAATTTTAGATTTAAACAAGATTCAAGGACACGAAAAGGAATTCGATTAGTGTTTGAACTTTTAAAATCCTTCAACTTTATGGAAGACGAAATGTATAAGTGTTTCGTGCTGTTTCTTTCTTTCCTGTATCACTAACTAAAAATGTGTGTTTGATTTCACAAGAAACGTCAGAACAGAATACATTGCAAGCCGAAACGTCATGTCTGCCTATTGTATAGGGTGATTAGTCGTACCTTGGGAAAGGGAAACTGAGCTGTGCAGTGGAATTCAGGCAGAAGATCTTTTGGACCACGAAAAACTGAAAAACGGACACCAGTTGTCAGAAATGAGCGTAGTTGAGGCTCTAGGATCCACAAGAGGATACAGGATATTGATCATTTAACAACAAGGTAGTACACTTTTTCAGTGATGTCTTTTTCCATCAGAATCACTCAAAAACCATTACGTGTGTAGGTGTTATTTTCTTCAGAGGAATACATCTTCGAAGGACAATATAATTTATTTGGTAAAAGTTAAGTTTAGTCCAATGATTTGTAGACAGGAGGAATTAACTGAAGAAGTTTACTTGCAGGATGCTGACTTTTTACTTCAAAAAGTTTTTCAAGAAAACCTTCAACTTGTTGTCCAAAGTTTTTTCCTTCTCTTTTAAGGTATGTGTCCATAGATAGTTAAATGCTTTCTTACTTTTTATTGGATAGATAACTTGAAATGTAGTAGATGTGGTCACAGGACGATGGCTATAACTTGGTGCTGACCTTACTCAAGGCGGTTTATGGGATATTTTTGGATTGACATAGGTACACAGGTACCCATGCAGGCAAGAAAATGGCAAGGGTTACAACCATAGACAAACTAATACAGCCGGTCGTCTATACGTTCCCCTGCCGAAAATTTTGTAAAGTATGCCGAGTTTTAATTTCTTATCTGTGAACAAGACTTAACTATAAAAATAATCGTGGTGTTCCTTTCTTTCCTTTTGCACAGTTTTCAGCAGACTGTCATTCAATTGACAAGAACAAAATGTACCGAACCACTCTACAAAATGGCTGCGCCCCTAAAAACTACCGCCGATTGAGAATGTGTGCGTGAGCCCCGATTTGATTTTGCCGGAAACGTCAGAATACACTCAAAATCGGTAGTAGTTTTGCCCTTGTGTGCTCTTCTATGTTTACAACCTCACTAGCAACAATGTGCCCAATTTGAGATATTGAACGTTCACATGTCTCATATACATACAAAATTATTTTGAGTTGATTATAATCTCATTAAACTTTGTTGTTCGTTTGGCATCCGTATTTAATAGTTTTCTAATTAAAAGTTTTGAAACTACACAAGTATGTGAATAAGCATTTGACCATATTCACCAGCAAAAGGGGTTGTTAGTTTCCAATTAAATAAATAAAAGACATCATTCGCACTTGACATTCTCCTACAATGTATGCTACGAGTATGATGAAGTTTTCCTCGAATTGATAAATGAAGTCTAAGCCATAACGTGTGGTATGATGATTCTACTGCGTCATGGAAAGCACTAGTTCTGGGTAACACAGTGTCAAGTTCACTAACAACTTTAAGTAATTACTTCTATTTTTGAGTGGAAAATAAGAAGATAAAATGCTATTTAGGAGTGCCATTGGAATAAATGAAAAGTCGTAAGAGTCTTCTCAAAAATAGAACACAAAATGTGCAATGTACAATTGAGTTGACATGTGCATATTCAGGGGTATTTTTTCTGACATGAAAATGACATTCATGTCACAATGAATTTGCCATTTGGAGTCAGTGTTGGGTAGTTCGAGTATTTTCTTATTCTACGCGAACAAGTCAAAAACTTTGGATTTGCGAGGTCTGAGTCATCAAAAATTCTACCGACCGTTTGAAGCACTGCCAGCAAATCGGAGGCGGCCATTTGAATGACGTGCTATTCACAATGAATGGCATGAATGTAGCTTAGGAATAAAGCCAGAATCAATTTAATATCTCTCATCTTCTTTTTTTTTTTTATTTATTTTTGCCTATCACTCTTATCTGGTCAGCCTAAGTTTGTGAATGCCTGGTGGTGGCCTCAAAGAAACGTCTAATCCTCCCCACGCGAGTTCCACTAAATCCAACACAACTATTCATGCTTATTCATAAGCAATAATAACCTCCATTTGAGCCCACAATTTGATACTAGTTATTGTGCATACAATCGTCTAACAATCGTATTTGCCTTCGAGGAAAGCAAGGGCTCTCGTCTATTTTAAGATTCATAAGTTCAATCTAATCCTTTAATTGCACCAAATGCTCAACCACTCATTTTCACCTACACCTTCAACTATCCAAAGGTGTGCATTAAAGCCTTTGTTGTAACATCCATTACCAGGCCTACACAGGATACAGGACTTTGATAAAAAAATATGTCCTATCTCTATGGAGTATCATTTCCCACTTAAAGCGCCCAACACTCGAGGCTTCTGTTGTGCTCTCATCTCTCGCCGTACCATGGTGATGCATTTAAGTAAACAAACACGTATAAAGGAAGAATGTTTTTCTACTACGCCTACCCTTATATTCCCACAAGGGACCAATTTATTTGAATATGACGACAAAGTGCCTCTATTAGTTACAAACCTATCCTTTTTCCGTTAGAAGATACACCTATCTTTTACCAACACTCACACATCCATAGTTTATTTTTTCCATCGAAGAATACCTACTGTTGAATGCATTATATTGTTCTCACCGCGTGCCTTAGATTGAAGGTCACGTTGAACAATTTACATGTTGTTTCTATTGTAACTCGGAGGCACAAGATACTTCCAACTAAACCACGTAGTAGTGTGTGTTTCGTGACGTGACTTCAGACTAATAGAATTCTCTGCTAGTCTGCTGAAGGAATTCAGAGAAAATGTAATAAGGCTTCTGGCCATGTATCTTGAATTTGTTTCGATTTATCACTTGAACGTGTACCATAGCCAGAGTATTGGAATTCATTAAATTAAAGGATCAAATTCGGCATTATGGAGTGATTTTGTGTCACCCAACCGAACTCGTATGCAGAGCCGTAAGGGATGATTGGCCCAATACACGAAGTTCATTAACCTGTGCATGTGCCAGTGGCATTGTTATTTAAGGAGCAAAAATTGTTTGTCTTCGAACAGTAAGAATGCACGAACAGTGAAAGATGTTTATAACGACACGACACTGACGAACAGTCATAAGCTCATTTAAGTGGATGCACAAATATAATACACAATTCGCCAAAAGCATCTAGTGTTCAAGAGAATGTAACAAAAATTTCGTCTCGCCGAAGAATTTTTACAAAGTGCAATAATTAAATTTAAAACACAATTTTTCTGGTTCCCGAGAGGGTAGAACTTTGTTTTATTATATGTATGTAGAATGTAACAACGAACGAAAAATCTAGTACATTTTTTCTACAAGCTCAGCTTAGTCTCTTTTCTATGGCTAGCTGCCAAATCTTCTTACCGAACTCTTCATCAGAACTCACTGATACCTACTTCTATATCGGTTATTGTTTTTCAGCCGAATAGCAATACACCCAATTCGCCGTGGGAAATGCAGTGTTTCGGTGGTTTATGTTTATGTTTTGTTTTATTAATAAGTTTCATCCTAGGGCTGTGCAGTTGATTTGTGAAACTGCAGTTTCTAGTGATGAGCAGTGATATGAGATGACAAATTCACTTGCATAACAATACATACATATAAATTTGTCAGACATCTGCTGTGTGATTGTCCTGCCATGGGTGTTAAAAGAATCAGGAGTCTTGTTAGTTCATCAGATCAAAGTTGAGCTGGCGAACCTCTTGTCACTCACTTCAGTGTAAAGGTGACTCTAGTACTTATAGCGCACTTTTGTCCACTAATGGTGGCAATGGTCACAGTGATTAACAGGTACACATTAACGTACGTTAGTCTATCAGGATGCATCTGTTTGTACCTACTATCTTCGCAGCTAGAATTGTTATCATTTTGGATTGTATTCTTTGACAAATTTTAATATCAATTTCAATTGAATCATCCTTCACATAATAGTATTCATTTTACTTTCATTCAATTGAATGTCATCACAGGAACAGAGCTTTATCCGGACGCCTCGAAATTGGGCTTTGGTGCTGTTTTGGTCCAAAAAGAAGGTAAGGACTTTTTCCCTGTATCTTACTTTAGTAAAAAAAAAAAAAAAACTTCGGAGGCAAAGCAAAACTATAGCAGGTACGAGTTGGAGGTCCTTGCCGTTGTTAGCGCTTTGAAGAAATTTCGCTACTACCTTCTGGTACTACGATTTTTAATTGTCACAGACTGCGCAGCGTTTAAGGGAACTATGGACAGAAAAGAGTTTTCTTCACGATTTGCTAGGTGGGTGCTGATAAGTCAGGAATTCGACTTCATACAGGAACATCGAAGTGCCACGAAATGGCCCTGAGTCGAAATGCAGTTGAAGGTATGAAAGGTGAGTTCTTGACCAGGATCATGAAGGCACAGGAAGAGGGCGAGAACGTTGGCCTCATTAACAAACTATTGGAACACAGTACGTATAAAAATTTTATATGTGAAAGAGGAGTTCTTTTCAAGGTCGATGAGGAGGGGCGAAAACTATTGTACATACCAAAGAGGATGCAAGCGGAATTCCTGCCGAGCGTTCATAACAATAAGCATTTTGCAACAAAGAAGATGTTCAAAGTTGTAAAGCGAGACTACTATGAGCCAAATCTGTTGAAGAAGCTTGAACAAACACGAAAACACTGCATCGCTTGTTTTTTGTCGGAGAGAAAAGCTGGTACACAAGAGGGATTTCTCCGCCCTATCGACAAAGAAAGTACGCCGCTTAGTACATATCACGTCGATCGTCTCGGACAACTTACGATGACGGGATAACAATATATATATAACATTCTTTGCGTAGTGGATCCAGCAGATACGACCGCGAGGCTGGAGATCCAAAAAGCTGTATTTGGGAATCCTGCTAGAATTATATCAGATAGCGGATCTGTATTTATGAGCAATACTTTCCAGGATTATTGCAAGACGGAAAATATTCAGCACCTGGTCATCACAACTGGCGTCCCAAGGGGAAACGGTCAGGTAGAGCGAATCAATCGCATAATAGTTTCCGTACTCACCAAGCGCTCTATGAAAGAACCCAGCAAATGGTTTATGCATTGCAGCAAGCTTCAAGGATGCATCAACTCAATCTGGCAATGTAGCATTAAGGCTACACCGAGATAATGTTCTGCAAGAAAATTAAAAACAATTCGGATCTAGAATTATCAAGCGTGATTGACGTAGAAATAAGGGGGCTACTCAACGACCAAAGTGAGGAAGATCGACAGATTGCGCGGAACGCCATATTAGAAATTCAGGAAAAGAACCATCAGACATAGAACAGGAAGAGGCAGCCAGGAAATAAATACAAAGAAGGAGATTTGGTAGCGATTCGGCGGACTCAATTTGAACCAAATCTTAAGATATCTGGAAGGAATCTCGGTCTATACAATATTACTAGCGTGGACAATCACGATATGTATGAAGTGCAAAAAGAGGAGGATCACTAAGGACCGTATACCACAACTAGTAGTGCCGACTTAATGAAGCAATGGTATCAAACGGACTTTAACTGATGAGGATAACATTTAGTTAACAATCTTTGCACACCTTTGCATTATTTTGCATTTCTTTGCTGGAAAAAGTAATGAAATAGGAGATTTTTGTAGAGATTTCACGAAAGCACGAAAGGTCTACCTATGTCGCAATGCTTCCGAGAATAATCTTCTTTAGTTAGATCCAATTTAGACACGCGATTGAAGTGAACGAAGTGTTCCAATTTAAGATATGCAAATCCGTACATCTTGCTGTACTTAAAAGCAGTCTTTAAAATACTTTATTCCCAAAAAGGATGTGAAAAAAAGTTTTTCTTTTTTCCCCTGCATAGTTAAAAGTCATCTCTGCATTCTATTGCAATGACTTTCCGTCCAATAAATCTGCGATAACAAATTCTGGTGCAAAAATCAAGTGCATCTTTATCATTTCAACCTTTCCGGCGCTCACTTTATGTTGTCTTCCCAGTGAAAACATCGATCGTCAACAGCTGAAATTGCGATAATAAAATCCCAAGTCCTTTCAACTTTTGCACCATCAAGGTCATGAAATAGCTAAACATGCATCCTCTCAAGAAAACTATAATTTTGTTAAGCACCACTGCCACTGGAAACTTGAAACCATAAAAGTGGTATTTATTGAAAAAAAATTCTCTCTAAAGGACATGTTTCCTATTTAGAGGTCATTAAAAACTAAAAATAAAAACTACTCGCATGAGTGATTAGTTGTCATAAATAATATTGATTAACAGGAAACAACCAAACTAATTAATTCAAGTTCAACACAACTAATGAGTCCCTTAGGGCTATTCCCACAGGAATGCAATCCATCTTGATTGTCCTTCAATTTGAATGTATTATAACTTAAAAATAAAAGAGCAATTTGTTCGCACATTTTAAAGGAATAAAATCCACAATAGCAATATAATAGTCCTTAAATAGCATCCAACATTAATCATAGCCTGTTTTTCATAACAACGACTATACGATCAATTTGAAATTTTTGTTCTCCGCCAAAGACACGGAATGCAATTTATTTCCATAGAAATGGCTGTAATAAGGATCATTTTTTATGAAGGCACATAAATCCTTATTACTTTAAATCAGAGTAAAACAGGAACCTCTGGCGTGGCGCTGGATTGTTATTCTAGACAAGAACAGCAGCAGCATTCGTGTATTTATTGTGGTGACTTCCATCTGGATGGTTAGTATTATTTTCTGTTTTACGACAAAAGTACAGTATGAAAGGACGAAGGAGTAATTTGAAATATCTACTACGTAGCCAGCTTGATGGGAGCTCCTATCAGTAACTGTTGACATTGAGAGGATTTCATTTGGCCGAGAAAGGATTCTCTTTGAGGGCGAAAGCTTTTTCGAACAATGTCTCTAAGTTGTGGCATGCGCAAGGATGCCAAATGCAACTAGTGGGAAAGTACATGCATGTGTTTGTGTGTTTACCTGTTTAAACTCTATAGGTTGTGTGATCCATTAAAGAGTGAACTAAAAATTTAATCAAGTCAATGCCAATGACTTTACGCAAAAGTTCTGCTTTAAAATTGCATTAAGGTGGACCAGGTTATGGGGCATATATGTACATACTCGTACTTTAAGCGAGTTGCAGTAGTGTCGTGGAGGATACAGAATCTTTACTCACAACAGTGTGAGATTGGCACCCAGTAATATCGAAGCCCACATCAGGCCTAAAACCTTGTGCGAAGGAACTTATTTGAGTAAGAGGCATTTAAATTATCCTGTAGAAAATCTGCAGACTATTAATGGAAAGAGGTACGTAATTAGAAAGAGCTAAGCGCTGGCATCCTCTGGTATCCACCACCTGTCTTCGCAATTTTAGACACCACTTCGACACCTAAGTAGAGGTTAGAGAGGCACTGTGCAGTCTAAGGGCTGAAAAGCAGTATAGGTTGACAGAAACGTCAGCTTTTACGGATCAGAACTGTTACTTAAGTTTGGAAGGCTTATTGAATTTAAATATTAGATAGATATGTTGTACTCACTGGTTCCATAGTCATTCAGGAGTCTGATGGTATTACCTGAGGTCAATAGTAATGTATTTCGCATCCTTGACTGCTTCCCTGCACATTGGTTATTAAGTGTTCGGTTGCCTCTAATGCATCGCCAATAAGCATCAGGAACTTATTACTCCAGCGATCCATGTTGAGGATCAACCTCTGCCATCTCTCTTGCTATTCTGCGAGGCTTTATATCATGGTCCTGTTGGCACTATACTTCTCTTAGGCTTCTTTAGACTTCTCAAGACTTCCATTCTTCTTCTAGCTAATGTCATCCTCACGGAGACCCATCTTTTTAAGGTGGTACTTGAAATTCAGTGTTCCTCATTGAATTTTTGAGTGTTTGCTCCACCGCACTCCGCAGTCGTTAATCAGGTGTTCTACCAGTCCTTTGCTAGCTGGACCAGATAATTCGGGTACTGCTTCGCCAGGGAGTCTCAGTTTCATTGCCCAGAGAGGATATTCTGGCCAAACCGTATCTTTAACGAACAGCTTTATCAGACAACGGGCCATGAATCTATAGCCACAACCATACGACGACGAAAGTGGCAGTGGATTGGCCACACTCTCCGAAAGGGTGGCAGATCCATAGCTTACCAAGCGATGCAATGGAATCCGCTTAACCAGGACGGCAGAATACGCGGCGATCCTAGGAGTACGTTGCTCAGAACAGTGGAGAAGGAAGCACGGCAACTGGGATAGAGCTGGAGAGAGCTGAGGCACATTGCCAGAAATCGCACATGATGGCACGTAAGCGTTCTAGAGGCCCTAGGACCCACAAGGGGATACAGGACATAAGTAAGTAAAGTGGCGTTTATCACGGACCCATCTGTAATGATGTTTATGTCACTATTTACCAATCTCTTTTTCCTTTGCCTTTTCTCAACTGCATGCAGTAACTGCTTGATGTCTTGCGTCTGCACATCATGCCTATGTACATCAACTCTGATTGGAAGCCTTCAACGTATTCCATATGCCTCTCTTCCACTTGCTTTTGCTTTTGTTTATTGTTCCAGCAGTATCTATACGCAGACGTTCCCCCTCTTAAACCTAAACAAAGTTGCTTTTTCAACTTGCCACTGCTTGAGATGCCTCCCTCAAATTCAAATTTCGTTCCTGATTATTGACCTTTGTTAAAGTCACTTCCGTAGGGTAGGAGCTAGCCTTCTAGACATTTGACAAAGCTACTACCCTCAAGTATCAACATTGATTCTGTCAAATGTTTACACATTAAGTGTACTCAACGATTTATTAAAGCTCCCCCATAGGCGATTCGAAATCCATTACAAATCCAAGGCTAAATTTTACAAAGCCGCATATATTCGCTTCCTCTTCTTCTTTTTTTGGACCTCGTATTTGTTTTAGGGGAAGGAGGACGCAAACAAATTGAACCAATTGACGTGGAACAAATTTAGTTCAGAAACTAAAAGAGGATATATAGATAGGAAGGTCACTGTGAAGTACATATATTGCTTGAATGTCCTTCAAAACATCAAAAGGAAGTGGCAATCTCCTGACCATTACGCAACGTTCCCTAACGCATATTGAACATCAAAAATCCAACCCATAGGTTTTAGGATTTATTTGCGGAAAAATCAAAAGACCAACTCACTAGAAGATATACTCGCTCGTCGTAGCACACATAAGTAGGTAGGAGTAGGAGCAGAAGAGTAATTTTAATCCCATTACGTGTTTGATGTTTACTGGGAAGTGGAACCATGGAGAGTAAGCGGGAGATAAGGAGGAGCCCTCCATTTCTAATGGAGTCCTTCTCGAGGGGTATTCAAGTGAAGGCATTTTTTTTTTTGCCTTTCCGGCGACATGGTGTGCTTGAACTTGGATAATCGATATTAAGTTACATCAAAGGGAGATTTGGTTCGAAGGAATTTAAATAAGTAATTAGGATGATGTACGAAGGAACCTATTTATGTACTTTTGATAACACATTCGTTGAAAGTGTAATGTTGTTGACGATAATAATGATCTACTCAGTGGAGGAAATCAGACAAAAGATCGACTTCTCTGATTTAAATGGGACATCGTGTATTGCGGCGTAATTGGACTCTCATACCTGTTGATAGGTCAGCAGAGTAAACGTAACCTTAGCTCACTAAAGGACTGGATCCTCAACGACTAGGAGTCTTTATATTGTTGGTTCTTGATCATGGCTACCTCCTTGGTGGTGTTTCCGTATTCGGTTCACTGGTTCACAGCGAGAGTCAGTCAGCTATTCTTTGTAAATAAAAATAAATACTAGGCCATAAGCAGCAAATAGAGGGCCAAGGCCCACCACTGTGCGTCTTGTACGTGGTATGCATTTCTTCATGTACAGAAGACACCTGCAGTTCTATGCCATATTCGAAGGGGAGAGGAGTTTTTTGTTTGTCAGACGCTTGCAAAATGTCGGGCCGTGAAAAAAGTTTTATGGGATTTTCCTGAAATCGAACTTGGAACCGCTTGTTCAACGCATTAACTAGTGGGCTACGGCACCCAATTCTATTCTAAATTTCTTGTATGCTAAGGCGTCTAAACTTAAAATGGTCAGCGTTAAAGGTTTCCCTTTGATATGTAAGTACGTCCACAATATTGGAAGCGTTTATTGCATCAAGTAGTGCTTCAGGTAGTCAGGTAGCTGGATAAATTCTCAAACTAAGCGTAAGTAAACTGATTTGGACCTTACGCCACCAACCAGACAGAGATTCCTGCGAAATAAAGGAAACATAGCCACATCCTGTGAGACAGGAAGTATCAAAGCACCCAGAAATTTCGATTCGCTCTGAATTTTGAATCGCCAAAGAGTCTACCTGACTTACTTTGTGGTTGGATTTGGGCCCACATCTGTATTACATTGTCCTGATGCAAGAATTGAAGTCAGACGACCTTAGACAACGACGTGAGTTTGCTAATTGGGCGCTTAAAATATACGCCGGAGATCCGGATCGAAAAACCATTTTCTCGATCGAGTCCCATTTTTGGCTCAGCCGCTATGTCGAAAAGCTAAATTTCCATTTTTGAAACCAATTCCGATTGACCCACTGTTAGCGACCATTTGAATGATGTCCTATTCTTTCTAACTTAACTTCAAAATAATGGTAGAACTTATTTTATAACTCGCATTGTTGTTGTTTTATTTAAAATCTGTTTCCTATTGTTCTTATCTGGTCATCCTTTAGGTACTTGTATTCCAATTGGTCTATCATGTTGATCCTACAGAATTTGAACTCAAGCTTGACATTTTAAATAATTTCCGGAAGTAGGTATTGCTAGGAAGCACGACGTTTGATTATTTCGTAGATCCTTTGAGTTTTTTTTTCTTTCAAAACCTTTGACAAGAAACGTGCCACAGGATGTGTAGGTATTCCTAAACCACGTTATTCAACTTTGGCCACACACATAGACCAATTTTTAAACCACAACCAAGTACTACTTGTTTTCAAACTTCATTGTTTGTTATTTAATTTAAAAAGTTTAAAGTTCAAAAGTGCCAAGAATCGATTTGATACCCTCAAGTTGCTTCATTGTTTGAAATGTTCCGGCTCATTCAACACATATAGTACCGTTATTTTGTTCCCCTTCTTCTTCTGTTTGGAATCATGATGAGGAAATTATTTTGCCCCTCGAAAAGTTTTCAACAAAATGCAAAAGAGAATAAACACAAGTTATCGACGAATAAATTTTCAGGAATTTAAGGACAACCTCTGACGGGTCAATATACATACAATATTTGCCATAAGACATGACCATAAGGAGAATAAAAAAAAAATCAACAACTCAGTCGTTAAAGCGAGGGATATACATAAGTGGATAAACCAGTGGATGTGTGTGTGTGTACGACAAACAAAAAGCACAAACCATTTCCTTGAAAATATCCTTAGATTTTTTTTTTTGCTTTTTGCTCGGGACTTTTGATTGATTTCAATTTTCTTTATTGATTGTAAAAATTCGAGTTGAAATTGATTGGATAGGCATGTGGGTTACGTTAATCTTTTATAGAACAGCTTGGTACCAATAAAATTTGTTTATTTCCAAGGAGGCGTCAGGATTGGCAGATTAAATTGAATTAACTTGTTATTCAACTTAAGAGATTTGATGTGTTGTTTTAAGAACCCACTGAATGGATGAATCTTGAACCTTGTTCACAGTCTCAAAAGTGAATGGAGCTCAGGTCACAGAACAATGAGTAAATTTTTTTTTTGTGGGGGCTGACTCCTAAAAGGGATCAAGAGGATAATTAATATTATCTGATTATTTAAGGGAATAATGTGCATTTAATTAATGAGCCAATTTGATTGTAAAAATAACCAATTTAATTCGATTAAAATTATTCGCCTGCGTAGGGTGGAAGCGTAGGGGCCGGGATTTTTAATTAGCCGCACGCTGGAGCGAGGATAGGTATTATGTTGTTTTGTGGCTTGAGTGTTTGTGAAAATGTTTGTGATTCTTTCCACGGTAAGTGGCTATTATTAGAATTAGGAGGGTGGTTTATGCTACATTGTAGCTTGGAACAAAGCATCTATAGGAATTTATTTGATTAAAGGATGATAAAGGGTGACCTGATAAAAAGGAAAAAAATAAACATAAAATTGAGTCATGACACAATGTGCGGAATAGGACATCATTTAAATTGCGATTTTGCTGGCAGTACTTCAAGCGGTTGCTCCAATGTCCGCTGACTCGGTCCAACATGTACGGCGTCACTCCGGCAATAGTGTCTCGATTGTTGGCCTCCAGCTCTTCCAATTGATGAACGATTGCCGTAAGATGATTTTGTCTTCAAATTAATCCTTTACGACTTGCGTCGTTTGTGTGATATGTAGCGCCATTTTGTTGGAACCACAGCTTGGATATATCAATGTAACTTTGGCCACAGAAAATGGCTTATATCGCTCTATACCTGAGGCCATTGACGGTAAAGGTGTCTCATTCCTCATAAGGTCCGATGATGCCGGCAAGCCATAAACCGCACCAAACAGTCAATCTTTATGGATGCATTGATGGTAAGTCGAACACTTGCGAACACAATATACGATGCTATGCCAAGCTTTCCTAAATATTTTGGCAGCTAGATGTCATTGGCAACTTTGACAGTTGCTAAGACAATACAATTGCAAAAAATATCATTGCCTTTTGGTGACCCTTAAGAACTCTAAACTAGTCCTTACATTGCCTAACATAGGAAAAGCCTAAATTCCCTATCTGTGAGTCATTGTGAACGAAGACAATCGTGGTGTTCCTTTCTTTCTCTTTGCACACCATATTTTCAGCAGACTGTCATTCAATGAACAACAACAAAATGTACAGAACGACTCTACAAAATGACTGCGTCCGAAAAACTACCGCCAATTAAGAATGTGTGCGTGAGCTGCGATTTGATTTAGTCGGAAATGTCGGAATACATTGAAACATTTGGGAGAGCAAAAGGTCAAATCGACAGAATACGACATCAGTCGAACATCCCCTGCACCTTTAGTGCTGAAAATAGGAGGAGCCTAACTACCATGTTTGTGAATAAATTTGAAGTAGCGTGTGACCAAGACCTAACTATTATTTTGTCAGGTTATCTCTTTCATTCCTTTTGAGCAAAATATTTTTTTCCGGTTGTTATTCCATTAACAACAACAAATTGTACATATGTACAAAATGGCTGCGACCATAGATGTCAAAAAATCGCCAGATTTTGTAATTGAATGTGGACCTTTGTGAGCTCGCATTTTTAGCTTGAACTTCAGAATGCAACGACAAAATCTAGTGGATTTTAGTTTGGAGAGCGAATTTTTCAAACGAACCGAAGTTGACTGTCTAATTTAGTTTGTCAATGATTCTTATGCTGTCCTTGCGTCTCTTAAATTCTATGCCTATCCCCGCGGAACTCCTCTTCTAACCTCAGCCATCCTATTAATCTCCTACGGCCCACCATCTCTTTATATTTTTCAACATGGGGCTATCAAGTATTATATGCATCAAACTGTTATGCAATTCTTTAGTCCTTTACCCCTTGTTTGTGTTTTAGTTTACAAATTTACATTTTGCTGCAAGCCGATAATACTGCGAGCGGTTTAAAATAAGCCCAACTTAACTAAATACACTAATTATAGGCTTTCTTTTAGTTCTAAATTCAAATTTCCAAATTAATACCTCAAATAGGTTTAATTAAACACGCGCTCCCAAATGCAAAACTATATAATTACATTATCTCAACCATAGAGTCTGACACCGTCCTTACAGCCGCGCTCTCCATCAACTTTGTTTTTTGTCAGAATTTGAGGATGTTAATGTCAATGGACATTGCTGTCATTTGGGGGACACAAGCACAAGCCTACACCCTTTTTTTTTTTTTAATGTCATTAATCATACATTTTGATTCATGAGGCGCACGAAATTGGAACAGACATTTGACAAAAGTTTCATCCTTCGAAATGGGATTCATTTACATTCAAATTACACAAATGATGTGGTTCTTAGGATACACCACCACCGTCCGTGGGGTTAGTGTTTTTTTTTCTGTAAAAGATTTCAAAACTGATTGGAAACCATTTGCATTGCGGGACAAATAGGGATCACGTATTAGAGAGATCATTTATAACACCAACAGCTCTTTGTGAAGGAAGATTGATTTGTAACATCGATAAGGCGTAGTAACTGAATTTAGTTTCTCTGTATGTCCTTAGTGGTTTTTCATCATGCCCTGGAGGGTGGTAGGGTACATATAAAGGGTTGGCACGCGCGTATAATGTATGAGGGCGATTTTAAATCCCGATACAGAAAATTAAAGGAAAACTTAGGACTTTCAAGATTATATCTTCTTGTCTTTCAGTTTCTTTTGTTTCAGGCACACAACAAAATCTACTTTATCCAGGTGCTGGAGAATGGTATGTTAATCTTGGGGTAGGACATCTTCTCTTTCTATGCTGCCCGTCAATCTAATTAGAATTTTTGTGCTTAGAAAAGTTTCGCAATCTATGAGATGTGGAATACAAGTTGACATTACTTTGCAGAATGTGTCAGGGAAGTTGGAAAATTTTGATTGAGATTTGTATCTGCCATTGGTTATGAAACAATCAAACTTTGTAACGAAATAATCGGAGACAATTCGTTTGAATTTCAGACTTAAATGTGTCAAAAGTTTTAAGCAATTTACTTATTACTTTGATCCAAAAAACAGGAAAACGTTTTCAAGATGAATTGCACAGAATTATACAAGTTGAACAAGAGTGAAGCTGGAAGCATAGTCATAAGGATATGTCGTAATTGCTTTTATCTTCTTGGAGACCAAGGAAGGATGTCAGCGGTTCTGCAGCGCACGTAAGTAACTAGGTCGATATGAAGGAGATCTTGATGATTTGATTGCAAACAAATGTCAATAAATTCATATCTAAGACTGCGTTGCCGATGGTACTACTAACGGAGTATTCGTTCTCCCTTCTCATCGACTACACTCCCGTTCTCCCCTCGCCCTGATTTTACTCCCATTAAAACAATTTAATATTTAAATACTCTTATTTAATTGAATGAGCCAACATACACTGGTGCATTACTCCGGGGTAAAACTGACTGAAGAGAGAAATGAAGTATGAAGTAAGAAATGGGGTAAAATCTTCATCCAGTGTTGATCAGTTGAACGGCAAGTTTTCAATTTCGAGGTGAAAAAAACTGCTACATGGCGGTTCATGTACACAGAATTTTACCACGAATTTTTCATCCCTGTTCTAAGGATAGATGGTATGTCTTGAAATCTTTCCCATAGCTAGTCCTTCATCAAACGCCTTTTCAGTAAGAGAAAGAGCTGTAGGCTGATATGCTCTTCATGAGTGTTGAAAGCCAGAATCGACGCTCCACTTCCTTGGCTACAACGAGTTGATAGCAGCCCTTAACTCATCTCACTCTCGGCTCAGAAACCACCGATAGTACCACTTCTCCACAAACTACACGGCACTTTATATACCGTTGATGGAAAAGATATACAATCAATTTGTCTTGGGGATATACACGCCCCCGAAATTAATGAATCAACAACGTTCTGCATGTAGTTACCATGGATCCATGAATGTCCTTGCGGCGCAATTGTCATTGTGACAGAATTGTTCAAAGTTAACAGTTGCCTCTTTAATGAAGGTACAAATTGCTTTAAAGTTCAGCCAATATCTACAAAACCTTTTTGCATTCTATAAAATATAAAAATAAAAAAGAGCATAATTCCAAAGGATTATGTTTCAGACTTACTCCACATCCCATTGATGCATCTCTCCGTAAACAAAGGGATTTATTTTATTACAAGTACAATACAGCAGCTCTCAATATTAAATCCTGTCAATTAAATTAACAAAAAATTGATGAGAAACACTCTTATATCGGAATGCATTTCCTAGAAGAGCCAGTCCGTGAAGTGGATATAAAAATAAAAACAAATAACAGACGGACTTCTGCCATGGCAAGCCAATACAGCCAATCAAATATTGTAACCAAAATTCCGTTCCACCGAAGAGTTATAATCGAAATACAGAAATTAAATTCAAAACTCAAATTTCAAGGGACTTTTTTTCTATTAAAATAAAACTTTAATTCAACTACTACACTTTTTTCTAGAAAAATCTAGTACTATTTTAAATAAGCTCAGTTAGTCTCTTCTCTACTACTACTACTAACTGCCAAAGGTTCTTACCGAATTTTTCCTTAAAGAACTCATTGGCTGCTCCTTGTATATTGGCCACTGTTTTCCAGGCGAATTTCATACCCACTTCGCCGTGGGAAATCTAGCTGTCAATGACCGAGCAAATTCTAGATCAGTCCACGCCTTTCGAAGTGTTTCATTGGTTTATGTTAATACCCATGTTTTTTTGCCACGTCTAAGTAAAGAGAAGTAGGATTTTGTATGTAGATCTAGTACAATATCCTGCTGCTAATCACTGCCGAATAAATTTTCGAGACTCGATTACAATTTAATAATTTGCTGGTTTTTAAGGCTATAACTCTTCATAATAATGTGGAAAGACAGATTAAATTAAAAACATCCAATTTGGAAGATGAAGCCTTAACAATATGGTCGTCATCACTTGTTAAAGTTCGGAAATCCCTAAAAACACATAATGTTAGGTCTGTTCCCGTAGTGCCTAAAACTAAGAAAATCTACGAAATTCTACCAAAAATAGTGAGTTCCTGTTCCCGTACATAAAGTTTCGTAGTTTTTCACAGAAGAGAGAGCTCACGGTAGAGTAAGAAATTTTCGCATGTGGTGAATTTTAGTCAAAGAAATTTTCTTGGGCAAAAATATGAGTTCTGTCAAATGGTTTTGTTGTTGTTGGCTGGCAAAATAATTTGAAGTGCAATACAAAAAAAGTGACGCCTAAAAGGTGGGCAGCATTTTTGTTCGACCCGTTCCCGTACTTTTATGGAGAATTGTCTTTCTCTGAGAGAATTTTACCCCCACTCTTTGGCAAGCTGCGAATTTAAGTGCAGAAAGTACAGGAGCATACCTACACTTAATATGCCCCTGGGATACATTGACAAATGGTCTAACTGGTTTATCGAATTATCCATCAAATGAATTCTTTAAAGAGTGAAATACTCGTTAATTCTCAGGAACCTATACAAGGATAAACACAGTATATTTGTATTTTCAGTAATGGAATTTTGAGAGCGAATTTCCTGGAAAAGCCTGACGTGTGACTGCCAAATACAACAATTTCGCTGGGATGAACATATTTTTTTATTTTTTCGTTGGCAACTGTATAAATAATGGCGTACATATGCCCCCCTTAAAAAATACATACACATATTTTTTTTAAACTCAATTTGAAGTAACCATAGTCGATGTTTAGATAGAAATTTTTCCCCTACTCACCTCATGCTATCATTGGTTTGCCCGGAAAGTTTGTTTCACTTTTATTAAAGTCTCGCATGCCGTTTATTTTTTGTGGCAAAATGTCAGGAATTTTTCTCTTTCACTTCTAGCGCCATACTGATTTGGCAGTTGGTTTAAAGGTAATCGGATAGCCTTTCAAACTATCTTGATACTAACTAACAGCCCGACCCAACTATCGGCCGACAGAAACCACAACGTAGAGAGTTACACAAAAAAGTGGTATCACTTAGTCCTTTGCTTAAGGACAATATCTCTCTACAATCAAAAGCCCAATAGTGGACTACAGATTGGACACACTCTTCATGTATCATTCGGTGGAATTCACACAAGTGTTTCATACCCCTTCTTCTCTCTTTCCAATTTACCAATCGCTCGTGCTCTGTATTTCAGTTTTGAGATTTCATATCTTCTTTCGTAGGCGCTAATTACCTAACCAATCGATGTCAGGATCTCCATCAAAAGCTATTGTTTTTCCTCCAATAATCCGGGATAATGCTTCCTGTACTGCACGCCCTCCTTGCTTTTTAAGAGCTAATTCTAATTTTTCCTGTCAATTTAGTGAATATTTTAATAATCTAAAGCTTTGACATCAATAAAGGACTATAAGCTGCTTAATACGTTGTGACTATAACGATATAATCCCAAAAGGATTTTCCTTGAATTGCAAAGCTAAAATTCACTGAGAGTTTTATCTAATTTAAATGATCCTTTTTTTTCTAGGATATCGATTGAAAGGAATGAAATGTGAAGGAACGAGAAATGCCAATTGAAGCGAATCATTTGCTTCCTGAAAAATATTTGAAAGCAAATGGGTTGAAATCAGCCCCCGCCCTGAGTGTACCATTTATGGGATAAATTTACACCTGATGTACTTTCTTTGGTAATATAATTTACTCAGCCTTTTGTATTGAGGATTGCGTCTCTTACTTCCCGACTCTTGTAGAGTCCCTGGCTGAGACATCGTTGCCTTCCACCCACTACAGTCCCGGGCAAGCTGCTTCCAGTTGTGAAGACCAAGTTTTCTGGCATCCGCGACAGCTTGGTCTTTGTACCGGAGGTTCGGTCTTCTTCTTCGTCTCGAACCTGAGGGCTGGGATTCGAAGATCCTGTTGTCCATTCGCTCGATGTGGCCAAGCCAATGTAGTCTGCGTATCCTCCATTCGCCCTCCTCGTATTTTTCGCTCGAAGGTGCCCAATATTTGCTCAGCTTTCTTACTTATCGTCCAGCACTCGGCTCCATACTGGGTTGATGACTTGATGCATGCACCCTACCAAGACATTACCTCCGTATTTAAAGAGTTCAGGTGGAAGCCCATCAGCGCCAACTTCTTCAATAATGGGTGGTCCTTCATTGACTGGAGGTGGGTTCTCTTCTTGCCCTATAACTCTCTCTTTTTGCTGCCCGTTAAGCAACTGCTGGAAGTGTTGCTTAAACACATCAACGATTCCCTGTGTCGGTGACCAGGTTGCCTTCGCTATTTCGAAGAGCCTGCGTTCCGGGTTTGTAGTCAGCTACTTGACATTCCGATAAAAACCTCTCCTTGTAATATAGGAGCAAAGATTGCTGCTTTCAAGACAATATTGACACTGTCGCCTCGACTTTTCATTGACTTCTAGGACGAGTTATATTGTAAAGACTTCTACAACCTAGGCTGGATTTCTCGTACCAATGTGTTCTAACAAATGTGTCCTTTTACACGGAACAACAAATCAATACAATCATTTCCTTCTCTGCTTTCATCTTTAATAATCTAAGGACTTGCCATCCTGTATGGCACTGATTTCCTACATCATTCCTACTCCTGCAGATATAGATATGAATCCTTCTTTTATGATTTTGTGTTGGCTGCCAATCACAGCTCAGTTATTCGAAAACTTTTGACATGTGAAATATAAGCAGCTTAGTAACGTTTTCCTTCCAATTTCGATGATGGTTTTATCAACCGTTAGATATAAAACAATTTAACTTTTTAACGAAGTAATCCCAAGGAGTTTGGTTCAATTTCACGAATAAAATGTGTCAAGAGTTTCAGCCAATTTTTCGAAGAATGTTTTCAGAGAAATGGAGCTTTACCAACTGAGTATAGCGGTTCATTCGATCAATTCTAAGAAATACTTGCACGTGTGGAGTGTTTGCGATGGGTACTGAATTGTGTCTATAGTTTCTACTAATCGGGTTCCCCCCTTATCCCTTTAGAAGATGTTTTCCTTTTATATGTTAAGTTTCTTCCCTTTCAAAGTTGGTGGTTTTGTATTCTAAATAAAAAATAATTCACAATAATGAATTTATTTCACAAAACCCAGTATAAAAATGAACAAATTATGTGTCTTGCTGCAAGATATATGTGACCACATTTATTGTGGCAAAATGCTTCAAGCCTCTACCCAAGGGAGGATTTAGGTTCTAATTAATGTTCCACATTAGAGCATTAAATGACTGTGAATTTTTTAAGTTGAACATGAAATGGAAAAAACCAATTTACTCCTCTTTCAGGATTTGACTATCTCTGCATGAAATAAATCCTATTTCGCGAAAAGTAGAAAGGATGCTTTAATTTTAAGATATTACAGTGACGAATGCGTAATATTTTTATTCATAAAAGCGACGTTATAAAGCTAGAAACACATGTGCAGAATTTCACCTGCAGCTTTTTTAGAATACATAGGGTTATATGTGCACGATTGAACATGAGCGCTGCTGCACCATGTCTCTATTTCTAATTTTGCTGTGCAGCGCCAGTACTACCACAACACAAAACAATTTTTTTGAAATGTACAAGTTGGCAGCGCCATCGAACTGACTTTGTCATTATTTACATTTTTCATGTTTAGAAAAATAATTTCATGGAAGAACAGTTATAGAATTTTTGAAAAATCACAAATTTACCCTAGACATGGACATGTTGAATCGCAAGGCAATGGATACAAACAGGAATTTTTACGATGTTTTGGAGAGTTTCAAGTGGCTGCCAGCTAGAGGTTTTCTGAAAGCGACAGCAAATTATATGAAATTTGTAATTTCTTTTGATTTTATGAAAAATAATATTTTTGAAACATAGCTTTGGAGTATTTTATTAAAAAAGTGAAAGCGATTGGACCACCTCAAGTTTCTGTTTAGTAAAATGACAGTAGCCGGTGCGATGCATATCAAAGCATATTTGTAAGTGTGTTTAACGTGCCAGAGATGCCAGCAGCACTGCATAAGTGTGTCTAACTAAAACAGGTTTTCTCACTTTGGCTAAATAAACTTCACTTCCAGTTCCAAGTCCTTTTCTCTATTCTTTATTTAAGAACATTATGCTACCCCAAGCGGTCACTTTTAGAAACCTACTAAAGCTCTAACCATGATTAAGTGTACGATAGCTAATGTCATAATCAAATGCTGTCAATATCTGAGGACACCCATACTTGCATTTAGAAAACATGGCCGTGTGTCATACCTTTTCACACAATGTAGCCATCGCATCGTCAGCAACCAATTCCAAACGCAATGTGCAAATGAAACCGTTCTCTATGTATGTATGCCAGAGTGAACGAAACCTGACGAAACGGAACGAAAAGTCATTTTGGTTGCAGTATAGAAATTATATGTATTCGCATTTCTACGTACTGGAGCCTTAATTCAATTATTCCAATGCCCACAAGCTCCTTTTTCTGCGTGCCCATTTAGCAGCTCGTGTGCAATTAGCCTTATCGTTGACCCTTAACTCTGCAGATCGTGACCAAAATGGAGGAAGTCTTAGGACCCGCAGCAACATTATAGAACAATAAGGCGACGGAAGTTGATGGACTACCTACACGGCAGTATGACCTTAGAAAGAGACGAATATTACGCGTGTCGAAAATGCATTCAACTCAGCTAGCTGGAGCTACAAAGCAAGAATGCCAAGCAATCTGCGTTTACCTAAATGCCATCCTGAGTAAGCGGGTTCCATTGCATCGCGTAGTTAGCTGGACCTGTCACCTTTTCCGGAGAGTTTGGCCAATCCACTACCGCTTTGTATGGTTGTGCTTACAATTAATGGCCCGTTCTCTGCTAAAACTGTTTACGAACTGAACAGAACAAAGGTAGAAAATATCACTATATAGGTCGGTGACCAAGTGATGTTTGATCACACATTAAACTTGAAAGACTACCTGATGTACGGCGATGAGAGAGAGCCTCCAGGGTAATAGCGGCGCTGTAAAATTAATGCGTTGGAAGTTGATGATGTACGCGTTCCTCATATGGACACAAGCTACGTACCGGTTAACGTACATTTGACACATAAACTTGGCCCAACAAAATTGCATCACTAAGAATGAGCACTGCCTTTCGGACGGTGTCCGCGGAAACGTTGAGCGTTTGGCTACACGTCTCCATGAAACACAGAACTTTCGTCCGACACTTTTTCCTTTTGACTTAGGTAGGCTTTGCGAGCACAGGTAGTCACTATCTACAGTAAAAAGCACGCAGCTTTACTGAACCATCGTAGGCAGGCAGTATCTATAGTTTTGCTTGAGTATCTTTTTATTCAATGACGGAACACTTTCTGTTGCACACTACGTATCTGAACCTTCAATTCAGCTCACGATTACCGCAACTGGGAAGGATATTAATTCTCTCGCTCTGTTCGCGTTTGTGTGTGAGTAGATATAACTATTATCAGACTAGCCACCACAATTGTTTTTTGTTTTATCCTTTTTTGCTATTTAGCAGTCATTTTATACCCAGAATCAAAAAGATTAGCTGCGCTTATAAACCAAGTAAACCTACCTCATATAATATTGTGCTTAATGAAATTCCTTTTTGTGTTATAGCGGTCCGATGTCCTGGAGTAAATCATCAGCATCATGGTTTTATAAAACAAGATTCCAGAAAAATTATACTACTTATATAGTAGTATCTATAGGGAAGGGTTCTAGAACCACAAGTAATGTGAAATTTTTAATTAACAATCTTTTGCGGAAAACGAACATAATTCAAGATGCAAAGCCAACGTTCTGGGAAGAATTTCCCTTTGAGTACGTGGGCACTGTATTCTCGTGGAACTTTACTGAAAACAGAACATGGAGAGCAATAGGTTTCCCATATAAAGATGCTACCAAAAATAGGTTAACATGCAGAAATTTGAAGTTTAACTGTAATTTTCCTTAATAGTGAACCGAATTTTGGTATGCATCGCTTTTATCTTAAAAAGCACAGAATAATGCAGAGACTATGTATATTCTGAGAACCTTAAACATAGTTGCACAAGAAGTCACACACTGACTTAAAAACGACTTCATTTGGATTATGTGGTCTTCCTATATTTATTCTATAACATAAATATGAATAAATGAAATTGAAAAGTATCTTATCTGTTAAGATCTATCTGTCAGTCTGACTCCTTTAGCTCTCAGCATGATATTATTTCCTGTAAGCGGATTAAGTCGTATTTTGCAAGTCAAAGGGAAGGAGTCAATGCCGTGGTAATGTACAAAAGGTAACATATTTTCATCCGATTACTTGGTGTACCATGCACCTATGTATTTGTATGCCCGTCTCATGACGTCGCGTCTGGGGTTTTTCTTTTGACACATTTGCGTGTCCTTTTTCACGTCAAAGAGAATATTAGACGTGATTTTTGCAACTTCCGCAACCGGTATTTCATTTGGCAGGCTGTCGGCAGGTGAATTTTTATCCACCCAAGTTGTGGTAAGTATGACTTCGTTTTATGACATTATCTCTCAAAAAAAAAAAATTTCTTCGCGAAAGCACAGCCCTAGGATGAAATTAATTAATAAAACAAAACATCAACATAAACTACTGAAACACTGAGAAACTCGTGGACTGATCAAGAATTAGCTACATCGTTGACAGCTGTAATTTCCCAGGGGCGAAATGGGTTTATTGGAATTCGCCTGGAAATTAATAGCCGATATAAAATGAGGTGTCAGTGAGTTCTGAGGAAGATTTCGGTAAGAAGCTTTGAGAGCTAGTAAAGTGACTTAGCTAAGCTTATAGAAAATTGTACTAGATTTTTCTAGAAAAAAAAGTGTAGTCGATTGATTAAATTTTTATTTTAATTTACCAAGGTTCTACGCTCTCGGAAGCAGAAAAATTGAGTTTTACATTTAATTGCTGCACTTCGGTTGAAAATTCTTCGGCGGGACGAAATTTTTGTTACAATATGGATGAAATTCTTTTATTAACTAAAAAAATGATTGAAGCTTTTAAATAAAAAAGCGTTTTTCTATTATATATAAACCTTGAACCCTATGCACAGTTCAATAAGCCATCTGTCACAGTTTTTAATCGACTTAAACCTAAAAAATGAGCAAAACATCATCCGCCTGAACTATTCCCAAACTCTTAAAACCGTTTAAGCTAATTCAATCTTGTAAATCTATTTTCCCGGAACTCTTTCAATTTGAACCACATGTTATCGCACAGTCTCCCACAAGCACCGCTAAATGTTCATAGGAACTGTGTGTACTATCGCATCAATTTTCAATGTTTTTTTCTCATTTCTAGGAACAGGTCCAAAAACCAATAGTCAATCTCCCGCATAGGTGGTTTTCCTCGAATTTGTAATCGTGCTGATGGCAGTTTAACATTAGTCTTTGATGTAAGTATTATCCACTTGACAAAATGCATACTACTTTTGTTTTTGGGCATACTTTGTGCGACCAACAATTTTCGAGTGGGATTTGTGGTTTATTTTTCAGCCAGGAGGAGGTGGCTTTTGGTTTCGCAAGACTAACATCCATTAGGAAAGGCTTTTCAAAAGTAGGTTTGTAGGAAGCGTTCATTAAAGCTGCTTTTGATCAAAATATTTTTTGCAGTTTATGATTCCTTTAACAACACCACATCTAAAAAATGGCCGCTCCATTGTGCTGTCAACCGATATGCTGAAACGTCAAAACACAGATGAGTTTTTGGGTTCTAAGCGAGTGGGAGCAAATGTGTCAAACGACCCAAAGTTGACTATCTACTTTAGATCGTCTATGGTTCGAATGAAATGACACACTATTGTAAATTTCGATAATGACTTCTCGATTATGAGAAAATTTCGATGACGAATTGTTCGTTATCGATTGCGATAACTGACTTATCGCTGACCACTGCGTTCTTATAAATATATAAGTGGACACAGATCTCTTGGATCTATTGCAGAATGTCCTTCTTCTCTACTAAGTTGCTTCGTCTGGAGACCTTACCCTCAACTGTTACATTATAAGAAATACCTCAAGCGCACTTACGAGTAGTTGAGAAGAGCGAGAGCTCACTACAACCATTCTTCTTTCCAATGTTTGGGATATTTTAATTGGCTGCTGCATTGAATCCTTGTCATAAAACTACAGACAAGTCCTTTAAAAACTTATATCCCTCTTGGAGGTCATAAAACCTTTTGTGCTTTAATTAATTTATAAAATGTCATTCCAATGTTTTTTGTTGTGCATAAGCTAGTTCCATTACCAACCCTTAAGCGACGAATCAAAAACTTTGACAAAGAAGAAATGCAAATTGAATTCGGTACAGTAAATTGGTTTTAAATGGATTAAAAGTTGACCATGGAACTAGTTGTTAAAACATTCAGGATCTACAAGGATTCGTAGGTAGGAGGAAATCTTCTTTGAGACTTTGGAGAATCCTCTAATTAAGAACTGAGTAGAAGAGAAAGGAGGATTAAAGTGCTATGGCTGTTTTTCTGGAGAAAAATCGACTTGGAATACTAGGATTGTTTCTAATGCACTCACATTCAGTTAGTCGATGGTCCGTTGTGGAATAGCTTCCAAAAAGCATGAGGCTTATAGCTGACGTGCACATTAAGGGAGGACTCTACTTTGAAACTTGTAATTAAAGCTTATGATCCACAAGAAAAGAGACTCCCTCAACTGCGCCAACTATAGAGGCATAAGTCAACATTGCGTACAAGATCTTCTCTGCAATACTTTGTGAACGCCTGATTGGTCCCTATCAGTGCGATTTCAGACCAAGTAAGTCCACCATCGCTCAAATCACACTGCGACAGATCCTGGAGAAAACCCAAAAAGTCAACATCGATACTCATTATTTCCGTATTGATTTCAAGACCGCCTATGACAACATCTGTAAAAAGCCATGTCTAGTTCTTAAATCCCTGCCAAACTTGTCCGTTTGTGCAGGATGACAATGGAAAACGTTCGCTGCTCCATCAAGGTCCGTACTGAGACCTTCGATCTCCAAAAAGGGTTTTAGACAAGGTGATGCGCTTCTTTAACATCATACTTGAGCGGATTGGGAGGAATTCAAAAATCTACACCAGTAGCACAATCTATAAAAAGTCTGTACAACTGCTTGCATACACCGATGATATTGACATACGAGTAATTGGAAGAACACAGCTGGCTGTCACTGGTGCGTTTGCAAGCATTGAATCAGAAGCCGCCAAAATGAGTAACGATAAACGAGGGCTAAAACAAGTACCCATTGTGCAGTAGTCCAACGCCCTAACCACTGAGCCACGGCGCCCACAATGGAATTTACTTGCAGGTTTATAAAAAGTCTGTGCGCCAATGCTGTGAACTCTACCTATACCATCATACGTCTCAAATACATAAACGGTTCTCAGTATTATAAAAAAAAATGTCCTTTTAATAGATAGTAGTATACACCCCGCAT
Source organism: Chalcosyrphus nemorum (assembly GCA_949716465.1). Lineage (NCBI taxonomy): Eukaryota > Metazoa > Arthropoda > Insecta > Diptera > Syrphidae > Chalcosyrphus > Chalcosyrphus nemorum. The sequence continues at coordinate 30,308,172 of OX454333.1, forward strand.
TTCTACTGAACCACGGCCTATAGAACGAAATACCTTGGCAAAGGTAAAAATAGTTTTCAATCTATGAGTATAAAATTAGAAATTTCTCCTTCACATTTCCAAAAGAATGAGCAAGCATTTTGTCCTGGAATCATGCACCTTGACTCTATTAATAAGAGGAATCTTTAAAAATGAATCCTTACCCTGAATAGGTGTGTGGGAAGGATATTATGCAAAATGGCAAACCTTCACCGTAAACACAATTATCGTATCGCACACGTGTATCTCGAACAAAGGATGGTATGGTATCTCTCAAATAATATGCATACGTCCCCCTAACCACACTTTTAATTGAAGCTTATTTTCTTTTGTGTTGTTTCAGCATATTTATGTATCTTTACAAAAAAAAAAAAAAAAAAAAACACCAGCTCTTCCATTAAGTGCACTAAATACAATTTCCTTTCTTCCATTCACTCTGTTTTGCTGTTCCCATGATGTTGCAGTACTTTGCAGAAGCATTTTAGATGTCAAGTGGTAAACATAATTATATTTTCCGCCTACATTCTAGGACATGCACTAGTTTTCCGCTTTTGAAATGTAGTATTTTCAAAATTTAATGATGTACGTACAGGACATGCCAATTAGGGTTCATGAGAGTAGTGTCCTTGGAAAATAAAATTGTTTTCCCCCTCAGGCCCATGTAGCAAATCGATTACTTGCGACTCAATTCACACAATTGAGTTTTTTGGGGCCGAAATCAAAACGAACGTAAAAGTATCTCAAAGGTTATTGATTCCTTTGACAAGTATCTACTTATCTCATTCGCATCTTGTGTAAGGGAACGGCAGCTGCCATGACATTCAAATATCGTTCACAGTCGAGGCGAAATTATAAGCGATCCATAAAATTCGTTTGTCGCGGATACAAGCTCAAATTGAAACCTAATGCCATCGCCGTCGTCGTCCTTGTCGTTTTAATTACACTGACGTATAGCTACTACGGATTCAGGAGTAATGACTTGCAAAATGTGATGATGTTAATTTTAAAACGCGTAGGCGTAAGGGTTCTCTCGGTTGGTTGCGAGAGAGCGCTCTTGGCTGTAAATTATTGTGCTAAATTAGTTTCTAGAGTAAAAGACCTTAGATTTGTCGTCATTAAAGATGATGAACTACTGCATAAAGTTTTGCTTTACTTTGTCTAGCTTATCTCAATGAGGGATAACGTATTTTGAAAGTAATTGCTGTAATATATTATTTCCATCGGCCTTGGGCAATTCAAAATTATTTTAAGACTTCCGGCTTGGAAATATGAATATCAAAGTAGGAGATATTTGTTTGAAGTTGACACTTAAAAATAGATATTTTAATACAAAATTGTAAAGGGTATTCTGCCAGAGATCATAACTCTTAAACCGTGCTGTCACTCTGGCATTTATGTTTAGTGTTGTTTGGCAGCACTCTGTCGTTCAGGGGTTAGTGCGTTGAACTAATGTGAATGAGGTTCAAGGTTCGAATTCCAGAAAATGTCAACAAGTTTTTCCACTGTGCCAAATATGAGACTGCCATGAGAAAGCTGCTTACAAAACTCAAACATGGCAGCAGCCTTGACGCGATGCTAGAGCCTAAGTTAAGGCCGCTGGATTTCTGGCCATAGATTACCTAAATAATCTAATTGAATCAACTTGAACTTCCCCTGCCTCCTCATAGCCGGAAACAGGTGAAGCCTAAATGTGAAGTAACGTGTGACCAAGACCTAACTATGAACTTCTTTCATTCCTTTTGAATGCAGGTTGTTATTCCATTAACAACAACAAATTGTGTGTACTAAATGGCTGCGCTGTCAAATCAGCTGCCGAAATCTTTACTTGTATGTGTGACCTTTGTGAGCTGCCATTTGATTTTGCTAGAACGTCAGAATACAATTACAAATCTCGGAGCGAATCTGTCAAACGACCCTAAGTCGACTGCAGGGATGCCGTTTTCACATTTCGAAAGGGAGTATTTTAGAACTTTACAGGGGAGTATTTTGTGTCTGAGGGGAGGACTGGAGTATTGTTCGTGTTTTAAACTTTTTTGTTGCTTACTTTTCCACTTTGCTGTTTACAAGACGCTTTGAAATAGTCCCATCACTTTCAAGGACAGATACAAGACGCCTTGTTCTTTATTTTATGGAATTATCTTCCTTGCATTCCTTTGTGTACATATATACAACGAAATAAGGTTGAAAGTGTACGAAAATGTTTCAAAGGGAGTAAAATCTGGACGGGGAGTACGGGAATATTGTCGAGGAGGAGGGAGTATGAATAATCCCTTAGTAGTAACTTCGGCAACCCTGGTCGACAGTCTAATTGAGTTCCCCCATGGTTCCGGCTACTGGATGTGCCACCCTAACCCAGTTTGTTATGCGTGACCACGCCCATAAGATATATATGATTTACGGCTAGGTGCTACATCGACTGTATTTTAAGGAAGCGAAATCGCACATGAAGCAAAACCCTATTCTAAAACCACAAAAATATATGTACATATGTCTGTCTACAAACATTCGTTCTGAAATTGTATAGTCAACATATTTATCCAGCTGGAAGATTAACCAAGTGGAATAAAAACTCAACTTGGTACATATGCTCAATGTTCATCATATACAAAGCATCCTTCATATACACAAATGAGGATATTTAAAGGGGAAACGTACCGTTCTGTATTATTCTAGAGTTAGCATCTGAAATATTGTAAAACAAATAAGAGATAAGGATATTCTGAATAAATTTATTTTTCATATTACACCAATGTGGCCAGCCAACGAATTATTTGCAATTGTATTATTTCCAATAACAAATTTATCAGTTGCATCAATATCATGCATAATTTTTAATGAAACGTATGGTTAATGAAGAGATTGAATTAATTGACACAATTATACTTCATCACTGAGTTCTTTTAAGGGCAGTAATGATATAATTCAGATACAATATCGATTTACACGTGCGCTTGTTTGCTTTAAATGGTGGATGTATGTTGTTTAATGAGTGTTTAAAAATTCAGAAAGGAATCAAAAGCATCCTGGCTATCCGAAACAGGCGTGAATATGATATCGCTGTTGAGCGCGGTCAGCAGCTTGTGGTGTTTTGTTTGGTTGTTTTTGTCAGAAATGATGAATTTAGGCACTCTTTTCAGTCTTCTTGTGCAAGAGAACAGCTTGGATGTTTGGAAGAACACCTCCTTGTGCGATGGTAATACCAGAAAGCAATTTGTTCAATTCCTCGTCGTTACGGATAGCCAACTGCAAATGGCGGGGACTAATTCTGGTCTTTTTGTTGTCACGAGCAGCATTTCTCGTCAATTCCAACACTTCAGCTGCTAAATATTCCATAACAGCTGCCAAGTAGACAGGAGCACCAGCACCAACGCGTTCAGCATAATTACCCTTGCGAAGCAAACGATGAATACGACCAACAGGGAATTGAAGTCCAGCACGGTTTGAGCGCGACTTTGCCTTTCCCTTCACTTTTCCTCCTTTACCACGACCAGACATTTTTATTTATTTATGTATGTATTTTCTTTAATTCGCACTTGTGCACAACACCACTATTGTCAGCCTTCACACTTAATAAACAAAACCAAGTTCAATTCAAGATTCATAAAGTGTGCAAACACTTTAGGAACTACCTTGCCTTACAAGCAAAATCAATCAGTACACCCAAAAAAATATGCGCTATAGATTTTACAATTGAAGGCAGTAGATTTAACAATTCCTTGCAGATTTGTGTAATCAACAGCGAATCTGGTTAAATTAACAGATTTTTGTAGATTTTACAGCGAATGCATTCATTTTTACAACAAAGTTGTTAAATCAACTACAATTCCCAACTGTAAAATCAACAGTGCGTTGTCAATTTCGGCTGTTAAATCTACAGATATGAATTTGTAAAATCTACATCAAAATGTTGCAGGATCTACAGCTATTTGCTGTGGTAACTACAGCAGGAGCTGTAGAAATTCCAACAAGTTGTAGATTCGGCATTTATTACGAAAACGTAAAAAGTAGATACCATTTGAGAATATTCGCATGATAACTTTCAGAGGCCATGGCGTTGTGGTAGTGTATGCAGTCGCCGAGTGAGAGGTTCCAAGTTCAACCCCAGCCAGATCCAAACATTTTTCAAATTTTGTAAGTAAATGCAATTATATAATTCGGTTTAAACACACACTAAGTATTTCTTGGACAAGAACCATCTAATTGGATTGTAAAAGCTATTTCCACCCCATTTCTCGCACCATACCAATAAATTAGAACTTTAAGCTTAAGTTAAGCAAATTGTTGTTGTTTCTACAGCTGTTCTACAGCTGTTTGACAGCAAAGTGCTGTGAAATCTACAATTTTAGCTGTCATTTTCACAACTAGATTGTTAAATTTACAACCACACCTTTGTAAAATTTACAACGAAAATTGTCGGGTCGATTCTGACAATGAATGCAGTAGAATCTACAGCGTTTTACTCTATTTTTACAGCACCTTATTTTTGGGTGTAGCTCATTGCAGAAGAGCATGGATGACCACTGGAGTGCTGTGAAAGATCCTTTTTCGACCGGGGCAAATAGCTTTCGTCAGACACCTGGAGACGGATCATGCAACAATAACGACGCCGTATACGCACCGAGGGGCCACAAGATTTAAGTAAGTTAGTATGTATCTATAACGAAGACATTGTTCCTGCAGCTTCTCTGAAATTGGTGTTGCTCTACTACAGCTTCTCTTAGTCAATTCTAACTTAATCTGGTACAGGCATCGCGTGCAGTCATTGTTCTTATTTTTGAGAATCCGCCGACCATACAGAACTATTCAGGAAAATAACAGGCTTGCAATATTTATAAGACCATTTCTGGCTTATGCGTCGGTTGTTTGGTGGAAGGGTCTTTCTCATAGATACGTGGTTGCCTCTTGCGCCAGACTACAAAGAACAGTTTGTCTCGGGTGCACGGGAGCTATTCTGAGTACCTACTTCGGGCTCTGCTCTAGATGCAGATGCTGAAGATGATGATCTTGCTCGTCATTTATCCTATGATATGCCGTTTGATGCTTTGACTTTGAGGCTTCAGTTGCGGCGCAAGTATAAGGTCGACTTTCCAGGTATTCGCTACCGCCAGCTTCTGAGCCAGGAATACGGTGTAGTCGTATTTTCACGGATGATTCCAAGACGGATCAAGGTTCAGGGGCCGGTGTATTTGTGGAAAACGAAAACACAAGACTGGAATATCATTGGGTAAACATGACTCTGTCTTACAGGCGGAGATTTTTGCAATCCTAATGGCTACAACTCACATCGTTGGGAATAGGTGGAAGAATCGTAGTATCTGTAGTGGCCTGTAGTGACAGTCAAGCTGCGCTTAAGGCTTTGCTTAACCCCTTAACCTTATCCAAACTAGTTGGTGAATGCAAGAGAGCTTTGAACTGTGTCGCAAGATTCTCATCTGGGTGCCAGGTCACACTGATATCGCTGGAAATGAGACATCCGAAGAGAATGCTAGACAAGGCTCAGAGGAGAGTTTCTCAAGACCCGAACCTGCGTAAGGTCTTCCTGCATCTACGATCAGGGCTTCCATAGATGATTGGGTTTCTTATGAACACAATTGTGTGTGGCGTGACTCTCGTGGATATAGGCTGACTAAACGGATGTTTCCAAAAGTCAGTGAGAAATCAGCGGCATTCTTGCTGTCTCTCAGCAGAATAGACTGCAGACAACTCATTGGCTTTCTTACGGGGCACTTTGCCTTTGCTAAGCATCTTAGTATGATTGGCTTAAGTGAAACATTTGCCTACGACGCTTGTGGAGAGGGTGATGGCTGCGGAAAGCTTCCTATGTGATTTTCCTGCCTTTGCTCGTTTCAGGCGGCAGATTCTAAGTGGTCAAAGCTGTCAATGTAAACTCTTCGTCATTGAACCGCCTACTCGAATTCATTAAGGCGACGAGAAAATTTATACAGTTATACAGGGGGCGTAATGGGATGCTTTCTAGTAGTACAATGGACAAGTTGATGTCTGAGTGCTCCAGTGAAGCTTCTCCTATCCCAACAATAAAAAAACAAAAAAAACATACCATCAAGTCCTTAGAACAAAAGATGCATGGATATTGCAAGCTATTTTCATACAAAGGTAGATAGAAGTATTAAAATATTTTGTTAACGTATAATCCTTTGTATCCTTAGAAAGAAAGTTTTAATAACTTCTATTGTATCTAACAAATCCTCTGATTCTTGGAATATTTTGCTAAAAGATATTATAAACTGTGAACAGATATCAAAGGACACCCTATGAAGTTATAGACAAGGTATGCTATTGTGTCTTCCTTTTTTCAAGATAATCCCGCGATAAGGTACAAGTTGTATAGCATTTTCTTTGGCAAAGGACTAAGAGAAGAAAACAATAATTTTTTTTTCATATTTCAACACAACTAGAGCTTCACTTCATAACTCTGCAAGGACGAGGAAAGAAAGACTATTTTTTTTAATTCTTAGAACATTTAATTAATTTATTTATCAGCAGTGGGAAAATACTATGAACTTCTTTGAAATGAATCCTTTTTCATCCTTTTGTATGAGTTTTATGCAAGGATACCTGTTATGTGAGTACCTATACTTATCGCGTGTTGTACATGCTCTCACCTCAAATTAATTTTAATTCAATTGCACAAGTCTTCGAGGAGTGCTCCAGGACCAGGATTGACAACGATGGTGTCTACAATTTCTACCTCTACAAACATTTATTGCATGCAGTGTATGCTACTCAACTCGCGGCATTATTAAGTTCATTATTGTCCTCGTAATTTTCACTGTCGCAGGATGTTCGTCGTAGAACTGTGTTGTGCGAGAAGCTACTCAGTTTAATTGAATTATTTTGGAACATTAATTAAAATCGATTCATCAGATTCGAGTAATGTTATTCCATTAGCCGGCGACGACGAAAGAGAAGAAGACGCACGACGTGAATACATTCGGGCCAATGCAATGTAGAAAGTTTTAAGCACTCCTTCTGGTTCTGGGTTTAGCTAATTGCGCTACCTATCGGGTGGAATTTAAGGAGACTTTTGTTGAATGATGGTATGTTGTGGGACGACGTCTACCTTGATTTGTTAAGACTTTACTGAGTGTATAGATTGGGAACTTTTGGCTTAGACTTTTGAGCTTAACACCGCACTGCGTTGAAACGAATTTATGTCTTGTTATTGCGACTGTGATTTTCCTGGTAGTTATGAGATTTATACACACGGAAGATACAAAGCGAACATTTAAGCCACATCTGTATGCATTTAAGAAGGCAACAAAAGCCTTCCGGGAGGATTATGTGAAATATCGGTGAACTTAAGCACACGAAGATATGGTAGAAAAGGACGTCATTAGTCAAGCATAAGTAGCATCTCGTTAAAGCATATGTATGCCTTATGAGAGCAATTGCAAGATTCCATCGCCGTTCTGAAACCTTTTTTTCCAACTCAACCAGTATGACTTGTGACTCTACAGATCGACTGTAATCCGAAACTTTACACTGAGACAAATCTTGGAACTGACCAAAAAAAATCAAGTCGCAACTTACCTTCTATCTAAAGATCGTCAGGCTATGGCCCAATTCCCCATACTGTCATAACTTAGGCAAATGGTCTCTCCTTACATTAGGGAATATATGTATAATACTCTGTGAACCTTGGCAATACCTCCTCACTGGTCTAGTTAAGTTGATTGCAACATTGGTGCCACCAGTGAAAAGAGAACCACTCCAACTGCCAGACTCCCAGACGACAGCAGTGATTTCCAAGCGGAGGTACTGGCCAGGTACAAACTCCTCGGCAAGCACTTCTTTCAGGATCTAGGAGAACTCTCCAACACCAACACCGACATGTTATTGAACTTCATCAGAACATCAGGATGGTTTTGTATACACGGATAGTGAGTAAGTACAACCATGGGAAGTTGTTACAGATATTTATGGGTTAAATGGGCAGGGGGTACTTTTCTAAGTCCCCCTATGGATGACGCAATAGCTGAGTTCTGACCTGAGTGCGGCGGAGGTATTTCGATTCCTCTGCCAACCCACAAACCTAACCTAACCTAAGTTGATTGCAAAAATGAAATGTTCCATTAAGTTACCTGCTGTTTTTCTGCATCCATTGCTATTCATTAGCACTGTCTTAATAAGCAATACCTGCATATATTTCATATAAACCATGACATTTAGCTAGGTCAGATATACAGTCAAAAGTTCCTTCAATACTTTTCAGTAGGGCTAACTTATTAGCCTGAAGAACCCGTAAGTGATTACGGTTTGATTGGCTTTGAGGATATTAACTTAATCTGTTAGCTTCTCCAATCCATTTGTTACACTAAAGGCTCATTACGATAAGCAAAATATTCCTGTTTCCCTCTAAATCTGTCCTTAACGACCAATTTAGTAGTTTTCTGGATACGGCACATACGAGTATGTACTTTCCCTTCAACAGGATATGGAGGCAATGTTACTCTCCCAATTTTCTATGAAAAGACTTTAATTATCCCATATCCGGTACTTGATGTGCAAAAGGTATTCCGTGAATGAGCAATGACAGGAGAGGATACTTTGATCTTGAAATTCCATAGAAAATATAGTCAACAATCTTATTTGGGTTTCAATAATTTGTTCTCATATGAGTTTCTGGAAAATCCCCTTTGGGTTGTGTAAAAGTATAACTTTTTCTCAAGAATTGGACATTAACTCCTGTGGTTAACCTATGATGTTGGCCTGCGGTTCCGATGTAACATTGAGAGTGCCTCTGGTTTCAGCCGAAAGCTAAAAAGGTTTTAGATTGATTCACGGAAATGTCTACTTTGGAAATTAGTTCACATGTTGGCATGTTCTGCGAATTGAGTGAACTATCCTGCAATGCAAAAAAAAATCCTATTTTTATAATTAGTTCCTACCAAAGAGGATATGAATATTCCTATACTGATGTGCGTTACAGGATAGGGCCGATAAGTTAATGGGAAAATAGAGATAGGAAAGCGTTGGCTACTGTAGTTGCAATGCAATACCATCATGGGTGGTATCCCTATTAGTGCGGAGCATTGTGTGTGATTTTTGCATTCGTTTGTAATATACAGAACTATTTTTGCGTTCGTGGGATTTAAGCACCGATACCGAAGAAATCAGCAAGAAAACTACATCGAATGGCAAGATGCTTTACTCGCTGTACTCGTTAGTGCAATACAGGTGACGGCAAAATACTCCCCTCAGTAAGTGGGGCTGAAGTCATCTTCATCTTCGCATTACCTCCTTCATTGGCAATTGATACTATCTGCAGAAACGCAAGGTTGGCAGCAGAGTGCTCGAAAACTCCGAGTACTGTATAACCCTTGCTTAGTCGACTAAAGTACAAAGCGATCCGATCGTTTCAGCCACTTTTCACAAGTCCAATTCGCTGCCTCGCTGCCTCGCTGCCATAAATTTCTAATGGAGTGCATGCCATAAAGTGCCTTAAGCACATAATACAGGAATCTGGCGGTAAGCTGTGGGCCAATTCGATGAACACCGCTCTAATGATGAGGCATGAATATAAAGCACTCGCTTCATCTATCGACCGTTACTATCATGGGACCAAAATGATCCAAGCCTACAAAAGAAAAAGGTGGACAAAAGGCGCTAATCCCTGTGATTGGCATATTAGTTATTTCTGGAACGACAGGTCGGGCGCTTTTGGTTCTACAGAGTTGCCAGCATAGTCTAACAACCTTGAGTAAAGTTCGAAGGCTAGTTATAAAACAATTCTTCTTTATCTCTGCCTGTGCACGGTCTACTCAGAGTTTTCTTACATTGAGTGCAACTATTTACTCAAATGAACTAGCACACGCACACCCTTTTGAAATCACTGTCTGTCGCTTTCACTGCCTGTTTAAAACTGTATGGTTTCTGCCTTAGCAACGGATATTTACACTCGTAACTATTGGTAGCTATTTTCAATGTGTTTTCAAACAGATTCATCTGAAAATTGTTGACGTATTCCACAGGCTTCGTCCAGGATTTCGTAGAATTTCTTCAAAAACAGGACTGTGGGTTTACGTATATGAGAAACTGATGTTGTCGAAGTTTGTTCTCATATGGTTTACAGCTCAATAGCTTGACATCGATAATAGTAGACTGAAATCGATATCCCACAAAAAATGCTTATTCAAACATGTATGATATTTTGTAGCAGCTGAAGTAAGTCGCCCATGTAGTACGTTGACGTTCCTAGTCATTTTGCCAACATAGAGCCTTCAATTATTATTTACACTCCATCATTCAAAAATCGATATCGGTTTGAAACCAAAAGTCATCATTCTCGCATTGGAATCAGAAGAACTATGTGCTGACCGAGTAAAAACGAAGTTGACAAATACTTAAGGGTATGAGAGTTTTCAGAGAAAAGCAAATTGTTATGAACTTTTATTCTGCATCAAAACACCACCAATATGTGGTGGTGAATATGAGCTTTTATTGGCTAATGTTTTCATCAGAATTGTTATTTACTATCAAAAAGTTATTTTCATTGGAAAAACCATCAACAAGTCGATTCCATGAATTGTAATTTAAACTGAAAGTTTAGGGCGAAAACAATAAACATGAACAACGACAGTCAACATCGATAAGCAACTTAAAAAACGAGACAATGAATTTCTCTTAAACGAAAAGGAATCGAAAGTTAAAGTATCGGAAATCTGGTCGAACTTTAGGGGCCAGTGATAGCTATCACTCAAATGAATTATTGGAATAAATCTGCCAAATAATGATTTAATTTTTTCCGAAAAGTCAGTTGAAGGCTCTGTTAAGTGAAATGGCAACAGCAAAACATCGATTTGAGGTTAGAATTGATCATTGAAAGCAAAACTTACAGATGAGAACAGAATGAGAAAGTGAAACGATTGTGTTCCAAATTGGAGAAACGAAAATCAGCTGTTCAATGAAATCGATTCCAATCATATTATTGTCATCCTGCGAAGGATTCGAAAATCCTTTTTCCCTTTTCCAATTGTATTACCTATATACAAAATAGAATACATTAACGTTGTCCAAATCGTTTCCTCCAACAGAGTTTCGTTTTTATGCTTTTTCTGGACGAATTTTGAAAAATGTTTGCCAAGTCAAAAGTATTGCGTGTCAAGTTCTTAAAATTCCTTTTAGTGCACAATGTCACCAAGGGGTTTTCTGCGAAATTCAACCTTTTTTTTCATGCTCTTTCAGTATAGTTGTACTCGTGTGTTGATATGTCCTGTCGACTTGTCTCCAATTCTTCTATTCCCCCAAAAGAGCTAGTTTGATCTAGAGCTTTTCCACACACAGGATCGAATGTAATCAAACAGAGTTCCTGGAAATGTAATCTATCGCACATACATAGTGTCAATGTAAGGGTATCATACATTTACATTTGACGTGGAACTCAATGGAAACTAGAGGCAAAGGAATGACATTCTCAAGAGACAAGTGGTGCAATCAATCGAGCTTATATAGTCTTGGATTTAAACCATTGCAATCTGTAGACTCTATGGGCACATACGTAGTTCATATGTTAGCGGTGTCCCTATTGAACAGCATCCAAGTCGCGTGCATCACTGGCTCAGGTGCGCTCACGTGCGTCTCCCTCATAAGGCAATAGAGTTCCAAAGACCGATTCTTTAGGGACTCTCCTACATAAACATACTTCACCATCATTGGGCTTAACAGAGTCATAAAAAATTAATGAACGTTTTCAACACAAGAATCTGGAAATTTTCGTTGTCTGAATCATTATCACAGTCAACAAAAAGTGTTACCACATGCGATACTTTAAGAAGAAATAAGTAACACTGATGCTTTTTGTTAGACATAGGCCGCTATTGTTCGATAGCTAAATGGAGAGTCGAAGTGCATAACACAATGACTTGCATAATAAATTTTCTTCCCATGAATCTGGCATCATGTTTGAGTACTAAGCCTGCCCTTAAGAATAGCTGAACGTCAAGCACTAAAGGAATATCCATGGCTTAGCATACCTTGTTAGAAGAGTCTTGGAGTCTTCCTAAAACAGACAGCATAATGCCTTTCTGGACTTTCAGTCTCCATTTCTATACTTGCGGTTGAACGGCCTCTCAAGAACAAAAATAGCCGTGATTGCGATCACAGTTCTAAGAGCGATTGTGATTCATGCAAAATTGTCTGTATTTTGCTAAAAAACAGGACTTACCCCACATTTTATAGCAACAGTAGCATCAGTTGAGGATTGAAGAAACAACAAAATATCCACCTCTTCCTTATTAAAAAGTAGGAGTGCATTTTATACCTCGCTCACAGGTTGTGATTGTGATTTCTTCACCAAAGTGATTAACTCTTGATTTTTTTTGTTCATCTCTATCTCTAAAAATCACGACCGCTAGTCATCTTTTAGGTGGTTTAGCATCTGAAATGTTATTACCCGATATTGTAAGGTGATGGTATAGAGAGTCTTACCGTTATATTAGCTTCATGCTTCTTCAGCTCATCAACATCCCCAATGAACAAATCATCAAAATTTCTAACCAATTCATCAGAAAGGAAATTCCCAAATAGAAGCAAAGACAATATTCCAGGTAAACGTTATAGTTATAAACAAAATCTGACCAAAAACTATATATAATAATATATATAAAATATAATAAATAATATATATAATTTTTGTACTGTTACTATTCTGCTCATTCTAATGTAATGGTACTTTAACAAGGCTACACAAATCTCAGTTCTTTCCAAGAAATTTATTTGCCAAAAATCCATCAATGGACACACAAAAATATTATGTTTATCCTTGTAAGAATCGCTTCCTGAAAGTTAAAGAGGATTTTCATATTTAGAGTTGTTTTTTGATGGCTATTTCCCTAATTCAGTGGGACTATTTGTATTTATTTTTTGTTTATCTTAAGAACGCAAATATTTAAGTCATTCTTTGGACAAGGACACAAAATTGAATACAAATTACGCGCTTTTTAAGTTTATGCGGTGTATTTGTGAGTTGTTGTCCAATGAATTTCCTTCTACTTAAAAAACAAAGAAACTTTCATGAGAATTTTACGAATGTTTCTTCAGTTTTTTTGTTTATAATTTTCAAAATACTGAACTGCCTTTAGAAAGAGATTTCTTAAAATTATTTACAATATTTGCAAGGCAAGAAAAGTGACGTATAACAAAGCAACCTGCAGATTAAAAATTAGACCAACCAAAACAACACATCGCGAAACTGTCAACAAACGCGAAGGTGCTAGAACTTCCCACTGTTTTGACAACTGGAATTCCAGCGGAGAACTGTAGGTAGCTGACATATAAGGTCCGTTCGCGTACTTTTTGCACTAAAATTCGTATATTATTAAATTTCGAAGAGTGGGGGTAAAAGTCTCTCAGAGAGAAAATGTTGAAAATACACTGATTTGGCAAATTTGTTAGTTTTCACAATCCAGCTTACAGAAATTTCTTGTACTAAAATTCGTAGCTTGGGGGAAATTTCTCTGCGAAAAATTACGAAAATTCTACGTACGCGAACAGCTTTTCGTAAAAATTCACTGTTTTAGAAGGGTACGCGAACAGACCTATAATTACATAGGCTGACAGAAGGCGGTGATAAATTCGGTAAAAAGGTTCAAATAGGTCTCGTTCAATAGATTTTGGCCTCGAATGCAGTTCTATGTGATCACCATAAACGCACATGTCTTAGGCGCATAAAATAATTTCACCCACCCAATGTCAGATACTAGATGCTAGAAGTCTACAATTCGTTCAACATTTACATTAAACTGTTTCAAACCACATCTGCTCCACGTGGATCCCAACAACACAAAAAATCCTTGAAAAAAAAGAGAAATTTCGTCCAATTCCAAGGTCACCATGTAAATATCACGAGGGTTTTTTCTTTTGTAAAATTATTACAGGATATTAAATTTCATTTTTTCCTAGATTGCCCCCCTGTGGGTTGTACCCACTTGGCCTTTTTAACATATCAATTAAAGTCCTAAGAATAGATATTGTATATGTGTCCTTGGCACAGAACCCCATATCATATATCCGCATTCTTGGAATCACATCACTTGGGAGACTGTTCTTTTTTCGAAACTATGTATTTTTGCTTTCAAAAATTTAAACAATTCAAATACAGTCCAAGAAAGGAATACCTCTTAACTTCGAGAATGTGTATGCCATCTCCTTTCAATAGAACGATGATTTCTGGTTAACGGAAGCACAAATGTCAGATGACAGCTCTGCTTTTTGACAAGAACGTGTCATTCTAACTTCATTCAGTGGATTCGAAGAATTCTCGAAACTTCTTGTAAATGTATTCACATTTCGTTTGAAGTCAAACAATGCCAACAGTGAAAGAGGTGTTTGTTTTGGAAATTTTCACATTCGCGAAATTATACAAAAGTTGTGAGAAGCCAAGAGTCACGTATACGTGAAATTTTCCGAACATAAGAATATGCTGGTAATAAATTCCAAGGAGTGTTTGAACCAAGGAATCTTATCGAGAAGGTGGTTGTGGATGAAAATTTAACTCAATTTTGAATAAGGAAAATGTGGCACACCGACATGCAACAAGGATGTAGAGCTTGATGTTGAAGAATTTAGCTTTTAGTGCAAAGCAACCATAACAAGGTTTTAATTTAGAAGAAGAGTACAGGAACGAAGAATTTTCCTCAGATTTAAACGTGTGGCTTTTTAATTATGATTCAGAAGGGAATTTTATGAATTTGTACGCGGAAAGTCATGATAATGCAGCTGGGGTAATTGAATAGAGGAAACATGCACGAAATTCGTTGCTACAATGTCAGGAATCTTCTGTTAGAATGTGAAGGAAACAAGGGCAGTAAAATGGGGTTATTCAACAAGAAATGTCATTTCTATTTTCCCGCCATTGTTGAACTGTCAACAATCAGCTGTTACATATTTCAATAGATCTAAAATACTCGTAGTGAAATAGTGCAAATTCACAACGAAAACTGTGAGAATATTGCAGAAACGTTTCGAAGCTCTGTTTTTGAATGTTTCTCGCGCAACCTTTGGAATCAATTAATTTAAACAGAGGTTGATATTGTGAACACTTCAACTCCCATTCATCGAGCAAGATTAGTTAAAGATATTGCTCCTGTAGCTGAAAGTGTGACGCACGGTCCAGTGCGGTTCACTTCAAGCCACTTCGAGGCGACCACAAGAATCAGGCCTCCGAGAGTGGGACAACATCTCCATTTTCAACAAGTAACATTTTGGTTCAATTTTTTAGCTGGCGGTATCATTTTCATTGGTCCATATTTTCTCGAAGATTATACTCTATCTTTTGAGCTGTTCCTTATCCAAACTAAGCACAGAGCAGTCAAGGCTTTTCACCGGGTTTTGGCTGAAGCTGCGACCACCTGTAAACTCCTTTGTGATTCTATAGACGGTCCTGCTGTCGCACCTGCGTGCAAACTCCTCTGTTTCTGTAGCCAGAACATTGCTTCTCCCATTTTCATGCGATATAGGGACTCGCTCCCTTCTGCTGCTCGATTAGTGACTTTTTCAGCTGTTTTCATTCGTCGATCAGCCTCCAGGTATCCTCGAAAAGCCATGACCTTTGTCTTCCCAGCAATCGACCAACAATTCTTTCAGCGCCAGATGTAGAAACATTTTTCACAGCAAATTATTGATCTTGAATGGTTATAGGCAGTGCTGCTTTCGACATCTTCCGAAATGTGGTCCCTTAATTGTTGGCGCAATTCTAATTCTTTAGTCTGTCGATGTCAAACCTGGGAATTTTGGCGTCATCGCAAGATTTTCGAACTACAGCAGTGCGTAGTCGAAGATTAGCTACCATAAGATGGTGATCTGGCACAATCCCCACATCTGCCCCTCGTCTGTTTCGGACATCCGGGAGACTACTTCTAAACCGACGACTGACAGCAAAATGGTCACTTTGATTGGTTGTTGGCAAGCAGTCATTAGAAACTGACTTTGTGGCAGGACTTGTGCTCAAACATGGTGCCACCAAAAACAAGACGATTGGCATTTCAGAAATCCACAAAACTTTCCATGCTTCCCGATAACATGTTTGAGCCCTTCGTTGTCGCTTCCTACCTTGGCATTCAAATCTCCCATTACTATAACAATGTTTCCATTAGGTGTCGTATTGAAGACGGCATTTAATTGGTTATAGAAGGTCTCCTTCACTTCCTCTGACGATGACTCAGTTGGGGCGTAAAACTGGATGATTGTGACGCGGCGTACTCTAGTCCGGTACGCGTTGGGGACTGGTACTCTCCCGCTTCTAACCATCTAAATTCGCTAATCCCTAGGATATCTAACCTATATCGCTTGAATTCTCTCTCGAGTTGGAGGAATCTGGCATTGTGTGGTCCTTCTTTTCCTGAGTCAAGGAGCGTCTTCACATTCCAGAATCCTATCCTTGTCCGGGTAAAATAGCCAAAGGTCGTCATCATACATACTCTTCTTGCAATTTATGTTGCGTTGCCTGTGATCTACGTAATGCACTTGTTGCACTGATGGTCTAAGGCTTAGCACACAATGCAATGGAACTTGTTAACTGAGGATCGGAGCACATCCAGATGATGCAGAGCAATTGAAAAGCACTGAGACTCTTAAGATGAGATTAATTCCACAGATTATATATTTTTGTTCATTTTGTTTCACTAGGCCACACAGTATGCTCATAGCATTAAAGCAAATACTTCTCCACATATAATATTATGACCTAAGCATACACCACTTGCTGGAGCAACAATAAAACGCATTTATCTCCAAAGCTAATACCCCAAAGTAATTCATAACTTTTATGTAGAAATTCAATTATCATCACAATCTTTCTTGCGTCCAATATCGGCATGGGTACAACAACAACAATAGCAACACACCATCAGCTAAGCCGAATATAATGATTATTTATTGCCTTCAGCTGAAAATCCAAATAACTAATTGACAGTGGCCACACTAAATCCGATTAAGATTAATTTCATTATCCTCGAAAGAATCTCTTTTCGCTCTAGGCGTTCCAATCGCCGCCGCCCAGCCTCCCATCGCAATTGACCAGATTGAGATAATTAAAAGGATAAAGTGGCTCCATTCCTCTCTACCCAAAAATTAACGTCACAACACGATATGCAACAAAAAAAATGTACATGTATAGCCGAAGGACATTTGTTTCTATTATCCTCCAACATAGCTCCTATTCTAAGTGAAGAATATTCCATTAATTTCGACTAAATTTAGGTGAATCCCTCCGGAGATACTGTAGCACTCAACTTGGCCTAGTCTATGCCGTGTTAAGTATGTGCGTATGTGCTTTATGCTTTATGAAATATGATATGAGCACACTCCTTGGCTAAAGTATGTTCCTTGGGAATTTATCCTTTTTTGTTAGTATAACCAATGTTGACGACATACGGTGTGTTGTGTTTTTAATCCATGGTTCTTCTTCGTTTGTGTGTTTATATTAAGGACGATGGGTCTTAAGGTCTTAAGGTCTCGGACTCCTGCACTTTTGCCAATCAATTTGGAACCAGATGAGAGGTTAATTTGGTTACCCCCTCTAGACAAAGATACATGTAAAAGATACATTTCTCCATAAACACTTGTAGGTTATCCTATGATCCCTCTTGAACAGTTGCTAGCTTCACTGTAGGTGTTAATTTTTACTCGAAAATTATTCACAAGGACGTGAAGTAATCATATTCTTATTTTTTTGCGTTTCAATCACAATCTCTTCTATAAGAGCTTCCTAGAATCATTGAAAACATCTGAGACCTCTTTTTTTTTGGAAGCGATTCGCTGAAATTGTGATACATTCTCGAACTCGTACTCGTGTGAATTGAAGCACGTTAACTTTGTTCTATTTGGTATCTGTGTAGTCTGTCGATGCTGAATGTGATTCTTCAAAAAAAAAGCAGATGCGTTGTAATATGAAAATAAGATATAAATTCAATGGAAATTGTGTGAATGCCAGAGCGTTTGTAAAAGACTGAAGTGTTTTGATCTAATAAATCCAGGATAAACAATTTTAAAAGCAAAAGTCCTGGTAACAAATTAAATCAATTCAATCGAGAAAATAAAATCCTAACAAAGACTTTTTGTATTACACACTAGACATTTTAGATGAAAGCGGGATAAGACGGTTAGATGCGGTTGAGTACCAATCCCTAGCATATGTTATCATGGAATTGGACTGCTGTTAGCACTCATAGCACACGGAGACTTAATTTTGTGGCAGGACCAGGCAACCTCCAATGCAATTGATCCATTGGTCATTAGTCGCTGTCCTAGAAGTTATCTTGTAGATTTTAAGTGGGGCCTTGCATTGGTAGCAATCAAAGATCTAACGACACACAAACAACTAGGTTCAAAATCGTCCTACTTAGGTGCCTTTTTAAATACGATCTCGTTCAAAGTTGGTTTGTTAGTGTAAACTAAGGACTTGACATTTCTGGGTCTTCTTCGATACTGGCCACTGCGACTATGTGTTCTATATTTCCACCAATCTCTGTCTTGTTGGTTGCTTAAGGTCTAAAAAAGTGTACTTTTGCTCAAATTTTTCCACAGTGCGACAAATTGCCTGCGCACTGAAGTCATGATGACGACCAACCTCATGATAAAATTTATTTTTGCCGGAATTTTGATATTATTTTTTTTCCTTCTTCTTGGATGGCACTACAGTTCGGGGTGAACCTAGGGCTTAACCAACAAGCCTCTTCACTAAGCTCCGTCCCCTCCGTCCCCTTGTACTGCGTCGTCCCTCCGGATTTGACTCGAAGAATATTTTTGAATATTTTTACGTAAATTCTGTTTAGTCTTTTCATATGTATATGTCAATGAGAATGGACAATAATTTGTATCTCTTTATAATCGTTATTGTAGTGAGTGCAGTAATGTTAAATGAAAAAAATCTAAAACGTGGATAAAAAACATATGAAAATGCTACAATCCGTTTGGAGCGGATCGTGTGATACCCTATCTCTTGCCTATATGTACATTTCCTACTTCTATCATTGAAAAAGTTTTTTTTTTAAATTTCTTCTAAATTTACGCCGTAACCTGAATTTTCTCAAAAAGTTGTATGTTCAACATACACTTTATTTTGTTCTAATGATACCATCTAAAACCCGTTTTCTGATAAAAACGCCCCTAAAAAGTGGTCGTGCCCATATAAAATATATTGAAGAAGCGTGTCAAAAAAGCGGAATTTAAAAATGTTTACACTTGTATTGTAAATTGTAACTTGTATTGTAAATCGGGCAAGTGCGAGGAGAGCCTCGTGCAATAGGGTTCCGGACGTTTTATATTGTCGTTAAATAGAAGGCAATATTATTTATATCCTGCATAAGCACTCCTAATACTGGTTTTGATATGAACAATGTAATGTCTAATCAACTCTATCAAATGGTCAAATCAAAGTACGTAGGTGTGTCCTAGTAATACTGTG
Source organism: Chalcosyrphus nemorum (assembly GCA_949716465.1). Classification (NCBI taxonomy): domain Eukaryota; kingdom Metazoa; phylum Arthropoda; class Insecta; order Diptera; family Syrphidae; genus Chalcosyrphus; species Chalcosyrphus nemorum. The sequence goes on from OX454333.1 coordinate 30,327,613, forward strand.
CTCCATTTTAACTTGCACTTTCGATATAAAACATGTATTGAATTCGTGATAAGATTGGAACTCCATACATTAAACAATTCTGAAATTACGTTGATAGAGAAGCTCGTAATAGTGTGTATGCCGATTCTGTTTTGCTGTCTGTATGACTAAACGAGTAAGCCAATTTACTTCAAACTTCATGTCAGCGAGATATTGCATGGCCCCTAAAGAAGACACCGAAATATTTTTTTAGCCTCTGATATTGAAGTTACTTCAAGTAGGGCCATTTTCACAAAAAGGGTATTTTCTCGTAAATGATTTCAACAATTTTGATTAAAGTTTTTGGCTAAAAATACATGTAATGGTATTTTGCTCGTTAAATCGTTTAAGTAGCATTCAGAGCTTTAAAAATTAAAAAAAAAAATACAAAATTACTTATTTAAGTTTTCAATAGCCACATAGATTAAAAAACGTAGGATCCATTCGTGCAAATTACTTAGTTTTTGAAAAATCGAAATCGAATGAAGTAGCAGCAAGAGAACAGAATAAAGTTGGAAAAAAAATTTAGTGGACGTTTCGTTCTATTTTGACATAAGTATATTATGCTTAAGCTTTTTGGCAAACGTCAAATGATGCATGATGAAATGGCAAACCTTACTAAATATTTAGACATAATATTTGACAAAAAACACCTATCATTGCTATGTTGTCGGGTTGTCGCCCTTTATTCCAATTAAATCAATTACAATTATCTAGAATTTTCGTTTTCAATTCGAATACGAGTCTAATAATAAATTAAGGCCCACAAAGTAACTTTGTCAAATGAAAGACTCTTTAAACTTTAATACAGCAACATTTTGTTTAATATAATGTGGGCCACGCGAGAGGGCGTGCCATCTACGACTTAAATGAAGGCTCTAAATATTGCGTATTGCAGTTGCTGGTTGCCAATAGAGATTAATGCTCGAAATAATTTCAATAACATCGCCACATGTACGCAACGCACACATGATATTCAATATCGTTGTGGATACGGATATCTATGTAAATTTCCATAGAAAAATGGTGGCATATTGCTTTACCGAAAAAAAAAAATATGTTAATTGACTAAAATTCATTTAAAACGGAGGGGTGTGGAGAAAGAATAAAAGAATTCAATCATTAAATTCCGCATCCGTGCTGGGTCTGGATGTGTCTCTTCTTGGAAAGAGAGATAGATACGCATGGATTTTTTATTTACAAAGGTCTTTTGCAACCAAACCAAAAAACCAAAAATCTATTTCCATCCCTGCCAAGTAGCCATGGGAATTCCAGTGCAAAATAAAATTTCTCTTCCTTGCCTTCCTGAATCTAGACAGTTTTTTGTTGAAAAGGGTTAAATCCTTTTGTGAAGTTTATTTTTATTATTATCTTCGGTTTGTTCGGGGAATAAAAGATGTTTTATACTTTGTCTTGTCCGAAAGCGAAACAAAAAGAAACAAAATAAAAAAGGACAAAGTTCCGGTATTTTAACTTATACCATCCAATTTAATGCAGTGTAGTCACGTCTTGAACTTGCTTGACCAAAATCAGATAAAAGGACCTTTTTTAATTATCTGAGAACCATCATCACCCACCAGTCGTCACCATCGCCGGCTGGCTGGATTGTGTGTTCTCTGAAAATGATGCTGAGGATTATAGAGAAATATGCTAAAGGATTTGTTTTTATTAGTCGAAAATATATTCTTCTGTTTCTGCTAAATATACTGATAAGTATCATTTGTCGGTAAATGGGTGGACTTTAAAAGTTGATCTTTACTTTAAACAGTCGTCAGCTAGAGTTAGATCTAGGAGTTGAATGGGACTATTGTGTGGTGGATGGCACTTGAAAATGTTTTGCTCTAAAAAGGGATGGTTACACTTCGCAGGACACGATTTATAGGGCGATGTTCTGTACCTACACATGAACAAGAAATAAATTGAACCCACTCAGTCGAATAGTTTTTTTTTTTTTTTATGTCACTGCATTCCATAGATGTGAACTCTACTGGGGTGTGCACGAACCCTTGTGCATTTTTTGTCGCGGATAGTGTAATTCCTTTTGTATGGCTGTCCAATTCCTTTAAGAAAGGTACTCATAGACCGTCGTTCTCTGCATATTATAATGGTAGCACTAAGAAATTATGAAAGGCTGCTGAACTCTAGCAAAACACGGGTAAGAAAGCTGGCAAGCCTATCCAATCTTTTGTGCAGGACAGCGTCACAAGAACGATCAAAACAGACTACACTGACTTCAAGGAACTGAATGCAATCAGTGAATGCTAGTGACTTCAAGTAACTTAAAAAAAAAATGCAGAGCAATCAAAAAGATTGCATTCTTTCAGGCTTCACCATTCTGAATGCTAAAAATGATTGCACGATTGATTTATTTTTTTTAAATCTGAAGTCTTTATTGAAGTCATTGATTTGAAACAAATCTACGTGAACTCTTAGTATGACTTCATGTGAATGCATTCTGCAATGATTGCATTCTTTTACAGCCCTACCTGCAATCATGTGATGATACCGCCGCGTATCATTCCATCCTGACCATCGAGTGGTTTGCTAGGGACCTGTCTGCCTTTCGAAGAGTGTGACCAATCCACTGCCACTGGATTGGATCGTCGTATTTTTGGCATTCATGGCCCCTTCTCTGATAAAGCTGTTCGTTTAAGCTATGGCTAGCTATATCCAAAAGTAAGGGGACTAACCTATTCCTGGTCTAAGTGCATCCTCATCTAGGATCAAACAACCCAATTCAATTACTTGGACAACTGTTACTACTACTTGTAGCAGTTGTGGGAAAGTAGTATAAAAGTACCAACCTATCACAAATGGCAGCATTGCTTGCACAGTGCATGTAGGTACTCTGAAATTAAAATAATATTTTCTGTTCCTTGTTAGTTAACAGCCACGTGAAGGATACCAACAAATGTTGTTAGAGCTTTTTGTCTCTCTAAATATTTTCTACCTTTTTGCATTGCAGTGTTCAAACCGATGAAGCGGCAATCATACATAATATGACATGTATGTGCAAATACTTATACATGACAGTGTTCGAGGACGAGGATGTTACACAGATGCTTTTGTCTCTATGTTACAAAAACTTGTTGTAAATTTAAATTTTTGGAATAAAAATCAATGAACTTGAAGTGTTAGATTTGTTTGTTGGTTGGTTGGTTACAAACGGCCCGCGATAAGGTTGCAATAAGATGGTGGATGGGTTACACTTCTATTCTTGGAATCATTACTTATTCTTTCTATTTATTCCTACAGCTTCTCTACATTTATTGTAATGGATGCGCAATCGCTGGTATGTTTTCCAAAACAGAGGATCCGTTTCTGAATTTCCTGATTTGGAACAGAACTTTTCAACACCCGAATAAGGGCAATCATAAGAACACAATTACTTAGGATCACTCAAGAGCTAACATCCAAACACGGCAACATGTCCCATCTCATGGCTGAAGTTGAAACAAGAAGACCACTCTTCAGGCTTTAGCTCTGTTTTCTAACAACTGAACCGACTGCAATTCAAACTCTGTCTATCTTACAGTCTACTTATACAGAGAAGCTATTTTTCTAGCCAAAATCTGGATCTCCAGGCAACATTTTTAGCGCCCAGTAGGCGAACTCACAGCGTTGTCCACCACCAATCATTCTGTAAGAGCAATCTTATACCGCAACCAAAGCCGGGTTGACTCGTATGTCAAATAATTCATCATAAGCTAACAGAATGTTTGACAGCTGCTGAAACATAACGAATGAAAAGAATATCGTTGCCATCTGGTCACCCTTTACTACTTAGCATCTTAAATTTCTCCTGCAAATACTAGAAGTGCAAGTCGAAACCCTTAAAAGAAGGACACTCTCTGATACTCAACGATCTATAATGACTATAAGTCAGAGACAAACTAATTCAGACGGTCGTCTTAACGTTCCCCAGCCGAAAATTTTGTAAAGTACGCCGAATTTAAATTTACTATGTGTGAATACATGTGAACGAGCGTGCGAACAAGACGTAGCTATAAAATCAATCGTGGTGTTCCTTTCTTTCGTTTTGCCAATGTCATGCAATTAGCAACAACAAAATGTACAGAACGACTCAACAAAATGGCTGCGCGCATAAAAACTACCGCCGATTGAGAATGTGTGCGTGAGCTCCGATTTGATTTTGCCGGAAACGTCAGAATACATTCAAAATCGGTAGTAGTTTTGCTCTTGTGGCAGCCAACGGTCAAATCGAGCGAAGACGACCGTCTATATGCGTTTGTCTATGGACTAAGTCAATGCCACCAAAAAGACAGATGTCGTCCATGCCATAGACAAACTAATATAGACGGTCGTCTTCTCCCTCCTCTGCCGAAAATTTTGTAAAGTACGCCGATTTGAATTTTCCTATCTGTGAATACATGTGACCGAACGTGCGAACAAGATGTAACTATAAAAACAATCGTGGTGTCTCTTTTTTCCTTTTGCACACCACATTTTCAGCTGACTGTCATTCAATTAACAACAACAAAATGTACAGGAAAAAGACTGCGCCCATCAAATGTACCGCGGATTAAGCATGTGTGCGTGAGCTCCGATTCGATTTTGACGGAAACGTCAAAATACATTCAAAATCGGTAGTAGTTTTGCTCTTGTGGGAGCCAACGGTCAAATCGGCCGAAGACGACCGTCTATGTTAGTTTGTCTATGGTCCATGCAGAGGATGAAATCAGATATCATTTCAGGATGCAGGCTATACGTTCAGCCACTACAACGTCGCTAAATTGATCCAGTAGGATGATAAACACATTTTCTTAATCCCTAATCTTTAATACTTTTCAAACCTACTACTGCCAACATAATTGTTATTTACTCGTAACATAACAGCATCTTGCAGGACATAATCTGGCAAATTATCAACCCTAAATGCTACTTGTGTCACTCATTACAGTTTTCCTTTTTTGTGAAATACAGTCACATCATCTAATTGTGTATTTTATAGACTGTCAAGTCGAAAATAACAATTTCAAAACGGAGCACTTGCTGCCAAATGCTCACCATCAACACGTTACCCATCATAACTTCGTCATGGGTAAAGTATTAATAAAGTTAAAGGCAGCCCTAACTTAGCACATATACATATGTACGTATTCGTACGCAAAGTTAAGATTCACCCATTAAAGAGTTTATGGGATGACAGTAAACAGGATTGCTCATAAATGTAGATGGGCTTTTTTTGCCCTGTTAAAGGAGGAAGGACTTGCTTTCAAAATTGCTGTTTGTACATTGGGAATAAACATGAATTCCTTTTGGAGCAGAGTCATAAGTGACTAGGACACCGAAAAATTTGTATATAAAAAGCCTTGAAAGGCCAGCGGCAAGAAAAAAATTATATGTAAATGATTTCTTGACAGGCACTTTGTGTACGAGACCTTGAATACTTTGTCTTTTCTTACTTCTCACAGATGTTTGGAGAGTAATGAATCTGAGTCATGGCATATATTGACATCCGCAAGCTAATGGAGTAAATTTCGGTTTAGATTGACTGAAAGATCTCAAACTCTCGATGGACGTTAGGAGGGGGGTAGAGAGATGAGCCCCACTCTAAAATTTATTCAAAATGTCAAAGAAGGTCACGGAAACCCGAGTACCTACCGAAAACACTTCTAAATTCATTATAATAGGTTGGGAAAAGTTCAATTAAATTGCCTTCTCATGTTACAAGGATGTTCTGCTTACCTACGACTACGATAAACTTTTCCCTCCTGCCATTCAAAATGTGAACATCAGAATCCTATCAAAGGATTTTTTTAACCAATTTCCTTTCGGTTAAAAGTGTCACTGAACATAAATTATACGAGTAAAGCTTATAATCCAAAGGCTCTTTTCAAACTTAATATCCTTCCTGAAAATTTCAAGTTTCCTGCGAACAGTAATTGCGGAATAAATTTGGTTTTAATTAATGCTTAAGAATTCCCTGCTACTAATCTTGTCCCCCTCTATTCCTAGAGGAAGAAGTTCACGGAATTCCTGTGTTGCAATAGCTACTTGTGGAAAAGTTTTCTTTTCATTTCTGACAGATGGCAGGGATGTTTCTCTTTTTTTTTATAGCTGGCAGCACTTGAAGTTAGTTTCGTGAAGTTGTGCGGAGTGAACAACTGTTGTGTAAAGCGACACTGAGAGGTGTGCATCATAGACAAACTAATATAGACATAGACGGTCGTCTTTACGTTCCCCTGCCGAAAATTTTATAAAGTCCGCCGATTTTAAATTTTCTATTTCCTGTCATGTGCATGTGCATGTGAACAAACGTGCAACAAAATGGCTGCGCACATAAAAACTACCTCCGATTGAGAATGTGTGCGTGAGATTCGATTCGATTTTGACGGAAACGTCAGAATTCATTCAAAATCGGTGGTAGTTTTGCTCTTGTGAAAGCCAACGGTCAAATCGACCGAGCACGACTGTCTATGGTTGTGTGCATTGAGAAAAAGCATTTTTAAGATTGTGCTGCCCAAATAATTAAGGCCATAGAAATAATGGCTGGATATCAGTATTTTTGCTAAAAAATCAGTTTCTCGTTTCGATTGTCAAAATTTTCGTTATTGGAGCGGTCCACAGGTATTCGACCAAGCATCAATGAATGCACAAAGATTAACTTTTTGGTGCTGGGATCATACGACTTGACACCGGTTAATTATTTTCTCTGGGGTTATGTCGAGTCCTTACCTTAGTACTCGCTAACAAGCGCAGGACTATGGACTAGCTCCAGGCCCACATTCGACGCCGTACAATTTGGAACAAGTCATCCAAAATTGGACCGACCGCTTGAAGCACTGTTTTGGCTGACCTACACATAATGGCATGAATTTAGCTTCAAAATAAAGCCAGAATCAATTTCAATCTTATACAGAAGCACTATCATATGCTAGATAGGAAATCCTAAAAAAATCGGGCCATATACATATAGAGTCTATAATAGGTATCACCATGTTAACATTACCACACACACTCCAAACTAGAGAGAGTTTTTCTAAGGATAGTTATGACTTTTAAACTGTGCTGTCAGTTTTGACATTTACGTTCAGACTTTGACAAATCTTTCGAACAATTTAGCATGCTTACACCAATAATAGCCATGTTTTATTGGAAAGTGTATAGCCAGCTCTCAATAAAACGTCCACACTCCCTCTCATACTCACTTTTCATTTATACTTGTTGTCTGCAATCTGAGTCAAAGCCGTTTGTGGTTCGACTTTTCCTACACTTTATGTTCACTTTTGGTTACTGACTAAATTAAATTCACCTTTCGTTTTGTTATTGTTTGTGTGCAAAAAATTACTGAGCTGGCTATACACTTTCCAATAAAACACGGCTAATGTGAACATTCAAATTTAATTTATTTATCGGTAGGTATATACAAGTATAATTCGATCGAAAAAGTTAACTCCCTGACGGCTATAGATTTTTGTACAGAACAACGTCATTAACATTCAAAAGTCATTGAACTAAGGATTAGTTTTTGTTTGCTCTTTGGGGTTCAATTCACTGCGAAGGGGACCCTAAAACAAAGGAAATAAGATGAAACGCCAAACAGAATGAAAATAGAATTTCCCTGATTGAATTTCATTCATTAAATCGAAACCCACAATACCTTGCAGAGATTCGTTGGCTACCAGCTAGGTACGCATAAATTAATTTTTTTTTCCACCTCCCTTAAGGGATAATATTACAATTTTATTATGTATTTTCAGCAGACAGATGACGATAATGGTATATAGGGTTGCCGCTGTTTGACTTTTGATTTGATTTTCTTAATTTATTATAAAATGTGTGAGATGGTGGCATTCCTTAATAATAGCTTAGAATGAAAGAGTGAGTTTACAAATTACCCAGAGAAGGCTCAACATCTGTATGAGAACAAACTGACCTCTCTATGGGTTTCCCGCCAAATCGAATGTCAGGTGGACTTCCCAGAAGAGTGATCACGGTACACAACACTCTACCATTAAAAGAAAATGCTTTAAAGAGAAGCCAAGAGAGGCCAAGGAGTCTATGATAATTACCAGGGTACCCGCTACCATAGCCCGTGAGGTTCTTTTTAAGAACAATGTAGAGCCACCAGCCAATGGCCAAAATATCACGAAATTCATCAAGTCCACAAGACCGTTTCTACTTATGGGCAAGAAACAACCTTTACCTCTTATGGATGTCACAATAGGTCTGGATTGATCCTATTCATTCTGATTTTTAGTGCCATTTGACATTTTTTCTTGCAAACAGTTTATATGCAGCGGCAACCCTGGACTCAGTGTATACCCATAATTTATTATGATTCATTGATTTATTGAGGCACGTGATTTAAGTAAATTTTCAAATCATTTACATCGAGTAATTCTCTTCTGATTGAATACATATTTCGAGATGATAATTTGACGTAAGCCACAGGAGATTACTTAATTTTGATTGGCTTTAGGGGTATATCATGTGTGCATGTGTGATAACACTTATCTAACTCTAATGTTTACAATATGTATACCATCTTAAGTCCACTTAGGAATATGTGACAAGAAGTTTCTTTAAATGTCCATTCATAGCTCAGCGAACTGCGAACACGAACGAGCGAATATTCCCCAGTTTTGACGTTTCATTCACAGCAACTTTTTTATCGAGTCGCTACAATCGGCGAATTTCATTTGACATTTGCCAAAGAAAAATAAATTTGTGAGGTTAAGCTCTTGCGAATGTTTTGGTCGCGCGAATGTGGATTGCGTTCTACATCTGTGGAATGTGAATAAAATTTGACAGTTCGCAAAAAGTATTCGTCTATTCGCGGAAAAATCAGCGAATTGATGATTTCTTCGCAGAAATTAATTACTATTCAACTTTTTTTCTATGAAACGATAAATAAATTAAGCTTTCTTCTTTGGGAATAGTAAAATTGTCAATTGTTTGCCATAAATGCACCAAAAATGTTTTGTTCGCGGTTCGCCCATTCGCTGGTCGCTGAGCTGTGAATGAACCAGCATTTAAAAAACACGTTCCTCGGCAAATGCATATTTCTTATGTAATATGTAAGAGTTAAAGGGGTAAGGGAACACATGTCTTCCGGCGGAAGCCCTTTTCCTTCTGCCAACCCGCTTATCTAACCTAACATAAAGCCTGTATGATACGATTCCCTTCTTCTTCCCTTCTGAATAAAGGACTGACTTCTCCAGTCTAATGTGATTTCTCATTCAAGTGTGAATGCATCCATCCATCAACCAAAACAAATTGTCTGCCTCTTACAGTATTAAACATATCCTGCTGGGATAACATTACCTACATTAGCATTTACACTTTCGGAAGTGTATAATATTATCTTTCAACATGTACAGGTGACATGTGATGGTGACATCCTTCCATATCAATAGAATATCTGTTTACAATAACACACGCATTAGCGTGTCAATTTATGTACATATCCTCATATTATCCTTTAGAAAAACAACAAAGTTATTTAACTCAATTCCTCCCACAGGATACTTAAAATATTTACCCGCTCTCTTGTCTTGATAGTTCTTTCTATCTCCACTTGACTGTCTATATGTACCATAGGAATTAATTAAGTAATTTCTTGTAGAAAGGAATACATATAAACAAAAGAAAAAGGAAAACTTTTCTGAAAGTTTTATGGCTCTTAAAGCATTCATGTCCTTTAACTTTGAGCTTAGAACTGTCTACAAGTACTTCTACATTCGTTGCACAGAATAAATTCACTCTTGTGAGGGTCTCTGTGCATAAAGGAATTCCCGACAATGAATCCGCTGACAAAATTGCCAGATTAGGAGCCCAATCTCGGCTTACGAGATCTGAACCTTTCTGTGGTTTGCCTGGATCAAGATAGAGCGCAATCAATTGGAACGACAAAAAATGCTATTGTACTTGAAAAGATCTAGAGACATTCTGTCTGTAGCTTCATTGACGAACCAGAGTTCTGCTAGAAGGCAGGTCTTCAGGTCGCCGTGGTTACTTAGGATCACACATGCCTCAGTTACTCCTCCTATCATCCAGTGTTAGTCTAAGCCTAACATAGATAGCCTTCTATGTCAGCAACAGATCCTTTGGCAAACCTAACCTAAAACCAAAATTGTTACTTTGGATGGGTCAATTGTCAAGAAGAAAGCTTATAAAATCGCCAAAATAAACGGGGTACAAAGAGCGGCTATGGTCGACCCAAAAAACTAGAGATTATGACAATCACACGCAATCGGGTGTCGTTATAAAGAAGCTTTGACACACTTCCACTCTTCGTAAATCCAAGCGTGTAGCGTGAAGAGTTCAGGTGAATAGAAACGGTCCTAGATGTCTGCCTTTTGGAACATCAAATGTGGTATTATTATTTTCGACTGTTTTGGCATTGTATTCTCATTGAGTTTATATCTAGTGGGCTGCCTAACTTGACCTTGACGGTCTGCAGGCATTGGTTGCACTTTGAATGTTATGACCGCCTGGCTGTAGTATTTCTTAAGGAAGTCTTCTTCCCTTGTCACCTTGATAATGTCCTCGTTTTATAACCAGCTCCCCTATAAATCGTACAGTTCTATATATTGTGACGTAAGTTTAGTACTTGCACTCTCTTTCCTCTTGAACTCTTTGTTTTGTTCCACTAAATTAAGCGAAACAACCAACTCTGCTGAACATCTGCACAAGTCGTCAAGTTCAAAACAAACCAAACCGCAGGTCGGAAATCCTTTTTTTTCATAAAAAAAATACTTACCAACAAATGAACAGATTACGCATAAGCCCCCACATCTATGATTGTACATATGTGATGTCCTCTCGAGCAATAAGTCCCATGAAAAGAAATTCAAACTCCACATATATTTTTTAGTTCACAAAATGAATGAATATAAACTTTATTTAACTCTTTATGACACTCGATCCAACAATAACTCTCATCTCGACTGTACTCTATAAAAGTATCTATGATCCTAATTTCCCTCTAGACTTCACCGCATCGCCAAGTCACAGCGACCAACATCAGGAGCAATAAAAGCCAGATCTGTCGCATATTTGTTTGACTTGCCGCACACAAAAGATTCTCATACTGTTTGCAATTGGTAAAGTGTTTCTCTTCGGATAGCATCCTGGCTGTGTCCCGGGCGAATTTTGCTGAATTTTTATAGCATTTATAGCGGGCACTATTGTATATACAAGTCTCATAAGCATGCCTCGAGCTAAAAAAGAAGAACGAAAAATATATTTAAATTCTTTTTGCACGATTTTATTTGAGACAAAAGAGGGAAAAGATACACATACTCGTAAGTATGTACATCTGGAGGATATTTATAGACAATTTAAGGACTACAATTGATTACATTTTTGATAGCAAATACTTGGGCTTATTTAAAATTTATTCTGGAATAGGGGATGAAAATCACACACTCCAACTTGTGATTGTCTGCAACGGCCACCAGTACAGTGGGGGAACACGCGAAGTGGCATAGGGTTCGCCAATTGTACCTGTTCTAGGGAAAATAGCAATTACAGAAAACTCTATTGTAGCAGAGGTATAGAGTTTTGGAGAGTGAAGAGTAATGTTTTGGAGAACTATGCAACGAAGTCGATGAAAGCTTTCTGAGAGGAATAGCCAATCAAGTGATGAAGTTGAAGCGTGACAGAAAACTCTTATACAAGTCCAGAGCGGGTTTTCAACACGTAAGATCGTATAACATCGTATAGGTCCGTAGGCATCTTTGACACCATAGGAAAAATACTGAACATCATCGTAAGGGAAATATTGTAGAGTCCAATCGATTAAGTAGGGGCCTTCTAAGATTGCCACTGCAGTTTCGGTAAGGCCATCAAAGTTTTCAGCACTGCAAACTGATTACACTCTGCGAGCACTTACAGCGACAGTTTCAGAAGAAGAATAATTCACTACCAACTACCAACGATGTAAAGAGGCAACACAGATAACAAACAGGTGGTATTCCGCAAGACTCCTTACTTAGTCCACTGCTGTTGAGTATAATAAACAGTGGGTGCCGTAGCTCAATGGTTTGTACGTTGGACTACTGCGCAAGGGGTTCCAAGTTCGAATCCAGAAAAATACCATCAATGTAATGAAAAATCTTCAAGGACAAAATGAGAAGAAGAGAAAGAAACTGCTTCTAGTAAAAGTTGCGACATCAATGTCGCTCTACGGCCTCCAAATATGTGTTGGGCCATAAAAACGAAGTCATACTGAACGAAGATGGAGGCAGTTAGAATAATCAACGCCTTTAAAGTATGCAACACCTTCCGAACAATATCATCCGAAGCTACACCCATAGATCATCAATAGGAACAATAATTCAAAGTGATAGACTGGAAGAAATGCGGGAGAGATGGTATCGCTCTAATGGAGGTATGTAAATCGATGCAGGCATTGATTTTCAATAGAGACACTTGCATCAATAGAAAGCATGAAGAGTTGAAGACTTGCATACGTGGCCTAGATGCTTGCCGATTATGGATGCATAGAACATGCATAGAAGTATTCAAGGATGCGCAACACATAAGCCGTGATCAATCCTGGCTACCAACCACCACCAAAAAGAAGCCTCTATTTAGTGTGATGATAAATGCCTTCAACTGAAGAGTGTGCCAGAATGCACACAAGAGCAGCGAGAAAAAAGTTTCGGATCAGACGGAAGTGTTTAAAGGGAAGGAACCCACCACCTATTCATCGACCTTAAATCCGCTTATGACAACATTGATTGCGTCTAGCTTTACCAGGCGATGGACCAGTTCGGAATACCATTAAAATAAATCTAAATATGCTGGAAGACAGGCGCTGCTCTGTGCAACTTAGAGCCCAATGCCTAACGAGCTCCTTTTTCTGCGCTTCCTTTTGGGTTTACAGCGAACCAATAGAGCTGTACACACGAGGGAGCACGACCAAAAAGTTGTCGGCATGGTCGCACGAACCAATTTCTTCAGCAACCTCCAAAATGCTGATCGTGTGCCGACAACACCAAGCTGCGTGGACAATTGGGAGCGCGTAAGGAGCTCGTGTATTGGCCGGGAAACGGCTCGCTTAAGCTCTTCCAAACGTTCACAGAATTTCAACAAGGAGATGTGTTGTCCCTACAATATCGTGTTGGAATAGAGGTATACTAACTTCCAAAAATCTGTCCCAGACAATATCTACTTCTACTTTATGGCTTCTCAAAATTAGCTGCCAAGATTAGAAAAGCTAAAAAAATCAACAAAAGCAACTGACACACAACAAACACATGACATAATGTGCTAATCAACTCCGTGATGCATCTAATGTCTAGCAGAAGTCCTGTCAGGAGAGCAGTAAAACTGTGCAGGATATGGATGGAAGTAAAAAAAAGTCCTTCACAACAAATAGCTTACCAGCAAAACTGCATAAATTTATTCGTAATATTCCTTGAATGTGTATGCCCGTGAAGTTCATCGGACAAAATGTGCTGAAAGTCTTTAGTACATCTTTTCCAGTCTTCTTGAATGTGAGTAAAGCATTCCTTATGTCGGAGATAGTCTGTTAAAAAAACAAAACAAATTAATTAAAAAAATACTCCATAAATAAAAAGAGGAACAAAGCCCTTACCTGCTTGAAATTTGCGATCATCACAAAATTTACTTAAAAATCTCCTAGCACCAGCGACATTATTTTGGAAGAGCTGAATTTTATCCTGTGAAAGGCAACGCTCCGTATACCGATCAAAGCATCTCATGCCACGTTTAAAAACCCTACAAAAAAAAAAAAAAATGCAAAACAAATTTATTTTACCCTTTACACCAAAAGTGCTAACCAAAAACATATCGTTAAGCTATAATTAAACCTTTTATTCAGCCTCTAATATGTGTGTGCTTTATCATCAGTGTTAATTTGCCTCCGAGGAGCATTTTACGAGAACTGAATGGTAAACGTAATTACCCAACACCATAGGCTAGGCACCCACTTACACACCCATTAGCATTCAAAATGCGATGAGATTTTAATGCACGAGCAGCAGAAAAATTTCGCTCGTCTCTAATTAAGGATAACAACAAACCCCACCTTCTGTAGAACAACCGCCCACTAGCTGTAATCATTCGTAATGCGCTTACACGTAAAAAGAGCTAAAAGATACATTTTATTGCCAAGTCAGCAGTATAATTTGAAATAGAATTTGTAAGAATCCTTCTTGGAACTATTTGTAGGATGTAAAGGATAATTATGAAATGCAGACATGTAAAGGGCATATGCAGATTCAGAGAAAAATTGGCTTCAAAGAAACGGTTTCCAAGGATTACAATATTATTCCCTGAAATGATTTTCATGAACAGGGTTTTATTTTGGTTTTTGGGAAATAAAAAACCAAGAGCAGTTGGCGTTGAATGTTTTGACATCGAGTCCTTACGCGGTACAAATGACTGTAGAATGTTTCAAGCAACTCCAGAACAAAGTCAACTTAGACCATTTTGAGGTTTGATAGTTCTTTGCTCACCGCACAACACATGAGGCTGGCTTCTAAGGGATCTGCATTGATCTGCTGCTTCAAAGAGTCGTCCGTCATGAGAGCTCACTGATAAATCAAAGTGCCCTCAAAAATGCCAAGGACGATAGTAGAGTTGCAAATTAGGCCCTTTTTTTTGCGTTGGAACGTTGAACGTACTGGTCTGAAAGATCCATAAGCAGTAGACATTAGCGTCAGGTTCAGCTCTCCATAGTTCCTATTCAAAGCTTTATTTTGGGAAGAGTTCTATCTAGCTTGCCATTTTGCCAGGTTTGTTCTTCGTATAACTTCACGCTTTGGCATCATTGCCACGATATTTCCATTCGGCGGTGCTTAACAAGGAACTCATTACCTTTCCAGCCACTGTGTTGCTTCAAATCTGTTTTAATAACTACACTGTTCCATCCCTATAGATTCATTGCATTCATGCTCTAACTCTTCAAGAGATTTGGCCATTACAACTGTTGCTATATTCAAAACTTGAGAACGTCGTCGTACAAAAGGTTCTACAGTATTGAACCTAGAACGGAACCCTGGGGGATACCGTGTGTATATCTTATACAAAAATACAGATACGAGGGTGTCTGGATGAGGGATCAGGCAAACGGCGGTGGTTATAGGAGCTCTGTCAGCTCTATAGTATGGATATAGAAAGGCTCGGCAGTAGTAATTTGTAGATGCAGCAGTTGAAGCTGTAACGTTCATTTTGCGAATTGGTCATAAATTATAAAATCTCTGCCCAAAATGAATACATCACACGAACTGCTGAAGATAGTCATGAACTACTTCAGGAAGTGAAAGTTTGAGTTATTAGACCGACCGACCATGGCGTTAGATACTACCAAGGTACCGCTGAAGTAATACACATGTCAATACCTGGATCTCTCCTGTATGATGGAAAGCTGCGACTAAAGCTGTTACAAAGGGTTAAAGTGACGTTTGACAAAATCGGATGAGGATGCCCTTGGTAATTTTGAGAGAAAAGTTCTTCGAGTGATCTTTGGTGAAGAAGAAAATACAGTGTCAAACTATAAGGCCATCTTAGCCATCACCAGGCTGGCTCATATAGAGAGGAATGGAGCCCAGCGTTCCAACTAAGAACATCTTTGAATCCACTCAAGATGGACGGCGCAGTAGAGGACGACCTCGCTGTAGGTGGAGGAGGACTTCAACCAACTTGACGTGCGCAACGTCAAGAGAGAGCTGACTGGATATGTTTGTTGGTTTAGGCCCAGGTCCATCCCGGACTGTAAAGTCGCCTTATAGAACTGACGTTGATCACCTGATCGTAGCTGATTATTGAACCACGGTCGAAGATCTCGTGCTGATGGAACTATGGAACCTAGGGTATGGTGAAGTTGATTTTTCAGCAAGGTCGTGATGGCACTGTAGAGAGGCACTTGGTAGCATCGAGTATACATTTTTTATATGCTAATAGCCCTAGCTATCAGTATCTTTTACCAAAAATCATAGACACCATTGTTCCCTAATCCCCAGCATTCGCAGGAGGTTTATCTTCGCGTTTCTGCCGATATTGCAACGCATTTCAGTTTGGCTAATCTCTATCCTCCCCTTTTGCTGCTCCAAGATTAGTTCCCCTGTTTGTTGTCTTTTCCAAGCTGTTCAAATGATGGTAAGATTCTCCTTAATCTTCGTAAGCCACTGAAACAATCTGTTTGTTTTTTTTTTTTTCTCACCAGACAGCAGACCGTATTAAACCATTTTTTCCTTTTCAACTCTTCCTTCATGTCTTTCGTTCGACCCCTCAAAGGCTTTTATTTTGCAGGCACATTGTTTTCTTTTTGCTCGTTCATCCAGATTAGTTCTGGACTGGTAAACGTTTCACATTTATACCATCGACAACGGAAACTTTAAAGTCCTTAACACGTGCAGGCACATTGAAGGATGCACAGCATATTCTGTAGTAAATCACTCGTGGATGAGCCTTTTATTTGGATGTCCATAAAACTGCTATCATTTCCATTGAAAATAGTAATTTCAAATTGATTGTTGGGGTTGTCTCTCCTTAGCTTTTATTGTTGTATCCTTTGATATTCTTGTTTGTGTGTCTCATGGCAATTTTCACCTGTAATTTGCTTTTGTATTTTCTTTAATCAAAGTAGAAAGGAATTATGATGAATCTTTCTTGCAGATATTTATTCAAGTTTTAATAAACTTCGTCCTGATTCGTTTAGATTATGTACATTGACGTCAGTTTTTGTTATTTAGAATGTCCTGTTGCAATAGGTAAATGGACGGTCCATGAGACTGAGATTGCTTCTTTGGTTTTGAAATATGACAACACCAGTGTGGTTACGTCAAACCTATTACATGAAATTTGACGTTTGTAATGAACGTTTTAAAGATGCTCATTTAGACCAACAGTTCGGGTCCATTGAACCCTAGAAACGCTAAACAGTCCGCTTTTAGAACCACTCAGATAGTGAGACGAATCTCAGGAGGTCCATCGGCTCAATGTTGCGTACGTCTGTTTGCTCGATCGGTGGCTTCAAGGCTTTTCTAGCAAGCTCATATACCTATTTCTTTTCTTCGATATCCATATTTCCTGGTACAACTTTGAGTCGTTTGACAGATTCGCTTCTATTGAAACCCAAAAAAGGCTCGTGAATCAGTTTTACATTTCACTGCCTTTGTGATCGCTTGTTTTCTTTGTGCGTGAGACTGCGAAAGGTTCGCTTCTTAGCGAATGATTCACAACGGCAAATGAATTGTTTCATGCAGTTCTCTGATTCCAATCTAGTTTTTGTCGAACACACCCAATTGGTAGGCGCCCTCTGTGTCTCATTAGAGTTAATATGTAATGTGTAGGTTGAATCCCTACATTATTTAATTAATTAATTAATTATTAAAAAAAAAACTGACACCGGTGGAGGAAGATTACTCCGACAATGACGAAAATTAATTAAGCTGTAATCTGAAGTGTAGTGGTTCATTCTGTTTTATGCTTAGAATAAATACCGCTCCACAAAGTGCTTCGAATAGTCAGCTTGTTGTCCTACCGATATTAGTATCAGCTATCTTCTAAATAAGGCAGAATGCACGGCCTTCTAAACCAATTTAATTGGCTATTGCATTTCCTGTTGAAATGACATATAGAGGACTATAAGGTTGCGTTGTTGGCCCTTTATGTTTCATTTGTCTATAACACAAATAACCCATTTGTAGTAAGAGAGAGAGAGCCACTTAACTTTTCTTTAAATTCTAAACGTTCCCATTACTCCAACTTTCCTCCGTTTCTATAGAGTTAAGTACCCGTTACACCCTCGGGAAGAGTTCTTTCTTTGAAAATTAAAATTAAAAAAAAAAAAAACTTTTTCCATTAAATTTTGTGTAGTCAATCAAATAAAAGGAACAATTTCTAAACAAAAAAAAAACTTTTCATGGTGTCAAGTGAACTCCCAACACAACAATTGTCTAATTTGCATTTCCGAATCATTAAAAAAGTTTTTCAATTCAATATCCTTATACCCTTTATTTTTTTTCCTGTCAAACAATTTCGCTAAAATAAATATTTCGCTTTTTTTTTTTTTTTTGTTCGCCTCTTTTGGAAGGATCAGGCCAATTCAACGGGTGACAACGTTGTAAAAAAGGAACTTTTTGTGCGTTGTTTTTGGTGGAAAAATAATAAAATTCTTTTGAGGTATGAAATCAATAATAAGGACTTCTGTGTCCTTTGTAATTTTCACTCTCTCTTTCGTGCTATAAAATGTTGTTTATTGAACAAAGAATTAAATGAAACGAAATTCAATTCAATTCAATTCAATAAATCGTAAACAGTGGTTAGAAGAAAGGGATTAAAATGACTAATTGGACTTTTGGTTGTTTACACAAGCAGAGCAGCACGAAGGAGCTATTGTTTGGCTGGACAAACAATAGACGCAAGGTAGTCTAAGGAGTAGAGTAAATGCTGATGTAAACATTAGGCACTTTGATTAGAAAAAAAGAAGAAAAATAAAATTCATATAAATTCTTTGGCTTTGCAGAAAGGACTTGTTCAAATATTTGAAGGACATTCGCAGCCATCGAGATTGCCTCGTGTTTGGGATTACATATTAAGGCTAAATGGTTGTGTTGTTTTCTTATTTCTTACAAAAAAAGCGCTAGGAAGGCCTAATAGGAGAATAATAGAGTGAATGACTTGTCAAGTTCTATAAATAGGTCCTGAGACCTTTGAACTTTCCGCAAAGATTTACCAGATTTCGGATTTTAAATGAAATAATCTTCAAACAATTCTAGAAGAAGGAACTTAGCCTAGTCGAATGAAAGTGTTTCAGGATTGATGAATCGTTTTGTTGTGGAACTAAATGCACCTGTAGAATTGTTTTCTCTTGAATTGAGTTTGAGTAAAAATGTCTCGTCTGAATTTGACCAAGCGCATTCTGTTGAACTTTTGGCAGAGCATTTCAGAGGCGACTTACCAGAATACACCAAAGGCTTTACATAAGCCCCCATGTAGTAATCACATGGCATTAAATTGCACGATCTTCGATGGCTACTTCATTGGTCCATTTTGCGATATAATGTTGTCGTGGAATCGAATTCTTACTGTCCTTAGTAAGTCAAGTATTTCATAGTATCCTGCTGGAAGCACATATTGTCTCAGGCACTCTGTTATGTTGATGTGTAGATACACTCCTTGCTACACTCAGAGGAAGAAAAGGTAATCCCTTGCCTATTGAAACCCAAGTAATTTCATTACTTGTACATGCAATATTGAACTACCCAGATGATTTGATACAAGTTCGGAATCTTTTCTATCGGCAAGCTGGGTATCTTCTCAAGATCCTGGAACAATTAGTTTCCCAGGAACTTGTATCGAGAGTGTTGAAGAGCAGGACAATGTCATAGAAAGTGGGTAGTGTCCTCAAAACTTCTTCAGCATCACAGCATATGTAAAGTTCTTCCTCTGTCAAGCGTAGTGGGTACCAGTGGGTTGTGTTCCCTGATGGTACCTCTACAAAGGTGGAAAAGGATTTTCTGCATCTCTGGATGATTCTCTCGGTCCTTGCTTTGTCGAAAGACGGCCATAGCTTCCTTGTAGAGGTGCAAATTTTGGCCTTTACTCTATGTATCAAGCTTGAGTGTGCAAGGCGAGATAAACACAGAGGGTTTAGTTTGTTCTAGGACTGTTGAGCCGATACTTGTTAATTTGTCTAGGGATCTCTTGTTCCAAGAACTTAGAGCTCTTCTCGGCAGCACTTCAGAAACATTGATTTAGTTTCTATGGTAGTATAACGTTTCTTTAGCTACCTGGCTGTTGATACAGAAGATAGGCTCTTCCTTTTTCATGTTAAAGCGTTTAACGTTAAGTTCAACAGGCGAGCTCTGAGAAACAGAGATATTAGTCTGCAAAAACAAGTTGTAAAACTTCCAAGTTTTACCCAAAATAACAATAGCTACATTTCGAGGACTCCCAACTAGTTTTCAATGAGAAAAGTTGAATGCAATATTGTGCACTTCACAGAATTGGTAACTAAAATGTTATGATAGTACAGACTCAGGCAACCACACAGAATAGTTTAAAATTTAAAAACACAGGAATGGAAAGAAAAAGGATCCTTTAGTAAAACAAGGATATCCGGTGAATGAAACTAGAAACTGCTTCTGGCACGTAAATATTTACGAAAGAAGAACTTTCTAATAATCGTTTTAAAGCCCACTGGTTCCCTCGGAATCGTTAAGAATTTGCACGTTCTTTCGTATTTTATTTCAAAATCTGTTTGAGTTTGAATTAACCCAATCTCGATTATTCGATCGAGGTAAAACACTGAATCCAATAGATACGGAGCGACAAGAACAATTCAATTGGGTTCGCACTAAAGTAAATCGTTGAAGCTTATAAAATTTTCTGGAATGAGTTAGTAAAATTCTGAATGAAATTCCAATGCGAGGTATAAATCCAAAACATCTCTTGACACTAATTAAACTAGTTCATTAAATTTTAATTAAAAGAAATATCGTTAATCTCTGCAGAATAGGTCGTGTCCTTTCATTAATCCAAATCAGTGACCATGCAATAGATATCAAAGAATTAATCTGGCTATTAATGGTCCAATGGGGAAT
This sequence comes from Chalcosyrphus nemorum, assembly GCA_949716465.1. Taxonomy (NCBI): domain Eukaryota; kingdom Metazoa; phylum Arthropoda; class Insecta; order Diptera; family Syrphidae; genus Chalcosyrphus; species Chalcosyrphus nemorum. Next base: position 30,348,180 of record OX454333.1, read on the forward strand.
CCCCCATTTCTTTCATACACCAATATTCCTGTGTGATATGAGATTTATGTGAGTTGTGTGTAGTGTAGACTAGTGCGAATGGTGTATCATTTATGTGCGGCATATCGTTTTGGGGAATCACTTTGTTTTGTCTCCTTAGGGGCCATTTCCTAAAGCTGTTGACGATATATATTTTGGTTTTGATGGGTACATTTTATCTACGTGTTTCGGTTTTGGGCACATTACTCTTTATAGTGTTTTGGGAACAATAAAACTGCCCAAGGCAATGTAATGTTTCGTGATTAGTCATTTTACGAACATTCGATATCAATTTATCGTAATTATAAAGGACTATTCGAAGCAGAAAAGGACACGACAAATGACTAAACTGATACAAGCATCTATCCACATCCATAGATATTGGATGGCTTAATGGTGAAGGAAGAAACTGTAGCTTTGAATGGAAACTGATTTTTGACCTTTTTCTATTGACTGTGAATGATGATTAGATTCAGAAGTCTTTAGGCGGACGCAAATTAATCTTTGAACTCTACTTCTAGTGTATTGCCTGTCGAACTAAATTAGACAGTCGACAGATTCGCTCCCCCAAACTAAAATCCACCTAAAAATGCATTTGTGTTTTGACGTTTCAGCAAAAGTAAATGGGACTTCATCACCTCACCCATTCAAGTGCAATTTTGTGCAAATCGGCCTGACAGCACAAATATGCGGCCATTTTGTAAATGCTATGTGTAAAATATTTTGTTGTTACAGGAATCATAACCTGCAAAAATTGAGAGAGCCTTTAATCCAAAAAAGCCAAAAGCAATTATGCGTGCAAAATTGAATCTGGAAAGAATGACATGGATTGACAGTTCGATGGGCCAGTTGCTTTCAAATTGGGTTATCAATTTGAGACACTGTGATGCCACAGTTTGAAGGCCCGTAAGCCGACGAGGAGGCATTCTCTCTCCTTTTTAGAAACATCTTAGGTCCGTTCGCATACCCTTCTACAAAAGCGAATTTTTACGAAAATTTTTCGTAGTTTTTCACAGAAGAGAGCGCTCACGAGAGAGTAAGAAATTTCTACAATTTCTGTGGGCTGGTTTATGAAAACTGTCAAAGCTGTCAAACCAGTGTATTTTCAACTTTTTCTGTTCAACCCGTTCGTTGACTTTTTCGTAATTTTAGCTCTCTCTGAAAGAATTTTACCCCCACTCCCCGAAATTTGATAACCTACGTTGTTAGTGCAAAAAGTATGCGAACGGAGCTCTTATATAAAATGTTCATTCAAAGCTAACAAAATGGTGTAAGAACTGTCACCTGGGGATCAAAGAAAATACAATATTCCCAAGGCTTCAAAGAGCTTCCCTCTTAAAACGTCTATGATTTCTTTTTCAACTAGAAAGATGCAATTTTATAAAACGAATCTCGAAAAGTTTAAAATACATTTTTTTGCATCACAAAATCAATAAAGTCATTCCAAAAATAGCATCAACCACAAATAACTTTGAAAATCCTGTAAAGTAGTCCTTCAAAACCACAAAGAATAAACTGCATTATGTAAGCCACAATGCGGTTAAACATCTGTGCTAATCCGATTCGATACACCATTACTCACTCCTAGTTGCAATCAATGAACTTTGGATACACTCAATGTGTAAGGAGCTTTTTGTTACTCAACATGTGTGAGGAGAACTTTGGTATGTTCAACTACTAAATGTGACTCTAATTCGGAATTCTACAAGTTGGGGCATTGTTACTGAAGCAAAGCTAAAAGATGCGAGTACTGTGCTCGAGGGAGACATGTAATTATCATCGCAGTTATGTATTCGAACATTGTGTAGTGCTCTGCTAATTAGAGCAGAAAGTTTTACTTATTGTTGAGCGGAAAATGTAAAGCGGAGTAACATCTGCCGATGTTTCGCAACAGACCAATTAAGGATGTGAATTACGTAGCGTGACTAAGAACTAGGAATTTGTGGACATTAGGAAGTACAGTTTACGATCGAAGCATTCGAAGAACTAGTACCTAAATTGGTACCAAACAAAACGATTTTCTTCTCAAATACGAGCATATTTTGTTTTACAGGATACTTCCCATTTGATCCACTCATCATTTTAAAATAACCCATCGCAACAATAAGGCAATCAACTTGCAAGATGCAAGGAGGGCTACAGTTGGAAGACCTAATAGATTGCGAAAGGAGTGTGATTGCGCCACTTCCTCCAGTTCTTCTTAAAATTGTGACTATCGCACAGCAAGTATTTGATAGTTTCGATTCCTTACAATGAGAAGTCCTGCAATAGTCAGCTAAGTTGATGCCTAGTCTGGCTTCAGTTAGTACATCTACGTTAATAATTGTTTCTTTTTTGCCCATTTACAAAAGACCTTTATTTCCTTTTTTCATTCCTTTTTCGTTAGTATGTACACTAACATGGCAATTTGACCCCTCATGGAGCAACGCTTGCTTGACATCTTCTTTGGAGCTCTGCAACGCGTTTGAGCTTCCTTCAGTTCATTGCTTAAGAGCTTGGTTGCTTCTCGACTATTATGCGACACGTACTGCAGTAGTTCCTTTCGTTTAATGCTGACCATTTCCGTTCCTTATTGGTATTTCCAGGAAACTCAGTAGAGGCGGACTTCGTAAATCTGTTTATAATATGTCAGCAGCCTTAGACTGTTTTCTATCTGATTATCTCGTGCGCTTGTATCTTGAGTAGCACTTTCATATTTACGAAGTATGAGATCATAATTAGGTTGGCGAAAAATTTGGCCTTTCATATTGAAGCACCCTGCAAAAGTGTCCAGAATGCAGCAATATCCTAAGCTAGACCTGTCAAAACTGTTAGTTCACTTGTCAATATATTGCGCTTTGTAAGCTTACTTGTTACCTAAAGTACTTAGGAACTCTTGAATTGTGAAGTCGTAACACACATAATAAAAGTTCCATACACTTGGTACAAGTCTCTGGGTTCAGTTCAGACCCATCATTGTAGACCCATTCGCCATATAATATAGTCCATTGCTTTACTTAAACCAATTGATCATATAAATAAGATCTTGATTGACATGTGCTAGATTATCTGAAACTAAACATAGGATTCCATTTGGTAAATGAGAAGTCGATGAATAATAATGTCAATTCATTGCATCATTGCAGGTAGATTTGTTTCAATTTAATGGGTTTAAGAATGACTACAGCTGAAAGAAATAAATCGCCATTTATTTTGAAGTTTTGACTCATGATTGAAGCACTTATTTTCAGCAATTAGAATGGTCAAAAAGAATGAAAACTTTTTATTGCCCTGCAGTCATTGAAGTCACAGCCATGCTTTTAGTTAATTAGTAATAAATCCATTCAAAAGAAATATCATTGAATTTGCTTTAAGTGCTGGTTATACACACAATAATTTATTTACAATTATTACCTTAACGAGTTTAGACGACTTCAATGGATTGAATGCATTCAATTGATTTGAGGAATCAAATGGCCTTCAGTGATGAACAAAACGTTTTTAAGCTGAAGTCACATTTAAAGTCATTCAACTGAAATATTTTTTACGGCTGCATTCTTTCACAATTCTTATTGACAGTTTTCTGATCGATTTACAAACAACCTGTCAATTGTTTAACAGATGTAGGTAATTTGCATTTGCTGCAAATTGGTTGTAATTGAATAAATAAATCAATTAAATTTTCAGGAAGCCATTAGGCAACAAATATTTATTAATTAACCTTAGTTAACAGCTGAATAGTCATATAACAGAATATTTTAATCCTGTAACAAAAATACCAGCGGAAGCTGTCGACAAATATCGTAAGACCAATATTATAACAACAACAGGCATAAATTCATAATTTCCAAGAATATTCTGGAAAGTGAGGGATTTTAATTAAAAGCAAATACACATTGCTTTAAAAAATCAATATGCAGCTGCCAGCAGGATGATGTGCTTTTAAGGTGGTGTAAGAACTAAAATAGTAAAGGGTGTTAGGTACAAAAGAAACTTAAATGATTCTGAATGCATTATACCTAAGGATTTTAGTATTAAATCTTGATTACGTCGATATTGATGTTATTGTTATGGAGAAGTCTGAGAAAGTGTAATCTTGTGTTACGTTTGGAAGGGATGTGAATAAATATCGTCAGGAGAATGCTTCCGTATAATTCATTTTGAAAATCCGCCTTCAATTCGCGAAACATCGGAAGTTAGCGCAACTTTTGTAATCGAACCTTAGATTCATTGAAAAATCATGAATAGCTACATTGGAAAGCGTTCAGAGCCGTAATTTTATTATGGTAGCGCCCCGAATGCGTCCCTTCAATCAAATTTGCCATCCATATTGCTCTATATAACATATGTACATATATGTATGTACATATATGTATTTGTTTCTAAATTTCTCCTAAATAACAAGTCAGAAGAATGACAAGTTCAACTTGTCCCTGTCAAAGCAAATTATAATAATGTTAATGTTTGAAAGAAGTAGTTAATTTGTTGATGCAAATATTTACATAAGGGTAGCCTTTTGGCGTACCACATTCATTTAAATGGAATTTTCAATTTATTCGTTAAATATTCTGATAAAGATAAATCAATTTGTTCCCAATAATTTACCCCACAAACATTTGTCGCCGCAACAGCGTATGACATTTAATTGCAATGCATACATATTAGTGTACACTTTGTTTGGAAACTCTCGTTAATATTGGAATCTCTCGTTAATATTTCAATAAATTTTAGTTTAGTTTTCGGAAAAATAGCATATGGAGACAAGAGCAAATATTATTTTTATTCTTTACTTAGGGTAGAAATGATGTGGTGGTAGTGTATTGGGTGAATGAATGAATGAGTCCAGGTTTGACATTGACATTCTCCCAAAAAGCAGTTAGTGTGTTTTGAATACGAATGAAAAAAAACTGTGAAGTAAACGAATTCAAAATTATTTGACATATATTAGTCAATTTGGACATCAAAAACTTAAAAGAATGACTACCTACTCGGAAAATTTATTTCATGGGCAATTTCCATTAAGTGGAGTAAAGTAATAAAATTTTAATATTTACAGGACAGTAGTTTGTCCTAGTTTCAAGGATTTTCAGGCTAATACTTCGTGCACCTGGGACAAGCGATGTGAATTTATGTGAAGTATAAACATAAAGAGTTTTTCAATAGGAATACAACAATTTTGTATTTTTAAACAAATGCAATCTTACACTTTTTTATGATCTGTCAATGTCACAATGGCGGTTAGGCATTATGTACATTTCTATCGTTATGCAGTTCAATATTCACTATTTAATGTTCCTTTGCCAATGAGTCAGACTACCGGCCGAAGTACCGAAATTATCTCGTAACCGTGTTCATACAGGAATTGTGAATCTCTCAATGTTCCCTGTCATGGTAGCAGACTATAAAACGGTGATGAACATTTCACTACTAGGCAGAATACACCATTTAACTTTCAAAAAGAAGAGAGGATAGCAATGTCCAATTTAGTGACATAATTAAAGCAAACATGTGCACAATTTCATGAGGTTGTCAACCAATTTGAGTATGCAATTGGAGGCAATTAAGCGTGCTGTTGCTTAAAGCACAGCCCAAGATCACTCGCGCACTGTAGTACCTTTAACGTAAATAAAGTTATAGCAGATGTTAACCTTAAATCATACGAATTACATTAGACAGTCAACGTTTGACGTATTCGCTCCCCCAAGCTAAAATCCACCCAGAAGCGCATCTGTGATTTGACGTTTGGACTAAATTAAAAAGAACCTCACCCATGCAAGTGCAGTTTTGGGCATATCGGTTGACAGTTCTGGGCGCAGTTGACTAGATTATTTAGTAATGAACGAATGAATGAATGAAAAAGTATTGGCAATAATGGAACGAACAGGAAATTGGAAGTTCTTTATGTTTTCTTTTCCATATGACACTAAGAACACGATACATCAGTAAAATGAACGAAGAACGGAACGAAACCATTCCAATACTAAAATCTGATTGGGATTGATGATCGTTGTTTTGAGCCAATACAATATATATCTATATCTATCATTGAACGATTGAATGATTGATTGGAATGACCGAATTATTTTTGTAACCAATACTTGAACGATACGGCTATCGAATTTGAACGAATGACACAGCTCTAGTACCTAAGTAGTATTCTGACATTTGACGATTGGAATTGACAGCAATTGAGTCTCCATGGGAAATTTTGATTGTCGTTGCCATTTCAATTGCCATTGCCACTTCAATTTCCATTGGCTTACCTACTCGTATTAAGACGCTGAGTAAAGTGATGTGATAGTTCAAGAAGAACGGAAATATTTGTTGTCCACCGACATATTTTGACGATGGCAATTGACTGCAATACGTAAATATACCCTGTGGGAAAGTTCGATTAACTTAGAGATGCGAGTCAATGACTGTCAGATGGATGGCAATGAGTGCAACTCCACATTTTCCAAAATGTTTTAAGTACTTAAAGTGACAATCACAATACATATATGACAATAGTGGCTCTTCAGAGATTCATACATATGTATTTCATCTCTGTTATTCCTGTTGCTATACTCTCATTCGACTCTAGTGTCGAAATCGCTGTTGGTATTCCTCTGGTCTATTGAATCGATTCTAAAATTTTAGCAGCGCTTTTCAAAGTCGCTGTTGTTGTGCTAAAGTACTTTTACTTATGTGTTTCTGCTAATGTAAGTATTCAAGTCAGAAAACAGGATTGACTCTACGAATATTGAATCTTCTTTCTTCAAGATCGACCCTCCGCCTATGTATGTAGGGCAACGTGCATAATAAGAAGATCCAATTAACTTTTATACCCATCCTTAAATTTTTTTTAAGCTCCCTCTCAAATGAATGGAAAAAATATTAATTTACCTAAACTTTGACGCGTCCTTCAAACTTGATTTTGAAAATATTATAAGTCCACTTTGTCCAATGTCCTCAAATAATACCCATCTTTCCCTTTCCATAAAAACTGCACTCTTATGGATGCTTGATATCCTTTCTTCCATTTAAGTCTATCGAACCAGAACAGGGAATAGAATGGCCCTTAAACAAAAGCAAAAGAGCAAGAAAAATGAACCTACTTTTTTTCTGTAACCTGTAAGTACACAATGAACACACTTTATCCTTTTTTCCGTTTGAATCAATGAACAATAAAATTGCATAAACAATTCAATATCCAAATCTAATTTCAAATTCAATTGTATATTTTGCTCAAAAGAAGAGAGAATTCTCCCAAAGCAAACACTCAATGGACCCAAACAAAGGCATCATGTAAAAAGGGTTTCAAAATAAATAATTCATCTGCGAGTTCCCAGAAAAAAAAAAAACGAGTCAAAATTCACTGTAAAATGTAATTCAATCAATCAAAGTTCGTGTTGAGGGAAAAAAAATATTCTACACGCTTAAGAAAGTTTAGAAAGTGTGTACTTTGTACAAGGAAATGGGTAATGACCTTGACCGTGAGGAGAGTACTTTGCCTAAAAGGATTCTTTAGCCCAAAGTTAGTCGGTTGTAAATAAGAAAAAGGATTTCATTCATCACACGATAAACTATCCACTTCACACGCCCACAATCTCTGTCACATCTCACTCACTTAATCGAAGCCATAAATTTAAATTAAGTTTCAACTTATGTACATAAGCAAGTCAGGCAGGACATAAAACCTCTCATCACAATTTCAACATAAAAGAGTCTTGTTGTTTGAAAAGGATACGATAAGAATCGTGTCTTACGTGCACTTGGCTAAGATTTCTTCTTCATTGACGGCGATTTTCGTTGTTTGTAGGAACTCCATTAGATGTGAGGGTAAATCCTTAAAACACGTATCCACCAAGTTATTAGTTTCACCGCAATTCACATTCGGAGGTAGGGGTAGCGTATTTGTATTACGCTCAGTAGTCGAACTAATCAGATCCTTTTGAGATTTAGCACAAGGCATTAAAATCCAAAGCAACATAATTAAAGTCTTAAAAGGTAAACCAAATAGATAGGCCATATTGAAAGAAAATAGAGTGAAAGGTGAAAGGATCTAATCGAATTCGAATATTTTTTTTTGCGATATATTTAGTTCACTTCACTTTCGCGGAATTGAAAATGAAATTTTTAAGTTCGAAGTTCGTTGCGAATGGGATCTTCTAGAGCAACCGAACCGGAGGACAATTCGCGAAAGACTGTTATCAAATCATCAAAGGACTTTCTTTTAAGAGATATTTTTCTAAAAAGAAATAGGTATCCTTAAAAGAGCGTCATGATGGTGGAGAGAGGATTACGCTCGAAAGCTTTTTATTTCGAAAAACATGGGGTAAATTTGCACGTGTTTCGAAGCCGATTGTTCAACAGGATGCTGTTGAGGTTACTGTACTTGGTATGTACACAGAAATGGGTTTGTTTATACTCATACATACAAAATATTCCTATAAATTGGTCAAACTTAGTTATGAAACGAAAATGACATGAACTGACACGAACTGAGTTCGTAATAGACCAAATTCAGTTTAATTTATCACAGCTAAAAGGACATTAATGATGTATCCATTTCCGATGCTGCTGTCCTTTTTGGATTTTAGTTGAAAGCAAGTGGCTTTTGTACTAATAAATACTGTTGGCCTAAAATTTTTAATCAGGAAAACGAAATTTCGAATAAATAAGCTTTTTTAATAAATTTCGGATATGGTAATAGGCCACGTTCCGAACTCTAGGACCACTTTTTAAGATAGGGCCCAACGTATGGAACGGCAAACGGTTTTTGACAATTTTCACAGAATTTTCTACCTTCAAATCCAGTCCACTACCTCAAAAAGAAATGCTTTACTTTGCAGTCAAGACTGAATCTTTCAACCAATCAAAAACGTTTGACTATATAGTTCCTACAGCATGGAACGCGCCCCATATTCTTCTGGGTTTGCTAACGAATACAAATTTGAAGTTTGTTCCTGTAGCTGCAAATTCGTTGGACCAAGGTACAGATGACAATATAAAGAATAGAGATCAATGAAATACCGTTATTATAATAAAATCCTAGTTACCGCTGAATACTTAAAAAGACTGCTAAACGGTGCAATTGAGTAATATTTAGCTGTCAAGCGGAGCCATATATGTACATATACACATATATATATATCTGAAGGGAGTATAAATTTGATCTTCCAAAACTATACTCGATCACTGAAATCTCACACTCGCTTGGCCTAAGACACCAATATCTCTACCATTTGACTGAATGCACTCATTTGAATGATAATCGGTAATTATTTTCTGACTTTCTTTTCGACTTTGACAGCTAAGCGTATTAGATTAGAACTTTGCTATTGTGTTCGTAAAATATACTTATCTGTCCGTTCACGTACCTTGTCAAAACAATGAATTTTTACTTTTGTTTCATTCGTTCATTACTAAATAACCGAGACAACTGAAAGTGACTGATTTGTGAGACAAGTACTGGTTTTGTGATTGATTGGTTTGTAGTTGTAGGAATGCAATCACCAATACTTTTGTGTGAACGGGTCAAAACGATCGAAACAATCACTATTGAAACAGCTCTATGCAACAGTTAGCTACCAGACGCCAATTATGTCGTTTGCGTTGACAAATCAACTGTCAGATGTTGACACTCCAACGCCACCTATCGTAAAATGCGAAATATGTGAATAAATTGATTTTTCCGGATTTCTTTTTGGCTTAACCTAAAATATAACAAAACGAATAAAACAAAAAAGAATCATCAAAATCGGCACAGCGGTTATCGTGTTATAACGACGTCAAATATCATCCCGAAGGAATTATATATAAAGGGTTATCAACAAACCTTACGTAATTTTTCCCCCGGAATTCTACATACATTGCGTTTTTGGTTAGGAGCCAACTGTTTCTTACTTAATGCCTATGTCAAAGCACGACCCAGTTCTTAAAATATTATTTGATTTTCAACGCAAATGGAACTAGAATGATAGTCAACTAAAATGACAGTCGAAATATCTTAAATATAATCCTAATAGCAAATAACTATTCTCTTATTGGTATCTACCAATTGGAATAAGATACCTACATTCACCTGAAGCGCCACATCTCCATAGCTTCCAGCCGCCACATAAATGTCACATCACTCTTCGACTTGGCATCACTGAACAAAAAATTCTTTTCACCACGTAATGTTACTGAGCCTGATGCGGCCGGTGTTTTTGTTGGGCGACGTGTCATTTGGGTTTGTTCTTCTTTCATTCGGTCGGTGGTGTAAAAAAAAAAGTAATTTTTTTTTCTTCCTTTTTTTCATCCAAAAAAGAGAAGTGGACCCGAAAACACCCCTTTTGAACGGATGTTAAACAACAATTTAGCAAAAGAAGATCCTTGAGTCGGATAAAAGAACAGAAATTTCCCTCCACCCGGAGAGAAACACAAGAAGAAAAAAAAGCAAAAGAAATTCAAGAAAAAGATGAATCGACCTGCGAAGCTGCTGAATCGAAAGGCAGCTGGCTACAGCAGTCTCATCACATTTGCCGTCCTGCTGATCGCATGGCTGGCGGGCTTCGCTTCTCGCTTGTTCGCCGTCATCCGCTTCGAGAGCATCATCCATGAGTTCGATCCGTGGTTCAACTATCGCGCCACCGCATACATGGTGCAGCATGGGTACTACAAATTCCTGAATTGGTTTGATGAGCGTGCCTGGTACCCACTGGGCCGTATTGTCGGCGGTACCGTGTACCCTGGTCTGATGATCACCTCTGGAGGAATCCACTATGTGCTGCACGCTTTGAATATTCCCGTCCACATTCGGGATATTTGCGTTTTCCTGGCGCCTGTTTTCAGTGGCCTTACATCGATTTCGACTTATCTGCTGACCAAGGAACTGTGGTCGCCGGGCGCAGGATTGTTTGCTGCCAGTTTTATTGCAATTGTGCCGGGCTACATCAGCCGGTCGGTAGCGGGATCGTATGACAACGAGGGAATTGCTATTTTTGCCCTGCAATTCACTTACTATTTGTGGGTGAAGTCGGTAAAGACAGGCTCAGTGTTCTGGTCATCAATGGCGGCGCTTTCCTACTTCTACATGGTGTCGGCTTGGGGTGGTTATGTGTTCATAATCAACTTGATTCCGTTACATGTGTTCGTTTTGCTCATCATGGGACGGTATTCGCCGCGTTTGCTGACAAGTTATACGACTTTTTACATCCTGGGGCTTTTATTCTCTATGCAAATTCCATTTGTGGGATTCCAACCGATTCGAACAAGCGAGCATATGGCTGCAATGGGAGTATTCGTTCTCCTTCTAGCCGTGGCAGTACTCAAACACTTGCAAACTATTCTCTCAAAGACAGAGTTTAAACGGTTATTCATTGTGGGCGCACTCGTGGCAGCCGGCGTGGTCTTCTTAGCTGTTGTTCTTCTCACAATGATGGGAGTCATAGCACCATGGAGCGGACGATTCTATTCGCTTTGGGACACTGGCTACGCTAAAATTCACATTCCAATTATAGCCTCCGTCTCAGAACATCAACCCACAACTTGGTTCTCGTTCTTCTTTGATCTGCACATTCTGGTATGTGCCTTCCCCGTTGGAGTTTGGTATTGCATCAAGAAAATCAACGACGAGAGAGTTTTTGTCGTGCTGTACGCTATCAGTGCAGTCTACTTTGCTGGAGTTATGGTTCGATTGATGCTAACTCTCACCCCCGTAGTCTGTATGTTAGCTGGAATCGCATTCTCCTGCCTGTTGGAAGTATTCCTTAAGGAAGACAGTACGCCGAATAAGTCCAGTGAAGAAACCGATGAAACTTCCGTCGAAAAGAAGAATATGTATGATAAGGTAGGTGGTGGTCTCATAAAATCAGCAAAATTCAAATTGAAAACAATAAATTGTCTGATTTTTAGGCTGGAAAATTGAAGCACAGACCAAAGCATGACTCAGCGCATGAAGGCTCAGCCGGTATTGGAGCGAATCTAAAGAGTGTTGTCATTCTGGCAATTCTAATGCTGCTGATGATGTTTGCTGTGCATTGTACTTGGGTGACAAGCAATGCGTATTCTAGTCCGTCAATTGTACTCGCATTCCATAACAGTCAAGATGGGTAAGTCTTATTTGTTTTTTGTAGACTAGCAACTGAGTAAATAAGGGCGGAAATTGAGAGCAAATGCACTTGATTATACAAATAGAAATGATTCCCCCCTTTTTGGATTAACAGCCTAAGGCTGGTAGCTCGCTTAGTAGAGGACTGTTTCAGACATCACATTGACATGAGCTCTGTAATATGCATATATCAGCGTCTCATAATCCTAGCTTGCTGACGTGCTTTATTAGAAGAAAGTCAAGAGAGTATACCTACCTAACGCAGTTCTAATCTTCTCTATTAATCGGGATTTGTACCATTCTAATTCTGGCTACGGACGATTTTCAGAAACAGGGTACACAGGATGTAATAAGTAAGCATTGACCCTATCAAGTTATCGCTATTGTTCAACTATCAACTCTATTATATAGTGTACTATCTTATTTCCTGGTTGAAACTCTGCAGTGGCAGTTTTCCACCTTCTTTGGCCAGTTTTAAGCGCATTCGTTGTCCTCTATTTCATAGTATCCAAGTACCCAACACGATCTAGTTCATTGTCTAGATCACGCGCGCTGCGCCAACTCGACACTAGACTAATTATGCTGCACAACGCACGGAAATATAATTTGTCACGCCATAAACATTTTACAATGGTGGACTAGATAGCTGTGTTGCTGATAGCGAAAGCAAAAAAAAAAACTATTAATGAGACTCGTTGTCGCGAGTCTGTGTTGTCGCATGTAGGTAAAGCAAAAAAAAATGGTTATTGACTGCCTTGGAGTGGTATCGAAGAAACCAAGTGCATGTGCTTGCAACAAATTTTCCCAGCTTTGACCAATTGCTAAACATTTGCCAGTCATCAAATGACAACTTGATGCTAGCCAAATGGACCAAAAGAGCAGAAAAATTCACTATAAATATGGTCAAAGGCTGAAGAGTTTCATTCAAAGACACATTTAAGAAATTCCTTCAAAGTAAAGGAACTTTATATTTTTCAGCTAAGGATTGTGTTTGATGATCTCTTTGAAAAGTTACAACTGATTGTGTGTGTGGCCTCTTGGAGCTAAAGCGTACTTCACCTTCTACATTCTCTCTTTTGAATTTTGAGACCAATTCTGTTGATACATAATTAGAAACACTTTGTGTGTAAACGAATTGTTGAACGAAGGTATAACGCTATAAATATTTGAGTTTAGTTCACCTGTACATATGTAGTGAAATGTTATCTCTATGCCGAGAAGTTGATAAGGAAAGTTCCAAGTTGTTAAACATTTTTTAATGAAACCTATCTATGATGATTGTGTTAAAGGTAAACGTGCTTGTTATCTCCTTTCACTGATATTAATTTCATTCGCTTTATCAGCCCCAGTCATGACTACGATTCTTTAAACGGCTAATATAGTTATTTTCGGAATAAAATGGTATATGACTGCAAATCTATCAAGAGGGGCATGAACTGTGAATAAACGGAAATGCAAATGCAACAATAAAACAGGAAGGTCTTTTTCTTTCTTTATTTCTTTATTGTCATTCCAAAAGTCTTTTAAAACACTGAGTCTAATTTTGGTTTGGAATTGCCTTTAAAATATGCTTCGCCTAGCAGGACGCGTGCACGTTTGCAGCGGTCGATTCGTTGAACCCAATTTTAAACTACTCTGCCACACATTTCGGCCGAAATGGCCGCTATTTCGCGTTCAATGTTGGCTCTGAGCTCTTCCAAAGTCGTCGGCTTGTTGGCATAAATCAATGACTTAACTTAGCCCCACAGAAAATATTCAAGCGGCGTTAAATCGCACGAATGAGGCGGCCAATCGACTGGCCCATTTTCCCTCCGCTCACCATACTTACTCTTCAATAAATCGATTGTAACGTGTGCTGTGTTTTCGACAAATGTGCATGCAAACCGCACCAAACAGTTATTTTTAGCGGATGAAGTGGTGATTCATGAAGCACATGTGGACTTTCACCCGATCAATAACTCATATTTTGGCCGATTGGGGCCGTCAAAGCTCCACTACAAGTCTGTGCATGGATTTGGTTCGAATAGCCCATTACTGATTTTCCGCTTAGAACTTAAGTAGTTTAGTGGAGTTCGCCTGTGATCCCAGGCAACAAAATGCTAATAAATCTAATTTTTCTTTTATTTTCGATAGATCCCGCAATATTCTCGATGATTTCCGTGAGGCATACTATTGGCTTTCACAAAATACCGCCGATGATGCTCGCATTATGTCCTGGTGGGATTATGGCTATCAGATAGCGGGAATGGCAAATCGAACAACACTTGTAGACAATAATACTTGGAACAATAGTCACATAGCACTTGTTGGCAAAGCAATGTCATCTACCGAAGAGAAATCCTATGAAATAATGACCTCGCTAGATGTGGACTACGTACTGGTTATCTTTGGCGGTGTTATTGGTTATTCCGGTGATGATATTAACAAATTCTTATGGATGGTTCGTATTGCTGAAGGCGAACATCCGAAGGACATCAGAGAAAGTGACTACTTCACCGATCGTGGCGAATTCCGTGTTGATGCCGAAGGTGCACCGGCTCTATTGAACTGTCTCATGTACAAATTGAGTTACTATCGCTTTGGTGAATTGAAATTGGATTATAGGTATTGAATTGAATTTGTTTACTCTCAACGGAGTTTGCTAATTTGTTTTCTTTGATTAATAGAGGTCCATCGGGATATGATAGAACTCGCAATGCTGTCATTGGCAATAAAGACTTCGATCTCACTTATTTAGAAGAGGCATACACGTCAGAACATTGGTTGGTGCGCATTTATCGGGTGAAGAAACCGCACGAGTTCAATCGTCCCGCGCTAAAGACCAACGAAAGAACTGTCTCATCTGGCAGCTATGTTTCTCGAAAGGTAAAGTCTTTAAAGCAAAAAAATTGAGTATAAATTAAACAGGTTTTCTCATCTTGTTTTGTAGAATTCCAAGAGAAGGAAAGGTTATATCAAGAACCGACCGGTTGTCGTTAAAGGCAAACGAACCCGAAAGTAGAAGAATACTAAACAAAAGAGTGAGAATGGCAACAAACTAAAACAAAACAAAAAAATAAATAAATAAAGATAGAATATAACTCCTTTGAAGAAGAAACACCTTAAATTTAAATTTAATTATACACTTTGTTTATAGTTTTTTTTTTTTTTTAATTTAAAAAACACAAAACTATCACACTATAGGGAATAGAGAAGAAGGTTATCGCATCACAAAGAGAGAGACAGAGAAACTATGTCCGCACTGAAAGAATGGAAACCATTTATCCACAGCATTATGTTAGATCCCATTAATAACTGTATGTGACTCCCTATGGGATGTGCACACCTTTACAAGTCACGCGAAAATGTCTAAAGTTTTTAAGTTTTTTCGTTTTTTTTTTTTTTCATTTCAAAGTGAGGATACAGTGTCTTGCTGTTGTGTTGCAATGTTACCTCTTCTCTACAACTTTTCTACACTTTAAGATGATATTTTTTTGCGTGTGTGTTTATTTTTCGTTTTAATCCATCCACTTCTCAACTAATCACTCTTAATTCAAGTACATTTCATTCATGTAATAGATCTTGGGCCTGGATAAGAGGTTGTTGTCGACAAAAAACTGTGAAAACTATAAGAATTATTTTGTTTTAATTTTTTTTCGTTTGTATTCCCAGTCAAAGCTGAAATATTCTTTATAAAAATGAATTAATAATTAGAAATTGGATTACAAATGTAAGAATTTTAAATTGTTTTGTTAAATAGAAAAAAGAAAAACAAGGAAATGTAATAAAAGGAATGCCTGCACTTTTTTTTAAAAACAAAAGAAAATTTGCTTTGTTTTTTTAACTGCTGAGCTATGCTAGGCGACGTGTTCTTTTTATTTTACATTTGCGCTTATTTTGTGATGGAATTCTGCAAAGGTAAACGTGCTATAGAACTTTGGGATCAGAAGAAAACGAATGTCACAGAGCAGCCCCTCCGTAAAAAGTCAAATCATGGTGGGTGCTCTATTCAAGGTTAATGCTTGGGAAAAAAGGGTGGCCCAGCTCAAACCCGAGCAGAACTGAACTGATAAAAACTAAAATATCCGAATTCACGCTTTCTCGCCTAAAACGTCGGTCACTAATCCATTTTTAAGTAAAGGAGTCAAGGAGTCCAGGCGCTGGACAGCTAAACCTTCGGAGCACAGCTACATTTTGGATTCTCTACCGAGAGAACTCGCTACGCTCTCTACGAACTACATCATTCCCAAATTAGACTTCCTAAGGAGGTTTAATTTACAATTCCACACAAGAATCGAATGGAAAGATGGACAGGTGATTAGAGACATCGACTTCGGCGTGTACACTGACAGTTCAAAAATGTTTTCGAAATTCCTAGACATCTGAAAATCTAATAGACTTCCAGATGCTTCCAGAATCTTTCAAGGGGAATTACTTATTATCCGTGAAGCCTGTCCTCAAATCAAACTATACTCATTAATATCCTACCAAGACAAAAAGTCATCATCTTTGTTGATAGCCAAGTTGCTATTAAAGCCATTGACTTGGGAACTATGAATGCCGAGAAGAACTAGCCTGAGAGTAGCAACGTCTATGGAAACGAGCGAGCCGATCAACTGATCAGGCAAGGTATAGCTCTTTACTGCTCACTTGCGAGACAGTTCTTATCGCTCTTCCTAAAAAAGAGGAATCTGAAATTTTGCCAGAATAACAGCAACTACAACTGGACACTCTTCTTCGCCGTCTCACCTGGGGGCTGAGATTCGAAGATCCTGCTCCAACACGATACTGAAGAAATCACATGACAGCGCATCTTCTCACTGAAATCCTGTTAACGTTTGGAAGAGCTCAATAGAGTTGTTTCCAAGTTGCACAGAGCATTGTGAGACATCTGGCCCGAACTGAGCCATCGCCTGGTAGAGCTCAAGACAAGTAAATGCTTTCACAGGCGGCTCTAAAGTCTATGAAAAGCTATTGGCTTTCGACTTGAAATTTGTTGGTCTTTTCCAGGATTTGTCTGATCTATATTGTCAATCTGCCGGGCTGGAAGCCACGCTTATAGAGCTGATACTCAAGTCTTCGGGCATGCGTTCCTCAACCCATACTTAATTGATGAGTGGGTAAACGCAGTAAACGCTGCAGGATTATTCTAGCTTTTATCTTGGGCACAGCAGGCAGCACACTGCATTAGATTGCCATTTTTAGGAAGCTTGGCAATCATTCCCTTCTTACACTCAACTGTTGACAAACTGTTGACTTCCCATGTTCTCCCGACCAGTGGCAAGCTCGGCTGATGCTGTTGGCGCAGCTTGAAAAAGTTCCACGGGTATGCCGTCAAGTCCTACCGCCTTATTGGTTTTCAGTGCTTTGATCGCGGTAATAATCTCTTCCTTACTGGGGGTTGTGGTGCGAATCCGGGAATTTATTTCTACGGACACTTCAGCCTGACTTGGGTGCATATTGCAAGCGAATACTCGGCTTAGAACCGAAGCAATATGCTCCTTCCATCTCTTGTGTTGATCATCATCCAATATGAGCATCGAATTGTCTAAGCCTTTCACTGAGTGTTGAGTAAAGCTTCGGCAACCTATAAGCTCTTTGGTGATTCTGTGAACTGTTTCTTCTGATTCCGTGGTGTAATTGCGTTTGTCGCTTCTCTGGCTACGGTGCACTCCTCTCATCTTCATGCGATAGAGGGACTCTAGTTCGATCCTCTCTGCTGCTGGAGTTGCTGCAATTAGAGCTCTTAGTTGTTTTCGTTCGTTGATTCTTCTGGTTTCCCTGTGATCGACCGAAACCCTCTCGGCATCTGATGTGAAAACAGTTTTCACCAATGGTCTTAAATGGTGGCGGCCGGTGAGCTGCTGATTGTTTCCACTGAGAGATGGTCCCTTAGTTCTTGCCGCACTGTGGGATCTCTCAGTCGTTCTACGTTGAACATAAGTGTTCTCATGCCGTTGAATCATCGAACGGCAGCAGTATGGAATTGGAAAGTAGCTCTCGTTTGTTTCGGAGGCTTAGAAGACTACTTCTAAAATGGCATATTCAACCAATTTGGTTGAAGGTTGCTTACCTGTCAGTCGACACCCAACTGATTTTATGGCAGGCTTTGTTCTCAACCATGCCGAGACGATTTGCGTTGCCTACTCCGCGGCGTTTTACAACATGTTTAAGTCCTTTGTTGTTGCTACCTACCTTGGCATTCATGTCCCCCATCACAATGACAATGTCGCCGTTGGGTGTTGCATTGTAAACAGCTTCCAACTGAATGTAGAAGGTAGTAGTGTGCAAAAAGTAGGTATCCGGTTTTTAGTATTCGTTACTTGAAATGAGTATCGGTACCGAATACTACTGAAAATAAGTATTCGTTACTGATACTCATTTACACACAGTCAAACACTAAGCCAAAGTACCACCATCGAAACCAATCTGTACACAAATCCAGAACTCAACCACCGCGCTTTTTCCTTAGAGGCAAATATATAAAAAAAACACATATGCACATGCAAACACTCAACAACAGCACAATCCATCCCCCTCGTTTCTTATGTTCTACTTCTACTTTCTACATACTCCATTATTCTCGTCGCTCACACTTCTTGTTCCTCTGCCAAACGTTTCAATTTGATTATTTTTTTCTACACATACTCGCACTTAAACCCACGGCAGTGACAAATACCACTACTCGAATGTTGTGATTTCTTATCAGAATCTTAATTCCAAACGTTCCAGTTTGATTACTTTTCTGAACAGAACATATAGGTACTCAATACTCATACTCAAACTTCGTTAGTAACGAATACCACTACCCGAATGTTATGAGTCTTTGACAGTAATCAGTATTCCAAACGTTCCACTTTGACTACTTTCGCATAAAGAATATATACTTAAAACTTAATACTCATACCCGTACTCAAACATTGTCAGTAACGAATATCAGGACTCGAGTGTTGTTATATTTGGTAAGGCATTCAGTACATGGTTTAATTTGATGATTTACTAAGTGTTTCCATATTTGGAGGTGGGTAGACTTGAGTAAAAAATAATATATGTACATACTTACATATGAGTCGTTGTTTTTGAATATGGTGTTAGTCCATTTTAAATGAAGTTTTATTGGCGAGAAAAACATGCACTTTGCAGCACCAATTAAATTGGGCCACAACCTGTTTTATCCGCCTTTTTTTTTAAATGGGTCAATTGGGTTCGGTCTCTGGAATCATCACTAGGATATCGAGTATTGGATACCGAATACCAAATACCGAAAACTGAATATTCAGTAATCAGTAATCATTCGGTACTCAAAAGTAATCAAATTGCACACCACTAGTAGAAGGTCTCCTTTTCTTCCTCAGACGAACCATCCTCAGACATAGGCTCACACAAGAAAAACTGTCATTTCTTTTGAACAATCTACCCATTTATTTAGTCAACAATTGAAAAATTAATGAAAACATATTACACAAGACCAGAGTATCCTTTTCAAAATCTGTTTTCTTTTTCCAAATATTGTTTAACGACTATGCATTATGTATTCTCATATGGTTAACACAATACTTGATCTTTATATTCCCAAAATAAATAGCACAGTGGTGTGCACCCGAATGGTATGTGAAATGTGAAAAATAATAACAAAATAATAGGCTAATGGAAAAGAGGAAACAGTGTTAATGTATGTACTATGGGGACAATAACAAGGATAAATATATATATGTATATTTTTTTAGTTTTTCATTTGCTAGCTGTTCTTGATTTCTTTAGGTTGTTTTTTGGGAGAGATACATTATGAAGAGACAACATTTAATGCTTTAAACAACAAGCTACGTGTTTAAGTATTTTTGTAAATTCTCGCACGATGGTGTATTGATGTTTTGCGCCTTTCTGAATAGATCACGATCTCCGAAGGCTCTCGCTTTAGCTAACATTCCGTCCCCTAAAAGGCAATTACATAGAAAAAATTGTTCTTTGTTTAGGTTTTGTTGCAAACTTACGATAATTCCTTTCTCTACTGCAAGAATGTTTCAAATGATTGAGAAAATCTTCTTCCACCGACGCCTCTAATCTTCCCACAGACCCCTGATACTCTGAGAAGAAGTTATCTTTGACGTAGTAGGCGATTTTTAAGGCATTCGTTTCTCTTTTAACGGAATATTTACTACAGAAAGAGAGAGAATTTCAATATAGAAATAGAATGCATTTTGGTATAGAATCTTACTGTGAGGGTTGTAGGCTATATATTGGATCCGAAATGAAGAACGACGACATCATACTGAGACCGATTAAAAGCAAAATAGGTAAAAGATTGATCAGCGCCGATGAGCTCGATTGATTCTAAGAGAAAGTACAGACCAAATAATGAAAATTACAGACTAAAAAGTTGCTGCTCAAATGTTAAAGAAACCCCATATTCTAGGTACTTACCTCTCTTTCGCCGCGTTGTTGTTCGGTACGCTGACGCCTTTGCCTGTACATATTTTGTTGCGGCATACCACCACCAAAGAACATATTAAATAGCTCTTCTGCAGTCATGTCGGGTTGGAAATTGCGCGCATAACCATAATCGTTATTATAATACGTTCGGGTGCCAGTGCCACCGCCTCCATGTGGATTGAACGGTTCATTGATACCTTGTAAATCGTAGGATTTACGCTTCTCAGGATCTGTGAGAATAGCTGCTGCGTTTCCTACCGCCTTAAATGCTTCCACTGCTCCAGGAGCCTTATTCTTATCGGGATGTAGCTGCAAGGCTAACTTCTTGTAGGCTTTCTTGATTTCCGAATCAGTTGAATCCTTCGATACACCCAACACTTGATAGTAGTCCTTGCATCTTGATTGGAAAATATAGGAAGAGACTTACATTTTAAACTGCGTAATGGGAAAACAATTAACAATAGTTAAGACCAGGACAGACCGAATGGAAAGGACCTAGCTTTTTGTCATGCAAAATGTAGGGGATTCTTAGAAGGTTTTTCAAAACAGTAAGACACTTGAAAGTTTTTCAGACGCTCGCAAGAAATTGGTTAATCCACGGTCTCAATATATTTTATGTCCCATCTTCACACTTAACAACAAGCAGCATGTTGCATGCATCCATGCCCGAGAGGAAAAGTATCAGGTAGTTTACCTCTCCGTGTTATCCACTAGTTTGTGTACATATGTTCACCTTCCAGTAGTTGGAACCTGTCCATCTGTGTTGCCAGTTTTCCTCTCTTTAAGATCGATTGTACCTTTTGCTTTTAGTTTCATTGTTATTCTTACGGTATTGGAACAGTTCTAAAAGCGCGGCATTTACTTAGCCATGGATCCCATTCAAGACACCACATTCGTCGTCGAAGAGGCATTCTCTTACTAGGTAACCCTACTAACCAACGCTAGCAGATTTCTGCATGGTTGCCTAAGTGTCCTAGCATTTAAACCAAATAGTCATAAGAGCAAGCTCGACCTTAGCTAGCTATACAGTCAACACTACGAAGCCGATAGTACTATGTACAATAAAACAAACGGCAACTCTGTGCTGTGGTCATAAAAAACAAAAACAAAAACAAAAAAAAAACACCTTCGATATGAAGTTACGTGTTTCGATTACCCAAAAGTTCGTGTGTAGTTCACGGTTACGACTTACTTTTTGATTTTCTTCACAGCCTCTAGCTGATCAGATGTATACTCCGGCTCGGATGGCTTCGAATCGGATAGTTTCCGCTTGCGGGCACTATCAGTTTGTGAGTCCGTTGCAGCAGAGCCCTTCCTCCCGCTGGTGGGGAAACTTTTGACCTGCGCTAGGACATCTTTTGCCAGAAAAAAAATTATGATTGGACTTAATTTGAAACTCAAATTGGATACAACTCACCCTTTGCTCGTTGCGTAGGGTATAACTTCTCAGCTTTTAAGAGAAACTTCTCTGCTTTTTCCAACTTTCCTTCGGTCAGAGCATTTATTGCGATTTCAATGCAACGATTCGCCTCGTCCTTATTCCCGTCCATGGTTTGAACTCGTTTACCTAAGCGCGGAGTAATATTTCAATAGAAATTCATGCTATTATTCACTCGGGAATTAATGAGGCACAATAATAAGGGGGGAAAAACCAGGCCAATGTTTGCTTAGAAATATGGAAGCAGTTTTCTTACCAAAAGTACGAGCCTAATGCGTAAATGCTTCTGCTTAAAGTGTCTAAGGCTTTACACTTGTGGAAACGAGTCGAAAATAAATTGATTTAGAATCGACTTTAGATAGATATCATTACGATTTTCATAAAAAAAGTTGATCCAGCTTCGTGCGAAGAAAATGGAAAATTAGTCTAGGGAAAGAAAATTTTTTTATTTTTTGACAGTCTTATTTTTGACAGTTGATTACACGTCAGGGTGAAAGCATTCAGTTGGATAGATTTCCCTGGGAGGGCGTTCACCCTTAAATTGGTGGTTGTATTGATCTATAGAGCATCCAAATAAACGGAATTCGTCGTCATAAGATAATCCAAGTTGAAATTACAAATGGCGATATATTGCTTTTTAAAGGTCTGCTGCATAGTTGTTGTGGAGATTTTGTTTACTATTTTTAATTTTGATATGTTCACTCGACCGTGAAATGAACTGAAGTGGAACCATAGACGTACTCTGCTCTGGATGACGTAGTCAATCGAATACATATAATTTGTATCCTGCACCCATAATGACTTTTCGCTCCACTTTGTCGATTTTCGTTCACTTTTGCCTCCATGCGAAGAGAGCGGTTCATTCGCACAATTCATACGGAGTGCTGAGTATGGCTACATCGTGTGTAAAGATATGACATATGATCCCGTTTCCTTAATGCAATTATGGATGCGCTCGGATTTTGACAGCGCGCGAACAGGCTTTTCGTTAGATTAGGACTCTACTACTTTTTTGAAAGGCACAAGGATTTATTCTTGCAAACAAATTCGTGCATTATCGTGTGCCCCATCCGCATTTAAACTTTCTTTCAATTGCACATTCACCTTAAAAGCGAATATGTCAACTGCTGCCAACTTCACCACGGACGTTTCTGACATTGCATTTTCGGCTTTGTGTTAAAAAATAGTACAGATTTCTACGAATCAAATATAATTTAGTTTTTGTTCAAATTTCTCTGCTAATTACTTTCGAAATGCCTGACTATCTTGGTTCCGATCAACGCCGTGTCAAAGGCGAAGAGAAGGAGGAAAAGGAAATCAAATCCCTTGACGAGGGCGATATTGAACTCCTGAAGACCTACGGCCAAAGTCAGTACCACAAGTCAATCAAAGTTATCGAAGAGGACATCCACAAAGCCATAAAGACGGTCAACGAACTTACAGGGATCAAGGAGAGCGATACTGGGCTGGCTCCGCCCGCTCTCTGGGATCTGGCAGCCGACAAGCAGACGCTCCAAAATGAGCAACCCCTTCAAGTGGCGCGCTGCACAAAGATCATCAATGCTGACTCAGACGACCCCAAGTATATCATCAATGTGAAACAGTTCGCCAAGTTCGTTGTCGATTTGGCCGATTCCGTTGCGCCAACCGACATTGAGGAGGGAATGCGTGTCGGCGTCGACCGCAACAAGTACCAAATTCACATTCCGCTTCCGCCCAAGATCGACCCTACGGTGACCATGATGCAAGTCGAGGACAAACCTGATGTGACCTACAGTGACGTGGGTGGTTGTAAGGAGCAGATCGAGAAATTGCGCGAGGTCGTCGAGACGCCACTGCTGCATCCGGAGAAATTCGTGAATCTGGGTATCGAACCACCAAAAGGTGTATTGCTCTTCGGCCCACCTGGCACAGGAAAGACCCTCTGCGCTCGTGCAGTTGCCAACCGCACAGATGCATGTTTCATCCGTGTTATCGGCTCCGAGCTGGTACAGAAGTACGTCGGCGAGGGCGCTCGTATGGTGCGTGAACTCTTCGAAATGGCTCGCTCAAAGAAAGCCTGTTTGATCTTCTTCGATGAAATCGATGCCATTGGAGGAGCACGTTTCGATGACGGTGCCGGTGGCGACAACGAAGTCCAGAGAACTATGCTCGAGTTGATCAACCAATTGGACGGCTTCGATCCGAGAGGAAACATCAAGGTACTCATGGCCACCAATAGGCCCGATACCCTAGATCCTGCACTTATGCGCCCCGGCCGTTTAGATCGTAAAGTCGAATTTGGACTGCCGGATCTTGACGGTCGAACGCATATCTTCCGCATTCACGCTCGATCGATGTCTGTCGAGCGAGACATTCGTTTTGAATTGTTGGCACGTTTGTGCCCGAACTCAACAGGAGCTGAGATTAGATCGGTCTGCACTGAGGCTGGTATGTTTGCGATTAGAGCACGTCGAAAGGTCGCCACCGAGAAGGATTTCCTCGAAGCTGTCAATAAGGTCATCAAGAGCTACGCTAAGTTCAGTGCCACGCCTAGGTACATGACATACAATTAAGTTGTGCTGGCATGAGCTTTTTTTTTTGATAATAATTTGTAATCTTCATTATTTTGTCTGAATAAAATTTAAACAAATACATGTCATGAGTTTATCTCTATTCTAAGTGGAGTTTCAGGGGAAGGAGCAAGGTATATGGTACAGGGAATGCCATTAAGTCGTCTGCTTCGCAGGTCTAGAAGACTGCTACTTCTACTAGATAACGTAAAGATCGCCTCTTATTAAAAAGAAAGACGCGTCAAATGTTTTAAGTCAGTAATGTATTGATTTAATGCTTAAAAATAGACAGAGTTTTTCGATATATAAATAAGCACTCATACGTTGTCCAAAAGTGAAAAATTAAAATAAATGTAAATGCAAACACCTTACAACTACTTTATGTACAGAATTCCATTTCTATTCAGCTTATTCTTGGACATCGCCAATGCCATCTCCTTGAATGGTGAACATCGCTTCGGACTCTGGCAGACATGGCGAATCGTATATTTTACATATCCGCGTTTCTCCACGGCCTTTGCGCAGATATAAACGAGTCGTTGACGCGTGTGCAATTATATTACCTCCAATTGGCTTCTTCGGATCTGCTGCGAACATACAAGCGCCACCTCCATCCACCTGAGCTACCACCTGATTGGTGATAACTACTGCTACTCCGTACTGCAATGTTAAGATTATAAAAGAACTTCCTTAAGACACTTTTATTGAAACTTACTTCATCAGCCAGTCGCAACAGCAGGCGTAGAAACCTTCCCAAATGCATTTGCCTGGCAGCCAACTCCCCACGGCCAGAATAGTCCGTGCGGTATAAAGCTGTAGCGCTATCCACAATCAAGAGAGCATACCTCGACTCAGCCATCATAGCGGCAGCCATGTACAGGAGATTCGTCTGATGATCTGTATTATACGCCCGCGCACAGGCTACATTATCCAAAACCTCGTCCCGCACCAACTTATAACGCTCCGCTACAGCTGCTAAACGTTCTGGTCGAAAAGTACCTTCCGTGTCGATATAAAGGCACTTTCCTTCGCCTCCATTCTGACTAACAGGTAGCTGACATGTTACCGCCAAAGTGTGGCACAACTGTGTCTTTCCCGAACGAAACTCGCCAAACATTTCCGTGATAGAACCAGTTTCGATGCCGCCTCCGAGCAATTTGTCGAGTTCTTTTGAGCCTGTGGTCAACATTATTATTTCGGAACGCTTCTGAAAATATACTGTAGCTGTAGTGAACCCCATGGGGACGAGTTTTGATGCCTCCGCGATGATTTTGTCAGCTTTTGCCTCTGATATTCCCTTGATGCAGATCAGTGCTTTCTTTGGAGCGAACGCAACCGCTTCGACGGTGTAGTAACCAGCTTCTTCGAGCTTCTTAATGTCGCTACTTGTGATTCCATTGCCCTGAAATGGTATTTTCATGAAAATAATCAAGAATAGCTTACAACAAATTCATTTTACCTCCAAACTCTTGATCAGTTGCGGGCCATATTCCTCTTCTACGTCGTTATCTGTAGTTGTTACAGTGGCCAAGGAGCGTTCCATTGCAGCCATAATGCACGAATTTGTTTAATTATTTCAAGGAAATTGTTTAAAATGATTTATTGCTTATATTTTTGCAATAACAATGAAAAAGTTGAGATGAAATTCAATTCAAAATCTATTTCAAATGAAAGTCGTCTCTTTTTTTATTTTTGTCGCGCACTTTTCACTTTTTTCGAACTTCGAAAAGTGATACCCAGTTTGAATATTTTTATAGTTCCTTGCCACTAATAGAATTTATGCAATGGGGAATTGAATATTTGGACATATGTAGCGTTTTAAGAACTGAGCTACTAGAAGATGAAAGTTCCTGCCCTGAGGCTGCTAGATTCGTTAGCAACAAATCTGTCATCCCGGAGTAAAAGTATTCTACCAGCTAGATTAGCAAAGTGTTGGGAACTCGCTCATTCTTACGTAAAAATGAAGTAGAATAGATAGAATGTAATAAGTTTTTTATAGCTCTCTCTCAAAAAAATCCCAAATGGTCCATTCGTTTTGTTCACCTTTTCGAAATACGGAAAGCCCCAAAGGTAGGCAGAATTACTGTTTATGGTTTTTCTGTCTTATAGAATGTATCGGATTCGGTCAAAATTTTGCAATTTTATGGCATTTTATTGCAAACGATGGTTTTACTCTATTAATTTGAATTTTCGTCTGACATAACTCTGGATAGAGTTAATTGAATTTGGCATCACTGTACTTTTCGTGCTCTTCTTACTTCCATCTGTGCATGTTTTTTTCCTAACTGACAACTGTCACTCCAGAAGTAAAATAACCTCAAAAAATATTACATAAAAATTTGTAAAATTTCATATTCCAATTGTTTTATTAAGAAAAAATCAATTAGAAAAATAAACCCAACGAAAAAGCTTAATAAAATAAGTTGCTCTTTTAGACAAGCTATGTCTGGATATTATTACTTAGACGTTTCATTGTAGGTAAACAAAGCAAAACCCGACCAATATTTCGACTGCATTCTCATCACGCTTCTTACAGAAAATTCCAAACCGACAGTGACCTAGTACTTACCCCAGCTTATTTTAAAGGCAGCATCGATCAGTCCTTAAAGAGCCTATTTGGTGAAATCGGAGGCCTTACAGAAGTGGATATCTTCAAACTAGACACCGATTCGCGTCGAGCAATTATTCGCGTTCCCCACGAGTTTTACGTCAAAACGCGTGCTGCCATCACTTTGATCTCAAAATTTCAAGATATTCGTTGTCATTTCCACGTGAAAAAGGCATCGCCCGTCTTGTTTCATCTTCTCTCATCGTATATAGAATTCTAAAAGGATGTCGTTGTGTAAATCTTTCGGCAAGGATAAGGTTATCTTTGTCACAAAGGAAGATCACGCCATACCTAGTACTGTAGAGCTACCACCACCTGAGCCGGCACAGGGCCTCATAACTAGTAATGGCGAAATAAATTGGGGATGCCCCTGTTTAGGTGGAATGGCAACAGGGCCGTGTGGTGTTGAATTCCGTGATGCATTCTCATGCTTTCACTATAGGTAAGGAAATACACTTGATTTTGAATTGGAAATTAATCTGTTCTTTTAGTGAAGCGGAACCCAAAGGCTCAGACTGCTATGAAGCATTTAAAACAATGCAGGACTGTTTCACACTATATCCTGCTGTGTACAACAAAACCGGTGGCGATGATCCCGACGACAATGACTTGGATCTGGGCGCTATTGAGGGGATTGCCGAAACTGAAAGCGCAGATATAAAGGAAAAGTAGTGTATGCGCTCGTCGATAGATTTAAGAGTTTCTTTTACGTTTTTGTTACAAGAGAAAAAGTACACAAAATAAAAACATGTATTATAAGTAGGACAAGATTGTGAAACATTGTTTATTTTTACCAACTGTTGACTAAGGGAGGTTATGCTGTCTCTGATATTCGGCGGCTTTATCCGGCCGTAATTGCGGGAAGAAATTTCAAACACAAAAAAATAAACAAAAGAAAAAATAAAACAAGAAAACGGCATGGGCATGTGATTAATTTCGATGGCGGAAGCTATCGATGTTGTGGCACATCAGTAGCCGTTATGATGGAGGAGGATATCTGGAGGGAGATGGAGGACCATTTACTCAATCTCGTAGTCTTGAAATGAAGTGGAGTCTGAGTTAGCGTATTCAGCCAGATAGAATTAGGTTTCAATATTAATTCTTCAGGAGCAGTGGCCAAATTCACCGAGGAGAATTGCATGTAATTTTATCATTCGTTCGCGATTCACAGTAGTTGTTTTTGTTTGTATTCCCGTTAAAATACCAACCGGCTTAACACTGTGGCAAAATGTTCTCTCCATTTAACGAGCTGATCATCATCGAGTGTTGTTCCGACAATCAATGAGCTTCTTGGGGGCTGTTAGTTGCTTTTTCTACCCTTGAACCAAAACTACGCTGCATTTCTTTCTTTTTCGAACGATATTGGGTCTCTAGCTCGGTTTTCTCCACTACTGAGGCTCCCCAACCCGAGTGTTATTGTTCTACGCTCAGTGATCCGTCTCCAGGACAGTCTGCCGAAAGGCTTGTATAATCCAAACGATTAACCAAGCCATGAAATCCTTAATAAAAGGAATAATTTGAATATGAATTTTAGAGCCCGGCCTGAAAAATAGCCCAATGCAGCATTCGACTGAAGAAACCAAACGTTTTCCTACTCATATTTCTCGACAAGTTCAACGGATTTCAGTTCTTCAGGATACTTTGCATAAAACAAATATATAAAAAGAAATACTGAACAACAGTCATTATATTATTTTTATAGCTTTTACTGAAAACCACCTCATAACAAAAAATTCAGTGACGTCAATGACACCTCTTTGACCGGTTTGTATGTGATTCCTAAATCCTTCCGCCGCAGCCCACTTGATATAAGATCCCCTTGAATGGGAATTTCCCACATCACTCATCAGCGAGCACTTCCAACAATTCTTTCCCATAACAACTGCCACACACGAGAAGGAAAAAGAACCAACGAAAACAAACCACCATCATCCGTCTCGCTTATGCTATTCCGCCATGAAACTAATCCCATCTCACTTCTGACTGACATTCGCCGAGCAGTGTAAGCAGCTTCACCACACAATCCACCCCACGAGTAGATGAGAAAACTACTACGCCAGCAACATCTGTACAAAAATACACACGAAATCAAAATATTATCAAAGAGCGAGAGCGGCGACTTGCTAGAAGGAGACTGCCTGCATCGTCGCGCCAGTAATATGTAATCTCCCGTGTCTTTCGTAGGAGAGTCGAGACCGAGAAATGAAATTCTATTTGAGCTCAGTTTTTACCACAAAAATCTCGTGAATAATTTCCTTTTAAATCACCGTTTGGATATTTTTTATGCATTTTTTTTTTCCTTCGCCGAGAGTACAAAAATGCATCCGAAATATAGCCTACATCCGTGCATGTTAATTACCCAGTTCGCAATTAGTTAAACGGAATATCCCACAAAGTGCTAGAAAAAAAAAAATAAAAAGAGAAAATTTCCCCCACCTCTCTGTTGTGTGTGTTTGTGAACCACGAATTAAAAAGTGTGAGGAAATCTAATTTGTTTCTTTGGAAATTTTCTATTTTTCAATCCTAATTTTCTGAAAACCTCCCCGTGTTGTGCATCAGTGTTAACTTAAAGAAGTGTTAATCTTCGAAATAAATACCAGGGGAAGCCACATTATAATTATACTACACGATTTTTTCTTCGTATCATCCCAAAAAAGTTGATGAAATTAGAAAAAAGAAAAATAAAATCTATCATTGTGAATCAATCATTCGATTTGAGTGAAAGTGTCAAAAAAGAAGTAGTGTTTGAGTTGAATTGAATCGAGTGTGAAAAACCGTTGGTTTGGATACCCTATCTGTCATTCGACAATTTGGATAAAAAAAAACAAAAACAAAATAAAAATCAAAATCAAAAATGACCATGGATACGACAAATATTGCTGACACTGTCGGCGCCACTGCAAAATCTACAACAAAAACAAAAATAACCACGGTACAAGCAGCAGCAGCGGCAATAGCAGTGGCAGCAACGCAACCAGCAACGACGAATGGGAATGCGAAGCCAAAGGAGAAGAGAAGGTGAGTTGAATGTTAATTCACAATATATTCTCAATTTGGAATAAGTTTTTTATTTTTTTATATTTTTGTGATCATGTTTGAGTGGAGATGGAAATTAGTATTTTTGTATTTTTTTTTTGTTTTCATCACTCCCACTAGGGGGGAATAACTATTGGGTTTTTCTATTTATTTCATCGAGAAAACGGCATTTAAATAATTTGGGATTTGTTTTGTTATGTTTTTTTCCGCCCAAAGTTTCTAGAAAAACTAGTTCTCCACTAATTTGTAGACAAATAGGCCTAGGAAGTGTCTCTTCTGCTTTGTTGTTGTTGTTGTCCGCTGGCAGAGTGGATTGCATAAAAATGTTTGATAATTGTTTTAATCTTGAGAATAGGTAGATTGTCACTACAAAACAAAAAGAAAAACGGAAAATGGAGAAGCAAATGTTGGATGAATTAATAACACACATGGTGGCCTCTTAAATTGTGTAGATTTTTGAAAAAAAGAACAAGAACAGCTTTCGAAAAATAAGAAGTAGACTGTCATAACACATGAGTAGACATGTGTAAGTAGGTTTCTTCTTCTTAGATGGCGCCACAGTTCGAGGTGAACATGGGCCTCAAGCTCAACCAACTCGCTTCTCCACTTAGCTCAGTCTTAAGCAAGTTGCCTCCAATTGCGTAGGTACTCCAAGTTGATTGAGGTTTTCTTTAACTTGTAGGTGCCACTTGCGATGCGCCCTCTACTGCATCGTTCCTCCGTGTTCGAAGACTCTGCGGATCGGAGCGTCGCAAGCAACCTCAGACGTCCAATGTGCAGTTTTTTAACTAGGTCGATAACGCTGTACAGAATAGATTATCGTTGAACCTTGTTCAAAAGCCGTCAACGCAAACGGGACCGAAAATCTTACGAAGAACTTTTTTCTCGGAGCGACCAAGGATATCTTTATCTGTTTTCAATGCCGTAAAGCAGGACTGGAATGATCAGAGTCTTTCCTTAGTTTTTCGAGATAAGGCTTTACTGTTGAACTCGCCCATAATAACCGATACCTTATCATAGTGGTTAGAGAGTTGGACTATTAAGTGCAGGGTTAAGGTTTGAATCCCAGAAAATACTCAGAAGTTTTCTTTGCATCGCTCCCATCTGAACAGCAATAAGCAGGGCGAAACATCAAAGCGCAGAGTTGTCAAATGTAGTCCACCATATGCAGCGTAGAGCCCTTATAACTTACTCTGCGGGATTGGTGCCATCTATTGGCACCTCTTTTGGAATACCAGCTTCCTCATGGAAGATGAACTAGCGATTCGGCCACTCCTCTATCCGAGATGTGCTCTACTGTATAGGAAGGGAGGAATTTCCGTATGTCTGGTACTTCCAGAGGTTATTGGGAGAACCTTGAAGAAGTGGACGCTGGACCTATCCACTTTTACATAGACGAGTCGAGGACAAATGGTGGATGAGTTTTCTTCAACAAGCTTAATTTCCTTCCGTCTACTTGATTACTCTAGTGTATTACCAGCGGAGATTTAAGCAATTAAGGAGGCTTAAGTCTTATGTAATAACTGTTGAGGATATAGGCATCTTTACTTATAGCCAAGCAGCCATTGAGTCCCTGGAATCTTCACTATTTTCGTCAATGGTCGTCATTGATTGGCCACAAAGACATTCTAGGAATTCTTGCTAGAAGCTTAGAAATTCCCTTAAATTCCTTCTGTAGAAGCTGCATAGAGGATGAAAAGGCAGAGGAGAACCTTCCTGAACTTCTTTGTATCTGTACTGCCCTTTCTACTAAAAGAAGACTCCATTTGGAATCTCTTTTCTTTGATGATCTTACTGATCTGCCATATTGAGTTAACATAAATCCTTTGGTTTGTCAAAAGGTCAGGTTTGTTCACTTAACCCTTCGGTGATGGTGTTTCAGTAATGTAGCTTATTAAGACTTTGCCCACCATCAATATACCGTCACTTGGAAGTCTAACATGGTGCCCATCTAGTATCTAAGCTATTTTGAATAAAATAAAAAATTACAACTAAAGAGCCTTTCTGCTTGTAAACTCAACTTAATTTAAGCAATAAAAAAAGTATAATAAATTATTTAAACAACAAAAGCCTTTAAAAATAAATAAATAAATATAAGGCCGTAAGCAGCCCATAGAGGTCCAAGACCTAGCTTCTCACAACTGTACATTTTGTTGTGCGTGGTATACATTTCTGCATGTACAGAAGGGACCTACAGTTTTATGCCGTATCCGAATGTTTGTCAGACACTCGGAAGAGGTGGGCCGCGAAAAAACTTTTGATGGTATTTTTCTGGATTCGAACTTGGAACCCCTTGCGCAGTAGTCCAACGCACTAACCACTGAGCCACGGCACCCATAATAAAAGCCTTTAGCAACCATATAATTTAGAATGTAGATAATTTTCAGTCAAAAATTTTACCTTGACATGTCCGGCCAATTTACAATGATTTACAAAACTTTCAATCAAAATTTGAAGGATAAATTATTATATCAAAATTTATTCAATTGCAGATAAAGTGTTGCGTACATAAAATTGTTTTGTAACAAAAAAAAAAAAAAAAATAGATTAGGTAAGGATAGGGTGCCTGCCAGCTGAGAAACGTCAAATCACTTAGACCAAAAATAGGTCCGTTGTAATACTAAGGAGCTTGAATCCTAAATTCACCAATATTCCTTTTCAACCATTTCAAGCTTAAGAGACTTTTTATATCTAAATTATGTAGACAACATAAGTCGTTATAATATGAAGCTTTCTTCTAAAAATCTTGGCTTTTTGGACCACACCCACATCCTGGTACAGCTCATAGAGTTCGCGCCCAATCGACGGAGTATTTTTCGCTTGAAGGTGCCCAATATTTGCTCAGTTTTCTTACTTATCGTCCCGCAAGCGGAGTTCCTACAGCAGGACTGGTAAAATGAGCGTTCTATATCTATATAGAACTATAGCAATAGTTTTGTCCGTCGAGTTAGGAGTTTTGAACTCAGTTGTTTTTTGAAGTTCACGCATAAGAAAATTAGGAGTACGCTGCAGAGAGAGAATGTAGAGAAACTGGCATCGCCACTGACAATCAACTGATAGTTGTGAGGGATTCTATGGGGCTATTCTATCCGGCAGTACGTCAACTTAAATTTCAACGTTCAACTGAACGACGCATTCTATAGGTTGGGTCCTTTATGGGCGAAACCCAATAATGTGTTGCGTCAGCCGACTTTACGTTACGCAGAGTGCGTAAGCTGATCCAGATGAAAAATATTACGTCAGTTGTTTTCATTTGTCAAATGTCAGTTGACACATGTAAATTTCTCAATTTGGAAGAAAATTCTTAATGTCGCTCTCACATGGCACCCTTCTGTTGAAAAATATCCACGTTGGATAATGACATGCGATGGGATAACGTCTTACGTTTCATTACGATCCTCTCAATCCTCTTATTTTCGACTAGCCCAGGACTAGCCCAATGGACGCATGTCCATGGAATTGTGTGCATTGCAAGACAACTGTAGTGTAAACGCAGTGTTCTGTCTCGACCATTAGTCTTTGAACCCTCTGTGTAGACATGAATCGCATTGCCTTTTATGAAAGCATTCTCCCTTCAGACTGATCTGGAGGGGATGGTAACGAGAACATTATTGTCAAAGTTTAGGCATGGGGTGGTGGAATCAGTATTTTCCGGAAGATTCTGAATAGAAGCGTGGCCATAGTTTTCTTTGCTTCAAGAGGCTGCACTCGCTGCTATTTGCTTGCTGTGTATGTCAAGAGGTAATAGATGGAACATGATGTCCAGTGCCGCAGAAGATGTAGTGCGTAGTGCTCCGCTTATGCCTGAGCGTTGGACGTTGCTTAGAAGATTACAATTTATTATATTCTCCAGCTCAAATACCCAATAAGTGAGTATCGGTCTCATGACCGAAGTATAGAGCCAGTGGGTTATTCGAGGTTGTAGATCCAATTTATTCCCTATAGCTGTTTTGCTTGTTAGAAGATTGGTACTTTAGCCTCCTTGACTCTTTCTTGGATGTTAGGTTTCCAGCTCAGCTTCCTATCCAGGATAAGACTCAAACATTTAGTTTTGACTGAAATAGTTTGCTCGATGCCATTTAGGCAGAGAGGTTCAATTGATTTAGTTAATTTTTCTACTTAACTGAACCATGATCCTAAACTATCTCCAGAAAGATTGCTGATCTTATTGAGACATACTCTGGGTATAGTATGATTTAATTACTTGCATCCCACGTGTTGTTGAACACGACTACAGTTTGGCGCCAGTAACTATCTAGTTCATTAAAAAAACTATCTGTTCAACCACAATTCCAGCCGGAACACCTTTCAATACCATGTCATTACAAGTGTAAGGAGTATTCATAATCGTTTCGATTTATGTTTACTTAATTGCATCTATAACAGTTACACTCTTGTCAGTCACTTAAATGGCATTTTTGAGGTCAACCTCAGCCACAAAGCATCGCTTTACCCACACTAATTAACAGAAATAAAAACACTCCAATAAAAAAGAAGTAGACCCTCTCAACGTCTATACACCCAGAGCTGTGTAGATACTCAATCTATTCCAATGCGTTGCATAACTCTCTTGCGGAACATTTATACTCAGAGCACAGCGAGATCTGTATACTCATGAGTTAAATGCACTTGTAAAGATATTTATCGCCATTTTTTGTGTACATATTTCCAAAAATAAAAACAAAAAAACAAAATTCTTAATCACGAGTTCATTTCGAGAAAATTTCGGACCAAAATTTCGATGGCGACGTTGAGGAAGAAAAAGTCGATTTTTGTTTTGCAAATTCTGGAAAAAAAACAACTTTTTTTTTTTACTGATGAAATGGCAAAGTATCTGATGAAGTATCTATTACAACGAAGTTGCGTGATTGGTAGACGAACGCTAACCACACACAACATGAGCCGTCACTGGGTTTAAAGTCCGATGAAATTGAATCGACGACGACGACACACATCTCTATCTCCTGAGTCTATTCAACGAATTTCTCTTTTGAAGGCTATAATTTGCTGATGAATTAGGTCCGGCTTTCAGAATTTAGTATAGATACACATATCTGTTGTTGCTATCCCAACATGAGATACTTGTGCTGAAATTGATTTGATGAATTTACTTATGAAGAGGTTTATAGGTTGCAATTCGGGGGCATATGACCGCATACAAACTGCGGTAATTGTTAGATAAAAAGTTGTGTGTTATCTCTCCTCCACACACAGAGAAATACTGTCAGTTTGTACTTATGTGCATTTAAGTGAAAAAACTCCATAAAATAGAATCTAGACAAGTTTTATGTGTCTGGTTGGTCTTTAAACTGTGGTCAGAGTTAATAGAGGAACAATTTGGAAGTGAATTAGTCACAACTAACGGTTAGGCTATCAGTGATTACGAAAATAATTGTTGCTCACACATTACAGATGGCTCGCGCTGAAATGCAAGTCAACGTTGCCACCCGTCGTACTTACAAAGAACTCACGCGTTGAGTGACTTAAGACAGAGTAAAACATATTTGACAGATACAAACTGATGAAGTTGTTAAGTTTTATTAACCCTTAAACTGGTTTGATGATATAATATATTTTTAATTCATGGAATGTATTTAACACGAAACTCATTAAAGGAGTTAAAATGTTGTGATGTCAAGATTACGAATTAATTTGGTTGATTCTTTTCTTTTTAGAGGTTCACACTTCAAGGTCAATCACTCGGACGTTGCTGACGTTTAAGAATAAATACTTATACAGATTTTCTTTTTACGCGTGAAATAGAGCCTTTTAAAAACTTGAGTGGAGAAAATAGGTTTCTCGGTATAGCAAATTGTGCTTTCGGTAGTGCGACTATGTGCACGAAATACATTGCTGGTAGAATGTTGATTTTCGTAGAACAACTGAACAACTTTGTAGAGGCTGTGCTAGGCAAAGTTTTTCCATGCTGAAAATGTCAAACAATATAGAAAAAAAACCCCGCAACAAGATAACACGAATCACGTGTCATATGTCAAAAAAATCCATAGATAGAAGAGTATCTCTAATTGAATCATTTGTTACATGATTTCAATAGTAAGACGCATCAAACAGAACGTCATTGTGAACAGGCAAAATTTCAAGGCACTAAGAGTACAGAGGCCCTCCATCAGTTGAGAATTCCTAACTTGAAACGCTTTTGGCCAGTTTGTCTGCAAGTTACTCGGATAATCAGGGTGCCCCGGAACACAGCCTTTATCCCGTTCAAGGATGCGCGAAAAATTTGGATGTTATTATACATATATTGAAGATTCAAGTGCCTTTATAGCGAGTTGACTGCCGATGTTGATGTCATGTACAGCAAGGATTTCAGCTTGAAAAACACTGTACCGAGTAGGTAGCTTGCAAGATTGGTTTATGCTAAGGATGGCTGAGAACACTCCAGCCTACACACCTTCACCCGTCCAAGAACCATTAGTGAGAGAAATTTCTATTGCCGAGTTATTTTTGACTCTATTCAAGGTCCAGTCATGTCTACCGGGAATACTGGTATTGTAATTCTTGTTGAAGTCTAGGCATGGGGTTACGTAGTCGGTGACTTCTGTTTTAGTAATAAGATTCAGGATATTAGCTTGCCCTGTGGCATTGCATTTCCAACGCGAACACTTCATCAGAGTCTTTCTAAAAAAATGTTTACAGGGAAGATGTGCAGCATAATTTCTACCGCTGCCGTTGGTGTTGTGCGCAGAGAGACTGTGCAGTGCCGTCCACAAGACTATCATTCCGTACAGGAGTATCGGACCCACCATCCCATTAGAGTTAGTCCCATCTATAGCCCAGCGTCCTCTTGCATATCCTATATTGCCTCCTGAACATGTATAGTACGATGGCTGCTT
This sequence comes from Chalcosyrphus nemorum, assembly GCA_949716465.1. NCBI lineage: Eukaryota > Metazoa > Arthropoda > Insecta > Diptera > Syrphidae > Chalcosyrphus > Chalcosyrphus nemorum. Next base: position 30,385,150 of record OX454333.1, read on the forward strand.
TTCGATACGTTCCTGTTCATTTATTTTCCAGCTCAGCTTCCTGTCAAGAATGAGGCCACGATACTTAAAATGGTCAGAGAAATTGAGCTGAATTTGTCTAATTCTTCGCACCGTGATCTTTGGGACTCTATCCCCAATCAACAACAGAACAAGCTTCATCTTGGTCATATTGGCGTTGAGGGTGTAGCTGTCAGTCCACTTGGGCAAGTTGCAAGACTACCTTTGGATAAAAGCACTCTTGCGTAGAAGAACCTTTGTTGGTTGATGGTAATTGATATTTCAGTGCTTTGTTCAGTTGATCGAATTATTTGTGTGTCACCCAGATAGTATTGTTTTTTTCCCACATTCACAATGAATTTAGAAATGCAAAATGCAATAGTACCCGTTTCTATCTACGTCGTCATAAAATGCCTGCGACGCACCTGGACCTTGTTTATTATTTTGTTGTTTAAAGTAATGAGTAACTACACCAATAGTTAGTTGTTTGTTTAGTATATTCGAAAATATTCCTTTTCATATGGTTCTTCTGCTGGAAACTTAAAATAAAAACATTAGTCACGTACCAATTAGTCAGGAAAAGGGTCAACGTAAAAAAAGGCTTTCAATATACTCCACATAATCACTGAAGTACCAATGAACAAGGTGGGCACGTTGAGTCGATACTGCATTAGCCAGCTGTATGTCAAAGTTATACGTCTTTATATTGACATCTGTTTCTATATACTCTCATCATTTAGAGGTACTTTCTTGCCCATGGATTTTTTGACAGATAACAGATGTGTCGTATTAACCTGTCATGTTTTTTTTGTGCAGTATTGTTTGACATTTCATCATGGAACGGGTTAGCTTTAATTCTACAAGAAGTGCTGATGGCTGACCTCAGTCAGTCTTTGGGCTTGAAGAAAATTCGCTGTCTTCGACTAAAATTTTAAGTCACGTTTCTGGGTTATGAGTGCGCACCTATAAGCAAAATATGTAAAGTCCAAAGTCTATGATTGAAGAATTGAAATTACTCGCGTTCTTCGCCAAATAGCATACGAAATGCTCGGAAGCATCATTGTAAATTGCAGCTTCAGAATGGACCATATTAACTGAAATTACGGTCAAAATTTGATAGAAATAATGATTGAAAAATTAATGTCAAAAATAGTTCTTTTGTTTGATCATAGAGACAAAACGATAAAATTAATTTATGTAATAATTTTTTTTTACTTTAAAAAAAAAGTACCTCTAAGTGAATCAGCCATTACATTACTCTATGGAACGTATTTGATTTCAAAGCTAAACTAGTTCCCTTGCACGTGGCAGCTCTAGTTATAGAAAATTTTAAGGCTCTATATTCATAAAAAAATGAATTTTTTTCTCGAAAAATTGTTGAATAAAAAACCTTTGACAACTTAAACTAGAAGGCAATTACAACAACGTTCAGGATAATATATCATGGATCTGTCTTCCAATTTTCTTTGCAGTCAGACACCGTGATGGTTTCATGTGCAGAAAGTTTGAGTTTTAATATTCAATTAAAAAGTGAATAAAAATATGTATATTTCACTTTATAACGGCACTGAACCTTACGACTCTGTTGTCAGGTTCTTAAATCTTTGGTAACGCAAGTGTTTATTCTGCATTTTCTCAATTCTTTAACCTTGTAAGGAGTCTATGGAATTGCTAGTCTAAGCACCAATTGGAACGGTTTATGACTCATTGTATGAGCTAAAAATGGAAACTCTTCCTGATAGCATCGGGAAATAGCAAGAGTAATGAACCATGTAACACACGATGTTACCTCAAACAGCATAGCCAATCAATGGCAACCCCAGGCCTTCATCTCCAGACAAAGTGTCCTATGACTGATCCATTTGCATCACAGAAACGTCTCTTGAGGAGAGAATATAAGAAATCACATCTGCTTTCGGCTGACTACAACAACAAATGAAACAGTCCAGCCATCAAGGCCACGTGTTGGTGCTCCTCTCAACATTAAGACCTGTCATTTTTTCTTTAAATTCTTTTTCATTTTTTTTTTTAACAAAAATTATTATGAAATCCAAATCACGTTTATAAGTATATGCAACTCGTGATTCATTATTTTATTTTTGTTGCTGCTTCCTCTGCGAATGGAGATTAGATAAGATACAGCTGGTGGTATCTATTACTTACATATCTTTACGAAGGTCTGTGGTTTTTGGCGAATTGCGAATTTAGCCATCATAAGTCTACGAATAACTTTGATTAGGACAAGGTCACAGTTAAAACCAAATACTAATGAGGGTGAGTCTTTGCAAATCATAATCACAGTAAAACCCATCATAAAAGCACACAATCCATTTTATTAGGGGAAAAGTTAATGAGCTCTAATAGAAAATAAATTTGCATTTGGTGTGCCAAATGAAAATGCATTTCGGACAATTTGGGTGTGTGTTTTTGTTTTTTTGTTGAGGAAGCGCGTGATTCGGTTTTATTTAGAAAAGAAAGTCACATGTGAATTGTGAATAGACAACTTTTATTTTTGATTGATCGCAAGAGCTTGGAAAAGTTGTATAACAATATTCATGGGCTGGTGATGAATTGAAAGAAATGAGGTGTGATAGGTTGGCGGCTAAAAATATTTAAAGAGAAATGTTTAACAGGCGAATAATGTCGCCCCATAAACAAGAAGGAAGTAACGCGAAAGGTCATTGGAATGTTAAAGCGGTTGAGTGTATATTTCTGGGGAGTCGTCACATGATCGCTGCAAAAGAATGACACCTGTTTTGAAGAATACCTGTCAATTGAAGCAGGAACAGATACATACATACATACATAGGCGTTTACATGATCGTAGTTCCACTCAAAACGGTTAAGATTGCTATATCGGACAAAGATCAGCTGAAGAAAGGAAAGCCGCAATTTTCTACAGTTTCGCACCATAAACCCCAGTAAAAATTAGATGAATGCGACCAAAGCAGTACTTGATGGCACTCGTAGACGTCAGCCGAAAGACGATCACGAATACTGTCAGCTATTAAGGTTCTGGTTCTCCAAATGCACTCTTAAACGAGATATCCAGAGCCAATGTGGTGACCCTCGGGTACCATAGCAGAAACGAAAGGGCGAGAAAAGGGCCCTCCCTCTTGTAATAGTTCAAATCAGTTGCTTCCGGAAGAAAATAGAAGATGAAGCCACCGGTCGAGTAAACAAACGCTGGGTTCATTTGGAGATTTGCGTAATGGCCGGCTCTTAGAAAGAAGAGATCATCCTCCCTTGTAAGACTAACGCAGGTCTGTGTGTCATTGGCGTTCACACGGAGCGACTCGATAATCTGCATAACGACTTATGCAGAAGTAGCAGGGAGGAAAGAAATTGAATGAGGATTTAGGTAACGCTAAGCTGATGGACCTCTTGAAATTCATATCACTATCTGGGTGGTTATAACAGCGGACTTTCTTTTTACAGCGTTTTCTAGGGTTAAATGTTTGGCACAATGCACCCAATCTATTGGTCTAAGTAAGCGGTGTGTCTTTTGTCACAAGGCACCTATCTATCTGTTGGGAGACTAACAGGCAAGAAAAAAACTTACCCAGGTCAGCTTTCCTGATCGCAATTCCAGGGGCACGTAACAGAAAGTCTTCTCTTTTACCTCGTCCCTATAGTTCATACCGAAATATAGTGCATTGTGTCTTTTATGTAGCACAGTGTCCATTCAGAGGACTTATCTAGGAGAAGATTCCTTCCTTGTGTTTTGAAAAACTGATGGATCAAAATAGTCTAGCGAGACCACTGATTAGCTTTACTTATTGCTCTGCGCGGAGGGTGAAAGGTGACAGATCCATAGTAATGCATTGCAATTGATCCGCTGAACCTAGGAACACAGAAGAGTAGCTCCGCCAAGAAATATATACATACATGACACAGATCAATGAAGGATGAGTTTTGTTGAGCTAGAATTCATTGCCAGAAACCATAGACGATGGTGAGTAGAAGTAATCGAGACCCTTAGACGAATAAAGGGCACATAACTTGACCAGTTTCTCCAGGCCAACATTTTAACCTCGAATAACCAACCAAAGTTGTCTGATATGGTACAAGTGATGTCTCCTTTAGGAACTGAGTTGATTATCTTAAGATGAGCCAACTGGTTACAAGATAATTTAACTGCAATTTGATAGTCTATCTAGCAGCCGTCTTCCTTATGAAGATCAGTACGGGTGTAGGCCCCTTGTAAAGGATGACACCAACATATTTCCCATACCCTCAATTGTTCCATACGTTCTCTTTAAATCGAATATGTTAGCTGATCGAACTGTCAAAAGCGAACAAACGTCAAGTCATTTCAACAATTGCTTGTCACGTGCATATTACGTATTTCTTTACGACTGTCAAACGTAAGATCGAAGTGCAAACCAGTATGCCGAGAGATTGCATTAAAAAAAAAGGACGTCATTATTTTTTCTATCGAAAAACAATCTACGGTACAGAAAATGTTCTCTCTGTTTTGAAAAAATGTAGGCTTTCGCTTTTTAATGTAGATAACGTCTTTGAAAAACAATGTCCCTTATTTTCTACCTACACTCGGTAAACAAATTATCAAATTGACCCATCAACGTATAATTAATTGCAAATATTAAATAAATTAATTCTAAGTGCCTTGTTGTAATCGTGTAAATAAATATCAAAACAACCATCAATCTATCTAACTCTGATTAGTTTCTTCCCGGAATCCGCTTCATAATTATGTATTTCGAAAGCAATTAAATCGAAAAGTGCAAATTAGATTAAATCACTCTGATCAGAGTAAACTTTTCTCTCAGTTTACACAGCGTTCCAGATGTAAACGGAATCAATTGTACCTTATCGCGGGTGCCCACTTAACATTATTATTGGAAACAGGTTTTCCAAACAACGAACACATATAGTTTCTCGATCGAAAAGCCATAAGTACACACAAGCTACTCGGCTATGACCAAAGGCGAAACACAGTAGCACTATGAAGGTGTGGTAGCGCCCTCTCCCACCACTACCGTGTAACTGATAGCACAAAATGTAACTCGAAATCAACAAAAATTTCGCTTTATCAACTGCGTTTTTTTTTTCGAAAATGTATTCGAAACAAACAAACTGATACGATTCGTTTCGGGGTACTGGTTGTTGTGTAGATTTTATGCAGTCGCTTTGTGCGTGTTCCATCCGCAAAGTAGGTCGACTTATTTAAATGAAAAAAAAAGAAAAGAAAAATAAAAGAGAATATAATACTCGTAATTTATTGAAGCGGCCCTGCATATTGTCGTTGTTACTGCCGTCGAATGCGAGTCTACGGCCAGACAAAGAAATGATAAAGGCTCTCGGACTCTGAGCGCGGGCGGGTGCACCCCGAGAAGAAGCGAGACGGAAAAAGAATTAAGAAAAGCAAAAGCAACAAAAATCATGAAAAAATGTGGTTTTTCCTCCCTTTTGGTTGATTTTCTTCAATTCGAAATTGAAATAATCAACTAGTTTGTGGTGGCTTGTGAGCCTCAAGTTTCTTGCTCCCTGTCGTGACAGATACATTTAAAAAAAATTTCACTCTAAAGAAGACACGATTTCATGTGTTTGGATGTTGTGAAAAATTAAATAAAGGGATTGCAAAATGTATATAATTTATTTGTAGAAAACAGAACGAATTTTTTGTTTGTTTTTGAAGCTCTTTTGGGGGTGTTTCGAGTTGAGAAACTGACAATCATAGGAATTTGTTTATATTTTTTCTTTTTTTCAAGGATTCTTATGTAAGAAAGTGTTACCTGTTGAAAAGCAAAATCATTTTGGTTTTGCTTATTGAAATACCTAGCTATAGCATTTGTGAGTTTGTTTTTTGAGCCAACAAACCGTCAGAGGTAAACCGTCGGAGGTAAAATCCGCTTCTGGAAGCAGTCTCAAAATATTATGGAATCTTATTTGGTCCACAAGAAAGAAAACTACGTACAAGATCTTTTCTGCAACACTGTGTGAACGCCTGAAACTTTTTCTTAACAGCCTGGTTGGTCCCTATCAATGCGGTTTCAGGCCAGGTAAGTCCACCATCGATCAAATCAAATCGAGCGCAATTAGAGCCAATTAGCTAAAGACCGAGCTAAGTGGTGAGGCTATATGACACCGATCTGGACGACTCAAAACCAACATTTCGTTACACCATTTCTTTGTACAGGTTAGGTCAAAGCTCTCTGGAACTTGTGAACAAAGTACTGTCCCAGAGGTCTTTGGGCGTCTTAATAGCATCCAGTTCGAGCGGTTTATGAGGTTCCAATAAGAAGATTATGCCAAGCTTTGCTTGCCCTTTGGCCTGGTACATAATAAAGGTAAATATTGATCCGAGATTTCCCTCAAAGATGAACGGCAAGCTAGTACGAGCTTTGGTGTGGTTGTGGACGATTCTAATGATCTGATGGCTGCTTGACTGACAGTGGAGATGCTAATGTCTCTTTAGTCATGACAATACTTCATTCATTAAGCTCAGAGGAATAACCGCCACTACCCACTTCATCAGAGGTCTCTGAATCATCAGTGTAAAAGCTTATCGGTCCAATATCCACCTGGTCATGGTTGGAACAAAGGCCCAGCAGTCTGTCTCCTACTTTAGAATAAACCAAAAAAATCAAAGTTTGTTCAAGAGATCGTACACAGTAGACAAGAAAAATATTTAATTATTCTCCAGATGTGTAGTAACTTAGGATGTCAGAGGGGCTTAAAAGATACCTTGCCTTAGTATGACGTGCTACAGCTTTACAATCCTCTTGCCTCTCAATTGGTTTACTGGATTAGCACACTCCGTTGGATGTTCTTTAGGGCAATCCTTCTGGACAATACTTCGACTATGTAATTGCTGGCGCCTGTCTTCAGAAAGACCATTTCTCTGCCCCCCTGGCCATTACAGTGTATCAGTACAGTATTCAGCCAGTTTGGCTTTGAAAGTGCAACTCAGTAATTTTTTTTGTAGAACATAGCCTTGCGCACCATCTAACAGCCATCACACAATTTTTAAAATATTTGAAATAAATTACATTGCCGACCATTTCAAAAAATGAAAATAAAAAATAAAAAGAATCAAAAAAATTTGTATAGCTCGCTCCCATTTAAAACTATTTTTATAGCGAATGCCTCACGCATTTTTTGTTTTGAATGCGTCCCACCGTAGCTCGACCTTATCGTTTCATTAAGTCGACAGATTCTGACGCAAAAGAGCAATGAACTCTAGTCAATTAGTTAGTATCCATGAAATAAAATGTGACAACGCAATTTTAAACTATAGCTACGTATATGTTTGTACACTGTGACGCACTCGCTCAATCCAAAGGCAGATGAATTGCCAATTAGCTTAATCCCCTTAATGTTCTGCACAGATTCCATTGGCAGCTATTAACTTTAAGCCTGAACGCATTCAAAACAAATTTATCTTTAGATTGCTATCTACATGCAGCAATTTATATAATTTTTCGTAACAAAAAAAGACTTAATTTTATTTGAGATTAAACATTGTCTGATGGTTCTTAATTGTCAAAATATTTTATTGCTTTTAGACGAGCAAACTTTCATAGCAATGGCAAAAATACCTTATAAATAAAAAAGTGTTTAAAGAGTTTGATTTCAATAGATAGTTTACTTTTTTATCGATTGTGTAACATTTGGTAGCTTTTAATGATAGGGATAAACCCAATTAATTAAAAGAAAACCGTATACAATGTTTGTCGTGATTTAATTTATATGGGTCATCAAGTTCAATAAACCATAACATGACAGTCGGGTAGGTGTAAGCTTATCTCAGTCGTAACTGTGGTTAGCAACATGACTTTGCATTTTGAATCTTAAAAAATAAAAAAACAGATAAAACTTTAGAATCTACTTCATATGCATGGATTCAGATAGCGAATTTAATGATTTTTCTCCGAAGCAATAACTAAAAAGACGCATAAAGTTCACCTTGGAAGGATATAAGTCGTGTCTTTTTGAAACCTTGCTAGCCAGTAGAAGCTAGAAGTAGAAGTATAATTAATACAACAACCTGCTTCAAGTCTTGATTTTTTCCCCAGCAGTAGAAGAGCTGCTGGCTAGTATGGTTTTTCACTATCAGGTGTAACTGAATGTGAAACTTTTATTTTTGATTGATGTCACCACGGAGGTATTCTTTTCTGTAGGGAGTGTTCCCAAAGCTGCATTACATTACATCTTTTAGACTTTATCTGATAGTTGGAATAATAAATTAAAGTCAGATATGGAATTAACACACTTTGTAAACAAAACAGCGTCGTAATACTTTTTTTATAAAACTTTTTCTCACTACTGGCTTCAGTTCCTGCTTTTTCCTGGCTTCATGCTTCCTGCTTCCTGGAGAGGCGACTAGACATCTAGCTTTGGACAAGCGGTAAGGTATTTCGCTGATGGCCCCTATTGTGAGTGTCGATACTCGAACAATCAGCTGTCAAAGTATGATACATTCACAATATTTACACTTTTATTCACAATAATCTACTTCTCCATCGATTGGGTTACACAATGCCAAAGGTAATATCCATCGAGCCAATTGACAATTGTCGTGACGACCACTGATCACCTATACCTAAATATGGAGGTAGAAACAGGTCAGACGGTCAAGGATCACATTGAAATAGTGGTTTTTGACTGAAGTTAATGAGCGGGGAAATATGGAAGAAAGCTGAGATGGGACTTACATTTTTTTTAGTCAAATACTTACAGGATCCATCACATGTACCGATTTTTAGTAACGCCCGATGATACTAGAAGCGTGGTTCTACTAAGAGGATTGGACATTAGCCGACTGTAAGCCGCTTAAAGTGGCCGATAAAGATCAGATTCCAAACTACGAGGTCGAAATGGCTCGCCAGCAGGTTACGGCCTTCATGATATCGTGTACAGTGGAATATGAAAATGTTTCATGTCTTCGGCTCCTTTTGTGCACGTTCGACAACAGGGGTTGTGTTCATGCCCATATTTGTAGAGGTGTGAATTCAGCTCTCTATTGATCCAAAGGTCTATATTAGGTATGAGTCTCTATGCTCATCTATCTTTGTCAGAAGAGTTTGCTGAAGGTCAGCTGGTTTGCTGTATTTGTGGGAACCAATCAAGCGATGCAACCACCCACTTGTTGAAGTCGCTTGCAATGACATCTTGCAGTGGTAGAGATGTTGTCAATTATTGCGGCGAAAGATGAAGACTTTTGCCCACGCGAGTTCTGCCTGTTGCATCAGCATATTATCTTCTAAGGATTGGTGGCCGCATATTCAAGTGTCTGCCTTCCATCCACCCTCATTCCGTTGCTTGTAGGTGGCGCTGAGTACAACCCTCCGTGTAAGTAGGAAGAAACATTTGTCTCAAACTCTTCAGCATTAATAGACAAAGGTAAGTTTGACAGTAGAGTCCTACCTTGCTGAACACTCTCCATACTTTCCTCCAAACGGTTGACTTACTTCTCTAAACCCTTATTTAGAGCTATCACTTTTTATAGAATTTATTTTCCTAAGCCCCGTCTAGCATGCGTAGTATTTTTAATAGTTTTTGGTGCCGACTGCATAGAGAATAATATATATTTGGATGTCTGCGAAGCCTTGCTGCTTTAAGATTTAAATCATTTTTTTTTCAACTGACGTTAGACAAATATGGCAGACACACTATATCGCTCGGCAAACTAAAGGTTAAACTAAATGCAAATGAAAGATTTTGCTTGTCAAATGATAAGCATGACATCATATTCATTCGGATCCGAATTTTTTTTTCCAAATCAAATATCTAATTAAGGAAAAAAGAATAATATTGCGCCAAAATAAATGTTTTCTGATGATAAATACAAAATAGATATCTTTTTTTGGTGCCTGGTAATTAAAACATTCAAATTAACTCGAGTAATTACTGCATTATACGAGTGTGTATTGCTCTTTTGTAGATAGCTGTCGATAAGTTGGGAGAAAATACGTACATATGTCACACGTAGAAGTCGAAAATATGTCAAACATATATATGTATATAGTTTGACAACTCCACACCTTTCTTACAAGCTCATGGCTAATAGGATTGCGTACATTTCCGCATGAAAAAAATGCCAAATTCCCAAAGGAAGGTTTCGAAAACCCAAATTTACGTTCGAATTTCGAATGAAAGGCAATGTTTCGGACAAAATACCTCTTAAATAGCCAAGGCTCTCAAAACACGAACATGACATGATTGATTCACTACTTTATGTTCTCGTAGCTGTATGCAAGGTTATAAAACTTAAGAAAAAAATAGTTTACTCAGTTTTTACAAACAGTAAACAATGGCGCCAAGTAGAAGGTCAGTAAATAAGTTGTTTGGCTACGAAAACACTTAAGATACAACCAAATGCCATTGCTGTAAATTCATCTGCAGGCATTAGTTTTTATCGTGGTTTCTCTTAAAAAAGAAAATAGTGCAAAAAGCCTACTTATGGATTTGACAGCAACTTATGATGACTTACGATTCACACTTAATATACTAGCCTACCTTTTTTTTTTTTTTTGTTTTACTTATTTTAGCGGGGATCTTTTTCTTCCATGATGTGGTTTCGGGATTTTGAAATAATTTGCTTTACCGGTTGCTCAAATCTACAAATCCTGCGGTTTTTATAGTTTTTATTTGGTTATTTGGATGTGAAATCCCTTTCAAATGCATCAGTTGTTTTATTGAGTTTGAATTATTTAAAAAAAATGCTTTTTAAACACTTACACTTGGTATTCCATATTATATAGGCTGCCTAATATTATAGAATTTTTATAATTTTTTATAAAGTGGACAGAAAGTGTGGAGAAAGTCGAATCATAGATGGCGTAGACTAAAATTGTAGACAACAACCCTTAATTGTTTTACGCTGACAGAATGATTTATTCGTTAATAGTTGTTGTCTACAATTATAGTCTGGGCCATGATTTGAATGTTATTTAGAACACTATAATGAGAAGCCTCTACAACGCCTACGCACCATCGTGTGTGATCTCTGGAAATGTTAACTCTCTCTGGAAAAAATTAACTATTTTTCGTGATTCAGCTTAAAATTCAAAAATTAACTCACATTGGAAACACCCTGTACAATGACTTGTCACTTTTATCTCTTACCAAAAGCTTATCTATCCAGTATAGGCATACTCTCTTTTATTCAGAACAGAAGTTGTTTTCCGATTTTTCTCACAAAATAAACCACAAGGATGAATTTAAAAAGAAATAGCACTAAAACAACACTTGGTCGCAATAACAATAACATGTAATTCAATATTTGCATATACTCACAATTCAAGTTTCCGTGTATAACAGTGTATTGCCATCTAATCCTTTGACATCTTACCCTGACTTTTTTTTTTAATAAATCAAAATGAAAATTTCGTAATGACTAATACGACTTGCAAAGTCTAGTCTTTGCTCTTAGATTACCATTTGAACCTTGCAAAGCAGAAAAAAACATATAGAGAAGCTGTCAGTGTTTAAATGGATCGTTTGAAACTTTATTTTTCGTCCTTAAATGAAAGTTTAAAGAAAGTTAAAAGGGTGGGATCTTTACAAGAATAAAGCTTCCTATTTTGAGGCTATATCTTGAATTTATCAATAAGAATAATCTTTTCCTAAGCAAATAACTCGCGGAGTAGGTGTGCTTACAAGCTTTATTGTGTGAATAGTAAAATATTAAAATTGAAAGTAAATATTCGACATGATTTCATTTGCACAGAATATATGTACTGCTGAGGATACAATTGTGTGTGGACGATATATATGGATATATGGATCATGCGAAGCATTTAACACCTTTATGGTGACTGCTGTCAAGTTCTTTAATCAATTACAATGTCCAAGAATTTGTGACAGCTGTCAGCTTTACTAATCAAAATTCATTTTTTTAGTTGACAGCTGTCAATTTTTTTTGCATAGTCTCATCAGCTGAGTTGCCTGCATGCTGCTTATTGGCACTTAGGTTGTCGCTATAATCTTGAGGCATTTACAGAGCCAAATGGTTGCAAAAAGGGGCTTTAAAACGTAGATCACTCACAGTTTTCGAAATATTTTGCCTATTCCTCTAGACTCTAAACTGTCTGCCAATTGTAGCATACCCTATGGCATAGGGTATCAAAAAAAAGCTCACTCTCTCTCTGTACGTCTTAAAGCGTATTTATCCCCCACTCATACCAAACCGTTAATTTATCTACAATATTCGCATTTTAACCACTTGTTATTATTTATATTTATATTTTATTTCGTTCAACACAAGTAAAGAACTCATTCTCTCTACCGTTATGAGATATCTTATCTTGTGATTTTTTTGCGGCGCTATCTCTTGCCTACACAACGTCGTACCCTACCAAAATCACCAGCTCACTAGCTTATTCCTTTTGTCGGTTCTGTGTAAAACAAGATCCATTTCGTGTGCGACGCTTAACTTATGAAAAACTAACCTTCGGATGATAAAAAAGAAAAAAAAATTAAATAAAAACTATCACTAAGCGATCAAACGAGGAACTCTCGGTCGAAACTTAGAAAAGCGTGTGTCCAACTCTTTATCGCGGCAAAATGTAACAAGATAATCAATACACCGATGTGATTTTGTTATATTCTACTGTCATATATAAAAAAAAATATTTTATCAATAAAATAAATCCCTCCGTGGGCTCGGTCGACGTCAGCACACTTGGACAACATGTGTGAAATCTATGATTTTGAAATATTAAAATTTTCAAACACCAACACAAGTACGTCGTCGAAGTTAGAGCCGCTACCGCCGCCGCCACTGTCGCTACCGTTATTTGAGAACATCAGACCTTTTAGTTTCGTACTTTGACGGGCTTGAAGTGGAACGGTCTTGCGCGGGCGTCTTTAAAATAATTTCCTAACCCCCCTTCCTGTTGATAGAATGTGAAAAGAGGTTTATTTTTTTTAAGAAATAAATAAGAAAATTTTTAATAAAATATTATGTACAACGGTAATGCTTGGGAGACCTGTAGATTCATACCCGATACGCAGGAGCTTTGTTTCTACGAAGATCGTGACACTATGCAGTATAATTCACCAACGCCGCCGCAATTTGACGCGAAAAGACCGAGACTAACAAATTCAAATCCGGGTTCTTATTTGAATGGCTTAGCTTCGCCCGTAGTCCTTGAGCAACGATGCGGTGGAAGCCCGCAGTATCTGTCACCCAATGAGCATTGTGTAAATTTTAATTCGCCTTTTGTACAACTGCCACAGGCACCTGTTGCATATACGCCACCGTTGCCACATGGATATAGTCCTCCGACACCAGTGCCAATGGCATTGTCAATGCCAATGCAAATGGTACCGCCACCAGTCGCACGACAGGTGGTTACAGCGGCTCCTTACTACAACATGGGCTGCAACAATAACGCGACTTACGCGCCTTGCCAGAATGCACAACCTTGGACTTATGCCTATTGTTATGGATACTATAACCAACAACCGTGTCAGTTCACGGAATTTGTTGACATCGAGGACTTTATGTAAGTTTTTTTCTTTTGCTATTTTCCACCCACCCACCGAACTGATATGATACACGCCTGGTTCCTATTTATTTTTGGCTTTTTATTTGATAATCGTTATCGTGTGGTTGATACCCCTGAAATTATTGAAATATTTGTTCTGTTTTTATTTTTTTTTTCTGTTCGATGGATCCTGCAGTTTCTTGTGACAGGTGTCATTTTGTTTTCGAGAAATCTACAGATTAATGTGCACTATTTTATGATGGCTGTCAACTTTACTAATCAAAATGCATTTTCTAATGACAGCTGTCAATTATATTTATTGGGAAATGCTAATCAGCTAAACTGTCTGCACAATGCAAAATTTATATGCACTAGCTAGCCTTTGGGTAGATTGTGGCTTTAATCTTGAGATAATTTTAGAACTCTCCTATTGAGTACTATTATGACAGAAAGAATCATAACTGATTATGTGATTGACATAAATTATAGATAATCTTAAAATAGTTTGAAATGTCCTTCAAATTTGTGGGTCAATAGCCCATTCATAGGTTTAGTTTTTTTTTATTTTATTTATTTTTCTTAGAAAGCTTCTTATCGTTACGTGCTCGGAGTTTGTTAAAATGATAAATTGATTTTTTTAGTGTTTATAGTTTAAAGTGCAGTCCATGGCAAAAAAAAGAAGATTATGTAATGGAAATGAAGATACAGATTTGTCGAAACTGATTTTATTAAATCGCTGTGAAAGAAAGTGTAAGGAAGAATTTAAATTTTTAGTTTTCAACACTGGACTGATTCAGTATCCTCACATCAGTATCCTCCTCCTTGCTGCATTATTATTAACGCCCTCTAACTGACGAGCTTATATAGCCATGTGGTTTCATTTATTCTTATATAACCTGGAATTGGTATGACATTGTAGTACCTGCCTAAGTCCGTGGCTGTAGTCCGATCCTCTTAGCGCGATTAAGCTATCTAATGTGCCTAGCTTAAGTATCTGTTTAGAGTTTTTTTCAACCTACTTCTGGCGGAAAAACCCTCGAGACACCCTATGCTCACCTACATAAGTGTTGATGATTCGTTTTAGAACAGCTCTTTACCGCGGACATTGGTGGTCTTATGTCACAGATTATGTTTCTTATCGACGCATATGTTGTCCTCTATGGGGCTGTGATGTTTCGAGTACGATAATTTCTGATTATGTCAGTTTTCGCCCTTAAATCCGGCGGCTGTCAATGGCTTAGCAACACCCAGCTCTGAGCTAGAGCTAGAGATGAACTACATTCCCTTGCCAATCGTTCACTATAGCGAACTACATGCTTTAAAGAACCCTACTAGAAATTCCACTCGCTTGCAACTGTATTGTGGCAGAAACCTTGAGTCCAGATACTGCATATGTTTATGGGACGTTTAAGTGGTATTTGATGGCTTCAGGTCTGATATACACCACATAAATACTGCTGTTCCGCAGGGCTCAGTTCTGTCTCCCACTCTCTTTCTCATTTTTATAAATGACCTCTTGTCTGCATAATCAAATAGAGTGGGTGCATTCGTCCGCCGCCCAAACCTGAAATACAACGTCCACATCTTAAATTAGTAAAAAATTGGCTTCTCAGTCTTAATTTCAATGAAGTAGAAACTATTCTTTCTGACTATCTGGTTTAATTTGTATCTTGAGTTCTTCAAATTAGCTTCAATATTGATGTTGTAAAGTACAACTTTTCTATTAAATAATCATCATGTAATCTCTTAAATTACTTTACTTAAGGGTCACCCCACCCAAATTGAATTATCTTTTTTTGAAATGTCTGAATTACAAATTGTATTGGCACTCAACTCTATTTTACTACTTATGTATAAACAAATATAGAGTGCCAAATGAAATCTTTTAATAATTGTAAAATTTATTATTATGAATATTGTATTATTAAGTGATAAATAAATCTAAATCTAAAATCTAAAATCTGGTCTAGTGCACCTTAGACCATTTTGGACATTCTAGGCTATGAAACCGTGCGATAAAACTTGCAGATGATAGAGACTCTGTGAGCTTCATAGTCTTTTTTCGCATTTTATTGCTTCTTCCATAAAAATTGCATCAACGAAAAAGCTGCGTACATTCATTCCATTCACTGGGAACAGTATAGTAGCTACAGGACATTCATTAGTATGAAGGCTATCATAGTACATATATTATCTAGTTAACTCATTCAGTTTGACTAATCAAATTGAAAAACGTGTTCAAACACTAACCACTTAAAATTAATTCTGCACATGATCTTATCAGTATTATTGACTTTAAAATAATTAATATGACAATGAATTGAAATTATTACACAATATTGCAGTGCTTCTCAGTCCTATCCTAACATGTTTTAGCAAAAAGTTAGAAGGCAGAGTTCTGACAAATAAATAGCAAATACATATTACTACAATTTTAAATTCTTTATTACAATGGGCGAGTTCCTAACACCTCGCTAATCTAGCTGCTAGATTGGGAAAACACCCTAGAAGATGAAACGTATAGCTAGAGTTAGAAAGTACTAAAAAAATACACCACATGCCCTGTTTAAATGAGCAGATTGTGAGATTTGATTAAGAACAAATTGGGTTTCAATCTGGGTTCGATCGAGTTTGAAATTAATTGTAATCGTGTAATATATGGCACTTTTCCTTTATGTGCAGAGGTGCTTTTGCCAAACAATTAACCCTTATTAGATATAATTGTTTTATGACCTTACAGTATATCTCATTCGTGTGGAAATACAACCACTTTTTGTTTTCTGATGCCATACCGATTAATTTCATTCTTTGCCTGCCAAACTCGATCTTACTATACTCCTATACTTCGATCCTTGAATTTCATGAAAATTTAAATCCGATCCCAAAACATTTTATAATCAGATCTATTCATTAAGTTCAAAATCGATTCCCTTATATTTTTCCATAAAATAAAAAAACATACAACATACATAAATTGCCACACACATAAGAATCCCCACTTTTACAACACTTTACAATTAAGAAAAGCACATAAATAGGGAAATACATATTGCGATTTAGAAATTCACAAACTTTTTGACAAGAAAAGGCGAAAATGCAGACAGCTGTTGTTTGTTTTGATTTCTTTAGTTGATTTACTACGTTTTATGCAAGTACTAATTGGGTTTACTACTTTGCAGCGAAGGTCTTCGTCGCTAGGATCTGCTATAATCTAGTCAATTTATGGTCCTAGAGGCCGCTAGATTCTCTAGGACAAAATCTGTCATCCCGGTGCAAAAGTATTCTAGCAGCTAGATTAGCGAGGTGTTGGGAACTCGCCCAATGCTCCTTCAACAAAATTGTTTTAACCTAAATAAAATTAATCCACGTGACTCGCGCTCAAAGTCCAGTTCAGACAGCCACGCACTTTTTTTCCTTCACGTCCCGTGACAGCTGTCAAATTGTGTACCTGTTAGTATTGAGTGCAGTCGTAGATCTGTTCGTTTTCAGTTGCGATGTTGTAGTCTCATCTTGTTACAATATTATTCATTGATTAGTGAATCGATTATTTCAGAAACGACAAGTGTAATGTTTTGGATGTATTGAAAAAATGTACAGTTAACTGTGAGTAAGGTTGGCGATTGGGCATACTTCCTCTGTCTCCCTTTGGATAACCGTCATAGCAATGTCTAGCTTATACGACAACTAAATTCTGCGCAGAACGTATACTGCAATTCAGTGCTGCGAAATCGAATTTAAAAGATGAGAGAAAGAGAAAGTAATACAACACTTGCGAGGCTATGATAAACGATTCTTAGCCTTCCATTGATATTGGATATAGCTCATGGCAGATGCAAAGGAATCGGTGATATGGTCAGACCAAACACAATCCGGTTCATTTAATTTTTATAAACTTTTTCCCTACACCCACATAAAATATATACAATTCCCGTTAAATGTGTCACTTTTGACGCATTCTTTTTTCTACTGTCACTTTTGAATGACACAAGTCAAAAGAATGATGTCAGCCGATTTATAGCAGTTTCCATCCCTCTTCTCGAAGATATGCTTCTAGAGTCTGAATAGATCCCTGATCCCACAAAAAGAAGACTGGAACAGCTAAATCAGACGATCTTGCTGGCCAGTACAAATCGCCAAAATGAAAGGCGACCTGGAAATGCAAATCGTAACTGTTATTCTGCGTTCTTTAGGAGAACAACGAATCATGTCTTATCATGTTGACGTATATTTTGTATCTGTTTACTTTACATATGTCAAAGTAGAACACTGAGCTTTACCGCCATTTGCAAAAAATAAAGTATCTTTCGATAGACTGGCGACTTTTGCGCCACCTTGTAGGAGAATTATAACTCTATTTCCAGACAAAATGCTTTGATTTGAAACATATTTGTTTCAGCACTGTCCTTGATCACTTTTATGAACAAAACAAACCTTGGCAGCACTATGACAATGCTCACTACTAAAGTGCTTTCAACTGTTTCACTTAGATAATGAAATTTTCACCATTTTTTGTGAAATGTTAATTAGAACTAAGAACTAATTCATCTGGTAACATTAGCTCCTAGCTAACTACTCTTAACTTATCTGCGCATATGAGTTTGTTTTTATTTTTACTTTCCTCCGAAAATGTCCTTGGGCCAGATACCTATCAACATCTGTTCTAAATTTTTCCGTAAACAAAAAGTTTTTGCCTCCATTTTTTTTTCGTTTCTAATTCCAAAGAAAAGTCAGTGTTGCCAAGTGCCTTTGATTTATCAAGGTCTTTTCCTAATGGACATTGTCATGATATTATGATCCAAGTTTTTGACACGATAAATGCCCATAGCAGGATGGATTTCCTTTAATGTACATAACGCCATGCTTAAGGTTTTAAGATCCGAGAAATTAATACAAAAGAAAGCGACAAGCAAATCATGACAGTCACTCTGACAGCTATGACATAAATAAATCATAAAAGAGCCTCAAAATGCTATAAAAAGAGATAGTTGTTGACTTATTCCATTATAGCAATTATTTAATAGTAAATGCATATCGGCTGGTCTGCTTTATGGTAGACAACGTCCACATTCAGTCACTAATCTGTACGAGAGATAAGTTTTCCAATTTGACTGACGCTTTTGTGATTGTATTCGAGGAGGAGGGGCACACCCATATAGCCACTCTTGAATGTGTGTTTGTAAAAATAACAAAAAAAAATGTAGGTATACAATTTTCTTTGTGAGAATTTTTGTCTGATATTGTGCAACATGTTCGGACCAGGGCTTGGTAGTTTTTCTCGTTTTTTGTATTTTCCTTATTGGCTGTTAGCCAGTTGATTATGATTCAATGGACACGATTAAAATGAGATCTTATGCTGTAGGTAGCGATGGGTCGTTAACCTCGATTGTTGATAAAAATATATGCAAACACAAATGAGAGATGCTTTTCTTCTATATAACACACACTATTTGGTGTAAATATTTATTTAGTTGAACACTTACAGTATGTGCTTAAAGTGTGCAAATTTGCATGAACTAAGTTTTTTTTTCTTCTATTTGTGACCTTGTTTTTATATTCACTTTCGCGGTATACAAACAAAATGAAGTTGGCAACTGTTCGTGACGGTAATGGGATTTTTTTTTTTCAATTTAGACAGGCACATCCTATATAGTGAGTGACAGTTTGTTGTATAGATTTAGTTTACTTGTTGTTTGTTGGCGTCGATATTTTTTTAGTTTACTATTATGGCTCATAAACTTTGATTTGCTGTACTTATTAGGAACTTTTAAACTTTTTTTAGTACTACAAGAGAAATCTTAACAAAGTTCATGTTGAGACAAATAAAGGGAATTGTCACTTCGCTCAAATCAGTGAGATGCTCCCTGCTGACGATTTTAAACAAAATTCTGGGTGCAAATTAACGGACAGAATGTCCGCATATGCGCAAACAAGGTGGCGCTAAAGTCATCAGCCTATGGAAAGATCCTGATGGCGACAAATGTCAATTCTACTTTGACATTTGTGAAGTAAACAGATACAAAATACACATCAGTAGTTTAATTTGCCTCTTTAGAAAAAGGTTAGGTCTGTAGAATTTAATTACAGACAGTATACAGTAATTACTAGAAAAATGACAGGCAGTTGACTTGAAAGTCCAAACGTATTCAGATCAGACACCTGTCAAATCACAATGTACATTTAAATGTTGAGCTGTTTATTAAATTATTGTTTTTTTTTCTTTTCAGGTAAGTAAAACGAAAAATAGACAAATTGTCAATCTGGGTGTAAGTACTAAAATTAAACATCAAGCAGATCATTTTTATGACGAGTTTTCACAATCTATGTTTTCACAATTCTATTATCTTGAAACTTTTAAATTGCACTGACAGGTTGCAATGAATGACATTTTTCCATTTGCAGAATATATTATAGAAAAGTAATAGAAACCAAAAAAGTATAAGATTTATCGTTATAAGTTGATTGTACCTGTCATGGGCCCAAAGCTTGTCAAGTCCAAAATATTATTGGAATGCAAACGACCGATAGAAATCGTTCACGTCTTGTCGCGTCTCCAGAAAACTCTCAATAAGACACGATAAAGCAAAAACCAAAATCCGTTCCCGCAGTAAAAAGAAAAAAAAAACGTTTTTCGTCGGAATTATAACCAGCCACAACCTGTTGCCAGACCATCGAAGAAGTACACGACTAAGTACAGATGACCTGTTAAGAGGTTGGAGGAACACAGGCGTTGAGGAAGGTTCAGAACATCTCCTCTGTAGTTGCAGAACAAAGCCCCTGTTGCCACAGAAAGGCGCGCTAGGATAGTTTTCTCCAACGACCTGTCAAACAAAACACCAAACAGAGTCCTGAAATTCTTAATCTTGGCAGGATGGTTTCAAGGCGGTCAACTAGTCGCCCTCTTCTGTTCTTCATATTCTTTTCATTTCGGCTGCACGGGAGCACAATCCTAGTGCAGTCGGCAGTCTACCACTTCTCTTAAGTAACATGACCTAAGTACCAGGAAAAAGAAAAAAAATCAACTGCCAGCAGGGAATCATGCTTTGCAGTATAAACCCTTTCCACTCGCATAGAGCGCGCCTCTTGTTCCGAGTTCTGCTACGCCTCTGAGCTGCTTCGAACTCATCCCCAAAGAGCTTAATTCGGTGAGATTCTTTTCAACCACAGAGTAATGTATGTATGTTCTTACACTGCGTCTCCACGAGTTTGAAAAAAGTCAGACTTTTCAGTCAGACTTTTTGCCCGCCAAACTTTTATAGATGGGGGAATCTTGTTATATCTTTTTATTTTTCAACATGTCATCAACAGCAAAACAAGCTCACTTGCTATTAAAAAAATCAACAAACTTATTGTTTCTGTTTGTAAAAATCAAAAATCTGCCATCGTTGTGTACATTGTCAAAAATCGTTTGCCTTTCCATATGTTACTTACACCTTACTGCAAAAAGTAGCCATAAATTTTGGAACGTGGCCCCATTGATTGCTTGGAATAGTTTAGGTTTAGGTTTTTGTTATCAGTCATTCAGGTTTCTTATACGTGTTTTTATGATGACCTACCCCACTTAACCTAACCTGAAATTTAGAGATCTTATATTACAATATAGTCAATATCGATTTGTAAGCTTATGAATATGCACAATTTGGAGTATTGGCATACTTTTGCACGAGTTGCAGACCGACTCTACCTTTGTTCTTAAAGCAATTCCATTCCATTCACTGAAGGCTACGAAGTTATTATTTTATTGCGAGGCCTATTTTAAAATGTGAATGATTCTTACACCCATATACTTTTACAATTGAAAGACCCGTAAAACAATAAAATTTTGCACAGCAGTTTATGCTAATTTAGACAATTTTAGTTCATCTTGTCATCGACTAAAGTCTAAAGTAGATGTTAACTTAGACACATCCCAAGTCACGTGCATTTTCTAAAAAAAGAGAAATTCGTGACCTAAAAATTGGCGTCAAAAAGAATTATGAAACTACTTAATTAAATTATTTGCGAATCTTTCCTCTGGCGCTGTACCATCCAATTTGCACGTATCCCTATCAAGAATCCAGTTTTTCTACCACAAAAAAACAAAAATCTATTTTCACTTATCTTTACGAGGAACCCAACCTCATTTCAGTGATTTTGATAATTTCACAAAAGTCGGGAAAATTGGGTGGATTTTTATTCGACGTGACGACACTATTTAGCACAGTGTGAGGGTGACAATTTTTCGCATGCAAAAATGCTCGTATGAATAATTAGGAGTTGCTTTAGAGATTCTGGCGAAAGTATGCTTATGTCTTTTTCATAGGAAAAAGTGATCCCAGATTTTTGGGGGATTCTTCGGTATATTCTGGAGAATCTATCGAAACTAAGCGACAACTGGGAGCCTTTCTGTTGTTTTTCTGTAAAATATTTCCAAGAACCGATTGGAGTCGAAACTTATAATTTTAAAATTGTCAGAAGCCCTTGTGTAAAGTTTCGAGGTATATTTTAGGGGATATATACATATATTCATCAGCATTTTAGTTGTGGGGTGAACTTTCCTAATTTTGATTACCAATATTATTATTTCACTGATCAAAATGGATTTTAATGAACAGCTGATCCTCGTTTCTATAATTTGGAACACAATCGTTTCACTGATGTATTCTATTCTCCTTCTTTTCTCATCTGTCATTTTTCCTTTCAATGATCAACTCCAACCTCAAAACCTATACTTTGTTGTTGCCATTTCAATGAAAGAGCCTTCCACTGATAGACATTTTTTCAATTATTGCTATAACTGACTTGTCAAAAAAATGAAACCACTGTTCCACTGATTTGTTCCAATGATGCATTTCAATGATAGCTTTGACTGGTCCCTAACTCTGTTAAAATAGGTAATTCAATATTTTATGGTCGATATGTGTACATAGAATGTCCATGGGATTCAAATCGATAAGTATTGGAGCAGCTTTATAAATATTCGCCTTGTAATGCGGTGATAGGTCATAGGGTAGAAGGAGGGATAGGTGCAACCTGTACTCTGATCCATTTAGCCCTTCGGGAGTGGGAATGAAGGAAGTTTCCGAAAGGATAGAAAAACATAAAAACGAATTAGGGATTTGCATTGCTTAGTTCGTTAGATTTTTTGACAGGTTGCAAAGTGTTCTAAATCTTCAGCTACATCTGATACCATTGGGCCCCTCTCCAGATGTTGGGTTGTCTTAAACAGAGCACTCATAGTTGCTCACTGCTTGACTAAAAGGTTTAGTAGAGTCAGAACAAGAAAAGTCGCGGTGTGGTACGGATGGCACCTGTAGAGGCTAGCCTCTGTATCTTAGTTAGTTCTTTGAAGTTAGTGACTTTCTTCACTGCTGGCCACTAAACTAGGCATCCGTATGTTACGATGGGTCTGACTTTGGCTGTCATGATCCATAATCTTTATGTGAAATTCGCAGAGTTTTAATACAACAAGCAAAGCTGTTAAGGATGCCGCTCAGCCGGCTCTCCAATATTTTCTTCACTATGTTCTGGATGCGGTGAATTTGGTAGTGTATTGTGTAATAATAAAATCAGGGTTTCAAATTTAGCAATGATGTAGCGAATTCTACATTCGCTAGGCCGATTATGTAGACCATAAGTAACTCTAAGTGCACGAAACACATTCCTCATAGAACGCTGATTTTCGGAATATGGCTACATAATTTGTAAACGCTGCGCCGGGTTAAGTCTTCCCTAAACAATATTGAACAAAGGTACCGTGACAAGTTAAAAGGACTCACGCGTCATCTGTCAAACAATTCATAGACAAAAAAGTAACTATTTATGAATCACCTTTTTATAATTGACAGACATCTTTGGTCCGTTTGACGTTTGGTTCCGCCAAGCTTCAATTTACCGATCAATATACTTTGACGTTCCAGAAAAATTAAATGGCTGCTGGCGGCTGGCTTAAACGCACTGTGTGCGGCCATTTTGACGATGCATTCACAGTTTGTTCTTGGTCACACGCTAGTTCTCTATTATTCACAGAAAGGGCATTTAGGCTCCTCCTCTTTTCGGGAATGATCGGACAGGGGTAGTGCAAGATGACTGTCTAGTTCGTCTATGGTATACGAGTGGCCCAATATTGCATTGACAGCCCATGAAAGCAAATGTCATTAAAGATCGTTAAAACATAGGTTAAATTCTAGTATTTAGCAACTTTATCATGCATAAAAAAACGAAAGAAAAGAGCCTTGTATTGTACGTAATTTGATCCACAAATACGATCCAACTAGCGATATCTTTTCTTGATCGCTGTCAAAAAACAAATCAGAAACAATTTTTGTTGCAATAAACAAAGTGTTTATGCGTTATTACTGCCGTCAAACTGATTGTTATGCCCAGAATAAAAAGTGTAATTAATTAAATTATCGCATTACTTAATCAACAAATTGATATTCAAATAAAATTCAGTTTTGTGCCTTAGATATGCACAGCACGTCGCGTGACAATACGAATATTATTAACTCCTTAAATATATATCTAACCCCCCAGCCATGGCTATATGGAAGACTCCTCAAACACAATCGAGTACATACATATATTTTTTGCGTTCCTATTTTAGACATTCGCAAAAAAATCAAAAAAAAAAAAAAAAAAACCACTTGAACCATTTGGCGCGAATCTAATCGTCTACTTGTTTGACATACTAGTTCTCCCGAACTATCATTCGAACATGTGCCACCTGTATTTACAAATAAAATTGTTTTGCCTTGTGGTTGTTGATTTTCTCCGCCATTGATAAACACGCCAATCGATTCGATATCGAAATTATGTTCGTGAAGTGAATCATATCGCTTTCAGTACATTTTCTACGATTAGTTTGAATATTTAATTAAATTCAAAGACGTTGGCAAATGGGAACAAATTCATAAATTTTTTGATTAAAATTTCATTTTCAATTAAATATAGAATTTGGGGATAAAAATGGTCCAGAAGGTGAATAGGGGATCAGACGCTGTCTGTCACCGGGGTGCTTCTGAATTTGTGGAATTTTTTTCTTTGTGAAATTCAAAAATTTAAATTTAGCGAAATTAATCAAAGCGTTTGACATGTGTGTCCTAGATAGTTAGCAGTGACACGTGTCATGATCTATCGTCGACTTGACTACGAGTGGATATACTTACATATGCTTTTGATGATAGATTAGATCTAAGTGTAAATGGGTGTTGAGGATAGATACAGTGATTTGCTTCTAAAGGAAGTCAAATTTTAACCTTTCCGTCTCACAACATTTGCTATTGACTGTATATTTTTTTTTTGATTGAAGAAACCTCGATCTGTAGCAATAAAAAAAACTGATTATAGCCCCGAGCTCCTTGTCCCAATTCGAAGCATTGTAATAAAATGCCAACTAAGATTACAGCGAAAAATAATATCAATTGAACAATTGCTATCAATTGTGGATGCACACGAAAGTCGAACATGTGTGCATGAGTGTAGAGATGGGCACTGGGGAGATCACGTACCGACATCGATTAATATTGCAAAGGAATATGGACTGTGGCTTGATGGTTTATTGGGCGTCACAAAAAGGCGGGTCAACTTGATCATACATTTTCGCAAAACATAAAGAAAAATGAGAGAAAGTTTGGTCATAAATTAAGAAGAAGAAACCGCGTGCCCAAAAGGCTGTTATTAAAAAGATTACAGCAGTTACTTTGGTGGGTATTTTCGGTTTGTAAAAACCTTAAAGTTTTGGATCTTTCGGTAAAATACCAGATTTTAAAAGCTTTAGTCTTAAACCATCGAATAAAATATTGGATTGCATGAAACACTGTATTTTTAGGTCAGCAGCGGCAAGTGTTAAGAGTGATGCTTGAATGTGTTTGCTTTGTGGGATTTGCACGAGGTGGAGACTTTTATTTCTTCAAAATTTAGTAAATTATTGGTGGATTTGTGTGGCCTAAATATTTTTCAGAGACAGGTGTCGTGACGACCGTTTAATTTGAGGCTATCATCGTAAATAGAAGAAACATTAACAGTGACAAAAAGATGGCTCTTCAATATATTAAAGGCGATGTTCTTTATTCACCTTTTTTTAAATTTATATTTTAAGTACATAAATCCCTTAACTACTTAGGTAACAAATGCTTATAAAGCTACGAGAGCCTAGTTCCTGGAATCAAGGTACGAGAGCACATCCTAGCTATAGGGTGACCAGATAAGAACGAAAGGACAAAGAAATTAAATAAAACAACAAGGATGTAAGATATTAAATTGATAGTGCCTTTATTTTGAAGTTACATTCATGCCAATATGTGTGGAATACTTACTTACTTGCCATCCTGGGAAAGCGGGTTCCATGGCATCGCTTGGTTAGCTATGGACCTGTCACTCTTTCGGAGAGTTTAACCAATCCACTGCCACTTTCTCCGTCGTATGGTTGTGCCTATAGGTTCATGGCCAGTTCTCTTATAAAGCTGTTCTTTAGACATACGGTAGCGTAGGCACCTATAATGACGGTCACCAAGGACTTGACGTAGCCTTAGAGAAAATAATCGATCGCGGTGGCCAATTTATGAACGCTTGCCAGGAGATGACCCAGTCGCCGAATTTCTCCTTCTTTCACAACTTCGAGTGTTGCGTCGCTTGTTTAGCATGCAGCGCCATCTTCTTGGAACCAAAACTCGCATATTGTCCAGTTCTGGTCACAGAAAGTCGGGTAACATCGCTCTATACCTGGGACGATTGTCGGTAACAGTGTTTCCTTCCTTTTTTCGAAAGAAATAATCCATAAACCACACCAAACATTAAATTTTTGTGGTTGCATTGATGCTTGCTCGAATTCTTGTATTGGCTCAAATCTAACCGCCAAATTAGTCGATTGACTCTCTGGCGATGTCCTTTTCAGCGGATCAGTGTCGAATAGAAGTCTCTGGGTCTTCTTTGATTGTGACCGCTACGCGGGCTATGTTTTCTTCATTTTGCACCAATACTTATCTAGCTGGTGGCTTACGACGAAATCCACGTTGTGCAATTACAACTGAGTAGGAATTTCGATAATATTTTTCAATAATTTCCGCACGTCTCAAGAAATGGCAAATCTTACTGAATATTTTGCCAGTTCGATGTCATTGGTAACTTTGACAGATGCTGAAACCTAAGAATTGCAAAAAGTCTCATTGCTATCTGGTCACCCTTTAGTTGAATGAACACTAGCGTTGACAGTCGTGACAGTCTTCTGAGCGACAAAACATTTGTTCAGCACCAATTTTTTTTGAGATGTCACTCTGAAAACAAGACACTTTGTCGATAAAAAGAGAACACCAGCTCCTAATCAAAATAGTAAGTAGTTCTCCAACCTCCTTTTCATGTTCCCATTTCACCTAGAAGATTACGCCGCGCCGTAGCACACAACAGTCAGTTAACTCATGCCCTATTCACAATAAATTACGTCGACAAAACTGATATAAGCTACCCCAAAGCTTGTGATAACATTTAACCACAAAAGCCGACTGCTGCTCCAGAATAGAAATCTATTCTGTCTGAGAGATACCTACTCTCGAGCCCACTCTGATTTCATAAGAAATTATTTAATTTTCCATTTGAAGCACAAAATGACGCATGCGACTAGTGCAAGTGGAGAGGTTATCTATGAACCTGTCGTGATGAATTCTAATTAATTTTTAATGCGCAATTAAAAAGGCTGATTGTTATTAGTTTCTATGGTACATTTTAAGATTTTCTTGATGTGGAATGCACCAGAGCGATAAATAAATTCCGAGGAACTTGTGCACTGACGTACAGATCTTCACTTAAACTCTTAAAGATCCCCCGATTAACTAAGCCACTGGTACTTTACCGGACCGGAAGTGCCTGCATTTACTTTCACTGGAATAATGTGTGCTGAAATTGGTTTTGAAAGTTTCCTAAATTTTCTGACTCACAAACGGATCTTCGATGTTTTTTACTCATAACTCAATGTCTGTCATCCAATTTTGAATGACCTCTCTCCAACTACTAATAATGTGCTCATTCACAATGGGTTTTGTGCCAAAAATAAAATACCTGCGTACCGAATGAATACAAGGTCAAAGTCAGTGGTTTTCGTTACTAATTTCGTTGCAAAATGCTCAAGGGGTTTTAATTGGGTTGAAGTATTATAACAATTGCACGACTTGGTATCTATAAAAATATGTATCTATTGGTATACTCGTGTTGGGAATTAAATGCTGACTAGCGAAAGTTATGTCTGAACTTGAATGTCAGGGATTTGCATCAACAGAGCTAAGTATTTCCGCTTGGTGGCGGAATGAAAAGATATGATGAGATGAATTTCGATCTGTTTACATGAGATTTATTGATGTAAAGACCTAATTTTTTGTTGCGACAGGAAATAGCTGGTGCATATCGGTGAAGGTCACCTGTGAGTCACTGTTTTATGGGAACTACTGTGCTATAATAAAACAATACGAGCGCGTGTCGGGGAAAATGAGCAGAGCTTATCGGATAGAAACTTGTTTCAAAGTTATGAAGTTGTTGGACATAATTATTTCAATTTCAACACAATGTCTATGTCTAATTGTATATTTTATAGGCTGGCGGAGCAAGTTTTTCGATTGTACATTGATGGGAGTGGATTTATTAGCCTCCTGTACCTTTCAAAGTGGTTCTATTAAGATGATTCAAATAGATATCTTCTCTTGGTTTTTGTTTATTGCCTGTTAGAGGTTTGCTTTTATTTCTTTTGGATTGTTTAATAGAATACAAATAAGTACGAGAGAGTAATAAACCAAATATAGAAATGAGAAAAGTCATAACTCAGCTTTTTTTTAATGTTTCGATTGCAGACTACATTTTTGAGATATACTTCATTAATTTGCTGCATTTGCATTTGTGAAACGATAAATTGGAATTGAGCTGAGGATCATGCATGGCGATCATGCTTCATACAAGATGACGTTAGCTCTGTCTGGCGATAATAGATATTTAGATGTATAAAGTATTTCAATTAAGTTGAGAAGATAATATCTGTCATCAGAGTTAATGCTGATTCGTGTTCTCAAAGCTTCTTCTGTTCTGGCCGCCATGGTATGGAGCTTGTTCGTAACGACGTGTGGCTTCAAAGTCGATCAGGTGATGCTTATCACCGAAACGATGTTATTAAGTTACAACAATAAACTTTTTGCGTTAAATTTCCATTACCATGCTGTGTGTGCAGTTGCACCGTCACCGTCCTATTTAAACCACTCTCTCCAACTCTACTCAGTTTTGCCACTTACTTACTTATGTCCTGTATTCCCTTGTGGGTCCTAGGGCCTCTACGCGTAGGCACTCATCGTGTGCGATTTCAAAAATGTGCCTCAGCTCTCCCCAACTCTTTCGCAGTTGCTGCGCTTCCATTTCCACTGTTCTGCGCCACGTACTCCTAGGACTGCCGCGTATCCTGTCATCCTGGGTAAGCGGGTTCCATTGCATCGCTTGGTTATCTATAGATCTGTCACCCTTTCGGAGAGTGTGACCAATCCACTATATGTATGGTTGTGCCTATAGGTTCATGACCCGTTCTCTGATAAAGCTGTATGCAGCATTGCCGAACCCCACTTTAGAGTTTGAATTCCTCAGACAGCCTTGTTCTGTGGAAGACATGACCTGGGGAACCATCATATGTAGTATTCAATTCATTTATCAGAATGCCTCTCCTGTGCAAGGCACGCCAAATAAATTTCCGATTGACACCATCAAATGCCTT
The DNA here is from genome assembly GCA_949716465.1 of Chalcosyrphus nemorum. Taxonomy (NCBI): domain Eukaryota; kingdom Metazoa; phylum Arthropoda; class Insecta; order Diptera; family Syrphidae; genus Chalcosyrphus; species Chalcosyrphus nemorum. The sequence continues at coordinate 30,414,319 of OX454333.1, forward strand.
TTCTAAATCGATGAACAGCAGGTGAAGTGGTGATCAATACTCAACACACTGCTCGATGATGATCCGCAAGGTGTTGATTTGGTCGACACAGGATCCAGAGTGGAAGCCTGCATGTTTCGCATCCAGTGTGTCTTCTAGGTGTTGTTTGAATGGCTCTAGGATTATTCTAGCTATTATCTTGGCCGCGGCAGGCAGCACGCAGATAGCTCTTCAGTTTTTGCACTGCATTAGATTGCCTTTTTTAGGGAGCTTGACGATTATTCCCTTCTTCCACCGAAGAACTCTCGGCTTCCCATGTTCTTCCGACACGTGGGAACAGTAGCTCTGCAGATGCTGTTGGCGCAGCTTGAAAAAATGTTCAATGCAGTGTTCTGCTGTCGCACGTCGCTGCTGCTTCTTCTGCTTGTGGGTCAGCTCGTTGACGTAATTGCGCTTGTCACGTCTCACGCTACGCTGCACTTCTCTCATATTTATATCTCATAATGTAGGGGCTCTAGCTCGATCCTCTCTGCTGCTGGAGCTGCTGCAATTCGAGCTCTTAGCTGTTTTCGTTCGTTGATCCTTCTCCAGGTATCCACGAGGAACCATTTGGGGGCAGCACAAAGTCTGAATTCTAACTTCTCAGCCATCACAGTACTGATTAACAACACTAAAGGCACACTTCATCTGGCCCACTGGGAAAAGTGTCACAAGATTTGGACAATACAAACAATTAATCACACTTAATTCTTAGGAGGAGAGCTGGTGACATACCTAACCTAACAAATTGAATTTCGGGGATATGTCGGCTCTGTTTAGAAAATAATCCGCCACTACAATGCTTACATTGACAATGCCTTCCACAAAGAAACAAGTTCGTCATTGGAGTTGAAAAACGCTATAACTAAGGACGTATGTATGTAAGTCTATCTGAAGAGAAGGCCTTAAGAAGAGGTTAAATACCTCTAAAGCGCTTGAACCAAACAGGATCTTCTTCTTCACGTCCATAGTTAGCAGACACTTACAATTTAAAACCAGTGAAAAATGCTACAATCCGCTTGGAGCGGATCGTATGATACCCTATCCCTATCTTATTTGGGCGTGTCAGTGGGCGGTGGAAAGTATATTCACAAAATTTGACTATTTTGCCCAATAAATTAATATTTTTACTCGAAAATTAATTTTTGAAGTAAACGCCCCTAAAAAGTGGGCGTGGCCATATACAATGTATAGACGATTTGTAGATTAAGTGGATATCTACATATTTGCCCAAGTAAGTTTTTTCGAGTTTCATATGAAAATAGTGAAAAAAAGTGATTTTTTTGAAAAGTGGGCGTGTCAGTGGGCGGATTTTAAAAATTTTTACACTTGTATTGCTTACTTTTCCAAAGACCTCGTATACAAAGTTTCGTCAACCTAGCTCAAAATTTAAGGCCCAAAAACTGGTGACACACAGACGGACGGACGGACGGACGGACGGACGGACGGACGGACATAGCTCAATCGACTCGGCTAGTGATGCTGATCATTTATATATATACTTTATGGGGTCTATCTGCAATATTTCTCTATGTTACAAACTATGTATCAAACTTAATATACCCTTAGGATAGGGTATAAAAATGTTCCCCAGCATACCTACCTTTGTTCTTAAAAGTACGCATGAATTTGTAAGTAATTATCTGTAGCATGTAAGGCTAAGTACATATATTAAAGTCTAGTCAATCATTTGCAGACTTGCATCTTCATTTGATCGTGTGTGGGGTTTTTTTCTTTTTGCGGATGGTAAACTCGTTTTTTTTTCTCATGAATATTACCTTTTTTCCTTCCGCAGTATAGTAGTTCAGCCTCAAGGGCGCGAAACTCGAATCAACTCTAGTTGACGATCTGTTTGAATAAGAAGAGGAACACAAGTAACCACATTCCAGTCTCATCATCATCCTGGTTATTGTTGTTAGTCTGTGCGTAATTACAACGACCGCACTTCACAGAAATACAATTAAATCGAGACGGTTACTATCAATCACATCCAATCAAAGGAAATCTGTTACGACCCATAAAAGCTACAGGCGGAACAGAAACGCTTACTGAATATAATAATCTCTTTTTAATTGAACCTGCCGTCAATAAGAAGATTGCAACGTTCACTTCCTCTTCGAAAAAGAATAATAATCTGTCTTAATCCCCTTTGTCAGCAAAGAAAGAAAACCTACCAACTCAACAGAGGGAGCTGCATATGGTTTGAATTTTTTAAAAGGTCAAGCAAATGCAAATTATAATCTCTCACGTCAAATTACGAAATACGTAAATGCGATGGCACAAATGAAAAAAATTAAATAATATTTATCACCCGACAAGCTAATGATGATCATTGCAAGTGTCAAGAACCTGAGTGCAACGGTCCCACCGCTTGTGCACCCACCCGAATGTTCACAGAGCATTGACTCGACGCCATAATATTTTTAGCGTTTTGCTGAACACATTTTGCTTCGCAATGGAAAAACCAGAAAAAGTCACAACAAAACTGCAACCACTGCGCACGCATGTTTGAATTTTAAAGTCAGCACTGGAAAATCCGCCAGATGCGTGCGCACTGTTTTAAGTTTCAGTCCGGGGTTGCCAATTTTGCAAAAAAAAAAAAAAATTATGCTAATGCTGCGGTTTTATTATGCGAAACGTTTTCGATTTTGCTGTGTTGTGTGTCACATGTGAAAAAATTGAATTAATAGTCAAAGCATGTCGATCTTTGGTTTAATTCTAAAGCGTTTACACTTTTTGCAGTGTTTTTTTTCTGTGATCTGCTGACGCTCAATGGCTAATTGACGTTTTATGGAATGATTTTGATTTTGGAATTATGGCGCGAACGCCTTGGGGAATATTTAATGGTTTATTAGAGTTTTTATAGCCATGGGGCAGGTTCAATTTGATAAAGTATGCAAAGTTCTTGAGTGTAAAGAATGAATCGCAACACAACACCTTGTTTGGAATGAAATTCAAATTTTAATCGATCGTGGAAAATTCAAATGACTCTTGAGTCTGGTTTTGTGTTGAATAAGGGTGCAGTTGGTGATGTATTAGGATGACAGAATCAGGATTCGTTCTGGAATGGAATTTTGCGGTTAGCTTTTTTATGATCGGCCAGAAATTTATGGATCGGCGTCAAAGGCTGTTGTAATAAGTACCTACGTCATCGTAGATTTTATATGGGTTAATCCAAACTTTACCAGAAAAAAAAGGAAGAGAGAGAAAGTCGCTAAACACATGAGGAAACAGCAAAATATAATACCTAAAGGTGTGTTCGGACCAAGCGAATCATTGCAAAAACATTGTTCAAAAAAGGGTCTCAATCAGTCCTATACACACCTAAACATTATAGCTATCCACATGAACAACCAAGAATCTACCAAGGCTTTTCGATCTGCCTCTAATCTAGTGGAACAGTGCAAAGAGGAACTCTTCTCGTTGGTGGCTCATCGGTGCAGGATCAGTTCTCTTTAGATGCCTGGTCACAGCAACATTGATGGAAATGAGCAAGCTCGTGAACCAGAAAGGCGGAAAGGAAACTGCTCTTGATGATTCTTTTGCGGAGGCTGTGAACATCTCGCTCTAAGGGTAGAATCTTTGCGCTAATAGTAGATGGCTGTGCAACCTAGGTGCACCGTGAAGATCGTGATTCGCCTAATAGTTGTAGAGTTAACTGACTCAATCGATCTCTGTTACTGATATACAGACGTGACGTAATTTGTTTACTAGTTTCAGTCTAGAAGGTTGTGAGAAGGTCACTCTTCGCCCTTGGGAGGTGTCTGAGACAGCACTCAACTATGTTGTTCATTCAGTCGAACCTATTACTATGTTTAAGGTGTTACTTCCCTTCGTTAGGAGATGGAGAAGTGTAATTTGTTGTGTTAGCTGAAGTCTATGTTTGACAGTTCGCTTAGATCTTCAAAGAAGTATTCTCCTAGCTAGCGCTAGTCATTTGACAGGACGTCTATTCTAATGAGGTTTTTACCTATCAGACAATGTCCTAGAATTATATCTACTGCGAGGCTTCTATTCCTTCTATTTGAAGATATGATTCTTTTACTTTTCTTTACAGATGAACTAGGGTCCAGATGTTTCTGGTCGAAACTTCACTCCATCTATTGTTGAAGATCGCTACTGCTTCGATGAAGTTGCTAGGGGTTTATTGTTTGTATTGGGCTTGGCGGTATCTCTCTGTTGTTAAATAGAGGTGATCCTGTGTCTAGGTCATCTGCTGGAATATCTATGTCCCGGACTGAATATTGCAGTCTCTGTCCTTACTACTTATATCCTGTATCCCCTTGTGCCCTAGGGCCTCCACAACGCCTACGCGCCATCGTGTGCGATTTCTGGGACGTCAAACTTCTCCTTGAGCATCCAGGCCCTCCGATGTTTGTCAGCATCCGAGAAAGCGCTGCCTGCATCTGTGACGCCTTTTTGCTAGAATACTCGACATGTACTTTAAATTTTAGCCTGTTGTCGAGCAATGCCTGCCTCTTTAGACCGGATTGTGTAGTTCCCGACATGAAAACTTGCATATTCCGCAGTCTTTCTGCTGGTTATTGGGATTGCTTCTGTTTTGTGCTCAGCGAGTTCGAGACTGCTTCGTTCGTGGTGGACTTTATCGTGTGGATATGCTTCGCCACATTTACCATGGCGATATCGTCAGCGAAACCGATGACCTTAACTCCTTGCGGTAGCGTTGGGCGCAAAACACCGTCATACATGATATTACACAGAAGTGGTCCTAGGTCTGACTCCTGCGGAACTCCAGCAGTGATATTTTAGTGCTTTAACCAACTTAGATGCTATTATTGACGTTCCCAGTGCTTTGATCGCTGACTAATTAAACAGTCAAGTATTTAGTAGCAACAAAGAACAACATTTGTGCTAAATTCCATTCTCCATATCAGAATATCATTCATGCAAACTTATCTACTCGCCGCAAGCTATACGAGTAATATTTCCGTCAGCCAAGCTCCTCTGTGTTCTACGTAATTTGCCGTAGGTGCTATAAATTTATAGCACCACACTTCTTTATTGCATAAATAACTTTACAAATCGCAGTTCGCGTTAGTGTATCCATAAACTTTCTTTTGTTTACTAAATTTTTCTTTATATCGATACTAATCAATTGAATTTGTTTTCCTCTATTCCAGGAGCAATGAGAAACGCAAGGAAAAGTCTCGTGATGCAGCCCGTTGCAGGCGTTCACGTGAGACAGAAATATTCAGTGAATTGGCACAAGTCCTTCCCTTGCCGAAGGAGGATGTTGATCAATTGGACAAGGCATCAGTGATGCGTGTAGCAATTGCTTATCTAAAAATTCGCGAAATGCTTCAATTGTGTAAGTGTATCCTTTTTTTTGCTAATCCAAATCAAATCAAGATGACTTAACGATTATTTTCTTTTTTAGTCCCAAAAATTAAGGATATTATTGATGAGCCATATTCCAATAATACCGAAACCAATGGCAATGACGAAGAAGCCGAAGAAGAATCTTCCTCACAGTCCGATGAAAAGGAAGCAAAACCATTTGATTTGTGGAAAACAGCAGAGACACACAAATTGTTGACACAAACTTTGGATGGATTCTTGATTATCCTTTCGAATGATGGCGATGTTACATATGTCTCGGAGAATATTACTGAGTATTTGGGCATCTCAAAGGTATTTATTGGTGAATTGATGGCTTGGGAAGGAGTTGTAATGATTTTTTTCGATTTTCGCTTTTAGATTGATGTGTTGGGTCAACAAATCTGGGAATACAGTCATCAGTGTGATCACGATGAGCTGAAGGAAGCACTCAATATTAAGAAGAATGGTTTGACAGAGAAAGTCAAAGATGAAAATCTCATGGAAGATGGCATTACCACAGACCATCGTGATTTGTTTATCAGATTGAAATGTACACTGACCAGTCGTGGACGCAGTGTTAACATCAAGAGTGCCACTTACAAGGTGAGATGTGGGGGAGGGCTCGCATTACAATGATACTGTTGCTCTGGCAACAAAGTTATAGTAGAAAATGGCTCTCGCTGAGCAACATCTCTAGTCTCTAGATATGAATTGATATGAGTATGCCTTTGATGTCAATTCTAGGATCGTTGGGAGACGTGTAGTCAGTCTTGAGTATTATAGTCCTATGGCACAATTCTCCTAAACAAACATGTATTAAGTTAGGTTAGGAAGGAGTGGTTGTCAGCTGGATACAGACTCATTTAGAACCGCGAAGATCTTTTGTGATGCCACCAGATCTAAATGACATGCCCACAATTAGGGACTATCAATATCAACACCTAAGCCTAGGATTTTTCTACTCGTCTCTCCAGCTTCTGCAGAAGGCCTTTGACAAAATGCCTAAGCGTCTAGCGTGAATGCCAATCAGTCAACCTTCAATGCTGCTAAAGAAAGTTCGTTTTAACATAATCAATTAATAGGAGTTTTTCTGGCCCATTGTCTTGAGATGTGGGATGTAGACCTTTTTCTCAGAGGAGATAGCAGTAGCGAGAGGCAAAATACTGTTTTATTTTTTTTTCCTGAAATGTCTTTGTGACCTGGACAAAAAAGAGGTGAATGTTGACGATTCTAGGGACTTATTTTTGCTGATATCGTTTACAGGTACTATGTGCTTACACTTGAGCCATGGAAGAATCTCTTCTCTATCAAGAAGACAAAAGGAATTGCTTACGTTAAGCTCATCATCTGTGTAGAAATAAATTGAACCATTGTCTAAACATTTGGTTACCAACAAAGTGCTGGAGTTGTGCTAAGGCGACCTCCTAAAACAAAGTGTAATTAAACTAGCTAACAGGTCTTGTTGGTCGCCAATTCTAAAAGCAAACATTTATAAGCAAGCAGGAATCTTATATTTTGCTTCTTGGACAACCTAACTGTGAGGAGACATATAATTGTTAAGCTCAATTTGATGCCTAGTTCACACCTTAGCATATACAACATATAAACAACAGCTTACCACAAATGTGTAGAAAGAGGTACCTCTATAAGTCTCTTTTTCGCGGAAAGGTTTCAAATCTCTTTATATAGCTCCTGAGTTGATAGTAGATTGAAGGTTTCTAGAAATATATCCACAAAGTGAATTATAAAACAGCAAAGACAATAAACAGAACAGAGTAGTCAAAGAGACACTGTCGATTGCAAATATCAGTCTATATTCTATCTATTCTCTTTTTTGGAATATGTATCACTAGGCCCTTATTAGTCACTGAGTCTTCGTCTTGTAATGTTTCCGTAGACTAGTGATTAGTTTCCCTGCTTCCAGTCTAAGAACGCGGGGCGAGATGTTTACAGAGAGATCAGTTTGTTCTTGCAAGTCTGATGAACTTTTCCTTGCTAGTTCATCCGCTTTTCATTGATAAAGAATGTAGGTCCTTTGAAAGAATTTGCAGTAAGTGTGCAAGCTATGACAGCTATCACAGTTTATCGTTTTTTCATTTCATATGCAGTCAAGGTTGTAGCTTGAGCTTACAGCGGTTTGAGTACGACAAGGAGAAGAGGCGTCAGCATTTGGAGCAAGCACTGAATGTTGTTCCGAGAGTGAGGGTATTGTAGAGGTTATTCCTTGGAGTCTTTTGATTGAGTGATATTTTCTATGATACATAAAGCCCATTTTGCTTGGAGCATACATCAGTATATCCGGCTTAAGTTTGACTGAATCTCATCTATCAATTCAAAGTGATTGGCCATTTTGGTAGCGAGATTCGTCTGCATGCAGCATGCTGCACAGATCTCATTGGTTATTACATCTGCTATCAGAAAGAATGTGGGACACTAGGACTCTTCTTTACTGCATCGAAATATCTATGAAATAACGTGATTGTTTGTCGTGACCTGCACATCTCTTTTTTGAAGAGGTTATGCTTGTTTCAATGTCGGTTACTCCTTATTTTCCGAGAATCAGTTCTTCTCGAGGGGGAGTTCTAACATTGCTCTGTACGGATAGTTTCGAACCATGTTATGTTGCTAATGGCAGCACACTTTGGTGGTAGTGTCTATTTTAAGTTGCATGGGAACCAATGCGGAGTGTTTTACAATTTCACAGGTTTCAAGTTTGAATCGCAGAAAATGCTTTCAAAGTTTTTCACAGCGTCTGACTAACATCAAGAGTTGTACTGTCATGAGGAAGGTTCTCAAAAAATCTCGTAACTTTCTGATACGAAGTAAAATTGTATTTCTCTTCTATACATGCAGATATATGAGATAGACTTTTGGTCCTCTATGGGCAGCTTATGACGTAGTATTTATGCACTTTTTAAACAGTAGATGGGGCTTATCCGTGTCGTATGCTAGCTTGCAAATTGTGTTGCACTGTTCGTTAGAAATAAGTGATTAGTTCCTATCCCAGGAAGTAAACTCAATATTCCTGCTTCATGCATATTTCTCTAAAAATTGTTGCCAGCTCATACGAATGAAGTTGTTTCTCATTTTGTATGATTCGACTAGATGATGTTATGACTAGAAATCGTAAATTAAGATTATCTCCGGCTTCTTTACTGTCTTTTCGCGCAATCATTGCATAAGAAGAAATGAATGTTAAACAAATTACCATACCGTTGCAATAAATTGTCTTTCAAGGTTAATTTCACTCAATGTTTACCGCTGTATCGCATCGCTTTGCATAACATTATTACTAAAGTGGGCAATTCCAAGTCTTCCAACTGGTCTTTCTTTTTCGACATTTTTAATGCAAATAACTTCTTTCGTTTGCGACCTTTTTTGCAGGCTATATCTTTATCTGGCTAGAAAACATTAGAACGGTCGAAGTAGAACCTAAGGCTGATGTAGGAGAAAGCGTAGTTGCTACACCCGGGAGAAGGTCGGTCTTTAAATATCTCTGGTTGTAGTTTGGTTGCTTATGCCGTTGAACACATATCTGTTGTTATATGAGTCTTTTCGCTGTTAAGGCTTTTTGAGAGATCTTTAGACGGTGTATGTCGCTTTTCACTATCAGTAAGGGAGAGAGAATGAGTTTACCTTTTCGAAGAGTGTCAAACCTGCGCCTTTGCACTGTTGCCTTTCGCCTCCTGTATTTCTTTTGTCGTAGTGCGTCAGTAATAGTAATTCTTTCGCTTGCTGGCTGTAGGGCTACTCGCAGTTGCCATTAGACGGCCTAAAGACCTTCGTAGCTCGTCGCTCCGATGCAGATTTTATCTGATGCCAGTGGGTAAGGTTCGTGTTTTAGAACATACCCAGATATTTCACTTTTTCCTTGCTGGCTGAACACCTCGAACCGGGTTTGAACATCAAAGATGGTTTGAATCTTCTTCCTAGTCAGTAGCACAACAATATCTCCGTCTTTTCTGTGGGCAGGTTAAGGTCATGTTTTTCCATATAGAGATGCATCCGTCTCATTACTTGATTAAATTTTCTTTGCACGTTTTCTATATCTCTTATCGTTATAATCGACTGCATATCCTACCAGGAAAGTTTCTTCAGAGTACTATCACATGTATTTAGATTTTGTATTTCTCTACTGACAGCATTTTCGTGTTGACATTCATGATTGGAAGGCGATCGTAATTGTGTAGTTTTCTAAAATGCAGGTTTCACAGCATCCAGGTATTGCAAACCTTATGCTGTTTCCATTAGGTTATTAAGGATACCCAAATAACAACATTTTTATTGTTATTGTATCAGAATCTAGAATATTGTTTGGTTTTAACTTTTCAGATGTAATCATCGTCGTACTGTCTATTGTCTTTTTTTTTAAAGTTTGAGAGCCATTGGGAAAATTGGGTTTGACATTTGTTTATAAAGTATGAGAAACTCCTTACGTTTATTCGCCATGTTTTAGTTGTTCAGAAGGATACAATAAGCCTATGACGTTCAGGGTACCAACCTAAGCTAATCCCACTTAGCCTTAGCTTTTCGATAAAATTCAGCACCATTCCAGTTGATTTCCTTTGAAGTAGGTAGAGATAGGATCTAGCTGGGTTCTTTTTTTTTGTTGGAAGAGTGCAGGAATACCAATCTTTCTCCTCTATCCACACCTTCAAGTCAAAAGCATAATTTTCCTAAATAATTAATACTTTTTATTTTCATAGGTAATCCATATTACTGGACATTTGGTAGTGAATGCCAAAGGCGATCGTGTCCTTATCGCTGTTGGTCGACCAATTCCACATCCATCAAATATTGAAATACCATTGGGAACAACAACTTTCCTAACAAAGCATTCGCTTGACATGAAATTCACATATGTCGATGATAAGTGAGTTATCTTTAAGAAAATGTGTTCTTTAATTTAACAATTCTTTATTTCTCTTTAGAATGGCCGACCTATTTGGCTACAAACCAGAGGATTTACTTGATAAATCGCTATACGAGTGTCATCATGGTGGTGACTCTGATAGCCTAATGGCTACATTCAAAGGGGGTAAGTCTACAATAATTGAGATTTTTGTTTAACAAATGCGTGTTGAGCTTAGTTTTTGAGGAATAAGTATAAGGATACATCACTACTCTACACTCATTGTGATAAAGCTGCTAGACGGACCAAAGGAGGGCAGATCCAAGAATCTGTGTGGTCGAGGCTAAGCTTGATCAGTGGGTGGGTTCGTCTCTCGCCTTTTAGACTACATATTGAGATTAGAGGCTTAGGCTTTTACGAAAGATTTCGTTTCTTTTTGAATGACTAATTTAAGATCTTTTACGATCGCAAGTTGTTGTATAATCGGTAGCAAGTAGCGAATTTCACGACTCCTCTGAAGAAAAGATTTGTAGAACTTGAATACAGGGTTTACATGCAATGCAACGTCATTTGAATGTTTCCGTAAGCTTCTTGACAAAGTCCGGTTTTAAGCACTTTAAGAGTATGTCGTTGGTTGGCATAGCCACGTCCATTTGCATGACCTCAAAGAAAGCAGTAACGTAACCGAATCGCATGATGTTGTAGCCTATTTATGTCGTCAATACTTGAAACTAAGCCCCCGTAGAAATCTTAACCCAATAGATCGATAGTTTCATGAGCTACATATGAAGCAAATTGCGTTGTTATGCTGAAATCAATTGTTGTCCAAGTAAAAGGCCAATTTCGGTTATCATGGTCTGATACGGCTCTCACTCACTTGTTTTCAAAGACCCATAGCCCGATCATGGCTCCAGGTCTAAATTATTTCCATATACCCACTCTAGGTGCATGTTCTCATCTCTAATTATCGACATCAATTTCCTTTTGCTTGAGAATCCAATCTGTGGTTAATGATCCCCGACCTAAGTTGTTTTTTCTAAGCCTTCTTCTATGAATTTTCTTATAATACAGAGACTAACATAAAGTTGCCTTCAGCTATATGTACCTACGCTTCCTCGCAATCTTCTGTACTTTTACTTAGGCCACTCGGACGAAGGCGTGTGGTATTGCTTAGAACAAAAATCGCGACACACTTTGTTTTAAAACGGCGATTAAATATTGAATAGTTGAGTTGGAGGCCTACTTTAAAAGCTGGTCAAGGTTGTGGTGCAGGTACTGCACCTATAACTGATTCTACGTTAGCACAGAACAGTCGCAGCTTGGTTCTTAAGCTGATAGCATTGCTCCTTTAGATCTTTGACAGCATTTCTAACACAGGTTAATCCTTTTTGATTCTGCTGCATTCATCCTGGTAACATGGTTAGCTGATACCACACTTCCTAGATGTAGAAAATCGTGAACTTCCTCGACTTCCTGTTCAATGATATTGAGGTGGACGCGTGTGTTAGAAATGATCAAGGCTTTTGTTTTTTGAGTCCCACTTCGTTTGCCTCAGCTTCTAGGTTATGGGCCATAAGATGGAGATCCATTATCCGATGTGAAAGTAGACAAATATGATGAGCTTAGTCTTTAAGTGTTTAAGGTAAGATCTCATAGTCCAACGAACTCCATAGTTTCCTTCCTTCAATGCTGCAAAGAGTACATCACTGATAACCACCAAGAGCAACAGCGGTGACAGTATGCTACCTTGACGTACTCCACTTTTGACTTCAAATTAATCTGTCAATCCTTCTTCTTCAAACAAGAACTTCCTTCCTCTTCACATGATATTGGCCTTCTAGCTCGGTTCTTTACATTGTTGAGGCTGCTTCAATTCGGATACAGTTCAAGGCACTTCTTCCTTCCAACATACATAAGTGCATTTGTCTTGTTGCTTTGCAGCGATTTAGTTTTGGTAGCGAGCTCATATTGAGTGAAATAGATTGAGCCACTTCTTCCTCCGGATAGCTCAGACTTACTTCGGTGCATAAAGCTAGCAAATGGGCTTAAACCGCAAGGTACCTGCTACAACTTGAGCTGGTACACAACTGAACTGAACAAATTTCTTGGGTGCGCTCATCATTTAGCTCCTTGCGTCTCCTGTTTAAGCTGCTTACTGGTACTTGACTCAATACGCTGATGTAGTTGTCCTTGTCCCTTTGTATGCTATTTTCTCCTACTTTTGAGCAATGTAGACAGTTGATCCTTCCAGCTGCAATACTGTTGGTACCAAGGAGAGCTACAGAAGTAAATGACTTTAATTTTTACCTGTTTTTAACCCAGGTACCTGAAGCCTCACAACAAGTAATAAGTTCCAATACTGTCCATCTATTCTTAACAGCCCAACTTATAGTACGAAGACTACTTAAGGTGTCGCCTATCAGACCATATCCATTGCCTGCTGCCCACAAGTCATTATGACATTTTCAATGTTCCTCCCAAGACACATTACCCATCTAAAATCACACCAAATCACAATGACTATACGAAAAATCCACGCGACATTAACTCCTTAATCCTTTTGCAAAAAAGGACGAAGAAAGTACGTTTTCTTTCTTCCTGTATAGATGAAAATGTATAACCATGTTGTAGTATGTGCATTAGCATGTCGGGCACCACCTCTGTTTTCATATTTTTTTTGCTTCTGTCCACATTTTGCCATAGTATCCTTAATCCTGACAGTCAGTGCTGCACACCGCACCAATGTGTGTGCATTGTGTCAATTTAAGGGTGTGCATAATGCCAACGTAATAAAACTGTCTGCGAGAAATGCCACTTCATTTCTGTTCGGTTTTTGTTGTTCCCTTATCCCTATGTGTTCCGCTAGGAGACGAACTTCATTTATCCTTCTCTAGTGCAAATATGTCAGTTTTTTTTTTGTCCTTGCCACCTAGAGGGAAAAGAAGAAGCTTTTGGGTAAATAAAAGTGTTACTGTCATTACGTTTATTGGTAGGACACATAACACTGTCACTGTGTGACTTTGATATCTTTGTCCCTGTGTCGCAACGATGTACATAGTTCTAAGTGGACTTTTCATGTCCAATGTCCATGGTCCCTTGTGGACATTTCTTCCTTTCAGTTTGTACACTACCTTGGAAGCTAATTAATACGGTAATGCGATTACCGTAGAACTTATTATGTGCGATTAGGGGAAAATCACAGTGGAACAGAGAGAGAAAGAGAGACAGAGAGTGACAAAAGTTTGTGCCAGGACATAATATTGCATTTCCCGAAATTGAAGGAAAGTTTGCGTGTCCAGAGAATGAAATCTCCAGCCGTCCGTGTTAATGAGTTTTAGCTTTGTTTAACTGCATTTTCATTAAATATTATTATTGGAAGCGAGTGTTGTTAATGTAATTACGGTGAGCGGGACAGAACAGAGGGATAAGGGGAAGGGAGGTTTCTATTGAAATGGAAGTTAAACAGAAAGTATAATAAATATACTTAAAGTTGTCTGCAAATTGGATTGCTTTAATGGGAACTAGATAATGAATAGTAAATTGTGGAATTAGTGCACGTGGGAGTGGTTCTAATTATATGTATGAAGGGTCTTTGGCTGGCAGTAGAGTTATTAAGGAACTAGGAGTCGGGACAGTCTGATGAAGAGCCTAATACTTGGAGAGTCTAAGCCTGAGACAAGGCTTTATTATCTGCTGTCCCGAGGACAGTGTCAAGACCTAGTGACATACTTTACAACGCCTCGAAGCTGGAAGTTGGCCTCAAGATCGTCCAAAGTGGTTGGCTTGTAAGCTTAGCATAGGCTGAGGACTTGATGTTGCCCTAAAGATGTGCCAATTCGCGTATTCGTGGCTGCTAACTGGTATATGATTTTTTGGCCAAAATCCGAATCTGGCCAACATTTGCAGCGTTGTCTTTGCTTCAATTCTTGCTTCAGCACAATCCTATGCGGATGTAGACCCAAATCCAACTGGGTGGACCCTCTGGTGCCAACTGATTGACGGCGAATCGACATTTCTGAGTCTTCTTCGATACTCGGCACTACCACGGCTATGTTTTCTTAATTTCGCACTAATCTCTATCTGCTTGGTGGCTTAAGGTCTAAAAGAGTATATTCACGCTCCATAGTGCGACGAATTGCCTGCGCACTGGAGACAAGATGACGAGCGACCTCCACTAAATTCATATTGCGTGTTTACAACTGAGGTTACCAATTTTTTACCAATTTTCACATGCTCGGCAAGCGCTTAACGATACCTGTTGAAATATCAAACCTTACTGAATATTTTGACAGCTGTATGTACATGGTAACTTTGACAGCTGCCAAAATATAGCAAATGGAAAAAGGATCATTGCTATCTGGTCACTCCTTAATGGCATTTTCCTGAAAAGAATTTCCTCGCGAGTGAGAAAAAAAACCGAAGTGACATCTCTCGGATGACATTAGGTCGATGGCCATTTGTTAACTTAAAAAGGTACCGTTAACCGTGACAAAGTGCACTCTATTAACTTAAAAGAAATCTCGATTGTATTGGAGTCTTTTACTCGTGAAAATGATTACTCGCGAGCGATTTTTGATATTTATTTTTGACTTTCAACAGAAGCGTTACTCCTTTCGCTTTGCCAATCTTGTTCATTTCCAGGGAGCTCATGAGGTGAGTTAGAAATGTAAGTAAGAGCGTTCCATTCCTTTATGTCTACTGTCTACGTCTTAAGCATTACCCTTCTGTTTAATTTTAACTTGTGTAGGTTCAGTCAAACTCTAATAGATTGAACATCAACATTCGTTTGCAGGGCCCCTCCCTCAGAAGAAAATAGAGTAATTTTCCAATGCCATATGCCAACTAAACCTAATTAATGTCGCCGTAAAAAATAATAGCCGAACTGAAATCACCAAAACAAAGTTTAACTGCTAAACCACTGGCACTTGGAGCCAACCCATTTTACGTGAAAAGTACTTTCGGATTTAGTTAGATACCAATTTGCCAAAAAACCCCCTCTTCCCCACCCCATCCTGTCTATGGAGCCAAATTAATTCCATACCTCTTCGAATTACCCATTAACACATCCCACACACTAACACACACATGTACAAAGTTAGAAATAATTTCAAGGAATTTCCTCACACATTTGCCTTAATTACAGTCACCTTTCTGGGTAGTCATCAACACAGGAAGTACGTTAAACTTTGCTCTTTAGGCCAAACATCATTATGGTCGTCCATTTAATCAAATTTGTATCACCCAGTGGTCAGTTAGCAAAGCCTACCTAATAACCCATTCCATGCCACCGAACCAATTCTCCTATTCATTTGTCACCCCTTGTAATGCTTGACGTATGATTTCCTCAACATTTGACATAATGTCACATAATTGCCTGTGGGATTATTTCATCTGACACGCCCAACCGATAAACAAACTTGCAAATAACTGAAAGTCTGATGAATCGAATCATTAATCATTTGACAGTTTGTCCGAAAAAAAGCGAATCATTCGTGTTGGTATAAAGAGAAAATTAGCTGTGCTTTTTAAGGTTCTAAAACTATTACTTCCACTCCTTAAATATACTTAAAAAAGTAATAATTTAAGAGTTGTCACTTACTCGTATCTTTTGACAGCTAGTCCGAAAGTCAATTTAACTTCGAATTATTGAAACTACTTCTACTTCGAATTATTCATATCGGTGGGGTAAAGTAATGAAATGGTTCAACAATATTACGCGTCAAAAAAGAGTGCATACAGTGGTGTGACTCCAACGGAAAGATCTATGTCAATTTTCATTTGTCAGCTCGACGTATATTTAAAAACTTCACTTCGAATTATTTACATAAGCTACAACGGAGCATTGAGCGCAATGGCCGTGTTCCCAAAACTTCGCTAATCTAGCTGCTAGAATACTTTTGCACCGGGATGACAGATTTGTCACTAACGAGACTATCGACCTCTAGGACAAAATCTGTCATCCGTATGCAAAAGTATTCTAGCAGCTAGATTAGCGATTTGTTGGGAACACGGCCATTGTGCGGCAAGTTTACGTCCCTAAAAGCTAGTACAATGAAGAGATTTTAATGCAAAAAGAGATATGGCAATAGCCATTTGACAGCTCGGCAGAACTTCGAAATCTCCACTTCGAATTAGGTACTGACTTCGCAGATAAATGAAGTGTCGCCTTCAATTTGAAAAGTTCTCAATCAACGCCTTAAATGTTTAAAAAAAATTCTAAGCAATCGATACGTAAGCTTGCGGGCAAGTTGAGAAAAGTCAGCGAGTCATTAAACATTTGACAGCTCATCCGAAAGTCAAATATTCAACTTCGAATCATTAACCTCATATTAGTTGGACAAAGAATCAGTAACCACGTAAAGTGGCTCCATCTCTGAAGAGTGTAATTGCAGCAATGCAAAGATTTTACGATCCCAAAAATAATATTCTATAGAATTCTTTTGTATAAATATAACGGTATATATGGGAATTTTTAACAACTTGTCCGAAATGCATTTTCTTACTTTCAAAGCATGGATTCCTTTTACTGTTTACTTTTTTTTTACGTTCTATGCACTTGTGGACATTGACTACGAGTACTGTTACAGTCATAAAGTCATTCTGTGTCCAATTTCATTGCTGGACCGACGAATGCTCTCAAAGCGGTGGTGTGGTTGACCGTGGGAGAGAATTTAATCGTCTTCCCAAGAAAGAAAGTCATTTAAGGAATTTTATTTCTTCTGCCACTGCTGCATTTTAAGTGATGGCACGGCGGTGAAGTTTTATTGTCCTGAGCGCGCATGGGACACAAGGATATGGCATGGAATATATTTGCTGCCTTTTTCTTTCTAATTTTTATTATGAAGCTTCTTATAGTCGGAGAGGATGGATGGCTTGGACTTTAACGGTTGTTGGTTTTGGGGTTATTGGTGTGTTTTAAGATTCACTGTGTTCGGGGTTTAATGGTGTTCAGAGCCCCCATCTTCAAAAATCATAATTTAACAATGAATTTTGAATAAAAAAATTATTAAGTATATAAAATCTATATTTCCGTTGTGGTCATAACTTTGGATTTTAATGTACACGGTACAGGAATGATAAAAAATATTCAAGAGGCAATAATATATATATTTTTTTATTGTTATCATCATGATCTTTAGAGTGTTGAAATTGACGCTGTTCTGTTAAGTATAGCTTTAGAAGTCAGTTATTTTGGAAAAAGTTATGCAGGATGCATACCTGTCGAAAGTACTAATGGGCCATTTAACAGGTTAGAAGGCGAAGGCATTTCTTCAGGCAGTAAAAGTTAAATTTGTGATCAATGCTCCAGGCACACTTTTCATAAAAATTGTATAAACTAGTTGGTAGTATATTTTGTTCTTTTTCTTCACTTATATGAAGTTTTCTGGACAACCGACATACAGTTTGGAAGTCTTATGGCTTGAGGGTGTCTGTACAGTCCGGTGCAAAAATGTACTCATGCTAAGTATTCGCTGTGAAGATTTTCTTGTTGAATTTGATTTCTTTTTAAATATCAAGGTTTTGGTATGGAAAATACTGGGTCTGAAATAAAAATATAAAACTGGTGTCAAACTTGACACCAGAAGAAGTGTAAGAGTGTCTTCTTAGATGGTTAGGAATAGGATACCATTTAAGAACCAATCCCATTGTAGGCCTTTGATAGAAAGTATTTTAAGTCTACTCCCTCGATACCCAGCCTAAGGATAAGGTACAGCCTCTGATAAATAGCTGATCCTTGGCTTACCAGTCCACTCAATTCTCTCTGCGGACACAAATCTGTTCACAAAAGTACAACCCCTTTTCAAGAATTGATCTCCGACAGCTCATTAGGAAGCAAACTAATCTGTGACTGATGACTTAACGAAGCAAGTCTGCACCTGAGTGGACTATGTCCGGTTCGGGAACCTGTTAGGGTACGCAAATCTACCTCAATGAATTCGACTACTTTTTGTGCCTTATTTTACAGTGGGCTCTACTGGCTGAGTTCTTCTCGACAGCCTTTTTGAGTACTTGGAAGCGTTCGTGTAGTCTTTTCAAGAATGTCGCAACAGCCTCAGACTAACGTCGAACCTAACTTTGAACCTATTGTGTAGAAATTAGGGTGTCTTATGGCCTAAATTCTCAGTTTTCCGAACGAATTCTCAGTTTCTTGAACCAGAGTACAGATGCACAAGGAATCAGTTTGGAAAGAAGAATAAGGTTAGGTTAGACTAGGTTGTGATAGCACAGTATCAGGTGTTTCCTTAGATTTGAAACAGTCGGAGCTAATGACAAAGCCCTGACAAAGGTACGTTATTCAGTAAAGGTTGTTAAAGAAGCACGCTTCCTAGAGGTAGTTCTTGGAGAGGACAAATAGAACTAAGCATGTTCTTGCTCCTCATCCCTGCGGGCTCTGCAGAACTTTTTGGAGAGGAGGCCTGGTCTGATGGCGTGCACGATTGCACTGATCCCTATTTTGCCTAATTAGCTAGTTAGAGCTTTTGTAATCAAACTTGACCCAGTCCCTGTTTGGTGAAGAGACCCGTGCATGTAACGATAGGTATGCTGAGATTCTTCTTGTCAGTTTGCCGGCCATTCGATGTGGCTGGATTTTGATATCTCGTTAAGAAATGGGCGACATATTTAGAAGTTATGGCAACCGATTTCAGGAATTTAATCGTAGCCTAGACAAGGCTTCCTTAATCGCCATATACTCAGCGTTACAGTGGCTGGGAATACGTAAGGACAGTTCGAAGTTTAAGTCATGGGAATTTGAGACCCACAACCCACTTCTGGTGTATTATCAGGTAAATCCTTTTTGTGACCCCACATTACCCTCTCAAATGTCAGTCTCAAAGTGAGCTGAGAGACTTTATATTAGAAGAAGAAAAAGACCAGACTTAATTAAAATAAAATACATTTCCTGCCAACGTCACATTACAACTGTTAACTTCCCGCCAAAAAGGAGAATTCTCATCAATTCTCTTCAACATTTAACTTTAAGTCAAAAATGCATTCATTCATTCATTTATACCAATCTCCATGTGACGACGTTTCACCCCTCCCCTGGGAAAAGGTTTACACAAGAGAACAGCGACTACGAGGAGTAGCCTTCCTCAGCTCGACGTTTCACATTAAATAATGACTTTGCGCTAAAAGCGGTTACTATTCCTATCCTATATAGACGAGTGCATATAGAGCGTAGTACAATTTTACGAAGCAGATCGTATCCAAACCGTCAAAATAAACGAACACGAAAATATTTAGCTCGACGTAGTAAATGGTCTGCTGGTAGTAGGTACTGAGAAGCTTGACGTTGATGTGTGCTGTCCTTGCTATAGTTATGTGTTCACTGGCAGTAGCAGTGTGGTAGAAGTTTGTCGACCGATTCAGTCAGTCTGTGTGTGTGTGTATAGATACCAACATTGAAATTATGCATAATAAAAAGCAAACCCATCCACCCCACCATACCATATCGACAGACAGGAGTTTCCCACGTAACTCTCATTTGCCCGAGCTTTAACCGGCAATGACGAGTGCATCGACTTGTGAGGCTGATTACTGGTTCTACTATTTGGCATTTTTCGTCAAGGGTTGATAATACGAAGATAATTTCGTCGCCCGTTTTAGTCCTGCGCTCCGTTCCGACCGGCATTAGTAGTTTAGCAGCAGACCGGGCGAACGAGGTATGGTATATCCTTACTTATTCATGGCACGAGACCGGGAAAAAGGAACTTTATGCATTTCCATCGGATTAACGGATGGAAATGTCTGTGTGTGTTCTCTCCTGGGTGGTGGCGGAAAATTTGTGTGCATGTTTGGGAAGCTAGAGATAACTACTTTGTTTTTTTTTGTTGTTGCTGCTGCTGTTTGAATGTTTCAACTTTTATTGCAACTGAAACTTGAGGCTGAAGATACTCAGTTTTTATGCTAATACCGGGAATTGAATTGTATTTCTTCTCCTTTTAACTGGTTTAAGAAAGGAAAATCAATTAACCGGCGATTCCTAGAAGAAATGAAGTTTTAATTGGAAAAATATCTATTCAATTAACTCGATGAATATGAATGTATTCATGAGTAAATTAGTCAGTGTATTACTCTAAGCTCTGTTAAGGATGAATACTTCTAGGAGATCGTAGGTCTTGATTGAATTTTCCACTCACAATTTGACTGAGAAATATCGTCCAAATGACTTTGTGAATAATCAGTCATTCATGAATACATTAGTCGTTTCATTTGAGTCAAGCTTGAATTATTTTTATCTAGTCAGCTCGGGTGATGAGCAGGATAGTAGATCATTCAAATAGCCGCTTGGCCTCTACCAGTGCTTCAAGCGTTCAGTCCAATTTTCAATGACTCGGTCCAATATGTGCGGCGTTATTCCGGCAATAGTGTCTCGAATGTTGGCCTCGAGCTAGTCCAGAGTGTTGTGTGGTCGTTAGCTCAAGTCGCATGAGTCGCGGCGGCCACACAAAACAGTCCATCTTTGTGGAGGCTTGGTTGCTTGGTTGAACACTTGTGGATTGTGTTCACTCCAATAATTGTAGTTTGGTTTGTTGCCATAGACGCCGCGCCAAATATCGGCCTCGTCCAAAAAGATGATTTGTTGACCAAAATAAGTTGGGTTCACTTTCTGACGGAGCCCAATTCAGCTAATCTTCGCCAAATCGACAGTTCTTCTTGGATATGTCTTCTTGATTTCTCACCAATCTCTATCTGATTGCTGGCTTAAGGTCCAAAAGATTGTACTCACGCTCAAACTTTTTCGCGGAAGACAAACATGGCAAACCTTTCTGAACACTTTGACAGCTAGATGTCATTGGTAACTTTGACAGCTGCTTTGAAACATAACTATCTTTGCTATCGGGTCACCCTTCAAAGGGTCATCCCCCACTGCTGCATGAACTTCCAGATCATCCCGAAATTGTAATTGAAACCATTCCTTCGCAAAATTTCAAAAGTGATGCGCTATTTTATGAATAATGACTAAATTACTCATAAACTTGTGTAATTGCCAAGATAAATCAATTATTGGCTATTGTTACCCACTTAACAGCAAACGAAAGGTGTGAATGACTTTACCAATGTGTGTAGCTAATATCTTTTTCTTTTGTGACTAAAGTCTTCTCTCGTATTAATAAATTTTTGTTTATTTTTTTTTGGTTAGTTCTTAAAATAGAGAAACAGATTTGCCCCCACTAACAACATTTTTATGCGTTCAAGTTCAAGGTGAAATTATTATTTTTCTGTTTTTTTTTTGTCTATACCTTTTCTAAATAAAAGACATATGTATGCAAAGTTACGTATTTTTTCCTGTTAGCAGCACACTTTGGTTTTATTTTCATTTTTACCTCAGATTTGTTTTTTTAGCAAACAATTTCTTTTTGTCTGTTTCGTAGGCCTGTATTTTTGAGAAAAGAAAAAAAAAAGAGGAACAGGCGTGCATTAGAGGATAAATTAGAATTCTTGGCAAATGTTTTTGGGTAACTAGGCGTTTATTATTATTTCAGAAATTGTTTTGAGCGAAATATTGAGAAAAAATTGAAAAGAAGTGGAAAATTTTGAAACCGTCAGCGAATTGAATGCACCCTTAAAGTGGGTGCAAATTTGACAAGAGACATGGCGGGGGAAGATGTTTAGTTTGGATCAGAAAGTAAAGAAAGTAAAGTAAATTAAGCACACATTTATTGTGAATTCTATTGATTAATGAAGCTCTGTCTATGGCGATTACGAATGGAACACAACTATGTTCATGTGAACCACGGTTTCAGTTGCAAGCGACCATTCGAAGATCAAAATTATCGATGACACAACTCTTCCGATTCTACCAGATAAGGGGAATCTAAACATGCCTCTTGCTACATGTGTACTTCTAGCTAAATAAAACGCGATCGGGGCTTCTAATCGCAGGTGGTCGAACTGTACTACCTGTTCCATTGAAAAGTAAATGTGGCCCAAGCGATCCCACAACCTAATAAAGATAAATAGGTCCCATTCCCATAATAGTACTATGGTAGGTGTCATCACGGGACACTGCATTATTGGGAGGCACTCAGCAAGACTGAGCCTCCCTTCTAACGACTTCTGCAGGAGCTGCATGGACGGATAGGAGGAGGAAACTATTCTCCATCTTTTGTGTAGCCACCAAACGCTCTCAGTCTGAAGGAGGTCCTTCGACAATCTAGGCGAACTCACTGAATTGGACATCAATCGTACCCATAGGTTTATAATAAGCTCCTGCTGGTTTTAAATGGATAGACTGAGGATACTCGATCTCATGGGTATCACAACGGGCCTTTCTGGCCTAAGTGTGGCTGCACCCACTGTAGCCTGCCGTTCTAACCTAACCTTACCTTTGGAAGAACAAGTGGGTACTGCAATCCTGAGCTGTCCCTGGCTAAGTGGCATAGACTATATTCTTCTAAAAGCCCCACAGAAAGACGTCTTAAAGGTGTCAAATCGGGTAAACTTGGAGCCCAACCACCTTCTCTCCTAACCGAAGTTTTGGAATCTTTAAATCTCGTACACAATAAATTGATTGACTGATGGTTGTGTCGTCGGTATCACCATCCTGTTGGAATCAAAGATCGTCCAAATTGCCGGTCAACATGTTGTTGTGAGGCCCAATTGTTGACTTCGGTTTCCACAAGAGATTTCGGAACTTTGAGAGGAGATTGCAACCATATTATTGAAACTACATCTGTCAAATTATCTTGCCAAATCCACATGAAGAGTTACAACGTTCAACAACAACAACAACAAACAATTAAATTGTTCTATGAAAATGGGACTTCTGTTCGAGCAACATTTCGCATTCATTTCTGGATGAATGGCACCTTCAAAAAGCAAAATTATCGTATTTGGGACGAAAAGAGTCCACACGAGATCCACCGAATTGCATCCAGAGAAAGTCACTATTTGGTCTGGTTTCGGACTGGCGGCATCACCGAAGAATATGGACAACTACGACAAGCAGCCAGCTTACAAATGCAAAAAATCGGCACATACATGTGTAATTGGTCAAAAATTTGAGGTAAAACTCGGTGAAATTCGGCACAAAATTTTGCGATAACAATTAAATTTGATTTTCTTTACTTTTTGTGGTCGCTGTTAAGCCAATAGAAGTTCATCAACCAGCATACAAATTGCGAAAATTCGACACAAATTCGTGAAAATTTGAGAAAAAAAAATTTTAAAATTCTTACTTTTCTGTTCCCTATCAATACTTTATCACCAGGCTATTTGACTCACATAAATTGCTAAATTTCGATATAAAGTTGGTCAAAATGTTGGTTAAAAAGTGGTAAAAATACGTATTATTTTTCCTTGCTGTGAAGTATCTTCCCGCTTGGCATTTAAGTCAATAAGCCAACATTCGGAACAAAATTGTTCAAAATTTCGGGAAAAAATCCATGAAATTCGGCACAAAATTCAAAATCAAAATTTTGGAAAAACAATCCTTTAAATTTTCTTCTTATTTTCGTTCTTGAAAAGCACCTATACTTGTCCCCTATCCATTTGATGCAATGAGCCAGCATATAAATTGAGAAAATTCAGTCAAAAATTTCAGCAAAAAATCAAAAATTATAAAATTATACGCTATCGGTCGCTGTGAAGTACCTCCTCCAAATTGGCAAATTGCTACTTGAGTCTACAAGCCGGCATGCATATATATTGCGAAAATTCGGAACAAAATTTGTCAAAATTTGAGAGAAAAAATTCATAAAATTGTTCCTTTTTTTTTGTCGCTATGAACTACGTTCTCGCCTCTCCATTTGAGTCAGCCAGCCAGCATACAAACAGCGAAACTTTGACACAAAATTGATCAAAATTTCGGTGAATATTGAAATATTGCTCAAGGTTCGTACTTACTTCGGTTGAAGTACCTTTAATCGTTAACCACCGGATGACTCAATGAGCTGAACTGAGAGCTCTCTGAAGGGAACTAAATATTCCTCGAACATCAAACGAACAAGTCCTTAACTCCTCACGCATTAATCACTTTTGCAACACAAACTTATGCCCCAAGTGTGCTCTGATAGATGGCCGTTTCGACTTACTTATTTAGAAGTCTGATGTGGACTTTAGCCTAAACTTACTGGTCCACAGCCTTCAGTTGAGCGCGCCAAGTTTGTTCCAGTTCCTTTCATGTAGTTACCCTTTCCTCTGATAGGATTTAAATACTTTTATCGTTTTAGGCCTTGCTATTCATTCGCTGTAGTCGTCGTGTTCGGCTTTGTTAAGGTACCATGTCCTTGCCTCGTAAAGCACGAGTGGGATGAGTCATACACTTTTCCGCAAGAAAACAATTGATCATATACGAGTACAACTACATTATTCCACAGATCCTGTGCTCTTATTATCTAAATTGATAAAACGTTTCCAACTGTAAATACCAAGTCATAAGTTAAATCAATTTTAGCTTGTATCCTTTCGCCACTTGAATAGCGCCACTCAAATAATATATTCACAGCACCACTTTGCATACCAACCAAAGTACTTATGTATGTTATACCGCAATCCAATCAAACCCACAAGAGAAGGAACAAACTTTTTCTTACTTATAAACTTTTATTTGTTTCTCCCTTTCCTCCATGTGTGTGTGCTATTCGATTTCATCTGCCATAAACAGAAATGTCCTTAAACTCTTCCACAGAATGTCTTCCTTGTGGAAAAAAACCCTTTCACCATTTGGCAGACATAAATTCCAATTTCATTGGCTTTACACAATGATAGTCGTCGTTGTCGTCGTCGTAAGAGAAAGAGAAAGAGAAAAAGAATATTATTTATCAGGACAATTACGGTATTATCGGGAAACAGCTTTTCAAGGAATAAAAAATGAAATCCATCGCATCGCATCGCCATGCCAGCAACAACTAACCAATTTCTTAAGTACACAATTGGAAGCGTTTATTTATATCAAGAACAAGAAGAAGAAGAAGAAGAAGAAGAAGAAGAAGCAGATCTAAGCCTGTGGCTGTGTTGGAAGGACTCAGGACCTAACATTATTAAAACACATTGGTTGTGCAGATTCTGCAGAACTGTATAAAGTCCCACTCCCAAGAGTGAGTGTAATAAATTATGGCTCTGCCACACGATACCATCATCCGATTGACTGCATTTTTATAAAACTCGCAACTTGCAGTCGCAGTCGTCCTGTTTAAGGGAAGGAGAACACCTCCCTCCCTTCAAGAAATACAAATCGTAAAAGTTTTTCGGTCTCTTCTCTGTTGCTCGACAGTAAGAACAATAAATTCACACGAACAGTGGTGGTGGGGTGGACAACTGAATCCTGGCGACTGTGAAAACACGAAGAGGTTTTACTCCTCGCGCGCAAATCAGAATTATAGAAAAGGATATTTGTTGCATCCTGCTGAGGCATTCAACTTTCAACTTTGCGCGCGCTACATATTTCTGCAGCACGAAATGTATCCTATATTTGTTGGTTTGGTGTCTTTGACTTAACTGTGGGAAATGTTGCAAGGAAGGTGGGGCAAAAGTGCACATGCACATTATTTTTCTCTTTCATTTAATGAACGGGCAAATGCTAGAAAATTGAACGACGAAGGATATCATTTGAATGAAATTTTCTAACGGGAGGACTATTTTAAGAGTTGTAGGGGGCGTCGTGGGCTGGAATGGTATTTAAAGGGAATTTATTCGAAGACAAAGGACTAAAGTTCTGTTGGTTTGTTTCCTTCCATTTTTGGTTGATAGATGCTTTGGATTGAATCGCAAAGTATCCCTGATCATTTGAGCAATAACATGGCGAAAGATGGCTTTCTAGTCGTCCATCGTCTCTAGTTTCCTGGTGAAGACGAGTGAGTTCATATCACATATCTTCAATTCACAGGTGTCAAATCACATGTTGCTCATGGAATGATTCTTTTAGAAAATTGATAGTTGCTCGCTTGGTATGGCAAGTTGTGCAATCTAGTTGAAATGATCTGGGACGAGTAAGATAAAAACACAAGTCCTTTCTGCAAAGTGGACGCATAGGAGTACAGCTTTTCCTGTTAGTGATTCGAATCATTCAGGTCTTCCTAAAACTGCGAAAAGTGAAGCGCTTGAAACAGCTTCTGCGGGTGTGTATCATCATTTAGAGGATGTTTGATCCTTGGCTGTTGGAATTATGTACTTGCTCAAATGGATGATGAGCGTAGCACTCGATAAAGGTCCATTCACAGCGCAGCGACCTGTGAATATGAATGATGGAATATTCACATATTCACACAACTCTTTTATCTAGTCGAAGCAATCTGCTGTGAGTGATCTGGGACCAACGGCAATGAAGCAGCGGATTCCCTGCCAAAGCAGGGGTTAACCTTGGAGTTTTCTGGTTCGAAATTTGCTGCAATTAGAAGAGCAACTGTAGACCATTGTATTGCGCCGGAATACCAGAGAAGCTGGTCTACTGTGAACTATGTCTGGAAGAAATCGAGACGGCGCGGCCATCTTAGGACATCTTAGCCCGAGGAGCTCTCTGGAGATTTCCACAGTTTTTCTCAGACTTTGATTCCATGTGTCAACGTCTGGCATTGGCTAGAAGAAGAAAGGAGGTATTGGAGAATCCTTAGGTAGAAACTCAGAAGTTGATGATGATTTCTGTGAAGCAGACGTCAACGTTCACACAAGGAATCAAAGTCAGAGCAAAACTGTGGATGAGAGACGAAAAGAAACCAAAAACTGTGGTCTGTTTCCAAAGAAACATTTATTTCTCCATTTCACTCATCGTAACAAGTAGAAAAGAATTAAAGGATAAGAAGCTAAAAATACATTTCAACCACGCACATTCTCTTTAGTTTCAAAAAAGTATTGAAATGTTAGCAGCTTGCCAGCATCGGTAATTATAAGTATATCCACACGATACTCGCCTACAGGCCACACTCGTGGTATATTATTTGTATCCAATGGCAGATCCTTTATATAAACGTATCCCTGAATTTGAAAATGAAATAAGAAAGTGATAGAGGTGCGAAATTTCAACTTACAAAGTACGGACAAGTATGATTTAGATTGGTGTACGTCATATAAACCGTATAGAGCATGTTTAAATACTTGGCCCTACTCCGCTTTGCAAAGTACCCACAGTAATTCTCCGTGACATTAATGAAATATGGTTTGAATGTTAGTCCCGATCTTTGGTGCAATTGAATGTTGACCTTCAAAAGAAATGTTGTTACTAAAAAAAATCCATAAAATACTCACACTACTTACCCATACTTGAGTGATCTGCTTTGTGATATTACCCCGGACATTAACGAAACTTAGACTTCGATTGAACGGTCTTGACCAGCAGGTTACATTCTCTACGACTTCTGGATTGTATACGATGCAATTGAGTCGACGAATCGTTGATATATCCTTAGCCTAAAATGGAAACATGGAATTTAGACTCTCGAGTGAACACTTATTTCAAAATACATTTTGCAAAACTAAAAGTGCTGCTACAATTAGGAGAATGATGGGGAATTTGTTCTGGCTGAGCGTCATCGTAGCTATAATAAGTTTTGGATAAAAACAGATTTGCTTGCAGGAACGTCAATTTATTATCCGGAAGCTGACTGCAATTATTCACGGTTCTAAATACGATCAAATCGGAAAGCAATTAGCCTAAAATATAATTTAAATAGTTAAATTGAACAATTGAACATTTTGCAACTGATCGTATCGAATTGATTGCTCTCACGTAGATCAGTGCAAAAAATTTGAATACGACTCTCTGTTTCGTTTTTTTTTGCTTCCCTAGGGTCACAATTTAAGCCGAAAATTGGATTTAAATTTCATATTTTAGCTGGTTTACGTATCTGCTACAAGATGGCGCAATAAGCTGGGGCCTATAGAAACAAAACAGCACCATTGCATGGTTTGGCACCGCACAATTTCAACAGTTGTCAAATTTCACTTGTAATTGTAGCACTTGAAGTCTGCTTCCACGGCCATCGCTCTTTCGAATCGAAAGCGTAAAATTATAATGTTTTTTTTTATGAGTCGCACTATAACTGGGCTCTCATTACTTAATTTATAAAAACGGTTGTCGTCTAAACGATAGAAAAGAACGGTATCGTCTGTAGTTTGCTTCATATAACTCCATCAATATCGTGTCGTCTATCGTTTATTTTGTGAAAAGTTTGAGAGCAATGGAGAAAATTGACATTCACACTTCTCCTCTGTGTATGAAATAATGTATGACAGACTTTTTATGTTTATCTGTCATGTTTCAGTTGGCAGTAGGAAAAAACAACCCCATGACGTAACAACGAGAAATTTTTTACTTTATTTCTCTATCTGCGAAACTCAATCGATTGAAATTGCAATGAAACATGTATAATAACAAATAAATTATTTATATTATTAATAATGTGTCAATTATTAACAGTGTACCTAGTTTTTTTGAAAGAGATAAAGACTGTTGTACCTTAAATGCTCTTTGCTTGAAAATTTGTCTCAATGTGATCTTCCCAGGCCCGCAAGGACATCGTTCTCGCCTTCATCATCATCCGAGTCGTCGGTTTCATCATCGTCATCGTCTTTTACAAACGCAAAACAACAAATTAAATTGTAAGACGATACCTATTTACCTATCGCGCAAACGATGTCGTCTTGACGATGGGGTTTGAGAGGCTCTGGGGTTACGTGAAGCAAAAGTATAATCGTCAAACCGATATCGCCTAAACGATATTTATGTATATTTAATGTTACGTGAAGGAAAACTATTGACAAAACTATACCGTCAGACGATTGTCGTCATATGATGAGAGCCTGGTGTCTGGTTTTGTAGGAATACCGTCTGAAACAACCAAGTCTCCAACTAAGTATGAGGTAGACAAGCTAAGCTCTCTTGTAATCAACCGGTTAAATGATGGAAGAAAAAAGACGACCATATTATATGTGTTTGGAATGACAGTCAAGTTGCTTATGGTTTGTTCAACCAATTCCTGTCTCATTCCTGAACGGAAGGATTCTCTGAACTCCGCCGTCAGGCTTACTGACTCTCTTCTTTGTCAAAATGAGGCAAAGCTAGAGAAATTCTCGTTAGAGCGCTAAGTCACCATTGGGTGTTCCTGGGATAGGAAAGTGTTGGTGGAGTGGTAGTTTTCAATGAACATATTTATATCTTTATGGTTGCTGTAAAAATGACTGCCAAGAGTTGTATGTGAATTTTGAATTCGTTGTAATTCACAGTATTTCTTTCGCGTTCGTATTGAAAGTGAATGAAGTGATTTCCAAGTGAATGAATAAAATTTGTGCAAATTGAATGGATATGATTGGGACCGAAACTATCATTCAGCGATTTAATATATTGCTACAATGTTAAATTCTTTATTCAAATTCTTCTTCAACAAAAACTGTTTAATACACGCGGCTCACACCCAAAGTACAGTCCAGACTCCCTCGCGCTTTTTCTCCACGTCGGTTCCCGTGACAGCTGTCAAATTGTAGACCTGTTAGTATTGGCTTGCTATGGTGCAGTCGTAGATCTATTCGTTTTCGGTTGCGATGATGTAGTCTCATCTCTTTACAATATTATCACTGCATGGCCACCCTGTCATGCTTGGACAACTGTTTGATATTGTTATGAAAAATAGGATTGCTCTAAGCCCCTATACATATCTAGTCAGATCCCGAATTCTATATGCTTTTTTAGTTGGTATAAAGTATTTCTCCTCATGTGTCTTAGTAGGTGACTAAACTAATCACTTCATATCTATAATTGATACTGTTTCATGTCATTTCTGTCTGATTAAATAGATTTGTGGCAGACATTTCCCTAAAACTGATTAGTTTATCTGTTTCCTTTTGTAAGAGATAAGAATTGTACAATTTTTAAAACCAATTTATCCAAATCTAATCGGTGTGTTGTAGGAAGAGAGACAGTGTTTTATTTTTCCGCGGAAATTAACTTAAAATTGAGTTTTAAATCTTGGAATAAACTTCAAAGTTAGCTACAAAAAAATGAGAGAACTTTCCGGGGATGGGAAAACAATTTTCTAAGAATGAAAGAAAGAAACCGCATACCAACGCGAAAAAATACTGGGATTTACAACTGAATGTGAAAATCACATACAAGTTTGCCCAGTCAATTTGGACATCGTTCATAAAGAATAAATATTGTAGCCTTATAGCACTTAACTAAGCTTTTCTTGTCAGTTCGTCTTGCTTCTAATTTAACCAAAGCCTGTACCCTGTAAAGCAGTACAACGGTATTCATATCCCCTTTGAAAACAAGTCACTAGGCAGACATATTCTCAGCTTTTTGCATCTGTCTCAAAGCGAGTTGTCCAATATGGCTATAAGAGAAAAATCTTTCAGGGATGGCATGAGGCAAAAAACAGAAAAACGACGTGAAAATTAAAAACTTTTGCATTCCTTATAGATATTTCGAAAAGATTTCAAAGTCCATAGAGATAATCTCCAAATGAAGGAACGTATGTCTGTATATCCTTTGACTGTCGATGTCTCTTACTTATTATAGTCTCTTTTCAAAGAGCTTGCTCTTAACATTTTACAGGATCAAAGTGAATAAAGATAAAGCAGATTACAGCTAAGTAAGCTTCTTTAAATAATAAATATACTAAAAGCCATCGCCCTTCGCCTAGGTGTTTGGACATCCATTCACGTTATCACGCAAAATTCATCCATCATCATAAGTCATCGCATGCTTTGCCCAAATGAAATATACATTCGCTAAGGATTAAAATATTCCTTGTTACTTTCTATAAAAAGTACCCACTCTCTTTTACTATCCCCACAATAAATACATCTGTACGTTACGATATTTTATTCCCTACATACCCTTCTTCTGCCTGCCTGCCTGCCACACCGACATTCTGACATTCTTTTACGTTTTGAATTGAATTAATGAAACAAAACGAATGAGGTACGACGTGGTCCTTGCAACACTCTTGTACAAAAGTCTAGAACGCTATGCGCTATGTGGCTAATGTCTTATCTCCCGAAGTCAAATGAAAAATGCATTCACGTAAGGATACCAAGAGAAGGGGGGTTGGTTGATTTTAATAAAGTGCAAATGGAGATGGCGTGTATAACTATTTATTTATTTTTCTTTTTTTTGCTAAAAAAAACTAAACACAGTCGAGACACCGTTGAGCACGTTAAATAAGGAAAAATATGAGAAATGAATTCTTGACTTTCGGTCCCTCAAGGAAGCACACAGTTGCAAGGACGACAAAAGAGAGAGAGAGAGAGCGAAAAAAAAAAGAAAAAATTCATTTAGAAGGTTTCATACCTTGGTCCCTAATTAATGGGAAAATGCTTTTAGCATTCTCTTTGTGCAGCTGACTCTGTGAATCGTAGCAATCCTGTGAACCCCCTTGCAAACATTTCCGAAGGCAAGAGACGGAAATTATAAAATATCAGCTATAAATCGTTCTCGTCCTTTAAACACAAACAAGAACCACCCTCAAAATGCAACCATTTTTAATCTTCTACTTAGCATCTTTTACTGCATACAAAAGTTGGCACGTTTCCAACCTTAAGCAACAAATAGCATACGGCTAGCTCTCAAGGAGAAAACAATTCCAAATTCATCGCAGCATGCAAGTGCTCCATATGTAGTTTTATCTTTGGGAAAAAAACCACCGAAAAGGATTTTTATTTTATTTTTTTTTTGTTTGATTTTTGACAGAAAAGAACGTGCTCTTGATCGTTGTCACGTTAAAAAGTTGCACAAAAATACAACGTCCCGCATACACTGTCATACGATAAATAAACGCATTCAATCGGTTTATATCCAGGATGTGCTCTTTATCTGTTCTTCGCAGTCGCGCAAGGAAATTGACTTAATCATAAAATTCAATCATTCTATTGACCTTTTTTTTTTTCTTCTGTGTACTCGTTGCTAGATTGAGTATCTTTGCCCCTGTTGTATTGGTCCTCAGCGTACAATTGAAGATATCGTAAAAATTAACGAGTCTTGAGGAGGGAATACGTTACGAATGGCGAGCGAGAGCAAAACAAAAAAAATGTTGAGTTGCAGTTTTTACTGCGACTTGAAAGGATATTTCTATTGTGCTACTCTACTGCGTTGTCTTTGAATTACTTTTTGGCAAAAAATAAAAACAAAAATGAACCGAAAGACGATAAAAATCTAATGAACGTGAAGTGTTGATTCTTTTCTGTGTTATTTAACTCGATTTAAAGATGTAACTAGAGCCGGTGGAGTGAGAGAAGTCATCTTCCGTTTAAGTGAATAAAGACGCTGTAAAAATTTACGGGTAATATTAAGCGATTTTAGGTTAGGTATCAGATAAGATACACGCCAGGGAAATTAGAGTAATAAAGCCACGGAAAGGACTTGAAGAAAGAGATTAGCCACTTTACTCTTCGTTCGAACTGTAGCCATAAATGTTAGTTTTGCTACGAATATGGCAATACTCTCACAGTTTGAGAGGCTGTGTCAGCTGCCAGTTGCAAATATGGCTGAGAGAGAAGAAGCTTACAGGGATGGCATTCGTCTGGTTGTTAAATGTATACAGATAGTCATCAATCGGAAAAAGTGTCTAAAAAGAGTTTTGGGTGAATTCTGCCAATATATTGAGACCCAAACGGGTAGACTCAAAGAAAGAAATACAGAGACAGCTCTGCTTGGAGTATGGCCTGTTGTTGCTGTCGGGATCATTGTCCAGCTGGCACAATATTTCCATTCGGTTTCTTAAACAACGAAGGCTAGTAGCATCATTCCAGCCACTAAGCACCCCGCGTCCATTGTTCAGAGGAAGCTGCTTACTCTTTATGTAATGATTCTGTAAACTGCACCTGTCTTGAGCCATAGAGCATTATCGATTTCGCAACTCTTGCGAAAATTAGTCTCTTCCTTTGCGTAGGTTTTGGCATGATCCTTGTCAGGGTAGCCGCTGTTCCTGCTGGCTTTTCCGCTGAATGCTGCTTAGTTTAGAAACTACAACCTGACCGGCCAGGGTTCGCTCTTACAGACTCCTTAACCCGCCTGCTGCTGATAAGTACTACAGTCGTCTTTTCCTCTGCCAGTCGCAGGTCCATGCTTCTGTATCATCCCGATGGCTTCATTGCAGTCATGCTCTAACTCTTCAAGAAGTTTGACCACATCAATGATCGCTATATTATGATTATGACTTATTGCTGTATCGATGACTTCGTCGATGGTGATCAGCGAGACGTTCTTCTTCATCAATCGCACTCGCCAATCCGTCACTCATTATGCGAGAATAAGTCTTGATGTCTTCCATTTGGTGTCTCCAAGACAGAGTACTCGACTCAACCCGCCCCATTTTTCATGGAAAGTCCAAAGTTCATACTTTAATCCAGACCCTCTCAATCTGTGGTGACTGTCTCCAAAAATATCAACCACCTAACTTTAGAATTTGTTTTGCTTTATTTTTAAACGAGTGACGGTCTTGCTGAATAATTTAACAAAACGATAGAAGGCATCTAATTTAAAAGAAAAATCGATTTCGAACAACCCACACATATTCACACGCACGAGTAGGTAGGTAGGTACTCCCTCTCGCAAAGCTATCTATCTAAAGGACTAAAGGACTAAAACATGCAACTTCACCAGCCATGGTGGTGTGGTGAATGGCATTAAATTCAAATGCAAGACGATATTCATTTCTCGGCGAACTGGAAAATTTTCATTAAATTAGAGAATTGGTCGATCTAAAGTTTGAGTGGGCAAAAAGAAAAAGAAAAAAAGTAGAAGGATATCTTTTCTTTCTTTTCGTTTTTGTGGCCCGTTATCAGCTTGAAAGGAAACTAAATGAATGCAATGACAATTTGCCGTCTGAAAGCTTAAGCTTTCGCTCGATGTGTGTCTGTCTGTGCAGCAGTGGCATGGAAGCTAAAAAATTTCCATTCGTATGCAACATTGGAGGAATTGTCAATTCAAGAGAAATGCATGATTTGCTGCAGAATATCCTCGACAACTTTCAGCATTACACTATTCAAATGGCTGCCTAGAATTGCTTTCATCCATCCCTTGTGTTATTTCTGTATAAAATTTCATCTATTTAAAGTGTCACTGGCGAGAGCCTTTAAAGATGTTTATAGTTTGCCTTTCAATTAATTCAAAAGTTTTATTATCAATTCGCAACACAGGCGCCATTAATTCATGAAAATCCCTAATAAATTTTAAACGACTCGTACATTCAACACATAGCTATCTACAAACGATCTGGTTGCCTTAACTTGTCACCACTTTCCTTTCCTTGTCGTTGTCGTTGTCCTTTTGAAGTGTTATGCGCCGCGCGAGAGCTGGTAGGTACGCAAAAACCTTTTCACTTACTTATGTGAACATAATTGAATACAGAAGCAAAATGGGTCCATTCATTTTGTGTGACACAGCATCACAATGTAATTACGTCCTTGTACCTCACACACACACACCAAAAATGTGTCCTTTTGTGTTCCTTCCCTTTTTTGGTATAAAGTGCTGTAATTTCTCCTCGAAATGTACCACGTTTGCTTCCTTTATGTATAAAATATTAAAGTAATTTCGTGTTCCTTAAAATAAAGGTAATTTTTGGTTCCCCACTTCTGACACCACCTTCTTTCGATGGAAGGGTCTAATTAACGCACATCCTTTACCTAATCGATTTTTAATGGTCAGCAATGAAAAAAAGGAAAAAAAACCGAAGACTTCTTAGATTTGACTCAAATTTTTCTTCATAAAAATGGACATTCAAGGAAAATTTGAATAATGATTGACATTTTGCGTGTTGCCAATTGCAATCGGCTGCACTAGAAGAGTTGTTTGAGTGATTCCCCCAAAAAAAGGATATTAATTTATTCAAAACGAAATATACGACAGAGAAGATAATAATAATGAAAAACTTTGGTGGAAACTTGGAAGAAGAAAATCAATAGTTTTCCATCAGGGAAAGTAAATTTTAATGGCGTGTCTGGTACGATTTTTTATGACCTCGTAAAAATATCCTTCCAGTTGGCGATATACTCAATTTGTCTTGTTCTTGGTTCTTAACATTTTTCGGTTTTTTTTTTTTTAGATATAGTGTTTGACTGCAACACTATATATCCTTTTCTTCCTTTTCTTTTTGCTTGTTGGTTAGGGTTTACACTTAAGAAATGAGAGAAAGAAGAAGTATTTTCCAAGTGCAATCAAAGAGTTGAGGAGGAATGGAGAAACTTACCGTTGTAGAGAAACTTAAACAATCAGAACAGACGGTAGAAAGAATTACTTAAAAAAGTTTTTCAGCTAATCCTTGTGCGCGAACAACAATTAAAAAGGTGTTGCTGTCAATACAAATAAACTAAAGTACAAGCAATTGACAGTGTGTGTCGTCTTTATTGGGAAACAAGAAAAAGGGAACTTTTCACTTTGATTTCGGTGTAGTTTGAGACCGCTTTAAGTAATTGCTTTTGTTGTGTAAACAGTTTCGGTGGCACTTAAGTTGCTGGGAAATACTTTTTACAGGTTTTTGTTTGCTCACTTTTTTGGGTTAATCTGTATTGGAATAAGGTGCCAGAGTGTATGGAAAATCCTTGATTTGCTAATACTGATCGATAAGAAGCACATAAAGTTCCAGTTCCAGTTTTGTATACAGAATAGCCCTAGACCACCTTAGCTTATAATCTCAGTCTGAGTAGAGTGTTTACGGGAACTAGGATTCATGATAGGGGGCATACTCCGTAATAAACTGAACGGGAAGAAGGAAAGAAAGTTTAAAGAGCTTTCTACGCCTGTACCAAAAACGCTTTGGAAAAATTGGGATATAAGATTGGCGTTATTCATTTGGAGGTAATCAGCCATAAGTGAGAGCAATCCTAACAAATAAACCCTAGTCTGGTGGGCACCAAAAGACTTACTTGCTTACTTCCCTTGTCGGTCACAGGGCCTCTACAACGCCTACGCGCCATCGTGTGCGATTTCTGGAAATGTGCCTCAGCTCTCCCCAACTCTTTCCCAGTTGCCGTGCTTCCTTCTCCACTGTTCTGTGCACCAATAGAGAAGGTCACACATTTCAGAGAAGTAACCAAGATTAAGATTCATGATCTATACCAGTGCAATCCTAAAGTTTAGAGAAAGGTCCATATCACAACCATGACAAATCTCGAGTGGTGTTTACATCAATGTCTCTATGAACTATCGCCACCTTAATCTTCTTCGAGGATCTGAACTTACGAAAGTGTGTGCTCGACCACCAATTCATTTGTCACCAAGAGGTCCTAAACACCTTTGTGTGTGCTATCGGAAAGTCTTCGTGATAGTAGATTTCTCCTTCTTGTATGGCGCTAAAGTTCGGGGTGAACCTGGGCCTCAACCAACAAGTCTCTCCACTTAGCTCGCTCTTTAGTAGAATCAAATGGAACGAAATAGCAGATGAACAGGATTGTTCAATGGTGCAAAACTCTGTTATACCTATCAAAACTTGCAGGCTTTCGAATCCAATATCAAGTGC
This sequence comes from Chalcosyrphus nemorum, assembly GCA_949716465.1. Taxonomy (NCBI): domain Eukaryota; kingdom Metazoa; phylum Arthropoda; class Insecta; order Diptera; family Syrphidae; genus Chalcosyrphus; species Chalcosyrphus nemorum. Next base: position 30,450,925 of record OX454333.1, read on the forward strand.
GTTATTGGTGGAATGAGAACCCCAAGCAAGTCCTCCAAAGAGTATCCCGACATAAGACCAACAGGAACATCCTAGAAGATATTTGATTCGGACTGAGTTTCTACAGTTTTTCTCACTGTTTTAAAGTCTTATAGCTTTTCAAAAACACCATCGTACAAAGTAGGAGTACTCTCTTACGAATGAATAAATAATCAGCATTAGTCAGTACTCAAATTCAAGTATCTACCAAGAGTCCTTATTCTTCTGACGGACAGGGCAGGAGACAGTCACACAACATGAGACGAATAGTTTCAATTTTCTCTTCTTCTGCATCTCTCGTACCATCTTAGAACCGCAGGTTTTTCTTCTTCTTCTTGAAGAAGAATAAGGACATCGCTTACATCATCGATTGGAGCTTCTGGATAGCAGGTTAGTTTATAAGTTAGACTCTGAGCAATGCAATCGCGATAAATCCTCTAAATGCCATGCAATAGTTTTGGCAACATTTTAAAATTTCCAGTTCAGTTTATGATAGCTTTTCAGTTCCTAAACATTGTTCAAATAATGGCTTTAGTACCTGAACCACTCAAGATTCTTCACCTTTGTGTCAAAATAGTCCCAATAACTAATGATTTCCTTGCGAAACAACAACCGAATTCCTTGCGCCTTAATAGCTTCCATGTAAACCTTAAAAAAGAAAGGAATGAAATATCTTTCACCACAGATTCCAACTTAACGAAAACCAATTTTTCAAAACAATCTCATTTAAATGGTTCGGACGCTCCCCCAAAAAACAAAAAACCAAAATGCAAAACCTCACAAGGAAAATAAAATTAATCACACAGCAAGAGACCATAACAACCAAGAAAATAACTTGGAATCCAAGTGGGGCATGGAAAAAAAAAAAAACAACACCACAGGACACATTTCCGCATGACCGAGGGGAAACCAAAAATTGATATTACACCCAGTTCCTTGCTGTGCCTTGCTTTGGCTTGCTTTGGCCTATATCACGTTCAAATACCTTTTTGGAAATGCCAATGGAAGCTCATTTGTGGAATGGACCACACGGCCTATACCACAAAGCATAAAATACATCCTGATTTTTTGCCTTTTTGCCCATTAAACTGGAGATGGAACTGAGTCCTTTTTTTTTTGCAAGTTGTAATTGGATGGATAACGCCTGGAAAGGCTGAGAAAAAAAAAAAACTAAAATTAACGTGCTCTCGCATGGGGAACCATCTCATCTGGTAGCAAATAAATATTTCAAATTCTTTAGATGGTTGTCCTTTGAATTGCCCAAAGGCACAAGAGTAAATTGATATAATTTCAAATTGAAATATTAATGAAATTAGCATTAGCATTCCGGGGGATTTGATGACGTGTCATGTCGTTAAGGGAGAGTGACACAAGTTGGGGGAGTTTGATCGGAAATTTATAGATTAGTCAATTTTAATCCACTAAAAGGGATGCAGTTTCGATTCGAATTATGTGAGTCAAACTGGCAGTTAATAAATTTTTTGAAAGAAGTAGAAGAGAGCTGGTTTAAGAAATAAGTATTGCCGTCCCGCCGAAGAATTTTTACCAAAGTGCAGCAATTAAATTTAAGACAACATTTTTCTGGGTTTCCGAGAGGGTAGATCTTTGTTTTATTAAAAATAAGAATTGAATTAAATAACTACACTTTTGTTTTTAGAAAAATCTAGTACAATTTTCTTCAAGCTGAACTTAGTCTCTTCACTAGCTGTCTTACCAAACTCTCCGTCTGAACTCATTGACACTTCCTTTTATATCGACCATTGTTTTCCTGGCGAATTGCAATACACCCAATTCGCAATGGGAAATCCAGCTGTCAATGATCTAGTCAATTCTAGATCAGTCCACGAGTTTCTCGGTGTTTCATGTTTTTTTTTTTTTATGTTTATAATTTTTTTTTTCTATAATAGTGCTGTGCAATTTCAGCCTCCTGAGTCCAACAGCTATTACAACCTTTTCGCCGGTAAAATGCTCGTTTTCGCTGGGATCTTTCTTTGGCTAAGTCCTGGAGATTTTGCTTTGGTGAAATCAGTAGATGCTCTTCGCTGAGTAAATTAGCCGGTGGTGACCTCGCCTTATCAGTCTTCTCAGGTAATTTTACGTCATCCAATGAGGGATTTCCCATTTGTTGTCGATGTAGGTAGCTCACAACGCTTCTGCTTCTTCATCATCCCTTCTAAAAGGGGCAGCAGGAACCATTGCATGAGTGAATCTTGAAAAATACTATAACAAATGGGTGTTAGCTCCCAATGTACACAGCTCATCCATCCTGATGAATGTGGTTGCTTGGTGGACATCTCGCCCATATTCTTGAAGAAAAACTCTCCTAGAGACAGCGGCTAGGACATTTACACAAAAAATATTCTGAATCTACCCGCAACCTTTGCCTGTTCAGGTTTGCTACTATAATCCTATAATCCCGCCTACGAAGATTGTTAGCTCTTGCTTGTTTAAACTGAGGATGGATTCGGTATTCTTCTCATCGAATTCTGTTCAGAATTAATGTCAACCTCTTCTGTCATTCGGGATGGACCATCGAAAGGGGTTGCTTTAATCAGATTTTTGTCAGTTTATTTGCCTCTTTGTTCCCTGTGATTACCTTATATCCTGGAACTAGAGTGACAGCATCTAGAAAGCTCGATTTGACTTTTGTCGATAGAGCAGCTTTTATAGGGCCTTGGCTATAAACACCTTGAACACCTTCGTTATCGATGTAAAAATCAAGTTACTTTCGTGGATAATCCTCTTGCTGCTCCTGCTATCGGTAGGGCTTCCGCCTAGGAACTACCAAGACTAGCTATCATGGTAAGGTAATCTTAGTGATTGTGACTTTATACGGCCTGATGGCTCGAGGCTCTTTTTATACTTAAAAATTAATTTTTCATAGTAAAAATTAACTTTGAGTACTGCGTTCAATGGACTCCTTAAACTGTCGTATCCGGTCACCAGTCACTGGGGGAGTAGAACTGAATCACGTCGATAACTACTATGGCAATGTCCTAAAGGGTGCTTCCTGTGACAAAATGGGACCGAAACTCAATACACACTTATGAGAATGTAACACCTTCAACCTGACAAGCGGACAGACGTTATTCCACAGACTATCAGTCCTTTGATCTCAAAATATTGTCAAGAAGTTTGTAGAAAAAAAAGGATTCACTCAAAGTCAGTCACTGAATTACTTTGCTGCTCTTGGGCAAACACGAACTCCGCTACGGTGACCATAAATTCAAACATTTGTCAACAAAAATGCAAAAAAAGAAGAGAATCTCCAAAAGTAAATCTGTTAACTCAATCCAACCGTACACACACAATCAACAGAAACAGCTAGAACGAAAGAAAATCTGCAAAATTGCTTCCATAAAGACACACACACAAAAAAAAAAATGGTTTCCCTTTTTTTTTTATCCTTTCTTCCTTGAAATCGTAGAGTTTCCAACGATTATGCGTTTCTTTGCCTCATCCTTCCCCAAGAGAGCAAACCATTGTCATCGTTTACCCTTTCGTTTGTTACACTTGCCTCAGTGTGATGCAGCGGATGGTTACTACTAAAACGAATCCCAGTAATGGGATTAAGGCAAATATCTAAGACATCGCGCGCGCATTTTCTACTTGACTGCTGAAATGCAAAAAGAGCCGTCAATTGATGGCAAGTCAAGCCAAGCCACAGACAGCCACTGAGCCAGTGAGCTAGCAAATCCCATTGCCAGGCATTATCCTTCCGCCCGAAGGAAGAGGATAATAGTACCTACCATGCTTGTGCATGTTGGGTGGCGTTGCATCAAATGAAAGACTTTATATACGATGTAAAGGACACCTTCCTTGGTAAAGTTTCATGTGATGATGATGGTTTCTTTTCGTTCTTTCTTCTTTCGTCTCACAATGACGTTGATGCCAATGGGTGCATTCACCTATGACATGTGTGTGATGTAAGAAGAACCCACTGCTATCCTTTTTTTCTTTCTTTTGATATTATTAAATGACAGAATGATATCTGCAAATGAAATGTATACTCTCTGTAGGAATCTTTTGACATTTTGAACGCTGCGCGCCGCCAACAGAGTATGACGTCCGCCCGCCGCCGCCGCCGCCAGGATTTTTATGCTCATAGTCATATCGTTTCAACTGTGTGGAAAAATTGTCAGATAACCAGGTTCAGTCATCGTCTTGTCTAAATGAGTTGAAGTTTTTTACGATCTCGAATAAATTGAGTTGAATTGCAAAAGTCGGAAAAGCGTTGCAGTATGTTGCTTGCTACGATTCGCCGGTAATAGCGCGAAAGGGTGTGAAATTTCGTTCCATTCTTTTCAGTCAAAAAAAAAAAAACAAAAAAATGTATATAACTGGAATCACATAAAAGACTTGGGAATTTCTGATGATATGATATAATAATGGAGATTCGCATTTTTTTTTCGTTTTATTCGTTTTGTGGCAGTTAATTCCAGTCAGTCATCTGAAAAGGTAATAATGTTATGCGCGCATGAAACTTTTTTTTTTGTGTGCATTCTTTTCATACGAATTGAAATTAACTGCAGTTTTATAGTTTTAGTTGGGGTAGTTAAGTTTTTTTTTTTTATTTGAATTGCCGAAAATTGTTTTATGTTTTTTATACAACAAAAGTGGCAACACGTTTTAGTACAATTTTCTGTCACGACTGTACATTTTGAGTTTTAGTTTTGTTGCTTATAGTTTAGAGAGGTACATTTTTGAGCAAAGTCGAGCTCAAGCTCCAGACTCTGAAACAAATATTAAGCAGGTAGTTTCCTTCGAAGCAGCGAAGTACCATTTGGTAAGAGTATTCGACGCACTAGTTCTTCAGCTAAGATGGTTGGAGTACGAATCGAGGCTTCTCTTAATTCCCGCTCCTTCATACCGCTTTTTGATGATACAGAGAACATTATTGAGAGGAGATTTCCTTATTGGAGTCTCTCTTATTGCCCTACCAGGGCCATGATATCCCGATCAGCCAACGATGGCAGTGGTTGCGACAGGTACACCAGCGATTTTGGCGACAGTGGAGTGGAAATTACTTGTCGATATTAGAACCAAGGTGAAAGTACCGACGTACGAATGTCTGGGGTGAGTAACTGAGATTAATCCGGGCAGCGATGGACTAGTCCTAGAACTAGAAACTAGATTGTTTCAGCAATAATCGGTTAGATGCTTTGGGTAATGTGAAGAATATACTGTTTAAGCGCTCCTCTCGTGGAGACTTCGAAATTCAGCTTCAGAGATTGACATGTGGTTTAAGGCCCCATTTTTTACTTATCGCCTTTTTACAGGCCTTACTGCGATTTAGAATATTGAATTTTCTATACAAGGTTAGGTTAAAGTAGGACGATGAGGTCATCACAAAACATAATGGGCCCACTGCAAGAACTAGGGTCAGACTAAACTGCAGAAAGAAACCTAAACCACTTGGCCCAAAGACTTGAGTCGCCTACAGTAGTTGAATAGATCCTTCAGTTGGTTCCTTGGTTCCAACAGCCGATGCGTGTTGGTTCGATGCTGATAATCCTGATCTGAAAGAGAAAGAGAGAGGCTATGATTTGTGATCTACCAAGCTTAATAATTTCCCCTAATCTTTTTATCTGCAGCCATAGAGGTTTGGACACCCTATGTCCTTCCAGTTAAACCCATCTACAGTCCTCCCTGTTGTATATTCTGTTGCTACTTCTCCTGGCAAAACACATCGGTGCCTTGATGGAAGTTCTCCAACTTTTTTTACCAGTCTATAAGCACATTTGTATTCTCAATATCGCAGTGTCCGGATATGCAGCATAGCAGCTGAAGATTTGTCAACAAAAGACTCTGAGCCTGACTGTCAATGGAAATGGTAATATCTTTATTTGATAGTGATCCCATCTCAAGTGGCTTCACAGCCTTGAGCATGGCTAGAATCTCGGGCTGGAAAGCACTGCATAGGACTGGCATATATCTGAGATATCTTCTACGTAACAAAACAATTTCCTTCCAGACAATAAAATATTCATGAACTGATGACTACTGATACATTTGATAGAAAAATCATCATTGGATGAACTCAAATATTTTAATGTATTCCTTGTGACCTAAAATATGAATCCAACACGAAAAAAAGACATTATTTACTTACTAGTACTCAGTACTCTTCAACACTGATTGATGACTACTCCGTCATTCGTTCAATTCAAAATGAATAATCATTCATTGCCGCCCATTGTTCTTCAAATAGATTTCCTCTCACGGTTATTTGATGTCATTATTCTAAATTGCAAAGTAAATCCTAATGTTAGACCGTACTTGTCTACTAATTACTCCATTTGGCGAGTTTCATTTTAATCGAAAGGTCAAAATTTCCTCAATGAGGGTTAGGGAACCGACTAACTGGCGTCGGTCGTCGTCGTTTCCTCGCTGTAATCCTTTGTAATAAAATAAAAAAAAACTAAAATCACTTGCATGTAAATTATCTCGTTTAAGTGAGAAACAAGAAAAAACTTGTAACCAGAAGAACTTCTCCACCACGAAATGCATTAATTAAATAAAATTCTTCTCAACCAAACCACACTGAGAGCACTGGGTGTTTCTCAGTCCTTTCCCTGCTGGACAAAGTTTTCCATCTCGACCATCCTTCAAAGCAAGAAGTTGTAGCGATTCCTGAAGCAAGAATGCCACTCGTTAAGTTAGTTCATTTGCACACTATGGCGTATACGTAATTTTCTAAATTCTCAAAGTAAAAACCAACTTTCAGAACAGGATCCACATCCTTAACAAATGATCCATGTAATAGGGATTCTGTTTCTTTTTCTTCTTCGTTCCTTTGCTTGGTTTTTAACTGTTTTCCATCTCTTTGGAAGTACTTTTCATCTCGAGCGATTTACCTGTTCGCGGGAATCGAATGGCGGGAGGGTGCCCACGCGTATTAATAAGAAAGGACGTAGTAATCCTGGCGCAACACGTTCCGGCTTCTTACCTCCAGGTTGTGTGTGGCATAATGCTAAATCATTCAACTCGTACCAAAAGCAACCCGTCTCATCATTTGGATTAGATTGACTTAATTAAAGTTTGCATTAATGCTTGTAATGAAGTCGATAAAGGGTGGAGTTGGAGTTGGCGGGTGTGTTCAGAGATTGAGGAGAAATGCAGTCATGATGCCATAATTTATTGTTTCTTTGAGTTTTCGTGTTATTTTTAGCAAAGTGATTAAAATGGAAGCTATGTGGGGGCTAAACTCTACAGATTTAAGAATGATACTTTAGGGGAAGTAATAGTTATGGTTGTGCAATTGAAATGAGTATTTCGAGTGTTAATTGCAGTTCATTTCGAGCTTGCAGAGCTGGCTATAGATTGAATTACTTAAACCAAATAATCAATCTTGGCTCTCATATTAATTGTGTTCTTGAAAGCAACTTATCAACAATTCTGATGGATGGTGGATTTCTGCATACATAGAGCTCGTAAGCAATTCTGGTCCTTTCCTGCATCGTTTTGTATGTCTCTTGCTTTCCTGTATACGTGTCCTGGAATTGATAATCCAATTAGGGGTTTCGTTAATTGCAACGAAATCGATTGGGTTGACGGTTTAACGAAAGAAAGAGAGTAATGGCCAGAACTTTGACTTTGGTACTGATTCGTGACATCGGCTCCTAGTACGCTTTGACATCTCATAACCCGACTCATTCTATTACAGAAGATTTAGAATTTGACACCGAGTCTTACGGTGAGAAAAATTTCAAATCTTTCGAACATTCTTCGAGTTAAACTTAGGTTACGTTGTTCTTTGCCAAAATCGAAGGTCGGTCATTTGGCCTATTGTTTGTTTCCTCAATAGTTTCCTCATCGCCACAACCTCTGCAGAAAACCTCCGCTGTGAATCGAAGCTTAATCATGTGATACCGCTGAGTATTGCGCCTTGGAAATGGATATCGGTCTTTCCGCACACGTTTCTCGGTTCTTGAGTTGTCAAGTTTCAGTCATGGTTTCTTTGTAATGACACAACTTTCTATGAAGTTCTACCTATTTCTGCCTGTTTCGTGGCTTTGTTCTCTGCTTCCAGTTAAAGGGTGTAAGGTGGGATAGTAGTCGATGCTGAGCCGCCACTTGCCATCTCGTCAGCCCTCTCATTCCGCGCTATTCCTTCTTGTCCGGGAACCCAGCGGAGTTCAACACTGTGTCGCGAACTTGAGTTGAGTTCTTCGCAGTAGCAACAGCTCATCATGAGCTTTTACCACAGACTCACCGGCTGCTGCTGTGCCTGCTAACTTTTATACCTATTCCCGATTCTACTGCGCGCATGCAAGTCAGTGCCATTGTGGGTAGACAAAACTGTACTTCCTAGAAACAGAAAGTTGTTCTCGAGTGCCTCTTCATTCTGTAGTACAATATTGGTTGGAAGGGCAACTTAAAGGACTCTAAACTCTCTCTAAACTAGTACCAAAACCATCTTGTACATTTCAGGCTTTAAAATACTTATGTATACATCTATTCTGGTACCTTTTTCTTCAGTAGAAACACAGGACAATCTCTAGTCCCGATTAAATTTCCTCGAAGGATATCCCCCCGCTCGAATGAAATTTATTCCACCCGCACACAGTATTTTCAATTAATTCATTATTTTCATATCGATTGTTTCTCTTTGATTGAGTTCTATTCCTTTCTTTTCCTCTTTCGTCCTCTCCATCTCCGACTAGAGACGACTAGGTAATTGAAAATTTAAATGTCTTCCAATCCACCGAAGGCAGTAGTCATTGGCATTTATCGATAACACACACACGCACTCTCACACAGGAAGAGGTTAGAATTCGTCCTTGGGTTTGATGGTTTTTTTTTTCGCGAAATGAAATATTCGAAAGGCAATAATGGGAATTCCACTGATGTGCGAGATTAAACTTCCTTCGGGTGGCTTGCAATTTATTACATCGAACGAGGCGAGAACAAATAAATACACAAAGGAAGAAGAAGAAACGAAAAAAATCCAGTGTAATTCTGTAAACATGACCATGAATAACAGGAACAGGAAGGAAGATGGTCATAAACCGCTTGTACTCCTCGTCTGATCCTTGAGGGAGGGAAGAATTAAGAAGTCTAACAAATGGAAAATCACTATACAAGTAATTGCTGCGAGAAATAAATTACAAACAGGCGAGAGAGCCGTGTCGATTGAAGGATACACACACATGTGAACTCCTAGGTTCAGTCAGGGATTTATTCCAACACATTAAAGCCAACCGGAATGGTTCTCCCGAGCGATATAGTTGTTCTTTGATTTTGCTTTTCTCTAGGAAACATGTGTAGATGTCCTGGCAATCCCTGTGTGTGTTTGTTGAAAACTTATGCCAGCATTTTCATGCTTTTCATGGTTTTCATGGCGGATGAGCGTGGCAATAAAATAGGTCCTTTAATTAGTTTGTTAGGCTCACTATTAATCACGGTTCGATTGGCAGGCAGATTGAGCTTTGACAGACTACCAGAATCTCGATTTCACTTTGATGTAGTAATCACGATTGAAATTGGTAGGTAATTGATTATTATTTATCAAGTAATATGTACATATTGGTATGTATCTGGAGGCGGGTTCATTTGCACAGATACAAATTGATTTTTCGTCGAAAACGGGAGAACCTACGGGCGATGATATGTTTATTTTCGAACCAAAATGTGTAAACTTTTCCTTTCAATGAATCTGTAGACAATCTCAAAGGACAGAAGAGTTCATGTGGGACTTGTTTTTTTTTTTTTTTTTGGGAATTTAAATGGCAATTATTTTTGACTAGATATTGTTGTGTTCCAATAAATCTACGAAGGCGTAAAATATGAAAATCAAAGGACTGATTTGTCTTGAATTAAAGCCCACGGAACAATTTGACACCAAAATTAACAAAAATATCTGAAAGTTCAAAGCAAATGCAAAAAAAATGAACACGTTTGCAAATCCTCTTATAGAATCGCAGGTATTCATCAAAGCCTTATTTTTTGACAGTAGAAAGGAGATCAGTACAAATCCTTCGAACAATGACGGTAGCACATATTTGTTTTCGAAAATTCGTGAGGTATTTTAGAAGTTTTGACGGCACTCAACTGGGACATAAGATAGTCTCTAATCTGCACCTAAAGTCTTAGACCAAAACTAGATCCTTGGCTTATATCTGCCTTCGAGAAAGTGCCATATTTGGCAAGAAGTGAACTAAACAGTTCCTTTACAATCGCAGTGATTAAATATTAGATTTTGGTCTCTAATCAGCAAGTCTTAGGTCCCTCTAGAGACCAAAACTCGATCCTCGACTGAGAAGAGTGCCAGACTTGACAAGAGGAAGTGAACTAAACAGTTCTTTTCCACTCACAGTCTTAACAGCGGTTGCAACTCTTTATGAATCACAGAATACAAAACTGTGAGTGGCTTTTACAAAATTTACTGTTGGAAAGTCACAAAGCAGTGATTGCGACTGCTCAATCACAGTGAGTAAATAATTGCTCGTGTACTCTTGATAAGTTCTACTCTCAAATTCTAGATTTTGCTCTGTAATAAGCAAGTGTTAAGTCCCTTTAGATACCAAAAATAGATCCGCGACTGATATCACCGGCTTTCAGAAGTTGCCAGACTTGGACAAGGAGTCGCACATTATTTTATATGAAAGACAATATTGTTAGGTTAGGTTAGAATGGCAGGATGCAGGAAGGTTAAAAGACCTCGATCTACCCTTTAAACTAACAGGAGCTTACTTTGAATCGATGGAGACGGTTGATGTCTCTATGAGCGTGTTGTCCTAACTTGTCGAAGGAATACGTTCCTAGGTTTAGTTCCTTTGAGTTGAGAGAGCTTGGCAGGTACATAGAAGGTGAATAGCCTTCGCTTTCTCCTCAAAGATTCCCAATTTGATGGTATGTCTCATAATTATGAAGTGTCCTCTGAAGACACTAGTTATAGAATCGCAGCATAAAAAACTGTGATTGTTACATTGGAAAGTGATTGTGATTTCTCATTCACAGTCACTCAGTTACTGTTTATGTTATTTACTCGGTAGTTTTCCAGTATGAGAACTATGCCGTCATTAACTTCGCGACTGTAGTTTCCTGAAAATTAGTAAAAGGGTGCCATGTTGGACCAATCGACCCTTCTCCTTTCGAAGATCTGAGGAAACAGAGAAATCCAACCCTGATTTTGGAGCTGATGCACGGAAGTGGGTGAATGCTTCCACCTCAGGTCTGCTACAAAACTGACTCGTTTCGATGGAGTTTTTATTACCCTGGCTGCCCTGATCTACCGATGATGCCTATGCCATCCTATCTGCGGAGAGGACATCTAAATTATTGAGTCTATGATATAGGATAGACCTCTATTAGTTGTAGAAAGATAGACGATAAAGGATAACAAAGAATGACGAAAGATATTGCCATATAACCTAGTAGACCCATGTCCAGGTTATCGTCCAGGCTACAACGCCTCCTCTAATCTGGCAGTGATAAAATATAGTCACCGAAGCAGGTCCTTCTATTGTGAGCTCTTGATCCATATCCAGTCAGTCTGGGCTGCTTTTTCTTTGAGTGTAGTATTCATCATGGTCTCTAAAGGATATGTAAATCTATTCCTAATTTAATCACAACTTCCTTAAGTAAATACACTCACCTAATTATCATCAATCTGCGATCCGAACTGCAGAAAACTTTAAGTCAACTTAACCCATGGTCTCCTTTAAGTCCTGCTTTGAATCCATATCGCTAGCAAACGTCCACTTGTAATGCGCTAGGATATCACTGACAAAGGATACGACGACAAAACCAACAGCACGAGCCATGTATTCGTTATGATATAATAAAGACAACTGGATTGTATCAAGAAATGGAAGCAAACATTTACTCAAGATGTTGATTCTGGTTCTCCATCTTCGTTTATTTCCTTTTTGGCCACACTGCGAGGAAAACTGAATGGAAAACTTTCTTCCTTCCGCCGGTTGTTTGGTGCATGGTAGAAACTTCTTCCTATACATAACGAGAAACGAAACGACGCCATGGGTCAGGGGTCATTGCACAAAGAGTTTTCAACTCGTACCATCCCCAAAAGAGCGAAGAAGAACAGAGACTATGCACATTCATAGGTAGGTACACTTTTCCAGTTGGTTTGTCCTTTATTCAAGGACGATACCAGCATCGTGTCTTCCTTGTGAATGATACAGAAGTTTCCGTTTTCTTTTTCTTGGTTTGTAACAAGGATTTATGAATACAAACGAGAGTATGTGACTAGCTTTTGATAGAAGCAGCAGTATACGGGGAAATCCTAGGAAATCCTTTGCTGGGGAATAATATTTCAAATATAGATTTTCAGTTGGATGGAGTATGGAGTTGGTTTGGTACACAACTCTTACCGCGTGCTTACAAATCACACATCGTTTGATTTGGCAAATCCTTGGAAATCCTACACAAGATTATACCTTCAGACAGGCAGACAGGAAGATGTAGTGGTGGACGAGTTTCATCGACAAAGCCATTCGCTGCCACACAATCCGGCAAAGGACATAAACGAATCATATAAATCAAGGATTTGTTTGGCATCTAAGTAAGGTGCACCTTGGGATAGAAGTGGATTGTTTCGTTTCGTCTAGTTCTGGTCGGGGTATAGTTGAAGGGTTAAACGATATCACGTTCGTCTACTCGTATAAACAATGACAGCGGGCGGGAGTACTCGTATGTGTAACATACTAAAAAGGATATCTGTCATATCTTTTGGGGGAAAATTGGATTGCACATGCATCCATGCATTTTACTGCAAATTGCATTCAACGGTTTTATTGGCTGCGCGTATGCAAATTTCCTCGAAACAGAATTTTATTTTCCAGGTGAACAGCGAACGAATGACGCATGATTGATGTACCAAATAGTAAGAGAGACCTCCTGTGTGTTTGAGTGTGTGGGGATCCTTAAATTGAATATGAAATTGCGCATCGTCTTGAAGTTATGGAAATTCCTAGGGGCACCCTCTTGTGTATCCTTGAGAGTGAATTCACACGAAATCACGGCAGGCACACATGCTGGGGGGTAAGGGTTGTATCAGGTTCTTTATGGATCCTGAATGAGGCTGTGCGTTAACCTGGCAGGCGGTATTTGTTTTAACCCGTAGTTTTAGATAGTTTTTTTTTGTTTTCGTTTTGGGTAAAGTTGATGTTATGCCAATGTGCTGGAACGTGATTCACATAAAAAGGGATTCGAAGGACAAACTTGAAATGGGAAGGGATTTATTTTTGTGAGTTTTCTTTCGCAAGTTGATGGCTTTTATTGGGAATCAATAGTGGGGAAGTGGGGGTGGTTATTGGCTTTGATTTCGCGTGGAAAGTGGTATTTCAAAACGAAAATAGACGGCAGGAATTGTCAGTCAATTTACCTGTGTGGTGGGTTAGATTATGTGTGATTTAGTGTGTCGCGAATGCTGAAACACCAGGCACTGGTGGGTACACTTAAGGTTTATTTTTTTAAGCTTGTTCTTCATTCAGGAGATTACGCTTCGAAAGGCTTCTTGTAGACAGTTTGGATCTATGGCTATTCAGGCAGCCCGAAACCTCTCAACACAATTACCTTACAAAGTCCAGGTCCAAACTCTAGATTTTCGCTTGTAGTTAGTCCGGTCCATTCCACCATTCGGACTTGTTTTTGATTAGGATATGTATTCTTTTGATCGACTTACTTATTTATCTCCTGTCTTCTCTTGTTGGTCCTAGGGCCTCTACTACGCCTACGCGCCATCTTGTACGGTTTCTGGCAATGTGCCTCAGTTCTCCCCAACTTTTTTCCAACTGCCATGCCTCCATCTCGACCGTTCATCCAATGTGTCTTCTAAGTGTTGTTTAATTCGCTCAAGGACTATAATCGTAGCTACAGCCGGGAGCACGCAGATACCTCTCTAGTTTTCGCACTCTTAGGAAGCTTTCTTTTCATCCACTCGTCAAGAAAGTTCTCAGTTTCCTAAGCTCTTCCACTTAGAGGGAACAGTAGCTCAGCCGATGTTGTTGGCGTTGCTCGTAGGAGCTCGGCGGGTAAACCGTCAAGTCCTCCCGCCTTGTTGTTTTTTACTGCCTTGATCGCGGCAGTGATCTCGTCCTTACTGGAGGAGCATATAGCTGGTGAATACACGGTTCAAACCCGTAGAAAAATACTTCTTCCATCTATTGAGCTGTTCCTTATCCGAATTAAGCAAAGGCTTTTCACCGGTTGTTGGCTGAAGCTGTGACCACCTTTCAGCGCTCCTTTGTGATTCTATAGACGGTCCTGCTGTCGCACCTGTGTGCAGCCTCCTCTGCTTCTGTAGCCAGCGGGTTGGTGTTGTTACGCTTGTCACGTCGTACGCTACGCTCTCATTTTTATCCGATATAGGGACTCCAGCTCGCTCCCTTCTGGTGCTGAGGTAGTGACTGCTAGCTTTCAGCTGTTTTCGTTCGTCGATCAGCCTCCAGGTATACTCGGAAAGCCATGTCCTCTGTGTTCTCTGCGATCTTCAGGGTGACGACCTTTTCATCACTGTGAATGACGCTGCTGCTTCAACGCCTTCGATATTTAGAGTCGATTTCCCTTCTGGAAGGTCTACCAAATTTTACGATATTGCCTTAACCTTCTTGACTTCCACTTATAATAAAGCGCAAGTATTGGTTTCCTCAAAAAATGATGAATCTGACATTATGAAGCTGGAAAAGTGGGTCTGCCGATTCTGTCTTCAGCGTGTGATTTTAAATACTAGCTTTAGAAACTTTGTCAGACAATGGATTCGGAAACTACAACCGCATTATTTGCTTCTTCTTCTTTCTTTGCATGTCTTCATAATGTCTGATGTGACTTTTCTCGCCTTTTTAGTTTCAAATCGTCTCCAACCAATTTGATTTCCTCTGAGTTTCAAACCATAGCGCCTAGAAATATGCAAACTTTTTGCCTTTTGCATGAATTCTTTCACACAAAGTGTAGCCATTCGCTGACCTAATTGGCATTCCATCACTGTGTGTGCATAGTTCTCACATTATGAACATTAAAATTTGATTATGACAATCACAGAAATGTGATCGGCCTTAAACACAAACACTTTCTGAGTCATTGTCATTACTTAAAACTCGATCACGTCTTTGAATAATTTCAATTTACCTCCAATCACGTGCCAGACTGCATTGCATACTCTTATTTTTAGACAAAAGATAATGATGTGTTATTTTTTATTTCATAATCACCAGCCGAAAACAAAGTCTGCTATTCTACCCGAAAATTCTATTATTCACTGCAACAATATTTTTGTTATTCCTGTTTATTCAAGGCCACTGATTTTTAGCTTTTTTTGATGTTCATCATTATCTTTGTTTTTGTTCACGAAATTGCTGTCTAAATGCCATTACTCACATTTGTAACGAAAAGATTGAGGGGCTTTTTGCCTTCTCACTTTTATTGGCCATTCCCTATTTGGAAAATGGTCATTTAAAGTTGAAGTTACAACATCTTGTTGAACCCTCAAGTGCCTGCATTTATAGACACCATTTCTAACCGTAATAATTATAAGTTAAAATTTCCAACAAAAATTAGTCGACCCTTCCTCTGGGCGCAAAAAAAAAGAACAAAATTAGAAGAACCTAAATCTTAGGCTTTATGAATGTCTTTCGTGAAGGTACGTAAAATTTGACTTTATGGGAAGGAAGAAATGCCGCCGTGAAATTAAATGCACAGCATGACAAAATGTTTTGGGGAAAGGGTACAATTTGGCGAAATTGTTTTTGAAATAGCGCCTAAAAGTATAATTTGAAAGACGGTTTTTATAGGGGACTGTTGCATATGTATTGGCTTGGAGTTACTTACCTTAAAGGGGTTTGGTTTTTTTTGCCCAAGTGTTTTAAAATTTAACAAAGGATGTATTGTTATTTCTACAGAAACATATGTCATTCATTGCAAACTGATTGTGTTGTGCATAGATTGTAGACCGACAGATTTGACTCTTGACTCTTTCCTATCTTTGGAAAGCGATACCATCGAAGTGTTGTAAATATTTTCAACATGTTTTGACATCATGTTCAAAAAGAATCTCGATTGCAAATAATATTTTGCGAGCAGCATCATTTTGATACTGCTTTTGAGGGTGGGGGCCATGGATCAGTGGTGTTGACGGTCCTATTGCAAGCGGGTGACAAACATCCAAGGGTATTATTGTCATGAGAAAGCTTCTCAAACACTCATTCCTCTTCGGATATGACATACAACTTTAGTTCCTTGCTACTTATACAAAAATGTATAGCTGTCAGAAGTTGGAACATGGAATTTTAGTACTCGTATTTGAGTTGAGACCTCTTTCATCAAACTCCATTCAAAAAAAAAGTGGAAACCGGCGAGCATTAATCAGTATCGAATTCTATTTGACAAATGACATCAAAGTGTCACTTTTTGTGACTCTCTGTCTACAATCTCTCAGGCGATATTTCTACGAATAGAAGTCATTGAAGTCTTAACTACTATAAAAACATGAAGGACTTCAGATGATTTCACTGACTTCAAAGACTTCACCGACTTCCTATGACACAAAATACTTCCCGTAAACTTCTAAAATACTCTCATAAGACAGTTTAAAGTGGCAACCCTGATAGCAACCCATGGTTTACTTACCGGTGTTTCGCTTCTGTTTACTTCCCAAATGTCAGTCGTGATGACATAAAACACCATTTGCGAAAATTGGAGATCATTCAGAGGGGAAAATGTTGCGCCTCTTAGTAGTGTGACCCTTCTATAACAATGTTGCCATTGTTCATTCCTAAAAGTCAAATGAGTCAGTACTCATGAATTAAAATCTAAATTCTTAGTAGGAATCATTAAAATATTTTGGTGGCAATTTTGTTAAAAAAAATATCAAGAGATTTATATCAATTAACCAAGATTTTGCTTCATAATGCCACGCCCACTTCACAATGCAATGAATATGCTGTAATTCTTTCTTTTACAGCTTCGCCCAATAGGTCCAATTTTTGTAGATGAAATATACCTTTTAAGGCTGCCGAAGTGTAGTTTAAACACAAAAAATGTACTTAAATTGTAAAAGTGTTGCCAAATAGTACTAAGGTATCAAAATATCAAATTGGGTCCTTAGTTACACTTTTACATACATATGTATGTCCCACATTTCTTGCTTTAAGTAGGGTGTTTGTACATACATACATATGTATCTCACTTGACTGGCGCCTATTCGTTAGCTGAAATGTAATCAGTAACTGAACTCAACCGCATCTCATTACATAGGTTTTGAATTTTTATTATTTCTGCTTGTGTGAATTTGAAATCGAGAATTCTTCCTTTATTCTTCGAACAACTTAAAGCAATTGTATTAATTTTTATTCTTATTTTTATCGTTATTTTCAGTTCTAAGCAAGGGACAAGGTGAGACATGTCGTTATCGCTTCCTGGGAAAATCCGGCGGTTATTGTTGGATTGTAACACAAGCAACAATTGTCTATGACAAGCAGAAACCACAAAGTGTTGTTTGTGTTAACTATGTCATAAGGTAAGTGACCAGTTTTATATAACTTTTTCTTTTATAATGTTAATGAGTAATTCAAGCCTCATTTCAAAGAAAACAAATAAAAATAAATTGTTCATTTCTTCAACTGAGTAGGAACGAGGGGGCGAAGGGGTTCTTGTATTTCTTTTAAGTGGGTGTAGCTAGAATTTTAGTCATAATTGCAACAGACATTGGTTTTATTGCCATGGCAAAAGATAAAGTAAAAAAGAAAAAAATTTTAGCCCTAAATAAAATATGAGTGCGTCGGAGTGAATACCTTGGAGTACACACCCAAAAGTTGGTTGCTAAAGAATTGAAACGTGATCGAAGCGAAATGGGACTTTCGAGTCAAAGAAATTATTTAAATGCTACCCGAGTTCCTGGAATGAGAAATCAGGTGGATCCCTTTCATTAATCTTTTTTTTTTTTGAAATGGAAAATCCATTTCGTTCCACTTAATGTCAATTACCATCGACGCTCTCCTACCCAACACCATTTAAAGGTTACTTTTAGTACTATTTTTGTCTTCTACTCTTCCAATGGTATCCTTATTTTCTTTAAATAAATGTGTTGGCGAAGATGTTTAATCTTTGAGATGAAAAAATGTGCAATAAATTTAAGCCAAGCGTCAAAGGTTCAATCATTGACTCAAATTTCTATTTGATGTCAAGTGGTGTTTGGCATTTTCCATTTCCGTG
Source organism: Chalcosyrphus nemorum (assembly GCA_949716465.1). Lineage (NCBI taxonomy): Eukaryota > Metazoa > Arthropoda > Insecta > Diptera > Syrphidae > Chalcosyrphus > Chalcosyrphus nemorum. Next base: position 30,469,114 of record OX454333.1, read on the forward strand.
AGCTACATGAAGAATGAATTAGCAATTGAAAACAATGTTGATGGTGGAATATGTTCGCTTAAGCATCACTGACATTATGCAAAGTTTATGACATTTAAGAGTGCATCTTCGCTATGAACAAATCGACTTATACAAGTCACACATATTTGACACTTTATTGACACTTAAATGTCATAAAATCATGTGACCCCATTGCTTATTAATAAATCATTCAAATTGATGTCAAATGATCCCAAATAGTATATATAATAATAATCGATGCTACGAAAGCGCCGTTGTACGTTTTATTCCATAACTCGGACTCTTCTGTAACTCTTTAGGTGTTACTTCGCGGAGCTAGTTGGCTACTTAAGCTCTTCAAAGTTCTTCAGGTTTGTTAGCTCGCTCAGCACGTTTAGTATGAGGAAACAGATCTCCAACCAGTCATATTCAGACTGAGTTAGAATAAGTTGATGGCTTTGCCTGGAAAAGCACCTGCCGCTCTGCTTCTTCTCCTTCATCTGAACTTTGTGGATCATAGAAGTCCGAGCTATCGTTTCCAAAACTGTGGAGATGTTTTTGATTTCTGCTCTCAAATCTCAAATTGTGTCTTCTGTTGCCGTGTTATCCTACCTGGCTTGTCATAGTGCTACAGGAGGTGGTTTTTCCAACTCTTGCGGCATTTCCATCTCTCTACTAGCTGCAACATTCGCTCGGAATTGTTTGCAATCAGTTTATCGTTCAGAACGTACAGAGTCGTTATCCCCAGAAGAGTTCGTTCTTGTTACATTCGTTGTAAGTGTCCACCTCTAGCTTGAAGCGACGTAGGGAAGGATTGAGCTTACCATTTTGAAGAGTAGGATTCAGAGGAATAGTAGGCAAATTCTAGCCTACGGATGTTTGTCATCATAGTTGCTGTATCTTCCCGACATGCGTTTCGAAGTTTAGCCTGTTGTCGAACAATGAATGCCTTCTAGAGTTGATGCTTTGGTTCCTAACGCAGAATTCGGCTCTTTGGCTGGTTATCACAATAGCTTCGATTCTGTTTATTGTTTCGTTCATAGAAGGCTCTTCGTGCTTGGCTACGGTAACTACTGCGATATTGTCATGAAAGACGATTACCTCATGAGGCAATCTAGTCGCATAACTCTGTATTACGTTCCACAGAAAAGGCCCAAGAACCGACTCCTGCGGCACTCTTTTGGTAATGGTGTACTAGTTTATTGCAACGTCAACTCGTTGTTCATCCATTTCGATAAATTCGTCGACCTCCTTGCCATTTTCTCCCAATTAGTATTTTAGTTGCTCTGTGAACTATTGCCTCTGTGACAGAGACTTTAGACCACGATATTCCGAATTCATACTACTCGTCTGACGAAGGTCTCATTTGCTTTAGCTAGCTTATTTTCTAGACATTTTCCTGCATCGAACTTTGTTATGATTGTTTGGAGGATTTAGTCCTTGTGCCACTTGTGACACTTTCAACAAATTTCTTCTGAGATACACCTATGTTGACACTTTTCTTCTTAAGTCCGATTGTCTAAATATATTCCAGTGCAAAGGGCTAGTATTTTTCTTGTGTGATTCGTTCCCATGCCAAATTGCTCACTTTAAATGGGTTAGAGTCCAAAAATCGAGGGATTAAGGGCAAACTATAATAAAATGTTGCATACTCTTAGGTGGGCTGGTTTCGAAATTCATACATTTCATTGCATATCTTTAGGGTGACATGGTTTCTGTATTCGTTTCCAACTGTTTTGAAGTCTGTTTAAAAAGAAATCGACTAGGAAACGTAGTTACCCACGCTTTTTTCCCTAGAGAACTCTACTCAATTTCAAATCGATCCTAATGCTCTCAATCCCCATAACGAAGCAAATCCATAGCAAATATAAATTTACACCGCAAGTACCCATTACGAGGGCTTTTAAGGAAGATCTGTCATCATTGTTTTGCGGATGTAATTGAGAATAATGATAACGTTATGGCGAATGCTCCTCCAACTCCAAAGCAATTTAGGTATCCAATATCATCCCCCACATAGCAGCATTCTCCTCCTACGTTTAATGCTCGTGAGTAAATATTTAAACACCTGTGCTACGTTGAAAAAATGCTAATGCAAAGTTGAAACAAATTGTAAAGTTTTTATGGACCCAAAAAAGCAGAGGATTCTCTTCCTATAAATGACGGTAATTATAGGCACAAAAACAAGCAGAAAGTCGATATTGCATCCCACCATCCATTGGGTACATCGATTGGACAAATTACTTGGCCTAGAATCCGGAGTTAACCGCACGTGCGTTAACAGCCCATAAATGTATGATTGTAGCACACAATGAGGGTGTAAATCAAGACCAGCCTCCTCCTTGTTTCAGGACGCTTTTGTCATCGTTAAAATTTATAGCTTCATATTTGCTTTGGGTTTTTTTTTTTATTTGTGAAAAGGGGGAAACTTATGTGTGCCGCCTTTCATCACAACATCCCCCGCTCAGGGGCTAAATACTTGTTGTGGTTACCCACACGCCACACGCATATATATAGAGTCCTTGGGGCTATTTTTGTTTTCGCCCAAAAGTTGTGGCTATATATCCCTTAACCACTATTACAGACGCATGGTGGAAATTAAAAAAAAAATTGTAGCACACACTAAAATTTCATAAAAGGACTCGTTTCAAGTGCTTTGAATTCATAAAGGATATTTAAGTGATGCTCAGCCACGATTAAGGATTTGATTTGAGGACTTTTTCGACATATGATATGATGGGAGATTATTTATTGCTGTGTTGATGGGTTTGGGGTTTGGGGATTGATTTCAGCGCGGGTTTTTACGAGTTTTAGGGTTTGCTTTGTGGGTGTGTACGCTAAAGAGGTTTTTTTTTGTCTTTCGGGTGGGGTTAATGTATTTAATGTATTTTTCTTCTTTTTTTTCAGAGCGGGTAAGTACAAACTTTTCGCTTTTTATTGTTATTATGTGATTCATGAGGAATGAACAATTTATAATGGGATTTTTGTATTATTTTTAACGTCAAATTGTGTCAGCTAACAGACTCTGTCAGCTGACAGAGCTTTAAAATGCGCGAATTTATTTGAAAATAAAATATTTTTTGATATTTTTTGTCGCTTTTGCATATTTTAATATTTCTGTCGATTTTAACATTAAAATTAAAACTTTGAAGTGAGGCTATAGATATAAGAAATATTAAAGAATATTTGTCAGCAGGAAATTAATAATTAATTACTTTTCTTTTGGAAAACTATTTCGTGAATCATTTTAAAATGGAATTGTGTTGCTTTTAGGGTGTATTTGTGGTGCTTAATTGTCTTAGCTTTATAGCTCTCAACTCTAGACGTAGGAGAGTCAATGCTTTAGTTCTTAAAGATGAAAATTTTAGTCGACAAAAGAAAGAAAATAGTAGCGTAGACATAATTTTAGAACTAGAACAATTGGCAAAAAAATTATAAAGATAGTGCTTCCATTCCTTCGCAGGGGCAGGTGTTAACGTCCTGTCTTTTTCTGAAGTCTTAGCGCTCTCTTCTCCCGCCTTAGCTCTTGAAAAATGCTGCCAATGATGCTGTCGGCGGTTTTCCAGGCATCTAAGAGTCTTTTAGGGATTACTGCATTCCCGATCTCTCTTTCTAGAGTGTTTTTCGCAGTCTCTTGCTTATTGTATTCTACAAGCTCGTGCTCGGCTTTTTGGGCGTTCTCTTCACAGTAAGAACCGGATGGGTCGTTCATATCCTGTTAAGAATTTGGTATTTTCGTGTTTTCTTGTGGTTCACTCTCGAATGTTCGGCAGCAGTTTGTCCTCCATCTTCTATTCTCTGAGGCTTTACTTTGGCGATGCTTCTCTCCTGGTTGCCGCCTATGTGGATGTTGCTATTCTATCTTTTAGGGCGGTAGGCATTTAAACATTTATTGCGTACCCGAATACCGTTCTGTATGCGCAGCATATTCTGAGATATACTCTTCGCTCACTGTTCAGATGTAGTGGTCGCAATCAGCTGTCAAAGATCGGAAATCCCTATTGAAAAACCCTTAATGTGGCCCGCTGCCATATTTTAAACCTAAAAGTGGCACTAAAGGAGTTTGAGTTTGACACCCCTGGTCTAAGGTATTTTAAAATCTAAAAGTCCCGTGAATCTCTTCTTCAAACAATCCCTTTTGCGGCTCTTGGTCTTCATTGGTTTGACAGGCATTACTTACTTCCATAAGTGGGGAGTCGAACGAGTGAACGAGTTACATTGGCTATTCTGCTCTACTGCCCACGTCACTTCGGGCCTGTACTCATCATCTGCCTCGAAAGCAATATTCAAAATGTCATACAAATCTAACATTAAAGCAGGATCCTAAGCATAGACAAATTCAACTAGACAGTCAACTCGAACTTCCCCTGCCCCTTAGTGCTGCAAAGAGGAGGAGCCTAATTGACATGTTTGGAAGTAAATGTGAAGTAGTGTGTGTCCAAGGCCTAACTATTCTTTTGTCGGGTTATCTCTTTCATTCCTTTTGAGCAACAATTTTTTTCCGGTGGTTGCGACCATAGATGTCAACAAAAGCGCCAGATTGTGTAATTGTGTGTGTGACCTTTGTGAGCTCGCATTTGTTTTTGCTTGAACGTCAGAATACAATGACAAAATCCAGCGGATTTTAGCTTGGGGAAGCGAATGTGTCAAACGAACCGTCTCTGATTCTATGGCAAAACCTTAAATTAAGCATAAAAACTCGTCAAATTTGGTCATGAAATTGTTCCCAATAATTCAATTTGACAGATATGAGTGACAAACATATTATGCAATCAAAAATTGATGTTTCTTTTAGTCAACAAATATTTTAGTGTATTTTTAATTCCATAATCTACTCGATTGCGCATGTATCTCAATCTCATAACAGACTGTGAACTGATAACCCTTCGATGCAATTGCATTCGATTTATATTTAAAAGAAAAAAAATAAGAAAATAATTGACTTGTTACCATCTGGGTAGCGATAACCTCCTTAACTTTACTCAAAATAATTTCAACAGATAATTTAAAAAAAAATTCCTTTCGTTTCTTTCAATATGTAGCTGTAGCCCCATTAATTACAATTCATTTTACCCCAGATACTTTTTCTCTCGCCGCAACAAAAAAAAAAAAAAATAAAGCTGAAAATTTTCAACAAAGAATTTAAATTTTTTTTAGACAGGCGCAAATAGTTTAACCTAACTGACCGTACAATGAGATAGGTCATGGATTGGGAGGAGGGGTAAAATGCATAAAATACATTCGAAAAATCTAGTAGATACAGTTTTTCTACTTCTCTGCTGTGCCGGCCGGGGAAAGGGGCGATAACAATAATTATCGCTGCGCCGCCACAGTGACTACATTGTGCACTCGTTTAATTTTGCACCTGATTACGTAAAACCCCGCATTTGAGATACAATTTTGTGCATAAACAACCTCACCGATACACCAAACGAAGGATTGTCTTTGTTCGTAAGTTGTTTATATCCACGAGATGTAAAAATAGAACTTTGAGGAAGAATTTCTGCTTGCAATTTGTTATGCAAATCATATTTATTTATTTTTTTTTCGACGCAGATGGCCATTGACATAGTACTAGTACTTGTATCTTATATAAATCAGCTGCGACGACGACGGTAGACACTGCTCTCTCTCGCTCACAGCCTTGACTTTAAGACAATTCAGAGATTTCGAGAGCGCACTTGCCTTGAGCTTCTTTTTTTTCGGTAAAAATAAATCATAGATGTGTTTGTGTGTGTTTAGAAAAGATAGATCCCACCCAATGCAGGTCAAGTGGTGTGGCTTCAAGGCCGTTCAAGACGTTACAGCATAACAAAATTGTGCGCACAATGAAAAGGATAACGTCACTTGAATTTTTTTCTTCCCCCTGCGGTTTGAATCCTTTCGGTGTGCGTGTGTCATTTGTCAGGAAATCAATCGAAAAGAAGAAGAAGAAATAAATCTCTTCCTGTGTGACATTAACTGATTTATTTATCATCATCTCAAGAGGTGTTCCGTGTTAAGCTGTTCGTATCTATTGTGTGACAGAATGTGTGTAGGTAAAACTCTCACTCGCTTCGTCCTTGTGTGGGAGACGAGGCAGTTGGGAAGGGTGCCTTTTTAAGTGGAAACTGTGTGTCACAACATGAAATTTGAATGATGGATAAGTGAGTGACAGACGAAAAGTCGAGTTAAAGTTTATCATCATGGCTAAAGGCGGTGAAAAGTTGCGTATAAATTAAGGATTTACTTTCTAATCTGTCATTTTAATTGAGTGCGAACGGTCGGTCTATGGGGGATGATTAATCGAATGGGGTGGCAAGAAAAGAACTTCTCAAAGGAGCCAAATTATTCGCCTAATCATCTCATTAATGGGAGAAGGAGGTGAGAGGAGGAGAGGCATTATTCCAGCAGCTGTTTAGCCATGTCCTTTGTGAATCAGACGACTAGAGCTTTTTATGCAAAGCTACTCAGTACAGAGAGCGCCATGCATCGGAGTCATGGGATCAATGCGAACGCTCTGAAGAATTAGATCGAGGCTTCTGAAAATCTGCTTTTAAACAAGATATCCAGAGCCAATGCAGTCAGTGAACCTCTGCTATGTATCACAGTATGCGAACTTACTAGCGGGACTTCTCCTCTGCACTTTTTTTTATGGAATTGGAGATCAACTTGTCCATTGTACTACCAGAAAGCATCCCATTACGCAGCTGTTGGAAGTGCACCATCATGATAGAACAGCGAAACGAAAAACAGCGTATTTGACTTCCAACACGATCAAACCGAATGAGTGATTCGCTGCAGTAGAGTGGAGATCCTACAGTGTCCCTGAATACGGGCTTAGGTTCAGCGATTTCTAATAGCATCTAAACATTGTGGAGGCTGCTATGTTGATGACGAAATAGATGAGGACACAACCCCTGATCGGATCTGCAATATATATTAAAGAACGTTGTCGCGGATACAAAATATGATGGTCTACACAACTGGAAACCCGTGTTCGAGCAGACACTTTGAAACATCAAGAATCCGTAAGCAAAGTAAGAAAGGAAGATGATATCCTGGTGAAACCATCTGATCTAGACACTTCTGAAAATCCCCATCAAGCTAATTAAAGCCTGCGGAGTAAAAGCGCCATTAAGCTAATGAAATTATGCACACTCTAAGGGCACCTACAAGACGTTTAGACACGCCAATAGATCAAAGACCCTTATCAAAATGTTCTCTTCAACTTCGTACGATTCAAATATCCTGTGTCCAATCAAAGTAAATCACTTTCCGTACGGTAAACAATGCTTTGCTGTAAACAACCTAAGGACCTACCCACTCTGTAATACACACGTATGTATCTCTAACCCAAGTAAACATTGAACGTGAATTAACCGTTAAACTAAGTCCTTTTCCTCCCTCTTGCAAAAAAAACAAAAAAACTACTCACATGTGGACATACCCAAATAGTCATAGTCCTCTCCTGACAGCATACACACAACACAACAGCACAGAACTACTGTTAATCACTGTTCTGTTGAGGGAAGGAACCTACCCCAATCTGAAGTACGTTTCTATTTATAAAAGTGTCACCCTCCCCGCCCAGGATATCAATAAAGTATAATGTAATCTGATATCTTCTAGTTAAACTTTTTCGTCTTCGGTTTTTCGGGGGTATTATTGACTTTTCAAAGGTTTCCTCCTTCCATATCTCACAGAAACAAAAAAAAGGTCCTTATAACCTCACTCACACACAAAATGTATGTCAAGAGCTGGAAATTATTCCGCTTTCGCCCCGTCAAACAAAATTAAGACGCACACATTCAGGAATGGGGAATATTTTATCGACTTATGAGTTAAAGATTTCATTTGATTAGCCATTTGCGTTGATGATTATCCTTTCCATCTCAGCGGCAAGAAGGACATTTATTTTTGCAGCTTTAAGCCGCAAAACTTAACATAAATAATCATAAAGCGGGTGGAATCTTTTTTTCGCGTTTTTATGATTCACATCGAGGAGGCTTTCCTTTTTCCTTTGGAGGGGCCATTTTTTGTTGCTCCTTACCCACGGATACAAAGGAAATAAAAAGGAAAATACGTTGAAATCCACTTTGGCCCCTAACCTAAGTGCAATTTGGTTGAGAATGAAGTTTAAATTCCTGTAGGTGGTGGCGGCCGGCGGATGCGAAGAAAAGAAAGGAAAACAATTTATAAGGATTCCTTCTTTCACTTCCTTTTTGTGTGTATGTGCTCAGTTGAACCTTCTGCCGTGAGACGCGTTGTACACGTGCCAAACTAATCCTTAGAAGACTTTGTAATTCCCTTCTCTGGCTTAGTGGTTTGGTGTATGTACACCTCGCTGATGATAGTCAGTTACGAGAACAAAAGCGCAATAAAAAAAAAAAAAAACTTCCTTGAATTGTTTACTTTCGATTTTATTCGATGATTGCGAACAGGTGACCCTAGAATGGTGATAAGACAAGAAAGGACCAACGGAAGACACACCCACTCACATGATTGTAGCCAATGAACTGGAAAAGATATGAGAAAGTGACGATCTGGCATTTGATGTAATGGCTACCGAAGGGGTTTTGTGTGAAATCGTTTTGGGTTGTGTACCCTTTTGGAGATACGATTAAAATGCTCCACACTTCTGACAGTGCGGACCGAAGAGAACCACTTGAAGTGAAGGTGTCTTTCAAGTAGTCACTGGCCAGCTACTTATGTATATCTGACTGGCAGATTTATACTATAGAAAGATTTTTTTGTTCTCGCAGTCCTTTGTGGGTTTTTGGTAAATTCAAAACTAAGTGAGTGTCCGAAGTGGACGTTTTGCAAGGAAAGGTTATACCAACGCTCTTTGTTTCTTTTTTGAAGCAAAACGATTGTTATCAACTCGTAAGGACGCACAATTTCATGTATATTTACTTTAGATCGCAAAATGCAATCCACTTCTGACACTTGCAAACATCTTTTCAGAATTTTAAGCCGCCTGAAGAGCATGGCACACAGTTAAAAAGTAATATCAACTGTTATTAACTCGTAAGGATGCAAAATTTCTTGTATATTTAGTTCCGATCGCAGAATACAGTCCACTTCTGACACTTGCATTTATCTTTTCAGAGTTTCAAGACAAGGACTAAAGTTTTAGAGTCGAATACCGCCTGAAGAGCGTAGGACACAGTTAAAATGTAATATCATAAGTATTTTTTACATTTACCAAGCAAGTGTACGAATTGTTAGCACAGTGGAGCTGGTACTTCTTCTAAAAACGTCCACTTCTGACACCTTCGTATCTCGTTTTTGGAATGACGATACGCTTGATCTACAATCTCTAATTTGTAGCAATAAACGCATATGAGTTGTACTAGAACAGTGTAGAATCGGTTTGATAGATTTACAATTAACTGAGTGTACGAAGTGGACGTCTAGCGGAAGAGAATGCAGTAAACAGATGCTTCTGATCTAGATCTTCTTCTTTTCAAAGGGAAATGATTGTTTTCTAGACCAAATGTTTCCGAAGATTTATAGTCTACAACAGAAAATACATTCCACTTCGCACACTTGCATACATAGTGTCAGCTTTCGCATATCGTCTTCGGGATCTAAAGCACTGACGTTACAGTTTCTAATAACACATTATACCAGTGCTAGAGTGTCTAGAAATTAAAATCGCAAATCTTTTTGATATTTTTCGCATGTACCAAGAATTGTGAGCTCTTTTTCTAGTCCACATTGCAAAACACAATCTTCTGACACTTCCACATTTCGTCCTGGGAATCTGAAGCCATGACGGTGCCTTCACTGACGAATGAAGCCTTAAACTAGTACTTAAGTGTCTTTGACATATTGTGTTTGATAATTTTTCCCTTTTACCATGAAATGTGAGCCAAGTGTTCGAAGTGGGATGGCCTCAGTTGCAAAGCTACATCAGCCTTGACCGCCTACAGTCATGCCCAGAAAAATACTCCACAAAACCTTATAATTCAACAACCACTCATTTATTTGAAAACATCTTCCCTCTGACTTATGACTTATGACAACAGTGGATTTGCAGCATGAGCTTCTTGAAAATACCACATAGACTCCTTGTCATTGGACAGGGCCTTATATAGCTCAGCGATTCTTTTCAAAATCTTCGGATCCGTGACATAATTCAGCCCAAACTGGACCAAATTCGATTGCAAATTATCAAAGACTGACTTCCTCTCTTGCGTGACTTGCATCAGTTGGTAGTTTGCCATGGCATTGCATGGAAAAGGAAATTTCTCCACCAAATCCTCGAACAAATCCTCAGCCTTCTTGACATTACCAGTCTTTCTCTCAACCAGGGCTAAATTATAGATAGCCTCATAGAACTTATCCTCCGATTCTATGGCCCTTTCAAATGCTCTTCTCGCCGAATTGTAGTCACCAAGTACCATCCTCCAAACACCGAAATTATTATAAGCCTTTGCACTTGTGCAATCCTGCAAGAGGTGCTCAACCTCTGGATACTTTTTCAAATTTAAGTAGACAAAGCTCAGATTGATTTTAGACCTTTCTGTCAGCCTTTTGACATTCCATTCGAATTTTGCCAAAAACTGCAAGGATTCATTTATTTTGCCAGCTTTCATCAGACTAACCAGACGAGTGACTTCTAAATTGTCGGCAATCCAGGCAAAGTTTGTTATTCGAATTGTATCTAGGCACCAATTGAAGCCATCTTCTTCGTTTTGCTCGAGGAATGGTGCAAGAAGGAAGACGAGTTTCTCAATTTTTTCAATTTGTCCCTGCTGATCCAGGCTTGGCAGAGTAAACATGGCCGAGAAGTACCGCCGAACCTTTTTTTGGCTTCCCAAAGCATACGCGCACAGGATTAGATGGATAAAGGCTTTCAAGTCGGGATTTTCCTCCGCAATATAGGTGAAGACTATTATGGCTTCGGAATAGAGATTTTGCTGGACCAATGCTTGACCGATGTTGTGCATGATCGAGCAGTAAGTGACTTTATCGTTTTGTCCCACTTGATCGAGAGCCATTTTGTAGAACTTGATTGCTAGCGGGTAGTTCTGGAGTTTAAAGTGCACATTGCCGAGATTGATCTTGACACGGAGCGATATGTCGGAGAATTTAACCAGCGATTGGTAGATGTTTATCGCTGGGCGGAAAGCCGATTTGGCTTCGTAGGATTCGGCCAGGGTGAGGGTTTTGTATGGTGGCGAACCGGAACGAAAGTGGGGCATAATTTAATTTATATTAAAATATTTTCAGATGACAATGCCTCCTGCGTGAAGTATAAATGAACACATTCTGGAGTTTTTACTCAGTAGAATTGAGAGAAAAAGTACAAGTCATAGGACAAACTAAATCACAGGATGACATCGAGGTAGCGACAGCTCGTATGCTTGGGTTTGGAGTACTCAATTGAAGGCTTCAGAAGTAGTCTCTGGATGAGAGGCGTTGCATTGCGCTGTACTCCTGCTCTCGCTCTGGGAATAGGTAAGCTTAGGTTAGGTAAGCACGTTCGCAAAAGGAAAAGACTTCCGCCGCACTTGGGTCGGGCAGCACTTTCCTCATCGCTGCATCCTCTGAAGAGAAGACATCTTCTTTCGTTCTCTTTTTCTTCATATGATACCGCAGAGTGGTATGCTCCTTGATACTTACCAACTGGTGGTATTGCTCTTACGGCAGACTTACAGGCGGCTCTTGTCACTGCTAGGACCTCTTCTTGGTAAACACTGCTGTGTTTAGATGTTGCTCGTTCATGTACTTTACCATGATGAAAATGTTGAGTTTACTGAATAAATTGACAGTGACAGTTTGATAGTGAAAGAGTGCCTTCACAAATTAAATTCAAAGTTGTCAAATCCTTATTGGAGAACCCTTTACAAGCTATGTTTTGGAACTTTCCACGCCTGGTTTTCTTCTCTTGCTTCTAAGTACATGGGAATATGTTTTTGAGTGACAATATCTATTGATGGAGCTTGCCTATGAAGTTTTAATGTTTCCAGTACTTAATTCCCGTGCTCTGCAAAATTTCGTGTGGTTACGACAAACCATCTCGATTTGTATGAGCCACAAAGATACATTTGTATGTATAGACAGCACATTTTGTACGCCGTCATTTGTAGATTATACAATTGAAAAAATCTTTCAAATAAAATCTCGAGTCTAAAACAATTCAGAAACCGAAACAACAAAAGAGAACACTCACCGAATTTGAGATAAAAGTTCGCACAAAAAAATCAAAAAAAAAAAAGGCAATAAACCTTCCACTGGTATCTATAAATCTTATTAATTCATTAAAATGCCACACTTATTGTTCTGCTGACAGTAAATTGAAATTTAATTACACCAACTCTTGTGTTATTAAGGAAACCAAAAACGCACGAACTATTAACAAACATCTCACGATAAAATGGGGTTCCACACAGTAGATACTCTATAATTCTGTTTGTCTATCTCTTATCTGTTGGTCCTTTTAATCCTTTATTTTCTTCGATATAAATCAACCCCTTTCAGGGTTCAACCTTTTATAGGCTTTTCCATAATTAAAGGAAAAACTTTGTTTTCATGGAAAAACGAAGAAGAAGAAGAAGAAGAGGAATGCATTCAACTATAGAGTGAGTAGTCTCTAAGGCACTTGACCAATTATGCAATTCACAATGGTCCCCTGCGGAATATAAACTCTCATTAAGGACAATTAAAGTGTCGACAACAAATTAATTATCGCGCTTGTGAGAGATGGGGCAGCAAATTAAAACACGCATGATTGCGTGCAGTCTAATTGTGTCACACAAATCTATAGATTTTGCTTCTGTTCTCAATTGTTTGTGGCACAGGGTCCTGGTGGGGTTAAAGGTTTCAACTATGTGCCTTTAAGGTTCCTTTAAAAAATTTACTCATTTACATTGCGAACCAGCTGAGTTAACAAGGACGCTACTCGGTCATTGACATCAAGTGCTTTAGAGATACTCGCGACAAGTGGGGCGCCACTTAAACTCTGACCAATCCTCAGAAGAACGAGGCCAGTTCTACTTTTTCATGGGAAAAAATCCTTGTGAATTAAGTAGCTTAAATCAATATCCTTTGTACTTAAACTTTTATTGAAATATCAATACCAAATTGAGGGTGAATTAATCTCGCCTTTTTTTTGAGAATTTCGTCCCGAAATGATAATATTTTGGATTCAAATGCTAATTCCTAGTTAATCAACATTGTGGCAGGATTTAAAGAATTTTTTTTCCTCTTCTTATTTATGCGAAAGAAAAAAGAAATTGTTTTGGCATTCTCCATCCGACAGATGTTCAAATAGTAGCCGAGCGCGCTTTCGTTATAAAAATTTCGACGTAGATACAAATTTTCCATTTTGTCCATCAATCACTATTGTCAGTGGGGTTAATTAACGTTGCAAAAAAGAAAAAAAAGACTCGTATCTAAATAGAGAACAAAAAGATACGAAACGAAAGTGAGGTTGTTTTTTCGTTATTTTCTTTTCGAAATCATAGTTCGTTCTGATGTTTTGAGAACGGGTTCTATCTATTGATTATACAATTGATGACAATTGATTTTTTTTCTCTTTATTTTCGCTTACAATAGATATTCGCTGTACAAATTGAGAATTAGAAAAAAAAAAGGTAAAATAAAACTCACTCTAGCGCGACGGTAATTGACAAGGGATAGGTGATGTCGTTAATTTATTTTATTTAAACAATAGGAGACAAGTGTCTGCCAAAGAGGAAAAGTGACAAATAATCGATGTGCTTTAGAAACACAAAACAAAAGGAAAAAAAAAATGTTATCTCAAATCAAATTTGGCAATCAAATGGTTTAGATACATTTGTGGCACGTGTATTTGTTTGTGCAAAAGGTGAAAGTGGATTAATTCAAATTGACGGACGTATCGTGCAGTTTTATGAGGGATACATTGCACATTCATCATTATGACTTTACTTTGGTTGACAGGAGAGTCATTGTTTAAGTTCTTTCAAATGCTTTCAAAAGAGTCTTTGACAATTCCCTATTCACTTGTAAGAGGAGCAATTTGGGCTCAGGACCAGCAATTATGGCCTGAAAATACCTTACGATGATCAGATTTTGATCTTCTGCAAACGTGGCTCTTGTAAGGCAAAAGGTCATGGTGCAAAAATTATCTGGAATCGCCTTCAGTTTACCCACCACTCATGCCTTGTATACCAAGATAAATTCATTCCCATATATATGTATGTTATATGAATGTCATATGTTATATGAATGTCGTAGCCGAAGAACTGAGACTCTCAAACGGAGGTTCTTTCATTCGCCCCCCTCGCATAAGGGACCTAATATCCGACGGAGTTTTTTTCGCTCGAAGGTGCCCGATATTTGCTAAGCTTTCTTACTCCAGTCGTCGGGCATACGTTCCTCCACCCATACCTGGTTGATGACTTGATGCATACACCTTACCAAGACATCAAAGAGTTTAGCTGGAAGCCCATCAGAGCCAGCGACTTTGATGTTCATCAATTTTCTGATGGCTACATTACATTAATACTTTTTAGATATTCTACTTAAAGCCAAAACAGTAACTTACGACCCTTTTCCAGTATTTGATTCTCTATTTTACCATTAAAATAAGCTTTACAAGATTATTTCACTAGCTTTCTTGAAAAAAAAAAAAAAACATACTGTCTTAAGTGGCCAACCCTCAGGGACTCCAAGAAATAATCCCAAATCTCGTCCAACAGCATTCACACTGAATAAATTAGTCCATTCACAATGGCCTCCACATCGAAGAACCCCAATTAGAAATAACGTTCTCCAAACATTTACATAGTCTCCTGATAATTTTAAGCACTTGCCACTCCCCCCTCCCCATGCGCAACTTCTCTATTACCACAAGATCCACTCTACTCTCCACTCTAGCATGTCTAACAAAAAAAAAAAACATTGTTAAAGGCAAACAATTTGAAAAGCCCTGTTTACCCGCTTATAACTCAAACATCCCGAAAAGTGTCCTCTTCAATTGAATTGAGTATTTCTCAACTCTTTGTAGGTATATGTCAAGAACAAAGTTTTCAGAAGAGACCCCTGCTGCATAGAACACTCTTCATGGCCTTCGAAAACATTTACCCATTAACCCATTAAAGTTGCTGCGACCTGGAGTTGGGTAAGATTGTGTAATATTTAGCAGTTTGCCTTTAGTCCCTAGTTGCGCCGCACTCATAATGTTTACACGCAGTTGTTCCTTTTGTCAACTTGTGATTCCCATTCTCAGCTTCAACAGCAGCAGGACTATGCTGTTCCAAACGATGTACGCATTTTAGTGCTTAACACCAAAAATCCAACAAAACAAAAAAAAAACAAAAAAATAAGCTCGTACATCACACAAACGTGTGTAACTACAACTGACATTTATCAGAAGGATATGTCAGAACGTTTGGGGCAGGATTATTGGAAACACGTGTACGCACACTGACGCAGTGTTATGTAAGGCCAAGGAAATACGATGGTTCTCCCAAAAAACTTCCAAATGTTGTATTTTTCTTTTTTTTTGGAATAGGCAGTGTGGTGGCTTTTTGTATGGAAAATGTCAGCCCAGCTGATTTTGTTTTTATATACTGAGATAGGAGTGTGTGTTTGCCTGCCTGGAGAGGAGGTTTTGCTCTCGTATTTTGGTGTATACGCACTGCGAAAGCTGCGAAGAGAATCCTAGAATACAGTCAGGGATTTGGAAATGAGTTACTTGGGTTTTATTTTGCTTGGTAGACCAAGTGGCGGCCATTTTGTGGGTAGTTTTTGACAAAAACCTACACTGCTATTGCATAGAACGATTCCACAATTTTACGTCAAAAATTTCGAATTTTGATTGAAATTACCCAACGAATTTCGAAATATTACTGAGTTTCAATTAGGGCATGCATTCTTTACCGCAGTTTGCCCAATGAATTTGTTTGTGGTGCTCGAAATTAGATATGATTTCGCCGTAATTTCAGCTCAAAACTAGTACAGTTTGCCCCTTTCCTCTTTCAAAAGAATTTTAGACTTATTTGCTCTCGTAATTCGACTTAAATTCTTGGAAATGTTTTAAACGCGTAACGAAATTCTTATAATTTGGCATATAATTTCACAAAAACCCATTTAATTTGATGTAAATGTGCTTGATTTAACTTTAGGTTTGAATAATAGGTGTTAATCTTGAAAGTATGTGCTACGAAGAGTTTTTTTGGACATAAAACCTGAGTTAGTTTCGAAATTTTTCCATTAAAATAATTTGAGTCTAAGAAATTTTCTGTTAAAATTCTGAAAACTCAGTCGAACTGCTAAGATATATATTTTTTCAGGTGATAGACTAGCGAAATTATGAAATTTCGCGAAATTTTTATGAAAGCACAGGCAAGATGGTTCTTAAATAAAGTTTTGTAGGTTAATGTACGTCTTTTCTGAGTATTCTCCGACATATCATTGAAAATTAACATTGAAAAACAAAGTTTTACGTTAAAATTTTAACTTTACGCCCACGTACTTCAATTTGTAATCTTTTTGCAGTCACTTTACAAAAAAAATAAACTGACTCTACGCCTTCAATCCATAGTGTACTCCAAGCACTACCACCTTCCTACGCGTGTATGCGTTTATTATATACCCTCCGCCCAGCCCTGTGTTCCGGCCCGTTCAACCCCTCCAGCAGCTGAGCAATAAGCTTCCACCCGGTGCTCAAAAATTCGTCTCCGAATTTCAGTCTATATTCACGGTGAATCAAGAACAGATGTTCCCCTCGTATGCGTAGAACGTAGCTCATCCAAAGAATAGGGATTAATAAATTTTTACTATCCTCGCTCGAACTTACCCAACAAAATAGCAAGTATCTATCCTACGTAGCGGCGATACTTAATTGAATTAACGCGAGTGTAGATTTCAAAGTGTTTTCGCGTGTGTGTAACACAAGGGAGCGACGATGAAATAAAAAAAAAAAAAAAAACCCCTTAAGTGAGGTAATAAAAGGATTTTTCATCCCTCTCTCAGCTTCAGCTAAAAGTGAAAGTGCGTGTGTGTGTATTTATTGTTGTTATTGCCTCTATGTGTACCTGAAAATAATCGTTAGCATATCAGTGAGTCGAAAAAAAGAAGAAGAAAACGCGAAAAAAATATATAATCCCCCATAATTGGTGGGCATTATCGTCCGATGTGACCATTTCGGGTTTCCTAAACCTAAACCCAAACCCCCCCCCTCGCTCAAACAGATAAAACCATCTCATATTCGTATGCATGAAAATTTATTGAAATTGGACGTTTCTTTATTTTTTATAGCCAGTTGGTGTATCGTATGTCCTTGTTATGTGGGCATAATGATGTATTTTAAAGCCGCCATAAAACAGGATGTCCTTAAGAAAATGATGAAATTTTTATTTTATTTGATTTAATGGATAAGGATATGGATTTTCTTCCTCCTTTATTCTCTCTCTCTCTCTCTCTCGATACTAGAACGTGACTCACGGCAATCTAAAAACAATCTAACACACACCCAATGCCTTAATTATATTCGAAGAAGAAAGAAAAGCCATTTAGGAAAAAGATATATAAAAAAAAATTTTTGACAGGAAAACACCAACCTACGACGTAGAAACAAAACAAAAAATAAATAAAAATCTATTACTTCATCGAAAAGGACGTACGTGTGTGTACGTCGTAACCTTTGCGTGTTAATCGAGGATTCATCACGCAACCGTTGTCATTTTCAAAATTTGATAAATAAATAAATAATTTAATGGACAAGAAAAATAAAAAACCTGACCATACTCACGAATCATAGAAAAAAAACCAACCAAGTGAAGGTTCTCATTTCCTAAGGATTTCCATGACAATCTACGCATTGATGGCACATCGGATCAATATTTATTAATAATTTCAATGAGACTTTCTTTTTAAGGATGTGTGCCCTGAAGAACACTTCGATACTCACCAGGTGTATAGCACTAAAAAAAAAGGACTACAGGCTGAAAGCTAGAGAACAGGTTCACTGACTCCTTTCCCTTTCCAGAGTCCAAGTTGTTGGTGTTTTTCTTTCTTTTTTCCTTGCTAAACATCCCCCTCGGCCTCTCTTGACAATGAAAAGTTGAGAAAATTTCACTCTCAAAACGAAATCGAAAGTGAAAATGTGCAAATGAAAGTGAAAGTCAATGTCGATGGAGTAAACTCCTCTCTATATACGTACGCACACGTGAAAACTCACTATAACACCAGATTGATTTTGTTTAATAACACTGAACGACGACGACGACGACGACGACGACGAGTTCCTTTCCTCCCTAACGAGGGGGAGTATGCTTATATATACATATGTACATATAATGTTCTATAAATAAATATAATCACAGATTTTAATGCAAACGCACAGATAAATACGGGCTGGAGGGAGCCATACTGCAGTAGCTAAAAATATCCTTGGCAAATAAAATCATGATACTGTGGGTATAGATGGGATGTTTGTATATACATTCGAGTATATGTACTTTTTATATAAAATATTGATAAAGCTCTGGACAGTTTTTTTTTGTAGTGGAGAGCTTATTCAGTTGCGTTTATTAAATATTTGTGAAGGTAGGCCAATTATCAGTTGAAAAGCTTCCGGTTGTAGTTATGTGTTTTGGTACCGAATTGTGTTGCCAGGATGAATATTTTGAAGGACATAGGGGTATTTATTCCACCTTCAGCTCGTGTGAAGCTTTTGTCACCAAAAGTGGGAAACAAATTTGAAATGCGTTCTCACCAAAAGTGAGAAATTATTTCACTAGAAAGATCAAAATAAATAAATATTAGGCCGTAAGCAGCCCATAGAGGGCCAAGACATAGCTTCTCCTAGTTTTATGCCGTATCCGAAATCAGAGGGGTCTTGAGAAGCTTCCTCATGACAGCAATACTCTTCTACTCGGAAGAAGTGCAGCCGTGAAGAAACTTTTGATGGTATTTTTCTGCATTCGAACTTGGAACCCCTTGCGCAGTAGTCCAACGCACTAACCACTGAGCCACGGCACCCAGTCACTAGAAAGATACCAATGGAGTTATTTCTCACCAAAAATATAAGAATTCAATCATCCAGGCTTACAATTTGATTCAAGGACTTTCAAGCCACAGGACTAAGTTCTTTAATCAAGTTCTTGACTCCCCTCGAACGGACTTAAGTCGGCTTCTATTTCGGTATCCGATGTTTGATGGTTGGCTTTGTTTTGTCTGACCAGCGGCTGCGATCTCCGAGGTCCCGGCAGGCTACTTCCAGTTGTAAAGACAAGTTCTGTGGCATCTGCAACGACTTTCTTCTGTACTGAAGGAAGGACTGGCATTCAAAAATCTGCTTGATTAAAGGGCTTTTTAGGCTACATGAGCATTGTGGAATAACTCATAGATTTCACAGTTGTTTCTTAATTTCATTTGGTGTCCTTACATATGGCAATATGCACATATCCGCTGCCCTAAAGAAGATCTGATAAGATTGGCGATTTAAAGATCATCGAGAAGATAAAGGGCAGGCTCAAACTCTTTATCTAAAGTGCTCTTTCTAGTTCTTTCGCTCTGTCCTTGATCCAAAAACCTTCGACGACAGATCGATCTTTTAAATGCCAGTTAAACAACGAAAGTCAATGTCTTGTTCTCATTGCTGTGTAAGAAATAAAATTTTGCTACACCCAGCCAAAAAGTATGCAATTATTTTTGTTTTTCAAATAATTTACATTGTTACCTCTATTTCTCTTTCATTTTGACTACTGCAGACTATTCTACACATAAACGGAGCCATCTAGGTTCACCCCAATTTTTCTTTAGCTGGAATTCTTCTATGAATAACATGTGGCAGCCTTCCTGAGTTGACTACAAGATTGCATACTTTTAGATGCAGCTTTTATTGGAACTTTTTGCAATTTACACACAATGTAGCCTCTCTTCACCTCTTTAAAACGAAATCAGCTTCCTTAAATGTTTACATTCGTCTCCTCTAAATCCATGCGATTATCAGCCATGTCAAGAAATTTTAACCAAAATTTAGTTTCGAAATTTCCTTCTGGCAACACTGCTCACTCGTGCCTTCAAACCATTCATTCCAGAAAGAAAAGTGAAAGTGAAATTCTCGTCTATACACAGTCACTTGCCTAGATATAGACCTACATTTTGTTATGTGCTCTTGAGGCCTACCTACACATTCATAGAATGTGCCTATTCATACGATACCCCTGAGTTTTCTTACTTGGAGTTCAAGGTCCCGTCAAGGCCGCATGCTCAGTACAAACACCATCCAAGCAAGAGCGCCCTCTCAATGTGTAGTTCACACATACTCCAGTGGAAATTGAAAAACATCTGTGGGCTTTTTATTCCTACGGCCTACAAGGATGCGCATACAAACCTAACACAGAGAGGAGAAATTCTTTAGAAAAATTCCGGGCGGATATGCCAGCAGCAATAAACGTTTCGTTATGTACTCGTGAAGAGCTTTTGACAAGCCGCAACAGGACCTTCCTCAGTGAAAGTTGTAGAAAGTGGTTTGCACAAGGACGAGCTGCTCGGGAGGGGGATGGAATGGCGCTGCACTAAAGGAAATGCCTCCAGAATGTCTATGCTGGTGATTTTCCTGGTTCGGTAGACTTTCACTTGCTTTTACCCTGTTATCCTATGTAATCAGCTTTTCACATACAGAGAGACGCAGAGAAAAATATACAGAGAGAGAGAGCTAGTAATTTGCGCCGTTGATGAAGGATTAGAGGGATTCTTTCTCATTCCTGATGTTGGTTTTTTTTTTGGTTTTATTTTTGTTGTCCTTTGGGCAGGAATCTCCATTCCACGAGTGGGCTAGATGTTTTTGTTTGGTTGTACTTTTTGTTTTTGGAAAAAATTGAAAAGATAACTGATAACATTGAAAAATTTTTCATCAAATAAAAGGGTTTAGCCAGCGAGTTGACCTTAAAACAAAAGGAAGAAGAAGAAGGATACTCCCCTAAAATAAACATCTTTTTTTGAATTTATTCAAAAAGGAAATATTTTGCTTGACTTCATTAAAGGAAGAGCGCGCAACCAGCCTCTATTCTATTTTGTAGTAAAATATTCAGAGATCCTTATTAAGGATTCACCACATTGCATGGCAAAACAGAAAAAAAGAAAAGAAAAAAATTAAGAGATACTGTGGGAAGATATTGAATTTAATTATTCAGTTAGAAAAAGAGATTCCTCTTGCATAAAGGATGTATGTTTTAAGTTAATAAGCTCTTCTAATGCTTCTGTTAAGCGAGGTTCTTTTCAAGGATTTTTGTTTTGTTTTGTTTTGGTCGTATGATATGACTCATGTACATATTCTTGGTTCTAAGGGGACTGACTATATCTAGTACTCGTAATAGGAAAGGGTTCTTGGCTAAAAAGTTTTTAGGATGAATGATGTAACGCTGTTCGGTGTGAATTCACACTTATTCATGTCTATTGGATTTCATCACACTTTTGGGTGTGAAAATTCATTCGAGTAGGGAAATGTTGAAGTTTTCAGGTAGGGTCGAAAAGTTTTAGGACTGTAAAAGGAAAAATTTAAATACTTTAGATGCTTAAAATGTCGTCCCGATTTGTCGTCCTTAAAAAGATTTTTGGTACTATATTGTGGATGATGTGAGAGTGCCCTGTGGCCGGGTCCTTTCCAATTTGCCTAACAATCTTTTCCCCATTCAGCCTCAAGTACTTACGTCAAAAGTAAAAAACTCGAAATCCAATGCTGGGTTAACAAAAGTGACACATTTGTCACTATTTGCGTCAATCGATGTCAGTATAGTAGAAGTGTGTTTGATTATGGTCATTAAGGAAGCTCACTGGGTTTGTCACCTAGCTAAACTAGTTAACTAGAAACAGGATTGAGGCTATTGACTAACTTCTATAGTAGGTACTGACGTTCCAATTTTGCGCTGGGCGAACTGAAGACCGTGTTCAGTCAAGTCTCTGGGCAGCCATCGCAGAGTCTATTGAAACTTACTCGCCTGTCTTAAGGACGTCTGCTTATTACGATTGCTATACCCATTGTTTTCTTGTGGAGTGGATACCGCTGTGAGGTACAGGAATCTGATTCGACAAGTGCCTGTTCATTTTCCTAAAAACTGGACACGAGTTTGCCATTTGATTGCTGTAATCTTATACGGCCATACGGTGAAGGATTTAAGGGCTCTCTCTTGATCCATTAAGCAGTAAGGATATACCTACTATACCTAATTTCTAAACAGAAAAAGGTTGAGTAGAGTGTTTTTGTATTCAACACGGGAAACTGGTTGGCATTTGAGTTTCTGCCTTAGCCACATCAAGAAACACGCAAGGACACTTGGACGGTTCTCCCTTTTACTGATGTTCATGGCACGGGCATTAGTTGAATTCGAAGAGAGAACAAAAATTTCAATATTTGTTCCCCATGGGTGATGTCTAGATCGACTAGAGAGAGTTTTATGTGATTTTTTTTTGCATTCGTTCGTAATTCACAGTATTTTTGTGTTGAAATACATTAAGGGGTTATTTGATTTCATCAGTGTGAGTCTCTAAAGATTTTGTTTTTAAATCTGTTTTCCCATTTCATTCGGCGGAAATTTGAATCGCCATTAAAATTTTACGACTGCGGCTGTATCTTTCAATTGAACAATTTAGTAGTTTTAAAGCGAATCTTATACTAAATGGCGAGAAAACTTTGAAAAAACAACGCGCGGGGCCAAGTTTTTTTTTTTTTTTGATATTTTTGTAAATCGCTTGTAATTTTTCTCAAGAATTTTGATGTCAACAACACTGCCTTGAAGATTATTTGAATAATTGAATCCGTTTATTATTTTAAACATCACGGAACTTGGAAGAAAAAAATAAAAGAAAAGAAAATATGTATTTTCGTTTTGTCCTCTCTTTTTCATTGAATTAATAATAAACTGCGACATTTGTGTTGTTTCCCTTTGAAAATATCTAAAATTCACATTCACTTCCCATGTGTAACTGAATAATGTAAATCACATGCCACAAGCCGCCCTATACCCCCACCCACCACTACCGTCTAGTTTCCACTGAATCCCACGCACGTCCTAACCAATTTCTTAGTCTAATCTTTACCGAGAGCGAGTATATTTATAATCTACACATCGTGTGTAGTTTTCCAAAGTTAATAAGCCTGATGCCATCTTGGGATCCTCCTGCTATTTATTTTCACATCCACAACAAATCATAGACCCACACCGCTACTATGTGCTCCCATGATACTTAATTAAAACTTAAAATAAAATTCTAAATCTTATTTATGTTCCTTTGTATCCACAAAAAAAAAGCGACTAATATACCACGAGGATAGTCCATGTAAAAAAAATCAAAAAGAAATTAAATGGATCACTGCCAAGGTGATGGCAATAAAATAAAATAAAAATCATAAAATAAAAAAATAAAATAAAAAAAGCTATAAGGAATTAAAAAAATATATAAAAAAAAAAGAAAATGTATCTCTAGATACACAGCACACTGTGTGACTAAGAGATAAACATGATTTTTGTTTGGAAACTTATTATTTTGAACGATATTCAACACTTTCAGGAACATTTAATTTGAGTTTTATTCGAATTAATTTATTTTGAAGTCACATGGCATTCAAAAACGGAAAAGCATGATCTGCTGGTTTCAGTGCTAGAATGAGTAGAATATAGGAAAAATCCCAACATGTCAGGTGATGGGCGCTGCTGCTGGCAGTAAACAAAAAATCATGTGCCGCCACATGGAATTTGGAAATCAAAATAAAAACAAAATAAAAAAGTTTGTTGTTTGTTCAATGTTGGATGATGTATTTGATGGTTTGAAGATGAATAAAGTTTAAAGTCCACAACGATCTGTATCTGTTTACACAAACACGTGCTATTTGAGTATATTTCGAGGAACTCAAAATTTATGTCTCAAATTTTGGCTATAAAGCATTATTTTTGAACACTTTTATCCATTTTGATGGAACTGAAATGCAGCAGCAGTTTGTATGTGTACAGTGAGCGACTTGAAGATCATTTGAAACCATTTGAATTCACTGAAAAACTTTTAATGATAACTAAAGTCGATAAAGTCCTTGAAGACCCTTTTACTTACTTGAAGTCATCGGAGGTGTCAGATCTCACTTTATGCCAGGTGAAACTAGTAGAAATCTTTGAAATTGATCCCACGTGATATCATATCAAGCAAGTCCTCGCCAAGATATATTTGATATTTCTAAAGTCACTTGAAGTCAATGATGACTCCTAAACTCATTTGAATCTTCTTAGGGCAATATCATGTGATTGAAATCAAATGTACGCACTGCACTTGAATGCAATGAATAACTTCAAAATCACTTATAATCATGTGACTCGAGTTCTTCGGTATTACCAAAATCGTTCAAGTTATTTTGAATTAATTGAAAGTCTGTAAAATCACTTGATGTTAGACTCTTGAAGTTCTTTGATTTATTTGAAATAATTGATCTCAAAAGTCTCACTTTTTGCTCTTAAAAGTTTCTGAGAGTCACTTGACATCATTTGACTTCAATTG
This sequence comes from Chalcosyrphus nemorum, assembly GCA_949716465.1. Classification (NCBI taxonomy): domain Eukaryota; kingdom Metazoa; phylum Arthropoda; class Insecta; order Diptera; family Syrphidae; genus Chalcosyrphus; species Chalcosyrphus nemorum. The sequence goes on from OX454333.1 coordinate 30,493,585, forward strand.
GTGCCGTTTGAGGCCATCGAATAATTTTGAGAATCTCTTGGAGTTCTTTAGAGTTCTTTGAAATTATTTGCTGTCATTTAAAGCCATTGATAGCATTTGAAGACATACTTGTAAGCCTGAACTAAATTGATGTTTTAAGTTAGGTTGATTACCATAATCCTCTAGGCGCCATATCCATCTTGATTGCTAAGGTTAATTATTTGAACTCTATGACCCATTTCCAGTCTTCAATCAGCTGGATGCCTCTTGAAGGTTTGTGTGTGTTTTGGAGCGTCTATACTACGGGATTTTTTCATAGATCATTTACTCCTTTTATTGAGATCAATTGGTCTATATATTTGAAGAAGAAACTGTCAGCCTGAAGACAACTCTGTCACTTCGAATCTTTACGAATAATGACTTGACAGAGTTCCTTGGTGGAAGCCTTAGAGAGTAGTTGACTGCATTAGATCTGAAAATACTCACAGTTATTCTCTCATATCAGGTTGCTCGCCATTTGCTCGCATTAACTGTGCCATATGTCAATAGTATTAGTCATTGTACGCAACCTTGTGGTATCCCATTAAAAGTTAAGAGCGCTCTACAAATAGACTTTTTTAATACGATTTTCTTGCCCAAATGTCATTCGAGATTCATTACGAAATAAAGATAAGCTTTTTTTCTACTTCAAATATTGGATACTTCCGAAAAAACCCTTAATCAATCGATTAATTGACTTTTCCTGTGTTTAGCTACCTTGTTTTGACTTGAAGATTGACTGTCATTTGGCACGCGATATCATAACCACAAAACGAAATTTGATGAGTCGACAGAGCAGCACTATTCATCAGCGAAGGCCAAGTTAAAAATGTCCAAACTTTATTCACTCCCACGCATTAGTACGCACCAACTACTGCCGATGGTCAATCGATGGCGTAACTATCAAATAATTCAGACACGAAGGAGTTATAAGTTTAGAAACCAAAAAAAACTCCCAAGCTTCCTGCCACGCAATCTTCATTATTATTAAATTTTTTTCCTGCCATGACACGTGTATTTGAAAAAAACTTAGTATGGATGTATACTTTTCTTTTCGAAGGTAAATATCGAACAAAACGTGTCTGGTACTTTTGGGACAAAACGCCCAATTTGTGAGGAAAAAGTATGCGACTCATCTGGCCTGGCAAATTATTTTGTTAAGCCGTTTTTGCCTCGCTCTGACCCCAAAGGATAGATTAAACTTGCGTTGACAGAATCATCTTTTTGTACAGTAATTTCTTCCTTTAGTAAGAGTATCTAATTCTATTTGTATTTCATATTCAGCTGACATCCTGATTTATCATCATCATCATGAGTGAGTGGGGGAACGGGGAGAAAGGAAGTACCCTCCAGAGAGATTGACCAAAAGCCCAAAGAAAAATCTCCAGTAAATCATAGCAGGGGAAGCACACAATTCTTCTGCACTGAATGTATGTAACTTCTGCCTTAGATAAGGGTCTACGGCACGTTTTTCATTATATTTCTCCAGAAGTATCCTCTGCCATGTACAGCGATTCTTTTTCCTTTCGTTAGATTGTAGAAAAAAATTCAAGATACCATGTGAATTGAGATACATTTTTTTCCTCTGTCGATTTGGTCAAATATGTGCATGGAGAAAAAAGAAAAGAAAGATAGCCATGCATGAAAATTAAGGCAAATTATCTCATTTGAATGATTATAGAGGCTTTTGTGTTAATTGAATAGGTCAAGGATATCCTTGAAGTTTTTCTTTCTTCCTTCGGAAAGGGAATCATTTCTGTTTTATTGTACTTAAAGGCGACCCTTGGTCAGAGGTAGGTTTTTTTTTTTCTGTAAGAAATTTGATGGATAACAAGTCATTTGAAAGAACGAGACCCTAATTAAATAGTCCATTAAACAGTTCAGAATATTTGAATCTATTTAAGGGACATTGTAGTAGCTTTAAGGTTGGTTGGATGCTCACAGGGATTCAAGATCTTACAATCGCTTGAACTGACATCGAATGCAATCAATTCAAAGAGGAGTTCAATCACCTCAAAGGAGTCGTATTGATTTTTTCTGTCCTTATATTTATCGATGCAGTCCGGTCCGGCGGGAACCACAGTCTATCAACAAGAAAACCTTGTCTACTTGTTACAAAACCTTAACGAGATCATGACAGTTGTTTGAGATACGATCCCTTTTTCATGTTAAAATCTGAGATCTAATAACATTTCGAGGTAAACGGTAAGAGAACCATTTTAAGTTCGATGTTAAGGGAACCGATCGGATGAAAGGGCGCGTTCGCTACGCAGAGAATACGCTAGCCGTTAGACCGCTAAATTCCTCTAGATGATAAGTACGGCTAGAACTAAAAAGTACTAAATATTATGTAGATCTCTACATTTATCCATAAAAGACGAACATTTGTTTTATGTATCTCCAGTATTGACGGAAAAAGGCCAAAAGACAATATTTATTTTGACTTCCTTACTTTTGATCTACTACTTTTCATGGGTCTATAGCGCAGGTTTCTGTCGCTAGAATCCACTAAAATCTATAGTCTATTTTCTTATCTAGCGGCTGATGACAAATCTTTCATCCCAAAAGTTATTGCAGCTAGATTAGAAAAGTGTATGAAAGATTTTTACATGTTTTGAACTAGACTTCACGGGCAAAAACACGTTTTGAGAATCATCTTCATGAGGGCAATAAGCATACTCCTACAATGGGTGGCTAATAAGTTCGTGTCCAGTAGTCCGAGTGCTATTCGCATGCACGATTCGCAAACCCGAATAATTGACGCCTACATACTAAACACATACCACTCACACTTCAAGCACTATTACTTCGCGGGGCTGGTTAGCAATTATGCTGTAGCCTCCGAGGCTGCTTTTAGGGCTCTTCTTAGGGCTTCTGCTCTTCGCAGCGCGTTCTGCACACACAGTATGAATGAGCAGATCTCCACCCACTCGTCGTCTGACCTAGTCAGATTTAAATTGTTCGGAAGCCGCTGCTTACTCTGGTTGCGCAGAGCCTGTAGGCTGATAATAGCTTTTTCCTGCATACGTTTGTCGCCAGTGCGCCTGCCCAAATCGGGAAAGCATAAAGAAGAACCGAGCTGGGCGTTCTGGACAGCAGGATCCTTCGTCGTGTCCCAGGCCGCCGATGTTCGGGAGCATCCGGGAGAGCGCAGCCTGTATCTGCGATGCCTTCCTACTTGCTTACTCTACGTGCGCTTTAATGCGTAGCCTATTGTCGAGCATGACTCCAAGCTACTTAAGCGATTTCTAAGATCTAATTGTCTGGTTTCCAACCCGGAAGTTCAGATACTCCACCGTCCTGCAACTGGTTATCAGGACAGCCTCAGTTTTATGAGCGACTACTTCCAGACCGGCAGATTCCATTTTTTAACTACCGTAACAGCCTTATCCGTTGCGGACTCCACCTCGTGGACATGCTTGGCTACTGTGACCACGGCGATGTCGTCGGCAAAGCCAATCATTTTGACTCCTTCAGGCAGCGATAGTCGCAGAACTACGTTGTCCCTATTAGACGTAGGAGATAGGTAATTGATCCATGTACCGACAGAGTCTAGGCTGGTTTATCTAGTTTAGCCTCTGCACAGATGTGGCTATAAAGTTTAACAATATTCTCCTAGGATAAATCGCTGTGAAGTTTCGTAGGAGAAGCGGTAAGTGTGATTCTTGCAGGAAGTAGTAAAGTGTCGATCGGTCTTGATCTAAGCCCTGACCTACAAGGTCATCAGCGATTTTGCCTTCATGGACTCAAAACAGTGTCATATTACAGTTTCAGCTCCAGGTTTCAATGAAACATTTGAGTGTGTCATTGCGGATGTGGTGGCTGCTTGACTGTCTATGCTCCTCTCAAGTGTCAAGCGACAACTCCAGCTTGAGCGACACTTACGTTACGTGCTACTTACGTCAATACAAATAAGTGAATTACCACAAAATAATATAAAATTCAATTCATCACATCTTCGTGAGTAATCTCATTTAAAAAACTCGCATAATTCCTTAGCCTTGCTTACAATAAAATTTAAATTTAAATAAAAAACACAAAAATAACAATTTACCATTAAAAAAATTACATAAAACAGAAGTCGTTCGGAAAACTTAAAATTAAATGCAATTAAACTTCCCACGTTTTGTCAATTTCACAGCTAATTTGAGGTTATGGTCGACTGATACATACAATGCACAAGCCTGCCCCCCCAGAGAGACACAGATACCACTTAGTAATTATTCCATGCGGAAATATAATCCAAAATTTATAATAATCCACGTAATTTGATAGTAAGTACCGCATTTTGGATAATTGGAATGTGTTTACCTCAATTTTCCAGATACAAATTGGCTCAATTTCAAATCATCTCTCATCCGTTGTCTAGGGGTTTGTTCATAAAAACCCCGTCTGCCTGTCTCTCCGGTTTATTTATATATACCGACTATTTAGCATGTTAAAACCGTCAATTAACTTTGAATCCACCGATGCTTAGATTTGGGTAAATAAATATAGAATCCGATCTGGATCCGCACCGAAGGCAACTTAAGTGAAAAGTGCCCGAAAAAAAAAAACGAAACGAATGGTCGGTCAATCAATAATAATACATCAAGCGCAGGATGTTTATTTTTTCGTCCTTTTTTCCTTTATGCCAAAGCGGGGAGGGTGTTGAAAATTTACAAAACTAAATAATATCAACATTTTCCAATAACAATGGGTAGGGGGGAAGTTTTCCAAAGCACCGACACACGACTAAGTCAACACAAGTTGTGGAGGTTACAGTGGAACAAGTAAGCGAAGCACTCTTGAATTAGTATGTAATTTTTGTTGTTGGTTCGGCGGGGGAAAAAAGGAACAAGAAGACGGAAAAGAAAATGATTTATTGTGATAAACTGTTTGCAATATCAACAAATCCTGTGAACAAGTTATTATGTGAATGTGTACATGGCGTTTTGGATTGACAGCAGGGCGAGCGGCGCGCAGCGATTTGTTTTTATATGTCACGAGAACATGTGACAAGACATTTATTACCCTCCTGTCGGGAGTTTTTTTCTTTTTCTTTTTCCTTTGCTCTCTTTTGTTCAACAATTTATTGTGTAAAATTTTTCTCTTTTAAAGGACAAATTGAGTTTTTAAAAATTTAAAGAAGAACGATTAAAGGATGCTGGATGTGGAACAAGTTTGGCAATTAATTCAGCGGAAGTTTGTTGCTTCGTTCTTCAGGATTTAGGATATATTTGGTTAGACGAAAGGAATAGGGTCGGAAGTAGTGAATCCTCATATGTAGATAGTTACTTATTTAAAAGGATCCCGACCCCTGTAGAATCTGAGACATAGTTGCCTTCCATCTTCTGTGGTCCCGGGCACCTCCTCCGCTGCATCAACTCTAGTGAGTTATTATGATGAGTGCATAACATGAAGGCACAAGGATAAATTGATATCATTGTCTGTTGGGTTTTCTCGAACCAAGTTTACTAGAACCACGTTCGTCACTCTCCAACTGCCTCATCCAGATTACAGGTCATGATTGCCTGTAAAACTTAAAACAGCTTTCGATCGTTGATTTGTCTCTCGTTCTTTCTGCTCGTTCTGTCACTCGTTCTTTCGCTCCTTCTGTCACTTGTTCTTTCGCTCGTTCTGTTACTCGTTCTATCGGTCGTTCTGTCACTGGTTCTATCGGTCGTTCTGTCACTCGTTCTATTGCTCCTTCTGTCACTCGTTCTATTGCTCCTTCTGTCACTCGTTCTTTCGCTCCTTCTGTCACTTGTTCTTTCGCTCGTTCTGTTACTCGTTCTATCCGTCGTTCTGTTACTGGTTCTATCGCTCGTTCTGTCACTCGTTCTATTGCTCCTTCTGTCACTCGTTCTATCGCTCGTTCCGTCACTCGTTTTATCACTCGTTCAATCACTCGTTCTATCGCTCGTTCTGTCACTCGTTCTACCCCTCGTCCTATTGCTCGTTCTGTCACTCGTTCTATCGCTCGTTCTATTGGTCGTTCTATCATTCGGCCTATCGCTTGTTCTGTAACTCATTGTTCGTTCGAAGCGAATGTACTTATTCAATACCAAAACCATTTGCACTAACTTCAAAGTAGATGTCGCTATCCAGTCAACATTACGTCAAACAATGACGTTTATCTCCTCGTTGCTGAGACAATTTTACGACTTTCTTCTAAAAAAGATATTACTCATCTAGAACCGCCACAAACAGATACAATTTGAAGATCAACAAGTTCGAATGTTTATACCCGAATTTTATTCACTTTCAAGTAAACATTTCAACCATTTCGAATTCGAATCTGTTTTGAACGACGAGATACTGGTGACGCAACATTCAACGATCACATTGCAAAAAAGAATTATTGTTGCTTCTCTGTTTTTTTGTATCTTTTCCTTAATTAGTGTAATCAGGTCGCGCGGCGCTTTACTGCGTCAATTTATTTCAACTCGCCAAACACAAACGAAATACGAAACAATCTCAAATGCGACAATCTATCTAGTGTGGCACAATTGATCTGATGTTTCGTGTCTCGGTGGCGTTTAGTCGAGATGCCTGCGATGCTTGCTTGGTCAGCGTTAATGATCTCAATCGATTGATCGAATTTATTTGAATTAAAATACACTGACACTCTAAACTGCTCTGATCGATACTGGTCATGGTTAGAAGATACTTTTTTTTTGCTCTGATTTCAATTGCAAAAAAAAAGTATCTTTCCATTCAAAGAACCTAACCTCTAAAGTACCTACTGTTCTGTTGTGTGTGTGCTATACATATTCATTGAAAATTCAATTAACTCGTGACTAGTGAATCGATTATTATTATCATCATGAACAACAGACAAGCACACGAGTAGGTACCGTACATAAGAGGCTGACTCTGGAGGAGAAGTGTCATGGAATCACTTAAAATTCAAGAACACCAAATGAAATTTCTGTTTCGCCGTGCTCTTGTGTTTAACATTCACTCTTGCGAGGAGGTTTCTGTTGTTTGACTATGGAAATTTTTCGCTGTTTAAAGTAGTTTTTGGGTTAAAAGAGGAGTTTTTTTTTTGGTTTTTTGTTTTCTCTCTCGCATGTGTTTTTGGAGATCCTTCAGAAGGTGTTTTGTGGAATTACTTGAGCGAAAGAGTGGAGAAATGTTCTAAATAAATATTGGTTTCTTGAAAAGGGGGGGGCGCACATGAATTGTACTTCATGATTTAGGCTCATGATGGATTTGGGATTGGGGGTTGGGTCAATTAATGGGAAATTGCCATGCCCAACGCCATTAATCCTCCTTATAGATGGAGTTGAGGAAATCTTTTGGAAAAGAGCTTCCTTCGGGTACTTTGTTTGGATTGAATTTGGAATTCCTTTTGAAAATTTAAATAGAATTGTGAATTCCTTACAGAGGTCAGTGACCGCACTGTATGAGACCGTGAAACTTGTATGCCAAAGGCTCATCGTCTCCAAGAATTGGAGGCCATTCATGTCATCAAAGTCCCTGCAACTGTCCGCCAATAACGTCTTGAACTTTGGCCTCGAGCTAGTTCAAAGTAGTTGGCTTGTTAAAGCAGACTTAACCTATGCCAGAGAAAATAATCGAGTCGTGTCAAGATGAACGCCCGTCGTGAGATTATCGAGCTACAAAAAATAAGTTAACATCGTTCTATACCTTAGACCATTGACGGTAAAGGTGTCTCCTTCTCCATTCCGAAAGAAATAAGGTCCGATGATGCCGCCGTGCCAAAACCGGACCAAACAGTCAGTCTTTGTGGATACATTGATGTTAGGTCAAACACTTGTTCATTGTGGCGGCAATTTTACTTATTGAGATAGCCCATGAACCAAAAATGGACCTCATCCGAGATGATCCGGATGTCCAGCTTGAATTCTTCTTTCAGCACAATCTGATATGGATGTAGGCCCAAATAACCAAGGTTGACTCTCTGGCAATGCTCAATTCAGCTGCTCGTTGAGGAAGCGACATTTCTGAGTCTTATTCGATACTCGCCACTTCGGCAGCCATGTTTTCGTCTTTGGAGCTAAGCTCTGTCTGATTGGTGGCTTAAGGACCAAAAGAGTGTACTCACGATCAAACTGCACCCTGAAGCCATGAAGACGAGCGACCTCTGACGAAACTCACATTGCGTATTTAGATAGAACTGAGCCCTATTTTCGATAACGTTTTCTAATATTCCCTTCATGTTGGGCAATCATAATGAAATGCCAAATCTTACAGAATAATTTGACAGCTAATTGTCATTGGTACCGTTGACAGTTGCTGAAACATCACAATTGGAAAAGTTATCATTGCTATCTGGTCACTCTGTAATAGCGGAGGCAGGTTGAGGAAAACCGTTAGTAGAGAGATCAAAATACGCTGATCCCTATGCCCTCGTGAGGATCACTATTTCGTTGCTTTTGTTGACTGGCATAGGACATTATTGGTCTACCTATAGACTTGTTTATTCAGAGTATGACTTTGAGGATGTTATCAAGGTTCTCCGAAATATTCCTTCGCTATTTTTCTACTTTCAGTTAAGTTCCATGTCTAGCAAAAAGCCAAAGTATTTTGTGCTGTCATAGAGTCTGTGATAGACGTTTCAGAACATCAATGTTCTTGTAATCAATTTCCCAACAAATGAATAAACTTCTCATCGCTTATGCCTCTATTCTGAAAAAGGCACGCCCCTGATTGCATTCATGATTGCACTATAGATTCATCATTTCTATCTACACTGAGATTGATGACTAAAATTGGGCAGAAATCTATCTTTTTATTTATCTATAACTCAAACTCGTGACATATTCTAGAACACACCCACCAGTTGCCATCTAAAATAGAAATAGATACCACTATCCAAAGCATAGCTTTATTTTAATGAGAAACACCTTCGTTTAGTACACGGAAACATCTACATATGAATATTCTAATTAAGACATTTATTCCCCGTCAATCTAAGAAGGAAAAAGGCGCAATAGTTTTTGCCTCGCTGTTGCATATAAAATGAAAATTTTCCGACATGCAGTCAAGTGCATACTATTTAATTACACGCTTGCAATTCAAGCGTTACTATCCCCCCATCATCACACCTAATTACACTGAGTCATACCATACGACGAGCCCCCTTTTTTTTTTTCTGTTTTCTCTGTTTAACACCACAGATACTCTCATCGAGAACTCATTTTACGTCACAGCAGCGGCTTCAAGTTCATATTTCAAAATTCAAGTGTGATATCTGCGCAGTTTAGAGTAGATACTGATTTTGGTGTTATTTTCGTCACAAATCGCGTATCGAATTTGATAAGTCTCCCGACACGATTGAATAATAGTTCAAATTCCATTGGCACCACCTTGATGTGGAATTCTTAGAAAGAAGTGCTGACGAATGCAATTTCAACACTTCGATGGAAAGTATCTCTCATCAGAAATCTACATATTTGCAAGAACAACTTATCGAGTTGAAATTCCATTCGATACAACACTTTAGATACAGCACTTTAAGCGATAGATACTTTTCATAGGTGATGACTCCGCTGAACAGTGTTATGATGAAATAATACCATGACGATGGCTGGCTGGCGTTGCCTTCGTCACATAGGAGGCGTCTCGAAAACTGGTTAAAAAGAGTGACTACGTGCTTCTGGTCTACGACGGTGTCTGTGGTGTCGAGGGAAGCCCGTAAGATATTCTTGTAAATGATTGATAAGTCAACGCGCTGTTGCTGTGCCGGCGATTGTTGTGTGTATTGACTGGGATATTGGATTTCTTTCACTTTTGGGCAGTTCTTTCACATTCTCTCTCGTTCTCTCTTATTTTTTAGTAGCTCAAGTCGACGTCATTAATTAAGAGTTGTGGGGCTCGCACTGTTGGGGGTTTTATTTGCCGACTTATGGCGTAAACGAACGTTGAACTTGCTATTGAGGACGGTATTAGCAGGTTTTTTAGTTCCCCCCCCTTTTACCTTATGCATACATATGTACATATGTCAATGGAATTTTGAAGATGTCAATATGTGTCGAGTCATCGGTTTTGCACTTTGGTCTTTCTTTGAAATTTGATTAGAACATAGTTTTTAATTGGACGTATCTGTTCAGCTTATATTCTGGCGAAACTTGGTTCTTTTGCATGAAATTATTTACTCTCTTGAGCTTAGATATGAGTGTGGGGATTAATTGGGTTAGTCCAGTGGATATGATTTGTAGAATGACGTCTGTGGGGACTTCCATCCGAGATATGTTGGTTTAGACGCACTTTGTTTATTCCTTCTTGAGAGTTTTTTTTTGTTTTTTTTTTTTTTGGTTGCATTCATCATCAAAGGAATACCCACTCTTTGGTGAAAAAGAAAACAAAATAAAGAAGACGAATGGATGAAGAAAAAAACATTCAACGTGAGAGGCAAATAATTTATGTGTTATTTTAGCCACAATCCCAACAAGGAAGGGAGAACGTTGTGTATATATTTTTTTTTTTATATTTTTAAACGGTAGCCGAAATTTGAAGGAATCTACTCGGGTGGTCGATGTGTGCAAGTGTCCTGCATTGTGTTTACATATGAAAATAATAACTCCTTTCAAGCGGAGGATTGTAAGGTTCGGTTCTGAGGTTTTGAACTAAGTTTCGAACTAAAGGGTCTTCCAATAAGGACTTGACAACTTTTTTCTTACATAAAACGCAAACCATTTGAGATATTTCAAAAACTTTACTATCGCCTTGAAGTACAATCAAAACATTTATGAATGGAACTCGACTGCGTTCATATGCCCACCGAGGGCACGTTTGCAGAGGTCGATTCGTTGGACCTAATTTTCAACGACTCGGCCACACATTTCGGTCAAAACGGCCGCTATTTCGCGTTCAATGTTGGCTGTGAGCTCTTTCAACGTCGTCGGCTTGTTGGCATAACGCAATGACTTAACGTAACCCCACAGAAAATATTCAAACGAAAATATAAATCGTCCATCGGCTTCAATTCTTGTGTCAGCTTGATCTTGTATGGGCGTGGAATTGATTGATTTGGATCGCGTTCTACGGACACCTGAACGGCATCGATATTTTCGACCAACCCTTTGTCTGACACGGCAACATCACACAACGAATATGTAGGCTCAAATTTTTTCACTAAACTTGTTATTGCCTGTCTACTAGGGCGAGAATTACGACCGAACATTGGTCTCGCCATTTGCTTCTGTTGAATCCTGAAACTTGTGCTATGGAACCAGTATATTATTTGTCTATCCACTTATGGTTTTTCGTGTTCAGTTGGCTTCACAATTGATCCAACTGGCAACTCCCTAGCTTTTTGTATAGCGAATCTGTGGAAAAGATAACAAGAACTTGTGCCTTCGAGGCATATTTTCAAAGAGCGACTTTAAGAAAAGACTCATTAAACTCAATGCAAAAAGTTAGTTGAACGAGGATTTTCTGAATGAGGACCCGCGTTGGGCGCCATTCAACAAAAGCTTGTGGTAGTGTTGCAGTTGTCTTGGTCTTCAATTTGATGTCTGTATATTTAAGAATAAAACGAGGAATCGGTTTAAAGGTGGTCAATTCGTTCAAAACATATAGATGCATAGGTTTGTTTCTGACCCAAAAATTAGGAATGTAGGAAATTGAGAGGGTTGTGATTCTTCTACTTTGGATCATAACTTGTTAAAAATGATAGCAGTAAGCACTTTAAATCATGGTAAACTAGAAAATACAAATTTTGACGTATGCATCAATATATGTTTGTGATGCTTCTAGCGCCATCTCTAGCATTCTTTGAGAAGCTAGTTGCAATTGAGCTCGCTTTACACTTTAGTCGAGATCTCAGCTTCTATATGCCAGATCCTGATAAAATGCAGATTATTCCTTAAGTTAGATTCTGACTTATGCACCTGTTAAGACTTCATTGAATTCTCTGAAGTAGTTCTTGTTTCGTTTGAACCAAAACTAATGCTAATATTGTTACCAACTCTTGTGTCATTTTTTCATAATATTGTCAGTGTACCTATAGAGACGGCTGACTTACTGTTTTAATGTACCTATGTACATATGTATAGATCACTTAGCTCACGCATTCGACAAACAAAAAAGCAAACCCTTTAGCGGCTGTACCCACAAACACATGTAATTATCTGCAAGCTGATGGATAAGTAGGGACATCCGCAAACGGATACACGTGTGCACAAACAAAAAAACAACTCTGACAAATAAAAAAGAACAAGATTCGCCGATAAGAATGAGAATAAGAAAATAAAGAATTTCATTACCAACCTCAGCACATGTGTTTCGTTTCGTTTCGAAAATGTGCTTCCATCAATTCAATGTGCGCCGCGCCGGCCACTCAGATGCATTCATTAATTGCAATTAGTATTCGAATGATGTAATTGACTTCATTCAAAGTCATTAAATCACGACAGCAAACGAAATTTTGACGAAATGTTTTAATGGAAAATAACGGCTCGATAAAACATTTTTCGCTGACGTATTACTCATTCCATCAAAAGAGTGGGCCTGATTATAAGAGTGACCTGTGGAACATCACGTTTACCAACACAATCTCCTTTTGGTTTTTTTTTCTTTTTTGTGTTATTTCTTGTACCGGCTTTTTCCAGGCAAGGCAGCCAGCACTTCACAACGAAAGTAATTGTAAAATCCAACAAAAGAGACCTGAGGAGAAAAAAGAAGCAAGAGAAAGCAACCGATACCAAAAAAAAAAAGAAACAAGAAATTGTTTTGCAAAAAGTGCCGGCAAGACCGGTTTTCTAATTTCGCAAAAATAGATAAAAAGCACACAAGGGAGGGCGAGAATATGCCGGTGATATAGCAAAGCAATTTCCAGAATAGACTCGACAAAATGACTCAAAAAGAGCACAACCAACAACACCAACAACAACAGCAATAAACCTGACCACAAGTATTTCTCTTAAAAGTATCTACAGAAAACAAAAATTCTCTTCAAACGATCAAGTGATCATACGAAGCACGATGCACGATCACTGTTGTCCGTACATCTTGTAGATACATGCGTTTCTGCATGTAGATACTTTTATGGAATGACTGCATTTATTCGCGTAGGATTTTCTCAATATGTTGCGTTTTTTTGGGCCCAATATTTCTTTCTGGCAAGATCTACTCCACACACACGGGGGGATACATACAGGTCGATGACTTTTTGGGAGAGTTTTTCCGTTACTCAATGTCTCTGCACGAAAATATGACAGGAATTGGAGGCCATTTCCAAGCAAAGACGTGCATTTTGCGATTTTCCAAAGTAAGAGAACGGAATGCAGTTGATAAATAAAGATACATTCACCACACATATTGGGTAGCAATAAAATTGCAATATGTTTGTCGAAGGAATGCGTTTCATGTGACTAAGTTTTTGTTTTGTGGTTTTTTTTTCTTTGAAAATGATGTAATGGGAGGGGGATTTTTGTAAATTGTTATTCAGACGAAACTAGCACGGGTCATGCAAGCTAATTTGGCCGAAAATAAAGCTCTACATAAAGTATGGTTTGGAAATAAAGCTACGGATATGACGTCGATCAAGGGGAAGGGGTTGTTGGTGGTTCTAAATGGAATTTATTTGTAATAGATACGAAGTTAAAAATGCTACTAAACTCAATTTATAAAGCTAAGGCCGCACATCAATCACTAGATCACAGATAGAGTCACAGTTCTATGTCTGAGTGACCTTAAACCTTACCAGAACATTTATTTTTAATGCTGCTTATTCGGTTTTTATATATGTACTTAGGCCCTGTGTTGGGCGCCATTTCATCACAGATTAGTGTGATGTCGTGTATTCTGATTCTTAATAATTTGAAACTTTCCTTACTTGTAGTTTCATTCAAATCTACTCTTAAAATTGTACCTTTTGTCAACAAAACAACTAGATGGTCCTCATATGACTTTTGGAGGCTTTGGCCCGGTGTTGGGCGCCATTACGTTGCTCGTAAGTACCTAATTTGAAGTCTTCCTGAACTAAGCACATACTTAACTAAAGAGCTGAAATGCTGCTGGCAGATTGGTTGGTTGGTTGAAACTGGCCCTCGTTGAGAATGCACTTAGACTAGGAATAGGTCCATTGTGCTGCCGATGTATAAGGTGGGTCACCCTCTTACTCTGGGAACCATTTACTCCTTTATATGAAGGAGCTAATCTTAGCCGCACAGGCATTGTTGAGATCACTTAGATCGTTGTACAGGTATTCACCAAATGTGGCCTTTCAAATGTTGGCAAGTGCGGGGCAGGTGGATAGGAGGTCTCCTCTTCTTCTTCTGTGGTACTGTGACCCGGCACCTAGCAGATGGTGAGGTTATATTGTCCAACTATCCCGTTCAGAGATACGCGGCAGTCCTGCACTGCCTTGGATCTCTAAAGTCTTATGTATTTCTGAAGGCACCTTTAAACTGCTAGAAAACTGAGAACGCCTTTCGTTCGTTTCTTCATCTCAACCAGTTTTGGCGAAAGAAATTTCTTATTAAGGATTAAAGTTAGCTTTATTGGAGAGCCTGTTACTACTTTTTGAGTCATTCCGGTCTCATATCTCAGTTCTAAGAGGACTGACCGAAAGTACAATCACCGAATCAAGTCTAGAGCTCTATGTGCATTAGTACCAACAGCCTCTAGACTTTCTACTGCCGAAAGTACGATAACATTATTCACATAAGCCTGAGCATAGACTCTTGAATCATTTAGAGTGGTAGAGCGGATGACTACGTTCACAGAATACGGTAACAGTCCTTTGCTGTGAAGCTGTGACGTAATCATAATGAAAGTAGGTTGATGCGATTACAAAGGATATCCAAATGCTGATCATTTCGTGGGCTCTAAGAGGCCAAAGATTTTCTCTCCTTGGTCACCCACAGGTAAAGCACAACAATTAAACAAGTTTTGACAGTCCACGCACAGCTCCAACAGCCCACCTTACGCACTCAGGGCTCCTAGATAGCAGTCATTACAAAAACTCTATAAAAAAAAGTTCTTCAGTTTCATCGTATAACATACTCTCATCCCATTTGTAAATCTCTTACGTAGATTATCCCCTAAAATTTATAACACACGTCTAAAGTCGCTCCTTCCCACATAATATCCTCACTCACATCCTGTTCATCTAGAAGCTGCAAATGAAAATTACGTCTATGTCTACACATCGACGTCTGTAGATTGTATTTGGCATTAACGTAATCACTCCAATGGCAGTTTTCAAATTTATTGATTACCATTACGTACAGCAACACAAACCCTCGTCAACCGATTGCTGCAGTGTCAGCGACCTAAAACCTACCCACATCCCGGAAAAAAAAAACAGAAACGAATGCATCTCATTTAAAAGGTAAACGTAACGTGAACAACACAAAGGTTGTACCCTATCCGATTGAGTTGAGAGTTGAGAGACAGATAGTTCTGTCTGTCTGGCACGAGTTTCTAAGACTATGAGCCAAATGGATGAAATTTTGTATACGAAGTCTTTGGAAAACAATGCTTTCAAATTCAAAAAATCAAAATCTGACACGCCCCCTTTTTTTCAAAAACTTGCCTTTTTCAGTGATTTTAACAGAAACTCAAGAAAACTTTCTTATGCAAGTATGCAGAGACTCACTCACTGTATAAATCTTCTACATCTTGTATGTATATGGCCACGCCCACATTTTAAGGGAGTTTTTCTCTTGAAAAAAAAATTGTATTTGTTGATTTTCGAGGGATAATATCAATTCGTTGGAAAATATGCAGCATATGTTGATAGATCCTAAAAATTGGCACCTGACACGCCCACTTTTTGGAAATAAAAATCACGTTTTTGAGTAATTTTATTAGAAATTTGAAAATGTGGTTTTATGGAAAAAAAGATAGGGTATCTTAGGATCCATCACAGACGTATTGCAGCATTTCTATATGTTTTTTGAACACTCAATCAGCCCACCCACCTTAATAGACCGATTTTAAGGGTTGCATCCACATAGGTATCCCGCAGATACATCGATGTTGAATTAGAAAATATGGAAACAAACAAAACTCACCCACGTAAAATGTGGACCATTAAATTTGTATTTGAAAGATTACTACTACTCTGCGTTCCCATAGGAATTTTTTGATTTAATTTTGTCACATGATTTCCTAAGAACCGTGCCGACGCGACGGACGCGAAGCACAGCGACACTCTTTGATTTTTCATTTCGTTTCGGGGAAATAGATACAAAATTTATATTATCATCATCTCGCGATTGGATATTTTCTTTTTCCATTGCGTAACCATTAATGCACATGACTTGAGAAATATTTCCTTTTCTCTATAAATTCGGCGGTCTGGCACTTGAAGAAATGTATCTTTTTTCGTCTTTTGTTTTTTGCAATCTTTTTCAAGGCCCAGAAGAAGAAAATGGAATTCTCTATGGAATTGATGTCAATTGTATCTGTTTTATTTTGCTGCGCGAATTTGTATTTATTTCGATTCGCAAAATCACATTTAATGAAATGGAAAACAAAAAGGCGCTCAGAAAAGCTCGTGTGTGTATTTATGAGAAGAAGAGTGATTTGGAAAAAGCCAATAGACAATTGTAAACATATGTTTATAGGGGAATACAACTCATAACAAATTAATGATGATTGAATGTAGACAAGCGTAAAATCTCTGCTGAAGCATTGAAGCGAAGAAATCCTTTTGCTGCGAGTCAAACAGACAATTTAGAATGTCAAAACAGATGATGTCCTTTGATAAAAAAAGTTTTGAAACTAATAAAACTACAGAATCCAGAATTCAGTGAGTGCTGCCTAAGGGAATAAAACTTGTATCTGCGTATCTATCCAATCCTTACGCAACCAAGAAATCTTAAAAAAAAAAAGAAACATTTTATGGACATGCACGTCCTTTACCTTCACCCAGTTCACATGGAAATTTCATCACAATACCGAGTATCTACGTGATGCAAGTACATTTTTCATGACTCGTTGTGAAATATTCGCACGTAAGAGTTTTTTGCTTTTTTTTGCTTGGGTGTCGGATGAGGTGTTTCCTGACTTATTTCCGAACAAAATTGCGCAATAGATGGAGTAAATTTTTTGAACTAATTTGTGTTAGGAGAGGGAATGCCTATTGACTTAGTCGTCATTCGAAAGATGTCGACTCATGGCCTGGGAACTGGGACAATTTAGACTCACTTTTTAGGGCCACCAGTTGGTTTATCTTCAGAGATTGAGTGCCACACCTGCACTCGGCTGTATATTTGACAGACATTAGACCAGAAGTAGCCCTTAGACGGCCATGGCTCCATGGACACAGTAGTTCAAGGTACGGCACTTAGACTCAGAGTTAAACATCTCCCTTACCCATTTTTTGCATCAACAGTTGCCTTCTTTATATGATAGTATCGTAGATAATGAAACATAACATATTTTTGAAGGGAGATATCCGTCGAGTCGATATCCGTCGAGTCTGGTTTCAAGAACCTTTGTTCATTTATGACAGACTAGAGGTACAGAAATAGGTTCAAAGGATCACTTTTTAAGCACTAGAATGTAGATAACTTTCTTCAGTATTTTTTCCACTCAGTATCTCATCAGAGTATACTCTTTTATTAGTAGACGGCCTCGACCTATATATAGTTATTTGGGTCACTACCATTGAAAGTCCTTTCAACACCAAGCTTTTCCTACTTAAAACCAACAATCTAGTGAACTCTCCTTTAGTCTGTCGAGTTGGCTGTGTGAATGGTTCAATGGCTAGCAGTTTATGTACGAGTACTTGCCTCCTTCGAATGACAAAGCGTCTAGAGCATCGATCAATGGAAAGAAAGTCAGTAAATTGCAAAAATCAACATAATGCCTCTTATCCTGCCTAAATCCTGCAATTAATCACTCTGCAGACGCCTCTATCATTTACAATATGACATCCGTCAGAGGAAGCACAGATACTTGAAATGTTTATGTATTCTTTTCATCATGAGAGGTACTTATGTCTACTTCACTGTGGCTCCAAATTGATTGCAGGTCAATTCAATCGTCAGCCTCCAAATCGCCAATGTAATAGGAAACGTTTATCTATCACTTTTTATTTTTTAATAAAAATAGAATCCAAAGGGCAGGCCCTTTATATAAATTTCTCTATAACCATCTATTCTTAGATACTGTCACACGATATAAAGATACGTTCGTCCGTACAACAGTCGTTTTTTTTTTTTATCAAAATGACATTGAATTTGTTTGTCGATTCTATTGGGTCTCGCTGTATGTTATGCCGCGTGTTCTTAATTATAGTTAAAGCCCCTGAAATTTTTTAAATAATTTATTAATATTTGTATCTATAAAAGAACCAAAAAAAATATTTATAAATCGATTTTCCTTTCTCCAAAAAAACGTGTCGACCTTTAATGGTTCGATAGACGATAGTTGAGATACTTTTTCTCAAAATACTAATTTTTTTTTAAGAACAAATTGTAACTTTGACAATTGCGTGAACAATGTAACCTTGTAAAGTATTTGTATCAATTTATTTTATTCTTAAATGACTCACTAGCCTGGCGGCTGATATTAAAGTGAACTTTGAATTCGTCACAAATTTTAGGGAATTTAAAAAGAAGATAGAGAGAATTAAAGTGCTGGGTTTGATTTTTGACATACTCGTAGTTGAAACAATAATTCGCAATTAAATTGTAATTTTATTCATTTCGTTAAGAATTCGAAATTAAATTCTTCTTCTTTCTTTTATTTGAATGAGTAGCGTCGATTTAAGTAGATAGAACCAGTTTGGGGGTTTCTTTTTCTTTTGGTTTATTGTTTTTCTACGACGAGTAGATGACGCTAATCAGTTCTTGAAGAAATACCATAGGATTGTCAATTCGAATTGTGATCTTCTATTTACCAGTTTTTATCACTTTGCCAGCAAAGCAGTTCCTAATGAAGGTTTTTAAAGTTCAGCGAACTGTTTTTGGGCAATTATGTCACTTGCTATAATCTACATATGTACTTTCAAAATAAATTCAGTAAGCTCTTCTTTGAACGTAAAATCTTTAGAAATTCAGTCTAAATTTTGATTGAAATCACTTAGCAAGCTTAGCAAGTTTAAAGTAGTGAGAAACTTATGTGGTCATTGTTAAATCCCAACAACAATAGGCAAGTTTTCAGGGAAAGTGTATACAACGTGCATGCAACGCGAAGGCAACAAAAAAAACATACTGTGAATTATAAACGAGTGCAAAAGTAACATACGATTCTTCCCAATCACGGAGAGTAAATGTATTCTACGGGGATTCTGCTGGGGTTTTTTTTTCTTAAGGATAGCGAGGGATAAGAGAAGGCGATAAGCCTATGAAGCACAGGTTTGAATATAATTAGTTGTCCTGAGGTCAAGCTGAAGTCTAGTTCGTTTATGAATCTAAAGACATTTTGAACTGAAGCTGAGGAGACATCAGAGGGAGATGTAAAGCCTTTGTTAAAGTACTTAAGTCTCGGCCGAGCTATGGCTGAACATTCGCAGAGGATGTGGTGAGCAGTTTCAGTGTCTTCAGTGACACGGCCCATTTTCTTGAGATGATAATTGAGAGACCAGTGAGCAGTTAGGAAGTCAGTGATGTTCCTTGATTTTGTATTTGCGCATAAAGAGGATATCTTTTGTTCTCTTTTTTTAAGAAGTTGATGTATAGTTTGGCATGAGTTCTAGTGGAAGAGTGATTCTTGTCGTTCCCATTTGCTGCGCTATCCTGATTGGTTGATTGGTTTCCAGGCCACAAAATGGTTCAGGGCCAATGAATGGAGCCTGAGCACCTAGTCTGGCAAGCTCATCGACGGCTTCGTTGCCAGGGATGC
This sequence comes from Chalcosyrphus nemorum, assembly GCA_949716465.1. NCBI lineage: Eukaryota > Metazoa > Arthropoda > Insecta > Diptera > Syrphidae > Chalcosyrphus > Chalcosyrphus nemorum. Next base: position 30,513,358 of record OX454333.1, read on the forward strand.
CCCTGTGTTCAGGGACCCAAGTTAGTGCAAGATGGATAGGAGACAGTTCCAAACTAGCTTTGACTCAAAGTTATAGAGGCTGGGCGCCTTGAGAGCTGCTTGGCTTCGTCTAATCATTCTCTGGCACAGAGCTCGTTATCATGGACCCCTGCCTGAAAGATAGTGTTTGCATGTCCTCGAGAAACAGATAATTTGTAGTTTGGACCAGAGATTCCAGCTCCAGACCCACTCGACATCTTTGATCCGTCACTATACCAATCTGATGATGAGGATGTTTGGGGAATAAGCTGATTGTCCCAGAAGCTCCGGATTGGGCTCTCTTGGGCATGAAGTCCGAGAGGCACACTGCTGGATTGGATAGCAAAGGAACTATTTCAATGATTTTCATGTTGAGTCGAAGGTTACATGCGTATGAGGCCCAAACGTTTACAAATGGAGCATCTGACTTCAGTCCATCACAATTGCTTCATACAGTGTCCTAGTGAGACATTCTGACGTCAAATAGATTTGAGCCAGTCTTTGACAGTTTGATTGTCTAAAGATCAATGGTGGAGCAGAAGCGGTGCAGTAAATTGGCGGGCTTATGGTCTCTATAATCCTAATAGAAAAAAAAAGAGATCAAAGTCGAATCGTATCGCGTAAATGTGGACGCAAGGTGCCCTAAAGTGCCTCTGTCTCCTGAAATATTGTTAATCTCTATTAAAACTTGTGTTGGAATTGAATTTACCCAACATGTTGTGTGTCTAACTGCCCCTCCTCATAGATTCCCCACATCACCAAATCGATTACAACTCCATTTAGAACTGAATGTGATAAGGCGAGCGGGAGACTCAAGGAAAACCACTTTTCGACTTTGTCAATCAGCCCAGTTACTTAGTCAATTGCGGTAGGTATTTATCTAATCATTTTGTAGTTGGGGGGATAAAGTTTACCCCTCCCCCGCTGTCAAAGAGAAACCGTCCCTCTCACTGCACTCAAATCAAAAGAGTGGATGCTGGGCTGCCTTTCTCTTTCTTTTCTTTTTTTTCACTCAAAACTCATCTCTACCATAGGAAAATAGTTTTGTTTACATTTTTTTCTGCGTCGTCATTTTGCTTATACTGAAATTCGAGACTCGGGCCCCACAAATTGTTTTGAAAAAAAAAATTGTTATTTATTATTTCGAGTCAAAAAACATCTGTTCAGCTCACAGTCATGCGCTCCCGCAATTCTACTCAAAACTACAGTAAAAGCTTTCCACAGAGACAGAACTCTTCTTATAAAAGAGAAATATGTGTACACGCCATCGAGTGAAATCACCTTCTTTGAGTATATATCAGTACCAACACTCGCACTCGAAAATAATCTTCTGATTCTGTTAGCCGCGTTGTATCGCGCCGCACACACGTTAATTTTTTTCATTATTTTTGATTAGTGGCTACTCTAGCTCCGTTCCATTCATTTCGCGTAATTTAAACACAAAAAAAAACAGCTGAAATAATAATTTGTTTAGCTAGATATTTTTTTCCTTCAATTTTTTTTTTTCCTTTCTTATTTAAAGTTCTTGCTCTTCTTTAAATCTCTTTCGCTGCAAATCGTTTTTTCTTCTGCAAAAGTACATATTTTTATTTTAAAAATTCTTTTCGCAACCATAAAGAAAAATATCTTAAAAAATAAATCATTTTTTAAGTGTTAAATATAAATAAAATAAAGGTGTTTCAAATGCTAACGATTATCCAGTGTTTTCACAAAGAGGTGATACAAATAATAAAATTCAAAAAAAAAAAAGTTACACATTTTTCAAATCAAAGTGTTTTAGTGCAGTGATTTTCGTTATAAGAAAAAAAAAATCGTCAATAAAATGAGAAAAATTATCGAAAAATCCACCCAATTTTTTAGAGAGAAATGTCAAGTGATACATTTTTTTCCAAAAAAAAGTCAAATTTTTGGAGAAAATACCCCAAATTCTAAACAAAAAAAAGAAAATGCATTCGTTATACAATTAGATGGTTTTTTTTTTTTGCAAATTGTCGTCTATTACACAATTTTCGTTTTGTGTTTTGCCTTCATTCGTCGTCCTCTCTCTCATTTTTGTTACAATTATTTAATGAAACAAGAAAAAAAGTTGAAATGTAGAATCTCCCTCTCTATGTACACACAAGTGAATATGTGCAGCCATCAACAAATAGCATCTAATGCGAGAGGAAAAAAAATAAAAAGAATTTAAGGCAGATATAGTGAAAAGCAACAGAGAAGCAGAAAGTAGCTGCAGCGGCAGCAGCAAAAGAAAAATAAGCACAGAAAGGAGGAGAATCTTCTAAAAACTATGTTAGTAGGGTATATATGCCTATTGGGGTGGTGGTTTATAAGAAAGAAATAAAAAAGAAGGGGGAAAGGACATACATTTAGAGGGTGTGTAATGGACAGTGTTGCCAGTGGTTGTGAGATAAGAAGCCTAGTTGGGATTAGAGAAGACATTTTATCGAGAAAAAATAAAGAAGGAAACATTAATTACTGGGTCTTGGTTCGGCGGGGGGTGGATCTTCTTTTAGGGGAAGTTGTTAAGTTTTATGGGAAAATAGTGTTTGTGATTTACTTTGGGGTTAAGCGGCTAAGAAGGTGAAATTGAATTTTGGAACAGTGGGGCTTAGTGACATGTGACATGAATGTAGTGTAGGTCAGTTCCACTGCCAATAAAACTGTGATTTCTAATTCACAGCCATTTTAAGTGAAATTCTTTGAGCTTTGGTTCGCATTTTACATATTTAGTTACATTTTTAGCTATTTTGGTGACTGGAAGACCTCTACGGGGCTTGAGGCATTTAAAATCTACAAAGCAAATGACTTGCCTCGGAAAATAAAAAGTCATAGCCCACTTAAAGGATTCACTAGACGAATTTGTTCAAATTTCCCTTCTGAGTCAATTGATATCTATGGGGTATTAGTGGAGTAACCGGCATATAGAACTCGGGGACAAGAAGACATGTCTTCTTGCGTTGGGTCTTTCGTTTTATAGGGAAATATTTTCCATGTGAAGCCAATGTGAAAACCGTCAGATCCTTCTAAAGATTTAAAGATTTTTCTTGATTTCTAACGAGAAAAATATTTTTTCAATGACAAATATCCTTTGAGGTGGGTGGACTACAAAGTTTTAGAATTTGCAGCACTTTATTCCTGGTTTCATAGAATTCATGTGCCAAATTTGGTGCATTTACGACAAACTCCGCAGGTCTGTTGAAGGTACAAACATACACACATACATTCGTGAGCTTGTAAAGTGTCTTATGGAGATAGGATTGCTTTTTAAATGACAATTGTAGAAGGCCTTTTTGTTAAGCCATTGTGGAGCATCCTGTGTCAACAAAGAAGTTTTAAATTCAGTGGACGCTGTGCATTTATTTTTGACAGGTCAGAGTTGGTAAAAGAGTCTCCCATTCCTTTATCGGAATCTTTTAAGGTTTGTGCCTCCAGTAAATATCCAATAGCTCAGTAGTTTGTGTCTTCAATTTATTGTAGTTGCCATAAGAAGTTTTAAGGTACATTCACAGTGATTACTGGCTTATTGCTTTCTCGATTTCCAGACGTCAGTTCTTGCGGGCGGTGCGTGTAAACGGCTGTGAAGAACCCGCTTCCCGCTTTATGAAGCTTAAAAATAAATAAATATCAGGCCATAAGCAGACCTAGCTTCTCACAACCGTACATGTTGTTCGTGGTTTACATTTTTGCACATACAGAAGGGACCTACAGTTTTATGCCGTATCCGAAGAGCAGAGGGGTTTTGAGAAGCTCTCTCGTGACAGTAATACTCTCGAATGTTTGTCAGACACTCGGAAGAGGTGAGACCGTGAAAAAAACTTTTGATGGTATTTTTCTGGATTCAAACTTGGAACCCATTGCGCATTAGTCCAACACACTAATCACTGTGCCACGGCACCCACTATATGAAGCTTCATTATACTTTAATCAGGCCCTTTATGTTGTAAGATTTTATATTGTGCCTCAGTACTCCTTTAGTTTTGGAAGTGCTTCGTGAACTTTGAAATGTTTCTCGTAAAATAAAGTGTCACCCTTCAACTATTTGTCTCATCAGTTTGAATTGCAAAGTGTTTGCCTTATAACCCACAAATCTTCGCTAGATGTCGCTAGTTATTTATCGAGCTCTTTTGTATAAAGTTCTACCTTATAACGGTACCTCATCACGTTTAGTTTGCCCTTTTCTGCAAAGCTTCAACATCGCAGCTCAAAAGTGTTCTCAAACTCAAACAGAAAAGTTCAGTTCCATTCAATTCAAAGTGAAAATTCTGAAGTTTATACTTTCAAATAGAGCCATGTTCGTATTTGAATAAAACCAAAGTCGTTTTGGCAGTTTTAACCAGTTATTTTCCGAGTCTTACAATCTTTTGAGCCTGGCAACTCCTGACTACCTAAGTAGATGCATACCAGAGATGATTGCAAGCAAAAACAAAACTCATTTTTCGCCATTAGAGAGATACACGTTTTCTTTCTTTTTTTGCCTTCTTCCATTTGAATACGGTGATGATTAACAATTTCGCATCTGGCCATGTTTTGCACGAAAAGGAAGATGCACTTCACACATAAGGCCATCACGCGATTGCTGCTTCTCATCTCTTCTCGAATACTCGTCCGTCGTACCTACAGCTTCGTTTACCTCCTCCTTTTGAGGTGTGTGACGTCGACGTGTGCTAATGACGGCGAGCCTATAACCGCTGCACCGCAAGAGAATTAACCCCCCCTTTCTTGTGTGTGAGATTACAACCCACACACTTATAGCCAGGCCCGAGAGATGACAGCACACACAATGTGTTTGTTGTTTATTGAATGAGTGCGCGAATGAAAGTTGTAAAAAAAAAAATACAAGAATAACAAGTATGTATCTCTCGGCATACAGTCAGTCAGACGGATGGACTATTATGTGAGCAGAGGCATTATATAATACAACAATTTTGCAAAACGTCAGATACGAGTACGTTTGCTCGCTTACATTCTGAAAAGAAACCGAAAATTTCCATCCAATTCCATTCAATCAGTTGTTAGGTTCGTGCTCCTGCAAAAATTTATTGCTAGGGGAGCGGACTACACTCTACACTCTCTCTCTCTGTTATTGACATGGGACATGGTCATGGAAGGAACAAACAACCAACCATACACACACCGAATAAACATCTATCTTATCGCTGAAATAAAAACAATTTTATTATATTTTTTTCGAGTTTTTTTTTTTTTTTTGCTTTTTTCTGAATGGTTATCATTTCTTGTGTTTTGGGCATTTGACTTTTGTATGTCTGTTGTATAAACAAGACACAAGAAAGAGCGAGAAATTAAATTAAATAGTTTATTAAACAAAAAAAAACAAAATTTTATTGTTTATTTGCTTATTGTTGACTATTAGTCGTGCTATAGATCACAATAGCGTTTAGGGTTGTAAGTTCTTTTAATGACCAGAGTCCGTCATGAAATTTAATATTGCGGCGGACTTTGAATGTGGACTGGATATCTATTGGAATGTTTACTATCTGAAAACAAAAAAAAAAAAACCTGCGTGCTGTTAGATTTGTATCAAAGTGCAGCTTTAGAACACAGTAGCAGATTGTTGGATTTTTATTTTATTTTTTTTTTAATGGAAAGATTAATAGTAGAGACTGTGAATCATCGTGGGTCTGCTGATGGTGGCACTTGTGCGGCTAATGAGTGTATTTTTGTTGGGTTTTTTTTTCAACAAATATTTTCGTTGAAATTCATAATATTTGGTTAGGCTAGGGGAATTGTTATGAGAATTTGGCTTCTGAAAATATTTAAGTTTAGAAATAAAATTGTAATGCTTCTAGAACATGCAACTATGTCTAAAGACATTAGCAGACTTTTGGGTGCTAGAAATAGATCTTAGCCTATCTCACTCTCTCTCCATCCTAACCTTACTCTTAAATACAAAGTTTTTCTTTGCGAAAAGCTAATTAATATTTCTTGATCCAACCTTAAAGTGTCTAAATAACAACAGCTTAAGAGGTAAAAAAGCTAAATTCCCCGCTTAGTAAGTGCATGAACCTGAGCTTTTCATGGTGGAAAGATGCTTTTCAGTACTTCGGGGGCTTCGATTCGGATGTACACAAAGTAGACAGACATAGGCGTCTATTCTGTGAATTTAACCAACAAGAAAGCATCAAAAGTGTCACTCTGTTGGTCGACAATAAAGCTCACTTTAAAGTCTTACCTCAGGACAAACATATTTTATAAAAATTAAGACTGCATGTCTTCTTTGCGGAAAAAATACTTAATTTTTCTTTTTCTTTTGATCCCATTTACAAAATCTTAGACAGCTACTAAAAAAAAGCTCAAAGGCTGAACTGTTCCCTTAGCAAATGTACAAACCTAAACTTTTTCTGGGCCGATTAAAGCAATGGTAATTGTCCATGAATATCAATCAATGGTCCCATCTTGCTCTTCCTTTCTTTTGCTATTTTCGAAGGAGATGAAACCCTGCTCATAGTAGCCGCCAACTCTTGCAAATTCGTTAGACGCTCGCCGGAGGTGAGGCCTCGAAAAAGCTCTTTGGTACTATCCGGGACTCGAACCTTGAACGTAGAACCCACTGACCCCTGTTACACTGTTGTCTTGTGTTTTAAACCACGCTTAGAACATTACCCTAAATTGTCACAGACACACCCTTCTTTTTTGAACAATCTTCAAGATTATTCCACACTCAGTTTTGATAAGAATAATAGAAAAAAAAAACACCCATGGCTAATCTTAAAGCCATGTTTGTACATCTCTCGTAAATAGAACTCAATCGGCGAGGAAACTTTCATAATGGAAAATTTTAATTATAGCCGCAGTTTGTTGTTGTTTTTTTCTTTTTGTATTTTTTGAAACTATTATCTGCCTCCGTATTTTCCAAACAAGAATTCCAAATTAAAATAATAAACCAAAAAGGAGAAATTTTGAACCCAAGTTCAGCGTTTTTTAAAATTAAGATAACACAAATGACGTTGTAGTCTATTTACTACGGCACGTCTACAGTACGGTCTACGCATCTTTTTTAGCCCACGCTATCTCTTTATGGCTTGTACTATCGTTCATAGTTCCTTTGGGTTTGTTTTTTACGGGCTCTGATGTATTTAGGGGTCGCCATGAGGGGTCGCCGTTTTCTATGTCTGATATTGGCTATTCGCGTGGGAAATTTCGACAAATATTTACTGATACTTCGGTACCAACCCGAACGCGAAGAGAATGTACTCGTAGCTTAAAGATTTCAAAGTCTCATTGGATTTTTGTTTATTAATTTTTGTTTGCGTTGGGCCTGTTTGAGGGGTTGTCTTCGAAAGAAAGCCAGACATAGCATCACGTGACATTAAAGATAGACTCAATGAATTAAGTCACACTGAGTTCCAGACCGCATTATTGCAGAGAAATCTCTCTACTGTACATCACATTCGTAGATAATTGCAACTTGGAGTAACTGCTATAAAAAAATGCAATTAAAATGCATCGAGAGTAATGTACGAGTATTTTCTCTCTAGTCTGGTGCAAAAGTATCTGCGATTAGTCATGAAAGTTTTGTCCAGATGAAAATTGCTTGACGTAATTGGTTTTATAGATTTCATTTCTCTGAACTGCACCAGGTGTGGTGGAGGGTTTTTTCCTTCCATGAAGCTGGTGTTGGACTTTAAGAAAGAAATCCACAACAAGTCATCTTGGTGTGAGATTGTGTATTGTTTCCGTGACAGCTTATGAGGTCAGCTTAGGTGACTTAGACTCCAGCTAGTCTAGGCTTGCATCAGAGTTTCTTGTTATTTGTTGTATGTATACAACTCTGCGACCATTAGTGCCAGAATTTGTCTTGAGGATAATCCATGAGTGAGTTGCAATCACACAGCCCGCATGCGCCTTAAGCCTAGTTAGGAAAGACTTACCATTGTAAGTCGTACTCTAAGGACAGAACTTTTCTCAGTTTTCATTCTAAGTAGTCTCAGTCTCTATCTACTCGCAAAAATGTCCATAAATATCGCCTGTAGTAGGTGTACAAGTTCTATGTGAATCATTCCTTGTTAAGCGTCTTAAATTCTTTCTCCTTGGCTGCCTTCTGTACTCACTGTTGACTGTGCTTAAATCATACTTCTTAGTACTTACTTGTGACTGAAACGTTGAACCCACAACGTTGTAATAATAAAAACCCACTTCTACTACACGACATACATTTTGTTGGTCATCTAGTGATAAAGTTTGTAAAAACGTTGCTCAAGAATGTCTCAGCTGACACGATGCTTGAATTTTATCATGTAAATTTCTAAGACGATGACTTACTTATGTGCATGTAGATACTTCTCAGCATATGTCACAATTTCAGAAAAGATAAGTCCAGGATTTACTATTTATCGGAGACATTCACCAATTTCCCATTGATCCTAAGCAAACACCCTATCTTCTTCGTTTTAGCGAGTGTAACAACCGATATGACAGTTTGAAATAGATGGAGTTGTAAGAAGAAACCCTGAAATGAACTTTATTTACCTTTTTGTAGGTACTTCATTAAAATTTTTAAGTTTTCAGTAGAGATCCTAGCTCAATAAAACATTTTGAAGTACAAAAATTGCGTTGGTACGAGAGACCTTTATGAAATCCAAAGACAACGTTTGACTTCAGGGTATAATTAGACAAAAGGTCTGTTCCCGCACAGACTAAAACTACGAAAACCTAGGAATGTTAACGAAAAATAGCGAATTTCTGTTCCCCCAAGACAAAATTTCGTAGTTTTTCACGGAAGAGAGCGCTCAAAAGAGAGTAAGAAATTTCCCCATGCTGTGAATTTTAGTCTAAGAAATTTCTGTGGTCAAAAATATAAGTTCTTGTTGTTGTTGGCTCACAAATAATTTGAAGTAAATCCACACAAAACAAAGTCACGTCTAAAAAGTCGGCAGCTTTTTTGTTCAACTCGGTCCGTCAAATATTTGTGCATTTGTATTTCTCTGAGAAAATTTGACCCCCACTCTAAGAAATTTGACAAGCTGCGAATTTGAGTGCAGAAAGTGCGGGAACAGACCTAAAATTTGTATTTCATTTTGGTTTGGGTTTTAGTTTTGATCCTAATTTTTAGCACCTTCTCCAACCACTGGAACATTTTGAAATAGATGGCGTTGTTAGGCAAACCTTAAAGCGGGTTCAATTTAGTATTGCCTTAGGCGCAACATTTAAGTAAGAGTTGAAGAGCGCAGGGTATACATATTTATTTGAAGAATGTTTCTTACTTAGGAGAGCAGTTATGGAGGACATTTCAGATCTTGATTGCACTAAATCGTAGACAAATAGTACCACTAGGAGTAAACTTGCTTGCTTTTGGGTTAGATTTATGCAAAAAGCCAGTCGTTGGAAACTTAATTTTGTAAATAAAATGAGAGAACAAAAAACTAAGCGAATGACCTGTCAAAAGCAACACGAAAACCTGTAATTTATTCATAACCTACGAACAGTGTCATAAAAAAAAAGTAAAGATGCTATTCCCTCCGATAATTGCGTCTTAAATTGTGATAATTAAACGACAATAACAATCTCAATTACCAACTACATTCATAGAGTAAGCAAAAAAAAAACCAAAAGCTCTAATGAAATACCCAAACGCCTCCGCTCCGATCCAAAGACGTAGTTGGAAGTGTGAAAAACCACATGCCCAAGTCAATGTCTTAATGAATGCCAATCAGTGAACAATATCAGCCCTCCTCCCTCACACCATAAAGTGCAACATTAGATAAATTGATATTTGATTTTGAAAAATTTGAAATATGCAAACAAATTTTTTTTAAAAAACTTCCTGCTGACAAAATTTATTTTTAATATTTTTTTTTTACTCATTAACATTAGTGCAACATTTTTTTTTTGCGTATTTAAGTGTAAAAATGTAAAATGAACCGCGTAATATGTTTTTTTTTTCGGAATACGTAATGCACTTGTGCTCAAAAGTGTGTTTGAAAAAAAAAAAAAAAAGAAATAAATTTTTTAGTAAATAAAACCAACACACGTGAAATAATGTAATAGTGTGGAGAGTAAATAAATTACGAGTGCATCGAGCATTTACGTCAGAAAAGTGAATGAATCAAAAGAAAGAGTACGCAGTAGATCAGTGCAATGGAGAGTAAAAGCTGAGCTTTTTCGGCTGAGCTCTCTCTTTCGAGTGATTCGAGTGAATTATTGCGCATAATTGCATATTGCAATTGCACTCACCCACGTCTAAACTACTACTACTGCTCTTTTGATGAGGTCTTACTCTTACCCTTGCAACGAAAAATAAAATCCCCTACATCTGTATATTTCTCTCTTTTTTTTGGTTATTTAACGTGTGGTGGTGTATTCTCTCATTTTATTGTAAATCAACGAGAATCACGTGCTTTTTTTCAAAAAGAAAAAAAAAAATCAAGTTATCAAGTGTCAATTTGAAAAGTGTGCAACGAGAAAGAAATTGCGTTTTGCGTTTTCTTTGATTTTGAATGAGCTCTACTCGTTCACTGTCAAAGTGTTGTTTTTGTCGGCGGTTATTTTTACAAAAGTGAAATTAATCTTACAGTAATCTTGAGAACAACAATGAGATATATTCCCTTGCTCAATACGAAGCAAGTCAACTTGAGAACACCGAATCAACAATTACAACAACAGAAGCAGCTGAAAATTCACCAACACCAACTGTCAAAACTGCATCAGAAGCATCAGAACAAACGTCAGAACAACAACAACAACCAATCGAACTAATTGAAAACAAACCCATACCCAACAGTAGTCCAATAAAAGAAAACAAAGAAAAGGATAACAAACAAAAGGATATTATTGTTGAAGTTGATATTAATTCAAGTCTATTGCCCGAACTTTCAAAGAAGACATGCGTAGACGTCGACGAGAAAAAATCCACCTCCACCGTCGTCGAATTACAATTAAAACGTGAAATTCCAATTCCAATTCTAAATAATAATATCAACAATACTTCACCAATTCAAAAACAACAACAACAACAAGCAATAGTTGATCAACAAGCTAAATACATACCATCGGTGACTTCATTTCGTGCTTTGCAACATCATCGTCAAGAACTATTTGGTGGACGTCCACCAATTGTATCCAATCCACCGAAATACGGTGAAGAGAAACGTCCCAAATCTGTGACAGCATCAGTGTTTCGGGCTGCTAATAGCAACGAAAAGCCGCCATTAATTGTCGGTCTAAATCAAAGCATCGGTCATCCTTCGATCGCTGTAAATCAAACAAATTTACCACAATTGAACGTTGCACCACGCGCTCAATCGGTTACGGCGTCGGTGTTTACACCAATTTCTCAATTGCGTGCATCGCAAATATTACAAAATAAAATTCTTAATCAATCAGTAGGAGTACGACAACAACAGCAGCAGCAGCAACAGTCTACGGGCGGACGTTCTGTTGAAATGAATAAAGGATACTTGTCATTTGCTGAGGATACAACAGGTCTAACAAGTGAGTAGTAATTTTTTTTCTTTTTTTATAAATATTTTGATTACATTTCTTAGTTATGTAGTAGTGGCTAAAAACAATTTAAATATTTTTTTAACTCGTGAAATTGTGACCCTCCTTGGGTTTGTCTCTCAAAGTATGACATTTCATCCCAAATGATAGGATCCCATTCCCTATTTTTCAGTTTTGCTTGCACCTAATAAAAATTTGAGTTCAAAAATATGTATACTTAAAATTTAGACTTAAATTGTTCTTAGTAAAGTCACGAACCGTTCGGTAACTTTTTGTATAGCCAAGGTATATACCATATGCTTATTCCCATAAGACTTAAGTGTCTAATCCTTACAAACGCATCCTTGAAAGCAGACCCTTTGACCTAAAAATAAACTTATCTTGTTACAAACGCCCTTTTTGGCTTAAGTCCACAATTTTGGTCGAAGCATAGTATGAGTTTCTGTAAATAAAATTGTTGATCGTAAGCTCGTTTTTTGGTTAAAACGTTGGCCAATAAGTAGAAATTGTTGCGTTTAGCAAATACAACTTGCTTAGTATAGTCACGAACCCTGTCGAAGTTATTGTAGCGAAGATATATACCTAGACCAAGAAAAGTGTAAATTCATAAGCTTATGTGTTCCTACTTTTTACATAAAAATAATTCTAGTGGCGACCTAATAAAAGCTAATAATTCGACGCAATATAGTCTGCTTTCAAACTGGATTGATCTGATCCGACTGTGTTTTAGAAGATAAGTTGAGTCTAAACGGAGTCAATGCTTTTCTTGGCTCATGATAAGGTTTATCTTTAAATCCGTTTCGATCTAATCTGTATTAGGCTCATATTAGGTTGACACTTGAACCGGTTTTCAACTGGATCGTATCATTTGGATCAAAATGTTGATCCTAAATTGTCTAAGATTGATCTAGTTTCCATGCAGATAAAAGGGTGCAGTCTGAAATGAGTTCAATCGAGTATCAGGTTGCAAATTCGTTCCCAAAAATATTTGCTTTTAAGCTTAACTTTAGCCAGGCATTAGCTGTCCGAAATGAGATAAGGTTGTTGTTTCTGTCTCAATTTTTTGAGTTCAATCATCAGGTTCAATGGCAGTTCGTTTGATATCTTGGCCGATTGAATGGGGATCTAAAAAAGACTCATGGTCTAGTCAGTCATGAATTCCTTTTAAGTTTATACCCCTCCAAAAAAGTAAGACAACAAGGTAAGTCCCCCCTGTCATCTAAACCATTTAAAACAAAATCTCTGGCGGCGCGTGTCTGTCTCCTATTTTTGAAACAAAAATTCCTAAAAATATCTATCGTACATTCTCGCACCGCCTCGATGCATTGCAATGAGTAATTTCATTAGATTCCACCAATTTAGGTAGATAACCTTTTATCTGATCCCATTTGTGTGGAACAAATAACAAATCGCAAAGTTAGTCTTGTTATCTGGCTCGATGATGTCTTCTTTTTTTTTGAATTCTTATCAGAGCATTTTTTTTTCGAAATTAATTACCGATTACACGCGATTATAAAACAAAAAAAACAATCTGCCACACTAGACCGCTAAATAAGTCAAAAGTCTGTTGCACAGGTGTTGAGTGTATAAATATAAATATTTTTTTTGCAGAAGCAATATTCACTCTACAATCGCAATCTATCTGAAGGCGTTATCTTGAGATACTGCAATAAATTATCTTCAATCATGAAATTATATAAAACACTAAAAATGCACCGAATGAGGCGTTCGTATATCATCTGAAGCTTGCTGTCTCTACTTAGCAAGTGCTTATCGCGTACTTAGCAAGAGCTAGAAGGAATAATTTATTTTTATTAGAAAAAAACCCAAGTGTGTGCACTTGGAATGCACACCATCGGTACAAAAACATACACTCAGCAGGGAGATTTATAATGCAGATAGAATAAATTATTTCCCAGCTCTCTGTGTCAGTAGTTTAGGGACTAGTTTAGTATGTGGCGTGTTATCACAATGGCCTTGAGTGGAATACATTACCAGGCTATTGCTCCATCATCATTATGCGCTCAATTCAATAAAAAAACAAAACTGCGTTTCAGAAAACAGGAAATGTATTGATTATTCTAGAAATAACCAAAAGTTAAATTAAATTTTTGATAAGTTTTTTTTGTTTATGGTATTTTTGTTTGCAATCTGATAGCGATGCATTCCGAGATCGTACGATAAATGCGTGCTATGAGTGGGGTTTTGTTTGGAAAGTGTTCTTAATGAATTTCGAATTTATAAGAAAGGACAGGGTCTAATTGTTGTCATGCAATTCTGCGTATAGATAGGCTTAGATACCACCGATGGGTTGCTAGCAACCTGGACATGAAGTGACTGATATCACCGATAACAGCTACTTGCAAAAATAGGTCAGTATTGCTAGAAAATTATTGACATAGAGACACATATGTGCACTCGACTGATAGTGATATGATAACCATCAAAATCTTTCATGAATTTTCTCCTCGGCAAGGTTTTGAACATATAATCATTGCTCACCTGAAAACCAGAAATCTAGGCTTGAAGTCAAAGAAATTCATTCAGTGATATCATTGATGTCAGTAAAAAAGTTTTTTTTTTCCTAAAAGTAAGTAAATCCTGTGTTAAAGATTTAATTTGAAAATTTTTCCTCAGAAAATATTCATAACCAAAGAAAGTCATGTTTTACTTGACTTCAATGACTTCAAAGAATTTCAAATCTTTATTCGTGGAAATAAAGGCTGTCATGTCTCTATGATAACACTTTAATATTCTGTATTCATCAAACAGAATCATAAATAGATTTACTTCAATGACATCAAAGCTAAAGCGACTTGAAGCGACTCATATTCGAAAGAACACCAATGCCTTTGGCTTGAACGTTAAATTCAATAATTCTTTATCTTTCTGAACAAATCCTCTTCTCTCCTAACAAGTTATTCTCTCTATAAAAGTTCAATATGAGCACAAGACTGTATGACTTGACTCGACCTCAATGATTTGAAAGATTTCAGTGCCTTGTATACAACAAAAGGAAGAAAAGATTGACATTGATTTGACATCAATGACTTTACGGGTTACAAGGACTTGAACGTCGTTGGTAACATACATTTGGGAGCTAAAATTCCTATCCCTTCTTATTAAACATACTTTTATCTACCAATATTGATGAAACCTTCACACATGCATTGACATCAATGACTGCAAAGATTGTACACAGGACTTCAAAGCTGAAAATGTCTGTCTCTTCAACAACACTATTTATTTAAACTGAATATGCCACTTTACGTACATCATTGACATCAATGAATGCAAGTTAATTCCTTCAAATTATTTGATAGACTTTAAATTTCTGTTTTACAAAACTTTTCTAGCATTCTTTTGACAACGAATGAGGTCAATTCTTTAAAAATCTCTTTCGTGAGACCAATTTTTTCTAAAACAATACCAACATTGTAAAGATGAATTGCATTTGGAACGAGTCTTGTCTACAATCCAACCGGCGCGGCGGCGATTCCGACTAGCACAAAGTAAACAAAACCATGACGCTAATGACTCAGCACTTTGTCCTTGAAATTTTTTGAAAAAAATCAATAAAATACAAAGCAACGCAAACTGCAGGGTACTTTAAAAAAATACCAAGACTTTTTGGCATCACGACGGTAGTTATGCAATTAGTCTATTGGCATTTTGGAACACGGCCATTGTCTTTATTAATTAATAAATTAAGAACAAAAAAAAAAAAAAAACAAGGAGACACACCTCCGACGCCAAGTTTTTTGCGTTGTTTCCTTTTTGGATTCGTTTTTTTTTGTTTTGCAGACGTAATGGAAAGATTTTCTAAACAGACTGGCAGACAGGCTTTCTAGAAAAGATTCTATTAGTAAATGGATGCAATGATTCAGGATCTGACAACTCATGCATTTGTTCGTATGAAATGGATTCATGGTTTCCGAGGCAATGGATCAATCAAAGCCAGAGGGGAACTAACCGCTTTGGACTCTTAACATTCTCTCAAAATTCCCATAAAATCTCGAAAAAAATTCCCCATCAAGTTGATTTTATCAACTTATCGCCTGACCATCCTATGCAAATTCAAAAAAAGGCCTTCATTCATTAAAATGCAAACCAAAAAAGAAACCCCACCTCTTTTGGAATGAACAATTTTTGCGTGCTTTATTCATCAACTTGATTGACCCAATTTGTTGAAAATTCTTGTCTAAATGCAAAATAATTATAAATTCCCTGTTGTGCAAAGAAAAAAAAAAAACCAAAAAACAAGTTTTATCTCATTGCGTATGCGAACCAGACCAGAAAGTGGCAACAAAAGCCAGAACTCTGCTGCTGCTCTTCCCCCTATAGTCAGTATTTTTTTTTTTTTTTTTTTTTATGGCCATTCATTATTCATTAAATAAAATTCACCAGATACATACAACGATTTAATGGAATAATAATTGTTTTACAAAACAAAACAAAAACCTGGCTTGCACGCATTCAGAATTGATTTCCAGGAAGTGGTTCTGATGTATGCATAGCTTGCAGATGTTTCTAGATACCTACTGGGTCATCGGTCTGACTCTGATGACAGTCGAAAGGGAAAAAGTACTTTTAACAGAAAAATCTATAAAAAATCATTTTCACTAAATTACCAATTAATTTCTCATATAAATTTTTTTGATGATTGTGTTATAAACTTTAGATACATGTTGATTGCTGTTCAACAACAAGTAGGTATGTTTTTTGTTTCTTGGGGGGGATTTTAATAGAAGAGGGCCTTATGCTTGTGTAGGTGTGAAATGCCGAGTATCTGCGCGTGGAAATATTTTATTTTTGTCAAAAACAATATTTTCAAAAATATTTTTAGTTTTCAGAAAGAAAAAAAACTGTTTGGAACAACTGTTTTCTTGTGTATTGTGGGATTTATTTATTAAGAAATGGATTAGTATAATGGAGATGAATGAAACATTATTTAACCAAAAGAGACGTGGCTATTTTTAGGATTATTTTATCTGTTGACCTGTGCTCTGTGGTGTCACTTAAATGAATTTCTTCGATTCTTCGTAGACGTTTGTCTGCTTTTCACTTTTACAAGTAACTTCAAGGCCTTGTACCCCTTGTTTGGTCTACAAAATTACCGACAAATCTTCGATTTCGATAACTGCTTGAATTCCATCCCTTTTCTGTTCTATAGAAATCTCCTCTTCTAAGCCAAATTTGCAGCACTAGTAAGTCTGCTTGAGAAGTATCCAAACTATTTATAAAGGGCCAGTAAGGGCTTTTGCATTCAATAAAACACAAACCATTTGAGATATTTCAAAAACTTTACTATCGGTTTGAAGTACAATCAAAACATTTATGAATGGAACCCGACTTCGTTCATATGGCCACCGCGGGCACTTTTGCAGCGGTCGATTCGTTGGACTCAATTTTTAACTCGGACTCGGACTCGGCCACACATTTCGGCCGAAACGGCCGCTATTTCGCGTTCAATGTTGGCTCTGAGCTCTTCCAACGTCGTCGACTTGTTGGCCTAAACCAATGACTTAACGTAGCCCCACAAAAAATAGTCAAGCGGCGTTAAATTGCACGAACGAGGCGGCCAATCGACTGGCCCATTTCTTGAGATAACCCCCTCACCATACTTACTCTTCAATGAAGAGATTGTAGAAGCTGTGTGGCTTGTGGCACCATACTGTTGTAACCACATGTCGTCCGAGTCCATATCTTCCAATTCGGGCCAAAAATAATCGGTAATCGTGGCGATAACGGTAACCATTCACAGTAAAATGAGCTCCGTCACTGAAGATGATTTTGCGATGAAATTCATCATCTTGGCGCATCTTCTCCAGAACCCAATCGGAGAACGTACGTCGCTTCAAATGGTCGATTGGCTTCAATTCTTAAGTCATCTTGAGATCTGATATGGGTGTAAACTAAGATCCTTACGCAAAATACGCCATAATGTGGTCTGAGCGATGCTCAATTTTTGAGAACGCCGCCGTGGAATTGACTGATTTGGATCGTTTTCTACGGACGCCTAAACGACACTTTGACCAACCCGTTGTCTCACTGACACGGCAACATCACACAACGAATATGTAGACTCAAATTTTTGCACTAAACTTGCTATTGCCTGTCTACTAGGGCGAGAATTACGACCGAAAATTGGAGTTAACGCTCTTAAAGTTGCTATCATTGACTCCGAATTTCAGTAGAAAATTTTTATAATTTGTAGACGTTGCTCGTTCGTGTTCTTTAGCATGATGAAAATGTTGAGTTTACTGAATAAATTGACAGTGACAGTTTGATGATTAGTGTAAAAGTGCGTTCACAAATTAAATTCAAAGTTGTCAAGTCCCTATTGGGAAACCCTTTATTGCGTCCAATAAATTGAGTAACCCTGTCTCGTTCAGCTGGGTTTTAAAACTCAGTTTATCCATTCTTTACGACTTAGATCTGACGGAGCGCTTTAAAATCTCTAGACTCTGTTTTCAACCAGGAATACATTAGAAGACCTCCGCTTTGCCCTCCTTTCTCTAAGTTTACACAAAATCCCTAAAAAAAATCCCAAAGTCGATGTAGCAAATTGGAGCAAGTTGACACTTTATTCAAAATCCTTCAAAACGTCTGTCATTCCCCCTGATGTCAAAATCCCCTAAATCCCCCCCAACCTCCTTTAATAAAAACAAGATGACCTACCTTCCCGATTCCTAATTGTCTGTCCGACAAAACTGCATTCAAATGTAATTGTCTTGGACAGGCATTTAAGTGGAAAAAAAATCCCCATCACTTTGAAGAGGGGTCTAAGTGCTGCCATTCCGCCACCACATACACACACACGTGCTTTTAACCGGCCGACCGGCAGCGGTCATTCTACTGTGTAAAAGGCTAAAATAAAATCCATCTACTTACATTGTTATTGTAGACGTAACATCTTTGTTGTTAGTAATGCATTAAGTGTACCGCACCTCTTAATTTTTTTCTTTTTGTATATTTCTTGTTGATGTTTATATTTTTATTGCTTATATGCCCTCCCCTCGACTAGGAAAAGAAGGTGGATGATTTAATGCTCTAAGCATTTAATTGTCTGTGTAATATGAGAATCTTGCTTGCGCCAATGTTGCGCCGGCACTTTGGATCTGTGTGTATGCGTCATTTGATGTGAAATTCTAATTATCTAATTTATTTTGCTTTTTTGTATTTTTTATGACTGCGCTTAAGCTGGTTCTACCGCGGAGATACATATATATTTTCATTACTCTCTTTGTCGGTGGATTGATTTGATTAATCTTTAGAAGAGAGTCTGTATTGGATGTTTTGTTTTCCTAAGGGACATCCTGTCGGAATGGCAGTGAAATTTGAATCCCTTCAGTGAACTCAAGGACTTGTAATTCGTCAAAGTGAGTGATTTGACGAAGTCCTTTTCGATTCTTACTGTATGGCAGATTCGACAGCACAGGGTACCTAACTACCTTCTCTCTTCTTTAAGATATCATAATCCTCTCATTTGAAATGAGAATAACCTTAAAAAATACGCTCGTCACTTGATTCGTTTCTTTCCTCTCTATTTCTTCGAATGAGACGACTCAATGCGAACGACTCACTTCACAGTGTTTTGCTTGAATACCAAGTTCTCTCCTCTCTATTTCTTCGAATGAGCCGACTCAATACGAACGACTCACTTTACAGTGTTTTGTTTGAATACTAAGTTCTTTCCTCTCTATTTCTTCGAATGAGCCGACTCAATGCGAACGACTCACTTCACAGTGTTTTGTTTGAATACCTAGTTTGAATGCGCATGTCTACTATAAGCCAAATTCTATTCTTTGTTACGAAACTCACTAGGGTAAATCCCTACGTGTAGGGTTTTTCAACTCTTAACCTATTTGACGGCATAGTTTATTTTATTTAAATCAACTTATTCATGAATTGTTCAACTCTGAATGATTGCCGGTGAAAGCCGGTTCATTTCGTTATTTCCTTGTGTTGCGCTTCATTGAATTGAGTTGTTTCAATTCTTTTCCAAATGAGTTGTCTCGATTGACTCAAGAGTGTGATGCACGTTGTTTGGCTGTTTGTGAGGACTACTTCATTTCATTCTAAATTCAACGTTTCTACTGTCAAAGTTGTCTGATTTAATTTATGTTTTAAACGTCTCACTAAGGAGTCGGCTTTCTTTGATCGTTATATAGATGACAGCTACACTGTACTGTACTATGTTCTAAATCATTTGGCTCAATTGAAGCACTGCATTGCAACACTTTTACAAGTTACAAGTGACTTACATGACTCAATGTACATTTTGAATGACTCGCAAGTTATGCATCTTTGCTTGAAGCTCAAAACTTCTTGTCACTGAAAGTGTCTTTTCTCAGAGCTTCCTCTCACTGAAAGCTGTATTTCTGAGACCAACTTACGGGAAGAGTGCATATTTTTTATTCCAGTAAAGCAACCAACAATCTGTCATGCACTATTTTGACGTCAAAAACGAAACTTGACGCAGCGCATTAGCTAAAAATTTCCACTCCGTTATTTACTATCAGGGTTCTTTCGAGAATTTTTTCTTTTTCAAGACTTAAGGAAGATAAGCAACTAAGCAGTCTCTTGCGTCATCAAATAATATTTCTAGTTATCAACTAAATACAAAAAAAAAAAAAAAAATGAATCAAATTTAACTACAGCAGCTAAACAAGCGATAAACAAATATAATTTTAAATATTCGACCAACTTTATGATGCATTTAAGTCAAAACCGCTTCTTGTCATAAAAACCGCTATACAAAATGGTAAAAATAAATTTTGCAAAAATAATAACAAATTTAAGAATTTCAATGAATATTATTTGCTCACGAGATGCAGCAATAAAATACTCTTGATGGGCGGACATGAGCTCTTTAATTGAAGTTGGATGAGGTAGAGGGCGCGCATGTGATATATTCTCCTATTTTTTGGATGATGAAAAGCAACAGATACACAGATGCTACTGCTGGCGTGAAGTGCGTGTGTGAACATATTTATTAAAATCAAGAACAAAATTGTGTGTGTTTGAGAGGAGAAGATACTCGTCAAATCAGGAGGAGAATAATTGAAATTACCCTCTCTTGGGCGGGGGTATTAAGGCTAATGAAAGAAAATTGAAGTTCATTTAAAGTGTGTCTCTGTTTTGAGGACAAGATACTTTAGATGCATTTTTTTCTGTTCTGGCTTGTGGTTTGGTTTTGGAATTGTTTTTGTTTTTAGGGGAAATCTGTGGTTAAAGGAAAGTAGCATGAGGCGGATGTGGAAAATCGTTTTTCATTCTCTTAATCTCTGTTTGTCATTGTTCCGATGACAGTGAAAAGTCATAATAAAAATCTCTATCTATTTAGTCATGAGTTCACAAAACAGTCTACAGCATGTTTGTGGTGAATTTATATAGCTTCTTTCTTTGATTTTCTACTTGACAGCTGTCAAAAGTGACAGCTTAGGAAGAAAATTGTTAGTAGCTCTCTTAATGAAATACTCTGTGTGATTATAGGCTTTTTTTTTGAAGCGTCCTTGTGACACTGACTACTGCAAACGGTGGCTACGACGAGGTAGTTCCTTTCAAACACATCTGTCAAGTGGCAGACGAGGCTCTCGCTGTGACTGGGATTTGCTTTGGACTTTAAAGAACAGCCTTCGTCTGGATACGTATATTATGAGTTTATTACCTTTTGTTTTATTTCAGTCTAAAATTACTGAAAAGCCCATAAACCGGGGTGAACGTGACTGTCTCCAGGTTTAAAATACAGTTTGTTTTCCTTTCACTATCGTTTAGCTATAGTATACACAAATTTAATTGACTCACCCGCCACCCTGTCAGCACTCTCGCTTCCTGCGTCACATGAATGAACAAAAAATAAAAATGCATTTCTCTACTGAGCTATTTTCAGTCATCAAATCTGTATCTGAAAGAGAATTCCGCACATATGGTGGATTTGCACGTACATACTTCTCAAAGAACAGAAAAAAAACTAAATAATGCGACGCCAACGGCAATGATAGCGCGACGCTGTCAAACTATTCTGCAATTTTCGTCGTAAATGGTATATTTTTGTACTTGCTGCATGAACTCCGTCACGTATGTAAACTAATTTCTCTCTCCATACGTCACGATGAATATTTGACATTTTAATTCAATTGTCTACAAACGTCACCAGCACATGTGCGAAAAACTTTCGAACTCGAATTCAGGTCTCTGACTAATTTCGACTTAATAAATTTCAGCTGATAATCCCACCGAAAACAAAAACATAAAAATATTTGTCGCCTAGCGAGAAAAATTCCAAACAAAAGTCAAATGCTAAGATCACTAAAAATTTTGATTAAAAAATAACAACAGTCTACAGAACTAAAAACAAAAGAAAAACATCTCACAAGCTATGTCAATTAATTTCGAATTACTCTCGCTTTCGATGGACGACTGTGGCTAAGTTAGCGCATAACATTAACTATAAAATATGCTATTTTGAATATTTATTTTCTTGTTTTTACAACAAAAACAAAAAAAACTAGAAAACGATTAATTTTAGATCTCGTTGCTATGGTTAGCAGTTTGCCTATTTGCCGTGGGAAAATCCTTTTAGATTTACGATCACGAAAAATTATTCGAAATAAAATCTTGTGTACGCATTAATTTGTTCCTCATTACTGTCATCCTTGACGTTTAACGTTTAAGAGACAAATTTGCTGCTGCAGTATTTATTTGAAAACAAATTACATTGGAATGCACCTCGTACATGGTGTAGAAATGGCGTGATATCGATGGGCCTGCTCCTCTGGTGCTAGTTAATTACTCGTGCGCAACAAGTGATGTTCTTTTTATTTTTTTTTTCTAATTTACAAATCAATTATAAATAAACAATTATATTGATTCATTGCCAAAGATTATCACTGCCGGGTACCTACATCTTTCAAGTGAGGAAGAGGAAGAGGAAGAGACAGAAATTGATTAGGTTTTAGTGCAAGTGATTACGTTGTCGTGCCTTTATCAGAAAATAAAAGGTTAAGTAATGCATTGGGTATTTGCCTTGAAATGTTCGATATGAGTTTATAGTCTTAATATTCATTTATTTGAGATTTACTGTAGTCAAATATGTTAAATTTGGCAGCACTTTTCAGACGATACAACATCGACAGTGCCGCCATGACGGAAGGGGTGGAGCTTGTTGGGCAATCGAGTGAAACCAAGTAGTTGTTTTAAGCTCGACGAGAATCATTCACAATCTGGGGATTCGACGAGAAATTTAAAAACAAGTCACAATTAACAGAGGTTTTGCAAAACAAATTACTTATTGCTCAGATGTCAGCTGAGCGTTGCATCTTTAAACAAGAACTCTTCAGAATTGTTAAGTATAGATTAAGGTCCTTCCGGCTTTGCTTACATGCCTTTCGATAATTTTGTATCATGTCGTCTGGTCTATACTTCCTTATCGTAAAGACGAACTCTTCTGAAACGTTAAGCTTATTTGAGCACGCAAAACCCCTGAAAGTGCAACCTAATCATCAACATACGATTGAACCTTCTATAGCTACATATGTTTATAAGTATTTTTTGAGTAAAAATCAACAACATTCTTGTATATTGCTCACGGAACGGAGGTTGACTCTGAACTATTTTGTTCGCGATATTTTCGTCAATAGAAGTGAATGGAGAACTCTTTGCGTGAGAGATATTGAACTGACAATCTATTGTGAACTACAAAAGTCATTGTCAACTCTAATCAAGCGTTATTATTTACAATAGAAGAGTTGACGTAGAAAATTCCCGAAATTCTATTGTGAACTACAACATTAGATTGAAGTCTAGCCCAGTAATGCTAGTTTGTTGTTAATGTTCACAATAAAAAATATTGCATATCTTATCTTGCAATGAGTTTATCATCGGTACTTATGTGTTTATATGTTTATCTTTCAATTAGAAACCATTCACAATAGTCTCATAGTTCACGGTGGTACACATTCAAATGGGGGCTTACAATCGTATTTTTTCCTCCCTAAGGACCAATATAATAAAAAAAAATAGTGCCAAAGTTACCAACTTAGAAGCCAATGTATGTTAATTTACAACCCCTATCCGTTTATGGGCCTTATAGTCACCTTTCGTGTGCCTTTTTTTCGAACTTATTTAGCATATTTCACCCAAAAAAGAACGCACACCAAATAAAGGAAGAAAACAAAGTCCTCCGCCCACGGAGTGAAACCAAAAGACAATGTGTCACCACTTCCGTTTCGTCTATAGTTTACGACTTGGTGTAGGTGAGTGTATTCATGGCAATGTCCTCTTTGTTATAGAGCGACAAACAAATTTATGTATTTATTGCCTCACTATATCTTAATGTTTGCGTTTATCTCTGCAAAAAAAAAAAAAAAAAAATTTGTTATTTTGGCTTCTGGGGATGAACTGATCAACTATTAATTGTCCACACGTGTTTAGGGAAAAACAAAGCTGATAGGTGTGATTGGAAGAGGTATAGATACTTTTTCTAAAAATTGCCAGGCGACCGTACATATTTTTCTAAGCATCTTCATGTCTATTTGTCTCACTAAAGTAATTGGTCTCAATTTGCTTCTAGGCAAAAATAATCTCTTTGATATCTGACTAAGATCAGCAAACGCTCTTAACACATGTAAGACATTCACTTTTGCAAAATAGCTGATTGACTTAAATGTATCATGTTACAAAGTGAATCAAGTGCAAAACGTTCCGTTTAATGACTTTTGTAAAAGAGAACTGGAGCGTAGTTAAACTGGTCATGTGTAGCTGGCTGCTGCTTATATGGCATTATGGATCTTAACATGCTCAATGGAATTCATTTAATGACTTTTAAAGTAGTCAAGTTGCACATCGAGTGGAGCGAAAAAAAGTATTTAAACTGAGTTAAGGAGAAATCCATATCAAAGTTATGTTTTTAATTTTAGAGCATCTTTTGTATGTCATGGTGAAAGAAACGTCACTTTGAGGCTGCCACCGCCACGGGACTATTGAACGACTCTTGTAGGCTGAGTCAACTAAATGGTCATCAGTCTGAGAGGTACATGAAAATTGTCTGGGGAAGTATCTTCTTTGATGTCTTTTCATCTCTTAGACCAGCAAATGGAGCTACTTACCTTCCAGTCGCCATATATTCTATTTGACATCGCCAACGGGTATGCAATGGCATTTGATCGACAAGGTAGTTGCTGTATATTTCCAGGGGCTTTTTCGTTTTAAAACTACGAGTATATCCATGGTGCCGTATGTGGTGATTACGACGGTGCATTGCTGTACGGTATTTAGTGCATTGGACTTTGAATTTCAAAAAATAGAAAAAAAAAAACTCTTTTAAGCTCCTACCTCTTGTCAGTGTCTGCAAGTGAGAAAGAAAAACCCTGTGCATGTATATGCGTAGAAATGTATATCAGTCTTGGTCCTTTATATAGCTTAATACTTATTTATTTATGATCCACTGAAATAGAAGATAGCTCTAACTGGTTGAAGTCTGCACTATGAACCATGAACCATCTGACTTCGTACTGTCCTTTCTTACAATGCATTATTTATGCCTGATGAACCCGCCTTACAAATGTTTCAAGCCAAACACGAGGCTTAATGATTAGAATATGTAAACCTCTGAATATAGTTCCCGCAGTCTCCAAAAATGTACTTATTCTGTCAGATAAAAAAAGACTGTCGCAAAGGGGTATGCAACGGAATTGTAGCCAGACCAAAGTTGGTGTATATTTTCAGGGGTAAAATCTAAATCTTGGTATTTACAACCAAAAAACCCAACGCCCTATTTTTTGTGTACGATTCTAATTCTTATGCGTTAAGACGCTGAAGATTGTCTAGTTTGAGTACGCCATTCACTTGCTCTGTACATTTAATTGCACAAATTTTGCAATTCCAAAAAAAATTACATAACATTTCTCTTCAGCTGGTTGTGGTATTTTTAACGACTTTCCATCCATTGAAATTCAAATTTCAATAAAAATTATGCATCCTTGAGAAACATGCACATGCACAGATGAAAGCATGAAAAATCCACTTGGAAACAACTTAATTTCATTGTTTTATCTATCTTGTTCCAAAATAAGAACACAGTGGCGTCGTGTATCTAAATGTGTGTTTTTTTTTTTTTGGTTAATTATTATCACATGGAATGCACTTTTGCTATTTTTAAAATCTTTTTTAAAAAAAGTCACGCGTCTCACTGTGGAATGGACTAAATTTTTTCTCAAACAAAAAAAAACAAAAAAAAAAAAAAAAATAGAAAAAATACTTAACAAAAAATTTCTTCTGTTTAAAACACCTTTTCGGTATTTTTTTTTTAAAATAATATTTTCATTATTTTAACCCGATTCGATTCGATTTATTTTTATATTTGAACGGATGAGGCAGACATTTATTATAATGACATTAGAGAAGACTTAAATTTATGTGTTTGGCTATAACACTTTTTATTTTAATTTCTTCGGTGGAAAAGCAAAAAAAAAAATAAATAGAGAACTGTCAAGAAATTGTTATTAGTAGGCGCGACAAAGAATGCTGAAATGTTGGAATTTTAATATTCTTTTCGGAAAGAAGCATTAGTAGGGGCGAAGAAAACAACAACAACATTTGAAATTGTCTATACTGTCGCCTAGAAACACCCAGAACAAACAAAAAAACCTCTCATCGAGTGTCAAAATGTTTCGTCTTCGTAATAACAAATAAATCATCTAATTCATATTCCAATTAACTTCAATTGAAGAAACCAATTAACAGTATTTCCAAAAAAAAGTTCGCTAGAACCCCCTCAAACGTCAGAAATATATCATCTGACACAAACGTTCTACGACCGGGCAGCGCCATACAAGTAATAGTATCTATGGTGTTGAAATTCTATTTCATATTTCATTTTCGTGTTTGTTCAATTCTCATCTCAGAAACAAGTCAGCTGGCAGTTGGAAAAGAAGAAAATAGCGACACCTTAATTATCTCAAGTATCAGGCGGGAGTTAATGAGAAGCAATTTGTATCTGTAGGAGGTGAAGCGCACAAAAACACAAAAACAAAATTAAATCAACTGCAACAGCTTGCACTTGAAAACAATTTATCATTGTGATTCTAAATAAGTTTCTTACCCAGCCACTACTGCATCTTCTAACTGAGGACCTTTATGATGTATATATCTGTAACTATCTTTAATTTGTTTTTCTCATTTTTTTTTTTGTTTTTGCGTTGCAGTGCTAAAAGAGGAACCAGACGACTTGGCACATCTGGCACCAACTGGAGTTGATGCATGTCTTCCATTGGACGAATCTACACCATTATTTGGCGAAATGTTAGCTGGACTTATGTCGTACGGAGGTCTATTACCGGACGATATTAATTCTTTGGACTCACAACACAGTGGAAGCCAGACAACTGGATCAACAAATAATAAGGGACACATTGATCCGTTTATTAATTACCGTGAAGAATCAAATGACACAAATTGCTCACAGCATTTACTATCGCCAAGTGTTAATTCAAAGGTAAGCATTTAAAAATAATCACACTTTAACTCTTCGAGAGGAATAAGGCTTCAACATTTGCTTCGAAGACTTTGTCGAATATAAAAATCGATCACTGTAAGATTTACTACCAGATAGAAGCATCTGCATGTTTCAAGACCAAGATTGTCTTTGCAAAGTTCACCTGCAAACATCAATTCAGTTCGTGATTTCCTTTAAATTTCACATCTAGACACATCCCATGGGTGGCCACGGTGTGGTGTACGCAGTCATTTAATCAAACGTTCAGTGCTAGAGTCCCAACTATAGCCTGCTCCAAAGGCACTTATCTACTTCATTTGACATAAACGAAAGAGAATACTGTGAATTACAAACGAATGCAAAAATCACATACAACTCTCCCCAGTCGGTTCGGGCACCACCCACGGAGAAACCATTACTCCAAGTCTTTCCTTTCCTTCTTTCTCTCTTTCAGTTCAGTCAACTTCCTTGGCTCAGAGGTCAGATAGAAAGGGTATTCATATCCCCTTTTGCCATGCACTGATTAGAAGAAAGAAGTCCCCAAGATGATACCCTCAAAGTGGTTGCCTTCAGAGTTGATGCACATTTGACCCTGTTCCACTGCATTTTCCCTGACTTTTATCCCAAAGTTTCTAGGCAATAAATTCTGCATTTCCTGTCAAAGTAGGGCTTCTTTAGAATCGTATAGATCTGATCTGTGACTCGTTAGTACTTCAAAAAATTCATATAAATCTGAAACGATCTGATCGGGGGCTAGCTGTGTGCTTCCTGTGGAACCCTTTATTCTCCAAAACGTCCGTCAGTGTTAGTCCAGAATCGACAACGAAATCACGTTGAGCCTAAACCTCCTACCAGACCAGAATTGCCAACAAGACATTACAACTCAATACCTTTCAAAATTCTCACCAAAAAACACTGTTGAAACTCACCATCAATTTCTCTCCTTTCAGAGTCCCGAAGCCAGTAGTCTACCATCGCTATGCAGTCCAAATTCGCTAAGTCAAGAGGACGATTTTCCGTTCATGACCATGAACGTTGACGACGAAATCGATTTATCAATGCGTGCCCCATATATTCCAATGAACGAACAAGACGATCTACCACTTCTAACCGACGATCTAATGTGGGGTGTTGGCTTCACCTCCGATGATCTGGCAATACACAAGGACGATGCTATGCAATATAATACACTTAAACAACAAATGAATTTATCAACAAACAATCGAATGTTAAATAGTAACAATAACTGTAATTCACCGAATCTAACAAATTCTTCACCGTCTGCATCACCGATGTCGATATCCTCATCATCGGCTGCATCATCGCCTTCACCATGTTCGTCCAATTCATCGTTATCAATGCACAATCAACAGGGCAGTAGCTTTGGTGGAGCTATGTTGTGTAATGCGGGTGGTGGTGGTGACGGTTCTGGTGGTGGTCAACATTCAGCGCTTAATGTTGATGACAGTGACAGTGGTATAAGTAGTATAAATTCTATGTCACCGCAACATACACATCAGCATCAGCAACAACAACAACAACAGCAACACCATCATCAGAATCATAATCATCAACAGCAACAACAACAACATCAGCAGCAGCAGCATCATTCGCCGATGTCAATTGGAAATGACAGTTTGGGTATGATGACATGTAAAAAGGAAATTGACGGCGGGAATTTATGTGAATCGATTGATGCTTTTGACAGTGTGTATACCAAGGATTGTAAGTATTTTACAACAAAAAAAAAAGGGGTAACCACAGGGTGGCTTATGGTTGAAAATGTTTTTTTTTTTTTTTAATTTTTTAATATAATTTGACAACCGTGACATTTGCTTGAAATTAACCCAAATGACTGGAAGGAAATTTCTTGAAATATTTCCCTAAATTTATTTATTGGCTTTTACCGACAACAAATCAAACAAATCTATGCCATATAGCTATGCATAGAGTTGGTTGAAAGTTGACCTTGACAGATGTCATCACAAGTGTCAAAAACTATGATAGTTATCTCTCAGAATGTTCAATACAAGTTGTTGTATCGTTCGGAATCTACTTACGACAAGGTGTAGATTTATTTTTTCTGACATTTTGTAGATAAAACAGGGATGGTTTCGCTTGGTTGAAATTTGACAGATTTGATTCGATGACTTAGTGACGTTACAACCAAAGCAAATGCACACATCTTTTAGCGGTAAGCTGAAGGCATGTTTACTGGCACTTTGTAGATTGTGTTGTTGCTATCTGGAAAATAAGGCAGATAGAGCACCGAACCATTAATAAGCTGTTTGCTTCGATTGATACTGACTTTTGGCATAATGTTCCATTGGCGGTATATAACGAATTGAAGCTAAGCGGAAGTCTAAAGTGTGATTTTGTGATCGGATGTATAGCTTGGCTTTTCACTGATTAACTCAATCTTTAAGCAAAAATTCTTAACATACTCTGCTCCTACAGGTAAAGATTAACCGGAGGGCATCCACTCTAGATAACCTTGGCCAAAATCTTTACGGACTCTAGTTTTTGACGACAAAATTCTGGCAGTTGACCAAAGTTCATAGCAATGCACTATCGTTTTGTTTGCTTACGAATTACTGAGAAACTGATCAAGGCACTGCTTCAAGGCTCGCGCCTGTGTCTTCATTTCACTTTATGATTCATTGGACGAAGTCGCAATTAACATTTAGATATCGCAACCCACGGCAAAGTTAGAACAAGGTGCGATCTCAAAATCACGTTTATTTGTTGAAAAGGTTATTTGCGTTTGACACTCAATCGAATGACATATAAACACTGAACGATATATGACGTTTCCATTTGACGTTTGAAAAACATCAGTCTGAAGTTGGTTACACTTCAGTTTAAGTATTCGACGGGGTTTTGATCCGGACTAGGAGGTTCCTTTTTACGAGAAAGAGTTTCTATATCGTTAATCATCGATTTTTCTTTATCGATCGATCAATTTATCGACTAGAGTGAACTGCTAAATTCAGCTGAAAAGCATTGAAATTCCTCCAACAAAAGTCACAATTGTTGATGATTTGTTAAACTTTTTACAACTTCCTTCAGCACGACCTTCATTATCCCTAATTAAACCAATTTAAGTCTGATTCATCTCCACATTAGTTCAACAAGTAATTTATTCTTTCCCATTAAAGTCTGTTATTAAAAACCGATCTTCTGAAGATCACATCACCGGCTACTGCATCGCGAAACAAACACCTAATATTTCCACTGTCTGCGTTCGATCTAGATGAGTAATTTTTGTTTTTTCAAAGAAAAACAACGTCAAAACGTATTAAATGACACTGGCTAGGCAGAAATAAACAAGCCAGCCTCCCCCTGCTAGCAATAAATTAATAACCGAAAGTATTAATTGCATAAACTTTCGGCCCATGTGCCTGAGCTGCTGCTCTACCACAAATACGACTTAACTTGTGACCACAAAACTTAAAACCTAGGCACTGAACCTCAACCCCTTCTATCGCTGTAGCTGGCTTTTGTATATTATTACGAGACGAGACGTACACACGTGATTCTAGATACTTCCCTTCCCTCTGAGAATACGACTTCTCTGTGAGGTATAAAGTGAGAGATACACTCAACTGTGTGGGCTTTAATTACCATTCCATTTGGTAGAGACATACATATACCCTGTATCTAGATTGTTTTTTAGATATTTATTTAACATCACTGTCGGGAATGAACAGAAAAAATAGACACGACACAGTGACGGAGGAGGGATAAATTTCTCATCATGTGCATATCCTGTGTTTAAGTGTCACCTCCCGGTGGAATGATGGAGTAATTTACGAGGCATGTGGGCTTTAGTTATTTTTTTGTTTTGTTTTCAACTAAATTTAGAGTTTAAATTTAAATTTAAAAACAAAAAAATAGGTGACTCCTCTCCTCTCTGTCCATGTATCTGTCAATCAGCAGCGCAATGATAGTTGTTAACTTAACTCGAATCAAATAAAATCGCATAAAAGATACTTCATAAACAAAAAAAAAATCAGGAGAAAAATCGACGCCAGCCAGTATAGATAGAATCTATCGCTGTCGCCGGCACGGAGGAGGCTATTTTTACTCCTTCGCGCCGCGATGTGTTCCGTTCCAAAGACAACACGCTCTTGATAGCTGATGAAAGTATCTACAGATGGAAAAGATATATGTATTTTAAATATTTTTCTATAGTTTATTTCATAGAAAAGAGAAAAAATAGAAGGGGAGGGTGCAAAAAACACCGAGGAATAAACCTGTTGGTCGTGTGGTTTAAGTATCTTTTTTTTGTTTAAGCAATTACTTTTATTTTCACAAAAAAATACATATGTATACTGGCAATTTAGTTTGGTTTTCTTCCAGAATTCTTATTTTTTTTTGCACCTGAATTGTGTTTGTTTTTTGTTATGTTTCGAGCCGGCTAGTGATACATTGTTTGGTTTTTTTTTTTTAAATATTTTTGTAGACAAATTTTATGTCAATCAAAGTTCAGAACGTGTGTTTGAGTCACAAGATGTTTTTGTTTTATGGGAAAATTTGTGTGTCCTTCAATTGTAGTTTAATGTCAAGAGAAGAAGCATACGGCATACCTCGTGCTCGGCACGAGCTTGTAATCGATTGAATATTTTCGACAAAAGCCGGCCAAAAAGGTGTTCAAAATTTATACACGTCACACCAAGTCTGTTGACGATTGAATAATAGGTTATTTGGAGGATGGATAAACTAATTATAGCTAAGTTTTAAATTTGGATTTGGTTGCTCTTCGTTTTGACACAGATGTGGCCATTGAACTGTGGCAGTGGAACGAATGTTGCTGCATAAATGAGGGGAAAACCTAGAATTTTATGGAGATCAATTTAAAACGGACTTTTATTTGGTACTAAAAAGTCGGAATTCTAGGTCAAATGGGACGTAAAATAAATTGTTTTATGATTTTTACAATTAGCAGTTTCAGGCAAGCAATTTCGTAAAGGATAGGTCTTTTAAGAGGGACTCTGAACTTTGAATACGCTGGACAGAGCGGTGATAGTATTATACTAATGAGTCTGGCGCATTTATTGAAGTAAAGGACGCAAAATTGTGGCGCAAAATTACGTAGCTAAAAAGCCCCTTCACTGTTCAAATTGAGCCCTCTAAGCCTGGCCCACAGAGAATCTACGCTGCTATCTCTTGTAAAGGGTTTTCCAATTAGGACTTGACAACTTTTCTTTTAAATAAAACGCAAACTATTTGAGATATTTCAAAAACTTTACTGTCGTCTTGAAGTACAATCAAAACATTTATGAATGGAACTCGACTTCGTTCATATGGTCACCGCGGGCACTTTTGCAGCGGTCGATTCGTTGGACTCAATTTTCAACTCGGACTCGGACTCGGCCACACATTTCGGCCGAAACGGCCGCTATTTCGCGTTCAATGTTGGCTCTGAGGTCTTCCAACGTCGTCGGCTTCTTGGCATAAGCCAATGACTTAACGTAGCCCCACAGAAAATAGTCAAGCGGCGTTAAATCGCACGAACGAGGCGGCCAATCGACTGGCCCATTTCTTGAGATAGCATGATCACCATACTATGTGTGGCTTGTGGCACCATCCTGTTGAAACCACATGTCGTCCGAGTTCATATCTTCCAATTCGGGCCAAAAATAATCGGTAATCATAGCACGGTAACGCTGACCATTCACAGTAAAGTGACGATCGTTATCGCCAAAAATGAGCTTCGTCACTGAAGATGATTTTGCGATGAAATTCATCATCTTGGCGCATCTTATCCAGAACCCAATCGGAGAACGTACGTTACTTCAAATGGTCCATCGGCTTCAATTCTTTAGTCAGCTTGATCTTGTATGGGTGTAAACCGAGATCCTTACCCAAAATACGCCATAATGTGGTCTGAGCGATGCCCAATGCTTAAGAACGCAGCCGTGGAATTGACTGATTTGGATCGTTTTCTACGGACGCCTGAACGACACTTCGACCAACCTGTTGTCTCACTGACACGGCAACATCACACAACGAATATGTAGACTGACATTTTTGCACTCAACTTGTTATTGCCTGTCTACTAGGGTGAGAATTACGACCGAAAATTGGAGTTAACGCTCTTAAAGTTGCGATCACCGACTCCGAATTTCAGTAGAAAATTTTTATAATTTGTAGACGTTGCTCGTTCGTGTACTTTATCATGATGAAAATGTTGAGTTTACTGAATAAATTGACAGTTTGATGATTAGTAAAAGAGTGCGTTCACATACTAAATTCAAAGTTGTCCCTATTGGAAAACCCTTTGGCGGAGTAATTTGATCAGTTTTTGAAGTTTGACTTTATTTTTAAAGAAATTTTAAGAAATTTGGATTCTATCTTGTACTTTTTGGAGCAAAGGAGAATTTACCCAACACATTACTTGTAATCGGACATCTGTCAAAATTTGTCAGCCAATATCTGCTAATTATGAGAAACTTTACCCTAAGTGCCCACGCACTGTCGCGCTTCATCGATAAACTCATAAAAATTTAGGAAAAAATAATAAAAAATAAAGAATTGGAAAAAAAAGAAAAACACAACAATAAATATTGATGTCTGTATCCAAAGTATATTCTAATAATACACGCGTCTTTGCGTCTACTCACCCAAGCGTTTCCAAAGACAAAACCGAGAAAAACATCACGTTATGCCTTTTTTTTTTTAATAATTTATATATATTTCTTTTATAAATGCTTTAATTTGTTGCATAATAGACATCCACGAGCCGAAAACGATTCGTTGAAACCACACATCACGGTGAGGTTGTTTTTTTGATAAAAATTGAATGTCACGGTCGAGGTGCCATCGTTCCTTTTTGTTATATTTTTTTCTCTCTCTCTGCTTTTTATCCCAATTTATTGCGTCTATATACAAGCTGAGTTTTTTCTTTCATACGAGGCTAAATTAATAGAATTTAATTGAGCTGTGTGGCAAATTTGACGCCCGTTCATAAATAACAAAAAAAAAATAAACATTTTCAACCATATTTTCAGCAAAAAAAAAAAGTATCTTTAGAAAGTATCTAACTCTTTTAAATTTTCCTTTCCCATTTAAAAAAAAAAAAAAAAAAAACAGCTCCAAATCTAGATTGCTGGACCGTACAGGAATTACTTAACATCAATTCAAACGATTCAAGTGGTGTCACCGTTGATGATTTGCGACAAACACACAAACAACAGAATATAATCATAAATACGGCGACACTACCGACCGCTACCCTGCACGTTCCCCTAATCACAATTCAAAATAATAAAAATCTTTCAATGAACCACCAACAACAACAGCAGCAGCAACAGCAACGTACGACATCATCGTCACCAAGTGTAGTAGCCGCCGCCGCAATAAACTCATCATCGTCATCATCAGCAGCACAAACGACAACGACAACAACAACGCCATCACAATCGTCGTCGTCGTCGTCGTTTTCGTTGTCCTCGTCAAATTGCCACAACAACAACAATTCAAATAGCAATAAACAATGTGGCAGCGGCAGTTTAATTCTAAGCGAAGAAATAATCCAAAACAATAGAAAACTGACAGGAAAAGTACCCACCAGCAATACAGCGGCCACAATTCGAATTTCCAATGGCAATAATGTCGTTGGTCGCCATCAAACGTCACCGAAAGCGACCATATTGAATACGACCAATTTGACAGCCTTTCAACAGGGCGGCAACAATCATAAACGTCACCTTAGCACAGGAGGTGCCTCTGTCTTGGATTCGAAGCGTTTGAAGAATTCCTCGACGGTGGAAAGTCAAACGTCACCGCATCTGCTGCAACAATTGATGGCCCCAGCGCCTCAAAAGCAAAGGGTAGTGGTTAAGACGGCCGGTTCTGGAGGGGGCATGGCGTATGACAAATCGCAGACAACTTCACGTTGGGCTAATGAAAATGGAGGCGCTCTACAACAGCAACAGCAATTGTTACGCAATCAACAACAACAAGACTCTAACCTCAATCACCACCTCAATCAATCGCTGGCTTCGTCCGGATCATCATCGAATTCAGTGCTTAAGAATCTTCTCATCAGTGGATGCGATGTAAGTGCCGGTTATTGTATAGTGCCTGTGCGACCGAAAAAGCTCGCTAAGGCATAAACCCTTAACCATTTACTCATTATTTTCCTATCCTCCTCCACCACAATTCCTCCCATCCCATGCGTTGTTGTAAATTATTTTTGAAAAAAAAAAAAAAAAAAACACTTTTTTTGAAATTCATTTCACAATAATTGTGAAATGGATTAATCCACGGATAATTTAGAGCGACATTCGCCACCATATGTAATTTTTTGGTACCGTTTTCTACCAAAAAATTTCTAAAAAACAAACCAATGGAAGCGAAAATAAACCTAAATTTAAGTAAAAAAAATTTAGAGCGTAAAAAGTGTAAATTTTTAACAAATTTTATTGTTATTTGTACAGTGCGTAGCAAAAGAGAAAAATTTTTCAACAAAAAATTTTTACATTTTGTAAATGGATCGATTTTATTATTAACTTTTTGTTAGTTAAAAAAAAAAAAAACCAAACAAACAAAAAAAAACAAAACCTATAAACAATTAAAAGAATGATTAAAAATCATTTAAAAAAAAATACAATATTATTACTTTATTATTTCTGTTAAGTTAGTTGTTAGCGATAAAGAAAAACAAAACATGAACTATTATTAGATACATAGTTATATATTTAGTTTTGTTTTTATTTTGTAAATAATTATAAATACAAAAAAATTCAAACAGCTATTGAGTTAGCTGTTTTTATTTTAACTCCATGCATCACTGTTAAATTATACAAAAAAAAAACTAAAAAAAAATAATTTAACGAATTAAAAAAAAAATCATTGCGACTTTAATTTTTTACTGTGATAGATATTTCCTTTTGTTTTGTTATTGTTAAATATAAAACATATTACATAATTAAAAAAAAAAACATAAAGTATCAAACTTTAGTTATAGAGTAAATCTTCACGAAACCAAAAGGAAAAAAAAATATAAGAATAAATTTAAAAAAAAAATACTATTACTATCTAATCTATTGTAGTTAAAAAAAATCGAATAAAAACTTTTCATTTTGTTTAAAATTTACGTTTTTTTTTGTTTTTTGAAAATCATATACAAATCAAATTTTTAACAAAAAAAAAAGAAAAGAAGAATTCAATTCAATTCGAGCGCTGACGGTACAAAGAAAAAGACACAACAATTTAAAAATTTTAAAAACAATTTTAGAAAATTTTTAAGAAAAACTTTAAGAAAAAAACGTACATATATAAATAGCAAAATTTTTACCGATAAATAAATAAATAGATGAATTGAATTTATACTTAAAAAAAAATAGAATATATTTATACCTGGCATATAAACAAAAAACTATTTTCGAAATATATGTATCTGTATATGTTTTACCGCCGTCGCTTCACGAATTTTTTTTTTCTGTCATACAGCCGAGTTTAAAAATAAACAAACGAAAATATCGAATTAATTTTGAAAACAAATTTATTTTACTCCTGTTTTTTTTTTCGATCAAACACTTGTTTTTTTTTTTTTGAGTTGTTGTTTTCAATTATAACAA
Source organism: Chalcosyrphus nemorum (assembly GCA_949716465.1). NCBI lineage: Eukaryota > Metazoa > Arthropoda > Insecta > Diptera > Syrphidae > Chalcosyrphus > Chalcosyrphus nemorum. The sequence goes on from OX454333.1 coordinate 30,549,919, forward strand.
AAAAAAAATATTATTATTTTTTTCTTATAAGTCAGGCAGCATCAACATAAAATTTATATCAGAAACGAAAATAACTAATATACTCTGTGTTTTTATTTAATTTTTAAGTTTTTAACTATTTTATTCTCTTCACTTATATTCAAGACAACAAAAAAAGAAACAAAATTATTTATAAATTAAAAAAAAAAAAAAAAAAATACTTAGAAACAATGAAAATAAGTAAAAATAAAAACTGATTGTTATAAAAAAAAACACCGCTTTTTCAAAATTTGTTTTATTTTATTTTGGCGAGTTACAATTTTTATTTCTGTGCAACAGTATGCGTTATTTTCTCCTCTTTTGCAAAAAAAAAAAAACACCAACTTTATTAAGTGATAAACAGTCCCGTTATTTTTTTGCTTTCTGTTTCACCGTTATGTGTAAAAAAAAAACCAAAAAGTGTAATTGCTAGTTGAAAGGTAAAGAAAATTTAGTAATCATTTGAAGGCAAATACTATAATCTATGGGTAAATCTTTTGTGATATCTAATCAGTCAATCAGTGGATGTGTTTACTCAAACTAGAGTGCGAGTTCACGGTTGAGTAGGTATATTAACAACAAACACACCCTGTTCTGATGATAGCGTGTGCGCAAAAATATAAAAAGTTTGAAAAACACTGACTTTAAAAAGTTGGAGCTCAGTAAATTTAAATGTTTGATTTTAACAACCTGACATGCATGTGAAGTCACCGACGTAGCCTGGTCATAAATACTGGTGTAGAGAAGAATATACTTATTCAAAACGAGAAAGAGTTAGTGGTTCCCATTGACCTTCCAGCAGCACAAATTAGGGCGCGTTTTAAAGACTCGATACTTCGAGTGGAGTCCTCTTAAGAAGACGAGTTGAAGTCTGGACTGACGGTTGACCAGTTTTCCTTTTCACCTAGTGAGCTCCAGCAGAATCTTGTGGGTGCCTCCATGATTTGTTGGCGGTCATTGTATGTTTATTGTCTCCTGTCTTCTCTTCTTTGATAAGATTTCGCAATCTTAACACCTTTCTTGCAAAAATGAAGAAGGCCGGATAATTTACAGTCCCGAACTCGTTCACGAAATAAAGATTAAGCTTAATATGTGAATCATGAATTCATCCCATATGAAGGTTTCTGGTATATGCAAATTCCCCAAAAAAAAGGCAAAGCACTAACGCAAATCGTTTAGGAATTAGTAGTCCATGGTTGACTATTGTGACTCAATCTTTAAATACTTAAGAGTCTATTCAAGGCGTCTCCTTTTTGTGAATGACTGAAAAACATCTTAAAGAAGCTTCTCTACTGGAAGAGTATAGAGTGAAAGTCTACTTATTCTTGAAACCATAACCATAAAGGTCTGTAGACCAATGGTTTCAACAACAAAGGTCATACTAACTCCTTTAGGAACTAGCAATCAGTCTCTATTACCTTCCAGCATAAACTGAGTGGACTGTGACACAAATAGCTTAGGTCTCACTAAGTTTCTCACAAGTCTTAGAAGTCAGCATTCGCTCTCTACATCCAGATTTGCTTTAGAGCACCTACCCAAAGAACAGTCGTTCTTATTTAGTAAGTAGTTTTGTAAACACCTTAAATATACCCTGTGGGCCAAATCTCACTCATTTCAAAAATAATTTTATGGACTTTTCTATTTTCAAAAAGTTATCACCAAAGGATTTATTTGAAATGCAGTGCGAAAGAAAAGAATTCCACACGCAGTCAAGGCGCTAAGTATTCCATAAAATACCCACTCATCAATTAAGTATCAGGTGCCTAGTGGTCCGACAAAAACACGCGGCATTTTTTAAGTAGCCAATATTCAACATCCTGACGTCACAAGTCCAACAAAGTCATGCGATCAGTGGGTAAATATTGAGCTGCGCGTGTAGGACTCTGAAATGCGTTTAATATTTCAAAAAGAAAAGCCACGAGCTCGTGATGAAGAAAATATGATGCAATGCATGAGAGGTACACGAGTCAGGAAAAAAAAATCTCATTCTCGTGACCAAATTATAAAAACAAATTCAAAAAAAAAAAAAAAAATTACACATGCAAGTACTATTAGCACTACATAACTTGTAGAGGTCGCACGTGTGTCCACTGTTGAAAAAACTATTCTGGCAAACTACCAGTTTTTTACGTAAAAAAAGGTTAAACGAGTCTTGGGTTTTTTTTTTGAAAAATTGATTTTATTTTTGATTCAAATAAAATTTAACGAAATTATCTTTGATTTGGGAAATTATTACCACAGTATCGTGTGACACATGAAATAAAATCTGCGGTCAAAAAAAGAATTTCTTGATCAAAACGCAGAAAAAAAGTCTTATTCAAAGGAAAATCTTATGGCGCGAGCCAGTTTATGACCCCACTAATTTGGACGCGTGTAAAATTCTCAAAATTTGAACTAAAGATTGCACTCGATCTAAATTCTTATTGAAACGATCATAAGCATTATTGGGAAGTTTCAGGAGCTCCAACCTTTTTTTGAAAAAAAAACAAGTTCCACAATTTTGAACGAATTTTTGACCCTAAAAATGCATTCGGTACGATTAGCACGGTAACTATCTGAATTTTCAGTAAGTGTTCGACTGTTGAGGTGTCACAGGATCCAACAAATATGTTCGACAAAAAAAAAATCCATAAATTTGAACAAAAATTTGGCTTGTGATCGAAATTCTACAAAATGCTGGTAATTAGTAATATCTAGTTTGTCGCTTAGCTTTACAAAAGTTCTGCCTCGTTTTAAACGAAAAATCGGAGCAAAAAGTCATATTTCGAAATTTCTAACAAAAATGTCAAAGAAAGAAAATTGATAATTTTGAACAAAAACTAGCCTTCAATTCAAGTACACGACATTGAGGGCTTTGTCGATAGGTATCTAATTTCGTCCTCAATTTCCGCGTTTTATCGAAAGTCATGCGTCCTGATCAGAATTTTTAGAGCAAAGCTGTACTTTTCTTCATTTAAACACGAAACAGTGCTGCTATTTAAATGCGGGATATCATGGACGTCTATACGTTTCCTATGCACCGCTAAACTTCTCCACGGACCAACATGAAATTTGAACTTGAACTCATACTACCTACGTTAAAAGAATCTCTTTGGCGTCATTCATTTCGACTATAGTGCCGAGTTGTAGTGTTCTACGGGAATCTTGAAATGTGTAAAAGTACTAACATATCCGAAAGAAATCAATATTTTGATCTGGGTGCTATCGGAGGAGGTTTATTGTTAAGTTTTCGTTCACTTTTGGCTTAATACGTAGAGTGCGGTCTCATTTGCACATGTTGTACAGAACTCTGTGGATGAGGACTTATTCTTCTCAAGATTTAGTAAAGTTTAGTCGTACCTCAAAAGTGAAAGAGATTCGAACTGATAGTTGTACAGGTGCACAATTCTTTTAAGAACTTCTCTCTAAAACCTCTGAATTGGGTCAGACATAGTTTTGAAAGAATTGTGAGACAGCTCTTCGGACATAAACTTCTCATGGATTCCATGTAACGCCTAGTTGTCGTCCTGTCCTACTTAAACGCCAAGTACACTTCCAAACTGCTTCAAGAATAAATACCCCCCAGCGACATTTTCCATCAAATTCTATCCAATGTCGTGCTTAAATTTCATCACTTTAACCCTTTGTTTGCGATCCTTCGCGCCCGCTCTACAGTTGAGCACACACAACAGTGATTCTATATTTTATTTGTGGGCCCACATAAATCTTCTGCAAATGGCCTACCCCTTAAACTAACCGGAAAGTCTTAATATTTCCAAATAAATAAAGAACACCTTTATGTCTACACGCAAACTGATACAAAAAAAAAACTACTTCGTCCCATTCTCATGAACATATTGCGTGCACGAGAACAATTCAAACTCAAGGATTCATTGCTAAAACATTCATTATTCTTCTCACTACCAAACCAACACCAACCTTGTATCTTTTGTGTTGTATTTCTTTAACTTTTCGCATGTGTATCTGACATTTGAGTCAAGAAATCATTGAATAGTTCCTTCTTTAAGAAATGTCCTTTTCCCTTTGGTTCCCATTGTACGAGCACAGAACCGCCTTCCAATTGTGCCAAACACTTCACCAAAATGTAATGCAAATTTATTTGAATACCTTTAAGCTAACGTCGATATACTCGTACATATTCGCGAATTCTAAAAGATTTACATAATAAACCGACCAAAAAAAAAAAAAAATAAGGAGGAAGGAAGATTGTCAGTTTAATTCAGATTGGGGACGCGCCGTCATCCGCTGCTCCTAAATCTGATGAGCTGCAGGAGGTTTCTGTTTTTTTTTTCTGCTTCCTCTCAATAATCGGAAGGATATCTTGAATTCTCTCGCAGGGTTTTTTTTTCTTTCATTTTTTTGTGGTGACAATCAAAAGAAGCCTCCACCATATTTGGCATAGTCAGGTGTACAAAAGTGCGAATATGTCCTTGCGTTTGAATCGGAAATTGGGTATCCACGTGCTACGATTTCTTTTCTTCGTCTTCGTTCATCCCTCATGGAATTCTGCTCCTGCTTAAGGCAACTTTAATTTTATTTCTTCAATTTGTGTTGTGTAGCATTTCGATGGGTAAGGGAACCCGAACGCGTGTTATATTCTCTCTGGTACACGTGAGGGTGTAGCGGGACGTAGGCATGTCCTTTTTGTTGGTGTGTTTCTGTTGGTTCATTTAAAATCAAATGATATACAAGGAATTGTTCTTAATTTAAAATAGTTCCCTTTAATAACGAACCGAGAGGAGGATAAGGTTATGCGCCTTCCTGTGCGTAATCACTGACCTAGTTTTGTAACTTCTGTTACTCTGGTGGGAAAGTTTTCTTCCAGGACAATAACCTGGAGTCCTTTCAATTACACAATGGTTACATGAATTATTTAATTGCTTACGTATTTTCTTCGACAAAGTTTTGGTTCTGGAACTTGGTTGGTTGTGTCAATGACATTTTGTGATTCTGATATTCTTTGACCTTTTTCGAAACTATGAAGTTGAAATATAAGCTTATGCCGTTGAAAATCTTGAAGGGGGAAAGTTTTTCATGACCCAAGAGATGGCGTTAAGAAATGGCAACAAAAGGTAGGCAAAAGGTCAACCCTTCGTCTGAAACTCTGCCATTCTATTTCCAGTTGGAAAACTTTAAAGCATCGGCAAGGATTTAGTATTTTCCTCCGTTTCTAACCTCAGACTGGGATTGAAAGATTCTTTAGGCTGGAATGCAATGGCTACCTTTAATGCAATGAAAGATATTTGGAAAAGGGTGTCCAAACTATTTAAACTTAAGAAACAGATCAGTATCGCAAGTATGTTTTCATCTGCTGAACTCTTTGGTTTTGGAAAATTTCCAAATATTTGCTCCTCAACACCAATGCGAAGAAAATACTGTGAATTACAACTCAATGCAAAAAACATCCAACAATTGTCCTCAATAGACTAGACACTGATCATGAGGAGTATACCCACTACACTACCTCTTTCCTATATTATTCTTTCTCTTTCTATAACTGTGCGAAGCTTGTTTTTCTTTGCTCTTGCTGGAGGCAGCCGTGTAGTGGTAGCGTACTTGTGTTCAAGCTCCAACCATATCCATTAATTTATCACCTAACAGAATTAAATAAATCTCTTGGAAAACACTTCAACACGAATGCGAAAAAATACTGTGAATTACAAACATATACAAAAAAATTGTTTAAATTTCTTCTCAAGCAATTTGTACACCACCCATAGTACCCTGATTGATTTGGAGAATATCAAGTATTTGATAGGTTTTAGTCAAATGTCAAACACTTTTTAACAAACCTTTCCTTTTCAAGCTATGGCTGGTTTTAAGAGATTATGACATCTGTTTTTGGTGCTTCTGTCCAGTTCTACGTGAACTTGATCCATCGTCGCATCAGTTTGAAGGTGGTCTCGGCTTCTTATTGATTTCTAGGAATAATCTTGCTGGAATCAACGTACAAAGTCGAGTTTGTTCATGCCTTCATCTCTTTGTAAACATCTGACAGATGTCAAGGAGCATTTCTGTCATGTGAAAAGCTACTCAAACTAGAGAGATATGGCTTAATGCGAATTTATTTATAGATTTCCTTAAAGCCTAAAGCCATTTAGGCTTCCCTGTATTGCTACCTCACAATTTAACAGCCCTCCTACCAACATGTGTTAGATATGTACAACTTCTTACTTAACCATTAAAAGGAAACAAATATCCTGCCTGGTACTACTTTATAATACTTGTTCATGGAAATGTACTCTTAAAAAAAATAAACCAAAACTCATCGACATACATTTCTTATGGGTCACGTGAAATTTTTACGACCAACTTTATACATAATACAGCAAAATACTTTTTTTCCATTTTAGGCTGACATTTTAATGATCCTCGACTATGACACACCATAAAGGTATTTTTACGATGTGAATTTGTTCATTTACTTTAGATGTACTTAAAACACACAAAAAGGAAAAAATAAGAACATAAAATCTGCGAGCTTTTCATACTTCTTAGACATGGTGGGGGGCTTTTAGGCGTGTAATTAATTTGCTACCATAAACAGTTCAAAGGTTAAATGTTAGACAGATTTTTTGTTTCAATATTTGAAGGCCGTACAAAGTTTTGTCATGATTTTTCTTTTTGGAAATAAGTTTGGTGTGCCAAAAGACCTAGAGAAACGTATAAATTTCTCCAAAAGATGGGGTACCAGAAGGCTCTGAGCTTGGCCCTGTACTTATAAGAAAGATATTTTGCTATGAAATCGGGATAAAAAGGGTGTTTTCTGTGTTGTCCATACACTTGATATGGGCAATTTAGTCCGCGTGTGTGTCATCTTTTTATAGGTAGACCACATTCACATCTTGGTACTGCTCATAGAGTTTTAAGGTCTTGAAAGATTACTTCCTGTCATACGTGTAGAGGCCAAGTTCGTTCCGGAAAATATTACACGCAGAATGTTGGTCCATTCCAGGTTTGACTAGTCAATTTTCTTGACTGACGACTGTACTATACTAAGTCGCCTTGAATGTGTATTGTCCAGCATCCAGTGTGGTCGGTTTGACGGACGAATCTTTCTTTAGTTGAAGAAAAACCTCCACAGTAACTGATGTTTTCTTCTTCTCTCTTCCGGTTCTTTCCTACAAGCTTAGAAACTCCATCTGTCATAAGTTCTTAGGGTTCATAAGTTGCCAATAATTTCGTACAAATTTAAATTCAATTTCATCCTTTTCCTCTAAATATATTCGCTGATGATTCTTACAGCATTATGTCACTTTAACAATCCCACAACTTGCTACGAGGTGCTAAATATTCGTGGGATTAGGTAGGAATTCCCCGACGCTTTTGTGCTAAAATTATAAAACAAAGAAAATTATAAATAATATATGCTGCTTGAAAAAAAAAAACAGAAATTCTTTCATCTTTTATTTTTATTTATTTAATTTACCAATTTATTTTTCCTAATTTATTTTAAGACAGTAAAATTTTTGTGTGTATATTTTTTTTTTATCTCTGAAAAATTCAAATAAATTAAATGAAATAAAATATCAAAAAACAATCTACCTCAAAGAAATATAACAAATAAAATAAAATAAACTATACTACCTCTTGAATGAAATAACCAACCATGACCATAATACAATAGATACATATACAAAATAAATAAAAATAATATTATACACTTGAAACTAAATAGAAAAAAATTAATATATATTTTATTCATTCACATTCTTGTCGTGTGCATAGTAATATAATGATTAATGATTATGCTTTTTAAACAAATTGCAGTAATTAATTAACAGGCATATTAAATTTAAAAAAAAAAAAACACCCGGTAAAGCTTTGAATAAAGTACTATATCTAGGTATTTAATAAGATTTACATTATAATAATTATCTTGAAGCTTAGTAAGGGTTGAGTGAGAAGCAGGTAATTGTGCTGACTAATGCATTTGAATAAATTCAATTGAGGTGCACTGTCACATGGAGTGGGAGACAGTAAATATCCACGAGGAAAATATAGCAAGGGCGGGAACATTTGTGGGAGTATTGATGTGTGGTACAAAAGGCCTCACTCGATTTAATAAGATATGAGTTTGTTTCTATTTAGTTGGTGTAGTGATTGTGTATTCGCTCATTGAATGATGGTCCTTACCAAATCCATTCAACCACAGTGGCTATATTAAATAATTCGCTCGGAAAGCACTTAGTGTAGAATATACTGTGAAGTACAAGTGAATGCAAAAATTACATACATTTCTCTCTAGTTAAATATGACACCCTCCAAGGAAAATAAATATTAGAAGCTAATGCCATCAAGTCTTTTTTCTCTCTTCTTCTCTCTTCCAGTTTAAGAAACGCTTGTGCTCAATACTCTGTACTCATATCCATTTTCTAATGAAAAAGAAGTCGCCAAGATAATTTTGGGTAAAAGTCTGGCGTCGGAGTAGATGAACTCAATCCACTGAACTTCTGGGCGTTAAATTCTACACTTCGTGTCAAATGCTCTACTTTAGGGCTTCCAAGGTCTTCCCTCTGACTTGTTAGTATAGACCAGAGAACTGCATGAATCCATTCATTTGCCGTTGTGTCTCAGTCTCGAATGTGAATTTTGGAGGCTCACTTTACGAAACGAAATGAAAACGAATCATCATGGTGTTGGTCTTCATGAATCTTTGAGTGCGTAGTACATGGGAATGAATCACATCTTGGAATGAATGTGAACAGGAGCTCGTTAAGATTCGTTTTTGAGAGGCAATAAAACTGAACCCAGCGAATAATTCTTGTGAAGGAATACGAATGCGTGTGAATGTATGAAAAGCAGTGAATATTTCGAGTAGCTCACAAAACGAGGTGCAGGTCACTGGTATAGACCCTTGACTTCAAAAAGTTTCTACAAATCTCAAGCCAGTGCAAATTTTAAAGACGAGAGATTAAGCAGAATATCAAATCAGCATCCCCGAAGCAAGTATCTAGTATAAAATATGCACACGATAATGGAATCGGAAACGAAATTCACGTTGAGCCAAAACCACCAACCGATCTATCTGTCAATAAAATTACTGACATTTTGAAAGCATAGTACTCACCAACATTGTACCCAGCTCTTCCCAAGAGTTCCCTTGTTGCAGTGTTTCCATCTCAACTATTCTGTATTGTCTGCGTATCAGGTCACTATCCCAAGTTAGTCGATTCTATTCTATGGGTGTGCCCAATTGAATGCCTATTTTGTCCTTCTATTGATTCAGTAAAGCTCTGGAGAAATAACCCAAGGGCCTAAGAGCGGTCAGCCATTGCCACCCGTTTTATAGAGCAAAATGGTGCTCTCAGATCTTTCCAAAGCTTCTGCCATTGAAGTTGAGGAATTACCCACTTCTTAAGTTAGTCGCAGTTCATAGCATCCCTGCACTTCCGTAAGGGGCCCATGCGCCCTATGTATTACCCCATTTTAATAGCCTTACCTTCAAAAGAACGCCCTCAGATTCATTGAAAGTCCAACTTTAAAAAAGGGGAAAACTTAAAAGCAGTGCCAATTATTCCCACCAGCCACAATTAAATGCCCTAAGTCAGTGTAAAGCCTCTTCTCCCTCTTCTACTTCAAAATAAAAAGAAAATAATCATTAATCCTTAATCGATATAAGAATATTACTAATCATAATTAATATTATATATTCTTATAGCATAGGTAACTAAATATGTATTGAGAAGAAAAAAAAAATCAATAACTTAAACGAACTAAATTATGTAAAATAATTATAAATGAAAGACTGCGAGCGTACACTCTTAAAACCTTACTTTAAATACTAAAAAAGGATATACAAAAAAAACCCTTATAATTAGCAAAATAAAATTATTTTTTGCCTTTAAAAACAAAAAAGAGTCTTAAATGTGTGTAAATTGATTTCTAAAAAAATAAAAATACCAAACACCAACATAATGTTATGTCACCTTTAAAAAAAAAAGAAATAAATAACAACTAAAAAAATATTAACTTTTTGGTTAAGCTCTTAGACTTAAGACATAAGTTTATTATTCTAGCGAGTCTGTATATTTAAATCAAACGTCCCTCGGTAGAAACGATTAAAACAAAAAAAAAATAGGTATACTATTAGCAAATGAAAAAAAACCTTATTTATGGCTTTAAATTAGAAATTAAATTAAAATCTATGTATGTTTTGGATTTTTTTTTTTGTGTAAATTTTCATATCCAGGAATATCCCCCACCGGAGTTGTGAAAGTAAATAAAATAAATTAATAGCAATAATTTTTCTTAGAAAGATTATAATTTTTAAAATTGATAAACAAATTGTAAACAAATAGTACACTAAAGGAATACCTCCCTTATAGATGTCGTACATTACTACCTCTCAATGTTATTGCAAAAATTACATATAAAAAAATTGTAAAGCTAAAAAAAGTAACTTTGTATGTATATTTCTTATAGAATGCATTTTAAAATCTAACCGTAAAATTGTAGAAAAAAATTAATAAAAAAACACAATTTGAAATGAAAAGTAAAGAATAGTAGTTTAATAGTTTAATTATATTTACCAAACTCCAAATAGACAAATTATATAAAAGAAAAGAAAAAATCTACCTCTCCCCCCCTCAACCAAAAACACAAAAGAAAAAGAGTAGAAACAATTACCTCAAGGACGAAAGGAAATCCATAAAAATAAACAATAAGATACAAATCAATAAAGCAAGCAAAAAAAAAAGTAATAAATATTCTGACATATCGTTTAAAAAAAGAAGAAGATAAATACTTAAGTTATGAATTTACTGTGTAAATTTGAAGTTTTTTTTGTGGAAAAGGTTGCCTTTATTGTTGATGTTGCATCGATCTTAAGGTTACAAAATTTTGAATATCTTTCTATCAATATCTGAATACCGAATGAAGTGAAGTGGTGCGACACATTCGCCTAAAGTTGGCATAAGAACTAACGTACGCTGACTGCCTAAGTAGATCTAAAGATATCTCTTCTTACAATTACTGTGAATTATAACCGAAAGCAAAAACCGCATATAAAGAGTTCGCAAATAAGGACTTGACAACTTTTTTTAAATAAAACGCCCATTTGAGATATTTCAAAAAACTTTATTATCCACTCGAAGTACAATCAAAACATTTATGAATGGAACTCGACTTCGTTCATATGGCCTCCGTGGGCACTTTTGCAGCAGTCGATTCGTTTGACCCCATTTTCAACGACTCGGCCAAAACGGCCGCTGTTTGACGTTCAATGTTGGCTCTGAGCTCTTCCAACGTCGTCGGCTTGTTGGCATAAACCAATAACTTAACGGTAGCCCCACAGAAAATAGTCAAGCGGCGTTAAATCGCACGAACGAGGCGGCCAATCGACTGGCCCAATTCTTGAGATAACACGCTCACCATACTTACTCTTCAATAAATCGATTGTAACGAGTGCATCATCCAGTTGAAACCACATGTAGTCGAACGCCATATAACGCTGGTTCATCAGATCTCAAAATATTTGTATCATATTCCTTTTTTTAAAATACCTTCCAACAGTACTTCAGTTGTCCCTTGACTTGATAGTAAATCAGAAATTGGACTGCATATTGGGCACTCCTCCAAAAGTCTGTGTCTCCACTTAAAAAAAGGACACGTTTGTGTCGACTCTTTCTTTGTAAAACTTTTATCATCGCTCCTTTTTTCTTTTAAGTACCTAAATAACCGTTTCCATTTCCCATTCCTCAAACTAGAGACACAGATTACATGAGTATCCCATTTATAATCTATCAAATCGTGCTAGTAAATTTGCATTCACAACATCAGCTATAATCCCCTACCATTCACATTCAACCAACCCATCTAAAGATTAATATTCCCCCATTCACTTCACTATTCGCATTCAACAAGTCAGTCCATCCATTAATTTCTAACAAAAAGCTGACAAACCATTGTCTAAGCAGTCAATTAATCAACTTGTCATCTTAAAATATCTCACGCCCTTATAATCATCTCCATTGGATAGACCGTCTCCGGTTTCCCCTTCTTCAACAGAAAACCAGCCACCGACTACTTAATAAAAATCTCAGCCTTTTTTTCTTTTTATACCCATCCTTCGACAAATGACGAGGTCGTCCTTGATATGTATTCTTCACGCTAACCATGTGAGTCCTCCTCATTCAAACACATGCCTTTCATCAAAAATATCTGTTAAAACCCCATCATAATTACGATCCCTCGTTAAACACGACTATAAGGCGTGTTATTCACCCTCCAAAGGACGAAAATTAATATCTCTGAAATGTTATCCTTCTCATTTCGATGCGATATCATGGATAAATTATGGCAATCCTTTCCAACCATTCTCACTCTTCTCTTGTAACAGTTTCAAACATTTTTCACGTTTATTTTCGAGAGAGAAAGTTTTATGAAAAAGGAGATTATACTTAAAAACTTAATTGTAGTTTAGACAAAAATAATAAAAACGCTTAAATAAAATAAAAATAAATAAAAGCTTAGCGACTATAAGGCAAATAAAAATAAATGCAAATAAACTTAAGTAAATCTAGAATAATTATCTTTTAAAAGATCTAAGTGTCGAAAAAAAACTATTTTATATAAGGAAAAGGAAATAAATTAGAAGTAAAAGAAAGAAAAGATTGGTAAATTAAACTTAAGACAAGTCAAATAATAGCAATTTATATGGTCTTATATTTATATATTTACATAAAATCAAATACCATATACATAATAAGTTTATCTATAAGCATACTACTTGCTATTACGTAAGAAGATATATGTAACTAATCGAAAAGAAATAAAATTACTAAGCAGCATTTTATTATTTAATAATAAAATAAATAATAAATAATATACACAAGAATATATGCAATATTAAATAAAAATTAAAGCATAAATGCGATTTGATGAAAAACTTTTAACACAAACTTGTTTTATTACTGATTTTTGACAATTTGTTTTGGAAGAAATTCTAAAGTGGTACATGTTTACACTCTGTCTTTACTTGCCTTTAACCAATCTCCCAACCGAATTCATTCTGCTTTGACAGCAAATTAAAAAAAAATGCGTTTGAAAAGCACTTGATATAAATGCTGTGTACTATAAGCTAATGCAAAACATCACACCAAATTCTCGCTCTTAGCTTGGACACCACCCATGGAGAAAAAATCCTCTTTCCTCTCTTTTCTATTATATAATCTTCCATAGCACTATTGCCAAGATAATGGACCATAAAATGTAGGAGTAAGTTCACATATATATTCTTGAATCGTTCGGGTAATTTTCCTGGGTAAAGCCAAGGACTCTGGCTAGAACTACTCGTAGGTAACCTTCTGGATGTTGATGAGCGCAAGGCAAGACAAATGCAAAGGAAGTGATCGATGGTATCTTCTTTGCTTTCGTCCTGAAAGCTTGTTGTAGAGTAGCTGTGTAGCTTAGTTGTCATTACCGATGATTGGTCTCACTCACGACTTTGGCCTTGATAAGGTACTTAACAGAATACGTTGACACTTCGATGTAGCTACGGCTTTTGCTATTTGTACCAAAGGCGCTTGGAGACCCAGCTTCCCTGGTATGTAGCCTGCAAAACGCAGCAGTAGTTTAATAGCATCAAGTAGGGTAAACCCTGTAGTTGGTTCTGGTGCCGCCAGGAAATCTGGACAAACATACATCTACTCGTTGTAGAGGATATAGCATTGTGTCCAGTCTATTTTGTCCGGTATTGACTATCTGTAGTTCACATTGAGGACAAATGGATAGTGAACTTGGGATGATGATCGATGCATGGATAGTATTTCGGAACGTCATGTAGCCTTGGAGCTTCCCAGTCTAATTGTTATGGTATGAGAGATTGGGGATCATGGTTTGTAGTATCGGTCTCATTTCACCAGTAAACTTATGACGGGCAAGCTGCCCATTCTCTCTACTTGTGGTGATGATCATTTCAATGTTCTTTTTTATCGTCTTCAGAAGGAACGATATAAGGCCTGTACTTGAAAAAACTTAGATCAACTTAGAAACACTTTCTCCTTCTCCATAAATCAATGCATAGCTTCCTCTTGTTCCTATCTCTATTATATCCTGTAATACAGTCCACTCCTGGTCTTGATCTCTGTAAAGTAGTGTCTATGGGTTCTTGGTTCGCTCTCTTTCAAAGCCGCCTAATCTACATGAGCATGGAGTTGAAAATCCCTAGGTCTCTTTCTATAAACCCTTTAGACAACAATTTAAAAGCGCGGTCTTTACTTTTAAGAACTTTCCTCCGCCTACCTATTTCCTTCGCTGAAATCACGTTTTATTAAATATGAAAGGTGTATACTTTCCTTGTCCAGCAAATTTGAATTATGTCCTAGAACTTAAAGATCTTTCTCTTGTCTTTGCAGTCCTGTATCACTGAATCAGACTCATTGGTCAAACAAAGAACGTCTTCATTCAATTTAAGAAAAACTATCTTGAGATCTGAAAAAAAGCAACGGCAACGGCTTAAATCTCGAAATATGTTGTTTTTAGGACGTGCATATGCCCTTCTTCTTCTTGTATGGCGTTACAATTCGGGAACCTGGGCCTCAACCAACAAGCCTTTCCACTTAGCTTGGTCTTTAGCTAATTGTCTTCACTTGCGCACCCCAAGTTGGGCGAGGAGGCCCTCTACTACGTCGTCCCTCTGAATTTGATTCGAAGACTCTGCGAGCCGGAGCGTTCGTGTCCATTCGCTCTACATGTCCTAACCATCTTAGACGTCCAATGCACAGTTTTTGGACTAAGTCGATGTCGCTGTACAGCTCGTATAGTTCCTCGTTGAATCTTCTCCTCAAAAACTCGTCGAGGCAAACGGGACCGAAAATCTTACGAAGAGTTTTTCTCTCGAAGCGACAAAGGATATCTCCATCCATCTCCATCAGAGCCAAGGTAGACAAAGTCCTTTACTACCTCGAGGTTGTAGCTACCCACTGTGACGTTTTGCCCAATTCGTCGGTGTTGATTGTCCCTTCTTATTAAAATTCATCAGGCATACATTCATCTGACCAGATCTTAGAGATGAGTTGGTGTATGCTCTTTACCAGTTCATCCCCAGCTGCTTGTAAGCCGTCAGATCCAGCAGCTTTGCTAGATTTCCGCTTGGATATTCTTATTCTCACTTCAGTTATGTACATATGCCCTAGGTTGGGTCTATTAACTTGGCCTTCCCTATCCTTTGCAATAATCTGTAACCTAGTCCTGGGTTGGGAAGTACTACATTCTATGTCAGTAATTGTTTACCAATTTTCGTTGTTGTCCTTAAAAAGGTTTTCCCAGAACTATTACTGCATAGACTTAGAACTGCTACCAATTGAAGAAGTCCTTGCTCTACTCGAATTCTTTGGAAACTTTGACAACTTTAAACCTTACAGCGCTTGGAAGAATTATTACAAATGTCATTTACATCCTTGAAGAGTTTAATTGAGTTCATTGTTCCAATACCTTCCACTTAGGGGCGAATCTAGGTTTCTAGTTTCACTTCAAAACAGGAAACAGGATATTGTTTCATAATGAAATCAAAATAAAGCTGACAAATTGCGTAAGCTGCCAAGGAAACCAGGTGAAGGATATTCGATTTGAAAGCGGAATAAAAGTGTTAGGCACACTTCACCGTCCTGGCACACTTAATCGATATAATGACACGTTGACATGCCAGTCAGTCGAACGTATAATTCGTCCTCACACAATCGTCTGCGAATTGTGTGGTACGACTTATCTCTCTCCTGCTTTTTGAATTCTTATGATGAATTCTGAGCATTTCGTCCTGACACATGCCCCATTGAGAAGGGTTGCCACACGTGTGAAGGATAAGATATTTGAAAAAATATCATTAAAATAACTCAACTGTAAGGATGCGGGTGAATCCTTCAGATGGCGATGATTGAAGTGGAAAATTAATTAAGACAGTCAGGGAAGAAGAAAAATTGAATTTATAACTTACGTGTACATATGTCAACCACAGGACTCAATTGAGTGTCAAAAAAAATAGAAATTCATATGACAAAATCAATTAAGTCCATCTTCGAGTGAATAAACATTTTGGGGGTAACACTTATGGATCTTGACCTTCGGCAAATTGTTTCTCTATGATTTGAACGACTGAATGTATCTGGAGGGAGGCAGCTTGTTTTATTGATGTTAATAGCCCGGCTAATAATGACTATTTCTCGATTCACACAACATATCGACAAATGATATCGGCAATTAGAGGTTTATTGTTTTGTTTTTATTCAAAGCGAGAGGGTATTGATCTGATACGACAAACTGACAGTAGTTTCTCGTGGTATCGATTAAAAATAGAAAAAAAGGGTAATTTGTATACATACATATGTGAGAATATTGGATCAGAGAAACACGTGTAAATTTCGAAGGAATTCAGAGAGCATTCCAGCAGAACGATGAGCATTCATTTGTGCCGCTGGAATTTGATGAGTGATATCCATGTGGGGTATCTTAGATGGTTATTAGGAATTGTAGTCACATTCAGGT
This sequence comes from Chalcosyrphus nemorum, assembly GCA_949716465.1. NCBI lineage: Eukaryota > Metazoa > Arthropoda > Insecta > Diptera > Syrphidae > Chalcosyrphus > Chalcosyrphus nemorum. The sequence continues at coordinate 30,566,419 of OX454333.1, forward strand.
CAAAGGGTGGACATGGATCTATTGATTTCTATTATAGAAAAGGACTGGTAACTAATGTTATGTGGCAGTGGACTTCTGGAAAAGTTTTGTATTTCAGAAGAAAGTTTGGCAGGCTTATAATTATTGTTATTCCCATTCAAAGTTGGTTATTGTTTGGCTGGAATTTAACTTTGTTATCACACGTCTAGAACAGGCATTAATTGCTCATGGAGAAAGGAACTTGGTAGACACTGCAAATTAAAGCCTTAAATCTTAAGTAAATTCACATTTTGCTAACAGGTTTGTGTGCAAGGTCTGCAGGTCACAGGCAAATGTCCCAGGTCATAGGAAGATAAATCGACTTTTTTTGTCGAGCTGAGCTTAGAACATTTCCTAGCCCTTCAACCACAAGACTCTCCCAACTTGTCGTAAGACTCCAAAGACTGTAAGACTCCAAACGTTGGAAAATGGCTTCGCCGAGGTGGTTCAGAGGAGCTAGACGCACTCATCACTACCACCTCTGGGCATCTACTTTTACTATGGAGTTCAGGCTATTGACTGATTTGCATAATGTGATTTTTGGTATGAGTTGCACCTGAATACTGAACCAAGTTTGGAAGTAAGTTCTGGATCCTAGTTTACTCTGGGATCGCGGTATATAAGATTTCTTTTGGGGTTGTTAGACAAGACCCATCGTCAGACTAACAATCGGAGGCTTGTGTCATATTTCTACCTCATTTGCTTTTAACCTAATGAGTCTGTCGCACAGGCGGACCACTAGAACTGCAGTACAGGGTTATGATCCTCCTACTCGGGATCAAAGCTCGCCTAAAGAAGGAAAAGAAGAACCTGATTGTTTAAAGATCTGTCTCTCTCTCTCTTTTCAATAATTTCTTATGGTCCGCGATGCAACATGCTAATTTGTGTGATCTTTCTGTTCTCCTCTTTCTAACGAGTAACTCGTTATCGAAATGCGAGACTCAGTGTGCTACGGCTTTCGTAAGCAAGCATTCACTATCGAAATTTGCGATCACAGCATGCGTTATGGTGCGTCATTTTACTCGAACACTATTGTACTGTCGAGTCGTCGAGCGAAACAACAAAGCTATGAGAACATGAGTCGTACTCACTCGCTTGTTGTAGATTGTCGTTAAGTCGATCCCTGATCGCTACCCTTAGTAGTTGATTTTCTTTAAAGGCATACTAAAAGTTATTATTATTAGCCACCAGAAGTATAGAACCATTGAGAATTAAGCGTTCCATAAGGCTGCATTGTAGTACCTATACTAGTTGTACAACTTTTCAATACTTTTCTGAATCAATTTCTGTGTTAAAATTAGACAAATGCTCGCTCATTTCTGAAGTTGTTCCTTTGGATACTATTGTGTCTAGGTTCTTACTAGTCTCGGTTCCTTTTTCCTTTTGGTGAAATTTCTTTGCTAGAAGATAGTTTTGTTAATAGGTCATCCACTCTGCCGGGAGAAGTTCCATGAGGTAGACCATGGCTTTTCGCTGCCTTCTAATCTTAGCCGTTCGATTCTTTTGGGCATTTTTTTAGTCCCATCACGTTTTAATAAGTTGTCGGGGGTTCTTATAGGTTCGATCTCTTGGATGAAGCCGCCTAAAACTGCGTTGGCTCTTTCTATTTTTTCGGAGACCAGTTAGAAACTGTCTGGTGTTTTAGTTCACCTCTACAACTTTCCTTTTCACCCAAATTTCTTTGATGAACACTATGGGCATGAGTTGGTGGTTAATGAGTCCATCTTCCTGGCGAAAGTCCAATCCTGTTATTTTCTGTTATTTTGCCATTGCGATCGTTCTTCCTTCTGCTTTCATGGCACTTCCTGTTGCATACTCTCTCATTTCATCGATTTCTCCTGGCCGAGAGTAGGAGGACTACAACTCTCTCATTTTACTGCAGTCCTTTGAGGTTTTCCGGTTCTTAGTCTTTCCGGTTTTGGACCACTTCGTCATTGACACCAATAAAATGCTGGTGTGTTTGCATTTGTGTGATCCATACCTCTTTTGACAAGGTTCCAAGGATCTTTCACAAATCAACCGATGACGGTTCTTCAGAACAATTCCTCTAAGGCCTCCCTGCGCCTTCCTAACTTTAAGTACAAATACGTTAAGCGTTGAGCGAATTTCAATCCCCCAAACAGGATCCATTTGTTGGCAAATTTCCTCGGAATATTCATTACTTTGCCAAAAATTTGTAAATAACCTCGCCCACATTATCTCAGGTCGTCTTAATACTAAACTTTCTTCCGCATTATCTTTCTTAACAATGTGATTAGAAAAAAAAAAGAAAGAAATCTGAAATCCTGAAAATCCTTACCAATTCACTCTCCAAATTGCCATCGTTTAATACAACAATTCCTTCCAACTGTAAGCTATTCACTCATCCATTCAACTCATTCATCTCTGGAGAACCATTCAAGGATACACTGATTGAATTCAGAGAATATTCACAAATTTATTCCATTTTGCTGTTTGACGAGGACGAAAGATTTTTTCCTCCATCTTATCACACCATTCTGTGCGACATTCCTTAGGAAACAAAAAAAAAAAAGAGTCAACTTTCAACTTTTCAAATTGGAAAACAAGTTTTAATATACATAGAAACATCCCTCATACCCACATAATCGTCCTTCCACCCACTCAGCACACATATACTTACACACAGCGATAAACTGAAGTGCTGAAGTGGCATTGGCATGGCACTTACTTCCTGTATGAGCGAGAATAAAGGCGAACTTTATCTCATAAAATGAACGCAAAAAAATAGAAAGCGAATTTTGTTTGATCAACTTTAAGAAAATTAATTTTCAGCAAAACGAAAGGACCTTCACACTCATACACGTACTCTATTGAGAAAGGGACAAATTTATGAAATTTAAGAAATTACATCAGCAAACTCGCTCCCTAAAGTTGGCTTGAAGAAGAGAAAGCAAAGCAAAGAAAAGAAAAAAAAAAGGATACGCGCCTAGGGAGTTCATTTAAAGGCGGCGGAGGAGAGGCTCAAAAGAAAATCCTCAAGAATACAATTTTCTGTTAATTTGGCTGTTTTTATAATTTTCTGTGTTTATCATTCGTTTCCGTTTCGTAACTTGTTTTTTTTTTTTTTCGTCCTTCTTCAACATTTGTTTGCCAGAGTTTGTAATTGCCCTTGTGGGGCCGGGCAGTGGGGCTGTGAAAGGCGCTTTTCTTATTTGCAATTATTTCATTTTAAAGGAAGTAAAGCAGTTTAAGGATTCTCCGTAATGGGATGGAGTGCCACAATGGCTTTGAAAGTGATAAAGAAATCACGTGTACAGCTTGTTGGATCGTCCTCTGGTGAAGCCTTTATTATTACGTTTTCCTGTTTCGTTGTTAATATACAGTACAAGTTGGCACAGTGGTGTACAGGATAAGGAAAAAAATCTACGTGATAGTTGTCTTAAATGTTGGTAGTCATTTTAGCCTTCAAAGATACTGACAATCTGCGACGAGTCCTTGATCACCAAGTCTCTTATCTCAGAAGCCCGACGTTCCAAAATGTATGGGCTTTTTGTTGATACTGTTTCTGTCAAATTGCTGGCCCTTAAGTTAGTCAAATGGAAGCCATTTATTCCGACGTACATATTCGCTTGTAAGTTTCCTCTGTTCTGTCTAAAATTGGACTAGACTAGATAGAAGGTGCAATTCACTCGAAGGAGCTAGCTCTACTGAGCGTTTCTAGACATCAAGAGAGCGTTCAATACTTGCTTCTGCTGGATAGCAAAGATTTGTCCAAGAAGTAGAACCATTACTTCCTCCTCTGGAGCAGAGTTAGTTTCTCTAATTGCAGCTAAAGACTGCCCATAAGATGTCTTCCTCTCCAGCTCTATAGCTATTAGGCTACATTGGCAGCGGTAATCCTGATAACCTCCCCATTAATAGTAGTGAGACGAGCATCTCCAGCGTAATACAATTCAGTCAAAAACCGTTGAAGCGTCCTTTACAAAGAGATTATTCAATTAACTATCTGTCTGAGTGTAGGAACCATGCATTTCTGAGCTAACATTTCTACAAATCTTCATAAGGTTGCTATATCTGTCCTTATACCCATCCAAGTACTCAATTTCCAGAAGGGACTGCACTGCACTCCATTGGTCTACTTGGTCTACTTGACCAATGCATCGATTATGGAATCTAAAATTGGAGCTGATGTCTTTGAGTCCAAGAGTTTGCAAGTCTTCTCTGCTGAGAAGTGAGCTTGATGAAGTTTTCACTTATCTCGGGGCTTTTTCTTGGGTCTAGCATTTGGCGTTTGGCATTCGCATTTCCATCGTGTTATTGTGGAGTGGAAGGTTCAAGGTACAAAGCATTGGATGCCATCATATGTTTCCTGTCCTGGAACCCATGTTATGGTAATCTAGCTTGTGGAAGCGAGGATATCAAGAAGTTCGACACGAATACAATTCTATAAGAGCTTTGCATTGTAGTACCTTCGATGTTTTGAAGACTGCTACTGATGGGTTCTAATCACTGGCAACATAAAAACACTCAGTGTAGCTTCCTTCTGCTCTATGATCTGTAGCGGCATGAGATCAAACATTGCTCCTAATGCTGACATCGAACAGCTTTTACTTGGATACCAATGGAAGCTGTTAAGTAAATCGATGGTCAACTTCTCAAATGTGTTGCTGGACACCTACATATCTCAGTCAGCCCTTAAAGCAATTGGCAGTGACACAGCATGTGTTGAATTGAATCTAACTCTTCCTCATCTCCACAACTTCTGCATAATTTTGCATTACGCTTGCGAAGCGTAGTTCCTATGGCGAAAACGCCCTGTAATTACTCCACTGAGCGCGCAGAAAGAAGGTCGATCCATTGTCACTAAGGTCTTTGCTTTTCTTTTATTCTATTTTGGCCACAAAACACGAAAATTTGCTCTCTAGATTGCTAGTAGACGTTGGCGCGCGCCATGAGTATATAGCAAACCAATAGAGCTGTACACACGAGGGAGTGCGACCAAGAAGCTGTAGGCATGGTCGCCTGAACCAATTTCTTCAGCAAGCTTCAAAATGCCGTTCCTTTGACGACAAGTCCAATTGGGTGCGCGTCCATTTAGGAGCTCGTGTGGCATTGGCCTAGAACTCTTTCTCTATGAGGTTGTCATTGATCCCGTATGGATGTGTCTGCCTCGCCGATGTTCTAGCTGATCCTAGCCTTGCCAATTCATCTCCTTGTTCTAGTCCAAGTACCCAGCAGAACATGAAACTGTGTAACCTGCGGGGCTTAGTACATTTAAGAAGCATGTAATGTACTTGTGCCTCAGCCAACATAATGAACATATCTCTCCAATCAGCTCCAACATGGTTGGGGTCACCTAGAACTTGTGCTTGCCACTTACGACAGTCATGAGATCTAAACGTCAAGTGAACCGAAAATGTTGTTCTGCTATACCTCGTCGATGTTGTGTCTTTATCCTTGTTTAAAGCTTTTTTTTGTTTCATCTACTTTCCAACAGTCCGGTGACAGTTCGCTCAGTTATGTCAATATCATTGGCATACGCCAGCAGTTGCATAGACTTCTCCCCCTCGTGTCGTAGGCTTGCTAGTTTCGAACTTATCTTGATCCTTTTCGCATTTTCAATGCAAGGCCTTAGTGGATGAGTAGGTACTATACATTCTCCATCGTCATCCTGATCAAATGAAAGAGATTGACATTGACAAGCCTACTGACATTGAATATGACCCTGTATACAGATAGATAGTGAATATAGTCTTTGGCATCTTGAATTGCGTTGATCTGTCAAAGTGTGCACTGATGTTCATGTTTTTGGAATAAGGTTTCAAGCGTTCACATATTGGAACATACAAGATCTTCTAGACCGGGCTCTAAAAGGCTCATGTGTGCCATTATGTATGGAATGTAACATCAACGTGAAATGTTGTTGTTGGTGTTGTTGAAAGCTATAAATCTTTATGTCGATTTGGCAAAACAGACTAAACCAGGAACAGCCAATTTGAAAGATGTAGCTTCAACAATATGTTCGCTATCATCTGTCAAAAGTAGAAACTCCTTATTGGAAACCCTTTATGTTCTTTAATGTTACCCACTTCCATACTTCAAACAAAACAGTTTGAGTTTGACACCACTGTTCTAGACGAAGCCGATGAGGCCTCTATAGCTCGCAAGGTTTTGAGGGTCTCAACCAAGACTTATTTTGATCCTTAGTTCTGTAAATAGTTGATTGCCTCCTCATTTCAATCCGCTCAGATGGTTTGCTATAACAACGGACTAAAATAATCCATGTCTGTCTTTTTATTTTCAAGCGAAGCAATTAAATTTGTCCCCAACAAATATTACCAAGGACATTCTGTGCAAAACCCTCCACAAAAAAAGAAGAAAAAAAAAAATATTAATTGTGTTTCCGGTTACTTTGCCTACAGAAGATGCCATCTCTCATTTGCTTGCCATAAGGATGTATTTCAAATTTACTTCCCAAATGAATATTTTAATATCTTCATTTGCTGAACCATAAGATCCATCATTTTGTATCTCAGGCTTCGGGATACATAGATATATATATGGCCTGCCATCAGAATAATCGCATCTAATTTTCATCATCATTTATTTCAATTCTTTTTTTTTTAAGAAAAGCATTTCCATTTTGTTTTTTTCATATTTTTCAATTCCAAAGTCAAATTCTCGGTTTCATTTTCATTACACACTGGCAAGTGGTGGTTTTGTTGTGTCGAGGACAACTCTGGAAGGAAATAAATCCCCCGCAATGGAAGAACAACAAAAAAAACCGATAATATGGATTTTCTTTTTCTCTTTTTCGAGAGTTTTGGGAGCGGGCGGGGAGGGGTGGCTAGGGAGCCTCGAAGCGAGCCCCCGAAAACGTGTATACTCAAACTTCACTTTCACTTTTTCTTGAGAATGAGTCTTCCGTTTTGTTATCCTTTTCGTTATCTTGCTGAGGCTCCCCCGCTCTGTTTCTCTTATCTCTTGTCGTTTATATTTTCTTTTCACGTTTTACTTCCTGTATGTATTCTAAATGACCCAGTTTTGGTGTGTGCGCTCTCTCTCTCTCTGGCTCTTATCCTTTTTGAGTGATTTTCCTTCGTGTTATGGGAAAGCTATTCCTTTTTTTATGGGAAGTGAAAGTTCAACATCGACGTCATAGTCTTAAGTCTACCCTTCCAAGATGTTTGATTTCTTTAATGTTCAACATGGGGAATAGAAACTTATCCAATCGGCAGGACATTACATATTCATCCAGAGTTAGGTTTCCTTTTTCTTTGTTTTGACAGTTTCTCTTTCTATTTTGTGTTGACCAACACGATAATGATGTCATTGTTCGTTGTTGGGTTGACTTTTGACATTTTGTTTCGGTTGAAAGTTTGTTCAAAAGAATGTCGAATGTCCTTTCAATTTGATTAGATACGCATAAGATCTACAGTTGGAGTATAACTATAAGAAAGGAGAGAGAAATCAATGAATGGAGGAGGCACAGTAGGCTACAGGGATACAAAAGGATATTAAGAAGACACTAAAAATGATTTATTGGCAGCCGGGGCTAATGCCCCACCAAGCTGTGCGGTATAATAATTTTTGTGTTCGTTATCCTGTGGGATTTTCTTTTAATGTGCTTTGCTTCTCCGAATATTCCTTATGTCATAAAGTTAGAGAAGAGATTTTCTACTTCTACCAAAACGAGAACATCTTGATTGATAATCTTTAATATGGTTTGTTGAATGTTTTTTTTAAATTTAAATTGAATTGGTAGGTGGATGAATTTTTGAACAGACCATTTTACTAATGAGAAGTGGTTTTTTGTTCCTGTTGCTTGCCATTTTTTCGTCCTAGAGTTGGAATTAGATGATGGCCTTTAGTTGTAAGTCTTGGGTTCATGTTTCGATTTCAAGAGGGTTTGAGGGACAGCCTTTATGTGTAATGAAGTCGCATTTAGAATAGTGCGGGTTCTAAAGTTGGCACCAGGAAATTCTGGTAATTTCCCAAAGGCGAGTATAGAGCCCAATATGAGGTCTACACTTAGATTTGTCAACTTACCAAGGCTCTTCAAGAGATGAGATCTTGAAATTCGGCTCCTTTTGAAGACGAAGACGGCTCCTTCTATCCACTGATAATGCCTATTATTGTACTTGGATATTCCTCGAAGAGGATTCAGTGTGTGTCTGAGGTCAGTTCCTTGCTATTGCTGATACTTTCCTTCTAAACTCTATCAGGCAATCATATTATGAATCTCCTTTCAAATGCTAGCATCGGTCTCATGTGATCAATATTTGTCAATTCTTAAGTAGCAACTCAGTAAGATTGTATTGAGGAATGGGGCTGTGAGTGTCCCTTCGGTCCAGCTTTTGATGTGCCTGAATGCTATAGTATACATCAGGTGGAACCAAACTAAGCTGCTGGTGTTGGCTTTATTCATCATATGACACTGACACTGCTTTCTGGGTTTAAGTGACATTTGAAAGATGCTATTGCTTCCAAAAGTACCTTTATCCATACTTGGGGACCATATGTATCTTACGAGTGACACCATAGTATACAAAAGATGGTTTAATCTCCTTTTTGGAATAGTAGAAGGCTAAGTTTCCTTTCATGCATGCTACCGTGCTGAACATGAAATGTTGAGTTCAATGCTACCGATTTTTGGAAGTCTGAAAATAGGGACTGAGCTCCTCTTGTGAACAGAACTACATCTCTGTCTTTAAGGGATGAATCCCAGATCTTTGCCAATTACCAACGAATTATATTGTGAAGTCCAACTTTTCAATTAAAAGAAACTTCTGTGAAGCCAGAGAGTGTTGAGGGGTTAAAGCCCTTTTCTTGCCTAGATCTCATCCACTACCAGGAGTTATAGTAGGAAAGAATAACCTCTTTTAAGTTCTTTTCAGAAGTCTTGAGTTAGTGGCTAGTGCCTTGGGCTACTGTGCAGTGGGTTCCAGGTTTCATCAACGTTTTTCTCAACTCTGAGCCTCTATTGGCTGCTTATGGCCTAATATTTTGTTGTTCTAGTAGAACTAAATGGGAACAGACCAACCAGTCCAAGGTCTATAAGGTCGTATGAAGAAATATAACACGAGCATGTCGTGATGCTTTAGAAACGTGTCCTAGCTCAAGGAAATCATTGAAAATTACGTTTTCCACTGACTAATCCAGCGACAGAGATGAATTTGGTATTCAGTTTTATTCTGGCTACGAGAGGTTAGTAGTAGTAGCAGGTGACCTTCTCAAAACCTACTAGACTGGCACTTGTAAACAAATAACTTACTTATTTAAAGGGCTCCCGACCCTTATAGAGTCCCTGCCCGATTGAAGATTGCCCGGGGGGGAAGATTGAGAATCATTTCCAGTCCTGCCTGAGGTGTTGATCTCTGGGGAATTGGAATCTTTTAAACGATTTATGTTCTATTTTCTTAAATTGGACAAAAGTAAATTCATAAAAAATTGCGTAAAAAAATGTTGGTGTTTTATATCATTCAGTTTTAATTTTAACTTAATTTTATTGTTCTAGTCATAAGAAATGTAAAATGTATAAAATAACTGTAACAACAGGTAGCATATAAGAGTATTTAAGAACTAAAAGTTAGACAAAAATATATTACCTTCTTTAAATATTTTACAATTATTTTTTCTTTAAGAACTTTCAAAAAAAAAAAAAAAATATTTAAACTTGTCGCATACAATTAAAATTATAAATAAATATAAGTACAAAAATCGATCCATTTACCAAAAAAAAAAAAAAAAAACATAAATTTCTAAATTGTTTTTCAGCGCAGTTCCCAAAAAAAAAAAAAAAAAATCCATAATTAACCTACCTTACCCTAATTGCCTTCATAAAATGTTTCAAAGAGTCTCTGTCTCTTTGTTGTGCAATATTTTTAACCACGCGTCCTAAAAATAGAAATATTCTTTTTTTTTGTTTCAAAAATAACTGCTAGATATTACAATTAAGTTCTTATATTTAAGTTAATGAACTCTGGCATAAATTAAAAAAAAAAAAAAAATAACTCATTTTGTGTGTTATTAGTAGCACTTGAAATAAATTTATTTAACAACCACTTGAAGTGTTAACACAGCGCACGCATAGAAGCATAATAGTGTGCTCAGCATGAAATGAAATCTAATATTGCACAGCAGGAGGAACTCATTCAGAAACATTTTAACTCATAAACTATACATAAAAATAGCATTAACGAGAATTGAATTTAGTTTTTTGAAAAGCAAAGAGAAGAAGAAATGTTGGAAATTGAATTCGAAAATACAAGAGGGCTTTTGAAAGAATCATCTGATAGGCTTGAAAATTTGATGGAAGATTTAAAGATTTTGGGAGCATAATTTAGATAGAAATTGGGTCATAATGATTTGTTTTTTTATTTTGAGTGAATCTTAAAAAAATGTGAGCCTATAGCAGTGTCAAGTGGGTGACAATAGTGCAGCCGGTAGTGTCTATTCATTCATCAGAAAGAAACAAATAGATACATATCTCCCTTCAACGTTTCTCACTTCTATAGCAAGCAAGGACTCTGCCTAAAGGAAAAAAAACAGATCACGTCAGATTGTCACTTTAGAAAGACAAACTTGAGAGCGAGTTCTTAGAAAGGACATCAACTATTACTCTTAATTCTTGTGCTCAAGGCCCGAATATGAACTCGCTTTAAAGACTCAATACTTTGTTGTCCTTTAGAGAAGACCTTCAAATTTTATCACAGCTTGTGATGCCACAGTTAAAGTCCAAACCGTCAGCTTCCCAATCATCCGGAGATATGAACTCTGAGTCGTTTTCGCTCTGTGAGATGAAGCTAAATCTTCTCGAAATGTCCACAGCTTCTTGGTGAACTTTCTTTAGTTGCAAGGCTTCACGACGTCTTTGGTAGATTCAGTTGGGCAGCAGTGTTTGTGACTAGACTAGATAGAAGGTTAAACTTTCGTATGTATTCTCGAATTCAATTAGCAAATACCTAGACCTGAATCAATTTCTCGTTGGTCTTTAAAAACCAAAAAAATAAATCACTAATTTAATACTCTTCTCTCTTCCCTTTAGAATATAATCGTAAAAACTGGTCCAGAAATAATGATAACCGATGACATAAGCAACGATTCAATAGCTCAAATGTCACCCTGTGACTCGTTTACGTCGATACGCTGTGAAACTTCCACGGCCAAGGTGATGCGTAATTGTCGTTCGAATCCGATGATCGGTGGTCCGGGTGTCTTACCATCGCCACCATTCCCATCGGATGATTCCAATCCACCGGATCTACTAACAATGAGCGACACCGATTCGAGCAGTGACAGTGGCATCGATGAAAGTTGCACACCGAGAAAAACCCTCATGAAGGACATGAACATAGACTCCTTACTACCGGACACAACACAGAAATTCTATCCAAAATTTAGCATCATAAATGATGCTGTCAAATGTGGTGACGTTCTCATAGCTAACGTCGACCAACGCACCAATACGGCAACAATTCAAATACAAGGCGGCACCGCCCCAGTTGCAGCACCACAACAGCAACAACAACAAGAGGCTGCAACTTCGCGGCATAACAGCAATCGAAAGTCGTCCATATCCTTCATGGACAATGGACATCCTTTGATGACAACCCTTTTGATGGACCTTTGCAATGATGACTACAACATGAACGAGAGCGACTACCTCGAGGACACCGATCTGGTTCAGGTTTTACATGAATTGACCAACGACATGGCATTGTCTGATGACAAGGCCTAGCGTATATAAACATTTTTTTCTTTCTATTTTTCTTTTATTCAACAAACTATACTCTATAAAATATTAAGAAACAACAAGAGATAGTTGTGTTTATCCAAAACTCAATTTAAAATTCAATTCAATAAATTTTTTTCTTTTTTTATAAAATTAATTTATCAGCATTTATTTAAGGTAAAGTAAAAGTCTAATTGTTTTATTTGCTTTCTCTTCAAAATACGTGTTTGTTTGTTTTTAAATTTTATTTTAATTTTGCATTTAATTTTCATAGTTTTGTTCTTATAAAAATAAAAATTAAATAAGTGCTGATCCGTAAACAATATTTAGTAGTTTACACAACGATTGTTTTGCAAATTTATAACAAAAAGAAAGTTATATACAAAAAAATACAAAAAAAAAATAATTCAAAATATATTAAATGTTTAGTAGTTTAAGATAAATTTTTACTGCCTAAAAAATACCTAAAAAAAATGTGTAATCATAAAGAAAATTTACAATCAATTACTATTTCAAATTATTTTTTTTCAAAATTCTTACTTTTTTTTATAAATTCTTAATTTTTCTAATAAATTTTTGGTGTGGGTTTAAACAAAAAAACAAAAAACTGTTTTCACTTATTTTTTCAGTTAAAATTGCAATAACCATGATTACATACAAAAAAAAAATATAAATATATATATAAACAAACCGACATAATTTTTCCGTTCTAATACATATTTTTGTTTTTCTTTTATTAATTTCCCACTTGTAATTCTCTTCGGTTTTTTAGTTTTAGTAGGTTGTTTTTCTTTTTTTAAATTTTAAATAAAATAAATAAAAAGTTTCTGCATAAATCTATGTATGTCAAACTTCTTACACGGACGTGACACGGAATACATATTTACAAAATCAAAAAAAAATATTTTACACGAGAGGAACTAAATAAAGTTATGTACAATTAATAGTCTTTTTTTCTTCTGATGAAAGTGCAGCACAAAGTGGTTGAAATAAAGTTAAAAAAAAAAAACAATTAATACAAGTAGAGATTTTTTTTGTTGTTTTTTTCATAAATGTGTGCCGTATAAGTTTATAAATATATATTAAATACAATTCTATGCAAAACGTGTAAGAGGTGCAGAAAGAGAGAATAAAAATGTTTAGAATTTATTTAAAAACAAAAAAATGTAATAACATTAAGTTCGATTGGTAATTATTAAAAAATAAAAAATAAAAATTATAGAAAATGTAAAATGAGCTTGGAGTTTTTTGTTTTATTTTATTTTTCAAACAACAGTTTGTTTTGTTTTCGAAGAGGGTAAGCTTATGGAATACGGAATGCGAAGTCGTACTCGTAAGTATAAATTGGCAACACTTTTTCAACGACAAACGAAGCCCATAGAATCCTCTGACGACGTTCGCTTGGATGTTATTAGGTCTGTTCCCGCACTTTGTGCACTAAAATTGGCAGCTTGTCAAATTTCTAAGAGTGAGAGTAAAATTCTCTCATAGATATACAAATGTACAAATATCTGAGGAAACGGAGTTGAACAGAAAAGCTGCCCACTTTTTAGACGTCACTTTGTTTTGTATGAATTTTCTTCAAATTATTGTGTTAGCCAACAACAACACAACCATTTGACAGAAGTCATATTTTTGCCCATAAAAAATTTTTTAACTAAAATTCGCAGCATGGGGAAATTTTTTACTCTGTCTTCTGTGACAAACTACGAAATTTTGACTTGCGGGAACAGAAATTTGCTATTTTTTATTAAAATTCGTAGCTTTTCGTAGTTTTAGTCGGTGCGGGAACAGACCTATTGACGTTTAACCAGAAAGAACAATCCCATATGATCCGTCAATATCAGGTGACAATTCCTTCAACCAATGGGCACGTTCACTAGGCACTAGGAAGTCAAACGCTTCTGATTGGTCAAGAGATTTAGTTTTGCATACAACTGAGTGGACTCGCTATCTTGCACAGCAACTAAAGTTGTGCTTATACACATGGTTTTGGAGAAAAATCTGGTCATGGTTTGGTCAAGCGATAGCGCTATAGATCCCTGATTACTAGGTCCTTCAGTCATCAATTAAATGGTTCATCGGGTTTGTCTCGTATGGCTTCACATCTTTGGACTATTTTCTGATATTTTTAAGATATTTAAGGCCCACCCGATGAACTAGAGACAATGGACGACTTGGAAGCCAACATTCATCGCGTTATGTTGAATTAGAGTGTCTGTTCGTATCCAGATACGTTTCTCGTTTTATCAGAGGCTCCTACGCTCAAGAGGTTATAAATCAGAAAAAAACGCTACACAGAGATGTTGACGTAGTCAAAGAACACATTCAGCGAGTGAATTAGATAGCACATGTAGAACGAGTAAATATAGACGCTCAGGCCCGAAAAGTCTTCAAATCCGAGGAACGAAACACTAGAGAAAGATCTCCCCTTAAGTGGAGCGAACAAATGGCTCCTTAAGCAACTTGACAAACACACCTAGAGCGAGTTGGCCCTCACAGTTTTGTACCCTTCTTGTTCTCTAATTCACTCAGTCCATAATCACTTGGGATCTAAAGCAAAGCAAATTGGAGTTCCGACATCAATCAGCCTAGTGGGCAACTCATCAGCAGCCAAGCTCTCTGATCGAACATACCACACCATATCTTGAAGGAATGGCTCTGCAACCACGTTAAACTTCTCCTAAGCACCGCGAAAGGAACCCATTTCACCAAAGACGTATAATTTGCAAAAGAAAATTATGTACAATAATCAGCAAATTTGTTTTCACCCTAAACATCCGCACTACGAGCAAAATAAAGACAGAAGACTGAGTATAATCATACCCTTGGACAACTACCGGACATACTCTCTACAGCGACTAGATGGCACTTTGCAAAACGTTTATTGGTTGTGATACGGACTAGCACAACCATTTTTAAGTTCTGTCATTCTCCTCCTTTTCACAGCTAGATGTCGCTTAAAATCAGTTAGGAGAATCTGTTGCTCTGACAGCTGATTGCGTGACACTTGTCATCACAAAAGTTTTTGTTTATTTCTTATCTACGTGTCGATAAATTTCGTGTTTTTCACAAAAATTAAGTCTTAAAATTTGTAATGTAATGAGCTATTCACCTACCCAATGGAATCGAAATTAGAAGAATACAGATTACGCAAACGTCGCCAACAAAAATACGACGAATTCAAGGAATTTCTTGGAAAAATGTTAACATTCGGTACCGGCGCAGGGGCGGCGGATAGAGACAAAAACGTCCACTTTGTCGACGTTCCAGTGAGCTGAGCAAATAGCTAAATTGATGAGAAAAATTGTATAAATTTCTTTCTTACAGGAAACCCATGACGAACAGAAAGAACCTTTGTTATTAGACAGCCCAGTGGTATCGTCCTCCGAAGATGAAGTCGCTCCAGTTCCTTATGAATCAGATCCAGCGCTAATTGAGCATCACAGTGACTACATACAGTACACCCTCAAGATGGTTTACTTTTTGCTCTGGGCCACTTGTTATGTGATCGCAATTGAGCTACAATTCGGCATCGTTTTCCTAATGTTCTCTGCTCTCCTTGGCATTTATTTCAACACAAGGACGGGACCAAAGAAAAAGAATGAAGTCAGCGCTTATAGTGTTTTTAACAAGGACTTTGAAGCAATTGATGGTACTTTGAAGGCGGAGCAGTTCGAACGGGAGATACGTTACGGTGCGAGTAGTGTAAAGTGATGATGTGGACTCTTAAAAAGTAGTCTGTTCTTCTATTAGTTTTAAGGAGTATTTTATTTTGTTTTCTATTAAATTTGTATGACAGTGACTGAGAAAAGTGTGTTTTTTTAGTTATGAAGGGAAGAAAGCGCTTTGGAGGGCAGATCTATGAAGAAGGCAGATCTATAGGAAGAAGAATAAGTCAGCATTACTCCTTCAAAAAGACCATAGCAATCTGTTTCAATTGGACTCTGTGTGCACTGAACAAGCATTGTGCAATTGATACACCAACTCGCTCTGTGCTAGCAATGTTTCAGGCTATTGGGATAGGTGCAACTATGTATAGTAGGCAAACATGGCCTACATTCAATCTACAAAAAGCAAAATCTCATTCTATTGTCGGAACGAGGAGGGTATATATACGTTTTCCTTCGTAACTACGCAGCTAAATTGCGATATTTTTTTGATCAGTGTGTTCCTTAACGAAGTTTCCCCCCGGGCATTCCTTGCGGTGAGCAACCGCAAAGGTTCTTCGTCTCCTCATCCATGTAGGCCAGAATATTGAACCTAACACCATGTCTACCGACAATACATTGACCAGTTCCTCACATGAAAGTCTTTTTTAAATTTTGCTAGGCTAATCGCCAAGTTTGTCTGGCATTATTACGCGTATCAAGATGGAGTACATCTTTTATTGGCTTGTAGCAGTGCCAATGAAGTAAAAGAGTCCTTCCTTCATCGGTTCAGAGTTCCTGATTTGCGCCGATTTTGACGGCATGTAGGTTCGAAAGCAGGTTTACTATGGACATACCCTAGGAGAGAGAGGGAGATACCGTCTCGACAAATCTATGAGCTTGGACATGAACACGTTGACTACCAATAGTAGCTCGTTCACATCTAGCAAATGGATAAAACTCCTCAGCCAAAATGACCTCTAAATCGCAGTCCCCAAATGACGAAAACTTGATCAACACAACTAGAAGCTCCCAGCGGAAGATGTAAGGTCGCCGTGTTTCAGGCAAGCAGAGGCTAGGGTTTCCTTTACGCATGCAGTCTCGCGGTCTCTGAAAAGCTGCAAATCTCCAACTCCAAGCAAATAAAAGCCACACGAATGTTTGGTGTACGAAATAACAATATATTTGTTTTGTCATTTTGCTTTTCTGTTTGTTTTTTTTGTTTTTTGGTTTTTATTACATCAAAAGTGCAGATTATACATATTTAATACATTTTTCTTGCTTATACTAAATGTACAGTAATTTGTGATTTCTTGTAGGCATTTTTTTTCCACTAAACAAATACAAAAACTAAACATAATCAACAGAATTAAAACTTATTCAGTGTTTAACATTAAATTAAATTGAATTTTATTTAAACTTTAACAAGAAAAGCATAATTTGAAGTAATCGTCAATTCAATGCATACAATGTCTGTTCTAGGAAACTTCATACCATTGCGCTGTCTTAGTCGCTGCGTCCTTTTATACAAAAATACATTTTCTAAGGCTGCTTCTTCTCTTACGATTATTACATAGAGTGTTAGTTTTGTGGCTAATAGAATGTGTATGTGTGCTTAAATAAAGGACATAATAAACTTACACAGTAGTGGTTACTAAAATTATATACAACGCTGCAAGTGTTTAATCCTTGAACGTGTGCTATAGAAAATAATCCCTATATTCATATCTAAATGGACTTTGTATATGTGTGTAAGCAATTCAGTGGCAAAATTGAATGCGATGCTGTACATAAAGCGGATTACACATCCTTGGGCTAAATTATGTTAAACTTGATTGCAGTAATGCGGTTATATTACTTCCGGTTGCGTCTTGATAGGTAATTTCCTGTTGAGAGGAATAAACTCTCTTGTATGTGCCTACTCATGTGTGTGTACTTAAATTAATGAGTTCAGTTCCACTGATTGTTACATGATGGAGGAGGGAAGGTTTCAGGAGTATATTTAGAGAACTGTTCTTAATTAGTGAATTTCAATGAAAAAGTGCTGATGTCTTACTTGAAGCACTCGTTCTAAGACACCCTTTGTTTTCATAGCTACGGGTTTGAAATAATTTGAAAGCTAAAAAGGATACACTCAATCTTGGTACCTAAATCTTAAACAGCCTAACTGCATTGACAATATAGATCCTAACACCAAGGAGGACTATTTACTGATGTTGTCCGATGAATTGTAAGCACCTCCACACACTGCAGACGTTCTCTCGGCCAAAAGTTGGGTGGGGCTTTTAATCAGTATCAAGATATATGGAAGTGCCCACACTACAACGATTCGGTATCGGCCGATAGAAAAGTTTAAAGGGCTTCCCTATTGTCATCATACTTAAGTATTGGCCAACTATCGACCAACTGCTCAATTAGTATGACGCTATAGCAACGGGCGCACACTACCGATTCTTTAGTCGGCCGATAGTTCATTTTGCTCCGATATTTGACGCTGAGTTGTCAAAGTTTTTAACCCGTTCGAGAAAACCAATTAAGACTATGCTTGGGACTACTAAGTTCAGCTTCAACATGAGCTATAAGTACTCAATACCAAACAAAACAAAGTAAATCCAATGTCTGAATCCAAAACTAAGGACAGAGGATACGATGGAATCGTCTTGAAACATTTGGACCACATTTATCGAGCTGCTGGTTAATCTGATATTGACAGCAAAATAATGGGCACTGACGAAGGAGATTCCTCACAATTTGCTCAGTACCAAGGTGACGAGTGACTGAGTAGGACTCGTGTACTCATATCTTTATTATTTCTAATGAAATGACAGATGTCATAGACGAACTAACAGTCAACCTCGGGTCGTTTGACAGAATCGCTCCCCAAGCTAAAAACCGCCGAAGTTGGTCATTATATTCTGGCTTTCAGGCAAAATCAAATGGGAGCTCATAAACCTCCGGGGGCAGAGGAAGTTTGAGTTGACCGTCTAATTTAGGTAGACTAAGATGTGCTGTCATCTCAATTTTCGATAGTAGATGAACGATGACGAAAGAGGAGGTATCAGACCATATTTTGATAATCAGTTAACGATTGTTGTAGTTCGTCCCCATCGGATGCGACGACACAAGGCCAAGCAAATCGTTTTTAGAGTTAGAGAGCGACACACAGCTTACAAACTGGCAACATGATGGACCTACTTTTGCACCTGAATGCACCTTCAATTTTGTTTAATGATCTGTCGTGTGTGTGTGTGGTCTTACAATTTTAATGAATGAGAAATGTTTGGACATTTTCAGTTGGTGGTCCCATCAGGCAGACTATGCGCGCTAAATTCGGGTCAAAACTGAGTGTTCCTTTGCCAATGCGACATAGAAAAGGCTGACGTACTGAAAATATGACAAGGGCTTCTATATAAAATGAGCCAAATCAGTCGATTTGAAATCAGCCGTTCACAGAACTCCCGCAGCCTACATTGTGGCGAATTTTGAGTAAAGACTTTGGCTTAAGCCATTCCATAGTCAAATTAGCGCTCGTTGTAGTGGCCAAACCAGAACTGAAGTACCTTGGTGTTACTATAGATGCAAGGTTGACTTTTAAGCAACAACACCTACAATACGCAGCGGAGAAGGCAGCAAGAACAACGGCTGCCCAGGCAAAAATCATGCCAAATATTGGAGGCCCTAAACAAAGCAAAAGACTACTCTTAGCAAGAGTAGCGACGTCGATGATGCTACATGGCTCCGATGAGCACCAAATCATATAGAATAAGGATAAACGCATTTAGAATATGTAGTGCCTTTCGAACAACCTCATGCGACGCGTTCTCATTAAGGAAGCCGCATGGAAATATCGGGCCATAGATCAACGGTACCAACAGCAACGAGGCGAAGTGATGATGAATTAACATGTAGAACAACCCTGGAAGAATGGCAAGACTCAAAGACTGATCCCCAACAACGGCCTTTGGATCAATAGGAAACATGAAGAGCTGAGCTTCTACCTGACGCAGATGCTTACTGGTCATGGATTTTTCAGAGCATATCTCCATAGATTGAAGACAATCCTTGTTGTCCAACGTGCCAAGAAGCAAAGGAGAACGAGAAGCACATAATGTTCCACTGTCCGCGCTATCGCGAAGACCGTATCACACAGACTGGGTGTGAACTTAGCCCCAGAGAATATCACCGGAGTGATTGTCAGCACACTAGAAGCTTGGGAAGTAATAAGTGAAACCGTGGCTACTATTATGAAGGAGCAACGAAGAGCAACGAAGACCAACGAAGACCAACGAAGAGCAGTGCAGACACCTGCCAATACGAACGAGCCAAATATATAAGGCTGAAAACCCCCCTCGCGATGAAATACTTGACGGCAGTGCCGCGAGGATCAGGGGTAGAAGGCGAGGTGGGCTTAGTGGGTGGAAATCCAACACTGTTACTGAGTACGGGCCGAGTTTCGTCTTCGGAAGATTTCCACCTTCCAATGCAAAAAAAAAGGAATCATGTTGCCCACTTGCCTAGAAATTGAGTAGGTCATTCGGTTAAAGACACACACATAGTACTTATTTTCCGAAATTAAGGTATATGCACCAGGGATGCCGTCTTCCAATTACGAAGGGGATTATTTAAGAAGTTTACAGTGGAGTATTATGTGTCTGAGGGGAGGGCACCCTTTTGCTTGTGTTTTAAAATTTTTTTCTGAACTTTTCCACTTTGGAGTTTACCAGAAATTAGCTTTGAAATAATCCCATCACTTTCAAGGACAGATCTTACGCCGCCTTGTTCTTTATTTAATGCAAATATGTTCGTTGTATTTCGTTTTATACATACGTATGTATGTCTGTGAGAAAAAGAAAGAAGTATTCTAGTTTTGACAGGAATTATTTTTTCTGACAATCTGCCTGAAAACTTTAGAACTTGTAATATGGATTCGTTGGGCCATCAGGAACCGGAGCACTTGGGTAACCCTGGGGAGTCTCTTACTCTCATTACATACTGGATGAATAACCCGACTGTTTAACTGCTTCAACACTGGATGAAGATTTTACCCCGTTTCTTACTTCACACTTCATCTCTCTCCTCTTCTGTAAAGTCGGTTTTATCCCGGGGTAATTGCTCCAGTGTATGTTGGCTCATCCAACGAAATAGAGGTGACAATGTACAAAAATGTTTTAAAGGGAGTAAAATCAAGACGAGGGGAGTACCGGTGTATAGTCGATGAGGAGGGATTACGAATACTCCTTTAGTAGTACCTTCGGCAACCCTGATATGCACACTCTTATACTGATAGTCACGGCATGGACCATAGGTAAATTAGAAGAAAGAAGAAGCGGTAGGAAAGATTTGGTAAAATGATGTTTGAAACTTCAGTGAGGTTTGTATGCTATTCTTTTTTACATTCGTTCGTAATTCACAGTATTTTTTCGTGTTGTAATAGCTGAGCTCCGAACCTTTCCTCAAAACATGATTAAGCCCTTTTTGCGCGAAACACACAGTCCAAATAGCAGTTACATATGAATACAAGAAAAAAATAAAAACAAAATAAAAATTTCTTATAAAGAAACAAACATTTTATTAACTTAAAACTTAGTAAAAAAAAAATAAAATTTGAATTAACTATATAACGGGCTCAAGCCTTATTTCCTAGAAAACGACACTAAATCAAGATTCACTTTAAGTTTATGGAATATCTAGCTATATATCTTAATATTAGTTTTTGTTTTACTCAAAAGCAATTTATTATATTTTTTATCCTAAAAAACGCGCAGCGCCCACAAAAAATTCAAAATAAATTTTTTTTAGCAATATTCCTCGTATAAAATAGAGTACACTGTACATAGATACAATATCTTCTGCTGGCATACGTCGTCGTCGTCGTTACAAAATTTACATTTGTCGCTCTGTCGCTATGTCACTGTGTTCCTAGAATATTTATTCTTTGAGCTCATCTAAAATATACATTACATTATACATTACCAATATACACACTAATATTTTATATATATATATTTTTTTTTACTATAATTTACTGTTTTTTTTGTTTTTAGTTTTTCTCATTTCTAGTAAGGCTCTGTGATTTGGTTTTTTTTTCAAAAAATATTTTCTTTTTTTTTCTCATCTTTACTCGTTAAAATCTCTCGTCCTGCTTAGTTGGTAAAGGTTTTTTGTTTTTTGTGTGTGTTTTTAGGTCATGTTGCCACTTCCACTAGAGGATCCATCTCGGCCACTTGTTGCGCAGTCAGATCGGTTGTAGTTACAGTAGCAGTAGTAGTAGTTGTGGTAGTTGAAGTTGAAGTAGTATCTATGAAAGAAGCAGCATTTTTTGGTTTTGTTTTACGCTTTTTACTTGGTACAGTAGGATGTAGCTTGCGTGGCAATAGTGGCATATAAGAGGCGGAGCTGCTGCTGCGGTGGCGGTGGCGGCTGCGGCTTCGACTGTACCGAAATTCACATATAGAACTCCTGTTCGATGAGTAGAAACTCCCGAGTATAAGCCGAATGCTAGCACTTCGGGATGAAGGACTTCCGGCTGGGCAGGAGGCAGAGAATGCTGAGCGCCATAACGATGTGCCATATTGAGTGGACGATGTGGTAGTTTTGTTTTGTCTGCAGGAATGCGTAGCACACTAGGCCCACCATGACAAGCACTGCTCCGAGGGGCATGTAGACGCTCAGGTACTTCTTGGCGGGGAAGAGTTTGCGGGATTTCTGGCAGCGCAGACCCCAACTGGCCGAGATGATGCAGATGCCAGTGAGGGCGGGCGCAAGGAATACCCAAAGGCTTTGCTTGTTGAGTTCTGTACCGAAGGCCAGTAGGATGGCGCCGAGCATGTGTAGCAGTGAGACAAACTGCGGTCGAATGTGTGCCATGGCGACGAGTGTGACCCAAATGGCCAGGAGGCCGCAATAGAAGTCGCAGAACTGGAGAACTCCAATCTTGACCAGGCAGAAGCTGTACTCGTCCTCGCCGGAATCGCAGGCATGGTAGAACGTCGAGAAGAACATGGCGAAGAAGTATATCACAGATTCGGTGTAGTACTTGCGACGAACGCCCATGTAGATGCTCGGTATGAAGAGCAGGTTACTGAGTGTGAGCAGCAGGGAGGCAACGAGGATGGATATACTCGACGGCACCTGAGCATCCTCGGTGCAGTCCCAGCCGCGGTAGCCCTTCATACAGACGCAGGTGGAGAAAACAAATCCGCCGGACATGTAGTGATAGCAGCGTCCAAACCGACCACACCGACCCGCCACACAGGGGCTGGACGAGATCGTAAACACAACCGATGTGTTGCAGTTGTCCAACGCAAAGTGCTGTTCGGTGGCGAATTTATGGTGACTCTCGAACTTCTTGGTCATATCGACAAAATCATCGGAGCACTTTGAGTCCATCATGCATTCCTTGATCTTTAAAGTCTCAGTCTCATTCATAGCCGCCAGGCACTTTCTGTCGTTTACACAGGTCTGGTAGAACTTTGCCGCATTCGCACAGGCGCAGGGCAGCCTCATGGTCTCCAACATGTCGGCGTATTTCTTCACGAACTCCTTGACACTGTCGATGATGGTCACCCGGGCTGCTGTCTCCGCCCCGTGACAGTACAGTCCCATAGTCACGTACCACTGACCACTCTCCGGAAAGGGTACGTGAATCAGTCCCGTACTCGTATTCGAATCTGTATTGTTAACTATACTCGAAGCGGGCAGGACCTTCCTACCATATCGACACTTGTCCGGCCAAGTGGGTTCGCCCGGTTCTCCCATACGCATGCAGACGATTATCGTCTGATTACTTCGTGGTAGCGCCTGATCGTCCTCATCCTTGTCGCCACTACCGGAGTCCTTACCCACTGGTGGCCTACCGATTAGTTTCTCTGCCAAAATTCCACTTCTCTCGGTCGACGGCAGTGGAGTACCCTTCAAATCCAAACCTTTAAGGCCGTGCTTCATGGAAACGGCAAAGCTCAA
The DNA here is from genome assembly GCA_949716465.1 of Chalcosyrphus nemorum. Lineage (NCBI taxonomy): Eukaryota > Metazoa > Arthropoda > Insecta > Diptera > Syrphidae > Chalcosyrphus > Chalcosyrphus nemorum. The sequence continues at coordinate 30,589,744 of OX454333.1, forward strand.
CGTGCCACCTATGTCATAAACATCACCAACCTCAAAACTAAAGCCCGCCGGTGTGCCTGCGGTCAGATTCAGCACAAGTGGAACCGTCCCATTTGTGTCCGGTATTAGATCATAGTCGAACATGAAAAACTCCCTATAGGTTTGCCGCAGCAGTGGGTAGAACTCCATGTCCCGGTAAGTTATCGGTTTCCATGGTACACCACCCTCTGGCTCGTCCTCGTCCTCTTGGGGATTATGGAAATCAATTTGCAGCGAGTACTCCAACTCATACCAAGTTGTGGTGTTTGCTGTGTGGTCCTCTTCACTCGATGGCGTTGTAGTGGTTGCCAACCCACTGCTGCTGTCAACCCAACGCAGGTACTCATCACCAGCGTACAAATGTCGAATCCTCTGATTATGACCATAACCCTCAAGATTCACTGGTGACGATGCCCTCGACGACCTGCTAACCGATGCCGATGCTGTATATGCAGAAACCGTTGATAGAGTTCCCTCGACAGGTGCTGTTCCCACTGATCCGCTGGCGGCTCCTGGCGACGTCGAGGACTCTTGGTACTGTTCGAATCTGAGTCGGATGAAGTGCCATGCACTCGAGTGCACATAGAATTCGATAGATATTTCGCCAGTTTGGTTGGGCTTTATGATTGTACTCTGGATGTAATTGGTGTCAGTGGGCAGTGCATTTGCCTGAGCATAGAAACCAACATCGGGACATGTCAGGCAGCCATTGCCAATTGTTATCCTTGCGGTGGCAACACCAACATTTTCGGGCACATAGAATTTATAAATGATTTCACTGTTTGTGGCTAGTGTGGCATTCGTCGTCGTCGTAGTAGTCGTCGTTGTTGTCGTCGTCGCCGTCTGAGTTGATGTAGAGGCTGACAATGTCGTCGGCGGTTGCGGTGATGATGATGCTTCTGCTCTTGCCTCTGTTCCTCCCGCTGATGATGATGATGATGTTAGTGGCAATGGTGGGGCTGGTGGTGGTGGTGGCTCTGATGTTGATGCTGAGTTTGTGGCATTGGCCGGCAATGCTGACGTTGTATTATTGTTATTGCTTTGATCGGTACTCGTTAGAGTGCCATTATGTACTTGTCCACTATTTAAAATGATTGGATGAAACCGTGACACGGACATTTCGGCCAACAGAAGTGTATCACATGAAGCAGCCAAACCTGGAAATGACAACGAAAAATACTCATGTTAAATGGATTCCTAAAAATGTTTGTCTGTAAAGTGGACGAAGGATATTGTTTGATTTGGAGAACTGCAAAGTGCGTACAAAACTAAGTTTGGAATAAAATTTAAGTGCAAATCGATGGTTTTACCGGAAATGCATTCATTCATTGCGGGAGAACCATCAGAACCAATGTTTGCGATACAATTTGTCTTTCACTTTCCAATGGCAGCTTTGAGAGCCTCCCTGCTACTGTTATCCTGACAACAGAGGGAATTTTAGTGAGCCTTAATATAAAATTGGAAAATGACAATTAGTAATCAAGGTTTAAATGCATATGGAGGATGTGATAAGCGAGTCGACAGTTCGCATTGGAGGAGTGTTGTCAGACAGAGGACATTGTTTTTACATTCAACTAAATCGGTCGCAGATGCTTAAAAAAGGTAGAGACCATTGAGTGTAGAAGAATACAAATTAAACGTTCTATGACTCCTTAAAGAAGTTTTGGACTACGCATAATCACCAAGAAGGATACTCTTTAGTGGTTTCGGCGGGGCGCCTTCATATTCCTCTGAAGAAGAAGAAGTCTATTATCAGTGAAAGGACTTGAACACTTCTCAGCATACAGAAATAACACGCACAAGGAGACACAGTATAGAGGTAGCGTAGAGATCAGAAAACTGAAAAACAACGAAGCTGCTGGATCTGATGGGCATCCAACTGGGTCGCATACACAAAGCTCTCAGTTAAGCATTGGTGGAGGAAAGCATGCTCGGCAATTGAAGTTGTCACCTCTTGGCGATCGTAGATCTTCAAGAACCACCCATGCATATCCCTGCCAAGTGTAGCATACATGATCGCATCTATTGTGTCTAAAATCTTACTGGAAGACTCTAATCAGCTCGAACCCTTGTAACATCTGGCAACTCAATTGACTAAGACCAAGACCACCTTGGGGTCCAAAACTTTTACTTCAAGCACGTATCCAAGTACTGAAATAAATAGAAAAGGACTAAGGACGCTTCCCAGCTGTAGACCGACTTTTATTGGGAACTCTTCTGTAAACGCAAGTCCAGTACCTCGAAGGGCGAAAATACTTCGAAGATAGGAAACAAATTCTAAGAGTTGTACCAGCCTGTCGATGTAGTCCTAGAAGGCAAAAAACTCAGACTAAATTAGCAAGACTACATCAATTGAATGGACTACAATGTTAGCTCAGAGGATCATTGAGTCTTTGGTCCAGGTATGAGACGATAGTTTGTTGCCAAAAAAACTAAGCCAAGGACGTAGGCAGATTACACCCGCGAGACAACCAGACACTAGCATTGCACTAGCTACTGCAGAAAAGGCCCAAGAATTAAAAACTAAGATACGAGATAGCCAGCCCAGAAACTCCTTCCACCAAAATATAGAATAGACCTAAGAAGAGAAGAACCCAAAAGAGGAATAGCACACTGAGTGGCTTAATATCAAAGCAGTCGTAGAGTCGTATATCCACGCTCCTGAATAAAGTATCCAGACCAAGTTCTTTGTTTGGCCTGCTCTTCTCTGTTGCTAAAATAAGTTCACCCTCAAGGGGCTCAAGGAGGAAAGTGAAAAGTTGGTGAAACGTTTTGAAAGAGGTGGCAGTAAGGACCCAACGTCAGGACTCTGTTCTCAAAAGACTTAACCCATTATTCCGTACAAAAACCCAGTGAGGAATGCCAAAATTGGACGAATAGAAAAACAATACTGCAGCTTCTACCGACAGGATTAAAGGTACGCGTGTGGGTTCAGACCAAACCGTATCTCTAACGAACAGCTTTATCAGAGAACGGGACATGAACCTATAGGCACAACGAACGAACAACGACGACGAAAGTGGTCACACTCTCCGAAAGGGTGACAGATCCATAGTTTACCAAGCAATGCAATGGAACTCGCTTACCCAGAATGGCAGGACACGTGGCGGTCCTAGGAGTAAGTGGCGTAGAACGAGAAGGAAGCACGGTAACTGGGAAAAAGTTGGGGAGAGCTGAGGCACATTTCCATGGCCGCGTAAGCGTTGTAGAGGCCCTAGGACCCACAAGGGAATACAGGACATAAGTAGTAAGTAAGTAATAGCATAGGAACTGCAGGAATCTTTAGACCTTTGGTCTGAAGTGTATCCGACTTTATCCATACAAGCCTCGAAGGTTTGGCTGTTTGAAAATGCCTCCTCCTTTTGAACTGAACTCACTACTTTTGGAGTTTATTCTCTAAATAGGATATAAGTAGTACGTTAAGCTACAATATTCCACGTCAGTTAATTTGCAAAGCCTATTACCTAACTGTCCCCATACTTCATCATGTGACTAAATACAGTGCAGCGTTGTACTGCGAAGGACAACTGTATTTAATTGAAATAAGCTCATTACCGCTTGATAATTATTAAGATCCTGTCTAAGTCATAACAGTCTCCACTGAACCGTTAGCTGCTATACTTCCAAATAGTATATTGCTACCGCATTCATGTATTCAATGCCTCCTCAGCCATTGACACACAACATACAACATCATACATAAATACAATTATGCAAAACAGGAAAGCCACAGCACTTTGTCTTGAAATTACGTTCATGATGTCCTTTCAAAAGGATTGAGCACAACTAGCATAGCAGCGCTGCGACACAACAGTCATCGCAAGTGCATCATACACCATATGTGTCTATATTCATGTGATGTAACTCATGCGTTATACGTATGTACAAATGTCATTTTGGAATAATAATCTTAAAACATAATTCCAAAGCCCTGAGTAAATATGAGAGTAGGCCTTATTATTGGTACTGAGCCAAGTGTGCGAAATGTGGACCACCATGACAGGATACAAATGGAAGTGGGGGGGCCGGGCACGGCACGACGTCGTCGTCATCGTCATCGTCCTCAGTGTGGTTATGTTCTGGAGTTTCAAACATTCTATTTACTCATGAGCGGAAAATAAGTAGGAATTTTGTGTTGCATACTACCAACAACAACAGTTCACAAGAGGCAGGCAGCCAGCATTGCTTGGTTGCATTTGTTGCTGTTGGTCCTGTTCCTTTGGTTATATGGGCGGCTCATTCAATGGTGTGGTGGTGGTGCTGTAGATGGTTGGTGACTGTCGGTGACTGCCGGTACTGCTAAATTCTGAACCAAGGACGAAAATCGCTTTTGGCATTTTCTCCTAACTACCTACCTACTATAGTATTTGGTCTATTTTTTGTTTTTACATTGAAATGTGTCCTTCACAACTAGCTGCAGGATTATACACAAAAAATTAGTTCATGTTTTATGAATATTTTAAATAGTAGAGAAGAGGTAGACAGAGGCCTTGTGCAGCTTTTAGTGATGAGTTTAGGTTTTTGGCTTTCAGCTTTCAGCTTTCGGTTTTAGTTATTAGCTAAGTGGTTTTAATTTTTAGTTAATTTTCTTTGAGACTTATTATGGGGTACATGGTCACATGGAAAGTCATTCATTCTTTATTTTTCTTTCTGGCAGCGACCTAGATTTTAAGGATCACACCAATGTTCCGCTTCTTGGCATAGCTTAATGGAAAGTCTAATCTAAATTCAAGCTTCAACTCAGAACACGAGCGTAAAGTACTGAAGGAAGTCGTCTACTTTTCGTTCTAAAGTATCGAACACGTCCGTACAACTCAAGATCGTCTTAGAGTGATGTTCCAAAGACCGGAAGCGCTGGAAAATACCCGTTGACATTCACACCCAAAGCGTACAAACTGCAATCAGGGACCTTACGCAAAATCAGCAACAGAGTGCCCTAAAGGTCAGTATATCGGGTCGGGCTATGTCACAACAGAGGTCATGTCAAACTCTACAGACAGAAAAACAAAATAGAAGCCGCCAAAAGGACTATCCATAGGTTTATAGCCAAAGACGTAGACGGTCTAGACTTGCGTGACAAACGCTGCGGTAGAAAAGCCCCATAGAGGACTTACAGGTCAGCCTAAGAATCGTTCACTGACTGGTTGACTACTAAAACCGTGAACTTTAGTGAAATATCCAGGATAAGCCCTTTGTTCGGCCAGGTCTTCGTCTACTGCTAAGCTGATTTCACTATCAAGCGGCTCAAAGAGGAAGTTGATGTCATCTAAGACTAGAGTCATGATAAAGCCTACATAAAGACCTTGCAACTATAAGCAAACGTCAGGACCCATATGCAGGTCCGCTGTTAGAACCACCCAGAAAGTAATATAAATCTCAGGCGGTCCACTAGCTCAACATTGCCTAAGTCCTCCAGCTCAGAGAAGAAATGCCTGCCAAGAGTTCTCTTTCTTCACAGGACAGTCACACGGCAGGTGACGAATAGATTCGATTTCTTCTTCGTCTCTGTAGCTTCTACAATAGTTGTTATGCAGCACACCGAGTCTCTCTGCGTGATTTAAGCAAGCTAATCAAAGGAAAGCAGGGCACAGCAAAGCTTGCTCTTGAGATTTGCCATTCATTTATTGGTGCATGAGTTGAGTAGGTATATTCCATCGTTCAGTCGTTATTCTCACATACTTTTCTCAGTTGTTTCAAGCTTATCAACATACAATAGAATTCCATTCAAATGGGTGTCCCTTCCCAGTCCAGTTGAGTTCTAAGTTTGCTCATAACCACCTAATCTCCAATTATATGGACTTACTCACCATCAACTGCCCTTTAAAGTTCAATTTTACACAAAATTCCCCCCCAGAAATTCCTTATCTTCATCTTCATCTCTTCATAGATGATACTCTGGTGTATAAAATTTTATGCTCTCTTTTTCTTTATATGGAAACCATATCCAGCACTCACCTGAACACCTCTACGAAAAAGGAAAAGACGACCCATTTGTTTGACTTCTCCCACTGCATACAGGATCTGGATATCCCTTTACGTTTGGATTTCAAATTCAATTTGCTTGCAAATTAACACCTTCACAGGATGCATTAAATGCGAATTCCAATTTCAATTTAGAATAAATGAATTCCCTTCCTGAAATGGGATCTTTGCAGCTAGTGTGTCGCCTGGACTTGGACGACATCCGAAGAATATCTACCTCGTGTCTCAAAGGAAAGTGCAAAGCACCAAAACAAATCCAATTTGAATCGGAAAGCAGAAGACTGAAGATAACTGTCTGCACCTCTCTCTCTGTCGTCGTACTCGTAGATCCTATTTCAAGAGTCTTTCCAAAAACCAAAATCTCTGCATATACAAGGATACGAAAGAAATATGTATGTCCTTGCAGTAACGTGCATTAGATGAAGTGTCTGAGCTTGGGTGAAGCATCTGCAATAACTCTTAATAATATAAGTAGTAATCCCTGTGGAATACATGTATGAGAACTCATCCTTGTCGTGTCCTCTTTTGTATGAGGAGTGCTGCAAGTGCATAGGCCGGCAGTGAGTGGTTCCTTAGTCCATGAAACCACCAGAAGCATATTCGGCTGAATGGATGCACTCTGTGGGGTGGTTACTTGCTTGACTGAGTACACAGATACTCTCTAGACAGGAGTATGTAATTTGCATTTTCCCTTCTTCTACTTCTTGTTCCTGACATATGTGTATACAGAGATCCTTCGAAGGTACTTCATTTGTACTTGGGAAAAAAAAGATGATGTGGTTTTACTGCGGTCTGGTCAGGTGCTTGATATGCAAATTGCGTAATGTGAAAGATTTATATTTTTATTCTCGAGTGTGGGTGCGTGCATGAATGATGTGAAAGGACTCTTTTGATGAGGCAATATTTGCATATTCAAGCAGGAGTATGAGAGGACCTTCTTTTCATTGGAATTTAATGAGATATTGCTCGATGAAAATTTAAATATTTATTGTGATATGCAAAAACGTGAGGCAATATTGTGTCAACAACACAAGTCGATGTGGATGGAATGGAAGTCCTTGTTCGAAAGGAAAATATTTGGCAATTTAAGAAAGGTACGACATGTATTTGTGTATGATGACGGTCATCTTCATTTGCGTCATCGAAAATCGGATCCCATTCACAGATTGGGTTTCCTTCTTCGGTTGTTAATGAAATTCATTGACATATCGAATGTGGAACAGGGAATTGTGTTTGTCTTGTTCCAATATGAGATTGGTAACGAGAAAGGAGCCGGTGGATGCAATTTTCTTTCACCTGGCTGAGCATAATTTAAAAGCCACTGTATGCAATGCTTTCAGTCTTCTATGGGAAAGTGGATAGAAAATAGAGCTATTTCTAACAGTGATTGTGAATCTTGAATCACAGTGAAAATAAATTGCGATTCTGATGGATAGGAGCAACAGTGGCAGCAGTAACAGCTGTAGCAGCAGTAACAGTTATAGCAACAGTACAAGCAGTAGCATCAATAAGAGCAGTCGCAGCTGTAGCAACAGTAGAAGGAGTAGCAGCTTTAGCAACGGTGGCAATAGTAACAGAAGCAGTAGCAGCTGTAGCAATAGAAACAGCTGACAAGAGTGGGATGTCAAGAGCAATGAATGAATGTCCACAGCTCAGCAGAAAATGTCTAGTATATAGCAGAGAGTCATGAGGTGTTGTTTTACATCATGGCGATTTGAATTTCCAACAACACTTCCACATAATGTCTGTCAATTGCTTTGTCTTGTTCTACGTTCTACATAAGTACTGTGATTGTGATGACGATATATGGCACACAATGGCTTTTTGAAAAGTAGCAGTGTATATCACTTTTCAATCACAGGTGGTGATTGGGATTTCTTGATCACAGTTCGTTGTCTGTTCATATTTAGTACGTAGCAAGGTGTGGTGGTTGTCTTACAGAAAGACACTAGATGGCACTAGATGGCGTTTTGACACCATAACATTTTGACAGCTATTACCGAACAGGCATCGTGGTGGTATTTTTCCGTAGCAGGTGAAGCTTCTTTTCCAGTTGTGGTAGTGTGTGTTATGACTCATTTGACAATCCTTTTGGTGGTCATCCGAAGAACTTCGGCTGCTTCCTTTCCGTCTTATACTAAATCAAATTCTACTCCGGCAGCCCAGATAATACTTCGGAAAGTAATGACGAAGATGGTAATAGACTGAAGATTCCATCAACTCCAGTTAGGGTTCATGCAGAACTGCCGGCGCATTTTAGGAGTAACTGAGGTACGATTCTTCCGCTCCGGAAGACCATCCGAAAGCTCGTAGATATGGAGTTGGACTGATGTGAACAATGAGAGATTTTAGCAAAGCAAATCCTCTTGTCAACATTGACACTATGAGCCGGCAATAGTCTGATGGTTGTCAACTGACAAGAGAGCACTCTTCAGTCATATCGCAGTGGGGTGTTGGAGGAGGATTGCATCGTAGTTACACTAGACATAAGGAACGCTTTCAATTCATAATGTTGGTTGTGTATAATGGACTCCCTTGAAAGAAGGAATCTGCCAAACTATATCCTTTGAATAAAGCTAAAGTAGGAACGCGATAAAGAAACCGAAGACTACAAAGGATAAGTCTGCTTCAATGAACATGACGATCTTCTAAGGCCTTGCTAAAAAGGCACAGGATTTGTATACTACATCTGCAACTGTTGGGGCCATTGAGAAACTGGCTCACGAAGTATGTATATTCGAATAGATCTAAGGACTTCTTTTCTCAAATTTTATCGCAAATGACCAGGTTTAAAAGAGAGACGCAACCATACAACGACTTAAGTGATGACAGCTTATGGATGACAAGACATGCGGCAGTCCAAAGAACACATGGCACAAGTACGTCAAGATGAGCTGCCACATTGCACACGTTGACGTGTAGGCTTTGCAGGGGCCCCTAAGTAGGATTCATAAAAGGATTCATGACGCAAGTAAGTATTTCGAACTTTACATTTCAGAATTAATGTCATTTGTCCAGGATGTAAAAAATAAATAAATAGTAGGCCGTAAGCAGCCCATAGAGGGCCAAGGCCTAGCTTCTCACAACTGTACGTATTGTGCGTGGTATACATTTCTGTACGTACAGAAGGGATCTACAGTTTTATGCCGTATCCGAAGGGCAGGGGGGTTTTTGAGAAGCTTTCTCATGACAGTAAATACTCTTGGATGTTTGTCAGACGCTCGCAAGAGGTGGGGCCGTGAAAAAAACTTTGGTGGTATTTTCCTGGATTCGAACTCGGAACCTCTTGCGCAGTAGTCCAACGCACTAACCACTGAGCCACGGCGCCCACAAGGATGTGGTGGTTGGTTTCTAGGGATTATGCTCTAGCATCATTCTAATGGATTTCCTGTGCCTATATTCCCAAACCACGACCCTTAAAAGGCCTAAATCAAAAGAAAAGCCCACTTGCATTTGCATACGACAACCCTACATCGTCCATTCATACATGTGGAACACAAAAAGGGGATTTACTAATTTAATAGGATTTCTCCAAACCAAAAGGGTTTATACGCCCACACACAAGGTGCATTAGTAAAAAGGATTTTATTTTTTTTTTTATACGAGACTACTCACCTTGCTGTTCGATGCGATCGTTATTCGGATCCGTCCAACTGAGAAATGCCACCGCAAACCAATTGCCCATTTGTGGTCCATCGACAGTTATACGCTGCTGTTTGCCATCCGATTTGAATTGCAGATCGTATATCTTGAATCTGTAAAACAAGAATGAGAATTTAAAGCAAATAAGATTGAATATAAATTACGCAGACAGCCACAGTCAGGCAAGTGAGGCAAACGGACGAAGGGAAATCGAAGAAAATCGGCTTAAAGGCAAATAGGGACACCCAACCACTCGCACTTTTCTTCTCTTTTCTTTTCCTTTCACAGCCCGTGTATAGCATTTTTCCATTGGCCTCTTGTATTGTAGGTTGTTATCCTTAGGAAGGACAAACTTTTCCAAAGGTAATTTCAATTTTCTCGAATTAAAAATGCATTTGTAGTCCTTCGGTTGTTGTTCGAAGGATATTTTCCCTTAAACGGATTTATTTATATTTGATCGTTGCTCCTTGCTATGGCGCACACACACACACAAACACACTTCTGCTGGTGGAGTTGTTCCCACATTATAGGGTAGGCGGGGGGTAGAAGGGACACAAATATTGAAAAGTTTGTTCGTACTTTTTATGTCTTTAGAATTGTTTGAACTTTTATGCTGTTGCTTCCTTCGTTCGGAGGGGTGGATTCCGCGGGCGCGTTTTAAGGATATCTCATTCTTTTTTTCTTTGTTTTTTTATTTTTTTTTTATTCATTCACAGTTCTGCTGACTGTGTGAACACTGCTTGAGGATACTTTGTGACTGTTGGTGTGTAGTAGGACACGAGATGCTAAGTGACTGTGAAGCTGAAGAAATCGAGAAATCTATTGCGGGGCGGCGCGGCGGCAGAAAAGTTCCCCGAGAGTGTTTTCGAGTTCGGAGGCGAGAAATGGTTTCGGGCCTGAAGTGTATGTTAATGTGAAATACATTTCCTGTTTAAGGGAATGTCGTTCTGTCATTCATTGGGATGAGGGTGAGATTGAGGGTGGGAACTCATCGAGTGCAATTATTGTGTTCGGTGTTGTAAGAGAAAAGGATGCCATCGAATTAGACACCACCTGCGGCAGTCATGTTTTTTTATGATTCGATTTTGACGAGACGTTATGGTGAAGTTTTTCGCCGACACCGATGATCTGTCGCCGGGGTGTCAAATTTGAAGTGAAAAGTTTCTCCGTGAAGCTAATAAGAGGAAGAGGCGATAGAGTTTCTTTCAAGTAGGCATATGTACATATGGTTGATGATTGTGCAGGGAAAAAGCAGTAAATAATCGAATGTCGTAAAGTTGGTGTGTAAGAGGATTAAAAGGAGTTGGAAAATTACTTTTGGGATGGAGGGGAAGGCACTCATTGAGTCCCCAAAGTGAGCTCATTCCAATACTGATGGAGGCATATCTACTATTCAATGAAAAAGTGCTGGATCCTGGATCAAAATACCACGTGCTGCGCAGAGGAGGATTAGACAATTAGGGCACAAAAGACTTCATCTACCGCATTCTGTTCATTTAAATTTCACTTCGCCTTACAGAGTTCTTGCTCAGACACGGGCGCTATTGAAGATAGGCCCAGATGGAGATTCGGAACACGCAAATATCCATTGCAGATAAGCGCCTTGGTCTCGCAGCTTCTAATAAGATATGTGACCAAATCAAGAGACAAATGGTTGGAGATTGATACCTTCGTAATGAGTGTTCAGAATGAGCGAACGTAGATGACGGCAAATCTATCTACTATCTTCCTTGCAGAAATCCATGTGGTAGGACTCTGCCATACGATGAGCAGAGAAAGTTCATAGATCACATTCTCTGTAAAGGAACTGCTGCCATTAAGCTAAACAGGAATCTAAGTCGTAAGGTACTATAGAGGTTCAACAGAAGCATGAATATTGCTTCAGGTTAGCTGTTAGGCAAACAGTGTTGAGAAACATTACGTTCCAAAGATTTCAGTTTGAAACTTGAGCTCCGAGCTGGAAGAATCCTTGAGTTGGACATCAATCATATCACGGCCTTAACAGAGTTCGAACGAAGAAAATAAGCCAAACTTCACTTTCTTCAAAGGCGATTTCCATCCAAAGAAGCCTCACTTACAATGGAGTTTTTTTTGGCTGGCACAGTGTCTAACAAACCAAGCCTACCAGCTCTACTGAATTAGAATGACATCATCACCTTTTATCATTGAAATACCACGACAAGTCTGTGGTCAGTTCATCTCTGCTCTTGTGAGATGAGTCGATTTGTCATGTTGTGCTATAGACCCTAGGTCATACCCAAAATCAAGGAAATTACAGAGGTTGTCAGCAATGCTACCAACTGAGTTGCCTTCTCGAAAGTACCAACAAGACCACTGTGCAATGAAGACAGAGTAAACGGTAGAAAAAGAGGCCTTAATGACGACCGCTCATGAGGTCATCTTTAAGGGGTACTACCACTTAAGATTAAAGCAAAGAAATCTCCAGCAGTGCAATTGAACAAGTCATTCAAATATCGAAGCTTCCTTGGACTAACCGACACCTTATACAGATTTGAACCTAAGCCTCAAAATTGATCAGGAGCTGTCAAGACCAACTTTGAGCCTTGAACCAGAAACATAGGGTCACTGGATCCCTGAACATAAGGGCTGTCATGGTTACGAAGATGAGTTAGTTTCAAATAGCTTGGAGTAGAACCTTCAATAACTGACCACTCAGTCCTAGTTCCTATCAGCATTCTTGCATCCAATATCACTTTTGACTTCTATGACATGGCCAATGGAACATGGTGAGCAGACACCTTATACAAAGCAAAGAGAATATCAAAGAACTCGCTCACATGGGAAGAATGAAGATCAACACCACAGAGACTCTTCCTGAGTCGCAGAAGAAAACACTAAATTTTCACTGAAATACCTAGGCTATGTGCCGCCTCATCTTGGCTTAAGTCTTCTGGACTGACAGCTTTAAACTGGACACTGGCGGCACGCATTTTCTCCGAACCTCAGAGCATATTCAAGTGAATTCGTTTCCCGATCCAAAACAGTATTTAGGAGCGAGCCATTCCTGCGGCTAGTACACTGCTTACGTCCCCACTCTACTAAATATCTGGCCCTATGCACTCCTAAGTGAGCCGTGGATAATCTCTGTCAAGAGGAACAAAACTTTTGAAGCTGATGTCTAAGGGGTTGCCTCATAAGAGAAGGATTACTGTTTCTACGGACAGGCATGCAGCTGTAGAAGCAAGAGGGAACTCCCTGAACATGAAGGCATATTTAGCCTGGCAATCTGAAGGCTGACAAGGAGTTCAACACCTCTATCAAAACAAGCTGACTCCACTGAGTGCATCCTGGTTGCAGACTTAATCTAAAAATAGGGACACGCTATCGTGATGTATGGTAGACGAACCCCATAGAGACTTGTGTCACCATAAGAAAGTTGTTTCCCAATTTCGACCAAGCAGACCCAACCTGAGATCCTTTCACACCCTCATAGGAGCTATCATGGGACACCAAAAGAAGACCTGACGGAAGAAGACCTTTGTGAAGACGACGAGGGAGTCGATGAGTCCACAACCAACTCTCTCTCCATTATACAAGGAATAAGTTTGTCAGCAGACACTTCCCCTCAGGATCTAGAGGCGTTCCCCACCACATTAACGGACAAAATCATGAACGTCAGCAAAAGCATTGGATAGGCACATAAAGAGCAAGTGGCAACTTCTTCTCCTGGGTGTGACGTGCAGGATTCCGTCCGTTTTGAACTGTAACACTTGCCAATAGAACAACTGCCAAATCAAGTCATGGGTTTCAAAGTCTACAACTGCAATCAGACATTGTAGACAGGATCTTATAAGAATAAGTTTGCACCCAAAGTTTATATGGAGAACCAAAGCTTTACCAGATAATCCTTGAATGCACAGAAGCCGTCACCTCGAGTAATGACCATTTATGCCTGTAAGTGTGTAATTTGCTTAGTTATTTACATGAATTCAATTCAGAATATGCTTTCAATGATTGGATCAATAATTAAAATTAGAAATACCTCTCTTCACTCATAATCCGGCTTATGGACTTCTCCATGCACGAACAATCCTTGATGGCATTCCAATTCGATTCGAAAATTCTCCCTCTCTCTGTCTAATAACCTAATTCATCATTAAATTCAATTCAAAACTGAGCTGTAACCGCACACTGACTGGTGCGGCGCTTCCTTTAACAATAAAGCAAAGCAGCCAAATCCATATCCTCGCTCGCTCGCACCCACACACCGCACAGCCGGAAACCAACTAGGAATAATTTCAGCAACTAGCAGAACATATTCCCTGGATAAAATTAAGTGACAACTCCATGGAGGAGGAGGTGCTGGTGTGTGCTACTAATGTAAATTCCCACAGCACTGTAGTTGCCATCATTACAACAACCATTTGCAAGGATTCCATCCAGACCTCATAATTAATATGGCAATCACCAGCACGTCATACCTAGCTACATGTGGCTTTAGACACTTTCACACATTATATATTGAATCTTCAGAGAATCTGGACCGCTCCCCTACCCCACCTTTAGGTTAAATTTAACTCACCACACACACACATGGATCCATTTAAATGCAAATCCACAATGTGTACTTCATTAGTATGCGGCTTGTCCGATGCCATAGCATAATCAGTATAAAGGACTTCACTCCTAAGGCGCATCCTGCTATCATATTTGGATTTTAATTATGATAAACTGTTGTGCATTATTGGGAATTGTCCTGTCCTATTCATGGCATCCTTGAATGTGTTGTTAATTAAGGCCAAACACATACACAAAGCCGCCACTCTCTCTCGCACACAACACTAATGGCCTAATTATACAAAAATACCCAGAAATAACTATCCGCCTTTCATTTATATGTAGCACAAGACATTCCATAACAGATGAGAACAGGACATGCCCCCACAACATACGAGCGAGTATAAGGACCAAGCCAGTACCTACATACATATGTGCATGTTTAATTGGCAATCGGATTTAATTTAACAATTCATTTGGTCCTGTTTGGCCAAATTAATAACACGACAAGCCATTGGAACTTTATAACTTTTCTTACATCGTAGGTAGTCCTGTGCTCCGCTTCTCCTTTGGATTTTCGGTCAGTCTGTTAATATTTATAAGACACACAACACAATTGTGAGGAGAGGGGAAGGTTGAAAGAAAACACGCAAAAAATGTTCCTCGAGTCAGTTAATAATCTACCTTGTTGCCTTGACCGGAGACCAGGCTCCTTTCCCTTCCATCTCTTGTCCTTAACAAGAAGAAGAATCCTTCACACACAAACACAAACAGATAAGTGAAACACTAAAGTTTGTCTAATGTTAATAGAATTTTTGGTTACTCCTGGCAGTTTTGTCCGAACAGTCGTTTGCCATAACAGAGAACAAGAGGAGGGTGAAAGTGAGTTCATAATTTATTAGCATGTCCTGGCAGTGGGAACTGTTTCATTGTTTTACGAGCATGTAACATGAAAGCTCCCTGTCGAATATCTAATAGTATATACATATATTCGTATCCCCTTTTAAACACACTCTTTGACTTGTGAGTAAAGTCAGTTGTGATGGTAGATGGTAGGTGGTAGGTGAACCTGAACAGTGACCATGTTGTTGAAGTGTGTGCCAAAAACATCCGACGACCCCTTGTCTATCGGGGGCAGGATATGCTTCCACTTTCTGGATTGTAGTATCACATTATCATGGTCAAGATATTTTTGGTTTTTTTTTTTGTTTTCTTTTCGTAGAGAAGAATTTCAAAAACTTGAACGTGAGAGATGGAGTCGTCTGTTTCACATTTCCTTCAACAAATTGGGGTGCGCCAGCGTACAGTGGAGATCAACAGTTTTGAGACGTGAAATGGACTGCAATGTCCTAAAGAAAGTGCTTCGGCAAACAGATAAAAGACTCTGCCTCATCTGGCTCCCTTTTGTGTTTCTCTACTTCGTCAGGCAAGGCTTGGGAAACGTATGCCCTTAGTCCACCCCGTGCCCAAATACATAGAATTCTAGATATCTATCTATTGGTTGAATAAAACTGTCCACGGCTGTGGCAGGCTGCACATGAACCAGTACCAGTGTAGGTTTATTGGGATATGAGTAGTTCCCCGGATTCCTCGTTGTACAAGTCAGAGCTGATTAGAAGGCACTGACGACTTAAGGTAGCTGATTTGCTAAAGTACATGGTTGAATCAGAGTCTTTTTGTCTCTTCTCTCTTCAGTTTCTTCTTCCTCCTTGCAGGAGCTCCAGCAGAAATCACATGAGAGAGAGAAAGCCCAGTTTGATGGCATGTCCCCCTACAGAGCATCGTCCTGTGATGACACGTATAGTGAGATGTCTCTCTTTTGCCTGATTAGGCAATTATGGATCTGTAGACTATCTAGATGTAGTCCTGTGTGGTGGTAAGACGCCTTCCATTGGTGGCCATTAGTTTAAGTACCAGTACCAGAGACATGATGAGATTTCCTTTATTGGACACAGAAATCTGCCATGTCTGGCGATCTCGCCGACGAATAACTTTATGGCCTGGGACTGAATTTTGATTTGCTACGCCATCTTATGTCGACAATTAGGGGCCCAGTAAGAAGAGAAGATAGTAATATTAACTCAGGAGATTATTGAGATTCCTAGCTCATCTACCTTCGAAGCTTCGAAGAATTCGCCGCCAAAAACTAAGTGCCGGGGAACCTAGTGCTGGACAACCATACAACAGATGTCTGCCTCTGTAGATCCTGCATAATTCACAAAGAATTATCCTTTTGTGACGACAGTAGCTGCTTGGACATTCCCTCCTCTCTTTTATACAGAAAAATAAGTAAATAATGGGTTTCCCAATAGGGATTTCTCATCTTTGACATATGACTTTGGCCATACTGTTTAAGCTACATCTATCAAATCTAGCTCGTTTAATTAAATCTGTTTTGCCAAATTAACAGAAAGAGTTATAATGTTCAACAAGTGAAAATGATTGAATTGGTTGAATGATTGAATGACCACTTGGAAAGTGGTTCTTCTGTTTGAACAACAATTCTTTCACTTCGGCCATTTTACGGCCGCCATAATAGTCCTTCCAAGAGGACTACTCGCAACATTGTGAATAAGTTTAAGTAGACTAGTTCAGTCAACAATCGACGAAATGCAAAATTTTTTAAAAAAATATACGTCGCTATCCATGAGAGTATGCAGGAGAATCCGAGGCATTCAATCTCAGGCCACGCACAAGAACTCTGCTCTTTTGCAGACAACAAATAGACGAATTTTGGGTCATGACTTGGTACAAGATTCAACTGACCCAAGAGCTCAAAGTTAATGACCATAGACTGCGCCATTTCTTTGCTGACTGGGCTCTCGAACAGTTAGAACTTCAACCCAATTTCGGTCAAAAAAATATTATTCAGCGACGAGGTCCATTTCTGGATTAATGGGTTGAAATGTCCACACACTTTTGTTGAAGCCTTCAGCAGTTCAGTTAGGAACCAATAAAGAAACTCTTGATTGGCTAAGAAGGATCAGTATATCTCTAAAGCATGTAGAATGTGCTCCTTGAGACGGTTACTTTGACACAAATGAATTCGAAATTCGCAGTGAGCTTATGGAGAGCTCCAGTCGTATCTCTTATGTATGGCAACCAGAGCCCAGTGACTAGAGGACTCGTCTTCTTTCGCGTGGCCATTGGCTTGGAAAATATTGAAGTCTGACGTAAGTAGGACATTATTTCTGAAGTTGGACGACAGATTCACTTCAATTTGAGCCTCTTTCCATTCCTATGTCTAAAGGAGAGATTCGCTAGATGCTAGATCCATCAGCAGACATATGACAGGCATTGTGATTGTGAGTCATGCCACCACTCCGTCATTTTGGCACCGCAATTGGCATCACTTGTCTTCCTATTGTCCCCTTATAGTTCCAGGACTCAGTGTGAATTGAGTGCGCTACGTACGTACCACGTGGAATGGGCCTAAAACTTTCTAACCCCAGTAGTTTGTTCCAACCGACTGTAGAATAATGAAATCAAATCTAGTAAGATCCTCAGCTATAAAGGCTCTGTAAAAGGCAATAAATATTAGTCTGGTAGATCTAGGGACACAATCAAGTCACAGGAAGATACCAAGACTACCCGAAGATTGGATCCTCTGTTCCTCCTCCACTTGAACATACTGAATCTAGAGTAGGACATGACTTCAAAATACTGACATCTGGCTGTAGCTCTAGAAGACTCTGAACAAAACACTATAAGAGCGAGGGCTCTAGGCTCACAGATCTTAACGTCCTTAGAGGGAATCCATAGGCAGGAAGACTGCAGCTAAGTACGGTGAGATATCATCTTTAGAGAACCTGTGACTAATGGCAGAAGCCCAGGAGAACCAGAACACCTCATTTTTAAGTGTTCTCGCTTCTGATTTACCAGAAGAGAGTTACTTTGCCCAACAAGCCGCCGAATTCAGTCTGGAAATTCATAGCTTCTTCGAGATGATTTCACGGAAGACCCGTCAGACAGGAACTCCAACCTCCTCTGAGATCTGAGTTGTAGCTGGTGCCATCTTACTCTTTTTTTAGCAAATATTTCTGAAGTGATACTCATCTTTTTAACGCCACTGTATAGCCTTGGTTCTACCTTCTACTTGATGATGAAAACTTGTGCATGTTTTCTTTACACATTCTTACAAATTTGTGAGGGTGTGCGCTCTCCTTGATGAATTAAATATTCGACATTGACGTTAACTTTAGTAATTATAAATATTTTCTTATCCTTTCTTCCACCACCACTAACAGGAGTAAACAAAAAGCACGGTCGAGCTGAGACGAGAGCAACATTTGTGCGAGTGTGCCCCTCTTAAATTGAAGATTGAATAGTTTACATTATAGTGTTGGCTTATGTTCACCCTCAATGATAAGATGGTCGAACAATGATGATGTTAGTCAGTCAGGAGGAGGAGGAGGTTAAAAAAAAAAAACTTGGTACTTGGTTCCCTTTTCATCTCGTGAGTAGCATGAATGTTTGTCTAAAGGATTTTAATTATGACGCATAATGGGAAAAGGAGTCTTGGTGGGGAGATGGTTTCAGGTCGAGTGGCGCAAAGTGGAAGCCTAAATTGAGGAAGAACGATAGTCCGCCGCCATCATACATCAGTGTGATGTGCAGAAGAACGACTTGATGAAGATGAAGGACGAAAACTGACTGAACGGTGATTCCATTTGCAGGCAATGTAATCAAAATCAATTTGCTCTGTGCTCTGTGCTCTGGTTCGGTTATGTTGTTTGTGTGTTCTATGTTCTGTGTGTTGAAGGATTAGATTAATTTCAGGACTCATTGTTGCGGACGGCTGTGTCATTGATACATCGATGAGTTTTGTCGGAGAGTCCTGATGGCTATTGATGGAATGTTGTTCTTGTTGTTGTTGTTTCTGGAACCTTAATTGATTAGAAAATTTACGCAGAAGTAATGGAGCCTTTTGTTTGCTTGATGGGAAATGGCAAATATTTGCTTATCTTAAGGTGAGGCGCAGAGTTTAGTGTTGTGCAGTTAATGACTAAGATGAAGGTATTGTCCATTCGAGGAAATTTATAGTTTCCTTCAAAACAAAAGGCGGAATATTTGAAAGATTAAAAGATAACATTGCATTCTTGCTAGAGTGTATCTAGGAGGGTTCTGTGGACTTTTATTGAAGTTAGCAAAAAGGGATAGTTGCTGGTAATGAATTCTGATATCTCCTAGTCGGCTTCCTGAAAATCAAAACAGAATCATGTACTAATCGACGAAAGGTCCAAACGCTAGCTCAGACCGCCTTCTTGTTTGAGAAAAATGAATAGAGCCAGACTGTCTAAAGTAAAGAAGAATGAGCTCCTCCAAAGGACAATCTTAGCATTAGACGCATTACCACATCAAAAGGAGCCAGATCACTTTGTGGAGGAACTCTCTGTAGGACACATTCAACAAGTCGCCAGTTGAACGAATATCACAAGGAGGATGCCGTCTCTAGCAACCACCACCAAAAGAGACCTTTATTCTGATAGTCAGTGCGTTGAACGGAAGAACAGAGGATGCCACTGGCGGCTGGGATTCAGGTGATATAAGACTCATGCGTATGATGAATCTGATGTCCTCTCTGCAACAAAATCTCTATTAAGAACATTTCCACTGTGCCGTTTGGCGATGCATTGGAACCCGCTTACCCAAACTGGTAAGATAAGCGGCGGTACTAAGAGTACGTGGCGCAGAACAGTGGAGAAGGAAGCACGGTTGCGGAGAGCTGAGGCACATTTCCAGAAATCGCACACGATGGAAATGGATGGCGTTGTAGAGGCCGTAGGACCCACGAGGCGATACATGATATAAACGTTTGGCAAGACACTACGTTCTGATGGATGACATGATGGAAATAGAACAGTAACTTCAACGTGGGCCTACAATCAGCAAAGGAAAAAGGCAGACATAGTGCTCATTAGCAGCAGGCGGGTCATGGAGTCCTTAAGAGTGACGTTACTATAGATGCACGGCTTCAAAGTAGCCTCTACAGCAAGCACAACAGCAGCCATAGCAAGGATCAAAAAAGAAAGGGAGGAAGAAAGGGCTGCACATCAACACCACCACCGAAGGTATAGGTAGAAGGACCCGCAAGCTGTGGAGAATCCCACATAGAAACTTGGAAGAAGACTGTTATTATCACCTTACACAGTTCCTGTCTGGGCATGGTGGCTATACAAAACACCTCCGCAGATTTGGGCACGATAGCTCGCCTTGTGTTAAGAAAGCCTAGACAAGGAGGAAGTACGCGCGGAGTACGCTACATTTCAGAGCAGACGCTTCACAATTGGCATGGCGAGTCTAAGAAGCCCAGAAGTCCTTCATATTGTAGGCAACGAATATGGAGGAGAACTAGTTAGCTTGATTCAGGACCTAACTTCTGTTTACCGTCAATTGGGCTTTGTCTAGATCACTGAAAAATATTGTGCGGCTTGGGTAATCCACTCCCTTAATCTAGCTAAGACAAGCAAACTGTCAGAGAACTAGTGAACTTCTTCATCAGCCACTATGGCTTGAAGTAGCAGCTTAAGAAGATGGAATGTCGGCTCTCTTTAGAGGAAGCACACTGTCTGTGTGAATTCCTAGATCTATATTGCTTCTACAAAGGTATATGTGTTGAAAAACTGTATATCTATTACAAAGAGCAAAGAAGGCTTTAATACTTACTTCACCCCTTTTGATGGTCCAGGTCTCAGTGTGCAGGGAGGGGTTGTAAACCGAAAAGGGTTGCTGTTTGAGAAACTATTAAGCACAAGCCCTTCCTTTGGACTTGTCAGAGGACAAACCCAAATTTTATGACGAATGTGACTAACTACGTGATTATCGTCCAAAGAAAAAAAAAATCCAGCCCCAAAAAGTCTGACACTTAATGAATTATAAGGACATCACCAAACTAAAGTGCGAACATGTGGCACTCTATATGTCAGAACAATCACTCATGTCTCTCTGGCCGTCATTAATTGATGAAACCACTCACTCCAAACCAAAAAATAACATAAAGAAGGCTAATAAATTCCCTGCGGTGTCTCGTGTGTCGTGCATGTAGTGTATGCCCTTCTATGTGACATATTTTCTTAGCTACACAAAGAAATGGAATATCTTTCATCCATCGACTTTCATTAAAAACAGAAACACACTCTCTCACACACACACAGAGAGACAGAGACAAGGATAGAGATAACAAACAGAAGACAAATAGCCTTCTGCTGCTCGAGAGCACACACTAATTTGTCGATGACAAATTGTCGAACCAGAGAAAAGCGATCTCATGTTCATCGTCCTGGTGTTTTTTTCTTTTTTTTTTGTTCTGCACCACCAAGTCAGTCATCCTAGTCCTTTCAACAAGCGTCCGCCGATGCTTTATACAACAGAAGAAGGATTTATAGTACACCCCATCCCCCCAGTGTTCATTAGAAATTTTATTACACGCATATGACTATCCTCGACTATCGACTAGGGGTATCCTTGGAGAATAGGAAACGAACGAAAAAAAATCCCATAAAATCAGGATGTGCTTGGGAAAAATGTTCTCGATTCTTTTTTGTTGGATGAAAATGTTATTTACTCAACATTTAGTGTACACGGTTGTGGTTTTTTTTTTTTGCTTCTCATGTGTATCGTTCGACAAATATCCTTAAATTGTACTCTCATATCCTTTCTTTTTGTTTTCGTTGGAAGACTGTGTGTTGTACGCTGCCGGTGTTTAGCTGAAACTGAAAATATCCTGTTGTTATTGTAGAATAATATTTGGCCAATTTATTTTCCGTTCCAACGGACATACTATTACAACTGGAGCAAGGATGTAGGTAGTAATAACATGGTACAGGGCAACAGGGCACGAGGAAAAAAAAAACCTAAAGCTACCAGCAAACTAACAGAGAACACAAGACTAAGTGGATTATTATACAAAATATAACCGTTTTAGGTTTCTCCTTCTCGTGTTTTTTCCCCTTTATGTGGGCGGATACTGGTGCTCCTGCTGTCTGTATATGGATGTTCCTTTTAACATCGTTATAGCTGTCAATTTACGAGGAAAAATGTTTTTAGTTTCAGTATAACGAAGCCAGTTGGGTCAGTTTATCTTGATGCACTGCTTTCAAAGTGCAAAAAGGACGAAAAAGAAAAAGGCGAATGGGGAGGGGGATACACTACACAGATCCTTATGTTGTCCCATTACCAATGGTGGATGTGTTTGCAAAAACATTGAGGTAGCCGTTCCTATGTGCATATGTTTACTTTCTGACGTTCAAAATTGGAATATTCCTGCAGGATATCTTTGCACTTAGGTTGTTGTGACACACAGCACAGTAGGTACCTACTCTCATCATAAATTTATAATCACAGAGTTTGCTCTCTTTCTCCTTCTCTCTCTCTCTCTCTTTTGACTTGACGTTTTTTTTTTTGTGTTTTGGTCCTATGAGTGTAGAAAATTTAAATAATTTATTTTCCAAGATGCACTTTAGAGCAAGGATATTGATGTTTTTGCAGTTAGAAGAAAAATATATAAGCTTACGAGTGTGTGGGTGTGTTTGAGCTTACAGGACGAAGCAATCATTTGCGATGTCAATGTTTGCCTTTGAAATTTATTTTATGCACATACCTACCAGCAGACTGTTTATTTGGAAATTTTTCTTTTACTGTGGTTTTGTGGTGGGTGTGGAAGGATGTACTTACCTCTGTTCGGCATTCAGGAAATTTCTTGGGAATGTTATGTTCTCCGGACTTATCACAGGATAACTGCCAGCTTTTAAATGAAGTGTGACATCACGGGGCTTACATACTCTATCTGGAAATTAAAAAGAAATAAAAATTTAGTTTGAATTAAAATAGGTTGAAATGTATAAAATGTTGGAGGAGATCCTGCCAGGGAATAGTCTTCATTTCAGTAGTCAGGAAGGCACCAATAGGTTTGGTTAGGTTATGTTTAAAAAGGGTTATCATAAAACACTAGGCACCATAGTGGGCTGTAGAAAGAAACATAAAGCCTAAGTCATCTTGGCGTTTGATTGCCCTGCAGAAATTCAGTAGGTCCTGCGGTTGGTTACATACTTCTTTCAAACTACTAAAAAAGATCCTGCTTACATTGAAAATCTATTTTTAGACGTGCCCTCACATTGGCACAGTATGTGCGTGTTGTCCTCTGAGGCATGCAGATCCTCCTCCTGATAGTCATCCTAGTCTACTGGTGCGCACCAATAATGTAAAAAATTTTGTTCAGTCAAGGCTACACCCAATTTATTGGAATACTTGCTCGTTAGAGAATATGCGTCTGGACGCATACTGTACAGTAAAAGAAGGACCAAGCAAGCATAAGAGTGAACAAAAAGACTTGGAGATAATGGCAGAGTTCTGTTCGAGAGAGAGCACTTATAGAGGACGAACGTCTTCTGTCAGCATTTCAAGTCACCGGTTTTACCACAAAAAGGACAGAGGAAGCTATGTACTTCAACTACTAACTAGGATATCAGAGAGTAGTTCTGCACTGGCTCGTATGCCAAGCCACTGGAGACGGGCGAAAGGGCTGAATACGCCAATAAACACTAGCAAACGTGCATAGCTTCTCCACCGAGCTATGAAATGGAGCAGATGAAAACCTCTGAAGGAGAGCCTATCAATTGGTGATGTTCTTCTTGTCCCATCCTTCCATATGCACATATGTTTCGGAAGACTATTTCCAAGACAACCAGAAATTCCTTTGGAGGACGAGTGATCTATAATCGCTCAACAAATGCCTAGCTACCGCCTTATCACGATTTAGAGGTTTGGATAAACCGCGCACATGGTGAAATTAACTTCTGTTTGTTAAACGGACATGGTTGCTTCTTCTATATTGTAGTGAAACCGCTGAAGACATGGAGCATGTATTCCTCCACTGCCGCATTTTCAACTACAAAGAGAAGCACTTGGCACTCTTATGCCAAAGATTATGAGTTGAAAAGGCTCCGGTTGTCAATCTAGCTGTTTGGCACACGTGAATTTCTACGAGAAAATCGGTTCGCGTTATCAAAGTTCTCTGTTGTACCGGCTCCCAGGTACAGTGTAACCAAGTGAATTCAAGGGACCCGTCCGCGAAGGTGACATTCTTACCCTTCTCGAATCTGAAAGAGAAGTCAGAAGACTTCGATAGGAACTTACGAGATAATGACACTCAACATGCAGTCAATGGTCGAGTTTGGTGTAAATTGAGGCGAGACATTTTTTCTTTTTAAAGAAAATAAAACGGAAGTGTTCTAGAAAGGCTGGGACGACAAAGAAGAGAGAGCGAAGAAAACGTAAGAAGCCGGGAATTGGAAGCGAGCGGGCATAACATAAAGTCAAGTTTTGCCTTTTGTATGTGCAGAAATACATACCACACACAACACAGGAAGTCGAGAGAATTTAGGCCTTGATCCTGTATGAGCTGTTTATGGTCTAATTTTTCTTTATTTGCATGGTTCGGCAGGAAGATTGGATGACGTTTTGCGGTTTGACTATACTGCAATGAGAGTCAAGGAAGTATTCTGGATATTAATTTTTGATAGGTATGCGCAGAAAGGAAAAGTGTTTAGGATTAAAGCGTCCCGTAGACACTCGAACATGGTGCGAGTCAACTTGGTAATCAAACCATGTTCGAGTTGATTTTCCATGTTTGCGGGCTTGTTCGAGTATCAACTTTATGGTTCGAGTAAACCAAAAATTTGGTCTCACCAATATCAATGTACTTTGATATTTGTCAATGTGCAAGGGGCGGAGCTAGGTGTACGTCGAACCAAGTTTGGGTATCTGCGGAGTAGTTTACCCTCTGGTAGTGTGATGTGCGGTAGATGTAGATGTTTTCCTCTGCTTCAACCATTCCTTTGTCAAAATTCTTTTCTTTTTACCTTGTGCAAAAGTTCCTTCTCTTCATCAACTCTGGAGAGTTATGATGACGAGTGCATAACATGTAGACACAATGAAATGTCACTGTCTGTGGGGTTTACTCCAACCAAGTTTACTAGCAACACCTTCGATTGTCTACGGCCCGCTTAAGGTTATGTGAGTATCATTTTTAAGGCTTAAGTTTTCTCTGGATTCTTACTTAACAAAGCCGATTATTCTGCTGATAATACTGAGTACGAAGTTGAGCTCCATGTCAAGTATGACAACCAAGTCTCACGAGTAAGAGGTTCATAGAACAAGTATGTGACAAGCTTGACATTTGCGGATGTTAAACTAGAAAATTGTTTAGCACCGCAATAAGAAGGTTGAAGGAGGTAAGATTCACTGGAGGAACACATATCCCACTTAAGTTTCGTTTCGCTAGCATAAATAGACAGTTGAGAGCGCCTTATGAAGCACTCTACACTAGAGAGACACAATGGCTGCCTTGAGGCACTCTCGTGGTAGAGTAACTGGTTTAAGTAACAGCCGATCTAAAGTTGACTTTAAACTGGCGATCTATTAAGTCCCGTGTAAAGTTTTGTCGAAAATATTTCTGAAACCGATAGACAGACAGGTGGAATCATACTGGAACTTACTTCATACTTCATTTATTCTTATACTGTTCTCGCGAGAAATTTTCAATTGATCCATTTGAAATACATAAAACGCTGTCAGAGTCATTTAGTGCCTCTAACATTCCGCTCGTAAACCATTCATAAACTCAAACATCTCCTCCTAAAGCCAAACCTCTAAAATCTGCTCAGAAAGAGAAAAAAAAAACAATTTGCTCACCTTTATGCGTTTATGTCCTAAAATTTAACGATACCCATAAACAAGTGTACATCTCTCACTTTATGTAGTTGAACGGGAAAATTCCCCGAATACCTGTACAATGGAACGTGAAGTGTCACTCCTTCTACACTGCTCCGGTGCAAATAATTGCCATTTCACTTTGTTATTATAAGTCAATCAGAAAATCCTGTCGACCACCAATTTGAGGACATCTTGATATCGGCACTCAAAAGGATACCTTCAAGATGGTGGCATTCAATTCCACTTTCAACACTCTATGTCAACACCGGCAATCGCTACCATCGCGCCGCAACCATGCACTCAATGGTTTCACAGGATTTGGGCAACAAACCACTACCGCAGATAGAGTGTCTTCTCTTAGAATTGTATAGGCATCCTTGCAGGTATACTCGTAAGTATAGCATCTCTAAGGAATCAATTGCTTTTAGCACGTCACCTCATTCTATATTGACAAACAACAGAAGAAGAGGGCGCTGGCTGTTCAGAATCACCCCCATGTAACGGTGATAAAATCATTTTTCTTTGACAGTTTGGTGCGGTTATAAACTTCATTGCATTGCATTGAGTCAGGATGACACCGTCATCGTTCATTTTACCGTGCTCTCCCCCCCACCACCACAGGGACATCTCACGTGGTCTCAATAGAGAAACAGTATCCTTCATCCTTTTATGGAGAATATTTCATTAGATTCACTTCGCTTCGCTACCGTTAGCATCCTTTTATTATTTTTGTTATTATACCGTTCACCCGTTCTTACCGCCCACCGAAAAGTAATTTAGATATGAATCCTTCGCTTCTTACACGTGTGTGTGCTGTGCATTGTGTTGGTATCTCTCTCCTTTGGTGGAGGTCGTGAAACGAGTATTGGATCGTTGAGGGTTGTGAATCCTTTTGGGACTTGGCCCAACTGTAGTGCACATAGAGATACTTATATACGAACGCCTTTGGAAATGAGGTGAAAATTTGGAGACACTTTGCAAGGACATTATGATTTAATTTGCCGTGAGAGTATAACCCTTTGATGTGCGCGTTCCTTTTTATCAATTAGATGTGTATTTAATGCAATTTATGCGCCACACCGCGCGCCGGCACAAAGGATCTTAATGAACGGTGCACGACAATAATAATTAGAATGAAGATGCTTTTAAGTAATAATTACTATTTGCTGCAAGAGGTGAGTAAAATAAATTGTTTGTTTGGCAAAGGACTCTATAAAGTTTTGCTTTAATGAGCAATTGGGGAAATTAGAGGGTACATATTTCTTTTCTCCTCTCCTCTCCTTCTATGCAATCACTATTCAATGCACAATCTTTTGCTACACAAGGAGATTCTTACTTCTTGGATCAAAGGAACTGACGAATATGACATAAAAAGGACTCACTGCAGCCGTGTACGGTTGCGGGGTAAAGAACTCGGAATGAGTAAGAAGGTTACACTCTACTGGATGCCTGGACACATCGGGATCAAAGGTAACGATGAAGCGGACACCTTGGCAGGGCAAGGAGAACCCTTCACTGGACTTGAAGCATTCTGCGGCATAGGGATCGCACTAAAAGCACTACAGGTCTATGACAAGCTAAGAAACTACTGGGATGCGACAATCGGAAAAGATTAGAAGATGCCTTATCAATCTTCAATGGCTTCCTAACAGGACATTGTAAACTGAGGGAGCAGCTACGGGAACTAGGTACCTATAACAAATGAAGGCCTATGCAGATTTTGCAATGAGTCAATTGAGACTCCGGAGCACCTCCTAGAGACGTGTTCAAATTCTGTTAGAAAAGAGCCTGCAATGGAGGCTCTGAACTTTAACTTTGCCAAACTTATAAAATCTCTCTTGCAGGATATCAACCAATATAAGCCAAGGAACTCATGAGAGTTCTGCATAAGGAATGGCTCCCGCCAGAGCCAGAGAATATTGGGTCCTTCAGGGTCCTTTATTGAAGAAGAAATTCTGCGTGTGTCACTTATCCACCGGAGATATGTTGTGCTCGGTAATTTCCTCGGGTTCCAACTTGGGCTCCGACCTAAAAAAAGTGATGGACGAAGGCAAACTGCTCTCGGCTTAAATTTTAGGACAAGCCAGAGTGCCAGAATGAGTTCCTCTTGGACAGGTTTTCTCGCACGATTTCGTTGAGTTCGCAATCGATGATAGTTTGCTCCTCCGAAGGATCACTAAGCTTCTGATTCACACAAAAAGTGGGAAATCACATTACGAAGAGTCCCACCCGCCCAAGGTGGCAGTGCGTGACGATATTACAGGAGAACATCTCATTAAGAGGAGCGATGACAACGTTGATGCTTTGAAGAAGCGACTCGAGTTCTATGACAAGCAGACTAAAGTACTCATTGATTGCAGTTTAGAGTGGATGCCGACAAGTACGCAGAAGATGTCTTGGCCAACATTAATGCGGTATAGGAATCACAGAAGGAGCAACAAAAAACCCTGAAAAACACATTAATGGAAACAAGGAGGTCTTGAGATTTACTGGTCATACTCGGTTACTTGTCAAGTTCAATCTGAACTGAGGGATCCCTTTAACCATACCATAACCATACCCAGATTGTATGCCTTAAGGAGTAAAGGCTCTTTCTGTTACCATATCACATCACAAGCTCATGGTTGTGATACAGAGCATTAGAATGAAAGCCGGTCAAGATTCACTTTTGAAAAAGAGCGATAAGTACGCGCGCTCAACCCTCAGTCTGATTTTGAAATAGGGTCATTCATCTAGAAGTACTTTTTTGTCTATGGATTTTTTGGCAAATGATGCATGAGCCATGTTAATCTGTTATAACACTTATGCTCAATATTGTATGGCATTTAATCGTGGAAAGACTTAGCCCAGTACAATGCCTACATATTATTCAGCTATGTTACGAAAATCAGCGTTCTATGGGGAATGTGTTTTGTAAACTTAGAGCAACTTACGGTCTACATAATCGACCTACTGAATGCACGATTTGCTATACCATTAAAAAGGACGAAACCCATTTTGAATTATTAGACAATACGCGACCAAATAGACAACATCCAGCACATAATGAAGAAAATATTGGAGCGGTAGCTGACAGCGTAAGCAATGACCGTGGCGCACGCCGTCGTTCTTAACAGCTTGGCTAGTCGTATTCAATAACTTGACATATTTTACGTAAGGATCTTCATTTAAAAGCATAAAAATTTAATTTTCAGGAGATTCTGTACAAAAAAATTGGTGTAACTTGCCACACAGCCCGTGAAATTATGGCTTTATTCGAAGGACAAATTGGTGAACACTTTCGCTCTTCGGACCAGTGAATTCGCCGCCAAGATCGTGGATATTACAACTTTAGACATATTTTTTTCGGACTATGGAAAGTCTCGAGTCTATATGAATAGGCCGGGTACGATGGAAGAGTTGAAAATTCCAAAATTCCTCGCGTTATTTGCCAAATACCACTCGAAATGCTCGGACGTGTCATCGAAAATTGGAACTTCAGAATGTACCATGTTATGTCCAGCATTTTAAGAAACGATTTTTTAAAAAATAAATGTCAAAAATAGTTCTCTTCTTTGAAAATAAAAATATTCTAATAAAATTCAGTTTTTTTTTATAAAACTTCTTACTCTTGAAAAAAATACCTCCTAATGAATCAACTAAGAACCCCAAAGGGATGGGGGGAACTACCATCGAATTGGATAAAGAAGAAGAGCTAAATGTTAAAAAGGCTAAGAGGATATATAACCAATACTTACGAAAGGCACTCTTGGACTCCTCCAATGCTTTGAATGTAAAATATGCTGTACGCGAATCTGGTGGTATACGAAAATGCAGTATCGAAACATCCTTATAAGCCGTATACTTTAGCAGTGTATTCGATGGCAATCGCACTATAAGCGTCTGATCCTTTGGCAAGGGTATTTGATCCATTTTATCAACCGGGATGTCATTTGTCACATGCTGTGACTGATGATTCACCTGAACACTGGCATCACTGCCACTGGTGATTATAACTAAGAGTATTCCGAAAATGACTAGAATTTCTTCTCTGTACATAGTGCAGCAGTCCTTTAGCGTGTCGAATCGAATAAAAATTAAAAGAAGTTCTCAAAAATTTCGGTCTCCTCCTTGAGGAATGTGCAGCACTGTGTTCCCAGAACAACAAACAAAAACCCAAATATAGTTTACGTCATATGCTGGCCATAAATTTCGATGTGTGACGTCATTTCTGAAAGAAAAAAGGACGAAATTTAGTCAGGTTACATAAGCAAAATGTGTTATAATTTGTCTTGTTGCATGAATGATTGCGTGATAATGTTGTATAAGTCAGTTAAACACACACACGCAGCAGCAGCAGCAGGACGAACATAAATCCTTGGAGTTCACAGCGTCAGAGCGTAGCTGAGAGTAACAAATCACCCTTCGACTCTTGTGCTCGAGTTAATTTAGCAATTCAGCAAGTTTATTAATGCCGCCGCGGAATATAACCGTAAATGAGATTGATTTTGATAAATTTGCCAATGCGGCTAATTGTTGGTGGTGGTGGTGGCCGCCAGGGGCGGAGTGGGGGTACACAAAGTGTTTGCCGATTTAATGCTAACGAGAGGGAAATTGGTTTCATCGTACCCCCAGTGACGAACTGCCAGGATAAAAGAACTCTTTTTTCTCTTTTTGCTCATTTTATCTCCCCGTTATTGTTAAAATGCAACTTTTTGGGGGCGGTGAACCAATAATTTAATAGAGAGAGAGAGAGCATTTGCCAGCTGCAATATCCGCATCCAAATGAGGTGACTAAATTCATTTCAGTTGATTTGATGATGATGATGATGGTTTGTTAGGTTTGTTGGGTTTGTTGTTGGGGAATAATAATAATTTTTTAGTATTTTTTTGTGGCTGTCGGGCAATATTGGTCTTTCGAATGGAATTTATGATTTACTCATGTGGGATATGAATTGAAAACTAATTGAATTGAGTTGACTTGCTAATTGGATTCTATTTCGAGAATGCTAAATTGATTGTGGTAATGGTTTGGATGTGCAGTGCAAGTGCATGATAATTAGTGCAAGTGCATGAGTTATGAGCTGACGGGTTATATTAGTAAAATTTCAATTAAATACGAGTTCAAATTCAAATGTGTTTTGCTTTGGGTAGACAGATTTTGGGGACGGTTCAGTGAGTTAGTGAATTAATTTGGAAAAAAGGAGGGCAATTTGGAAATTTAGATCGAACTTATTAGTCACAGGACAGTGACATGTCAGTTACTGGTGATGTGGCTATTGCTTTTGGCACGAGGTACTCATGCAGCCGTTTATTGAAAGTATAGTGAACAGCTGTCAGGACAAGCACAACGGAGGAGCTTGAGGTCATTCCTCAACACGAACATCGGCAGCCATTAATGCCACGGTACTTAGTTAGCAAGCTGGAAGCCTAGCAAATGAGATCTACCAGTAGATCGACTGCAACTTGCTATATGAACTAGCATTCGAGGACTAGAATCACTACAAGAGAATTTACTGGCGGCTGAAATTGTACGCGAGTGTAGGAATTAGTCAGGCAGCCATAAAGGCTCAAGACTCTCCTGTATTTAGGTCAAGTGAGATCCTGCAAATGTTGTGGCAAAACGAGATATACAGGGCCCATGTGGAGACCCTCAGCTAGAGGCTATCAAGAATCGGCTCCACAGCCTTACTAGAAAAAGTAAGCTTCTCTATCTGCATCCCGCTCTGCACAGTCAAGCTTGATGCAAGGAATGAAGCCATTAGAGTGGCGAACACTAGACTAGACTAGAAACTATGGTTTTCCTTCGGCATAGCAAGGAGAGAATCATCTGGAAAACCAGTAAATCCCTTTCCATCCTTGGAGTACACTGTACAAGATAAAGAGGAAGACCTTTACAGCGTGTGACGAGGTAGTTCTTGAAGACTTTACCCACTTCTTATGACACTGTTCGGGTCTTCAACACTCTGGCAATAAGCACTTGGGAAAGTACTTCTTCCAGGATTTGGCGTATCTATAGTAAAGAAACTGAACTTCATCAAACCATCAGGGTGAAGTATCCCAGTAGTTCTTTGGCCTGGCATAAATGAAGAATGCTGTCTTCGAGCAAGTGCTCTCCGCTCTCTCTCCCCTTGTGGGTCCTAGGGCTTCGTCCACGCCTACGCGCCATCGTGTGCAATTTATGGAAATGTGCCTCAGCTCTCCTCAACTCTTTTCAAGTTGCCGTGCTTCCTTCTCCACTGTTCGGCACCGTATACTCCTAGGACCGCCGCGTATCATGGCATCCTGGGTAAGAGGGTTCCAATGCATCACTTGGTTAGCTATAGATTCAGACAGCATTCCTCAGTGCAAGACGGGACATCTGAACCCATCAACGCACCATTTTCAAAGCTTTGTCATGGAGTTGGACAGACTTGAATTGAGCTAGATAAATGGGCGACTTGACCGCTAAGCACTTTCATTTTCTACTGCACGGTGTCGTTATTGCCCTGCATCATTTCGATTATCAGAAACACCAGAAGCTGCACCGTAACCTTCGACTCTAAACTCCTATTTCCATTCAAACTTTCTTAAAAAAGTCAAGAAGTCCTCACAATTCAAGAACCAGAAAAAAAAGTGATAAGAAACTTCACCAACCTCAATTGTAAAACAATTAACATCTCATCTCTCATTTCTGGCTGCCACTTCCACCAAGAATTGGCTTTTGTTTTCTCAAACAAAACCCCCCTCCTCCCCAACAAACAAACTAAATAAATTGTTCTTCGAAAAATTTGAATGCAGCCGCAGTCGCAGTCGCAGTCACAGACACTATTCACCCTAAGGATCCGTTTCACTGATTCAACTTAATTGCCTCGTCCAGCGAAACCATTTATATATTGCCAAACCAACAAAAAAAACAACTCAGATCCTTGGGATCCAAAATGAAAGACTTCCAACACACCAGCAAGGAGCAGGAAAACAAAAAAATTGTATAAATTTTCTTCTCAAACAAAGTACTTAGCAAGTTCCAAAGCAAGTGCAATTAATTGAATTTCGTCCGAGCAAGTTAACTCGCTTAGCGGTATACGCTTCAAAGGAGCCGCCGCCGCCGCGCACAACAAGAACCAAATTCCCATCCAGCAGAGAGCCGGCCAGCCAGCATACTCCCTTGGCATCACTAATTATACCCCAACGTTTGTAAACAATCGTACAATGGGAGCAGAGCAGTTTTCATGCTGGCCTTTCTTCTTCTTCTTGCTCGACTTTTTGGGTGGAGAGTGCAGCCCATGATGATGGGCAAACGTTCCAATTCTCCACTGAACCAGTAAGCCATTCGCCTGCATCGTTGTCGCCAAAGTAATCGCTCCCCAAGCGAGATAAGAAAACAAATAAAAAAAATAAATCCCCATACATTCAGCTGTAGGAAGGACTTTTCTTTCATCTAGGACGAACGGAAGGATGACAACAACAACAACGACGACGACTACGACGACGAAATGGACGAATATGGTGAGCCCACATAATAAATTGTTAACTTTCACAGAGAGGAAACTTTTGGCTTCACAATTTCGTTGTCCTTGTGTGCGTCTCGAGTCCTTATGTACACACAATTATGAGAGAAAACAAAGAAGGCACAACCCAGAACAGAATCAGCCACCACAGATACAAATAGCTTTTTTTTTTGTTCCCTGTTCCCTGTTCCCTGCTCTCTCTCTCTCTCTCTGTTTGTTATCTTTAAAAGTACTTATCATAGTTTTTGACCATTTTGGAGCGCCTTGTAAGGACGATGTCATGATGTACTTTTTGAAAAAAAATCATAAAACTTTTGGCGGATAGTAAATGAGCGAAGCAAAGCAGCCAGCCAGCGGTCACTGAGGAAAGATAAAGCAAAAGTTTCAAGTATTATTCTCCCCTTTGGACGGCTTGGCATGGCTTGGCAGGACAGGCTGTGTCTTCCTGAAGTGCTCTTTCATTTTGATAGTTTTCTTTTTGTTTTTAGTTGATGGAGAACTAGAGAGGGAGATCTCGTTTGCCTTTGTGAAGTGTACAAAGATTATGACGCGTGGCTAAGAGCTTTCCTTTGACCTAATAGCATCAATCAAGGACTACTACGTGGTTTATTCTCAAAGTCGTCAGAATCGGGCGGAAATCAGTTCAAAAAAACAGCGCTGGAAGCATTTTGAATGTCCTAAGTCAGGAGAAAAGAAAGCCAAAGTCTTCCAAACGACAAGAAGGTAGGTGAAGTCTTGAGGCTCACTTTGGGTACTGATGTCCATACATAGTGAGAAGCACTGCATAAAGCAGTATAGGAAGCAGCTTGTGTGGCGCTCTGAGACCTACTCGATTAAGTGTCCCTGATTGACACTCGACTGCAAAACATGTATTGCGGAAAACTGCTGTTAGCACTCGCAGCACACAGAGCATTAATTTGGACTAGAGTATGTCAGGTCACCATTGTCATCCATTAACGCGCCTGAATGAATGAGGAAGGAAAGGCGATCTTTACCAGCATATGTGACTCCTATGCAAGACCCAATCCTGATTGCTAAAGTAAACAGCAACAATGAATGGCTCAAGCATGTTGTGGGACGTCTAAGATTAGGCAATCGTCTACGAAAACAGCGAAAGTTAAGTTGGCTCTTGCCGTAGGTGGAACCGTGTTTGGGCAACAAGACTGCCATAAGATGAAGGCAATCAATGTCCAGTTGGGGCAAATGTCTTCGAAACTGAGACCCCTGGCGACGGATCGACAACCGTACAGTAATCAGGGCTTATATTGCAGCGGCCTCAGAAGTCTCTCCATTCTCTTACAGCTAAACAAGCAGTTAGGAGCTGCAACAGTAGGACTGTCTACTATCCTTATCTGGGAACTGGAAAGGAAAATTCGTGCTCTCGACCATAACCAAAGTAATGCATCAGATAATTCAACTCCTAATGTCAAACTGAGGGGTTTTTGAAATGGATCCTTCCTTCATCGATCATATGAACAACTTAGCGGTCATAATAGAGCTTCATCTACTATTAAGTCAGTCGACTCCGAGAAGATTTTTGACAGCTTCAAACGATATCTTATTGTTTGCCTTGAAAATGCCCAGCGAGGATTCCCAGAGAAACTCTTAGCTACTAACAAGGGTTCATACCAGAGTAGTAACTGTCATGGCTTACACAAGGTATCCGAGGATTTCGAAAGTGGACTATGTCAATGTTCCATACTGTTACCTCTGTTTTCGATAGTTATCAAAGATATACCACTTACTCAGGTGGCGCTAGAATCTGGGGTTGACCTGGCTCACGCAGGAATGCCAACAAAGGAGAAAGCTGTGGACAGAATAGCAAGACATCTAAGGACAACGTATCACACAACAGTTCAGGCGGAATCAAGCTCTGTAGGGATGAGTTGGAGGCAACATTCATTCTTGACGCCCTATGACCCAGGAAGGATTAAAAGATTTTTTACGTCTAGGTCCCTTCTTACTGAAGCATTATTGACGGAAATTCTAATAACTAAGGCAAGCCTAAGGGTCTGCGTTAGAAGCTCTGAAACATCCTCATTTTCGTAGCTGTTAGGATCTTCTATTGATTGTCGTTTGTCTCTCAAGCAGATGTCACATCAATACAGCTTCCATCTTGGGGTACAAATTCCATATTCCAAAAAACTAGAAGACTGAAATGAAGGCACTCTTTACAATCATCCTTTGCCGACCCATTTCACAACGTCTATTGTACCCTTTTCTCCCTGCTTGCCTACTTTACCAAAGACATCTCACACCTAGCTATTACATCATAGACAAGGACTAGGAGAACATGTACCTGCCTACATTAACAGGTATCTAGGCGCCTTTATGCCCATAAAAACATAAAAATTGCAAAAATACATTACAGCCGCGCGCCCTCTTTTTCTCATTAACCTAATGGATCGGGTGCAAGCAGTAAACAAATTTTCTGTAATCATCCTAACAACATCCTTTCATCCATCGATCGACCTAATTCGTCCTTTTACTTCTCCTTCTCTATAACAAAAAAAAACTCTAATGCACGGCATGAAAACAATGTTCGTTACTAATGCAGGTGTTGCTCTTCGTCCTTTTGAAACAAAGTGTGTACGACAAAATCAAACATCTAAATGAATAAGAGGATATAAATATTCATTGGAATGCATAAATTAACCACTAGCGTGCCTTCGATAAACAACAAACCAAAAAAAGATCCTTTGTCAGGACGAGTTATACGAGTATTTCTTTCACAATAGCGGTAATCGGAAAATTATACAAAACAAAACGAATTCCAATGCATACGAATGTCTGTTGTGTCGTCTTATGTATTAAACATTGAATCCTGTTGTAGCAGGAATAATCCTGCCGTTGTAGGTGCCATTCGGATATTGTTTCATGGCGACACACAATCACACAAATTATCACTTATGATGAGCCCCGTTCTACGCAACGCTTCACACACACACCGACATATTCTTTTTTCTTTTTTTTTGTGTGTGGTGTGTGGCTGTTATTTAATCAGGATAATGGGTCCCAGATACACGGTCCTAAATACTCAGTGGGAGACCTGAGAACGCTTTTATGGTCCCAGCAGGCTGCCATTCAGCTCGTCGGGCGTGTCGCATCGCCCCCCTCCCCCTCTGGTAACAACAAACACTAAAACCAGTGTGGTTTACTTTTCCAATGAAAATTTCATGAGTAGGCACAGGCACAGGCTCCACCACGTATAAGGATTTGAGCAGACAAAATAAATGGGTGGTAGTTGCCAGCAAAAAAAAATATATAAAAGAGGATTCGTATAATATTTGAATATATATTCGAAACGGTCGTAAAGCATTCTAGTGGACTAACAGCCACCACCAGGACGAGGTAAAGATGCCTTCGTCCTTATTGTCAGTTCACTTTTTTGTTTTTATGTGTTTCTCTCTCTAGTTTTGTCTCATGACTAATGGAGATGAGGTGACACACACTACTGGTCCTGTTGACTACTCTCTTGTTTTTTTTTTTGTGACAACATTGTGTTGCATAAATTATTCATGTTTAAGAGCTCATATGGGAATTATGAACAATTTTCGGGTGTAGAACAGGCAGAACACTGCAGCACTTAATTTGAAAATTTATTTTTCATCGTTCCACTGGGGTGAAACACCGTTACACACCGTCAATTTTCAAGTACGACTGAAGAGGATTATACATCCTTTTGATTTAAAAATTCACCAAACAAATTAATTCAATACTTTTGCCCATTAAATTATGCAAAGTGGTCCAAGGATATACTACAGGATTCGAGCAAAAAAAGCAAGGTAAACAAAATGTAAATAGCGTGTGAGAAGATAATGAATGAGCTTCGGTTTAGCTGGGCACTTGCCGAAAGAGGATTACCGCGAGAGAAATCCATTTTAATGTTGCTCTTCATATTTCCTTTTAATGAATGAATTAATCCGTGGGTGTAAGGGTCCAGATTATCCCCTGCACTTGGACACAGAGGCAGTAAACACTTTGTTGAGTGCCATGGTGATATGGAGAATTTCCATAAAAATAAAGGAGATACGCAGAAAAGATGTAATCCTTTCCATACTGAGCTCAGACATAGGATGTCCTGAATGGGTTGAATACAATGGACCCGAACAAGGCATAGATCAGCCGATTTCACTGGAGAGGAGGAACCCCAGCATTGCCTTTGCTAGATGCAAACTGAGTGATAAATATTACCAACATGAGATGATCGGATAGCACCACTGAACTGGAATACGCCAATCGGGTTGGGAACGAAATCAATCCAAATCAATGAAATACCTCGGGATAATTCTCGATAAAAGGCTTGACTTTAAAGCCGATGTGGAGTACTCTAGTGATTAGGTTTAGAGGGTGCTTTTCTGGATATTGAATACCCGTAAATCTGTGGAAGCCAAGAGGATTCAGCCATCCACAGTGGTAAGTAGAATCCTTCTTCGAACGAAGCAGCTGATATGGTGCCCATTGACATTCCTGTAAAGGAGACCAGTGTTACCAGAAGAAATCGGAACTGTGTGACTATTTTACAACATGCCAAAAGGGCAGATGGTTACAAAAGCTGATGCTGAAGTACCAAATAAACTATGGAATAGAGTACTACTATGTCTTGGCGGGAGTACCACAAGGATCGGTATTGGAACGTCTTCTCTTATGAAACATTGTGCATGATGAAGTCTTGTATATAATATTTGGTAAACCAACCAACTTTTGACAAAGCAAGGACCAAGAGAATTATTCGCAAGGACAGACGTTCTTTCCATGCTTGTGGGGATAATCACGGGCCACAACACTCTGCGGTACCACCTTAAGAAACAGCGTCGTACTGAAGAAGAACTCTGCGGAGGATGCGGCGATGATGAAGTCATAGAGGACACTGCCTACAACATTACAGGTACAAACTAATCGACGAGCACTTCTTTCAGGATCTAGGAGAACTCTTCAACGCCAAAACCGTCATGTTATTCAACTTCAGCAGAACATCACCATGGGTGGCTGTTACAGATATTTATGGGTTAAATGGGCAAAGGATGACACAATGGGTCAGTTCTGACCTGAGTGCGGGGGAGGTATTTCGATTATTCTTCCGACCCACAAACCTGACCTAACCAACTGGTATGGAAGGCCCACAAAGCAGAAGCTGTCTTAGTATCTACCTCTACCACAGTTTTACATATGTTTCATGCCTTATCCGAAGTGAGGAGAGTTTTTGAGAAGCTCTCTCATGAGAGTCATATTCCTTGGCTACTACTAGTGTCAATAATAGTTCCCGGGTAACTTTTTCTTAAATATTTTCGATATCGAGGCCTGGCTTACTTACAAACATATGAACAGATAGCTCGCTGTTTAGAAGTAGTGAATCTGGCAAGCCCACAGCTTCTAGACGACTAGTTGAAGATATGTTCGCTCATGACCATCGTGCATAACGCGCTTAGAAGAGTCCCAGAGACAGAAGTGTAAATGAAGATGATGTGGGACGAGCTGCTACCTAGGTTCGTGAGGTAATACCGCAGGGACAGTGGTAGGTTAATCTGGAATGTCGCTTAGCACGTAGGCGTAGTAAGTAATACATTTAGAAGCTAACCACATCCCGTAGTGCAACCAAAGTTACTAGAACAGCGGTAATCCCCGTCCAGTTCTCGGAAATCCATAGAATTTCAGATTGAGTTCATCAACTGGGGGTGAAGAGGGGAATACTTTCAACTCCCTATCTGCCAGATGCTTTCTATCTGGCGTTCTATACCAATTTTCATTCAAATGACTTGTTTTTCTACAACGTAGATTCCTAAACAAGTCGTCCTTTGTTAACAACTTCCAACTGTATCTGTCTCCTCAATTATACACCAGGTCGCCCTCTAAATCCCATTCGAAAACATTCTTCCAGTTCATCAAACCGTATACACACCTAATTTATCCAATTCAAAATTCATCACCACCCCCGGGGCCAAATAGGACACAGAAAAACCGCCCACACAGAGAGAGGGAGACAGAGTGAGAGAGAAACTTAAAAAGGAAGTAAATTATAAAAAAAAGGACAATCCCAAGAACGCACAACAAAATCCGTAATCACCCTGTGGCCACTGATGACCATTTTTATTCTTTCATCAAATTCAGTTGAAAAAAAAAAAAAACAAAAAACAAAACTCATTTCCTTTTCCACATGAATCGCCAATTGAAAGTCAAAGCAACTTATTCAAAAGGCGCCACCGAAAAATCCTTCCTCCTGCTAACGACAAATTGAAATTATTGCCCACAACATTGCTGTTGTGTTGGCCCCAAGGACACATTCAACAGAGAATCGAATCCTGCGTGCATATAGTATAGCTGGTTTCACTTTTTATTTATGTTTTTCCACCAACCAAACTCTACTCTATAACTCGAGAGGAGGCAAAAGACCAATAATACAGGACAAAAAAGAGGAGAAAAAAAAACATTAAGTGACTTGCCGGGGTCCGGAAAACCCTCGAAAAGCCTTCGGCTGTTTCAATTTAAAGCAAGAGACAAAAACGAAATCAAAATCAGCTCCTGCTGCCGTCGACGACCAAACAAGCGACCGAACAACCCAACCGGCAATAAATTGTAATTTTCTCCATTTTCCGAACCGATGAACTTATGGTGAATTTTATCGCCATCGCCACCCGCGCTGCTGATGTCCTTGCCAATGAAATTGGAACCACCTATCATCACCACTTTCTACAATGAGTTAACGATGTAGCGACGACGACGACGACGACGACGATCTACAAACCAAGGACACTGACTGAGTCTCATTTCAATTTATTTTTCACACACAGGACACTGTACCATTAAGCTGGGTGGTTTATATTTCTTCAGCGCTTTAAGGGCCACAAAGGAAGAAGAATAACTCGGATAGCAAAAAAAAAAAAAGGACACAAGTGCCAAGGAAATCATTTCGTTTTCTCAGAAACAATGATGATGATGACCTCCTGGTGCCCAACCGACGACGATGCCGACGACGAGGTTAAATGGCCAAAAGCTGGTTCTTTTTTTTTTTTGTCAGGAAAAAACTGAATTCCAAACAGTAAAAGTCGTTCTAAAGTATTCATAGCTACGTTCAGTTGTGTTTGATGTTGCTACTGCTACAATAAACGATGCGCTGGCTGTGTATCCTTGGAAAGTAAGCCTCTTTTTAAAATAGAACTCGCCCGCTCCGAGGAGGAGCCAGCTTAATGGGTATCTCCTGTATATTTCATATTTTTCAACGAACATTGTTCTTGTTCGCCTTTTTGTTTTCTTTTTGCTCTCGTCCTTTTCGAGGTTGCTTGCCATTTCCTTAAGTAGCTGGAAAGTTAAGGACCTTGGAGTATTTTGTTATTTGGCGCGCATTCTGTTGTGTTCTTGGTAAAAATCCTCGAGTCGTCCATTTCCGTTTCTTTGTGATGTTTTTTGCTAGTAGCCTGCGTGTAGCCATTAAGGACTGGAGTATGAAACAAAAGGGTTAGAAAATTGTAATTAATGCCTTAAATGAAGGATGAGACTTAAAAGTATCTGCTGTGCTCTGGTCTACTGTGTGCAACAGAACGGTGGGATGATAGTAAATTTCTGCTGGACCGCACTCTAATTTGGCTGGCATTATTCTTTTATAAGTTCCTTTTTTTGTTTTTTTGCTTTTTTGTTTAAAGAAGGACTTGGCGGTTGGCAAGGAAGTAGGGATTAGTGGTTGGTCATATTTTTCTCTTTTTTTTTTTTTTTTTTGTTGCTTGGCCATTTGGATGCGTTCCAGGTGGAACTTAGACAGAATAAATTATCCAGTTATGCAGAGAGTGGGAACTGTCTCTAATTTACCGTCGTAATTCTAGATTTTATTTCTATTTTCTGCTGTTTTTTGTTTCCACTTTTAGCTTTAAAGGTGGACAGGCAGAATAGATATGGTTTGATGGGGTAAAGCACTTGGCGCGACCCTGGACAAGGAGACCAAGAGCATGGATAGCAGTAAGAATAGAAAGGATCTATGCTTCGAGAAATCTTTGAAATCCTGGAAGAAGAAGGCGAAATCGGAAGGAATAGCCAAGGTCTCTTATATAGTCTGGCAAATTCATTGAAGATGAGGTCACTACTCTTGTTCACACACGAAGCACTTGATGACAGCCTGTTCGGACAAAAATCTTTTTCATATGCCAATCAGACTTTCAACCTTTAAGTCAACATGAGTTGAGAGTAGTACACTAGTCCTACTAAAGAACTTATAAAACCGCCTTAAGAGAGCAAATTGTCACCTACATATGGAACCCTCTGGGTATCTGCGGAGAAGTGAGATCATGACGAGTGTATGCCAAATCCGTCTATTCGGAACTTCAGCACTCATGTGAGACCGTATGAGGCATCTCTCTCTCTCTCAGATGTCTAACAAGAGCACACAGCAGGAGGATGGAAGGCGAAAGACATCTCTAGACGGAATCGTTATTCTGGCAATAGCATCTTGAATGTTAGCCTGGAGCTCGTCCAAGGTGGTTGGCTAAAGACTAAACTAATAGCAATTTTCAAGGCTACATATGATGGGTCCGCACGTCATATCTTCCACGGAGAAGGCTGTGCTACAATTCGAAGTCAAAAGTGGGGTTTAGAAAGGCTGCATACTTCCACCAATACTGTTTTTATTGGTGATTAGCGATGTGCTGAATGCGGCCTTATCAACAGGAAATGGAGGACTTCGATGGACTCTTACGATGATGAAGTATGCCTTCTGTCTCACAAAATAAGGGATTTTCACCAAATGACAGCAAATGTGGAGAGGGAAGCAGACGTCGTTGGGCTGAAAATTAACTCTCCAAAAACAGAAATGATCAGCTTGCATTGCTGGACAAACGACTGAGAGAGTAGAGAGTTTCCAATACCTTGGAAGCACTGTCCCTACCGATGGCGGAACCGAACTGGATATAGCCAGCCGATTAGGTAAAGCAAATTACCTTAAACACCAAGCTACAACTGTTCCGTTCCAACGTTGAATCCGTGTTGCTATATGGATGTGGTACCTGGAGAGTGACCCTCACATCACGAAGAAGCTGCAAACGTTTGTCAATAGGTGTCTGCACTAAATCTTAAGGACAGTCCAAACCGTGTCTCTAACGGACAGCTTTATCAGAGAACGGGCCATGAACCTAAAGGCACAATAATACGGCGAAAAAAGTGGCAGTGGATTGGTCACACTCTGCGAAAGGGTGACAGATCCATAGCTAACCAAGCGATGCAATGGATGGCAGGATACGCGGCAGTCGTAGGAGTACGTGGCGCAGAACAGTGGAGAAAGAAGCACAGCAACTGGGAAAGAGTTGAGGAGAGCTGAGGCACATTTCCAAAAATCACACACGATAGCACGGAGGCCCTGGGACCCACAGCTCCTGGCACATAATAATTAGAATAAGTATCATTGCTATCTGGTCACCCTTTTCCTTACCGGTGCCCGGAAGGGGGCTTGCCAATCCAAGTGGAAGTATCCTTTCCCCTTTTGGGAATCTATTGCAGCACTGGGGTTTTTTAATGTTATGTAAAGGTCCTTAATTCGATATGAACCTTTCCTCTGACATTGTCTGCTAAGTCATCACCATTCAACCGTGGTCTCCAATGGCTACGAAAGTAGAAGTTGTGCACAAGGGCTCTATTCTGTAGATCATGGTTCGATAGGAGAAACCTCTACAGACACATTCATCACCTTCAACACATCAAAACTTCTGGTGGGTAGCTATTAAGGTTAAGAGAAATAAATCGTGTGAGCTTCCATTCAAATCGACTGACGTCTGTGGATATGCACTTCGATCAAGCGAAATAGACTTCAAAGTCAGAAGCCCAATCGCATTAGCGTCACTCGTCATAATCATAAATTATAATATTCTCCCGCCGCCGCCGGGCCCCCACACAAATAGTAAAAGGAACCAGTAATCCTGTTCGACACAAATCGACTTTACTTGTTATCCTCGTGGCAGATTTGCTCGCTTATTCCATATCGACCGTCATAATGGCAAAGTGATATATCAGCTTTTACAACCAAGTCCATTTCTTATGTCAGTCCGGGGATGAAATGTGCATCAGCTCCGCCATTCTGTCGTCATCAATCGTTAACATTCTCCTCTTGCAATCGATATGCGTGTGTGTGTGTGTGTGTGTGTTCTGCTGCAGAAACTATGTATGTATGCATGAACTCATGAACTTCACTAATCAGGACATTTGTTTGCACTGTGGAACACGCTCTTCACAATTTATCCTCCATTAAGTGAGCTCGCGCTAGCTTATATACACTGGTGGAAGAGGAGGAGAGAAAAAAACTCTTGGCTACACTTTGTGGTATGGGTGAGCCATAGTTGGCGGCGTCAGTGGCGGCAGTGCACCATAAATTCACGCCATTATCTTTTCCTGATTTCCCAACTCCCTCATGAGCTCATGCTAGGGCATCTACAATCTACACACACATATTCCAACACACATTGCCGCTACAGTAGTTCTTCCGCCCGAACTATTATTCCTCATTCAAGTTAAATGTTATCCTGAAATTCTTTCTTGCTTCCATAATTCATTCATCCTTCCAACGTCAGGCTGACTATCGTTCGTCGTCGCCGCGACCCAAACCGCCCTACTCTTTAGCTAAAACTACTTGTGCAGTTTTTCTTGTTTTTTTTTTGTTGCTCCCTAAAGTGAGGCTCGAGTGTTTTCGCTGCACAGTAAGGACTCCAGGATGAACGGCGGTATCATAGTGCATGTTAGTGCAGCACAAAAAAAAAATCTAACTCATAGGGTTGAATGGTGAAATTAAAAGAGCGAAAAGAGGGAGAGAGAGAGGGAGAAAGAAAAAAAACGAAACCAAACATATGTTCACTCCTTTAAATCCTGTGTTCATTTTTCTTTCAACTAGAATACATGCTGCACATATCCCTTACTAGTTACCACGCCATTGCAATTTCGCGCAACTGGCGGCACCAGTGGTGGCATGGTCTCTCAATGAAAACGCCCGACTGCGAATCCTTGCTAGCTTCCATTTGAATTATTTACGCCAAATAGTTGTATTTCGCTGGCGTTTGCACTTGGTGGGTGTTGGAAGCAGGGGCGCATTTGGTTCACTGCCTCCATGGTAGGTGCTTTTACAATGCGTCCTAAAATTATGCTACAGTTTCTGTATCTAAGATTGACGTACACCATTTCTTTGCAAGAAAAAAAAAAAACTGAAGGCTAGAATTGATTCAAGCTCGACATTTTCTAACTTTTTCTACAGGACCCTTAAGCCAAGCTACACATTTGGTAGTTAGATACCAAACTC
Source organism: Chalcosyrphus nemorum (assembly GCA_949716465.1). Classification (NCBI taxonomy): domain Eukaryota; kingdom Metazoa; phylum Arthropoda; class Insecta; order Diptera; family Syrphidae; genus Chalcosyrphus; species Chalcosyrphus nemorum. The sequence goes on from OX454333.1 coordinate 30,634,345, forward strand.
GTGGCACACACATCGTTCTCTATACAAATCTATGAACGGCTCCAAGGCCAATGCTGGAGTCAGTGCAGAACCACAAGGACTTTGCAGGGTCTTCAAGCTGAAAACGAATATTCCAACTGACAGGTCGCTGTTCACTGCACCATCATACTCTCTTTAGCTTGACAGATGTAATAACGTCACATGAAGTGTCCCCCAGGGATGCGTACGAGGTCCACTACTGTTAAATCGAATGTACGAATACGTCTTAAAACTCTCACTTTGAAAATAATTGACTTCGCTGACGATATAGTGATTGTTGTTGTGGCCAAACTTGTTGAAGAGTTCGAACATGACCGAGCATGTGTCAAATTGAAGAACAATTCTGTCAAAAGACTAAAGTACCGCCAAAGACAAACCTCTTCGAATGGCACGATATATGCAACTCTTCAGCGAAAGACGCACGGATTGACTCCCAACAATAGGCCTCTAGATCAATATGAGGCATTGCCAGCTCAGTCATGAATGTTTCAGAATCTACTTCCACAGAATGGAGCATGAAGATCACTCTCACTGACCAACATGTACAAAAGCAGTCGTAAACGATTTTACTGTCCATGCTGGACAATAGGCTGACTGAGTGCTTAACCCCAAAGAAAATCATTAAGGAAGGAACAAAGAAGACAGGGGCGACAATGGGAGGCTTCCTTGGCGTCCTAAAGGGTCCCTCGCTATGAAATTTTTAGCGACAATTTCGCGAGAATTAGGGAAAAACAGTTTCTGATGGAATTTCAGCTGAACCTTATGTCTACCGAAGCATATGCCTGCTTACGTATTATGTGAACGTCTATTACCATTCTGCAACACTCTAATCGGCACGCACCAGCGTGTCTTCCGGCCCTGTAGATCGATAGTAGACAAGTTCTTAAGTTGAGGAACTTACGACAAAATGGGTGAATGATGACAGGACTAAAAACTATCAACAGTAGTCCTGCTCCAGGGTTAACCACTCTATCTGCTCTAAAAGTCAATGCTAGAGATTCCACCATGGTTAAGTGGTTATTGCATTAGACTACCTATTGATCATAAAGTCCAAGGTTCGAATCCCCGCCAGTTTTTCACAGTCCCACCTCTTGCGAGCTTTTGACAAAATTCTATTCTCCTGAGAAAGCTTCTTAAAAATAATCTATCCTTCGGTTTCGGCATGAAACTGTAGGTCCCTGGGGTCCCTAGGATGCTGGCCCTATGACCGCTTTATTTTTAGAGATTCCACCTTAAAGTAAATTTCACTAATGACTACAAATGGCGCCTTTCCCTATTCTTCAATTGAAATCCGCCCCTGAACTTTTGCGCGTATTTCACTAAGCTATAAGTCATTTCTGTATTTAGTAAACAGCATGCAGCAGCGTCTAGTGAGTATTTTAGCGAGAAAGGGCTGGGTTAGTGGGTTGCACTGTATTTTATATTCTGCTGGTTTCATTTTTGAAATTGTTACGAACTCATACGAGTATATGTTTGTTTGTTTGCCTAAGTGCGGCTAAAGGATATAGTTACACGTACACATCCTGATGTGTGTAGGTGAAACGTTATTTCCTAGCTGAAGATTGAGGTGAGAAGTATTTTGCTAATTCACAACTTTAGTGCAATGTTGGAGTTTTCTTTAACCAGTTTTACTTTTTTTTAAGGATACTTTTCTCTTTTTTTTATTTTGAGAAGGATATGTGGTGGTTGTACGGTATATTATTATATTCTTGATGGGTAAGCCGAGTGGTTGTTCCTGTTTCTGCTCTTTTGAAAGTTCTAGTGCAGTATATGCATGCTGCTAAGCTCTATCCTTAGGAAGGAAGAGACTACTGAGCCACTCGACTTTTCCCTCTCTCTCTCTCTCTATGCGAAGAAGAAGAAGAAGTCTAATTTAGGAAATACAAGGACTTACATGGTGTTGGCTGCTGTTGGATTGTATAAGGATAAACATGTGTGCGGTTAACAGCATGTTATGTTCAAATTGTATAGTAATTTACATATTACATAAAAGTGTTTTTCTTTTTTCTTAGTCCTGCATCCCTTTGACTCTAGTTTTGGTTATGAGATCGTATGAATAGCTGTGTGTATAATTAATCAAAGGGAATTTTCTTTTTAGCTACCAAATGCAGTATAATAATTAATTAGTAGAATTTTAGAAACAGAGACCTACAACTAGCGATGGGATAGATTATCCTTTAGCCGTTAGATTTACTAGCACTTAAATTTTAACAGTCCATTTATTTACCGTCAAGCAAAAGCTCAAGGATTTTAATCAAATTGACATGGACATCAAGCGAAAAAAAAATGAAAATGAAAAATTCCCTCTGCAGTGTAAAAAGGACGACGAAATTAAATCCAGGCGACGCGACAACTTTTTGCGCTCTTTAGCTCTTTAGGTCGCCTCTTTAGCTTTCGAAAGGACACAACGGGCGAGATAAAAAAGAGTTTACCCTTCGCGTAATTTTTCATCGTGTAGTCGGACGAGAATGGACAAGGCGAATCGGTCGGGAAGCAAGCGTAATTTCGTTTTAATGTTTCTCTAGCATTTCTCCAGCACTGACATCCCAAATTGCATTTCCGTTTTCTTTTGCCGTATTCAAATGATTTCGCTGGATGTTTACTCGTTTCGCTGTAGCTATGCAGGAACTCACAGAGTCAAAGGAAAGCTTGTTATCCCGATAGTAGCAAAAAAAAAAAAGAAGAGCAAACAATACAGCGGGGCATCTCATCCTGGTCGTTTTAGAATGGTGGTCTATCCTATGATAACAAATTGCAGTCATTAATCAAGAAGCTATTTATTTCGTTTTTTTCTTCCTTTGGGCTTTAGGCGATTGTTAGTGCAATGGCGTCCGGCCAAGGCTATGGCGTACGAGACTACTAAAGGTAGTTGGATATCCTTTGGTAAGGAATAAACGAGTGTCCTTACGTAGGAGTGTATAAATTGTTGTTATTAGTTAGCGGAAAGTGCAAAACAAATTTTCCCTCCAACTTGAAGGACTTCTTCTTCTTCTTCTTCTGCTCAGTGGGTGGGTGGGAGGTCCTGCTGGTTAGTAGGCGACTATACTGTGGGAAGATTAGCTGTTGTTTCACGGTGAAAATATTAAGTGTGTAGGCAAGTTAATAGTTGACTATTCAAATAAACATTTGGGGCTCGCACCGGTGATGAATGGTTCAAGTGCTTAGCAAATAAGACGCATAATAAGGAGTTCGAAAACAGCCACGCAGAGGGGTGTATAGGTCGAAAACAAGTTGCGGGTTTTGTTGTGTGAGAACGCGTACATAAGTGCCTATACAAGTGCCATAGGGCTTAGAGGATTCACATGGGGCTGGTGGAGTTTACTACAGGTACCATAGGCACTATCATGAGAAAGCTGCAAATGTTTGTCAATAGGTGCCTGCGCTACATCTTAAGGATATTCCGGCCAAACCGTATCTCTAACGAACAGCTTTATCAGAGAACGGGCCATGAAGCTATAGGCACAACCATACGACGACGAAAGTGGCAGTGGATTGGTCAAGCGATGCAATAGAACCCGCTTACCCAGGATGGCAGGATGCGCGGCGGTCTAGAAGTACGTGGCACAGAACAGTGGAGAAGGAAGCACGGCAACTAGGAAAGAGTTGGGGAGAGCTGAGACACATTTCCAGAAATCTCACACGATGGCTCATAGGCATTGCAGAGGCCCTAGGACCCAAAAGGGGATACAGGAACTTGATGTGATCTATTTCTCGTTGCAGTATAGCCACTTCTATGATAGTACAACCCACCATGTCACGACATAATTGAGAGTATTTAAGCCATGATATCAAATCCCCGAGCAGGAATTAACATTTATTTTCGAGTTATTCTCGTAATTAAATAACTAACGGTAATCGAACCATCATTAACTATACCAACGCCATTAAGGATTCCATTTATAAATATTTTTAATAAAAATATCGACGCTAATCCAATTCATCATACAATCACATGCAACCCATTTGGAATATTTCAAATAAAATTCCTCATTTTTTAACGATATCAAATGCATAACTTTGCTCAGTACACTGAAAGGAATATGTAGTTATGTATTTGATATCGGAGGATAATTTAATGAAAAAGGAGATTCAATTGACAGGGCTTACTCACCAACCGCCTACGAAACCGCGGCGTCTAGGTACCCCAGTGCCCCCCTATTACCCGACGCCATTGCACAGTGAAAAAGAAAAGAACAAGATCACGCCACTCTTCACTATCACAAGGAAGCGATGGTACATGGGACACACGACTGTTGCCAAGAGGTAGACTTGGTTGGTTAGAAACGTCGATGAGGGTACCATGGTCCATTGTGCTGGTGATGTACAAGTGTCACACTCTTCCTCTTGGATATATGTGCTCCTCTGAAAAGTTGGTGCTGCACTATACAACCAATGTCACTTAGCTCCACTGGTAAGACGTCAGGTTCGCCATTACATTATGCCACGCAATGATAGTTTCTTTCGCCAGGTAATGAATTTAGAGATTAATGTAGAGATACTTTTTTGTTTATAGATTTTTGGACAAATTACGCATGAATTGTGTTAATGTTTCATTTTTTTGTTGTTTAATATTGTCTGACATTTTATTATCTTACTGGCACAGCGTATAAAAATTATTCAGAAAATTTAGAAAAAAATTCAGCGTTCTACGTGAAACGTGTTTTGTGCACTTAGAGAAGGTTATGGGCTACATACTCGGTCTACCGAACGTAGGATTCGCTATACCATAGAAAAGTTTGAAGCCTAATTTTTATTAATAGACAATGCATGACCAAATAAATGACATACAGCATTTAGTGAAGGCGGTAGCTGAGAGTGTAACCAATGACCCAGGACGACGCCGGCCAAAAAGTGACTGCCAATTCCGCCCGGACCATGTGACATCAGACCACAAGACTTTTTTCTTTTGGGCTATGTTTAGTTTAAAGTCTAAGCTGATAAGTTGGCTACGATTGAGTAATTAAAAGCCAAAATTATTCGCCAAATTTCGCTCAAAATGATCGGACCTTTCATTCAAAAGTGGAACATCAGAATGGACCATGCTAACTGCAGTTACGATTTTCTTTTACAAAAACTTATCTTTAAAAAAATAAATGTCGAAAAATATTCTTATTTCCGATAGCACAGATATTCTATAAATTTCAATTTTTTTTAAAATTTGTCTGCATTTAAAAAAAGTACCTTTAAAGGAATCAGCTTATTACTATCTGAACAAAATGAAGTTGTGTCCATATGCCATCCCTGTGATGAGTTAAGGCAAGCACAACCGTGGAAGAGAAAACGTGCGAGGTATAAGAAGCTTTCAGTTAACTCAGGTCAAACTCAGACTCCGTTTTGTTTGAAGTATGACAGCAGGCCACACTAAAAAAACATACTTAATGTCTTGTCCAATAGCGATTGCCAATCTTTGACAAGTGATTCCGACCATATCGTAGAAGTTAAATCTGTCAAATTGGTTGTTCTTAATAAAATCTGTTTTGCCAAATCAATATAAATAGTTTTATCGTTAAACATCAGCAAATGATCCTACAGCCCCCTAATTTCACTCCAAATTGATTTCCTCTTCAAATTTCATGATAAAATTTCTCTCAGTGTAAATAAAACATCCAAATCTATCACCAATAGTGTGGATGATTTCCATTTGAAAACACTTATGAATTATTCAGGTGAATCTACAGTCCCTGCCGATGTGTTAGATTGCAGTAAAAATACCTCAATTGAACTGAAAATATTTGCAAATCTCAGCTAATTGAATATTTTAATTGAAACTACTCCCAAACTATCTATAGATTTTCACTTTGAATTTTAAACATTCATCATCCGTCCATTCAAAGGGGCGGCAAGGTATGAATATCCACACCCCAAACACAACACATACACTTTTCAATTCATTTTTCAGCATTTCTCTGGATCTCTAGCTCTGATTCTGGCTGTGTGTGTGCGTGTGTTTGTATTTATAGAAGAGATTCAAATCAAAATCCCATAGGAACCATATGATGCCAATCCATACCTCTCGTCTGACCACGTGCAACACAAAAAAAAAAGAAACGAAAAAAAAAAAATGTCATGAGGAGATTTCCTAAATCTCTCTCATCCATCAAATCGTCCATTCAGGTGGATATATCTGTATAAAAAAAAAGGAAAGGATATATTTTCAAATGAGAGATGAGGTGGAACCCCTTGTGCTAAAATAAACGTTGAACCCCAGCATTATACTTTATAAGCACACTAAATGCCACATGTATGCAATGCACATGCCAAAAAAAAAGGAAAGGACCTTTCCTCTTACTCGAGCGCGGCGCTTTATTCCTGATCCATGCCTGGCCTGGCTTGGCTTACAACCAGCATGGACTCCTGTGGAAAAATTTGCATACAAAGCACCTTTTGAAAAATGCTCGAAAAATAAGCGGAAAATAACCAAGAAGCAGGGAAGTGAGTGAGAAAATTTCTCCGGTTTTACGATTTTATACCATTAAATTGGAATTTTTTTTCTCATGATTTATGATGGAAGGACATTGGCTTTGTCCTCCGTATTCATATTAGAAAAATGCCAGCGCAATTTCTTTGATTTGTGGACCACAAAGAGCAGGGTTAGCAGTCTCGGTATTAGTGTGCAAAAGAAAGAAAGAAAGTAAAGTGACCTTTGATTGGAATCACACACACAGGAAGTGTGTGTCTTTTCAATTTGAGCATAAATCAACTTCCGCTCTAGTTCTCTCCATCATAAATTGCAGTCGTCGTCTCAGTGTGTCGTGTAACCGGGAAATCATCAAAATTGCTTTCCATTTACTGACGCAATGACACACACACACATAGATATAGTAAAAGGATGATACGAAATCTATTACCATTTCAATCTCAATTGGGGGAAATTGTTTTTCGCAATAAGGAGCCACACGTCTGCGAATCATCACATCAACCTTTGGTAGTTTGACAGTGTGGTTGACAAGTAGGTGGACAGACTGTAGTACACAGCTGTGTCAGTGGTTGCGAGTTAAAATGTGGCCTACTACGTACCATGTACTGCGATGCTGTGATATGGATACTGGAGGACTCGACTAATATGCTCAGCAGTTTCTGGGACTTCAGTAATGTTCTCAGAAAAGTCCTGTATACGTACGTACTGCTGGTAGAGCTAGACTAACATATAAAGTTTTTATCGTCCAAGTAGCCCGCCGAGATGATACTGCTTATAACCTGTCTTGGTAGGTCACTCTTGGTGTGGACTAGAGACTGAGATCTAACAGTCATCAGGGTCTCCAAAAATATAGGCAACAGGCTTTACAAAGTCTGGCCTAACTACATAAACATCTGAAGAGGATTTTTGATGACAGGAATCCTTTAGGACCACCATTACAACATCACATTTGCCGAGCACGGAAGAAACTTGAGAGCAGTTAGTGGCAATCTACAAGAAGAAGCAACAATGACAGGAGAAATAACGAAACGAAGCGCAGCACAGGTTGTTGCTGAAGTCCTACATTGTGATGAGTGGGTACATACCACCCATTGTTACTTATCACGAACTCAGTTTCGTCTTTGAAATATTCCGATCTATTTTCTATGACATGGTGGTTTCAGGCTTGTGAGCTCAAGCGGATGTTAAGGTTCTTCACAAAGCCTTCTAAGGCTATTGTTTAGCTCCTTTCTCGCCAAATAAAATTCATCACAGCTCCCACGCTAGCCATCAAGGAATGAGGCAATAATGTTTTCAAAAAATAGATCTCAAAAGAATCGTAAGGTCTTCCAGGTACTATAGAAAACCGGATAAGAATTCCTGTTATATTCCGAATCCTTATAGTCTATGGAGTTCTCGACCTCTCCCTCGAATCAGTATCAGTATCAGAACGACGGGTAATTCTAAGCTATATCATGAGTTTTCGAAGTCAGGGGAATCTAGCAGGTGGTAGCTGCATTCAGGATGACCTTGGGCTACTATGGTGTCATGGATTCGTTGCAAGTGCTTTGTAGTTTAGCATGGAAGCTCAGCTGGATCCAAGTTGAACAAGTGTGGCTCTAGTGCGCCTGGGAGGGTGTTGTACGCTATGGAGTATGGCTGAAGGATGACCTCCAAGTACAATGTTAACTACACGGCTATCGAGTGCAGTTCTGACTACTCCTTGATGGAGTGCGTTGGGTGCCAGTTTATAATTCGCTGGTTCTGGTGGTGTATGACTTATAAATTAATGGACTGCATCACAGCATGTCTTTGTCAGGATGATCAGGTTGGTAACATGCCAACAGGAACTCTTTTGAAGTAAGCTCATTGTGTTCTTTAACATTTAGCATCCTGGAATCCCTGATTTAGATGATCCTCATGTGACACCTTGTGACTATACGTAAAGTCGCTTTTTGGACTTGTTGTGCAGCAGAGACACGGACCCCGTTTGCTTGATACGGAGCGAGAATGGTTTCTTTACCCTACCTCCATGTGCATGAATGTGTTTAAAATGACTGTAGGTTGTCGAATATGTCTCCTAGGATCTTACTATGTTTGGTGGTAGCCATCGTCATGCCATGCATCGCAATGTTAAGCTATAGGTGTAGCTTTCGTCATATTACTTACTTACTTAAAGGGCTCCCGACCCTTGTAGAGTCCCTGCCTAAGACATCGTTGCCTTCCATCTTCTAACTATGAAGACCAAGTTTTCTAGCATCCGCGACAGCTTGGTCTTTGTACCGGAGGCTCGGTCTTCTTCTCCGTCTCGAACCTGGGGGCTGGGATTCAAAGCATTGTTGTCTATTCGCCCAATGTGGCCGAGCCAGTGTAGTCTGCGTATCTTGGCTTTTTGGACTACATCCACATCCTGGTACAGCTCATATATTCTATTCGCCCTCCTCTCTTATGAGACCTAATATCCGACTGAGTATTTTTCGCTCAAAGGTGCCCAATATTTGCTCAGCTTTCTTACTTATCGTCCAGCACTCGGCTCCATACGGCAGGACTGGTAAGATGAGTGTTCTATAGAGCATTAATTTCGTCCGTTGAGTTAGGAGTTTCGCCATATAGTGGTTGACTAGGATCGGAGAGAGGGTTCTACCTTAGAGTACTCCTTGTTTGATCTTTCTCAGCTGCGATTCTGCCTCCCGGAATTCTGAATGCAGGGCAATAAGGCAGGGCGGTTGCCAGCGTCTTATTCATTGTCAAGAGTTCTCTCTAGAAGTCCTTCTTTCGTCTTATGTTATAGTTTTCTCCTTGAAGTCCTACAATTCGTAGTTTTCTGAAAGTCATCCGCCTCCACAAAGTCCCACACTGATCTTAGAATACCTCACTGAGAATCAATATCTTTCCATCTCTTGATTCTCCACGACATATCTGAGATTCAACCCAGATGGATTGTCTTCCTTGTTTCAATAATTGATGTCCCTGTTTGAAAAAAGTATGCCTACTCTCAATTGGAAAGTAACTTTAGCTTACTCCTTAAATATTCAATCTGTGCTCGTTTGCAAGACATCCTCCATCATCGTCGTCATCAATTGGAACCCACTTATCATACCACTAAGACTACAAGGAAATTCCAAGTGAAGGCAAACAGAGAATTTCCATTTCCTTTCATAAATAAAAAATCCATTCAATTAAAGTCGAATCATCGTCAAGCTTTATTGCAATTCTTGACCCCAATTCATCTTCTTTTTTTTTTCTGCCAGCTGAATGTCATATGCTGCTGGAACACTATGCACACATTCGAGAGACTGATGGCTCTCCAAAAATTGATGTTTCAAACTTCCAACATGGCAATCACTCTTTTTCGACCAACAAAATCCAAAAAAGGAAAAACCACCGACGAGGCACAATTTTGACAGAGCCTCAAAAATTCTACTCGCGATAAAAGCTCTGAGTCCGACTATGTGTGTGTGAACCAAATGAAACCGCAAAAGGTCACAGCCATTACAGAGTTCAATTGTAGGAACGAACTATTCGAAAGTTAAGTTTATTGGCTTCCAAGTGGATAGTCACTACTACAGCGCGAAAAAAATTGACACAAATTTCCAGAATTTCTCGAAAATTGAAATGGCTCGGAAAAAACACTCAAATAGTAGTACACTCGGTTGACTAGTGTACCCACTGAGTTACACGTTGCGACTTGGTTTTTGGGGAGAGAGAGATAGATTTATTGTTTCAACCCTCCTCCCTCTTCCCTGAAAAAATCCCGAGTAAAAAAATATTGGCATGATGGGAAAAAGAATTCAATTGAAATTCATACACCGAATCGGTGGGAGGGGGATGATTTTTCATCCCTCCCACACCAGCGTTCATTCCTTCTCATATACTGCACACGTTCCAGAGTAAATCACACCAAACGAGGAGAATTTTCTCAACTCAGCTGACGAGGAGTAGTCTATGTTAAAGATGATGTGAGGTTGGCTTCCTTTGCACCTCCTTCCACTGCCTCTCTGTGTGAGAAGGGTGAGGCAGAAAGAAACGAGAAACAAATTTATTGCCATAAAAATCAATTTCAAATATCCTTTTTGGGTTTTTTTTTTTCTCTTTTTCACAGGATACAATTCGAATAGACAGAACTTTTGTTCGCCAGAATCGTCGTCGGGTTGACACAATGATGGAGAGGCACGTGGAATGAGGTTGCATACACATGAGGAACAAGAAACAATGTACGGTACAGTATGTGTCAAATGGTTAGGGTATCGATTACAGGAATTTTTATTTTCTTGAAAACTGCTTGTAGCCTACAGTCTGGCGGACAGGGAAGGTATAGACTGTGTCTAAATCTAAATAGAACTCTTGAGAGGATCTCTAAACACACCGATTGAAGTATCTGTACTGAGATCGTTAGGAACGGTGGTAACGCTTCTTGTATAGGCTCTCAGCTTAGCTCTTTAATTACCCTTGCTTATGAATAAAGCTACGGAACTAAAAGTAAGGCGAATATAAAAAGATTCAAATGAACTCTAAGGAGTTCTCCTTCTTCTGTCAAATGTTAGGGCTGAAAAGATTCTCGCGGAAAGCCACAGCAAAGGAATCACCCTTCTAAAAGAAAAGGAGATAGACAGTTTTACTCTGAATGACAAGCTCACTTTCTAGACTCAGAATTCACGGGCCAGCACAAGCCTGCTTTGGCAAGAACCTATGCAACATCCTTTCAACAAACGCACTAGCAGCTCAGGCAGAGGAATTTTATTTGACGACTCTCTCAGAAGCTGTTGAAGATGGAATCCTTTCTGCTTCTCTTCGGCATTCTTACTGAACCCAGTGTAAGAATATCGCCTCTACGCTGAAGAGGAGCAGGAAAGGTTCCATCTACACCAGTGTCTTCAGATCTAGGCTACATTCCGACTACATGGAGGAACGTTACTGTAGTGGTAACAGAGCACCATGAGTTCCTAAGGTGTTCAAGTTTATGAATGGAAAAAGTAATCGGCTTTCGGAGACAAAACTAACGATTGGAATCGTACACAGGACTTAGAGGTTAACACAACTAAGACTGCAGCAGCTAATGGACTAAAGATACAACTTTTAAGAACCAATTCAAAACTTCTGCTTGTCCGCCTTCATACGAGAAAGAATCCACCTCAAACGCCCTTTCGAAGTGACAATTTCGTAGCGCAGATTTTGGGACAATCTTCAAATCCCTCTAACAATTGTTATACTGACGGCTAATAACCTTTGTTGGTTTCCTGGATATGAAGAGGATTCAGCATCGACCACTGAACGAACTCACCCACCCATGCACATCCCTCCTTGTGCCCTGAAGCAGAGAATAAAACCACGAGAAAGGCACAAGATAGCTGGAACTCCATAGAAACCACATGAAAAAGCAACGTCTGACAGAGAAGCAGCTCCCCAGAGTTTGTGATGAGGAGGAAGCTATTAAGGACACAAACCATTTCGAATGAACGCCAACACGCAATCTATCTAGAGGATCTAGATCTCGTATACATCCTGGGAAGAAACTTCTTCAACGATCTAGAGGAGCTCTCCAGCAAATAAATGGAACCTAGGGTACTACAATGGGTCAATACTAATCTGAGTGTGGCGAAAAGAGTCATCCTCCTGCCAGCTCGCATACTTAACCTACGGCCAGGCAAGATAGATACATGTCTAAAGGGATCGGAGCTGGAGCTCTATATCTTTATATTCCAGGCAGAGGTCTTCGCTGTCGAGTTCTATTACAAAGACTGCGTTAGAAGCAACCTCCACGGATCGCCAATGAACCTAGTGGTAGATAGGCAAGGAGCTCACAAAGCTGACGGCCATCAAGCAGAGGCTAAAGGGCTGCTTCGTGCTCTAGTTGGTGGCATCTGTCCTTTTGTTCCTAGAGTGAGTGGAGGAGGGTCTTGCTATACCACAAATCTATCATTATCCGTACCTGAGAGGCAAATTTCGTTCAAAGGATTCATTTAAGCTCCATAGGCCATAGACTGACCTACTTTATAGCCATTCATCCTCGCAATGTCCGCATAAATTCCCATATGCTCTCTTTCTCCTAGTTTAGTGACCAAATAGATATTAGAAGATGCTGCTCCTATGAGACTCACTATAACCATGTCGCCATCCCCAGTAAAAAAAAAGGACGAATCACATGTTTCTAAATAAGCCAACACAATGCTTTTCATCCTAACAAGGATCTATGGCTTGTAATAAAATTCCTTCAAAAGATAAATGTACTCAATAAAGTCTGTAAACAAAATTAAAAGCCTGTCACAATTCCTTTGAGGCTCCCCAATTTAACCAAAGGACCTCTTTCATTGTACACGTGGAACCATACACATAGTTAGTTTTTAGGTACCATCTAATATTGGCGGCAGTTGATCTTCATTTGCACACACACACACACGTTGCTGTCTCCCACTACGACCACCACACCTACACACAAGCCAAAAGCCATCCTTGGGGATTTAATTTTGGCTTTATCGGCTTGTTTGCAGTCATATTCCGGTGTCGATGGTACGTACCACTCCCCCGTCCCCTCGTATGCATGTAATAACACGAAGATATATTGTTTGAACACCGGGCGTAGAAAAGTAGAAAATATTTGCTTATCTCTCGCATATGAATGGCAAAAGGTGAAAAACACGAAACAAGGATCCAGGGAGCCAAAGGAGCACTTGCTCCAATCGTTCACCCTTATTGTTTGAGAGCAGCAGGGGCGTGAGGTGTGTCTCTGGTTAGAGGGGATGCGAAATTGCCTCAATATTCTTCACTGCTGGTGTATATTGGTGTGAAAAATGATCTGCGCTCTCGAAGGATATGCGAGTATGAGGAGGTGGTTCTGTGTGTGCTTTCAATGTACTCTAAACTCCCAGAGTCCTTTATGTCACATTTGAGTGGGTTTTTTTTTTTTTTTGCTTTCGCTCTCTGAACAGGGGGATGATGTGTGCGAGTGCGATATATATTTTGCAAAGGCACAGGTGAATAGGATGCGAGGTCGACAAGCGTTTAGTTTCACCTGCTCCTTTAATTAAAGTCACTTAAAATGTTATCCACTTAATTCCGCATGTTTCGTGTTTTCTGTTTTCTGTATCTTTTTCTTTTTATTTGTGCCTTGAGTGTGTATGGATTTGAAAAGTATATAAAATACACGCAATGGTTTGGAGAAATCGCAAGGATACTTCACGCACCTGTGACTCGCGCGCTCCCGCTTCGTGTTTGGGTTCATTTTTAATTTATTTGCGAGGAGGCCGGGAGATAGCTTACTTTTTATTCCATCATTTAAGGTTGATGTGTGTGTGTTTGTGTTTGTTTTTGTGTGTGTGCGACAGGATTCGATGCGGAAGACACACTCTCGCTTGATGAGGAAATGAGGACACTATAATTTGACTCTGTGTGTGTGTCGGAGAATAGAATGGGAGCGAAGTGGTTTGGCGTTAGAAGGATGCAATTAAATTTTTATCGTATTCCCGGTTCAGTGAACGAAATAAGTGAAATTTCCGGATGGAAATTTTGTGGTGAAATGATGAGAAAAATTCCCCAAAGCGCCACTGTGCTATGTGGCGCTACTTTTAGCGGAAATTAAAAAAAAAAAAAAAAATCATGAGTGTGATAGGCTCTCGAGTTGAGTAGAAATTATTATCGTTCCACCGACGGATATTTAGGTCAAGGAGACCGTGTCAGTTGAAAAACGGATTCAATTATAGTGAATTTGTGCGGGGAAATATGTTTGGGAGGAGGATACTGATGTTTGTGCCGCATACTGAGTTGAACTCTTTGGTGTAAATGCATGACATCTGGCACAGTATATCTTGGAAACTGGGAAGAAAGAACTGTCCTTGTAGGTTGTCCCACTTGACAGATAGTGGCCAACAAAATTGTAGTCTAGCTTCTTAAAGAAGTGAGTATCAAATAAATGGAGAGACGATTACTTTTTATGGACTTTGCCTTTGAATACATCCTTTTCGACATACATAATGGCGGGCAAAATGCGTTGGGGTGACCTTGGTTTCTTAAGTCAAATCGACAAGGCAACGCTTGATGTGAATAACTCAAAATGTCCTTTTTCGAGCTTCATACATGCGTCCCACATATTGAAGGTCCAACGCACTAAGAGACGGTGTTTTCAGCCTTTCCAAAACTAAGCTGCTTTGCTACTAACATTTTCAGAAGTATATGCTGAGGTCTTACTAGTCTAGATTCCACCAATAACCGGCTTTTTGGCCGAAGTAATGTATCCCCAATCTACTCGTTGAAGCAGCAGAAGCCTTCCATGAAGCTCTGTCTATTTCAACGAGTTTGCCCAAGTTCTCGGAGAGAACTCTCCTAAGAGTAGCTTCGTTGAGAGCGCTTGGTATGTGAACAGATGATGATGGGTCCACATGTCACGTCTTGCACAGAGGAAGGCTGCCTGAGGAATTCAAAGTCCAAAAAGGGTTTCGGCAAGGCTGTATACTTTCACCAATACTGTTGGTGTTTAGCGATGTGCTGAATGTGGCCTTATCAACAGTAAACGGAGGAATTCGACGGACTCTTACATCTGAACTCAAACACCTCGACTACGCCGATGATGTATGCCTTCTGTCTGACAGAATAATGGACCATCACCAAATGACAGCAATTGTGGAAAGGGAACCAGACGTCGTTGGGCTGAAAATTAACTGGGAAAAAACAGAAATGATCAGCCTAGGACTGAACTCGGGATTATTGTGTCAACTGATGGCGGAACCGAATTGGATATAGCCAGCCGAATAGGTAAAGCAAATTAGCTTCAACACCAAACTACGACTGTTCTGTTCCATGCTGCTATATGGATGTGGTAGCTGGAGAGTGACCATCAGTACCACAAGGAAGCTGCAAACGTTTGTCAAGAGGTGCCTGCGCTACATCTTAAGCACTGGGAAAGAGTTGGGGAGAACTAAGGCACATTTCTTGAAGACTGGCCAACAGAAGAGTTGCTTTCATGGGAAACTCTGTAATTTAGTAATTTGTTCAACAGAACACCAATCGATGTGTCAATTCCTAGGTTCGACAGTCCTCCTAAATCCTCCCTCAAAAAGATCCAGATTTTTCAACTGGTACTTCGCAGTCCAGGTGAAAACCCGGAAGATACTATCTGTCAACTGCTATGATACGAGGTCTATATTGATGTCCTTACGAGATCCCTATAAGCCGACATAGAGGCTTTTATAACGATTGAAGAAGGGGAAAACGAGTGGATCTCAGATTGAAGGAGAATGAAGAACATTTTGCCAAGAAGAACAAAGAATTCTTGAATAGAACGTCACTGTTAAGTCTCTTAGGCTGAAATAGGAGTTAACATACCTCGAAGCAGGCAAGACTTCCACTATAGATTGCCTTTAGAAAGCTCTAAGCTGCACCGGGTCCTGGACGATAATTATGAAAGTAGAGGCAAAACATGGTCAACTTTGAGGGAAAAATACCCACGAGGATGTGGATGTGGTCTAAAACCCATAACACGCCGACTGTTTTGAATCAATCAAATCGAGGGAATGAACAGCAGCCAAGAGGAGTTCTGAATTCTATCCTCCGGAGTAGGGACTGAAGAGATGACAGTTAGCATCACAGAAGTTGGTTTACACTGTTGAAAGGGACAAAAGGGAATTTGCCTCTAAGGACATCCAATGTGGCTAGCTTTCCCCTCACTTTGCTGAGTATTTCATCTTGAACACAGAGAACTACAGAAGAAGGCAGATGGTGCCCACAGAGCTAGGATGACAGTTTTGTAAGTACACATGACTTCGAGCATTTCATTCCTCTTTCAGCCCAAAAATGTCCCGCCTTTCGTCCCCTATTGAACCATAGTATGTAAACTTCTTTAATTCAAAATTCATCGCCTAAAGTTTGACAAAATTTTTGCAAAGTTTTGAATAAATCCGCCGCTCCCGACGACGATTACCTCAGTCATCCTGCAGACATTCAGTTGGTACTCATTTGACTTACTATACTCGCTTCC
This sequence comes from Chalcosyrphus nemorum, assembly GCA_949716465.1. Classification (NCBI taxonomy): domain Eukaryota; kingdom Metazoa; phylum Arthropoda; class Insecta; order Diptera; family Syrphidae; genus Chalcosyrphus; species Chalcosyrphus nemorum. Next base: position 30,650,727 of record OX454333.1, read on the forward strand.
AGCTGTGGTGTAACGCCACACTCTCTTATCTACTTCCGTGCCCCTTTCAACTCATATTTTATGGGCAAACTCAAAAAAAGAAAGACAAAAAAAAAAACGAATCCTTCACCCACCAACCTGGTGTGCGTTTCTAAAGCAATAAATTCACTCCACCAGCGGGATATTTTAACGGATTTAAATTTTTGGCAATTCTTTAACGTCTCCTTCATCTCACCAAATATATCTCCATTTCATCGTGCAAAAAGGATGTAGTTCTCAGCAAAAAAAAACGAAAAACGCAAAGTGCCAACTCCTAACGTGTGGCTTGAAAAGTAATGATGGCGGCGGCAACATCTAACCTCGTTGAGGCCCCTTTCTTTTTATCTATAACATCCTTTACGCGGAAATTTAAATAATAAATCACCTTTTGCGTTCAGGAAACTTTGAATGTGTGTTTTATATCAGTTAGTCGCTTGGTTATTTACCCTTAAATCGAAATTCTATTCCCGCGAAGGGAAGGGGCTGGAAGAAGAAGAAAAACGAAACGAAACAAGGAGTTTGCTTATCCTTTGTCTTTGGGAAATTCAAGCCATTCGAGGGAATAATAAAGTATTTTACAAGAATTTGCGGATATTTTATCTTAATTAATGCACAACCATGACGATAAAGTGCAAGACGAACTTGCGTGTGGAGTGTGAGATGGTGGGCTGGTGGGCGGACGGGCGGTTGTGGTGTAGTAAGAACTCGTAAAGAAAAGACCATGTCAACGGGTCCTTCAGTTCTGTAATTAATGCAAAGTAAATGCTTAACTGTTGGCTCTTGTCTGTTACGTCGGCGCGGGGGATGAGTAGTTGGTTGCTCTTCCTTCAAGAAGAACTCAAATATTTATGTTTTTAGTGGAGACGAACTAGTCTTCTTAAAAGATGGAGATGGTGGTTGAATTCTCCTGCACAAATATTACAGGATTCATCCTTTTTTCAATGAGTTAGTGCTGTCTGCAATCGAGTTATTTTAAGCAAAGGAAAGGACTTTCAAAAGATGACGCCTTTGTTGCATACCAAGGTCCAGTTGGTCCTGCATTTTGCAAAGAACATACCGATGTCTACGGAATTGAAAATTTGGTTTCAAAAATTTACTAAATTTGGGAGGGGATTTTATCAGAGAAGCAATTATGGCTAAGTGGGAGAATTTCACATCCTTTAAAGCTGGCATTGTAATTTTGTATCCCATTTTCAATTAGACAAATGATTTCTTATCTGTTATCAATCGATTGAATAAAAAGAGTGCCCACTAGATTTCTATAGCTGAATTTGCCTGGAGATCGCGGCCAGGAAGTGTGTACTTGTGGTCTGTCCTCAGAAAATCTATCCCGGTCTAGTGATTCGTTCATAGAATGAATGGTTAGCCGCTCAACTATCATTCAATATTCACAGATATCGCTTGGAAGAAACAATATACACAAGAAAAGTACTGTGAATTATAAACGAATGTGAAAGTCGCATATAACTCTCCGCAGTCAATGTAGACACTACTAGCATTTAAAACAAACCACTACGCCAACCCATTCTTATTCCATAGACCTCAATATTTGTTTCATTCATTGTTTGAGATTTTCGCATTCCTTTATAATTTACAGTATATCTTGTCCTATGCATATTGGGCTACACTTCTTACGAAAATTGACCGAACATGAGCTTTATGTCCATTTGATAGAATGCTATTGTCTTGCGATAATACTGCTTTCTCCATCAAAAAGGCCAGTTAATTCTTCACCTTACATATGTATGAATGTACAATCACATGGATGGATGAAGTCAATTACTGTTGGTAAAAATAAATGTCCATAAAATGTCACTATCACAATGAATTAGTTAGAAACAAATCTAGTAAAAACCATTATAATATTATAGTCACGCAAATAGAAACAAATAGTTGTAAATACAGTGTTTATTACCATTCTTTGAAAAAAAAAAAAACTGACACCAGTATTTGTCAGTACTTCGCGTAGATATGTAATTAAGAAGCACAACCCGACGGATGTATGTATTAATTGTTCAACTTATCGCCTGAAACTGGAAACGTCATACAATCATTACAGAGCCATAATTCGCAGTTATCAGTTAGTCATATCAAAAAAATATTTATCTAATCACGTATCCATCTTTATCTGTCTGTCGGTGATAAGGTGTGTACATCCTATTCCCAGGTGGTGAATGCAAGTCACATGGTATGACGTCGATTTGTGTATACAAATTCGACCACGTTTTGGCTAAAAATACATTACGGACAGAAAAATTCGTCAAAAGAATGTAAATATTTGTTGTCATAATCTTTTACGTAATTTGTAGCAATTTCTGTCTTCAGAGAGAGTTACAGTTCATTTGGGCAGATTGTTGAACATTTTCGGCATAGTAAAATGCGATTTTCATTAGGAAACACGAAATCGAATGAATTGCGTGTAATGCCAGAAGCCTACAGACATACATATTTGTCAGTATTTATGACACTTTATGTCAGTATCGTGCAAACTTAGAATGAAATTCGCTATCATCGTGCAATATGAATTAAGGAATACACGATAAAACAGTTGTCTATTGACAAACATCCTGAATTTAGTTGCAAACTAGATACAGTCATTATATACAAAGGGTGATTCATTTAAAGGTACCTTTTTGTTTGTAGATTTTTTGACAGATGACGCATGAGTTGTATAAATCTGTTATTTAATTTTTATGCAGTATTGTTTGACATTTTATAACAAGACTTGGCCCAGCACAGTGTCTACAAATTATTCAGTTGTATTACGAAAATCAGCGTTCTACGAAGAATGTGGTTCATATACTTAGTGCAACTTATGGTCTACATATGTATGTATGCACATTCCTGCGTCTAAGGAGGGATAAACAGCGCTCTTTGGGAAAGCCTTAGGTTAGCGAAATATAGAAAAAAGTTCTACCAGATTTCTCCAACTTGAGCAAGAATTTATGCAGTAAAGGCTGTACATTTTGGAGGCAATACCGAGTAACATTATGCTTCTCTATTCCTGAAGACCAGTGGGAAATCTACGAGAATTCTAACTTTTCGCGACGGTGATATGACGGTGACGGATCTGGAGTCGTATTGACACAGCCTAAAGTTCGCATCACAGGTATACCAGCAAAAGGAAGAAGCAAACTAGAGTCTCTATACGAGGAGTACTGCGTAGCGTGTGACACAAGGTACAAGAAGGTATAAATGACAGTGTGAACTTTGTGGTGGTCCAATAGCATTAGCCAAATCCTGTTAAGACGTTTCGTTGCTTATTTTTGAGAGCTGGAGAGATGAAAGCAGCATTTGACTGCGGTTTTGAACCAATTCAGACTGAGATGTCCCAGGCAATGAATTCCCAGCCATGTAGCACTGACTCCCAGTGAGAATGGAATGTCTACCTCGATTACGGCACTAGGACATTTCCCTCGTGAGCTTTCCCAGTTTTGGAGAAACGTGAGTACTTTCCTAGTGTAAGCCTTGGTTAATAGTGGCCTTCGTAGGTTCAAATGGTGCCTACGTAATACCCTAAGAGCCCCTTGTTCCAATCGGATATCTAACTAGTATCCATATCTGGTAAAAGGCAAGACTCTAATAAACACAGACATTCAGCTAAGTGAGTAGCCATTGATTGGTCACACCTTCGGATCGTTGTTGCATTGCAAACGAAGCAATGCAATAAAATCCTTTGAAGTAGGAAGGCGAGAGACCTGTTGCAGCACAGAAAGTATGGTGGAGAACAGTGAAGACAGGGCAGGGCATGGATAAAGGAGAAGTGAGTAAGTAAACCAGGCGAGGTATGGGTGTCTAAAGGAAAGAAAAGATCTGAAATCAAGCAAAGGTTTGAACAAAACTCTGACTCTACATCCATCGATCAAACTTCAATCTCCCCAACTATAGTGCTTGTCTGTCAGTCGTCTTAATGCTCTGCAAACTTCTCATTAAAGCCAAGAAGAAGAAGAAGAGAAAGAAAAATCCAAGACACTAATTAATTAAAATTTAAATTATTATCAAATGAATGGCTTTCACATTAAATATGGATTATAACGCATTAATTAAAGAAGACTTTTGCAGGATTTTTTTGTTTTTTTTTCTTTAAAAATTTAATTAAACCAGCCATGAAGCGAGGAACTCTAACCATCGTCACCACGTACCACCACACGAACCGCCACCCCTTTTTTGGGAAGGAGAACACACACACACACATCTAGTAGAACACAGGACAAAAGACGTCGACAACGCGCACACACACATACACAGGGTTGGAGAATCACAACACAACCCGAGTCCTTTGAAATGGAAATATGCTTGTTTAAACATTCGACAGACATGCGACGCATAACGCTTGACATAATTTAATAAAGGACATGTATACATGCTCCACTTGTATACATTTGCATAGACAGTTCTTCATGGAAAACAAAAAAAAAAAAAAAAGGGACGACACAACACATATTTATATTCAAGGCGAAGGATCTCGGGATGGATCTGGATCTGGTGGATGCTTTTTGTACTTTTCCCTTTCCCCTCTCTCTGGCGCAGAGGCGACATAATTCGAACACACAGCATGTTGTCAAGTTAAATTCAACGACGCGAACGACAAATGAAAAATGGTCTTTGACAGTTGTCAGGAAATTTAAGATAATATTGCGCGCGCGAGAGAGACCGAGTCCTGATGGTGGCTGGAGAGCGCGAGCATGTGAATGATTTTGACATCACACGCGACTTTAAGAATATTAAACTTGATCTTGTACAGTACACAGTGCTCTCTCTCTTAGGATTAAGATTAACTCAATCAATCTCGTAGTCCCTGCCATAAACTGGCTGGTGTCAGTTTGTTTTTATTTCCACGGTCTAATCGAATATAAACAAAAGTACACAACACAACACAACACAAACATGCGATAAGAGGAAAAAACCAACGGCTTACATATATCGATTTGGTAGAGATACTCGTACGTAATCGCACTCGCACTCGTACTCGTACTCAGTATGCTGATTGTATCTTTGTGGGTGTTGATTGTATCTTCCACTTCAAAGTTGCAGTAATCAGGGTTTTTTTTGGGAATGAACTTTTGCACAAAGGATATTCGAGTAGAATTGCAATTTGAGTTTATTTTAGAATTTCGCGTTTTTTAGTTGCGGATTAACGCGAAGTTGTTTACGCTCGATGGGCAACAGAGAACTGTAAGTCCAAAAAAACAAACTAAAATCTGTAAATGAAGCATTCGTCTATTGTTATCAGGGGAGAGCACTCTTATCTAGCACACACGAACATGAGGTTGTATGTGGCAACTGATTAGAACGTTTTGGGAAGCACATTTTGAAGCATGTGCTTGGGGGTTAGCCGCAAGTGGTGAGTGGAGGATCATCTAGCTAAAAGCGCAGCTCTAAATAATCAATTAGTCAGACAAAGGTATGAGTATATCATATTTCGTGAGAGTGAATGAAAGAGTAGTCAACAAACTTAGGGGTCTAGCACACAGCTTTCCGCGGGCAGGCGCAGCACAAAAGCAACCACTTAACCGATGGATAGATTCATGGCAAGGTTTTGAGTATTTTCCTCATGCAAATTCACTTTAGTTATTTTTATTGGGACAGGAAAGCTTCACTGGAGCACTCAGACATCAACTTGTCCATTGTACTACCAGAAAGCAACCCATTACGCCCCCTTTTACTGCACAAATTTTCTCTTCATCTTACTGAAGTCGAGAAGGCGCTTCAGTGACGAAGAGCTTATATTGACAGCACTCACCACTTAGAATCTGCCGCCTGATACAAGCGAAGGCAGGACAATCACATAGGAAGTGTTCCGCAGTGTCGTCACCCTCTCCGCAAGCGTCGCAGACTGATGTTTTACTTAAGCCAGTCAAGATGCTTAGCAAAAGCGAAGTGCCCCGTAAGAACGCAAATAAGTTGTCTGCAGTCATTTCTGCTGAGAAACAGGAAGCTCAGCTCACTGACGTCTGGGAGCATCCGTTTAGTCAGCCTACATCCAGGAGAGTTATGCCACACACAATTGTGTTCATAAGAAGCCCAATCATCTATGGAAGCCCTGACCAAAGATGCAGGAGGACCTAACGCAGGTTCGGGTCCTGAGAAACTCTCCTTTGGGCCTTGTTTAGAAATCTCATTGGATCTCATTTCCCGCGATACCAGTGTGACCTGGCACCAGGATGAGAATCAATAAATTGAATCTTGTGACACAGTTCAAAGCTCTCTTGCATTCACCAACAAGTTCGGAAGAGGTTAAAGCAAGGCCTTAAGCCCAGTTTGACTGGCACTACAGACGCAGACACCACGATCCTTCCACCTATTCCCAACGATGTGAACTGTAGCCATTAGGATTGCATAAATCTCCACCTAGAAGACAGAGGCAGTCTTGTGTTATGTCTTTCACAAATACACCGTCTCGTGAACCTTGATCGATCTTGGAACCATCTGTGAAAATACGACTTGACCCCATTTCTGGCTCAGAAGCTAGCCAGTCCTGAATACCTGAAAAGTCGACCTCATACTTGCGTAGCAACTGAAGCCTCGGAGTCATAGCATCAGACGGCATATTCATAAGACAGGGTCATAGGATAAGTAGGATAATAAGCTCCAGGCGTTTCATACCAAAAACCACCACGTCTGAGTCTGTGGATTGCTTTAAGGGAACACCGCATGATATATGTATCAAGAGGAGGGAGATTCAGCAGTGCGCCTAGAGCAGAGCCCGGAGTACTCGAAAAGGCTCCCGTACAAATCCACTTAGTTTGTTTAAAAGGCAAGAAATTTTCCACAGCAGTGGAAGTGACCTATTGTATCAAGGGATTAGAGTTAAGCTGAAAGACGTATTAACTAGTTTATGAAAGTGAGTATGCGTCCACTAATTAGCCTTGGATCCTTCCAGTTATATCCATACAATGGAAAGCTGAATTCTAGACTAAAGAAAAACTTCAGCAACCACAACAAAATAGGATAAGCAAGCTACTTGCACTCAGCAGGGAAGACTTTCAAACTCTAGACCTCAAAGATATAAGCTTCTACTATGCAAAGGTCCTCTATGTGCTCTAAACTAGTAACTTAGAGAGACACCTCACCTCAGCTTACCCTAGCAGAGAAGAGTGGAAAGATAGCCGTAAGATGAATCAAAAATGGACACTGGTTTAGGATCCAGAATCACTAGGAATATCCAGATCCATACGACTTCCAGAGCAGTGTTTTCCAAGCGGAGGTCCTGGCAGTGACAACAGAATCACTTTCTTCATCGACAGCCAGGCAGCTATCAGAGCAATTACCGCCAAGCTTGTGAAGTGCTGTCGCGAAGAGCTTAAGATTGGGTCCCTGGGCATGAGTGCGTCCCGGTAAAGCAGATGAATTAGCAAGAAAAGCTTCATCGGACCCACTAGAACTGACTGCGTTCTCAGGCTTGAAGCAGGGAAACTGGCTACGAGAGAGGCGAACCTGAGATGGAATTTCCTAGAAACTTGCAATACTGCAAAAGAATTACGGCCAACTTTTGACAAAGCAAGGACAGAGAGAATTATTCGCAAGGACAGACGTTCACTGTCCGTGCTTGTGGGGATACTCGCGGGCCACAACACTTTGCGGTACCACCTAGTTTCTCTAGGTCGTCGTACGAAAGAAGGACTCTACAGATGATGCGGCGATGAGGCACTGCCCACTTCCTTTGCTAGTGCCCTGGACTCCAAGGGTACTTTCAGGCACAAACTCCTCGGCAAGCAGAAGACCGTCAGCCAGTTTATCAGGAGGATATTGGAGCCACTTTTAAAGCCGTTGAGGTGGTAACTAACTTGTCCTGGTAGTGCAATGCCATTTCGAAACACATCAACTGGAGTGTTCACTCATTATTAACTCTCTTGTGGGTCTCAGAGTAATGAGCCTTATAATGAGTTAGCACTGTGAAGATTGGCACTTAAAGGCAGCTAACCACCTGCTAGTCTTACTAGTTGAAAGAAAAAAACAAACCTCAAGTCTAAGGAGCTACCAGGCAAATCAAGTCCAGATACTTGTAAAATTGTATGTATCTGCCAGTCGGGAATCATGCGATCAAGCTTAGTATTCCCTTTAAAAACTTTGGTAGAGCCTCCAAATAATCTCTATCTTGGGCAGATGTGCAACCCTAGCAAGGACTAGACACATGCCCTAGGTCTTCTTCTTTTTTAGACGAGGTCATGATCGGTATTAGGAATAAAAGAACACTTCTACTTTCCTATATTTCTATTGGTCCACCTGTAGGCTTCCCCGTAAATCCTTCTTCGTAGATTGCAGTGATATACCTGAGTAACTGAAGAATGGATAGGAGAACAGGTTTACAAAAGCTGATACCCCTTGTTGAACTCTTCCTACAGACCATTCCTAGTCCAAGTGTTTTTCTCCAAAATGACACCCAAATCAATCATCTGGGAGAGTTCTATGCCATACACTTGTGCTGTACTCTGTGCACTTCCTGTCGCACTTACCCTCAAGGATATGCCATTTGCTACAATGCAGCTGTATAAAAGCTACATATGTGTAGTTTTTAGAAAAACCTTTCACACTCATATGAACATTTGCTTAATGTTCTTTCCGCTAAAAAGCACTTTCAAGCGTACAAATAAGGAATCCTTCTCTCTCATCTTAGATCAAAGTAGAGACGGCTTCCCTGGTAGGTACCTACTTTCGTTTAAACTCCTCGATGACCTCGATTAAATTCATTGCTTGTGCATTGCTCAGTGCTCACCATCACGTACGACGCGTTTCGTACGAGTACGTGTCGATTAAAGGCGAATCGTAAAACCCTGAACTTTTACCCAAGAACAAACACACATAGGGATAATAGGACTCTTAGATCATCATTTTGTGTGTTCTCTCAAATATTCACAAAGTTGCTAGCACTCTCGAGCATCAATAATTCCCGAACTGAACATCAAGACAGGATACCCTTCGTCCTTTTATTTTTCAATAAATGACAATAAAAAAAAAATGGTATATCTAATCGAAATAAATCAGAGAACGCAATATGCTTTCATCTTTCTACATCTTTCTGTCAGGAATAATAAAAGTCCTGCAAGTGCTGTTTGTTTATAAATTATTTAATATATATACCAACTGCGTGTGTACTCACAAAGTGTATCCCCGATTTATTTCCTTCCCTCCTCAGTGACAGTAATCAGCTTCATCATTCTTGGCATGTGTCTGCAAAGGAAAAAAAGGAAGAAAACTTATAGATCAATGTTCAAAATCGCACATAACATACAAGTAGAAGAAAGGAAAAACAAAACGAAAAAAAAGGTACCGTGTGGCACTTAAGGACCCATCACACACTCTCCTCCGACTGACTGACGAGGGTTCAAGAAGCCCGAGACCGGCCTCTTAGGTTTCAAAATTGAAGGACGACAATAAGCTGCCAAATTTAATGCGAAAAAATATTAACAATCTCGAATTTCATTTAATTTTTTTTTTTTTGTGATGAATTACACTTGGAGTGCAGAGTCCTGGCAGGCACCTTCTTTGCGAGGTCCTAATTCATTTTCTTCCTTTTGTTTCCTTTGACTGGGCGCTGCTAAGAAGAATGAGGCAATCAATCAACAAAACTGACACAGATTCGACGAAAAATATCCCACAAAACATACACAAACACACACAAAAAAAAAGATGAATCCTTTCGAAAGGAATCGGGGAAAACTTTAGCCAACAAAGGAAGGAACAGCCACAAAGCAACAGTGTTGTATGGTTGTATGTCTGGATAGGAGCAAAATGATTGAGATGCAAAGGTCCTGAAGGACTACTGCAATCGTTTGAGAGTGTGTGCGCCCACACATGTTTGTCAGCATAAATTTCCTTGAATCGGCGAACTGCAACAAGGGAATTTTTTTCCCCCCGATTTTATTTTCTGTTTCTTGTAGTTTTGTATGCGGTGTTCTGGATGAGAGATGTTTTGCTATGTCCTTTTCAGCTTTTAGAGTTCTATGTGTTCTGTGCTCTGTGCTCTATGCTCTATGCTCTGTGTGTGTGAAGATATGGGATTTGAAAGATTCGCCTGCATTAAGCATGGCTTTGTTTTTTTTTTTCGCCTTTTTTGAGTGTAAATAGTGCATCTTTCTTGTGATCCTGTTGCTTCTGTGAATGGGGAATAGTTTTGTGTGTAATATTTCATTTTTCCTGCTGACTTGTATGAATCTCTTCCGTCAGTTGGATTCCTTTCCCTTTTGAGGAGCAAAACGAAACAAATTGCGGGATTATTGTGCATAAACAAGGGTGTGGAGGATATTAATGGGGTTGGTTTGTTTGTAATGAACACTTGCAATGATGTGCTCTACTAATGTGTTGGGGGCTAGGAGACAATAAATCGAATTGGTTGGAGATTATTGTGGGTTACAGTTACAGCTTGGCTCTGTGGGCCTTCAATTCGTCACACTCTCCTGGACCTTAGACTACCAACCAGACAGAGGGAGGATAAAAAACACCCAATATTGAAGAAAACCCAGAAATGTCAAATTCGAGGTCAACATTAGAGGCGCTATTGCTAGAGTAACGCCCTACAAATTCAACAGAGTCATCAAACTTTTTGCCGACCGCTTGAAGCAGTTCTAGAGAAGCCATTTGAGTGATGTGCTATTCCATACATAATGGCATGAATGTAGCTTCAAAATAAAGTCAGAATCAGTTTTATATCATGCATCATTGTTCATTTATTTAAATTTTCTTTCTTATCGTTCTTATCTGGTAGCTCCAGCAATGACACTCCTTAGGCCCATTCACTCTTTAGTAAAGGTGCGAAATGCGACCATCTTAGGGACTCGACCATCTAAGTGGCCAAGGTTGAACTATTGTGTTTAATACAGCAGGTCATTGGGCAGAGACCCCACAAACAGCGTCCAACTTGCGCTGGCAAGGATATAACAAAAATACTGACATCGACTGACACAAACTGACTGGCAAAATGGCAGGCCTTTTGTGTCAGGTTGTGCTAGTGATTTGATGACATTGTTGACCGCATGGACTAAGAAAGCATGTTGTCAGAGATGAAACTAAGAGGCTGTGTGACGGTGGATATTCTTTAGCTCAAAATGTGAAAAGGAGAAGAAGACCGAACCTCCGGTACAAAGACCAAGTTGTCGCGGATGTCAGAAAAATTGGTCTTCTCAACTAGAAGCAGAGTTCCTGGGACCGCAGAGGATGGAAGGCAACGATGCCTCAGTCAGGGACTCTAAGTACAGGGAGTCGGGAGTAAGTAGTAAGGTTGGATCTTTATTAGTCTCATCGGTGAATCATCAAACAGCTTATTCTGAATCTCTTTTATTTTCTTCCTAAATATAGACCACTAGCTGACCAGTGCTCGCCTTGCGTCGCAAAGAAACAAAACTAAAAAATAAAGTCAAGCAAAACATGTTTTAGTAAAAAAAAAAGTAGCCTATGTCACTCTCATGAAAATAATAAATATTATAAAATTTGTTTCACGTCAATCGGTTCAGTAGTTTTTGAAATTATCTGGGGACAAAGTTTTTAATGTTACGTGATGATTACTTTGCTACTCTTTTATTTAAGAAGAACAAAATTTGTGTGGCATTCTTTGTACAGAAACTCGGACAAGACCATGATCTAAGGACTAGTCATCACTCCTCTTTATATTTAGGAGTACCTACATATAAAAGTACAATCTGTCAGCAATTATGTTTTACTCCATTAGGAGTAGGTATTTGCTTAGATCTACATACTTTTAAACTTGTTGGTTTCCATAACAAAACAGACACCTTCAACCAGAAAATGCTCATTAAAAATAGAAAAATACTTTTGAATTGTGTATACAGGATTATACACAACTGAAAAGTTCTAGTAACTGTAAACTATGAGCAACAAGTTGAAACTTTTAATTGCTAACAACATGAGTTGTTATTTAAAAAAAAAAGAACACAAGCACTCCAGCTGTAATGACGATGAAATCCTCTTCCACTCAATCAAAATTCCCACCCCTAAATAGGATGGGAATTCTATTTTAAATTTACTCTTTGAAAACCTTGAAATGTTGAGCAGATATGCCACATTTCAACCCTTCAAACGTGTTATCCGTTTTACGGGAATTATCTTAGGCAATTAAAGCGAAGTTTATGGTGCAGAATTGAATTTCAAATAAAATTCACAGAAATTTTAACAAATACCTAATGAAATAGTTTCCACCGGGTGATTTATTGGAAAGCTAATTTCTACAGGCTTAAGATTCGAGGAATATCCATATTTTCGTTTCGAAGTATGGGTTATAGTTGAATCCGAATTTCGAGAATGAAAACCTTAAATCGATTCCGATGAATCAAATGTCTGCTGCGATAGGAAGTTAAAGCCATTAAAGGAGTGATCTCCAAACTTGAGTGCTACCAGTCATGTACATGCATGTAGTTAAGTAGGGATAAATAAGAATCCATCGCCGATGTAGCCCACATATTTTACGAAAGAATCCACTGCATTCTTCATAAGTTATGGACCCATTTGTTATCCTTTCAGACGTCATTTTCCATCGAGTCAGCTTACAACCGTGGATGTCTCTCAGTTTTTTTGAATCACGGCTTTCAAGTTGAAGGCAGAACAACCGGCACAGAGGTCAAACAGTTCTCTAGACCGCAGTTGGCGAATGGCAGCCAGCAGAGATTACAAAGTTATAGACGCTTTTAAAGGATAAGAATCAAGTTTTTGGATGAAAGAGAGCCGTGTCTCAGGAAAAGACTCTCCAAAGCTTAAGCACTCTTTAAGAAGAAGAAGAAGATCTATCCTAAGTATCTTGCTTTACCGATGATACCATCAAATATGTACATGAAGCAGCATAATCTCACAGTCGGTGTTCCTTAAAGCTGTGTACTAGGGCTGCTACTGTGAAGATGATGATGACGTAGCTTTAATCGAAGCATGGCAACAGGACAGCAATTGACCTAATGGGACGGTTTAGCGCCTGATAGTTCAGCTTGCAGATGACAAGACAGAACCAGTCCCAATATTAGGCAAGTCGTCATAAGCCATAAGAATATCCATAGGCCATCACAGTGTAGTTGTTAGTCCTTTGGCATCAGTAAAGATGCAAGGCAGCAAAATCTTCGTCCGCCCTGGAAAGAACTAAAGCACAGACAACAGGCTGGTTTTAGTAAAAATTGCAACTTTGAAATGACTATAGACTGGTGCCATCAAGATAAAGTCGTACAGATAGGAGGCGTGCAGAAGAAAAGTCTGCAGTACCTTTCGAACAGCATCCTACGATGTGGCCTCCGTAGCGCTGGGTATGATGCCGATAGAGCTTATTGCGGAGGACAACGACATCGCCCTTTTACCAGTGGAATACATCTCCTCTGTGGAATGACGTCGAGAACACATCTCTCTGTTTAGTCCATGATAACGGACTGAGTTCGGGAATAATACTCATGAAGTCTCCGTTCAGCAGTATGGAAGGATCCTCTACGTTTTGTGGACCCATAGGGCGAGTTGTCTGTGTGTCGCCAAGTTCCGCGTTTGTATCTCATTTTGAGCATGCTCCCTCTTTAAGTTAAGTGATTGAGAATTCTCATTATGCCTTCTTTGCCTAGAATTCCTGCATGGTGAACTATTTGCCTTGGAGTGATCTTTCAAACGTTGCTTAACTGATCGTAGATGATCGAGATACAAACTTAAGCTAATCAACGTCATGGCTTACATAAGCCAGCAAGTATTCTTGAATGTTTGTCAGATGCTCGCCATAAATAAACTTTAATGGAATTCGAACTTGGAACCTTATACACAAAAGTCCAACGCAGTAACCACTAATAACGTTCGCTCAGCAATTAGTACATCCGAATTCCTGCCACAGGTGGTCCGTCGGCTTAATAAGTCCAAAAATAGGTTCTCCTTTAACACAATCTAACTTCACTTAGGTCATTTAATCTGACAGCCAACTTAAAACCTCAGAAAAGCAATAAAACCCAACTGTCGGTCCTCACCTTTACCTTTAATCCTTTCGAATGGAAAAAAAAAACAGAGAAACTTTTTCCATTCGCCTTCCCTCCAAATCCTGAAAGGAGAATATGTTTTAAAAAGTTTCTCCCCTTCTCCTTTTTTTTGTTTTTATCTAAATTCTTGTTATTTTCCCATAAAATACACACAGAGACGCACACATCTGAACCCTTAAAAACAAAAACTAATTAAGTTATAATAGAATGACTCTGAATCTCTCCTTTCATCAGCACTTTTAGCCAGCAGAGCCAGAGCCAGAGGAAGCAGTAAGAGAAACAATGTGTGAGTGCGCGCGCCGTAACACACACAAAAGGGGCTGCAAAAATCCATCCACAAATGGCACCCTTAAGCGCCAAACAGAAAGCCACCCCCACTCCTTTACCCGCTCGGTAAATAATCACTTAAACCGAATTACTGTTGTGTGTCCTCAACTGTTCAGACCACAAATCCGGTGTCGTTATATGTCCTCGCAATTCTACTCCGGCTGAACCGAAGGTAGATCAAGGATTTGACAAACTTTTTCTCTCTTTTTTTTTCTCCTCTGCAAAGCTGAACATAATTAGAATGACACTTTTTTACTCACGCCAGCCACCAGAGGGGGCTGGGGGGAGTTTTGTCCCATCGGCCTAATAAAATTTTTGCAATTTAATTAAATTTATGAGAGAGGAGGGCTTGGCAATTATTCCTGCTCGGGGATCAGGTGATTCAGAGAATTTAAGTGAGCGGTTATTATTATCATTGTTCTTCTTCTTCTTTTTGTTGTTGTGTTGTGTGTTGTGTCGTGCATCCATTATGACGTAGTAGGCGTGAGCGAAGAACTTTTGCAATTTGTTTTAAAACATGGAATACGTTTGGGGATCCAGGCGCTTTAGCATTCTCTGCCAGGAGATAAGTTTGCCTCGAAATTTTTGGCGAACTGTAAAACTTTGGCGCAAAATCCCACAACGGAATGTGGAATAATTTAAAAATTCATAACTTGAAATAAATTCACTAGCAAATCGTTGCGAAAGTAGTTACAATCCAGGTGGGTAGTGGTGAACATGGAACTAGAGTTGGGATTTGCTTTTGCAAAAATATGGAGGCCCTCAAGGGGCTGGTCTTATTAAGCCCTAGTCCATGGGGCAGCAGTAGGAAGTACCTTGCCATCACCAAGCTAGACGTTGGACGGTCAATATCGCGAACTGATGAAGGAACGTTCAGATAGTCTAGTCGCCAAAAGAGTGCTGTAATATCTTTAAAATATATTGACTGACTGCCTTCGCAATAGACCAGACTAATGGCAAAGTATCCATACACAACATCGACGATGCAACATGGGGCTACATACTGGCAGGTGGGGTCCCGGTTCTGTGTTGATTCCACTACTTCAAGATCATCACAAATAAATGATTTTTCATACAAAATATGTACATAGCAAGTGAAGCACAACTGCAATCAGCATCGCAACGAGCTACTGCGCCGCCTTTTCATGGTTTCCACCAGCCCTATCTACCAAATCGAATGCTCTCTGTCTATGACGTTAACAGCCACGAATTCCTAGCAGGGAGGATCGAGCTAGAGCCCCTATAGCGTGAGACGGGACAAGCGCTGACCACGCAAGCGGAAGTGCGACAGCAGAACCGTTTACAGAATCGCCAAAGAGCTTATAGGTGGCCGAAGCTCTACCCAACACCCAGTGAAAGGCTTAGACATTTCGTTGCTAATATTGAAAAAGGATCAACTGAAGAGATGGGAGGAGCATTTTGCTTCGAGTATTCGCCAGCAATATGCACCCAAGTCAGACTGAAGTGTCCGTAGAAAGAAATTTCCGAATTCGGACCACAACCCCCAGGAAGGAAGAGATTATTACCGCGATCAAAGCACTGAAAGCCAATAAGGCGGTGGGACTTGACGGCATACCTGCGGAACTCTTTCAAGCAGCGCCAACAGCATCAGCCGAGCTACTGTTCCCACTTGTCGGGAGAACAAGGGAAGCCGAGAGTTTTCCGGATGAGTGGAAGAAGGGGATGATCGTAAAGCTTCGTAAAAAAGGCAAAAAGAAAAAAACTGTAGAGGTATCTGCGTGATGGGGCGAATCAAAGAACACCTTGAAGACACACTCGACGCCGGGTAAGCAGGTTTTCGATCTGGATCCTCCTGCCTCTTCCAGCCTAAGAAACGCTGTGATGCACAGAGCTACATGTGGACTATTGTGCGGCTGTGGAACTGCACCTGCACCTTTAAGAAGTTTGTCCATTACCATAATCGCAATCGTCGGCGAAGTCAACTATTTTCAAGGAAATTATACAGAAGTGGACTTAGTACGAAGCCCTGGGCATAGGGCACCATAGAGTATGAAAAGGTTGATCAGGCACGGCAGGATGTCAGCGTTTTTCGGCTATTGTCTGCTTAGCTCAGGTGTTGCCCTAGATGCAGCAAAGACCATTGTTCAGCTCCCTTTCTTGTTATTTCATCAGGACGTACCCATTCCAGCCCATTAACATCGCTAACAGTTTAAACTCTCCATAAACTGCACTTCCTCGAATCCTCCCGCTTAAATCCATCTCATCCTGTACATAATGGAACAATTGGAAAGTTTATATTTTCTTACTTCCATCTCATTATCCTTCTCTTGTCGCGCCACATAACACTCTTATCATTCACTTGAGTGAGCACTCCTCTGCTGCCACTTTATGGGAGTAAATTAATTTTTTGTAAATAACAACTTCCAAGCTCCGCCGCCACCACACGAAGATGATGACAACGCGCGCATTGAAAGGGCTTATGTGCCATTTAAGTCATAGGTTATGTCAACTGCAACAGCATGCAACAACAGTCAACATTCTAATGACGGTCCTGTCTCGTACCGCGCCGGAGAGAGATACTAAAAAGCCAACCGGCAAACAGCACCAAACTCCGGGAAATATGGAAAAGTTTTGCGAAATTAAGTCATAAGTTATGTACGAAGCGGAGGGATTACCTACACCCAACCGCTGCCTTTATGATACTTCCAAGGGCGTCAATGGCTGGGCTTAACTGCAGGTGTGTTCACCCAGCACACTGTATGGCAATTTTATTGTTAACATATCAAAGAAGGATTCCAGGGGGTGGATTGGGTTTTTTTTGGGGATTTTTTTCTTTGGCATTCAAATCCCACGCTTCACTGCAGTCGAGCTTATTATTCTCCAGCCAAAAGCAAACATGGACAGCAGGATAGAATGAGAAGAAAAAAAAATATCCCAAAATGGGATGCATGTAGCGTTAGGTGGTTAGGGGGTGGGGGTGACTATGGTAAAATTCGAGTGCAGGATTGCAGCTCATTAATTTTTCAAAGAATATGCTAAAAAGTTGTGAGGAGAAAGTTTGTCGTTGTCGTCGGTGAAATTTCACAGTGTGTACGCCAGGACCACCACCACCACCACCACGACCTGGTGTTGTCAGCAGAATAGTGGCAGCGACGACAAGGACGGTATAACCCACTCGCTGTTCGCTAGCAAGGACATGTGCCCTAAGGGTATGCGGTGTTCGTGAGCAAATATTTAACTTGGTTGCAGGTTGCCTTGTTTATTGCACTGGGATGTATCAAGGCGCCCCCAAAGTGGGCAAGAGTAAGGATGAGCGCTCACCTAAGTTAGCATTCAAGGCTGCGCGCATGCAGGGGTGGATGCAAAATTTCACAAAGTTGTCTCCCAAAGAAAACACAAATTGACAAGAGTTACTGTGGAAAATATGCACTTATAATGGGGCAGCTCTGCTACTGGCTAAGCAAAAGGACACAGGGCAGTAGCGGAGTTTTCTAAAGATGCAACATAAGCTACAGCTTTAAGTGCAAATGTAGGGAGGAATATCAGTAGGGAAAATGTGACAGTGCCAACATACGTGGCAACTGATATAGCTATGACTAGGAGTAGGAATTGTATCGTACCTGGATTTTATCCAAGCAATGGAGCAGAAGAATAAAATAGGAGTATCGAGGATTGAAAATGACTATTATGTGCAGCAGAATCTGATCGCATGGGGGTATACTGCCTCCTCTGCTCCTAGAGGACCTTAGTTAGGGACGAACTCTTGAAGCTACCTACTCTTTGAAACTAGAGATCATGTTGTCACTACAGCCATTGCTGAATTTGAAGGCTGGACAAACGAATAGAAGAAGAATAGAGCATTCAAACTACTTGAATCTAAGGCCACTAGTTGATTGCCTAACCGGAAACTGTTTTCACCACATATTGGCTCTTCAGAGAGCAATTTATGACAGGAAACACATTCCCTGTGAGTGTCCAGGAGCCGTAGAGGAATACAACTGGCGTGCTTCTCGCGTAGCTAATCCAATGGAACCTAGCAACGAATGAGGTTTAAAAGGATCAATCTTACTTCTTGGAGCACAATGAGACGTGACAACTAAATTGACCTAGAATCTCAATCCAATCGAAGAGACTTTGTTCTAATTTCTTCCATGAATTTGGCCAGCGATGGTGATTATCGTTGATCCAAGGTTAAAAGGCAGAACAATACAAGCCATGCAAGGCCCAGTTTCTCACAGTTGTAGGTGTTGTACGGGGCACTCATTTCTGCACGAATACAGTTGAATGCCTCATCAAAAGCAGCATAAGCAATGTGTGACATTACACGCGAAGCAATGGATGACAAGATGGCTCGATGCATTCAAAACAGCCAGATGGAGCTGCATAGTTACAGCGCTAAGCAAACTGCATATACCTAACTATCTGGGGAGAACAATTGGCAGTTACTGTAGAAGGAAGGAGCCCCCCAAGGGTGAGTATTGGGCACAGAACTGTTTATGTTGGCATACTAAGAACGCTAAGCCCAGTGATGGCTAAAGACATCATCCTAAGACAGAAACTGTGCTTAGAAGAAGAAGAACAAAGGCAAAAGAGGTCGTTGTGCAAACTCTACACATCAAGTACTTGGCAGTGCTGCTTGACCACAGGCTAAACTTCGAAGAGCACCTGATGTAGGCAGGCAATGCGAAATGTTGAAGGATTGAGACAGTCGATTAGAAATCTGCTTCGAATGGTAAGCTGTCGATTCCTAGCTTCTATATAGGCGACGTAACGGATATTGTACATGAGACGGCTGAATTTGGCGCACATCTCACATCTGTGAGAGTGTGCTGTGCATTTGTGACAGTCTCCGTTGAAGCGATTATTTAGTCCCAGTCATGTCTTTTTTGTCCATTGTTCTCTGTTCCAAATTACCCACCACCCATAGCCTTTATATCAGTCCAAGGATATTCATATCTCCATTTGTCCTTTATAGGTCTCATCTCCTTTCGGTTTCACATGGCATAGTCATAGTTACCCTCCAAGGCGACAATGCATTGGACAAACTATAAGTAGTCACTTCTTAGCTTCCCAAAACCTCTTCCACTTTCCATAGAACTGCAAATGGCTTTCACAACATCACTTTTTCAAAAAAAACTAATCAAAAACATGTGTCTCCAGTAAGAAAAACATCTTCCTTTCCTAGAATACTTTTCGAAAAATTCATGAAACAAAACAAGTCAAAACGAAGCCACACGAAGCCACCTGTTGTTGCGCAAACAAACTCTTCAGTCAATTACTGAGAAAACCCTCTCGACGCCCTACAATAAACATTCATCTAAGTACAGATGTCAACACCGTCTACCACCCCTAAGGCGGAGTCATTCCCTCGCATAATAAATCAACCCTCCCCCCCTTCCTATGGAAACAAACCAAAAAACCAATTTAATTACTGCACTCCTAGGGAGGAAAAATAAGCACACACACACATAGCACATAACCCTTAAAGACCACACAAAAGGCGACGAACGAAGGAGCGAAGGAGCATCTAATCCATTTTCATTACTAAATATCCTTTTCCGGCTATTTGGCCATTTCAAAACTAATTTGTCCAACAAGAAAGCGTAAGTTCGTGCCCTTCGACCGACCGACCGACAACTGCTGCATGGGCGGCCAGCATCATAATAACCCTTCTAACCCAACATCGGCATCCGTATTTCAAAAACGTATCGATACACACTTGGGCAGAGTAACTTTTCCTATTTCCTACTCATTCGCCCACCGCCCCCCCCCTTTTTGTATAAAGAATCGCATTTAAGCTTCCGTTAACCCATAAACCTCCAGGTTTTGGTTCTTTACACCCACCCACCTACCCCCAACCGAGCAAAGAGCCTGACTCCTTTCAGGCTGAAAGGATACGTGTACTCGAACTCGTCGTATCTTTGAAAGTCGATGGCTCTTTGCATGCCCTTCTGTGCAAAATATTCTTCGGAATTTTGAAATTAAATTTCATTTACAAATTGCATTGGGGGTTCTTTCTACCAAAAAGTATCGAGAACTTACATTTCAATTGCAATTTCGGTACAATGAGAGTGAATATGGATGAGCAACGAGTTGGCTTCCAAAGAAGAAACTCGCAAAAAATAAAATCCCTGGGATGAGACTTTTACGAAATTGCAAGATGAAATCTGTCGAAATGTAGAGCTCTTCGCTAAGTGAAGTGGGTTTTAAAATGTTTCTCACAACAAAATTAACAAAAAAAAACTCGCCAACAGCACGCTAGTATTTGCGGCAGATAAACTTTTGAAAGTTTAAATTGTGTTGTTGAGATAATTGAGAACATTCAGCTGAGAATAGATAGTTGGTGGTGGTTTGGGTTTGGGTTTGGGTTTGGGAACAGTTTACGAGGTCGACGAGGTTGTGACGACTAAACCAATTAAAAAGTCTATTTCCTGAGCGGCACACAAAGTTCTGAAGGTTCTGATTGTGATTGAATGACAAGGGTAGGACGATTTCTAATAAAAATAGAAACACACTGCGCGAGTGTGTATCTTCGACGCGTTTCTTTCGAATTTTGATTAAAATTTTAGTTGCAAAGCACGTGGATCTTAAATATTTAGCATGTGGACCAATTTGAACTACTTATGTCCTTTGAAATTGGGACTTGCACGCGTCGTCGAGGCAAAATTTTAAGGTTGTTCCTTGACATCTATCAAGTACTGTGCTGAGCACACTTACCCAGCCTTAGACTTACTCGTGTGTAGCTTACGAAAGGGCTATTAGTTCCCTTCAATAACATGCTGAGAGCCACCTTTTCCACCAGTTGATATTCCTTTGAGTGGAAACTTTAGCGCCTGCTAAGGGCACGCTAAAGGATAGATGACAACAAGGCGTAAGCGACCGAAGATATAGCGCTTGAGACAGCAAAAGGAGGTACATGAAGGTACCCACCAGATAGCTTCGTTGTAAGGTACCTAGAAGTAATTTCCTCCAAAAAGTCTTCATCACTCTAGTACAGACTTTGTGGTGGTCCCATCGATGACTTGATGTGCAAAGAGCGGACGTTCTGCCAATGCTTCTTCAACGAAAACCAAAAAATTGATCGACAAGTGAATGTTCTGGGCCAATTCATCGGGTTTCATGTCCACGTGTCTAACGGCGACAGACGAGCATAAGACTTTCTTCATCTGGAACTTGATGGTGGCCTTGACTTCATCTATTTTGCCCAATCATCGACTCCTGGTTGGAGCGAAGAACGGGGAACTTGCCAGCCTTGTTCACGCCTGGACCCAACAAACGTGGGATCTGTTTGATCAAGGATTCCGATGTCAAGAAAGCATCGTTTGACTTGGCTAGCTTCTTGACGAGTTCAGCTTCTTGAGAGCCTCGGCGTCCATGCATTCAACGTTGTTGGCCTTTGCTTCATGACAATGCTGTTGATCGTTCAACACACACACCTTCATCTTTGGGCGAGGAATGTGCTTCAATTCGACGGTGCAGGAAGAACGCTTGTTCTTTTGGGGGTTCTTCAATTCAATTTGGAGTTCCACTGTTTCCAGGAATTCGCGCTTTTTCTCCAGCGATGTCTCGAGGGTAGCATTGACAGCCTCTAAGAGGGTGAGATACCTTCGATGCCATTTTAACAAAGTCCGCACTGTTTGACGGCTAGTCAACCAGAGAGAAAATGAGAAAAGACCAAATCATTTCCTGCTAGCAAAAGGAAGACCCAAAAAAGATGGAACATCTTAAGCGAGCCCCAAATCTGAGTCGGGAATATGCCAACCATGGATCCGCTTCTCATTCAACGATTCTTCAGAGAAACTGGACTAAAGGGTGAGCTCTAAGGAGGACTATACTCTGCCGGAAGTAAAAACCTCGAAAATGTATTAAATTATAGAAAAGATTATTTATATCAGACTACTCGAACGACAGAAGAATTGGAAGAGGTAGTAGATACCGCAGAACGTACAATTGAAGGATGGCGAAGGAGGCGCTAGACTGTGAACTGATTCTGATTGACTACCAGAAGCTGAGGTGCAAAATCGGTCTCACAGAAGTGCCTGCAGGATCGGTGCAAGGGCCGCTACTGGAGAACATCATATGTAATGAAGTGTTACGATTTAGGCGACTTTGGCGGATTCGATTCGTTGAAGAAACTGCATACAATAGAGTCAACTTAATATAAATCAAGATCCTGCCTGGTAAACTGCATCTTTGGACCTAGACGTGACTAAATTATTCTGCTCATGCGTGCTGTCTGCTGTGGCCAAGATAATAGCTAAAATCATCCAGCAGCGAATCAAAGATCATCTTGAAGACACAGTCGACGCCGAGCAATCGGGTTTCCGATCTGGATCCTCCTGTGTCGACCACATAAACATATTGCGGATCATCATCGAGCAGTGTGTTGAGTATCGATCACCACTTCACCTGCTGTTCATCGATTTTGAAAAGGCGTTTGATAGTGTCAATCGGGAATTTACATGGGGTGTTTTGCGCAGGAGAGGTTACATATTATGACTCTACTTGTCAGGTCTTGCACAGAGGAAGGCTGTCTGAGGAATTCAAAGTCCAAAGTGGGGTTCGAGAAGGGGCTACATACTTTCGCCAATACTGTTTTTCTTGGTGATTAGCGATGTGCTGAATGCGGCCTTATCTACAGGAAATGGAGGAATTCGATGGACTCTTACATCTGAACTCAAACACCTCGACTATGCCGATGATGTATATCTTCTGTGTGACAGTGGCGGCGCAGAATAGTGGAGAAGGAAGCATGCCAACTGGGAAAGAGTTGGGAAGAGCTGAGGCACATTTCCAGAAATCGCACACGATGGTGCGTAGGCGTTGAAGAGGCCATAGGACCTACAAGGGGATACAGGACTTAAGTAAGTAAAGTAAGTAACACACTTTGTGCATAAACCACTTCCGCTTTTTCGAGGAAAATTCATTTCTTCCCAGAAATGGTTAGACATGTTCGTTTTGCGAGCGAAAACTTGTGTAGTTTCTGTTTACCCATTGGACGCTGACTTACTCTAGTATCTTATAACCATTCCGATAGATTTACTATTTTCAAAATAAATAAATAAATAATATTGGCTCACTCACTCACTATTTATCACTTGTCACTATAACCTACAGACCGTGTGTTTACATAAGCTCGGGCACGCACTCCACTAAACTGAATTAAAGTTCTGTAATAATGCTACCAAGTAAACAATAGAGACACTAACTCAAGCACCGCGGGATAATTGCAATGAACAGCGATGGCTGTCATTCAGTTGCACCACCCCCGCGCAAAGATACACCCACACACACACACACAAACAGAGTAGAAGAATGCATTTGCTTCTGGTGGATTAAGCAACACTACAACCGCAAACAACTGGAAGCAATGAACTCACCGAAGCTAGAGTGTAAGTGGTTCGTACTACGTTCGTTCGTTAAGTGGATGATGGCACAAAATATCACGACAACCGTGTGGTTGTCATTATTCCGTCGACACTCTGACGCTGTGTCGCGTAAATTAAAGATTAATCAAGCACCGCTCGATAATTTGGGACCAGACTGCGTTCTCATCTAGATACAGACTGTGTGTGTATCTGGAACTGTTTTTTGTTTACTTCAAGAGCTATCCATGGAATATTACTCATACACCGTTTTCTACTTCACAGATACTTTTAATTATTAAAATCACAAAGCGCAACATTCACGAATGCATAATCATTCATTTGCGTGCGTGCGTTTGTGTAGTGCATTCTGGGCGCTGAATTATTGCGATTTGTTGCGCAGAAATGATTATTTTGTAAAATAGCTACTGGAATGCTGTTGGTGCACAATATGTGACGTCATTTGGCATTCTGAATACGACGCACGACACAGAGAGAATTTTAAATGCGAAAATTCTTCAATAATTTGGATTCTGTTTACTTGCAGGCAGTGAATGGGAGAAGCATGTCATTACTTCTTCAGGACATTGAGCCAATAAATAGCCATTAAGCTGCACGTGTATCTATTCTATCGAGATACGGATTTAGACTCTAAACTCTGGTGCCAAAGAAGTTCAAAGTTTGATTTACTATTGCTCGCAGTGACAGGACTGAGTCAAGTCGAACTATGTCATCTGTCTAATAGCTAGCACCACAGATGAGGACAGTGATCGAAAGAAAAAAGAGGCCTTCGAGGTATTGTTAGGATCGGCCGAGAGAGAAACACCAGAGTAAAGCAAACATGTACTTCTGTGAACAGATTCACAACCAATAAGCCTCCAGGACCGAAGCAGTGCATTCTTAGTGGCAGTGCTGCCAGGACAACAAGTGGCTCTGAGTACTACCTTATTGACAACTATGCAGCTACAAAGAACAGTAACTGCTGGAACTGGAAGCTTGCAAAGTGTTGAGCTCAAGTTAGGATATTGCTCTGGTGCATCCCTGGACAGTAAGACTGGTAAATTAGCTATAAGAGGTTCCAAGGCTTGATTTTATCAAGCGGAACGTCTTGCCAACATCTCGCAGACAGACAAACACCAGTTGGACTTCCAAGGAAACGCCCAGAAGTTAAACTTTTTGTGATCGAATGAGCGAAGTACGAAAGGCGCTCTTTGCCATGAGCAAGTCTTTGAACTCTACGAACAGTCAAAGGACTCGATGAAAATTCGTTAGCGTCTTAACGGAGAGCATCACAACACCTTTTGATGAAGCCAGGACTGGGAGATTGGTACACAAAACCAGAAGATCACTTCGAATCCTCTTATTCTTATCCTCCTACCACTTTACTGGATTGCTACTGGTCCGGCTGTGATGTGAGACTACTGGCACAATACCCTGCGGTATAATAAACACTCTGCTAGAAGCAGAACTCTGCAAAGGCTGCGATGATGAGTATCTTGAGGATACAACCCACTCTTTATGCCAATATCCAGGTCTCTAACTAGAAGAACTTTCCAGTACACCAACAGACAAGTCAAAGTTCTTGAACAGACAGCGGCAAATTAGAAGCTGACATGGGAGTTCCCTAAACATAAATTTTAGAAACGAGAGAGAACCAATTAGGAGCGCATAAGACTGTACTGCTCTAGTAGGAAACTTTGTTCTAAAAGCCCCTGGATATGGTGCCAGACACCATAGCACGCAGCAACTGCATGGAAACTACAGACTGATGGGAATAAGGAGCGTTGCCGCAGATACTTCGTATGAGACTAGGACCATAGTGATGAGGTACAAAAATGCCAAGGAAGGGGACAACACCGATGGACTCAAAGATATTATGGGGCTTGTTTGACCATATTTGAGCGTAACCGCTGCCATAAAGTCGAGCTAATCAGACGAGAAGTGGACATGACATGACGATATGATATACGCCATCACCATCTTATGTCAGCGATTGTCCATCTAAACAATGCTGTCGTTCGAAGATCCAATGGAGGTGCAACAGAAGAGAGGTGAGGGCCGCTCTACCCAACACCCTGTCCGAAGCTTAGATGTCTCTACTAGTCTCTTTTAGTAGATCAGCATCAGCTAAAGAGGTGAAGGAATCGAGTATTCGCAAGTAATTCGTTGCTGATTAATGCTGTTAAGGGACATGTCGATAGGACATTATAGCATTACCATTTAACTTATTCAAGCAGAGTGACCCTGTGAGGATCATGGCATCTGTCTTCCAGGCGGAGATTTTACCAATCCTAATGACTACAAGTCACATAGGTGAAAGGGTCATAGTATCTGTGACTGTAGTGACAATTAAGATGCGCTTAAGGCCTTGCTTAACCCTCTAACCTCATCGAAACTAGTTGGTAAATGCAAGAGAGCTATGAACTGTGTCGCAAGATCCAATTTATTGACTGATCATCTGGGTGCCAGGTCACATTGGTATGAGATTTCTAGACAAGACCCAAAGAAGGGTTTCTCAGGACCCGAACCGGCGTTAGGACTTCTTATAACCACAATCGTGTGTGGCATGACTCTCCTGAATGTAGGCTGAATTGGATGC
This sequence comes from Chalcosyrphus nemorum, assembly GCA_949716465.1. NCBI lineage: Eukaryota > Metazoa > Arthropoda > Insecta > Diptera > Syrphidae > Chalcosyrphus > Chalcosyrphus nemorum. Next base: position 30,676,937 of record OX454333.1, read on the forward strand.
CTCCAACGTTCGACTCTTACTTCAATTGCGTTGACAATGGGCACAAGACAATGGGCAACAAAGATGCAGAGCGAAGTCGGCGTATTGTCTCAACCTACTTACAGAACGCATACAGAGCCTCATCTATTGCAGCTTAGATCAATAGATGAAGACACAGTTGAGCTTTAAAAGATATCGACAGGGTCCGAAGGCAATTATACGAGATCATGAAGTGAGAACAACTCTTTGGCCCAATAGAGGCCAACTAATTTTTGACAAAACTTCTCCCACATAAATCACATATATCAAAGTATTCCTTCCAATATTCCTTTGTGCAAATATTTATACCATAATCTTAGCCATAAACACTCCTATAAGCAAACAATCCCACAGCCGCATGGCACGCACCAACCGGCAACCGACCACACCGACCTAATCTTCAATTCACAATCATCTTTCTTGTTTATGTGGAACACGTAACAAACAGCAGTCCGCCGCCGGCCCGCCCAAGGATTACACCCAAAAAGGATACACCAAAGGCCCCATTCATTACAATTTTAGTTTGCCACCACATCGAGTGTCGTCATCTCCTAAACGACCGCAAATTTCTGCAACACGACGACGACGACGACGACGATGCCCCCCATAAGCTGTTCCACCAAAAAACAAAAAAAAAAAAACCGTAAGCACTTTATCTTTCCACTTTGTAGCCATTATGAGACGTTTCGCCCCCGAAAATGTCCTTCGATTTGTTGCCCTGCCTTAACAGTGGTGTCGGCTGCTTATGAGATACACGACAGCGATGCGGTGGCGGAAGGATATTTATTATTGAACGACATTCTGTCTATAATTGCACACTTGTGCAAGTTTATCTGCTCCCGTATGCGTGTTGAGTTGAGAGGGATTTTTACCATAATGACTCCTGCTCGTTTCGCCATTAAATTAACCTCAACTACACAAGCACACCAGCCAACTAGAAGTACTTTGTTGTGTGCTCAGCCCACAATATGACGGTTTATTGCTTCTATCCCACCGTCGTTGTCGTCGTTAGAACATCGGCATAAACGCATAACTAAAACCCCAAACCACTATTCCCCACGAATTCCATAATATTGTATTAAATACGTAGCGTCGCGTCGCGTCACGTCGCACTCGGGAAAGTGCACTAAAGAGTGTGTTCTATGGCTTGTCACAACATGTGTTTAGATACACCAACGCTACCGCTCACCCAGCATAAGCAAACGTTGCTGATGCAAAAGGCCATTATAAAGTCGCCCACTGGCAGTACCGGAAAGCAGCAACAGTCCCACCTATCCCCATCACACATGTAAAAGCTTATAGATACAAACGCAAGGCAAGAGTGCCATCTACTCGTACGTCGTCGTCGTCGTCATTGTTTTACAGGTGAACTGCTCCTCTGTTCGGGCAAATTAGGTGTAAATTGTTCCGCGCCCGTACACACGTGCTTCAAGGATGCAACCATCATCATCATCATCTCTCTCGATTATTAGCTAGATGCTGTTGCTATTGCTGCAGTTGTTGCTGCGGGCTCTTTGGCTTTGGTAGCAGCAGCTGCTGCTTTGAGTGGATTCATTTTGTATCCGTGTATCTTTTTAGTGTCATTTGGGGTAAATTGCACTTTAATTAAATTTTATTTTCACACTCACCAAGGCACACTATGACGACCGGAAGGCGCAAACAAAGGCGACTATTACGCGAAGACCGCACAAGAAACTGACTCATTTGGGTCTTCCAGCAGCAAGCCATTGCCCTGGCTTTAGATACTCTACTCTGTTTCGATTTATTTATTTGCTAGTTGTAAAGACAAAAAGCTTGCTTTTGTTTACTGAAAGCTTATTCTTTCATTGGGACTCCGGCATGAGTAACTGCGTGGCGATCGAGGTGATAGATACGAGTAAATTGCAAGTTAATTAACTCGATGACGTCATAGTCATTATGTTGTCTGTAATTTAAACACGGACCAGGCAGGTGTGCACAGAAGAAAGCGACCTTCTGTACATAGGTTTCTTGCAATGACAAAGAATGTGGTAATCCGGGAACAGGTTCTAGATGCATCACGAATCTAATGCATTCAAATGTTTGCCGTTTTGCGTGAGGTTTTGTTTTGTATAAATTTAAATAAATTTGTTAGAAGAAAAAATTCAGAAAAAAATGTCACTGCAATTAGATTAATTAGCGGTCGGGTAGTAAAAATAGCTTTTGATTAGACGCTCTGTGGCCGAGACTAAAAGGTAATAATCCAAAGCCCACAATGTTTGGCTTCGAAAATGACTTAAGGCCGAAATAAAAGTGTCAAAATTGTAGTTTACATCTTTGTTTAGAGGGGACACAGGGTGTCTCACTCTGGTAGCTTGTTTTTGTATCGATTTGAGCAGAGCCTACTGATTGAAAATGACAGAAAACATCTATCAATTTGAATGTATTCGATCGATGTTAGCAAACATTTTGAAATTCAACTCAATTTCTCTTAGAAAGTAAAGGAACACCCGGATCAGGCCGAGAACTGTGCGATGATAGTGCAGCAGAAAACTTCTTTGCATTTTGACCAATATTTGCAGACTTTATGCGACTTTTAAGAGCCTGTCAGATTGTAGCGTATATTCTATGTCTATGCTGTGAGACCAAAATGAATCGACTGTATTGGTAAAAAGGCCTAAACGAGAGAGACACTCAATAAAGTACGAAGTATAGCATGTTTGTGGCAATGTATTCGGTTTGGTGTAAAAGGAATGAAAGGAAAAAAATACTGTGAACTACGAACGAATGCAAAAATCACATAGAACACTCCCTAGTAAGTTTGATAATCAACCCATGGAGAACAAATGCTAAATTTTAAAGCCCTTCCTTTCTCTTTTAGTTTCTCTATTGCTAGTGCCCTAGTTTCCTCAACAGAACCCAGATATACGAGTATAGAAGAAGAGGTGTAGTTCCTAGGTATACCATCAAGAATCAATCTACTCGAAAGAACTACCGGCATACCGGAAATTTCAGATGGGATTTATTTGCAGCATCTTCTGTACATTGTTCAACAATGCACACATGTTGTGAAGGCTTCCGAAAAGTTCAGCCCTCAGTCGTATAAAGCCTCTTTGGTATTAAAGAGAATTGTAATAACTCTAATTGTATACCTGTTTAACTAGAAGTTGAAGGCGCCCAAAAGACGCCTGAAGGTTCATGCTAATAAGACAACGGACTGACAGATGAGTCCAAGTCAATTTCGACAAAAAATTTGCTAAAATAGCAACACAAAAATAAAGAACTGAATATAGAAGAAGTTTCAGGTGGAAGGATACAGAGGGTAACGACAAATTATGGCTAGAACCGGAAATAATGCTCATAGCATAGGGCAAGATAAAGAACTCATCTCATCATCATTTGGGTCTCATCCTGGATAGGAAGCTAAGCTGGAAACCAAATATACAAGAAGGAGTTAAGAAAGCTAAAGTAGCACTCTTCTCTTGCAAAAAAGCTATCAAGAATAAATGGAGTTTACAACCTTGAATAACTCATTGGCTGTACACTACCGTCATTGGCCCGATACTCACTGTTTGGTGGACGGCGCTGTAGAAAGCAATAAATTACAATCTTCTTAGCAAGGTCCAGCGCTCAGCCTGTATGGTGGGCATTTTGTTCCACCTTCAACCTCTCGATATATTCGGCAAGCAAATGGCAACAAGTGCGGCCATTCGCATTGAAGCAACCCCACAGTGGTCAAGAAAGGACTATGTCCACGCATCTATGTATTCTGAACAATTACAGAACCTCCCCAGAAAATACCGACTAACCACCACATGCCTAAACTTTGACAATAATTCTTTCGTCACCATGCCCTCCAGATCCGACTGGAGTGAGAATGGTTTCATAGGAGATAATGCCATACACCACTATACTGACGGCTCAAAGACTAAGGATGGAGTGGAGGGCGGTGTCTTCTCAGAGAGCCTAAATGTTAAGCTCTCATTCCGTCTACCAAACCATTGTAGCGTGATCCAGGCGGAAATTATGGTAATCCTTTGATCGTGGCTCAAGAAAAACGTGATATCCATTAAAGATATCGATATCTTTTCAGATAGCAAAGCTGCCATCAAATCCCTGGATTCTATCTCTATATCTTCTCTAGTATCCCTCGCCTGTCGATCGTGTTTTATGGAAATGGCAGAGCAGTTCAATATTCACTTGTGTTGGGTGCCGGGGCATAGCGATATTCCAGGGAACTGTAAGGCCGATGAACTTGCCAGAATAGGAACAACCATACCCATGCTACCAGAAAAGAGCACAAAAATTGGACAAGTGGACAAGTGGTACAACATATCTAGCGACTTAACTAATTTGGCTTAAGCTGGATTTGAGACGTTCTAAGACTTTGATTTCTCTCAACAGGTTGCATATCGGCACCACAATAGGTGTCCTCAAAGCTAGGTTTTTCGCAAACGACTTTTGCAGAAGCTGCAGGAATGAGGAAGAGGAGGAAACCATTCCTCACCTTCTTTGTGTCTGCCCAGCTCTCTCCCGTAAAAGGCTGCTCCACTAAAGATCTTCATACTATAACGATTTTGAAAATCAAGATCAAGAAGATCAAAGCTCAAAGAAGAAGCTCAAAATGATTCTAACGAGAATAAGAGAACAAGGATCCATATTCCGTGGTTGTCTGGTCCAAGTATGTCAGCGCTTCTAAGCTGGCAGCGACTTCCAATCAACCAAATAAATAAAATTTTAGCTCTGAGTGTGAAATGGACCAATTGATGTTGATTTTTGGAAGATTGCACCACCAATTGAATCATCGCGTTCGTTTTGTGAGTATGCAGTGCAAAATGAGTCACCGAAACTTTTCCTTCTGCTTCAAAATTAACCATATGTTTTTGTAGGTGATACAACATTTTAACAATACAACTTTTTGACTTCCTGGTAAACCTGAATTTGGTTTTCACACAATAGATATTCCATAACTTGTCGCAGCCAAATCAAGCTTCAAACAATTTAATACTCAAAATAGTTTAATGCCCACACCCACATGCCCACTTGCTGGTGTTCAAGTACGTTCCCCCAAAAGAATCAACTTATTTCTTTGCTAAGCACCACTTTAGTGTTAAGATCAATCTATTCATTAAATTTGTCGTAAGCCAAGTGATGTCAGCAAACAAAAACAAAAAAAAAACGTCTACCAAAATGTAAACAAACAGCCAAACTGTCAAACTGCTTTCTGTTTACCAATATTCAAAGATACCATCCACAAAGTGCTGATCATTCTCTCAACTGTTACCAATTACCATCCACATTCAGCCAAATCGAAAGTCCACTGCTCATTCTCTCACCTCAGATCAGGTCTTTCGTTTTATTTACCTGTTTTCTTATACCTCTCTGAGCTATGCTTGAGGAGCAACTATTGTAGAAGTATCCGCAGCAGGTAATTTTCAGTCGAGAGATTGTCGAGCGGGTGTGTAGATCGTGAGAAGTTTTAACTTAAAGTTGTACAAGTCTCTGCTTAATCCGGGTTTTATTTTGGATAAAATAATGAAATAGTTAATAGTAAAATTTTGGTGAGAAATTAATCCATAAAAAGCAACATCAACTCACGGATGTAGAAGAAACCATACGAAATTCGCATACCTATGCGCGGTGGCTCGTTAAAATTCGCTTTAGAGACTCAGACTAGGTTGATGTGTGTGTCGTTTGCATTCTTATCCAACGAATAAGGTCTTTGTACAGTTTTTTTTTCGTTTTTCCTTCCATTTTATCATCATCATGGCAAAGAGTGATGATAAATTTACTTGATTTGAACGTTTTTTTTTGTTGTCGGTGTATGCCTTATAGTTCGTCAATGTCTGTGTGTTGAGGTGAAAAAAGAGAAATCGCTCGGTACATCGTTCGTGTCGGTCGTTATCGTTGTCGATTGTTGTTGGAATATTGTGTGTCTGTGCAATCGGTGCACATAGACCAGAGCGACATCTGGTCTGCAAACGAAAGTTAAAGCGCATACCTAGTTGCTGTCCGGTTAAAGGGAAAAACGCGTCTAAAATAGTGAATATCGCAAAGTATATTTCACCAGAAAGTGATAAAATTAATTCCCTTAAAATTTGGAAAAAAAAGTAGAGTATCTTATAGATACTTTTTATATCTTAAGATTATTTTTGGCTAAAAAGATAGAAAAAGATTAAATCCTCTCCAAAATCGGAAAAAAAAGTAAAGTATCTTATAGATACTTTTTGTATCTTGTAGATACTTTTTGCCAAAATGTGTAAAAAAGTTTAAAAAGTATTAAAAATCGTGTTTATCACAAAAAGATACAAAAGTATCTTTTCCGTTTTTTGTGCATTTTCGGTAATTTAATGTTACGTTCTATTAATTTCAGGAGTGAATACATCAAAATAATACGAAAAAGTTGCAAAATTCAACAAATAAAAAAGTATCTCAAAGATATTTTCAGTATCTTTTGGTGATTTTTAACCAAAAAGTGATGGTGTGACGTTTTTAAACGCATCCCAATGATAAATTAAGTATCCAACTGTCAAAGAGCGTAAATCAAACTCGCCAAAAGTGATAAAAGTCATCTAAATACCGTTTGTTTGTGTTTTTTTTGTTCGTTATTTGAATTTATTAGATCGCGCTCGCTCGTTGACCCGTATCCACTCGCAGTAGTTTCATTTCTCGCACTCGGCAAGTGTAATTTAGAAAATTTATTTAACCACTCCATGGTGCACATGTGTGAGTCTGATCAAGAGTGAGTGCATCTGAAATTTCGGATAGCCGAAGCCCTAAGCCCAAAATGGCATGGTGATATGCACTGCACACATTTTTATCCGCGGTTAAGTGAAAGTTTTGTCTGCCCAAGTGAGGTGTGTTTTTGTGGCTGGGCTACAACCGCATGTTGTATCTTTTTTTTTGGATTTTGTTGGGGTATGACAGTCTGCTGCTCATGTCATCTAATTAATTTAAATTTCATCGTCGAAAATAAAAACCAGAGGAGGATGGTCCAACAAAAATACATGCAACTGTCCTCAATTAAATGTGATTATGACCACAAATGAAATACAGATAACACATATCCTGCATTTTGTTACTCGTAATTAATTAGTTTTGTGTGTGCAAAACGGAGTTACACAATTCAATTTAGTGCAGGATAAGCACTCTTCAGGACACAACTGCAGCAAAGGACAGACCATACGTTCAACAGAGGAGACACTGAATAAAATCAAAATTATAAATTATTTTCAGTTGGACGTTTTTTTTTAAATGATTATAAACATGGATACAAAAGGCAGAGCTAAGTGGAATTTATATGCGATTACAATTGCGGCGATGGTATTTGCAGCTGTGGTCAAACCAGGTGAGTGTTGTGTTATAAAATCAATGCAGGACACTAAATGATTTTAACCCTCTTTCTCCCCCTTGGGGGGGTTTATAATGCTGACCATGGTACGAAATGCTTTGCTGGGTTTCAGAGGTTTTCCAGCACTTATTTGCCTTTTCAATTAACTGATTTAGGGGGGGGGGCGCATTAGATAATTAGTCCCCCTTGTGGCTAGGGTTTCAAGCCGATTTTAATTACGCGAAATTGGCAACAGGGCAACAGGAGGTGCCTTCCTGTTAATTGAACATTTTTTGGTGAAAATTTTGGGCGAAATGAACTCAGCTGAACAAATATTGACTGTTACTAGTTGTAAATGAGGGGGCATATAGGAACCAGAGTTGATGTACTGATGACTTGAAAAGAAAAGGCTCTGTTGCATGCGAACATAAGTCTCACTGAGACCAACTTAAGGAATAATGATTGATGATGATTGTCTTCGGTCACTTGTTGGACAGAAGAACTCTCCAAAGGCCAAGTCCAAGAAATTATTCTGGATCTTCCTCTGCGTCTGTGTTGCTACATCTTCTTCTTCTTTGATGGGGCTACGTTCGGATCCGAACGCTCTGCGGAGTGAACCTGGACGTCAACCAACTTACCTCGGTCTTAGGTAATTGCTTCTAGCTCTGCACTTCGAGTTGGTCGATGTCCCCTTAAACTGTATGTATAGTACGCGCGACCTGCTCGAGGAGGCCCTCTACTGCGTCGTCCCACCGGGTTTGATTCGAAGACTGTGCGGCTCAAAGCTCTACAAGTCTTAGCCATCTCAGACCTAGGTACAATACGAAGTATAGTTCGTCGTTGAATCTACTGCTCCAAACGAGACCGAATATCTTGCGAAGGATGTCTTCATCCGCTTGCAATAAAGCCCCGATTCCAGTGTCGTAAAGCAGGACTGGGACGATCAGGATCTTAAACAGAGTCTCCTTAGTTCATCAAGGTAGGGCTTTACTATTTAAGAAAACAGCGCTTGGCAAGAGTTATTCTCCTCTTGATTTCGTCTCTGGTACCAATGCAAGATTTAGAAGCAGAGTCAAGGTAGACAAGGTCTTTTACTACCTCGAAGTTGTAACTGACAGTGGGCGGTGTTTAGTGTCCCTTCTTGGTGCCAGCTTGTACATGATTTTGTCCTAGTTTATCGCTAAACCCATGCTTCAATGATTGCAAATTCATCAGTGTCCGTTCGCCGAGTTCTTCCAATTATTTCACCGGAGCCTTTCCGAGTACCTACTCCGGGCTCTGCTCTAGATGCATTGCTGAATCTTCCTCCTCTTGATACTTCTATCGCTAAAACCTGTCAACAGACTCAGAATGGACCTTTATCCTATGACCTTGGTCTTATGGATAAAACGTCTGGTGCTATGTCTCCGAGGCTTCAGTTGCGGCGCAAGTATGAAGTCGACTTTCCAGGTCTGTCTTATGGTGTTGCAAGATTCAATTTATTGGCTAGACAAGGCTAAAAGGAGAGTTTCTCAGGACCCGAACCTGCGTTAGGTCTTCCTGCATTTACGGTCAGTGTTTTCATATATGATTAGGTTTCATATGAACAGAATTGTGTGTGGCATGGACAAGTTGATATCTGAGTGCTTCAGTTGTTAAGACTTTCGATAGATTGTGCCACTGACGTTTACATTGTCTAAAATCTTTTTCGAAATCGGGCCTTAATGGAGCAGCGAGCCTTCCTTATCGTCATCCTACACAGACGGACAAGTTTAGCAGGGATGTCAAAGCTAGTCATGGCCTTATCGGCTCTACTTCATCACATTCTCTTCGATGGGTCACTAATGAGTTGTCCCCGGTAGTAGTTCCTATGAATAGCACTGAATCTTGTCTGTCTAGAGAGAGAATGAGTTTGGTTTTCGCTTTCTTTCGACACAGTATTATCTATCGTCTTGTTGGCCTTGAAAACTCTAGGGCATTCAAGAGACCATTGAGCTTAGACTCCAGTGATTCGTAGGCTAGAGCATGCACATTGATAGAAGTCGCTGTCAGGTTCGATTTTTGATTTGATCACTGACAGAGAAGACACCATCATTTGTATGACTTATTTTTAAAAGTAGGAACAGGTTTACCCCATCGCTGTAAGCTGAAGCAGACCCTACTCCAATGCGTAGAAAGTCACCAGCATTGCAGTCCTCCATAGACCCTAAAACCCACAAAAATCTAACCTCTCGTGCGACATGTTTCACTTAAATATTTCCACAAACTAAGTCACACATTTAAAGCCAAGTAAACTTGCTCACTATATTCTCATTACTGTCTCGATACTCCAGTGTATTATTTCAATGCCACCCGGATTATTACTGCCACCCCCTGTGCCGGCAGTCGACTATTATAATCTACAACTTCTTAGCATGCATACGTATGTGTATGCCCACACCTTTCAAGTATAACTTTTAACAATTTTCCAACAAACTTAAGACCAATAATTTGTCCACAATTTATTGTTCCTTCTCGGCTCCTATTACCAGTATGAATGTGTTGGCCACATACAATTGAGAAGCCATTACAATGCTCATGGCAAAGTTGTCCATTGAAACACAGCTCAATGTATGCATGTGGTATGCATTCTCTGTAGGTGCGGATGAATGCATGAAAAAGAAAAGAGAGAAATAATATAAGAAGACTCATTAAGCATTTAGAAGTAGATCCATAATACCCATGTACTCTCAACGAGTAGCGAGCATAAGCTCATTCAACAATTTCAATTGCATTTCCCTGGGAGCTAGCTGGCTGATGAATATTCCTCCAACTAACAACGAGTGTAAGAGAGTATCCCCAGCGCCAATTCCCACTTTAATCACTTCCGTCATCAGCTTAGTGGTAGCTGAATGCTGTATATAGTAATCCCTATCCATGTGGTGGGTGAGAAGAGGAGACCCAATTGGTTGCATTTGAAAATGTTGATGATGAACATCGTCATCATCGTCATCATCGTCATCATCATCATCAGCATCGTCGTCTCTTGATCGGTAAATTAGTCTCGGAAAGTGAAATGAGCTAGGTATTTGTGGTTTGTGACCAATTCATGGATTTTTAGCTTGAAATCTGTATTCCCTTTGTGGTATCTTTTACTTTTATGGAATGTGGTTGAAAGATTTAAAGTATTAGATGAAAAAAAAAAACATCCTTTTCGTGTTCTAAATTTGGACGTGGGATTGCTCTTGAGAGCCGAAAGGAGTGCGAGTAGTAGAACCTCTAAAAATCCTGTCATATCAGCAGTATGGGAAGTCAACCCTTGGAACCTAGTTTTGAAGACAAAGCTATCTATGTCCAGAGCTTAGCGGCCACCAAGGAATCTAGCTGAAGGGTCATTGATTCATGTGGCCACTGTGTGTACCTGGAGGTGATGGTAAGTGGTCCTTGACAGAGCCGGACACCTGCTGAAGAAGTGATACAGAGATTCTCTCTCATTAGCATCCCTACAACTTCTACAATAGGAGTTATGCGGGATACCATGCCTAGCCACATGTTCTCCGACTGGCCAATGGGTACAATTCTAGCGATACCAAGTCTTGATCTGCTAAGTAGCTTGATTGACTTGTGTTTATTATAGCTGGGCCATGTCTTCGTAAGCTGGACCATATGAAGATAACGTCAGCCTTAACAAAGCCAAGCGTAGAATCGACAGTTCTTGCCCTAGAGAACCATCCAGAGCAGATAGCCTTTTGGCCAACTCGTCGGCTCGTTCGTTGCCTTCATAATTACTATGTCCAGGATAAGATAAGGGTAATTCTCAAGTGGTTTAGGAACAAGGTTCTTAAGGAAGAACTTCGACTTATTTAAGGCCGTTTGGGGATGGAACTCATGCAACAAAATCAACAAATGGGAAGTGATCTATCCGACGGAAGAAGTGCAGAAAACTTGGTCACAAACTTGCTACCAGACTGGAAATAAGAATTATGGACGAGAAGACCTGAAGATAGACCTGATCTCGTTGTACTTTTTCCGCCATAACAGCGGATAGAGGAAGAAACTGAGGGCGGAAATGTGACACGGCTGTTACGAATACTTTTCGTCATCGTAGAAGACGTCCTGGAAGTTTGTATGTACCCCGAACAATGCCAGGAATTCACATATCGCAGCTTTCCTTAAAGAGCGATTATTTTCCGGACAATCGATAAAGAAAACACTGATCCCCAAAACAAGAGGTAGCCCTCAGTGTATGTGGAAAATTTTGAAGCACCTAGTAAGCGACAAATTGGAGAGTAGAATCAATGAGATATGAGGCCTCAGAAATCTTTAGAGTCATCGGGAGAATAAACTATCAAGGGAAGGAAGGTATTTGAAGACAGCAATAAATATTCAAGGGCAACGGCTGCCCTGGCAAGAATCTTACTAAATATCGTCAGAGCAAAGGACACGAAAAAAATGCTCGTACCTGCAGGTATAAGATTGATAGTGCTCTACTTCTGGTTCTATGTAAACGAAATTTCAAACAAAGAAGACGAATGTAGTTTATATAATCAAGGAATCTCTAGCGAACGTCATGGAGTGGTTTGTATGGCACCAATCTACCTTACTTTCAAGGAAGTCTAACGTAAATGTCGTCCCAGTAGGACAATGGCATTATCGGCACTGAATCAAAGTGGTAAAGGGGTACAAGTAGTATGAAAGCAGGCGAGATGGTTTCACTCTGATAAAGGCAGATAGATGGAGAAATTGATAGACCTTGCGATGAAATGGAAGCGTGAGGAGCTGTAGCCTCAACAGATTTTGGCCAGCATGCAAGCAAACTGCGGAATACATCATGTTTTCTTGCCTACGATATATGATGGAATGTCAGTTGCTGGTGAAGAAATAGAAGAGACAATTTCATTAGACAGAAGATGAATATGGTCGATAATTAGCAAGGAGTTTGTGATATTGTGGTAACCTTTCTGGTGAAACAACTAAGGCAGTACCGGCAACGAACCGCACGGCCTTACACTTTCCATTATACACCAAGCAACTGAGAACCTAAGGCTGAAGTAATTCTCGCAGCAATATGCCTGGTGGAAGTGCCAAAAGGACCAGCGGTTTGGCTGAAGGAGGGTATAGTGGGTAGTACTCAGTTTCCACCTTCTGACGCAAAAAAAAAAAACCTCCATATCGAATGACTTCTGTCGCACTTTAATGGAACAGAAAAAGAACCAGTCACATCTTCGGCTTTTCTAAAACTCTAAAGAAGGGAACTACATCGTATGTTGTATCCGAAGGGTAGAGAGATTCTTAAGAAGCCTTCTGACACTGGATATTTGTTAGACGCTCAACGAACTAACCACTGAGCCACTAGCACCCCTAAAGCTTGATCATGGAAGAGTCGATAAAAAATTTGTCTATAGCCGCCATAAGTACTGGAAGATCAACTACTACGAAACAATTCACTGGCTCATCTGCACACAGAGTCGTGGCTTTAAATTGAACTTTTAAACCTCTTGTCTGTCTGTAAGTTTGTTTGATCGCGCATCACTCTAAAACTGCTGCACGAAATTGAACGGGTTTTTGCAGTTTTTTACGATGAATTGTAAGGCGGAGTTAGTCTTAAATCACCAGATCAGTTTAGTACTCAGAGCGCCACCTTCCGAGCACTTTACTATTGTCACTAGCATTTTAAAGGCTCCAGTAGATGTCGCTAGAAACAATTGAAAGCACTGCTACTAAGATGGTGGTTTCAGTGCTGCCACATTATGTGATTATGTCACCCCATTCAATCGATGCTTTTTTCCTTCTACTATCCCTTCTTACGCTGGCCGAGTACGCCACGCCTCTCATCCAAAAGCAAACTTTAACTATCAATTTGCACTCAACCAACCGACTTAATTGAGTGTGCCTTTCTGCTAAATAGACTGTGCGCCATCATTACTTTCTCTCGCAACGTCCTTGGTTATTAATCAAACAGAAAAAAAAAAAAAAAAAAAAACACTGAAACAGCGTCCTTCCTTCCCATGGGGCGGCCAGTTATCCAACATATAAAGTTTGTAAGCTCTTCAAACTTTTTTCTCCCTTCGTTTTTAATTTGACGACGTAGTACTTTTCAACTTTAAATCGATATATGTATGTTCGTATGTATACTCAATCGTCCCTTTCATTTTCTATAGACTCTCCTTGGCGCGTGTGTGTGTGTTTGAGCTCAAACTATAGCCAAACTCCACTTGAAGTCGTCGTCCACTTTAAGAAAGATTAATTGCACCCCATCCACGTAATCGCAGGAAGAGATCTTGTATTGTTAACAAAATGACCAATCAATGTCTGGGCGCCAACGAACCAAGCAACCCGGTCGTCGGTCAGCCTCCTGTGCTGCTCCCTACCAAATGAGTTCGACCCCCTCGACCCCTCCGCCACCCGCCCACCTGACTTTCGAACAAAAACCGAACCACTTTTCACTTTCATTTCTTAAATTCCATCAAGAGGAATTGGAAAAGTTTTCTCCTTCGACTTCTTCTCCTTTTTTTGCTTGGGCCGTGTTTTTTTTTTTCATTCTACTTTCGCCTTCTTTGGAGATTTCGATTTCGACGTTTTTTTTTTTTCTAAATTTACTCAATCTCCTACGTAAAAGTTAAACAGGGTCATTTTTCTCTTCCATCACCCGCACACTTCTCTTTGAGACGAATTATTGTGGAACGTCTTTTTTGTGTCCATTCTGGGGATAGAGAAAAAGAAGAAGAAGAATAACCAAAAGTCACTCCATTTAAAGGGCAATAAAGAATCTCGACACTAACTCTCAAAAGAACGAACGCAAACAACAAAAGAAAAAAGAAAAGAAGAATGTCCTTACATGTATGGGTACGAGCTTTCCTTTGACAAAACCAGGACGAGCTACCCACCGTGGCAAAGGGAAATCAAAAAGGTAGATTGCCATATCTAATAAATTTACGATAATCTCTTTATGGGCGGAAATCTGTATTAAGTCTTCTTAAACATAAATCTGTAAGGAACGTCCAAGATATTGTTGATGTTGTTGGTTTTTCTGGTGGCGGGTGCTCCGCCGTTCTGTCTGTGCGTCTCCACGCGCCCAGACAAGGTGACATTTGAAAACACTTGGAGATTTTCCATTTTCATCGTTTGACACGTTGGAAGAAAAAGTTGAATATCTACAAGTCATGGTGATTGTCCGGATAGACGGTCGGTCGTCGAACAAAAAGAGACGATTTTCTACCCGAATAGGGCCAGAAGTTATTTTAAGGATTATCTTGGTACTGGTAAGGTAAGGTATCTCTGTCTATTACAAGGCATTGTGTCTGTGTCTATGGCTATGTTTATGCCTATGTCTATGGCTATATCTGTCTACAAACCATTGGGATAGGTTAAGGAGTCTTTGAGGATGTCATTTGCATTTGTTGCCAGCAAAAAAAAAGAAGGATGTGTGTCGTCACCTTTGTTAGTTTGAAGGGAGTGGACAAAAGGTGAATTGAATTGAGGAAATCCAGGCCAATGCTTTGTATGGTAATCTATGCAAAGTTTGTGCATCACGATTTTACAGTAGAGCTCGATTGATAGAGATTTATGCTTCTTGCGGATTGTAATGAAGATTGATGATTCCTTCTTGGATCTCTACCTCAAATTGGGGACATTCAAAGGAATATAAATGGATGTCTAAGAGTCTGGTCTGATTTACCGACAAATCAAGGATGGGAAGTAGATATGATGTGAGTACGTGACCCATTGTGTTTCAGGCGGAAGCCCATGCTATTGTGTTCTGTTCTTAGAGACTTTTGCCTAAAGTGTTTGCTGGCAGGGCTCACTGATGTCGGAATCGTACTCTGGGACAAATACTGAGGTTAAGTGGACCTTTCCTGTCTGCCTCTGGGAATCTGGGTATCTTAGGCTTTTGGAAAGGCTTGATTATTCTGATCTTTTTGGGCCGCTAGCGATGCTTCCTTACAGACTTATCACTGCTGTATATGTCACAGCATAGGTCTTCTTCATAGAATTTCAGCTAGGACAATCTTCTTCTCGGTCCTGGTTTCCAGTTCCAGTCCAATCAAAGAAGGCCTAAGTTTGTGCATCGTTGTGCTGGATGCAAAGGATTTGATGACTGTCAGCTGCTTGACAAATCGCAGTGACTTCGACTTGGAATTGTCTGGGCAACTCCAACAGCGACTCATTTTTCGGTCTTGAACTGATTTCTAGCAGTTCGTAGTACAGGACAACCCAAATCCTTCTTTTTTGCTGGCCTTTGCCGCATGATCGATCTAGAATCGATGATTCTTCTCACGACTTCCTTCTTAGCTCGAGCATATGCAGCTTTTGTGGACTTGCTTGCCCTTTTCACTTGGGTGTTGTCGTCATTCTAGGATTATACAAAGGAATGGAGGCGGACTAAAGTGGTAAACCATCCCACTCCTCAGTAGCAATTGCTTCCTCCGTCTGGACCTTCCTCTTGCGTATTCTACTGACTTATCAGCATATGTATCCTTCCACATGTGTTGAGGATTTTCGTACAGCACTCCCTTTCCAATCAATTTGCATCCTCTGGTCCAAAGACATCCTTTATTTTGGCAGTGATGCGACTTTTCATACTCCAGCTGAGACTTTGGTTTATCGGACTTCCCGCTTGCTTTGGCGTTTGGTATCTTTGGTTTGGTACTTGTCTTCATCTTGTCCTTGGTGTTTGAGCTGAGATCTTTGTTTGAAAACTATAGAACTTCGTTTGCTCCTATCTCAGGCAAATGTGGGCCAACAGTGTAGAGATCCTCGTCTATGTCTTGTATTATTTTGTTTTACTAGTTTGGGGAGAAAAGAGGATCAACACTTGTAAAGCTCCCATACAAGCTTTATGTTAGTTACTGTGCGAAGTCAGATAGCGCGCTCTAAGGATATTGATGCTTGCTTCACATTTCCCTGCACCACTCAGTCTTCATCGGCACGGCACATATACCCCTGTCCCCAGACCTCTACCACAGTAGATTGTCCTCCACTATTCACCACCTTAAAACCGGAAAGATCACCTAAAAACCACTTGTTTTCTGCCGGTCCAGGTTTGAGTTCGGTGAGAACCTTTAGCAGATATTTTTCATATCCGAAATGTACCCCCTTTTGTGCGTTCTAGAGCCTGTCCGCTTCTGTGAATATACACACCTCAAATACCTCTTCCTCTACTCCATCCATTGAGAAGAAGCAATACCTTTGATAGATTATTCACTTCTTCGAAGGACTAGTCCTTGAATGTTAATTGATTCCCTACTCATCGATCACTTCCACCTTCGACTAGACAGCATCTTGCCTCTAAAGAGCACATGTCCTTCTACAACCAAGTCGATGAAATTGAGAAAAAGCTCTTCTTTCATTTGCAACTGTTGTGTTCCCTTGAATCCTTTGAAAACACAAAATGTCTTATTCATCCATTTTACGCGTTATTGTTCTCCTAGCACGCATACACTTATCGAATACGCATGATGTCCTAACGAGGCGAGAGAGACCTTTTCAATAAGCAAAACTGACAATCCCATCAAACGAGTCCTTTTTTTTAAATGATTTCCCAACTGTCTATGGGCAATATTATGGGGGAGCAGGCACACACTCTATTCCTTTTATTTGATGATTCCTTCGCTTTAAGCCACAAAAATGGACGAGGACATAATAAAATAAAAAGGCTCTTTTCACTTTGTATCTATTTTGCATAGACAGAGAGAGAGACAGACACACACTCTCGCGTGTCGTGTATATTTTCATCTGTCATCTTTTATTCATGACTAAGGTGTGCTATACATATAGTTTTTGTTTGTTCTCTTGGTCGTTTGGTCGTTTCGGTCGTCCTGCAGGCGAGCGGGCGGCGGGACTGAAACTGAATAGCTTCTGGTAATGTTTGTGTCAGTTCAGGTTGTTGTTGTTGTGTGAGTGTGCTCCTTTGGGAGCAATTCTTTTGGTAAGCACACACTACCAGAAATGAGCACACATAATCCTCGTTTGGTAAAGCTACACAACACACATTGTCATCTCTCGTGTCGGTCGTTTTGGTCGAAGGAGTAAAGCAAAAGGACACCTCAACGGTTATAAAAATAAAAAAAATAAAAATGTTATTCAAACGGTTTCCCAGTGACTTTTCTTCTTTCATTTTGGATATTTTTACGGCTTTTTAAGTTTTTTATGCGGCACTTTTTATTGTGTGGTTACGTGTGGATGTGGGGGTAGATCCTGTCCTGGCATGTGTGTGAGGATGAGAGATGAAAAGCCATAAAGTGTATGGCTGTGTGTATTTATTTTTTGGGGACTTTTCGACGGGCAGAACACTGTTTTGAGGGGACTCTAACCAGCAAAGGTATGTAATTCTTGTAAAGTGTAGTTAAAATGTCAAGTAGGTATGGTTAAGGGTTAACAACGAACGAAAAAAAAGGTTAAATAATGAAAGGGACATTGGAATAATTGTGACTTACTTTGGAGATATATTTACTCAGTTACAGTTGGCCGCAATCGGGCTAAGTGGTATGCTGATCAAAAGAAAGGAAATGCTTTCACTTAGTGGCTATGGAGACTAATAGACTTAAGTCGGCTTCCTGTCGAATAGCTTTAATGTTTCACAGGGACTGAGTAGAGTTGCTTTTGTCTGTTCAGGGCTAAACTGGTGCCAAACTGTATCAGAATCAGTGGCTTCAAGAATCCACCACCTTTTATTGAAGCATTCTCTGGCTTCACATTCTAACATACGATTCTCTAGTTTGGTTGGAGCAACGGCAGGGAAGAGTGCCAATCGCAAATGGAAGTCCTGGGGAGGAGGGACGAATTAGCGCAGTAGGATCCGATAACCTTTCACTCGACGACTAGACAAGATCTTAGTGTTCGCACTGTATCATCTCATCACAAATTTCGATATCGAATGTTCGCCTACGAGAGGGGAAATGCCATATTCTGGAAATATTCGATATCATTTCTTGTACCTCTGCCTCCAGGTTCTGGTTCCAAAAAGTCTTCTT
The DNA here is from genome assembly GCA_949716465.1 of Chalcosyrphus nemorum. NCBI lineage: Eukaryota > Metazoa > Arthropoda > Insecta > Diptera > Syrphidae > Chalcosyrphus > Chalcosyrphus nemorum. The sequence continues at coordinate 30,695,174 of OX454333.1, forward strand.
CCGGCGATCAGATTTCCTTGAGAGATCACAGTATATTCTGGGACCCTAGAGCCAGAGTGATCACCCTTGTGACCCTCCACCTATTTGTTGGGTTCAAGTAGGGCTATGAGTTAGTCAGAAACCGGCATTAGGAAAGCACATGTCTCCGTTGGAAAAAGAAAGTTCCATGCTTCCCTAAAGATTAGAGAGTCGTCAAGTCTTTCTTGAAGAGGTTAGCGCTCTTTTTCTTGACTTTGGCTAAATTGAGGATCAGATAAAGTCTGCTCAGTTTAGAAGTATAAATGATAAGATTCACAGGAAATTTTGACCAATATATGATCGACATTTAGGCCGTAGTCGCCTCTTACTCGCAGTGCTTGAAAGCTGGCTCTTATAACAACTTCTAACCTCTCAACCAGCGGCATAGTGACAAGAGTTTAATATAGCAATCTACACGGAAAGATCTAAGTTCCACTGCAAAGTTAGTATGTCTGCGGTTTTTGAATCGTTAAACATCTCAACATTTTACAAACTTAAGGATACCAAAAGTGCTTTGTAGACGGAATGGTTGTAAGCTGTGAATAGTGAACGATGAACGTTCTTAGTTAACTTCTTTTGTTTTTAATCGAATAGCATGAACTTGAATAGGATGTGGCTTCAAGAAGGTGTTCCAAATTATCCTTAAGTTTTAAATATGTCAGCAAACAGCAACTTCAACAGTCAATTTAGAACTTAGACCTAACGTTGATGTTCCTGTTACTATAGTACCATGTGATCTTGTGATTTCACACCTTCTTTGTGTGGTGCTAAGTGAAAAGTAGAGTTAAGAATGATTCCAGAACTAAAGGGCGAAACAATAGGCGTTATGCACCTAGGTACAGACCAAAGTGTGCCAAAAATTAGTCCTTTGCAAGGAAAAGAGCAGTCACAATGAGCTGTGATCGCAATTGCGACAATTGTGCTTTCCTCTTATATTAAAGCTCACCCATGATGCCATAGCTGAAGATGAATGCGACCATAGCAGACATTTCTTCTGCTTCAACGATGACATGTTCTGCTCAGACAAGATAGTCATTGTCCGTGATGTTTTGCTGATTTCTCGTCTTGGGTTTCATTCACATTCTACATATGTTGTCTTGTCCTACATATCTCTCTACCCATGAGTGTAAGGACGGCCTGTTAGGCCTGGAAGTAAACCTGCGGCCATGTGTATCAGACACCCAGGAAGCTATAGGAACTGTTTAGTTCTTTTATTCACTTCTTCTCATACTGATGACGAGTGGCGTTGAGACGACAAGGAGGCCTAGAATGCTTGATCATGGATATGGACAGGGCAAAGGCAAGCATAAGAAAAGTTGCCAAGCAAAGTAGATGTACAGCAGGGAAGTACTCTAAGTCCTTTGCTATTTATTGTACTCATAGATTGTCCGCTTGAAGAAAAAGTGCGTCAGGTATTATTTTCTGACGATAGAGCTACTATATGTAAGAATAAAACGTTCCTGTAATGATCAGCATAATGTGTGGATGATTTGGGAGAAATGGGCAGAGTATCTGTGCTGCTAGTCAGGGATTATCAAGACATTGTGGGCACTGTGATGTAGAGTCCAATGAATGTGCCAAAATAGCCGCGAAGCTTTCACCAAGGCACATTATCGATAGACGAAAGGCACCGATGTATGTTTCTGGGAGAAGTATTCCCAAAAGAATTTACACCATGGCTAGCTGCAGATGAGCTAATCTGGAAGGACTAGGGTTTCCAAAACCTTATGTCCAGAGACAAACCGTAAGAGATCGCAGCCATGATTGGTATACTCTCTGGACATTGTCTAATGAGGAAACGCCGCAGTATATTAAGGTTATCAACTATTTCGAGGACTTACACGCATCGGAGGATAATGTGCGATTGTGAGGGATTAGATCAATATGTCTGGGAAGCTACTTTACCAATCTAGAGGAGGCAGGTTCATGGAACGAATCGAAGGAATCTTCTCAACAACTGTAGGGCAATCAAGTGCTTGGACAGCTTGGACATCATCCTGCAGAGACGCCTTTAAACACTCTTAAAGGACCACTACCACTCTTCTCTTGAAGGATTAAAGAAAATTAATAGAATTGGAATGTACTCTCTTTTGTTTCGAAAAAAAAGTGGTCACTCTTTAAGTAGAAGCCTACAGGATCTGCGTTGCTTATTGTATCTAAGGATAATGAAAGTGTTTTTTGTTTTTAATAATTAAAACCATTCCGCAGAGAAACCACTTTAGCCACCCGAGTTCTAACCGCAAACACAAACAGCGCACACGGTCCCAGTCCCCAACGAATAATTCCAAAATTTTCCTCATTTTTTTTGTGTTTTTTTTTTTTTTGTTCTCTTTTAATTGAGTTGAATAACACACAGAGCCTCCCCAAGCATGGCCAACACAACAAGTTTTTGTTTGTATTTATCCTTCCATCTGCTTGGATGGATGTTGTCCCCAAACCTCCATGAGAGAATGAGAGAGACCAAGCACAATACAATATTCTCCTGAGACTAAAACCAGTGCGTCGTCCTGTATCCTTTCTTTAGCATTTAGCCCCCGGAGTCCATTCAAATACAATGAACGAATGCAAACAACAAATTAATATCCATAAAATTGGCACAATACGAACACCAAACAATAGAGCATACATACATACATATACCACCCACAGGACGAAAAAAATAGAAAAAAAAACCCAACTGATTGTACGAATAAAAGAAGAGAAGGAGAAAAAAAAGCAAAAAAAGGAATCCTTGCTCTTCCCTTGGGAGCAATAACACCGCACCAGATGGGGAATCACACATATGTACCATGCATAGAGCCAAAAGGATTCAATGCGGTTGTTCTACACAACACAATGGATGATGATGCTAGCTGGCTGGCTGGCTGGCTGTTGGATGGTATCGAAATCACTCGAGGGGCGAATGTGTATAGGTATATATGTTCCAGGGAATTAATTGAAGCAAAATTCAGAATGGAGCGTTACCACATCATAATTATATCGTTATGTTTTGCTGGAGCTCCATTTCCTGTTTCTGTTTCTTCTTGTGTTAGACATAAGGACTCCTCGGCGAGAGCATATGACTTACTTGTGCTCGAATGCAAAACACTTGGCGGCGCATTCACCACTATAACGAGAGACAAAGGATGATGTGGTGCTGCTGCTAGGACTAAAATTGTCGCCTCGGGTTGCAGAGAAACTTCCTTCCTTCCTGGTGAGCAATTTTCATATTTTCCTTTCTTTCTTATTTTCGTCCTGAATTTGGCCCAATAAAAAAGCATAGAGACAATGCCTTAGTCACCGTCTTATTGTTAATTTCTGGCGGAGACAGTTCTCCAAAACTCCAGTCAAAGTGGAGCCTGTGAAGGCAGTCAGCCAACACCCCTTTAGCTGATAATTTTTAGTTTTTGGCATGGAATCTCGTCTCCTTTATCGGCTCGGGCGCAACGCCAAATGAACCTTTCTTTTTGTGTATCCCATGTGGCCTGTGTCTGTGCTCCTTGTTCGAATGAGCAGCAGCAGCTCTAGTGAACTTTTATGAGCGAATTGGGTGGTTGGCTCTTTTGGCTGGTGATACGGAATCATAAAAATGATTTCGGTCGAAAGGACTATAAAGATTCACTCTGTACCATTTTATATCCCTTTTTAGTTTTTATTATGTTATTCTCTGTTTTCTGAGGGGGGACCCCTCTCTCTCTCTGTTAATTTCATTTCGTTTATCCTGTTAGAAAGGGGGGTTTACCATCTGCTTGATGTGTCAATTGGATGCAGGCTATAGATGGCAGTAAATGCAGGCAGAAAGCCGTTAAAAATTCTTTGGTTTTCAGGTTCAGTAGTAAAGGGCGAAATTTTCTTTCCCTCTTTTTGTTTTTTTTGTTCTTTGCTCATCAACTCCAAGCGAAGGACACTAGAGCATTAGGGCTCTTCACTGTGGTTGCCGTCATTTTTTTGTTCTTCTGTTTTTTCCTCTCTGCACAGACGAATGCATTTTAATGGGAACGAGCGATCCTTTAGAATAGGAAAAAACTCCCACCAAGCCCCACTTGGCGCCGTCATAATTCTTTCTCACCCTCCTTGCGCCTTATTACGAAAAAGAGGGGAGCCATTTCCATACGAGCATTGTGATGATGTCCGCCGTTTGGGGTGCTAAATGAAAATTTCCACTCATGCATGAAAACGATCTGAACTTTAATGCAGCAGCGGTAGCAGCAGCGGTAGCGGAGCCGAAAGGACGAACAAAAAAACAGGATGAAAGTTTTTCATCTTGAAACTTTGTTACCATACTGATACTACTAGCCATGACTATTACTACTACTACTATGAGGACGAAAAGGACGAGAACGACTACTACTATTACAGAATATGAAAAATTAATGCTTGGAACAGGACGACGCCGAACGTCCTCCTCATAACCGTCGACACGACGACGAGGAGGCAAAGAATGTCGAGTACTAGTACGGAAGCCAAGTGCATTATGAATGACGTGAGCCTCATACAGGGGGTTTTTGGCGAAAAGTCCTTGCATTTTGGGAACGGGAAAAGGAAGTTTATCCTAAAGTTAAAACGCATACACACATTATATACCTATGTATATGGAGCGGAAAATATGAATTTATTTCCTCAGAGGCAAAAAAAACCTCCACCCACCCACGCCCTATTGCTCCGCGATGACACTTTGGCTCTACAAGAGATTGACATCAAGTAAGAGATGAAAAGTGAGCTTAGCGTGAGTCGTCCTTCAATATGAAGACGATTAATATATTCAGTTGAAAAGAGAATTCAAAAATCTACGGAGTGGGGGTATCAATGGAGAAGGAGAAAAGTTCTATAATCCTTAACGCTTAACTGTGATTGAGTTTGGTCCTTGAGCAATGCATGCTTTGGAAGTTTAATTTCATTTTCTGATGAGAGATGATTATTTTTTTTTGTCTTTTTAAATATTAGTTGAGTGAGTTTGATTGATTTGAGATATGATTCTTAATGGATTCTTTGAAAACTAGGCAAACAAATCGCAAAAAGAGAATGACTTTGGTATTTACATCAACTCTGGGGATAAGCTGAAGTTTGTTGGGGATTTGCTGGAGAATGAACGTGTCTTGGAATTTTTAATGGATAAGGATTTGATTGGGATTCCGACGGAAGTAAGTTCCTAATTAATTATTTTAGTCAACGCCTGTTGAAAGGCTTTTAAAAAGGAATTGATTAGAAATTGGTGCATACTTTTAGGCAGACGGAGAATTCCATACAATTCCAATTCACAGTGTAGCAGGGAATACACACAAAAGTTTTGCAGATCTCTGTTGATTTATGAAGAGCGAAAGGGGGTATGCATATACTTATACTGGTATACAGGGCCCGGGCTAAGAGTAACATAGGAGAGAGGAAAGGATAGGTAAGAGTTCTTGCATTCAGTATTTGTTCCCCGTGGATGGTGTCCATAGCACCAGGAGAATTGTACACGTGATTTTTGTATTCGTTTGTAATTCACAGTATTTTTTGTTTTACAACGTTAAGTGCCTTCCAACCGAATTCATTTACTGAGTACATATGTAGACTGCCATTACAAAGTCGACATTTGTCTTATACTTGCGTGCACAATTAGGTTCATAGCAAACCCAATCATCAATGAATGTCATGACCATGGATGCAAGAAGACCCAACGTAGGTTCGGGGTCTGATACATTCTCCTTGGAGTCGTGTCTAGCAAATAACCTGGGACTCGGAGAGAGTCAATGAATTCAAGCAGTTCAAAGAGTTCTTGCATTCACCAACTAGTCTCGGAAAAGTAGTTGAAGGCTTAAAAAGGCCTAAAGTGGAACTTTTTAAATTAGTTTCAAATTTATCGATGGTATACCCAATCAGGAGTCCGGTAAGCCGATTATGTAGACCATAAGATGCCCTAAGCGCACGAAACACATTCCTCGTAGAATGCTGATTTTCGTAATCCCGCTGAATGATTTTTAGGCACTGTGTTGGGCTAAATATTTCTGTGATAATATGTCAAACAATAGTAAATATAAATATTGTTACAATTTGATACGACTTATGCACCATCTGTCAAAAAATACATTGGGAAAAATGTACCTTTAAATGGATCACCTTCTATGTACCGTGCATATTCCTTGTGGAACCCTGATTTAAGTAATTTATAGAAAAAAATGCCATGACAAATTGACACGACTCATGCGCCATCTGTCAAAAAAGAGATAGAGAAAAAAGTACCTCGTAGTGAATTATTTTATAGAACTCTGATCTGATTTTTGTAATACAACTGAATTATTTATAGACGCTGTGAAGGGCTAAGGCTTTTTGTAATAAAATGTCAAACATTACTGAACAAAAATATTATGACAAGCTAACACAACTAACTCGTCATCTGTCAAAAAATCCATAGGCAAAAAGTACCTCTCAATGAATCACTCTTTAGAAGGTCTTCTTTTCTTCCTCAGATGAAACAAACTAAGGCTTTCAGATCTAGATGGTCTGCTAGAGTATTGTTTTGCAGACTGGTACCCACCTGTTCTAGCTCATTTTCTAGTTGAAGGAATTTGACGCGAAGTCTTTCGCTCAGTGAATAAAGGATCGTCTTCACGTTCTAGAAACCAATCTTTGAGGCTTTTTGCCGTGAAGTTCCCCGTTGGTTACCCCCACTATGGTGTGTACTCTTTTATTAAATACCCTATCATTAAAGTTGACCTACTTCCTGGCTTCTGCTAAAAGAAGATAGAAAAAGTAATCAAAATATTCATTCACTTCGCCCTATTAATCATCTATCAGCCCTGTGCATCTCCCAGATAAACATTCATTCCCCTTGTAAGACATAGTGTCACGAACTTAACACACATCCTCGCTGTGTGAATACTCCTGAGAAAATTGCTTCTTACTGCCAGCGCGCACATGGGAAGAGAAGAAAAACCAAAATCCACTTCATCTTCTCCCACGAAATATATTTCATTAGTTTCTATCGCAGCAGCAGCAGCAGCAGCAGGAACAGCAAGTGTGGAACAAGCGCGCACCCAGGGAAGATTAGTTCATCCATAATTAAATAGCGCAGCGCCAGCAATATGAGTTTGAGTAAAAGTTGTTCGCCCCTCCATTCGCTAGATTTCTTGATGTTTGTTTAGTTAACTAGCAGAAGTTTCGTAATAATAATTTCATAAAGCACTTAATATGCAAATTATTTAAAATTTTGTGAATATATTGCCAGAGAACGGTACCCTGACTAGTTTACTATACAAAATCACTTGGTGATGCTCCTACCAAGACGACGACTACGACGACGACGACGACGACTCCGATGATGAGGACGATGAATATGAATCCCGCAGAAAAAGGACAGGTAAAAGTTTATTCCTTTTTTTTTTTTTTCTATAAAACCAAAACATTTTTCCAACGGAACTCACATGAAAGTTTTATGATAACGTCATAGCTAGAAGAATCCTGACGCATAAACAACACAAGGATTCTTCTGTGCTTAGTTTGTGCGTTCCACACGGAAGCATTTTTGGGTAAAAGTGACTCCTCAAGAGCATCCTGTCTCGCGCGTAATATATAATTACGAAAGTTTATCCTAACAACATCGTTAGTGTGCTGGAACGGCTGTGCTGTGTTCCTTTTTTTTTTTTTTTTTCTGACATAAGACTTTTAATATGAAAGCTTCCAACTGTTTTGCTGTATAGTACGTCACGCACGAACGTGACATTTTGTGTCAAAAAAGTTCAAAAAGTCATCTTTGTATCCTATCCTATCCTAGGGACCAAAACTGAACTAGTACATACCAACCACTTTCGATGGATGATGCCTGAAAGGAGGCGTAGGAAAGTTTTTGGTTTTATGTAACTTTTGGATAGTTGCTCAACATGTCACACAACTCTAATGAATCCGTCAGTTTGCCGGTACAATCCGGTATAAGCGTGGGGGTAGTTTTATTAAAACCAGCAACCAGTTTCTGTTTTGGGGGATTTTAATAAATATCTCTGCGGATAGTTTGTTTTTAATGAAATGGAAGTTATTAGTAGTTTAAGCTTGACTTGAAGAGCAGCTTGTAAGTTTATGGTCATGGGAAAGAGAGTAGTTTGAAGCTTAGTCTATCTGGTAGTGGAAGGAAGGAGGATGCCATCCTTTGCACTGGTTTATTGAGGAGTAAGTCAGCATCTTCGTCGATGTACAGGGTGCCTTTGTCAAGATTAAAGATATGTAGGAGGTGATTTAGTTATAGGTACTTTTTTGTCTATGGATTTTTTGACAGACCACTCACGAGTCGTGCGAAATTGTTATGGCATTTTTATTCAGTATTTTCTGACACTTTATCACAAAAAGACTTAGGAAGGCACAGTGTCTAAAAATTATGAAAATCAGCGATCTATGCACAGTACGTAGGTGAATTATTTAGAGGTACTTTTTTGCCTGTGAATATTTTGACAGATGGCGCTTGAGTCGTGTCAACTTGTTATGACATTTTTATTCAGTAATTTCTGACATTTTATCACAGGAAGACTTAGAAAGGCATAGTATCTACAAATTACGAAAATCAGCGTTGTACGAGGAATATGCTCAGTACGTAGAAAGGGATTTATTTAGAGGTACCTTTTTCCCTATGTAATTTTTGACAGATGACACGTAAGTTGTTTGAATTTGTTATGGCATTTTTATTTAATAATGTCTGACATTTCATCACAGAAATACTTAGCCCAACACGGTGTCTAAAAATCATTCAGCGGGACTACGAAAATCAGCGTTCTGCGAGGAATGTGTTTTGTGCGCTTAGGGCATCTTATGGCTAACCGAACGTTCGATTGGGTATACCCTCGAAGAGTTTGAAACCCATTTTTCATTACTAGTTAATGTGCAACCAAACAGACTACATCCAGCTCTTGGTGAAAGAAATAGGTGAGAGTAGACGCAGTACGTTCTCAACAGCTTTGCTTGTTGCATTCAATAACTTGGCATATATTACGCAAGGATCTCAGCATCTAATCCCGTAGGTTTAAAGAAAGACTGTATATGTATATGACGGATTTAAGGATCCATATGATCCGGTAGCAGAAGCCATGTGAGCTCTCTGCATGCTCTATTCATGATCACCAAAGCCGTGCTTTAATGCACATTTTCTAGACCACAAATTCTGCTCCCCACTATAGTCCATTTGAAGCCTCAGAAAAGCATCATCAACGCAATATCACAGGACACAAATTGAAATGGATGAGAATACACAAAAAGAAAGGAGACACAAAAAGTCCTACGTAGGTAGATTCCAATTCCAATTTGCTCATTCGATTTGTAAGTTTATTTCTCTGTTGCTTTTCATTGTGTGTACGAACGATGTCCTTGTTGTCAGTTACCCAACACCACGGAACAAGCATTCATGCAGAAAGCACCGAAACACTTGATGTGCCCATCCTCGGGGTGGAACGTTAGAAATATCCCCTTTTTTTTTGTTTGTTACCATTCCCAGTGTCCCTATAGTGAATTGGAACTCGGAAAGGATATATGTCGAGAGAGTGAGAAAGAGAGAGATACCCAACGAACCATGTCAACAGAGGAGAAACTGAATCTACTGCCCAGTAGCAGCAGTAGCAGTTCGCTACAATGCGCATTTTACTCCATAAATTGTTGCACAATTTTCGCACTTGGAAGTTGGGCTTGGTCCTGTTTCTCGAACTTAATCAAGCAAATTGCTGTCGGTAGGTATAGGTAACCTACTAACTGCTGCTATGCTGGCATACTGTGCTGCCGGTGGCTGTTTTCTGGATTTGTTATACGCAGACAACGTGTCGCACATCTCGGTTGAGTTGATCTTCATCGGGAAAAGCCAAAGTGCAGTTCTTTTTTTTTGTTTTTTTCTAATAAAGACACATCCTTCCATAGGAGTTGTATATGTATGCAAATTTTAGATGGCAGCAGTAGCAGGTCCTGCAATTGTGCTGACTGCAAACGGATTTGCGTTCTGTAATCTTAGTTAGGAGTCATGTGGCAGCTTAGAGGAGCTTTTGGTCATTTTGGTGTCGGTCGACTGGTTCATTTGTGTTTGTGTTGTTATTGCTGTAGGCATTGAGTTGGTGTAGGGGCGGGTTGTCCATAGTAGATACATATGTCCGCATAAGTACATGTTAATTTAGTATGAACTTCCATTTACTTGGTCGTTATACTTAGTTGGACCAGATTAGAGGTGAGCGAACGGATGCATCAATGTTTTGAGGGATTAATTTGGCCAAATGGATGGATGATCGCTGTCCCCTTTGGCGGGCTTACCATATTGTCTGTGTGTAAATTAGGATTCGACTAATGCTGGGAGGGTTTCATTGCTCCTGTACTGAACAAATGGTAATGTTTTCTTAATGCAATTTTATCACAACCTACCAGCGGCTGCTGGGTATAGGCAGTTCAAAGGACATGAATGATTCCTGATGGGGTTAAGTAGGACTCTTCTTTGCATTCAAAGAGGATGAGGAGGACTACTAGTTTTTGGAGGGACGTGATACGATTAGACTAATAGTTTGAAGCGGCAAAAAGGAATTCAGTCGATTTTTGGCTTCATGTAGAGAGCTAGGACTTTTGTTTGTACAAATACGTAATACAGACGACTGATTTAGATGCACATAGGCCTATGATCGAATGGTGATTGTTCAGAGGATTGAAGACCTACTTTGATTGTAGTTTGAAGACCTTCCTTTGATGACGTACTTAGAGTTGTCCGTCTTGTGAATTTAAGTGCTCTAACGGAGGTCCTTTTCGGATCAAACCCTATCCAATTCGTTTGACTTGTTGTTCCTTGAGATGCCTTTTTATCCCGAGATCCAATAGCCTGTTGGTTTCATGCGGAGAGTAATCTAAGCTCTTCTTGGTAGAAAACCAGTCTCAGGCCTGAGATGACCTACATAACTATCGTCAGGACTTTAGCCTGGATCACACTGACTTGATTGTGTAGTGGCACTACGGGTTCTCGTCTGTGAAGATTGAGACTTTATGCCCTTTTCGGTAAAACTTTTGAGGCTAAAGTCAGAGTACTACGGGACCATAGCCATAGCCATAGTAATCCTCTTACACAACCACTTTCTATAGTTTAAGCTCGGGGAACCAACCATTAGCGATTCCGACGCCAAAAAAGAGACACAGTTCGTCGATGAAGGAAAGTTTCCCGTTGTCATCTGTGTCCAGTAACCCTCTCCAGTTTGTAAGCCGAAAAAAGACTTTCATAGACCACCGCGCTCTAGATTGTACGGCATGGTTAAGCTGAGCCTTTTTAGACTACCGTCAGGTATCACTTTGTCCTTGGCGGCAATCTTCACAGAATTTTTGCTTGTCAGAGCTCGGTGGCGGTTGCTACCTTATCTGAAACGTTGTCCTTACTATACATCCAGAAACGACACTTTGACTACTGTTCCTGTAAGAGAGAAGGGATCACACAAGAATAGTGTGACTTAGACTTGTCATGCTTGTTTTGTACTCACTTGTTTTTGTCCCCAGTTTTTTTTTTGCAATCTTCCACTACCTATGAGATGATTGACAGCTGCTTATAGTGTGTTGAGGAACCAGCGTTTTGACTATATTCTTAGCCAGCTTGGGGTATTCCAACTGTGGCTGCTATCGGTTCGGCTGCTATTGATTTTGTTACCATCACATCCAAACTAGTTTTAGAATGCCGAGAAGGGCTAGCCTCCTCCATGATTACTCTTATATGGGTTCCAGGGCAAAGCAACGTTCAAGGCCAGGCAAGGTTCAGCTCTCAATTGCTCACTTGCGGAGCAAATTTCTATAATTTAGGCAAACATTTCCTCAATCCTCTTATAAAAAAGCTAATCTTAGATGGACTAGGGTATTGAACTGAAAGATGTGGCCTAGATACAGCCTGTCCAAGACTAACGAGCTATTCGCCAGAATAACAGTAATCGTGACCGGACGCTGACCCATTGGAGTACATGCGGCCAGACTGGGCATCCCGTACAATGCACACTGTCGCAACACTGCAACTGAAACAGAAACTGATACCCACTTCATTTGCGACTGTCCGGCTTTAGCCAGGACAAGACTTCGCACTCTAGGAGAACCACTCTTTAATTCCCTTGAGGATGTCTCAGACTTCTTAAATTCCACAGGCTGGATTTAGAGCCTTCTCACAAATAAGCGCCATTAAACAGGTCACTTGTTGCTAATTGGAGGATGCCTGCTTCGACTTCCAAGTGGATTATACCAAAGCAAAAGTTCGCTGAATCTGTAAAATCGTCGGCGACTTTCCTTTTAACCCTCCTCAACCACACGTATGGAAGGAAAGGCTGAAGGCTCCCACTGTAAAATTTCAACCTTCATGCGTTCCATTCGATAAACGAAGAAGGGAAACAATGGAAATGGAAATTGAAAAGGCGTATACCTAGTCGCCGCCCGGGTTGTAGAAAATAAAAAGAAAAATTTTGCCACCATCATTTAGCTTCCTTCTGTTTGCACTTCCTTCTCGGTACTTTTATTCAATTTCTCGCCAGAAATCCACATACGACGCCATCGTGCAAGTACCTAGTCCTTTTTGTGAAATTGTGATTGCTAATCGAACTTTGAATGTATGTACGAGTACGAGTACATGTATTCCCTTTGGACATTTTCCTTCCTCTGCCTCACCATTTATTCCAGCAGAAAAAAAAAACGAAACACGTTCTAATTGAAAATCCAATTTGAGTACCAAGTTTGATTGAACAAAGCAAATCAACAGCGTATGCTAAAAGCTACTTCAATTCCCAAAAAAAAAAATCGGCAGTAGTCCTTTAAAAGGATGCTTTTGCTACCGACTGCTAGGGGGAGAGAAGGGAAATTATTATTAAAACTGCCCATTAACAAGCAATATTCGGGTATTGAACTGGCTCAACCTTTCTACACATGCACGTGGAGTGCTCACAGCTTACTCACTCAATTATTTATGCAAATACCATGACGGTGTTTGCATTTTTTTTCCCTCCATTTTTAGTCGATGGTTATTATCCACTCGGAAAGCTTGTAAATAGTATTTCCCCCCCTCTACCTATAGATACACCATATCTACCTATCAGATGCCAACACGTTTTTTTGCTTATTACCCGTTCGACGCGTGCAAAGCAATTTAATGAAATAAAATTATGAGATATCTGGAAAAAAAGAGCGGTACTCGAGAACTGAATTGCCCTGATATCCTTGACGTGTGAAAAATCACCCGTGATGGAGTTTTGAGACCTCCAACCGGTAGCACTACTCTATCCGTAATGAGATATAATATTTACGCGAATAAAATATTTAATATTTTTCACAACAAAAAAAATACATACATATGTATATTTATATAAGGGAGGGAGTCTGCAGTCCTGTTTCAAAACCATTGAACTGTGAAATTACTTAAATACGCACAAATCCTCGATTAAGTGGAAAATGACTGCAAATCAATTTAATTTTTATTTTAAATTATTATTTATGCTTGAAGGGCTCATTATTTTTTATTATTTTTTTTTAGTCCATTTAGAGGATATATTAATTTTAATTTATTATTTATGTGGGAGACTGATAGAAAAAAAAAACTTTAAATTGGTTCTGTTAGCAAGTTGAAATCATATTTTTATTATTTTCACATACTTGTGTCGAATTTTGGTTTATGATGCACTTGTGGCATAAATATAAAAAATAAATAAAAAATAATAATCAACCCACATTGTGGTAGGCTCTAATGTTTGGTCGGATGAAAAAAATATTTATTTTATTAATTACTCAATAAAACAGCGACTGGAAAAGGATATTCGGTTGAAATAAATCAAACATTGTGAAATATAGTCACAATCGATTAAAGCGACTGACACATTTAAGATTTATCTGTGACAATCTATCTTCTATCGCTTTGGCAAAAACAATCGCGAATAGACGCAATATTCAGCAGAAGAAGGCATCGATATCGTTCAAACCTGTGATTCATTTAAAGGTACTTTTTTGAAAAATAAAAAGAAAATAAAAAAAGTGAAGGCAAATGAAGATGAGAAAACTACAGCGTAGCGTGAGACGTGACAAGTGTAATTACATCAATAGACTGGCCATGCAAGTATAAGAAGTAGCAGCGAGGTGCGACAGCAGAACCGTTTATAGAATCACCAAAGAGCTTATAGGTGGCCGAAGCTCTACGCAATACCCAATGAAAGACTTAGACGGTTTGTTGCTAATATCAGACAGAAGAGGTGGAAAAAGCATTTTGCTTCGGTTCTAAACCAAGTATTCGCCAGCAATATGCACCCAGATTGAAGTGTCCACAGAAAGAACACAACCACAAGCCCCAGTAAGGAAGAGATTATTACCGCGATCAAAGCACTGAAAACCAACAAGGCGGTAGGATTTGGCGGCATACCCGCGGAACTTTTGCCTACTGTGGCCAAGATAATAGCTGGAATCATCCTGTAGCGAATCAAAGAACACCTTGAAGACACACTCGACGCCGAGCAAACAGGTTTCTGATCGGGATCCTCCTGTGTCGACCACATCAACACCATGCTGATAATCATCGAGCAGTGTGTTGAGTATCGATCACCACTTCACCTGCTGTTCATCGACTTTAAAAAGGCGTTTGATAGTGTCAATCGGGAATTTACATGGGGTGTTTTGCGCAGGAGAGGTTCCATATGATGACTCCACTTGTCAGGTCTTGCACAGAGGAAGGCTGTCTGAGGAATTCAAAGTCCAAAGTGGGGTTCGGCAAGGCTGCATACGTTCACTGTTTTTATTGGTGGTTAACAATATGCTGAATGAATGCAGCCTTATCAACAGGAAATGGAGGAGTTTGATGGACTCTTACATCTGAACTTAAACACCTCGAATACTCCGATGATCTATACCTTCTGCCTCACAGAATAATGGACCTTCACCAAATGACAGAAAATGTGGAGAGGGAAGCAGACGTCGATTAGCCTAGGACCGAATTTAGAGAGTTTCCAATACCTTGGGAGTATTGTCTCAATCGATAGCGGAATGTCCAAATGCCTTTACTCAATACAGGCACTATCTAAACACAAAGTATCACCCAAATCCGAACAACTGTCACGGCGTAAGCGAGCAACAAACAAACTTTAAGCGGTCTATCGCTGTTAAACAATGACTCAGATAATAGACAACAGTCAGTGACCACTTCATTTATTTAAAAGACTATTTGATATTTGAAGGACAACACAGGGAGCTAAGAGCCGTAGTTGATCTGGCCTTGACGTCACGATCAGGCCTTAGTTTTTTAGAGGTCCAAGCCAATATTGCAAATAGCTCTTCGAAAATATAGATGACACTGATCCAGGGAATAAGTAGTTCCAGTAGCATGGTGCTATAAAGTATCATTAGTATGATCACTTAGAAGAGTATGATCTCACTGAAAAAAGGGAAACCTAAGTGTATCTGTAGTGACTAAGGTCCTACATGCATAAAATCTATGTTTTTACGACTAGTGTTTTGGCTATTGATGCTTATAAAATTCTTCGAAAAACGATCTTATTTTCGATTGACAATGTAAACTTTCCTTTTCCAAAACAAAGCAAGGTATCAGTTTTAGTTTTGAGTGTAAGATGATCGTCAATGATAGCCAAAAAAGGAAGCCTATTTTCGAATAGACTATGATGCCTTAAGAAACCCAGTCGATGCCTCACTAGACATGACACCGTTGACTAACTGACCTCTTGATTCAACACCCAATCGCGTAAGGGACCTGGGAAATGCCTTAGATCGTGAGGTTTGACCCCACTCACTATGAATGTTGTTATGTATAAATACATATGTGCCTTGGGAGCCAGTAGTCAGCTCATTATGGATGTGATAGAACCTCAATGGACTAGCTACAAGGACGGAGGAAGAAGTTGAATCTGTATGGCATCTACGGTGTGATTATTGTGTCCTGTTCGTCAGAAGACTAAGAACTCTTGGCAGTTACTCTGACTCAGAAGTGGAAGAGCTAAGAAATGGGTTAAAAAAAGTGTAAAATCCACCTAAATGAGCAGTGACTCAATTATCTACCAGGCACTTATATGCTTAACCTAGTCCAAACTAAGGGTTCAAAAAACTTTTAGATTTATTTCTTTATATTTATGGATGTAAACTGGGCCAATCACGAAAACAGTGATTCATAAGTTTCTGTTCATTTCTTTGCATACAACTTAATTGATACGTGAACTGAATTTGAATTTTTTTTTCATCCGAATATACCCGCGTAATTATATTAATAATAAACAGATTTACAATATTTACAGTTACTTGACAGTTTTTGCATTTTTTTCTTTATGACACAATGAGACTCACCTTTCAATCGTTGATCATCATCATAATTTGCTTTAACTGCAAAGAAAATACAAAAAAGGAGAAAAGATATATTAATGAGATAGTCATAGCGTGATGGGGGGAAATATTTTCACAGACATTTCTAGCACTAGTTTGTTAATTTATTTCCGCGAAAGTAGGTCTATTTGATTTTAATTTGAACAGAATGTCTAACAGTGATTTAAATCACTTTTTAAGGGCAGTCACGTAGTAACAACAAATCACAGTTTGAGTACAAAACTTGGACTTGGAAGGCAGAGATTATTTTGCTTCAAAGGTGCAAGGTCCTATAGTTCTTACAAGAAGTCTAAGCTGGAAGAAAGAGTGACACTTTATCTATTTCTACAAAATTGACCATTTAAATCTGCTATAAGTACACCAAAAGTACTTTGGAGTTCAGCCAGTTCCATTTGTATGCTCAAGTCAGTTGGTAATTGCTTCTAATGACTACTAATGAACACGACCACAACATTGTACGTTTGCCGCGCAGCAATAATTATTTATTGCGACATTCAATCGATGTGTCGTAATATTTAATTAATTTAACTTGCTGCAACCTAGATTTTTACCGCCACTTTTTATACAGGGTGTCCCAGTAGTTGCAGTAAAAGCCATTTTTTGTCAGACAAAAATGGTCAAAAAACTTTGATAATTCTTTGTTAAGCTCTTTTTTCCTATTCGACAATTAACTGTTAACTGCATTGTTCATAGGTACGTTAGTTTATTATTCTCACTTAATTTTGTTTGAGCATTTTTGTCTGACAAAAAATGGCTTTTACTGCAACTTCTGTTAATCCTACGTAAAAAAGTTGCTTAACATAATTTTTAGGAAATTTTTCAGGGATAAACATTTTATAAAACAATTATTAAAAAAAAAGTAAGTAAAAATTTTGAGAAAAATGCATTTTAAGTAAAAAAATCTAACAACAAATTTTCATAATTTTGAGTTTAAGAAGCCATAACTTTTTTGTAGCTGCACAGATATACCCAAAGTGTTTAAATGTTTGTATGCGCTACTAAATTGTGTTTCCAAAACCTTTTTTGTACCTATAATAGTTTAGAAGTTATAGCGTTTAAAGTGGCTACACCTCCAAATTAGAGGTCACCCACTTTGGGGGGCTATAACTTGAAATGGGGAGAGAATAGATCCCCCCCCCCCCGCTGCCGACATATTTTTGTTCGGCGGAACTTCAGGAATCTCCCCTTAAAGTATATAACACAAGAAAAGTATGCCGCTACGAGAAAGCCAACTGGAACGGCCTTAATAACTTCTTTAGGAGTTTTAACCAAAGGCCAAACTTTTGCTAGTCTGTCGCGGGAATGACAGCGGCTGCAGTTTTTTCTGTACGTGATCCTGAATGTGGCTACATGACTTCGTGCTCACTGCGTAGTGGCATACCTTTCATATAAAATTCGTGGAAGATTAGGATCATACTTAGAGCATCAACGCGACTGTGGTGACTACTTACTTCCTTACGTAAATCCTGTGTCCCCTTGTGGGTCCTAGAGCCTCTACAAGGCCAACGCGCCATCGTGTGCGGTCTCTGGATATATGCCTCAGCTCTCCCTAACTCTTTTCCAGTTGCCGTGCTTCCTTCTCCACTGTTCTACGCCATGTACTCCAAGGACCGCCGCGTATCCTACCATAGTAGGATGGTGGTGACTACACACGCAGCCCTTTATCTTGAGGTAACGACGCTAGGCTTGTCATTTTTGGGTAAAACCATAGAGTAAGAGTTGGGCTTCATTTGTTTCCTTAGGTTCCAACTAATGGATTACGCCTTGACAATTTGCACTGAAGTGACTACATCTCTGAGGAGGTATGGCTTTTGGTCCAAAAAAGATCTATAAATAGGGAAACCTAAGCCCCATTTATACTTTGTTTCCTTATTCCACATGTCTGTCTGTGTCTGGCCAGTAGATTAAAGAACTCATGAAACAAAACCTCTAGATCGATAATGACCTTCGCAATACGAGAGATAATAAAACACTTCAATAAGAAGTTCTGTCAAGAGCAAGAACAAAAAAAAAAAATGCGTAAATCCAACTGGTTTTCCCCCGCAGACAAAGCTCGTCATCGTCTCCTGTTTAGAGTCCCGCATTTCCATAACTTTTCTCAGGCAAATCCCATCCAACGGCAGAGGAAGAAAACCTCATCTTTTAGGTGGCACAACACAAAAGCTCACTTAATTCGATTTCATGGATTTGGATTTTGGATTTTGGATTTACCCCTCAACCCGTACCCGTCTCGCGCGCCGCACCGAGAGTGACTTTGCTCGTCGTCATCACAAATTGATTGCGCGTGAAGTATCCGTAGATACCTACAACACAGCACAGATACACAGTGTCAGTATGCTTCTGCTCTGCGCTGTCAATTTGACATGCGGCAGAGCTTATATTCTGTTGCTGGTTGTATGTATCTACGCCTTGACGTGAGGTAAAGCGCAGAGATAATACCATGTATCGAGATAGATACTTTTGTGTCATGATCGGCTGAGGGGCGCCCCTCAGACCCACACACAGCAGAGGATAAACGAAAGTTGAAGGTTGTTAAAGAGTGTTAAAGAGAAAAAAAAAAACAAATTCCAATCCGGTTTCCCCATCGAATTGTGTGTTTTATTTTCGCACTTGAATGTGGGTGTGGGGGCTGAGGTATAAGCCACGCACAGATAGGTGTACAGAACGCGAACTGGTCGGGGCGGCAATGAATATTTTAATGCGTGACGACTGTATTATTTTGATGATGTTCTTAAAATGGAATATTAACGGATTTATACTGTTATTCCGAAGCGAATTTCACCAAGAAGATACACCGTTTGCATGTGAAATGAGCTGGGCTTTATGATAGATATTGCGCAACACCACATATGGTCACACTTTCCCGGTCATCGCTTTCACAAAGCGCAATCTGTAAAGTGCCCAATGAGTCAGTTATGAAATAGTCGGCCAGTAATCTGGTGGCAAAGATTGCCCAATTAAAGCGGATTTCATCCGCACCGGGGGAAAACCCATGGCTCTGTGTCGCATACGTGAATTCGATGTCGTAAATGAGTGCGCGAACGTTCGCTTTGTAGTCCAGTACAAAAGTGGAGGCCAATGTTCAAGTACTTACACCTTTGTGATTGTTAAGCTAAGAGATGGATGCTTTATGTATACGGATTTTGAGGTGCGAATTGTATGAATTAATGGGCAATAGTTTGGTTATTCAATCGCAGGTTTTAGTATCAACAACAAGCGAGATCGTAACGTGAACACAGTAAGGGAACTTAAATGGTACAAAATTTAGACCGGAAATAACTACTCAAACCGGTGATTCTGAGTTGAATAGCCTTTCCCAACTTTATTTGCACATTCAAGAGGTGATTGGGCACCTACGCATGTATCCAGTGTATGCGAGGTCATCTTCATTGCTGTTGTCTGGAGGACAACATCTCGTAGCCCTGCGACATCTTCTGGTATCTCTTCCTTAAAAACCGGTTCGTCATGAAAGTTTTGCCGCCCGGAAATAAGTCTACGTAAGTATACTCAACTTCATTGCTGGCAAATGTACCACAACTGGGTTTATTGGCACTTTTTTGCCAAAATTTTGAGGAAAAAGCACTCTTTGAACAAAATAACATAAGTTAAGCAAATATTAAGCATCCGATGTCCGATTTTGTATGCCACTTTCGTGGTTTTGGTTTCAGTAAGTAGCCATAACTCATAATTAAGATCAGGTGATTCATTTAGAGGTACCTTTTTTGTCTGTAATTTTTTGGAGAAATTACCTCCGAGTCGTGTTAAACTGTCATTACTGTTTTGTTCAATATTAATTGACATTTTGTCGTGTGAAGACTTAGCGCGAAACAAAGTCTACAAATCTTCGTTCTACGAGTATTGTGTTTCGTGCACTTACAGCCACTTATGGTCTATATAATCAGCTTCTGGCTTGTTAGTGCTCAAATATAATGGACGATTTACTACCTCAAATTGAAGTCCGTAATTATCAGAATATTTGGCACCAACAAGACGGCCACACAAATGTTGCAATCCTGGCTTTATTGTCATTCTCAGAGCAGTTGATTTCGTGTTTTGGGACGGCCGCCTTGAGCGTCTGATGTCTCACCTCAAGTCATTTACTTTTTAACCTATGTAAAGTTGAAGGACTACATAAGTAAGCTGAACACCTTTGATTAATTGGAAGACAACATTACTCCCGTTATACACCAAATATCACTCGAAATGTTCGGACGCGTCATCTAAAAGTGGAACTTAAAAGTGGACCATATTCACCGCAATTAAAGTCAACATTTGAAACATTAAATCTTTACAGAATAAATGCCAAGAATATTTCTTTTGTTTTATAATAAAGTTAACTCGATCAAATTAATATTTTTGTACATTTTTTACTTAAAAAAAAAACAATACTTCTACATGAATCACGCTTCCGAATGCCAATCGTCCATAAATTCAATACGAGAAAAGGAGCAGACGGAATGTTCTGTACATGGAAGGAGCTGAACTACACCTTAACTTATATTCTCTACAAAACCGATAAACATAAACGAGTTAATAATGTCCTGTCAATCCAACAAACTGAACTCAACCTCTTTTCCTCCAAATGTACACATAATTATCATATCACAAAGTCCTTCTCTCGTGTGGTCTTCTTGTCCTTTACTAAGTAGATTGTGCCCTCTACTAACGACTATAATTAATGAAACGGCGATAAAGGAACGTTAAACCGCCCTGTAATCGATACCACCACCGGCCGCCCGTCCAGTCCCCTCTCTGTTCACTTGTGCTAACTTTTTTCTCTCTCCCTCTTCTCCCCCCTGGTGTACATAGTTTTCCTCTCCCATTAAAATATCAAACAAGATCCTGGGAGAAGGACCAGCAAAAAAAAAAAATTAACCTCAGCTTTGTGGCAGAAAACTTTTTACCCAAGTTTGCACTCTCTCTTTCTTTTGCCAATTTTTCAAAAGTTTTCATTTTTTTTTTTTTTTTTCATTTTTTAAGGTTAATTATCGAAAATTTATTAAGTGGTTCCGCTCTATTAATTTCATTAGAATCTCCGTTTCACCAAATGCGAGGGCAAAAAAAAAGAGAGAAAGAAAAAGCATCTGCATGGAGGAGCAGATACATTAACTTTTGCGTTCCCAAATGTGTGACGGAAGAATACCCAACAACAGACACGGGGGTATAGGGTGCACCCTGTGCGCGTTCTACATTGCGATACGTTAATTGAAAGTGACAGATAAATGCGTGTTCCTAATGAGTGCATCTTATTCAACTTCTTTTTTGCCGACGAAGGAGAAAGAAAAGAAGGATACTCAGGTGGATATGATGCGATACGACATGAAAATCTCATCTCCTCGACGACGCAACGTACTGCGGCGTCTTCTTCGTCGACGTTGTGGAATTGTTCGCATTGTCGTTGCCTTCTTTAGAGTGGGAGCTCATTCGAAAGACATACAATACATGCACTTTCACTCTTTTAAGGTGAGACAAAACACTTTGCCTCTCGGCATTCACTTTTCACGAAGAAGAAGAAGAAGGAAAAAATATCGTCGCTCAAGGATCCATATGTAAGTAACATGAGCCGGAGCTGGCAGGGCGGGGGGACTTCCAACGTTTTAGTGGATCAGTCAGTCTGCTGACACAAATATCCTCAAATACTACATCCGTCTCTTGGGTGGATGTATTTTTCAAACTATCTTTTGTGAGTTGTTTTTTTTTCTTTCCCCCAAAGCTGTGCTCATGCACATGACGATGTGGGTTCATATTTTTGCCCAGGGGCGGACTTAAACGAGTTTTTTTTTGCTTTTTTGGCGAGGCCATGACTGGTTTTAGGTATCTTTTCCACTCAATGTGACAGTATGTAGCTTTTAAGTCAAATTGAAGCAACATTTTGGGTAAAAAAAAGGGGACCATGGGGACAGATACAAGAGAAATGCTTTGCTGGGTTCGACAGGCTCTAAGAAAGATCGTACAGTAGAAAACGATTCGAAAGTTGTGTAAAAGAGTAAAGAGGTTAGCCCAGGGAGTCTATTAGGGCAAATGAGGGAATACCATAGTAGAAAAGCAGTTGACCTATTTCTGCGGGCTATTAATCGATGACGGGACCCCTATTTTTTGTCATTTGTAGGCTTAAAGGACTGCAAGGACTCAGCAAGTGGACCAATCCAACAGAAGCACACCCGTTGAGGGACGAGGAGTAGCTGCCTCTATAAGAAATTATGGTAGTCTATTGCGGAGGAATAAATCTCCGGGATAAACCTATGATCTTCGACCTAGATAGATCTTTTGGGCTATTCCGTAACAGGATAGTATATAATTGGTTGTTGGGGGGTCTAGCTGAAGTCTGGTTCATTTATGAAGCTAAAGATAGTTTGAGCTGAAGCAGGGGAGACATTAGAGGGTTTGTTAAGTTTCAGCCGAGCTGGACATGGTGGACTGACATGTTTTAAGCCAGTTTGAGAACCAGTTCTACTGAGTTATACCCGTAGCTAGTTAGTTATTAAGTCGCAGGACCAATGAATCGAGCCTGAACACCTTGTCTAGCAAGCTCATCAGCGGCTTCATTGCCAAGGATACCTCTGTGTCCAGGGACCAAATTAATGTGACTTTATCGTGTAAGCGAGCTTGGAGATAGTTCCAGACTAGCTTTGACTCAAAGTTGAAGGATTTGAGAGCCTTCAAATCTGCCTGAGCTGAGGTTTCTTCTAATGCATTCTCTGGCACAGAGCTTGATAACGAGGACATCGGCCTGAAAGATTGTGGTTGCTTGCCTTAGACGAATAGATAATTTCTAGCTTAGACCAGAGATTCCAGCTCGAGACTCACTCGACATCTTTGATCCGTCAGTATACCAGTTTGACGAGGAGGATGTTTGGGGAATAGTACTGTGTTAGACCGAAAAATTCGACGACATTCTACTGTAAAACCACATCTCATGACTCATGATTTGTTGAGATGAGCCATTTTGCACATGACTTTAGAAGGCAATCACCTAGGAAGGCTCTGTAGGGAGTAGGTATACAAGACCCTCGTCCTGCTCAATCAATCAAAGTCAGATGAGAGGTTACTTGGAATATTTTGCCTTTGATTTATGGAGCAGAAGATTTAACCACGAACTAGCGCCAGAGACCCGACAAAACGGGTTCGTAAACAACGACCAAAATGGCTTTGTGGGTGTGAATGTCCTTTAACTTAAATAGAGGCTATCAGCGTTGGGTAAAGAACAAACCTCAGATAGTATGGCTTCAATATTCATTGCCTGTGATGGGTGATGTCAAAGTTGATTGGAGAGAATTGTATATAATTTTTCCATTCGCTTATAATTCACAGTATCTTCCCTGTTAGTGTTGAAATGAAAATGTGCTTTGCAAATGGATGTGTTGCTCTATAGATTGAATGGATGTGCTTAGGAATTTGGCCAGTAAATCTTTAATTTAAAGAGCGAATACTGTACCACTGTACCATGGCCAGACATATGAATTCTCTCCTCTAAAGACTATGTAGAAGAAGCCAACTTAGTCTCTGGTGAATAAAGATCGCTCTTACTTGTTGGTTAAGATCTTGTTTTATTCCGAACTAAAACAAACTCTTAAGTAGTTGAAATATTGACATCAATCACGTCAATCTAAAAAATTTCAACCTCAATCTTGGCACAACTTCAGTCCACTGTACTTTTAAGGGAACAAATTTTGGATTTCGAAATCTGTATAGAGTCGGTGAAAAAGTGGGAAGCGTATGGGGATTACATGTATATGTTCACCGGAAGGGGCGCCCCAACCGCTCTGCCTCCGTTCCAATGAAATCCGGCCCCTTTTTCTCTATCAAAATCCTTTGGGAACCGAAAAGCTTCCTGCATTACGGATGGTTGCGTTTCATGTATCCGTTTCCCTGGAATGAACGTATGTACTCAGCACAAAAAAAAAAAAAAAAAAACAAAACTAGTACTCGAAAAACTACCGACGAATGAAGACCGACAAAGGGAACGAGGCAACAAAAGGAAAAACTTAAATAAATAAACGAAAAAGATTTATTTTTTTGTGATTCCTTTTTCGGTTTTGTTTTACGCTCACAGGTTTTTTTCCATCCAATTTTGTATGCTTAACTTATTCCCAGCTCGAGCGGGGGCGAAAGTATCTAACAAAGAGATGATGGAACTCTAGAACTTCATACACACACACACACGCTGACATACAGGAATGATGTATGATATAGGATGCATGTTAGGCAGCTATATCGTGTTCGTGTGTACATTTTAATGGGGTTGCGATGGGTGGTTGGTTGCCATTGCCGGTATCATGGCACAGTACAGATACGTGAGTGAATTACCTGTATGCGATATAACCTGTTGACCTGGCTGCAGCACGAATTTAATGCCAGTGTCGTCGACGTTCTAGCAAAATGTGGATTTTTACGCTGCCGTGCATAAGCAAACATACCTACATGGGGTAGAGCAATCCTTTTTTGCCTGAATGAAGTCAGTAACTTCTCTCGCTTCTCCTTGAGTTACTACGTACTACGAGTGTATACCGTGCATCCATCCGCGCGTGCTGTACCTATGCGCGGGTAATAGTTTCGACAAAGTGAAGATTGAATCCCAGAAAAAAAAAAGAAAATACAGAGAAAATGTTTCGAGATATTTAGTTGCAAACAGCAGCGCGGAGTGCAGTGCGAATTTACGATATTTACTTTCGGGGCGATGCATGCAGAGCACGCCAAGGGACTTGGTGTATACTTTGTGGTTTCTTTTTCTCTTTCTCCTTTGCATCCTTGCATTTTAAGAGAAGAAAAAAAAATAACAAGAAATAGAGATCGTCAAGTGAACAGTAGTTATATTCGCAACGACGACGTCCTTGCTGGGTGCATATTTTTTTCTGCTTTCGTGGGTGTTTTGAGGAACTCAACCCGGGCTAGGGTTTGTTAAGAAAGTGAGCTGGTTTATTCCGCTCGCGTGTTTATACGGGTGCCTTGCATGTCTCGTATAGGGGTGCTGGGTTTTTCATTGCAATTTATTTAAAGATAAAAGGACTTAATTAAAAGGAAATATAAAGTGTTGTGCATGAATTTTAAATGAGTTTACTTTGGGGAAAAAGTTGTTTTGTTTCTTGCGGCAGTCAAAAGGGAGTGTTGCTCTTCCTTTATACATTGTTATTGGTCCCTAATAAGCTGTCGATTTCTATAAAACTTAATGGAGTCCGTGTAACTTTAAGTTATAGACACTCTGGCAAATAATACCCCGGACACGAACCATACATCAGAGACAAAGAGCGCCATCTATTTATGTTTTTTAAAGGTTAATATCTGTCATCTGTATCCCCTTGTGGGTCCTAGGGCCCACGCGGCTTCGTGTGCGATTTCTGGAAATGTGCCTCAGCTCTCCCCAACTCGTTCCCAGTTGCCGTGCTTCCTTCGCCACTGTTCTGCGCCACGTACTCCTAGGACCACCGCGTATATTGCGGGTTCCATTGCGTCGCTTGGTTACCTATGGATCTGTCATCCTTTAGGAGAGTGTGACCAATTCTCTGCCACTTTCGTCGTCGTATGGTTGTGCCTATGGCCCATTCTCTGATTAAGCTGTTCGTCAGAGATACGGTTTGGCCAGAATATCCTTTAGATATAGCCCAGGCATGCAGAATGACTACATACTCTGTCCAACCGACCTTGCGCTCCAGCTTCAACCAAAAAAAATTTGTTCCACAGAACCTCGTAAGATGTCTCAATGTGCATATTGTCTGATGGTGCTGCTTCCTTGGGATGCCCTCTACTTAAACTAGCGCCATTGCAAAGATCAATAATATCTAATTAAATACCCAGAGCTCCTTCAGATCGAATATGCTCTATGTACGAATAATTCCTTGGACTAATCATTCCCATTAATACAGAAAATAGAACGCGCATGCATAACAAGTAATCTCTTCAGTTTCCCCATTTCACAGAGGTTGCCAATGGTAATGCATGCTGACTAAAATGTTGGAAGCCGTCCAACTAACTTAAGCACCATATCCTTTTTGGCCAAAAAAGCCTTCAACTATAGCATTCACTGCGGCTGCAGCAATCCATAATTTCAAGTTTCCAATACAAAAACGAAAAACAATGCCACTGTGCAGTAGGTCCTCTTCAAAGTCATTCACAACACAAATCAACTGCAGGCGCATTCTGTATCTGTATCCAGATACAAAATACGAGTACAGAATAAAATGACAGCAAAATCTCAATTCGTATTTGCAAAGGCAAAATCGTCAAGTGGAATGCTGGCGGTGGCACAGCATCCACATCCACATGTGACATGCATCCATGCACACAAACTGAGGCCTCTACAGAGGTTCTCCATTCGAAACAGAGTATCACACCACAGCCCGGGGAGTAATTATGGAAGGTAGTAGACAAGGCCAAAACCTTGAACCAATTTCAAGAAGCCACATCGTTCCACTGCAGTGGTATACGAGTATATCCATGTTTTGCTGATGCTGCTGCTGATGCATCATGTATGCAAAGCGAAATCAATTTCATCAGAAGGTCGCACTAACCGTAAGAGTTTAGGTCAATCCAACAGAAGAGTAACCCCCCTGCACTCTCTAGCTCTAAGCAGAAGGACTGTTGTTATCCTTTGACTGTGCTTTGGAATTAGGAGAGAATATTATTCTCTCACAGCATAAAATATGCACACAACCCGGAAGGTTAGTTAAGCAGTGTCCTTCGGCATCCTTTAGATACATTTTTTCCCCTGTTAATTACTGTTGCACTCGTGATAGTAATTTGTCCAATCGAAATGTGAGACACACACAGTGAAATGACAAATTAATAACGCAACGCAATAACTGGGTCAATGTCGTGTCAAACTCCTCGCATGACACAATTTGTATCCGCTTGAGTCGTACCTTTGATGTGGGCGACGACGCACAATTCACCTGTAAAATGTTATTTTTTTTGTATCTACAACCAAAGTAGTTCAATTAATCATAATCTCGGCATCTTCATCATCATTGTTAGCGTGTTGGTCGTGTGTTGTGTTGTCGTTGGCGTCATCGTTGTCATAACACCATCGACGGCATCATCATTGAACCATTACACCACCTGCTTCTTGGAATTGTATCGCTTTATCGGCTAACAGGTATCTTTTTTCACAAAAAAAAAAAAAAAAACAGCAATTTCTGCTGAGTTAACAATGAGATTGAGATATATTTTTCTGTGGAATGGTGGAGGTTGAAGATACACACACAATGGTTCAGCCCACATTCTAGGAATCTCTCTGCTAAGCAACCACACACACCTACTTAGTACACATTTGGATGCGGTAATCAAATGGCAAAGGAGAAAAAGTGAATTAGCCTGAAACATGAAACGATTTTGAAATAACTTTGCCAATAGATGTCAAGTTCATAGTTACACAATAAAAGTTAGCTAATAGGGATGTGATTGAGTTTTTTAGGGGAATCCATTCGACAGATATGCTTCTGATGGGTGTTGATCGGGCACGTGCAAGGGCAATACGAGTTAATTAGGGTTTATTCGATTCAGATGAACCATTGGGTTCCAGTACTATAGTAGTGAGATGTACATTCATTTCGGCCAAAGGACTACACTATGCTTGTGTGCCCATCTCTCACATCTTAGCCCCTCGAGCTTTGCCCGAATGCTTGAGGTTCCTCTTTCTATGTCCTACAGCGTCTTTGTGTTGAGGATAGCCTCCTTTTGGAGTCCATCTTCCTCAGTAAGTACCTGCGTCCAGACTAGCAACTAACTTGCTACGTTTTAGTGTATCCTGGTCCACAAATGCTAGGCAGTATGAGTGAGGAAGAGCTCTTTGGATTTCCTCTACATTTCTGTTTGAAAAGCCTGACGTATGTTTCAGGCTTCAGTTTGTTGTCTGCTTGTTTTTAAACCGCTTCTTTTGACCTGGCTACCGATGGAACTCTACAGTCATCCGATTGGTTATGAGAACAGTTTCTGTTTTATGGACAGCTATTTGTAGTTTGGCTACCAACTTGTGTTCAAATAGTTCGCAGAAAATAGTCCAGAATGGAGTAGGTATGATAATTAGATCAGGAGCTGACAGGATGCAGAAGAAATATACTTGCTCTACGACTGTCCCGATCTTCAGAATCGTCTGTTTCGGTGAATAAGAAGTACAATTCACTCTCCAAATCACAAAAGGTTGCATTAAGAGGACAAGCTGCTATAATTTGGCACCAACTGAGAGGATGCCAAAATAAAGATGGAATCACAATGAGCCAAAAGTATCCCCTGCACATCCGTAATGTCATTGCACACCATACTTTTGCTGGCTTTACATCGGATCAAAGTGAAGTAAGGATACCAAAACTTAGATTTGACAAGACTACCGCAGCTGATAACTTGGTAGAGAGCATACACTGACTCTCTGCCAAAACCTAGACGAGTGCCTGACTAATGAATCTCAAGATCGTCTGTCTGTCTATACAATATCTTGTCTGCCCTAATGCGTGACCAACTGAAGCTAATGACCATAATCACCACGCTTTTTGCCCCACAAAAAGCTCAAAATTTACCAAAATTTATCAATTTGCACAATGATCCAAGTCTAGTTTTGACATTTCTGCTAGAGACTACACTTGACTAAGATATTCAATGTCAAAAAAGGATTCAACTAAGGCTAACATCCCTGGCCGAACTTTAGGGATTGTGTTCACACCGGTAATAGAAATTTAGCTTGTTGAAATAGCCGCTGAGCCAAAAATGCACCTTGTCTGAGAGGAAGATTGTTTTGGCCAAAATTTGGATGCCAGGGAAACATTTCCAGTGTCCAATTAGAGTCTATGGTCGTCCCTCTACAATTCTTGAGTCAACATATGTTATAAAGATTTAGGCACAAATTCAATCGCAAACTCTCTGGCGCTGAATTGAAATTTCGGGGTTTTTATTGATACTGGTCCTCCAAACCTGGTCAGATTATAGTTGGCAGTTTAAAGAATGGAGCTTGCACTTAGATCCTTCAATGGATCTATTGAAAGTATGTGCACATATTTAGGTACAAAGCTTCGCCTCTTTGTTCATACGCTCTTTAGGTCAAAAGATATAGGTAGAATGACACATGTCATTGGAGATATAATAGACTGTGGCCTGCATCTACATATGAATTGAAAACGGTGAAGAACATTATAGAACCCAATAGCAACGTAAAGTTATACTAAAGTGAGATAAGTGGTCGAAGTACATAGTCATAGCCCCGACATAAATCACTTGGGCTTGAGGGTATCTCTGGGAAGTAAATAGTATATTCCACAGACTACAGACCTGGCTGTCACTCGTTTGATGACAAGTCCAATGTTGTCGCAAAGTTTCGCAGCAGGTGGTACGTTCTTTCTAGTCCACACAACCATATCATAGGTGAAGGTATGAGACTACGTGAAAGGCAATATCTAAGTCGAGAAGATTGAAGAGAAAAGCCTTGAATGGATATAGTCCTTCACAAAAATTCAAGGAAACCTTAAAGACTCCTATCGACTTCATGCTCTTTCTTCCCGTCATCTCATCCCAAAGACACTTATACTGTATGCTAGTTCCATTTTAATTATCCTGAAAGTTCCTTGTGCCTGTTATTAGCGTAATTTAAACACTTTTCAATACCCCTCCACCTGTATGAGCTATTCGAGGAACATTTAACTGAAAATCCTCCCCTGCCGCACCTTTTAATTCAAAACGAAAGTACTTAAATATTTGCTCATAAAAGCGCTTAGCTCCTTCCTTCTATATTTTAATTATATTTCAACACACACACAAGGCTCAAATGAAAGTTAAATAAGACTCTGCGAACTAATAATAAAAGCTTTTTAGATAATTTTCTTCCTTCGCACATTACACATTACACACGCATGTAGACAAATCAAAAAGCAAACATCTTAAAAAAAGAAGAAGAAAATTTCACCCCCTAATAGGCCACAAAGAGTGTGCCCAATTAAATGTTCATTACATTCACACCCAACCTACGTACTCCTTTAATATGATTAAAAATCAAAGCCTTCCTTCATCCCTACAGAGCGTGAGCATGACAAATTTAAATCAATTTCTTCTCAAAGGCGCACAGCCAAAGGAAAAACAGAAAGAAGGACCTTCTACTGAATTTTGTGTAATTATCATACAGAAACCGCTTTTGGTGAAATTATGCCCCCCAACAGTGGACAGTGGCGGAGGAGGAAAAAAAAGTACCCCTGGATAAAATAAAAAACTAATCTACCCCTAAATTAGCCTGGGCACGTTCCTAGCTATACCCACTACCCTCTGAGCCACAAGCGAGTTGCTCTCTCATTAGAGGCGAAATGGAAATAAGGTAATGTGCGGTCTACTGTTAGTTTTTTTTTTTCCTTTCCCCCCTGCAAAACACAGGGGTTGAATCTACCACTGGAAAATCCAACAAACGCGCGAAGGAAGCAGGAGGAACGTCCAGCAGGTTCACCAGCTCATTCTTAAATTATAAATGCCTTTTGCCAGATTGCCGGAATGAATACGGATTAAAGGGCTTTACAAGGATTCCAGAATAAATTGAGGTGTTTTGTGTGTGTGTGTGTGTGCGCCGGTTTAGGGATGGAATAAAAATCGCCTTTAATCAGCATTTGTCTTTTCTTTCTTGCTGTTCTGCCCTTCTGTCTAGGACACACGTACCAAATTAACCAATTTCCGGGGAGCGCACAGAACTATAGCGCCAGCTGCATCCACTTAAGCCCCCCCATTCCTCTTGGTCCTTGGTCAGCATTTCCACACCAAAAAAAAAAAAAAAAAAAACTAATTTCCACAATTTTTTTGTTTTTTTCTTGTTCTCATCCTTTTCTCTCTCTCTTTCTTTCTTTGTAGCAACAAGTCAGAATTCATTATTGAACACACCTCCAGTTATGTACGTTGAACGGAACTGGCGCATCTCAGAGTCCGAGCAGGTTGGTTCCGTGATAGCCAGAGTACGGGCGGAGGATGCGGAAAATGATCAGCTGCAATTTGGCCTGGAGCCACTTTTCCATGGCAACTATGCTAATCCAAACAATGTTGGTACGACCAATGATAAATTACCATTCCGGATAGACCCGGACACTGGAGTTGTTTACCTTAACGAGAGTCTAGCTGGACGAGTAAGTATCCTTTAGAAATAGATTTATGCTAATTACTCTAACCGAGGATGTTTTTTTTTTTTTTCTGACATATGTGTGTACTCTTACAGGGTGGTGAGAATTTCTTCTTGTACATCACAGTGTCGGATGGACAATTAACGGCTAAAAACGAAGTCTACGTCAATATTTATGCTCGAAATGATAATAAAATTTACGGTTCACGTCCGCCATCGATAACGCAGGCAGCGCATAATATATCGCAATTTCTGCCACCGTTCCATATGTTGCCGGGAGTGCAATCAATTAGGGATCAGCCAGGCATTAGGTATCCGGGGAACAACAATCTACCACCAGGATTTGGCCTGAACAATGTTTACCAGCCGGCTCGTCCTCCGTACATGGATAACAACGATAACAGTCAGGAACAACAACGGCCACTTAGTGAAGAAACTGATGGTGGTGGTCCTGCGTCATCGGAGGACTACTCGAGTACAACGCGAACAAAACTAACACCAGTTGGCGGCGGCAGCGGCGGTGGTGGCATTTCAAAGACGAATAGTGGCAATGGCAGCCAAAACCAAACCCACCATCACGCAACAAAGAACGATCGAAATGACAGCTATCCTACCAACAGCAGCAGCAGCAGCAAGGACGACGACGATGCGGATGACAATGGGTCGTCGTCGTCATCATCCTCGCATGCTGCGATTAGAACCATTATCCCTGTCATAATCACAGTTTGTGGAATGTTTGTGGCAGCTGGGCTCATCGTTCTATTTATTTATCGTAAACGTTTGTGCGCCATTAGTAAGAACCTGAAGAAGAAGAGCAAAGAGGAAATGGCTAAGAAGTCGAATCAAAGTAATTTGAGCAGCAATCTGACTGATGACAGTCGAAATTCAATGGTTCTCCAGCATTGGAATGGCCCAACAGCATTCGGCAATAGATACGTGCCCTGGGAGAGGGATCAACAGCAGCAACAGCAGCAAAATATGGCGATGGTAATTTGAAAATAATCTGAAATATTTCCTTCTTCTTCTCCTCTTTCTCTCTCTCTCATATCTGTCTCTGTGTGTGTGTGTGTGCTTGAAAGTTGTAGGTTCACTGGTTATGATGAAGGATTTCGAGGAGTTCAACATCCGGCCATTAATTATGGTTTTCAAATATTTCTTCCGCAAAAGTTCCTCAAATTGAAGTTGAAAAGTGTACTTCGATAAGATAGTCGGCTTAAGGGAATCATTTGAAGAAACTATCGTCGGATTTTATGGTCATTACGACAGATATGTCATTACGATGTCATTATAATCGTTTTGGGGTTGCCTTCTGCGGAGGATGTTTGTTTCGCATTGCCATCTAGACAATGTGTCATAACTGCATGAAATCTTAGACAGGGATTCTTTGAAAGGAGGAATAAGATCCGGTCAAAACTCGAATATCATAGTCCACGGTCCTCGACGGTTATCGGCCTTCAAAGGCACTGTTTTGAAGGCTAAGCTACAATTAATGCACTACTGCACTCGGCTTTTTTCCCCCCTGAATAATGCTGTGTACTCCAGTGGTATGTCATAAATGGATGAAATTTTGGGCACCGATCCCTGGAGATCGGGGAGAAACAACTGCATACATGAGAACTCAATCGTCTTCAGAAATAGAAAAGCAGTCCTGAAAGGCTAGAAGAAGAAGCTTATATTTCAATGTACATATTTCGTCATTTCTGACTTTTTGAACGATAAAACCCGCTCTGCTTCGCACCGCAGATAAGGGAGGATTGTCCATTGAGCGTCAATTGTTCCCATACAGTCCGAGATGTCATATAAAAACCTGTGAATACAGGCGTTAAAGCATCAGCGTCCTGTGAGTATCTGCGTCAAGTGGAAGTTTACATCTCAATGCCTATTGTTGGTCCTAGTTGTCGGGTATAAGTTTGTATCCAGCGGCTCATATTTCTTGCAATTTGCGTGGACTTCGGTTGGTGCTGTCTGTCAAGATGCTTTCCTTAAGTAGTAGGCCTATTGGCCCTATACCAACTCTGCTTCATAGCACGTCATTCAGAGCAGTACTTCGGTATGCCAAATCTATTATACGCCTAAATGCTTATGTTTTCATAGAAGTGGTTCATATTTGGGACCCTATAGTTTCTTTAGCCAGCACCAGCCTTTTCCCGTACCGAGGCCCATTTATATTCGGCATCAGCCTTGTGAGAGCAGGCTGTAGTCTTTGCTTACTCTGTTGTAGTAGGTGCTACCTAACACATATATACATCTGTCAGTATATATGTACATTCTACATGAGAATCTGTGGGCACAAAACTTATCTTAAGGGACGCCACCTACCAGTATGTATATCGTGGATAAAGTTCCACAATGGCGGACAGAATACAGAGCCATGAGGGACGCCATCTGTCAGTCTGGATGCATGAATCTTCATTGACAGATCAAAAAAAGGTTGAAAAACTTCTTACAAATGGCTCTAGTCAAAAGAAAATAGGTATAATACATCTTCAGCTTTAAATAGTTTAACTGGCGCCCAATGTGGAGCCAATTTGAGTTTCGAATTTCGTGAAAATACCTTTTAACCTTCTGCTGTTTTCAATGGCTGAATGGGTGTCCATTAAAAGGGCAATAGAAAGGTTGAAAGGCTACTTAGAAATGGTCAGCTTATGTACATGCGCCCAACGCGAGGCCTTGATTATTAACCTATTTGAAGGTGCCTTTTTAAATACTCAGTTGAGCTTACTATCCTGTATAAATCGACATGTGAACCAATAAAATGTGGTTTATGTGTTTAGGAACAATTTAAATCTTTAAGTTTATGTCCCTGTTCCTATTTTCCATCACAAAATGTGAAATTCCAAGTTGGTTGCAATAAATTAAAACCACACAGCTACTTTTTAAGCTTCGTCACCTTTCCAATATATAATTAAATCACACGTTTAAAAAAAAAATCTGTATAAAGCTATCGACCATCCGCCCTGTTTGGCAGAAACAGAATTTAACTTTGTCCCATCGTGGTTCCCGATACAATTTATCAATAAATTTTCATGGAATTTCCCAATTTTCCACCATCGTGACTGTTTAATTAGATTTCGTCAATTATTGATTTTTTCCCTTGAAACGTCCCGCACAAAAAAAAAAACAGGTCACGACACTCGCGCCCCGTCACAACACACCTCCTTTGCAAATCCGTTTTGGCTCGACGGAAAAAAGTAATTAGGACAACGATGAGCGAACGAACGCTTAAAATACAAAATATCTCATCCTCCCCTTAGAGTAAAGATTGAGTCCTTTTCTTCCTCCTCCTCCTCCTGCCAAACCTTGCTTCTTTTTTTTTTGTTGGAAAATGTCACGTCGACTATGACGATGAAAGGCTTCATCTAGCATGTTCCCTGTCAAATGGGTAACATAATACCATGACAACCGACCGAACGGGGAGATATAGAATTCTACACACAGAGGCTCTGTACAGAGAAAAGGACCCGACGAATGTGTGTGCGATGACATGACATGCATCTGATGAGGGCGACAAGGCATGCCATCCCAATAAAGATTGTAATTTGTCAACAAACCAAACCGGGACAGAAAAAAAAGAGTCCCCGAAAATATCACCATGACAGTAAAACCATAAAATTTCTATCTCTCTTGGATGCGCGCCGCCTGAAACAGGATCTGGTGTTTTTTTTTTCTTTCGTTTTTAAATATTTTCCTTAAAGAGGACACTTGAACCCTCTGAACGTCACTCGTTTTGACGTCTGGAGCACGTGTGTATGCAGAATATAATATCCATCGGGCGTATGGAAATTCCACTCGACTGTTGTCTCTCTCGTGCCCGTCCTTTGGCTCTTTAAAGGAAGAGGGACTCACTTAAGGCACAAGAAAGTAGAAGGAGATGATTTATACTTTTCTGTCAGAAAGTGGGTTTTACCTTCCCCCCCCCCGCCGCTCGTGTCGTATTCAAATAATACTGTCTAACGCTTAAAGGATTTTCGCTATCTTACGGATACAATTGAGCATGATGTATTGACAATAGGATACCACCCATCTTTGAATGGAATGGATGAAGGGTGGTAAAAGGATATTTTCAAATGAAAAATGCTTTACGACAGAGAAGAGTTTGAGGTGTGCTGTTCTCTCAGTTCTACTACTCAGACTCCTTCAAACGAACAAACCTTCGACTTCGTCTGAGGTGTCAGACAAAAGATGGACGAAACTCTCTTCTGAAGGACAGTATGGGTGCATTTTTGGAAAAGACATGCACATGCACCAAGCCATCTGCCAATTAAGTGTAGAGAAAAGCCTTCCCACCGCGCACGGTCCAAAACTTGCAGTCCTACGTCTGACAAGGACTACAGAGGTCTCTACTAAATGCCCTTAGAACTCAGACCAAGACTACATTTGTAAGCCTATTCTGCGGTCGGCTAAGTGGTAAGTGCTTTGGGCTACTCTATACAAGGTTCAAGGTTCAAATCCCAAAACCAGCAATAGCTTCCCTGCTTTTCCTCCTCGTAGCTCATATCGAAAGACTCAATTCTTAATTGTACTCTATGAGAGCAAATCTGTATTTGTTCCACATCTCAGCACTTGAATGGCTTTCTAACTCTTACCTTACGTCTACACCTTCTTCCCCTAAAGAAGATTAATGAGTGAAGAAGGAAAAGAAAACAGTTGGCCTTCTCCATGGGTGGTGTTCAAATTTACTGGCGAGAGTAGTAAGTATGTGTTTTGCGAAGGAGCATTCGTTCCTAATTCACAGTATTTTTTTCGCGTTCATGTTGAAATATGTGTTTGGGATTGGAGCACCGTTCTTTCAATGTACGAATATGCTATAGAGTGGAGAAAGTATTCTACTAGAGACTCATACCTTCTGCTGATTCGACTGATAGCCCCTACTTTATGATGCACATTAAGGTCGTAACCCATGATGTGGTGGAGGTTGCTGCCCTGGCCATATTGGTTTTCTAAGGCGGAATGTCATTATTGTTGCTATAAGAGGTACAAACGATACTATGTGTTCCCTTCTCTATCGGAACTTCGAGTAGTAGGGCCACAATGTGACAGAACCAATGAAACTCAGTAACTTGTACAAAAATTGCGAACAAAGCACGGCTGTCGCTATAAGAGATGGTGAGTCAGACAAACATAGTACGGCTTGCCAACTTGATAGGAGCTTACATGATTCAGACTAGGGCTACTCATGTCTAACCGACTCGTCAGCTTTGTAGTAAGCGTACACAGTGGCACCAGCTGGACTAATGGGTATCGATCGACTTACAAGAGTGATCTACAGACCGACTTTTGATTTACTTATGTCGTGCATCTCCTTGTGGGTCCTAGGGCCTCTACAACGCCTACGCGTCACCGACGAGCTAGGGGAAGGCAAAATAAAATCGAGGAACGTCAAGCAGTCAGAAGTCCTCACCCTTTAAGCTAGGTGTCCCTCAGTGTATCATGTCCCTTTTCCCACAATAAGCAAATCCAACCATCGATGATAGCACTAGAGACTGACACAGTTCATGGACTTGTGGCCAAACTACGAGTATATTCTTGTACCATTCCTTGCTCTGGACACCACAATGCCGCTCATGGGGATAGTACATGAACTTTAACCTAAAAGTCTGAACCTTAACCCTGGTATCATCTTCTATGTTAAATGACTCATTCTTTCTAAATCAGGAGTTTGGTCTTTGTTTCTGTTGTACACTCTGCAGTAGTGGTTCTCCTATGTATATTCTCAGAACCAGCGCTGGATCTAGAGCCTTATCCTGGACAACTGGACATTCCCTGGTATATACCTATATACATACATATGTGAAGCTTTCAATTGATGCCCTTAATATCCATCGACCGACGAATATTCACCTCCAGACTGCGAATCCTTCACACAGCATCATTGCCTTCTTTGTACATCCTTATTGCTATAAACCTTCAACGGGTTACCATCTGACAACTTCAAAGCTATTGATCAATTTCCATTTGATCCTGCGAGGTATAAAACCTTTCATATGTTGTAAAAGCGTTCCATATGAAGGACGTTCTTGCTTTCCCTTTGCTCAGGCGTTTTTTTCAACTCAAAAGTATTATCCTTCCTCCTGTCTATAAATATTTCACTCGAAGGAAAGGAAATACTGTTTTTTTTTTATGAAAAAAAACACATTTCCACTTGTGCATTTGCATTCCCTATGTTCGAATGCCTGTGACACTAATCCAAGCGTTTGACAGTTATCCTTTTTTGCAACAGCACTACTATTCAGTTTTGTTTGTTATCCTCCAACAGATATCCACCCACACAAACACACAGAAACAGTCAACAGAGCTACTGCTAGTGGCTGAGGATTCAATTCAGTTGGAATTTTTTTCTGTTGTCGTCGTCGTCGTCGTCGTCCTGTTGCTGTTTATCTTGCTGTCCCTATGCAACTCATCGCTTTTATTATTCTCCTGTCGCCAGTGTGCTGTGCATGAAACAAGTCCTTTCTTTCGCAAACGTACATATACATGCATCGGAGTAACGCCAATGTCTTTGCCATTAGCCAAATATTTCGTATTCATTTCTATTGCACACAGTACGCTCATATCGTCCTTTCGATGTCCTTTCTATCCATAAAAAAAAACATGTACATGTATACTTCTTTCTAGGCAACATCACAGCTATCAACAAGTGCAGCAGGAGGTGTCGGCGGTGTTGGTGGTCTGGCCAACGACAATGGAGCCGGAGGCGGAACAACTGGTGGTGGTGGTGGTATTGGTGGAATATCCGGCAAGAATGGCGTCAGTGGTTTAGGAGGCGATCGATGGGAATTCCCAAGGCATCGATTGAAGTTCTTCAACATATTGGGCGAAGGAGCCTTCGGCCAGGTATGGCGTTGTGAAGCAACCGATATTGATGGTAAGTTTTGCGAGGATTTATAAATAAATAAATTGTTGGTATATCCTTTTGGGGGCCATCGAGGATCGATTATTATTTATGCTTACACGTCATATGTTATCCTTTTTTGTTTTTATCGTATCGACATTCGTATTATTATGCGTCAACAATGTGTCTAAGGGGGTGGTAAATATTTCCACACACTCGGTTGTGAGGAGGGTTATAACGATTATGACCAAATAAGGATATCGCTTTCAGGGGGTTAGACCATGGCAATAAAGCAAACATTTTTATATCTAGTATCTCGGTGTGTGGGGGTGTGTATTGAAAGAGCTTAATGGCGGATTATGCCTTGTGGTGGCTCTGGCTCCACTATAAGGGGTCAGTTTTGTGGGATAATTATTGTCTGTAGCTCGGTTTGTTTAAGCAACCAGTCTTGCTTACTTTTTCTTCTCCTTGAGGCTTATTCCAACTGTGTGTGTGTTTGCTGGTGAAAGGTGGATTTAGGCAAATCGTAATCGTGTACCTAAACATAATCACAGAGAGATAAATGTATCTGCTGTCAGGAGAAGGGTTGTTAATTATGTCCAAAATTGGTGTTGTGCTCTGAGTTGATGGGTCGCCATGGACGGTCCTTGTTTTTCCATTTCTAAATGAGATAATTAATTATGTTGTGCTGTAGTACTGTGCTGTGTGCGTGTCCTGTAAAAGGGTTAATTTATTCTGTAATTGGTGGTTGATTATTGGGGATAAATTTAGATGGGGTCGATTGGTTTGATGGCATGATCTGTTTGTAATTGAATGACATTGCGTATAATTTCCATCGGATAATGAACAGTTTAATGGATTTTCTCAAGGATTACACGAGACACTTGTGACAGTTGATGTGATTTTTTTCCTTTTTTTTCTTTTACATCTGTTGAGTGGGAAAATATAAATATTCATGTAATCTGTTGAGATTTACAAAGAGGTTTGTGGACATCCATCAATCACTGAAGCAATGAAAAGAGGCGCGTGTCCTGGGAGAAACTGATTTACATATCGCCACCTCAATGCAGGAAGAAGGTAACTCAATTCGAACAGTTTTTGGAGATAGACTGCAAATCAATGACTGGGCTCTCCTCATCCTATGATGCCAAGTGCTCTCTAAAACTGGGTACAAAACTAACATTGAGCAGTGGATAAGCAACCTTCAGATAGGTACAACGATCGCTAGTCTAGTGGCCGGCCTTAAGGCAAGAATACAACTTAAAACGTATCAAGAAAGTGGAAAAAAACTGCGACTCGGGTTGGGGATCCATGGGAACATGTCAAACCGAAGGACTGCAACTCTAGGCGCAACGGGCACCATAGGACAATGTGCAATCAAAGCCTTAAGCCTTTTACCAATCCATCCCCACATTAGCCTAAGAGAAACAGCATTCCAAAGAGCAGTATCTTAAATCCGTTCCGCACAAAAGCTAGTACCTAATCCAATGAAGTATACAACTAGGAATGTGAACTCTAGAACTGACATCCCGTTTAGAAGCTCAGTCAGAAAGGAGTTTTTATTTATGGACTCTTTATGGATACTCTCACTCCTTCTTACGATGTTAAGCCCAAACCTGTCCTGTTGCCCCCTATGGTATCGCCGATCAATGCATTCCTTCGTAGGGACAGATTTTGACGTCCTGTCTTATTCGTTATGTTGCAGGGCTCTGTTCTTCTTCGGCTCTTTGTGTTTGGTTTTCCTGCCGTAGCTCATGCATAAGCCTCTATTCTTTAAAGCATAAAGCCTTTTAGGCTCCTTGGGGTTACCGTATTCCCCATCTCTCTCTCTAGAGTGTTTTTCGCAGTCACATACCTTTTGCACTATATAAGGACGTGTTCGGAGTTTTGCAATTTCCCTTCACAGTACCGGCAGAAAGGGTCATTTGCGCTTCTTGAAAGCTTCCATGTCCTGTTAAGAATTGAGTGAGGAAGAAGTTTACCTCCCCGTGTTTTCTTGTGGCCCACTCTTCGATGTTTGGCAGCAGTTTGTAGGTCCACCGGCCATTTTCTGACGTGCTCCATTGTCGTTGCCATTCTACTTTTGCAGTCGCTCTGATGGTGCTTCTTTCCTCGTTGTTGCTATTCTTCTTCTGTATGCATGCTGCTATTCTGACCTCTGGGTCGATTTGACATTAATTGCATCCTCCGATAGCCCTGTATGCCGAGCATATTCTGAAAGATGCTCTTCTGTGTTTGTGAGTTTAAAGCTGTAGCCGATTCCTATATGGGGGCTGCATACATGAGAATTGACTTGATAACTGTCGCAAGTATGCTTCTTACAGGTTGCCTTGGTCATCCAATATTGGGCATTAGCCTGGATATCGCGGCAACCACCCGGTTTGCCTTCACGCTTGTATGTGCTAGGTGTTCTCTAGAGTTTAGCCTTTGGTCAAGCCTAGGTACTTTATGTAAGGCTTTGACTCGATAGTGTTAGTATCCATGTGTGTTAGTCCATTTTCTTCTTCGGTGTACTGGAAGGGGTGAAAACAAGTAAAGGACTAATGAGATCGAAGCGCTAACCTAGACGTTCAGACCTAAACTGTGGAATTGGGACTTGCATAGTCTGTTTCCGTCATGTCTTAAGGCTGATCGGTCTGAACGACTTCGTATGTGTTCATTTGCTTTGTTAGGAGAGGGAGCAGTATAAGCTATTGTACAGGATGTTGGTATTGTTCAGGTATTCCCTACGTTAAAACTACAAAGGGATGAACAAAGAATGAATTCTAGCAAAGAGCATGGCAAGTGTTTGCCTCTAGTATCTCCTTTATGCAATCGACTACGTTCACGCGACGCCTGAACATTCCCTCAGTTTTTACAAACAAATAATTTCAAAAATCAATAACCTTTCATTTTGTGGTTTACACTTATTGCCAACAACAGTCAACTAATTACTATTCATTCAATTCACTGATTAGCTGCAAAATCAACACTCGTAAACTCACAACAAATTCAAATCACGTATATGCACTACGTATAAAAATATTTACATAAAATTACCATTAAACTGCGTGTCAACAAGAAATAAATTCGCCTTCGCCATTTGAACACATTAAAACGCACGCAGGCGGCTCAACCGATAGTTGGCTTCCAAATGATGCAGCGCTGCAGTGCAATTAAATGGCGAAAATGATCCCGCAATACCGTGGTGTCCACCCTCAAAAACAACCCGAAAATAATCATCATCATAAGTTTTGTTCCCTGTCGTCTGCGGATATCTGCTCTGCACAAAACTATTCGATTAAAAATGTGCGCGCCTACATTTACTGCACATGCAACGTGGTATCCTTTTTTTTTTGGGTCTATTGTGTCAGCCATTTATTTATCTGTCGTCGGGTTATCTTCAAAAAAATAAAAAGAGAAAACTTTAAAACGATCTAACAACAACACATTTTCGCGTGATGAAGCTCTGCATGTATATCAGTGGCTGCTTCCACTTGCTTTAACAATTTGAAATAAAGTTTTTGAATGCCTCAGAGATCCCTTTTGTGTACAAGGCACAAGGATAGCACAAGGAATGGTTTTATCTTGGTTTTTGGAGGAAAAAAGAATTTAGGATGTTTGTAGAGTTAATCCGCTGCAAGTAATGTAGAATGTATGAGGGTTGCAAGTTTGTTTCATAGCGATGAGATAAAGCATGTTAGTCCGCACATTTAAATTTTTTTCTTCAAAAGGATGTGTTGGCCTTTTTTCGGAAGAAAAAAGTACTCTTCTCTCTGTTGAAAGTGCTGGAGAGGAATTTCAAAAAAGTTTCAAACATAAATGTGTTGCTAGAAGGTGGTTACAATGATTTTTGCAAAGCAAAACTGTAAGAAGGGTGGAATACTAAAGCGTGATTCATTTAGAGGTACATTTTTTCAAAAGTTAAATAATAAAACAAGTTTAATGTTATTAGATTATGTTTATCATCAAACAAAAGAAAAATTCTTGGCATTTTTATATTAAATATACCTTTTTGGCAAATATTGGCTGTAGTCCTCGTTAAAAATGGTCCATTCTGAAGTTTCAATTGTAGATGACGTATGTGAACATTTCGAGTTATATGTGGCGAACAGCGCGAGTAATGTTGGCCCTAATTCCGCAATCATGACTGGTCGACTTTTGGACTTTACATAGCCTCAAAGGACAAAGCCTAGGGGTGTGATAACACAGATCTAGGTGGTCCGAAGAGCGAAATGAACTATTCACCGAACTGTAGGTACTCCCAATGAAGCCATGGTTTCAGGGGCTGTGTAGCAAGTAGTGCCGTGTGTTTGACACCAAATGTATTGGAGATCACGGGTTTCAGTTAGAGATAGCCAAGAGTCTATTATCATGAAGAGAAACGATCTCAGTGAACTGCAATAATCCGTGGATATCGCTTAAGAAGTCATGCAAGTCATTGGAACTATTCCGTAGAACAGACAGTGGGTAACAAACTCGATAGTGGTCCTAAGCAAAAGACTCAAAACTGAAATTAAGTACCAGAAGGAGGACCTCTATAAGCTCAATTAGCAAACGGAGGCGACGATGTATCAAATTCCTCTCGCAGATGGTTACATCGATAGAATGGCTACAACCGAGAGAAATCCGTTCTATCACCATCTGATCGGGGCAGACAGCATCCTTTAAGTCCACGAGAATTACAGGAAGATCAACGGGAAGTGGTAGAAAAAGACCAAGCAAATAGAAAGGAAAGAAGTCAGGGAGATAAGCAACTGAAGAAAAAGAGTCAACGCCAGAAGTGATCCCCATA
This sequence comes from Chalcosyrphus nemorum, assembly GCA_949716465.1. NCBI lineage: Eukaryota > Metazoa > Arthropoda > Insecta > Diptera > Syrphidae > Chalcosyrphus > Chalcosyrphus nemorum. The sequence continues at coordinate 30,738,149 of OX454333.1, forward strand.
AAGTCAACTTAAATCACAGATAACCTATGGACGAAGGATAAGAAAATAGAGTCGAATGAGGCGCAAGCTGTAGCCTCTGACATCACCTGGAATGAAGCCACCAAGCTTTGGAAACACTTACCAAAAAGAGAGGGAACTATAATTCTTACAAAAAACAAGTACATTGCTGGAATTTGAAGAGAGAAGAAGTGAGAAAGATTTGGTTGTACATGAAACTGACTGTAGAAAATTGTTTGTAATTTATGCTTTCATTTATAATTCACAGTATATCGCGTTTGTATTAAGATATACTAATGGCCTTAGATCTCTATCAGGAGCCAGCTGTTCTTAAGGAGAATTACTAAGCTAAACATTCTACTTGACCGATGCAAGAAGGCGTAGAGGCAGGTTAAGATATGTGAGGCCTTTCATGGATTAGAAAGATTGCAGCACGTTTCGGAATGTGACTCTGGTGAAATAGATGTCAGAGGAGTTCAGCACTTCGTTTGCCTCGCGCAACAACTTAGACATTGGTTAGTTCGTCCTTCTCTCCTGAATTGGCGATTTTAATGAGAACTACATCGAGTTCTAGTAAGTGGCATTTTTTGACTCGCTTTTCAAGGTCTAGGCATCAATTTGTCCATAAAATATGCAGTTTCATGTACCTAATCACAAAAAGCATGAAAGTGCAAGTGCAGGAGTGGAAAACAGGGAAGATCATCAAGATTCCGCAAAAGGGAAATCGGATGGATTGTGGAAACTGAAAAGATATATGTGTTCTGCCAGCCGTAGCCAAAATAACTGCAAGAATAATTCTGGAAAGGATCAAAGAGCATTTAGATTCTACTCTTGATGTCGAATAGTCAGGCTTTTGTGCTGGATCCTCCTCCATCGACCACATTATCACCTTACGGATCATAATCGACCAATGCGTTGAGTACAGGTCTCCGTTGCATCTGCTGTTTATCGACTTCGGGAAGGCCTTCGACAGTTTTAATAGAGATGATATTTGGCTGGCCTTTCGCAGGAGAGGTATGAGGACAGTAAATGTCACGTCTTGTACAATGGCAAGGTGTCAGAAGAATTTCAAGTCCAAAGCGGAGCACGTCTAGAATGCATACTGTCAACGCTGTTATTTTTGTGGGTATCAGTGATGTTCTTCGTGCAGCTTTGACGGAAGGAAACTATGGAATTCGCTGGACTATCTTACCCTTAACACCTAGACTATGCTGACTAATACTTTCACATCGGATCATAGACCTCCATCTTATGGTCCAGAATCTAGAAGCTTAGGCAAACAAAGTGGGACACAAGGCATTAACACAGCCAACACAAAAGCCCTAGGAGCACTTCAGGACAATCGAGGAGGAATCGAGCTCATTTTTGGGAATGAGTTGGAGAGAGCTCAATCGCGTTACAGAAGTACGAACAAGATGTCGCGCAGGCTTTGTTGCTTAAAGGACCTAAGAAAGTACATGAGTAGTTGATCCCCGAAAGAACCCTAAGACTAGTCTATCTCCACGGTATGGTGTACTCCTATGGGTGGTTGACAAGCCACCTTCCTTCCTAATCTCTCTTATCGCCCTCGGCCTTCAATACATCGTCGTCGTAATTCTTCTGCGAAAAAAAAAAACACAGAAACCCTTCAATTTTTTGTACATATTTGTTCTTACAACCTCTCGTTACATAAACACATCCGCTTTTGTGTGTATTTTTTCAACAATTTCCACATAATACAATCGAAACAACAACAACAAAAGAAAACTGAAACGGATTACACAGCAAAATTCAATGTCCTCCCCTCCTGCCCAGCCCATATCATCCATCATTCATACACAAAGGGATGGGTTGAGAATTTTTATAAAAAAAAGAAAAAAGGAGGAGGAGAATAAAAATATGCAAATCCGTTATGTCCCGATGGATATCTTTAGTGTTTCGTTCCATGTCCGGGATTGGCGGGGACCACCAACGACACAACAATTGCCTTCCGACCAAAAAGCGCTGCGCGTCGCCCATTTCTCAATATAATGCCTCCAGCCGTTCTTCATAACCATACACAGCCGGGCTTCCGATCGCCTATTCACTCCACTCCCGGCCAATTGAGTTGTGGCCAAACTAAAAGGATATATGTGGCTGACTCTCAATTTTCCACTAATACGATGCGGTTTATTGGCTTTTCAAACAGAGAGGGAGAGGCGCAGGGCACTACGACGACGACGACGACGACGACGAAGTCCACCACGCGAGGCAAAGGCTGAAGCTGAAGCTGAATGAATGTACAATCGACCATAATTCCATATTCACATCAACAATTTTTATGATGGCAATTTGTCAAGGATTTGCGTTAGGGTTTTATGCATGCATTTTGTCAAAGGGTTCGCATCCTGTTGGAGGACAATCGGTTCGAACTTAACGACATTGATTTGCATTTTTTCCCAAAGCCTACCCCACCCACCCACCCACCTAAGCCACCAGCAACTCTTTCACCCTCACAAGTTGTTGCTATGTTATCCTTTTTTTTTTTTTTTTGTTGGACGGCAAAAAGGATTATGTGGGTGGAACATTACGAGAATACAATATTGTTTCTTGTTTGGGCGTATGTTTGAATCCCTGTTGTGTGTTGTTGGTATTATTTATCGTTTTTCTTCTTCCACTCGGGGTTCATGTAAGCCAGCGCCACGATGTTGTACGATGTATGTCCTTGCACAGAGGAAATTGAGTGCAGATAATGCATCCTTGTGGCCGGATATACTCGTATTTTGGATCGATGGCCGGCCAGCCAGAGTGCATGCAGCACTTGTAGTAACATTCTTATTGGCGACATACGGCGCGACGAGGGAGAAAGAAACCAAGCGAGAGGATAAAATTAAGTGTTGTTCATGAGATGGAGTGCAATGTACGAGTATGTGCGGCAAGGATCTATCTACTGACAAAGAGAGTAAATGGTCAGTGAATCGATACAATCGACCAAGATCCAAGACACTCTCTAGTGGAAAATTCATTGAAAGAAGAGGAAGATGAAGGCCACAAAGGACAAAGGACGAAGAACGACATTCAACGAGTGGCAGTGGCAGTGGCAGTGACAGTAGCATCGTTGTCGATATGCCCATTGTAGTTAATGGTAACTGAATTTTGAGAAAAATACTACTTTGTCTGCATTCCATTTGCCCGAACCGAACCGAACCGAGACGTCCAAAGGGTCCTCATCGTCGTCCTCGTCCTCATCGTCGTAGGAAGGATTATAAAACGCTTGGATACATATAGAGGAACGTTTGAACAATGCAATCAAGTGCAAAGCTGAGATAAAAATATTTGTACAAGAGCCATTCCGAGAAATTTCTTCTTCTTCTTCTTCTTTTTTTTTTTTTTTAAATGAGTGTAGCGTTTCCTTGGAATGCGTCCGGCTATGTGAGCAATGCGCTTTATTAAGTTTTGAGAGAATTTATAGAAGGTAAAGTTCACACACGAGAGAATGGTTATGGTATGGATAAATGTTGCTTTATGTACGTGCGGCATATAATTCATTTGTTCGAAGGATATTCTGTTGTATAACGAGAGAAAAAGATGTATCGGTTGGACGAATAAAAACTTATTGATATATATAGGATATAGGACTGAAGACTGTCTCTTCGAATCTAGAAAATTGGGAGTTTAATTGCGAGTGCACCATAAGGAGGACAGGATTTCTTTGCCTCTACATTGAAAACCTTACTAATCGCAGCCATGGACATTTTTTAAACGGGGGAACCATTCTAGTCATATACCTCGTGATGGAGGAAACTGAAAGACGGAAAGAAAGAAGAGCTAAGACTCACTTATCTGGAGCACTTAGACAGAACTGATCCATTTTACTCTCTATACACCATCCATATGCATATATAATCCCATTTGCCACGATGTCTAGTTTGTCCTAGTCTATATCCTGGTACAGAAAGGTGTCATCTTCTCATTAAATAAGTCTAACGAAAGAATGCCCTTCCAGTGACCATGTTTGTGTTGTTCGTATTGCACCAAGAGACGCTGAAAAAAACTCTTGAACTTGCCATGAGATTGGACCCTATCTGAATGCTTCTTTACTGTTGACTGGAAAGCTTTCTGCAATAATATTCATTCATCGTATATATCCAGTATGCACGATTTCCCACCTTTGTCCACATATCCGTTTGCATTGAAGATGCCTTCCAGGTCTTCTCCTTCATGCGAGAGTTCCATTTTAGTCCAGCATCTAGGTATATACCGAGAAACATATCGTTCTTATTCCGATGGAAAAGGGATCGAATTCCAGGTTTTCTTCTTCTGAAAATTATACCATCTCTCTTTTCCACCTTTGTTCTTGGCATCACCGTTCCACATCTCCGAGTGCATGGTATCGGCTGTGAGGTTCATGATCTTTCCTCTTGCCATTATTGCTGTCAAAAGCATATGTCAATCTTTTCAAGCTTTCTGGGGCGATAGAATGTTGCCATGGACATTCCAGCTCTGTGGACATGTTGTCTACTATTCAAAGGACGCACTTTTAGCGCCTATTTTGTCAATCAGAAACGAAGTTAGATTGACCTGTCTGAAGGACTTGGCTTCGGTGTTAAAATGTTTCCCCGGTTTTAGACGGAACACTGCATTCGTTTCTCTTCCAAGTTGCTGGTATGTTGGCTATTGAATAACGCACAACCTTAAGCCTTAAAGCACGATTTGTCTCGCTTCTGTCCTATTCATATTGGCTGATCCTTGTTTCCTCAGAGTCCAGGGCTGATCTAACTTGAAGCTTTCCGGAGAGTGTAGTACGATTCAGCGTCTTTAGTTTCTTCCACGTTCTATAGCAAATGAGTCCACCTTTGGAATGTGGATCCCTTATGACGCTCCTTAGACTTACGTCGTCGTCGCAGAGGTTGTTTAATCAGCTTCTCCTTTATCTTATATTCATGCCATGATTCACAATCATCCCTTCTTATAGCATAATTGAAGACTCCCCTCACATATGTCTACAGAATTTCAAGATTGCTTCACTACCAAGTTGAGGGGTCCTTTTCATCTGCCAAATTGTAGTAAACGCCTCTTGGATTGTTAATGCATCAGCTGCAACTCTACATCCCAAGTTATGCTCGGTATCTTAGGTTGCCTCCAATTCAGTTTTTAGCACTTCTTCTTCTTCTTGTATCGCGCTACAATTGGAGGTGATCTTGGGCCTCTTTTCATACTACCAACTTCGGTGATGCTTCTCCAAAATGTACTATGTGCGTTAACGTCTAACACTAGATCTTCGCTCTTATCCTTGACTCACCAGAGCCTCTAGCACTTTTGTTGGAGGATGCTCTGCGGAGTCAGAACCAGATCGTACATAGTGAAAGGTGGCATTACCTTCCTTCCTTTCAGAGTCTTTTGCTTCCACGTTTTATTGCGTCAAAAGGCGACGATTATTTTTGTTTATATATTGACCTCCGCTTCGCATCAACTCAAGCGAAGTTCCTATGGCAGAATGTCCGTTGAGTATCCAGCGAGTGTATGAATAGAGGGACTTTACTTATGTCTTGTATCCCTTTGTGGGTCCTAGGGCCTCTACAACGCTTACGCGCCATCGCGAAATCTGGAAATCTGCCTCATCTCTCTCCAACTCTTTTCCAGTTGTCCTGCTTCCTTCTCCACTATTCTGCGCCACGTATTCCTAGGACCACCGCGTATCCTACCATCCTGGGTAAGTGGGTTCCATTGCATCGCTTGATTAGCTATAGACCTGTCACCCTTTTGGAGAGTGTGGCCAATCCACTGCCACTTTCGTCGTCGTACGGTTCTTCCTATAGGTTCATGGCCCGTTCTCTGATAAAGCTTGGCCAGAATATCCTTAAGATGTAGCGCAGGAATCTATTGACAGTGAAGGTCCATTATTCTGTGAGACAGAAGGCATACATCATCGGCGTAGTCCAAGTGCTTGATTTCAGATGTAAGAGTCCATCGAGTCTTTTTGTTTCTTCTCTCAATCCTGTGACCAGGAACTCAGCATGCTTGCCAATGACTAGCTACAAAGATTGTTACATCTGACGTAGGGATGTTCTTTGAACTCAGTCCAAGGCTCGTGTTTGTCTACAACCAATAGTCCCACTAAGTAGCAAATCTCCTCATCAATCTGTGGAAGTACGCCTCAAACTCTTGTCACATACTGCCCCTCCTTCCTTCAGGGGCATCCAATTCAATTTGTATTTAATATTTTTTCTTTATTTTCTATTCCAGGTTTAGACGGGGTAACTACTGTTGCGGTGAAGACTCTCAAGGAGAACGCAGCCGAAATTGAAAAACACGATCTAGTCTCAGAACTTCAAGTAAGTAAAAGTTTCCAATTCTCCTAAATTACAACCCAATAGAGGCGATATTAAATGCTTCTCCTCATGTATTCCAAGTGTGCTCCTTCATTTTAATAATTATTGTTCCTACTCCAACCGAGAGAAACTTTCCCGCAGTTCGACACTCGTCGCTTTTGGGAATTATTTCCAACTCTCGACAGTTAATAGACACCAACTTTGGGGGAAAGACAAAAAGAAAGTAATTAAAAGAAATCTGAAAAGTGTAAAATTTTGCAACGCACACACCCACACACCCACCACTCACTTTTGAATCGCTTAAGGGTGCGTGTTCCTTTCGGGTGCTCTGCTCAGAGTCCCGCTCACAAAGGAAACCGACAGCAGCAGCAGCAGTTTTGTATTTGAATTTGATCGAAAAGTTTTTCCACTGATTTTTGCAATGATGTCCATCCCCTCTTTACCCCCAGCATCTAGATACTTTTCTATTATAAAAAAGAAAAATATATATACGTACATCCTCATGATGGAAAGTTCTTGTCAGTTGAAGAATTTTTCAGCTGATTTTGATATTTTCTTTCTTATATTTTACTTTGCTCGCAAACAAGCAACGAATGGATGGAAGGCAAACCATCATCATCATCATCATCGTCATCAGGGTGAGCGACGGGTGGTGGAGGGTTAAAATCCTTGATTCCTTTAACTTGGGGAATTTTTGTTGATCTGCAAATTTCTTTGTGAATGCGAAAAAAAATAGAAAAAATACTCAAACTATCTGCCAGACTGTCATTAGCACTTTCATGTCTCGAAAGGAAGAAATACAAAATCTCAGACTGAAAAGCGGGCTTAAGGATTCTCTTTTTTTTTTTTCTCTGAGAATTTTTTTCCATGATGAAATTCCAAATTAAGGTAAAGAGTTTTGCCTTTGACTTTTTCATTCTGAGAAGAAACTTTAAATTGGGGGGGGTCGTTAGTTGGCATAATATGGGGAAAAAGTGGTCAAAAGTGGTCAAAAGTCGAGACGAATATTATTTTGTTTATGAACTCTCGTCCAACCAGAGGTTAGGGGGATGTTTTCCACTTTAATTGGTTTGTATAGAAAACGAATGAATATTTGATTAGGCTAACAAGTGCTGACCACAAGGGTCTTTTTTAAGTCTCACAGGAGTGGAGTTGTTGTGTAGATAAGCAAATAGTTTGGTTTTGGCTTTTATATGAATTGCTTCCTGCTGAAAGGGTATGCTGAAAAACATAAGTGCAGCATAAAAAGTCTGAAATGACTTTTAAGGATGCTCTGTATGTACTCGTGTATATTTTTCTAGAAGGAGGACAATACGCGCCTGTAGTCTAACTATGCTCCTTAGAATGGAAGAGGTTTCATGCTTCAAGTGAAAAATATAAAACCTTCCCAGCAGCTTTGGACCAGACAAGACTTTCACCACAATTTAGCTGATGTTAAGGCATCGTGTGGTAGCATACTAGAGGCACTATGTCCAGTTTTGTTAAACTTTTCAGAAGATGCATGAAGATACCAAACTAAACAGGAAGGACAACATTGATGGATCAGGAAAGCAAGCGTGTGGCATGTGGACGTTGTGGGAAACGATATGACCATGTGCAAAGACGGCGGCGCTGCTTATGTAAGAAATCAGAGGAAGAATCCGATAGTCGAGCCAAACATATTTAGACATATGTGCCACGACCAGAGCTAGTCCTTAGCAAGAGGACTGGTAAAGCTTAATCGTCATAATATACGGCTCCTCTCTGGCATTATTACTGGCATTCAAGTGAAGCACCTCGTTGTACATCATAACGACTATTGAAGAAGCTGGCGGGAGGACGAAAAAAATGGGTTTTACTGTCCTGCCCTGTCGGTCAGAATCAAGCCTCTCGGTAGATTGCTCTTCACCGATCCAGATGATTTATGCTAACATCGAACTGATGGATCGAACGAACTCTTACGATCTATAACACTGTCCAGGTGGTTCTAATACAGTGATCTTCTTCTTCAGTTTCCTGTGTTACATTGATGGTCATAGTGCACCCGATCTGTTGGTCTAAATGAGCAGCGTCCTTAAGTCACAAGACACCAATGGGCCAGCATGGAATGTTCCTGTAATAAGTTATAAGGACACCACAGCTAGTGGATCTCTGGACACCTTCAGGGAATAATCGACCCTTACTACTTTCGTGAGTGCACTAGCATTTGACTTTGGTTTGACTCCCATGATGCCTATGATGAGTACCATCGTGATTTCCTGGGGAATTCTCGAGATCATTCCATGGAGCATATCAAAATATTCCATATGCTCCATAGCATTTCCATCAATAGCTTCTCGAATAACTTGTAGGTTACAGAGGAAGCCTTTAGCTTAATGCTTTTTTACAGAAGGTTCCTTATGACAATATTCTTTGATGTTTGCCGGACAATCGCTGAAGGTGGGGCGAAGTAAAAGAAGTCACTCTTAATGGGTGCAGTACTTGGAAAATGTTTGAGAAACAGTTTGGCAATGAACATCTCTATCAGAAAACGGGCCAAAGACCTCTAGGCGACGATAGATTGGACACACTCCACGATTGCGGAAGAACATGTCCTCTCAACCATGCAGGTGGAGCAGTAGGCCACCCTAAGCTTATAATAGTCGACAAGGAATCAAACATGAGTTGCAGGCATTTCAAACGAGTTGTAATCAGTTCAAACGAGTTGCAATCAGTTCAAACGAGTTGCATTCAGCTCTAAGCGGGCCGTAGACACACGAACATGGTGCGAGTAAAGTTGGAAACCAAACCATGTACAAAAGTACTTTGATGCTTTTCAATTCTCGAGGGCAGGGATACGTGTACGTCGAACCACGTTCGAGTATCTGCAGTTTACTTATTAATTTACTCGACCACATCATTTTAGTTTGTCTTTGGGCCCTCTGGTGGTGTGATGTGCGGTGGATGTAGATGTTTCCCTTTGCTTCAACCATTTCTTTGTCAAAATTCTTTTCTTTTTACCTTGTGAACAAAGTTCCTTCTCGTCATCAATTCTGGTGTGTTATGATGACGGGTGCATAACACAAGGAAAAATGAAGCTCGAGCAAATTGATCTCACTGTCTGCGGGGTTTAATCGAACCAAGTTTACTTGCACCACGTTCGAGTGTCTATGGCCCGCTTAATGAGTTGCAGGCATCTCAAATGAGTTGCGTGAAGCTCAAACGAGTTACAGTCAGCTAAGAGGAGTTGCAGGCATCTCAAACGAGTTGGGGGAAGCTCAAAAAAGTTGCAGAACTCTAAGACAGATGGCGTCGTTTGTTGCACTGCCCCGTACAATACGATCGATGATTCGTCTTTTTTATCACATTGTCGTGGATAGGGCACATAGGAATCCGATACCTTGGTTTTGGTGAAGCTTATAGTAGATATTTCTGCAGGCAAGTCCCCAATGAGTCACCAAAAAGAAGAAGAAGTACAGCAGAGGGTAGAGTTGAAGTCTCCACCTATGTCTGAGCAAATTGCGAAGAGTTGTTCTCTGATTAGATCATCTATCACTTGAGCAGTTACGAGTATGAAAGCCGTCTCTTTGCTACAAATTTACACCCTAAACCTTTACTACCAGCCTTTAAAGCTCACATCAGCTTTAAACAGGAAAATAATAATAAAAAAAAAAAACCTCCCTACTTACCAATCGCATTTCGATGTTGAAAAAGAGAAATATTTTCCGCCATTATGAAGACCATTTCCTGGTTTTTCCACTCATTTGGCTGTACATTTTCCTCATTTTCCATTAATCAACAGGAAAAAGGTCAAAAGAGCCATCATCCTCCTCAATTCAGAAGCCGCACACGAGTTGATAGTAATATAACTAGCGCAAACACACACACACACACAATGTGTGACATAAATACACCGACCCAACAGAGTACAGTAGGTAGGTACTACTTTCAAATGCCAAAGCAAATATGTAATTTAATCGTCTTTCATCCATATACCGCACACACAAATACAAATACAATGACAACGACTGAATAGGAATTTGCGGTTAGTTGAATGGTTTTGCTATTTTGACGTTCTCCCGGCGTAGGGTGGGTGGGGTGTCGCGCGGTGGGGTTTCATCGTTTAACTTGGCACAAAATCGACCTCAATTCTAGACAATTCCAAATGAACTGCCATGTCAATATAAATGGCAATTCGATTTGCGATTATTACACCCAACAACCGACTGCTGCTGGACGATGGAACCTCCACTCGGTTGAAGGAGGTTATTAAACCTTCCCTTAGCTGGTTGGCTGGTTGTCGTGGGCTACTTCAAGTAACTCTGACACATGGAGGGTTTCTTTTTTGTACTTTGTTTGGAAGGGGGGACGTTTTTTTCCCAGTTTAGCTGGTTATCCTGCGGGTGTTGGTTAAAAAATCATAAGGTTTTACCAAGGGTGGGGGGGTTGGGGGAGGGTGAAATTTATGACCATTGTCGTGTTTTACCTGACAAAGGGTACACAAATCAACTGTAAGGATTTTCGTCTTTCTATCCTCCTTCGGGTTTTTTGTTCTTTTCTTATTCGTTTCCCCTTTGTAATAAAATTTAATTATAAAAGTTTTTTTTTTGTTTTGGGTTAGGGTGAGCTGAGGGGTGGGTCTTAGGAGGGTTTCCTTCTGTTTTTTTTTTTTGTACCTAATTTCATTTTGCGAGTTAATACAGAAAGTTTTTTTTTTTGTTAATTTTTCTTTGGTTTTTGTGGTAAAAGTCCTGAAGAAGGATGGAAGACCTGCCAACTGCATAATTTTATTATGAACTCCACCTAATTAAGGACGACGACGACGACGACGGGTTGGCACGTATATGGAATTCTTTTCCTACTACCGTTTTTTTTTTTGTGTTCTTTCAAGTTGATCCTTCTTTATTTAGAGGTTTCTCTTTCTCTCTAAGTCTGAGGTCCTTTTTTTATGTGCACTCCTTCTGTGGCAAATGAAAAGGTTGTTTGAGTTGAGCTCTTTTTTTTCTTCTTGTTTTTGTTGCTTTATTTGCTAATGATTCAACAGGTGTGATTATTGAAAGGATAATCAGTTTAATTCATTTGCAATCGGAGCAGCACGCGGGGGAATAGTCAAATGAAATTGAATAGAAGTTGGGTTGTGGTCTTTTGGAATTCGTTTCGTATGTGTAGAAATAAAGAAGAGAGAAATTGGATTTACTAATTAAATGGGATTAAAAGTGCCTTTACATTTGCATGCATTCAATGTTGGAGGGATTAAGATTAAAAATGTAGTGATTACACACATTTATTCAGGGGGCTTTTTCACTGGTGAAAACACTCTTGTGTTGGCCGTGGAGAAGTGTTGAAAGGCATTGTGTAAGCGATTTTTTTTTTTTGATTAAGTTTCAATTACGGGATTGCAAAATGTTACATGTCCTGCTGAGGTAAGCTGTTTTTTTTTTGTCGAGTATTATTAGCCGACGAGGGGGAATTAGTTAATTAGATTCGATTGAATGGGGAGTGGACTGATGAACTACTTAATAAGGTTTGTACTTGAGAGAGGTTGCGATGAAAAAGGAGATCTTTGTATCTTTAGCGAGCAAATGTAGCTTTCTTTTTCTATGGCGCACAGTTTACACCAAGAAACTTATATTCCTTTAAGTACCAACTCAAGAAAATGGGTTGCGTCCAACTCTCTTTTGGAGGACACTCTTATATCCCATCGTACAGGGTGAGAATACCCTGATATAGCTCGACTTAGGACCTGACATCATCTAATGTCTTTTCCCGTTTAGATCAAACTATCGCAAGTCTCGGCAATTGGCTATTTCAGCTAGCTGATGGCACTACTCTCTCACTCATTAACCAAGCCCTACAACCGCAAGGTCCTTCAAAGATCTTAGGACCTCTAGGTTTCTGGAAATGTGCCTTAGCTCTCCTCAACTCTTTTCCGGTTGCCGTGCTTCCTTCTTCGCTGTACTGCGCCACGTACTCCTAGGACCGCCGCGTATTCTGATCTGGGTAGGCCATACAAATCGATGAGCTAATCAGTAAGCCCAATCATTGGGAAGGTCCATTTCACCATTCAGTCACTGAAACTTTTCCTTTTCTGTTGTCTCCTCCATCCTCTTCATTGCTGTTAGCTCCAGCTGCCTTGTTATAGATTCTTAGTATCTCGTCTACGAGGATATTACGAGGAACCATTCTGGCTAAAACAAAAGAAGCTTCGTTTGAAAACTACTGCGCACTTAGTGTACAAGGCCTGTAGACTGACGACAAAGGCTTCTAGGATACCAAGGTGCCTATCTAATCACCATTTTGCCCTAGTTGTCCACGTGCACATCAAAATTGAATTATAGCATCGACCACTACTTAATATTGGCTTGTTTCCTTCGATGTCTAAACAAGATACTCGGCCTGGACCTGCTCTTATCTAGACAATCCAGCAGACTATAGTCTTACCATGGAGACAGAGTAGATCTTGTTTTATTACCACCCGCTATTAATGTCTACCTTTCTATATACTCCAGTCATTCAATGCTATTACAATTTATTTTTATTTCCTCAAATTTAGTGAATCCAATCAAGTCCGAACATCAACTCAAACTACAACTCAACTTCCCCCATACACTTATCTCCCCAGGGTCAATTCTCACTGCACAAATCTGTTTGAATCAAAAATTTAAAAAAATATACATACATATATGTTTGCTCTTCCATTCAACAGATGAACAAATAAAATTTTTCATCAACTGCAATGCAGTACGACTATGCATGTTCATGTATGTCTACCTCAGAGTACTCGTTAAATTAACTTTTAATTTACAAAAACAAAAAACTAGAACCTCTTCGAGTCATAAAAAAATGGTGCAATACAATTACGAGAGTATACTACACCAACAGAAAAAAAAAATGAGAAAATATATACGAGTATATATTCAGATAAAAGTAAATATAAAAAAAAAATTGTAAAGACTGTCGCTCCGAGCCAATTTAGCTAAAAATAAAACAAAAAATAAATTCAAGCCCCTATCCTACAATGGTGCACACACTCAACACTAATCAAAGTGAATTTTTGTCGCACTCGCTTACAATATCAACACTGACTATCACTTTGTTCACAAACCCCAAACATATTTATACAATAGACAGTGGAGGTGAAAAGTATTAGCTCACAAGCACTTGAGGTTTGAATTTAAAGTTTGTCTGACAATGTAAAAAAAAATCCTATGAATTATAAAGAAAAACAAAAATTGAATGGAAGTCTACCTAACAACTTGAACACGAACCAGGGAGAAGAACTATCGACACGAGTTTCAAACTTTTTCCCATCTTTACTACACTTCGCTCCACAAAAGAACGAAAAGAACGGTATCGGGCCTGGCTCTCAGTACGAGGATATGCATCATCACATCACATGTACACGCGTTACACTTCCCTCATGAATAGAACAAGCGCGTCTTATACCACAAGCCAGAGGCGAAGGCGATCCGAGCATTTGAGAGTAACATTGTCGGCTGTTGGCAGATCTTTCTCACGCTCACTGGTCCTGTATTCTACTACAAAGCTCAAACAATGCTCCAAAAATTACACTGCTTATTGCCTTTATAACCAAACACTAAAAAAGTGTATAAACTTGTTGAATGTTTAAGGTCAAAGCTTACATCACGCATCAGACTAACAAACAGCAAACGTTCAACGAATATTTCCCGCTTAAATGTTAAGCCCAAACCACTTTTATTCCTGCCAAATAGTCTAAATATCTTAAAATAATCACTTTTGACACTTTGGCACAAATTTTCACTCAAAAATTAACATCAAAACGCAGACAAAGTAAAAAGAGATCACTGGGGAAAAAAAATTTAATTTCGTTTCCTCCTTGTTGATTCTCATGAATTTGTGTCACTGTGACAACTAGTGATAAAAAGCATGGAGGAATTGATTTGGTGTATTTAAAACGTTCTGACAGTGATAATTAATCAAATAATGAAAACAAACAAATGGAAATATAATTTTGTATGATCATCTGTAGAAGAAGACGCATGTAAGGTCTTTAAGGAGGGGTTTAGTTCGGTGCTTGCTTCAGGTGAAATAAGTTTGTATTGTGATTTAAATTCAATATTCAATATTCCTTCAAGTAGTGTAAAGAAAAGGGGTTTAGAAGTCTATTTCTCAAAATAACCCTCTCCATAAACTGTGATTTTAATATACCGATAGATTATATAAATGATTTAGCCACTTTCAAACCATGAAATCAGTGTCATTTTGACTTCACTATTCATCATTCCCGTGTAGATTCGGAAGGAATGAATCATTCCAAGACAAAGTGGATATGAATCCCCTTTTACAGGGTACAAGTGGTGGGGAAATTCGAAAAGAGAACAAGGGATAGTTGAATTGAAGAAGTGGTATTAGAATTCACTATTTGGTTGGTGTCCAAGTTATTGAGAACATTTTTGTATGTGACATTTACATTCGTTAGTAGTTCACAATATTTTATTCCTTAGAGTACACACAGTTGTTTACAAAATACTGATTCTGGTTTCTGCGTCGCATTTTTATAGTTTAGATATTTGCGATGAAATCACTGAAGGATTCTGATATATTCATGCAATCGTCTGAATCTGTATCAGAAGTATGCAGCCTTAGTACCTTATTGGATCTATTGCGTTGCACAGCTTGGATTTGAGGCGGTTCTCCTGAATCAAATAGTATTCGTGTTAAATTGAAGAATCCTTTTGTGGGCCAAGTCGTTGGAGAATCGAACTAAGTAACATGTGTTTCGGTTGGCAACCTTCGTGGATGCCTACACATTTCACCCGTAGACCCTTGCGTAGTTGGACAGTTTATTGGACTCTGAGTAGATTTACAAGGAACCCTTATAGTGAAATGTCTAAAGCTCCTTCCGAGCGAAGACTTTCAACACCCAGTGTCCTTGGGATTCCAATCATCTAGTGTCATGTAAAATTGTCCTACACCAACAGTTTTTCCATTTATTTTTTTTTTTGTTTTTTATTTTTTTGCTTTCACTTCAGGGTTCGTTGAAGTTTTGTTCTCGGAAAAACTAATTTTTTCCTCTGTTTTTCTGTCGTGTTTCCTATTATGACAGTTGTCGTCAGGGGAAGTGGCATGCTCGTGGCGGTGAATACTCGTTGGGTGTTTTTTTCTTTTTAGTATCCCTCCAGCTATCGTCACCCTTCGCAGTGTATGCCGGTGCCAACCAATTTTTCGTTTCAAAATGAAACTCTTTTGCAATATTCCCAACGAGTTTTTGCTGCTCTCTCCACACACAGAGAAGCATTTTAAAACTTTGTGAGCGAGACAGGCTAGGCAGGGCGAAAAAAAGGACTAAAGATACGTTCAATTGAGGCTTTAAAACTGAACTGAGCCCCCTGAGCCAGGGGTAGATGATAATTTTCATAAATTTTTAATGAACATGTCGCCGCATTATTTTTGTGTTCAACTCAAAACAGAACCAACAGACAAAATAGAGATGGAAAGCTATCCTCCGAGGGACTTTTTGACCGCATTTTGCCCTTGAGGCATGTCCTTAATGTGTGTGTGTGAGGGGGTGAGGGGGTGAGGCGGTAAAGCGATTTAGTTTTATCGTTTTCTACACAACAGAGAGGGAGAAAGTTTTCCCACACACAATTAAGGGTAATTGTTTCTTTAGTCGCAGCATAAATGTTTGCTGCATGCTACTCTCTGACTGGTTGAGTGACATGGCATCCGCAGACCGGACGCAGGACTATTGGCATGGTGGCGGTGGTGGTGGTTCTGCTGCTGGACAACGATCAATCCATGTGATATTGCTGTGCTGGATGGCTACGAGTATTATTATGGCTTCGTTTCAAGCGGTTGGTCGGTGGGTTCTGTGCAGCGGAAATTATGCATTCAACTCGAGAGATACAAAAACAAAAAAAAAAGTTGAATTTCAACATGGAAAAACCTCAGAAATTGTTGTGGCTCATTGCGAGATGGAAATGGCGGTGGGTGGTTGGCCCCGCCGTGCCGCGCGTGGTTTATGGTAGCGTCAATTGCAACCGAGTAAACCGAGTAAACCAACAAATTGAGCGGGCGAATTTCGGTCAGTCTTAATGTTACCCTTAACCGATGTCTGACCCCCAAACAGCTGAATGCTGAATTTGTTTGTTTCCCCATTACAATGCGGGCGTTGGGAGAGCGGGGGGATTGGATTATTTATTATATCTGGTGAATGTTGCACGTATGAATTATTGTGTGGTCGCCGGCCGGAAACTGGTCGATAAATGCGACGAAGTGGGTCACGTCGGTGGTTGCTTCCGCAGGGGGGGTGGTTTTAGAATTTTCAATTATTGGCTGTTTATGGCTGTTGATTTATTTATTTGTTTTACTCTGCCACTAATCAACACTTCATCGGAAATCACCAGCACTATCGCTGGTGCACTCTGTGACGTGTGTCCTTGATGGCTGCTGTTACGGTCAAGGGTGGATTTTATTCGCGAAATAAATGAATTTTTTATTTGCACATGAAACAATATTGGGTTATTTACTCGAGGGGGTATTCTTTTTTTTTTCTTGTTTGCCTTTGTATTGGCTTATTTAATTACGGAGTACTTACCAAGGTATGTGCGTGCTGTTTGTTGTGTGTGAGCTTGCCGTATGAATTTTATCTGAAATTAAAAAGCGTGAGAGAAAAAATATTTTAATAATGCATCAATAAGTGAGAGCACAACAATATGGAACAGATTTTTTTTCTGTTTAATAATTACACGCGCTATTGTTAATATGACACAACACAAGGCAATGGCTGCTGTTGGGGACAGGATGTTATGTAAGAACGCAATTATTATTTGGCAGATGTTTTAAAGCGTTTTAAAGTGACAAGCAAGGCTTGATTAAAAGCGTTATTTACACATGTAGTAACGTTTATTGTTTTTATTTTTTTTTTGTCAATTGTTGTTGATGTTTGAGTTTTGTATAAGCGAATGCGTGGATGGTGTTGGGTAAATGGTAAAACTTTAAGGGTACTAGTTAAATATTTAAATCCTGGCGAAATCTTATTCAAGAAACATTCACATACTAAGCAAAAGGAACAATGCGTGTAACTGACTTAATTGTCTTATGGAAGTGGGTCTTCTGTTGGAGCAAGATTCTGCGCGCTTCGCCACATAATCGAGAACACTATACGCAAGTTCCTATCTGCGCTTATTCCATCGTTACTGCTGG
Organism: Chalcosyrphus nemorum; assembly: GCA_949716465.1. Taxonomy (NCBI): domain Eukaryota; kingdom Metazoa; phylum Arthropoda; class Insecta; order Diptera; family Syrphidae; genus Chalcosyrphus; species Chalcosyrphus nemorum. The sequence continues at coordinate 30,755,581 of OX454333.1, forward strand.
TGGCCCATGAGTGCTCTATCTATTCGTTGGAATATAGCCCATTGCAATAAGCCTTTGCTTGGAAATCAGAAGAATTCTGGCTTCTCACACTGACAGCAGTTCTGGACCTTTGACAATGGTACTATGCATGCATATCCACGGCTCGAAGAGAGTCTTTAACTTGCTAAAGGGCTTCGGACCCTTGCACTGTCTGAGACATCGTTGCATTCCATCTTGTGCTGTCCCGGGCACGCAGCTTCCAGTTGTGAAGACCAAGTTTTCTGTCATCTGGCATTTGTACCGGAGATTCGGTCTTCTTCTCCGTCTCGTTCTTGGGGTCTGGGATTCGAAGCATTGTTGTCCATTTCCTCCATGTGGCCGAGCCATTGTAGTCTGCGTATCTTGGCTTTTTGGACTACATCCACATACTGGTAGGTTTCGACTTGAAATTCGTTGGTATTTTCCAGGATTTGTGAGCAGTGAGATCGTATACAATCCTTCTTCCTCTTCACCTGAGCATATGGTCAAGAAGGTGATCTCTTCTAGTTGAGTGACGCCATGTCTTAATGAAGCCTAAGCTTCTGTTGTGCTCTTCAAATTCCCTCTCATTAGCCCACGCACTTTTTGCCAAAGGATCTATTTGTAGCAGTTCTTGTCATAATACGTTTTTTTGTTACATAACCATTTGTTCCCTCTTAAAGCAACTAAGATACCCACAATCATCTCTCATTACAGCACAGCAAATTAAGAGCATTTCCCATGAAAGTGAAGCCCCCAAATAAAGGTGGTACAACAAATCGATAAGAAAACTCATTTCATCATATCGTTGGAGTTCCTTGTAAAACCAATTAACGAAAGCAATAATCAGCAATCAATCATACAATCATTTGCTTTCCAATGAACGACGACTTCACCCCCTTACTACTGAGAGTATCCTTATAACAACATCCTGGCCTGTGTGTGTGTGCGTATCCTTACACGTCACCCAAACAGAAAAAGAGAATAAAAATTAATTCTCCTTAATCCCTGACAGTGTAGTGCCATAAAACAAAATCATAACGAATTAAACGTATTCGTGTTTTTAATCCTTATGAAATATGGCTTACGTCACACGCACGCCCGCACACGCAAACACACACACGCACGCACACTCTGTCACTGATGCCGCACGCAAGGCGGTCAGCAGTAATTAAGCGCTGACTAAGTTAAAATTGCATTAAAAGCTATTTATGTCAATTAATAATAAGCGTCAGCGTTAAGTTGGCAAATTTTATGGGTCCTGTGCCTGTGCAGGACAAACTACTCGTTTTTTTTGGTTTTTTTGGTTCACTTTTATTTAATGACACAAATTTATTGATATGACTGTTGTACAGTAGTTTTAAGGAGATATTTTAATTATGCAATCATTTAAAAGGGGTTGCCACCCCCCCGACTCCCAGTTTTGAGCAATCGATCAATTACCATAAGACGGTTGTTTATTTCATCCAATTATCTATACTGAATGCGCTCATTTAAGTAGATAAATTAACATTAATATGTAAATAAGCAATTAGCTTTGGAAAGTCATTAATTGTGTGCAAAAGTGGGTGTGTGTCCTCGCAGTGGCAGATGTACCTATATTTTTGTGGCTTAACGATGATGGTGCGGTTCAAGATGCACTCTTGTGGTCAGAAAGGGCGGTTTTTGGCGATTACATCCTTGTGGTGGTTGATTTTTGACCCTTAATCCTTGGAGCCTGAGGTACAACTGTCTTTAATTGTCTGTCGGTGAGGGTATTGCTTACAGTTGTGAAGGTTAAGTTTGTATGGCATCCACAACAGTATGCTGTGGGTTACGTGTTTGTTGCCAATTGCGGCGAAGCGGATACAACAGATAGAAGCACTAGTTTAAGAGAATGCTGGAGGCTATCTCCCGCTGAACTTACGCCTTATTCTGATTGTAGAGACTTGGATAAACCACAGTCATGATGAGGTTATTGCCTAGCTTGGGCATCTGCTTAACGGGCATGGCTGCTTGGGGCCATGTCTGTACCAATGTAGCAACGATGACTATCCCCTGAGAAGGAGGCATGTATCATAAGTAAACCAGAATGGAGAAAGAATTAATTGTTATCGAGTCCCGTGAAGTAAAACCTGCCAAAGTCGAGCAGAAAGACTGGTAAGAGTGTAAAGTAAAATTTTGTCAAAAAAAATGAGCGTGGGAGCTGATATCCCATGTACTCATATAGTCTACTTGGCTTGTGATTTTGGACTACATCTACATTCTCGTGCGACCTTACTTTTCCCATTTAAGAAGTCACATAAGAGGGTTCCTTTGCTAGCCAAAATTTGCTTCCTTAGCCTTCTTATTGCCTGGCATTTCTTCATAACCAGGAAACCAGTAAAACGTTGATTTATGCTCACAGTTCAAGAGCCTAGAAGCCTTGCTGTGGTTTGGAAATCAGGTTGATTTTGATATCCCCAGCGGTTGGCAGAAACTTAACCCAACAGAGTCCACCAAATGAGAGTTACCACGTATGCTACTGTAACTTTCTTGATAGCTTCCTGCATTCCTCAGCTTTCAGGCTCATCAACAGGTCGTAGTGAGGTCATAGTGGCCAAATCTGCGTTATGGAAGTTTGGATCTATAAATTGTCAAACTGTAGACAGATGGTTTAACTCAGCACACAACTTAATGGAATAGAGTTTCAATAGATCAAGACATTTATTGAGTTTTGTTCCAACTCAAGATTTCATCTTCAATCGTTAGTCGGTGCAAGAGATTAGAATTCTCTTCCAGACTTCTTAGTACCAGAAATCGGAATATTTCTACATCAAAGCTCTATTCAGCAGTTGTGCCTTATGTATATATTTAGGAAGGAATACACTTTTTGAAGGAGTTGTGCGCTTAACTGACCTACAAAGACGGTGTCTTTTTTGTTTCAGGACTTTTCTTCTATCGTTCCTTGCTGGCCCTTAAACGCTGTACTGTTGCTCCTCCTCCAGTGTCGCTGCTGGTCAAGACATTCCTTCACCTTCTCATGCCCTACAGTTCTCTTTTCGGCCATTTGATTTCCCCAGCCTAGCTCCAACTTAATGCTTTTGGCAGTGTCGAATTCATAGTGTGAAATTTTGGGCCTGTAAATATGTATATCTCTCATGGTAAGATAATCTATGTAACATTCCATTTTGCATTCGAACAACACGTGTTCGGCGTTCTCAACAAATGCAAAATGAGTCATCTGCGATACTGTGTTTGAGGAGATGATTCCAGGAGCTGCCAGGTCCTGTTTTTTTTGGTCCATTCTACTACGTTAGCAAGTAGTTATTGGGTCCACAGTTGCTTTGATGCCTTTGAATATCGATGCTGCTAGCCTTTTCTTTTTACACACCGAGCTTATCCTACTCATGTGAGCTGGTGCCCATAAGGATTGACTTGCTCACTGTCGCAAGTAAGCTTCTTTGACAATAGACAGCTCTATGTGCCTTAATCGAGCCTCTAGTTAGACAGTATTCCTAGGTGCCTCCAGTACCTACCAGTTCGTCTAAGATTTGAATCGCTACCACCACCCCGATATCTGATTATGTGAACTCCTCTTCATTTCCACATGCGCAGTACTGCATCGCACGAATTTTCCACAAGACTGGTCCCAGAACTGAACCTTGTGGGACTTCTCTGTGATTTTGTATATTTTTGGCGATTCTTCCATTTAGTAAAAGGAAATTATTCAGAAGAGGTAGTTTGGCACTTGCATGTCTCCTTTTATAATGTCTTATAATGCGTCTCCTTTTGGCAGAGTGGGAGACATTGTTTACATTATGGGTAACTACAGCGTAGTACTACTTTTTTGCCTTTCTATCTGGTCTCAGATATAACTAGTAAAACGAAAAACTTGCTTCTAGGTGGCACTATGTTCGCATTGTGGTTCTGCAACAATTGCATCAGACAAATAATCTTAAAGACAAGGATGGCGACTGGTACAGAAAGCGAAGAGTTTGCCTGGTTGTCAAAGTTCTAAGAGACAACTGGGGCCAAACAAGTTGAAGAGAAGGTTGAGGACTTTAAGTCGAAAGAAGCATCGACTAATAGGCCGCTGAGAGCACAACATTTAGAACCATTCGACAGCGCTACAGACCTACAAGCATCTGCATCTGAAATCTGCAAATATTGTATCTTCAATCACTATTAGGAAAGTAGTACTGAAGAAGAAGCAACCCACTCCTCCCCCTCCCGACACAAATCCTCTCAATTAAGATGCATCGCCTTCATAAAACTCCATTTCTTTGTTTCAACTCAACCGACGACTACGCTTATCACTGCAAATGCAATGCTGTCCAATCAATTTACCAACAGCACTAACTTAATTGCCTTCCAGCTAAGAACTGCTGCCAAAGAGCAATAAAATCCACAGCCGAAGCACACGCATACAGCCAACCCTCCCCCCACCTTCAAAAGCCAGAAGATAAGACGATTCGCATCGCCTTCATCCAATTCCTACTCACTTAAGCCCACTTAATGAGCTTCAATGGTCTACTACCCCTACTGTCTGTCTTGTTTCTCTACGAATCATCATCCCCCTCCATCGACCACCATCCAGCATCCAGCTCCAGCCAGACACAAAGACAAAAACCACTCCGAAAAATGTTTTATTGCGTAATTTGATTGCGATTTATTCATTTCACTTTGGAAATTTAATAGCATCTGACATTTATTTTCATTTGCTACAAATGAAATCGTATCCAGCGCTTACCAACAGCGAACCACCCGCTTGATGATGACTATTGTGGTGGCGCTTGTGTTCCATCTAAAACCAGTGATATACAGGGTGCTGATGTTGAATACATCCATTGGTCTCTATTTCTTTTTTTGTTTTTCCTTTGGTTAGCCCTTCCACCCTTTTGAAGGGACCACCACCACCACCACCACCAGCCCCCATACTAACACCCTTCTTGGTCTTGGTGTACGCACTTGTTCACTTGACGGGAAAAGTTTTCTCTTCTAATAAAATTATACTACCCCCTGTGGCGCTCGTCCATAAATAATAACGAAACTTTTTTTTCCATCCTACTTCTTCTTCTTCTTTGGTTTCTCACACCCTGTTGGAGGATATTCGAGGAACCCATGGGGGAAATTCACAGAGAGCGAGAGCGAGAAAAAGAGAGTAAATTTGATAACTGATGATAAGTGTGTAGCCTCTCAGTCTTTAGTGGGAGATAAATCATAGCACTTGGTGGTCGTGAATACCTAAGGCATCCTGTTTCCTTATGTTCCTGACTTCTTTTCCAGTTGAGATGGTTTTTTTTTTTCACAAAAAATATAGAAGAAGAAGAATACCAAGAAGATATCTCATTCATCCCCCAAGTGGATAAAGTGAATTCATTTATTCCAATTTGCCCGCAAAGAAGATCATTAATTTTGATAAAAAAAAAAATTCCTACAATCTTCTTTCTTTCCTTGCGAAGAAGGACATAAATGCGAGTAAAACCAACAACAACTGGAAATGAAAAATAACATTAGCTCCTTATGGGGTTGTGCTGGGCTGGGCTCTCTCTCTCATATTCAACAGACTCGGGAGTCGGGACATTTTTTGGTAAACCATTGAGCGCGGTAAATTGTCATCACACACACAGATGGCGGTGTAGAATTTAATTGGAATCCTTTGAATGCGGTTTCTTACAGAGTAAACAGTTTGCTTGACTCTGAATTGACAGTAATTTTGATAGTTTTAGCGCGCACAACACCAGCTACCTAGGTACCTTTTGAGTGCTCATTTTCCCCCAGTGTGCAAGTTAAGTAATGAGTTGTGAAAACTAAGAGGAGCCTTTAAGCAGGATATGAGCTCATAATGAAGGCAGAGAGCTGTGAGTCGTAGGGAACTGCAGACACATTTAATTCATGCATCAGTCGATCTGGAGTCAGCTTAAAGAAGTAAAGTACGTCCAACAAAGGATTTGATCCATAGGTCAATAAGGAGAAGAGTACTTGGGCTGATGTAAACGAGCAGAAAAAGAAATACTGCTCTCTAGAAAGTCTCCCAGTCTAGAACAGACTCGGACTGCTGATATAGCCACAAAGATCTACTATATCTGGCCTGTGAAATTGCTTTGTTAAGACGTCAATACGAAGGCATCAAAGTCACTCTCAGTGCCAGGGTCCCTTCGGGTTCCAGAGACCGCCTGTTCATCAATCAGCCACAAGTAGAACTTTGCAGGTTCATTTAGGTGTTACAGCATCTAAAATGCGTTTCCTCAAGGTACCTTTTGAACCAGCAAAGCTTACGATACTAATATTATACTAATGTTCGCTATTTCGCCAAAATTTATCGAGTTTTCTATGAGCAGATACATACCTTCTCTTCCACCTTCTCCTCCAAGCAACGTCTTCAAAAACCTAGCTGGATGCCCTCTAAAGACACCTTGCCTGATTTGGCAGTTAGAGGGTCTGTAATACAGCTTAGGCCAGGTCTGTTTGTTATAATTTGCCATTTGCCATTGACGGTGTTTCTCCCAATTTGGGAGCCCTATCGCTTCCAAGAAAAATGTACATACGAGGCGGTAAGCGTCATACTTCACATAAAGTATAGTGTCGTATGAATTGAAAAACCAAAGCGGAGTACATCAAGGATGCCTACTATCACAACTATTGTTCTTAGTGAATTTCAATGATTAACTCTGTGACGCAAGGCAGCTGAAGAGTTCATTCGAATATGACATCTTGACAAGGAGGACGACAATGGCTGTCTAGCTTCATATTGGGTAATGAACTTTCTTTTAATGGTTCGTAATCTAGAAGCCAAGGCAAAGAAAGTGGGGCTCAAGAGCATTTCTAATGCTCGGGGTTAACTAAACGTTGTCAAACAGAGAGTCGGAAAACTTTCTATATCTACAAAGCCCACTTAAGCAGGCATTGGAGGATTGGAGCTCTTTACGAATGAGCTGAATGAGCTTAAACGCGTTGCGACACTTCGAAACACGATGTCACACATGGCTCCCGAGGGGTTAAGGTACGAGAGGAATGCAAAGTTCCCTAGGAGAATCGAGAGTTGTATTAGGCTATTTTCTGGAATATTCCTGTGCCTGGTCTATATCAGACGCGGTCTCCTTGATCGTCCTGATTTCTGCCAGAAAAACTCTACAGTGGTTGAGAAAACAGTAGAAGATTTCAGGCTTAAAGCACGAGGTAATCGACTATATATAGGCAAACAGATGCTTTTTGAGATCCTACATTAGCCACGCGGTCTCGAACATGAGTTGACCCGGTGTCAAGTGAATGAATGTCTAGTGCACCTATTGAGAGTTTGTATACCCGCATTCATGAGCTTTGATTGGTTGCTTCCCACGCCTCAGTCACTAGCGAATACACAGTTCAATACCGTATGCAGCTTCCATCCCTTAGGCTGGTCCTCATTCCAAATTGACCACGAACCATACACGCCTCTCAATGGGTGTTGAATAGAGCTACTGCCACTACTCGTACCTGTCAGCACTTTAGTAGCTCTGTAGACAGTTCTCCTGTCACGGCTTCGTGTAGGTTCTTCTGCTTCCGTAGCCATAGTGTTGCAGATACTCTTGCTCATCTCTCTTCTTCTTTTGTTAGGCGAAATTTTGATCAGCGGTAGATGGATCATACGCCTTACTGTCTCCCTAATGGTCCGCCTGTAAGACTTATACTTCAAGAAGTATCGGTTGAGAGTAGGGAAGTCTTGTACTCTCAGAAAAAGCCAATGCCCTTAACACTGGATATACAAACACTTTTTACACATTTGAAACCAAGAGTTGGTGGCGGACAATAAGCTGCTAATTGATTCCACAAGACACAGAGGGTGATTCCTTTTGCACCTGGCAACAGTGAGGCGGGTTCTCCTTATGGCCAATTCAATCATTGCTCTTGTGGCAAGATCTTATTCTTATAGCCTACTTCCCTTAGAGTTCACCCTCTAATCACTGGAGCCAATATCAAATAGATTAGGACCCAATACCGAACCTTATGGTCCACCAAGATATACCGTGTAAAACTCCTGCCAGCCTTCTGAAAACAATTTCTTCTCCTCCATCTGCGGAATATTGGAAAATTCCACCACCGCCCTAGCTTCACATATTGCTTTCCAAACAAGTGACATATATCGCCAAGTGTTTGAAAATTCAAATTTCATTTCATATCGGCAAACATTGACAATGTTTCCTCCTTTCACTTCACTCCCACGCCCAACCAAGAGTATCACAGCCTTTTTTTTTATTATTTTGGTTACACAGAAACAAAAACGATAAATATTTCGAAAAAAAAAAAAAAAGGACACACAAATGAACTTATACACAACAAGTAGGTATCCCAACAGTGTGGCATCATTGTTGTCCCACTTGTGTGTTTGTGTATTTGTGTCGGGCATAGTTTTCAATTTCAATAAGTGAATAATATTTACGTATATCATGTCCTTGGCAACTGGCAGCCTCAGTGTATTGGTGTTTCTATCTTTTTCCAGGAAAAAAAACCATATGAAGGATCCCACACTCGCCCTGTGTGTGTGTTTAGTTTTGTGGTATAATTTCGGACCGATATCTAGGCGGGTGGCAGTCACATCACAACCCACAGTTTAAGAAATGACAAAGTTTGTTAAGCGATATGCTCTGTCTCTGTTGCTATCATTCCTCCCAGGAGGGGGGGGAGTAAAACTGTCAGAGAGAATACAATATAGTATTTGTAAGGATTCCAATTGAGATTCGTTCAATATTGTGATGTCGTACGGCGCGGCGCCAACTGAGACGGAAGGAAGGTAAAACAGCACAAGCAAGCACACAGGATGTTTGTCGTCGCTAACAGAGAAGGATATTTGCATTTGAAAATATTCAATATTATTTGTGTTTATTTTACGTTTTATTTGCGTAAAGTATGCGTGACAATATTCGGAAGTCCTTTCTATGGTATTCAGCTCCAGTTCAAACTCAAGGAGCTTCTCTGTCTCTCCTTACATTGAGTGTGCTGCTGTGCATATTGTTGTTTTTGGTTTTACGTTGGGTAAAAGCTGCTCAAGTACGTGAGCATAATGTATATTTAGAGAGACCGGGTTGCTGAGTTATGGCATTCCAAGGAACTAAAGGGTGAAAATATCTTTCGGACAGTTTCATACAAATTATTGTGCAAACATGTCATTTATGAGAGGTTTACTCTTTGTAAAGCTGAGCAATATTTTAAAATGGACGATAAAACTTTCTATAGTGAATGCTGTTGTTCTTGTTCTTGTTTTTTTCTGGACAATTAAGTTTCCTTTAAACTTGAAAGTTTTGGGGCATCATATTGATGGACATACCAAGGGAATAGAATTTTAATGGATACCCAAAGCTATAGACAGTCGTAACTGTTGCCGGAGAACCAAAGTTGGTGGCAGGGTGGAGCAGGAACTTCAAACCGATAGGATCCAGGACTTAGGTGTGTTGATCTGTATTTAATCGAAGAAACTGAAGCTCATGTCATCGTCTTCTTGCTTAACAGCTTGCTCAGCGAGAGCAGCGAACTTGATGGGATCCTCAATGTATTCTTTCGTGGTGGTGTCTTCCTTAAATTCAAGCTCGGCAGCGATAGCCAGGAAATGTTTCTCAAACGATTGATCACACTTTGTGGCATCGAAAATATACATAATTGGCTGTATGGCAGCTGCCGAGTTGGTGACACCACTTAGAATTTGCCACGTTAATCCTCGGGCTAGATGTCCAATATGTCCCGTGTTTTAGGGGTTCTGTAGCTTTATGCCGAAGGAGTTTGAGAGGGAGCTAAGAGGTGCATTCCTTGGTTGTGCGATTTGTGCAAGTTCAACCAGCAACTGGCACTCCCGTGCAACTTGGAACGCGATGCTTATACAAGAAGGTATATGGCCTCAACCATCAGAAAGCTAATTGCTCCGAAAGAAAACATTCACCTTCATTATGGACGATAACCTGTTGACGACCTTTACTAATTGTTTGACAACATGCGGTTTTCTCAACGTATTTCAAAAGAGCCTCCTAACGCCAGATTCTGCCAATTCAAATGTGAGTTCCAAGGTTTATAACAAGAAAAGATCGTTCCACTTCCAGACGAATTCCAATCACCAACAAAAAGTGCTATTGTCCTCTGCTCTGGCTGTAGTGAAGAGCTCAAAAGGACAAGAGAAAAGAAGGACTCAAATTCTGATAATTTTCTTTGACAGACCCAGGAAGCCTTAGAAGTGACCTTAGCCTTATATATTTGGTTCGTTGGAAGCTACCTGTGGCATATTTCATTGTCACTCTTGTCTTCGTTGTTTCTTCATTATGGTAGCGACAGTTTCACTAACTGCTTCCAAGGCTTCTTGCGTGCTCAGCATCTGTCTGATGATGTTCATTGGGCTTTAGTTCACAGACAGTCGGTTGACCTGGTCAGTGGAATATTACGTACTCCACGTTTTGCGACTGCTTCTGTGCACATTGGACAATAAGGATTGTTTTCATGCCTAAATAGGAGGAGGTATTCTTTAAAAGGAACAATTTCAGCTCTCCACGTTTCCTTTTGATCTGAAGCTCTACATTGGGGATCAATCTTTGCGTCCACCCACCTTTGATCCATCTATCTTGCCATTCATCCAGGTTTGTTCTTCGTGGTACTTCACTATGACTTTGGCTTGTTGCTGTTGGCATCGCTGTTCTGCTGGCTTGTTATTTCCATTTGGCAGAGGTTGTTCTGAAAGCGCCACATACTTTCAAATGATTCCGCAAGCAGCTTTAGTCCTTCTACTGTATGACTTGGTGCTCATTGCCCCAGTCCATATTTTGGAGCCAGAAAGCATCATCGATGTCGCAAGAACAGTCTTTTCTTCTGTTAAAGTCCTCCAACATTTGACATGATCCCTTCCAGGGATCAGCCGTTGTTCAGCCTTTCACAGACTCAGATATGGTGACTTTTGGTTGAGATTATGCGAGACAACCATCCCACTAGTCCGGCTTAATGGATATATCGCCTGATGCTATGACCCAGAGAATCCAGCTGCGGCCCTAGTATTAGGTCGAGATTTCCGATGTTCAGGAAATGAAGTTCAGTTGTATTTTGATAGATAACTTCAAAAGCGATCAGGGGCTGGCTGGCTGGAAGGCTGTCAGTTCTCCAGGCTGAGATTTTCTGCTTTTCTGATTTTCCTGATGCTTGGTGGAATTGTCTTAGTATCTCTGTCTCTAGTGACAGTCAAGGTGCCCTTAAGACCTTGCAAACTAGTTGCTGAATGAAAGAGTTCCTTTGTCTCTTTTCTGGTTGCCACGTCACGAAACAACACCAATTTCATATTTGGTTAGTTCTATTGAATTTTGAAAACCCCTACACGATTGTCAGGATGTGTCCAAACCAGAACAAGAGGACAGCCCCTAAACCAGTTCTAAATGTACGCACGAGCGTTAGCTCTTTTGTTTGCAAATCGTGTCCCTAAAACAAGATCAAAATCAAAGTACACACTCCCAAGCTTGTCAAAAATTCAAATTACCTTTTAATTAATTTAATTTGACAATTACTTCTTATGACCCAAAAAGTACCTATACAATATCTCCCTCTTGCATCCCCTACCCTCTGGTTAACAGAAAAAAAAGGGAAGAAGAGAAAAATAACCATAAAATTTAAGAATAGCCATTATCCCCTATAAGTTTTCTTTTATCAGGTAATATCCTGAAAGAGAAACACCAAATAAGTATTACAACCGCATAATGCCATCATATTACCTTAAGCTATGCCATAAACTGCCAGCTTAGACCGACACAGAATTAAATGATTGTTGAAAAATCATGCAAACGGGACCGTTAGCTACTACCTAACCCCCGACCGGCATACTAACACCTCGCACGATCTCATTTGAAAAACATTGTCATCTTCATATCCTTGTAATGTGATGCGCCTTCTTACTTCACATAGACCTATAGACAGACACTTATCCTGTGAGCCGGAGTAAGAGAGAGAGAGAGAGAGAGTACCTCTTAGGCGTATTAAAAATTCTGTTTCCTTTTTTTCCTTTTCAATAAAATCTGATGTGCGTAGTGAGGATACAAAATACAAATACAACAAACTATACAATTTACCGCCCCAGAGAAAAAGAAAAAGAAACACTTACCGGAGAGAGCGAAAGAGAGTGTATATCCTTCCATATCCTGATTTCACAGACGAACATATACTCTCGTACGTACACCTAACGTGCACTAAGGGTGTAATAATATGTTCAACAGCTATAAAACGCTTCAAGGATGTAATATCGGAAATTTGAATAAATTTTCACACTCCCCCCATGGTCCCCCCCCCCCCCACACTTATTACTCTTATGCATGCATACTCGTATTTGTTGTACTTTTTTACGCTGACTTTGTTTGTGTTAATCTTGGGTTTCTTTTCCACCAATACACACAGGTAATGAAGTCACTGGAGCCCCATATAAATGTTGTGCGCTTGTTGGGCTGTTGTACTGATAAGGATCCAATTTTCGTGATAATCGAATATGTAAATCGAGGAAAACTTCAAACGTACTTGCGGAACTCGCGTGCAGAGAGGTAAGTTGCTTTTTTTTTTTTGTATTTTTTTGTTTCCAGGACTTTTGTGTGTGAGCAATGAGTAGAGAGAGAGAATATTAAGGATTCCACGTATGGGTGGGGTATACTACTTTTTTTTGTTTATTATTTATTTACTAAGGATTCGCTGCTCTGGCAGGGTATTGTTTATTTTGTCAGATAAAAATACGGGCGCTGCGCCGCACGAAACCATATATTCAACCGGAATATTGCCACACAAATCGAGATGAGCTCAGATTGGCTTTTTCAAAAAAACAATCATACATACCTCTGGGTGGTTGGTTAAATCCTATAAATTTAATAAAAATTAAAAGAAAAATGGTTTTTGCGAAGAACTTTTCGTTGAAGCAAAGGAGCCTCAGCCTCAGGTAAAATTGTACTTCTTAAGAAGCCAATAAGTTGTCTAGAACTTTCTGTTGCCAAACAGCAGACCAGTAGAAGGTCTGAACGAAGGAGCATTAGGCGACCAGAGGCTTGTACCACAAAATTACAAGTACTACAAGTACAAATGAAATTTCGACAACTCTAGAAACAACACAGCATCACTGCATGGTTTAGCAACAGACAATTTCAACAGTCGTCATGTTTCACTTGTACTTGTAGATTTGTAGGAGGGGGATAGGCCTAAGTCCTAGAACTTTTTGTTCGCGAGGAATTCTGCCTTCTGCCCGGGAATCTCATTGAAGATCGAATTCACATAGAGGACAGTGTGACCTGAAACTTAAACAAGAGTTGTGAGCGATCACGGGGGTGGATCTGGGCCTCAGCCAACAAAACTCTTCAGCCAACTCGGTTACGAATCAATTTGCTCCTTGTTAGCACCAATAGCCGTCCTCTAATACGCTATCCATTCGGGCTTATTTCGAAGACATTCTTAGCTAGAACGTTGGGTTCCATCCCCTCTACATGACTTAGTCCCTGCATGCGAACTCTTCTGACCAAGTCGATGTCCTTGTATAGACCGTATAGTTCTGCGTTATATCTTCTTCGCCACTCACCATCTATATGCAGACGGATCCATGGATCACTCGAAGAACTTATCTTTCAAAATAACCAAGGGCACCCTTCTCTGGTGCTGTCAAAATCCATGTTTCGTCTTCCATGAGGACCCCAGGTGCTTAAGCATCACCCAATGCGAAAAATAAAAGCTAATTCATTTAGAAATACTTTTTTCAAACGAAAAAAAATGTAAAAAATAAAACCCTATTGGATTTTTTGTGTTATTGGACAAAAGAACAATTCTTGGCATTTTAACTATTGTTTGTTGAGTTTTGACGGAGTACATCCATGTTGGTGCATGTAAGATAAGGTAGATTTGTTTTATATATAGAGTTTATAATAGTTGATTCATTTAGAGGTACTTTTTTCAAACATCAAGAATAGTACAAAAAAAATTATTGTATCGAGTTATCTTTACTATAAAAGAAAAGAACTATCTTTAACATTTATTCTGAAAAGATTGGTTTTTTTAAAAGTTGGCTACACCTGCGTTTTAACATGGTCCATTCTGAAGTTCTAATTTTCGACAACGCTTCCGAGCATTTTGAGTGGTATGTGGCGAATAACGCAAGTAATGCTGGCTTCCATATGTTCAAGAATATCCGACTAATTCATGTCACAAGGAAAAGTCTCGAGATGTGATATAACACGGTTTAGGCAGTCAATAAAAAGCCACTCCATTATCGTGATGCGATAACAAGCCAAACTACTGAAAACGGTGCCAAATGGTGTACGGAAAGAAACACATTCTTCGTAAATCGTAGAGTACTGATTTTCGTTATGTCTCTCTATGATGAAATGTCAAACAAATCTAAATAAAAATACTATGACAAGGTATCACGATTCACTCGTCTTTTGTTTGAAAATGATAGACAAAAAAAGTACCTCTAAATGAATCAACCTTTACTTACAGAAAAATCCTAAATACTCGGCCAGAACAGTTCCTTGTACCAGAGATGTTTCCTGGTATCAGTCCTTTTACAGCTTTGGTTTCTAATGTTTTTTGGAGGACTAAATTTCTCTCCTCCTGGGAAAGATTACAGCTTTCCATCTCCCTAAAAGAGTGCAGGTTAGAAATTGCGAAGAAAAAAATTCAATCATTGCTTCCGTTTTGCTTTTATAGAAATCCATAAGCCCTCTCTCTATCTATCGATTTCCTTCGTTTTTTTTCCGCCATCTCTTTTTAATAGTATCCTTTTCTGAAAGGAAGGCATGTTGCATTTACCATACTAAAGAAGATACCTACTCTTTACACTGACAACATCGTCATCGTCGTCAACATCATCATCCTCATTGCGTTATTGTCGTCCTTTAGCACACACAGCTTGTTGCCGCGCCGCGCCACTAATATCATGGAACGCGGTGCTCTCTCTCTCTATATCTACTCCGCCCTCTGATGTGCTGCATGTGCCGAACTCATAACCATTTTCCTTTATTGCAGGCATTATGGCAATACACACGGAAAATCGAATACCCTGACGTCAGGCGATTTAACATCATTCATGTATCAGGTTGCCAAGGGTATGGATTACCTAACATCCCGTGGGGTGAGTATACACCAGCACACGCTGGCTTATATTACTTATATCAGTACTCTATGTAGTTTTCGTATCTTGCTATAAGTGGAAGGCAAAACACACAAAAAATCACAGAAACTGAAAAAATCTGAATGAAAAAATATATAAATCCGGAGCGAGCGCCAAGGATCATGGAAAGCAGGAAATGCGAGTGGCGGTATTTACTTTTATCCATCCTACATTGCAAAGGCGCGGCGCGGCGCCAGTTGTGTAGAGATAAATTTCCAAGGATCCCCGCCGATTTAAGGCAACCTCCCTCGCGTCCTCTCGTGCGCTGCTCGTCTGACTAAGTATGCAAACAGAAAGTGTGTATCCTGCACAATGGAAGAGTGCAAACTTTTTTTTTTTGGGGGGAAGGCCATTGAAAGTAGAACCAGCAGAAGATATTCGGAGGAGGAACAAGAGTTTTGGTGCTCCTCCACTCTATCGTTCGCATATACAATCTCGAGGGTGCAATCCGTAATGGTTTGTGCAGAGCATTCGAACAAGCGAAGATCGCTACACTACCATCCTACCAACCTACAGAGAGATGACTTAAGGATGCAATCCTTGTTGAGTTGCTACTGCTGCTCTATACTCGTACCTGTTGAATCAATTTACCACAAAACAAAAAAGGATAAACAAAAAGCTGCCGGGGGATGTCTAAAACGATGATTTCTCTTCTCGAAAGTAAATCGGATTAACTTGAAGTACATTAACTCTCCTCTGTTTGTGGATGCCGCAACCACCGTAACCTCCAGCCCCCGCCTCTGTGTGAGAATAATATCAAACAGATTTGAAAATGATAAATTTTGTAACGTCTGTCTCTCGGGGGATTGTTACGGATTTAGGTGAAATTGTGAATAACTTGTAAGATCCGTAAAATTGAAAATGAAAGATGTGACGAAGCTACTAAAGATTGACAGCTTCTCGGTTCTGGCTGTCCTTCAATCGATGGGATACATTTTGCAATTTATTTTAAACCTAAATGCATTCATCAATTAAATTTTAATTGCAACCGATAACCCGTCTATTCGAGCGATTAACACACAAAATATGTAATCTGTTGGAAAAGTACCATCTAACTACAAAGCAAACGCTAGTTCCAATTAGTGGTTGTGTTAAATTTTAAAATGTTTTTAATTAGAGACACTTCGACGTTGTTATAATCCATAAATTTGTTTTGTTTTGGTGCAAAAAAAAGAGGCATAATCATCACTTTTTAATGAGTAAAGGCCGTTAGGGAGAGGAAGCATTGGAATTGGAATTATTCTACTCAAAGTTGTTGCCTTTTTTTGCATATAAAGCCAACAAAATAGTAAGCTGGGAAGACTCTTAGTGTATTATTCAAGATGTACGCGAAAAAGAAACTGTGAATTACGAACGAATGCAAAACTCACATACAACTCTTTCCCCAGTCAATTTGGACTGGTACGTCGCAACTGTAGAATTTAGTGGATTTAATCAAGAGTAATAAGGCTCCTAGAATGGAAGGCATCCCAAACTTTGTCCTAAAAAAGGCTATTAAGGCCCAACCAGAGGCTTTTGCTAACCTCTATACAGATTGTCCGTCTTTACAGCTTGTCTGATAGAAAGAAAGGACAGAGATTGGTATTAATCCCAAAAGGCGACAAGCCTCCAGAGCAACCGCCTTCATATAGACCACTGTGCATGCTAGACACAGTAGGAAAGTAGTTCCCAACAGACTGGACCAGTACATCGAAGGAGAAAATGGACTGTCAAACCTACAATACGGTTTCAGAAAGAAACGAAGAACCACACATGCGATACAAGCAGTTTGCAAGGTAGCAGCCATATAGGGGATCAGATGGAAAGGAGGAAAAAAGCGTAAAGAATGCCTTCAACTCTGACAAATGGAGCTGCATTATGAGAGTGCTGAGGGACATGCGTGTCCCAAACTACCTGCGCCACAAAGATACGGAAGAAGGGCCAAAAATATATAAAATTACAGGAGGAGCACCTCAGCGATCAGTGTTGGGCCCAGCCTTGTGGAACGTTATGTATGATGGGGCACTAAGGATACATAAACCAAGAGCGGTGGTGGTTGTGGCTAAAACTCTAGAGGAAGTGACGCAGCGCTGCTACTTGAAAACTTGACTTCGTTCATCAGGCCTGGAACTGACAGACCATAAAACGGAGGCCGTCCTCATAAGCAGCCACAAGAAAGTTGAGCGACTGACAATAGAGGTAAGCGAACACACTATCGATTCAAAGCCTTACATAAAGTACCTAGGTTTGACTATAGGCTCCACTTTAGAGAACACCTAGCCCATACAAACGTGAAGGCAAATCGCAATTTACAGGCTAATGCCCAATATTGGAGGACCAAAGGAGCCTCTAAGAAGCCTACTTGCGACAGTTAGCAAGTCTTTCCCCATATGGGAATCGGCTGTAGCTGTAAACTCACAAACACAGAAGAGCACCTCTCAGAATATGCTCCGCGTACAAGACAGTATCAGGGGATGCAATTAATGTCAAATCGACCTAGAGGTCAGAATAGCAGCATGCATGCAGAGCAGAATAGCGACAACGAGGAAAGAAGCACCATCAGCGCGACAACAAACGTAGAATGGCAACGACGATGGGAACGTCTACAAACTGCTGCCAAACATCGAAGAGTGGACCACAAGTATTTCTTAACAGGATATGGAAGCGTTCGGGAATACCTTCACAATTACAATATCGCAGATGATCCTTTCTGCCAGTACTATCAAGAGAAAGTTCAAAAAGCGGAACATGTCCTTGTAGAGTGCACAATGTGTGAGACTACGAGAAAGAGAGATTGGGAATGCGGTAACCCCAAGAAGCCTAATAGGCCTCACGCTTTCAAGAAGAGAAGCTTGGGAAATAGCCGACAACATTATCGCAAGCAGGAGCAAGCAGCAAAACCAAACACAAAGAGCCGAAGAAGAACGAAGAAGACAGGACGTCAAAACCTGGTCCTACGAATGAATGCCTTGAGCGGCAGTACCGTAGGGGGCAAAAGGACAGGTGTTTGGGTGCGGTGGTTTAGCATAGAGTCAGGCATAACTTCGTAGCACGGTCTGCGAGTATCCATAAATATTCCATCGCCTCCAGCGCACATAAAGCATTCGAAGAAACTTTAATATTTATTTTTTCTTATTTTTGTACATAACGTTATTATTTATTTTATTTTTTTCAGATAATTCATAGAGATTTGGCGGCGAGAAATATCCTTATTACGGACGACAACACATGTAAGGTTGCTGACTTTGGTTTCGCGCGTGACGTCGTTACATCGAAAATATACGAACGAAAGAGCGAAGGAAAGCTACCAATTAGGTAAGGAAATAACTATTTTAAGGTTCTACCTTCAGGTGCCTGCTTAGATAAGGTTCAAGCACAATGGACCTTTCATGTCTACGAGTCCACTTGACGGGTTGTATCGTTCACAAAAACCTGATCAAGATTAGGTTTGGTTGAAAAGAGTTATGAGGTCTTCAGAAGACAAGGAGCACCAGAGTGGATTGATGCTGGTCTGTAGGGGAACATTTTCGACTGAGAGAACTGATGTGACAACTTTTAACTAATTGGAAGGCAATATGCGCTTGGCACGAATGTGTTTACCTACTGCCACGACGGCAATGCCATCTAAGTACCGTCAGCCTCCAGTCAACGCCAATCGAAGAACTCCGTCATACAAGTTGTTCCACAATAAGGGCCCTAAGATAGATCCTTGTGGAACTTAAAAAGTCATTTTGTAGTACTTTGTAGTCTGTATTTCGACATCGAGGAGTTCACTTCTTCGATAACTTTGGCGGGCTGGTATGTGGCATCGGCGCTTTGTAACAATCCTTGTGATATCAATCCTTCTCTGGTCTCTCAGTGCGTCTGTCTCTTATATGCCCTGTCACCTCTGCAGTATGTTACAAAGAAGCTACTAGAATGTGATATTCAAAGGAACTTTCAATTTCTTAGAAATAAAGTCCTTCTTTCCTTCCTTTCTATCGACACAAATTTTCACATACACAAGCTGCAAATCTAATCGTTTGAGGATTTCTCAAAGCTTCCTTTCAACCCGCAGGAATACTTCACAAAATGGTTTCAATTTTATACGAAAAAATACAACAAGGATACACATGTAATACAGCAGAGCAGGAAACGTATTTCTCCTGGGATTCAGTTTCAAAAGAACCAGAAATAGCAACAGACAGAGCGACTGACTGGCTTTACAGATCACAGACATCCTTTCTATTCACAGCCCGCTTTATTAAGCAGTTCTCCCAGCCAACAAAAGCTGCGAAACTTTATGCGAGAGTCTAAATTTCAAATATGGTTTTTAACTCCCCAAAGCAGCAAATCCATCATTCGAGTTACTCTGTGTGTGTGTGTTAAAAGTTTCACAACTCATGCATACGAGTACCTCCAACTCAAGGAATCTCAGGTGCAATTTGCGTGAGAAAGTAATCTTTTAGTTCCCGAGACTCTCTGAATGTCTCCGTTTTGCCAGCGCAGCGCACAAAAAAAAGGACTTTATCAAATCAAGTGCATAAAAGTGGATTGAGTTTCCGGTACATGTACCTGGAAAGAGGTCAACAGCAGGAATACACACGTAGCAAAGGAGAAGGCAAAGCAAAAAAAAAAAATATTTAATTTTATAAACACCATCATCCTGTTATGACTTTGTTACGCGCCAAGGACATGAACACACAAATCGATAGCAAGCAGCTGAATGGAGGGAAAAATCTAATTTTTGCAGGACCTGCCTACATACATAATGGAGTATACTTATGAATATGAAATTACTCACGATCTTGGGTCCTGCGTCACGTGCCCAACCGTAGAGCGTATCCTGACAGGAAAACAAAAAACAAAAAAGAAAACACGCAAGCGAAATCCTCGACTCAAATGAAACATCGAATTTATTTGTGAATTTTTCATAACACCGCGTCGGTCGCACCCTCTTATGAAAATCTAATTTAGATCCTGTAATTTGCTTAGAGGCGGTAGAATAAAAGTCAACCCACTTGCTCGTGCTCCTCCTCCTCTATTCGAGGATAATTCCAAAGTCACGACTGAGGGCTCCTTGATGATTTTTGTTTCCGCATTTTTTTTTCTTCTTTCTTCTTTCCATCCACAGAGGAAGAGTGAGAGAGTTATGTACGCAATGAGGAAAGCTTTAAAAAAAAAGAAATTTCTTTCCTACAGAAGGGGCCCGCATTTGATGGCGCTTTTGAAGGACATGCATCAGCCTACACTTTCAATCGAGAAAAAATGACGAGACATAACTTTCAGATACTTTTTTGCTTGAGATTTTTACAACGATAACCTAATTTTCTCGGAAGCAGTTAAACATGAAGCAAAATTGGTTTAGATTTTAAATATTTAATTTTGAATTCAATTTTGTTATGAAAAAATAAAGAAAACTCGTCAGCCTGCGACATTGAATTTGAAATTTGTTGACCGATGTAGTCATTGGTAATAAATTCAAAAAAAATCTTTGCCTTATGAGTGTATCCTGGCGATGACGTGAGGAAGGGAATATTTTGAGAGCACTTCTCGAGAAGTTAGATCCTGGCATAGAACCATTACTATGTCCCCAGGAAATTTTAAAAACTACTAAACCGATTGACATGAAACAAATTTTTTAATATTCTTTGTTTTCGTGAGAGTGAAATAGGCTAGTTTTTTCCTAAGATCTTTACGAAGCAAGGCGAGCACGGATCAGCTAGTCCACTTATATAAAAAGCTTTCCAATGTGTGTGTCATGTGTAATGAGCAGAAATTTCCAATCTTTAAACTTTCTGATTCGAATAGAAGAACACCAAGTTGCTAAACAAGCTGGGTTCAACTCTATCGAACAGTGCCTTGAATATCGATTGCCACTTCGATTGATGTTTATCGATTTTGACAGCATCAATCATGAATTAGTAGCAATCATTAAGACTACACACCATGCGCCGAAATGTCAGGTTCTGCACAGAAGGTTGTTCGAGGTCTACAGTGAGGTACTACAATATATACAATAAGTAGGCACATTGCCTGGCATAGCTGGAAGTCCCTACATTAATAATATAAATGCTGGTGTTCTGTGTTTGCTTCTAATCTCTATAGAGCCTCTATAGCGATAGCTTTCAAGAAAGCATTCCCTCTTAATCCATATAAAGAGCGGATTTATGCCAAACCAGAGAAAGAGTAAAGAGAGTAACAGACAACACAGAACCTTGTGGAACACCAAGTTTGTTTAAAAAGAAGAAAAGTACTACCATTAGCTAACAAGTCCTTCCTCCCCAAAAAACCTGAATTACTTCCGCTTAGAAAAGAGAGAAAGAGCAAAAAAAAAAATATACATCTTATCTAAATTAAGGATTCCTCTCAAGCGAAAACATAAATTCCACTTGCTCGCTCGTTCGTTCATTCATTAGATATTCCAAACCAACAACGAAACATTTTCTGGATTCACTCCAGATGTTGAACAATTACCTAATTACATCTCCCACTCTCTACATTCGAATAAAATCCATATGCACATCGCATCCTAGAGACAATCATCAATTTTCCTTCGCTTGATGGACATCCATCGTGTCCTCGACATTTTCAATACCATCAGGCTAACAACAGTAAAAGCAGCAACCATCTGCCAAAAGGAACATTTTGCCAGAAAATCACAAGGATATCTATACCCCGTTCGTTCGTTCGTTTGTTCCTTCGATTTCTTTTCCTTTTTTTTGCTATTCTTTTTGTCTATCCGGGATGACAACGTCGTTCTCGTCGTCGTCGACTACATATTGAAGTACATTCCTACACATTAGGTAATGCCCTTGTCTATTCTGATGCTGTAGTCTATATATCTGGCATCTGTTTGCTTTCCAAATCGTGCTGGTGGTAGCAGGATGTGGCGTTGCTACTACTGGTGGCGGTGGTGGTCGTCCTCCAGTGAAAAATGGCTACATTCCGGCATCCTACTTTGAATTCTAAACCCAAACAACCTGTTCAGCATTTGGCAATGAAGAAGGAAAATATAAAAAAAACGATATAACAGTTCGACTGAAAAAGGTCATGAAGCAATCCAGAACCGAGTAGCGAGTAGCGAGTAGCGAGTAGGAGTGAATACGAGTACTAGGGTGAAATGAATTCATAAATTTTGAAGCGATATCGTGTGCACAAGAAGTAGGTACCCACTCGGTGCGCTCTGTCTATCTATGGAGTTACTCCGTGCAACTTCACTTCAAGGTTCAAACGATAAAATATTATTCCTAGCGATTTTTTTGTGCGCTCGCTTCTTCTTATACGCTTGTTCTACTTGCAGATGGATGGCAATCGAATCACTCTACGATAATATATTCTCAGTGAAATCGGACATTTGGAGCTTCGGAATACTAATGTGGGAAATAGTTACACTCGGCTCAACACCATATCCTGGAGTATCAGCTGCAGATGTTATGCGAAAGGTAATCTAACGGCAGACAGGGTCCCTTCTATCTTCTTTGAATGGGGGTGAAACAACCATTGAATTGAACGGAATTCCAACGACGATGACGATGACGACGATGATGACTGCCGATATGGTAGTGATAATGGCATTGGCATTGGGCATTGCCCATCCATTCCTCCAACTATTATCCTGGAATAGCGTGCTTTTCGTCCTTTTGGTTCGCTCGAGAGTACATATAATTGCTGTCATTCAGCTTTTATTATCCTTTCACTCTATCGAACTGTGTTAAAACACAAGTGCCATTGTATCCGTTCACTTAAATGGTTGTATCCATCCACCCGCTCTGTGTATCTATTTTATTTATATTCATTTTTTTTTTTTTTACATTTTGTGTGTGATTATAAATAGGTGAGGGATGGCTATCGATTGGAAAAACCAGAGCATTGTCGTCGGGAGCTGTACAACATCATGTACTATTGTTGGGCGCAGGACGCCATGGAACGACCAACATTCTCCGAGATAGTACAAATGCTCGATAAACTTTTGCACACGGAAATGGACTACATCGAGCTGGAACGATTCCCTGATCACAACTACTACAATATACTCAATTTAAGTGGTGAGAAGTTGTAATACTATTGTTGTGTGCTCCATGTGGAGGAAATGATGGATCCAGAGGTCAACAACGGAAGGAGATGGATTCTGATGGCACGAGTCCATAGAGTCGTTACATTATTTTTATTGTTGAATGTTCATAGTGCCGATTTAGTCCTTTTGTTTTCAGTGAATTATACTCTTTTTTTTTTGCATTTTGTTGTATATTTTTTATTTTTTGTACTTTTTTTTGTAAGAAGAAGACAGGAAGATGGAAGGCTTTTCAAAAGACTTATTTTGTAATACTTCAGTTTATTTATTTTGTTTTGTATTTTTTTTTTCTTAGATTGTAATTTAAATGATGTATTTGCATTTAATGTTAAAAAATAAATAAATTAAATTTAAAAAAATAAATATTAAGTTAAGTACTATACCAAAAACGTTGAATGCATTATTCTTGGATGAAGCTTAAGAGGGGATAAAGGTAAGGACGCCAGGGAGATGCTGCTCTAAAGATTTTTAGTACACTTAAGCGCCTAAAACTTAATATAAATAACATAAATGAATTAAAATAATACATGTATTAAATTTTGTAAAGATTGAAGTTAAATTTATAAAATAATATTTTAAAGTTTTTCATTAGTTTAAATCGCCATATCCTCGCACGTTAAATTTTGCTTTCATTGTTTTGTTAAAAAAATGGCCAAAGGCCTAAAGACAGCTTATTTGTTAGGTATACGAATTTTAAGCCAAAAATTTGGTATGTCATCTTAGAGCATTTGTCAAGACTAATTCAAATGTTAAAATTTTTCAAAATCTTTAGAACCTTTTTCCAGAAAAATTGATGTTCTGTAAAATTGGTTATAAAGAGTATTAAGAGCACTTTTGGCCCAAATAATGAACGATGTTTAAGAGAACATCACAAAACTGGCATAAATATAAAATTTAAGCAAAATTGCCGCTGCCGTTTCACAGAAAATCAGTTTTTTACGAATTTGGCCACAAGAAAAGAACCGTTATTAACGTTTTTGGCCAAAAATGTGACAATCCACTTTATAGTACTTTATTAAATTAGTCCAAATTTGAAATTTAAGCAAAACCGTAAGAACAGTTTTCCAGAAAATAGATTTTTCATCAAATTGGCTAAAAATACCGTTAATATTAAGGCAAAAAGAAAAATTTCAATCTCCCCGCGAGGGATTAGCCCCAAACTCCACATAGAGAAATTTCTTTAAAATCTATTTATTCGTTTTGGCTGTGGCCTTGGTGACAGAATTGCCAGACTCAATGTCAAAATTTATCAAAATATCGAGATTAAAAATGTTCACGAAAACAAAACTTTGCCTATGAATAAGTAAGGTACTAGTGCAAGTAAAAATAAGGTTTGCCAGGACTTTCTTTTCGTAAAAGTATGGTCAATGCAATTTCGTTGTGCACAGGAGAATATCGAAACTTAGGTTTTTTGTTAGTTGTCAAGGCACAGATTTTAAGGTTGAATTTTTTATAGTCAGATAGACAGACAGCTCTCAAGGCTCTCATATTCTTCCAGCATTGAGATTATATTAAGGTGATCTACTACTGACCTTATGCACTCAGTTTCCACATTACTTAAGGGTCATTGCACTTATCAAAAGGCCTAATTCGACTGATCGGCCTTTAGTGGAGGTAGAGTCCCTAGGGCTTACTAAGCAATGGTTCCTGTTTCAACAGCTCAAAGGATGTCGTGGCAAAAACAGTGACTCAACGCGGAATTTGTTGTCAATGATGGAGGCGATAGTATGAAGGAGTGTAGAGTTCATATCGTCATACCCCCTTTACGCAGATGACATATGTAATTACTCTCGCAGAAACTCTCCACAACATGTCGAAATAAGTGAGTACACCTACACCTGTAGTACCTAATTTCTAACAACTTTCAGAGAACGTCCATCGTTTGTCTTTTCGTCCTTCAACCACACACACAGGTTACCCTGAGTGTCCTTGCAACTTAAGCAAATTAAATTGCCACAAGAATGCCGGACAAACACACAATTACAAACGAAAATACTCGAATCTATTTAATTCCTTTAGAGTGTGCCACACGAACAAGAAGGTCCTTGGCACCTACACATACCTTATTTTTTAGAATCTCTCCCAGTTATAACAAAGCACCCATCATTCCTTTTTTTCTTTTTGCATTTCATTCAAGGATGCACCTTCAGGCCATCAACTCGTTTTTTTCTCTCGCTCTCTCTCTCTCTCTCTCTCTCTGTTGTTATCCTTGAATGCAACTGCTACATGGTAGTACTGGGTGCTGGTGAAACTGCATTGTTCATATAGGGTGACATGCGACTGCCATTGACTTTCAGTGAAAAGTAATATAATGTGGGGGTTGTTCCAAAAGGGATATAACTGCAGATGACAGCCAGCACTGCTGGACGGGTGGGTGGGAGGTACGTAGCTATCAACCAAACCCCCGGACGTGATATGCATTATTAAGCAATAAATATTAAAAGGATCGATCGTGTGTATGGTAAGTTCGGCAATGTTTTATCCCTTTTATTGGAAAAGTTTAAATTAAAAGTTTTCGTTTTGTGTGACTCGACTCCGTCCACATTGTGTGTGGACCCGCTTTCGTTGTCGTTGTCGTCTTTTGGACTATTTGCCTTCGTCGTCCTGCTGTCACTTTATGCCATGGTATTTTTGCTTTTTCCCTTATTGTACACACTCACACACAGATGGGTGCTAGTAGAGAGCAGCAACAACAAATTTGGTATGTGTGGGAGTTGGACTCAAAGTTTTTCGAGTGACAGTTTCGTTTAAAGATTATGGGCTTTTCGGAGTGAGTCGTTGTAAAATGCCTTCGGTAATTGTTGGGGATTTTTTTTCCTTCTTCCATCCTTTTTGTCTTGGATTCTTCTAGAGAGGATGAAATATTTTTTTTTTTGTTTTAGTGGCAGCATGCTCTTGAAGGTGCTGCAAGTGGAATGTAGTTTTAACTTTTCTTTAAGACATCCTCGTCCTCGTGAGTTATGTTGTAAAGTTCGTAACTCTACTGCAGAGTGGCCTGCAGTGGATGTGGAGAAATGTCACGGAAAATTCAAACCAATTTCGTGTAAATTCTTTAACAACCATGAAGGCTCGTTACGTCAGAGTTCGTTTATTGAATTACATTTTGTCGGTTACAAGAGGTTTTCTCTTGCACTTAATTGCTTTCGAAAAATCCTTAATAGGCAACGAGAAAGAGGCTCGGTAGACAATCTTTGAGGGATGGCGACTATAAATCCAGGAATGGGAGTGAAGAGGAAACTATTAGTTCATTTGACGTGGCGACGTTCTCTGGGTATGGTTGGGCCCATAGCTAAGAGTACATATGTATGCAAGGACCAATTTGTAGGGCCAAAAAACACCTGCCCACTGAGCCCTTTGTTATAGAAAAAGTACTTGAAAGTTGTCCTTGGACTATGCTGCCTTAAACTAATGCACAATCTCATGCGACTCATATCAAACCCTGAGTGGTGCTGGTGGCCATAAGTCCATAGTCCATAGAAGATCACTAGCGAAGCAATCTGTATACAAATCCCATCCCGTATTCGAACAGAGACTCTTAGAAGCAGTATCTGTAGAAGCTAAGCAACGAGTATAAAAGAGAGCAGTCGCAAACCAAGTCAGCCATATTGCCAACATTTCAGAAACAGAATATGTGTTGGTTGGTCTGTGACCCAATGCGCATCAATCGTAGGAAACCTGGTACCAAACGGCAAACAACACATCGGCTATGGACTATCGTCCACGACGTTTGGCTATGATCTAAGGACAGCAATCGGTTTCTTGAACATTAAGACCCTTCTCGACTCACTTCAGTCGATCCTCATAATCCCAGATCTATAGAGCCAGAGATCACACGATGGAAAGTCAATCCTCAACAAAAATGACTGCGTTTTTTCACTATAAGAAGGCAGGCGGTGGTGGACGTACAGCCAGAGTAGAACAAGACCTTCAAGACCTCAAAGATGCGACTGTTGACTGAAAGTAAATCTTTTGACAGATTTAAGACGCCTTCCAAGAACAATCTTAAATTTTGATTGAGAACTCTTTGATAGCTCCCGCGGGCCATTTCTGTCTTTGCTCCGTCGTACATATCTATGAACTGCTTCTAAAACTCCTTACGGATCATAATTGAGCAAAGTGTTGAGTATAGGTCACCAGACTTAAATTGGCCGGACGGTAGCTTCAAAGAGCCATTACGAAAAGTAATTCAAGAATATTTAGGCGACTGTGCCATGACGAGGCAGACTTAAAGCTCTGGGCATAGCTGAATGGTATCCGGAATAAGGAAGTGAAGGTGGCTGTATTGATGAAGCCGGAGATCTTTATGACGACGATGCAAAGGTTCCTAGAGCAGGGGGTATTTCATACAGCATTCAGCTTACAAAGGGCAAAAAGTCCCCCAGAGAACGATCATATGCCTATGCTTGACGCTAGGAAAGATCCTAGATCGCATCATTTATGACAGACTGCTTGTGATGGGAGCGAGAAACGGTGGAGATGGGGACAAGCTAGTTTTATATTCGGAGATCCCTGGCCAGAATGGATACATATTCCTACCTTCCAAGGATAGTGACGGTCAACTTCAATACCACAAGAAGCTAATACTCGTATACCGTACTGTCAATGGGGCTAAGCAATACAGCGTTTCCGCAAAAGTCCTACAAACGTCAGTCATTGGACTTCACCTTCACCTATTAACTTCGAGCAGGCTGTCGACAAATCTTTTCTTATTGGACAGGCACCTCAGAAGAGCTAATGGGCGTTATGAAGGCTACATATGAACGTTGTAAATAGGAGTACTTAAGGGATGCATACTCGTACCACTATTATTCTTCGTGGTTTTATGTAGTCCGTGCACTGCGGACAGAAGGCAACTGTGACATTTCTTGGACCTCCAAGTGATGACCTATAGTCTAGAAGCTCAAACAAACAAGCCCTTTAGGAATGAGTTGGAAGCAGCTCACTTAGAACTCTGAACAAGATTGAGCTTAGGTTGGTTTAACAACCTCTGCCTCCTTAAGAGCAGAGTTGGTAGTGATATCATGCGCCTGTGATTACACGCAGGTATTTGTGTGGCAACTCACTAGTTCCAAGACTGCTCTCTCCAACTAGGTTTTAGTTCCTCAGATCTATTCATTTCTTCGTGGATCCTCGAAGCCTACTTGATGCCATTGACTGCCTAAGTACTTTGCTCTTTGATAGAAGGGGGCCTAGAACTAGTCGCTGCTGTACACCTGTCGACAGATCCCTCCTGTTCGGAGGAAAATTGTTAACCAGCCTGATTGCGTTGATTACAGCTCAAAGGATTTCCCCTTTGTGTGCTAAACTGCCGCCGATTTTATTCACTTTGTCAGGCAAATTCCTGATAAAGTACAAATGAACTCAATACAGTTTAGTGGTCTATGTACCTTTGGTCGTTAGTAAGATACATGCATCTAATCAATATTCCACCCAGCTATTAGGACGTCCTAAGCTCTCCCATTGTGTGTGTCGGTACTGTAACTCTTGTATAATCGGCCCAAGTGGCATCCTCGTCAATTGCACGAACCGAATTCAAATAGGTACCCAACATCGTATTGTACTAAAATTTCAAAGCAACCTCTCGTATTCGATGCTTTGTCCTCCTTTCGCATAGACATCCAACACAATAGTCCTGGAATTCCTTTGTTCTTTTTTCCCAAAAAAAAAAAAAAACAGCAGCAGCAGCACCACCCCAACGGAAATGATCCATGTGCGTGCTAATGTGGAATACGTGCAAGTTCACTATCGCATGTGTGTGCTCTCGGGCTGTTCTGGCAAATGGCAATCCTTATGGCCAGAGTTAACATTTGCATATCAAACACACGAATCGGAATCACTAGAGATCCATCATTCGTGCCGTCATTCGTCAAACAGCAAATTCCTCATCATGAGAATGCTTCGCGTCGAGTGGAGTTACTTTACTCCTTAATGCTCTCTGTGTACCATGGCACACAGCAGCGGTTGCTGTTTGCTGGCAAGGATCTGGGAATTTTCGCTCCCACTGATTCGATTTGTGATCGATTTCTTCTTCTTTTCATCCCGAAGGCGAAGGGTATTTTCCCTCAGGATGGTGTCCAACATATTCGTGTCCTGGAATAGTTTCACGGGCCCCGAAACGAAACTGCGAGGACTCCTTGAAGCTATGTTGGGTCTTTTGTTTTTCTCCTTCTTTTTCTGTACTGTCATCGTTGTTGTTTTGTACTGCTGCTAAGATGCCAGCGGAATTTATTATAAAAACGAAAAGGAATGGCAGGACGTGAGGGATTATTTTCGCCGAAATGCTATCATATCTTGAGCGCGTTCATGACTTTTTTTTTTTTTTTTCTAATAGGTTTTTATTAATAATAATCGTAACTCTTAAATGCTAGACAAAAACGCTTAAAACTAGCTTAAATAACTTAACTATCTTATAATAACTTACTGGCTCTATGCGAGCGCTCTAAGCTAAACTTAATGCTTATTCTATGTCTTTCGACCTAATCTAACTAATGTAATTATTATAATCTATAACTAATTGAGGAACTAAGAAAAATTAATAAAGAAAAACTTAGAAACAGGACATTTTTTATGTAAAAAAGACTTATATACTACTTAAAACCTAAATAAGCTTACATACTACCTTAAAATAAACTTAACTATAATTTTTTTTTGTTAGCCAACGGGCTGTTTTTTTTTTTTTTTTTTTTTTGTTTTTTTTGTTTTGTGTTTTTTGTGTTTATTTTTTTTTTTTTTTTTTTTTTTTTTTTTGTTATACAAATCTTACCCTAACCTAGAACTAAAGAACACCTAAAGCTATGTATGTCGGCCGAAAGCATGCAAAAAGAATACATGGTGGCCATGTAGCCGTACTGTCCCTATCCGGGATCTATAGGGATCGACGAGGGAGCTCCCTCAAGCCACCAGAATTGTTGGTGCTGTCGCTCGACGTCTTGGATATCTCGGGTTGACACCGACCTACTAAACCTGAGACGCTCCTCAGAGCTCCGTACGACGTCTCGCTCATAGTTGAGCC
The DNA here is from genome assembly GCA_949716465.1 of Chalcosyrphus nemorum. NCBI lineage: Eukaryota > Metazoa > Arthropoda > Insecta > Diptera > Syrphidae > Chalcosyrphus > Chalcosyrphus nemorum. The sequence continues at coordinate 30,785,713 of OX454333.1, forward strand.
GCCTATCCACAGTTTTTCGGGCTATATGGAAAATTATCGGCACTGCCGCTCTATCCTGGATCAGACCTGCCTGATCGTAATAGAGGAATGCTTCTGGGGGGACAAAGCCGTTAAGGCGCACGCTCTCATGGTACTCGTAGTTGGGGTAATAAGCCCCGGAGATCAGGTTATTCATCGAGGTCATTGCTCTTGCAATGTGCCTTCGAGTCATCTTGATTAGGAAATTGTCCACTCTTATCAGACTCGCTTTGTTGTAAAGGATCTCGTTGGAATAGAATTTTATGTACTGAGACTCTGGTGTTCTGTACAAGTGAAGGCAAGCCCGAAGGCAGGCCCTCTCAAACACCCGAATCTTTTCCATCCTGCTTGCCCCTATGTTGAACCACACAGGACATCCATATGCGATCATGGGCCGAATAAGGGCCATGTAGCAGATTACCTTCACCCTTGCATCGAGTTGGCTGCTATAAAACAGTCTCTTTGTAAGAGCGAAAGCGCCTCGGGCTCTGGTTAGAGCAATATCTACATGTTTATTAAAATATAGATATTGGTCTAGCCAAATCCCCAGGTATCTGACTACATTTTGACATGCAAGTGGACGTCCGTGCTCTCCAACAATAGAGAACTTTCGCCAATTCTTCCTGGTATCCCAAGAGGCCCCAGACAACGGCGTTCTGAAAAGAATGGTCTCAGACTTCTGGAAGTTGATCTTCAACTTCCAGTCATCGCAATATCGCTGAATCTTATCGAAGTCACACTGCAAGAGTGTTGCAATGACGTCAATCTTAGGTCCTGATCTGTACGCTATCAAATCGTCCGCGTACGCTATCACGTCTGGAAGAGATCCTATCAGATCAGCTGTGTAAATATTGAATAGAATTGGCGAATTAACCGCCCCCTGTTGCAGACCATTTTTAACTTCGAACGTTCCAGTGGAAGTTACGCTGCCATTTTTCACAACGAACTTTCTACCAGTGAGCATATTAAGCCACATGTACAGTAGTGGTTTACTTATACCCAACCTGCTCAACTTGTAAAAGAGCCCTTCTAACCATACGGTATCGAAGGCCTTCTCCAAGTCAACCAGGCAGGCACCCGTGCATTGTTTCTTACTTTTGTTCCATTGGATATCCGACACGAGTTTAGACGCGGCATGAATTGTATCATGCCCCGCCTTAAAACCGAATTGGTTATCCGGAACAATTTTATTTTCCTCAACCCACATTATCATTGCTCTATGTAGCACTTTCTCGAAAACCTTGCTGATGTTCGGAAGGAGACTTATGGACCGAAGATTTGCCGGATTGGAACTGTCTTTTCCCCTTTTTGGGATCGGCTGAACCACCGCTGTTTTCCAATGCTCTGGATAATGTGCATTATTCAAAGCATTGTTGAACAGGGTGGCGTAAATGTCTACCGCTACTAGAGGAAGATGTCGAAGCACAATGTTCGATATTCCATCGATTCCCACTGATTTCTTCTTTCTCAGTGATTCGAAGATCGCTTGAAGTTCTACCTTCGATATGTAAGGGGGATGAATCCCTTCAATGGCAATGACATTGTTTGCAATATTATCATCATTGAACCTGGTAAAGCCAGTATTCCCTGATTGCCAATGCTGCAAATCATATCGAAGGCGGAAGTTGTGTGCAAGGACTCTATTCTCCAGGTCGTGGTTCGGGCGAATGCAAGCATTTACCTTATACACATCCTGAAAAATGGTTCCTATAGCTTCAACCTTCTTCTGCGGATCCTCGATCACGAAAAAGTCGTCATCGTCGACAGCGTCAACTGAATCTATTCCTGCTTCTGTAAGTAACTGTTCATTGTGAGTTGTACGAGGAATCTTCAGACACGGAAGCTCGTTGGCATCGTTCCTCCGAAATATTTTATTAATCTGGGGGAACATACTCAGGTTATCAGACTTGATAGCCCGAATCTTATTACCCCAGTGCAAATTAGCCGACAGCCTATAATTTGCTCTAATTAATACTTGGAGATTCTTTATCAACGACTTCAGAGTCCTAACCTCCGAGTTCTGTCTGTCAGTAAACTGCCTATGCAAGTTTTTTAATCTTGTCAGCAGCCTACTTTTTTGTACGTGCAGTGCGTCGATTGTTGCGTTGCGGTAAACGTTGTCAGTTGGTCGATACCGAGGTATAGTACTGTCCATCGTTTGTTTAATTGTCTCGTCCATTTTTTTGAGGTAGCTGTCAATCTCCTCATTTGACAGATTCCTATTGGACGGTGGGTCGAGCGAATTCGAGGAGAGTGCTCTTGTTAAGTCTCGGGAAAAGCGAGGCCAACGAGTCTTACTATAGTTGTAGGAATACGTTTGGACAAACTCTTCCAATTCCGCGATTTCGTTGGGAATAGTTATTTCGGCAATAAGTCCGCAATGGTCACTGTCATACACGAACGTGCGTAAACAGTTTATCGTTTGTCGGTTCACGTCGGTCAGTTGTAACCGTTCGTCGAACAGGAGTAGATCCAGATAGGAGCCGCTTCTAGGAAACGATGGACTATCTGTAGCTTTCAAATCGAGCCGAAACTCGACATTGTGTTGACCCCACCAATTGAGTAGTGAGTTCCCCCTAGTATTTGGTGTTTGATTTCCCCAATCTCTATGTTTGGCGTTCAAATCTCCGGCCATGAGGAAATAATTCTCCCCCGATTCCAGCCTTAGGCATCGAAACAATGTCTCGAGCTCGGACATGAATAATGTAGACTGAGAAAAATCAGGAGCATAAAGTGCGACCACGAACATCTTATTTCCACTACGGAGAGGGATGCACACAATACACGCTTCTAGCTCCCGGAACCTACGCACTTCACCACTGTACACGGCCTTATACCTTAGTTCTTTTCGAATGAAGATCGCAACACCACCTCCTTGAGTGGAGTTGGGTCGGTCTCTTCGTTCGATATTATATTTATTGTGCCGTAACTTGCGTTTCTGGGTTAGCTTAGTTTCGCTAACCAGACACACATCAGGGCTTTGGTCGTCGAGCAACTTAAAAAGCGATTCTTTGCGCTCGATCCTAATCAATGAATTCACATTCACCGCAAGGATCTTCAAGGATTCCCCATTCGCGGCCGTACCCATTACGACTGAAGGTGCGCTAAGCTCGGCAGAAGCGCGTAGATCCTGTCCACCCGGTTCGCCTGCTCTTGTATTTGGCGCTGGAATTGACTCATCTGCCCCTGGATAGAGAGCAAGATGGTCAATAACTCGCCTTGAGCTTCAGGTGCCTTAGGCACTGGGGCCTGCACAGCTACCTTCTGTACCGTGCTCACCCTACCTGACGCCATTTGGGCGTAAGTAATACGGGGAGACACGGCTGGTGTTTGGGCCGAACCATGTGGAGCATTTACTACGCTCTTCTGTTTTCGAGCTAGATTTGCTGTTTTTATGCATTGGAATTCTGGACAACCCCGATAATTTGCAGTGTGTCCCGAATTCCTGCATAGTACGCATGACAGCTGGCTCTTATCTGCAACTCTCTCCTTACCCAGAGGACAATCCTCTGTCTTGTGGAACATTGCGCACTTGACGCATCGAGCCTGCATTTCACAGTTCGACGCGGCGTGCCCGAACCTTTGGCAGCGAACGCATTGAATAATGCCCTCGCTGCGTTTTAATTTATCCCAAGTTACAACCTGGTGGTCTAGAACATGGATACGTCTTAGACCCTCCAAATTGCTATTGGGTGACAACTGAACAAGGAAGAACGGCAGCTTCCGATTCTCCCTTTTAGCCCTCACTGTGGTGAAAGGCTTTACTCCCACGAACGTTAAATCGTCGCAATTTATTTGCTGGAGCATCTTTAGGAGCTCCTCGGGTTCGGTGGACGGTTCCAACCCCTTCAGAAGCATTGTTTGCAGCTTTTCCCCTTTCGGGGTGAAGGAGAAGAACTCCGTCGTCGAGTCCCTTAATAATAATTTAATTTTTTTGTAATCATCTACCGAATTACATTGAATTGAATGTTTATCATCATTAAACCTCTTAATAGTAAATTTGGAGCCTATGGCCGACTTACATAGTTCCATTGTGTCCTTCAGCTCCATCTTGTAGGTTAGGATTGGGGGAACACGCACCTTGGGTACTTTGTTTTGGTGTTGTTGTTGTTGTTGTTGTTGTTGTTGGTGTTGTTGTTGTTGTTGTTTTGGTTGTTGTTGTTTTTGTTGTTGATGTTGTGTCTGCTTCTGTGATTGCAGTTGTGATGGCTGCTGTTGCTGGATTGGGTGCAGATTTTGTTGTTGCTGTTGTTGTGGCTGCTTTGACTGTTGCTTTTGCTGCATCAGTTCTTGATGTTGCCTGGGCAGAACTTGTTGATTAATTTGCAACTTAAGCTGCTGTTGTTGTAGCAGTACAACCTGCTTAATTGACTTTGGTTGTTGTTGTTGACTGGGTTGCTGTTGGCTTAGCTGTTGCTGCTCGATGGTCTGGAGTACAGCTTGACGCTCCGCTTCTCGCCTTGCTACTTGTTTGGCTTTAATAGCTTGCACTTGCTTCTGTAGTTGTTTTATACTGGAGGTTAGGCTTTCCAGTTCAGAATCCTCATCGTCTGAATCGTCTTGAGCTAGGGTGGCAAAGCTGTTAGTTGCCCCCATATAATTCGTGTTGTCATCACCGTCGGAGACGTATGGTTCTACTACGTCTGTGGTTTCCATCGCTTGCGCCCCGTCCTTCACCTTAGCTGACAATTGGTCAACAGAAGCAGATAGTGTGGGACGCTTTAGGTTTGGAGTCGGCTTGGCTCTCCTCCTCCTCTTTGTGTCATTGCTGACTGGTACAGATACTGAAGCCTGAACTTCAGTCCCCGCGGATTTTGTTTTTTCGGCCGCTACTCCCGCTACTGGGAGCGCAGACCGTAAACTTTTCATCGCGTACGTATGCTTTTTTTTTTTATTATTTTTTCTGTCACTTTGAAAAATTAATTAAATTTTTTTTTTTAATTTTTTATTTTTTTTTTATAATGAAATAAACAAAACACAAATGGCCAGGAATGGAACCTCGGTTCGACAAGCACCGGTCAAAACTTAAGCACTACACTTAGACGTTTGCTGTCTATATGTGGTGTGAAATACGAAAACAAAAACAGCGATTTGCAATTAGCCGAAACACGTCTACACTGTAAAGCGTTTTATGAACGACCGCGCGTTCATGACTCTGTATGTCAGCATGTTAGTATGTTCATATCTTGTAGTTTCTTTTTCGTCGTCGTCGTCGTCCTCGTCGTTGTTAAACAGTTGAGCGTGCCTGGCTTCTCTAATAAGTGACGAAATGGAAGGCACAACAACAAAAAAAAAAAAAGGAGGCGATGAGTGGGTGCTGGGTGGTTATTTACAAAATGAAATGATATTTGCCGGCAAGGACGAGGTTTGTTTTACTAATTTTGTGTCCATAGCCGATGGGACATGGAAACACAGGAATAAATTATCATTTTCGGTGAAAGGTATAAATTTACATTAATTTGACCCTTAATCTGTATTTCGTTGGGTGTTAGTGTGTTGCCTGCGTGTCCAGTCCCACATAGAGTCTGGTATTTAATTCGCAGAGATAGTGTGCTCATATTATTGAGATGAATGGATTGTGTGGTGGTGTAGTCTATTCGAAAATGTTATGGATGATTGGAAGATTAGGTGGAACAGTAGGTGTAGTATATTGGGGAGAGAGAGAGTGTGT